>CM067841.1:19823039-24623039 GCA_034509565.1 Triticum monococcum
TCAAGTATTTCCGAAAGACGTTCTGCCTGAAACCCCGCCGGTACCCTCGTGTGAAGTTCCCCATGGATCCTTTGGATTTCGTCTGCTATAGCCAGAAGATTATCTGGGTTTAGCCCAAGATCTGGCTGGTCCGGCCCAGGCAGAGCACTCGACGGCTCAGTTGAAGGACCAGCATTCCTATCAGGTTCCCTTCCAGCAGAGGCTTCTGCCTCTTGAGCCTTTGCTGGCTCTCCGCCCTCCGGCAAGCCCCCAGGGGCTTGACTTGTGGACGCGACTTGTTTCCCACGCCTATTTTCACTTTCCTGGATAAGCTTATCCCAGAAGCTCTCCTCCAGTGGAGGCTCCTTCTCTGACCCCGAAGTACCTGCATTTTGCGCAGGATCGTTAACCGGCGAGCATTCCGCTGGGGTAATGCTAGACTCAAGTATGGCGATGAAAGACAAACCCGTGAAAACGTGCGCAGCCCATACAGGGCAACGCGGACATAAAGCGTGAAACAACATCCGTGATACGACAACCAAGATAAGAAAGAGGAAGAAAAAGATATCGGGATACGCATTCAAATTCAAGCCGAGCACAAACTTACCAAACACTTTAGAGCACAAACTTCCAAACGGCACATTATCCGCAACATGGAATGAAAGAGAAATTCAAATTCTGTAAGGTTTTGAAAAAAGTCCTGCATAGAGTCCACGGGGAGCCTTTTTAGATTTGATCTCTAGTAAAACTAAGACTGGAGCTTGAAGCCACGACTCTAGAACCTGAAGAAGCCTAACTTCTGCATTTTTATACGATTTTCTGACTATCATTTGCCTTTCATTAAAATATGATAATCTTCAATTGGTAGAAGTGAGTCCGGATCTCCCTCTTTTCCACTAAACCATTTCATTTCTATATGAAAATAAGAGATGCTTCTAGGGACAATCAAGATCACTAGGAAAGAGCTGAGTTAAAGTGGCACTCACTTGATTAAAGGGTTTCGTGTGTACTGACTGATCTAAGTGCAGAACCATTCAAGAAACGTAATTGAAAGAAAGAAAGAGCGCTATTCTTCTTTAGTTAGGTACTGCCATCAATGAGTTTGCTAAGAAAGACCCCGGTGGAATATTTGGCCTGCTTACTAACTTATAGGCTTCAGAGGGGACCCTTTCTCGCCCAGCCCTACCTACAGGGAGTGTAGGATTTCGTTCGCAACTCTTTTTCCTAGAAATCTCAATCCAGCGAGTCACTACTCTTTTTCTCAAACAAGAAGCTGACAAAGAGATCCATCCATTTGATTTTCCCAAGAGACTGGTTTGATTCCACCAGAGTCTCTCTTAGCTCATAAGTAGAAATTCATTCTGATTAGCATGAAAACCATTCTGCAAGATATCAAGAAATTCTTTAAATAAGTCATCATTCATTAGCGCGTAAGAGCATTCATTCTATCAACGATATTTCTCGAACTGGCGCACTTCCCTGTAGAGAGGAAAGTAGGAGATTTCTCGTAAGGATTATACGTGATTTTCCCATTATGTGAGCGTGCATTTCCTCAATCATTAAGAATTGGGCCTTGGGAAGAAAAACTAGTTCTGTGTCAATTCTACAGCCAGAGAAAGAGGGAATGAATGATCGGTCTCGTTCTGGATCTCTTTCCTTGCGCCCTAGTCCATTCCATCTATCTTGACTGCAACTTGGATTCTTTCTTGACTGCTATTTGGATTGGTAGTCCGTCAAATCTCTAAGCAGGTGGCTAGAAAACCTTCCGGAATAGGAGGAATATCAGATAGTTTCTCATCAGGAATGGAATTCGGTTTCCAATCTGGTCACACATGACTCTTGCCCTAAAGCAATTTATTGATTAGGAGCAGTGGGTGGCCCATAGAAAGGAATGCCTGCCTATCCATAGCCGGGAAAATTGCTGCATATTCAAGTCACCCAATTCTCTTCTCTTGCACTATGTCTATTGGAATGGACCCTTGATTCTCCAGCAGATCCTCCTGGTATGGAAGGATATCATCCACAAAACAGATTGCGGAAAATGCCATCCAAGTTCGCAAAGGAGCGGTCTTCCTAATCTCTCTTTTGTTTGTGGGAATCTCTAGTGAGACCTGTGATAGAAGGGGTAAAGGTGAATTTCAGTCCTCTTTCTCTCGGAAATATACACCACATGCCAGTGATCGATCTCTCTCAAGCTAGGTATCGGTGAAGTCCGTCATTGAATTGAAGTGGTAGAGTGGTAAGTGGGCGTATGGTCTATGGATTTCCTATCAGTGGCATTAGTTCCTTCTCTAGATAGATGGCTATTGAGCTTCTCATTCGTGAGAGTCATGCGCCGGATCAAGGGCTCTCTCATCTCCTATTTGGAAATGTATAGGTTCTGTATGTAAGTGGCCAGTGCCCGCGGGTAAAGGCTGATCATCAAAAGTCATCTAATCCATCTAAGTGCCGGTATTGCCCAGTGCTTGACTGGAGTTGTCATGATACCCGGATACTCACCTCACTATACGCCAATTCAGGGAAAGGTCATGCTGGGAAGCTTCCTTGAAAGATAGTCTCAACACTCTCGATGAGAAACGAGAACCCAGCCAACGAAGGTTTATGCATATATTGGTCCGCATCCAGAGGAAGTCAAGGTTTCCAGATGTGCTCATCCCTGCTTGCTGATATGCAAATCGATTGGAATTGGCAAATCATAGAGTTTGTCGCTGACAAGAGCTGTTTTGGCCATGGTGATCCTCCTCTCAATACCCATTCCTGCGAATTCCCAATCCAATTATATTAGTATAATGTGTAGAAGAAAAAGGGGAATCCATGAGAAAGCCCATATTGTTCGTGGCAATGGAACATTCCTTTCCACTTTTTTGAATGGAGATCACTGACGAGCACTCTTGCGCAAATCAAGAGTAAAGGTAGGAGCTATGAAGCTGTCCCGGGTAGGAAAGGATCCCTTTGAGTTCATATTGCTGCAGGAGAAAGAGAAGGGCACAGAGCTTCTATATACCACTGGATTCCACCAGACTGTTCTGTGGAAAACACGGCACCCTATCCCTTCCCTGACGGGAACCTGGATACCATAGCATAGGAACCTCGAAAATACGTATTATAGGTTGGTTGTATACACACTCATCCTTTAAGAAGATAAGAGAGACCCGCGGACATTTCCTTCCTCGAAACCTGGAAACTGATACTGCCTCGATTCTGCTTCCGTCTATCATGTCCAATCTTACTTTCGTGCCGATGAAGGGCAGTCCGGAAGGTGGAGTTAGCACCGGGCCTATTCTTAGAAGAATAAGTAGGAGTAGGAGCACTCTTCTTCCTCAAGCGTAGCCGTATTAGTTGGATCCGGCATCCTTTCGACTGGAGATACCCTAGCATTACCGGCTTCCCGGCATACTGGCAAGTTTACTTGACTCACCCATTCTTGAGACTGGCCTGGCCACTACTTTGTTTGATTTCCTTGTCACTGTAGTAAGCAAGCGGCACCTATTGATCTACTTCCCTCTAGCATCACTCATCCTTACGGCACTAGTCCATCCATCCCTCGACCGAAGAGAGTCTTCCTCCTCACGGAACTAGGGTTTGGTTTCATAGACAAGACTTTCGAGCGCGACGTTGCGCACATCCTCTTGCTTGGTATCTTTTCTAGTGTACATCACATTCATTTTCCTTTCCATGAATTTGCCTTTCATGTAGATATGATAATCTTCGTGGCATCAACCTCATATAGGAGCTGCCAGTAGTACTTTCGCGGGATTTTAAAGCAGGCAAACTTATGATGCGAGTCTAGTTAGAATAGAACCAGTGCACTCTGAAATCCGAACCAACCAATACGCTTCGCTTTCCTCTGCTCGTATAGACTCCGTTCGTGTTAGGACATCCATAGCCAATAGTAATAGTAGCTAGTAGCTTCGCCCCCCCTTGCCCCCGGAAAGGTTCTCATTCCTCACTGGATCTAGTTGACTTGCTGCTACAGCAATCAATCTATCTATATGTTCCGGACGGAAGAGAGAGTTTCCTACATTCCCATTCCCATGAACTGAACATCGGGTACCAACGATCTGGAATCCCGTGCTGAAACCTACAGATATGCACCTGTGCGGACCAACCTGGCAATCCTCCTGTCTATTCTTTCTATCTGGACTAGCGCTTCCCACTGGAGCTTACTACTTGACTAGAGCACTTGAACTTGTTAGTTTCATTAGTCAGTTTCCTAGCATAGCAAAGTGAGTTTCCCATCAACGGATTATCATCCTGTTGTTTCCATGAACATCAGGTACATATATGAACCTGTCAACGGAGCGGAACATATGATATGAACCAAGTAGATTCGTCTTTTTGCTCGTAACGTTAGTAGTTACTCGCTCATTAGTAGTGAACTATGATCATTTGTGAGGAGTATGTTTTCAACTCTATGTATGTCAATTCGAGAGTAGAGCGATCTATGTCAACCAAGAGCAGAACTCTCTCTATTTCCGGCACAGGCTTTCTTTCAATCAAGAAGAAGATTATTTCATATTTTATCACTATCCGGACTGCTATCTACTATCTACCTATCTAGCTACCCGGGCTCGTTGTGAGGCGGGACCCAACCCTCCTCTTCACTCCACTGCTTCAACAGAAATGGATCCATCATCTGCTACCCATGAGTAATAACGTTACGAATCTACCACTGATCCCGAGGGCAAGTATGAAAAAGAGAGTCAAGCAAGGTTGGATTCGTATGTTCCATTTGAGTAAGCCTCTGATGCCCTGCGCACATAGCTTCTTGCATGCCCGATGGCAGGACAGATCTCCCAACCTGGAGTATATTCCCGGCCCCGTAGCTTAGCTTAAGATCTTCGTATTTCAAGTCCACCGGCATGGGACCTGACCTTGGGAATAAGCCCCGCCCTGTCCTCTAAGATATGAGATCCACCCACACCCAAACCTGGAAAAGTGGCAGGCTCTAGTCGAACTCCATACCAGAAGAGAAGAGAACCCTTTCCGTTGGAAGAAAGAGAAAAGGGGCCGGGCTATGCACTTCAAGAGAACCAACCCAAGAAGCACTCAATAAACTATTATATATAGTCCTGGCCAAGAGAAGGCCACCAGATCAAGCTAGCAGGAATGGGTACTACAGCACCAAGAAAGATCGATGGAAAGGGATATGAAACTATTTTAGATGCACGCTCTAGCTCTAAAGCAAGCTTATACGCACTCATAAAGGTGCCGTCTAGTGCCGTGAAGATAAACCGATTCTCTGACCATCCCTCGAGATAGCCTTTGATTCTCTTTAAGGATCCGGGAGCCATATAAGGATGAGTTAGCCGTAGGATATGATTCCTTCTTGGGAAGGGAATAAGGGGATCGAGAATGATGCTGCAAACAAGATAAGGGATTCACCAAGGCAGTATTACTATGGAAATGGTATAGAGCTAGCCCAGAAAAGAGAATCCATGGCATGGCTATTCACTCAATCAAAAGAGAAGGTCATAATCTGGAAACTATTCCAACACAGAAGGGTTCTACGCTAGGAATCACTAAACTAGACGAGCACTTCTCAAGTGCCAGCTAGGAAACTGTCTGTACTGTAAACCAACCTTGTCCCCACCCGTAGAGAACTTTTAGTAGATGGAAGCGAGCTCCCTAGTCCTATTCGACCCACTTGGAATTCCCTTATGTGAATCATTCATGTAGCATTGATATACGAGAATTCGAGATTGCTCCACCAGGCCTGACTAGTAAATACAGTATACGGGGAAGAGAGTCTTCTGAACCTGAAACCTATGAAGCAAGGAAATCACTCTACTCTGCAAGCTATTCCACTGGAAAGGACAGGTTTCTAAAGGAATGGGATTAGTACTACTTAATTAAGGAAGGGATGAGTGCTGTCTTCCAGGCGGGGGTTCTAGCAACTAAAGCAGTGGAAATGTTCTCGTTCTCTCATGCTTCAAAGCAAAGAGTTGTGCCTGGCATTCCCATTTGTCTCTCTCTGTCGAAAGCTAGGTCAAAGGTGCCTGTGCTCGAAATGCAACATCACTCACTTGGTCTAGTGGGTCGGGGTTCATCAAGCTTTTCATCTCCTGAAGCCACAAGTCTAGTATAGAATCTGCTCTTTAAGGTTGAGAATCTGCTCTAGAAGGTCGATTAGGCCTTGTCATCATGTCATCGCACTCCACTGGTATCAAAGTTCTCGGCCCTTTTCTTATATTACTTTAATTATATTATAGAAGTGTGCCCGGTCTTGTCTCAGCATTCGAGGTTGGATGTGTTTCCTCAGTCATCGTTCGAGGAAAGCAGAGGCCCTCGCGGAAAGATCAAAGAAAATGAAAAGCACAGCCGCCTCTACCTAGAGCAAAGAAGCTTTGCCAGTCTTATCACCGGATTAACCATAATCAGCTTGAAGGTCCTTACTCTCAAATCGGATATCTCTTTCGTTCACAAGAATTGCTTATTATGTATGATTTGTGATTTGAAATTCTTTCTATTTACTATTTTGATGGAATTCATGAACGAGTAGATCAAAGAAAAGAAAGCAAAGCATTCACTCCTAAACTAAAGAACTAATCTACTGAGCTAGCCTCCCGTTATGCGCCAATGCTTGAACAGGACCGTTGACCTTTACCAAGCCAGTTTCCTATAGTTGACCGATACAGTTCGCAAGGCGGATGTGACCGATGGATTTGAAGAAGGAACTCATTTTTTTACTGATTCTGACCGTTTACCAGAAGAGCGGTATGGTTCAGAAGAGGTACTCATAATACAGATATCGTTTAACGAATTGCCCGATCGATTACCAATTCATTAAGCCTACCTATACCTCCTAAGGTTCCAGCCTACCTGTCAACCTGCTCTGACATACCCTTCTAGCTCACTTGAAAGGAGAGTTGTTGCTACTGTATGAAAGTCTCGATTAAAGAAAGGGATAAAAAGACATACATTCACTCGGTTTTAGCGTAGTTTTTATGTTTCCTTCCATTCATAAGAAGAAAGAGGTTATCTTTTAGCTCTGGGTCCAACTTATAAATAGGGTACTTGACCTTAGGATCGAATCAGGCTCTCCTTGGGATAAGCCAGAGAATGGATCAGCCGGGCGAAGTAAGTGATAGGATCTCCAGGATTCTAAATTCCATGCCCGGGGAAGTCTAAGAGGATAAAGGAGGATGTTCCCTGCAGGGCATTTCGCGGGGTTAGGATGTGCATGTTTACCAAATGAGCGGAAGACTTGACGCGAGCCAATGAAGCGCTGCTAAGGCGCTCCGGCTTTCCCCTGTTGAGTCGCTCTTTCCTGACCTTCTAAGTGAGTTCTAGCTTGAGCTGGCATAGTTTGTTCCGCTTGTAGGCCAAGGTTGAGAATCCATACGGAATGGACGAGGAATAAGAGTGCTCTTGGCATCCAGCTACTTTCAAATCTCTATACTTTACTACAACTAGATTTGACTAAGGAGAGGTGTGAGCCTCAATGCCAAGGAAGCAGGGCAAAGATGAACCCGTTAGCGTATAGGAACTACAGCATATGAAAGTTGGGTGGATACTCCTATTTAATTGGTTTAACCAGAAACAGAGGATAGGATTCGAAAAGTCAACCGGAAACCGAGCCCTAACCTTTAATTGAGTTCAATACCCCTACTACTAGTATTGGCGTGGGTTCGTATGTATACATTCGTATTGGCTTAGCGGTGCACTTCGTATCCCGCCACATCCGATCCTTTGCTTTGCTTCCTTCTTACTTTTATGATTTTATTGACTACTCTTGTGCAGCTGGGATATAGTGAGTTGAGAAAGGAGATAGTGAAACTTAACTAGTCTTTGTCATGGAAGGGAGCAACTTCTCTCGAGTACGTACAGTACTGAGGATTTACGAATAGGCTAACGTTACCAGTACATAGTGGATCTATGATAGTGATGTATGGACCACACCAACCTCTCTTTCTAGCCGTAATCGATAAGAAAGGAAGAAATCTCATGGCATGTGAAAGCAATAAATCTATAATAAAATAGGTAAAGAAAGGCAAATACTCCGGGGTAATTGGCTTATACCACAATGTTACTCTGACAGGATCCTTGACAAAATAGTCTTGGCTTGTAACCCAGTATTTATTGGACAATATAACTGGCTGCTGAATACGCGCGGCTATCCTGCTAATACTGGCAACCAAAGACATGAGGTTCTTCATACCAGCATAATCATTCTCCCAGTATTGGAAACATACTTTTGTAATAACATGAATGTCTTTAATCTCTGTGTACCTTCCTATTTGCTCTGTCAGCTCATTAGCTGCTGCAAATATTTCTTAGCTATTAGATCCTCTTTCTTCATGGTAGAACTCCAAGACAGATGATAGCTCTTGCTTGTCTTCATGAAAAAGTGCAGAAGCCTGTATCAATGAAGAGTAGGCCGGTACCAGCAGAAGATAGTAAATAGTGTTTTTGTTAGCCACTGCACTCACACTGTTCGTTCGGAAAGTAAGTCCTCCTAAAGATTGTTCTCCCCAACCCAAGTTCAAGACGACCTACCTAAGAGTACAAAAGATGGACAACCAAAAAGCGAGTAACGAGTAAGAGAGCGGCGGGTGACTAGCCCTACCCTCCGTCTTCCTTAGAAAGATAGGTTGGTACCTCTGCCTGTGAAAAGAAGAGAGAGACCACTTTAAGAAAGGCTGTCCACAAAAGAAGTTGCTCAAGCAAAGACTGTTCGTAAGTTCGTTACCAAAAGCAGAGTGAAAGGGGTTAGTAGCTAAGGGATAATAAAGAACTTTCGAAGGAAAGCGAGACAAAGGCGTATACTGTGTTCCGATAGCTGGTAACCAATACGCGGCCCCTATTGATTCTTACAGAAATCATGTGAAAAGAAGTGTTCTCTTTCTCCAGCGAAAAGAACAGTCTCGCAGGAAGATCAAAATACTTACTATATGTGCGTTTATGTATCAACTCTTATATAGTCTAGTTTTCCCGCCCTATCTAGAGAAGGAATCAATTCCCCTTTTTGAATGTACAAAAATTGGTAGAGCTCAGCATGTCTGGAAGCACGGGAGAACGCTCTTCTGCTTATATTATTACCAGTATTCGATACTGGGTTATTCATAGCATTACTATACCTTCCTTATTCATTGCGGGTTGGTTATTCGTCAGCCCGGCTTTCACTTGGAAAAATAGGAGATTTAGTTCCACGCTTTGATTGGTAGCAGAAGGGAGGGCGCGTTGCCAGCCTTCATTTTTCTTGGATATTAAACACTAAATGAAATGCAAATGCATATGAGAGAACTTCAAACTACTTTACTTATTTGCAACAGCAAGCTGAATAATAGAATAAATAAGCAAGGAAGGAAAGAAAGAATAGGGTTGTCGCTGATACGCTGTTTGGATTAGATGTCGCAATATCGGCTGTAGTATTTTCGCTCTTTCTATAAGCTAAGAGAGATGTCGCATAATCGGTTGTTCATGATCTTATAATTCATGGACCAAAGTCGCAAATCGCTTGTTCTCATTCAAGCATGAGTTCGTTCAAAGTCGGCAAGGGGAATCAGAGAAAGGGCTGTTTAGTCAACAATCATGACCATGGGAACATTTGTTCGCTTTCTAGGTACCCCCGGATCTACTAGTCATCGCCTTTGAGCTGGGAAAAGCATTTACCCTGAGTCGGCTATTCCTGATTCAGAAAGGAAAGGTATGTGGGTAGACATTGAGTTAGAGATTGAATGAAGGGGCGCACTAGAGAAAAGCAAGGACAAGTAGCTAGTTGACTAACGCTTTCGAGCACGTATGCTGGCGCTCTTTGATAGAGCATTATCTACAACCCTGAAGCGAACTATGAAAAAGAAATCTAGCAGTCTCTTCCAGCAATGAATTGTAGCAGGGCTTGGTCTCGAAAGGTATAGATACCACCAGAAGCTTGGAAAGAAGAAGGAATGTCGACCTACCGCTCCGTGGGCTTTGAACCTTGCTTTTCTGTAAAATTCTCAGACACTATAGCTGTGTAAAAACAGTACTCGATTTCTCACTAGAAAAAACAACAGTCTTTATTGTTGTGTGCATATTAGTCACTGATTATAGCTTTGAATAGGACAAACTACTTTAGTAACTCTGGACTATTGCTTGAAACAAGCGTTGAAGCAATGGAAAGAAGCGAACGGTTAAGCTAATGCAGCAAGAAAAGGGATGCAGCAAGTGTCCAAAAATCGGATATGCCCGGTGAAAATTATAAACAAGGCTGAGGAAGGATTTCGTACTGCCACAATGCTCTTGATAGAAGGAAGCATGAATACCGAAGGCCTACCTAGTTGAAATAGGAACAGCTATGGAAGTCCTCGGCCAAACGAATATTTCACGGAAAGCCGACAAGGGATTTTCTTAATAACTGGGCGCTTTGATTCTTTGGAACAACTCGATGAATTTAGTAGATCTTTTTAGGAGGCCTTCCATGACCATAGATCGAACCTATCCCATTTTGACAGTACGATGGTTAGCTGTTCACGGATTAGCTGTACTGGAATGACAACACATATGAGAATCTGTACACGATACAGAATAACGACACGACACGCAATCTTATGACTACAGTATGGCCTTCATCTTTGACAGCAATCATGACAGGCCGCGGTATTAGCGTTAGAGAAAGGAAAGGACTTGAGGTCCGTCCACCTACAACTAATAAAGCTCCGCCTTTGGGGACTACTACAACAGATAGGCATTTGAAGGACCAAACCACCTACTGAGGACTTTGACACCCAGCCCTTAAGAAGCAGAATCTACAACTTTGGGATACGTATTTACAGACTGCAAAAGATAGATACAATGCTGTTACCCACCATGCATGCAAATCTTAGTTCTATGGACTACTAGTACCAGGAACGTCATCTACTACTGCGAAACTCCCGGGGGACGCTTTTCTAACTGGTTTAGCCTCTAGAGTGGGGAGGAAGAACACCCTCTAGACCAGGATAACTTACTAATTCAATTGACAAAGCGTCCTATTTGCTAGATTTCTAGTCGTTAGCTCTTAGTGAAGACGAATTGCTATCATCTGCGGGCGGCCCTCATTATTGAATTTATCCGCCTTCGATGCAACCAAATTCACTATTGACTTACGAGTTTATGCATGCTTCATTCCTATATCGGCATGTATTATCCGTAGGCTGGTTGTGAGACATCTTCCTCTTAGTGCTACAAATGGCTTCTTCCTTAGTTCTTTATAGCTCTTTCACCTCTTTTAGACTCTTTGCAATGTTTAGTGCGGGGAACTCTACACTATTGTACTCAGATGCTATTCCTTCAAGAAAGTATCGGAAAGCAAAAAGGGACTCGTTCACCGTATCGCGTCCAATACAGCTATGCCACAAGTTGACCTAACCAACTGGTAAACAAAACCCAAGTTAACGGATCGACCTAGGAATAGGATGAATAGAACCATTGAATCGTCACCCAATGGAGCAGAGAGCCTTCCTTTAAGAAAGAAATAACTCCCTACAACAACCGTGTTTCGAAACTCGATTCATTATCATACGATAAATTGCATGACAAGAACCTTCATTCCTACAGAGAGGTTGAAGCTAAGTTTCAAGACCTAGTATGGGCAAAGCGCAGTTCAAAACCGAAAGGATCAAAGAAAAGGGAATATCACGAAGGTAAGCACATTCTATTTTTCTTAATTGACAAAGCAAAGGGAGTTATCAACCCTTTTTTCCGAAACCCTATAACGGCTAGTTCCCAATGCTCGGCTTCCTACCTCCTCTAACAAAATCAAAGGTAATATCCTCCGTTTGACAAGAAGATAAGTTCTACGGCAAAGGATGTCAACGGAACAGTTTCGGCAAAGGCAAAGCAATGGCATGTTTCAGCGTATAAAGCTAAGAACGAGAATAGCCTACTGCCTCCACTCGGAAAAGGCAAAGGTATCCAGTATAGGATATCGATGAACGGAGGACAAGGAAAGCAGGCAAGGTGAACCTCCTTTGCCAAAGCCCTTTTGAAATACCTTCTTTTTGAACCTTTAGAAAATACCTGCTAGCTATCCCTAGTTTTGTTTAACCAGCTTTCCCCCTTTGCTTGCCAACCAACCGAGAACCAACTTCCTTGTTTTCTTATCCTTGCTTCCGGGTCTTTCCAGTTTTGCAATCCTATCTTTTCAACTATCCGTATCCTCGGCAACCCCTAGACCGGTACCTGCTTCCTTCTTTATTTTCCTTGCTTCCAGAAATACCTACCTTCAAAAGCAAAACCTACTTCCTTTACCAACAAGGGCACGGCTTCCGAAACCCCCTCTCCTCGGCCCGGGATAGCGATAGACGTACGAATTCAATCAATGGCGATAATGTCATCCCCTTTCCTTAGATATAAAAGAATCATTCTGAGCGAGTCCATAAGAAGCGACCCGCTTTTTCATCGGTTCCGGGGGAAGACCAAAGATCTTGCGCGACCGGTCCACCAGAAAAACTAAAAAGAGAAAGAGAGGTATGCACTGTGAAGGAAGCCCTCTGACCCACTCTTCCTTCCCCCTACCTACCCATAAGGTAAGTAGGGGCCTCGGCATCTCTATTTCCTGAGAAACCTACTAAAACTACTTCGAGAAACCTACCAATTCGAGAAACAATACAAACCTACCAAAAAAACTAATTAATTACTAGCCCCCCCCCCCCTTTTGGGTGGCTTCCACTGCTTGTGCGAGTGAGAAATGATATTTCGGATATCCTTGGGCTCCAAGATCTCGAGCAGAGAAAAGTCCCGGGGGAACGTGCGTACCATGAATAGGATCTCCCCAGGTTCCAGGAATGAAAGAAGTGAGTCTATCTTGCACCTTAAACCAGGGAAATCCTTATATTCAGAGCACAAAATCCACTTTTGAAAGGTTTCTTTGTAATTGTCAGGCGGTCCCCCCGCCCCGGAGGAGAAGCTTCTTCTATGGCTATGGCCATTCAATCTTGTGAACTAATCGAGACCGAAATTGGATAAAGAGATACAAACGGAGAGGAATACCCAATCGATGAAAGAACATGAAACCCTTCTGTTTCTATAGAGGTACGGGAAACGGTTGGGGGCAATAAAGTAGGTGAAGTGGTTGGATTTTGCGAGCTGTTCCAACCACTGCTGGATGTGATTCCAAGAGCCGAACGAGAATGAATACCACACAGAAGAGTCAAGACCGGGCTCCCTAATAGAATGTTTAACCGATCCATTCCGGATCGATCGAATTGGTACGGAAGTTGTAACATGGGAAAAGCATAGAAAACACGACTTATTTGAATAACCCGGTGACCTACCAATTGTAGAAGTAGGATTTTTGGCAAGCAATAAGCACTTAAATAATACAATTCGAGTGTACCAGATTCTTTATCATTTCGAGGAAAAGGTTCGGGAGGAAAGGGAAACAACAGAGGGATCCGAATCGAACCTAAATGGGAATGACATGAAAAATCTTTTTCAAAACCTATCATTAAGGGCGTGACGACGATATACGAGAGGAATAAAAAAAAACTCGTGATTGGTGTGGAGGGGAAGATCTGCTTATGAAATTGTTCAAGAAAGAGTCGTCTCATTTCCTTACTTCTGCGTTCTTTCGAATTCATTCACTTCGACGGCTGGCGCTACGCTAGCTTTGCATGATTAGCTCCGACAGAACAGGTACTGCATTTCCTTAGTTGGATCCGCTCTTTCTCTCTCGTGCAGTTGTTGCTTCCGGCTATTTATTCAGTCGTCAATCAGCATTGATCCGGGTAGTTAGTCAGTCTCTCTCTTTTTGCCCGTCCTTCTCTATCTATGAAATTCCTAATTCAGGGAGTTCGCTTTCCAATATCTAAATGTTCATGCAAAGCAACAAACGAAATGCAAGAACTGTCACGCAGAAGTCACACAGTATGCTGATCGTTCTGAAATGATAAAAAGTATGGGATTTCATAAGAGATTCATACATAGAGATCTAAACTCATGGAAGGGCCCGGCCAGCAAACGAGATCTCTTACATCCAAAGGACCATGCCAATCGAAGATGAACCATTCACCGAGCCGAGTATGTGCAAGACAAGACACGGCTAGATAAGTCAAATAGAAGATATTGCTTTTACACGAGCAACTCTTTTCTTCATGTGGGTACAACCCACTTTTCCTTTGATGAAATGCGAACACAAACTTCAGGCATCCAAGAAAGAAGTCAAGATCGAAATCGAAGCATTGTCATTGGGTTGAAGATCAATTCATATCGACAAGACTTTCCATTCATCTTTTTGTTGCTATTTGGATTCCGTTTTCAAATAAAGTCATCTTGTAGTTAGAAATCACCTTTAGAATCATCAGCCTCTGTCCCTACACTGACTCGCTTATCCGGGATCGATCCTCACTACGGTCCTTTATTTCGAAACGAGGATAGGTCTCTCGCGGAACGAGGTGTAGATTGAGAAGAAAGATGAGCGTATGGTCCATACTCACTCGGGTTCAAACTTATTTTGCAGGGAGAAATGGGTACATGCCTGTAGATCTTCTTCTCACAGCGAGCACTTGATTACGGAGCCTGATTCTATATATTATTTATGGATTATTATAGAATCTATCTTTTTCTGCAAATCATAGTGGGAATCCTATTACCGATACCTAAACGTTTTCTTTGTCGAAACAGAAAGGAGGGAAATTGGATAACCGACGACACGAGTTTCCCGTTCAACGTTCCGCTTCGCTCCACTGTTAGATAGGCAATTCAATAGTTACCGACGAAAGGAGTTCCCCTTCTCTTGGCCAATTGACGTTCTGCTTCAATAAGTCATGACCTTCACTCTCCTCAAGTGAGGAGGGCATATTGTTTGACCAACGAAAGCCTCACTAGTTCCTTCTTCCCGTTCACTATTCCCGTAGCCTGATACGAGTTATTTAGTTCGTGTCTCCTTGTTCTTGGGAAGAACCGAAGGTTCATTCGCGGCACTCGTAGACATAGTTGTATTTCAGACCCTCTTCTTTCCCTAAAAAGCTAATAAATCAAAACAAGAGAAAAGCAGAAGCGAAAGCTCGAGTCGAAGAGTGGAGGTCGCTCGGTAACTCGAGTCGATCAGTCCCATTCATTCTTGCCCGAAACAAGTGGGCTATTCATTCCGGTGCCACCTTTGTTCAATCGAGTCCATGTTCTCTATTTCCCAAAACCCATTCGTTCACCGACCCGTGGACCAGAGGTTTAAAGCTTGGAATTGAGCTTTCTAGCTTTCTTTAGTACAATCTTTTTGCGAGAGCAACCCCGGGTTCGTTCCTAAGACTACACTCACAGCTTTCTCTGTTCATGTTCCGGCATAGGAGATCTAGTGGTAGGATAGGGGACAGAGCTTTAGGGCTGCAGTAAACCTCATATGCGCGTGGCTCATCATAAGACCTTAGCCTGATGTCCTACCCAAAGACTTCAAAGGTAGTCACAGGACAACCTTTCCGAGTTCTAACTTCCAAACCTATAACTTGGTTTGCTTGCCTGCTTCCTATCTGACCTATCAATCAAAGAAATGTTCTAGTTCCGCGATACGAGCTTGACTGTCGCTCTGAGACAGTAGATTTCTTGGTTGGGGGTCCCTTTATCAAAGGCTCCCTTCCCTACTGATCATACAACAAATGAAGGTGGTTAGAAAGATGGCACATCGATCTTCTGTACACCCTGTTCGTGCTGCGGAACGCAGAAAATCCGCCTTCCTTGGAAAAAAATTCCTGACTCCGAAGTATCAAAGGAGACTTGGGTGGCGCCTTCTGAAGAGCCCTTCATTCTGCGACTCAGATAGGCTAGGATTCGTGTCTCAGCCGGAAGGGGTCGTAGGACTGACTCAGACAAAGCGTTAGAAGTACGATCTCCGAATCTATAAGCTTTGGCCTGCCTTCTTCCCTTATCTAATCTCTTAGGTAATAAGAAAGTGGTGTTAATTGTCACGCTAAGGAGCTGACCAGTGACATTTCTGTCTCAATTGAAGTCAACCTTACTATACTCGCTTGTAGGAGATCATCGCTCAGAAGGGCGTTCTTTCGCTAGAAAAACAAGAGTTTGAAGATCACCCAACCCACGAAAAGGTCAGAACTCTCGATCTAGCCCCACTTTCTATAGCAATTTATCGACATGTTGTTTCGAATGTCCTTGAAAAGGCCTACACACATACCCTGCCACTCGATGTGTAGTGGGTTTGTTCAGTAGAGATGGGTAGAGCGCACAAGTATTGGAAGGAAAGTTTCACCCTTCTTAAAAGAGAAAAAGTCTGTATTGAACTATGATTTGAATTCCTTTCTTATTAGTTTCCAAGTGCAAAATGTTCATTGCCTTGATCAGAGCCTTTAAGCCTTTTAGAAGCGAGCATTTCCGCAGCTTCTATTTTTCCTAAAGCTAATGAACCGAATGGAAGAGAAAAACTTGGAATAAATAATAAAGAAGGAACCAACAAGAAAATAAAGAATTGTTCCAACCTCGGCTCGGGGTCTGTCTGGAAATGGAAAATAGTTCTCTCTCTCATCTGGTCTCGCCACAGTGACAAGAAAAACAAGTGAATAATTGGAATAGAACGCAATCGTCAACCAAAATCGGGTAGGATGTATTATAAAAGAAAGCCTTGCCTCACTCGCAAGTGAGGACCTCACCCCTCCTTCCTCATTTATTGAGAATGGAAAAAGACAATGTTCATTGCTTCCTCAAAACAAGAGTTCCACGGGCGGCTGCTCCTGAACGAGCTGCTCATGCTCAAACTGATCAACATAAAGTGGAAAGTGTAGTAGAGATATTACTCGCAGTATGAGAAGGAAGAGAAGATCTAACCTCTCTACTTGACACCTCTGAACCAACTTCATTCCTAGCTAAAACAGGAAAGCTGAAAGTACTCAAGCTTCAAACTCCTTGCTAACAGCCCTACCGATAAAAGGAATAATGCTTCAAGGACTATATGACTAGCTCTTATACGAGTTCCTGGTAAACCACTACTTGCGTAAAGTACTCCGCTCGCTCCCCTGCTCGTTCAAAGTATTCCACTCGCTAGGATCTTAGTAAATAAGCTTGCTCCTTACCTTTCCTTCCTAGCTTTGAGAGCAATACTACCTGTAATAACACAATGAACTTATCCTACTTAGGGAACAGGCTGGCATAAAGGGCAAAAGAGAAAGAGTTACACCCGTGAGAAAACCAGGTGGTGTTACTTTCCTGCTTCCACCTGAACCTGCTTGCAGGCCTTATAGAAAAGTCTTGTATAAGATAACTAGCTTGACAACAGGAATTCTCTAACTTACTTGTAGATAACGAACTTGCTGAAGGAGGTTAAGATAGTTTTCCGTTAATGGGGAGAGAGAAAAAGAGTCCTCGCTTTCATAATCGGTAATCAGAGTCCAGGCTTCCTACACCCATATTTTACGACAACCTATGAACCGACTAACTCAACAGCTGGCCTTAGAGAAACTGTCCTAACTTATCCAAGTAGTCCTAATAAATGGCCATGATGAAATACTCTTCCTTTCCCTGCGGCACTCGCTTGAAGGACTCGAAAGCTGACTAATGCTGATAGGAAGAACTTTCAAAGTTCTCGTTAGTCCTTTCATTGAAGCTAGTGACATCATCTGACTCTATCAATTCATTTCTATCTTCTTTTTCTTTCATTTATCTCTTTCCTATCTATACAGTGTATTACCCCAAAAGATAGTGAGTTAAGCAAGCATGTGGGAAGTAAGCGAGCAGGGTGAGGCGGCGGCTTGTAGAAAATCCTCAATATCTATATCGGAGTCAGCATCCGTTTTTGTTTGAGTTTCACTGTTAGCTTACGTCCTTTTAGCTAGTTCGACGTGTTTTCATTAGTCCTTCAAGCAAGTGAGCCAGTCGCGGTAGGTCTTTTTAGCCTTTAAGTAGTAGTCCTGTTCGAAAGATAGTTATCATAGTGAAGTGAGTTATTACAGTTTTTCGAGTTTCTTGAAGGCCAGGCAGTCAGCCAAGGAAGGAAGTTATGGTGTGGAAGTCTTCTAGTCTGTCTTCCCCTTCAAGCTCTCGAGTACACTAGGGGAGAGGTATCGAAAGTCAAAGTATAAATCAAAGTGAAAGTAAGAAGTATAAGTAGTAGGCTATCGATTAGGTTTTTCTACTTAATTAAGCTGCTTATGCAAAGTTTTAGAATTTGTTCACATAGGCAGCGTGATTGGGGGCATATTTGTTGCTTCCCAAGGTAGTTAGTTCACCACACAGGCATGTTAGTACTAAACTGCAGAAAACTATTAAGTCATCCAATTCATGCCGCATTGCAAGATTACTCTACCACTCTATAAATGGTATATAGATAAGTGTCTTCACTTCATCAAATGAAAATCAAAGAAATTGAGTACTAACACGTATTGCTATGGATGCTGCAAACAGGCTTTCGGCGGCAATTCCAGAAAAAAGGAATAGGTGTTTTAGCCAGGTCATCAAATCAGGGGGGATATGCCAAGAAGAAATCCATGGAAATCAGCATTCCAAGAACAATAAGTTGGCACTTTCTTTCATATATAAACTATTTATTGAGGGAAAAGATATGAAAAACTAGAGTGGAATCGATTGAATGCACTATCGTTATGCTTTGGCCAACCCTCTTTTCCAAGTTCCTCTTGTTTATCCAATCTGTATTCCAATCAGAAATCCAAGGTAAGATCAAGCCAAAGGGGAATCTAGGTACCGTTGACCCAGGAAATCAAGTATCAAAGGACCCGGGCAATAGGTTTATGACTGAACTGAAACTAGAGCAGGGAATAGCAGGATGCCTATGTTTCCAATACAGAAATCCTTAACAGAACAGAGCACAGACAATAGGGCCAACTATTGATCTTACTTTCCCTCAATAAATAGTTTGGATTGGATAAACAATCCTACTTTCATTCCAATCATAAAACAAGGGAAAAGATCAAGGGAGAAAACCCTTCCAAGAAAACTAGTAACCAAACCCTGACGAACTTGCATTTGTTGAGCGAAAAGAAGAGTTCAACAGGAAGAACGTATGAAGAGATTGAGATGTTTGGATCTTGGCTAAATTTATAAGCGAAGAATGCACGTGAAGTATTAAAGGTACATTCGACTATATCTCATTCTATAGAAACCATTTCTCAATCTATAGAAACCATTTGCTTTAGGTAGACGTGATGGTACTTCCACTATTTTGGCATCTTATGGAACCCAATTCGAGATATATAAACTAGATCCTTGTTATTAGAATGATGATCTCTTGGCTATGACTGAGTCATATATTAATGGTGGTTTTCTCCTCCGAAATTCCAAGTTGAGTCCAAGTAGTGGCAAACTAGAATCCTTCTTTTCTTTTCCCTTCGTGGTTAGTTTCAGTTCAAATGACGAATTGAGACAGAAACCAATGGATTCCTGTGGCTGGGGGATCCTATGTCTATAGATAGATTCAAGTACCATTCTATACCCCTTCCCTAGCGCCCTATAGACCTGTTTTGCTAAGTGGGTCCTACTTAGCTGGTCGGCCTAGGGGGGGATGCAATTCAAGAGACAAGTTCTACAAGTTCTCATGGCCGAGATCCCCGTATTGGTAACGGGGCTGGTGCTGACTCGTTCAGAGAACAGACCCCCGATGTTCTTGGGAAGAAAGAGAGAAGGACGGCCCTGTAAGGGAGATCCTGTGTTGGAAGATATTGGTGGGTGTCATCTCGTTCAATTCTGGGTCAAATGACAAGAGGGCTGTTCAAGCAGATTAGAAGTAGATGTTGTTGAGAAAAGGTCAAAGTGCCACTATGGAGGTCGGAACAAGCGTCTACCTACCAAGTGAATTGTGATTGAAATGACGATGGCAACAGGTTGAGCTCTATCCACTGAAATTGAATCCATCGATGCGGTAAAGGACAGAGCAGAAACAAATCCTCCATTTCCCTGCCTTGCGACCGAACAAAGAAGAAATGCTAGAGTGAGGACACCTGTTGGTTGACCAACTGAAGGAAACGACGCCTCTCCTGCTTTGCTTACTTTTGGCCAGCATTCGTCTTCGGCTTACAGTAGCGTTTGCAGCTCTATTGGAAATCGAATTTCTATGTCCGTCCATAAAAAGCATCAACTTCTAGTGCCGCCATCCACCACAAGAGTAGGTAACCTGCTCGCTCTTTTCTCTATTGGGGGATCTAGATATATCTTCCAACTCTCCTTCCTGCACACTGGCATACAAAGCAGCCTCATAAACTGCATTTTGTAACTGAACCTCCACAGTTTTCAAACCTAAGGGTGGATCAAAAGGCACCGGTATTCTCTAATCTAACTTGAATTCAGATCAATAATCAAGGGGCACAAGAAGAAGGCAAGAGCGCGGTTCCGGCTAAAACCAACTCTGCGAGGAAAGCAGAACTCAGCGGTGACTGATCCGCTCGAACCACACTACTTACTTAGGCTCACTTACGAGAGCTCCCCTGACTCTGATCTCTGATCTAGTAGATGCGAGAAATCAATCCAACTCCATCTGATCTTTGCAGAGGATAAAGGTACTAGGGATATTTCCTCCATTTATATTCGTAAGAAAGAACTCCCACTATTCGTTTGTATCAGCCGGGTCTTGGTGAATCAAAAAAAGGCGTAGATAATGCGCATTGCTTTTGAGTTCGATTTGAACTAACTAGTTTCCACGGTTCTCCAGGAACCTACCGTTTGTTTGGAGTATAGCCAAGTGGTAAGGCATCGGTTTTTGGTATCGGCATGCAAAGGTTCGAATCCTTTTACTCCAGATTATGAAGACCCGATCGGATTTGTCAAGAACGAGCTAACAACTACAGGGGAAGCGGCTCAGTATCAACATACCACCTGCCCGTCTTATCAATGACAATCATCCGTTTGGATGAGGCCATTCTAAGGGTTGTTTAGGATTGGTATCTGCTCTCTTCCCACGGAGTTCTTGTCCCCATGACCAGTATCAGCAGAGGCAAGACCTGTAAGCATCAAGCCAGCCAAGAAGTAGAAGTTGGTAAAGATGGCACAAACAAAAGAAGAAAGGAACTTGGTTGGTGATCTTACATACGGGAGGCCTTCTATAGAGTGAGGCAAATAGCGATTTTGCTATAGATACTGGGATCAGAAAATGGTAGTGGATGTGGACGCCGAACAGGTGGCACGAAATGCTCGTTCAACGGACGGAGTCATACCACCGCCTCCTCCTGCAAACGAGCAAGTTCTAAGCTTTATCGATCTTCTCCGGCTCACGAAACTCTGGTCTAATGCCCGCCTTTAGAAAGGACCTGTTTCTTCCTATTATTCATATCCGCTAGGGGTACGAAGGAGAAGGAGACCGGATGCGTTAAGCTAGTTGGTAAGAGTTCTTGTCATTATTGATAGTGGCCCTAGAGAAAGAGCTTACGCTGATTGTTCTAACTTCATTCATATTTGATTCCGCAACTGAGACCTTTTCCACATCTGTGCCAGGAGGGCAAGCGGTCAAAGCAGAAAGGGTTCTCGCTTCTCCGTCTGGAAGGACACCAAATGGACCAAATCCTATCGATCTTTCCTTACGACTCGACTTCAAAAAAAAGGCCGCAGAGGGCTAAAGGCAGTATCTTTAGTCTACCCAACTCCCTTGCTGCCTATTTCCTTTTATACGGTCATTCCGTGGGGCCACAAGCACCATCAATTGCATTATCCCCGGTACCACACATCACTCCAATCAGAATAAGCGGGAATGCTGGTTGGAAAGACAGAGAAATAGAATAATGAGAATCATATGGTCTGCTTGGGAAGATAAGCGAAGAAAGCTCTAAGGTTTCCCTTCCTGCATTCAGAGCTTATCAATTCGTCCCACGCTATATAGTGAAGCAAAGCTATCTATAAATCGAGCATATCTTTTATCCGGAAGGTAGTGGGCTTTCACCCGTACTCGCCCTTCCACTTCACACTTACTAAATTAGGCTGAGTGTATGCGCACATGAAAACAAACAGAAAACGAGTGAGCACTTTCTTTCTATAGACAACGGTCAAGTCTGCGATCCAAACAGTGATGAAAAGAATTCTCAAATCATTCGCGGATGGACGTGAAAGAAGGAAGAACCAAATGGCACTGCTTCCTCAAAGCGAGCTTCGGGTACCCGATCAAGGGACTAATGAAACACCAGTACATGTCATACAGAAGCTCCACTCATCCCTCCGCCAGCCCAACCTAAGTTTCTATCGGACTGAGCTATTCTTCAATCCAGTGCCCTAATCCTTTCGAACTTGGGTCCAGAAAATAGTGCTATTGTACAACCTGGGGAAGTCAAAGCACATTCTAAGTGGGCCGCATGGGTCGGCCCTTTCACCTCATTCTTTTCCGTTTCCACGCTCTGAAACCGGGTTCTTTCACTTCAATCTCTCTCATAATCAAGCTGAGATATGATGCTGTTTCATCCTAGAATTTTGAGAAATCCCTTGTTGGCTGGGACGGACCCTTAGTATAAGATAAGTCAACACAACAGGTTGTGTCAGTTTCTCAAAAGACATGGGCTCGCCTTTCGGGGTGACTAGCTGCATTCATTGGTTTGCTTTCTTCCACCAACTTCACAACCATCCTTCGTTGATGACAGGCAAGCTCAACCACAGTTTCCGTAGTTTGGTTCAATTCATTCGGCATTTCCATTTCCAATTGGTAAGTTCTATTTTCTCCGACCCAAGGAAGAAGATCACAAGCGGGAGTCCCCTCTAGGAAGAGATGCTTTCCAAAGGCCGTACGCTACTGTTGAATGGCCAAATAGGGATTGAAACAGAGTAAATAACTAGAGTATCCCGTCGTAGTGGTAGCTGCATTTACGCGACCGGGTCCGAGCCACGGGACAAGACCAAATTGGATTGGATTTGTCACATCCGCGGATGGAAGACCGTAGATTTCTCACTTTCCCTACTCGGAGAGCACGTGTATGTAGTCCGCCTGTATCTACTTATTTATTCGGAGAGCGCCATTAATAGGATTCAGAAGTCGTACAAGCTATGGCGGAGCCGTTTACCAATGCACCCAGTTCTCCTCATATTTGATTCTTTTTTTGGTATCATTGGTTCCACGTACGTCTTTTGGGCGAGCTTTCTTCACTGTCATCAAAACCAACGCTCAAACCGAAGCTTTCCGAGCAGTTGTTTATTTCTCACTTTAGCTGCTGTCGTTTTCCTCTTCCGAATTAAGCGAGTGAAAAACAAGGGGATCAGAAGAACAAACAATAAGAATGAGGGATTGAAGTCCGTTTCCTTCGTATCGTATTTCAACGGATCGGGTAGTTCTAGTCTTTTTTGATTACTCCTTCCTTTTTCCCATCATTTGACATAACATAATTAAGAAACTGTTTGATGGTAAACGGAACGAGTAGAGAAGAAAAATGCCCTTATTCCAAAGGAAGTGAGTGCCAAAGCGAAAATAGAGTAAAGAACAAAAGAACGAAATGCAAGGGTTGCATCCGCTGTTTCAAGTCCGGACGGTTCCTCCGCTAGGTTATTGAGTTGGCTCCCCCGTTATTCTTCATCAGACAACGCACACTTAATGGAAAAATGAGGTATCTTTTTGGAAAACTTCTCTACTTACGACTTTGTTAGCGCTTTGAGGGCTTCACTATGTTCTCTGAAATCTTGTATAAATAAGAAAGAAGCCTTTCTCAGGAGATGACTCTGCTGATACCGAGTTTCAATGCAAAATGGCTCCCGCTTCTTCTGAAAGAAAACAGGGGAAAAATCAATATGGAGCCGTCAGAGGCTTATCTGGCCGATATGACTTCCTGAAATTCTTTCCAGATAAAAACCTAAAATGGAGGGGTTGGGGCTTTGGCTCCAGGCTCAAACTCTATCTTGTGGTAGACTGCCCTCCTAGGGAGCGCTTGGGCAACTAACTTGTGGGGCATGACATCCCAAATTCATCATTTACATTAGGAATTTCCTGACAAAAAGTCTTATGTGTATTGGATCCGCTCTTCTGTTAGCATGAACACATGAATGAGATTCTTCTTATTCTTCCTAACATGAAATTTTGCATAGAATGATTGTTCATGTTCACGCCGCTGAGGTTGTTCCCACCATTGAAGTAAGAGTCTGGGTGTGTTTTTCTTACTAATACGGAGAGGGTTCCGAATGATAAAAACCAATCCAAAACTTCTTCGTTTCGTTGGTAGAACCCACGCCAACTCTTTTCTCTAAATAATGGAGAGATCTTTTGATAGTCTCACTTCTATCAATGCAATGAAAGAACTATCCCTTCCTATTTGTTTGTCCTAATGAGACAAAAAAGAGCCTCCTTCTTTACCACTTTAGGGGATGGGGGTGAAGGGGGGTTTACATACAACCGGGGCAAAGTGGTTTATGATTGAATCTCAGAGGCATTCTTATCATTTGGTAGATCCAAGTCCATGGCCTATTTTGGGTTCACTCGGAGCTTTGGCAACCACCGTAGGAGGTGTGATGTACATGCACTCATTTCAAGGGGGTGGGAGCAATGAAAATCCTTTAACTATTGACTTGAACCGACCGGCTCAGGATCAGGAAGATATTCGGCAATATGCCGAAGAAATCAAGGACTTTAGAATTGACGAGCAATTTGAGAGTTTCAAAAACAATCAATTCACTAAACCGCTCTATGATAAATTATGTGCCTACGTGGGAGATGCGGAGGCTGTAAAAAACACATGCATACGAGAAATCTCGGAGAACTTTCATTCAACAGACGCTGGGTTAATTGATTTCGTCAAGCAGACGGATGACAGTGAAGGGCAAAGAAGAGTGATATTTGATCTTATCAACCTTCATTTTAAGGATGAGATAGATAAACTCCCACCCGAACTCCAACAAAATGAAAATCAAGAGGACGACGGGGAGGGATAATGAAACAAACTACTAGCAACCCGCAGAAATAACGCTCATATCTTGTTCTAGTTAGATGGTCATTTTACACAATGAATTTACAAGCTAATGAAAATGGGAATCGAAATTATGATTCTAGGAGGACTATAATGAGGAGGACGACAGATCACGATCTACTAAAAGGAGACATTGTTGGTGGTTCGAATCCACCTCGTGAGAAAGACTGAGCTGAGCTATTTCTTACTTTTCTAGCTTGAATGAGACAAAGCCGAGGGTTCGGTCATACAAAGGAGCAATTCTCTTGTGCAAAGGCTAGTTTCGAGTGAATTAACGCACCCCCATTTAATAAGTGCTTTGCAAGCGATATGAAGTAAGATTCATCTTCCCCCTACACACGAGTGAAAAGCTAGGCTAGTTTTGAAAGAAATGAAACAGAGAAATGTTGGGCGCCAAAGCCCACAGCAAATAGGAATGCAGATGGAAATAAAGTATCTTTGGGAAAACGGGATCCACATTCTAGGAACGGTCATGCAAATGAGAAAAAGGTATAGGTTTCTTACTCCACTGAGCACACTACATTAGGGAAAAGCAGTTTAGCATCAATAAATAATTAGGATAGGATGGACCTTTTCACAAAGAAAGTAGAAGCAAAAACAGTATCAATTTCTACTCCGCATTCGCATGAACCTTTGGTGGTATCCTTCAAATCTTCTTCCTAGCTCTGACCGGGTTGCGTAAAGACCCCTAGAGACACCTCCTCATGCAGGCAGCTAGTGTTTCTTCTTCTTTTTAAACAATAGAGATTATCACACCCAAGCCATAAAAAATAGAGAGTTGAAATGCCAGTTTTGAAAGAATTGGCACTAAGTAAGAGGTGATCTGCTTTTGGCCTTGTATCGGGCAGCGGGACGTTATGAAGGGCAGCTAAAACATGACTCTTGCGATGCTGAATCATCGATTGATAGAGGTGCTGAGAGGGCTGTGACTGCAGTAGCCTCACTTCACTTTTTTCCACCATCACTAGTACGTGGGGTCCCGAAAACCAAACAAAGAATAAAATGCACGCACGAGTTGGTGGATTGGGTTAAGCATCTAACTAACTAGATTCCTTACTCCCAGCGATGACCTATAATAGAATATGAAAAGCAATGTTTCCCTTAATCTCCTCCCATCTGGATAGATAAATCAAGGTCATGCGTAGCTCGTATAAAAAACTAGAAATGAATTATTGCCCTCTGGCGAAAGGAAAAGATTGTTGGTACGAAAGCCGCTATTACACCACTTGAGGGCTGAACCAACCTCATGCTCCATCAGATACAAGAAACAGCCCAACTCTGAGCTTATCGATCTGAAATGCACTTTTCAACCAATGCCTTAGCGAGAGAATGGAGGAGTAGACGCCTCTTCTTATAGATGGACTATGTTTTCTCTTTTTATATGATTATTCGAGTTAGGTGGTTGAGATGCTTCTACAGGGTGGTTCTTGATAGGGCAGCTTCTAATACAATCAGTTAAAGACGTAGTGTATCTACTTTAAATCGAATGAAAAGGAATGCACTCCCTTTCTTTGGTCGGGGTTCGCCATTCGATGCCTCAACCAAAGGGATTTTTGGAGTATGTACCTCGATTTCCAACGGGAAATTCATATCTAATAGAGGACTAGATCGATGCTTTAATGCGAGGGCAGGGTATCTACTCGCTTTCTTGCCTTATCACGAGCTATTGAGAACGGATCTAAGGGCATCCCTACCTACAATCCTTCCTTGGTGCCCCATTCCTATCTTCTTTTCCAGCCATCAAACTTGTTCAATTCGTTTTCTTGAGATCTGTGGAATAGTGATATCATACTTGAATCCACATTCCCAGTATTTGAGGAAGAAGTAGAATCTTAGTCCTTTCGAATTTCTAAGTTGGGAATTTGATATCGACTAAATCAAGAAACTCGATTTCACTATGATATGACCACTGAACCCTTTGATGCAACATTTCTTGTTTCCAGAAGATCTCGGATGGTTTCTGAAGCTTCCATGATCTTGTAAAAGAAAGAAACCCTTTCTATAAGTCATGAAGACGTGGACCAAAAGACTAAGAAACTGCACAATCTATTGATTGACTGAAAAACTCAAGCTGAGTAACTTGCTTGAATGATCGCTCCGGCTCTGGGCCGTCTGATCTTCGGGATGCAGAATAGGGGATTGCTTGCCAACCGTTAGTTAGGACCAGTGAAAACCCACGCTTGGTGAAGGCGAAGTTCAGTTTGGAGATCTAACAATTCCTTATGTCGTGTATCCTCGATTGATGCAGCCTCAGATGCTTCAATTGTAGATTTGAGTATTGAGCGAAAGGTTACACCACCTATAGGTTCTGTATTACAGGCCAATCCTACTCCACTAGTACCAATAGGCGGCATAGGGGAAAAAGCACAACACCTAGGAATAGGAATCAACAACACAAAAACTTTCTGAGAAATTACCCAGCAAGAAAACGTATGTGCGTGGGCGCAACGGATTTCGCTCCCGTGCGCTCATCCCTTGCTTGTTCTTTCGGACTAGCACTCTTTCCCTCTCTTTGAAGTAGATTTCTCAGCTCCACGAGTCAAACGAAATAAGGCGAAAGGCCCACTACTTCTTCATTCATGGCTTATTGATTTGATTGATCCCCCTTTCGTATTCATTCGACCTGAGGTGAGGTTGGAACAAGAGTTTTCATAAAAAGAATGGTTCTTTTATGCAATTATGAACGGGCAGGCATCTTGTGGATTCCTCCAACTCTATGAATGAAGGGGGGAGTATGAGGAAGGCCGATTTTCTTTCTATATGAAGATGAAAAAAGGATCCGGGTCAAACATTTCTTACTTTTGTTGAGTATGACTGAATGAGGAAGAGCTCCTTATGTGGTATCACTTTACCACCATCTGAAATGCGCGAAACTCCGATTGGTGGAAGCCAGTCCATGAAGATTCTCCCTTCTCTTACGTGAAATTCCCCTCTTTCGGTAAGCATCCAGTATCTCAGCAAATGAACATTTCTCTAAGCTTATCCTGTAGCTTATACGTCGTTTGAAAGCTGCTCCAAGGATCCAACGAATAGCTAAGGTTTGTTGACGATCCCTGGCTACAATCCCAGGAACATCATAAATAGTACCTGCGACTCCTACTTTGACCACTTCGCATATTGGCTTTATATTATCTACGGCGTCAACCATAAGTTTTATTACATCGCGTTCAGTTCGAGCTAGGCGGTGAAAAGTTTTATAAACAATAGCACGAACTCTCGTTCTTTTACCATCGATCATGCGAAAGTTTACCAATTTCTTGATCAATTCTTTTTGCTCACCATCAAAGTCCCCCATATAGCTGAGAATTTCCGAGCAATTGGAAGCCGCTTTCGATGACGAGGCCGATAAATTGATATTACGCGATCGTTACTGTCCATCTTTTTCAGCTCTGCTCCCGAAAAGAGAAAGGAAAGGAGACTGATCTTGACGTCGGCGTTGGTTTTTCCAACGAAACGAATATTTTTAGAACGGAACTTCACACTCAACAATTAGAAACCTAACTAGATCAACAGCGCCATTCTCGAATGTTTGACATATCTTCCAAAACCAATCTTAAGGATAGGATCATTTAAATGATCGAGATCACGAATCACACCTTTCTGCTAAGCTCCGGCTAAAGCGATTGTAGCAGCACCGGCACCTATTGATTTAGCTCCTTCTAACATGTCGAGTCGCGACATGACATTGTTTCACGAACTTCCATGACAAAATGCTAGTTGCCTCGTAACGCATACACTGGAGCGTTTGTCCCATCGACGAAGGCCGCTATACGCGTTTTCTGAAGAGCAACATTCTCTTATAACCAAACATCGCAAAGAAAGAAAGGAGTATCCTGAACGTAAGGCCAATGGCTAGCATACTTCGCTGAACACTCACGATATTCAGCTAAAGCTGGATGCATATTAGATTAGATTATATTCTATTATATCTTGCCTTGGTAGAGTGAAACTTTGAACCCAACACAAGCAACTCTCCCGGTTTAGCGATATTGATGGGTTCCAGCCTCATTCCACTAGCCCTAAAAGCATTCTAAATATATAAAAGAGGGGGAATGGATTCTACAAGAAAAGGCGGGCAAAGGTAGTTCAGGGGTCAATTCTTGGAGCATAGCTCATTTCTAAGTCCCCAACCCATCTCGTGCTCGTGCTGTACGCGATCGAATCTTGCGGCCGGATAGAGCAATGGAATCACCGAGTCGTATGAAAAGAGGGCTCTTCTTTTTAATCTTAACACAAAGGCTAGCTCCCCTGGGGGTTGTCATATTACAATCATTTGTATTACTTTCCTACCAATCCTGAACTAGCTATGACCCTTATAGCGAGCCTCGCTTTACCGTTTCAGATAGAAACATATGGCGCTCCTAAAGTCGATTGGATACTTTCTTTTTTATTGAATTAAGCTAAGCCGTGGACTTTCTCACGTGAAGAACTCCTTCTTATGAGCTCATGGACTTGATCAATGCTAGTTCAAGTTCACGTCATATTAGGAAATTAGTTCATTAATTCGTTTATTTGCCAACGAAGAAGCCTTGCGCTACTCGGAAAGTACTGACTAGAGGGGGGGCGTGTGGATCCACAGTCCTAGCCATTCTCACAACGGGATAATAAAGCGAACAAAGACCATGAGAAGAGATTACAACATCCAGAACGAAGCCTGTCAAGCCAACCTTCCCTCACTGCGAAAATGCAACATCCGGCGTACTCATTGGCTTTGACCTCAGATTCATTACTTGCTAGAGAAGTAGTTTACATAACTGTCACAGCTCCAATGCGATAATCTTGTTAATCAGCAAAGTAGCTAGCCTAAATAAGGAGTTTACAATCGCTTGACTATAAAGTAAAGAGCGGCTAATGGGAGATTGCTTGAGTAGGCTCAGTAAGGGATTACCCGCGGGCAGGGTGAAAGAGCTTTCATTAATAGTATGAACTGGTGGATCAGCAAGATAGCTAGAGCTCCTTAAAGGAAAGCAAAATCCAATTCTATATTATATCAAACTATAAAGCAAAGATGAGGAAGCTGCGCCTTTACTCGCTCGAATTAGAGGAAAAGGGGGATATGCAGCAGTAACAGCTTTTCTTTCAATAGTAAGCAGGAAATGCGAATAAGAGAAGGGTAGAAGAAGCGATCCGCGCATTTCCTTATTTCACAACGGATTTGACTCGTTAGAGAAATCATTTCTTAGGTATGCTACATTCTTTGAAGAAAGAGTAGGTTCTGCTATTTAAGACTTAGAGGAAGTGATTTCCGGGAACTAGCAGACCAAGCCAATCAACAAGGAAAGCCTGTCAAGCAAGGAAGCCACCAAGCAAACCTTTAATAAGCATCTCTAGCGCAGTCACTTCTCTATAGAAAGAAAAAACCTGCAGTCAAGACTAGTCACATTAGTGAAACAAGTGATTCGCTGACATTCAATTCAAATAGAAAGAGTAGTCACAGCTGCGACAAGTTGCTCTAAGAGGAAGGAGTTGACTTACTTTCAATTCCTAATACAGCAAGAGCGGATTTTTTTCATGTAGCATTTCTACCCCTATAGGATTTCCCATCTTAACCGAGAATGGGTGCCCACCTTGTACGTACCGAGAATGGGTGCAGCCCACCCCATCTAAAGTAGCCTGAAATTCGTTCCTCTACAATCCAGAGCAGTCCGAACATGTACCGCGATCTGGACGGACAAAGAATGCCGTACACTTGAGTGACCCCCTTTTCTGTGACCACCACCAAATTCAAAAGAAGAGGTGAGATCACCCTGAAAAAATCCTTTGTAGCTCTTAAAATATGGGCCAACCTCTCCATTAATATTGATACTCACTGCACCTCCTTCTACCACTTGTTTAATCCAACCTCTCCACTTCTCACTAAAGAAAACCCTTTTTAAGCAAAACCTCTTGTAGAAAATCCCAATTCACCCTGTCATATGCTTTTTCAAAGTCTAGCTTTAGTATGACCCCCTCTTGTTTAGTCCTCCTAAGCTCATGAAACACCTCATGGATAGTGACCACCCCATCTAAAATATTTCTGTTTTTCATAAATGCCGTCTGACTCTTACTCACCACCTTATCTGCAACTCTCTCAAGCCTATTTGTCAGTACTTTAGTCACAATTTTCTAACAAACATAATATAAACATATTGGCCGATATTGCTTGATAGTTGCAGCATCTTTCGTTTTAGGAATCAGAGTAACCACCCCATAATTAAGTCTTCTAAGTTGCAACTCCTCAGCATGCGGGCTATCAAGCATTCTTTTGACCATCTCTTTAACCATCTCCCAAAAATGTTTATAAAAGATTACTGGTAAGCCATCTGGGCCAGGAGCTGTATTGGTTTTCATCTCTTTAACTACTAACTCTATTTCCTCCATAGTGAAAGGCTTAGTCAACTCTTCATTGTCTAGTTCTGATAGCATGTGCTCTGTTGACCAAGGGGCTTCCACCAAGAGATATGTCCCCCCTGTCCTCTGAACCAAATAGTCTCTTATAGTAACTAGAAATGTGTTCTTGCAACTCTTTCTCATCTTGTATAACATTTCCTTCATGTTCCAAAGAAGCAATATTACATTTTATGTGTCTTCCATTGGCAGCACTATGGAAGAATGAAGTATTTGCATCTCCCTCAAGTAACCACTGACAAACTGACTGACAATGTGGACTGCATGAGCAATGTCAGGCCGGGTCACAGTGAGGTACACAAGGCTGCCTACAAGATGACGATAGCGAGTGGTATCCCTCAAGAGGAGTACCATCACTAGGGCGCAATTGGAGATGGAGCTCCATGGGTGTAGCGGCAGTGTGTGTATCAGTAAGACCTGAGCGTGAGATCAAATCCTGAGTATAGCGATGCTGAGAGAGATAGTAACCATCATTAGTTTGATCAACCTCAATTCCCAGAAAATAACTGAGAGAAAATCAATCTGACATCTTGAATTGCTCACTCAACTTTTTCTTCACAAAAGCAATGTACTTCTGATCATCTCCAGTGATCAACATATCATCAACATAGAGAAGAAGCAAGGTACGACCGCGGTCAGATGTATGAGTGAAAAGTGCAGGGTCATGCTCACTAGAAGAGAAACCAGCAGCTTGAACCACAGAGCTGAACCGCTCAAACCAAGCACGAGGTGGTTGCTTTTTTCCCATAGAGGGCCTTTCGAAGGCGACAAACATGACCATCAGGAACTTCAATACCCAGAGGTGGCTGCATATAGAAAAAACTCATGTAGATCACCATGAAGGAAAGCATTTTTTACATCCATTTGAGAGATTTGCCAAGATCGAGCTGCAGCCACAGCAATCAGAGTACGAACAGAAATTGAAACAACGCAACCGTACTATCTATTTACGAGAATTTGATTGCTGACAACACGACAACATCACGCTTCTCTTTCTTATTCTTATTTATATAACTGTCACTTTACCGGGCCGGAAAAGTGACACCGTCACGTCTCAGGGTCGTATGCCTGGAACAAGAAGGGTCGTCGTACAATTTCGGCGATTACAAAAAAGAAGGAGGCGAGCTCCCTATCCCTCTTTGTCTTTCCACTTCCCTCGTTCAGGAACAAACACTTCGCCAAATTCTTTTGAGTCCCGGCCCGGTTTTTCCCCACTAACCAATTACGTTACGACCACTGAACAAACTTGGTTGACGAACATGGTTTATGCGCCGCTAATCTAGCGGCTTGTCGAGCATTTGACAAACTCACACCATCCATTTCAAATGGGATTTGTCCCGTGGACACACGAGCAATCCAACCCGTCGGATTTCCTTTTCCTCTTCCCATTCGAACTTCTGCGGGTTTCCCCGTAATAGGAAGATCTGCGAGAACTCTTACCCATATCTTACAATTTCTTCGGAATTGTCCGCTCATAGCACGATGGAATTGTCCGATTGTAGCCCGACGCGCTGCTTCAATGGCTCGATATGAAAGACGACCAGCTCTACAACTTCTGGTGCCATATCTTCCAAAACCAAGTTGTGTACCATCCGGTTCGCGACCCCTACTACATCTGCATTTAAAATATTTACTATATTTCGTACGTTTCGGATATAGCACGTCCCTTCTTATTTTGACTATATGAGATCCGCACTTTGACACCTGAAATTCCGTTACGAGTAGATACTTCTGCAGGAGCATAATCGATTTTCTGGCTAAATACATTACAAGATGTTTTTCCATACTTTCCGCATTCAGTTCTAGCTATTTCCGCACCCCCTAATCGACCAGAACAACAAATACGTATCCCCTCCACCCCTTTTGGCATTATTAATGGAATATCCTTCACTATTTTACTAAAAATGGAACGAAATGAGATTGGATTGTTCCTCAGTTGAAAAGAGATGTCTTGAGCAATCAGAGAAGCACTTTGATAAACAGATTTGATCTTTACCGACTCAATTAAGGTATTAGTGTTTGTTCTATTAGACAAAAAAGATCGCATTTTTAGCACTTCGTTCAAATCAGAGTTGTACCCGTACGGAATTATCCTCTTTCTCAGTATGATCTCTATCATCATCTCTATTCCCTTTATCAATTTTCCTATCCTACCTAGGTCTATGAATTTCTCTATCAATTCCATTACCTTATCCTTACCCATGAGGTTCCTACATTTGATCCTAAATTGAGCTAGGAGTTGTTTCCGGGCATACTCAAAAAAAGGGTTATTATACACCCCAACCCCATCCCTTGGAAAAAAGAAGGTAGCACCGAAGAAAGGAAAGAGCGATATGGTGGTTTTTGTTGTTCCCGCGAAGCGAAGATCATTCGCTTGGCGAATGAAGTGGATCAACCTCTTTTTGGCTCGGGCCAAACACTTTTTATCGCTGGTAGAGCTTTCTAAAAAAAGCGATGCGAGAGCGTATTCTCTTATCTAAGCTTCCTCCCTTCGCTCCCCCCATCGTAGATGGTTCAGCCACACCCGGTGCCACGAAATGATTGAGAACTAGGACGGGGTCGAAATGCATTTTATTCTTAGTATTAAAAAAGTATTGCATGACCGAATAATTCAAGGAGGGGCGCACAGCGGGGAGGGTCCTTTTTAGTAGATGACTCGTCGGGCCGTCAGAGCGGGACTTCTTTGGTAAAAATAACTGGATTCTATTCCTTTTTAGTAAGGAGGCGGCATTTCCCATAAGGAAAGGTATGTCATTTACAACCCCGGCGTATTGAGGCCGCTTGAAGGCCCCGCTCACCCGAAGTGATTTATCCAAATTCTTCTTTCTCGATGGTGATCGGTCATGGTATCCATAACGTTGCATCTTTTTCGGCCAAATCCGGATTTCGTTTTGCTTCTCCCGGTCGATCGACTCGACTCTTTTCCCTGCCCCCTGGCCTCTCACTTCGTTTCGTTCTTCCTCTGTACCCTCGCTTGAATGAAGACACCCGATCGGCCCGACTTTCCCAAATGTCGGCCACCAGCCCTTTTCCTGTAGTACGGGTCTTTATTTCTTGTCTTGTTTTCGTTTTAGTCGTGGTGATCGCCCGGGAAGAAAGAAATGAATGAATGTCCTTTTGGGAAAATGTAGAATAATACACCTACCGAGACGAAAGCCAAGGGCGAGTTTCGTAGGTGGACGTATCGAACTAAAATAAGATCTAAGATTGACATCTTGATACAATGATTTACCATAATAATAAATAGAGTCAATGGTGACAGAGCCGTGAGAAGAGCCGCTTCTTTTTTGCGGCGGGGGCTTCCATTCACCAGCGCAGACTACATACACGTGCTCTCTGAACCGTGCTAGATAGTCACCCATCACACGGCTCTCAAACCCAACCTGTGGTGGATCCCGGGGGACAAAGCAAAGTCAAAGCGCTTGATCCTTTGCCCCATACTTTGAGATCTTCCTCCCCGCCGATCAAGCAGCAACGCAGCTCGTGATAGGCTTAGCTTAAGCCGCTAACGTTCGGTTCGGATAAGTAAAGTCCCTTCGGTCGGTTCGCTCAGGTGGTCTTCCCTTATTTTCCCTAACGTTCAGAGTTGTTCTGGTTTGAGAAAGGAGCACCGCCAAGTCCACTAGGGGCACCCTGAATGAATAAGAAATGGACAGCTGAGGTCAGGCTTGCATGAAAAAAGAAGATAATAAGTTAGATGTACACACCTGAGGTTGGTAAGAACTGAGGGACAATGCCCCCCTCACTGGGCCCATCAGCGAAAGCAACTGCTACTTAATCGTAGGTTTGCTTTCGTGCAAGGCCCCCGCTGCTGGAACAGGCGGTTGTCATTTTCAAGTAAACGCCCCGCCCCCTTTCTTTGCCCGCCGGCCGCCTAGCTCGTTATTCTTTGAGATCTGGATAGAGTCTCGCTTCGGGGCGGGGGAAGCATGGATTCGATAGATCTATCGAATCCATGCTGCAAGCAGCAAGCGTAGGCTAAAAAGGCAATAGTCTAACGTTGGGGTAGGGCGCGCCAAAACAACCGGGGGCCCCGGAGGGGTCAGTACAAAAGTACTATATTCTTTCCACTTACTTTCATTGGCTAGCTGCCTTTTGTAGCGCGCGTACTCTGATCCTCTTCTACGAATCTACAACTCTCTTTACTGAGCGAGACTTCATCTATATCCCTAAAAGTGGATTTGGATTCCCATTTATTCTTTGAATGACAGCTTCAACTAGGCTCCACCTTAGAGAGGGTTTTCGGTTTGAATCAAGATAGGGTCAGGGGCGCGTCGGAACGGTAGCTGCTTAGTCTCATCCGAGAGTCCAATCTCTTTGTACTGTGCTTGCTTTTGTGTCTTTGAATAAAAAAGAAAGAAGGGGGTCGATTTAGGCTCCTTCCCTTCCACTGCATAGCTGCGCTATCAGGTACTATGAGCCCTCTGCCCCACGCATCTAACCAGCTCGCGTGGTTCACCGGTTCCACCGAAAACTCTCATTTGTTGAAGCGGAGCATAGTGTGGCGTCGAGCGAGAAAGGTCTCTTTTTTAGTTTATTCACTGATCTGAAATGAAACTTAGCACTTGTTTTTTTATTGATTCCTGGGGCTAGGCGTTCGCAGAATCAGTCTATCCGAACCGCAGACGCACTTTTCAGATCAGTGACGGCCTCTCCAGCAGAGCTGGGCGCTGGGGCCCTGGATGCGCTAGCGATCGGCACATTAGGGGAGTACTTGCCCGGGTTTCTCGGCCTGGTATCCTTATCCTCGCGTTCATGATATCTACATTCAACTGTGCCCCGGAGACACGGTCGAAGCACGCCCGCCCCGTGTGCGTCTTTCACGACATGCTCTGGTCCCGGGTTTCTTCCTGTGGTCTTCTAGCGTTAGAAGAAGTCGTGTCCGTCCCGGACATCTGCAACGTCCTCTCACGCCTTTTTTGGGGGGACAAACAAAGATCAGGAAAAGACGGACCGAACCCATTCGGTGACTTTCGCGGTCGCCCTCACTGAACCGACTTGGATCTGAACTACGATTCAGATCAAGTCTTACCGAAATTGGATTTCCTTTTCGTGCCATATGTCGCTTATACTTTACTTTTTCCCCTTTCCGCCCTTTCCTCTATTTGTTCGATAGGGTCTTCGTTTTATTCGAATTCTAAACCCATTGTCGTCCACAGTTTCCTTGTCGACGCGAAGGGGCCAGCAGCCCCCAAACCAAAGTCTGAGATCAGAACTCATACCGCGGTTGTGGCTTGAAGGCCGCATGCAAGTTCTTCAATATTTAGAGAGTATGTGTTAGTACGAGATCGCGCTATCAACTTATTTCATCTTTCTCGATGATTAGGACAAAATTGTATCCCTTAGGAACCGTACATGCACCTTTGTTTGGATGCCGATCGAACATTGTTACAATACGAAATACTTGAAGGCCACACGCAATTGACTCACCTACATTTTATGCTCCCACCCTTTTGTAGAAAAAGCCTCTGCCTCTGGGGAAGTGCTCACATCAACTCCAATTTGGATGGAGCTTCTCGATGGGTTAGAGCGTTTGCGAACCAAAAAGGGGAAAAACCCATCCTCCAAAGTAGTGAAGTGAGCCAGTACAATAAGACAATAGGTCTCATGGGCCAAGCCTGCTATCAGGCAGTGAGTGGGAATCAATCCTGAAAGAGAGAAGGTCTAGTGCTCTCAGAAAATATTTGATTCGCCGAAAAATTGGCTTTATCAGACCAATCCATGTTCAGAAGCCTTCCATCAAAAGTCAGTGGTCTAGGCCGCTTTCCTTGACTTTGAGTTGGATCTCATTCTTCTTCCCGGCACAAAAAGAGGGTAGACTTCATCCGAGACACATGGGTTCTTTTGCTTCCTTCAAAGAACTCGTCTTTGAGCCTCTAAAAAGAAGGGCATAGTATCCCAGCCACCTAGACCACCTAAAAGGAAGGAATTGGTCTTTAGCTTTGAGTGATCCAATCATTGGTGAATGGGTTCAGTAAGGTAGAAGGAAAGGGCCCCTCCCGACCTGGGAAATTCATAGCAGGAAAGACTGGCGCCGATCAGCGAAAGCGAACCCTTCAGTACATCGCGTTCAGCCCTCCCTCAAAATCCCATTTGTTTTATTGAGGAATCACTCTTGATCCTCTAAAGGCTCTTCTCCGTCTATAACTCAAAGTCCATCTGTCTCTCGTGGAAGCGCTTTAGAGTGCCTAGAAGATCCAGCAAACGGGGGTGCCAATGCTGTCCCAAGACCAGATCACGGTAGGTAGCTGCTTTAAAGAGGTTGGGAGACAGACTGGTGAACAATCTTCTTCTTGTTTTCTCCGACCTAGAGCACTCTTTTTTTCAATCGTACGAAGAAACTCCGTGAAAAACCCAGCTATCACTCCTATGAGATGGCTAACTCCCAACTCCCGATACATTCTTTAGAGTCGACCAAAGGACTCATTGGTTTGGACATAGTTTCTTTGTTCCTGTGTTTCTGTTTTGCTCTCCCCCTTTTTTCACTTAGTTTAGTTGGAATGGAAAGAGAACTTCCTTCAGTTTTTCTTTTTTTTTGTTGCCTGGTTCGGTCTCTCCGAGTGGAATAAGTGGGTCCTTCTTCTTTTTCCTGACTGATGAAGGTCGAAACTGAAGATCGAATCAAGCGGAGTCTGGATTCCTATGTTCGTACCAACTCAAATGATTGATGAATTGGATCTTGAGTATGCTCACTTCGCTACTCAGCAAGGGTGAAAGAATGACAAAGAGACTGACATCACAGAGGATGGGAAGGACCCAATCGCCTGCCTCTTTCTTGGTCCACCCCCCCCCTGGTGGGTACTTTATAGCTCACAACACGAGATAGGCAGATATGTGACATAGAAAAATTGCTTTCATTGACAACAAGACTCTCTTCCTGATTGGGATTGGTCTGTGCAGGATCTCCTTCCCTATGAGACTCTTGCTTCCCTTTGAAAGAGGCAGACCCCTACTTCAATTGTCATCTGACGACTCTTCCCCAGCTGTGGACTCAGACCTCTCACAACCAAAAAAAAGAAAATCAAAATCAAACGAATCCGAATATAACCAATCTATCGCCTTTGATGACTCGTTGACAGCCTCCTCAACCCAAGCTTCCATCTCCTGCTCCAGACATCGGCGCTTGCCCGCGCCAGTCCATGAAAGGTGGATGAAGGTGAGTTTGACTACGAACTCGAGGATGCTGGGAACGATCTCTTTTCGGGGAATCACTCCCGTCGAGAGGCCCTCTTCCTCCCTTTTTCTGAATCTGGGAGAGAGGCAAAAGAGAAGTCCAGAGAGACCTCGACTCTTTCAGGGAAAGGAGGGAGATCGAATGCGAGATGGAGTCCCTGCCGAATGGAATGGACATCCTTGGGGACAGCTGTGTAAGACTTAATTTACCATAAAATTGGACGGAAAAACTACTAAAAAGATCACAAGAAACCCAGCTCAAAGTGAATGGAGAGAGAACCCCTGCGCCTTGGAAGGATCTGAAGCTGTTCGGACACTCATAGACAAGTGAACTCCAATCCAGGATCCCTCGAAAAGTGAAGTGAACTAGCCAGGTAGAACAGTCAGGTTAGGAAAAGAGTCTTTCATGTCAAGGTGAACATAGACAGACAAGGTTAGTTTGTTTTCCTTAATTCTCAGAGAAAAGACTCGTTGCTGGAACCGAGAGCACTGGCGATTGCTTTCTTTCTGACCTTCAGCCGAGAAATTCCATACCTTCCACCGACTTCTTTTGTGTGTGGCCAGAACGTGATGCTTTCCAATGCCGAGTACTTTTCTTAACAATGTATGAAGCCCGTAAAACCGAAATCGATCCAAATCCACGACCTTGACGATCGAGGAAAAAGGGTATGTATTATTATGGTGTGAGCCTTCTTTCTTTTTGGCCTTAGATTATCATAAGCGAGGAATGGTGCGTGCTAGCCTTCAGACTATACTTTATTGTAGGGAAAGGGAAAAAATGGAGAATATCTTTAAGAACCCTAGAAAGAATTTCACTTGGAGCAACAGGGGTCAGGTCACACTATATCAATATCATAATTCTCTTTTTTTTAATTGATACTGATTAGCCGTAAATCAATTTGATTTTGTTATGCCATTAAGGAAACATTATTTGGGATACAATACCCATTTTAGAACCGTTCACTACTAACAAATAGAAAATATCAAAATAACAAATAATAACTAATAATATAGTTAATGGTTCCAATTTTTCCTCAATTTGGCAGTTTGTGACTGGAAATCCTTTCTCTTTTCAATAGAAAGAGAAGGTATTTAAGCAATGTGTGTTTTGAGATACAATCAATCGAAGAGAATAAAACTGGGTCCAATAAAAAACAGGAATGAATTTATTAAAAGGGATTGGAAAGGGATAAGTACAAAGGGATTCAACGATCTAAAAAAAATCAAAAAGGGTTTAATAATCCCCTCCTACGAATATAAATTAGTAAAATAATGTGGATGAATAAGATTTTGCTCGATTTTGGATCGGATTTGGCGGCATGGCCAAGCGGTAAGGCAGGGGACTGCAAATCCTTTATCCCCAGTTCAAATCTGGGTGTCGCCTGACCAAAAAAATACTTAGGATTTCTTATTGTACTGATTGAACTCGACAAATTCTTGCCATGCATAAGCAAAGGAAAAGAACTAGGCCTGTCGATACTGGATTTTACCATAGTTCTAGTTCTAAAAAAGACTGTCAATTTCTTCTTAAAAATAGGGCTCTGGCAGGGTTCTGGGTAGTGGCCCAAACCGATACCAATAGGGATGAGGGATATATACTTATGAATTTCATAATTGATTCTATTCCGCAATTCATAACTACGAAAGTAAGAGGTCGGAAATCTTGGTATCCAAAGGTCCCTAAAGGACATTCCTTTTTTGCTCATAGGATTGAAGAAGAGATTATACGAAAGACTATCAAGACTTCCTAATTATCTGACACTACCTACACTAAAGTAAGGTCTACTGACTCTGTCTGGAATTAGATTGGAGAGGCTGATGGGAAATTTAGGAGTTGTGGAAAGAAGAGACTTTCTTTCCATACTTACGAGAGACTCCGAGTACTCAAACATTCAATCAGGATGGTCGGTTAGCTCTTATCTTTTAGAATAACTTAGTAAAAAAAAGTAAAAGTAATAAATAAAATGAATCTCCTAACTCGGTAGCCCATGAGGTTCCAATGGTTAGTTTTGGATTTTGTCAGGCAAGAAAGCAAAGAAGAAGGGAGGATTCTCTATTACCAACTTCCCCCATTGTCCTGTCCTCATTGGTCATTCATCTTTCCCGATCTAGTGCCATCGTTCTTCAAGGTGCCGGAGGGTTTGAAGCATACCTACTACCCCTCCCCTGAGCTTAGTTCAGAGTTGCCTCAGCGCGCTCGAGTAATAACTGGGAAAATCAAGGCTGGACAGGTCTTCGAGCCAACTTCAGGAAGAAATGCAAGTGAAAGAGAATGCTCTCGAGGGCGCAGGAGTCTTTTTCTGTCTTTCTTATTGGAAATCCAAATCGAAATGCCTCAACTTGATAAATTGACTTATTTCTCACAATTCTTCTGGTTATGTCTTCTCCTCTTTGTTGGAAGATGAGTACACATCGGGTAATCCGCCCATGAGAGCCCAATCACAAGAGGCTCATACAGAAAGCAATCAGCCCATAGCCCAATATCGAGACCACAGCCTATTATTCAAACCACAAAGGATCCGTCTTTCATCGTCCAATCTTCTCGATCGAACATATTGACATCAATACTCCTTTCCATGGCCATTCACGGCCCGCGAAGATCAACCACTCGTGCCCGAGATCACTATCCAATCAAAAACCAGACTTCCAAGATCCATCTCACTCAGACCCTTTTGAATGTAGCGGATAACAACGGAGTGGGGCTATCGAATTGATATGTATTCGAATCTTAGGAGCTGGTAATCACTGATATGCTCATATTGGTGACGTTATTGTTGCTGTAATCAAAGAAGCAGTGCCCAAAATGCCTCTAGAAAGATCAGACAGAAGTAAGACGAGCTGTAATTGTACGTACATGTAAAGAACTCAAACGTGACAACGGTATGATAATACGATATGATGACGGTTGTCATTGATCAAGAAGGAAATCCAAAAGGAACTCGAGTTTTTGGTGCGATCGCTCGGGAATTGAGACTTATGAATTTCACTCAAAGAGTCTCATGAGCTCCTGAGGTATTAAAAATACTAGTAGTAGAGACTATGATATAGTAGGGTATCAGAATATAGATCAATTAGTAGATTGTGTCTGACGCATATACATGAAAAAAAAGAATAATTAGATAATAATAAGAATAAGAATTCGAATCTTAATAAAAGGAAGGGTTCGAATAGCATCTACTAATATTACCCCGGGTGAGCTCAACTTCGGCCTAAGGGGAATGAGCAACAAAATGACAAGATGAGGTGCCCCGGGCACCCCCATATAGAAAGAAGGGTCGAAGGTTTTGGGCCTGTAGCTTTCCCCCCCCCCCCCTCGTCGAGTGGTGCTTGTTTGGGGGGTGTGCCACCAGAAAGCGGGCTTGAAGCTCTCGCCTTACCAACGAGCCGACTGCTGATGGCTGTTGGTCACGACTACTACAAAAAAGTGAAGATGAATCTTTCTATTTCACATGGAGGAGTGTGCATCTTTATGTTGGGTGTTCTTCTGTCGTGCGACCCGATGGCTTATGTGCGACCTGTGGCCCACGCCTCCTATTCTATTTGTTCAGGGTGGGCGGCGTGAACTCTGATTCGATCCGGGTATTCAATCCCGCCGCTGAGATGCTCAGTTGACTCCTTAACCTTGATAGGAAGATGGCTTATTCCAAAATTCGTGCATAAGGGTAAGGAACTTTGGATGAATTAATGCGAATGGGTGTAAGCCTCGCTGCTCGGAAACACCCAGTGCTGACCACACTGAGAGACACGAAAGCGCAGGTAATGCCAGTTGGCGAAGTGGCGTTAAGCATCCCTAGCGGTACGCAAAGAGAGGTCGTGATGATATCATCTACGTCCGTACCGCTCCTCGTGGAGTAGATCCCGCATCCAACCAACCCTTTTTTGACCAGGGAACGGGAGAATTCCCACTACCGCTGGCAGGCCAGCCGGGCCGTGAGCGCGGTGGGAACGGGCTTCCCAAAAAGCGAGCCCCGGCCCGGGTCAGCATAGAATGGGGGGGACGGCCCTAATGTTGTGTTGGCCGGGTTGCGGGCGGATAAAAGCGGACGTGGGGACTCGGGTCGGGGCACAGCGTAACTAAGAGAGCCATTCCATTTAGGGCGAGACAGAATGGGCGGGCACAAGTGGTCTGGTGTCCGAGCCGATTGGTCAGACGACGACTACTGCACATATTATATTAGCCGCCTATCCCGGAATGGACTGGGATGGAATAGAAAGAACGCGAAGCAGCAAGCAAGGGATGAGCGCTTTGTTGCGCCTGCGCATACGTTTTCTTGCTGGGTCGGTTTGTTTTTGGGGGGTGGGGCAATAAGCTTGCTTCTTCACAAGCTTATCCCCGCCCCCTTTCCTGTCCGTCCCGACCGGCAGCAGTTGGGTCTCCCCATCTCTCCTCAACTTCCCCGGTCTTCGGCCCGAGCTGTATGAGGCAGAAACTCGTCCCACGTACGGTTCAGAGGCCGAGCCCCACCCCTGCAATAATGGTGCGGCTTAGGTCAACTAATACGAATAAGATACAGTTCACTCAACGATTGCCCTTGGGTCCCGAACTCCATATGGGGAAGGAACGTTGTTGTTTGCGAGGTCTCGATCATTTACATGGACCCACTTCTCATTCCATTTGTGGGAATTTGATGATTTATAAACCGTCCCCAACGAGCGAAAGGTTCATGTTTGAACATGATGAATCACTTCGTGCCGACCTGTTGCCCATAAACTTTCCTGCCTCATATGAGAATGGAAAACTGGAAGATTTTCTGCATCGGTGGATGAAGAATCACGAACATAAGAATTTCTGGTTTAGCATGTTCCCAGAAAGAAGATACTTTTTTCCATTCGAGAAACGAGGAGCACGACTGAAGTGGCTATACATACAAATCCATTTACGGATCTATATGCTCCGATTGGAACTGGAAGTTCCAGAACTGGCGGCTGGTATACCACCATAATGAAATTGCCTTTTATTTTTAGTATTCGGATAGGATTTCTGTTGGCTTCATCGGGAGGCTCGCGTAGTTTGTTACGTCAACTCCAAAAGGATAAGTTGCATTGGAATCGAGAAAGTTTCGTTCATAATTGCATAAAAGGAGTCAAAATAGTGGCTGCGGCGCGTCGAGGGTCAACCTTTGATATCGAATAACCTTTCGAGCCTTCCCCAATGGATCTCTATCCTCCTTTGAAACCAATAGAAGTTCACTGACCATCCCTGTCAAACATAACCCAAGGTAGGATCGAGAGGAGAAGAATAGGACTCTTGCTAGTATCATAACCTCTCGATGGGAGAATGAAACCATGGTACCTACCTCCCTCCCTTACTTGGTAATCTAAGAACCCTTCAGGGGGGGAGCAAGAGATCTTCCATACCAACATTTTGTTCGCCACCCCTACTTCCTCCTCCACTTGAGCTTGTGCAGCAAATCTACTTTATGCTTAGGCCAGGTCCTGCAAGTAAAGAGAAGTAAATATTGGAAACATGGGTATCTAGTTTATTTTATTCAACGGCTGAGTAATTGAAATTCCTTGCTTCTTCAAGCAGGAGATCCCGAGTACCGGGTGTCGTCAGACTCCCATTCTATTACCTTTGTGCCAAGAGCACGTTAAGCTGCCTGGGCTGTTCCGCTACCGGCGTGTAAAGAAGCTCCGCCTAACGGCTAAACCAATGAATTTCTCTCCTTAAAGGAATCTACTTCCCTGACTGTCAACTACTCGCTTCTTCACTGGTATCACACCCGCGCCAGACTGAACAGCAGAGTGAGAACCCAACCAAATACGATTCTTGTATTATCTTACCGAAATTCGGATCCATTTGGCTCCAAAGGAGCAAGCGCGGGAGTTCTAATAGGACTTTGAGACTCGAAAAATCCTTCGGGCTGCTGAGAACAGAGAGAAGTAGTTGCAGAGAGGTTTGATAGGGTTAGGCAGATGCCCCATTATTCGTAAACAAGAAGAAATCCAGATTAGTTTGATGGAGCTGTGGCTTAGCACAAGCATGGTGTCAATGTGGTTCCTCTCGACTAAACACTTAAACAATTGGATCCAGTAGGGTTCAATAGAGGTATGGTATCGGCAACCTTTTAGGGAGCTAGATTCTTTGGAATAAGATAGCTGCCCAGAGCTTGCGACGTACCTACCCCCTGGGCGTAGATAGAATTAGGTAAGATAAAAATCGATTGGAAAGTCCTAAATTAGACCAATTCAATTCCGTCTGCTAGAATAAGAAAAAAGTGCTTCCGAATTTCTCTCATCCTTTATAATGAGAATTTCTCTTTGTTCAGTAATAACTTAATCTTGCAATAAAACACTCTTGCTTGGAAGGTATGGTAAAGGTAAACTGTTTCTATTTTTTGATATAAAAAAGAGAGTGCTAAAGGAGTCATTCAGAAGTGAGTGAAGGGGCAAAGCTCATTTCTTTCATTCAGGAATGGACACTGGACCAGAATGAAATGTGGGAATATCGGGATTGGCAGATTTTTTATATTGAAATAAAAAAAACTCAACACGACTAGTGAATTCAAATTAGAGTCACTTGCGGATTTCTTCAAATTGTTGTAGTGTAGTATTGTGGTTTTTCAGTAAAGACCCCGACCTATAAATATTCACAGCCCGGCTCATACGGGCGGACAATATTCACCCAGAGCCCCGTTGCGACCGCAATGCTGTTCTTGAAGGACCTTACCTTAGAGCAAAAAAAAGGGAATAGAAGTTAGGAAGACTACTGACGTAGGGCGGCGGGTGAGCTCAACCTCGAACCAAACAAGCAACGGATTGAGCAACTAGCGCGAAAGCCGTTGCGCGTTAGCGCATCCGTTTTCTTGCTCCATCGTTATTAGTTTCTATTCTCTCCCTGCACGAACCTCGGTCCAATCAATTTGTTTGGAATTGGGGTTAGGACCGGTTAGAACTCCCATTTCCCGAACGGAGGTTTGAGCTGCTATGGCAAGCTTTTTTTCCGAATAGTGGGTATGGGGAACCCACCGTACCAACACGATTGGCTGGTGTTGCTGATACCGGACCCGTTATAACCCCGATTGGAAGGGCAGGCCAGTCTGAGGCTCTGGGGATGCGAGGCCATTGAAAGTGAGTATCCCATATTCTATGACGGAGATAGAGCATTAATTGCAGTTTTCACCCCACCTTAACGACCGAGCGAGGGATGAAATCTTTCGACGACTAGGGAGGCGTCACCCGAGGCCGATTCCAGTGGATCACTATAGAATCTTCTAGAAGCAGGTTCTCCGGGCACTATGGTAGGACGTGGATCGATCATGACGAGAATGGACTTCTCCGTCATGTAATGGGCTAGAAGAGTCACGGTCCTGTTCCCCGCCGGGCTTTTTCCCTTCTCGACTAGACGAAGGAGATATTCATTCCATTCAGGCAGGTGAGGAAGGGCGGCGTCGGCTTGACCCTGTCTTCTCTCTTGGTCGGGTCGGAGGCTAAGTTTCTCATTCAGTGGTGAGGTGTTCATAGAAAGCAAGGCCTCGCCCAACGAGTGGCGGATTTGGTTTGGATGGGGTCTCGCTTGGACGCTGGGGAGATCCATAGATCTGGATAGAGTCTTTCTCGCTCAGTAAAGAAGAGTACGCGCGCTACGGCTTACGCAGTGGATCTTCGGGCAACCAACCCGGCACATCCAATTCCGATCAACAACTTGGAGGTATGGCTGAGTGGCTTAAGGCATTGGTTTGCTAAATCGACATACAAGAAGATTGTATCATGGGTTCGAATCCCATTTCCTCCGGCACGGAAGTAGAACGGGCGGGCGAAATTACGTGAGAGAAAGAACCTCAGATTGATGGAGTCCGCCGTCGGACAGAATAGCTGCTTAGTGACTAGGAGCGGAGCGCCCCTTTCTTGTTCTTGGTGGCGTCTATAGCGAAGAAGACCTTCCCGAACGAGGGCCGTCCAGTCCCTGGCCGGCTCTCGGTTCTTGAGCAAGCTCCTCCACTGCAGGTAGGATGCTCATAGATGAAGAAAAGAGACTTTAGGCAAGTGGTTCTGGTAGCTCAGCTGGTTAGAGCAAAACAAGCAACGGATTGAGCAACTAGCGCGAAAGCCGTTGCGCGTTAGCGCATCCGTTTTCTTGCTGGACTGCAAATCCTTTTTTTCTTGTTTCAGTGGGAAGAGCAAGGGGCATTGCCCTTTAAATCCTTCAGTGGTTCGAATCCACATCTGAGCGTCTTTTTTTCGGTATGCCGCTCCGCGAGCAAGGAGCGCCGCGAGGAGAGCGAGAGAACGAAGTGGGCTTTGGTGATGTCGGAATTTGCACCTATTTGTATCTATTTAGTGATCAGTCCGCTAGTTTCTTTGATTCCACTCGGTGTTCCTTTTCCATTTGCTTCCAATAGTTCGACCTATCCAGAAAAATTGTCGGCCTACGAATGTGGTTCCGATCCCTCCGGTGATGCCAGAAGTCGTTTCGATATACGATTTTATCCGGTTCCTATTTTATTTATTATCCCTGATCCGGAAGTCACCTTTTCTTTTCCTTGGGCAGTACCTCCTAACAAGATTGATCTGTTTGGATCTTGGTCCATGATGGCCTTTTTATTGATTTTGACGATTGGATCTCTCTATGAATGGAAAAGGGGTGCTTCGGATCGGGAGTAACCACTTTTGAAAGGGCAAAGGGGGGAAGGACATAGGAAAGAGGGATGCCTACAAAAAATCAATTGATTCGTCATGGTAGAGAAGAAAAACGGCGCACGGACCGTACTCGAGCTTCGGATCAATGTCCCCAGAAGCAAGGAGTATGCCTGCGTGTTTCGACGAGAACACCGAAAAAACCTAATTCAGCTCTACGTAAGATAGCAAAAGTACGGTTGAGCAATCGACATGATATATTTGCTCACATTCCAGGCGAAGGTCATAATTCGCAGGAACATTCTATAGTCTTAGTCAGAGGAGGTAGAGTGAAAGATTCGCCAGGTGTGAAATCCCATCGTATTCGAGGAGTCAAGGATTTGCTGGGAATTCCGGATCGTAGAAAGGGAAGATCTAAATATGGTGCAGAAAGACCTAAATCGAAATGAATGGAAGATGCCTCTGGAACTTTTTGGTTCTTTTTGTGGGGCCATATGGAAGCAGCTAGCTCCCTTTCCCTTATTACGTTACCATTTCTCTCCGCTATTCTTCGCTTAGAAGGGCTTGACTTACTTAACTTACCGCTTTCCCGAAACTAGCTAAAAAAGGGTCAGGTATACCTGCCTGATGAGATAAGGTTTTTTCTAAAGCGGGAGCTGCTGTCGGTATGGGCAATTTCTTAAGTTCTTTGATTGATTCCGTCCCCGAGTGCTACCAAAGTTCCTCTAATTCCTCAGCCAGATATTTCCCTTGCCAGACTTTCCCGATAGCGGAATCGATAGATGTTACCACGGAGCGGTACCTAGCAACCTTCATTCCTGCTTTTCCGTCTTGCCTTTGCTACTTGAGAGAATGCCTTTGACCGAGCAGCTCTTCCACTCATTTTATTAGCAATCAAACCTCTTCCCTTCAACTCGTACCGAAGGCTATGTCCCAGTAAGCATTTCCTCTGTTTCCTTGTTTCCCACCTCTGACCTTCCGCTATGACATGACCAGTCCACTAATAAGTCAGGTATCTCTGAAAAGTAAGACCGTCCTCTTCCCTTCGTCAATAGAAGAACTCCAACCATGCTTTCTTGAAATAGCAGTTATTGTCTTCCTGGTCAGCTTTCGACGAGTGACTCTTGGTTGCGGGGCCAGGGGGGGACCTACTATCTACTTAACCGCTAGGCAAAGAGGGAGGAGCCAGGAAGCGGGCGTTTAGTGAGGAAGAGACAAAAAAGCATTTCGTCGATAAAGATGAGTGCTTTCGATCGGCTTGTTGCACTAAAGCTGCGAGGTTCTTTGATCGAATCAGTTCTTTGCGTTTACTTTCATCCCATCCCACTCTCTTTCTTCTTTCGTTTTAAGAAAAAAAAGAAGGCATTTTTAAATCCTTCTTATCCTTCTATACAATCCAATCATGCAGTCTAGCTCTACTTTACAACGATATATCTAGCTTTTAGTTTTGTTGAACTGCGCTTATCTCAGGAAATGAGGATAACTTAACGGAGCCCAAACTCATTTGAAATAGGTTTTCTAGCCTTTGGCTTAAATAAAAGATCCAGCTAACTTGTGAGATAGAGCTGTCTTCCTGGCTGGAACAGGATGGTACCTTATGACTTCAACTGGAAATGGCTTGCATGGATCCAAAAAAAAACTCAAACCAACTATTCAACAATTAGTGGGACCTAGAATGAAACTACCATTGTCTTCCCATACTCATCTACATCAACCACCGGCTACAGAGGGAGCTAGCCTGGAAAGAAAAGGAAATGAATGGAGGGTATAAGTATTTCACTGGTAAAATCCCTTCATTAAAGACACACTCAAAAATAGTTTGTTTCAAAGAAAAGGAAATACCACTGAAGAAGATCTTACTTTTTTGGCATTAACTGAAAGCCCAGACACTCTGTTAAAATGAGTCATGATACTAGTAAGCTCTTGGATAGAATTCAGATCACCACCGCTGAAAAAAAAAGATCATCTGCAAAGCACAGATGGTTGAGTCTGAGCCTCAACCAGCCTTTGTGAAAAAACTAGATTGCAGCTGATTTTTATGCTTAAAAGCCCTATATTAGAGTTACGACCGTCCACCAATAGAATAGAGACAGCGAAAGAAAGGGACAATATATTGGAATCTAAAGCCAGGGAGCTTCTAAATAGCCGGGGAATTAGCCTGGATGATGATGAAGACATCTCCCGGGCAGCAGATCTTATTTTATATGGGAAAAGGCGCGATCAAGTCAACTATGCGATCCGGGCCTTAAACCGTGTAACCTCCAAAACCTGGAAGGACTTCCTGGATGAATTAAGAAAGTTGAGTGGGCCGTTTAGTTTATATAGATGAAATAGAATATATAAAAAGTTTGATCTATTCTGTTGAAATAGAATACCCTAAAAAAGTTTTCTAAACGTGGGCCACCATTTGTATTCCGACGAAATGCTATCACCCAGAAAACAGAGATTGAAAGGATAGTAGAGGAGCTATTGCAAAATGCTGTAATCAGGCCCAGTACAAGCCCCAAAGCAGCTCTGGTGTTGAAGAAAGATGGAACCTGGAGAATGTGTTTCGACTATCGAAAACTAAATGCAGCAACTATGTTTTCCAAATACCCCATTCCTATCATAGAAGACCGGCACTTTTGGATGAGGTGTGAACTAAGATAGATTTGAGGGCTGGTTATCACCAAATAAGAATGAAAGGAAGAGGATATCTACAAAACAGCCTGAAGGACCGGCTTTTTGAATTCAAGGTGATGCCCCGGCAACCTTTCAACAACTCATGAATAGTGTTTTTAAAGAGATATGTTGGAAAGGGGTATTGGTCTTTTTCGATGACATTCTAGTGTACAGTTCTACCATGGTGGAGCATCTCAAGTTGCTAGAGGAAGTGTTCCGGCAGAACAAACTTTTTGTGGGTGAGCCAAATTTCATAAAGGAAATACATTATTTATGAAATTGGGGTATGTACTGATACAAACAAGGTAGAGGGCATGACAGCTTGGCCAGAACCAGCCAATGTCAGAGAACTCCGAGGGTTGCAGGGGTTATTACAGGAGGTTTGTACCGGGGTATGGAGCTATCAGCAGGCCTTTAACTGAGTTGTTAAAGAAAGGTGTGGAGAAGAAGCCAGAAAAGCATTTCTCAAGCTCAAAAGTGCTAAGGTATGGTGATGCCTTTGAACGTTGACTGGGAGAGCGGCTCGAAAGAGTTGGGACAGACTAGAAGCTTTGAAGTTTATGTTCTTTAAAAAGATAATAGCAATCTTGACTTACATCCGGTCAAGATCCCCGTGAAGGAATGCTGATTGAACATCGAGCTGATAAAGAGGGAGTACCATACCCAAGATACTCCATTAAAGGAAAGGTATGCTTGTTTGGTTTCTTTGGTCCGAGAACAAACACCACAAACTCTCGCAGTCGATGAGGAAACGTTAGTAAAACTACATTTCAGTAATCCGTCTGGCCTTAACCTCTACGCAAGGAGATCTTACGTATAGACCCATGATTAGGTAACTACTTCTTCTTTTATTCGGAGTATCCAATGGAAAGTGGGCCTCTATCTACAGGTCATGGATACCTGGGCGCTAGAAAGGTTACCGAACCAGGGTTAAGTGAGGCTGTTCAAACTTCACGGCCTTCACTATCGGATGTATATGAGTAAAATCAGACATCAGTATCACAACCTAGCGTTATCCAGATCTTTCGTTGATCCAGGCGATTTTGGGAAGGACTCAGCATTCTCCCACAAAAGGCCAGGCCTTGAGTTTCTAGCCGACTCATATAAGTCAGGGTGTCAATTTTTTTTAGGTGACGTATCTTTCTCTCTGATGTTCTCCGTGGTCTCAAAGGATGATCAGTCGGATAGCGACATTGGTAAACAAAAAGAAGAAGTTTACACGCCGGGTGCATACTTCAGTGCCACTAATTAGCGACTTTTTTTTGCCCTTTACCTACACCATGTAGACCAGAGGATTACACAGAATCCCATTGGCGAGTTTCAGACAGCTAGGTTATTCAAGAAACTTGGAATACCAACTCCAATGCTTGGCTTGCTGAATCAGCATATGGATTACTTCATTGAATTTCTCGGCCCGAGCTCTTGTGATTGGTCCACTTGGCAGATGGAGTGGATCCTTAGCAGGTTCATGTGTTCCTTGTTTACGTAGCTCTTCTGTTGGATCACGTAGCCCCTCCGTTGGATTACGTTGCTCTGCCCTTGGATTACTTGAGTCATTTCTGGGTTTACTTGGCTGCTCCGCAACATGTTGGTTACTTGATCCTTCGCTTTGTTTACTTGGGAGCCCAATACTTATTGGTTGGGAAAATTACCTTCCAAGGAAAATGATCCTCCCACTGGACCGAAAAACCCATATATTCCCATGGGAATGGGTGGTGCTGAACAAGCAGGCAGGCCCAACGTTGTTTATCTTTACTGCAATCCTGGTTAGGTAAAAGGAATTCCGCAGCAGCGGGTACGTGATTAGTTACAACCAACGGAAAGACTTATTGAAATAATAGGGAATTTCCTCATCCAGTCTACTCCTAGGACTACATCATATGCTCCCAACTCCATGGCCAACAAATCAAACTTCAATCGATATCCTTGCATCTCCCACTGTACACCAGAACACATCCCATACAATCGGCCCGAAGAGCATCAATGAGCAGGCCTACTAAATAGGCATAGAGATACATTAGCCGAGTTTGCTTACAACAACTGCTATCACTCTAGCATCGGAATGGCACCTTTCGAAGCACTCTACGGGAACCTTTGTCGTACCCCGATTTGTTGGGGTTGGCACGTACCGACCGACGGGGCCACAGAAGATGAAGGAGAGTGCCGAGAAGATTCCACTTATTCTAGATTAAAAGCAGTTCAGGACCAGGTACGCTGACCACGATATTTGGAGTTTGCAGTAGGTGATCATGCTTGACTTCGGCTTGAACCTACAAAGGGTGTGATGCGTTTTTGAGTGAAGGATTAGGTATAGCTGACCGATACATCGGACCTTTCTTGGCCCATATCCCCCTAGCCCTTACTCCCTTGTTTCGGTGGTTGGTCTCTACCTTTTTCTGTCTCTTGGCTAGTTTGTCTTCCTCTTCTTTTTGAGGGTAACGTAGTAAAAATCCTTTATTTCAGGGGATTTCCCTTTTCTTTCCAAATGAATTTATGCTTAGTCTAAAATTGGTAAATACCAAATAATAATATATATATATTATTATTATTTGAAATATGTACCAGTTTCCTGAAACTAACAAATAGAGTTATAGCTTTGATTGACTTACTAGCTTACGGGAACGCTTTGAATCTAAACTTACTTTGAACGAGTGCTTCCCACATAGATTGCTGGAAAGAGGAGTGAGCCGGGGCAGAACTTGAAGCACGGGAGAAGGAAAAAGAAGTATACAAGGGGTGCGTAGTTGGTATATGTACGGTATAGACCTTTCTTTGTGAATAGCTAGTTCAGTTACAAGGGTGTATACAAAGGTCTGCTTATAGGTTGAAAAAGCCTGTAGAGATAGCCTAGATAGCCAAGAAGATATACGTATTTCATAGAGCTAGCTAATAAAGCTTTTGTTAACTTCAAATAGGCTATTGAATGCAACGGCAAATAAAGAAGAAGAAAGTGCCAGAGCTAAGAGCTAATAGATTCCCAGTCTATGCATGGATAAAGGAATGATAAGAGCTATGAGCAGTTTATTAAACTACACTACGGCTAATATATATAAGGACAAATCAACTAGAAAAAACCGTTGCCAAAGAAACCATTTGTTTAAGCTTATTCGTTCGCGCTAGGCTAAAAAACTAGATAGAAGAACTAGAGGCCGCCAAGGTCTTCAACCATTAGCAGGTAGGATCCTTTGCTTACTACTTGAAGCAGAAACCTAGAAGAGGAATTCTTTCTATTCCAAAATCCATCTTCTTTCCGGTCCGCTTCATTCATTCCCTTACTAATAAATCCAATTCATCGCTAATGGCGAAACCAGCCTGTATGTACACCGCACAACTAACCGTTGCTTGGTAGGTTCGATCAGCTCTTCTCACCTTTCCGTCGACATCTACTAAGGCTTCAGCTTAAGTGGGTTCAGCCGCCCCAAATCTGACTCGATCCAAGGTTATATATCATAAAGGGCTTCGACAAGGGGTTTGATTCGTTCTTTGAGCAAAAAGATAAGGTCGGAATACCGGAGTTCTTTCTTTGCTTCCAAGAACATAGATTCCTTCTTCAACCCAGGTCATGACCGAGGGCGGGTATCTCACTCGCATATCTAGAGCCCAGCATCTCTCCTGAACGACACCTTCTGCAGACTCTACTGGTGGTATTTCCCGAGGCCACTGATACCCGAAGTGGTTAGGTGGGATAGAAGAGAGGGTATGCGGGCTTCTATCGAAAGGTTTAAGAGAGCTACGGACTCTCTATAGAAAGATACTTATTATGTTATGACAGGAATGATCGAAACCTTATTAGTGATAAATTCGGAAGCACTTTTCGCTTTCTAGAGCAATAGCAATCCCATGCTCTTCGGTCAGGGCTTATATACGCTCTGAAAGAATCCTTCTAAGCTTTCCTCCGAGGTGAGAACGTACGTTGACGTATCCTTTCTAAAGTTTGGGTTCCTTTCATATAAGAAAGGTGGAAAATAAGTGGATTTTGATCAGCATCAATGGGAGATCTGATGTTTTTAGAATGACCTTCCCCCGATCAGAGAAGGGTAAGAAGTCTCTTGAGCAGTGAGTTTTTCAACGATTTGTGCTCTGAGCGATAGAGCTAATAAAAAGAAAGTTTTGTCCGGAGCTACTAAAACGAGAAATGAGATAACGACAGGAGAGGAGGAAAAAGAAGTAGAGTTAGGTTCTGTTCTTGTGTGTAAGCCCTCGGTCGATTCGTCTGCTCATTCACAGCGTATGATTCTTATCCAACTGCTTCTTCTGAAAACGCGGCGTCGGTTAATCTTTCTTATTCTCCCTTCGGGGCTCCTCATGTTGCTACTAATAGAAACTGTTCGGACCTTGCTCATACAATCCTCGGGACTACTATTGTACATTCGAATATGGTTTCGCGGGCACGTCCAACCGTACCTTGCCACTTGCCAGTTCAAAGTCTAAAAGCCGGTCAATAAGACAGATCCGGATCCTAGTGGAGATGGTTCGATCGCTAACAAAGACAGGGGGGCAGCAGACTCCCAACAAGCAAACAAGCAACTCCAAGAGCTCAAGCCTAAAGCCTTAGTAACGTAACGCGCATCCTCATTGCTCGCGTAAAGCAAGCGTAGGCTCGAAGTCTTAGAATGATAGCAAAAGCAGATGGCCCTTACTACACTAAGCGCTATGAGAGCCAATCATTAAATAATAGGTCAGTCTTGCTGTCTCAAATAGGGATTGAGTGCCTGCTAATAAAGCTTGGGAGTCCTGGTGGGAAGAGGAGCAGGAACATTTGCAGTCGACAGGTCTATTGGGCCGCTTCTAGGAGATCATCTTGTCTTTAAGATTCTTGATATTTCAGTATGGTATCATGACAAGCCTCTCCTCTCCTTTTCTTGTGCTCTTTATCTTATTATTTGAACTCTTCTTTTCGCTTATTACCTCAACCTTCTTTTGTCAATTCTGGGCCAGTATTTGATTAGGTGTCATAGGTAACAGCTTCTTAGTTCGACCTGAAATTGGAAATGTTTAGGTATTAGTGCGTCCATCATGTACAACACTAGTCAATTCAGCTTCAAGAGCCTGAGGACGCAAGTCCTCAACGGATACAACTTGATTTGGCACACTCTCCACATTGACAGGAACAGACTGAACATTAGGATCCGCAAGGTAGGTAGTTTCTTGTTAGCTATCCTGACTAAGATATTCCTATTTTCTTTATCACTTCCTTCCCTTGTACAAGTCCTTGCTATCCCTCTCGGTCTACCCATCCAGAGGGCAGACCTCGTTCACAAGGATTCAGAGCTGGACAGAAAGAAAGCCTAAACCGAAAGAGCTGTCTCTACACCCCAAAGCATAAGTCAAGTGCATTTCATCTCTAGTTTTCATCCTGTCATCAAAGCCAGACCAGAAAATAAAGGGTGTTTTCATCCTGTCATTTCTGGTAATTTCTCCGATTCTTTATCCGACTTGAATTCAGGAAGATACCGACTATCATTCATATCATCAAAGCAAGTGAATTAGTTTTCTTCCCCTTAACCCGAATAAGTTATCAAAACAAACACTGGACCAAAACATTTCATCTCCATGTCACCAACCAAAGATAAGTCATGCAACTAATCAAAGCTAAATCAACCCACACTAAGTAGGTGATGCAGAGAATAAACAACTCTGTCTATTTATATTGCTCACAACATACAGCGCCCCTCAATAAAAGATACAGAGATGGTTATTCTAGATTAATAGAAAGCATTCAACAACTTGATGTCAGCAGTTTTATGAATCATGAACTTCTCTTCACAGAACCGGTTTGATCCGGAAACCAGATAGGCATGTTTAATATTAGAAGAGAGCCTAGAAGTCACTTTTGCTATCTCTTGCGTAAATGTATCGTTCACCTACTCCTCCCATGCCTTAAAATCCATATTCCAGGAAAAGCAAGGAACTTTGTCCAAAGTACGGGGTTTTCCACATGCTGAGGTAAACTTGTTCAGAAATTGGAGCCGCAAAACCTGTAATTTATAAGGGAATCAGCAATTTGCAAGGTTTTGGCCATGTGGAGTATCAACTTATCGGAATCCGGAGCTGGTTTATTCAATTCAAGTTTCATTCCAATCTCTATTCCAATAAGAAAATAAAGGCTATCAGAAAATCCAATCTAAAAGTCAAGTGATACAGGTCGGGATGGGAAGAAAGATCTGTGAGCTTCTCATGCCTGTCTGAACTCCTTAGTTTTTCTCCTCAGATCCAGTGCAATGCCCGACCAAGAAAGCGCTGTCCTTTCCAATTGTCAATGAAATTCGAAAGTAACAATAGCCGCAGGGGAATGAAATGATCCTGACACATGAAAACCATGCCCTCTGTGCAATATTCCACCAATCATCACTCCAATCAGAATAAGCGGGATTTTCGGAAGGAACTTGCTTAAAAACACTTAGATTTTCCGTGAATAGAACTCGATTCAAAAAACTAAACATTCCTTATCTTTTCCTGGTTTCCTCCTATTCCTATTGATCATATGACAAATTCGATTTTTACAAAATAGAATGGGTTGTGCGCTAGACTGATTCAAGACTGAGTCAAGTAGCCTGTTTTCTAATTATCGGATTGAGTGAGACAATCACGTTCTTAAAGCGGTCGGTTAGCCGGCAACACTACCTTCCCCTATTGGCCGGCAATCCGTGATACACATAGGCTCCTTACGCATTTATCGATCGAGAATAGTCTCATCTCACATCAACTCTTTCTCTATGATAATTTTTGAGTGAAAAACAAAACATTGATTTCTAGTTTGATCGGGATTGGGTACTTATTCATAAACAAGATGAAATGAATCGACATGTTAAGCATCTCATCAACTATCCTAGTTAACATACGCGTTTTCAAGTTGCATTTCGTGCTCTTTTTCGTCGCCAGCTAAATCAATCAATTTGACAAGATCGTGCATCAATCACCTCGTCTGCTAGGGAAATGCGCTCCTGAATAGACTCGATTCCCCGCCCCGCATCAGTGAAATGTCTAAGACGCAACGGAATAGCAACGTTTCTTTCTATATGATAATATGCACCGAGGGGAGGAGATGCCTGAAAATTGGTTTCTTCTTTTCAAGAGTTGGGATTGAAGGATTTGCTAATGCCCGACCCTTCTCGACTAGAAACTCTTCCGCTCCTCCGGACCTTTGGAAAACCAAGAAGCAGAATGCAGTGTCTGCTATGATTGCCCCAGATGTAAGTTGGCCTCCCCCAGCCACAGCTATTTTAGCCGATTTTTTCTTTTGGATATGGCAAGTGGTTGTAACTGCTAAATACAAATCAATGAATGTACTTGAACTGCCGGTATCAATAAGGGCAATGCCTGTTTGTCCACCAACAGTGACCTTGACTGAAAATGTGCCAGCAGTGACCTGCCCTGAAACTGCATGAGCCGAAATATGCATGAGATACTCATTTGGAGGGGAGTCCTGATCCTGTGGGATTTCTTCTTCTTGTACTGCAATCTCTTCTGTGGCATCATTTGGTGTGTCAGTTTCCTGCATGACATTGATAGTAGGGATTAACTTGCAGAAGTTTTTGATTGGTCTTTTTCATGTCATGGGATAACCCCCCCGAAAGAAGAGTGCAAAGACCAAGTTCCCATTTCCTCCGTTCATCCACGAGAATCGATATTCGTTCTTTCCACTTTGAATACGTCAATTCTCATCCGTTACTTGAGATTCGATACGTAAGATACGTCATTTCTCATCCGTAACTTCCATCCGATAAGGGCAATAAAGCCAAGGCAAGCTCATATTTGCGTATCTAAAGGCTTGGTGTGGAGTTTTGGGGAGAGGGCCTGGGTTTCGGGAGATGAAAAAAAGCCTACTTTTACAGCTAAGTGATTAGGACTTGATCGAAAAATATTGCTCTCAAAACATGCATTTTTGAGGTAAACTAGAAAAACACTACTTTTGACCCATAGTGATCCGCACTTTTTTCATTGGAAATCGAGTTTCCTTAGGGAAAAAGGACTTGCTAACTTTTGCAGCTATATGAAACGGACTTGCCTACGGCACTTTTGCACCGAAGAAACTAAAAAAGAGTCTTTCTCCGCCTAAAAGCAAGGTAGGATTTCTACGAAACAAGTCCGGATAGGTAACTAGGCGGATAGGAAGGATTTCTACGAGCTTCAGTTCATGAATTGAAATATGCATGCATCCCATTCATAAGGAGTAGCTGGCTATCCGTGTGCAACACTCATTTCTTTCTAGGAAGATAAGATCCCGCTCTAAGGCATTGGAGCTGCTGGAATATGATACGAAAATACAGATTGATGTTTCTGCTTCTCCTCTCTCGGGAATAGTTTACCGACCGGGCCACCTGTAAATTCTTTAGTTAAAACAGGCCTCGGGAGTAGTCATCCTAGTATCGAAAATCATCTATTTTGCTTTCCGAAGGTAGACAGCAGCGTTGATTCTCCGATTATACGATGGCAACATGTGTGAAGTCTAGTACCAGATCATATCGGGGATAGCTAGCTCATCAGCAGTTCATTTCTATGTATGGCGAGAAGTCCAACTGTCAAGCATGGCACGATTCCAGAATCATCGCTTGGCTGCTGCTTAGATGAGATGAAACCTGAGCTGACTTCTCTGTTTTAGTACCGGCCAGGCCTGCTTCTTAAGTGAACTCATCCATTCCCTTGTTAGTACAGAAGGAGGCGATATCGTGTCAATTCCCTAAATAAAACCGTCTTTTCCAATGATTTAGGGCCCATACCCCAATAATGATGACGAAGAGGTCTTCCTGCTTCAAAAACAGGGCTTCCTGACCCGATAAAAGAGTGCACATGGAAGTAGTTCCGCTCAATTCTCCAATACGACTTCGGGTGTGACCCCAACCCCACCAAATGGTGATCCTCGAGACCAAAGGGCATTGAACGAGAGAGAAGGAAATCGTCCACAGAGAATCGGAGTATCCGGCCTAGTGATAGTTAGAAAGAGTTGGCCAATACAGAATCTCATGCGCCTCTCATTGATGAACCCCTTTTTCCTTTATCCTCTACTGGTGGCTGATTGATTGAGCGCCGGTCTCACTCATTCTTTATGAGCGGAAGCCATGCACCTATCACCTATAACCGGAGAAGTACTATACGGCACGGCACCTTCGGCGAGGACTCAACTCAACAGAGAATGATTTGACAAACATTGATCCATGCTTGGCCTTAGCCTGAGCTCAACTCTGAAAAAGAAAAGAGGAGAATCTCTCTAGCTTGTGGAATCACTTCCCTGGATGCTTAGATAGCTCGAGAAAGTGCGCCACTTCTCCCTTAGAGCCCATCTATCTAAACGGGTATAAAAACAGAGAAATAGGCTCATTAAGTGAAGTGAGAACAGAACTCGATCTTTGCTAGGCGTGAGAAGAAGATATCGGTCCTTTGGCCATCGGGAGCAGTGGTAAAGAAATCCTTTGAATGGATCAGTGAGTTCCGGCACGATTGCTGGAACGAACGGAATCTACGGGAACGAGATCTTTCTGTTGGCACGATATCTTTCAGGAACTGCGGTAATCCAATCCTTGAGCTAAGGACGAATGCTTGATTTGCAATCTTTCAAGACGATTTTCTTGTAGCAGATGTGGAATCCAGATTGGCATAACGGGTTCTACGTGAAGTCAGCCGTTCGTCATCATTTGAGGGTTCGGGTCGGGATCATGGCCATAAATCGCTACTTTTTCCACTAGAGCGAATAGCATTCTTCGAAACAGGCATAGGACACTAGAGCGAATAGCATTCTTCGAAACAGGCACGCACAGGACTTGAAGCAGAATCAGAGAGTGATCCCTTTCCAACAGACTGATCGAATTCCAGTGATACACTACGCCTGGCACTATTCGTCACATTAGTAGTTAAGTTACTCATTTGTTACGAACAAAGAGACGCTAGAGATTCTATGAACTTCAGATCGATGCCATTCACTAATCTCAATCGTCTTTCTATGGATTTCTGGGCCGATGGGCGATAAACCTTAAAAGTAGCTGCTACGGGCTCTGTGGTGCGTCTCAGAGCCCTTCCCCATGGGGGGTTCCCGTTCTGCTAATCTTGCTATCTTCCCCAGGTTTGCTCGTTTCGATTGGAACAAGAAGTCCGTATTGGTATTTCTTGGTATTGGTAGCAGATGTTCAGCGGTAACAAACAGTAGCTGCAAGTAGATCATCTCTCTTTCTTTCGTACAAGTAGATCGTTGGGATGAGATCTGTAGTCTAAGAATCGGTTCATAGGAAAGCACGCCTTGCAGTTGGCATCGGTAGAAGATTTCCGTCTTGTCCCTCGGAGTGGAGCTAGACTCACTTCCTTTGTTCTAGACATTATACGTTACTCACTGAGGAAGAAGGGAGTAAAGTATCTACACTCGTATCGGATCTGGAGATCTGCCCCGGGATGGAAAGGTATCGATCGACCAAGAACTTGTCGAATTTCTTTGACCTCGGAGCCCGTACAAGCTCTTCTTCCACAACCATATGTGACCTCCCCGAGTTTCGAACCCCTCGCCCTCTAAATGTGGATCTCCTCCTCCTCGTTGTTGCTGTGGAGAGACCTCACGTCTAGTTGAAATAGATGCAAGTAAAACTTTCTGACAGCTATGTGAGCACGGATCTTTCCATCATAAGAATAGGGCTCTGGCAATAGATCAAAATCACTAGTCCATTCTGATTCGGAAGATAGGGCTGGGCTGGCAGGTTCTAGTTTGTTCGCACAAGAAAGAGAAAGAAGTGCCGGAGGCAGCACTGGACCAAGTAAAGGTGCCGGATACGTGGAGGACCTTTGAAGCAACGTCTCCAGTCAATAACCAATAGCGGGACCTGGATGCCCATATTGGCTCCTACATATTCTACGAAGATCTTTATCGGTCAGACCGCATAACAACATACGTTGTTCCCTTTGTCATCGGTATGTTACTTGCCCGAGATTCGATCGTCGGTATCCAATACCTAGTTCAATCTCGTTACTGGCAAGTCTCTTTACTCGTTCCGTAATACATCATCTCACAACTAACATATTAGTTGCAGTGCTTGCAAGGCTTTATGTGATGTGCATTACCGAGAGGGCCCAGAGATACCTCTCCGACAATCGGAGTGACAAACCCTAATCTCGAAATACGCCAACCCAACATCTACCATTGGAGACACCTGTAGTACTCCTTTATAATCACCCAGTTACGTTGTGACGTTTGGTAGTACCCAAAGTGTTCCTCCGGTAAACGGGAGTTGCATAATCTCATAGTTATAGGAACATGTATAAGTCATGAAGAAAGCAATAGCAACATACTAAACGATCGGATGCTAAGCTAATGGAATGGGTCATGTCAATCAGATCATTCTACTAATGATGTGACCTCGTTAATCAAATAACAAATCTTTGTTCATGGTTAGGAAACATAACCATCTTTGATTAACGAGCTAGTCAAGTAGAGGCATACTAGTGACACTCTGTTGGTCTATGTATTCACACATGTATTATGTTTCCGGTTAATACAATTCTAGCATGAATAATAAACATTTATCATGATATAAGGAAATAAATAATAACTTTATTATTGCCTCTAGGGCATATTTCCTTCAGGGGCTACATGGGTTTGGACTTTGGAGGCACAACCACGTCATCGATCTGTGGGATCAATCCGCGTGATATGCTTTTTCTTTGCCGTCTGCATTTTTTATACACACAACAACGTATGTCTTTGCCGTCTGCTTTTCTTATTACAGATGGCAAATGTCATACTTTGTCGTCTGTAGTAGAAAACACAGACGGCAAAGTTTTTGCCGCCCGTATTTTTTCTTATAGACGGCAAATTATGACTGTTGCCGTCAGTAATAAAAAACGTAAACGGCAAAGGCTACTTTGCCGTCTGTAATAAAAAATGCAGACGGCAAAATATGTTTTGCTGTTAGTTATTCTTTGCCGTCAGTGGTTGATGGCAAAACTGCTCTTTGCCGTCTATCCCGATGAAAAGCTGACGGCAAAGTTGCCCACTGACGGCAAATTAGCTTTCCCGTAGTGTCAGGAAGTATTTGAGTGTGTCATACCAAGCCCGTGGGGCTTGTTTGAGGCCATACAGTGCCTTATTGAGCTTGTACACCATGTCAGGATGTTTTGGATCTTCAAAACCAGACGGTTGTGCAACATACACCTCTTCAATCTTGCCATTGAGAAAGGCACTCTTCACATCCATTTGATACAGAAGAATATTATGATGATTTGCATAGGCCAGCAGTATGCGGATAGCTTCAAGTCTAGCCGCAGGAGCAAATGTTTCATCGAAGTCAATCCCTTGAACTTGAGTGTACCCTTGAGCAACGAGACGAGCTTTGTTTCTGACAACTTGACCATGCTCATCTTGCTTGTTGCGATATATCCATTTGGTGCCTATTATATTGTGCTTGCGAGGATCAGGACGCTTAACCAGTTCCCATACATTATTCAGCTCAAATTGCTAAAACTCTTCTTGCATAGCTTGAATCCATTCAGGTTCCAAGAAGGCTTCTTCAACTTTCTTGGATTCAGATATTGAGACAAATGCGAAGTGCCCACAGAAATTTGCTAGCTGTGTTGCCCTTGAACGAGTGAGTGAACTTGGTGCATTGATGCTATCAATTATTCTCTCAATCTGTACTTCATTTGCAACACGAGGATGTACAGGACGAATATTTTGCTCTTGCTGATCATTGTCATCGTTAGAGGGATTGTCTTCAGGCTGAGCATTGTCTTCAGGTTGATCAGGTGCAGAGATGATAAGTTCCTCTTCAGGCTGAGCTTCAGACGGTTTGATTTCTCCAGTTCCCATAAGTTTGATTGATTCACTAGATGGAACTTCATCTAGCACATTTGGCAGGTGCTCTCTTTGTGAGCCGTTCGTCTCATCAAACCGCACATCCACTGTTTTTACCACTTTATAGTGAAAAAGATTGAAGACTCTGTAGGAGTGCGAATCCTTTCCATATCCAAGCATAAAACCCTCATATGCTTTTGGTGCAAATTTTGAAGTGTGGTGTGGATCCTTCATCCAGCACCTGGCGCCAAATACTCTGAAGTAACTGACATTTGGCTTCTTGCCAGTAAGGAGCTCATAGGATGTCTTGTTCAGAAGCTTGTGAAGATAAACACGGTTGATTGTATGGCATGCAGTATCAATGGCTTCAGGCCAGAATTTTCTTGGAGTCTTGTATTCATCAAGCATCGTTCGGGCCATCTCAATAAGTGTTCTGTTCTTGCGTTCGACGACGCCATTCTGCTGTGGCGTGTATGGAGCTGAGAATTCATGTGTGATGCCCAAAGTATCAAGATATGTATCCAGGCCAGTGTTCTTGAATTCAGTGCCATTGTCACTTTGATGTGTTTTATCTTGGCGCCATAGTTGTCCATTGCTCGATTGGCGAAGCGTCTGAAGACATCTTGCACTTCAATCTTGTAGAGGATTATATGCACCCAAGTATATCTAGAATAATCATCAACAATCACAAAGGCATAGAGACTAGCAGTAGTAGTAAGAGTTGAGTAATGAGTGGGACCGAAAAGATCCATGTGGAGCAGTTCGAAGGGTCGAGTCGTTGTCATGATTGTCTTCGAGGGATGCTTGGCCCTCGTCATCTTTCCTGCTTCACAGGCACCGCATAAGTGATCTTTCTTGAACTTGACGCCCTCGATGCCTATGACATGCTTCTTCTTTGCAAGGGTGTGCAGGTTCCTCATGCCAGCATGCCCTAGCCTCCGATGCCAAAGCCAGCATTCTGAACCTTTTGCTAGAAGACATACGACAAGCTGTGATCCTGCTGAGAAATCTACCACGTACAAATCATCTTTCTGATACCCTCCAAACACTAGAGACTTGTCAGATTCCATTATAACAAGACAACGATATTTTCCAAACATCACAATCATGTTTAAATCGCAAAGCACTGAGACAGACATTAAGTTGAAACCAAGGGATTCAACAAGCATGACTTTATCCATGTGATGATCCTTTGAGATTGCAACTCTACCTAGACCCAATACCTTACTTTTACCAGTGTCAGCAAGTGTGATGTGACTTTAGTCAGATGGACGTAGGTTGAGTCTATAAGAAGGCTTCGCTTGCCAGTCATGTGATTGGTACACCCACTATCAATAATCCATTCTGAAGCAGCTGGTGTCGTACCCTACAGTGCAATTAGGGGGATAGGCTTCACGAAGAGAATTGTGAAGCAAAAACATTTGACGAACCAGTGGATTATGAAAGCTTAGATCAAGATTTGGACTGATAGGGCGAGTAGCAAGCGATTCAGGAACAAAGTACATAATAAGACCATTTGGGCATTTGATCTTGCGCCCTACAAGATGTATAAGGTCCCCAGCAATAGCGTCAGATGATTTTGGTTTTCTGCTGGAGACCTTTCCCTGCAAAAGAGAGTTAAGCTTTCTTAGCCACCCACATCTTCAAGGGTGGCTTTGAAGCAATGAGTCTAAGTGCAGCATCTGAGAACTTTGGCTTTGGAGCCCTAGCAAAAAGTCTTGCAGCACTAGTAGAAAACAGGGCTATGGTCCAGGCCGGCTCAGCCCATTAGTCCCGGTTCAGTCTAGAACCGGGACTAATGTGAGCATTGGTCCCGGTTCGTGCGGCTAAGGCATTAGTCCCGGTTCATCTAGACCTTTTGGTCCCGGTTGGTGGGATGAACCGGGACCAATGGGCCTCGCTCCTGGCCCACAACTATTGGTCCCGGTTCGTGCCACAAACCGGGACTAAAGATTAGACCTTTAGTCCCGGTTTGAGGCACGGACCGGGACTAATGGGGATGAGACCTTTAGTCCCGGTTCGTGCCACGAACCGGTACTAAAGGTCCCATTTTCAAACTATACCCCCCCCTAGTGGATCGCCTTTTCAGTTTTTAAAAAAATAAAAGAAAATGATGGAAATGTCAAAAAAAATAAAAGAAAATAAGTTTCACATGTGATATGTGGTCTAGTTGTTGGGAAAATTTATAAATATGAATTTCGACTTTATTTACAAAATCTCTCTGGAATTTGTAAAATGCGCATAACTTGTGCGTACGAACTCGGATGAAAAAGTTTTTTATATGAAAAATCATCTACTCAAAAAGTTACATCCGATGGAGACCGCCTACAGCCTGTTTGCAAATTTCTAGAATCCTCAAATTCCAAAAGGAAAAAAAGTTATGCTCAAATTTCAGTTTTTTTAAATTTTAGTTTTTTAAATACTTATTCAAGAAGTATTAGTGTTACTAAATAATTATTCCAGAATATTAGTGTTATTAAATAATTATTTCACCTTTTTTGAATTTTGGTCAAATCTGGTCAAACTATGGTCAAACTTGGTCAAACTTGGTCAAACTACTTATTTAAAAATATTAGTGTTACTAAAAAATTATTGTTTTTTAGAACAATAGTTTTAAACTCAAACAGTGAAATATGCGACTTCATGCTCAAGCTAAATTCCTGAGGGTTAATAGGATTGACATCTTACTATTGTCAGGAAAAGAACAAGTGCAGACTTGGAAACGAGGGAGAATAGAACCCGGAAGTTAAGCGTGCTCAGGCTGGAGTAGTGAGAGGATGGGTGACCGTTCGGGAAGTGAGATGATTTGGAATGATGAGGGGTGATTAGAGATTAAATTGAGCAGTGATGAGGGGTGATTAGAGATTAGAGGTTAAAATAATTCAGAAATTTGAAAATAAAAAAAATTCAAAAAAAATTCAAAAAAAAATTCAAAAAAAATCAGGAAATTTCCTTTAGTACCGGTTGGTCTTACCAACCGGGACTAAAGGTGGACTGGCCACGTGGAGGGCCTTTAGTCCCGGTTCTGGATTGAACCGGGACTAAAGGGTCAGGGCATTAGTACCAACACTTTAGTCCCGGTTCCAGAACCGGGACTAAAGGCCCTTACGAACCGGGACTAAAGGCCCTTTTTCTACCAGTGCAGGTGGACAATAGTACTCATAAGAATAAGCAGAATAGTTCTTGGTCTTATGAACATGGCGGTTTGATGAACCGCGCTCATATTCATAGGCCTGAGTATGGCTTCCCTGCAAAACATTTGCGTTAGTGCGACTCCGGTGAGTTCTTTGTCTGTATGAAGCCTTTGGACCGTATGAAGCCTGTGGTCTAGGGTTTGTCTTCTTCACCTGTGGTGTCATGATGACATTCACAAGAAGGTTCTCCAAACACCTTTTCGGCACCCAGATCTTCTTCATAGGCAGTCCATTCCTGCAGTTAGTACCAATATACCTGGCAAACACTTCACCATTCTGATTCATAAACAGTTTGTAGTTTACATCAAAGGATTCATCAATAATAATGGGATTAGCACAAGTGAAGCCCGATAGGGTGGATGGATCCGCTGAAGGTTCCTTTGCAGCAACCCTTGTGGTTTTGGGGTACTGCTCAGGTTTCCAGTAAGAGCCATCGGCATTCATTTTCCTTTCGAACCCAACACCCTCTTTCCTAGGGTTTCGGTTCAGGATCTGCCTTTTGAGGACATCACATAGTGTCTGATGCCCTTTGAGACTTCTGTACATCCCTGTTTCAAGCAGTGTCTTCAACCTAGCATTCTCATCAGCAATAGCAGTGGTATCCTCAGCAGAGGGGTTAGTTACCACATCAACAGGTGAAGATATTGCAACAGTAGCAGCAGTAGAACATTCAGCAACAGAAGTAGCGTTATCACGCTCAATGCATTTAAGACATGGTGGTTCAAATCCTTCCTGAGCTGAACTGATCTGTTTGGCGCGAAGTGACTCGTTTTCCTTTTGAAGATCTTCATGAGCCGCTCTCAATTTCTCAAGATCTTGCTTCCTTTGAAGATAATCATAGGAAAGCCTTTCATGAGTTGTTGAGAGCATTTCATGACGACTTTCAAGTTCCTCATACTTAACATGAAGATTTTTTATGTCTTCAATTAAGGACTGAGATCGAGGCATTTCAGCGTCTAACAGATCATCGCTTTTGTCTAATAGTTTTTGAATGTGTTCCATAGCTTTCTGTTGTGCAGTTGCAATTTTAGCAAGTGTTTTGTAGCTAGGTTTGGAATCACAATCAGATTCATTGTCACTAGATGTTTGATAGTGAGTAGTGCGTGTGTTTACCTTGGCACCGCGTGCCATGAAGCAGTAGGAAGGAGCGGAGTAGTCCTTGTCATTTGCATCGGTGTCGGTGATGAAGTCATTGTCTTTAGTGTTGAAGATGGACTTGGCAACGTATGCTGTAGCCAGACTCGCAACGCCAGAATCGGACTCCTCCTTAGACTCCACCTCTGCCTCCTTAGAAGCAGACTCCTCCTCAGAATCCATTTCCTTGCCAACAAACGCACGTGCCTTGCCAGATGAGCTCTTCTTGTGTCATGAAGACTTTGAGGAAGACTTGGAAGAAGACTTTGAGTATTTCTTCTTCTTGTTGTTGTCGGAGTCATACTCCTTGCTCTTCTTCTTCTTGTTGTTGTTCTCATTGTCCCACTGTGGACACTCAGAGATGTAGTGGCCAGGTTTCTTGCACTTATGACATGTTTTCTTCTTGTAGTCATGAGCAGAAGCTTCATCATTCCTTGAGCTTGATCGTGAAGACTTTCCGAACCCTTTCTTCTTGGTGAATTTTTGGAACTTCTTCACAAGCATAGCAAGCTCCTTTCCAATATCTTCAGGATCATCAGAACTGCTGTCAAATTCTTCTTCAGATGAGGAGACAGCTTTTGCCTTCAAGGCACGAGTTCGCCCATACCTGGGACCGTAGATGTCTCTTTTCTCAGAAAGCTGAAACTCGCGTGTGTTGAGCCTCTTAAGTATGTCAGACGGATCAAGTGTCTTGAAATCAGGGCGTTCTTGAATCATCAGGGCTAGGGTGTCAAACGAACTGTCAAGTGATCTCAGGAGTGTCTTGACGACTTCATGCTTGGTGATCTCAGTGGCGCCGAGGGCTTGAAGCTCATTTGTGATGTCAGTGAGTCGATCAAACGTGAGCTGGACATTTTCATTGTCATTTCTCTTGAAGAGGTTGTGAAGGACACTGATTGTCTGATCTCTCTGGGTGGAGACACCTTCGTTGACCTTGGAGAGCCAGTCCTAGACTAGCTTGGATGTCTCCAAACCACTCACACGGCCATACTGTCCTTTGGTCAGATGACCACAGATGATATTCTTGGCAGTAGAGTCCAGTTGAACGAACTTTTTGACATCAGCAACAGTGACACCTTCTCCAGCCTTGGGAACGCCGTTCTTGACGACATACCATAGGTCGACATCAATGGCTTCAAGATGCATGCGCATCTTATTCTTCCAATAGGGATATTCAGTTCCATCAAAAACGGGGCACGTAGCGGAGACTTTAATTATCCCTGTAGTCGACATAGCTAAAACTCCAGGTGGTTAAACCGAATCACACAAAACAAGGGAGTACCTTGCTCTGATACCAATTGAAAGTGCTAGTGATCGAAGACAAACGATAGAAGTAACAAAACGATAGAACAAGGGGGGGTGAATAGGCGATTTTTATGAAAGTCTTCAAAACATGGAAGTTTCGAAGACAAACGATAGAAGTAACCTATTACCACGCAGCGGAAGGTAGACTACACTAGGCAAACCTTAGTCAAGTAACCAAAGAAGTGAAAGCACAATGACTAATAGCAGCTAGGCGGTAAGGATCAGGTAGGAAGATATTGTGAAGTCAATCAGAACAAGCAGTCACTCAGTGAAGACAAAAGATAATGCAATCATGCAATGACTTCACAAGGACCAACAGTAAGTAAAGGGAAGGGAAGGATGAAACCAGTGACTCATTGAAGACAATGATTTGTTGGACCAGTTCCAGTTGCTGTGACAACTGTACGTCTGGTTAGGGCGGCTAGGTATTTAAATCTGAGGACACACAGTCCCGGACACCCAGTCCTGAACACGTAGCTCAGAACCCTTAGTCCTCACCGTATTCCCCTTGAGCTAAGGTCACGCAGACCTCGATCAATCACTCTGGTAAGTCTTCAAGGTAGACTCCCAAACCTTCACAGACTTCGTTCAGGGGCGATCCACAATGACTCTTGGATGCTCAGAACGCGACGCCTAACCGGCTGGAGGATTCACAGTCCTCAAGTGTAATAAGTCTTCAGATCACACAGACAGGACGACTTAAGTGATGCCTAACACTCTTTGGCTCTGAGTGGTTAAGACTTTATCCTCACAAGGAATTCTCTCTCAAAAGTTTTGAGATGGGTTGCTCTCAAACGACAACAACCGTAATTTAACTCTGAGCAGCCAACCGTTTATGGTTGTAGGGGATGGGCTATTTATAGCCACTAGGCAACCCGACCTGATTTGTTCAAAATGACCCTGGGTCACTAAGGAACTGACACATGTTCCAACGGTCAGATTTCAAACACACACGGCAACTTTACTTGGGCTACAAGCAAAGCTGACTTGTCCAACTCTGGACAAGATTCGCTCTCATAGTCTTCACTCGAAGATATAGGATTTTGGTTAAGCATCACTTCAGTCATTCTGACTGGTTCTCTTGGACCCCACTTAACAGTACGGTGGTTCCTATGACTCTACAAAGAAGAAAAAGAACTATGAAAGATCTAAGTCTTCGTGCTCCATAGTCTTCATGCGATGTCTTCTCTTGTCATAGTCTTCAATGTGAATGTCTTCACATACCACATTTGACTTCAATGTCTTCATACATTTTTAGGGGTCATCTCTGGTAGGAAAACCGAATCAATGAGGGACTTCTACCTGTGTTATCCTGCAATTCTCACAAACACAATAGTCCCTCGACTAGGTTTGTCGTCAAATACTCCAAAACCAACTAGGGGTGGCACTAGATGCACTTACACTATCTCTGAAGTTCTTCGCGTTCGAACATAAAAGGACCGGAGCTGAGGACGAGGGCGGCATGCCACCATGGGAGCGTTTCCGTGATCCGCGCCTCTTGCGCTTCAGTGCGCCTATACTCGGGAACCGTCTGGAGGAGCTTGGGCGCCTTCCGTTCCTCACCACAGTGCAAGACTTCGCCGACCGCTTCCAAGCACTGGCGTGCCACGCCCCTGGTGTTTCGACTCGTCAGCGGGCGGAGCTCTTCGTCGGTCATGTACTACGCCCGCGCTTTCGAGCGCCACGCGGTGGCTATCCAGCAGGCGTCACCGCCCCGGGCTGCTGGGCCGCCACCCTAGCCAAAAGTTCCCGTGTAGGGTCAGCCTGCTCAGGCTTCCGCGACGCCCCTCACCGTGACCAGGAGGCGTTTGACGCCCATTGATCACCTTGAGGAGTTCCGCCAGCGCTTCCCCGCCTTCCAGCTTGAGGACGAGCTGTTTGTGCAGTCGGGGAGAGATGTTATAACCGGCATATACTACAGCCCAGGCAGTTAGGGGCCTGGCCCAATTATCTTATCATTATTAGGGGCTTAGCCCAGTTATCGTATTTGGAGATTATATAAACTCATGTAAGGACTCGTTTGAAGTTAAGCAGAAGCAATCATATTTGCTCGGCTTCCTGAAGGGAGCCGGGAGACCTGACCCTAACCGCCGCGTCCTGATCACTCCCTCTCTCTCGCACACGTGACGACGGCACCCCTGGTGAACTCGCCTTCCTCCTTGCCAAGCCCCCTTCCACCCCTACAACCTAAGAGCTAGACCTGGTAGGATCCCAGATCCTATCACCCGCCTTCAGGTTATCTGCCTAGTAACATTATAAGGAAAAGCTCTTCGTCAAAGACAAAATGATTGACGGAAAGGTTATATGAAGTGCTGAAAAAATGACTTCGAACAGTAAGGTCTTTGTGGTCGAGGACAAGAGACCTGCAATCTGGTATATAAAGTGTGCACTGACATAAATGTTAATATTCTAATCAGGACATCTAATTGGTGACATCCAAAAAAATGTATAAGCAGACCATCGAGCAATTCAAAGCGAGTGAACTCCAACACAGAGAGAACTTCGCAATAGAAAGGCACTAAGTTTTTGTGGCCTGGAATGCTGCACTTGATACACTTCGACTTAATGAACTCAGACTTCCTATCGTAATTTATCATGGCCTTCTCCAAAGCACTTTGCCTTTCCGGTAATGTGGTACTATGGTCAGGTCAGGTAAAGGTTCAGAAGTACTTGCTCTGCACAGAACAAAGAATGATGATTTGGTAAGATTAGATAGTGTATTATTCATGAGTACATGCTCCCGCAAACCCGTATGTGCTCGGCAAAGGGCTACAAATATTATAAGCATAAACAACAATAGCAACAATTTGCTTGAAGGAAAGACACTTTTAGCAGAAAGCGAAACCCCTCTTACTATACATGTCAATGCCTATCACTCTGACTTGAGTTCAGATTTAGTTGCTTTGCACTGTTTAAAAACACAATGAGGATTTCAGAAAGATTGGGTTGTGTATCTGCAAGTGTTTCGAATACTGTATGCATAGATAGAATTAACATCCACTTAGCCAGATCCCTAAAAATCATCCACTTAGCCAGAAGCAATTAACCTTTTACCATCAATAATTGTTCGCACTTAATTTTGACTTACTGTACATGCCAATGCCTACATCAATTTGACTATATAAATGCCCTGAAAATGTAGCAGCAAAATCTGACTATATGTTTAACTGTAACCAAGCGGTGAGTGTCATGATTCCTTGACACAGTTATAAATCTGAATGATGCACTGTTTGCATAGAACATGTTTATGAACACTGGTAAGTAAAAACTGGAGATTTTGTAACGTCATCCGACTGGTCCACGGTAACAACAATCTGGTCCAAGTAATCAAACTTTTGACAACCAAAAACTGAAGATTTGTACAAATTTTCTTACTGTACATGTAATGCCCATGATGCAATAAAAAACTGAACATTTTACATACAACAGCGGCCTATATGGGACATTCATGTATACAAATACTCATGCTGATTTCAAGCTTCCGTTTCAAAAAATGCTTATTTCAAGCTGACAAAACTATGCCTAGTTCACTGAATCTGGCGCAACCCACTGGGGGGCGAACGGATAAGACAATACCTTTTAGGCCACGGAGATGGAGTGCGCTGTGATTCAGATTAGGCCTCTCTTTGTCGGTGTTGTCAATATCTGGGACATTGGAAAATCTGGCGTGGCCTCAGGAACTTAGATCTTGAATCTGTAGCATCAAATTCTTCCCCATCTTGGCTTGAGGTAGGAGAATCCTCCTCTAGCTATCCCAGATCTGGGACGCCCTCGGGAAAAGATGGCTAGGAACAAAAGTTGCCCAATGACACGGCAAGATTGAGATTGAAGGGTTTGACGGAGAAGATGATGAAAGAAAAAGAGTAGCTTATGAGAGGAAAACCTGAACAAGGGATCCGTGAATGACTCCGCACCAAGATTCATTGGTCAAGCGTGAAGAAATTGGCAGATCCGGGCACGGTTGTGCGGGGACGGGGAGCGTGGTGGTTCTCGGCGATGTGGCTGCGCCTGCCCGATTGGATTAAAATTTTGAATTGTGTCGAGGTTGGGCGGATGGGTCACGGGACACGCCTAGTATGAGCTAGTTGTGGGCGTCGGTAGGTCGCCAGATACGATTTGACTGTATTCGTTCCGTATAGCTCTGGGAAAAACTAGAAACGTCTGATTCGGGTGGGCCATGCAGGGCAGGCTCGCGCGGATCCTCATGCAGCAGCGACGGTAATGATTCGCGTTGTGCGCACAACCAGTTAGTAATAGCCATATTCGCTCTGCGCGGCTTCCATCCCGGCGGCCTGCGGCGGCAGGGACGCCGAGTGAGGAAGAACGAGGTGTGGTGTCTTGCGTGCTTCATAGCCTTTTGTTTAACTCTTTCAGCGAAATCTGGTCCGTCCAATACAAATGGAACCTGAGATTAACACGAGTGAGGATGTTTGATCTACTGAAACCTTATCTTGCCAGCGAAACCCCTGAACCGCATGATCTCCATCTGATGGATGTCAGTTTTCGCAAAGAAAAGCAAAAAAAAACCTAAAAAGAAGGAACTACCATGGCAGTTTTGCAAAATGTCACCCCAGTTCACACAATACACAAAAAATGCCATCAGGGAGTTCGAAAGTGCCACCCTAGCTCGCAAACGTTAGCCAGCTATGAGGAGCCTTGATCTAATGATCTTTTTTCATGAAAAAAGGTACGTCCATGTAAGTGTAATTATTCACATATTTCGTGCAAAATGTTTGCCTAACACATCAGGATTTCCTTATGATCCAAATCAGTTCCTCTTTTGTGAACAGTAAAAACTATTAAATATACATTTTTAGCGCTAAATATACATTTTTTTAGAATCAAGACCTAAATATACATGTTTTATAAAATCATCATTATCAAAAGTACCCATTATTTGTCCAAGCCCACGAGAAGGGCTCGATAGGTAGTCATTCTCCCTTGGAGGGTATGATGATTTTTCCATAAATCTACTATTACATAAAAAAACACGAGTTTGGTAAAGTCAAATTATCTCAACCATTCAACCACCTATATCCAACATCCCACGTGGCTTCAATGATGTATCCATAACATCATCAATTTGCTTCTGCGTCAAGCACAACTATGCTTGTCCGAAAAGGGAAAAATATGTGCTTCCATGAGGAGCACATATTTGCTTCTCGTGGAGTCACAGATTTGTTTCCACGTGAAGCATAACTATGCATCTTGAAAAAAAAATATGCTTCCATGAGAAGCACATATTTGCTTCCGTCTGAAAGACAAAAAAGGAAAAAGCACATATTTGCTTTTCGTGGAGGCACATATATGTTGCCACAAGAAGCACAACGGAAAGGAAAAAAATGAAGAAAAAAAATGTGCTTCCACCTCCTGGTTTTTTTGTCCATTTTTATCATTGATTTTTTTTGCAATTTTTTGGTTTTAGGTTTTATTATCTTTTTTGTATTTTTTTTCATTTTTCTTTTTTGTGTGAAAAAAGTTCGTTGAATCTATTTATATGGGATCTAATTTTAAAGATCTCGACGCAAGACATCAATGATGAAAACGGTTCAAAATTTGGACACATGATTCTAAGAGATAACGAATGTACGAAAAAGGAAAAAAAATCTCAGGTTGGGACAAGAGACGCACATGTAAGCGCCTGAGAAGATGTGAGTGACCTTTTACAAGGGCAACCTTAAGGAATGATTTGGGAGAAAAAGGAATAGTGCTGATCCATGGTTAATCTTATTTTCCGTCTGTGGCAACTAATGGGGTTTCACTTTTCCATTCTTGTTTATTTTCTCTTTTTACAAGTATGCTTATTTTTTATTTAGTTTCCTTATTTCATTGTTATTCTTGTCGTGCTTTTAGTTTTTTATCTGATTTTATTTTCATCTATTTATTTAAATTTTGGTATATGTGACATTTGTTTTCCTATTCAAACTGATTTTTTGAAATGAGTGGAATGTAAATGTAAATTTTGGATTTATATTTTTGTTCACAGCAAAATTTGGATTTATATTTGTTGAAAGAAATGTTTTTTGATATCCTTTGTTGAAAGGAAAAAGAGAAAAACTGAAAACAATGTACTGTTAGTGGGCCATGCCAAATGGGCCCTGCAAAAAACGGTTCAGTCCTCAAGGCCTCTAGTAGCTCTCGGTGACCCGTCCGTCATTGCTCCCTAGCGGACTACCTGATACCCTATATCAGGGCCGTCCAGAATGGACTGTGATGCATTGAGATATGTGCAAATGTTTGAAAATCTGCACCTCTGTGAAGATGATCAGTGTATAATGCAGCAGGAGCACTGTTCATGAGGTGAAAGGACACTGCCCTTGTCCTCATGCAGGAGCATTGTTCATGCAGTCTCTCTCACACACACGCAGTCACATGCAGCCTCTCTCACACATGCACAGCCTCTGACACAATCTTTTTCTCACCTATAGAAAAACCACACAAGAAGGACGCGGAGTAATTGAGCGCGAGCTCAAATGAGCTCGTTATCTACGTCGTCGTTTAGCGCTTGGGGATCTGTGCCGGAGTTATATATGCGGCCATGTGGTCTGCCAGAAAAATGAGAACTGTAGCGAAATACGCATGCGAAAGCGATGAGAGGTGGGGCACGGCGTGGGGTAGAGTTGACGAGTCTGACGACCGTGTGGACGGCCGTCGGGCTGTGGCGTGGTGAGCCGTGGATCAGAATCCGCCTCGCCGTCAGATCCGTGGACCACGAAGTTCGCTTTCCGTGGTGGCAGAGACGAATAGAAGGCAGGCGCAGGACCGAGAGTCTTCTCGACTAGGGCGTGGGTAGACTCGGGGACATAGGCAACGAGCGCCGCCGGCGAGAGTTTCTGATGCAACCAATCAGCAGGTATGGATCTTTGGTTCCTCTGGCGATGCTGCCTGCACTTTTTTAGCCCTCTCATTAGCTGATCCAGAAGTTGGATTTCTTGCAAGATCGGATCCAGTCTGGTAGCGGAGGTAGGGGAGAGCTTGGTGCCGGCTCCGGCGGCTGTGAATGTCTTCGCCGTGGGGGATCTCGAAGTGGCACCGCAGGTGAAGCACAAATCTTGTGGGCGAAGGAGGTGACGGCGAACAGAAAGGAGAGTCAAGCACCGGGGTGGAACAAAAGGTTGGTGAAGTAACAACTTTGCCTTCCATCAGAAAATCTGTGACTTAATAGATGAAGTTACAAACGATTCAATAAATCATGCAGTTAGAGCGAGTGCTTGATTGCTGCCTGCACTAGTAAATTTCATGTTGTATCCGCCTGTGTTTCGAGGCTGGTTTGTTCTGTGCATTCAAAAAAATGCAGGCTATATGCGCATGTAATCCATGAAAGCAGAAATGCAGGTTGGTTACTATTCTGTAGTGGAAAAGATTTCTGATTCGTGTACAGTGGTTGCATACTGTTTGCTCCCTGTATTTTGGAAATTCATGCCTCATGAGCCTGTGTTTCCAGGCTTAATTACTAAATTAAGGGCTGGTGTTTTGCAGACTATTTGTTGTCCTGTATTTTGAAAACTCATCTCAGATTATATGTGTGTGTAGTGTTAGGCTGATTACTCTCTGCAATTACAAGAATAAAGCTAGATGTGCCTATGAGTTGTAGGCTGATTGGTTTGTGCACTTAGAAAACTTCATGATTTATGTGCCTGTGTTTGTAGGCTGAGAATGGGAGGAGAACTACGAGGAGAAACAGACTAGAATTGTAAGGATGAAGTGCATTTATATTTCCTTTCTCTTGTGTATTTGTAACTAAGTTCTGTATCTATAATGGAATCTCCCTTGATGTACACTGAAATTGCAGGGGAGAATGCTTATGAGAGCAAACCTTGCAGTCGAGAGGCATGCTAGCAAAATTTGTACAAGAGCAACGTTCGAACCGTTTGGGCACATACTGAACGAGTGTGGGGCTTATCAAGTTGAAGAGGTTGAGAAACATAGGACGTACGTTGCAATCCATAGTGAAGCAGAGAAGAGGGAAAAGTGGTGCAGGGCATCTTACAAGGTTGCAATGCTTGATGAGGGGAATGAATTCGAGTTCGAGTGTGGCCAGTTTGCACACGTGGGCCTGTTGTGCAGGCAAGTGTTGAAGGTTTGTAATATTTTTTTAGGCAAGCTTTTTCGGGGATGACTCGGGTGAAGTAGTTGCTGACAGCAATTGAATTTTGTCTTGTGCAGGTTCTAGACTTCATTAGAGCTAAAGAAAATACCAGTGAAACATATAGTGAAGAGGTGGAGGAAGGATGCTCGAGATATATTGCCAGCTCACCTGACACAGTACCAGAAAGGCAGTATATAGAACAACACATTCTCATATCGACACTTCACCGTGTACATGCATGTGATGGAACTTGTCAGGCTAGGTGACACAAGTGTGGATGCATATAATCGGTTGAAATTTGATAGTGATGTTACCTTATGCAGAAATTAGGGATGGTCATGGCCTACATGATTGACTTGCCGATAAAGGTGCCGTGCTGAATCGAGTCCAGCCAATGGTGGTGTGTGCAGGTCAGGACAACAATGTCCAAGAATCTGTGGATGTTGGTTGCCCACTACTTCAGAGAAGGCAATGGCCTATACCTTGAGCATCAGCTCACTGGGGTGAGTACATATTAGGAAAACATATGTAGTAATGCTGAAAAACTGTTGGTGATTTCATGGGAGTGACTGATACAAATGAACTGTGTTGCAGGACGAGCTGGCGTATCTAAAGCAGCAGCTTGCATACGAGGTGATCTCTATGAAGGGGAAAAAGGATGAGCTCCCAAGCTTCATGATGCACGAAGTGCTATTCTGAAAAAGGAAGGAGAGGCTATGTCATGATGTAGTTAGTTATATTATGTGTAAGTGTTCAAGTTTGCGAAGAAGATCTAGCTAAGACTAGTTCTAGTAATTAGATGAGATTCGTCGCACTGGGAATGTTGTTTAGCTCCCATCCTGCATATTGGTGTGTGGGTACTTCTTATCCCGCTGTCAATGGAAGCAGAAAAGGTGAAGACTGCAGCTGACTATTTTGCGTGCAGACCTCTAAGTGATTAGAGGACAGGACTTGTAGGAAAACCCTGTGGGTTTTGGTAGGTACCATGAGTGTGGCAAGATGTCTCATTTTGGCTTTGACAAACTTGTGGTGATCTCTGCATGTACAAAACAGTGATGTTTGAAGTGTATGTGTGTGATGTATTGTTGTGATGACTTGGAGCTGATGGTATCATGAGGTGTGGTTGGTTATGGTATATGGTTGAATACACGTGTAGATAACTTTTCTTGATCTCTTAAGGATATGGCACCATATTTGCAAGCCTGCCGGGGCAGGGAGGGTTTGCCTTTAGACAAACATCCATGAATATTGGCATGTGAGACTTTGTGCAAGCTGCAAGATTACCATTTGGTTGGATATGTCATGGCAATGCCTTCATTTTGCATGCCATTTTAATATGTGTGTGGGATACGCTGAGCAGTTTGTTATATTAGCAGCTGAACGCCTAAATAAAAATGGGCGTCACATGAAGTAAGGGGCAAGTGGGTCGCACTGGTATAAAGGGTCTAGATGATCAAAGCAATGGGAAGCAGATAAGAAATTAAACAAGGTTCTAGCAGAATCTGAAACCAGCATAGCTTTGGCAAGTTCATGGTATTGTACTGCCTTACAGCCCAAAAAACTCTACGGGGAAGCTACAAATAACTATCAGGATGTGATGCATGAAATTTCCTCCGGTGAGTGATGAAGGAGGATTCCTAGTCGTCGAAGGAGTCTGAAGGTGCTAAGACTTTCCATGCCTTGTGAGAAATCTGGGAAAAATTACCCTGCAGCTTCAAGCACTCATGCAGGCCGTCCCTCTGTGTTTTGGATAGGTTGTGTTGTGAACAAATTTGTATGGAGGTGTCAATTTCCACGTTGGAAATGCACTGTGCAGAGACCTGTCTTATCGCTGCAAAAATGCAGAAAGCATGCCACATGGAACGAGGGGTGAGTCTTTTCAGCAATAAGGATGTCGTACTGACCTGGTGTCACTTACGTCATGAAGATGTCATCGGTTGTGGGTTCATGCTCGATCCACCAGTTTTCCTTGGTTGCTGGCCATCCGGGATAGAATTCATGAAGGCACGAGAATAATGCATTGTGCAGCTTCCATGCCAAGGCTTCGTCGCGTTCCTTGTATGGGTGATTGGTTGAACTTTTGGCATAAAGAGGATCAGTCACATTTAATACTTTTTGTAGCATATCCCACACTAGAATCATCCAGCCTTCCGGGCGCGGCACCGGTGTGATGAACTATTTCAGAAACAGAAAATCTTGATAAGTTGTGTGTATATGTAGGTGGATATCATATGGATAACTTAGTAAAACAGGTGTGGGATCATTGTGTACCGCTTGAGACGATGTTATGTCATACTTGATCGAGTCAGCAGATAACTACTTTTGTATTGATACCGTGTGGAAGAAACCAGAATCAGACAACACCAGAGTCTGGTTGAAATGGAAGTGATAAGTTAGGGCATGGGAAATTGATTTAAAAAGAAATAACAGGGAAATTACAATTGGGGAGCTTCAAAAAACTGGAGTGACGGGCTTACTGAGAAATCAGGTTCGATAGGGTGCCTCCAGCTTAGATAGGGGTTTCCGGTATCTGCTTGACAATCAGGCTGAGCAAAATGGCGGAAAAGCAAGCACATCAGTTCATGACCAATGAGTCTATTGCCGACAAGCACATCAACTTTATGAACTTAATTTCTTCTGGCTTGATGTGGCCATCCCAACCCTTTATGTTGCGATGTCTACATGGGATTCCAAAGACTTTGTGAACATCCTATGCTCAGAACTTAAGTATCTTGTTCTCAGCCAGGACAATGGCGCGTCGGGTGGTGCTGACCTTGCTCATTGTCAAGTACTGAATTTGAGGTTCAGTTTCTGCAACATTTGGAGTTCGAGCATGCCGCCAAAGCCAATGCTCGTGACAAGTAATCACTTGAACTCACTGAATGTTTGTATGACTTTGATAGTGTGCTTGACAGGCATGCGAGATGTCGGTGCTGGTGGCACAGCTGAGTTACTATGGTTACCACTCTGCTGAATTTTGGCTATCTTCATGAACGATGCCATCAGCCGTCTCCCCATCGCAGCTACCTTTATCTGACATCTCAAGGCTATAATATTGGTGAAAATAATGAGGCTGGGATTGTGGACAGATAATGCAATTAAATTAATTAAGTGCAGGCACAGGCAATGGGGCTTTTGGTCGCTGCAGTGACTTTAGCCAAGATAAATCAACGACAACCACTTAGGAATTACGTCACTAAGGTGAATTCCAGCCAGAACCAACGATAAAAATAACTGCATTGGGTTCGTGTGTGAGTAAGTACGATCTTGCACGCGGTAGCATCAAGTCTGAGCTGCTTGCTAAGTTAGCAGGACAGTGTGTCTGGCCCTGTTAATTCTAAGAAAAATAATTTAAATGAAACCTGCTGTAAAGAACGTGCACTAGAAATTCGCATGATCTGAAAGGAGTGACTGTGGAAATGTATGAATCTTCAGATGCAGTTGATTTAAAGGACTAGATCTCTGAATCTATGAATGTACGAATCTAGCAAGGTGTGATCTTGAAGACTGAATCTAGGATTATGCAGAACTGGGTGCAGCAGTAGCCGGAAAAATGAAGGTAAGGCGGACGCACCTGAAGAGCCGGCGACTGCTGGTGCACCAAGATCGAAGGTGTTCTCCGCCTAACAGATCTTCCTCCTGTGCTGTGATTGATGCGACTACACATAGTGAATAAAAAACGAGAGGTTATGATAAATTAAATGTAGTGTGAGTCATAAGAAATCGTCAATAAATACGCCTGCCATATGGAGGGGAGAACTTGATTAATATTATACAGAGCTAACCAGTAACCATGATTACATGCTTCGACACGACAATAACATATGGGGGAACAAAAGACAGGACATTAGCATGCCAGCTTACACGTGTTCGTACTACTTAAGGTAATCACGAAATTAGACTCTCCCCATTACAGGACTCTACACTAAAATCAAGTGCTCATCTCGCGAAGATTAAGAACAGGATAGCCACAACAAGGAGCTGGTTGGTGCAAGCCAAAAGCAGCGCCCTGCGTTGGCTGTCGTCGACGAAGTTGTGCTCGCGCCTGGATCTATGGTGAAGCACGTGGGACTGGGACATGCCATGGCGAGTCAACTCCTGCAGGTACATGTCCGTGGATCTCAAAAAACTGGCATGACCCAGCCTGCATGAATGAGATTGATGTTCAGTAAAAAGGGATCTGGCTGCGAGAAAATGATTTATGCTGCTAAAGAAATCTTACATCTTTTCTGACGCACTTGTAGAAGCCTTCCCTGGCTCAAGAGATAAAGTTGACCACCTTGTCGCCAATGGATCAGCGGCAGTACCCCGCCGCCCGGAGAAGAAGATAAGTGGTCATCTTTCCGATCTGGTCCTTGCCGGGGAGGGTGAAGAAGACGATGAGAGGGAAGCAGAGGGGAACGAATCTTTGGGAGGGAGGCTGTATGGATTGCCTGGCGTGCATAATTAAATTAATGGGGGCGGGTTGGACGGCGGCCGGTAGGTGCACTATGTATGAGCCGTAGCACAGGTCGGATCATCCCGTCTGAGCCGCGAAGCGGAAGATAACGGCCATCGCATTAAAAGCGGAAGTTTGGTGGCCCACCGTCCGGGAAATAGCGCACAAACTGCTGCGAATACATAAAGATATACCTGACACGGTTCAAATCTTAGCGCTAACCAACGATCTAGATAACGAGCTCATTTGAGCTCGAGCTCAGAATAGCACTGCCCCACTCTTCAAAAAAATCCATGATTTTTTCTCTCTAGTTGTGGGGCACTGCCCCACTCTTTCTCTCTCACATGAGGCTGCAACAACAATGAGGTAGACTGCCGACATGACATCTACTGCAGCACGGGTTGCACATGCATCGGCTGCTCCTCTCACATGCAGTGAAAACAAATCAGAACGTGAAAGGTTGAGAGAGATAGCCTTGTCACGATGTGAAAGAGAGCTTGTGTGCTCGCAGAGGTCACGTCAGATTTTACCATTCAACTCTGGCTAATGGCACTGTTGCAGTCCAGAGGTGGTCACGTGACGCACGGATCACAACGCCCATTGACGGTCACGATAATTGGTACCGTGTAGCTCCGCCTAGCAAAGAACTTTGTGGCGGAGCATGCCACCGGCGAGGGCTCGTCTCGGCGTGTGTAGCCCCTGTGCGCGTGCAGGCTCGGCCACAATGTTGGCACTGGCCGGAGCCCGGAGGGCGTACTGCAGACCTGTGGCGTCGGCCGGCCGGCAACAAGGTAAGCAACCCAATCCGGCTCCCCCTGACTGCTAGAGTGAATTCGCCATTTACAGATCTTCACAGATATATGTTCTTGCTCCTTTTCGTGCTTGTGGGTAAGAATTCGGACTTGTAATAATCAACAAATCAATAGCCGCGAATCTCCTCCCAGCTTGTAATCGTCTTTGTGCGTCTTGCAAAGCATCAACATCTTCCGCTGTTGATGATTTCATATATAGCGTGGAATGTGGATCCCCTCCCAGCTTCAGCTGTTGGTAGGTCGTCCCTGTCAACATCTTCCACTTGAGCTGTCTGACAAATGGATGCCACAGTCGAAGCATTACTATCTGAATAGTTCGGCAAAAATTTGTTTTGTACTGAAGAATGAAGATGGATGCTTACCATTGCCGTGCTTGACTCACTCAAGTACCCTCAAGTCTTCCTTTTCTAACACCAACTTGACGGTAGGTACGCCGACCACTTTGTCGAAACTTTTTTTTTAGAAAAGGAGGAATACCTCCGGCCTCTTCATCTGAACGATGCATACAACCATTTTATTAATTATTAACACAAGACCTTACAAAGTCATACAACAATAAGACCAAAGCCACCACAACATCTGTCGCTACTCCTATTCAGTTGATGAAGGGGCGTTGATAGTCTAGGCCTAATACCAAACAGACCTCGTAGCCAAACCTAACATCTAAGACCTGAAGTCTCAACCAGGACGCCTGCCGGGTATGAGCACCCACCAGTGCGGCGTGCTCCTCAACCTGGACGCCTGCCAGGTATGAGGCTGCCGCAGCCACCTGCCACCAATCCATCTTCAGAGCTGTACTGCCGGCATCGACCTCCTGCGCGTGTCCATCACCACACATCTGACGCCAAGCCTCCGTTGCTCCATGCCACCAAGAGCCGCCGCCATGAATATGTAGAAAGAAACACCGCTCCACCGAAGAAGTCATCCGCTGGTCCCTCGAGCCCGAGTGCATCTCCAAGAATGCCGGCCCCAAGGGGGTAACGACACATGAATGTCGCCGTCATCCGATCAACTGATCTAGGGTTTCCCGCGGAGGTATTGGGTGGGTTTGGGGTTTGTACCTCGATGATGCCTTCATGAAGGAAACGATGATAAGGGCATCGTCATCACCGGCTCCGGCCAACGACCGAAGACCAAGTTTTCACTCGGATTCGTCCCAAGAAATCCACCCGACAACCTGTGCACGGTCTCGACCGCCTTCAAAGCCCCAGATCTAGCCGCCTAGATCCGGCGACCAACCGCAACAGCAGTGCCACCGTAAGAGCCCTGGCACATCGGCCACTGTCTGAATGTGCCACCACTGGAGCCTGGGAGGATGACTCCCACCCCACCTTGCCAAACCGCGAGAGCCGCCGAGATGGATCCCGCACGCTCATCGCCGTCTCTGATCGGAACCAACCCGTGGCAAAACCACGAGATCGCCGACGCAGATCCACCTTGGATATGGACTGCACCACGCCATGCCACCGTGGGAAGCCCGAGCTTCACCTGCCGCCGCCATCCAGGGCCTCCGCCCTAGGATCCTGATCTGGCCAGCCCAGTCCTCCACGGCGCCCTCTTCACACCACCGTCGCCGGCTCGCCACCAGGCAACCGCGCCGCCGCCCAAAGCCTCCGCCCAGAGCACGCCGTCGGGCCACCATGGAACAGATCGCCGCTGCGCCGTCACGCGCGTGGAGGTCCCTGAAAGTGCGTTATATCGACTGGAGGGGGGGTGAATAGGCGATTTTTATGAAAGTCCTCAAAACGTGGAAGTTATGAAGACAAACAGTAGAGATATGCCTATCACTATGCAGCGGAAGTTAGATTACACTAGGCAAGCCATGGTCAAGTATTCAATAGAGTGAAAACACAATGACAAATAGCTGCTGTGTAATAAGGATCAGGTAGGAAGATGTTATGAAGCTAAACAGATCATACAGTCACGTTGTGAAAACAAAAGATAGAGCAAGCACGCAATGACTGCACAATGAGTAGCAGTAAGTAAAAGGAAGTAAAGATGAAACCAGTGACTCGTTGACGACAATGATTTGTTGGACCAGTTCTAGTTGCTGTGACAACTGTACGTCTGGTTGGAGCAGCTAGGTGTTTAAACCTGAGGACACACAGTCCCGGACACCCAGTCCTGAACACGCAGCTCAGGACACCTAGTCCTCACCGTATTCTCCTTGAGCTAAGGTCACACAGACCTCGCCCAATCACTCTGGTAAGTCTTCAAGGTAGACTCCCAAACCTTCACACACATCGTTCACCGGCAATCCACAATGTCTCTTGGATGCTCAGAACGTGACGCCTAACCGGCTGGAGGATGCATAGTCCTCAAGTATAATAAGTCTTCAGATCACTCAGACAAGGAGGCTTAAGTGATGCCCAATTCTCTCTGGCTCTGGGTGGTTAGGGCTTTATCCTCGCTAGGAATTCTCTCTCTCAAAGGCTTCGAGGTGGGTTGCTCTCAAACGACAAAAGCCGTGCACTGAAATCTGAGCAGCCAACCGTTTATGGTTGTAGGGGGTGGACTATTTATAGCAACTGGGCAACCCGACTTGATTTGTCCGAAATGACCCTGGGTCACTAAGGAAATGACACATGTTCCAACAGTCAGATTTCAAACTCACACGGCAACTTTACTTGGGCTACAAGCAAAGCTGACTTGTCTGACTCTGGACAAGATTTGCTCTCATAGTCTTCACTCGAAGACATAGGTTTTGAATTAGGCATCACTTCAGTCGTTCTGACTGGTTCTCTTGGACCCCACTTAACAGTACGGTGGTTCCTATGACTCAACACAAATGTAAGAGAACTACGAAAGATCTAAGTCTTCGAGTTCCATAGGCTTCACGTGGTGTCTTCTCTTGTCATAGTCTTCAATGTGAATATCTTCATATACCACCATTAACTTCAATGTCTTCGTACATTTTTAGGGGTCATCTCTGGTAGGAAAACCGAATCAATGAGGGACTTCTACCTGTGTTATCCTGCAATTCTCACAAACACATTAGTCCCTCAACTAGGTTTGTCGTCAATGCTCCAAAACCAACTAGGGGTGGCACTAGATGAACTTACAATCTCCCCCTTTTTGGTGATTGATGACAAACTAGTTGAAGTTTTCAACGGGGAATATAATCTGTGAAATTGTAAAGTATAAGGAATTGTCTTCATAAGTTGTAAGGGCTCCCCCTGAAGATGTGCATATAAGTAATTTTCTTTTGGAATGCAAATGCACATGGCAGGTTATACTTGTGGAGATCCACTTCAACTTATGATGACAATCCACTATGCATGTAAAAGTATATGAAGATAATGACATGCATAATGAAAAATGGACGTCTGCAGAATGATCTAAGTGCGGAATTTATCGTCGCACACGCGGAATTGATCTTCGCAAAACAAAGTGGCAAACAAGTAGCAGACGACCATCGAGTTTAAGTGTTACAACTCAAAGAACCAAATGTAGCAAAATGAGAGTTGTAAGCACAAAGCAAAATATAGCAAAAACATAAAGCACCCGCCCATATTGACCCGCTTGAAGACTATCGACCTCATATGCTTCTCCCCCTTTTGTCAGTGAGGACCAAAAAGGTTTGAAGACATAGAGTTTTCTACTCATTCCCGTGAGCAGCAGGGTCGTTGGAGGTGTTTGGCGGTGCTGAAGAGCTTGGTGCAGAGTAGACACGTGTTGAAGGAGGTGGCGGTGATGTAGCATCGTCTTCTTCCTCGATAATTCTTGCAGTCACTGTGGCAGCAGATGAAGAGAACTTAGAGTCTTTGAGGGATGGAGTTCCTCACAGCACAGCCCTTCGAGGAGGTGTGGAGTAAAATTTGAATCGCTCTGTGAAGCCATCCTCTTGAAGATCTACTTCAGAACTCATCATCGTGAGTCCTTTCCAGGTGCGGCGACAGGTTTCATGTGCAACGAATGCATTCTTGGTGGCAAGATTTCGAATGCGATTTACATCCACCAAGAGGCTTTTCATTTGTCTCTTCAGCCAGTCATGATGCCTATCCTGCTTTTGATAAAGGGCCACAAGAAGCTCTCGGTCATTGAGAGCACGAGCGCGCTTCTTGGGTCTTTGAGCAGTTGTGCTGTCAGTGGCTTCAGTGGAAGCAGGGCGTGGTGCACGTGTAGTGCCAGCCAACGGATACACCCTGGAGATGGCTTCAACTCCTTCAATGTTTTGAGTGAAGCTCTGGTGTTCTGCATTCTGAAGACTTAGAGGTTGCTTGGCAGGCTCAGGATATATGGCTTCAGCAGAGGTATCCACATCAGGCAAGAAGATCCGATGGTTGCGGGCAGAGGGCTGATACAAGATCGCAGAGTGAAGTTTGATCAGCCTCATTACCCAAGGGGCATAGAACTTCAAACCAAACAGATCTGAGCCGGATGCAGCAAGTTGGTGTATGAAGAAGTCCTGTGCATTGAAGCATTTGCCATGAAGGATACAGAATATCAGAGTCTTCATTGCACCCTCGATCTTGGCATTTGGAGAGTGCCCTTTGATAGGCCAGAGAGTCCGTCTAATGATGTGATAGATGGTTCTGGGCAGGTACTCAAGGTCTTCAATGAAGAACTCTGTGGGATACGGAGCATCTTGAGGCAATGGCTTCATCATGCTTAGCATTTGACTCATATCAGGTTCTGGCTGCTGAAAGATGCTTTCAACAGCTTCAGTGTGTAGCTGACAGCCTTGCTCAAAGAATTCGCCAGGAGTGGGCAGGCCAGTGAGCTCAATGATATCAAATGCATTGGCTTCGTGATGAACATTGCCGGTCATCCACTCCAGGACCCAAGTCTTCGGATCTCTGTTATATCCTTTGATGTGTAGTGTGGCATAGAATTGTAGCAGAAGCTCTTCATTCCAATGCTCTTCATCAGTAACAAACTGCAGCAGACCCACTTGCTTGAAGCAATCCAACGCTTCTTCTAGACAGGGCAGACCAGCAATAGCTTCAACATCAAGGCGCTTGTGTGGGAAGATGCGACCTTGGTTGTACAGGATGCATGAGTAGTAGCTACGCTGAGGATAGCTCCAGAACCGATCTGATGAAATCCTTTCCCTTGAGTAGGGGTTCTTGGAGCTATTGAAGAAGGTATTGTCTGCCTTGAAGCCATTGATGTTGAAGGAACCAGGTGCTGATGCAGGACCTGGAAACCTTGGCAGTCTTGGGATTAGCTTCTGGACCAGAGGCCTGTGCTCAACATGGTAGTCAAATTGGGGACCGGCAGCAGACTCGGGAACAGAAGTGTCAGGATCAGTGGCTTCACTGTCTTCTGATGCTTTTGGTGGGGAGGGCTCCACAGTAGCTTCAATGTTAGTTGTGGCAGCCTCCCGATTTTCTTCCTCCACTTGACTAGCTGGAGGGTCGGACACAGGCACGTTCTCCTGGAGAACTGCTTCTTGGTGAGACGGGGGAGTGGGATCTTGTGGTGCTTCTTCTTCTTCGGCTGATGCAGCCGGAATGTCTTCAGCAGAGACTTGAGGCCTTGGACCTTTGCGAAGCCTACGTAACGCAGACGACGCCTATGGAGTTGGAGTGGGCTGGACCTCATTGTCTTCCTCCTCTTGTGGGCGATCCGCCAAGAAGCATCCTGTGCAATTGGCGTCAATGGACGACCAATGCTGATGAGTTCGCTGTTGTCACGCTGAGGAAGGACTGCATCATCTTTGTTGGAAATATGCCCTAGAGGCAATAATAAATTCGTTATTATTATATTTCCTTGTTCATGATAATAGTTTATTATCCATGCTATAATTGTATTGATAGGAAACTCAGATACATGTGTGGATAAATAGACAACACCATGTCCCTAGTAAGCCTCTAGTTGACTAGCTCGTTGATCAATAGATGGTTACGGTTTCCTGACCATGGACATTGGATGTCGTTGATAATGGGATCACATCATTAGGAGAATGATGTGATGGACAAGACCCAATCCTAAGCATAGCACTAGATCGTGTAGTTCGTATGCTAAAGCTTTTCTAATGTCAAGTATCATTTCCTTAGACCATGAGATTGTGCAACTCCCGGATACCGTAGGAGTGCTTTGGGTGTGCCAAACGTCACAACGTAACTGGGTGGCTATAAAGGTACACTACAGGTATCTCCGAAAGTGTCTGTTGGGTTGGCACGAATCAAGACCGGGATTTGTCACTCCGTGTAAACGGAGAGGTATCTCTGGGCCCACTCGATAGGACATCATCATTATGTGCACAATGTGATCAAGGAGTTGATCACGGGATGATGTGTTACGGAACGAGTAAACGGACTTGCCGGTAACGAGATTGAACAAGGTATCGGGATACCGACGATCGAATCTCGGGCAAGTATCATGCCGATAGACAAAGGGAATTGCATACGGGATTGATTAAGTCCTTGACATCGTGGTTCATCCGATGAGATCATCGTGGAACATGTGGGAGCCAACATGGGTATCCAGATCCCACTGTTGGTTATTAACCGGAGAACGTCTCGATCATGTCTGCATGTCTCCCGAACCCGTAGGGTCTACACACTTAAGGTTCGATGACGCTAGGGTTATAAAGGAAGTTCGTATGTGGTTACCGAATGTTGTTCGGAGTCCCGGATGAGATCCCGGACGTCACGAGGAGTTCCGGAATGGTCGGGAGGTAAAGATTGATATATTGGACGAAGGGTTTTGGAGTCCGGGAGTGTTCCGGAGGTACCGGGTGATGACCAACATGACCGAAAGGTGTTTCGGGAGCCCCGGCAAGTGTTGGGGGGCTTCATGGGCCAAGGGAAGAGGGCAAACCAGCCCACTAAGGGGCTGTGCGCCCCCCTCACCTATTCCCACGTGACCAGGGGGTTTGGGGCGCCCCATCTAGGGTTCCCACCTCCTGGCTTGGGGGCCAAGTCACCCAAGGGGAGATCCCATCTGCCCTGGCCGCCGCCCCCCTTAGGGGAAACCCTATGGCGCCTCCCCCTTCCCCTTGCCCCTATATATAGTGGAGGTTTTGGGGCTGCCCAATAGACGAGATGAGTTCCTCTCCTCTAGATGAGGCAGCCCTACATCTCTCCTTCCTCCTCTCCCGCGGTGCTTGGCGAAGCCCTGCAGGATAGCCACGCTCCTCCACCACCACCACGCCATTGTGCTACTGCTGGATGGAGTCTTCCTCAACCTCTCCCTCTCTCCTTGCTGGATCAAGGCATGGGAGACGTCCCCGGGCTGTACGTGTGTTGAACGCGGAGGTGTCGTCCGTTCGGCACTAGGATCATCGGTGATTTGGATCACGACGAGTACGACTCCATCAACCCCGTTCACTTGAACGCTTCTGCTTAGCGATCTACAAGGGTATGTAGATGCACTCTCCTTCCTCTCGTTGCTGGTTTCTCCATAGATAGATCTTGGTGATACGTAGGAAAATTTTGAATTTCTGCTATGTTCCCCAACAGTGGCATCATGAGCTAGGTCTATTGCGTAGATTCTATGCACGAGTAGAACACAAAGTAGTTGTGGGCGTTGATTTTGTTCAATATGCTTACCGTTACTAGTCCAATCTTGTTTCGACGGTATTGTGGGATGAAGCGGCCCGGACCGACCTCACACGTACGCTTACGTGAGACTGGTTCCACCGACTGACATGCACTAGTTGCATAAGCTGGCTAGCGGGTGTCTGTCTCTCCCACTTTAGTCGGATCGAATTCGATGAAAAGGGTCCTTATGAAGGGTAAATAGAAATTGGCATATCACGTTGTGGTCTTTGCGTAGGTAAGAAACGTTCTTGCTAGAAACCCATAGCAGCCACGTATAACATGCAAACAACAATTAGAGGACGTCTAACTTGTTTTTGCAGGGTATGCTATGTGCTGTGATATGGCCAAAGGATGTGATGAATGATATATGTGATGTATGAGATTGATCATGTTCTTGTAATAGGAATCACGACTTGCATGTCGATGAGTATGACAACCGGCAGGAGCCATAGGAGTTGTCTTTATTTATTTATGACCTGCGAGTCAACATAAACGTCATGTAATTACTTTACTTTATTGCTAACCGTTAGCTGTAGTAGTAGAAGTAATAGTTGGCGAGACAACCTCATGAAGACACGATGATGGAGATCATGATGATGGAGATCATGGTGTCATGCCGGTGACGATGATGATCATGGAGCCCCGAAGATGGAGATCAAAAGGAGCAATATGATATTGGCCATATCATGTCACTATTTGATTGCATGTGATGTTTATCATGTTTATACATTTTATTTGCTTAGAACGACGGTAGTAAATAAGATGATCCCTCATTAAAATTTCAAGAAAGTGTTCCCCCTAACTGTGCACCGTTGCGAAAGTTCGTCGTTTCGAAGCACCACGTGATGATCGGGTGTGATAGATTCTTACGTTCACATACAACGGGTGTAAGACAGATTTACACACACAAAACACTTAGGTTGACTTGACGAGCCTAGCATGTACAGACATGGCCTCGGAACACAAGAGACCGAAAGGTCGATCATGAGTCATATGGTAGATACGATCAACATGAAGATGTTCACCGATGATGACTAGCCCGTCTCACGTGATGATCGGACACGGCCTAGTTGACTCGGATCATGTAATCACTTAGATGACTAGAGGGATGTCTATCTGAGTGGGAGTTCATAAGATGAACTTAATTATCCTGAACATAGTCAAAAGGATTTTGCAAATTATGTCGTAGCTCGCGCTTCAGTTCTACTGTTTAGATATGTTCCTAGAGAAAAATTAGTTGAAAGTTGATAGTAGCAATTATGCGGACTAGGTCCGTAAACTGAGGATTGTCCTCATTGCTTCATAGAAGGCTTATGTCCTTAATGCACCGCTCTGTGTGCTGAACCTCGAACGTTGTCTGTGGATGTTGCGAACATCTGACATACACGTTTTGATAACTACATGATAGTTCAGTTAAACGGTTTAGAGCTTGAGGTACCGAAGACATTTTTGAAACGTCACGGAACATATGAGATGTTTCGAGGGCTGAAATTGGGATTTCAGGCTCATGCCCACGTCAAGAGGTATAAGACCTCCGACGATTTTCTTAGACTGCAAGCTAAGGGAGAAAAGCTCAATTTGTTAAGCTTGTGCTCAGATTGTCTGAGTGCAACAATCATTTGAATCGAGTGGGAGTTGATCTTCCAGATGAGATAGTGATGTTTCTCCAAAGTCATTACCACCAAGCTGCTAGAGCTTCGTGATGAACTATAATGTATCGGGGACATATATGATGATCCTTGAGATATTCGCGATGTTTGACACCACAAAAGTAGAAATCAAGAAGGAGCATCAATTGTTGATGGTTGGTGAAACCACTAGTTGAAGGAAATATGCCCTAGAGGCAATAATAAAGTTATTATTTATTTCCTTATATCATGATAAATGTTTATTATTCATGCTAGAATTGTATTAACCGGAAACATAATACATGTGTGAATACATAGACAAACGGAGTGTCGCTAGTATGCCTCTACTTGACTAGCTCGTTAATCAAAGATGGTTATGTTTCCTAACCATGGACAAAAGAGTTGTTATTTGATTAACAAGGTCACATCATTAGTTGAATGATCTGATTGACATGACCCATTCCATTAGCTTAGCACCCGATCGTTTAGTATGTTGCTATTGCTTTCTTCATGACTTATACATGTTCCTATGACTATGAGATTATGCAACTCCCGTTTGCCGGAGGAACACTTTGGGTGCTACCAAACGTCACAACGTAAATGGGTGATTATAAAGGAGCATTACAGGTGTCTCCAAAGGTAGATGTTGGGTTGGCGTATTTCGAGATTAGGATTTGTCACTCCGATTGTCGGAGAGGTATCTCTGGGCCCTCTCGGTAATGCACATCACATAAGCCTTGCAAGCATTACAACTAATATGTTAGTTGTGAGATGATGTATTACGGAACGAGTAAAGAGACTTGCCGGTAACGAGATTGAACTAGGTATTGGGATACCGACGATCGAATCTCGGACAAGTAACATACCGATGACAAAGGGAACAACGTATGTTGTTATGCGGTCTGACCGATAAAGATCTTCGTAGAATATGTAGGAGCCAATATGGGCATCCAGGTCCCGCTATTGGTTATTGACTGGAGACGTGTCTCGGTCATGTCTACATTGTTCTCGAACCGTAGGGTCCGCATGCTTAAGGTTTCGATGACAGTTATATTATGAGTTTATGAGTTTTGATGTACCGAAGGAGTTCGGAGTCCCGGATGAGATCGGGGACATGACGAGGAGTCTCGAAATGGTCGAGATGTAAAGATCGATATATTGGACGACTATATTCGGACATCGGAAAGGTTCCGAGTGATTCGGGTATTTTTCGGAGTACCGGGTAGTTACGGGAGAAGTAATGGGCCGTGATGGGCTTTAGTGGGAAGAGGAAAAAGGCTGCTGCGCCCCCCTCCCCTCTAGTCCGAATTGGACTAGGGAAAAGGGGGCCGGCCACCTTTCCTACTCCTCCACTTCCTTCTCCCTTCCTCCCCTCTTGGTGGACTCCTACTAGGACTTGGAGTCCTAGTAGGGCTCCACATCCTGGCCGCACCTAGCCTTGGCCGGCCTCCTCCTCCTCCATCCTTTATATACAGGGGCAGGGGGCACCCCATAGACACACAAGTTGATCCTTGAGATCGTCCCTTAGCCGTGTGCGGTGCCCCCTGCCACCATATTCCACCTCGGTCATACCGTTGTAGTGCTTAGGCGAAGCCCTGCGTCGGTAGAACATCAAGATCGTCACCACGCCGTCGTGCTGACGAAACTCTTCCCCGAAGCTTTGCTGGATCGGAGCCCGGGGAGCGTCATTGAGCTGTACGTGTGCCAAGAACTCGGAGGTGCCGGAGTAACGGTGCTTGGATCGGTCGGATCGGGAAGACGTACGACTACTTCCTCTACGTTGTGTGATCGCTTCCGCAGTCGGTCTGCGTTGGTACGTGGACAACACTCTCCCCTCTCGTTGCTGTTCATCACCATGATCTTGCGTGTGCGTAGAATTTTTTTGAAATTACTACGTTCCCCAACAGTGGCATCCGAGCCTAGGTTTTATGGTTTGATGTTATATGCACGAGTAGAACACAAGTGAGTTGTGGGCGATATAAGTCATACTGCCTACCAGCATGTCATACTTTGGTTCGGCGGTATTGTTGGATGAAGCGGCCCGGACCGACATTACGCGTACGCTTATGCGAGACCGGTTTCCCCGACGTGCTTTACACATAGGTGACTTGCGGGTGACTTTTTCTCCAACTTTAGTTGAACCGAGTGTGGCTACGCCCGGTCCTTGCGAAGGTTAAAACGGAGTCTATTTGACAAACTATCGTTGTGGTTTTGATGCATAGGTAAGATTGGTTCTTGCTAAGCCCGTAGCAGCCACGTAAAATTTGCAACAACAAAGTAGAGGACGTCTAACTTGTTTTTGCAGGGCATGTTGTGATGTGATATGGTCAAAACGTGATGAGTTATAAGTTGTTGTATAAGATGATCATGTTTTGTTGAAGTTATCGGCAACTGGCAAAAGCCTTATGGTTGTCTGTCTATTGCACAAGATGCAAGCGCCCAATAATTGCTTTACTTTATCGCTATGCGATAGCAATAGTTGCAAGAGCAATAGTTGGCGAGACGACCATGTGATGACATATTGATATAGATCAAGATGATGGAGATCATGATGTCATGCCGGTGACGATGGAAATCATGACGATGCTTTGGAGATGGAGATCAAAGGCACAAGATGATGATGGCCATATCATGTCATATATTTTGATTGCATGTGATGTTTATCTTTTTATGCATCTTATCTTGCTTTGATTGACGGTAGCATTATAAGATGATCTCTCACTAAATTATCAAGAAGTGTTCTCCCTGAGTATGCACCGTTGCCAAAGTTCGTCGTGCCCAGACACCACGTGATGATCGGGTGTGATAAGCTCTACGTCCATCTACAACGGGTGCAAGCCAGTTTTGCACACGCAGAGTACTCAGGTTAAACTTGACGAGCCTAGCATATGCAGATATGGCCTCGGAACACGGAGACCGAAAGGTCGAGCGTGAATCATATAGTAGATATGATCAACATAACGATGTTCACCATTGAAAACTACTCCATCTCACGTGATGATCGGTTATGGTTTAGTTGATTTGGATCACGTGATCACTTAGAGGATTAGAGGGATGTCTATCTAAGTGGGAGTTCTTAAGTAATATGATTAATTGAACTTTAATTTATCATGAACTTAGTCCTGGTAGTATTAGCATATCTATGTTGTAGATCAATAGCTCGCGTTGTTGCTTTCATATGTTTATTTTGATATGTTCCTAGAGAAAATTGTGTTGAAAGATGTTAGTAGCAATGATACGGATTGGATCCGTGATCTGAGGTTTATCCTCATTGCTGCACAGAAAAATTATGTCCTTGATGCACCGCTAGGTGACAGACCTATTGCAGAAGCAGATGCAGACGTTACGAATGTTTGGCTAGCTCAATATGATGACTACTTGACAGTTTAGTGCACCATGCTTAATGGCTTAGAATCGGGACTTCAAAGACGTTTTGAACGTCATGGACCATATGAGATGTTCCAGGAGTTGAAGTTAATATTTCAAGTAAATACCCGAGTTGAGAGATATGAAGTCTCCAACAAGTTCTATAGCTAAAAGATGGAGGAGAATCGCTCAACTAGTGAGCATTTGCTCAGATTGTCTGGGTACTACAATCGCTTGAATCAAGTGGGAGTTAATCTTCCAGATAAGATAGTGATTGACAGAATTCTCTAGTCACCATCACCAAGTTAGTAGAACTTCATGATGAACTATGATATGCAAGGGATAACAGAAATGATTCCCAAGCTCTTCGTGGTGCTGAAATCGACAAAGGTAGAAATCAAGAAAAACATCAAGTGTTGATGGTTGACAAGACCACTAGTTTGAAGAAAAAGGGCAAAAGGGAAGAAGGGGAACTTCAAGAAGAACGGCAAGCAAGTTTCTTCTCAAGTGAAGAAGCCCAAGTCTGGTCCTAAGCCTGATACTAAGTGCTTCTACTGCAAAGGGACTGGTCACTGGAAGCGGAACTGCCCCAAGTATTTGGCGGATAAGAAGGATGGCAAAGTGAACAAAAGTATATTTGATATACATGTTATTGATGTGTGCTTTACTAGTGTTTATAGCAACCCCTCAGTATTTGATATTGGTTCAGTTGCTAAGAGTAGTAACTCGAAACAGGAGTTGCAGAATAAACAGAGACTAGTTAAGGGTGAAGTGACGATGTGTGTTGGAAATAGTTCCAAGATTGATATGATCATCATCGCACACTCCCCTATACTTTCGGGATTAGTGTTGAACTTAAATAAGTGTTATTTGGTTTTTGCGTTGAGCATGAATATGATTTGATCATGTTTATTGCAATACAGTTATTCATTAAAGTCAGAGAATAATTGTTGTTCTGTTTACATGAATAAAACCTTCGATGGTCATACACCCAATGAAACAAGTTCGTTGGATCTCGATCGTAGTGATACACATATTCATAATATTGAAACCAAAAGATGCAAAGTTAATAATGATAGTGCAACTTATTTGTGGCACTGCCGTTTAGGTCATATTGGTATAAAGCGCATGAAGAAACTCCATGCTGATGGGCTTTCGGAATCACTTGATTATGAATCACTTGATGCTTGCGAACCATGCCTTTTGGGCAAGATGACTAAAACGCCGTTCTCCGGAACAATGGAGCAAGCAACAGATTTGTTGGAAATCATACATACTGATGTATGTGGTCCGATGAATATTTAAGGCTTGCAGCGGGTATCATTATTTTCTGACCTTCACAGATGATTTGAGCAGATATGGGTATATCTACTTAATGAAATAGAAGTCTGATACATTTGAAAAGTTCATATAATTTCAGAGTGAAGTGGAAAATCATCGTAACAAGAAAATAAAGTTTCTATGATCTGATCGTGGAAAAGAGTATTTGAGTTACGAGTTTGGTCTTCAGTTAAAACAATGTGAAATAGTTTCACTACTAACGCCACCTGGAACACCACAGCATAATGGTGTGTCCGAACGTCATAACCGTACTTTATTGAATATAGTGCAATCTATGATGTTTCTTACCGATTTACCACTATCGTTTTTGGGGTCATGCATTAGAGACAACTGCATTCACGTTAAAAAGGGGCACCATCTATATCCGTCGAGACGACGCCTTATGAACTATGGTTTGGCAAGAAACCAAAGTTGTCGTTTCTTGAAGTTTGGGGTTGCGATGCTTATGAGAAAAAGTTTCATCCTGATAAGCTCAAACCCAAATCGGAGAAATATGTCTTCATAGGATACCCAAAGGAGACTATTGGGTACACCTTCTATCACAGATCCTAAGGCAAGACATTCGTTGCTTATAATGGATCCTTTCTAGAGAAGGAGTTTCTCTCGAAAGAAGTGAGTGGGAGGAAAGTAGAAAACTTGATAAGGTAATTGTACCTTCTACCTTATTGGAAAGTAGTTCATCACAAAAATCTGTTCTTGTGACTACTACACCAATTAGTGAGGAAGCTAATGATGATGATCATGTAACTTCAGATCAAGTTACTACCGAATCTCGTAGGTAAACCAGAGTGAGATCCGCACCAGAGTGGTACGGTAATCCTGTTCTGGAGGTCATGTTACTTGACCATGACGAACCTACGAACTATGAGGAAGCGATGATGAGCCCAGATTCCGCGAAATGGTTTGAGGCCATGAAATCTGAGATATGATCCATGTATGAGAACAAAGTTTGGACTTTGGTTGACTTGCCCGATGATCGGCAAGCAATTGAGAATAAATGGATCTTCAAGAGGAAGACGGACGCTGATAGTAGTGTTACTATCTACAAAGCTAGAATTGTCGCAAAAGGTTTTCGACAAGTTCAAGGTGTTGACTACGATGAGAGCTTCTCACTCGTATCTATGCTTGAGTCTGTCCAAATCATGTTAGTAATTGCCGCATTTTATGAAATCTAGCAAATGGATAAACAAAACTGCATTCCTTAATGGATTTATTAAAGAAGAGTTGTATATGATGCAACAGAAGGTTTTGTCAATCCGAAAGGTGCTAACAAAATGTGCAAGCTCCAGCGATCCATCTGTTGACTGGTGCAAGCATCTCGGAGTTGGAATATACGCTTTGATGAGTTGATCAAAGCATATAGTTTTATACAGACTTGCGGTGAAGCCTGTATTTACGAGAAAGTGAGTGGGAGCACTACAGCATTTCTGATAAGTATATGTGAATGACATATTGTTGATCGGAAATAATGTAGAATTGTTCTGTAAAGAGTTTTTCAAAGAAAGACTTCGGTGAAGCTACTTACATATTGAGCTTCAAGATCTATAGAGATAGATCAAGGCGCTTGATAAGTTTTTTTAATAAATACATACCTTGACAAGATTTTGAAGTAGTTCAAAATGGAACAGTCAAAGAAAGAGTTTCTTGCCTATGTTACAAGGTGTGAAATTGAGTAAGACTCAAAGCCCGACCACGGCAGAAGATAGAAAGAGAATGAAGGTCATTCCCTATGCCTTGGCCATAGGTTCTATAAAGTATGTCATGCTGTATACCAGATCTATTGTATATCCTGCATTGATTTGGCAAGAGAGTACAATAGTGATCTAGGAGTAGATCACTGGACAGCGGTCAGAATTATCCTCAGTGAAATAAGGATATGTTTCTCGATTATGGACATGACAAAAAGGTTCGTCGTAAAGGGTTACGTCGATGTAAGTTTTTGACACTGATCCAGATGATTCTAAGTCTCAATCTGGATACATATTGAAAGTGGGAGCAATTCGCTAGAGTAGCTCCGTGTAGAGCATTGTAGACATAGAAGTTGCAAAATACTTACGGATCTGAATGTGACAGAACCGTTGACTAAAATTATCTCACAAGCAAAACATGATCACACCTTAGTACTGTTTGGGTGTTAATCACATAGAGATGTGAACTAGATTAGTGACTCTAGTAAACCCTTTGAGTGTTGGTCACATGACGATGTGAACTATGGGTGTTAATCACATGGTGATGTGAACTATTGCTGTTAAATCACATGGCGATGTGAACTAGATTATTGACTCTAGTGCAAGTGGGAGACTGAAGGAAATATTCCCTAGAGGCAATAATAAAGTTATTATTTATTTCCTTATATCATGATAAATGTTTCTTATTCATGCTAGAATTGTATTAACCGGAAACATAATACATGTGTGAATACATAGACAAACAGAGTGTCACTAGTATGCCTCTACTTGACTAGCTCGTTAATCAAAGATGGTTATGTTTCCTAACCATGGACAAAAGAGTTGTTATTTGATTAACGAGGTCACATCATTAGTTGAATGATCTGATTGACATGACCCATTCCATTAGCTTAGCACCCGATCATTTAGTATGTTGCTATTGCTTTCTTCATGACTTATACATGTTCCTCTGACTATGAGATTATGCAACTCCCGTTTGCCGGAGGAACACTTTGGGTTCTACCAAACGTCACAACGTAAATGGGTGATTATAAAGGAGCATTACAGGTGTCTCCAAAGGTAGATGTTGGGTTGGCGTATTTCGAGATTAGGATTTGTCACTCCGATTGTCGGAGAGGTATCTCTGGGCCCTCTCGGTAATGCACATCACATAAGCCTTGCAAGCATTACAACTAATATGTTAGTTGTGAGATGATGTATTACGGAACGAGTAAAGAGACTTGCCGGTAACGAGATTGAACTAGGTATTGGGATACCGACGATCGAATCTCGGACAAGTAACATACCGATGACAAAGGGAACAACGTATGTTGTTATGCGGTCTGACCGATAAAGATCTTCGTAAAATATGTAGGAGCCAATATGGGCATCCAGGTCCCGCTATTGGTTATTGACTGGAGACGTGTCTCGGTCATGTCTACATTGTTCTCAAACCGTAGGGTCCGCACGCTTAAGGTTTCGATGACAGTTATATTATGAGTTTATGAGTTTTGATGTACCGAAGGAGTTCGGAGTCCCGGATGAGATCGGGGACATGACGAAGAGTCTCGAAATGGTCGAGACGTAAAGATCGATATATTGGACGACTATATTCGGACATCGGAAAGGTTCCGAGTGATTCGGGTATTTTTCGGAGTACCGGGTAGTTACGGGAGAAGTAATGGGCCTTGATGGACTTTAGTGGGAAGAGGAAAAAGGCTGCTGCGCCCCCCCTCCCCTCTAGTCCGAATTGGACTAGGGAAAAGGGGGCCGACCACCTTTCCTACTCCTCCACTTCCTTCTCCCTTCCTCCCCTCTTGGTGGACTCCTACTAGGACTTGGAGTCCTAGTAGGACTCCACATCCTGACCGCACCTAGCCTTGGCCGGCCTCCTCCTCCTCCATCCTTTATATACAGGGGCAGGGGGCACCCCATAGACACACAAGTTGATCCTTGAGATCATCCCTTAGCCGTGTGCGGTGCCCCCTGCCACCATATTCCACCTCGGTCATACCGTTGTAGTGCTTAGGCGAAGCCCTGCATCGGTAGAACATCAAGATCGTCACCACGCCGTCGTGCTGACGAAACTCTTCCCCGAAGCTTTGCTGGATCGGAGCCCGGGGAGCGTCATCGAGCTGTACGTGTGCCAAGAACTCGGAGGTGCTGGAGTAACGGTGCTTGGATCGGTCGGATCGGGAAGACGTACGACTACTTCCTCTACGTTGTGTGATCGCTTCCGCAGTCGGTCTGCGTTGGTACGTGGACAACACTCTCCACTCTTGTTGCTGTTCATCACCATGATCTTGCGTGTGCGTAGGATTTTTTTTGAAATTACTACGAAACACAACACTAGTTTCAAGAAGGGCAAGGGCAAGAAGGGATACTTCATGAAACGGCAAATCAGCTACTGCTCTAATGAAGAAACCCAAGGTTGAATCCAAACCCGAGACTAAGTGCTTCTGTAATAAGAGGAACAGCCACTGGAGCAGAATTACCCTAGATACTTGGTAGATGAGAAGGCTGGCAAGATCGATAGAAGTATATTGGATATACATTGTGTTAATGTGTACTTTACTAGTACTCCTAGTAGCACCAGGGTATTAGATACCAGTTCGGTTGCTAAGTGTTAGTGACTCGAAATAAAAGCTACGGAATAAACGGAGACTAGCTAAAGGTGAGCTGACGATATATGTTGGAAGTGTTTCCAATGTTGATATAATCAAGCATCGCACGCTCCCTCTACCATCGAGATTGGTGATAAACCTAAATAATTGTTATTTGGTGTTTGCGTTGAGCATAGACATGATTGGATTATGACTATCGCAATACGGTTATTCATTTAAGGAGAATAATGGTTACTCTGTTTATTTGAATAATACCTTCAATGGTCTTGCACCTAAAATGAATGGTTTATTGAATCTCGATCGTAGTGATACACATGTTCATGCCAAAAGATATAGGATAGTAATGATAGTACCACCTACTTGTGGCACTGCCACGTAAGTCATATCGGTATAAAACGCATGAAGAAGCTCCATGTTGATGGATCTTTGGACTCACTCATTTTTGAAAGGATTGAGACATGCGAACCATGTTTGTTGGTAGATATGCATGAAGAAACTCTATACAGATGGACCGTTTGGACTCACTTGATTTTGAATCACTTGAGACATGCAAATCATACCACATGGGCAAGATGACTGAAGGCCTCGGTTTCAGTAAAATGGAACCAGGAAGCAACTTGCTGGAAGTAATACATTTTGATGTGTGCAGTCCAATGAGTGCTGAGGCGTGTAGTGGATATCGTTATGTTCTTACTTCACAGATGATTTGAGTAGATGTTGAGTATATTTACTTGATGAATCACGAGTCTGAATTATTGAATGGTTCAAGTAATTTCAGGGTGAAGTTGAAAGATCGTCGTGACAAGAGGATAAAAGATCTATGATATGATCATAGAGATGAATATCTGAATTACGAGTTTGGCACAGAATTAAGACATTGTGGGAATTGTTTCACAACTGATACAGCTTGGAACACCATAGTGTGATGGTGTGTCCGAACATCATAACTGCACCCTATTGGATATGATGCATACCATGATGTCTCTTATCGAATTACCACAATATTTTATGGGTTAGGCATTAGAGACAACCACATTCACTTTAAATAGGGCACCATGTAATTCCGATGAGATGACACCATATGAACTATGGTTTAGAGAAACCTAAGCTGTCATTCCTTAAAAGTTTGGGGCTGCGACGCTTATGTGAAAAAGTTTCAGGCTGATAAGCTCAAACCCAAAGCGGATAAATGCATCTTCATAGTACACCCAAAACAGTTGGGTATACCTCCTGTCTCAGATCCGAAAGCAATAAGGGATTGTTTCTAGAATCAGGTCCTTTCTCGAGGAAAAGTTTCTCTCGAAAGAATTGAGTGGGAGGATGGTGGAGACTTGATGAGGTTATTGAACCGTCTCTTCAACTAGTGTGTGACAGGGCACAGGTTGTTCCTGTGGCACCTACACCAATTGAAGTGGAAGCTTATGATAGTGATCATGAAACTTCATATCAAGTCACTACCAAACCTCGTGGGATGACAAGGATGCGTACTACTTCAGAGTGGTACGTAATCCTGTCTTGGAAGTCATGTTGCTAGACAAAAATGAACCTACGAGCTATGGAGAAGCGATGGTGGGCCCGGATTCCGATAAATGGCTCGAGGCCATAAAATCCGAGAGAGGATCCATGTATGAAAACAAAGTGTAGACTTTGGAAGAACTACTCGATGGTCGTAAGGCTGTTGAGTACAGATGGATTTTAAAAGGAAGACGGACAATGATGGTAAATGTCACCATTAAGAAAGCTCGACTTGTCGTTAAGGTGTTTCCCGACAAGTTCAAGGAGTTGACTGCGATGATACTTTCTCACTCGTAGCGATGCTAAGAGTCTGTTGGAATTATATTAGCGATTACTGCATTATTTATGAAATCTTGCAGATAGGATGTCAAAAACATTGTTTCCTCGACGATTTTCTTGAGGAAAGGTTGTATGTGATACAACCGGAAGGTTTTGTCAATCCTGAAAGATGCTAATAAGTATGCAAAGCTCCACCAATCCTTCTAAGGACTGGAGTAAGCATCTCGGAGTTGGAATGTATGCTTTGATGAGATGATCAAAGTTTTTGGGTGTATGCAAAGTTTATGAGAAACTTGTATTTCCAAAGAAGTGAGTGGGAGCACTATAGAATTTCTGATGAATATATGTTGTTGACATATTGTTGATCAGAAATGACGTAGAATTTCTGGAAAGCATATAGGGTTATTCGGAAAGTGTTTTTCAATGGAAAGCCTGGATTAAGCTACTTGGACATTGAGCATCAAGATCTATAAGGATAGATCAAAACACTTAATGGTACTTTCAAATGAGCACATACCTTGACATGATCTTGAAGGTGTTCAAGATGGATCAGTCGAAGAAGGAGTTCTTCCCTGAGTTGTAAGGCATGAAGTTAAGACTTAAAGCTCGACCATGGCAGAATAGAGAGAAAGGACGAAGGTCGTCCCCTATGCTTAAGACGTAGGCTCTACAGTATGCTATGCTGTGTACCGCACCTGAAGTGTGCCTTGCCATGAGTCAGTCAAGGGGTACAAGAGTGATCCAAGAATGGATCACAGTACAGCGGTCAAAGTTATCCTTAGTAACTAGTGGACTAAGGAATTTTCTCGGTTATGGAGGTGATAAAGAGTTCGACGTAAAGAGTTACGTCGATGCAAGCTTAACACCTATCCGGATAGCTCTGAGTAGAGATATCAGATACGTATAATGGAGCAACAATTTAGAATAGCTCCAAGTAGAACAGTTATTTGGAATAGCTCCAAATAGAACGTGGTAGCTACATCTAGGAGATGACATAGAGATTTGTAAAGCACACACGGATCTGAAAGGTTCAGACCCGTTGACTAAAACCTCTCTCACAAGCAAAACATGATCAAACCCCAGAACTCATTGAGTCTTAATCACATGATGATGTGAACTAGTTTTGCGACACTAGTAAACTCTTGGGTGTTAGTCACATGGCGATGTGACCTATGAGTGTTAATCACATGGCGATGTGAACTAGATTATTGACTCTAGTTCAAGTGGGAGACTGTTGGAAATATGCCCTAGAGGCAATAATAAATTGGTTATTATTATATTTCCTTGTTCATGATAATAGTTTATTATCCATGCTATAATTGTATTGATAGGAAACTCAGATACATGTGTGGATACATAGACAACACCATGTCCCTAGTAAGCCTCTAGTTGACTAGCTCATTGATCAATAGATGGTTACGGTTTCCTGACCATGGATATTGGATGTCGTTGATAACGGGATCACATCATTAGGAGAATGATGTGATGGACAAGACCCAATCCTAAGCCTAGCACTAGATCGTGTAGTTCGTATGCTAAAGCTTTTCTAATGTCAAGTATCATTTCCTTAGACCATGAGATTGTGCAACTCCCGGATACCGTAGGAGTGATTTGGGTGTGCCAAACGTCACAACGTAACTGGGTGGCTATAAAGGTACACTTCAGGTATCTCCGAAAGTGTCTATTGGGTTGGCACGAATCAAGACTGGGATTTGTCACTCCGTGTAAACGGAGAGGTATCTCTGGGCCCACTCGGTAGGACATCATCATTATGTGCACAATGTGATCAAGGAGTTGATCACGGGATGATGTGTTACGGAACGAGTAAAGGGACTTGCCGGTAACGAGATTGAACAAGGTATCGGGATACCGACGATCGAATCTCGGGCAAGTATCGTGCCGATAGACAAAGGGAATTGCATATGGGATTGATTAAGTCCTTGACATCGTGGTTCATCCGATGAGATCATCGTGGAACATGTGGGAGCCAACATGGGTATCCAGATCCCGCTGTTGGTTATTGACCGGAGAACGTCTCGGTCATGTCTGCATGTCTCCCAAACCCGTAGGGTCTACACACTTAAGGTTCGATGATGCTAGGGTTATAAAGGAAGTTTGTATGTGGTTACCGAATGTTGTTCGGAGTCCCGGATGAGATCCCGGACGTCACGAGGAGTTCCGGAATGGTCTGGCGGTAAAGATTGATATATTGGACGAAGGGTTTTGGAGTCCGGGAGTGTTCCGGAGGTACCGGGTGATGACCAACATGACCGAAAGGTGTTTCGGGAGCCCCAGCAAGTGTTGGGGGGCTTCATGGGCCAAGGGAAGAGGGCAAACCAGCCCACTAAGGGGCTGTGCGCCCCCCTCACCTATTCCCACGTGACCAGGGGGTTTGGGGCGCCCCATCTAGGGTTCCCACCTCCTGGCTTGGGGGCCAAGTCACCCAAGGGGAGATCCCATCTGCCCTGGGCGCCGCCCCCCTTAGGGGAAACCCTAGGGTGCCTCCCCCTTCCCCTTGCCCCTATATATAGTGGAGGTTTTAGGGCTGCCCAATAGACGAGATGAGTTCCTCTCCTCTAGATGAGGCAGCCCTGCATCTCTCCTTCCTCCTCTCCCGCGGTGCTTGGCGAAGCCCTGCAGGATAGCCACGCTCCTCCACCACCACCACGCCATTGTGCTGCTGCTGGATGGAGTCTTCCTCAACCTCTCCCTCTCTCCTTGCTGGATCAAGGCATGGGAGACGTCCCCGGGCTGTACGTGTGTTGAACGCGGAGGTGCCGTCCGTTCGGCACTAGGATCATCGGTGATTTGGATCACGACGAGTACGACTCCATCAACCCTGTTCACTTGAATGCTTCCGCTTAGCGATCTACAAGGGTATGTAGATGCACTCTCCTTCCCCTCGTTGCTGGTTTCTCCATAGATAGATCTTGGTGATACGTAGGAAAATTTTGAATTTCTGCTACGTTCCCCAACAATCTTCTACATTGTCATGATGACCAATGTCGTCAGCAGCGATGGGGTCGGCTGCTGGAATGTCTTCAGCTTCAGGAGCCTCTGTGGAAGTAGGCTCATGAACTGTCCGTTGTTGTTCTGCGTCAGGATAGACTACAGAAAGGGGTTCAACCATCAAGGGCTCTGTGGGAGCAGCCCGAGCTTTCTTGATCTTTCTCTTTTTCTGGGTGGGGGCAGAAGGAGAGGCTTCAGAGTGTTTCCTCTTCCTGGCTTCAGCCTCTGCAGTTCTTGTCTTCTTGAGCTCTGAAGTGGTTGACCGACTCTTTGGCTTCGAGCCAGTCATTGCAGTTGGGAAGACAATTGGAACTGCTTCCTACCTTGGTGCATCTGGTTCAGCTATAGCAAGCTTCTTCTTCTTCTTCGCGGCCATACTGGGGTAGATGCCAGGACGCCCAAGTGCCTTGTGCTTCTCAGCCTCATTGTAGGCTTGCACACATCTGTCGGCCAGAGTCTTCATGCACTCACGCGAACCCTGAGCTTCTGCACGCTTCTTCAAAAAGTTTTCCTTGAGCTCGTGCATCATGATCTTGAAGTTCTTCACTTCTTGCACGCTGAGCTTGGCCATGTGCTTCTTGAACTGAGCCTTTTCATGATCAATCTTCTGCTTCAGTTCAACAATGCGCTGGGCAATAGAAAGTTCTGAAGCAATAGCGCCTTGGAAGGCGACACTGAGGCCAACGGGTAGCTGCAGATCTTCAAAGCTGATGTTTGGTGTGTCAAACCACTCGTCAATGAAGTTGTGGATGATGGCAGCATCAAAGAGAGGCAGATTGTTGAAGATTTCGGCTTCTTCTTTCCTCTTGATGAGCTGCTCAAGAGCGTCATCTGCAAGATCTTTGTCACTTGACAGATCAATGGCGTCGTTGCGCAGAATGGCAGCAGCTGTTAGCTCTTCGCCAGTGTGAGGCAGAGGCATCTTGGCCTTCTGGGGCTTGGAGACGCGTGATAAGTCTTCAGACTGCACACTGTCTTCAGGAGGTGCAGTTGCCAATGGCTTCACCCTTGAGATTTTGGGTGAAGGGGCCGGCTTTGAAGCTTTTGGCTTCTTCATCTGCTTTGGCTTCGGCACTGCAGGCGCGTCATCAGACTCAGTGTCTGCCGCAGGCTCATTCACTGCAGTCCCTTGAACCACGATGTAGGTGATGAGGCCTTCAAGGTTGGCGAAAGGACCGATGACATTGGGTTCTGCATGTCGTGTGCCATCTGCCCTTGGTGCTGAGGGACCAGGGTTGAAGTCTAACCCAAACTTCTTCTTGTTCTGCTTCGCTGAGTTTTGGGCAAACTGGAAGCTGCGCTTGAACAGATTGTCGTCACGACACCATAGCAGTGACGACGAGTGTGCATCAGCAGGCTGTGGTCCACGGACCATGCATGGATAGAAGCCTTGAGCAATGGCTTCGTCTCTGGACCTGGGTAGAAGATTTTTGAATAGGATGTCTCCCCACGGTCTCTTGATGGCGTTTTTCTCAGCATACTCTTGGGTTGTGAAGCGGTATTTGAACCATTGTTCTGCCCAATAGCGTCGAATCCATTGGATTCGGGTCTTGCACTGACCGTAACTCTCTTCAGGATCTGTTTTATACATTTCTGCAAGTTCATCAGGCAGATCTCTGGATGTTCCGCCACGACCCTGTCTGCCCCCCTTCCTTGCTGCTGTCTCTGAAGCCATAAACTTTAACTTAAAAGGCTTCAAGACGTTCAAAGGCTTCAAAGGCTTTCTCTTGCTGGACCAACAGGAACTGGCTTCAGGAGAGTTTATGTGATGCTGTAAGAATTCTGCAAATGAATGCAGACTATGAGAACCAAAGGATTCTCCCACGGACATGTACCTGTGACAGCATTAAGGTGCGAGGGAAGGGGAAGAGGTCATATGCATTCTCAGAAGATTTTGAAGATAAATCAGTTTAGAAGACATTGACCTCATCGTGCGAAGACATTCACTCATAGATAAGAAGTTGGTTCCAGATTTGTACGAACCCACAGATTAGTACAAGTGAGGAATTTAACTACTTAGTGAAGCACAAGTGAATATACTAGGCATGTTATGAGATGCAGATTGAGAGAGATCTAACTTGTGTGAATAGAAACTTCTTATGGTAGAAAGTGAAAAAGCCATAGGCTGTAAAAAGAAGTTTTATTTACCACACTGGGAACTACTAGACGGAGTGGGAGATGATGCCGAGCAGTTCAATCCTTCGTGCCCTAACTTGGCGACGGAAGACCTACGGCGACGGCGGAGAGGACGATGTCCGCGATCGGCGTGAAGACGGCGTCGGAGAGGTTGCGGCAGCGAAGCGCTTCGTCGCCGGCGTCGTCGAGGGCTAGCGGTGGCGCTAGGGTTCGTGCGAGGGTGGAAGAAGGAGATAATGACCGCGGTGAGTGTGTATTTATAGTTTACAGGGGCGGCACTGCGCTATTACACAGGTGCCCTTGGCGATTCGCATCTGAGTAACACGTGGCCATCATGCGGAATTTTGGGGGCAGTTCCACGTCCCACGCACGCCTGGATTGTCGGGTGGTCGTTCTTACTTCTCCGGATTTCATGTGGATAAATGAGCATTGAAAATGGACTTAAAGGTTGTCTCTGTGTCTTCTGCTGACAAGGACGCAGAGAAGACATTCGACAGTTTCAATAGAATGCATATGACTTGGAGAGATAGAATTTGAGATAGAAAGCATAGAGTGGTTAGGGTCCGATCACATTCACTTAGTTCAAAAGATTCAAACAAGAAGACATAGCTATAAGTGAATGCTGTAGAGGACAGAACACTAGTATATATATATATATATATATATATATATATATATATATATATATATATATATAATCAACATAGTGAAGATAATCATGAAGACATGTTGAGATTTAAGCCAAATCAAATGTGAAGACATTGCAAGGTAACGCCTTGAGTGAAACACTTCAAAATAGAACTTTTGGTGGTGGCGTTACCCACTGTATAGGAAGTATTAGACCCAGACACGGCGCACAATTATCGTGGCGCTCCGAAGTCAAATTCCATATTAATGTATTCACACTTAGAATGTATGTCTTCATTGATTGAAGATATACGTTACTTCGTGTGTTGCACATCTAAGTCATCAATATGCATAAGTGTTAGGATGTGTGTCTGATCACAGGACATTTGAGGATTCCAGGATATTTAGCTCACACCGTAACTTGCAAAATCTCTTCTCATCGAAGGGCTTGCTGAAGATATCTGCCAATTGCTCTTCAGTGTTTACGTGTATGATATCAATATCTTCCTTCACAACATGATCTCTGAGAAAGTGATGACGAATTTCAATGTGCTTTGTCTTCGAGTGCTGAACTGGGTTGTTGGCGATCTTGATGGAGCTTTCGTTGTCACAGTAAAGTGGCACTTGCTTCAGATGAACGCCATAGTCCTTGAGAGTTTGCTTCATCCACAGAAGCTGAGCGCAGCAAGATCTAGCAGGAATGTATTCAGATTCAGCAGTGGAGAGGGATACACAGTTCTGCTTCTTTGAAGACCAACATACAAGTGATCGTCCCAGAAAGTGACATGTGCCTGATGTAGACTTCCTATCAACCTTGTCACTAGCATAATCAGCATCCGAGAATCCAACCAGATTAAACTCTGAGCCCTTTGGATACCATAATCCGAGAGTTGGGGTGTGAGCCAAATATCGAAGAATTCGCTTCACAGTTAAGTGATGCGACTCCTTTGGTGCCGCTTGAAATCGAGCACACATGCAAACACTAAGCATAATATAGGGCCTAGATGCACATAAATAAAGTAAAGAACCAATCATGGAGCGGTATACCTTTTGATCGAATCTTTACCATTGTCGTCGAGACCCAGATGATGTTTGGCTGGCATTGGTGTTGTGAAGCCTTTGCAGTCTTGCATACCAAACTTCTTCAGGCACTCTTTGAGATACTTTTCTTGAGATATGAAGATGTCGTTGCGTTGTTGTCGTATTTGAAGACCGAGAAAGAACTTCAGCTCCCCCATCATAGACATCTAATATTGCTCTTGCATCATATAGCCAAACTCTTCACTGTACTTCTGATTGGTGCAGCCGAAGATAATGTCATCCACATATATTTGGCACACAAACAGTTCACCATCATATGTCTTCGTGAAGAGAGTGGGGTCTAGGGAACCAGGTATGAAGCCTTTGCTCTTCAGGAAGTATTTGAGTGTGTCATACCAGGCCCGAGGGGCTTGTTTGAGGCCATACAGTGCCTTGTTGAGCTTGTATACCATGTCAGGATGTTTTGGATCTTCAAACCCAGGTGGTTGTGCAACATACACTTCTTCTTCAATCTTGCCATTTAGAAAGGCACTCTTCACATCCATTTGATATAGAAGTATGTTATGATGATTTGCATAGGCCAGCAGTATACGTATGGCTTCAACTCTAGCCACAGGAGCAAATGTTTCATCGAAGTCAATGCCTTCCACTTGAGTATATCCTTGAGCAACGAGGCGAACTTTGTTTCTGACTATTTGACCATGCTCATCTTGCTTGTTGTGGTATACCCATTTGGTTCCTATTATATTGTGCTTCCGTGGATTAGGACGCTTAACCAGTTCCCATACATTGTTCAGCTCAAACTGTTGAAGCTCTTCTTGCATAGCTTGAATCCATTTAGGTTCCATGAAGGCTTCTTCAACTTTCTTGGATTCTGAAATTGAGACGAATGTGAAGTGCCCACAGAAATTTGCCAGCTGAGTTGCCCTTGAACGAGTGAGTGGACCAGGTGCATTGATGCTGTCAATTATTCTGTCAATCTGCACTTCATTGGCAACACGAGGATGTACAGGTGAAAGTGCAACTATCCCTAGGTGGTTTTGGTAATTCATAACAATATATAGCTCATTGAGCTAATGCTATTCCAAGATGATTATTTCAGGAAAGCTCAATGATTGGCATGGCATGGATGTGAAAGTGGAACCCTCAAAATGCTAAGGACAAGAATTGGCTCAAGCTCAAAAGTTCAAGACTCTTCATTTTATATTTTAGTGATCCAAGATCACATTGAGTCTTTAGGAAAAGCCAATACTATCAAGGAGGGATGAGGTGTTGCTTAATGAGCCTCTTGCTTTATGTGCTTAGTGATATGCTCCAAAATCCTCAACCACCTTTCCATATCCACAAATGACCTAAACCCTAAGCCAAACTCGGTCATACCGATTCTGTCAATCCGGCGCCACCGAGTTGTACTTGTCATTTGCCACTGCCAAACCCTAGCAATTCGGTCCTACCGATAAGGTTCTCAGTCTCACCAAGATGGGCTTGCAAACTCTCTGTTTCCCTTTCGTAACTTTTCGGTCTCACCGAAAGAGCGAATCGGTCCCACCGAGAATGCAATGCAAACTCTCTGTTTCCTTCTTGTAACTTTTTGGTCTCACCAAAAGAGCAAGTCGGTCCCACCAAGTTTGCCTGACCAACTCTCTGGTTAGCTAATTGCCGAACTCGGTCTCACCGAGTTTGTGTGATCGGTCTCACCGAGATTACGTTATGCCCAAACCCTAACCGAATCGGTCCTACCGAGTTACATCTCAGTCCCACCGAAATGCCTAACGGTCACTAGGTTTACTATTGCGGTCAGACCGAGTTTTCTGATTCGGTCCCACCGAGATTGGTAAACTGTGTGTAACGGTTGGATTTTGTGTGCAGGCTATATATACCCATCCACCACCTCTTCATTCGAAGAGAGAGCAATCAGAACACATACACCATTCCTACTCATACGTTCTGAGAAAGAACCACCTACTCATGTGTTGAGACCAAGATATTCCATTCCTACCATATGAATCTTGATCTCTAGCCTTCCCCAAGTTACTTTCCACTCAAATCTTCTTTCCACCAGATCCAAATCCTATGAGAGAGAGTTGAGTGTTGGGGAGACTATCATTTGAAGCACAAGAGCAAGGAGTTCATCATCAACACACCATTTGTTACTTCTTGGAGAGTGGTGTCTCCTAGATTGGCTAGGTGTCACTTGGGAGCCTCCGACAAGATTGTGGAGTTGAACCAAGGAGTTTGTAAGGGCAAGGAGATCACCTACTTCGTGAAGATCTACCGCTAGTGAGGCAAGTCCTTCGTGGGCGATGGCCATGGTGGAATAGACAAGGTTGCTTCTTCGTGGACCCTTCGTGGGTGGAGCCCTCCGTGGACTCGCGCAACCGTTACCCTCCGTGGGTTGAAGTATCCATCAACGTGGATGTAGGATAGCACCACCTATCCGAACCACGGGAAAACATCCATGTCTCCAATTGCGTTTGAATCCTCCAAACCCTTCCCTTTACATTCTTGCAAGTTGCATGCTTTACTTTCCGCTGCCAATAAACTCTTTGCATGCTTGCTTGAATTGTGTGATGATTGCTTGACTTGCTCTAAGATAGCTAAAATCTGCCAAGAACTAAACTTGGGAAAAGGCTAAGTTTTTATTTGGTCAAGTAGTCTAATCACCCCCCCCCTCTAGACATACTTTCGATCCTACAAGTGGTATCAGAGCTTTGGTCTCCATTTGCCTTGATCTCCATAGCTTTTGTGGTCATAGCCTTGGTTTCACAACCTAGGAGAGTATGGCGTCTAGCGAGGGAAATTATCACCGTAGAGGTCCTTACTTTGATGGCACTAATTTTGCTAGTTGGAAGCATAAAATGAAAATGCATATTCTTGGACATAACCCCGCCGTATGGGCTATTGTTTGTGTTGGTTTGCAAGGTGAGTTCTTTGATGGGAGAGAACCAAACCGTGAAGCTACCGCGGATGAGTTGAAGATGTTGCAATACAATGCTCAAGCTTGTGATATTCTCTTCAATGGATTATGCCCCGAAGAATTCAACAAAATCAGCCGTCTTGAGAATGCAAAGGAAATTTGGGACACTTTGGTTGATATGCACGAAGGTACCGACTCCGTCAAGGAATGCAAGTTGGATGTGCTTCAAAGTCAGCTTGACAAGTTCAAAATGAAGGATGGTGAAGGTGTTGCTGAAATGTACTTTAGGCTTGCTCTCATCACAAATGAGATTGCCGGCTTAGGAAGTGAAGAGATGACCGATAGATTCATCATCAAGAAGAACCTAAGAGCCTTGGATGGGAAATATGATACCGTGTGCACATTAATCCAAATGATGCCCAACTACAAAGATCTCAAGCCGACGGAAGTAATTGGAAGGATTGTTGCTCATGAGATGTCACTCAAGGATAAAGAGGAACTTCACAATAAATCAAGTGGTGCCTACAAAGCGTCATGTGAAGTCCCCACATCATCAAGTGAGAAACAAAACTTCAATGAAGAATTGAGCTTAATGGTGAAGAACTTCAACAAGTTCTACAAGAGTAGAAACAAAGATAGAAGCTTCAAGTCAAGGTCCTACAATGACAAAAGATCTTCTAGTCGAGAGCGAAACTGCTATAATTATGGAAGACCCGGGCACTATTCCAATGAGTGTATGGCTCCCTACAAGAGAAGAGAAGATTCTCCAAAAAGAAGAAGCAAAGAATCTCCACCAAGAGAGAGAAGGAGTAGAGATGATCGTTATGAACGAAGATACTCACAGAGAAGCAAGGATTCGGAAAGGAAGGAAAAATCATTAAGGAGCTATACAAAACGAAGACATCAAGCTCATGTTGGTGAATGGGTATCCGGCTCCGACTCCGACAGCCACTCCGAGAGAAGTTATCACTCTGACTCCGAAGATACTCAAGATGAAGGTGTTGCCGGTCTAGCACTTGTGTCAACCAACTCCTACGACATATTTGACTCACCAAATGAAGGAATTGGAAGATGCTTCATGGCCAAAGGTCCTAAGCCAAGTTACACTTGAGCAAGAAAATAGCTTATTGAAGGGAATTATAGAGAAGGGTGTTTACAAGAGCCTTGCCGGAAGTAAGCAATTCGAGGAAATTGTGCGCAAGCAAGGAATGCACCGGAAGAATCAAGGTGTTGGTTTTGAACGAAAGTTCAATGCCAATGGAGTTGAATGGGAAGAAGATCAATACCCCAAGACAAAGTTTGTTCCTCAACAAGAGAAGTATGACACTTCTTTCAAGGGGACACAAGATCAAGATGATCTTCCACCACAAGACTACAAGCAAAAAGGCAAGGACAAGCTTCAAGAGGAGATTGATGCATTTGAAGAAGCTCCTAAGACCTTAGTCAAGTGGATTCCCAAGACTACATCAAGTTCCACTACATCAAGTACGACTACAACTCCAAGGGTTCCCATCAAGATGGTGTGGATCCAAAAGAAGAAGAACTAGAGAGTTCTTGAGGGTGACTCCGCCAACATACTTCACTCTTATCATTTTGGCAAGAACAAGTGCAATCAACTTCCACATCTTGCACTAGTTCAAGGAGTCACAAACCCTCTTGTTGGTAAGACAAGGGACAAGGTAACCTAAAAGTTTTCATGGACATCATCTTGTGTGTGCATCACTCTATGTCTATGGATATCCTTGTTTGTTCCTTGTGGGACTAACCCATGTAGGTATTGAAAGTGCAATTCACTCAAATGGATAGCTCCAAGTGATCTACATCAACATAGAGCATCCACATCTTCAACATCTACATGAAGTCATCATCGACAAAACCCAAGGTTAGTTCATCCCTCTTAGGGGGGACATCACATCTAGGGGGAGCTTTACTCTAAGACTTGAGCTAAAGCAACTCTAAAGATGTGAATACAACAATGCTTTATGTAAAAGTGGTAACCCCACTTGAGCTTAAACGATGAGTATGACCTACGATCAAGTGTTCTCACTTGACTCCTAAGTCAATATACTCATATATAGATGACCTAGTCATCGCAAATTGCTTGATAGATGCTAGAATTGGTTGTGCATGCTTTCCCACATATTTCATTTGACATCTTATTGTGTGAGCATGTTGGTTGCATATTTTACTCATTCGAGGACATCCACTTGTTGTTTTGATTGTTTGGCTTTCTTCTTTTGCCAAGTGGATGGACAAGAATGCCTAAGAACCTCCTCTAGCTATCTATGCTTTTCTCATCTCAAACTCTATTCATGCTGCATCACAAAACTTGATCAAGTCAGATTCGAACCACTCTGTGTGAGGAGCGCTCGGAGTCTCCGATTCGTCATAGACTTAAACTTCCAAAACCTCTTTATGAATCTCAGTCTGACCGATACTCCATTTCGGTCCTACCTAGTTCATTAAGTTGATCTAGGTTTTCGATCTCGGTGCAACCGGTTTGAACTTTTCGGTCACACCGAGTTGCAACAACTGCACACAGTTTTGCATCTCGGTGCCACCGAGTTGTTCCACTCGGTCACACCGACAGGGTCGGGCTATATATAGTGACGGGCAAAATTTTGGAAATTTCTCCGAAACCTCTTCGCCCGCGTGATAGCCTGCTCTGCCTTCGTGGTCTCCGGATCGTCTTCTCGCCGCCAGCAGCCTCCAGTCACTGGTCTCCGCCGCCGTCAACGGAATTCTGCCCCGCCGTTGCCGCCGTAGCGAGTCTCCGCCGAACTAGGGTATGGACTCGATCTTTGTGCTATTCTCCACTCCGATTCCTAGCACATTGTGATCATCATGATTCTTGCCACGATTGAAACACTCCTATCCAGTCAATGAACTCGTAGATTAGGTTTAATTCGAAAATTTTAGGGTTAGGTTTCCGCCGAAACCATCTCGGACCCACCGAGTTGAAAAACTCGGTCCCACCGATCTGGCTTTTTCCATTGCACAAGTGATACTCGGTCTGACCGGGAATAACTTATCGGTGCGACCGATTTTGGAATTCTGTGAAACCCTAGCAGTCTCGGTGCCACCGAACTGTGACTCGGTCTGACCGAGTTCACCAACTCTGGTGCCAAAACTGCTTCGGTGTCACCGAGTTTGAAAATCGGTAGATCCGAGATGCTTTCTGTGGAAAACTAAAACTAAGTCTTCGAATTAATCTTTTGCAAAAATCTCTGCTTTTGTGATGCTCATCCACTCTATCTTATCCATAATCTATTCACAGGGTCAGCAGTCAGTTTGCAACATGTCTGATCAAAGTGACAACCAGAATGTGTCTGAGCAGCAAGTTGTGATGAGTGAGGGCACTAGCCCCTCAAGTTCTTTTGATGATGGCAGCAGGAGCACCCCCAGCAATCTGCCTAAGGCTGCCACACGTCAAAGGAAGAAGAGAACGTCTGATTCTGAGGATGAAGACTATGTGGCAGAGGAAGAGGCCACATCAAAGAGAGCTGAACCAGCTTAAGGCACAAAGCCAGGTCTGAAAATCAAAAGGCCAGCAGGCAGGCAGCCCATGTCTAAGGCAAGAGTTCCCACTTCCAAACCTAGGAAGGCTGCAACTGAAGAAACCATGAAGCTTGCCCTGGAATCTGAAGAAGCAGGTGGCCAAGGCAAGAAGAGGAAAGAAAGGGTGAAGAAGACTGTAGCCAGAGTGCTTGGGATGGCCTCCATCATGGTAGATGAGGAGGAAGAAGAAGAAGAAGAGGTTGCTGCACCAGCACCCAAGGCAGCCAAACTCATGGGAGATGCTGTAAGGTCAGGAACAGCTGCATCCAAGCCCAAGGAAGCACCTAAGGCTGCATCTAAGCCTAAGAGTGCACCAAAGAGAAACACACGAAGCATCCCAGCTGCGGAAAAGAACAAGGCCCCAGTGCCTGAAGGTATCGAAGAAGAAGAAGAGAGTGTCCTTAGGAAGCTCAAGCCCAAGATCCCAGACCACAACGATGCTCATCCTGTGGCTGAGGATATGAAGCTCAGGAGGGATTCAGGGCTGAGGAAATGGAGAGAAGCAGATTCGTATGCTTCTAGGAGAAGGACTGCCGTGGATTAAAGATTTCATACCAAGGAGCAGCAAGATTTCTATGAGACTGTTCTGCTTGACAAGAAGCCAATCGTTTGTGACATGAGATGGGTCGATTGGACCTACATCAAAGACAATGAAGAGTACTACCCCGGTGTATTTGACAGCTTTAGTGCGTGTGGAGTTGCAGACTTTGTTGGGCAGAAGCTCACAAAGTGCAACGAGGAGCTGATCATGCAATTCTACTCCACAGCACACTTTTATCTAGATGGCATGTCTGAGGGTACAAGGTACCAATCCACTATGGAAGAATGGGCGAAGTTGATCAATGCCCCAGAGGAACAAGCTGATGACTTGGACATCTATGCCAAGAAAAAGATGGATCACAACTCCATGTCCAACATGTACAAGGAGATCCCGAATGAAGCGCTCGACACGTTCAAGTTTGGCTCAGTGCACTATCTGCTCTCAGGATTGCCTACGATCAACTGGATCCTTAGGCACACCCTTCTGCCCAAATCTGGAGATCACAAGATGATCAGAGGTCACGCGATCAACTTGCTTCATGTCTTTGACGTGCCTCAGAAATTCAAGGTCATGAGTCTCATTGTGGAAACAATCAAGAGGACAGCTGCAGACCAGAAGAGGAGTTGTGGGTATGCCCCACAGACTCAGGAGCTCATCAACTCCAAGATGGGCACGGGCGTGTATTTATTGGATAAGGAACACCTGCCCATCCGTCCAGATTTTGAGGATAACCAAGTGGTTATGACTGAGAATGAACCCTCATCTGCACATGCACAAGCTCAGAAGGAGAAGGCGAGGAAGGAAAAAGCTGCCAGGATGCCCACTCAAGCGGAGGCATCTGATTACTTCTTGAAGACCAAACAAGAGCAGCTCGGTTACCTGATAGCGTCCACCCTGCGGATTGAGCAGAGCATAGCTACCCTGACTCAGAACCAGGCGAGCCTAGAGAGGATCATGGAACAGAGGTTCTATGACCTGGACATCAAAGTGACTGAGATACAGACTGCCGTGGAGCAGCTCCAGGACGACATGAACGAGAGGAGAGGCAGGACCACAACTGATGCTTTTGCCAGGGTGCCACGAGGTCCAAGGTCGTCTGCACTGCCAGTTGCTGACGCTAGAGCTACAACGTATGCACCAGCTACAGCCTCCGTTCCACCAGCTCCAGCATCCACCACAGTCTCAACTCCTACCACATCTACTGAAGGCTTCGTCCTTGGCGTGCTCCGGACTCCACCACCTGAAGATCAAGCCTGAGCGTCGACTTAGCACTATGCATTTTCTAGGAACTTTTTGGTAACTTGTTGCCAAAGGGGGAGAAAATGTATAGATCATAGGCTTCGAGAGAGAGTGTTGCTTTTATTCTCTCTTGTTTTTATTTGGTGGTTTTTCTAACTTTGTTTGCTTGCGTGTGCGATACTATGTCATTATTCGTGAGACATCGATGATCAAGTGTTTGATCATAAGCTACACTTAATGGTTGCTTAATGCTTGCTAAATATTATCATTCTATCTATTGTCTGTGATCATTCACTATTCTTGGTGATGAGTGCATGTATTTCATTCTTATCATTGTTGAGCGCTCCACCAAGATGTATGTGACATGGAAGAGTAACCCATGATTCTAACTCCCTGTGCATTTGCAGTCCAAAGCAAATTTTAAATATGCACAAATTTAGGGGGAGCTCTTACTTGTCACATACTTCTCAAAGCGACGATATATATTTCATGCTTATTATCATTTGTCGAAGCTTTGATCTATATGTTGTCATCAATTACCAAAAAGGGGGATATTGAAAGTGCAACTATCCCTAGGTGGTTTTGGTAATTCATAACAACATATAGCTCATTGAGCTAATGCTATTCCAAGATGATTATTTCAGGAAAGCTCAATGATTGGCATGGCATGGATGTGAAAGTGGAACCCTCAAAATGCTAAGGACAAGAATTGGCTCAAGCACAAAAGTTCAAGACTCTTCATTTTATATTTTAGTGATCCAAGATCACATTGAGTCTTTAGGAAAAGCCAATACTATCAAGGAGGGATGAGGTGTTGCTTAATGAGCCTCTTGCTTTATGTGCTTAGTGATATGCTCCAAAATCCTCAACCACCTTTCCATATCCACAAATGACCTAAACCCTAAGCCAAACTCGGTCATACCGATTCTGTCAATCCGGCGCCACCGAGTTGTACTTGTCATTTGCCACTGCCAAACCCTAGCAATTCGGTCCTACCGATAAGGTTCTCGGTCTCACCGAGATGGGCTTGCAAACTCTTTGTTTCCCTTTCGTAACTTTTCGGTCTCACCGAAAGAGCGAATCGGTCCCACCGAGAATGCAATGCAAACTCTCTGTTTCCTTCTTGTAACTTTTCGGTCTCACCGAAAGAGCAAGTCGGTCCCACCGAGTTTGCCTGACCAACTCTCTGGTTAGCTAATTGCCGAACTCGGTCTCACCGAGTTTGTGCGATCGGTCTCACCGAGATTACGTTATGCCCAAACCCTAACCGAATCGGTCCTACCGAGTTGCATCTCAGTCCCACCGAAATGCCTAACGGTCACTAGGTTTACTATTTCGGTCAGACCGAGTTTTCTGATTCGGTCCCACCGAGATTGGTAAACTATGTGTAATGGTTGGATTTTGTGTGGAGGCTATATATACCCCTCCACCACCTCTTCATTCGAAGAGAGAGCAATCAGAACACATACACCATTCCTACTCATACGTTTTGAGAAAGAACCACCTACTCATGTGTTGAGACCAAGATATTCCATTCCTACCATATGAATCTTGATCTCTAGCCTTCCCCAAGTTGCTTTCCACTCAAATCTTCTTTCCACCAGATCCAAATCCTATGAGAGAGAGTTGAGTGTTGGGGAGACTATCATTTGAAGCACAAGAGCAAGGAGTTCATCATCAACACACCATTTGTTACTTCTTGGAGAGTGGTGTCTCCTAGATTGGCTAGGTGTCACTTGGGAGCCTCCGACAAGATTGTGGAGTTGAACCAAGGAGTTTGTAAGGGCAAGGAGATCGCCTACTTCGTGAAGATCTACCGCTAGTGAGGCAAGTCCTTCGTGGGCGATGGCCATGGTGGAATAGACAAGGTTGCTTCTTCGTGGACCCTTCGTGGGTGGAGCCCTCCGTGGACTCGCTCAATCGTTACCCTCCGTGGGTTGAAGTCTCCATCAACGTGGATGTAGGATAGCACCACCTATCCGAACCACGGGAAAACATCCATGTCTCCAATTACGTTTGAATCCTCCAAACCCTTCCCTTTACATTCTTGCAAGTTGCATGCTTTACTTTCCGCTGCCAATAAACTCTTTGCATGCTTGCTTGAATTGTGTGATGATTGCTTGACTTGCTCTAAGATAGCTAAAATCTGCCAAGAACTAAAATTGGGAAAAGGCTAAGTTTTTATTTGGTCAAGTAGTCTAATCACCCCCCCTCTAGACATACTTTCGATCCTACAACAGGGCGAAGACTTTGCTCTTGCTGATCTGTGTTGTTGTTGGGAGGAATGTCTTCAAGCTGAGCATTGTCTTCATGTGGATCAGGTGCTGAGATGATAAGTTCTTCTTCAGGATGAGCTTCAGAAGGAATGATCTCTCCAGTTCCCATTAGCTTGATTGATTCACTAGCTGGAACTTCATCTAGCACATTTGGCAATTGCTCTCTTTGTGAACCATTGGTCTCATCGAACCGCACATCCACTGTTTCAACCACTTTGTAATGAAAGAGATTGAAGACTCTATAGGAGTGCGAATCCTTTCCATATCCAAGCATAAAACCCTCATGTGCTTTTGGTGCAAACTTTGAGGTGTGGTGTGGGTCCTTGATCCAGCACCTTGCGCCAAATACTCTGAAGTAGCTGACATTTGGCTTCTTGCCAGTTAGGAGTTCATAAGATGTCTTGTTCAGAAGCTTGTGAAGATAAACACGATTGATTGTATGGCATGCAGTGTCAATGGCTTCAGGCCAGAATTTTCTTGGAGTCTTGTATTCATCTAGCATCGTTCTGGCCATCTCAATGAGTGTTCTGTTCTTGCGTTCAACGACGCCATTCTGTTGTGGCGTGTACGGGGCTGAGAATTCATGTGTGATGCCCAAGGTATCCAGATATGTATCAAGGCCAGTGTTCTTGAATTCAGTGCCATTGTCACTTCTGATGTGCTTTATCTTGGCGCCATAGTTGTTCATTGCTCGATTGGCAAAGCGTCTGAAGACATCCTGCACTTCAGTCTTGTAAAGGATTATGTGCACCCAAGTATATCTAGAGTAATCATCAACAATGACAAAGCCATGGAGGCAAGCAGTAGTGGAAAAAGTTGAGTAGTGAGTAGGACCAAAAAGATCCATGTGAAGCAGTTCGAAGGGTCGAGTAGTGGTCATGATTGTCTTCGAGGGGTGTTTTGCCCTCGTCATCTTCCGTGCTTCACAGGCACCGCATAAGTGATCTTTCTTGAATTTGACGCCCTCGATGCCTATGACATGCTTCTTCTTTGCAAGGGTGTGGAGGTTCCTCATGCCAGCATGCCCAAGCCTCTGATGCCAAAGCCAGCATTCTGAAGCCTTTGCCAGAAGACATACTGCAAGCTGTGGCCCTGCTGAGAAATCTACCACATACAAATCATTTTTCCGATACCCTCCAAACACTAGAGACTTGTCAGATTCCATTAGTACCAGGCAACGATATTTTCCAAATATTACGACCATGTTCAAATCGCAAAGCATTGAGACAGACATTAAGTTGAAGCCAAGGGATTCAACAAGCATGACTTTATCCATGTGTTGATCCTTTGAGATTGCAACTCTACCTAGACCCAATACCTTACTTTACCAGTGTCAGCAAATGTGATGTGGCTCTTGTCGGATGGACGTAAGGTTGAGTCCATAAGAAGGCTTCTTTTGCCAGTTATGTGATTTGTACACCCACTGTCAATAATCCATTCTGAAGACGCTGGTGTCGTACCCTACAGTGCAGTTAGGGGGATAGGCTTCACGAAGAGAATTGTGAAGCAAAAACATTTGACGAACCAGTGGGTTATGAAAACTTAGATCCAGATTAGGACTAATAGGGAGAGTAACATGCGATTTACATAGTGATGCCATTCAGGCATTTGATCTTGCGCCCTACAAGATTTTTAAGGTCCCCAGCAATAGCGTCAGAAGATTTTGGTTTTCTGCTGGAGACCTTTCCCTGCAAAAGAGAGTTAAGCTTTCTTAACCACCCACATCTTCAAGGGTGGCTTAGAAGCAATAAGTCTAAGTGCAGCATCTGAGAATTTTGGCTTTGGAGCCCTAGCAAACAGTCTAGCAAGCGGACAATAGTACTCACAAGAATAGGCAGAATAGTTCTTGGTCATATGAACATGGCGGTTTGATGAACCGCTCTCATATTCATATGCCTGAGTATGGTTTCCCTGCAAAACATTTTCGTTAGTGCGACTCAGGTGAGTCCTCTGTCTGTATGAAGCCTTTGGACCGTATGAAGCCTTTGGCCTGAGGTTTGTCTTCTTCATGTGAGGTGTCATGAAGACATTCACAGGAAGATTTTCCAGACACGTTTTTGGAACCCAGATCTTCTTCATAGGCGGTCCATTCCTGCAGTTAGTACCAATGTACCTGGCAAACACTTCACCATTCTGATTCTTAAACAGTTTATAGTTCGCATCAAAGGATTCATCAATGATAATGGGGTTAGCACAAGTGAAGCCAGATAGATTGGATGGATCTGCTGAGGATTCCTTTGTAGCAACCCATGTGGTTTTGGGGTACTGCTCAGGTTTCCAGTAAGAGCCATCTGCATTTATTTTCCTTACGAACCCAACACCCTCTTTCCCAGGGTTTCGGTTCAGAATCTGCTTCTTGAGGACATCATGTCCTTTGAGACTTTTGTACATCCCTGTTTCAAGCAATGTCTTCAACCTACCATTCTCATCAGCAATAGCAGTGGTATCCTCAGCAGAGGGGTTAGTTACCACTTCAACAGTTGAAGATATTGCAACAGCAGTAGCAGTGGAACATTCAGCAACAGAAGTAGCATTATCACGCTCAATGCATTTAAGGCATGGTGGTTCAAATCCTTCCTGAGCGGAACTGATCTGTTCGGCGCGAAGTGACTCGTTTTCCTTTTGAAGGTCTTCATGAGCCGCTCTCAATTTCTCAAGTTCTTGCTTCCTTTGAAGATAGTCATAGGAGAGCTTTTCATGAGTTTTTCAGAGAGTATCATGACGATCTTCAAGTTCCTGATACTTAACGTGAAGATTTTTTATGTCTTCAATTAAGGATTCAGATCGAGTCATTTCAGCACCCAACAGATCATCGCTTCTGTCTAACAGTTTTTGAATATGTTCCATGGCCTTTTGTTGTTCAGTTGCAACTTTAGCAAGTGTTTTGTAGCTGGGTTTTGAATCACAATCAGAGTCATCGTCACTAGATGTTTAATAGTGAGTAGTGCGTGTGTTTACCTTGGCACCGCGTGCCATGAAGCAGTAGGTAGGAGTGGAGTCGTCCTTGTCATTTGCATCGGTGTCGGTGATGAAGTCATTGTCTTCAGTGTTGAAGATAGACTTGGCGACATATGCTGTAGCTAGACTTGCAATGCCAGAATCAGACTCCTCCTCAGACTCCACCTCTGCCTCCTCAGAAGCGGACTCCTCCTCTAAATCCATTTCCTTGCCAACAAATGCACGTGCCTTGCCAGATGAGCTCTTCTTGTGTGATGAAGACTTTGAGGAAGACTTGGAAGAAGACTTTGAGTATTTCTTCTTCTTCTTGTCGTCAGAGTCGTATTCCTTGCTCTTCTTCTTCTTTCTGTTCTCATTGTCCCACTGTGGACACTCAGAGATGAAGTGTCCAGTTTTCTTGCACTTGTGGCATGTTTTCTTCTTATAGTCATGAGCAGAAGCTTCATCATTATTTGAGTTTGATCGTGAAGACTTTCTGAAACCTTTCTTCTTGGTGAATTTCTGGAACTTCTTCACTAGCATTGCAAGTTCCCTTCCAATGTCTTCAGGATCATCAGAACTGCTGTCAGATTCTTCTTCAGATGAGGAAACAGCTTTTGCCTTCAAGGCACGAGTTCGCCCATAGTTTGGACCGTAGATATCTCTTTTCTCAGAAAGCTGAAACTCATGTGTGTTGAGCCTCTCAAGTATGTCAGGCGGATCGAGTGTCTTGAAATCAGGACGTTCTTGAATCATCAGGGCTAGGATGTCAAACGAATATCAAGTGATCTCAGCAGCGTCTTGACGATTTCATGTTTGGTGATCTCAGTAGCGCCGAGGGCTTGAAGCTCATTTGTGATGTCAGTGAGCCGGTCAAATGTGTGCCGGACATTCTCATTGTCATTTCGCTTGAAGCGATTGAAGAGGTTGCGAAGAACACTGATTCTCTGATCTCTCTGGGTTGAGATGCCTTAATTGACCTTGGAGAGCCAGTCCCAGACCAGCTTGGATGTCTTCAAGGCACTCACACGGCCATACTGTCCTTTGGTCAGATGACCACAGATGATATTCTTGGCAGTAGAGTCCAGTTGAGTGAACTTCTTGACATCAGCAGCAGTGACACCTTCTCCAGCCTTGGGAACGCCGTTCTCGACGACATACCATAGGTCGACGTCAATGGCTTCAAGATGCATGCGCATCTCATTCTTCCAGTAGGGATATTCAGTTCCATCAAAGACGGGGAAAGCAGCGGAGACTTTGATTATCCCTGCAGTCAACATAGCTAAAACTCCAGGTGGTTAAACCCAATCACACAGAACAAGGGAGCACCTTGCTCTGATACCATTTGAAAGTGCGTTATATCGACTAGAGAGGGGATGAATAGGCGATTTTTATGAAAGTCTTCAAAACGTGGAAGTTATGAAGACAAACAGTAGAGATATGCCTATCACTATGCAGCGGTAGTTAGATTACACTAGGCAAGCCATGGTCAAGTATTCAATAGAGTGAAAGCACAATGACAAATAGCTGCAGTGTAATAAGGATCAGGTAGGAAGATGTTATGAAGCCAAACAGATCATACAGTCACGTTGTGAAGACCAAAGATAGAGCAAGCACGCAATGACTTCACAATGAGTAACAGTAAGTAAAAGGAAGTGAAGATGAAACCAGTGACTCGTTGACGACAATGATTTGTTGGACCAGTTCCAGTTGCTGTGACAACTGTACGTCTGGTTGGAGCGGCTAGGTATTTAAACCTGAGGACACACAGTCCCAGACACCCAGTCCTGAACACGCAGCTCAGGACATCCAGTCCTCACCGTATTCTCCTTGAGCTAAGGTCACACAGACCTCGCCCAATCACTCTGGTAAGTCTTCAAGGTAGACTCCCAAACTTTCACAGACTTCGTTCACCGGCAATCCACAATGTCTCTTGGATGCTCAGAACGCGACGCCTAACCGGCTGGAGGATGCACAGTCCTCAAGTGTAATAAGTCTTCAGATCACTCGGACAAGAAGACTTAAGTGATTCCCAATTCTCTCTGGCTCTGGGTGGTTAGGACTTTATCCTCGCTAGGAATTCTCTCTCAAAGGCTTCGAGGTGGGTTGCTCTCAAACGACAAAAGCCGTCCACTGAAATCAGAGCAGCCAACCGTTTATGGTTGTAGGGGGTGGACTATTTATAGCCACTGGGCAACCCGACCTGATTTGTCCGAAATGACCCTGGGTCACTAAGGAACTGACACGTGTTCCAACGGTCAGATTTCAAACTCACACGACAACTTTACTTGGGCTACAAGCAAAGCTGACTTGTCTGACTCTGGACAAGATTTGCTCTCATAGTCTTCACTCGAAGACATAGGTTTTGAATTAGGCATCACTTCAGTCGTTCTGACTGGTTCTCTTGGACCCCACTTAACAGTACGGTGGTTCCTATGACTCAACACAAATGAAAGAGAACTACGAAAGATCTAAGTCTTCGAGTTCCATAGGTTTCACGTGGTGTCTTCTCTTGTCATAGTCTTCAATGTGAATATCTTCATATACCACCATTGACTTCAATGTCTTCGTACATTTTTAGGGGTCATCTCTGGTAGGAAAACCGAATCAATGAGGGACTTCTACCTGTGTTATCCTGCAATTATCACAAACGCATTAGTCTCTCAACTAGGTTTGTCGTCAATGCTCCAAAACCAACTAGGGGTGGCACTAGATGCACTTACAGTCCCGCTCCACCCCCTCCGACGCGATCCAAGGAGGAGAGCCTCCGCCACCGCCGTCGGCCCCCGGGCTTAGCCCAGCATGAAACTCTTATTGGGTTAGCTATTAGGAGAAGACAGCCAGAGCAATTATTTTCTTGAGTAAAACAATAAAAGCTTTGTTATCTTTCTGTATTGTTCAGAAAAGGAATAAACAAACAGCTTCTGCGTGAGTGTGTGTGTGTGCGCATGGCTATTGTTTGTTGGAGGGCCACATCCCAAAGGAGAACCATTTGGCCATCATAAATTATCAGATTAAGCTTCTTGTCGTAAGTGAGGTATGAATTATTTAAATCATATGGATCACATGGCGCCAGCAGTTAACAGCAGGTCTTGATCCGATCGGCCATGGCAAATGCTTGCCAGCAGCGACTCATCACTTATCATGATTAATTATGGACAAATGTTAAAAAAATGTTCACTTGATCAATTCAATGTAAAAAAACAGAATTGATGTCTTAACAATAGTTTGAGGGGTAAACATGTATGTTATCTAAATAGGACTGCAATTGTTTCCACTGAAGATGCTTCACATTGTCGTGCTTGACTCACATACCCTTCCAAGTCTCCCTTTCTTTATCGCCGACTTGCCGGTATCTATGTCCATGCGGTCCAAATGAACAAACTTAACTCAATTATTGGCCTTGTTGTTAGGAAAAGCCAGAATAGCTAACTGTAGATGGTCCACACTAACATCTATGCAGAAGCCTAAACTCTGAAAGGATTGCACAATTTCTCATAAACGCACAAGAATTGCAAGAGCTTCCGGTCCAATCGATAGCTGTGCTGTATTTTCGTGTTCAAGACTTGAAAATATTGGGTTATTGGAACTGCAAACTTCTACATACAAACCCCCAAATTACTTACCCAAATTCCCAGCTCAAATTGGTTCATGATGTTGGAGGAAAACAGGACTAGTAGCTCGACAGCAGTCTACCGCAGTTCTCCACTCGCCAAGCAAACACAACTGGGAAGCGGCACAAAAAGGAAGAAACCATGGGTTGAAGAAGATCAAATCTGAAGTCATTGGCAAGCATGTATGTGCAATAATTCTCAAGTCAGTTCCCTTGTTGTTTGTCTGTGGTTGTCGATTCAAGCATGATTCTTCTCTAGCTCATTGTCAGAGAAAGGATAAGCAGGCTCTCACATCCACGAGAGTTGAAGATAACTGTAGCTTGAGATTGAGCTTCATTGACTTGACTTGCAACCTTGCTGCAGGTTCTGCACATAATGGATTCAATGACAAGAAGACTAATGCTCACTACTCTCACCAAACCATGAGACTGTTTTGATTAAATTCAGAAAAACACAAGGATGTCACCGTCATCAAGTGTAACAGATTTGAAGGCAGGTACGCCGTCCTTGGTTTCTGCCCATAGGCTTGTAGCTAGTTTTCGTTGGATCTTATGTTGTATTCAAACTTTCTCCTTCAATGCTAAAATACTGTATGATTGTATCATGAATTCTTCTAGCTGGCTTGAAGAGCACAATGAGTATTTCTTCATGACAAAGACGTGTCTGTGAACTTCGTAATTCAATTGTCAACGCCCATGAGCTAGCAGGTATATATATGTTCAGGCTTTAGTTTTCATTTCCATTATATTCGAAAAATATTTGGAATCAGTCTGTATCTTTCTTAGGCCTTAATTTTTTTCTTCCATGGGCTTAGGCCTTAATTTGGTGTTAGTAATTCTTGTCATTGGGATAGTGGGACCGTATATTGGAATAATTATAAGCATTCTGTGCCTATGCTCTTGCATTTTAGATACAGTAATCTGGTAATTTCTTTTCATTCCAAAAAGGAGGTTAACCCCCAGCCGCCGCATCAATCTATCCATGAACCATTCATTCATTTATTTAGAGTTTGTTACAGAAATCGTGCCAGTACAGAGAGCAACATAATACCATGACACCTTACCTTAGGAGTCATAATGGGCAATCCTGCACTTTGCTTTGCACATGCTGCAGTGAGCACTTGTTTGTAGATCCAGTATGTAGCCACAAGAATGGCATGCAACAAAGTTGGAAAACTGCACATATATACTTTCTTTTGAAAACTGCACACTCTTATTTTTATAACATGTCAATAAACACTAAGTCCTTTTCTAGAAAAGTTAATTTTATGTTTGAAACATATATACTTTTATTTCCTCTTGCAAATGACATAAACATGTAGTTACTCTCCCCAGTCGTTGGCCTCTTTGTCAAAGAGATTTGGAACTGCATGCAAGTTTCAAAAGGGACTACGAGGAAATGTTCAAGGCATTATGTACTCCTGGCTAGGCTGAAATATACTTGTGTTGATTGATTCAAGAACAAAGTGAAGGCCACCAGTAACTCCTACTCCCTCCGTCCAGAATTAATTGTCGCTAAAATGAATGTATCTAGACGCGTTTCAGTGTGTAGATACACTCATTTCAGCGGTAGTTAATTCCGGATGGAGGTTTATGCAAGGAATAAGAAAAGTTCCATCTGCAATTAGTACAAATTAGCTGTATATTTGTTTAGTTGCTGAATACCACTCAGATATTCTTTTTACTAGCTAAGTGTATTTGTTAATTTGAACTAAAACCACGACACTTATTATGGATTGGAGGGAGTAGTATTTATGCTTGGAACATGTAAAGTATTTCATTTCATCTGCAATCAGTACAAGTTAACTGTGTATTTGTTGCTGAATACCACTCAGTTATTTTTTATACCAGCTAAATGCCCCATTTTGTTCATACAGACCCATTCTTTATAAGCTATTCTATCAAGTTCACATGGCAAACTTGATAGTAACTGGAAAGTTGTTGGTACCTAAAGTTGTTGGTGCCTTCTATTTTAACAAGTCAATGCAAGACTTCAGTTTCACAAGAGAACAATGGAGCAGTTGGCTAGGTAGTATAATCAATCTGCAAGAAAACAAGATGGATAGCAACTAACCTTCTGTATATTCAGGCCAATAAGTGAGCAATAATTGATGTTATATTATAGGTTTGCTAAGCCACAGAATAAGAAATGCAACTAGCATGTAATCCCTCCGCCCCATATTAATTGTCACTGAAATGGATGTATGTCTAGATACATCCAATTCAGTGACAATTAATATGGGACGGTGGGAGTAGTTGTTTAGTATTAAGCTAGAACAACTGGTTATTGTACATAGGTACCACCATCATATGCCTCCAAATCATGCATGTAAATTAAAGCATTAGTACACGCATCATTTTCCAACTTGCCAATAGAATAAGTGAACTGATAAGGTTGCCACGCACACACATCCAAAGCTCATTGTGTAGGAGTAGGAAGGACATTATCTTCTATATATTGCTCCAATACTTTTTATTTGACGAACTGCTGTAGTTGTCCCCTTGGCTCGAAGAGACTGTCTATGGCTCAGGAGATAGTATAATATACATGGATGATTCTTTCCTCAATCACATTGAAAAAGGAGCCCTTTCCCTCCATCCACACTAACACAACATTTCCATAGCCAACATCCACAGAGCAGAAAGAACTCTGCCTGAGCAACAATGGAAAGATTTTTGGTGAGCGCATCCACTGGAGCCATGGGCTCTGTCCTAAGAAAGTTGGGCACTATGTTGAGTGATGAATACAAGCTGCTCAAGGGTGTTCGTAAGGACATCAAGTTCCTCAAGGATGAGCTTGAGGCCATGCAAGCATTCCTCATCATGATGGCAGAAGAGGAGGAACCAGACGAGCAAGCTAAGATCCGTGCGAATGCTGTGAGAGAGATGTCTTACGAGATCGAGGACAACATCGACAAGTTCATGGTACTTGTGGAAGGTGAGCCTAGTTCCAAATCAGATGGCTTCATGAAGCTTTTTAACAAAAGCATGAACAAGATAGCAGATGTCAAGATCCGTCATAAAATCGCTAAGGACATCCAAGACATCAAGAGCCAAGTGAAGGAGATCTGCAGTAGATATAGGAGGTACACAAATGATTATTTTACAAGTTATTTGTTTTACTTCCATTAACATATTGATGTCCCAGTCAAATATTATCACATCTCTGCCCCTTCATGACTAACTTCTTTCTCTACAATCGAAAGGTACAAAATCGATGAGTCCTCAAAAGCTAGAAATGCAAATGTTGACCCACGAATTGTGGCAATATATAGAGATGCATCTGGGCTTGTCGGCATCGATGGTCCGAGAGATGAGCTCGTGAAGTGGCTGAGTGACCAGGAGGGTGAATTGCCACATCGACAAAGAGTTGTCTCAGTTGTTGGATATGGTGGGTTAGGCAAGACAACCCTTGCCAAACAGGTCTATGACAAGCTTGGAGCAAACTATGACTGTCAAGCTTTTGTGTCAGTCTCACGAAATCCTGATATGATAAAAATTTTGAGTTCAATATTATCTGAAATCACCAATGGAAAAGAGCAGGCAAGGGAAAGGGATCAGCAAATCATCGACCAGATCAGGAAATTCCTTCAAGATAAAAGGTACTTATACAAGTGTTACTACTTACAGTTCAAGCAAATCACTTTGACTTTATGCAGAATCATTCATAATGACCTAATTTTAATTGATGTGAGTTATAGACGAATTTATTTCCTTTAATTTGTGAAATTAAAAATTGTATAATTTTTCACAAGTGCCCGTGCAGTATTTCGCAGTTGTTGTCTGCATAAACGCTTCTTTCAACTATGCAGACTAACACACATTCCACAATTTGTATGCTGGACTGTTGTATCTCACTTTTAGTGCTGGATAAATAATTAATTCTTGTGTACAGTAAATCATACTCCCTCTGCCCCAAAATAAGTGTCTCTTGTAAAATCTGCTATGATATTTCTGACGATGTTCTGATCAATAGTTGTGAAGACCATTGTGTTCGTGGCATCCCAGATCTTGCAAAGTATGTGAGTAGGGAGAGCCAGATGTCGTAGTTGAGTCCTGGTCAACCGATAAGTTCCCAAAGAACATCGATGTCAACGTCGTTGATGCGTAAACGTAGATGGTGCTAAAATGCTGAATAGTGAGGGGCCACCGGATGAATATATGTTGTGTCTGAGTAGACGATGTATGGACACCTGGGGAAGGATTTGAGTAGATGATGTGCTTGAAAAGGATGTTGCGTCTGATAATCAGTCGTCAAGTGAAGAACTTGACCTTGTTGGGCGCTCGGCATCTTCAAATGAGCTCAGCATTTGGGCCCTTTGGATAAACCCCCATTAGCACAGAATAGGCCTTTTTGATGGAGAAAGTTAGTCCTGCATTGAGGAAGTAGTCGCTAACTCAGAGGAGAGCTAGAAATCCTGCAATAAACAGAACAAAGACTGTAACACGAGAGAAGCAATGTTTGTTAGGCAATTCCGCAGGTTAGATACTACACCGTTTTGCATGATGGAGACTAGGACATTATGCATCATTCTGATGCAGAGGCCGGGGAGACCCCCGTTTTCAAAAAAAAAACAAGTGTAAATAGATTTGGGAAAGCCTTAGCTAGTGAATGTTGGTGGAGGCAGGTAGAAGCCACTGTTTTGTTACGGCAAAGGTTTTCTTTGAGAAAACGCAAAGGACCTTTGCCTTTCATTTCATTGAAAAGAGACGGTTTATGTTACAGTCCTCCTAAGACGTAAGTCAAGCATGTATTCAGATACTAATGCACGTCCCAGGTGGCCGGTAGGACAACTCTAAGTCACGGTGGCACCTGCCGAATCCCATACCCTGACCACCTCTTTGATTCTACTAAGAAGGGTGTTAATAGAAGGGCACACACGATTGAAGATGCAGTCATTTCTATGCTTCCAAATCATCCAAGACATGAAAAGCATCTTTGATGCAAGCCCTTTGCGTGACAGCCTGGGTGTGCCTTGATTGTCATACCCATGACAAAGTTGTCTAGGATTGTTTTCTACTAACAAGGGTGTTAATAGAAGGGCACACACGGCCGTCTGCATATTAGAGATTTGTAGGTCGGAGATTGTAATAGATTGGGTGGCACAGGATTGAAGTGGATTGGTGATGGTGGATTAATATATGTGAGGGCATCAACAACAATGACGAATAGTATGGTGAGAGTGGGTTGCCTTGGCGACTTCTGCAATTGATCCAAGAATCCGAAGACACCGCTTGACATTTTTTTCCCGTTTTTGTGATGTTTTCAAAGAGGTAAATATGTTTGAAAAGCTGTATTGTCTGAGAACAAGTAGCAATGATGGCCAGGAGTTTGAGTCGAATGCCTTTGTAAATCTAGTTTTAGGATCATGCTGGGAACCTTCCGAGTGTGGCATGAGTGAAGTAGGTCAGCCGAATAGATGAATGTTTCTGCAATATTTCTTCCTGACATGAAGCCTAGCTAGTCCTCGTGGACTAGAAGTGCGACCAGGGGATTTAATCTATTGGTTAGAACGGAAGTGCTCTACACACGACAAAGACTACGCACGACCATTGCACGATCGCCCATCTGTGGCTGTGCTGCTGTCTGTTCCCATGCATCAACGGACTGATTAGCTTGTCGTCTCTAAATCGTGTGCACAGTGTCATGCATATAGCAGTGCTCCGGTTAGAACCTTGGCTACCGCTTTCATGGGGCATTTTTGTAGTGAAATAGGTCTATAAAGTGCCCAGGAGCAATCCTTGTGCAGTAGGACAATGTGTCCAGGAGCAATCTTTCGGAAGTTACAAGCAATTGCAACCATAGTGTGTGCAAATCTTACCCCTTATATGTCCATGGACGCGTAGCGCGTTCGTGGATAGGAGCCGATCACCCTTATTTACAAACTCCCATTCCATACTAATCCATGCAATGTGAAATTCATCCTACGTAGTTCATAATACATAGATAAAACGAGCTACATTGGACTGAAAACTACACTACTTCTACTTCTCGCCAGAGATGTAGATGAACCCCATACTGGACAGATTGGCCTCATCATCATTGACGGCTGGCCATAGCTCTGGCTTCTCATACTCATTGTCATCGTCAAGATCTACAAAGAGAGGCTCCTGCCTCACGTCAGCACCTCCCGCTCGGGTTGGATCGAGTCGAGGACGGCAGCTTGCTCCGCCTCAATGTACACCGCCGCCTCCGCGACATGGGTGTGTCGGAACTCTGCCTCCGCCTCCTCCATGCCAAGCCGCCGGGCTCAGCCTCCATGCTCGACACCTCCTCCATGTCCTCCAGGCCTACCTCCTCCTCGTTCTCCCACACCTCCTCCTCCTCATGCTCCACTGCAACTTGAGTGGTGCGCATCTTGGCGGCGATCTCTGCACGCCACTCGGGCATGATCATTTTTTTAGTAATTTATATTTTGGCGGACCATGGTGGACAGAGATGTTGTAGTGGAAGTCGAAGAGTAGACAGAGGCAATGGCGGCGCGGATGGGAGGGAGAGGAGGGAATGGGGGCGCCTTGGTTTTTCCCCGCCGCCCGACCTAAATAGCCGGATTTGGTCCCTCAGGTGGCATGCCAGAGTAGCGACATGAATGTGTCCTCACCAAATTGGAGGAACCCGGCGGACTGATGGGTTTTTGCATGGGTCCCGTTCGTTAGTTCGACATGGGGGATGAGTCCGGGCGTCTAAATATACGCCCCACATATGGGGTGGATATAGGGGGTGCTAGATAGTCTGGATGTTTGGGCTGGGTGTGTGTGGGGGGGGGGGGGGGGGGTCGGGGGTTGGGTCTAGTTTTTGTGACCGGCATGGCCGCCCGAACGTTTAGGGTTGGGGGCGTGAGGGCTCCAGTTGTAGATGCTCTAAGGAATAGAATTCTTGGAAGATGGGGAAGATGAGATTTTTATGGAACACCAGTGTTTTCTGTAGAAGGTTGGGCCAAAGCTGTCGAGTCCGATAAGACCTATAGGGTTCATTTGTAGAAATGTCGTGACTAGTGGTAGGGTTCATTTGTAGAAACGTATCCGGTTTCTCTTGTTCCACGAAGATATGGTAACACTTAGCAGTAGCGCGGTGTTACCATACCCGTGCTACTACTACTATGTTCCTGCAGCGTGGTCTTTTAGCCTGCGCTACTGATAAGTAGCAGTAGCACGGGCCACATAGCCCGCGCCACTATTAAGTGGCTGCCTATATGAGTTTTCCTAGTAGTGGGTCTAGTGAGGAGAGTTGTGGTATGGGATGGATATAGCTCTTGTAGCAAGAATTTCCACGTGGTTTTAGGAGAATGTCCCTGTAGTGAGGAGAAAATTGTTTTCAGCAGAGCACACTTGTGGTCGTGGTCAAATAACTCAACTTCATTGTCGTCAGAGAACTGTAATTTTCCTTTTTTCTCGAACGTTATGAGGCGGCAGCATAGAAGTACCTTGTGATATCACCGTCAATGGTGGCCCAAACCATACACCTTTTGTTCCAAAAACAATACCTTTTCTTTGATGGCGCATTGAAGGTGCAAATAAGAACCGAGCGTACTGGTTTAATTTCTGCTTTAGAGAGAGGTCCCTTGATTCGTCTTTTAGGTCAACGAGGTTTATTACTAATTTGACTTGGCCTGGCTGCCTTTGTGTGGCACAATTGTTTAAGTCTGGATCGTGATGTTTTGATGGAGACCTCCTATATGCCGCATTTTGCGGCCAATAGGTCGCGCGACGCACAGGGGTCGTGCAACTGGGCCGGCCCATTCACTGTCTTCAAAGAATGAAAAAATCGCCAAGAAAGAGAGCACGCTGTAGCGATAGGATTCGAACCAACGACCTTCCATTGTTGGATGCGACGCTCTAGACACTGCGTCAGCCTAGATATTGCGGAAGAGTAGCAGCGGGAGCGTAAATAAACTGCTGCACTGGCGAAAAATAAAACCAATTCAGCCAATTCCAAAAATTTAAACTTGTGGGCGAGGGATCGAACTCGAGTCCTCCGAACAGGGAAGCGTGTCAGTAGAAACTGTACCATCTAATATTTAGTGAGTACAATGGCAGCCCAGAGTATATGAACTACTCCCTCCGTTCCCAAATAATTGTCTTTCTAGAGATATCAACAAGTGACTACATACGGAGCAAAATGAGTGAATCTACACTTAAAACATGTCTACATACATCCGTATGTTGTAGTCTATTTGAGATGGCTAGAAAGACAATCATTTGGAAACGGAGGGAGTATAACCCATTGCATATTAAAATTTGAAGCATATTTTTCAAAAGAAAATATTTTTAAAACACAAACATTATAAGGGGACTCAATTTTTTTGAATTAGTGAAAAAATAAAAATGCCGACACCTTTTTGAATTTGAGAACTAATTTTCAAACATGAACTTTTTTAAATATGTGAACAAATTTTATGAAAACAAACAAATTTTGAATTTTCCAAACATTTTTGGAAAACATGAACATTTTTTGAATGTGTGAACAATTTTCGAAAGCACGAACCATTTTTGAATCATGAGAACAAATTTGGAAGCACGAACATTTTTTGAATCTTGAGAACAAATTTTGAAACGGAGAACAATTTTGATAAATCCTGAACAAATTTGGAAGCGTGAAAAATTTTTTAAAGCACGTATATTTTATGAATCTTGAGAACAAATTTTGAAACGGAGAGCAATTTTAAAAAATTCCGAACAAATTTGGAAGCGCGAACATTTTTTGAATATGTGAACAAAAATTGAAATCCGGTACATTTTCTGAATTTCGAAATTTTTGACCTTCTTTGTGTAACGAGAACAATTTTTGAATTTTGAGAACATTTTTTGGAAACATGATCAAATTTTAAAATTTTCGATTTTCTTTGAAAAATGAGAAGCAAAGAAAAAGAAATAAAAAAGAAAATCCTAAACATTTTGTAAAACTGCGAACATGTTCTGAAAAAGAAAAATAAACTTGAAAAGGAGAAGGAAACAAAAACGAAAAGAAAAAAATTGAAAAAGAAACAGAAACGAAAAAAAAGAAAAGAAAAACGAAACAGAAAAGTGAAAAAAAAGTGGAAAACCAATAAGAGAAAAAACACCGGTTTGTGGAACCTTCTAGAAGGTTCACAAAACCGGAGTGGGGCAGTTTCTAAGCCATTTAAGTAAGTGGGCCGGCCCAAAGCATTGCTCGGTCGCTCGCCCCCTGTGCGAAGCACCGGCAGTTTGCCGCAATGAGCGGCCAATAGAATTTTCCGTTTTGATGACCCGGTACAGGTGTTCGGTATGGTTGATGGTTGGTGGGCCATTGGCCCAGCACTCGTTCTCAATGTTTGTGCAGGCCAAAGATAGGGCTCAACCAGATTTTTCAGCACATTTGTTAACATCTCCTTTGTCTAAAAAAAAGAAATTGTTAACATCACCTAATCCTCATACATTCTAGGTACAGATGGAAATATAGGTGTGATTCATTCATGACAGAAGGCACATCAGAACCTAGACCTAGTCCTAATATTGTAACTATATGCATAATTTATAAAAAGATCCCCCCAGTTTTAGCATAGTTTCTCAATGTAATTACTATAAATGTTGAACCATATGCTTTAATTTGATACTCTTATGTTCAACACATCCTATCGTTTTATATATACTGCAGGTACTTTATCCTAATTGATGATGTATGGGATGTAAAAGCATGGAGAACTTTGGAATGTGCGTTGGTGAGGAACAATTGTGATAGTGTAGTAATGACCACAACACGTATAAATGAAGTTGCTAAGTCATGCTGCTCTTCTGAAGGGGATTTTTTGTACAAAATCCAACCACTTGATGTTTCTGACTCGAAGAAGTTGTTTTTTAACCGCATATTTGGTTGTGAAGAAAAGTGCCCAGATGACTTGAAAGAAGCGTCAAAAGATATCTTAAAAAAATGTGGTGGTTTACCACTCGCCATCATTGCAATATCCAGCTTGTTGGCTACTGGGAAAACGAAACAGGAGTGGAATAAGGTTCGCAGTTCTATTGTCTTTGCGCAAGGAAAAAATGATGATATTGATGCCATGAATTACATACTGTCCCTGAGCTACTTTGACCTTCCCCTCCATCTCAGAAGTTGCCTATTGTACTTGAGTATGTTTCCAGAGGATGACTATATTGAAAGGCGAAGGTTAGTCCACAGTTGGATTTCGGAAGGTTTCATACACAGTGAAGATGGGGATGATCTTGTTGATCTAGGAGAGGCATATTTCCACGAGCTTGTCAACAGAAGTTTAGTACAACCGATGGAGATAGAGTATGATGGCAAGGCATGTTTCTGCATAGTGCATGACACTGTTCTTGATTTCCTCATTCACAAGTCTACCGAAGAGAACTTTTGTACCTTGTCAAGCAATCCATCAAAGCCAGAGAGCAGAGTCCGTCGGCTCGCTCTGATAGGAAATGATGATCAAGGGAAGGTCGAGCAATTGAATTTATCACATGCCCGGTCACTCGTTGCATTTGGGAGCTCCCGTGAATATTTTCCCTCTCTTGCAAAGACAAATGCTCTGCGTGTCCTGGATCTACAGGATTGCAGTTTACTAGCAAATAATCATATCAAAGATGTTGGAAGACTTCTTCAGTTGAGGTACTTGAACGTCTGTTCGACATATATAAGTGAGCTTCCTAAAGCAATTGGAGACTTGGTCTATCTACAGACACTAGATGTGTCAGACACATTAGTATATGAGATACCTGAATCGGCTACTCGGCTAAGACGACTGGAACGCCTGTTTGTTCAGACTGCAACAAAGTTTCCTGATGGTATTGGAAACATGGAGAGTTTGCAAGACCTTGGGTGCATAGGCATCTCTGTGCAATCACTGAAGTTTCTGGAAGGGCTTGGGAATCTGTCAGATCTGAGGAAGCTGGACATTCTTTGGGACTCAGGAAAAATTGAGAAAGCAAGTTGCAAGAGAGAAATGCTAGTGTCCTCCCTCTGCAAATTGGAGAAATTCAAGCTTCGCGGCCTCTCTATTATGTTTTGTCTGAGAGAAGACGATGCAGTCTCCACAAGTCATCCGTTCTTCTTCCCTGCTCTCAACAGCATCCGCGGTATTTATATCAGAGCTGGGGAAATCTGTTGGATTAGTAGATGGCTGGTGTCACTTATAAACCTAGAAACTTTACGTATGGAGCGAGGGAAGACGGACCAGCATGACGTTGAGATGGTTGGAAACATACCCAATCTGCTCGAGTTCAGTCTGCCAGCTACACGCATGGGACCCATCACCATCAGCAGTGGACTATTCAGAAAGCTACAACTATTTTGTTTCAGTATGACGGATTTGACGATGATTGAAGCAGGGGCTATGCCAGATCTCAGGTGGCTGGAGCTCGTCATCGACCTACAGAAGTTCAATTTTACCAGTGGTGATTTTGATTTTGGCATCCATCACCTCTCCAGCCTTTCTAGGTTTCGGGTCTCCATGAATTGCCAAGGCGGGAGGGCTGCAGATGCGAAGGTTGCGGAGGGTGCATTTAAGACTATGGCCCGCGAGCACCCCAACCGCCCTACATTAGACATGAGGTGGTTTGATGAAGATCAAATGATACAAGCTGATGAGCCATGAACTCGTAAAATGGTACAAATCTCATCCAGACAATTTCGTTATTAATTAAGTTTAAGACAATATTCTTCTTTGTTTATCTGAAAACTACTTTATGTAGGTTTCCTCTTGATTGGCTAGCGAGCTCTGTATGTACGTACGTCCAGCACCGGATCATGAAAGCGAAGAAGGATGTGTACGTCTACATTTCGTTGCTAAAATTACAGAGGTTGCAAATGTTCAGAATTATGCTTCTAGGTAAACTTGGCGATTTTGTCGTTGTTGTTTCTATTGCAATCTCTATGCTGTTTACAAGCAGTCTTTACATCTTACGTACAACCGATTCATGTCTGTTCATTATCATGTACGGATTCAATATGGTGATTTTTGTGTGTGTGTGTGTGTGTATGCGCTTTTTTGGACTGTTCATTGGTGTTGGTTTCAAGAATTTGATGCATGTCTTGGTTGGAAGAAAAACATTGGCAGTACTCTCTCAAGTCCATGAATGATTGCAATCCTCAACTGAAAAATGAAATGCGTACAGTCAGCCTGATCCAGATAGCTAGACATACAAATATGATGAGCAGTTAAGTAGGAGTAACAGTCCACCGCTTTAGAGTGGCCAGCGGGGGAACAAAATAGAAATTGCAAGCACAAACTGCCTAGCCAACAGCAGAAGCTCTGTTTGTCCCCGAGTACTACAGCAGGCCTGATGTTCGCCTAATCTCCATGAGCTTTTACTCATACATTTTATCACCAAGGAATGTTAACAATTTCTGAGCTTGCACTGTGATATGTACAGTGTTAATTAATTGTTCGCAGCACATATGGTAAAACAGTATAGAGTAGATATGCCAGAAACAATACAGATACACTCGTGTCCTGGAAAACACTACCCCTTTGTAAACTAATATAAGAATGTTTAGATCACTACTACATGCCAGAAATGATCAGCACGACCTAAAAAATTATTAAAAATGTACTGTTTACATAAACACACAACACGCGATCAGCACGAATAGAAATTCATCAATTTTTTGGTAGACCAACTAAAATGGAAACAGGGAAAATGCAACAACAGTACTCCCAGATTGGCCTTGGAATAATGTGCAAGATTAACTCTAGACCGATATCAGACCCTCTTCACCACTGGCCAATTTGGATTCTCGGCAAGCTCGGCCCTCAGGTATGCCATTTCGGAGTCATCGTATTCAACTTCAAGCACAACTTCCTTGAGACTCGAGAGAGATGGAAACCCTGAAAGCGTCTCGCTGTTGACTCCCACATGAAAAAACTTGAGCAGCTCAAGCGTAGGGATTGCTCCTTGTTACCCAAAAGGGTTTCCCCCGCTTTATATTATAAAGCACCCACCCAGTCACAAGTTCAACGATACAAAAGAAAGGAAGAAAAAACCATAAACGGCAAAGATACAAGATACCAAAGGAGGCACTAACAAGACTTGAATGCACCAAGCACAAGCTTGAACATCGAAGCCCTCGGCGAACAGGAGCCAACACACGCCGCGACTAAGCCGAGGTAGATCCTGCTGCAGGAGGATTGTCACGCTCCGTCATCCCCCTTGAGCCAAGCCATCCGGTCCGCCATCCGTCTCTACCTCCGAATAGAGCCCCCTGCCCTCTAGTCCTGGATCGGAGGACACTACACCGTCGACAGGCAGAGTCGCTCACCCTTGAGCTCGCATGACCAGGACCAACAGGTTGCCGGGAGGGGGCGACAAGCACGACTACCGCACCAGACAGCCGCACCACCAAGCATCGCCAACGCCGCGCGCCGGCGCCAACTTCAATCGCAAGTGGCCGAGCATGGACACCACTGGCGATATCCGGCAGCCACCTCCCGTGCCAAAGCCTCGACCACCACTCCGCCGCTCCAAGGTGGTGTCTTCAAGAAGAAAAACAACGCCGGAGCGCCGTCACCACCCAATCCGAAGATTTGGGGCTTTCACCCGAGACGAGGAAGGGAGGGCGAGGGGGGATTGCGAAGCCGCCTTCAAGAAGGGGAACGACGCCGGAGCGCCGCCGGCATCGTGCCGCAGCGAACAGCCAAGGGGTTTCCCCCAATCCATCCCCCCGAGAGGAAGCACCATCGCCAGATCTGCACCAAGGGTAAACGGGGAAGCCCTAAGAGCCAGCCACGCTGGCCGCCGATCCACCACCCACGCGGCCAGGAGCGGCGCTCCCCGCATCTGCATCAGCCACCCGCCAAAGGGGGCTGACGCGCTCCACCAGTGGCCGTCGCCACCATGCCAGGCGCAACCGCGCGGAACAGAACACCACCGAGCCCATCTCGTCGTCGCCAGGCACCGGCCCCTCCACCGCCGCCCGCTGCCGCGCTGTCACGCCCTTGGCCAGCGCGACGCCGCCGCCCGCTGACCCCAACCCGCGTCGGCCCTAGCGAGCAGGGGAAGGAAGGCCCCACCGCAGCCGAGGCTGACCGGGCTTCGCCCGTCAGCGCGAGCCGGCGGCGGCGAGGGAGGAGTCGAGGAGGAGGGGGGCCTGCGGCCGGCGGCTAGGGTTTCCCCTCCGCGTCGCTCGCGGGAGCGACCGGGAGGGGAAGGGAGGGGAGAATAGTTGAATCGATTGCTCCTTGTTCAAACTTCACACACACATAGCTACCCAGTTCCTGCAACACTAGGCTTGGGAATGCCTCCTGATGGAAACGGAACACTTCACCATAATGGATTGACGCACTCAAATGATGCAAGGAACCCAGGTTGAGTAGCATTCCAAGGACTTGCATTGCGTCAATGTCCTCTGATAACATGGTACTCCGCAGCTTCAGCTTCCCCTCATTCCTGAGCCCTTGGACCCATTCCTGCAGTTTGACCAAGTTGCCCTACAGCTTGAGGCTTTGCAGCTTCTCCACAAACAAGAAATTTCTATCTAAGCAGCCAGGTAAAACTGACTCCCCTCTGACCGAAATGACAACGACTCCAAGCGTGTGAGACCAACAATTGCTAAACACAACTCTTGTCCATTTTCCTTCTTATAAGTTGGTCATGGCCTCCTCCCGTAAGCGAGCCTACAGCATCCCTAACACCCATCCCCCTGAGAAGCCCCTCAGGAAGGCATGGCGATGCTGGCTCTGATACCAGATGTTAGCGTCCAACTCGGTCTAGCCCACACTCTACTTATGTTTTGGACGTTTATGCGCTCATGGGCCAGCATTCAGCAGAGAGTCCACTCCATCCCAATAACCCGGATTGAAAGGAGAAAGGAATCTCTCCCTTATAAGCTGGTCATGGCCTCCTCCCGTAAGCGTGGGACTAAACCAAGCCAGCCTCACTGGCCTACAGCAGCCCTAACAGGCGGCGGCGCGATGGAATAAGATGTTGGAAATATGCCCTAGAGGCAATAATAAATTGATTATTATTATATTTCCTTGTTCATGATAATCGTTTATTATCCATGCTATAATTGTATTGATAGGAAACTCAGATACATGTGTGGATACATAGACAACACCATGTCCCTAGTAAGCCTCTAGTTGACTAGCTCGTTGATCAATAGATGGTCATGGTTTCCTGACCATGGGCATTGGATGTCGTTGATAACGGGATCACATCATTAGGAGAATGATGTGATGGACAAGACCCAATCCTAAGCCTAGCACAAAGATCGTGTAGTTCGTATGCTAAAGCTTTTCTAATGTCAAGTATCATTTCCTTAGACCATGAGATTGTGCAACTCCCGGATACCGTAGGAATGCTTTGGGTGTATCAAACGTCACAACGTAACTGGGTGACTATAAAGGTGCATTATAGGTATCTCCGAAAGTGTCTGTTGGGTTGGCATGAATCGAGACTCGGATTTGTCACACCGTGTAAACGGAGAGGTATCTCTGGGCCCACTCGGTAGGACATCATCATAATGTGCACAATGTGATCAAGGAGTTGATCATGGGATGATGTGTTACGGAACGAGTAAAGAGACTTGCCGGTAACGAGATTGAACAAGGTATCGGGATACCGACGATCGAATCTCGGCTAAGTATCGTACCGATAGACAAAGGGAATTGTATACGGGATTGATTAAGTCCTTGACATCGTGGTTCATCCGATGAGATCATCGTGGAGCATGTGGGAGCCAACATGGGTATCCAGATCCCACTGTTGGTTATTGACCAGAGAACGTCTCGGTCATGTCGGCATGTCTCCCGAACCCGTAGGGTCTACACACTTAAGGTTCGATGACGCTAGGGTTATAAAGGAAGTTTGTATGTGGTTACCGAATGTTGTTCGGAGTCCCGGATGAGATCCTGGACATCACGAGGAGTTCCGGAATGGTCCGGAGGTAAAGATTTATATATAGGAAGTCCTATTTCGGCCATCGGGACAAGTTTCGGGGTCATCGGTATTGTACCGGGACCACCGGAAGGGTCCCGGGGGCCCACCGGGTGGGGCCACCTATCCCGGAGGGTCCCATGGGCTGAGGAAGGAAGGGATCCAGCCCAAAGTGGGCTGGGGCGCCATTTCTCCTAGGGCCCATGCGCCTAGGGTGAAGGGGGAACCCTAAAGGAAGAGTCCCAAGGGGATAAGGCACCTCTTAGGTGCCTTGGGGGGGAGGGATTCCTCCCCTGGCCGCCGCCCCCTCCTCAGATGGGATCTGAGGGGGCCGGCCCCCCTCCCCTTGGGCTCCCTATATATATGTGGGGATGGGAGGGCAGCAAACACACCTATGCCTTTGGTTGCAGCCCTCTCCTCTCTCCCAAGTACTTCTCCTCTCCCATGGTGCTTGGCGAAGCCCTGCAGGATTGCCACGCTCCTCCACCACCACCACGCCGTTGTGCTGCTGCTGGATGGAGTCTTCCTCAACCTCTCCCTCTCTCCTTGCTGGATCAAGGCGTGGGAGACGTCACCGGGCTGTACGTGTGTTGAACGCGGAGGTGCCGTGCATTCGGCACTTGGTCATCGGTGATTTGAATCACGACGAGTACGACTCCATCAACCCCGTTCACTTGAACGCTTCCGCTTAGTGATCTACAAGGGTATGTAGATGCACTCTCCTTCCCTCGTTGCTAGTCTCTCCATAGATAGATCTTGGTGACACGTAGGAAAATTTTTGAATTTCGGCTACGTTCCACAACAGTGGCATCATGAGCTAGGTCTATTGCGTAGATTCTATGCACGAGTAGAACACAAAGTAGTTGTGGGCGTTGATTTTGTTCAATATGCTTGCCGTTACTAGTCTTATCTTGATTCGACGGTATTGTGGGATGAAGCGGCCCGGACCAACCTTACACGTACTCTTACGTGAGACCGGTTCCACCGACAAACATGCACTAGTTGCATAAGGTGGCTGGCGGGTGTCTATCTCTCCCACTTTAGTCGGATCGGATTCGATGAAAAGGGTCCTTATGAAGGGTAAATAGCAATTGGCATATCACGTTGTGGTCTTTGCGTAGGTAAGAAACGTTCTTGCTAGAAACCCATAGCAGCCACGTAAAACATGCAAACAACAATTAGAGGACGTCTAACTTGTTTTTGCAGGGTATGTTATGTGATGTGATATGGCCAAAGGATGTGATGAATGATATATGTGATGTATGAGATTGATCATGTTCTTGTAATAGGAATCACGACTCGCATGTCGATGAATATGACAACCGGCAGGAGCCATAGGAGTTGTCTTTATTTATTTATGACCTGCGTGTCAACATAAACGTCATGTAATTACTTTACTTTATTGCTAACCATTAGCTGTAGTAGTAGAAGTAATAGATGACGTGACAACTTCAAGAAGACACGATGATGGAGATCATGGTGTCATGCCGGTGACGATGATGATCATGGAGCCCCGAAGATGGAGATCAAAAGGAGCAATATAATATTGGCCATATCATGTCACTATTTGATTGCATGTGATGTTTATCATGTTTATACATCTTGTTTACTTAGAACGACGGTAGTAAATAAGATGATCCCTTACAACAATTTCAAGAAGTGTTCTCCCCTAACTGTGCACCATTGCTACAGTTCGTCATTTCGAAGCACGCCGTGATGATCGGGTGTGATAGATCCTTACGTTCAGATACAACGGGTGTAAGACATATTTACACATGCAAAACACTTAGGGTTAACTTGACGAGCCTAGCATGTACAGACATGGCCTCGAAACACAGAAGACCGAAAGGTCGAGCATGAGTCGTATAGAAGATACGATCAACATAAAGATGTTCACCGATGATGACTAGTCCGTCTCACGTGATGATCGGACACGGCCTAGTTGACTCGGATCATGTAATCACTTAGATGACTAGAGGGATGTCTATCTGCGTGGGAGTTCATAAGATGGACTTAATTATCCTGAACATAGCCAAAAGGACTTTGCAAAGTATGTCGTAGCTCGCGCTTTAGTTCTACTGTTTAGATATGTTCCTAGAGAAAAATTAGTTGAAAGTTGATAGTAGCAATTATGCGGACTAGGTCCGTAAACTGAGGATTGTCCTCATTGCTTCATAGAAGGCTTATGTCCTTAATGCACCGCTCAGTGTGCTGAACCTCGAATGTTGTCTGTGGATGTTGCGAACATCTGACATACACATTTTGATAACTACGTGATAGTTCAGTTAAAACGGTTTAGAGTTGAGGCACCGAAGACGTTCTTGAAACGTCACGAAACATGTGAGATGTTTTGAGGGCTGAAATTGGGATTTCAGGCTCGTGCCCACGTCAAGAGGTATAAGACCTCCGACGATTTTCTTAGCCTGCAAACTAAGGAGAAAAGCTCAATTGTTGAGCTTGTGCTCAGATTGTCTGAGTACAACAATCATTTGAATCAAGTGGGAGTTGATCTTCCAGATGAGATAATGATGTTTCTCCGAAGTCATTACCACCAAGCTGCTAGAGCTTCGTGATGAACTATAATATTCGTGATGATCCTTGAGATATTCGTGATGTTTGACACCACGAAAGTAGAAATCAAGAAGGAGCATCAATTGTTGATGGTTAGTGAAACCACTAGTTTCAAGAAGGGCAAGGGCAAGAAGGGATACTTCATGAAACGGCAATTCAGCTGCTGCTCTAGTGAAGAAACCCAAGGTTGAACCCAAACCCGAGACTAAGTACTTCTGTAATAAGGGGAACATCCACTGGAGCAGAATTACCCTGGATACTTGGTAGATAAGAAGGCTAGCAAGGTCGATAGAAGTATATTGGATATACATTGTGTTAATGTGTACTTTACTAGTACTCCTAGTAGCACCAGGGTATTAGATACCGGTTCGGTTGCTAAGTGTTAGTAACTCGAAATAAAAGCTATGAGATAAACGGAGACTGGCTAAAGGTGAGCTGGCGATATGTGTTGGAAGTATTTCCAAGGTTGATCAAATATCGTACGCTCCCTCTACCATCGAGATTGGTGTTTGCGTTGAGCATAGATATGATTGGATTATGTCTATCGCAATACGGTTATTCATTTAAGGAGAATAATGGTTACTCTGTTTATTTGAATAATACCTTCAATGGTCTTACGCCTAAAATGAATGGTTTGTTGAATCTCGATCGTAGTGATACACATGTTCATGCCAAAAGATAGTAATGATAGTACCACCTACTTGTGGCACTGCCACTTAAGTCATATCGGTATAAAATGCATGAAGAAGCTCCATGTTGATGGATCTTTGGACTCACTCATTTTTGAAAAATTGAGACATGCGAACCATGTTTGTTGGTAGATATGTATGGATCGTTTGGACTCACTTGATTTGAATCACTTGAGACATGCAAATCATACCACATGGGCAAGATGACTGAAAGCCTCGGTTTCAGTAAAATGGAACCAGAAAGCAACTTGTTGGAAGTAATACATTTTGATGTGTGCAGTCCAATGAGTGCCGAGGTAAGTAGTGGATATCGTTATGTTCTTACTTCATAGATGATTTGAGTAGATGTTGAGTATATTTACTTGATGAATCACGTGTCTGAATTATTGAAAGGTTCAAGTAATTTCAGGGTGAAGTTGAAAGTTCGTCGTGACAAGAGGATAAAATATCTATGATATGATCATAGAGATGAATATCTGAATTATGAGTTTGGCACAGAATTAAGACATTGTGGAAATTGTTTCACAACTAATACAGCCTGGAACACCATAGTGTGATGGTGTGTCCGAACATCATAACTGCACCATATTGGATATAATGCATACCATGATGTCTCTTATCGAATTACCACGATAGTTTATGGGTTAGGCATTAGAGACAACCACATTCACTTTAAAAGGGGCACCACGTAATTTCGATGAGATGACACCGTATGAACTATGGTTTAAAGAAACCTAAGCTGTCATTACTTAAAAGTTTGGGGTTGCGACGCTTATGTGAAAAAGTTTCAAGCTGATAAGCTCGAACCCAAAGCGGATAAATGCATCTTCATAGGACACCCAAAACAGTTTGGTATACCTCCTGTCTCAGACTCGAAAGAATTGAGTGGGAGGATGGTGGAGACTTGATGAGGTTTTTGAACCATTACTTCAACTAGTGTATAGTAGGGCACAAAGAGTTGTTCCTGTGGCACCTACACCAATTGAAGTGGAAGCTTATGATAGTGATCATGAAAATTCAGATCAAGTCACTACCAAACCTCGTAGGATGATAAGGATGCGTACTACTTCAGAGTGGTACGTAGTCCTGTCTTGGAAGTCATGTTGCTAGACAACAATGAACCTACGAGCTATGGAGAAGCGATGGTGGGCCCGGATTCCAATAAATGGCTCGAGGCCATAAAATCCGAGAGGGGATCCATGTATGAAAACAAAGTGTAGACTTTGGAAGAACTACTTGATGGTCGTAAGGCTGTTGAGTACAGATGGATTTTAAAAGAAGACGGACAATGATGGTAAATGTCACCATTAAGAAAGCTCGACTTGTCGTTAAGAAGTTTACCGACAAGTTCAAGGAGTTGACTATGATGAGACTTTCTCACTCGTAGCGATGCTAAGAGTCTGTTGGAATTATATTAGCAATTACTGCATTATTTATGAAATCTTGCAGATAGGATGTCAAAACATTGTTTCCTCACGGTTTTTGAGGAAAGGTTGTATGTGATACAACCGGAAGGTTTTGTTAATCCTGAAAGATGCTAATAAGTATGCAAAGCTCCATCAATCCTTCTAAGGACTGGAGTGAGCATCTCGGAGTTGGAATGTATGCTTTGATGAGATGATCAAAGTTTTGGGTGTATACAAAGTTTATGAGAAACTTGTATTTCCAAAGAAGTGAGTGGGAGCACTATAGAATTTCTGATGAATATATGTTGTTGACATATTGTTGATCAGAAATGACGTAGAATTTCTGAAAAGCATATAAGGTTATTTGGAAAGTGTTTTTCAATGGAAAGCCTGGATTAAGCTACTTGAACATTGAGCATCAAGATCTATAAGGATAGATCAAAATGCTTAATAGTACTTTCAAATGAGCACATACCTTGACGTGATCTTGAAGGTGTTCAAGATGGATCAGTCAAAGAAGGAGTTCTTGCCTGAGTTGTAAGGTGTGAAGTTAAGACTTAAAGCTCGACCACGGCAGAATAGAGAGAAAGGACGAAGGTCGTCCCCTATGCTTAAGACATAGGCTCTATAGTATGCTATGTTGTGTACCGCACCTGAAATGTGCCTTGCCATGAGTCAGTCAAGGGGTACAAGAGTGATACAAGAATGGATCACAGGACAGCGGTCAAAGTTATCCTTAGTAACTGGTGGACTAAGGAATTTTCTCGATTATGGAGGTGGTAAAAGAGTTCGTCGTAAAGGGTTACGTCGATGCAAGCTTAACACCTATCCGGATAGCTCTGAGTAGAGATACCGGATACGTATAATGGAGCAACAATTTAGAATAGCTCCAAGTAGAACAGTTATTTGGAATAGCTCCAAATAGAACGTGGTAGATACATCTAGGAGATGACATAGAGATTTGTAAAGCACACACGGATCTGAAAGGTTCAGACCCGTTGACTAAAACCTCTCTCACAAGCAACATGATCAAACCCAGAACACATTGAGTGTTAATCACATAGTGATGTGAACTAGATTATTGACTCTAGTAAACTCTTTGGATGTTGGTCACATGGCGATGTGACCTGTGAGTGTTAATCACATGGCGATGTGAAGTAGATTATTGACTCTAGTGCAAGTGGGAGACTGTTGGAAATATGCCCTAGAGGCAATAATAAATTGATTATTATTATATTTCCTTGTTCATGATAATCGTTTATTATCCATGCTATAATTGTATTGATAGGAAACTCAGATACATGTGTGGATACATAGACAACACCATGTCCCTAGTAAGCCTCTAGTTGACTAGCTCGTTGATCAATAGATGGTCATGATTTCCTGACCATGGGCATTGGATGTCGTTGATAACGGGATCACATCATTAGGAGAATGATGTGATGGACAAGACCCAATCCTAAGCCTAGCACAAAGATCGTGTAGTTCGTATGCTAAAGCTTTTCTAATGTCAAGTATCATTTCCTTAGACCATGAGATTGTGCAACTCCCGGATACCGTAGGAATGCTTTGGGTGTATCAAACGTCACAACGTAACTGGGTGACTATAAAGGTGCATTACAGGTATCTCCGAAAGTGTCTGTTGGGTTGGCACGAATCGAGACTGGGATTTGTCACTCCGTGTAAACGGAGAGGTATCTCTGGGCCCACTCGGTAGGACATCATCATAATGTGCACAATGTGATCAAGGAGTTGATCATGGGATGATGTGTTACGGAATGAGTAAAGAGACTTGCCGGTAACGAGATTGAACAAGGTATCGGGATACCGACGATCGAATCTCAGGCAAGTATCGTACCGATAGACAAAGGGAATTGTATACGGGATTGATTAAGTCCTTGACATCGTGGTTCATCCGATGAGATCATCGTGGAGCATGTGGGAGCCAACATGGGTATCCAGATCCCGCTGTTGGTTATTGACCAGAGAACGTCTCGGTCATGTCTGCATGTCTCCCGAACCCGTAGGGTCTACACACTTAAGGTTCGATGACGCTAGGGTTATAAAGGAAGTTTGTATGTGGTTACCGAATGTTGTTCGGAGTCCCGGATGAGATCCCGGACATCACGAGGAGTTCCGGAATGGTCCGGAGGTAAAGATTTATATATAGGAAGTTCTATTTCGGCCATCGGGACAAGTTTTGGGGGTCATCGGTATTGTACCGGGACCACCGGAAGGGTCCCGCGGGCCCACCGGGTGGGGCCACCTATCCCGAAGGGTCCCATGGGCTGAGGAAGGAAAGGATCCAGCCCAAAGTGGGCTGGGGCGCCATTTCTCCTAGGGCCCATGCGCCTAGGGTGAAGGGGGAACCCTAAAGGAAGAGTCCCAAGGGGATAAGGCACCTCTTAGGTGCCTTGGGGGGAGGGATTCCTCCCCTGGCCGCCGCCCCCTCCTCAGATGGGATCTGAGGGGGCCGGCCCCCCTCCCCTTGGGCTCCCTATATATATGTGGGGATGGGAGGGCATCAAACACACCTATGCCTTTGGTTGCAGCCCTCTCCTCTCTCCCAAGTACTTCTCCTCTCCCATGGTGCTTGGCGAAGCCCTGCAGGATTGCCACGCTCCTCCACCACCACCACGCCGTTGTGCTACTGCTGGATGGAGTCTTCCTCAACCTCTCCCTCTCTCCTTGCTGGATCAAGGCGTGGGAGACGTCACCGGGCTGTACGTGTGTTGAACGCGGAGGTGCCGTGCGTTCGGCACTTGGTCATCTGTGATTTGAATCACGACGAGTACGACTCCATCAACCCCATTCACTTGAACGCTTCCGCTTAGCGATCTACAAGGGTATGTAGATGCACTCTCCTTCCCTCGTTGCTAGTCTCTTCATAGATAGATCTTGGTGACACGTAGGAATTTTTTTGAATTTCTGCTACGTTCCCCAACATAAGACAGGGGGTAGAGAGAAGAAGGAGGAGGTGGTGACATGGCAGTCCGCGTTGCAAAATTAGGGTGACGTGACTGCTACCGAGAAAAATCAATGCCCGAGTTATTTCAGCCATACATCCAAAACCATGTTAATTATTTCATTTTGGTATGGCAATGGGACGACGTCCGACCGGTTTCCTGGAAGCGTTGTCCATGCGCTCATTGCGTGGAAGCATCTCTTCCGATCGCCTAGAATTATTTGCAAATGAAAATTTGTCATTGCAACCATAGTTCACGCCGGCAATAAAGGCAATGGCCGGCATACATAACATAAGCCAGCCTACAGAATGATCAATTCCCCAAATCTCTCGTCGGCAACACAACCAGCGGCCGGCACCCTTGCCAGCCTTCAAAATGAACCCCCAAGTTTTGTCACCGGCAACACAGCCAGCGGCCGGCACACTTGTCAGCCTTCAAGACAAACGGCCATAGTCCACGGCAGAGCCCTCCCTAGTTCTTGCCGTCTCGGTCGAACATCTCCATCTGCCAGGTCTCGAACAAACCTCTTCTCTTCAGGAACATGTTGGTCAAGTCCATGCTCATGATTGCTAGCGCACCTCTTTTCCTTTGGTGTCGTCATTGGTGGCCTCGATCACGAGCTTCTTCGTTTTGGCGGCCTCCTCAGTGTCGAGCTTCCTCTTCTTGGCGGCCTCTTCCATGTCAAGCTTCTTCGTTTGGAGCTCCAACTATATCTTCATTTTCTCCTTCTTTCCTTGACGCTTCCTCTCGTCCCTCACTTCCTTTTGAGTCATCATGCCGTGCAAAGTTTTCTTAACGCTAGACTGCTCAGCAGCTGTGGCGACCGTGGAGCTAGAGCTCTTGATGAGGTTGTAGCGCATGTTCCTCTAGCTAACATCCTCAACATTGGCTCTGAGCTCCTTCATTTGCATTGCCACACGGCGCCGATCGAGTAGGTTGCGACGGATACGCCACCAGGACTGCTTCTTGAGGCGCACGGCGAATTCCTGGAGAGTGTCCTCGACATCGTAGGCGACATTGCGGACTTGCTTCACACAGACCTTGACCACCCTGTTGTCGTCTCCCTGATCATGAGCGGACTCAAGGAAAGCCTGCATCATCTCAAGCTCGTTGGTGATGAAGAGCTGGTCACGCCGCACCCCGAGCTGCAGAGCCACCTCCTCCGCCAAGGCGGACGTGGTGTATCGTGGCGTATCTAATCGCTCCATGCAGCACGGACTTGCCAACGCTCAGCGTAGATGCCTCCATTGCCAAGCTTGGTGGTTAGGTTTTGTGGATTGGCTATGAAAATTTGCGAGGGAGGTGGTATTGGGAAGGCTGGGCGCTTGTAAACATAGAAGCTAAGGATGATGGATTAATGGTGGAGCTCGGTCGGCTGCAATAGAGCATTACTAGCAATGCCCGCCGCCGCGCCTGTTTATACGCCATGTGAAAAATTCTGCGCATGGTGATATTAAATTTTATTTCTTTATTATTTGATTAATTATTATGCTTTTGCTTATTCATTTTATTTTTATGTTATGGTATATGTACACAAATCCTATTGGCGCGGAATTGAAATCTTTCATAAAGAAAAGCTTTTTGAATGAAAAGAGTCTGCGGACTGAATTCATAAAGTAAATCTTCCATAAAGCAGTGTGCTAAAAAAAATTAGAAATCATTATATTTTCTCTGAGCTGAGCGGAATGAATTTATTTGAGTTTTCAGGTTCCAAATTTTTCCAGTGGTATATATAGCACTATGAAACTGAAAAACCAAATCATATGTATCAAAGCACGTTAGTATCAAAACCAACTGTTTTCATTCTCTTAATCACTTATTAGCTGCAATTTCGGTAAACTGTTTTTCAGCCTAACAATTTCAGTGCACTGTTTTCCAGACTATATTCAGTGACACAGGTACAATGTAATGTAATGTAAATTTCAATTCGCCTCTATTTGGACATGTAAATACATCGGGGTTTAATTAAGAGGAAAAACCAATAGCAAGGAATTCCTTCGGACAATAAGATGTAGGTACGATATGATCTCAAGATCAATCATCATTTTCTGAACAACTTGAACTACCTGATATATAGCTACATTCAGGTTTCAAGTTTTAGCATTCGTAATGAAGATAAACAGCATCCGGAATAGCAGCCAACGAATAAATACATAGAAAAAAAATCATCAAGCAGGTGGAACAAAAAAAAGATATATAGAAAACAATAAAGGTAACGCATAGTAGCAAAACCCAGCAGGCAACACTGATCAAGCAGAAACAACAACACGACCATCCTAAAGTAGAGACGACGAATCCGTACCCGCATCAACCACATGACAGAGAGAATCAACAGCTGAAGCAGTGGAGGGAATCGCCTACGCCATGAACGCAGCGGGATGAAAAAACATGGTCAAATCTGAAGACTAACGTATAATTTATAAGCGACCAGCAAACATACAATCCACCAACCGACCTGACAACACGCATAGAAGAAAAGCAATCCAATCCAGAATAAACTCCTTAAGCGGCCACCGCCTAAACTAAGCGATCGCCTGACAAAGTAGTAAATTAAGGTCCGTCACATCAAGCCGCCCAATCGCAAGATAGCAGCCGCGCGCGAGGTAGCACGGTGAACCTCGACCCTCGTGGAGGTCATCGTGGCCAGCGTGTAGCAGCCTAGCAGGATGGCGCTGGGGGATGCTGAGACTGAAGCGTCGGGAGTCGTCGAGTCAGCGTGCGACAGGGCGGCCACAGTGAGGGGAATGGCCACATAAGATGTTAGGGAGGAGCGGGCAGGAATCGGGATAGGTACGGCGGCGGCAACCAGAAAGGGGATGGTCACATGAGAGAGTTTACCAAACTCCACCGGCGGCTGCGAGCTCAGCGGCACGACAACTTGGAACAGTCGCCTCCTCCCTGCGACCACCACCCCTCCGTCCTTCTCCGTTCAGGACCATGCCATCCGTTCTGCAACCGCATGAGCATTCTCCCCATGGCCCCTTTTAGCCATCCACCGCCAGGCCGTTCCAATGGTTGCCTACCTCGTCTTCCTACGCGGATGGCCGGTCGCCTTCCTCCGTTGTTCGTTCACAAAGCTCGAGCTTCGCGGACCGCGAGGTCCGGGACGACGGGTTTGGGAGACTCACACGTGCGACAACGGCAGCAGCATCACCCACAACAGGACAGGGAGATTAATCTGAGAGAAGATAGCACAGTTGGAGACTTAAAAGGATGCATATTCTCTGCCTTCACTACAAGAAAAAAGTACATAAACAGAACATGTAGTACCAAGTGAACAGGTAATAGAAGAAGAGGTAGTAGCAAGCTAAAAAATTACTACAAAACTGTAGTAGCAAGCTAAGAAAATACTGCAAAACAAGGCGTAGCAAGCACTACAATATAGACTAAGCAGTAGCCAGCGAAATACTAACGAAAAATTACTACTAAACATTGCTTTCTTCTATAGGAGAAGTATCAAGCACTACAATACAGACCAAGTAGTAGTCAGCGAAGTACTGCCGAAAAATTACTACTGAACATTGCTTTCTTCTATAGAAAAAGGAAGCTAAAAGAGAGATCATCTACATGATCAACAGATCGTCGTGTACGGTGGACGAACCGGAGGATGTCAAACCGGAAATTCAAGTTATTGAGATATCCAAGTATGATCCAAACGATTGCGTAACTAAGAAAGCAAGGATTGATCCTTAAAGAACAGACATATGTGTTATGCAAGACCATGCAACAATATACATAGTAATCTAAGACAGAAATACCAAAGCAAAGAGAAGTAATCTACCTGTAGATGAACAACCAGAATGGCTAGGCTGTTGAGGAACATTTCCAACCTTTGGAAAGCAGGAGAACTGAACTTTAGTGACTAAAATGTACTTGAGCAAGATATTGCAGAGAAGTTCAGCCGGAAGGAAGAGGCCTCGGGAAGCGGCAGCCGACGGCCAGGGAGCGGCGGCGGCTACAGCCTACACGTGAAGCCGTGGGGCGGGCTGAAGAGGAGGACGTCAGCCACAGACTCCGGCGGCGACCACCGTGCCGCAGAGGCGACGCACGAGGCGCCGACGCTGGCTGTAGAAGAGCCTCGTCGTGGTAAAGGAGTCGGGGGACCCGCACTTCCTGGCGAGCATGGCAGAGATGATCGCGACGGACGACGACGTCCGGGCGTCGGCGAGGGGCCTCGAGGAGCCGCTCGCGTGCTACCTCACCTTCAACGCCACCGAGCACAAGCACGCCATCGTCGCCGTGTTCCAAGCCACGGCGACACGAGCCTGCGACACGCTGCTCCACTCCAAGGCCGCGTGTCTCTTGAGATGTCCTCCTGGGCTCAGCCGCCGCCGGTGCAAAGGACCTGCTCGCCATGTCCGAGGCCGGCATGGGAAGAGCCGCGGTAGAAAAGGACGCTGGGACGGGACGACCGGACGGCGCCGCCGCCGTCGCTCCAGGAGAGCGAGACGGGGCCATGACGGACAAGAAAACCGAGCTCGATGGTGGGGGAGGGCAGGGCTGGCTAGGCGAGGCAGGAGGGGAGGAGAACTTTATAGTCGTGTACGACGGTGGAGCGGTGGCGTCGGAGTCACTCGGTGCTTCTGAAAACATCCGAACAACCATCACGCGCCATCAACAGAAAGAACAACCATCACGCATCATCCGAGCGGAGGCCGTTCATGGATGCAACCGACCATGCATGAAGCCCCATGCAGCGGCTGCGTGCGACGCAAACCATTAGGACTGGATGAAGAAGAAACCATCGAGCACCAAGATAGCAAAGAGAGCACGGGCAACACCACAACGGAAGAAGCAGCCTATTTATAGACTCATAACATGCAGGAGGACTCTAGAAAGCACAGGAAAATCGCTTCGCCACCGATGGAAGGAGATCAGTACACTCTCGAAGACGCCACCGAAGCGGCACCGATAGTGACCAAAACAGGATCAAACAGAAAGCGACACAACGGTTGTCCAACAGCGGCAAGATAAGAAAGAGACAGATCGACTGGCCCGTCACAGAACCAACAGCGGCAGAAAGAGAAAGGGACAGATCGTCTAGGCCAAATGAAACACGAAGAAGCACCGAACCAGGAAGGAGGAACCAGGGCACAAACTACAACGTGACAGTGACAACAGCAAACCGATGTATGCAACAAAAACACGTACAAAGACCGACCACATCAAGCTGCCCCACATCTGATAGAAAAACGCTAAAGCAACCAAAACAAGTGCTACACCTGTTCAAAAAATTTGAATGAAATATCTGGATACACAAAGCGTTTCTACCCCGCCGTGTACCAAAATAATAGCACGTGTCCCATTCACACCTCAACATGAGTCACTTCCATCCAAATGGCTGAATCTCATGGCGAAAATCTGGCCTGGAATAGAGGCTTGGGTATCTGCAAGTTGTCTAATACTGTACATCATTAAACTGAAAAATAATGCAACTAGTAGAGGCTGTGCTCGGTCCTGCTTACTGCTGGGCATCTTCCGGTAGGATAAGCTCAGACCGTGTGGGTGGATAGGAGCAGCTAGACCATATAGATGGAAGGGGACGAACACATCGCCTTCATCAGACTCTCCTTAAACGAATCCGACTATTCCGGTGATTGGGAACCGCAGCGGTGTTCCACAAGCAACGGGTCATCAGAGGAGACGCCAAATTGACCCACGGAAACCACGAGAGGGAGGAAGGATACCACGAAGGTGCTCACCGCGAGGTGGGAAAGGGGGCGAGGAGGTGGTCCGCCGGGCCTGGGGAAGAAGCTTCCGATTCCGGCGCTCCTCCGGGTGCAACGGAGGTCACGGCGATGGCGTGGTCGCCTCCCTCGCATTCTGGCGCTCCTCGGGGTACACTGAATCGAGACAACGCGGGATTTTCCGGCCGGCTCCATGTGGCGGCGCACGAGCAGGGCGGCGGGCTAAGGAAGACGGACGGCGGCGCGATGGGGATAAGGGGGAACGGCAGCCACAAAGACAAAGGAGGTAGAAAGGGGAAGAAGAAAAGGTGGTGACATGGTACTCCGCCTTGCAAAATTATAAGATGACGTGGATGCCATCCAGAAAAATCACTGGCCAAGTTATTTAAGACTAGCCACCGTGGGTAGTACTATCTATGTTACTAGTCTAAGTTACTACCTCTACGACTAGCCGCAATGGGCAGTAACATACTCCCTTTGTCCGCTAAAGAGTGAACGTCTGGGTATTCTAAGACAAATTAAGGATTTTGCAAAAAAGCCCTCCCACCACTCAATTAAGGTGCCAACGGCTGTACCAATGCTTCGATTCCCGTTGATAATAAATGAGAAGGGAGAAGTAAACACAACTTTGCCAACAGAAAATTGTTCCCGCCACAGCACTTCCCGCCATCTACAACTAGTAGCTGAGTACTAAGTACAATATGGCGCCAGATTACAGAATTAGAAGCGGCAAATTACAGAATAGAGCTATGAGCCAGATTTCAAGTAGAACAACCAATTATAAAGCCAGCACAGTAGCACGAAGTAGAACAAGCAGCAAACTAGCGCCAAGTAGAACAACACATAGAGAGGCCATGGCCATTGACTTGAACATAGCACCAGGAGAGGGAGAAGTTGAACATGTGCCTCCCTTGCATGAAGAATTGCTCCAGGTTGGTCATCAAATCGATCTGAACCTGAACCCAGGTAAATCTTGATCATCTTTTCATTTGTTCTCCTTGTTCATGTGCACATGCTGATGATTCTTCTTCGCCATAGAGGACGAACTTGAGGCTGCCTTGCACGAAGAACTGCTCCAGGTTGTTCATCAAATCGATCTGAACATGAGCCCAGGTACATCTTGATCGTCTACTCCTTTGTTTTCTTTGTTCATGTGCACCTGCTGATTATTCTTCTTCGCCATAGAGGACAAACTTGAAGCTGCCTTGCATGAAGAACCCCATGTCGGTCTTCATGTAGAAGATGAACATGAGCCCGACATTGCCCATGGAGAAGAGAACCTGCATGAATCAGATGAATCGGGTTAGTAAAATAATTTAGTTATAGCATATATGAATGTTTAATTATAATATTATTCAACTACTCACATAACCTCACCTTGTAGACCATGAACTTGAAGAACAAGGCGGTGTTTTCCAGAGCATGGAAGAGGAAGTGCAAGCAATGGATGAAGCTCTAAATAACCTTCAAGTTGACGAGGAAGACTATGGTGTGTATGCAGGTGATATAGAGATTCAGTTTGAGGAAGAAGAGCTTGATGATTCAGCAGATGTAGCCATGTATGATTCAGCACCAGAAGAAGACATTTATGTGGAGCAAGAGCAACAAGATAATGAGCAAGTTCATAATGAAGACAAATACAAGAATTTAACAGATTTGCAAAGGACTGGTTTTTATGAAGAGTTGCTACCAAGAAGTGTCAATCGGAAATTTAAGAAGACCACAACCAAAGGAGTTGCAAACATGTTCCATGTTTCGGTGCAGAAGGTCAGACGTGTTTGGAGGAGAGTGAAGGAGTGCCTTCGACAAGGCGTACCCGTTGATGTAAGATCAAGGAAGCCGAAAAACTGTGGGCGCAAAAGGATTGTAGTTGACCTCAGTATGGTTCCCGAGATTCCTCGGAGCCAAAGGAGAACTATACGCAGTCTCGCAAGAGCTTTGGGTGTGAAGAAAAGCACACTACATAGGATGTTTACGGATGGCTTGCTCGATAGGCATTCAAGCTCACTAAAACCATATTTAAAGGAAGCAAACAAAAAGGCTAGGCTGCAATTTTGTCTCTCTGTGTTTGACCAACAAAGTTTGCAAAATAAGCCCACGTTCAAGGATATGCGTAACATAATACATATAGATGAAAAGTGGTTTAACACCACTCAGAAGACCATGAAATTCTACAAGCTGCCATCGGAAGAAGACCCACATAGGACTGTGCAAAATAAGAACTCCATTGGCAAAATAATGTTTTTGGTTGCTATAGCCAGGCCTAGATACAATGCAGAAGGTATTTTCATTTTTGAGGGAAATTTTGGGGGAGAGGACGAGTGGATTGGGTCGTCGGGGGTGAGAACAAGTGGATTGGGTGGTGGACCGCTGCGGTAGCCTCGAGGCGTAGACCGAGGGGGTGAACGTAAAATTACCTCGGTGGATCGCTGCGGAGCCAGACGTTCACTTATTTTGGGAAAATTACTCGAGCTAGACGTTCACTCTTTGGCGGACGGAGGGAGTAGACTAGTAACATGCCCATGTTACTAGTCTATGTTACTATCTTTATAGTGGGGAGTAACATATGTGTGCTAATACGCAACATTTCATTTATTAGGGTATAGACTCATCTTGCCTTGATATCTGTGATGTTACTCATACTACTAGTAACTAGTTATATTACCACATGCCTCTCTTTATTCATTTATTGCTTGCCACATCATCTATTTTATCTAGATATGTGTGATGATACTACCTATATTACTCCCACTATGGATAGTCTACAACATATGTGTGATGTTATGCAACACTTCATTTATTAGACTATAGACTCATCTTGCATTGGTATGTGTGATATATTCATAGTACTACTAACTAGCTATGTTACTACATACCTCTCTTTCTTTATTAATTGCTTGTCACATCATCTATTTTATCTAGATATGTGTGATGTTACCATTTATATTACTCACACTGTGGATAGTCTAAGCCATATATCCAAAACCATGTTTCATCAGAATATAAAAAAACAAGCCACCTATGGTCTCCACTGCGTCGGCGCGTGCTGCGATGCAAGGTCCAGACGGTTGATCGCAGGCATGGCGGCTGGGTGGGCACGATGCAGCGATCCCTGGCGACTGGTCTCTCGCAGCGTCAGTGGACTGTGCGTGAGTGGATGGGTGGGCGCTGGTTGGGGTGGTGCGGTAGCCAGACTTGGACATGTTCCAGCCGGTGCATGCATCCTTTGGCGGAGCGTCGGGCCTTTGGGTTGGCCCTGTTTGCGGCGGTGCCGCACAACAGTCGTGGATTGGTTCCAGCGGTTGCCTGTGTCTTCAGGCGGCGCTTGGGTTGGGCGTTGCTGGATGGCGGCTTGGCCTACCATGTCGGCGCATGGCACCTCGGGCGGTCTTCGTCGGTCAACTGGTGGTGGCTGCAGACTGTGGTGGTGCAGCGACCTCCTGCGACTCCATGGCAGCGATGGCCATCGAAAGATTGGAGTTCATCTCTCCAGATCCGATGATTGACTCGGCTATGAGATTCAAACTATGAACAATGGCTTGATGCAGAGGGATGGTTGTGTGGTGGCAGCGATCACATGGCATGTAGCTGCTTGGATCATGAAAAAGTGATGATGACAACACATTAGCAACTTCGATGGTGGTGCTTCGCGAGTACCCGATTTTGAGCTTGGGGGTGAAAGCTCAGGTCTGACCCGAGTTGATTATCTCTAGCAATGGCAATGTTTATATGTCATTACCTTGTTGATGTCATTGTTCGGATATGCCCGGACTATTTTTTTAGTGTGAAAATCTAGATTCTGGCCTTGACTGGACCCAATGACGGTGGCGATTGAATGACGCTCCCTTTCTGAAGGCGTTACCCTTGAAGAATCTCGTCGTCCACATGGTGTCTTAAGATGGTTGGTGCGGATAGTTTGTCAATTACGGATCCAATCACTTTAGTGTTTTTTTTCCTCGCCCATACATAACTTTGGTCTTATAACTTGCTATTTGATGGTCTGTTTTTTATGTGTATTGATGTTGACTGTATGCATTCTAGCTATGTAAATGTCATGTGTGTACATCATGTTTGTATTCTCTTGATACTTTTTGAGTCGATAAAATTTACCCTTCATCAAAAAAAGCATATCTGAATCCGAAGAACACTTTGTCAGCTCAGGTACAAGCAACTCGTGTGGTGTTCTCAGATTTGAGAAATTTGACTAGGTGAAAGTGAGAAAGCTCAAGTCATCTGTCGGTAAACAACATATTATATTTCACTTCACATAAGCGGATGCAACCTTCACAGGGGATTTGTAAATTATTCCCTGTTCTCGTCAACAATCAAGAGACTGAGGTCACTAGTTGGTCCACAAATCCCTGGTATTACCAAATGGCTAGTTTCACTTGTCAACCCAGCTACAAGTACTGTAAATATTCAGTGAAACGTGATGAAACGCAGTAAAAGAGGGGATGCTTTGGGGAATTTTCTTTGGGTTTTGGCCACCAACCAACAGAGGTGCCGGAACACGGCGGCAAGCGTTTAAGCCTTTACGAAACGAGATGCGCAAGTCCTAGAAATCACAGGCTTTATAGCCATTACAATCCAATGGAAAACCAAAACAGAAAGAAAGGGAGCAGGTGAGAGTGTCGGAAAATGAACAGCGACGTGAAGCGCCCTGTAGATGAGCGTCTGTGCCTTTACAAGACGAGACGCCCAAGTCTCCACATAGAAGCTGTACATAACTACAGGAGATATGGTGACTCTGAAACAATCATCAACAGTAGTCCTAACTTGCCTTGGATTGCTGGGCGTGATTGACTTCTGAAGCTCCATCAGACCCTCTTCACTACAGGTCGGTTTGGGTTCTTGGCGAGCTCGGCCCTCAGGTGTGCCATGTCATCAAAGAAATATTCCAGCACAACTTCCTTGAGGCTCGCGAGAGATGGTAGACCCAAAATGGAACACCTCAAAGAACTACTATCAAACTTGAGCACCTCAAGCTTCGGGGCTGCTCCTTGTTCAAACTTGACGGACTTGAGCCTTTCTCCGAGTACCATGCTCAGCTCCAGCACCACCAGGCTCGGGAACATCCCCTGCTGGAAACTGAGATGGACCTCTTCACCCACGACTGACTTCTCCAATAGATGCAGGAACGCCAGATTGGGTAGATTCCCAAGGACTTGTATGGCAGCATCGTGCTCTATTATCCTGGAGCTCCGCAGCTTCAGCTTCACCAGATTCTTGAGGCCCTGGACCCATTCTGGCATTTCCACCAGGTTGCCGTACAGCTTGAGGCTCTGCAGTGTCTCCGGAAACGAAAACTTTCCATCCAGGCAGCCACATAAACCTGGCTCCCCCTCTGACCGTACCAATAATGACTCCAGGCGGCTCAGACCAACAACTGCAGAACACAGCTCTTGTCCATTTTCCTTATTGACGCCGGTCACTCCCAACTTGCGCAGACGAACGAGCCGCTTTATCTCCTTTACAACATCCTTTCCCCGTCGCCCAATGTTCACAACGCCCAGTGTGCGCAGGGCTTCTAGTTTCCTCATTCCTCTTGGCACTAGAACACCATTTAGTTCCATGCGCATCAACGCAGCAGGGAAAATGGAGCAGCACAACAAAGTACACATAGCTCGGCGGCTCATGTCAATATCATCCTGAGACCGTATACACAAATAACAAGATGCCACCATCCATAAAAGTAAATTACAGGGCCGGTTCTTCAATGCCTGTGGCAAATCCTCTGACATATCCCATGAGAACCGCTCATCCATCGATGTCTTCCCAGCACGAAGATAGTTTAGCTTCCGAAGCTTGATGATGGTCTTTGGCAGCATGAGTATGTTGGTATCTCTAATGTCTAGTGTCTCAAGCTGTCTCAGGTAACCCAATGAATCTGGAAGGGTAACAATATCTTTACATCCTCTTAGAGAAAGGTATCTTAAGTGAAGAAACTTCCCAATATGCTTAATGTGATGACCATGTAGACCGTTTGTGTCTTCCAGGTCCAGCACTCGTAGCAACCTCATCTTGTCAGAAACGAAAAATGACTTCCACTCTCCGAAACATGTGATTGAACGGAGACGGGACATGTCCACTATGCTCTCAAACTCGCTCTTATTTCCTTCCCAGTTACTGCTTATAGCCAGGTGGCGCACCGTGGCCTGACTATTTGAGCTGCAACCTTCCTCGAGTGTAAAGACAAGATTTTCCTCCATCGACTTTGAGACACCAATTTCACGGATAAGATCGTGCACTTGGCAGGAATCAATTCCTTTTGTACTTTGAATTGATTGTTGAGATGGTAGGATCGTACTCCTACTTATAAGTTCCATGAAGTAGCTGTTCGCTATCTCCTCTGCTGACCTACCACGCACCTCCTTTGCATAACCCTCTGCACTCCACCGACGTGCCAAGCGGCCCCGTCCAATCTTGTAATCTTCAGGAAAGATGGGCATATAAAGGAAACAAGACTTGAGGTGATAAGGTAAACCGTCATAGCTTCTCATTAGGACAGTTCTTATGGTCCCAAGCTCTGGATTCATCTCCAACTCAGCGCTGATATGATCATTTAATTTCCTCCATTCCAAAGAGGTTTTTGGTTGGTTCGACAAGAAACCACCTATGGTGACTATTGCAAGTGGGAGTCGACTACACCTTCTCAGAATCTGTTCTGTCTGTTCAACCAGGTCTGGATATTGCAAATTCAAATTAGTAATCTTCTTGAATACCTGAAATCATGCGGTAATTAGTACTGTGGAAATTAAACCAGGTTGGGAAATAATATTTCAGTATACTTATTGGAATTGACATGCTAGAATCTTCGTCTCGTATACATGTATTAAAAAATGTGCACCTAGAATTAAATCACTTTATACTCAAATTGTTCATTAAATACAAATTGATATGGAATAGAGAAGTTGTAGCCCTCTATGGACACGCAAGATGCAGGAGGGTGGACCAATGACTAATCAGTTCGATTTTGCAGCAACAATTGGAATTTGGAAATCATGAAGAGGGCATTTGCTTCCATGTTTTTCAAAGTGATTGAGCAACTGAACCAACCAAATTGTTGGCATGTACTCCCAGTGTGCCAGGATATCACTAATGTTAGGAAGCATATATTTGTAAAACATACTATTGAGAATCATGAATAAAAGTTTTGTTGCAATGCCTGAATTAGTCCCAGTATGCACCATGATTGTAGAGAAAGGACGTGTTATAGATTAAGTAACATTCAAAATAGAGCTGATCATTTTGGTTGAACAACAACAACAACAACACCAACAACAACAAAGCCTGTAGTCCCAAACCAGTTGGGTAGGCGACGGATAAGATACATAGGGCACAATATGACTGTGCCAAATAAAATAAAGATGATAATACTTTTTGAACTAAGTACCTTTTTAGTGAAGAGGTCATGTGCATCCTTGTCTTCTAGACCTTTGAGCATGTATATATTTTCTTATCTCTGTGAACAAAGTTTCGCTATATTTTCTTCCCTTGTGGTGACTATGATCCGACTTGTTTGTTCCATTCCATGGAATTTTTGTATTATCATGTTCCATTCTTTAGTAGATGACACATCATCAAGAACAAGCAAGCACCTCTTTCCTTCTATAAGCCTTTCCATCTCCTTAGTAAGTGCTATTAGTGGCATCAATAGTAATGTGTTCCTTGTCTTGCCCATCAAACCAACCACGTCTTTCTTATCTGAAGATTCTCTATCTAGTTGCATAATTAAGCTCCTAAGAAGACCTTCAAGATTGAAAGGACGCATAACTGTGACACAAGCACGCTTCTCAAAGGTGCTACTCAGCTCTTGCTTTTGGTAGATATCTTTGACTAGAGTAGTCTTTCCTAGACCACCCATTCCCCACACAGAGATCACCTGGTATTCTTGGGTAGCTTGATTTGAAATTAGCTTGATAATCTCAACCTTTTCTTTTTCTCGCCCAACAAGGTGAGATTCCTCCAAAGCAGTCGCCAGCGTTCTGATGCGAGTTAACCTCTTTTTAATGGTACTTTTTTCATCAGCACCCTTGGATTGATCCTCTAATATTTCACCAGTGGGCACTGTAGAGTTGGTATCTGGACTGCTAGCGCCACAGTTTGAGCATGACTCTGGCTTAGTTAAATCTGAGAGACCTGTGCACAAGCAAGCAATGGTTATCCATGTTGACAACCCTATACATGAATGAATGTAAAATAATGCTAAATAAGTAGTCTATAAAAAGTGATTGAAATAGTTAAAATGCAACTTTCCCATTTGAACCCAAACTGACTTTTTCTCCTTCTCATTTCCTGAAGAGACTACAATCTAAGATACGAGCACGTGCAGGTATACACACAGGTTAGTACTCAAAGGGAGTGTGCATTAATCTGTCTGCAAAACGCTAACATAGAATGGGGTTATTATTTTTGACGGTTAGATACTACTTATATACTAGTATTGTTTATTTTCAATTTTCAAGGTGGCACACAACACAAGTGCTGCTTCACTGTCAATAACCGCAGGGTAATTACAGGGACCAAACTATTGTTTATTTAGCTATGGATAATACAGTACAAAAGGATATATTAATTACTAGAAACAACAAATGCAATGCTACTTGTTTGTTTATGTGGTTGATGTCAAACGAGACATGTACATTAAACTATTACCGATGCAATTAAGTCCAAAAGCATGAGGTAGAACTTTGAATATTACCTTCTCGTGGAAAGCATAAATATTCTGATCACCAGACAATTGCTTGAGTTCTGATACTACGCTTTCTTGCCCTGCGCATAAGCTTGCAACTTCTACTTGAGCAGTGCACACTATGATCCTGCTCGCCATGTTGTTATTTGGGAAGCAACTTTTAACCTGATCCCACGCCTCTATGGTGTTTAAGTCATTTATCACAATCAGGTACCTCCTCCCGCTCACGTACTCGTCAAACTTCTCAGCAAGCTCTTCTGTCATCTTCTCTGCTCCCAATAGAGCTTTAGCCCCTACACCCATGTGAAATTGCTCCACCATACTCTGAATGAAGTCTTTGGGATTAAAAGGATGCATCAACCTGACCCAGGCTCGGCACGGGAACTTGCCTTTAGTATCTTGATTCTCATAGACTCCTCTGACAATGGATATCTGCCCGAGATCGGCAGTTGTTCCCCACACTGCAATCACCCTAAGTTCATTCTCCTTCTGATTGATCAGCCGGGCAAGATCCAGTTTTGATTTCTCCTGCTTTGACATACACCTTACTTCCTCAATTCCAAACAATGTTGCCTGAGTAACGCTAGACTGCTCAGCAGCTGTGGCGATGGTGGAGCTAGAGCCCTTGATGAGATTGTAGCGCGTGTTTCTCTGGCTGACATCCTCAACATTGGCTCTGAGCTCCTTCATCTGCTTTGCCACACGGCGCCGGTCGAGTAGGTTGCGACGGATACGCCACCAAGACTGCTTCTTGAGGCGCACGGCGAATTCCTGGAGGGTGTCCTCGACGTCATAGGCCACGTCCCGGACTTGCTTCACCCAGACCTTGACCACCCTGTTGTCCCGGACTTGAGCAAAATCTTAAGAGGGGACAAAGAACACGAGAAGATTGGGGAGCAAACTCACAGTGGCTTCAATGGTGACCGCGGCCAGTGGCGACAGTAACTTTTCACGGCAAGCTCCCAGGCGAATCTATTCTGAGAACAAACCAAGAACGAAAATAAGATTTTATAATCCAGCAAAATACTTAGCACATTAATCAATGGGCACCGAGAACACATGGATGTGAAAGATTTCAGCTGGAACACATAGCAAGAAAGATGAGATCTACTCCCTCCGTTCCTAAATCCTTGTCTTTCTAGGAATTTCAACAAGTGACTACATACGAAGCAAAATGAGTGAATCTACACTCTAAAATATGTCTACATACATACATCCGTATGTAGTAGTCATTTGAAATGTCTAGAAAGACAAATATTTAGGAACGGAGTGAGTACTAATTACCTGGCTCAGCAGATCAGTGGATTCAGTGCATCATAACTCCAGTGCTCTTGCTGTTCTACTGCCACCCTGGATTCAACCAACACAAATCAGATCAGACTCTCAAGCAGGAGATCTGAGTTTCTAGTCCAACCATTGCTACTTTAACTGAAAAAAAATCGACAGAAAACATACCCAACAATCCACCGGCCTTCTCCCCTCTCCACAGGTGCCAAGATGGGCCGTATTCCTCGCAAGAACTTGCAAGGGCTCTGGCAGTGGGAGAGGCGAGCTCGGAGGTTGGCAGCGAAATGGGGGAGACTGAGATGGGAGGAAAGGAGCACTCGGTGGAGGCGGGGAGCAGAGGAAGACCAGGAACAGCAGTCAAGAGAAAAAGACACTAGGCTCTCGAAAGTAACAGAGCCCCCACGATGCCTCCCAATAGTACTGCTTTTGGCTGATGTGATTATTCAGTGGGTCACAGAGATACTGTATATATGGTCAGTCAGTCCACTAGCATTGGTTCATTGCATTTACCCTCCTCTCATTTCATTTACTGGTGAAGATTCTCTCATATATACAGTACACTGTTGCTTGGTCAGTTCACCTGCCATGCTTCATGCATTTACCTCTCTCCTCCTTCATGTATTTACTACTAGTATGCAGACATTTGGCAGGTGATAAATTTTACTTTTATACAGTAAGAGCATCTCCAACAACCGCATCAAAAGACGCGCGGTAATCTGGGTTTTTAGGGCGCGTGGGACGTTTTCGCGCGCTTCAGTGATGGCGGGAAACTAGCACGCACGGGAAACGATTGCGCGCGTGGGGGAAAAGGCGGCAGCTCGCGCGTACTTTTGGCGCACCGCTTCCGGCACGCCTATAAATTGCGGCGCTCGCCACGCGGCTATCCACACTGCCACGCGCGCCTCCCCCGCTTCCTCGTTGCTTCCTCGCCGCTCCAGCGCCGCGCCACCATACCGCCGCGTTGCCGAGGAGCGTCGGCCTACCGCGGCGTCCGCCAGCGCCCCAACGGCTGGTACTACGCCGAGATTCGGTCCGGCGACTTCCGGCTCGGCCTCGGCACTTTCGAGGCTGCACACTAGGCACTTTTGATTTATATGCAATTTAAGGTCAAAAATAACACTTAGTTTGCATATGTATGTGTGGTTTACTTAATGCCTTCTAAATCTCCGTCGTAACCATCATCGATAGCCCGCACCGTCCCGTCGCCGGCACCACCTTGCGGTGAGCCTCTTGTTCATGAATGTTTTATACCAAAAATTGATGTTTGTGTGATTTGGATATATAGTTACTCGTATAATTATCTTACCCGTACGTTGTTTGTTATACATAGTGCCATGGTTTTGATATCCATCCCCGTCGGTCCTCGTCCTTGTTATGATTCGGATGTGGTATATTCTCTTTTAAAACTATTTGTTGCATTTCGTGTTTATGACAAATTATACCCATCAAGTTGACATAGATATTTGTATGTAGGATTTATGTGAACCGAAAATTCCAACCGACCCTACTGTCGAGAGGTTAAATTTAGTTGAAAGAGAAAACGAGGATTTGAAAGAAAAATTGAAAAGAATTGAGGGGGAGAAGATGGAATTGGAGTTGCATGTTGCCGATGTCATCGATGATCACAAGATCAAGATGGAGAAAATGCGCTTGAAGATTAGAAAGATTAAAAAATATGACATTCATAGTGAGGCTTGGTATCATTATGCTATTGGATCAATTGTCATCTTAGTTGCGATCTTGATCGCATTTGTTGTTACATTTAAATTCTTTAGTTAGAGAGACATTTGTTTGTTGCATTTAAGTGTTGTATGAACTTGTATTAATTTGGTCTTTTCGGTGTTGTGTAATGAAGATGAGCCGACAATGAATGTACGATGACCGATGCTCTCCCGAGTTTATTAATGGCGTGCATACTTTTCTTCTTGCGGCTGAGGCAAACAAGCGGGCGGATGGTTTTATGCCTTGTCCACGTGCTGGCTGTAAGAATGATCACAATTATTCTACGTCAAGAACCATTCACGTCCACCTGTTTGAGTCCGTTTTCATGCCCCACTATAATGTTTGGACCAAGCACGGAGAAAAAGGGGTTATGATGGAAGACAATGAAGAAGAAGAGGACGACGACAGCTATCCTGGCCATGGGTTCCCTGAATACGATGATACAACAATGGGGGAAGAAGCTGAGCCGGCAATGCGGGAAGAAGCTGAAGAAGAGGCATAAGATGAGCCCACTGATGATCTAGGTCACGCCATTGCCGATGTAAAGAGAAACTGCGCAAGTGATTTGGAGAAAAATAAGTTGCAGCGCATGTTAGAGGATCATAAGAAATTGTTGTACCCGAATTGCGAAGCTGACAAGAAAAATTTGGGCACCACAATGAAATTGCTGCAATGGAAAGCAGAGACTGGTATATCTGACAAGGGATTTGGAAAGTTGCTAGTAATGATAAAGAATATGCTTCCAAAGGACAACGGATTTCCCGAGAGGACGTACGAAGCAAAGAAGGATGTCTGCCCTCTATGTTTAGAAGTGCAGAAGATACATGCATGCCCTAATGACTGCATTCTCTACGGCGGTGAGTACCGGGATTTGAATACTTGCCCGGTATGCGGTTGTAACGCCATCGATGCGGCTATAGCTCCCACATGTCGAGGCATGACTTAGAGACATAACCGCATTGAAAGTAATGTCGCAAATTAGGCAATCATCACAACATCACATGTAATATAAGTAATAAAAGGGGAGATACATAGTTGGCTTACATTCGTCACGTCACATCAAAGTACATAAATAACATCCATCATTCAAACACTCATGGCCCGACTACGGCGCCAAAATAGAAGAAAACCCAACATGCGACACGGCCCCGATCAAACCCCAACTAGGCACCACTACTGATCATCAGGAAAAGACACATAGCACTACAGGAAAAAAATTATAAGCCGTGTGTCTAATACACTCGGCTTATGCCAATTTGCACTCGGCTTATATATAAGCCGAGTAAAACTCCTGGTTTATAGGACACGGCTTACAGGGGACCGGATTACCAGGTATAAGCTGGGTGTCATGCTAGAAAAACTCGATTTATATATAAACTGAGTGTTTGCGCGAGGCACATAGTTTAATAAAGTAACATGACGGTAGCCATATGCTAATGGCCATGTGTCAGTATCAATGTGTAAGCCGAGTGCCGCCCGCAACGCTCGGTCTATATATATTATATATAAGCCGAGTGCCTCCTTCTCGGCTTATATTTGGCAGGCCGCCGCCTATAAGCCGGGTGCCTGGCACCTGTTACACACGGCTTATACCTTATAAGCCGAGTGCCAAATCTGAAGTATTATGGTTTGCAAGTATTCAAATGTATGTGTACACACCCAGATATTCGAGTATTCAAATGTATATGTATACACCCCGGCTACAAACGCCCAGACATATGCACTGCTGTTACACACACGAATCAATCGAGTGGATCGATTAGCTAGCTATATTATACATACTACTAGTCGTCTAGTACACGTGAGAGTAGATCGAGCGGCTCGATTAGCTGGATAGAGGCTAGCTTTGCTTGCTGGTGGATCGACGCGGCCGTGCTGGAGCACTCACCCGCCGGCGAGGAGGAGCACTGTATTGAGCTGAGCATGGACGGGTAGCTTCTGCTGCTGCTGCTTGCTCCGTTGACTGCTGCTCTTTGAGGAGGCTGCGGCACTTCGGCGTAGGCGGCGGCGGCGTGGAGTGGAGGAGTGGACAGAGAGGAGGGAGAGCCGGTAGCCGTTGAGGAGAGGATGGGGATATAATAAGGGAGAGAGGGGAGGGAGGAGAGAGGCCAACAGCCGTTCGATTTCGGAAGGAGCGCACGGGATATGCGGCTGAGTTCTTGCCATGTCACTGATCCGTGGCTCACACGGCTCAGCCAATGAGAAAAAAGCACAGGAGCTACATTATGTGTTTCTTTACTAGTACGTTTTCATATAAATTAGGACCCATAATTGCATTATTTTCTCATACATTTTTATCACAGCTTCTAGGTATCATATAAAGACACGCTACCAAGTTTCAAGAATTTCGGAGTTCGTTTGCATTCTCTGGAATTAAAAAACCAACAAACTTTATGTTTGGGTTGAATATTGGCGCCCTTGTGTTTGGAATTCCTTTTATTTTCTTGTATATGGTCTAAACACAGACTCAAGAATGCAAATATGAATTTTCAATCAAATTTTGCCAACTTTTTCACGCACCTGTAGTTCAAATTTAAATTATATCCGTTAAATGTCTAGAAATGCACTCAATGACTTAAATATAGCAAACGGAGCCCGAAAGATTCCAATTTTTTATATGAATCACGTAATGGTGTATATTGAGTGTAGAAAAAAAATTCAAGGTCAACGGATGTAGCAACGGTCGCGTTGCCTTCATACCTCGCTCGTTCCCTCTCGAAAACACGTTTCTTCCTCGGAGACGGTCTAGTTTTCAAGCGATGTACATCACAACTTTTACGAAATGTTTTCAAATTTATAACACAGCATTTAGGTGTCATATGAAGCCACCATGCCAATTTTCATGTTTTACGAAGTTTGTTTGCATTTTTGGGGATTTATAAACCGAAAAACTACATGTTCGGGATCGAGTCTTGGCACTCTCATGTTTGGAGTTCCTTTCTTTTTATTGCATATGTCCTATACATAGACTCAAGCACACAAATATGATTTTTTTTTACCCAACTTTGCCAACTTTTTCACGCACTTGTAGTTCAAAATTGAATTATATCCGTTACATGTCTAGAAATGCACTTAATGACTTAAATATAGCAAACGGAGCCCGAAAGATTCCAATTTTTTTACATGAATCACGTAATGGTGTATATTGAGTGTAGAAAAAAAATTCAAGGCCAACGGATGTAGCAACGGTCGCGTTGCCTTCATACCTCGCTCGTTCCCTCTCGAAAACACGTTTCTTCCTCGGAGACGGTCTAGTTTTCAAGCGATGTACATCACAACTTTTACGAAATGTTTTCAAATTTATAACACAGCATTTAGGTGTCATATGAAGCCACCATGCCAATTTTCATGTTTTACAAAGTTTGTTTGCATTTTTGGGGATTTATAAACCGAAAAACTACATGTTCGGGATCGAGTCTTGGCACTCTCATGTTTGGAGTTCCTTTATTTTTATTGCATATGTCCTATACATAGACTCAAGCACACAAATATGATTTTTTTTTACCCAACTTTGCCAACTTTTTCACGCACTTGTAGTTCAAAATTGAATTATATCCGTTACATGTCTAGAAATGCACTTAATGACTTAAATATAGCAAACGGAGCCCGAAAGATTCCAATTTTTTTACATGAATCACGTAATGGTGTATATTGAGTGTAGAAAAAAAATTCAAGGCCAACGGATGTAGCAACGGTCGCGTTGCCTTCATACCTCGCTCGTTCCCTCTCGAAAACACGTTTCTTCCTCGGAGACGGTCTAGTTTTCAAGCGATGTACATCACAACTTTTACGAAATGTTTTCAAATTTATAACACAGCATTTAGGTGTCATATGAAGCCACCATGCCAATTTTCATGTTTTACAAAGTTTGTTTGCATTTTTTGGGATTTATAAACCGAAAAACTACATGTTCGGGATCGAGTCTTGGCACTCTCATGTTTGGAGTTCCTTTCTTTTTATTGCATATGTCCTATACATAGACTCAAGCACACAAATATGATTTTTTTTACCCAACTTTGCCAACTTTTTCACGCACTTGTAGTTCAAAATTGAATTATATCCGTTACATGTCTAGAAATGCACTTAATGACTTAAATATAGCAAACGGAGCCCGAAAGATTCCAATTTTTTACATGAATCACGTAATGGTGTATATTGAGTGTAGAAAAAAAATTCAAGGCCAACGGATGTAGCAACGGTCGCGTTGCCTTCATACCTCGCTCGTTCCCTCTCGAAAACACGTTTCTTCCTCGGAGACGGTCTAGTTTTCAAGCGATGTACATCACAACTTTTACGAAATGTTTTCAAATTTATAACACAGCATTTAGGTGTCATATGAAGCCACCATGCCAATTTTCATGTTTTACAAAGTTTGTTTGCATTTTTTGGGATTTATAAACCGAAAAACTACATGTTCGGGATCGAGTCTTGGCACTCTCATGTTTGGAGTTCCTTTCTTTTTATTGCATATGTCCTATACATAGACTCAAGCACACAAATATGATTTTTTTTTACCCAACTTTGCCAACTTTTTCACGCACTTGTAGTTCAAAATTGAATTATATCCGTTACATGTCTAGAAATGCACTTAATGACTTAAATATAGCAAACGGAGCCCGAAAGATTCCAATTTTTTACATGAATCACGTAATGGTGTATATTGAGTGTAGAAAAAAAATTCAAGGCCAACGGATGTAGCAACGGTCGCGTTGCCTTCATACCTCGCTCGTTCCCTCTCGAAAACACGTTTCTTCCTCGGAGACGGTCTAGTTTTCAAGCGATGTACATCACAACTTTTACGAAATGTTTTCAAATTTATAACACAGCATTTAGGTGTCATATGAAGCCACCATGCCAATTTTCATGTTTTACAAAGTTTGTTTGCATTTTTTGGGATTTATAAACCGAAAAACTACATGTTCGGGATCGAGTCTTGGCACTCTCATGTTTGGAGTTCCTTTCTTTTTATTGCATATGTCCTATACATAGACTCAAGCACACAAATATGATTTTTTTTACCCAACTTTGCCAACTTTTTCACGCACTTGTAGTTCAAAATTGAATTATATCCGTTACATGTCTAGAAATGCACTTAATGACTTAAATATAGCAAACGGAGCCCGAAAGATTCCAATTTTTTACATGAATCACGTAATGGTGTATATTGAGTGTAGAAAAAAAATTCAAGGCCAACGGATGTAGCAACGGTCGCGTTGCCTTCATACCTCGCTCGTTCCCTCTCGAAAACACGTTTCTTCCTCGGAGACGGTCTAGTTTTCAAGCGATGTACATCACAACTTTTACGAAATGTTTTCAAATTTATAACACAGCATTTAGGTGTCATATGAAGGCACCATGCCAATTTTCATGTTTTACGAAGTTTGTTTGCATTTTTTGGGATTTATAAACCGAAAAACTACATGTTCGGGATCGAGTCTTGGCACTCTCATGTTTGGAGTTCCTTTCTTTTTATTGCATATGTCCTATACATAGACTCAAGCACACAAATATGATTTTTTTACCCAACTTTGTCAATTTTTTCACGCACTTGTAGTTCAAAATTGAATTATATCTGTTAAACATATAGAAATGCACTTAATGGCTTAAATATAGCAAACGGAGCCCGAAAGATTCCAATTTTTTACATGAATCACGTAATGGTGTATATTGAGTGTAGAAAAAAAATTCAAAGCCAACGGATGTAGCAACAGTTGCGTTGCCTTCATACCTCGCTCGTTCCCTCTCGAAAACACGTTTCTTCCTCGGAGACGGTCTAGTTTTCAACCGATGTACATCACAACTTTTACAAAATGTTCTCAAATTTATAACACAGCATTTAGGTGTCATATGAAGGCACCATGCCAATTTTCATGTTTTTCGAAGTTTTTTTGCATTTTTTTGGTATTTATAAACCGAAAAACTACATATTCGGGATCGAGTCTTGGCACTCTCATGTTTGGAGTTCCTTTCTTTTTATTGCATATGTCCTATACATAGACTCAAGAATACAAATATGATTTTTTTACCCAACTTTGTCAACTTTTTCACGCACTTGTAGTTCAAATTGAATTATATCTGTTAAAGATATAGAAATGCACTTGAGTGTAGAAAGATTCCACATTTTTACATGGATTACTTAATGGTGTATATTGAGTGTAGAAAAAAAATCAAGGCCAGCGGATGAAGGAACGGTCGTGTCGCCTTCACACCTCGCTCGTTCCATCTCAAAAACATGTTTCTTCCTCGGAGATGGTCTAGTTTCCAAGCGATGTACATCACAACTTTTACGAAACGTTCTCAAATTTTTACCACAATATTTAGGTGTCATATGAGGGCACCATGCCAATTTTCATGCTTTTTGGAGTTCATTTGCATTTTTGGAATTTATAAACCGAAAAACTAGATGTTCGAGATCGAGTCTTGGCACCCTCATGTTTCGAGTTCCTTTCTTTTTATTGTATATTGCCTAGACATAGACTCAAGAACACAAATATGACTTTTTAACCCAACTTTCTCAACCTTTTCACACGCTTGTAGTTCAAATTTGAATTATATCCGTTAAAGATATATAAATGCATTTAATGGCTTAAATATAGCAAACAAAGCCCGAAAGATTCCAAATTTTTACATTGATCAAGTAATGGTGTATATTGAGTGTAAAAAAAAATTCAAGGCCAACGGTTGAAGGAACAGTTGTGTCGCCTTCACACCTCGCTTGCTCCATCTCAAAAACACGTTTCTTCTTCGGAGATGGTCTAGTTTCCAAGCGATATACATCACACCTTTTACGAAACGTTCTCAAATTTTCACCACGGCATTTAGGTGTCATGTAAGGGCACCATGCCAATTTTCATGCTTTTCAGAGTTCGTTTGCATTTTCCAAATTTTATAAAAAGAAAAACTACATGTTCGGGGTCAAGTATTGGCACCCTCCTGTTTGGAGTTAATTTATTTTTCTTGCATATGGCCTAAACATAGACTCAAGAACACAAGTATGATTTTTTAAGCTAACGTTGTCAACTTTTTCACGCACTTGTAATTCAAATTTGAATTATATTCGCTAAAGATATAAAAATGTACTTAATATAAGCCGAGTGTTGTCGCGGGGCACACGGCTTATAGGCCATATAAGCCGAGTGCTGTCGTAGTGCACACGGCTTATAGGCCATATAAGCCAAGTGCTGTCGCAGGGCACACAGCTTACAGACTGCTCTGTGACGGCACCGTCAATCACCTCCGTTTTGGACACATGGCAGCTATCTTTGCCGTGTCTGCTCTATAAGCCGAGTGCTTTTTTGTGTAGATGCCGTGTACCTCATGTAAGCTGAGGGCTTTTCGGCACCACTCGGCTTATAGACTCCCATAAGCCGAGTCATTTTTATTTGCCGGGTGTTTTTTCCAGTAGACTCGGCTTAGAGTGACATAAGTCGAGTACCCGAAAAAAAGAACCCGGCTTATACTATTTCACACGGCAAAACGTATTTTTCCTGTAGTGTAGTAATGCTGAGAGTCCTCGTCGAACTCCCACTTGAGCTCGTACTCGTCACCTGGAGCGGAAACACCTGGACCTGCATCTGATATAGTAGGAATCTGTGAGCCACAGGGACTCACCAATCTCGCATCCTCGCGATCAAGACTATTTAAGCTTATAGGAAGGGGTAAGGCAAATATATGTGGAGCTGCAGCAAGCGACTAGCATATATGGTGGCTAACTTATACGCACAAGAGAGCGAGAAGATGAGGCAAAGCGCGAGCGAGAATCTAGAGGAACAACCTGCGCAAGCATTACTCCAACACCGTGTCTACTTCCCGGACTCCGCCGAGAAGGGGCCATCACGGTAACACACACGGTTGATTCATTTTAATTAAGTCTATGTTTAAGTTATCTACAACCGGACATTAACAAATTCTCATCTGCCATAACCGCGGGCACGGCTTTCAAAAGTTCAATCCCTGCAGGGGAGTCCCAACTTAGCCCATGACAAGCTCTCACGGTCAACGAAGGAATAGACCTCCACCCGGGACATTCCGATCAGGCTCGGTATCCCAGTACAACAAGACATTTCGACAGGTTAAAACTAAACCAGCAACACCGCCCGAATGTGCCGACAAATCCCGATAGGAGCTGCACATATCTCTTTCTCAGGGCACACTCAGATGAACACTACGTACAACTAAAACCAACCCTCGAGTTGCCCGAGGTGGCGCTGCAAGTGGCTCTGTTTGGATCAACACTCAGAGGAGCACTGGCCCGGGGGGGTTTAAATAAGATGATCCTCGGGCTCCGGAAACCCAAGGGAAAAAGAGGCTAGGTGGAAAATCGTAAAACCAAGGTTGGGCATTGCTGGAAAAGCTTTAATCAAGGCGAACTATCAAGGGGTTCCCATTATAACCCAACCGCGTAAGGAACGCAAAAATCCGGGAATATAACACCGATATGACGGAAACTAGGGCGGCAAGAGTGGAACAAAACACTAGGCGAGAGACCGAGCCTTCCACCCTTTACCAAGTATATAGATGCATTAAGATAACATAGCATTATAATGATATCCCAACAAGTAAATAAATGTTTCAATAAGGAACGGCTCCAATCTTCACCTGCAACTAGCAATGCTATAAGAGGGGCTGAGCAAAGCGGTAACATAGCCAATCAACGGTTTGCTAGGACATGGTGGGTTAGAGGTTTGACATGGCAATTGGGAGGCTGACAAGCAAAAGGTAGGCATCGTAGCATTGGCATAGCAAAAGAGCGAGCAAAACTAGCATAGCAAAGATAGTAGTGATTTCGAGGGTATAATCATCTTGCCTGCAAAGTTGTCAGAGTTGACTGGATCCTCAAAAGCAAACTCAACGGGCTCCTCGTTAGCGAACTCGTCTCCCGGCTCTACCCAAACAAGACAAACAAGCAACAAGGATACAATCAACCCCGTGCAAGCTCAAACAATAAGATGCAATGATGGTATGCTATGCGGGATGCGATGCGGGATGCAAAATGCAAGATATGATAGGAAATGCATGAACCTGGCCTCAACTTGGAAAACCAAGTGTGCCACTGGAAATATGGGATGAAATCGCTTGAAAACAATATAAAGATCATCGGAATCGGAGTTACGGTTTGGAAATGGCAAGCGATTCAAATATGACACCGGTCTGCGATTTACAGCAAGTAGGCATCTAAATGCAACGAAATGAACACGCTACAGCCACCAAACATGGCAACAAAAAACATGGCAGGGAAGCATTCAAGATGCTTAACAAAAGACTAGCACTGAGCTACGGCCAATTCATCCATTATGAGGTTCAAACAAGCATGGCAAAAACGCAAATGCAAAACAGATTTCAGACTTAGTGAAATTAACACTTGTCTAAAATCTCAGATCATGAAGCCCTCTTCGGAGCAACAAAACAACATGCTACAGGACCTGATTAAGACAAAGAAGAACATGGCATGGAGCTACTCAACAAGCTTAACAAAAGACCCTAAGTGACCTGGGGCCAAAAGGGATCACAAAATATACTAACAAGCACACGAACATAGCTAAAACACAATCAGTTTTCAGACTTAGTGAAAACTGAGACATGCTAAAATTTAACTCACGAAGGCATGTAAACGAGCTCGATGCACTCACTACGGTGCAAATCATGGCAAGGCAAGCATATATCCATTAAGAAGGCACAAAATGCTAGCTACACATGGCAAGAACAAAGGCTTAGCATGCACGGATCAACTACAATAGCATCGGCAAAATCGCAAACAAGTTGACGATCTGCCCAGATTCACAACGAAACAAAAGTAGAGCTCGATTGACTCAAGCTAGGGTGCTCCATAATTGCAAGTAAATACATGGATGGATAGAGCATAACAAGATTAACAAAACTCCTTTACTGATCATCCTCAAAAGAGGCACGGATCACTAGGAAATAGCATGGACATATGGCATCATGAACTAAACAATCTCAGACTTAGTGAAATTACTAAGTCCCTGAAAACAGATTTACCGGGTGCCTCACTTTGCAAGATTGCACAAGTCACCACACACATCCTAAAAATGCATGGGTTGCACCTTTGGAAAGATAACAAGATGCTTCACAAAACATATGAAGGACTCACACGCATATCATGCACACAACAATCATGGCAAAAATGACAAAAGTCTAAGATGAACTAGCAGATCTGACAATTAACTCACGAAGCCTCCTTCTAACAGCATTTCGGGCATCACGATGCACTCAAATGAGAATGATGCAATGGAATGAAATGATGTGCTCGTCGAGACGAACATTTTGATATGCTATATGTCCAAAACGGAGCTACGGATGCGGAGATATGGCCGGTCAAAGTATGCATAAAAAATTAGGAGGAGAGGGGAAAAAGTCAACCCCTAGGGTTTTTTTAGATCTAGATCCGGATCCGACGCACTGTTCACCAGCGCGACTCCCGAGGTTGGCCGGCGTTGAGGACGACGGCGGCCGGAGTTGGAGGGATCGGAGGAGGACGGCGGGGCCGGGCGCGGGCAGCGGCCGGAGCGGCAAGGCGGCGCCGGACGTGGACGGGGGCGGCGCCGGCTCGGGGTGGCCGCGGTGGCGCGGTGGCGCCGGAGCGGCGAGGCAGCACCGGACGGCAACGGGGGCCGCGGTGGCGCCGACGACGGGGAAGGAGGCGGGGCTGGTGCGAGGCGGCGGCGGGGGCCGGCCTCGGGCTCCCGGGCCGCGGCGGCGGCGGGGTCAGGCGACGCCACGTGGCGCAGCTCGATTGGCGGCGGCGGGCGGTGGTGGACACGTCCGGCCCGAATCGGACGTGTCCGTCGGCGGGAGGTGCGGCGGATCTGGAGATTTTAGGGTTTCGAGAGGGAGAGAGATCCGAATTTCGGGGGGGGGGGGAGGGTCTATTTATAGGCATAAGTGGAGTTAGGAGAGTCCAAATGAGGTGCGGTTTTCGGCCACGCGATCGTGACCGAACGCTCTAGGTGATGAAGCAGAGTTTGGTGGGTTTTGTGCCAAATTGGAGGGGTGTTGGGCTGCAACACACACGAGGCCTTTTTGGTCCCTCGGTTAACCGTTGGAGTATCAAACGAAGTCCAATTGATACGAAACTTGACAGGCGGTCTACCGGTAGTAAACGAAGGCCGCTTGGCAAGTTTCGGTCCAATCCGGAAACTTTTAATCCCCACACACAAAAGAAAGCTAGAAATGACCACCGGAGGAGAACGAAGCGCCAGAATGCAAAACGGACAACGGGGAAAATGCTCGAATGCATGAGATGAATACGTATGCAAATGCAATGCACATGATGACATGATATGAGATGCATGACAACGAAAACAACACACGGAGACAAAGACCCGAACCCGAGAAAATAAATATAACTTAACGCCGGAAATGGCAGGAGTTGGAGTACAAATTGGGAAAGTTATATCCGGGGTGTTACAACACTCCACCACTACGAAAGGATCTCGTCCCGAGATCTAGGACTGAAAGAACGCCGAGTACTCAGAACGGAGGTGATCCTCGCGTTCCCAGGTAGCTTCACGGTCGGAATGGTGTGACCACTTGACCTTGAGAAATTTGATTGTCTTGTTGTGAGTCTTGCGTTCAGTCTCTTCAAGAATAGCAACTGGGTGCTCATGATAAGAGAGATCTTCTTGGAGCTCAATGTCCTCGAAGTTTACTGTGCGGTCAGGAGTCTTGAAGCACTTTCGAAGCTGAGAGACATGGAACACATCATGAACATTTGCAAAGTTTGAAGGAAGCTCGAGTTGATAGGCGAGGTCGCCTCTCTTGCTGACAATCTTGAAAGGTCCGACGTATCTAGGGGCAAGCTTCCCTTTGATACCGAAGTGACGAGTACCTTTCATAGGAGATACGCGGAGGTAAACATGATCTCCGATCTCGAACGCCAAATCACGGTGCTTACTATCATAGTAGCTCTTCTGACGGGATTGGGCTGCTTTGAGGTTATCACGAATGACTTTGCACATTTCTTCTGCCTCTGTGATTAAGTCATTACCCAGCAGCTGACGTTCACCGATTTCAGACCAGTTGAGAGGGGTACGACACTTTCTGCCATACAGAATTTCAAATGGGGCCTTGCCCGAACTTGCTTGAAAACTGTTGTTGTAGGAGAATTCAGCATAAGGAAGACAATCCTCCCACTTCATGCCGAAGGAGATCACACAAGCCCTGAGCATATCTCCAAGAATCTGGTTGACACGCTCGACTTGACCGCTTGTTTGAGGATGGAAAGCTGTGCTGAAGCGGATGTTGGTGCCCATGGCCTTCTGAAAAGAATCCCAAAACTTGGAGGTAAAGATGCTGCCACGGTCTGAAGATATCACCTGAGAAATACCGTGCAGAGAAACAATTCGAGAGGTATAGAGTTCCGCCAATTGAGCTACAGTGATCGACTCTTTGATAGGCAGAAAGTGAGCCACTTTGGTGAGCTTGTCGATGACAATGAATATAGCATCATTGCCACGCTTGGACTTTGGAAACCTAGTCACGAAGTCCATTTCAATGTGGTCAAACTTCCATTCTGGAATGGCAAGAGGTTGGAGGAGACCTGCTGGCCTTTGGTGTTCTGCCTTCACTCTTCTGCAGACATCACATTCATTCACGAATTGAGCGATCTCGCGCTTCATTCGAGTCCACCAATAAGCTTGCTTGAGGTCCTGATACATCTTTGTACTCCCAGGGTGGATGGAGAGGAGAGAATTGTGAGCCTCGTTCATGATCACTTTACGAAGTTCACCTTTGGGTACAACAATTCGATCCTCGAAGAAGAGAGTGTCCTTGTCATCAAGGCGGTAGCACTTGTACTTGGACTGACTCTTAGCAATCCCAGTCTTCGCCTTTTTCACCATAGCATCAAGAAGCTGGGCGTGGCGAATCTGGTCTTCCAAGGTAGGAGAGACTTGAAGGTTGGCGAGGAAACCTTGAGGAACAGCTTGCAGATTCAGTTTGCGGAAAGCTTCACAAAGCTCGGGTTGATAAGGCTTAAGAATCAGACTGTTGCAATATGCTTTTCTGCTCAAAGCGTCAGCGATCACATTGGCCTTGCCTGGAGTATACTCGATACTCGGATTATACTCTTTAATCATTTCGACCCATCGAGTTTGCCTGAGGTTGAGATTAGGCTGAGTGAAGATTTACTTGAGACTCTTGTGATCAGTGAAAATGTCCACTTTTCTTCCCAATAGAAGATGTCTCCAAGTCAAAAGAGCACGCACAACTGCCGCCAACTCGAGATCATGAGTGGGGTAGTTCTTCTCATTAGGCTTCAACTGGCGAGAGGTATAAGCAACAACTTTCTTCTCTTGCATCAAAACTGCGCCAAGACCTTGGAGAGAGGCATCACAAAAGACCTCGTATGGCTTGGATTCATCAGGCGGAGTCAAAACTGGAGCAGTGATCAACTTCTCTTTCAAAGTGTTGAAAGCAATATCACACTCCGGAGACCAAACGTACTTGACGTGCTTCTAAAGGAGATTAGAGAGAGGCTTCGCGATCTTGGAAAAGTTTTCAACGAATCTTCGGCAATAGCTTGCGAGACCGAGGAAACTATGGAGTTGCTTCACATTCTGAGGAGGTTCCCAATTCACAATTGCAGACACCTTCTCAGGATTCACGGCAATGCCCTTGGCAGAGATGATATGACCAAGATAAAGAACCTCATCGAGCCAAAATTCACACTTGGAGAACTTGGCGTAGAACTGATGTTCCCTGAGCTTATCCAGAACCAAATGCAAGTGTTTGGCATGATCTTCCTTGTTCTTGGAGAAAACTAGAATGTCGTCGAGATAGACCAAAACGAAGTCATTGGTGTAGGCGTTGAAGATGAAGTTCATCATGCGAGAAAACGTCAGAGGAGCGTTGATAAGGCCAAAAGACATGACAGTGTATTCATATGAGCCAAAGCTTGTCCTGAAAGCCGTCTTGGGAATATCTTGCTCACGGATACGAATCTGATGATAACCCATACGGAGATCAAGCTTGGAGAATACTTGAGCACCTTTGAGTTGTTCGAACAGCTCATTGATGTTGGGAAGTGGGTATTTGTTCTTGATGGTCTTTTTTTTCAATGGACGGTAATCCACACAAAGTTGGTCCGATCCATCCTTCTTCTTCACAAAAAGAACACCACAACCCCACAGAGAAGAACTAGGCCGGACGAGACCCATTCTCTCTTGCTCATCGAGTTGTTTCTTCAGCTCCTTCAACTCTTCAGGTCCGAGCTTGTAAGGACGTTTGCACACAGGTTCCGTGCCGGGCTCAAGATCAATAACGAATTCAACTGGCCGGTGCGGAGGCATTCCTGGGAGCTCTTCTGGAAAAACGTTTTGATATTCGCAAACGACTAGAATTTGCGAGATAGCATCCAGTTCACCCTTCTCATTGAGAGAAAATAGTCGGATGGTATCATCACGAGGGGCAAAGACAATTACATCCTCAGACGAATGAGTCAATTGAATCTGCCTGGCTGCACAATCAAGCTGAGCCTTGTGCTTAGAAAGCCAATGCATTCCGAGAATAAGATCAATATCCGAGTTACCAAGAACCACCGGAGAAGAGAGAAACTTGTAATCACCCAATGTGATAGAGACATCTGGGACGCAATTGTTATAAGTCATTTGCTTGCCCGGAGACACAATCTTCAACGGAACAGGAATCCTATCGGTCACAAAATCATGCTTGTCCACAAATGGAGTTGAAATAAAAGAAAGCGATGCACCAGTATCAAAAAGTACTTTTGCAGGAATATCATTAACAGGAAGGTTACCCATGATCACATCTGGCGAGTCCTCTGCCTGAGCTGCATTCAGCAAGTTAACCTTGGCGTGCTTGGGGTTATGCTTGACCACTGCTGTACTTGTCGATCTCACAGGAGGAGCAGGAGGAAGACGCCTCTGGTTGAAACACTTGTTGGCATAGTAACCCTTTTCTTGGCACTTGTTGCACGTGACTTCTGAAAGCGGACGGTGGTACGGAGCACTCGGTCTTGGAGGTTGAGATGAAGACTTGTTCTTAAAGCCAGGGTTGGGTGGGTGGGAAGAACCATTGCCACTTTTTCTCTTCTGCTGATACGGCTGACGGAACGGAGGGGGAGGAAGCGAAAACTTCTGCTGCTTGGCCACTTGAGTAGAGGAAGAAGGAGTAGCATCTCTGACTCGCTTCTTGGAAGCATCACACCTCAACTGAGCAGCCTCTTGCTTCAGTGCCATGTTGTAGAACTCATCGTATCTCAACGGCTCAAAGAGGACAAGAGCGAGCTGAATTTCTTCTCTGAGACCACCCCTGAACTGGTATATCATGTGTAACACCCTCGATGCGATTAAATCTCCCACGTGTCGAGGCACGACTTAGAGGCATAACCGCATTGAAGGCATATGTCGCAAGTGAGGTAATCTTCACACAACCCATGTAATAATAATAAGGAAAGAGATACATAGTTGGCTTACAAGCGCCACTTCACACAATACATGATTAAAGCATTACATCAAACAAATACACTCATGGTCCGACTACGGAACCAAAATAAAAGAAGAACCCCAAATGCGACAAAGGTCCCCGATCGACCCCAACTGGGCCCCACTACTGATCAACTAGGACGAAACAACACAAATGAACAAGGTCTTCAACGAGCTCCTCCTGAGCTGGGTTGCGTCATCTGCACGGACTCAACGGCACCTGCAAGCTGGTTTTGGAAGTATCTGTGAGCCACGGGGACTCAGCAATCTCGCACCCTCGCGATCAAGACTATTTAAGCTTATGGGTAAGGTAAAGGTATGAGGTGGAGCTGCAGCAAGCGACTAGCATATATGGTGGCCAACATACGCAAATGAGAGCGAGAAGAGAAGGCAAAGCACGGTCGATAAAAGTATGATCAAGAAGTGATCCTAGACTACCTACGTCAAGCATAACTCCAACAATCGTGTTCACTTCCCGGACTCCGCCGGAAAGAGACCATCATGGTTACACACGCTGTTGATTCATTTTAATTAAGGTCGACTTCAGGTTTTCTACAACCGGACGTTAACAAATTCCTATCCGCCCATAACCGCGGGCACGGCTTTCGAAAGATCAAATCCCTGCAGGGGTGTCCCAACTTAGCCCATGACAAGCTCTCACGGTCAACGAAGGAATAGACCTCCAGCCGAGACATTCCGATCAGACTCGGTATCCCAGTACAACAAGACATTTCGACAGGGTAAAACAAAACCAACAACACCGCCCGAATGTGCCGACAAATCCTGATAGGAGCTGCACATATCTCTTTCTCAGGGCACACCGGATCGTCCAAACTTCCGGTAGGCCAGCCCAGAGTTGCCCCTGGTGGCCACCGGCGGCTGACAAGTTGGACCAACACTCAGAGGAGCACTGCCCCCCCCCCCCGGGGGGGGGGGGTAAAATAATGATGACCCTTAGGAGCGCGACTCCCAAGGGAAAAGAAAACTCTAGGGGCAAATGGTAAAACCAATGTTGGGCATTGCTGGAGGAGCTTTACTTAAGGCGAACTGTCAAGGGGTTCCCATTATAGCCCAACCGCGTAATGGACGCAAAATCCGGGAACATAACACCGATATGACGGAAACTAGGGCGGCAAGAGTGGAACAAAACACCAGGCATAAGGCCGAGCCTTCCACCCTTTACCAAGTATATAGATGCATTAATTAAATAAGATATATTGTGATATCCCAACAAGTAAACATGTTCCAACAAGGAACCACATCTCCATGTTCCAACAAGGAACAAACTTCAATCTTCACCTGCAACTAACAACGCTATAAGAGGGGCTGAGCAAAGCGGTAACATAGCCAATCAACGGTTTTCTAGGACATGGTGGGTTAGAGGTTTGACATGGCAATTTGGGAGGCTGACAAGCAAATGGTAGGCATCGTAGCATTGGCATAGCAAAGAGCGAGCATCTAGCAAAGCAAAGATAGTAGTGATTTCGAGGGTATGATCATCTTGCCTGAAATCCCGCAAGGAAGAAGAACGAGTCCATGAAGAAGACAAGCGGACGAAGTTGAACGGATCCTCACAAGCTCGACGTTATCGGAACCAACCCGAAGAAGCAACACCGGAAAGGAGCAAACAACATAGTAAACAACCACCACATAAGCATGGCATGATGCACAACCAAGTATGATGCATGTCCGGTTTAATGAAGCATGGCATGACAAAATGCACAAAACAATCCTACAAATTAAGTGGAGCTCAATATGCAACAAGTTGCATATTGACGAAACACCACATTCATGTTATTTAATTCTCTCCCGGTTATGTACCCAACAATATTAAATGTTATTAAGCATGGCAAGAGGTGAAGCATAAAAGAAACTATCTAACTAAGAAATTTAAATGGGGCCGGATATAACAAACAACAAATCCGGTAAATCCCCATATGCATTAGTAATTTATTGCAACAACAATTTAAACATTTTAATTGTTGTTATCATGATGCGGATGACATGAACAAGTTTATGCAATTTTTATTAAAAGTTGACAAGAGCATTATAAGGCATTTGTCACCGTGGTGGAAGGAAAAGGGTGCCACGGCAACGATAATGAAAACGGTGCCATGGCGGCGTTCCGGTTCCGGTAACTCGATTGAGATACCGATGCAAAGGAGAAGTGTGCGGAACGTGACAAGCAAGGATGGTGGGGTGATCTCGGATACCGAGTTCCCACATGTCGTTGGCAAGGCAAAAAGAGGGGCGACGTTATCGAACAAGGGTGCATCTCATACAACATGCATTCATTTACGGGCATCGTCTCGGGGTTATACCTTCGAAGCGTGTGTTATCGGAACGGATCGAGTTCGGTGGTAGGGGTACACTTGTCGAAGGGGAAGTAGTTGTTCACGGGTCGTCGTGGGAAGTAGAGGAAGTAGTCGTTCAAGCGTCCGATGGTAATGGTACTCGGTCGATTCGAAGAGGTACTTGGGGTCATTCGAACTTGCCGATCTCGTCATCTCAAAGGGGTACTTGATGTTCTTAACGATTCCGAAGACGAGGTAGAGGTACACTTGTTGTAGGGGGTACTTGTCGGATCCACGGCGACGGTAGAGGTACAAATGTTCTCGCGGTACTTGTCGGTCCAGTCTTGGTGTAGATGTACATCGCAAACTTAGTGGTACTCATGGACTTCGGCGCCGGTAGTCGTACACGGTTCGTAGGGGTACTCGGCGTTTTCATGTAGCCGAACTTGAGGGGCACCGACATCGTGGTACTTGGTGTCCATGGGTACTTGACAGTCTGTCGTGGTACTTGGCGCTGTTCCTGTTCAGTGGTCGGTGGACTTGGCGAAAAAAACACCGGCTGTAGTGATACACGGCTTGTAGATGTTCGGATCACCGGAAGAGGTACTTTACGTCCACGGAAGTTAACAGCGGAGGCCACGGACATGACTTGGGGTCCCCGAACCCATGGAAACGGCCGACAGCAGGAGACTGCTAGTGGAGGCAGGGCCACGCCGAGGTCGAAGGTGGCCGGGCGAGCTCGACGGAGGTCATCCGCTGTCGTACGAAGCAGGAGCAGCAAAGCGCAGCAGCGCACGAAGCTGCAGGCCAGCACGATGGCATCCATGGCCGGCGGCCATGCAGGTCGCGCGAGGTAAGGCGGCGAGCAAAAGAGCGGCGAAGTGCCATGACTGAGGGAGTAGAAGGAAAGGATTGGGTGCTGGGGGGAGTAGCAAGACGCGCCATGGTGGTGGCTGTGAGCTCCTGTGCAGGGGGGAGGAGAGGGCAGCCTGGTGGTGGTGGCATTGGAGGAACACGGCGCTGGCTTCGGGGAGCTCTCTCGGGCGCGGCTGGAGGACACCAGAGACGCATCCAGGGAGGCGGGTGCTGCACGGAGGCTCGACGAGGGCCGGATTGATGCTCGGGGACGGGCGCGTCCATGGGCGGCGTCCTACTGGTGGTCGGCGGCACAGCGCCATGGCCGAGGCCGAGGTCGGGGCCGCGGGAATCGGGCGTGAGCGAGAGGGTGTGGCGGCGGCAGAAGACTAGCGAGAGGAGGAGAGGGATCGAGGGGAGATGGGATCGGGGAGATGGGGTCGTTCCTCTCTCTCTGGCGGCGCTGGAGAGAAAGACGAGAGGGAGAGGGGGATCGAACGCAGGTAGAGAGAGGGAGTTCGGTCAGCGCTAGGTTTAGGAGGGGTGTGGGCTGCGGCTGGGCCTTGGGCCGGCGCGGGAGGTTGGGAGGCCCAGGCTGCTGGGCTCCTTCTCTCTCTCTCTTTGCTCTATTAAAAAAACAGAAAAAAGGAAGAAAAGGGAAGAAAAGAAAAAGGTTAGAGAAAGAGTTGGGCACGGGGATAATTTCCACGGACTCGTAAAAAAGTGCACAGTCCATGAAAAATAGGAGTGGCAAGATTGCAAGAATTAAATTCAAAAACATTTGAATTTAATTCAAAAGGTTTGAGCAAGGACTAGGAATTAGAGGTTTCCAAAAAGTTGGGATTTTTGGTGGAGCTCCGGAAGATGATGAAAGAAATATAAGGCAAGGTTAGAGAGTCAACACTTGAAGAAGAAAAAGGCCAAGGGATTTAATATGCAAGTGTGTTAAGGTGAATTCCAAATAAATGGAATATGGCTCCCTAACAATATTGGGAGGATATGTTATAAAGAGAAACCACCATGTGAGTTCCCTCGATTTAAATGGATCGAAGATCCATACCATTTATTTAGTGAGTTTTAAAATGGGTTGCAAGATGACATGATGCAATGCACATGATGCAAGGATGAAATGCAACGAACCAAACAAATCACACAACGAATCTCGGAAACCCTGGAAGACATCTGAAGCTCCGGTCTTGGGGCGTTAGAACACTCCACCACTACGAGAGGATCTCGTCCCGAGATCTAGAATGGCACCGGAGGGAAAACGGAAGAGAAAGAGGAGAGGTAAAACTAAGTTGCTTCTTTGACAAACGAGTGAAACTACGAACCTTGAAAGGTTGAACAAATTGAAAGAAAGAATGCAACAAGGAAGAACAAGTTGAAAGCACTCCGTTAGCAAGGAGGGACAAAGAACATTGCGAAAAACCTTGAGGTTGAAGGGCAAGATATATATTGAAAGCACTCTGGTTAAGAAGTTATGCAAGACTTGATACGGTGAAAAGAACTTGAGCAGAGGACACGACACTCCGGTTAAATGGATAGGCATGAAAAAAAAGCATGATCTTTGACAAAAAGAGATGATTGGTTGAAAAGAGCAACAACACAATGCCTCCGGAACGAAAGAATAGAATATAGATAATTGAAATAAAAGAATGGAGAAGAAAATGCCAACTTATGCCACAAAAGAGCTTGAGAAGGCATCCTTAGGAGACGGGTCGAGCGGAGTTGTTGGAACACCAACAACGAAAAGAATACGCTTGATATGGTCTTATAGAATGCATCTCAAATTATGAGGTGACAACCTGCCACTAACGAAAACAATGGATTTGAATTGATAAAAATAAGGAGGCGAGAAACTATTTCATCGGGAGAATAAATGAAGAACTTGGGTCATTTATGAGCACCATAAATAGCAACAATCCTCAGGGAAGGCTTTAGGTGAAATATAACCCAAGGTAATTCCAATGACGAGATTGATGGATTTAAAATACCTCATTCTTAATAACATGTCAATCATGAAACATGAACTCAAATTATCAAGAATTAAATAATACCACCTCCAATAATACGGAAGAAAGAATAGCACTCCGAATAGCAAGATGAAGAAAGCTTGAGCTCCTTTGAAAAGAATCTCACTGAACACTTGGAGAAGGAATTAAATCTTTAATGAGCCGACATGTAGAGCCTCCATGAAGAACGCCAGTAAACAAAGGATTGAAAAGAAAGAGAAATTGAAAACACAAGGTGAAGCCTTGCAAAGATTTAGATGGATCTTCGTGATAATATAATTGAAAGAGGTTGGAACTCCGGGAAAGAAAAGATGAAAACAAGTGAAACCAAGAATTTGAAGGGCCTCCGGAATAAGAATTAATCATTTGGGTGAAATAAGAATAAGAATTACATTATGCTTATCCTTCACCAATTAAATTGATGACAAACCATGGATTTGGCATACTACTTATTCTCATAGAAAGGATTAAGATGGATATAGCGCAACTTGAGAAAGTCTTCAACGAACCACCGGTAGAATTGAAACAACCAATAAATAAATATGATCAGGAGGAAGAGAAATCTTGAACGAACCACCGTAAGAAATGAAAATGAATGAAGATAATATAAAGAAACACCGGGAAGAATTAGAGAACAAAAGAAGATACTTGACGGAATTTATATACATGAGAAACGAAGAGAACACGAGCCGATTAAAGATCACTTGAACGAAGCACCGGTAGGATTGGAGAATGATAACTGAAAGCTGAGAATTAATAAATCTTAGATGATGGGCTCCGGATGAACAAACTGAAAAGGCTCCTGAATTACTCCGGATGGTTGAAAAGAATATCTCACAATCGCAACTAATTATGAGAGGATGGCAACAAGACAGAATCGCGAAACTTGAAGAGAATGGAGCAAGATTGAGAGAAAAATCTTCTTCGGTCTTCAAATGATGAGAATGACAAGGAGAAACACCACCATCAATTATTTAGACACTCCGGAATGAAAATGGGAAGGTTGAGCCAACGATGGAAAGAATTTGGAAGATCTTGGAGAAAAACATAAGACTGGCGACAATCATTCTTACGTCAAACTTCAAAAGAATTTAGGATAGCTCTGGGAAAATTAGAAGAGTCAGGTAAGATCCTGGGAAAAGACATGTGGGATAGGGCCCACTCAAAAGATACACCGTTGAACGATTACTTGAAAAGAGAGATTGCACCGGTTGAATTAAATGTCTAGAATGAGATAACAACCTCGAAATAGCTTGAACGGATTAAGAGTGGAAACACGAATCTTCTGAGATATCTTCAGCACTCCGGAACAAATGAATAGCGAAGAGTGGATGATTATGAGGTGCGCCGGCATGAGAATGGCATTGAAATGAGGAAAAGAATATGATCAAACACCGAAAGCTTGAATTGAATCCACCGGAGAAGAAAACGAGTGAAGAGTGACAAACTTGAAGCTCCATTAGAATCTTCTTGATAATCACCGGATAAGGGTATTGATAGAAAAGAATCGAGAGACTTCACATCAATAAGAAGGATACTCGATTAAGAGATATGAATCCTTGGAGAAAAACAAAGGGAGGGAGGGTGGGAAAAACAAAGGCAACTTGGAGACGGATGAAACAAACACCGTTGAGAAGAAGTGATAATTGATCTTGCGAATATTGAAGTGATCGGATCCACTAGAAGAGAAACACGCCGGTTTACAAGAAATTGAAATGACAAACTCGATGATCGAGAAGGATTAGTATTCACATAGAAATATGAGAAGACCACTTGAGGAAGGTATGGAATCAACATTTGACTTCGAAGCAACTCGAATACCACAACTCAAAACAAAAATAAAAAGGATTGGCTTGCAAAATAAGCCGGAACAAACATATGATAGAGATTTCGTCCGAAGTTTTCGTGGTGGGACCTACACGGGCTCGATCGTACAGCACCATCATGTACAAGGCAGTGCACATGACATACGAAGCATCCCCGAGTCAGCATAGCCAAGGACTCTTTAAGACACAACGAGACCACTATAAAATCGACCGTGAATAGGTGAACCACTAGACGTCGAACCCCAATTTCATATCATACATCTGTCGGAAAAGATATCCTAAGAGCTACTTGAATTCCCACCTATGAAACTCCCGAAACTTTCCGGTTATGCAATCAGGTGTTGGGGATACAGGGGAAGCATAATATCTCACCCAAACTAGCAAATCCTACATCCAGCTGTATCCATCCTTCAACACATAACCAAGAAACCTTCGGAAACCATCTACCTCAACCTTCGAAAATCATCCGTTATATAAGTTATGGCGATACTCCCGAACTCCCGCGCCAGTACTGGGTGGCGTCGAGGTTGTCTCACCAACGAATTGCATAAAAGAGATTTTCGATGTCGACGAACATATCTCAAGTATTCCAGAATTGCAACGATAAAATTATGATGACAACACCTCAGAGCTCAACTCCCCGAGACACTTCTGCTAAACCCCTGACAGGAGGCACCAAGACAGTATTGTCATCATAAGCCATCGGAACAAATCCAAGATACTCGCGTGATCGTAAAAAATTTTTCATGAAATTTGAGAAGAGAAGAGACAAAACTCTACGTCAGGATGCCTTACTAGAGCGATGATGAGACTGGGAAGTAAAAAGAATTCCTAAGCTCTCCGATATATAATTCCTAAATGACTCAAAACATTTTTTTCTAGACACAACTCGGCTGCTAAAAACGATCAATCAGTGGGGGCTCCTAAGGTCGGGGAAGGCTCTGATACCAACTTGTAACACCCTCGATGCGACTATATCTCCCACGTGTCGAGGCACGACTTAGAGGCATAATCGCATTGAAGGCATATGTCGCAAGTGAGGTAATCTTCACACAACCCATGTAATAATAATAAGGAAAGAGATACATAGTTGGCTTACAATCGCCACTTCACACAATACATGATTAAAGCATTACATCAATCAAATACACTCATGGTCCGACTACGGAACCAAAATAAAAGAAGAACCCCAAATGCGACAAAGGTCCCCGATCGACCCCAACTGGGCCCCACTACTGATCAACTAGGACGAAACAACACAAATGAACAAGGTCTTCGACGAGCTCCTCCTGAGCTGGGTTGCGTCATCTGCACGGACTCAACGGCACCTGCAAGCTGGTTTTGGAAGTATCTGTGAGCCACGGGGACTCAGCAATCTCGCACCCTCGCGATCAAGACTATTTAAGCTTATGGGTAAGGTAAAGGTATGAGGTGGAGCTGCAGCAAGCGACTAGCATATATGGTGGCTAACATACGCAAATGAGAGCGAGAAGAGAAGGCAAAGCACGGTCGATAAAATTATGATCAAGAAGTGATCCTAGACTACCTACGTCAAGCATAACTCCAACAACCGTGTTCACTTCCCGGACTCCGCCGGAAAGAGACCATCACGGTTACACACACTGTTGATTCATTTTAATTAAGGTCGACTTCAGGTTTTCTACAACCGGACGTTAACAAATTCCCATTTGCCCATAACCGCGGGCACGTCTTTCGAAAGATCAAATCCCTGCAGGGGTGTCCCAACTTAGCCCATGACAAGCTCTCACGGTCAACGAAGGAATAGACCTCCACCCGAGACATTCCGATCAGACTCGATATCCCAGTACAACAAGACATTTCGACAGGGTAAAACTAAACCAGCAACACCGCCCAAATGTGCCGACAAATCCCGATAGGAGCTGCACATATCTCTTTCTAAGGGCACACCGGATCGTCCAAACTTCTGGTAGGCCAGCCCAGAGTTGCCCCTGGTGGCCACCGGCGGCTGACAAGTTGGACCAACACTCAGAGGAGCACTGGCCCGGGGGGGGGGGGTAAAATAATGATGACCCTTAGGAGCGCGACTCCCAAGGGAAAAGAAAAGGCTAGGGGCAAATGGTAAAACCAATGTTGGGCATTGCTGGAGGAGCTTTACTTAAGGCGAACTGTCAAGGGGTTCCCATTATAGCCCAACCGCATAAGGGACGCAAAATCTGGGAACATAACACCGATATGACGGAAACTAGGGCGGCAAGAGTGGAACAAAACACCAGGCATAAGGCCGAGCCTTCCACCCTTTACCAAGTATATAGATGCATTAATTAAATAAGATATATTGTGATATCCCAACAAGTAAACATGTTCCAACAAGGAACCACATCTCCATGTTCCAACAAGGAACAAACTTCAATCTTCACCTGCAACTAACAATGCTATAAGAGGGGCTGAGCAAAGCGGTAACATAGCCAATCAATGGTTTGCTAGGACATGGTGGGTTAGAGGTTTGACATGGCAATTTGGGAGGCTGACAAGCAAATGGTAGGCATCGTAGCATTGGCATAGCAAAGAGCGAGCATCTAGCAAAGCAAAGATAGTAGTGATTTCGAGGGTATGATCATCTTGCCTGAAATCCCGCAAGGAAGAAGAACGAGTCCATGAAGAAGACAAGCGGACGAAGTTGAACGGATCCTTACAAGCTCGACATTATCGGAACCAACCCGAAGAAGCAACACCGGAAAGGAGCAAACAACATAGTAAACAACCACCACATAAGCATGGCATGATGCACAACCAAGTATGATGCATGTCCGGTTTAATGAAGCATGGCATGACAAAATGCACAAAACAATCCTACAAATTAAGTGGAGCTCAATATGCAACAAGTTGCATATTGACGAAACACCACATTCATGTTATTTAATTCTCTCCCGGTTATGTACCCAACAATATTAAATGTTATTAAGCATGGCAAGAGGTGAAGCATAAAAGAAACTATCTAACTAAGCAATTTAAATGGGGCCGGATATAACAAACAACAAATCCGGTAAATCCCCATATGCATTAGTAATTTATTGCAACAACAATTTAAACATTTTAATTGTTGTTATCATGATGCGGATGACATGAACAAGTTTATGCAATTTTTATTAAAAGTTGACAAGAGCATTATAAGGCATTTGTCACCGTGGTGGAAGGAAAAGGGTGCCACGGCAACGATAATGAAAACGGTGCCATGGCGGCGTTCCGGTTCCGGTAACTCGATTGAGATACCGATGCAAAGGAGAAGTGTGCGGAACGTGACAAGCAAGGATGGTGGGGTGATCTCGAATACCGAGTTCCCACATGTCGTTGGCAAGGCAAAAAGAGGGGCGACATTATCGAACAAGGGTGCATCTCATACAACATGCATTCATTTACGGGCATCGTCTCGGGGTTATACCTTCGAAGCGTGTGTTATCGGAACGGATCGAGTTCGGTGGTAGGGGTACACTTGTCGAAGGGGAAGTAGTTGTTCACGGGTCGTCGTGGGAAGTAGAGGAAGTAGTCGTTCAAGCGTCCGATGGTAATGGTACTCGGTCATTTCGAAGAGGTACTTGGGGTCATTCGAACTTGCCGATCTCGTCATCTCGAAGGGGTACTTGATGTTCTTAACGATTCCGAAGACGAGGTAGAGGTACACTTGTTGTAGGGGGTACTTGTCGGATCCACGGCGACGGTAGAGGTACAAATGTTCTCGCGGTACTTGTCGGTCCAGTCTTGGTGTAGATGTACATCGCAAACGTAGTGGTACTCGTGGACTTTGGCGCCGGTAGTCGTACACGGTTCGTAGGGGTACTTGGCGTTTTCGTGTAGCCGAACTTGAGGGGCACCGACATCGTGGTACTTGGCGTCCATGGGTACTCGACAGTCTGTCGTGGTACTTGGCGCTGTTCCTGTTCAGTGGTCGGTGGACTTGGCGAAAAACACACCGGCTGTAGTGATACACGGCTTGTAGATGTTCGGATCACCGGAAGAGGTACTTGACGTCCACGGAAGTTAACAGCGGAGGCCACGGACATGACTTGGGGCTCCCCGAACCAATGAAAACGGCCGACAGCACGAGACTGCTAGTGGAGGCAGGGCCACGTCAAGGTCGAAGGTGGCCGGGCGAGCTCGACGGAGGTCATCCGCTGTCGTACGAAGTAGGAGCAGCAAGGCGCAGCAGCGCACGAAGCTGCAGGCCAGCACGATGGCATCCATGGCCGGCGGCCATGCAGGTCGCGCGAGGTAAGGCGGCGAGCAAAAGAGCGGTGAAGTGCCATGACTGAGGGAGTAGAAGGAAAGGATTGGGTGCTGGGGGGAGTAGCAAGACGCGCCATGGTGGTGGCTGTGAGCTCCTGCGCAGGGGGAAGGAGAGGGCAGCCTGGTGGTGGTGGCGCTGGAGGAACACGGCGCCGGCTTCGGGGAGCTCTCTCGGGCGCGGCTGGAGGACACCAGAGACGCATCCAGGGAGGCGGGTGCTGCACAAAGGCTCGACGAGGGCCGGATTGATGCTCGAGGATGGGCGCGTCCATGGGCGGCGTCCTGCTGGTGTTCGGCGGCACAGCGCCATGGCCGAGGCCGAGGTCGGGGCCGCGGGAATCGGGCGTGAGCGAGAGGGTGTGGCGGCGGCAGAAGACTAGCGAGAGGAGGAGAGGGATCGAGGGGAGATGGGATCGGGGAGATGGGGTCATTCCTCTCTCTCTGGCGGCGCTGGAGAGAAAGATGAGAGGGAGAGGGGGATCGAACGCAGGTAGAGAGAGGGAGTTCGGTCAGCGCTAGGTTTAGGAGGGGTCTGGGCTGCGGCTGGGCCTTGGGCCGGCGCGGGAGGTTGGGAGGCCCAGGCTGCTGGGCTCCTTCTCTCTCTCTCTCTTTGCTCTATTAAAAAAACAGAAAAAGGGAAGAAAAGGGAAGAAAAGAAAAAGGTTAGAGAAAGACTTGGGCACGGGGATAATTTCCACGGACTCGTAAAAAAGTGCACAGTCCATGAAAAATAGGAGTGGCAAGATTGCAAGAATTAAATTCAAAAACATTTGAATTTAATTCAAAAGGTTTGAGCAAGGACTAGGAATTAGAGGTTTCCAAAAATGTTGGGATTTTTGGTGGAGCTCCGGAAGATGATGAAAGAAATATAAGGCAAGGTTAGAGAGTCAACACTTGAAGAAGAAAAAGGCCAAGGGATTTAATATGCAAGTGTGTTAAGGTGAATTCCAAATAAATGGAATATTGCTCCCTAACAATATTGGGAGGATATGTTATAAAGAGAAACCACCATGTGAGTTCCCTCGATTTAAATGGATCGGAGATCCATACCATTTATTTAGTGAGTTATAAAATGGGTTGCAAGATGACACGATGCAATGCACATGATGCAAGGATGAAATGCAATGAACCAAACAAATCACACAACGAATCTCGGAAACCCTGGAAGACATCTGAATCACCGGTCTTGGGGCGTTACAACACTCCACCACTACGAGAGGATCTCGTCCCGAGATCTAGAATGGCACCGGAGGGAAAACGGAAGAGAAAGAGGAGAGGTAAAACTAAGTTGCTTCTTTGACAAACGAGTGAAACTACGAACCTTGAAAGGTTGAACAAATTGAAAGAAAGAATGCAACGAGGAAGAACAAGTTGAAAGCACTCCGTTAGCAAGGAGGGACAAAGAACATTGCGAAAAACCTTGAGGTTGAAGGGCAAGATATATATTGAAAGCACTACGGTTAAGAAGTTATGCAAGACTTGATACGGTGAAAAGAACTTGAGCAGAGGACACGACACTCCGGTTAAATGGATAGGCATGAAAAAAAAGCATGATCTTTGACAAAAAGAGATGATTGGTTGAAAAGAGCAACAACACAATGCCTCCGGAACGAAAGAATAGAATATAGATAATTGAAATAAAAGAATGGAGAAGAAAATGCCAACTTATGCCACAAAAGAGCTTGAGAAGGCATCCTTAGGAGACGGGTCGAGCGGAGTTGTTGGAACACCAACAACGAAAAGAATACGCTTGATATGGTCTTATAGAATGCATCTCAAATTATGAGGTGACAACCTGCCACTAACGAAAACAATGGATTTGAATTGATAAAAATAAGGAGGCGAGAAACTATTTCACCGGGAGAATAAATGAAGAACTTGGGTCATTTATGAGCACCATAAATAGCAACAATCCTCAGGGAAGGCTTTAGGTGAAATATAACCCAAGGTAATTCCAATGACGAGATTGATGGATTTAAAATACCTCATTCTTAATAACATGTGAATCATGAAACATGAACTCAAATTATCAAGAATTACATAATACCACCTCCAATAATACGGAAGAAAGAATAACACTCCGAATAGCAAGATGAAGAAAGCTTGAGCTCCTTTGAAAAGAATCTCACTGAACACTTGGAGAAGGAATTAAATCTTTGATGAGCCGACATGTAGAGCCTCCATGAAGAACTCCAGTAAACAAAGGATTGAAAAGAAAGAGAAATTGAAAACACAAGGTGAAGCCTTGCAAAGATTTAGATGGATCTTCGTGATAATATAATTGAAAGAGGTTGGAACTCCGGGAAAGAAAAGATGAAAACAAGTGAAACCAAGAATTTGAAGGGCCTCCGGAATAAGAATTAATCATTTGGGTGAAATAAGAATAAGAATTACATTATGCTTATCCTTCACCAATTAAATTGATGACAAACCATGGATTTGGCATACTACTTATTCTCATAGAAAGGATTAAGATGGATATAGCGCAACTTGAGAAAGTCTTCAACGAACCACCGGTAGAATTGAAACAACCAATAAATAAATATGATAAGGAGGAAGAGAAATCTTGAACAAACCACCGTAAGAAATGAAAATGAATGAAGATAATATAAAGAAACACCGGGAAGAATTAGAGAACAAAAGAAGATACTTGACGGAATTTATATACATGAGAAACGAAGAGAACACGAGCCGATTAAAGATCACTTGAACGAAGCACCAGTAGGATTGGAGAATGATAACTGAAAGCTGAGAATTAATAAATCTTAGATGATGGGCTCCGGATGAACAAACTGAAAAGGCTCCTGAATTACTCCGGATGGTTGAAAAGAATATCTCACAATCGCAACTAATTATGAGAGGCTGGCAACAAGACAGAATCGCGAAACTTGAAGAGAATGGAGCAAGATTGAGAGAAAAATCTTCTTCGGTCTTCAAATGATGAGAATGACAAGGAGAAACACCACCATCAATTATTTAGACACTCCGGAATGAAAATGGGAAGGTTGAGCCAACGATGGAAAGAATTTGGAAGATCTTGGAGAAAAACATAAGACTGATGACAATCATTCTTACGTCAAACTTCAAAAGAATTTAGGATAGCTCTGGGAAAATTAGAAGAGTCAGGTAAGATCCTGGGAAAAGACCTGTGGGTTAGGGCCCACTCAAAAGATACACCGTTGAACGATTACTTGAAAAGAGAGATTGCACCAGTTGAATTAAATGGCTAGAATGAGATAACAACCTCGAAATAGCTTGAACTGATTAAGAGTGGAAACACGAATCTTCTGAGATATCTTCAGCACTCCGGAACAATTGAATAGCAAAGAGTGGATGATTATGAGGTGCGCCGGCATGAGAATGGCATTGAAATGAGGAAAAGAATATGATCAAACACCGAAAGCTTGAATTGAATCCACCGGAGAAGAAAACGAGTGAAGAGTGACAAACTTGAAGCTCCATTAGAATCTTCTTGATAATCACCGGATAAGGGTATTGATAGAAAAGAATCGAGAGACTTCACATCAATAAGAAGGATACTCGATTAAGAGATATGAATCCTTGGAGAAAAACAAAGGGAGGGAGGGTGGGAAAAACAAAGGCAACTTGGAGACGGATGAAACAAACACCGTTGAGAAGAAGTGATAATTGATCTTGCGAATATTGAAGTGATCGGATCCACTAGAAGAGAAACACGCCGGTTTACAAGAAATTGAAATGACAAACTCGATGATCGATAAGGATTAGTATTCACATAGGAATATGAGAAGACCACTTGAGGAAGGTATGGAATCAACATTTGACTTCGAAGCAACTCGAATACCACAACTCAAAACAAAAACAAAAAGGATTGGCTTGCAAAATAAGCCGGAACAAACATATGATAGATATTTCGTCCGAAGTTTTTCGTGGTGGGACCTACACGGGCTCGATCGTACAGCACCATCATGTACAAGGCAGTGCACATGACATACGAAGCGTCCCCGAGTCAGCATAGCCAAGGACTCTTTAAGACACAACGAGACCACTATAAAATCGACCGTGAATAGGCGAACCACTAGACGTCGAACCCCAATTTCATATCATACATCTGTCGGAAAAGATATCCTAAGAGCTACTTGAATTCCCACCTATGAAACTCCCGAAACTTTCCGGTTATGCAATCAGGTGTTGGGGATACAGGGGAAGCATAATATCTCACCCAAACTAGCAAATCCTACATCCAGCTGTATCTATCCTTCAACACATAACCAAGAAACCTTCGGAAACCATCTACCTCAACCTTCGAAAATCATACGTTATACAAGTTATGGCGATACTCCCGAACTCCCGCCCCAGTACTGTGTGGCGTCGAGGTTATCTCACCAACGAACTGCATAAAAGAGATTTTCGATGTCGACGAACATATCTCAAGTATTCCAGAATTGCAACGATAAAATTATGATGACAACACCTCAGAGCTCAACTCCCCGGGACACTTCCGCTAAACCCCTGACAGGAGGCACCAAGACAGTATTCTCATCATAAGCCATCGGAACAAATCCAAGATACTCGCGTGATCCTAAAAAAAATTCGTGAAATTTGAAAAGAGAGGAGACAAAACTCTACGTCAGGATGCCTTACCAGAGCGATGAGGAGACTGGGAAGTAAAAAGAATTCCTAAGCTCTCCGATATATAATTCCTAAATGACTCAAAACATTTTTTTCTAGACACAACTCGGCTGCTAAAAACGATCAATCAGTGGGGGCTCCTAAGGTCGGGGAAGGCTCTGATACCAACTTGTAACACCCTCGATGCGACTATATCTCCCACGTGTCGAGGCACGACTTAGAGGCATAATCGCATTGAAGGCATATGTCGCAAGTGAGGTAATCTTCACACAACCCATGTAATAATAATAAGGAAAGAGATACATAGTTGGCTTACAATCGCCACTTCACACAATACATGATTAAAGCATTACATCAATCAAATACACTCATGGTCCGACTATGGAACCAAAATAAAAGAAGAACCCCAAATGCGACAAAGGTCCCCGATCGACCCCAACTGGGCCCCACTACTGATCAACTAGGACGAAACAACACAAATGAACAAGGTCTTCAACGAGCTCCTCCTGAGCTGGGTTGCGTCATCTGCACGGACTCAACGGCATCTGCAAGCTGGTTTTGGAAGTATCTGTGAGCCACGGGGACTCAGCAATCTCGCACCCTCGCGATCAAGACTATTTAAGCTCATGGGTAAGGTAAAGGTATGAGGTGGAGCTGCAGCAAGCGACTAGCATATATGGTGGCTAACATACGCAAATGAGAGCGAGAAGAGAAGGCAAAGCACGGTCGATAAAAGTATGATCAAGAAGTGATCCTAGACTACCTACGTCAAGCATAACTCCAACAACCGTGTTCACTTCCCGGACTCCGCCGGAAAGAGACCATCACGGTTACACACGCTGTTGATTCATTTTAATTAAGGTCGACTTCAGGTTTTCTACAACCGGACGTTAACAAATTCCCATCCGCCCATAACCGCGGGCACGGCTTTCGAAAGATCAAATCCCTGCAGGGGTGTCCCAACTTAGCCCATGACATGCTCTCACGGTCAACGAAGGAATAGACCTCCACCCGAGACATTCCGATCAGACTCGGTATCCCAGTACAACAAGACATTTCAACAGGGTAAAACTAAACCAGCAACAGCGCCCGAATGTGCCGACAAATCCCGATAGGAGCTGTACATATCTCTTTCTAAGGGCACACCGGATCGTCCAAACTTCTGGTAGGCCAGCCCAGAGTTGCCCCTGGTGGCCACCGGCGGCGACAAGTTGGACCAACACTCAGAGGAGCACTGGCCCGGGGGGGGGGGGGGTAAAATAATGATGACCCTTAGGAGCGCGACTCCCAAGGGAAAAGAAAAGGCTAGGGGCAAATGGTAAAACTAATGTTGGGCATTGCTGGAGGAGCTTTACTTAAGGCGAACTGTCAAGGGGTTCCCATTATAGCCCAACCGCGTAAGGGACGCAAAATCCGGGAACATAACACCGATATGACGGAAAATAGGGCGGCAAGAGTGGAACAAAACACCAGGCATAAGGCCGAGCCTTCCACCCTTTACCAAGTATATAGATGCATTAATTAAATAAGATATATTGTGATATCCCAACATGTAAACATGTTCCAACAAGGAACCGCATCTCCATGTTCCAACAAGGAACAAACTTCAATCTTCACCTGCAACTAACAACGCTATAAGAGGGGCTGAGCAAAGCGGTAACATAGACAATCAACGGTTTGCTAGGACATGGTGGGTTAGAGGTTTGACATGGCAATTTGGGAGGCTGACAAGCAAATGGTAGGCATTGTAGCATTGGCATAGCAAAGAGCGAGCATCTAGCAAAGCAAAGATAGTAGTGATTTCGAGGGTATGATCATCTTGCCTGAAATCCCGCAAGGAAGAAGAACGAGTCCATGAAGAAGACAAGTGGACGAAGTTGAACGGATCCTCACAAGCTCGACGTTATCGGAACCAACCCGAAGATGCAACACCGGAAAGGAGCAAACAACATAGTAAACAACCACCACATAAGCATGGCATGATGCACAACCAAGTATGATGCATGTCCGGTTTAATGAAGCATGGCATGACAAAATGCACAAAACAATCCTGCAAATTAAGTGGAGCTCAATATGCAACGAGTTGCATATTGACGAAACACCACATTCAAGTTATTTAGTTCTCTCCCGGTTATGTACCCAACAATATTAAATGTTATTAAGCATGGCAAGAGGTGAAGCATAAAAGAAACTATCTAACTAAGCAATTTAAATGGGGCCGGATATAACAAACAACAAATCCGGTAAATCCCCATATGCATTAGTAATTTATTGCAACAACAATTTAAACATTTTAATTGTTGTTATCATGATGCGGATGACATGAACAAGTTTATGCAATTTTTATTAAAAGTTGACAAGAGCATTATAAGGCATTTGTCACCGTGGTGGAAGGAAAAGGGTGCCACGGCAACGATAATGAAAACGGTGCCATGGCGGCGTTCCGGTTCCGATAACTCGATTGAGATACCGATGCAAAGGAGAAGTGTGCGGAACGTGACAAGCAAGGATGGTGGGGTGATCTCGGATACCGAGTTCCCACATGTTGTTGGCAAGGCAAAAAGAGGGGCGATGTTATCGAACAAGGGTGCATCTCATACAACATGCATTCATTTACGGGCATCGTCTCGGGGTTATACCTTCGAAGCATGTGTTATCGGAACGGATCGAGTTCGGTGGTAGGGGTACACTTGTCGAAGGGGAAGTAGTTGTTCACGGGTCGTCGTGGGAAGTAGAGGAAGTAGTCGTTCAAGCGTCCGATGGTAATGGTACTCGGTCGTTTCGAAGAGGTACTTGGGGTCATTCGAACTTGCCGATCTCGTCATCTCGAAGGGGTACTTGATGTTCTTAACGATTCCGAAGACGAGGTAGAGGTACACTTGTTGTAGGGGGTACTTGTCGGATCCACGGCGACGGTAGAGGTACAAATGTTCTCGCGGTACTTGTCGGTCCAGTCTTGGTGTAGATGTACATCGCAAACGTAGTGGTACTCGTGGACTTTGGCGCCGGTAGTCGTACACGGTTCATAGGGGTACTTGGCATTTTCGTGTAGCCGAACTTGAGGGGCACCGAGATCGTGGTACTTGGCATCCATGGGTACTTGACAGTCTGTCGTGGTACTTGGCGCTGTTCCTGTTCAGTGGTCGGTGGACTTGGCGAAAAACACACCGGCTGTAGTGATACACGGCTTGTAGATGTCCGGATCACCGGAAGAGGTACTTGACGTCCACGGAAGTTAACAGCGGAGGCCACGGACATGACTTGGGGCTCCCTGAACCCATGGAAACGGCCGACAATAGGAGACTGCTAGTTGAGGCAGGGCCACGCCGAGGTCGAAGGTGGCCGGGCGAGCTCGACGGAGGTCATCCGTTGTCGTACGAAGCAGGAGCAGCAAGGCACAACAGCGCACGAAGCTGTAGGCTAGCACGATGGCATCCATGGCCGGCGTCCATGCAGGTCGCGCGAGGTAAGGCGGCGAGCAAAAGAGCGGCGAAGTGCCATGACTGAGGGAGTAGAAGGAAAGGATTGGGTGCTGGGGGGAGTAGCAAGACGCGCCATGGTGGTGGCTGCAAGCTCCTGCGCAGGGGGAAGGAAAGGGCATCCTGGTGGTGGTGGCACTGGAGGAACACGACGCCGGCTTCGGGGAGCTCTCTCGGGCGCGGCTGGAGGACACCAGAGACGCATCCAGGGAGGCGGGTGCTGCACGGAGGCTCGACGAGGGCCGGATTGATGCTCGGGGATGGGCGCCTCCATGGGCGGCGTCCTGCTGGTGGTCGGCGACACGGCGCCATGGCCGAGGCTGAGGTCGGGGCCGCGAGAATTGGGCGTGAGCGAGAGGGTGTGGCGGCAGCAGAAGACTAGCGAGAGGAGGAGAGGGATCGAGGGGAGATGGGATCGGGGAGATGGGGTCGTTCCTCTCTCTCTCTGGCGGCGCTGGAGAGAAAGACGAGAGGGAGAGGGGGATCGAACGCAGGTAGAGAGAGGGAGTTCGGTCAGCGCTAGGTTTAGGAGGGGTGTGGGCTGCGGCTGGGCCTTGGGCCGGCGCGGGAGGTTGGGAGGCCCAGGCTGCTGGGCTCCTTCTCTCTCTCTTTCCTCTATTAAAAAACAGAAAAAGGGAAGAAAAGAAAAAGGTTAGAGAAAGAGTTGGGCACGGGGATAATTTCCACGGACTCGTAAAAAAGTGCACAGTCCATGAAAAATAGGAGTGGCAAGATTGCAAGAATTAAATTCAAAAACATTTGGATTTAATTCAAAAGGTTTGAGCAAGGACTAGGAATTAGAGGTTTCCAAAAATGTTGGGATTTTTGGTGGAGCTCCGGAAGATGATGAAAGAAATATAAGGCAAGGTTAGAGAGTCAACACTTGAAGAAGAAAAAGGCCAAGGGATTTAATATGCAAGTGTGTTAAGGTGAATTCCAAATAAATGGAATATTGCTCCCTAACAATATTGGGAGGATATGTTATAAAGAGAAACCACCATGTGAGTTCCCTCGATTTAAATGGATCGAAGATCCATACCATTTATTTAGTGAGTTTTAAAATGGGTTGCAAGATGACATGATGCAATGCACATGATGCAAGGATGAAATGCAACGAACCAAACAAATCACACAACGAATCTCGGAAACCCTGGAAGACATCTGAAGCTCCAGTCTTGGGGCGTTACATCATGCTCTTCTCATCAGGTACGTCCTGCTTGGCAAAGCGGGCGAGCTTCTGGAACAACTTGTTGTAGTCATAGACAGACAAAGAGCCTTGCTTCAGATTGCGGAATTCCTGACGCTTACTTTCATCCACACTTTGAGGGATGTGATGAGCTCGGAAATCTTGACGGAAATCATCCCAAGTGATCAGACGTCCACCTCTGGAATCCTTGTACTGCTGGAACCATTCTGCAGCCTGATCTTTGAGTTGGAAGGAAGCAAACTTGACGAAATCTTCAGGCCTGACGTTGCTGCATTCAAAATGCTTGCCCAGATCCACAAGCCAATCATCAGCATCGGAAGCCTCAACACAATTGCTGAACGTCTTTGGCCCATTAGCAAGGAATTGGTTCAGTGTAGCAAAATGATGTTGATTGTTGCCTTGATTCCCTTGACTGCCTTGATTGCGTTCTTGGAGGATTTGCATGATCAACTGTGTGTTTGCATTGGTTGCGGCCATCACAGCTTGCCATGCCTCCAGAGGAGGTGGAGATGGTGGCGGATCAGGATTCGGAGTCGTGCGCGTTGGAGGAGCCATCCTGAAGAGGTTGACCACCATTAGCACATTGATAGACAAAATATTGAAGCTGAATCCAACGGAATGAAAATTGCAACATAAAGTCTTTACATCCGAACAAAATGAACGAATGCATTTCTCTTGAAGTGGTCACATATCCCTAAATTGCGAAGTCACGTAGAATTAGGTAGAAGAAGTAAATCAACAAGGTACGGCTCAAGAATGAATAATCGGTAAGAAATCCCAATCTCAAACAAATATCCGTGGAAGAAGAACTAGAGCTATGAGAATTCCCACCTATGAAACTCCCGAAACTTTCCAGTTATGCAATCAGGTGTTGGGGATACAGGGGAAGCATAATATCTCACCCAAACTAGCAATTCCTACATCCAGCTATATCCATCCTTCAACACATAACCAAGAAACCTTCGAAAACCATCTACCTCAACCTTCGAAAAGCATCCGTTATACAAGTTATGGCGATACTCCCGAACTCCCACCCTAGTACTGGGTGGCGTCGAGGTTATCTCACCAACGAACTGCATAAAAGAGATTTTCGATGTCGGCGAAAATATCTCAAGTATTCCAGAATTGCAATGATAAAATTATGATGATAACACCTCAGAGCTCAACTCCCCGGGACACTTCCACTAAACCCCTGACAGGAGGCACCAAGACAATGTTCTCATCATAAGCCATCGGAACGATTCCAAGATACTCGCGTGATCCTAAATTTTTTTTAGTGAACTTTGAGAAGAGAAGAGTCAAAACTCTACGTCAGGATGCCTTACCAGAGCGATGAGGAGACTGGGAAGTAAAAAGAATTCCTAAGCTCTCCGATATATAATTCCTAAATTACTCAAAACATTTTTCTAGACACAACTCGGCTGCTAAAAACGACCAAGCAATGGGGCTCCTAAGGTCGGGGAACGCTCTGATTACCAACTTGTAACGCCCTCGATGCGGCTATAGCTCCCACGTGTCGAGGCACGACTTAGAGACATAACCGCATTGAAAGCAATGTCGCAAGTTAGGCAATCATCACAACACCCCATGTAATATAAGTAATAAAAGGGGAGATACATAGTTGGCTTACACTCGCCACGTCACATCAAAGTACATAAATAACATCCATCATTCAAACACTCATGGCCCGACTACGGCGCCAAAATAGAAGAAAACCCAACATGCGACACGGCCCCGATCAAACCCCAACTGGGCACCACTACTGATCATCAGGAAAAGACACATAGTAACGCTGAGAGTCCTCGTTGAACTCCCACTTGAGCTCGTACTTGTCACCTGGAGCGGAAACACCTGGACCTGCATCTGATATAGTAGGAATCCGTGAGCCAAAGGGACTCAGCAATCTCGCGCCCTCGTGATCAAGACTATTTAAGCTTATAGGAAGGGGTAAGGCAAATATATGTGGAGCTGCAGCAAGCGACTAGCATATATGGTGGCTAACTTATACGCACAAGAGAGCGAGAAGAGGAGGCAAAGCGCGAGCGAGAATCTAGAGGAACAACCTGCGCAAGCATTACTCCAACACTGTGTCCACTTCCCGGACTCCGCCGAGAAGGGGCCATCACGGTAACACACATGGTTGATTCATTTTAATTAAGTTTATGTTTAAGTTATCTACAACCGGACATTAACAAATTCCCATCTGCCCATAACCGCGGGCACGGCTTTCGAAAGTTCAATCCCTGCAGGGGAGTCCCAACTTAGCCCATGACAAGCTCTCACGGTCAACGAAGGAATAGACCTCCACCCGGGACATTCCGATCAGGCTCGGTATCCCGGTACAACAAGACATTTCGACAGGTTAAAACTAAACCAGCAACACCGCCCGAATGTGCCGACAAATCCCGATAGGAGCTGCACATATCTCTTTCTCAGGGCACACTCAGATGAACACTACGTACAACTAAAACCAACCCTCGAGTTGATCCGAGGTGGCGCTGCAAGTGGCTCTGTTTGGACCAACACTCAGAGGAGCATTGGCCCGGGGGGGGGGGGGGTTTAAATAAGATGACCCTCGGGCTCCGGAAACCCAAGGGAAAAAGAGGCTAGGTGGCAAATGGTAAAACCAAGGTTGGGCATTGCTGGAAAAGCTTTAATCAAGGCGAACTATCAAGGGGTTCCCATTATAACCCAACCGTGTAAGGAACGCAAAAATCCAGGAACATAACACCGATATGACGGAAACTAGGGCGGCAAGAGTGGAACAAAACACTAGGCGAGAGGCTGAGCCTTCCACCCTTTACCAAGTATATAGATGCATTAAGATAACATAGCATTATAATGATATCCCAACAAGTAAATAAATGTTCCAACAAGGAACGACTCCAATCTTCACCTGCAACTAGCAATGCTATAAGAGGGGCTGAGCAAAGCGGTAACATAGCCAATCAACGGTTTGCTAGGACATGGTGGGTTAGAGGTTTGACATGGCAATTGGGAGGCTGACAAGCAAAAGGTAGGCATCGTAGCATTGGCATAGCAAAAGAGCGAGCAAAACTAGCAAAGCAAAGATAGTAGTGATTTCGAGGGTATGATCATCTTGCCTGCAAAGCTGTCAGAGTTGACTGGATCCTCAAAGGCAAACTCAACGGGCTCCTTGTTAGAAAACTCGTCTCCCGGCTCTACCCAAACAAGACAAACAAGCAACAAGGATACAATCAACCCCGTGCAAGCTCAAACAATAAGATGCAATGATGGTATGCTATGCGGGATGCGATGCGGGATGCAAATTGCAAGATATGACAGGAAATGCATGAACCTGGCCTCAACTTGGAAAACCAAGTGTGCCACTGGAAAGATGGGATGAAATCGCTTGAAAACGATATAAAGATCATCAGAATCGGAGTTACGGTTTGGAAATGGCAAGCGATTCAAATATGACACCGGTCTGCGATTTACAGCAAGTAGGCATCTAAATGCAACGAAATGAACACGCTATGGCCACCAAACATGGCAACAAAATACATGGCAGGGAAGCATTCAAGATGCTTAACAAAAGACTAGCACTGAGCTACGGCCATTTCATCCATTATGAGGTTCAAACAAGCATGGCAAAAACGCAAATGCAAAACAGATTTCAGACTTAGTGAAATTAACACTTGTCTGAAATCTCAGATCATGAAGCCCTCTTTGGAGCAACAAAATAACATGCTACAGGACCTGATTAAGACAAATAATAACATGGCATGGAGCCACTCAACAAGCTTAACAAAAGACCCTAAGTGACCTGGGGCCAAAAGGGATCACAAAATATACTAACAAGCACACGAACATAGCTAAAACACAATCAGTTTTCAGACTTAGTAAAACTGAGACATGCTGAAATTTAACTCACGAAGGCATGTAAGCAAGCTCGATGCACTCACTACGGTGCAATTCATGGCAAGGCGAGCATATATCCATTAAGAAGGCACAAAATGCTAGCTACACATGGTAAGAACAAAGGCCTGGCATGCACGGATCAACTACAATAGCATCGGCAAAATCGTAAACAAGTTGACGATCTGCCCAGATTCACAATGAAACAAAAGTAGAGCTCGATTGACTCAAGCTAGGGTGCTCCATAATTGCAAGTAAAGACATTGATGGATAGGGAATAACAAGATTAACAAAACTCCTTTACTAATCATCCTCAAAAGAGACACGGATCACTAGGAAACAGCATGGACATATGGCATAATGAACTAAACAATCTCAGACTTAGGGAAATTACTAAGTCCCTGAAAACAGATTTACCGGGTGCCTCACTTTGCAAGCTTGCACAAGTCACCACACACATCCTAAAAATGCATGGGTTGCACCTCTGGAAAGATAACAAGATGCTTAACAAAACATATGAAGGACTCACAGGCATATCATGCACACAACAATCATGGCAAAAATGACAAAAGTCTAAGATGAACTAGCAGATCTGACAATTAACTCACGAATCCTCCTTCTAACAGCATTTCGGGCATCAAGATGCACTCAAATGAAAATGATGCAATGGAATGAAATGATGTGCTCGTCGAGACGAACATTTTGATATACTATATGTCCAAAACGGAGCTACGCATGCGGAGATATCGCCGGTCAAAGTATGCATAAAAAATTAGGAGGAGAGGGGAAAAAGTCAACCCCTAGGGTTTTTTTAGATCTAGATCCGGATCCGACGCATTGTTCACCGACGCGACTCCCGAGGTTGGCCGGCGTTGAGGACGACGGCGGCCGGAGTTGGAGGGGTCGGAGGAGGACGGCGGGGCCGGGCGCGGGCGGCGGCCGGAGCGGCAAGGCGGCGCCGGACATGGACGGGGGCGGCGACGGCTCGGGGCAGCCGCGGTGGCGCGGTGGCGCCGGAGCGGCGAGGCGGCGCTGGACGGCGACGGGGGCCGCGGTGGCGCAGTGGCGCCGGCGACGGGGAAGGAGGCGGGGCTGGTGCGAGGCGGCGGCGGGTGGCGATGCGGGCCGTGGGGGCCGGCCTCGGGCTCCCGGGCCTCGGCGGCGGCGGGGTCAGGCGATGCCACGTGGCGCGGCTCGATTGGCGGCGGCGGGCGGTGGCGGACACATCCGGCCCGAATCAGACGTGTCCGTCAGCGGGAGGTGCGGCGGATCTGGAGATTTTAGGGTTTCGAGAGGGAGAGAGATCCGAATTTTGGGGGGGGGGGTCTATTTATAGGCATAAGTGGAGCTAGGAGAGTCCAAATGAGGTGCGGGTTTCGGCCACGCGATCGTGATCGAACGCTCTAGGTGATGGATGTTGGGGAACGTAGTAATTTCAAAAATATTCCTACGCACATGCAAGATCATGGTGATGCATAGCAACGAGGGGGAGAGTCTGATCTACGTACCCTTGTAGATCGCAACGGAAGCGTTGACACAACTTAGAGGAAGTAGTCGTACGTCTTCTTCCCGATCCGACCGATCCAAGCACCGTTACTCCGGCACCTCCGAGTTCTTAGCACACGTTCAGCTCGATGATGATCCCCGGGCTCCGATCCAGCAAAGCTTCGGGGAGGAGTTCCGTCAGCACGACGGCGTGGTGACGATCTTGATGTACTACCGACGCAGGGCTTCGCCTAAGCACTACAACGGTATGATCGAGGTGGAATTTGATGGCAGGGGGCACCGCACACGGCTAAGGAACGATCTCAAGGATCAACTTGTGTGTCTAGAGGTGCCCCCTGCCCCCGTATATAAAGGTTGACAGGGGGAGAGCTGGCCGGCCAAGCTAGGGAGGCGCAGGAGGAGTCCTACTCCTACCGGGAGTAGGACTCCCCCCCCCCCAATCCTATTCCTAATAGGACTCCCAAGTGGAAAGAGAGGGAGAGAGGTGGCCGACCACCTCTCCTAGTCCTAATAGGACTAGGGGAGGGAGGTGGCACGCAGCCCACCTTGGGCTGCCCCTTTCACCTTTCCACTAAGGCCCAATAAGGCCCATTTGGTTCCCGGGGGGTTCCGGTAACCTCCCGGTACTCCGGTAAAATTCCCGATTTCACCCGGAACACTTCCGATGTCCAAACATAGGCTTCCAATATATCAATCTTTATGTCTCGACCATTTCGAGACTCCTTGTCATGTCCGTCATCACATCCGGGACTCCGAACAACCTTCGGTACATCAAAATGCATAAACTCATAATAACTGCAATCGTAACGTTAAGCGTGCGGACCCTACGGTTCGAGAACAATGTAGACATGACCGAGACATATCTCCGGTCAATAACCAATAGCGGGACCTGGATGCCCATATTGGCTCCTACATATTCTACGAAGATCTTTATCGGTCAGACCGCATAACAACATACGTTGTTCCCTTTGTCATCGGTATGTTACTTGCCCGAGATTCGATCGTCGGTATCCAATACCTAGTTCAATCTCGTTACTGGCAAGTCTCTTTACTCGTTCCGTAATACATCATATCACAACTAACATCTTAGTTATAATGCTTGCAAGGCTTATGTGATGTGTATTACCGAGAGGGCCCAGAGATACCTCTCCGACAATCGGAGTGACAAACCCTAATCTCGAAATACGCCAACCCAACATCTACCATTGGAGACACCTGTAGTACTCCTTTATAATCACCCAGTTACTTGTGACGTTTGGTAGTACCCAAAGTGTTCCTCCGGCAAACGGGAGTTGCATAATCTCATAGTCATAGGAACATGTATAAGTCATGAAGAAAGCAATAGCAACATACTAAACGATCGGGTGCTAAGCTAATGAAATGGGTCATGTCAATCAGATCATTCAACTAATGATGTGACCTCGTTAATCAAATAAGAACTCTTTGTTCATGGTTAGGAAACATAACCATCTTTGATTAACGAGCTAGTCAAGTAGAGGCATACTAGTGACACTCTGTTTGTCTATGTATTCACACATGTATTATGTTTCCGGTTAATACAATTCTAGCATGAATAATAAACATTTATCATGATATAAGGAAATAAATAATAACTTTATTATTGCCTCTAGGGCATATTTCCTTCAGTCTCCCACTTCCACTAGAGTCAATAATCTAGATTACACAGTAATGATTCTAAAACCCATGGAGCCTTGGTGCTGATCATGTTTTGCTCGTGGAAGAGGCTTAGTCAACGGGTCTGCAACATTCAGATCCGTATGTATCTTGCAAATCTCTATGTCTCCCACCTGGACTAGATCCCGAATGGAGTTAAACCGTCTCTTGATGTGTTTGGTCCTTTTGTGAAATCTGGATTCCTTTGCTAAAGCAATTGCACTAGTATTGTCACAAAAGATTTTCATTGGACCCGATGCACTAGGTATGACACCTAGATCGGATATGAACTCCTTCATCCAGACTCCTTCGTTCGCTGCTTCCGAAGCAGCTATGTACTCCGCTTCACATGTAGATCCCGCTACGACGCTTTGTTTAGAACTACACCAACTGACAGCTCCATCGTTTAAAGTAAACACGTATCCGGTTTGCGATTTAGAATCGTCCGGATCAGTGTTAAAGCTTGCATCAACGTAACCTCTTACGGTGAGCTCTTTGTCACCTCCATATACGAGAAACATATCCTTAGTCCTTTTCAGGTATTTCAGGATGTTCTTGACCGCTGTCCAGTGATCCACTCCTGGATTACTTTGGTACCTCCCTGCTAAACTTATATCAAGGCCCACATCAGGTCTGGTACACAGCATTGCATACATGATAGAGCCTATGGCTGAAGCATAGGGAACATCTTTCATTTTCTCTCTATCTTCTGCAGTGGTCGGGCATTGAGTCTGACTCAACTTCACACCTTGTAACACAGGCAAGAACCCTTTCTTTGCTTGATCCATTTTGAACTTCTTCAAAATCTTGTCAAGGTATGTGCTTTGTGAAAGTCCAATTAAGCGTCTTGATCTATCTCTATAGATCTTTATGCCTAATATGTAAGCAGCTTCCCCGAGGTCTTTCATCGAAAAACTTTTATTCAAGTATCCCTTTATGCTATCCAGAAATTATATATCATTTCCAATCAGCAATATGTCATCCACATATAATATCAGAAATGCTACAGAGCTCCCACTCACTTTCTTGTAAATACAGGCTTCTCCAAAAGTCTGTATAAAACCAAATGCTTTGATCACACTATCAAAGCGTTTATTCCAACTCCGAGAGGCTTGCACCAGTCCATAAATGGATCGCTGGAGCTTGCACACTTTGTTAGCTCCCTTTGGATCGACAAAACCTTCCGGTTGCATCATATACAACTCTTCTTCCAGACATCCATTCAGGAATGCAGTTTTGACATCCATCTGCCAAATTTCATAATCATGAAATGCGGCAATTGCTAACATGATTCTGACAGACTTAAGCATCGCTACGGGTGAGAAGGTCTCATCGTAGTCAACCCCTTGAACTTGTCGAAAACCTTTTGCGACAAGTTGAGCTTTATAGACAGTAATATTACCGTCAGCGTCAGTCTTTTTCTTGAAGATCCATTTATTCTCAATTGCTTGCCGATCATCGCGCAAGTCAACCAAAGTCCATACTTTGTTCTCATACATGGATCCCATCTCAGATTTCATGGCTTGAAGCCACTTTGCGGAATCTGGGCTCACCATCGCTTCTTCATAGTTCGTAGGTTCATCATGATCTAGTAGCATGACTTCCAGAATTGGATTACCGTACCACTCTGGTGCGGATCTCACTCTGGTTGATCTACGTGGTTCAGTAGTATCTTGTCCTGAAGTTTTATGATCATCATCATTAGCTTCCTCACTAATTGGTATAGGTGTCGCAGAAACAGTTTTCTGTGATGTACTATTTTCCAATAAGGGACCAGGTACAGTTACCTCGTCAAGTTCTACTTTCCTCCCACTCACTTCTTTCGAGAGGAACTCCTTCTCTAGAAATGATCCATTCTTAGCAACGAATGTCTTGCCTTCGGATCTGTGATAGAAGGTGTACCCAACAGTCTCCTTTGGGTATCCTATGAAGACACATTTCTCCGCTTTGGGTTCGAGCTTATCAGGTTGAAGCTTTTTCACATAAGCATCGCAGCCCCAAACTTTAAGAAACGACAACTTTGGTTTCTTGCCAAACCATAGTTCATAAGGCGTCGTCTCAATGGATTTTGATGGTGCCCTATTTAACGTGAATGCGGCCGTCTCTAAAGCATAACCCCAAAACGATAGCGGTAAATCAGTAAGAGACATCATAGATCGCACCATATCTAGTAAAGTACGATTACGACGTTCGGACACACCATTACGCTGTGGTGTTCCGGGTGGCGTGAGTTGCGAAACTATTCCACAATTTTTCAAATGTACACCAAACTCGTAACTCAAATATTCTCCTCCACGATCAGATCGTAGAAACTTTATTTTCTTGTTACGATGATTTTCAACTTCACTCTGAAATTCTTTGAAATTTTCAAATGTTTCAGACTTGTGTTTCATTAACTAGATATACCCATATCTGCTTAAATCATCTGTGAAGGTGAGAAAATAACGATATCCGCCACGAGCCTCAATATTCATCGGACCACATACATCGGTATGTATGATTTCCAATAAATCTGTTGCTCTCTCCATAGTATCGGAGAACGGTGTTTTAGTCATCTTGCCTATGAGGCACGGTTCGCAAGTACCAAGTGATTCATAATCAAGTGGTTCCAAAAGCCCATCAGTACGGAGTTTCTTCATGCGCTTTACACCGATATGACCTAAACGGCAGTGCCACAAATAAGTTGCACTATCATTATCAACTCTGCATCTTTTGGCTTCTACATTATGAATATGTGTATCACTACTATCGAGATTTAACAAGAATAGACCACTCTTCAAAGGTGCATGAGCATAAAAGATATTACTCATATAAATAGAACAACCATTATTCTCTGATTTAAATGAATAACCGTCTCGCATTAAACAAGATCCAGATATAATGTTCATGCTCAACGCTAGCACCAAATAACAATTATTTAGGTCTAATATTAATCCCGAAGGTAGATGTAGAGGTAGCGTGCCGACCGCGATCACATCGACTTTGGAACCGTTTCCCACGCGCATCGTCACCTCGTCCTTTGCTAGTGTCCGCTTATTCCGTAGTCCCTGTTTCGAGTTGCAAATATTAGCAACAGAACCAGTATCAAATACCCAGGTGCTACTGCGAGCTCTAGTAAGGTACACATCAATAACATGTATATCACATATACCTTTGTTCACCTTGCCATCCTTCTTATCCGCCAAATACTTGGGGCAGTTCCGCTTCCAGTGACCAGTCTGCTTGTAGTAGAAGCACTCAGTTTCAGGCTTAGGTCCAGACTTGGGTTTCTTCTCCTGAGCAGCAACTTGCTTGCTATTCTTCTTGAAGTTCCCCTTCTTCTTCCCTTTGCCCTTTTTCTTGAAACTAGTGGTCTTGTTGACCATCAACACTTGATGCTCCTTCTTGATTTCTACCTCCGCAGCTTTCAGCATTGCGAAGAGCTCGGGAATAGTCTTGTTCATCCCTTGCATATTATAGTTCATCACGAAGCTCTTGTAGCTTGGTGGCAGTGATTGGAGAATTCTGTCAATGACGCAATCATTTGGAAGATTAACTCCCATCTGAATCAAGTGATTATTATACCTAGACATTTTGAGTATATGCTCACTGACAGAACTGTTCTCCTCCATCTTGCAGCTATAGAACTTATTGGAGACTTCATATCTCTCAATTCGGGCATTTGCTTGAAATATTAACTTCAACTCCTGGAACATCTCATATGCTCCATGACGTTCAAAATGTCGTTGAAGTCCCGATTCTAAGCCGTAAAGCATGGCACACAGAACTATCGAGTAGTCATCAGCTTTGCTCTGCCAGACGTTCATAACATCTGGTGTTTCTCCAGCAGCAGGCCTGGCACCCAGCGGTGCTTCCAGGACGTAATTCTTCTGTGCAGCAATGAGGATAATCCTCAGGTTATGGACCCAGTCCGTGTAATTGCTACCATCATCTTTCAACTTTGCTTTCTCAAGGAACACATTAAAATTCAACGGAACAACAGCACGAGCCATCTATCTACAATCAACATAAACAAGCAAGATACTATCAGGTACTAAGTTCATGATAAGTTTAAGTTCAGTTAATCAAGTTACTTAAGAACTCCCACTTAGATAGACATCCCTCTAATCCTCTAAGTGATCACGTGATCCAAATCAACTAAACCATAACCGATCATCACGTGAGATGGAGTAGTTTTCAATGGTGAACATCGTTATGTTGATCATATCTACTATATGATTCACGCTCGACCTTTCGGTCTCTGTGTTCCGAGGCCATATCTGCATATGCTAGGCTCGTCAAGTTTAACCTGAGTATTCTGCGTGTGCAAAACTGGCTTGCACCCGTTGTAGATGGACGTAGAGCTTATCACACCCGATCATCACGTGGTGTCTGGGCACGACGAACTTTGGCAACGGTGCATACTCAGGGAGAACACTTCTTGATAATTTAGTGAGAGATCATCTTATAATGCTACCGTCAATCAAAGCAAGATAAGATGCATAAAAGATAAACATCACATGCAATCAATATAAGTGATATGATATGGCCATCATCATCTTGTGCTTGTGATCTCCATCTCCGAAGCACCGTCATGATCACCATCGTCACCGGCGCGACACCTTGATCTCCATCGTAGCATCGTTGTCGTATCGCCAATCTTATGCTTCCACGACTATCACTACCGCTTAGTAATAAAGTAAAGCATTACATCGCGATTGCATTGCATACAATAAAGCGACAACCATATGGCTCCTGCCAGTTGCCGATAACTTGGTTACAAAACATGATCATCTCATACAATAAAATCAGCATCATGCCTTGACCATATCACATCACAACATGCCCTGCAAAAACAAGTTAGACGTCCTCTACTTTGTTGTTGCAAGTTTTACGTGGCTGCTACAGGCTTAAGCAAGAACTCATCTCACCTACGCATCAAAACCACAACGATAGTTTGTCAAATAGACTCCGTTTTAACCTTCTCAAGGACCGGGCGTAGCCACACTCGGTTCAACTAAAGTTGGAGAGACAGTCGCCCGCAAGCCATCTATGTGCAAAGCACGTCGAGGGAACCGGTCTCGCGTAAGCGTACGCGTAAGGTTGGTCCGGGTCGTCTCGTCCAACAATACCGCCGAACCAAAGTATGACATGCTGGTAGGCAGTATGACTTGTATCGCCCACAACTCACTTGTGTTCTACTCGTGCAAATAACATCAAACCATAAAACCTAGGCTCGGATGCCACTGTTGGGGAACGTAGTAATTTCAAAAAATTTCCTACGCACACGCAAGATCATGGTGATGCATAGCAACGAGGGGGAGAGTCTGATCTACGTACCCTTGTAGATCGCAACGGAAGCGTTGACACAACGTAGAGGAAGTAGTCGTACGTCTTCTTCCCGATCCGACCGATCCAAGCACCGTTACTCCGGCACCTCCGAGTTCTTAGCACACGTTCAGCTCGATGACGATCCCCGGGCTCCGATCCAGCAAAGCTTCGGGGAGGAATTCCGTCAGCACGACGGCGTGGTGACGATCTTGATGTACTACCGATGCAGGGCTTCGCCTAAGCACTACAACGGTATGATCGAGGTGGAATTTGGTGGCAGGGGGCACCGCACACGGCTAAGGAACGATCTCAAGGATCAACTTGTGTGTCTAGAGGTGCCCCCTGCCCCCGTATATAAAGGTTGACAGGGGGAGAGCTGGCCGGCCAAGCTAGGGAGGCGCAGGAGGAGTCCTACTCCTACCGGGAGTAGGACTCCCCCCCCAATCCTATTCCTAATAGGACTCCCAAGTGGAAAGAGAGGGAGAGAGGTGGCCGGCCACCTCTCCTAGTCCTAATAGGACTAGGGGAGGGAGGTGGCGCGCAGCCAACCTTGGGCTGCCCCTTTCACCTTTCCACTAAGGCCCAATAAGGCCCATTTGGTTCCCGGGGGGTTCCGGTAACCTCCCGGTACTCCGGTAAAATTCCCGATTTCACCCGGAACACTTCCGATGTCCAAACATAGGCTTCCAATATATCAATCTTTATGTCTCGACCATTTCGAGACTCCTCGTCATGTCCGTGATCACATCTGGGACTCCGAACAACCTTCGGTATATCAAAATGCATAAACTCATAATAACTGTCATCGTAACGTTAAGCGTGCGGACCCTACGGTTCGAGAACAATGTAGACATGACCGAGACACGTCTCCGGTCAATAACCAATAGCGGGACCTGGATGCCCATATTGGCTCCTACATATTCTACGAAGATCTTTATCGGTCAGACCGCATAACAACATACGTTGTTCCCTTTGTCATCGGTATGTTACTTGCCCGAGATTCGATCGTCGGTATCCAATACCTAGTTCAATCTCGTTACCGGCAAGTCTCTTTACTCGTTCCGTAATACGTCATCCCGCAACTAACTCATTAGTTGCCATGCTTGCAAGGCTTAAGTGATGTGCATTACCGAGAGGGCCCAGAGATACCTCTCCGACGATCGGAGTGACAAATCCTAATCTCGAAATACGCCAACCCAACATCTACCATTGGAGACACCTGTAGTACTCCTTTATAATCACCCAGTTACGTTGTGACGTTTGGTAGTACCCAAAGTGTTCCTCCGGCAAACGGGAGTTGCATAATCTCATAGTCATAGGAACATGTATAAGTCATGGATAAAGCAATAGCAACATACTAAACGATCGGGTGCTAAGCTAATAGAATGGGTCATATCAATCAGATCATTCAACTAATGATGTGACCTCGTTAATCAAATAACAACTCTTTGTTCATGGTTAGGAAACATAACCATCTTTGATTAACGAGCTAGTCTAGTAGAGGCATACTAGTGACACTCTGTTTGTCTATGTATTCACACATGTATTATGTTTCCGGTTAATACAATTCTAGCATGAATAATAAACACTTATCATGATTTAAGGAAATAAATAATAACTTTATTATTGCCTCTAGGGCATATTTCCTTCAGACATCACATTCATTCACGAATTGAGCGATCTCGCGCTTCATTCGAGTCCACCAATAAGCTTGCTTGAGGTCCTGATACATCTTTGTACTCCCAGGGTGGATGGAGAGGAGAGAATTGTGAGCCTCGTTCATGATCACTTTACGAAGTTCACCTTTGGGTACAACAATTCGATCCTTGAAGAAGAGAGTGTCCTTGTCATCAAGGCGGTAGCACTTGTACTTGGACTGACTCTTAGCAATCCCAGTCTTCGCCTTTTTCACCATAGCGTCAAGAAGCTGGGCGTGGCGAATCTGGTCTTCCAAGGTAGGAGAGACTTGAAGGTTGGCGAGGAAACCTTGAGGAACAGCTTCCAGTGATCAGTGAAGTCTAAGATGAACTAGCAGATCTGACAATTAACTCACGAAGCCTCCTTCTAACAGCATTTCGGGCATCAAGATGCACCCAAATGAAAATAATGCAATGGAATGAAATGATGAGCTCGTCGAGACGAACATTTTGATATGCTATATGTCCAAAACGGAGCTACGCATGCGGAGATATGGCCGGTCAAAGTATGCATAAAAAATTAGGAGGAGAGGGGAAAAAGTCAACCCCTAGGGTTTTTTTAGATCTAGATCCGGATCCGACGCATTGTTCACCGGCGCGACTCCCGAGGTTGGCCGGCGTTGAGGACGACAGCGGCCGGAGTTGGAGGGGTCGGAGGAGGACGACGGGGCCGGGCGCGGGCGGCGGCCGGAGCGGCAAGGCGGCGCCGGACGTGGACGGGGGCGGCGCCGGCTCGGGGCAGCCGCGGTGGCGCGGTAGCGCCGGAGCGGCGAGGCGGCGCCGGACGGCGACGGGGGCCGCGGTGGTGCAGTGGCGCCGGCGACGGGGAAGGAGGCGGGGCTGGTGCGAGGCAGCGGCGGGTGGCGATGCGGGCCGCGGGGGCCGGCCACGGGCTCCCGGGCCGCGGCGGCAGCGGGGTCAGGCGACGCCACATGGCGCGGCTCGATTGGCGGCGGCGGGCGGTGGCGGACACGTCCGGCCCGAATCGGACGTGTCCGTCGGCGGGAGGTGCGGCGGATCTGGAGATTTTAGGGTTTCGAGAGGGAGAGAGATCCGAATTTCGGGGGGGGGGTCTATTTATAGGCATAAGTGGAGCTAGGAGAGTCCAAATGAGGTGCGGTTTTCGGCCACGCGATCGTGATCGAATGCTCTAGGTGATGGAGCAGAGTTTGGTGGGTTTTGGGCCAAATTGGAGGGGTGTTGGGCTGCAATACACACGAGGCCTTTTCGGTCCCTCGGTTAACCGTTGGAGTATCAAACGAAGTCCAATTGATACGAAACTTGCAGGCGGTCTACCGATAGTAAACCAAGGCCGCTTGGCAAGTCTCGGTCCAATCCGGAAACGTTTAATCCCCACACACGAAAGAAAGCTAGAAATGACCACCGGAGGAGAATGAAGCGCCGGAATGCAAAACGGACAACGGGGAAAATGCTCGAATGCATGAGATGAACACGTATGCAAATGCAATGCACATGATGACATGATATGAGATGCATGACAATGAAAATAACACACGGAGACAAAGACCCGAACCCGAGAAAATAAATATAACTTAACGCCGGAAACGGCAAGAGTTGGAGTACAAATTGGGAAAGTTATATCCAGGGTGTTACAGCGGTGCATTGCGCTATAAGATCAGCCGCGATGACCCTAGTGATGTTGAGGGTGAGCGCCCCAGGAAGAAGATTCCTACCAAGGTGATGTGGTATGCTCCTATAATACTATAGTTGAAACGTTTGTTCCAAAACAAAGAGCATGCCAAGATGATGCGATGGTACAGTGAAGACCGTAAGAAAGACGGAAAGTTGAGAGTACCCGCTGATGGGTCGCAGTGTAGAAAAAAATTGAGAGAAAGTACAGGAAGGAGTTTGCAGGTGACGCAAGGAACGTATGGTTTGGTGTACGTGTAGATGGCATTAATCCTTTTGGGGAGCAGAGCAGCAACCATAGCACCTGGCCTGTGACTATGTTTGTATAACCGTCCTCCTTGGTTGTGCATGAAGCGAAAGTTCATTATGATGCCAGTGCTCATCCAAGGCCCTAAGCAACCCAGCAACGATATTGATGTGTACCTAAGGCCATTAGTTGAAGAACTCTTACAGTTGTGGAATGGAACAGGTGTACGTGCGTGGGATGAGCACGGACAGGAAGAATTTGACCTAAAGGCGTTGCTGTTCGTGACCATCAATGATTGGCCTGCTCTCAGTAACCTTTCACGACAGACAAATAAGGGATACCGCACATGCACGCACTGTTTGGATGATACCTACAGTACATATTTGGATAATTGTAGGAAGAATGTGTACCTGGGACATCGTCGATTTCTTCCGAGCAGGCATCCCGTAAGAAAGAAAGGCAAGCATTTCAAAGGTGAGGCGGATCATCGGACGAAGCCTCGCCACCGTACTGGTGCTGATGTACATGATATGGTCAAGGATTTGAAGGTAGTCTTTGGAAAGGGTCCTGGTGGACAACCTATTCCGAATGACGCTGACGGACGCGCACCCATGTGGAAGAAGAAATCTATATTTTGGGACCTACCCTATTGGAAAGACCTAGAGGTCCGCTCCGCAATCGACGTGATGCATGTGACGAAGAATCTTTGCGTGACCCTGCTTGGCTTCTTGGGCGTGTATGGGAAGACAAAAGATACACCCGAGGCACGGAAGGACCAGCAACGTATGCACGGAAAAGACGGCATACATCAGGGTCATGCCAGCTACGCTTTTACCAAAGAAGAGAAGGAAATCTTCTTTGAATGCCTGCTCAGTATTAAGGTACCGCCTGACTTCTCGTCGAATATAAAGGTAATAATAAATATGGAAGAGAAAAAGTTCCCGAAGCTAAAGTCTCATGACTGCCACGTGATTATGACGCAACTGCTTCCGGTTGCATTGAGGGGCTTCTACCGAAAAACGTTCGATTAGCCATTGTGACGCTATCTGCATTCCTCAATGCAATCTCTCAGAAGGTAATCGATCCAGAAATCATGACTCGTCTATACGAGCAGCTGTTGTAAGATTTTGCTGTAAGATTCTGAATCGGAGCACTCCGGCCCCGCCGACTCCTCGACGGGGATTGGCTCCGCCGCCGTTCCTTTGGAAGAGGAAGGCTTGGAAGCCGCCTTCATCGCGGGCTTGTGCTTCTTCATCTTCGGCTTGTTGAAAGTGTCGCCCGTCCGGTCCCCGCAGTGGGGATGGAGCGCTTCCTTGCACTTTAGCTCCAGCCCCTTCTTCTTGTATTCCTCCTTCCTTTTCTTCTTGCGCTCCTGGTCCTTGAGCCACCAGGCAGGGGGAGGCCCCCAGCCGCCCTCCGCGCTGGCGCGCTCCGCCGCACGCACCTTAGCTTGCTCGCGCAAATCTCGCTCACGTCGCTGTTCCGCCTCCGGATCCGGCTCCGCCCGCTTGTCCGCCCGCCGATCCGCCTTGGATCCCATGGCGACGACCTCCGCAAAGGAGCGATCCAAGGGTGGGGGAGGGGGAGTGGGGAGAGAGAGAGAGCGACATGACCGAAGCGCCGCACCTCTGCGGGAGTGGCTGGAAACCCTAGGGCGCAGTCAGAGGCGCCCCGGCGCAGCAACTCCAATTTGACATGGGCCTCACGTGCTATTTTACAGAAAGGAGGTCTCTGGTAGTAAAGCATGCGACAATCAGAACATAGAAATGGTAGCATACTAGGACAAGACAAATAATAACCTTGGTGTGATGATCAGAATCAATAATGGATATGGTTCGAGCAAATCTTTGAGAGGATCGCAGGGAATAAACAAGCTTATAGGTTTACTGGCAATTTACCTTCCAACTACGCCCTCTCAAAGCAAGACAAGCCGTTATTGTCCAAAATATATAACAAAATTATGCACAGTGCACAACCAATACTCCCTTCGTTCGAAAATACATGGTGTCTTTTGTTTCATTAGGATAATTAAATACTCTCTCCGTTCCATAATATAAGAGCGTTTTTAACACTACACTAGGGATGGAGGGAGTAGTTAATTACTCACAATCAATAGGCCAAGTGAAAGCAAGATTCGAATGCTTCCATTGCCTGAAAGCAAGCACAGTGAGGGAGCTCAGAACATTCTTGAAAGGCACTGGGGAGTACGTATTGTAAAGCAGTGATTCCTAAACAAACGATAACATACAATCCATGTTATAATTCTATCCAGGCATTTTATGATGTCGTCTGAATCATACATGGTTATCCCTGTGTTTGCATCCACCTGCAACATAGAGAGTGATTTTGCTTTCATCACAAATCGTTTATGTTGAACAAGGGAGCAGAGCACCCTGTTTTCATTTGGTAATGAAAAGCAATGTAGGCACATAGATACAGAACGAACAAATCCCGCGTGAAATATGTAAGCATAAGCATACATGGGACACACACGACGGAATTCAGTCATCCAGATGTAAAAGTAGCATCAAGTTTTTGTTCGACGACAGACTAAAGTTAAAGTAACTAGACATTATCAGCTAGTTAGTCAATGAATTTGGGTCGGGTGTCAGTTCAGCTGAATCTGCACATGAATTGGGTGTCAGCTCAGTTAGCACAAAGCTCAGCATTGTTTCTCATCAAAGTAAAATTGGGTCTCAGTTCAGCTAGCACAAAGTTTAGCGTTACTTCTTATCAAAGTAAATTGGGTGTAGTGTTCAGCTAGCACAAATTTCAGCGATAGTTAGTTCTCATCAAATTGGAGGGACACAAAATCTAATACAAGTACGAATACGAAATCAATCGGCCGGGGTAGTTAGATTTAGACGGGGAATGGAAGGACGCGTGCGAACCCTAGGGCGAAGACGGGGGTGCTGAAGGGGAAGGGGAAGGCGCCGGCGACGCTGCCCTGCTGGCCGTGCTTGACCTCGACCCGCTTGTGCTGGAGGTTGAGGCGGTGGTGGTGTCTTCGAGCTGCGTGGCGACCCTGCTGAAAGCGGGACGAGGCTGTCCGAGTCCTCCAAGTGGTGGCAGCGGGGGCGGAGCACCACGCCATGGATGGATGGGTGGATCCCGGCGGGGGAGCGCGCGGTGGGAGCAGAAACGGAGCTGGTGGCTCGTTAGCAGCGATTTGGAGGCGACGGCGAGGGAACGCGGGGGTGGCGAGGTACACAGTGGCCGGAGAATGAGAGACGACAAGAGTTTAATCAGATGCACCCGCGAAGAAACATTTTTGGCAAATCTATTCTATTTCTACTTTGGACAAATAAGAGCTGGGCTTGAAATTAAAAAAGGAAAACGAATTGGACTTGATCAAACATTATATCTGGTACCGTAAATGATTATAAATTTTTCATATACTTTTCAGTGTCAAATAGGGAAACGAAATTTAAGATAATGCTAAATAAGGAATTCTCTCTCTACCTTATCCACTCGCATGGGGCGCTCTCCTCCACTCGTTTTTCCTCTTTGCACGGGACGTTCTCTCTCTGTTCGCTAGAGCCCATCCTCTATCTCTCTTCCTGAGTCCAGGCCATGTAGCTGCGGCCATGGCGGCTGCCCTACGCTCGTCCCGTGATGTAGGCCATGGTCGGCACTGCAACGGCTGCTTGCTGTTAGGGCGGATATGCCACGGCTCCGTGCCATGGCCAGAAATGCATGTATATAAGTGTTGCAACCGTCCTCTAAAAAAGCTTCAACCGCAGTTGAGAAAAGCTTCAACCATAGATAGATAGAGAAATCTTCAATCGGCATTGCCAACTAGAAAAAGCTGCAACCATTTGATGGAAAAGTTTCACTTGTACATAGACAAAGCTTCAACCTCAGTGCCGCGCAACCGATTTTTTTTTGCAACCACTGACAGAAAAGTATCAACCATAGATAATAAAGATTCAACCATCATTGGATTTTGCTACTACCGGTGAGGGTTTTTGCTACATCTATCATGGTGGAGCCACGACCTCACGACGGTGGCGACAACGATTTGCTGCAACCGTTGTCGTTTTTGCTAGGACCGCTGATTTTTTTTGCTACATCCATTCAATGGTGTTTACTGGTAGCCGTGCAGCAAGCATCAACGGCAAGGGGCGGCGGCGGCACATCCTGGTGTTGCTACCATGGAGCAGCACCGACGGGTGTTACAACCATGGAGCGGCGGCGGCAGGAGTTTCAACCAGCGGATGATGAAGCTACAACCAAAACTGACGAGCGGGCGGGGCGGTTGGGGGGGGGGGGGGGGGGGGTTGTTCGCCAAGCAGCAGAGGGTTGCGAGGCATCAGGCGGCCGTTGCCCTCGCCGGAGCCGCACACGAGAGGCGGAATACCATGGTGCAGGGGTGGAGGATTTTTTTCCCTGTACGAAGACGAAGCCCGTGCAACAATCTAACAACAGTGACAACTGGATCGGGTGGCTGGGGCACGACCGGCCGAACTACTGGGCCGGCGTGCCGGCGCCTATAAGTGCCCTTAAATAAATTGTACAGATGTAGGGGCTACTCGATAGATCATCATTATCCAAAAACAGCAGTCTGTCTTTGACCGAATTATAAGTTACTCTAACTTATTTTTTCTTCAATTGAATGTATATGTAGACGCGTTTTAAGTCATTATGTAGTCTATATTAAACTATCCACCGCGGACGAAAAGGTAGTATATGAGTAGTGATGTCCATCGGCGCTCCTATCCATGATATAATCGTCCCCCTCACCCATTGCTTGTCCTCGTACCTAGTTTGCCGCCCTAGCTGATGAAGGCCATGTGGTACAGATATGGTGATAAGTTTGAAGAGGGTGCTGAGATTAATGAAGAGGGTGATGGAGTCGTGGTGACAAGCATGGCAATGGTGGCACGAGTGACTTGCCCCTCCACCGCAACGCCATGGCGAGTCGCTACGACACAAAGTGTGCTCTCACGATGTGGTCATCCCCTCGGTCTATGCGACCCTGAGCGGATTAGATGGGTCGGTGACCAGCTACGACAGTAGTCATGACGCATAGGTCGGAGCAAGACGACAAAGAACAATCTTTGCCGAGTTCTAAATGAAAGAAATTTCCTACCTATTTAGGATCTGCCATGCTGGTAGAAGGGATTCGGCGTGCTACATGAAAGAGAACTGATGATAATGGCCATACTTTAAAAACAAAATTTGTCATTTCCGAACTGGTGACCTTGGCTCTTGAAATGAAGCTCTTAATTAACAGTTAAAAGTCTCAAAGATGACACCGCACCACCGTACCTAGAATGAACACGACTCCTAGATTCATCAAGACATGCATAGTAAGTTCGATAGACAGCGGTTGGATGATTCATCTGCAGAAATTTTTGCGACCACGCTAATTAGCCTTTCGTAGTACAAGTAGTTACTTAACAGATACTCCCTCCGTTCCAAATTACTCGTCGCAGAAATGAATGTATCTAGAACTAAAATACATCTAGATACATCCAATTTTATGACGAGTAATTCGGAACGAAGGGAGTAGATGGTTCCTCCCAGATACGTACTAAACAATCAACAGCACAGGCCGGAAACAGTTCAGATACGTTGGTCAAATAAGCACATTGTGTCCTAATTATCAGGACACTGCATGTGTGACTATAAAGTAAGTGATCGACCAGACATTGTCCTAATTATCATAACACGGAAATACAACGGTCAGTTAACACTGCAAAAAAATGGAAACATGTGAATACTACAACAGCAATCCTGGCTTTGGCGTTAGATTGATGCGTGCGACTGACTCTGGTCTGTAGCGCGACTTGCTTGAGGTTGGAGAGTGGAAGTAGCCCCGAAAGCAGCTAGGAGAATGAAAAATGTAGATGCACCATTATGGAGGATTTAGGGCATGTCCCTTTACTCAGTAGCCAAAATAGTTCAAGTTCTGCTTTTGTTCCTCGCACAAATCTACAACAAAAAATCACAACTGCATGAGCCTAATGGGCACAGAACATATAGTAATGGGCAACATATTAACAGCAGAACAAGTAATCGAGGAATACCACATAAATAATTCACTTGGTATACTACGATTAAATGGAAACAGAGAAATACAACATTACTCCTAGCTTGACTTGGATTGATGCATCGCGGCTGACACTGGAGTTCGATCACGACAAGTCGATTCTGATTCCTGGCACGCTTGGCCCACACATATTCCAACTCGGATCTAGGCATGGTAGCGATCTTGGAGCACAACTTCCACAAGGCTTGAGAGAGATGGTAGCCCCGAAACCGGAACGTACTAGTGTTGAAGGCCGCAGAAAAAACTTGAGCAGTTCAAGCTTAACTAGTGGTTGCTCCACCTTCAGGCTCCAGGGTTCTGAAGTGAGGCATGACTTGCATCTCCAGCACAACCAGCTTCTGGAAGGAAACTGAGATGCACAGGTCACAAGATACAACTTTAAACTGAATAATTGCACAATCTGTTAGGCAAATACTATCCAAATTATTTCTCTACTATTAAAAGAGGATCGAACGTCGTGATGGTTCGACCTCCCCTTGTGATTCAACCACCAGATCGATTCCCCAGCCTCGCTGGAAAAAAATTCGCAGGAAATAGAACCCCACGTTCCGAGATAACCCACACGTTCTCCACCTTCTCCCCGACCTGTCCATCTCATCTCCAGATCTCTTTGGCACGAACACAGACGACCCGGCGATCTCCTCTCCTCGCAACCGCGCGGCGCCCTCCCTCTCTAGGCTGGCCATAGCCCGAGCCCCCGGGCGACGACCACCCGAGCCACTCTACCGTCATGGATTGAAGGAGGCAGCGGCGGGGGGCGGTGCGGATCCCATCTTACCCACCACCGTCACGTATGGAAGGAGGCCATGGCAACCAGCTGTGCGAAGCCAATCCTCCGCCTGGCAGTTATGTGCGGCTCCCTCCACCGGAGCTTCTCTGCACATGTACGTTGTCTCGTCGGTCTCTTCATCCCTTCGGTCGGCACACACCGGCGCTGCTGACCCGTGGTTGACCAGCAGCGGAGGCGTGTGTCAAGACTCAAGAGTCTCCAGCCGCTGCATGCTACATCATCAGGTTTGATCTTCTGTTAAATCCTTATCCCTTCAGTTTCCGTTTGGAACATTCCATTCTTGTTAGTGATCATCAAGAATCCCATCAGCCCTCATATTTGACATATATATAGGATTTTTCATCCGTGTGTGGTTCAATTGGCATATTATTAGGCATCTGATAAAATTGCCTAAAGGTGGCCGCCGAATACCATCCCCTCACCGATCAGGCCTAGAAGATGGCAAAACTCTCACCGATCAGGCTTATAATTTAGCGGCAGCGTGGTGTCATCATGGTCGGAGGAGGCAACTCATGTGGGGATGCCAAGGAGATCAATCAGAATTCTATCGCTGTTGTTGCACCAAAATATCTTTACAGCTGCTATTTTTTTAAATATCCCAAATACAGATTATTTTTTCAATGCAACAACATGATCAATCTCAATCTTGGACAATGCATTACTCATGGTATACTTAATAATTAAGTGGAGTTCCAAAAGCGATGATGATGGTTGTGCCACCACCAACAGCAGAGAAGAAAGAGGCGTGGCAGTGGTGTGGTGCAGAAAGAGCGATAGAGAAGTGGGAGGAAACTAAGTAGCGGCATTGGTGTAAGGACTAAGGAAGAAGGGGAGAGCATGGAGAGCAAGATGAGGTTCTGGGGAAATGCGACAGGGTAGTCGCTCCCTAAGCCTATCGGCATGACCCAATTCACTCCAATTTTTTTCCAGGTTCAGTTTTGTTAGCATTGGTGTTCACATTCTACTGTTCAGAGAAAAACATATTCATTATTACAGGTTGGAAGTTATCTGTACTTTTGTTTTGTACATTTTTACAGCTATACCTTACTGGAAGTGAGCCAGGCCCTTGAAAAAAACTCACGGTAGTCACTTCGTTCAGTAACATTTTTGCATGTATATCATGTAGGTTTCATTCACATCTAGCAAAAGACTCTCCAGACAACGGAGGTTTGCTTTGTAGACTTTATTTTCTAATACAGTCAAACTTCAACATATATGTACTTTTTTTGATAATCAACACACACATTCAATTGAACATACTACCCGCAGAAAAGTAGTCAGTCAAACATGCTTGCATTTCCTTAGATGGTATATAGGTCCGAATTAATGATTGTAGGTGTTGACATACTATGTACAATGTAAGAGAACGGCATGGATGATATATTATTAGAGAAACAAATGAAAGAATTAGGGTGGACGTTAATTTGCTGGAAGTGAGTACTCCACTACAATGCTTCTAATAGCTTTATAGTTATATATATGATGCAAAACTATGTGTTCAGGAGCCGTTTTTGCTACGGAACTCTGAAGCATGTGGTTGAAGTAAACACTGGACGGAGAAAGACTTCGCATATTCAGCAGCAGATTCAAAGCTGCTGGTGTGAAAACAGAATTTGCACCGTACAACAGGCAAAGCCTCACTACAGAGTTCCGCCTAGGGATACGCTTTTTGCAAAGGTAATTGAGATTTTTTTGAATGATGATAATAAAGATTTATGCCTTTAATATATGTTCCAACTATAGGAGGATGCCAAGGAGATCAATCAGATTTCTTTACACATTAAGACATCTTCATCTTTTATTGCTACTGTTGCAGCACAATAGCTTTAGTGTCGCTATTTTTCAGAAAATATCCCAATTTACACATTGTTTTGTCAATTTTAATTTTCAAACGGAGGTTTTTTTGGTAGACATTACTTTCTAAATATAGTTAAACTTTAACAGATATATACATTGAGCAGAGTCAACTGAACATGCTACCGGCAGAAAGAGTCAATTAAAACATGATGTATTTTCTTAGTTCTTAGATGGTATGTAGGTCCTGGACTAATAATTGTAGGTGTTGACATACTATTTCTATTGTAAGAGAACTATGTGGATGATGCATCATTAGAAAAAATTGATAGAATTAGGATGGTTGTTATTCTGATGGACGTGATTACTCCACTACAATGCTTCTAATAGCTTTATAGTTTTATGATGCAAACCTATGTGTTCGGGAGCCTTTTTTTTCTACGGAAATCTGAAGCATGTGGTTGAAGTAAATACTGTACGGAGAAAGAGTTTGCATATTCAACAGTAGTGCAGGCTGCTGGTACGACAACAGAATCTGTCCAAGCTGAAGTGAAACACATACAGCAAACTGTCAATCTTGTATCGAATGAGAGCCAAAAATTGATGGTAACTTCCTTCATCTTATCAGGACCAGATAGGAAGATCTCCCGAGTACACGGTCAAGAGGAAGCTTGGCAAAGGGGGGCTCGACCATGTTTTTGTCAGCCGGCATTTAGCTGGTGCAACAGGATGGTCCACATGTGCGAGTGCTCAACAGATGGGTGCTATTTTTACATTTTCCCTGCTTTCTTACTATACCCTTTGCCAAAAAAAACTTTGGCGTCAGGTTTTGTACTCACTGATGTGAAGCCAGAGGAAAGCTAATTGCACATTTGTTCACGTTACTGTTTCTGTTTGTGGGTTGCAAGGACTTTGAAATTACCACATGTCCCCTGTTTAATTATCTATATTAAGGCGTGGCCTTCATGTGTAGCCATTTTTTCTAATAAGCAACAAGAACCTACAATTCATTGGAGTTGGATAAAGAGTGCATATGTAACAAAAGCAGCAGCGAGCCCGAGGCAGAGATGAGGAAGGACAGAGATGTACCATCGTCATGCTTTTATCTTCTTCGGGGTTGGGAGGGAGAAAGGGAAATGGTGATTTCCGGAGAGGGAACAATCGGGAGAACTGTAGTTTTTCAACGAATGTTGAAAACTGAATGAACGCCTGCTGGATAAATTACATGATCTGAAAACTTGACGCTATGTTGTTGCATATAAATAATTTATCATCCAGTATTCACCAGTCTCCCTGTGTTGTTCAAATTCGCTTCAGTGATGACAAAGCGTGCAGGCAACTTTGAGTATATGTTTCTTATATATCATTGTCAGATTGTAAAATGTTGACGTGTTGTCCATCTTTCATTTTCAATGTCTCCAACACAGTATGGTTTTGAAGTTTCTGCACTTGCTTTGACAAGACAAAGGCAATAACTCCAGGACTCAGCCAAATAGGAACACAAGGGAAAGAGGAATAAGAATTTATAATTGAATGGCCTGGTCAGTCCAAACCGGATGGATATATTCCCAAGTCCTACTTATTTTGCAACATTCTATAGATTGATTTGTTATGCTGATTATATATCAAATGTTCCTCTCGGCTCTAGCACATATTACGTACTTAATTCTGAGAAAGACGGTGGGAACAAATTCCATGATAAAGATATTTGTATATGAAAGAACCAACGTGTGTAGTGGCAAGGATCGAAGGAATGGTCAACACACTGATATTTTGCATGGTAGGCATAACAGAGTGAGATGTCGCATGAATAAAATGGGTTTCGAGGCGTACATGATAATCGATGAGGGACAAGGCACTATTTTCCTAATGCATTGTATAGTTTACTGTTGTCACCGTAGCAACGCACGGGTATTTAGCTAGTTTACAGAAAATGGAAGAGCAGAAGGCATCGAATATTTGTTGTCCAATTAATAGCAAGAAGTATTTAAAAAAGAAAATAGCAACAAGACTCAACAGTCTTACTTTGCTACCTCAGCGCAGCTTCAGAATGTTTGGATTCAGTGGGTCCGGAACAGCTCAGTAAGCCTTGCTTCCTTGCTTGGTTCCCTCACAGCTTGGGCATTGTTCCTAGCTTGGTCAAACTTGAGAGAGTAAAAGCTCACTATCCCTGAAGTTCTGAACTCCAGCCCCATCATGAGGAGTAAATGGCACTAGCGGTCTGAGAACTTGCGTTGCGGGTGTACTTAAGTCACGATACTTGCAAACCGAAAACCCCGTCATAAAACTTGCATTGCGGGTGCAGATAGGTCACATAAATCCATCATAAAACTTACGTTGCGGGTGCAAATAGGTCACACATGCCAGCTGCCCTTTTTTCTCCCTCTAGCAGTCACGTCACTGGTAGAAAAAGGGCCTATAGTCCCGGTTCGTAAGGGCCTTTAGTCCCGGTTCAGGAACCGGGACTAAAGTGTCGGTACTAATACCTCCCACCTTTAGTCCCGGTTCAATCCAGAACCGGGACTAAAGCCCATCCACGTGGGCAGTTTGCAGAGCCCAGTCAGGAGACCCTTTGGTCCCGGTTGGTGGCACCAACCGGGACCAATAGGCATCCACGCATCAGCATTTCTGTGGCTAGGGTTTTTGTTTTTTTTGAAAGGGGGGGTGGGGGTTTTGGGGGGTTAATTTAGGTGTTTCATATATTGTGTTAGCTAGCTATAATTAATATAGAGAAGTGTCCTCTCTTATGTCCGTGCTTGGTCGACGCTACGTACTATACATACGTATAGAGAGGACTAGACACGCTGGCTAGCTAGTAAAGCAAACGAAGGAAACAGAAGATCGTCATGAACATATATGCATACAGAGAGAAGTGATATCGACCACCTCTCCTTCTCCGAGAGATTGGTCCAACAACAAGTTCTCGTATATCTATCGGACAGTACCGGCTACATATATACAGTAATTATCTCTTACAAATATAATCATACGGACTCAGGTTTAACATAGAATTCTCCGTCTTCAGGGATCACGTGGTCAAGAAAGAATGCCGCCAATTCCTCTTGAATTGCTCGCATGCGAGCTGGTGCTAGGAGTTCATCCCGCTTCCGAAACATCTAATTTGAAGAAGGGGGTCAATGCATATATATATATATATGAATGAATGAAACTCAACACAAATGATGGTAATAAAATAAAATTGTGAATATTGTTATTTACGTACTTCATATTGTTCGTTAGAGTACCCGCCCCGCTCACACGTCGTGTGGCGGATGGACTCGCAGATGTAGTATCCACAGAAATTATTCCCTTGTTCCTGCCACAACCACTTTACAAGAAATAGAGGTCAATCAAACTGATAAGCAAGAATGCTAAATGGTATTGATGAAACTAGCGCTTGAATCACTAGGAGATGCGCGGAACATGCTACTATATATAGTACTTACTTTCGGGTGTCTAAATTCCAGCTCCTTCGGCAGTCCCGGAACTTTTTTGGTGAATTTTCTCCAAACCCTGCCGGACAAAGAAAACAATTACTTGATATCAGGAAATGAACAAAGTTGCTGATATGGTGGATAATGATCGATTTAACTTACTTCTTGAGGATTTCAGTCATGTCTGCATAGTCCTGGGGATCTTTTCGTCTTGAGTCTAAGACGGTTACTAGTCCCTGCTCAAGCTTAATCTCTAGGAGAATATAGTGGAAACTGCACACGCATGCATAACTCATGAATTACATTACTATAACCTTGAGTAATATATAAGGGAAACCGAATACGCACAAGACAGTAACACTCACTTGAAGTTGTAAGGAAAGAGTATTATATCTTTGTTTTGATTTATTACAAATGATTGTAGCAAGTTGGCCTCGGTAGCTGCGGCATGAAGTTTAACCTCAGTTGCATCTATGAGATATGTGTTAATGAACCCAATATCACCGACTTGTCTTTTCTTCAATTCGACGATCTTCAATCTGCATAATATAGTGAGGATGATTATAAATACATGCAATGAAAGAGCTAAGTTATATAGAGAAACTTAATGACAGAAGTAGTACTACTTACAGACAGTAGCAGGCGATCGTTGTTTTATCGAGGGCCAATTGATTGAAAAACTGATAGAACTCCTCAAATGGAACAGGCAACAGATCAATTCCAACGAGGTCATGCTCCTTTTTAACTCTCACATACAAAGTACTCCTCCCCCCAGAGTCTCTGCAGATTTTCAAGTACCAATCATGCAATCTTCGCATCATCGTTGATAGAGATCTTTCATCTTTGATGAGAGGCTTCCCGTACTCGTATCTGTGTATCTGCACCTCCATGGGATCATAATGTACATCGTCGGGCAGGTAATCGTCAACATTGCCATAACCGGGCACCATCCTCGGATCGACGATGTCGCTAGGCACCTTGAGGGGGGGGGGGCACGATTGCTTCGCTTGTTCGCCGAGCTGGGCAATTTGTTTCCCAGCTGCTCGTCGTTTTTTCAGCCTTTGATCACAGACTGTACTTCCCGACCGCTCCGCTTCGGCAAATTCCTTTCCAATAATGCGGTCATAGTTTCCTTTCGGCGGATCAGACTTTGGTGGTTTTGTCAGGGCAGCCAGAGTGCGCTTCACTTTCACCCCATCTACCTTCTCCTCCGGAGGTGGATGTTTCTTTGCTTTCACCCCTTCAAAGAATTTCCTCACTTCTTCTCGCGCGATCTCGGCGTTCTCCTCCTGGGTCCTCTCGTATGGTAACTTCTCTGGAGTCTTCAGAGAAGGACCGAATCTGTATGTCCTCCCGCCTCTGGTTGTACTGCTAGACGCCGACCGAGCAGACGAAGCGGTTGTCTTCTTTACTTGCTTAAGAGGCGGAGGAGAAGGACTACGACCCGCCGGAGCAGCTGGAGCGGCAGCAGGTCTCTTCTGCCCTTGCTGACGAGGCGGAGAAGGAGGAGGTTGGCTGCTCGGGCGCGTCGGTGCAGGCGGAGACGGAGGCGGAGTGCCGCCACGCGCCGGAGAAGGAGTCGGCCGAGGGCCCTGATCGTCACTCGCCGGAGGAGGAGGCGGTGGAGGAGGCGGAGTGCCCTGACTCGCCGGAGGAGGAGGAGGAGGCGGAGGCGTCCAGTTCGGAAGGTTGATGAGGTCCTTCCGCCATAGGCATGGAGTCTTTAGAGCAGACCCCAGCCGAGTCTCCCCTTCACCGGTAGGGTGGTCAAGCTGGAGGTCCTCAAATCCCTCCGTTATCTCATCCACCATCACCCTAGCATATCCTTCTGGAATCGGCATGCAGTGAAAAGTTGCGCCGGGTTCAGTAGGATAAACAGAGCCAACAGCCGCCTTGACCTTCAAATTCATCCATTGCGTCATAAGGTGGCAATTTTGAGACTCCGTTATAGCATCCACAGGATAGCTGGCAGGAGCCGTCAAGGCATGCTGCAGCTGAAGCTGCTCGGTGGAAGCCACGCTGCTTCTGCGCTGAGATGGCGGGGTAGCTTCGGGGGAGGCTTCGGCAGTACGTTTGCTGCGATTTGCTTCTCGTTCCTCTATCGCTTGTACCCTTGCGTGCAGCGCATGCAGTTCGGTCTGCTGCACTTTTTTCCTCCTCTCATGGGATTTGTAACCGCCTGCGTCCGGAAACCCAACATTCCATGGAACGGAGCCTGGCGTGCCTCGTGTCCGTCCAGGGTGCTCAGGATTCCCGAGGGCCATTGTGAGCTCGTCGTGCTCTCTGTCTGGAAAGAACGTCCCTTCCTGCGCTGCGTCGATATAGTGCTTAAGCCTACTGACTGGTATGTCCATTTGTTCGTTTGTCCAAATGCATCCCCCTGTTTTAGGGTCCAAGGTTCCGCCAGCCCCGAAGAACCAAGTCCGGCAACGGTCTGGCCAGTTATATGTCTCTGGTCTGATACCTTTATGAAGCAGATCATTCTCAACCTTGGACCACTTAGGCCGGGCTACGAGGTAGCCACCTGACCCCGTGCGATGGTGAAGCTTCTTCTTCGCGGCATTCTGCTTGTTTGTCGCCGACATCTTCTTACTCTTTTCCGATGTCTTGTAGGCCACAAATGCGGGCCAGTGATCTCTGATCTTCTCATATCTGCCCTTAAATTCTGGTGTCTCTTTTTTATCGACAAACCTATTGAGCTCTTTCTTCCACCTCCTGAATAGATCTGCCATCCTCTTTAGAGCAAAAGACTTGATTAATTTCTCTTTAATTGGGTTCTCTGGATTATCCTCTGGCGGTAGGGTGAAATTTGACTTCAGCTCAGTCCAAAGATCATTTTTCTGCATATCATTGACATAAGACACCTCAGGGTCTTCTTTAGCCGGCTTAAACCATTGCTGGATGCTTATCGGGATCTTGTCCCTAACCAGAACCCCGCACTGAGCAACAAATGCCCTCTTTGTCCGGAGGGGTTCAATAGGTTGGCCGTCGGGCGCGATTGCTGTGATCTCAAGCTTTTCATCCGAGCTCAACTTTTTCTTCGGGCCTCGTCTCTTTACCGAAGTTGTGCTCGATCCGGAGGGCTAGAAAAAAGAACAAAGACTTAATTAATATGTGTACATACCAAAACAATGAATGCATCAATCAGCTAGTCAGCATAGGCTTAACTAATATATATACCTGGCCGGACTCGGTTCGGTCACCGGAGCCGTCATCACTTTCTCCTTCTTGCACCGGCATTGGGTCACCGGTGCCGTCCTCATGTTCTTCTTCTTGCACCGGCATTAGGTCACCGTAGCCAGCTTGTTCACCCTCTCCTTCCGGACCATCGAAGATATCGTTGAGATAGTACGAGACGGCATCACTTCCTTCTGCGATTATCTCCCTCAACAACGCTTCTTTTCTTGCTTCGTCTAGGGCGGTGTCCATAGTTTCTACAAATATTTACAACATGGCAATTATTATTCAAACATGACAGATGGATATATTAGTGCCAAACGTAGAACTAGCTACCTAATCATAGTAAGCTATCGGGAGGGGGTATATATCGACAACGAAGACACTACATCATGTTCGAGAGGATCGCCGAGGGGTCGGGAGGTTGCCTAGTGTCAAAGGATTCAACAAAACCATGTCTTCATCATTAGGCGAAAGTAACATGTGCATGATGGTACGAAGCTCTTCAAAGTTGTTCTGGAACGGACTCCCAGATAGGATAATCCGCCTTTTGGTACAAAGTTCAGCAAGAGCCTTCCGAATATCGCTATTTGGAAGGCCTTTGCTGAATTGGTACCAAAAGGCGGATTATTCTATCCGGGACTCCATTCCAAAACAACTTTGCAGAACTTCGTACCAACATGCCCTGGTTACTTCCGGCTAATGATGAAGGCATGGATTTCTTCAATACTTTGACACTAGGAAACCTCTCTCTACTTCCGGCTAATAAGAAGAAGAAGAAGAAGAAGAAGAAGAAAAGAAGAAAAAAAGAGGAGAAGAAGAAAGGAATAGTTCTTCTTCTCCTCTTCTTTTTCTTCTTTTTTCTTCTTCTTATTTATTTCTCCTCTTCTTTTCGGTAGAGGAAACCCTAAATAACTAGCAAGTATCATGGGTGTGAGATAAATGTGGCCTTCGGTGTCGGACACTACATCCACGTCCCACAAGTGACGTGGGCGTCGAAGCCCGCGCCACTTGTGGGGTGTGGGTGTAGTGTCCGACACCGACGGTACATGTATCTCACACCGACGATACTTTCTATTTAGGGTTTCTCCTCTACCGCTCCTCGACCTCTCGACGACCCTCGTTCCCGATAAAATAAAGAGGAAGAAGAAGAAGAAAAAAGAAGAGAAGAAAGAATAGAGGAGAAGACTTCCTCTTCTTCCTCTCCTCTACTTCTCCCTCTTCTTCCCCTTCTTCCTCGCCTCTCTCATGAATGTCCGGCGTTCTCGACCCCCCCCCCCCCCCACGTGTCGAAGAAAAAAAAGAAGAAAAAAAAAGAGGAGAAGAAGAAAGGAATAGTGGAGAAAAGAGAAAATAGAATATTCTATTTTCTCTTTTCTCCACTATTCCTTTCTTCTTCTCCGCTTCTTTTTCTTCTTTTTTCTTCTTCTTATTTATTTCTCCTCTTCTTTTCCTCTCCTCTTCTTCTTTCTTCCCTCTTCTTATTTTCTTCTTTCCTATCCTTCTTTTTCTAAAATTGTAACTTTTGCATATATAAAACTTTTCTAAAATTGTAACTTTCTATATAAAACTTTCCTATCGGGAGGGGGAGAAGATCGAAGAAAAAAAGAAGAAAAAAAAGAGGAGAAGAAGAAAAAATAGAAAAAAAATCTATTTTTTCTTCTTCTCCTCTATTCCTTTCTTCTTCTCCTCTTCCTTTTCTTCCTCTCCTCGTCTTCTCCTTCTTCTTCTCCTTCTTTCTCTACTTATTTTCCTTTTCCTTATTTTACTTTTTCCTCTCCACTAACATAAAATGCACTAACCTAAAATGCAACAAACATAAAATGCACTAAATCGATCAACTAACCTAAAATCAGTGATAAAATGCACTAACCTAAAATCGATATCTACTAACAACTTAAAAAAATTAGTACATATATGAAAAAATGCATATATGAAAAAAAACATCATCATATCATCAACAGAAAAAAAAACATCATCATATCATCAACAGAAAAAAAACATCATCATATCATCAACATCATCATATCATCAACCTAAAATCAGCGATAAAAAGGGCGCCGGCGGCCGGACCAAAAGTGGCGGCGTGTGGTCGGGGCGACGGCGACGGGGTTGGGGAAGGGGCGGCACGCGCGGCGACGGCGACGGGGTCAGGGAAGGGGCGGCGCGTGGCGGGCGCGGGGCGGGGCGGGCTCGGGGACGGGGCGGGGCGACGACGGGCTCGGGGACGGGGCGGGGTGACGGCGCGGGGACGGGGCGGGGACGGGGCAGGCTCGGCGACGGGGCGGGGCGGGCTCGGGGACGGGGCGGGGCGACGACGGGCTCGACGACGGGCTCGGGGACGGTGCGGGGCGACGACGGGCTCGGGGACGGGGCGGGGCGACGGCGGCTGGCGCGGGGCGACGGCGACGGTGACGGGGTCAGGGAAGGGGCGGCGCGGGGCGACGACGGGCTCGGGGCGGCGACGACGACGACGAACGGCCTGGGGGCGAATGGGAGCGGTTGGCCAAAATTTCACAAGTGTTGGCTTATATAGCCAGAGCAATGGTCCCGGTTCGTGAAACCAACCGGGAGTAATGCCCCTCTTTGGTCCCGGTTGGTGCCACGAACCGGGACCAAAGGCCAATTTTTAGCAGCCGAAAGGGCGGGAAGCGGCGGCCTTTGGTCCCGGTTGGTGGCACCAACCGGGACTAAAGGGGGGCATTGTTCACGGTTGGTGCCACGAACCGGGACCAATGCCCCCTTTAGTCCCGGTTGGTGCCACCAACCGGGACCAATGCCCTTGTGCACCCCGGGTCCAAAAGTTTAGTCCCACATCGCTAGTTGAGAGCGCCCGAGACCAGTTTATAAGGTCTGCTGCCTCCTCCCTCCTGAACTCCTCCGAACTGAAGGCCTATGGGCCTAATTTGACACTGCTTTGCCTGTGGGCCTATTGGGCCTTCTGCGGGCCTGAATCCTGGCCCATGTAGGGTTTCTAGTCATATTCAGGCCGTGGAGGTCCAGTAGGTGGCATTTTTTTTGTTTTTTCTTTTTTATTTCTACATTTTTTTGGTTTTTTATTTTTTGCTTTTAGGTCACAAAAATTATAAACTTTCTATTAGTGCCATTAGTTTTAAATTTTAAATAGTTTAAATTTGAATTTTTAAAAATTTGTGTGAATCACTAGTTTATGAATAACTTTACTACAAAATTAGAATTTTTTTCTATTTATTTTTTATTTCTACTTAAAACTAAATACTTACAGTTTTTTAGTGATTTCTTTTTGCTTTTAGGTCACAAAAATTATAAACTTTCTGTTAGTGCCATTAGTTTTAAATTTTAAATAGTTTAAATTTGAATTTTTAAAAATTTGAAGAATATTATAGTTTTATTTTAGTTTAATTACTTACAGTTTTTTAGTGATATTTATAGTTTTATTTTACTTATAATTTAATTTTTTTATTTGTACTAAATACTTATAGTTTTAAAATGCACCATATTTTTTTACTATGAAGTTAGATCATCTGTTACAAAGGGATTTCATTTTCTTGAACTTATTTGAACTCCATATTTTTTCTGTGTTCAAAATGCACCATTCAAAGACACATCATCAATTTTCAACCCTTTCTGACTTCATTTGTTATTTTTCATGCATTTATTGATTTTTTTGAGCTATAAGACCCTGAAATTGAAAAGCATTTCAAATGAACTCCGAAAAGGTTGAAAGTTGGCATGGTATCATCATTTCACCCACATAGCATGTGCAACAAAGTTGAGATGGTTACGGCAAAAACTGGATGCACTTCGTGTACAAAACGGACAATCTCTTTCGAAGTATCAGGGTTTCGGACGAAAGATCATCTGTTACAAAGGGATTTCATTTTCTTGAACTTATTTGAACTCCATATTTTTTCTGTGTTCAAAATGCACCATTCAAAGACACATCATCAATTTTCAACCCTTTCTGACTTCATTTGTTATTTTTCATGCATTTATTGATTTTTTTGAGCTACAAGACCCTGAAATTAAAAAGCATTTCAAATGGACTCCGAAAAGGTTGAAAGTTGGCATGGTATTATCATTTCACCCACATAGCATGTGCAACAAAGTTGAGATGGTTACGGCAAAAACTGGATGCACTTCGTGTACAAAACGGATAATCTCTTTCGAAGTATCAGGGTTTCGGACGAAAGATCATTTGTTACAAAGGGATTTCATTTTCTTGAACTTATTTGAACTCCATATTTTTCTGTGTTCAAAATGCACCATTCAAAGACACATCATCAATTTTCAACCCTTTCTGACTTCATTTGTTATTTTTCATGGATTTATTGATTTTTTTGAGCTATAAGACCCTGAAATTGAAAAGCATTTCAAATGAACTCCGAAAAGGTTGAAAGTTGGCATGGTATCATCATTTCACCCACATAGCATGTGCAACAAAGTTGAGATGGTTACGGAAAAAACTAGATGCACTTCGTGTACAAAACGAACAATCTCTTTCGAAGTATCAGAGTTTCGGACGAAAGATCATCTGTTACAAAGTTGGCATGGTATCATCATAATAGTTGCGGGAGAAAGTCTTCACTTTTTCTTCGCTTGTGTCATTTGCTTATTGCGCCGTAACCATGGATAATCTTCATTGTTTATCAGGATGCTTGGGTCAGCATTGACATTGAAGGGAGGAATTTCATGAAACTTTTTATAATCTTCAGACATGTCTGTCTTGCCGTCCACTCCCAGGATGTCCCTTTTTCCTGAAAGAACTATGTGGCGCTTTGGCTCATCGTATGATGTATTCGCTTCCTTATCTTTTCTTTTTCTCGGTTTGGTAGACATGTCCTTCACATAGATAACCTGTGCCACATCATTGGCTAGGACGAACGGTTCGTCAGTGTACCCAAGATTTTTCAGATCCACTGTTGTCATTCCGTACTGTGGGTCTACCTGTACGCCGCCGCCAAACAGAATGACCCATTTGCACTTAAACAAAGGGACCTTAAAATCAGGTCCATAGTCAAGTTCCCATATGTCCACTATGTAACCATAATATGTGTCCTTTCCGCTCTCGGTTGCTGCATCAAAGCGGACACCGCTGTTTTGGTTGGTGCTCTTTTGATCTTGGGCGATCGTGTAAAATGTATTCCCATTTATCTCGTATCCTTTGTAAGTCAATACAGTCAAAGATGGTCCCCTGGACAACAAGTACAACTCATCACAAACAGTGTTGTCACCTCTGAGACGTGTTTCCAACCAACTGCTGAAAGTCCTGATGTATTCACATGTAATCCAGTCGTCGCATTGCTCCGGGTGTTTGGAGCGCAGACTGTTCTTGTGTTCATCGACATACGGGGTCACCAAGGTAGAGTTCTGTAGAACTGTGTAGTGTGCTTGAGACCAAGAATATCCGTCCCTGCATATTATTGAGTCTCTTCCAAGAGTGCCTTTTCCAGTCAGTCTCCCCTCATACCGCGATTTAGGGAGACCTATCTTGTTAAGGCCAGGAATGAAGTCAACACAAAATCCGATAACATCCTCTGTTTGATGGCCCATGGAGATGCTTCCTTCTGGCCTAGCGCGGTTACGGACATATTTCTTTAGGACTCCCATGAACCTCTCAAAGGGGAACATATTGTGTAGAAATACGGGCCCCAGGATGACAATCTCGTCGACTAGATGAACTAGGACGTGCGTCATGATATTGAAGAAGGATGGTGGGAACACCAGCTCGAAACTGACAAGACATTGCGCCACATCACTCCTTAGCCTTGGTACCATTTCTGGATCGATCACCTTCTGAGAGATTGCATTGAGGAATGCACATAGCTTCACAATGGCTAATCGGACGTTTTCCGGTAAAAGCCCCCTCAATGCAACCGGAAGCAGTTGCGTCATAATCACGTGGCAGTCATGAGACTTTAGGTTCTGAAACTTTTTCTCTGGCATATTTATTATTCCCTTTATATTCGATGAGAAGCCAGTCGTGACCTTCATACTAAGCAGGCATTCAAAGAAGATTTCTTTCTCTTCTTTCGTAAGAGCGTAGCTGGCAGGACCTTTATACTGCTTCGGAGGCATGTCGTCTTTTTCCTGCAAACGTTGCAGGTCCTCCCGTGCCTCTGGCGTATCTTTTGTCTTCCCATACACGCCCAAGAAGCCTAGCAGGTTCACGCAAAGGTTCTTCGTCACGTGCATCACGTCGATTGAGGAGCGGACCTCTAGGTCTTTCCAGTAGGGTAGGTCCCAAAATATAGATTTCTTCTTCCACATGGGTGCGTGTCCCTCAGCGTCATTCGGAACAGCTAGTCCACCGGGACCCTTTCCAAAGATGACGTAGGGTAAATCATTGACCATAGCAAGCACGTGATCACCGGTGCGCATGGCAGGCTTCTTCCGGTGATCTGCCTCGCCTTTGAAATGCTTGCCTTTCTTTCGACATTGATGGTTGGTCGGAAGAAATCGACGATGGCCCAGGTACACATTCTTCCTGCATTTGTCCAGGTATATACTTTCAGTGTCATCTAAACAGTGCGTGCATGCGTGGTATCCTTTGTTTGTCTGTCCTGAAAGGTTACTGAGAGCGGGCCAATCGTTGATGGTCACGAACAGCAATGCCTTAAGGTTAAATTCCTCCTGTCTGTGCTCATCCCACGTACGTACACCGTCTCCATTCCACAGCTGTAAAAGTTCTTCAACTAATGGCCTTAGGTACACATCAATTTCGTTGCCGGGTTGCTTAGGGCCTTGGATGAGAACTGGCATCATAATGAACTTCCGCTTCATGCACATCCAAGGAGGAAGGTTATACATACATAGAGTCACGGGCCAGGTGTTGTGATTACTGCTCTGCTCCCCGAAAGGATTAATGCCATCCGCGCTTAAAGCAAACCATACATTCCTTGGGTCCTTTGTAAACTCATCCCAGTACTTTCTCTCGATTTTTCTCCACTGTGACCCGTCAGCGGGTGCTCTCAACTTCCCATCTTTCTTTCGGTTCTCACTATGCCATCGCATCAACTTGGCATGCTCTGTTTCTGAACAGACGTTTCAACCGTGGTATTATAGGAGCATACCACATCACCTTTGCAGGGACCCTCTTCCTGAGGGGCTCGCCGTCAACATCACCGGGGTCATCTCGTCTGATCTTATACCGTAGCGCACCGCATACCGGGCATGCGTTCAGATCCTTGTATGCACCGCGGTAGAGGATGCAGTCATTAGGGCATGCATGTATATTCTCCACCTCCAATCCTAGAGGGCATACGACCTTCTTTGCTGCGTATGTACTGTCGGGCAATTCGTTATCCTTTGGAAGCTTCTTCTTCAATATTTTCAGTAGCTTCTCAAATCCTTTGTCAGCCACAGCATTCTCTGCCTTCCACTGCAGCAATTCCAGTACGGTACCTAGCTTTGTGTTGCCATCTTCGCAATTGGGGTATAACCCTTTTTTGTGATCCTCTAACATGCGATCGAACTTCAGCTTCTCCTTTTGACTAATGCATTGCGTCCTTGCATCGACAATGACCCGGCGGAGATCATCATCATCGGGCACATCGTCTGGTTCCTCTTGATCTTCAGCAGCTTCACCCGTGGCAGCATCATTGGGCACATCGTCTGGTTCCTCTTGATCTTCACCAGCTCCCCCCGTTGCAGCATCACCGTATTCAGGGGGCACATAGTTGTCATCGTACTCTTCTTCTTTGCCGTCTTCCATCATAACCCCTATTTCTCCGTGCCTCGTCCAAACATTATAGTGTGGCATGAAACCCTTGTAAAGCAGGTGGGAGTGAAGGATTTTCCGGTTAGAGTAAGACCTCGTATTCCCACATTCAGTGCATGGACAACACATAAAACCATTCTGCTTGTTTGCCTCAGCCGCATCGAGAAACTCATGCACGCCCTTAATGTACTCGCGGGTGTGTCTGTCACCGTACATCCATTGCCGGTTCATCTGCGTGCATTATATATAATTAAGTGTCCAAATTAATAGAAGTTCATCATCACATTAAAACCAAAGTACATACATAGTTCTCATCTAACAACATATAGCTCTCCAGAGCATCTAATTAATTAAACCATACATTGAAACTATGTAAAACATTTCAATGCGAAAACAAATGCGATCATAATCGCAACCAAGGTAACAATTGATCCAACGGCATAATGATACCAAGCCTCGGTATGAATGGCATATTTTCTAATCTTTCTAATCTTCAAGCGCATTGCATCCATCTTGATCTTGTGATCATCGACGACGTCCGCAACATGCAACTCCAATATCATCTTCTCCTCCTCAATTTTTTTTTATTTTTTCCTTCAACAAATTGTTTTCTTCTTCAACTAAATTTAACCTCTCGACAAGGTCGGTTGGCATTTCCGATTCACATACATCCTAAATAAATAAAATCTATGTCACGTTGGTCGGCATAATTTTCATAAACAATAAATGAACCAATAGTTATAAAGATAATATACATACCAAATCCGAATCATAGACAGGACGAGGGCCGGCGGGGGCGGATACCAAAACCATCGCACTATATAAGATGCAATAATAAATGTAAGAAAATGATACAAGTATCTATCTAAACATACAAGTAAGAATATTTTTCCATTCAGAAAGAAGATAAGAATAAGAGGCTCACCACGGTGGTGCCGGTGATGAGATCCGCGCGGGTGATCGACGGCGGTGAAGACGGGGACGGGGCGTGACGGACCGCTAAATCTAGACAAATCTCGAGGAAAATGGAGCTTGGAGGTCGAGCTTCGAGAGGAGAAAGCTTAAGTAGTGTGGCTCGGGCATTCCATCGAACACCTCATGTGCATAGGAGGTGAGCTAGAGCACCACAAACCCCTCCCCTCGCCGGCCTGAGAAAAACAGAGCACTGGAGTGCTCTGCTCCCGGGCGAGGGTATATATAGGCACCTCATTGGTCCCGGTTGATGACATGAACCGGGACTAAAGGGGAGCCTTTGGTCCCGGTTCAAGCCACCAACCGGGACCAATGGTGGTGGGCCAGGAGGGAGGCCCTTTGGTCCCGGTTCGTCCCACCAACCGGGACCAAAAGGTCCAGACGAACCGGGACCAATGGCCCACGTGGCCCGGCCGGCCCCCTGGGCTCACGAACCGGGACCAATGCCCACATTGGTCCCGGTTCAAGACTGAACCGGGACTAATGGGCTGAGGTGGCCTGGACCATAGCCCCGTTTTCTACTAGTGCGTGCGGGTTGGGGTTGATTATTTTGTAGAAAAGAAACTATTATTGTAGTACAAGAGCCGTAATGCTTGTCATGTCATTCATATTGTTTTTCTTGCCATGTCATTCATATTAATTGCTCGGTCCTGCTTGTCATGTCATTCACATTTTTTAAGTACGTAACGGATTTTTTAAATATGTGATGAACAGTTTAGACACAATGTGGACGTTTTCTAAATAAGTAGTGAACATTTTTCGAATATGTTGTGAATATATTTTTAAATATGTGAGATGAACATATTTCAAATACGTGATGAACATTTATTTTATAGACCTGACTAACATTTTTCCAATACATGATAAACCTTTTTTTGAATATGCGAAGAACATTTTAGAAATACGTGATGAACTTTTTTGCATATGTAATGAACATTTTTCCAGTGCACGGTGAACATTTTTAAAATACACACGATCATTTGAAAACTTGTGCACTTTTTTAAATACATGATGGACAATTTTCATATATATGATGAAACAGTTTTGGTGAATATGCACTGCGCAATATTCACAATACATTCGAAATGTTTTCACTCTTTTAAAATGAAAGAAATATTAAAACTACAAATATTTTTAGAGAATATGTACGACTAAAGGAAAAAAAGCAAAATAAAAATCGTAAGAGAAAAAAAAAATCACGCGTGACATGCAGCGCCTATGTGCTTGCTGTGTGGACGTGCGGCCGCCTAGCACGATGGGGCACATCATGTTACGCAAGTGTGGCTACTTGTCATGTTCTTTTTCTGCAAGAGAAAAACAGGACCAAACGTGAGTTACGGCACTTAAGAGGTCAAAAAAAATTACCTACAAAATCAGGGGCCTTTGTGTAAAAAAGATGCCGGCCAGGGACTCACTTGGGCGCCACGCGAAAAGTTCCGTGCTCAACCGATGTCACATCCGCCACGCGTGACCGCGAAAGAGAGAAAATCGGGCGGCTTGCCGGTTCAGATAACCCGTCTGACTAAACTGCACCCGCAACGCAAATTCTATGACGGCTTTTTCTGGTTTGCAGGTACCGTGACTAAAGTGCACTCATAACACAAGTTCTTAGACCGTCAGTGACATTTACTCCATAATGAGGCTTCCATAATCTTGGGTCTACAAACGAAGCTCTTGGCAGCCCCGAAGATCATATCACCCCCTACATACATAAAGGGGTGTTGTTACTTTGGAGGGTTTTTCATCGGTTTTTTTGTTGTGCTGCATGCGGGACAGAAAAAAAATCGGTGGAAGACATGGGATGATGGGAGGGAGATCAAACGAGGGATGGAGGGACGAACAACATACAAACTCCCCTTTAGGAGTAGAGATTAACAGCAACATGTCAAGTACTTGGTAGCTAGTACAACATCAGTTCAGTAAGCCTTGAGATACAGTAACTGAACTAAGATATGTTATCCTCCAAGAGAAATAACGAACACATACCGGAGACATTTGCATATAGCTATCAGGAAACCCTATCGACATGACCTTCATAGTCGCCAGTCTGCATTAATCCACACAAAAATGACCGACATGAATATAAATACATCCATCACAAGTTTAAACCGAAGAAGGCAACTAACAGGTGAGGAGCTCAATACAACTTTAAACCCGAAGAATTACACAACCGACATCCATTTTTTATACCAAAAATGGAAGAGCAAAAACCATCAAATATATATTCTTGCACCTAACAGGGAACTAATCAAGAAAGCATAACGAGATGAAAGTTGTCTTGATTTTTCTACCTTGGTCCCTCTTCAGAGCAGGTTTATTTTGATTCGGAGCGAGCTGGATCCGGAGCAGCGCAACAAGCCTTGCTTCCTGTTCTAACTCTATTCTGCTGCTGCATTCTGAAATTTAACGTGCAGCCAGAGTTCCTTGACGCTCGAGAGGAAGTCCAGACCAGAGAACCCGATTCCATTACTTACAGCGCAAGTGACTCTAAAACAAGTTACCAGACATTGCCCTAATTATAAGAACACAGAAATACAAAGTTAACACAGCAAGAAAATGGAAACAGGGGAATACTGCAACAGCAATCCTAGCTTGGCCTTAGATCGATGCATAGGACTGACTCTGGTCTAGAGCGTAATTTGCTTGAGGCTGGAGAGTGACGGTAATCCCCGAACGCAAGTAGGAGAATGAAAAAGGTAGATGCATCATTGTCAGGACTCAGTGCATGTCCCTTTTACCCAGTAGCCAAAATAGTTCAACTTCTGCTTTTGTTCTTTACACAAAATTAAACAAGAATATACAACTGTGTGAGCCTAATACTCCCTCCATTCCAGAATAAGTGTCGTTGTTTTAGTTCAAATTCGAACTAAAACAACCACATTTATTTTGGAACGGAGGGAGTACATAACATATAGTAATGGGCACAAACTTATTAATAGTGGAACAAGTAATCGATGAATGCTACATACATCAATACCTGGTATACTACAATCAAAAGGAAACAGAGCAATACAACATTAATCCTAGCTTGCCTTGGATCGCTGTTGTTCGATCAGACCCTTCCACGACGGGTTGATACGGATTCTTGGCCAGCTCGGCCACAGGTATTCCACCTCAGAGCTAGCCATGATAGAGACCTTGGAGCACAACTTCCATGAGGCTCGAGAGATATGGTAGCCCGGAAAGCTGAACGAACTATTGAAGGCAGCAGAACAAAACTTGAGCAGCTCAAGCTTGATAATTGTGTGTTGCTCCACCATCGTACTCCAGGATTCGAATCAAATAAGCATTGTCTTCCTTATCCACCATGAAGCTTCTGGAAGGGAAACTGACATGCACTCACCAACAGGTGGCCAAGACAGGTCACAGGAGATTCGATGCATCATCTGCAGAAGCATTTCGGATGATGTTAATTTGTCTTCGGTAGTACAAACAGTTAATGGATAAACAGCACAAACAGTTCAGATACATGGACCAACTTGCGTACGTGAAGCTGGAGAGAGATGAAGCAGGTAGATGCATCATTGTCAGGGCATGGTTCAAAACTAAAAAAATATATACAACTGCCTGGGCCTAATACACAAAACATATAGCAAAGCCTTTTTTGCTTCTCTTTATCTTGAGGGAGAAAGCAAATTAAGTGTTCTGACTTCTGACACAACACCCTTTCAACAGCAGCCGGAGCTCAAACTGAAGGGAAAACATATTTCATTTTATCAGAGTAGCAAAAAATAATAACATTATTACACCTTGACCGGCGACTGTGCACGAAGGGTCTATGTTTCAAGTACAGAGGACATATAGTTACAGCTGGGCAATGCAACAAGGAAGCACGCAAACTGTTTGAAGATTAACACTCTTAGCAATAATCTTGAGTTAGTAGTACTTTATGTCAAGTAGTAGTCTGATTAAGGTGGCCGCTTGTGTTTTGGTTAACTAGGATTAGTTGCACGTGGGTTAGTAGCATGCATGGACTTGTACGTGAGGACTTGGGTCCTTACCCGTGTGGTGTTAGGAAAGAGTAGGAGTACTGGTATATCACGTCTAGTAGTCCGTCTAGGTTATTAGTAGGAGTCCCATTAGAATTGGGTCAGGTGTTCAGGCGTCGGTATGTGTATATATACACAGACATGTGCGTGACTTTTGTATCGTGTACAAGAAAACAGAAAATAAAAAGAGGGGAAACAAAGGGCATGACAAGAGCCCTTGGCTATAAAAGTTTTGCGCGTGTGTGTTCATTGTGATTTGATGTAATCGATCCTGTGTGGGCGAGTTCCAACAAACACAGGAAGCAATTAATTCAGATGCAGCTCAGGACGTAAAACAACAAGACCTTACTTATATGATTAAAAAGAGGAAACTCAAGACAAATGCTAGTATTAAACATAGTTTATACGGGGAGCAAGGTCAACCATTCATATAATACCTTCCATGGATTGAAACGCTCTGGCAGAACCGCTCAGAACCTCTTCAGAACGGGCCCATTTTGATTCGCAGCAAGCTGGTGGCGCAAGCCCTCCACGGAATCTTCATTGTAGTCATCATTGTCCAGCATAAATTCCTTGAGGCTCCAGAGAGATGGTAGCCCAGAGAACAACCCAACGCTGAGTGCAGAATCCCAAGTTCGAAACTTCAGCAGCTCCAGCTTTGGGGTTGCTCCTTCTTCAAACTTCACCAATTTGAGGTTCTTTATGAGATCCAATTCCAGCACCACCAGGCTTGGGAACATGTCCCGATGGAAACTAAGACAAACCTCATCACCGTGCTGGAACGACTTCTTCAACAGATGTAGGAACGCCAGGTTTGGTAAATCACCAAGGAGTTGTATTGTTGTATCATGCTCTAGTATCCTGGAGCTCCGCAGCTTCAGCTTCACCAGATTCTTGAGCCCCTTGACCCATTCCGGCAGTTTGACCAGGTTGCCGTACAGCTTGAGGCTCTGCAATGTCTCCGGAAACGAGAACTTTCCCTCCAAGCAGCCACATAAACCTGGCTCCCCCTCTGAGCGGATTGACAACGACTCCAGGTGGCTCAGACCAACAACTGCAGAACACAGCTCTTGGCCATTTTCCTTATTGACGCCAGTCACTCCCAACTTGTGCAACTGGGTGAGTCCCTTTATGTCTTGTACAACATCCTTTCCACGTCGTCCGATGTTCACAACACCCAGTGTACTCAGGCTTTTCAGCTTCCTCATCCCTCTTGGCAATAGAACACCATATGGGTCAAGGCACATCACAAGAACAGGTAGTGCAGAGAAGCAACACAAAGTGCATACATCACGGCGGCTTATGCCATCATCAAAACACCGAGGTACACAACACAGAAAAAAATACGCCATCATCCAGGCCAATAACGTGCATGGCTGGTTCTTCATTACCTGCGGAAATTCATCAAAAGCCTCTTCCCATGAGACATCCTCATTCACCGGTATGTTCCCAGCACCAAGATAGTTTAGCTTCCTAAGCTTGATGATAGTCTTTGGCAGCATCACTATCATGGTATTTCTAATGTCTAGTGTCTCGAGCTGTCCCAGGTCACCCAATGAATCTGGTAGGTGAAAAATAGCACATCCTTTTAGAGAAAGGTATCTTAGGTGAAGAAGCTTGCCAATATGCTTGAGGTGATGATCATGTAGACCTGTTGTGTCTTCCAGGTCCAGTGCTCGTAGCAACCTCGTCCTATGAGAAACGAAAAATGACTTCCACTCTCCAAAACATGTAATTGACCGTAGATGGGACATGTCCACCATTGTCTCAAACTCACTCTTATCTCCCTTCCAGTTGCTGCTTATAGCCAGGTGGCGCACCATGGTCTGGCTGTTTGAGCTGCAACCATCCTCAAGTGTAAAAACAAGATTTTCTTCCATGGACTTTGAGACACCAATTTCACGGATTAGATCATGGATTTGGCAGGAACTAATTCCTTTTGTGCTATGAATTGATTCTTGAGATGGAAGGATCATACTCCTGCTTATAAGTTCCATGAAGTAGCTATCCGCTATTTCCTCTGCAGACTTGCCGCGCACCTCCCTTGAGTAACCCTCTGCACTCCACCGACGTGCCAAGCGGCCCCGGCCAATCTTGTAATCTTCAGGAAAGATGGGCATATATAGGAAACATGACTTGAGGTGATAAGGTAAACCATCATAGCTTCTCATAAGGACAGTCTTTATGGTCCCAAACTCCGGATTCATCTCCAACTCGGCGCTGATATGCTCATTTAGTTTCCTCCACTCCAAAGAAGATTTTGGTTGGTTTGCTAAGAAGCCACCTATGGTGACTACTGCAAGGGGGAGTCCATTGCACTTCCTCAGGACCATTTCTGCTTGTTCAACCAACTCAGGATATTGCTTATCCAAATCCATATTCTGCTTAAATACCTGAAATTTGATAAATCATATTCTTTAGTACCCAAATGGTAAATCCAGTATGGAGTAATCTTTTATATACTTGTAGGACTGTGCTAGCTTATTTATCTCATATACTATCACATTTTTACATTTAGCAGTTAAAAATGGGAACTAAGGGTCCTACAGTCACACTTCCTGAGTCACATGTTTAAACATTTGCTCTTGGTAGTACGAAATTAAATAATTAAAATATTATTCCGAGTGAACTATGAGCAAATATGCAACTTTCAACTTACGAGTAAGTAAACTATATAAAGCAACTTTCCATGTGCAAGGATGAAGAGAGAGAGACAAGTTCCCAAGTCCTGGTGAACTCAAGGGAGGGAAGCTCCTCTACCATCACATGCTGCCATTCCAAGCAAACAAAAACTTCATGGTAAGTTGTCTCCGGAAAAGCAATACCTCGCAAAACCAAAGCGATTAATAGCGGGTTGTGAATAGGGGTGAAGGCCATAGGTAGGAGGAAGTGACACATAAGAAGAAGACGCTTCTCCTGAAGAAAGCGGTGCATCAAGATGAGATGACACGCAAGGGGGATAGAGTTCATCATGAGAAGATGGTGCATCAGGAGAAGACATTGCATCAAGAGAAGTCGGCACATGAGGGAAAGAGGGCACACTAGAAAGGATCCACAACACATGGGCAAAATGAATAGAAGGGAGGATGAAGCAGCAACACAAGGACGACGCATGAAGGAAAGCGACAAGCTTGGAGTCAGGGACTGGCAGGCGACATCACAGACAGGGACTGTAGGCAATACTGGTGGCTGACGGAGCTCTAGCTAGTGATGGTGGCGATTACTTCTCCCCATCAACGACAGTCGTAGGAGAAGCAGCAACAGTAGCACGAACAAGGAAGCAGAACACCGACTTGGTCCGGATGTGTTTAGTGAAGCGGAAGAAGCAGCTTGAGCACGAGTGCGGGGATGTATTGATCAATCGAGGATGGGCTTGGACTTGGGCACACGGGATTAGAAGCCAGTGGATTGATCTAGCAGAGTGATAGTGGCTAGCAATACGATAGTTGAAACCGACCTACACTGAACTAGACCAGGTTCAGACCTAGTCAAACCTACACTGATCTAGATCAGATCCAAACCTAGTCGAAATCATGGTTGTGGTTCAGAGCATTCATCTCTCGATGATCCCCGATGAGATAATGGCTAGGATAGTCGAAATCGACCTACGCTGAACTAGACCGGGTTCAGACTTAGTCAAAATCATGGATGGGGTTCAGAGTATTCATCTCTCGACCGTTTCTGCTAAGTTTCTTGTGACTTCCAGTTCCACACATGTATCCCTTTGTCGCTACATGAGAAGGTTTGGAACATTAAGGCAGAGGTGAAGGTTAAATTTTTTCTCTTTGGATTTTGCTTCAGAATTGGCTGGGAGCATCAGGACATTTGCAGTAACTGTGATCAAGTTTTCAAGTCTGCGGAACACCTGTTTTTGGACTGCCCCTTTGCCAAAGAAGTTTCGCGCGGGGATGGGGTCTCCCACCCGGTCGCTTTCAAGCTCCTCTTTCTACATCACCATTAACAAATGGTGGGCAAATTCCCATGGATTAAGAAAGAAAGGAAACGGAGTGGGCTTCTCAAAATTACACTGCAGGATATTTTTCTCCGTGGAGTAGGCTTCTTGGAGCAGGAGTGTTCGACTGGCTTCATGCAGTGATTTTAGGAAGCTGGCTCGTGGAGCACTTCCAAACGGGCCCTAAGTTGATAGGTTCTCGGCGGCGGTTGGTGGTTTGGCGTCTCTATGCTGTGGGCAAGGCATATTCTGTGCTCATCTTGGGCCTGCCAGGGATTCTTCCTCATTGTGGGGTTAAGCCGGAGATGGCCTACTTGATGGGAGGTGGGACACCTTTTGTTTCCATGGTATGAGGTGGTGATTCGGTGCCGGTTATGGGGTGGCTAAGATCTTCCTTATGCAGATATTCTACCTCGTGTCCAGTCTCCAGTGTGTGCATGGAAGGCATTAAGTCTGTTGTGGGTTTCATGCAGTGTGTATGGTAGTGTGCATCTACAGGTTATCAGGCTTTTGTTCTCCATCCTAATCTAAGGCTGCGCATTATTATTTTCAATCAATGCCTCAAGAGAACGGTTTGACCATGAGGTTATGTGTTTGAATCCTGCAGCCTCTTGCAGAAATGTTGGCAAATGTTGTGTACAAAACACCCAAAGTGGTTAGACCATCCTCCGGACTAAGCGGAAACTATGTGCACCGGGCGGCTCTTTAATCAGTGCCGCAAGACACTTGAGCGCATTCTCGAAAAAATCTGTTCACTCAACTTACGGTGTTCTAAGGTATACAACAAATGTAGCCTTCCATTTGGCGTAAATAGCCCGAAACTACCAGAACTGGGGCAACTGTTGCAAAAAACTACCACAATTCAAAGACCGAACAAAAAGCTATGACCTCCCCCTGGCCCCGCGACGGCCACCTCCACCGCAGCCACTGGTGTGGCTCACCTGCGCTGGCTGCACAGTTGCCCGCCGCCTCCCCTATGGTGAGATATGTGATACAGACGGTGTCGTCGACCACGAGTGGATGGACGACTCGGGAGGAGGAGCTCGCCGAAGAAGAGGGGCTATGGCGCAACGGTGATCCGGCGATCGCTGGCCGGTGGCGGGGCTGGCAGGCGTGCGAGCACATGAGGGTGATGGCGGCGGCGGTGTTTATCGAGCAGGGAAGATGGAGATGAGATTTTGGACTGGAAAAAAAAAAGAGCTGTGGATTTTTTTATTGACACTCACTTGTGGATCCTTGATCAACTCTTAGTTCACTCAAGTAGTAGGGAGCAAAAACGTCATTTACAAATGTGGAAAACATCGAGGTACTGTTCAGAATAGAACTTGTACTTTTCGTTCCACAACTAAAATGATGGGAAAAACCCTACATCGCATGACTGACACGTAGAAATGAAGCATGACATATACTCCTTCTGTCCCATAATATAAGAACGTTTTTGACTCTACACCAGTGTAAAAAATGCTCTTATATTATGGGACGGAGAGAGTACTTGTTTTAAGTGGTACCTTTTTAGTGAAGAGGTCACGTGCATCCTTGTATTCCAGACCGGTGAGCATGTATATATTTTCTTGTTTCTCTGAACAATGTTTAGCAATAGTCTCTTCCCTTGTGGTAACTATGACGCAGCATGTATTTTCCACTTCATGGAAAATTGGCACTATCATATCCCATTCCATAGTAGATGATACATCATCAACAACAATGAAGTACCTCTTTCCTTCTAGAAGTCTGGCCAACTCCTTGATCAACTCTGCAGGTGACATCAATAGGAATTTCTTCATTGTGTTGCCCATCAAACCCACCACTTCCATCTTTCTAGAAGATTCTCTATCTAATTGCATAACTAAGCTCCTAAGAAGCTCTTCAAGATTGAATGGACGCATGACTGTGACCCAAGCACGCTTCTCAAACTTGCCACTGACTTCTTCACTTTGGTATATGTCCTTGACTAGAGTGGTTTTTCCAAGACCACCCATTCCCCACACCGAGATCACCTGCAATTGGGTAACTCGATTTGAAATCAGTTTGATAATTTCACCTTTTTCTTTCTTTCGCCCAACAAGATGAGATTCCTCCAAAGCAGCCACCATCGTCTTGATGCGAGTGATGCGATTTTTCACTTCATGCTTTCCGTCATCACCTTTAGACTGTTCCTGTAATATCTCCACAGCAGACAATGTGGAGTTGTTATCTACACCAGTACTAGTTGTGTTCGATGTAGTTAACCCGGTTCTACCTTGACAACCCTGTTCACATGTTAGCAGTGTTATATATCCATTTTGAGAATCCTATACATGAAAGAATATAAAATATAATGCTAAATAATTGAAGCAAAAGTATGCCATTGAATGTGTTGAAAACTTCAAATGCAATATATTTCTAATGCAAAAATAATTAAAGCATAATCAAATGTGTTCAAAACTTCAAATGCAATATATTTCTCGTTTGATTGAAAAATTGAAGTGTTTCTGTTCCATTTCTTGAAAAATAGAACCTAAAACTAAATTCGGTTAAATCACGTGCAGGTACACACATTACTAGCTACTTGAATGGGAATGTGTATTCTGCTTCCAGACAATTTTCCTATAATTATTTTTTTCTTCAATTAGATATTACTTGCATGTAATTACCACCCCCTTTGGCCATATGCATCGTTCTGATGCAGAGGCTGGAGAATAACCTCCTTTTTGAAGAAAAAAATTACCATTCCCTTTAAATATCATGGATATGTTATTTTTATATTGCTTGAAAAATTGATATTTCAACGTTAATTAAGGTGCACATAATCAATCCTAAAGTTGTAACAGAAATTTTATGCACAACTTTAGGTATAGAAATGTGCAACTACCTAACTACACACAAATTTGTAAATTGTGCAAGCTACCTGGTTTCCTTTAGATGAAGTATCAACGACATGGTTGTCGACTGAAAAATAAGAACTCCCGGTAGAGTAAAAGAACAAGGCCCATTTAATTCCAAATATGGTACTTAAAACACAATCGTTAACACAATATATAAATTACATGAACTAAAGAAAAATAGTTTATCTAGCAATTACAATATAGTGCAAAAAAGTAATATGACTTACTAGGTATTTTAAACCTAATGCTATATACCAAACAGGTAGTAGAACTTTGAATATTACCTTCTGGTGGAAAGCATAAATGTTTTGATCAGCAGACAATTGGTTGAGCTGTGAAACTATGCTTTCTTGCCCTACACATAAGCTTGCAACTTCAACTTGCGTTGTAGAGACTATGATTCTGCTCCCCAGATTGTTGTCCGGAAAGAATCCTTTAACCCAATCCCATTCTTCAATAGTGGATAGGCCATTAAGCACAATAAGGTATCTCTTCTTCTTCACATACCAATCAAACTTCTCAGCTAGTTCAAATGGTGTTGTCATTTCCATTCCAAACAGGACTGTAGCCCCTACAGCCGTGTAAAATTGCTTCACTAAACTCTGAATGAAATCTTTTGAATCGAAAGGATGTGTCAGCCTGACCCAAGCTCGACATGGGAATTTGGTTTTGATATCTGGATTCTCGTAGACCACCCTGATGATGGACGTCTGCCCAAGATCAGCACTTGTTCCCCACACTGCTATCACCCCTAGGTCAGTATTCTCATCTTTGTTGACCATGAGCAGCTGGGCAAGATCCACGTTTGATTTCTTGTACTTGGTGGCATTCCTCGCTCCATCGATGCCAAACAGTGTTGCAGAAGCGATGGCAGATTGCTCAGCAGCTGTTAACACTGGCTTGGATCTGACGAGGTGGTAGCGCATGTTCCTCTGGCTGACATCCTCAACATTGGCTCTGAGCTCCTTCATCTGCTTGGCCACGCGGCGCCGATCCAGCAGTGTGCGACGGATACGCCACCAGGACTGCTTCTCAAGGCGAACAGCAAATTCTTGAAGGGTGTCCTCGACATCATAGGCCACATCGCGGACTTGCTTCACCCACACCTTGACGACCCTGTCGTCATCATATCTCTCGTCATGGGCAGTCATGAGGAAAGCCTGCATCATCTCGAGCTCATTGGTGATGAAGACCTGGTCACGCCGGACTCCAAGTTGCAGAGCCACCTCCTCCGCCAGAGCGGATTTGGCGTAACCAAGCGCTCCATCCAGCACGGACTTTCCAATGCTGAGAGCCGTGGCCTCCATTAGGACGGACAGATACAGGCAACACTGTTGTTAACGCTAGGTGTTAGTGTTAGAGCTATAGCAGATCTCAGAGCTGGGAAACAAATAACATGAGAAGAGAGGGAAGCAAACCTTGGTGGCGGCAGCAACCTGGATGGCTATCAAGACGCCCTCGGTCTCAAGGAAAAACTCCCTCCCAGAGCGATTAAGCATACACAATCTGCAGGGCAAACAAAGAATTTAAGAACCTACTACTACTATCAATTAGGATCGATTTTCCATGGCTGGAGCACAAAAGAAATAAAGGAGTTACCAGCAGGGAAGAGGAATGGACGTCTGTGGGTTGCATCATGCTCCGATCAACCAGAAGATGCCGAAGAGGGCTGGGACTGAGATTCTTTGCTTCCCGTTGTTGCTAGCTATTGGTTCCACTTCTATCCGCAGAAGCAAAGGTAAATGGAGGGCAGGGGCAAAAGAAGCTTCTTTGCTTCTTGCTGCAGCATATGCATCCAGGCATGGTGCCTTTACACTTTTGGTGTTCCTTTCTTTTGGTAAAGATGGATCGGATTCTTCCTGTCAGGTTTTCGAATGATGATTCCTGGAGTAGGCTTGTTGTGATGGATAAAGCAAGAGTTCCAATGAGGTAACATGTTTCCCTCACAAGAGAGTACTCCCTCGGTCCCGAAATAAATGTCCACGATACATCATATGAATTTGGGCCGTTTATTTTTCTGGTTCAACGACCCAGATGAGGCAATACTACACAGGATTTCTAGTAGTATATTGAGTTGTGAGGGGTATTTTGGGCAGCTCACTGTTAATCAATCCCAAAGACAGTTTCATGCAAAAACAAGTTTTTTTAGAAAAGGAGAAGGACCCCGGCCTCTGTATCTGGACGATGCATGTAACCATTTTATTAATTATTCACATAAAACCTTACAAAGTCATACAACAGTAAGACTAAAGCCACCGTCCAGGCAACATCTGTCGCTACTCCTATCCAGTTGATGAACGGATGCTGATAGTCTGGGCCTAATACCAACAGACCTCGCAGCCAAATCTAACATATAAGAACTGAGGTATAAACCAGGACTCCTGCCGGGTATGGAGCACCCACCAGTCCGGCGCACTCCTCAACCAGGACGCTTGCCAGGTATGAGGCTGCCGCAGCCACCTGCCATCAATAACTGCTGCATCTACCTTGCCCGGTCTAGCTGCCGTCGACGCCACCACGACGCCAGACAACGCCACCATCCTGCGCTCGTCCATCATCACACGCACACCGACGAGACCCCGCTACTCCATGTCGCTGAGACCCGCCCTTGTCGACATGCTAGATGCCACGCCGCTCCTCCGTCGCGAACACCACCTGTTGCCACTGGTCCCATCCCCTCCGCCTACAGTTCCTCTAACCGAGCCCCAAACGCCCCAGGCGGCGCCTCCAAAAAGTGTACGACACACGCAGTGTCCCCGCCGCCCAATCTAAGGAGATTTTGGGTTTTCACCGTGGCATGGGGTCGGGGTGGAGGGCAGGGACCTCAACGGAGCCTTCAAGGAGGAGAACGCCGACCCTGATCGTCGCCACCATCGGGATGAACGAGTCATCCAGAGTTTTCTATGGTCTGATGGCACCTCTACCAGCTCCCGCGAATGCACCGAGGCCGACGACCACGATCGTAAGCCACCAAGTGCAGCGGGAGAGAGCCTGCAGCGTGGAGCAGATCCACCGGCACCTCAACGCCCACGCGGTCAAGACGTCGTCCATCCACCCCCCACAAACGTTGCCAGCCGAGGGCGTCGTCGCCATGCCTAACGGGGCCGCTGCCCCAGGTCCAGGTTCTTCCACGATGGCCGGAGTGGCGAAATCTGCCACGAGCGACGAGATCCGGCACCGTGCGACCGACGCCATCGCCCAAGCCCACCGTCGACCGATCCTTCTGCCGCCCGGAGCCTGCACGCTGCCTGGAGTCCCACACCGATGGATCTGGGCGCCCGTGCACCGCCGAGAGCCCGCCGCCTCCGGGATCCACCAGACCGTCGGGAGGGCCGCATCCCGCGGATCAGGACGCCCGCGCCGCCGCGCATCCGGGAGAGGGAGGAGAGACCCTCCGCCGCCGCCGTCGCGCGGGCGGGCTTTGCTCGACGCCAACCATCGGGAGCGGCGGAGGGGGAGAAGGGCGCTGGAGGGTTACTAGACGGCGGCCGCGGCTGAGCCCTCCCGAGCCGCCCGCGGGGGAGGCGACGCAAGAGGGAGGAGAGTTAGGTGCAAAAACAAGTGGAGGGTAGATGATATAGAATTTCAGCAAGTCGTGAGCGATCAGTTCGGCCATCCCGGACCGTCGCCATCTGCGGCGACAGCGCGCCTGTCGAGTTTGCAGCCGGCGGACGGTAATCGCCAGCCTGCCAAGGGCCATCGCCCCTGCCCGACCTTCCTTCTCCCTCAGCCCGTCCGCCGCAGTCGCCTGCGTCTTGCCCTAGCAGGCCATCGGCAGCTATCTGCATTGTCGCGCCCAAGCAACCTCCGTCGACAACGGACGGCGAGTTGCCAGAGAGCGCATGCGCGTCCCTGCCCCGTTTCACACAGGGACCCCACTTCTTTTCATCTCTTCAGCGCATACAAAACCCGCATGGCCATCCTGATGCAAGTCCATCTGTAGTACGTCAATCAATCCATACATGCATGAGCCTTCAGCGCCTTGCTGCACAAGGCCTTGGAGATGAGGGCGTCGCAGGTTGTAGGGTCGACACATGGGCCTTGATGCAAGGCCTTGCGCAAGCCGGGAGGAGGGATAATCAGACTTCGGGATGGCGGTGGTCCTGCCGGCGGTGGTGGCGGCTTGCATGCTCTGGCTTTTGGAGGCGACGTCGGGATGACAGAAGTCCTGGGGGCAGCGGCCTGCAGGCGGCACCTACAGGCAGAGGTTTTGTGAGTGGAGGCCTACAGGCTGTGCCGACTACGGTTATTGCCGGCGACGTCGGGATGGCGGTTGTTGGTGACGGAGGCCCGTTTGTGGAGTCGGCTGTGTGATTATATTGTAAATAATGAGAGCTCTAAATAATCAGGCTAATCGTTACGATTAATAATCCTCTAGAAAGAGGGACAAATCTCTCCCTAACAAGAAATTACTGATATGTCCTTGGAACAAAATTCTGACAGATCATTTTCAACCATTGGATCAATTTAATAATATCCGTTATATTTGATAGTATGATGTAGACAGATCATTTTCAACCATTGAATCAATTAAATACTACCCGTTATATTTGATAATATGATGTACCGTAAAAAATCTCTTCTATTAACTTTAGTACAAAGTTGTACAAAAAGTGAAACATTTATTTTGGAACGAAGGATGTATATAATAGAGAGCAAGATCAGCACAAAGATACATACAAATCAAATGCCTACCTGAAATTTGTAATAAGCATAAGCATACGGGCGAGCGCAATGGAATTCACTCATCCAGATGTACATCACGTCACATTTTTGAGACAACCGTCGTATTTTAGGAGCATACCGCGTCATCTTGGCAAAACTCTTCTTCTTCGGGCGCTCATCCTCAACATCATCAGAGTCATCGCGGCTGATCTTATAGCGCATTGGACCGCATATCGGGCATGCATTAAAATTCTCGTACTCAACGCGGTAGAGGATGCAGTCATTAGGGCATGCATGTATCTTTTTCACCTCTAATCCTAGAGGGCAGACAACCTTCTTTGCTTCATACGTATTGTCGGGCAATTCGTTGTCCTTTGAAAGCATTTTCTTTAACATTATCAGCAACTTTTCAAATCCCTTGTCGGATACACCATTCTCTGCATTCCATTGCAGCAATCCAGTTTGGTGCCCAGCTTTTTCTTGTCAGCTTCACAATTTGGGTACAACAATTTCTTGTGATCCTCGAACATACGCTGCAACTTTAGCCTCTCATTTTCACCTGTGCAGTTTCTCTTTGCATCGGCAATGGCCCGAGTAAGATCATCAACAGGTTCATCTGATGCCTCTTCTTCAGCTTCTTCCCGCATTGCCGGCTCAGCTTCTTCCCTCATTATGATACCATCGTATTCAGGGAACCCATGACCAGGATAGCTGTCGTCATCCTCTTCTTCTTCATTCTCTTTCATTAGGACCCCTCTTTCTCCGTGCTTGGTCCAACAGTTATAGCCGGACATGAAACCGGACTCAAACAGATGGATGTGAATTGTTTTTGAGTTAGATTAATTTCGATCATTCTTATAGTCAGCACATGGACAACACATAAAACCATCCGTCCGCTTTTTTGCGTCAGCCGCAATCAGAAAAGTATGCAGGCCATTAATGAGCTGGAGAAAATATCGGTCATCATACATCCATTATCATCTCATATTCATTACAAAGCACCAAAAAGACCAAATTTAATAAAAGATCATACACGTTTATTTTCATAAAACAACATACAAACTCTCTAGCTAAAGCATTTAAATGCAACAACAAATGCGATAAAGTTCGCAACTAAGATAACAATTGATCCAACAACATAATGATATAAAGCCTCACTATCAATGACATATTTTCTAATCTTTCTAATCTTCAAGTGCATTGTGCATCCATCTTGATCTTGGGATTATCGACGACATCGGCAACATGCAACTCCAATTCCATCTTCTTCTTTTCAATTCTTTTCTATTTTTTCTTCAAGTAATTGTTTTATTTTTCAACTAAATTTAACCTCTCGACAAGAGGGTCGGTTGGAATTTCTGGTTCACATACCTCCTAGATAAAAATATCTATGTCAACTTGATGGGCATAATTTGTCATAAACACGAAATGCAACAAATACTTATAAAAAAGAATATACCCGAATCATAAACCGGATGGGGGACGGATATCAAAACCATGCCACTATGTATAACAAACAACGTACGGGTAAGAAAATTATACAAGTAACTATCTAAATCACATAAACATTATTTTTTTTATAAAAAGGATAAGAACAAAAGGCTCACCAAGATGGTGCCGACGACGGGACAGTGCGGGCGATCAGCGGTGGTCCTTGCCACCGGGATCCCGTCGCTCCTTGCTGCCGGATCACCGTCATGATGTGTGTCGCGGCAGCCAACCTTTAGCTAGCTAGCCCTAGAAAATATTTGGGAAAAAGTCAACGAAGCAAGTAGCGTATGTGTGGTCAATGAATACAGTGTTCCACCACAAAGGTACTAGTATTATATAAGTCCTACTGACAATGTAGTTTGGACGGCAGATGAGATAGTTTATAGACTAGAGACAAATTTCTATCAAGTGAGAGAGACGTCTCAACTAAACAGGAAAGGGAAGAGCCAAGGAGGAGGTATTTCCTCATAACACCACGTCACAAAATTTGTAAGTGATCAACGTGCTCCTTCTTCGGTAGGACATCGTTCTCCTTGGAGTTTAAACTATTGTTACTGAGCTATCATGAAAATCAAGACTTGTCTGCAAGCTACTTCCCCAATCCTGCTGCTTTTGTCACTTATTGCAAGACTGGTCTTACAATAAGATACAAAAAGCCGGATAGTTCGTTATATCATACGTACAATCACCCCCTCTCCTAGCATATCAACCTCCGCTGCTTCCACAATCCCCTTTTGGTGCCGTGCGGGAGAGAAAGAGAGAGGCTATGGCGAGGCACTTCCTGCTCAACACCGGAGATCGGATGCCCTCGGTGGGGCTCGGCACCTGGCAGGCCGACCCCGGTGTCGTCGGTGCAGCCGTCTATGCCGCCGTCAAGGTCCGCACAAACCCCCAACTATTTCTTTTTCTCACCACTCGCTTCATCATCCTGATGGCATGTTTTTCACCCTCTATCTATCCCTTCGTACAGTCCTGTTTCCTTGTTTTTTCTTCGATGAGATCGTGAATATTTCATTTCCTAATTGCTTCCGGATCGTGCAGGCGGGTTACCGACACATCGATTGCGCCAGCGAATACGGCAATGAGAAGGAGGTAAAACTACTGTCAAATCAACCAGCTACATGTAAAGATTTCTTTTTGTTCAGTCCATCGTAAAAAAGCACCTTTTGATCAGTCTTGTATGCTTTTTAATGTGCGCATGATCTGCTGCCCTTCCAAACGCAACCAGAAAAGCATAGTGATATAAGCAGTGCAATTCTGGACATTTCTCCTATCCTACTGGGAATTTCTTCAGTCCGTCCCTTTCCAACATTTAACTATGCGAGATTAATTCAGGACTATTTTGCAATATCAGTGGCAAATTGACATACGCTGCCTGCAGTATCTTCTGGATTCGTGCTACATAACAACAGGAGTAGTGGAGGCCTGATATCAATTATTTGCATTATCCAGGTTGGTTTGGCGCTGAAGACACTATTTGAAGAGGGTATAGTGAAGCGTGAAGATCTGTTTATCACCTCTAAGCTATGGTAAGCCCAAATCTCTGGATATCTTAGTAATTCTGTCTCTGAAGCTCTAGTCGAGTATAGATGCTTATTTGAAGCTTTTAGTAGTTCACATCTAACTTACTTTGGATGCCATAATTTATCAGGAATGACCGTCATGCTCCTGAAGATGTGCCAGAGGCACTAAATGAAAGCCTCAATGATTTACAGCTTGATTACTTGGATCTTTATCTTGTGAGCACCTCCTATTTACAATTATATTTCAGTACCTGACTTCCTCTAGTCTGGTCTTTAGAACATTAATATATCACTTTTATGTGTACTGATGGCACTAGTTTTATATGTTATCATTTAGTTAGAAAGTCCCCTCGGCAAGAGATGAGCACTCGTCTAGTCTATATTATATGTATAAATTTTAATCACAATTAATGAAAAAATTATGTGTCCATGCTTGTCTATTGGGTGCTATTGCTATGGTATATAGAGTGGAAACTGGGCATATGGTTTTGTGCCACTTTTTTATAAACGTGTCCCATTACCTGAATTCTGTCCATTCAGTTAGGCATATTACATTGATGGGCGTTTTCCCATCTTATTTGATATGGATAATTTTGGTGCTATTGATTTCCGGTGTTAGATTGTCAATTATTTCAAGATCACTTCTGTTGTTCGTTCTTGGTACTTTGAATACATTGCAGAAAAGATTATGTATGTTCAATGAGTTTTTATCTCTTGTGTTGTTCAACATATTCTTCTGTGGTACATTCAACTTAGCGTTACATGATTACGTGTTGGAAATGTTTAGTAGGATGTTTACAAATGATTTGGTTAAAATCTCTGATCCTCTGTGTGTTTGTAGATCCATTGCCCATTTAGTGTAAAGAAGGGAACAGACCACAGCCCTGAGAACTTTGTTACACCTAACATCCCTGCTACTTGGGGGGCAATGGAAAAGTTACATCTTGCTGGCAAAGCTCGTGCGATTGGTGTGAGTAACTTCTCAACAAAGAAGTTGGGTGACTTGCTTTCTGTAGCTCGTGTACCTCCTGCTGTTAATCAGGTGGAGTGTCATCCTGGTTGGCAGCAAACTAAGCTCCACAACTTTTGTCAGTCAACTGGAGTTCATCTTAGTGTACGTCTGATTACCTCAACTATTTCTATATTAGACAGTTAGTGTGATTATCTTGTCTATTATTTATCAGTAAAGAAGCTGGATTGCTTTTGCGGAATACTTTTTTGTCGTTCTTTTCTCACCTGTATGTTTTGGCAGGCTTACTCACCACTAGGTTCACCTGGTACTACTTGGATGAATGGTAATGTCCTTAAAGAACCAATAATCATCTCAATAGCTGAGAAACTCGGCAAGACAACTGGACAGGTGGCTCTGCTCTGGAACATTCAGATGGGTCACAGTGTACTACCAAAGAGCACAAATCAAGAAAGGATAAAGAAAAACCTCGATGTTCTCCATTGGACAATTCAAGATGATGTGCTTGCAAAGTTCTCAGAGATTAAGCAGGTAACCTTAGCTATACTTTAATGAGGATAAAGCATTGATATTTATTGGTGATAACTAAAGGTCTTTATAGGATGACAGATTAACAAATCTCTTGGAGCATGCTAAATTGCTAGGTTTAAGTAGCATGTGTTCATTTTTGTGCTTTTGGAGATTGGAGCACCAGTGTATCGTGACATGATTCTAATAATGGCATTTTGTTCACTGTTATTAGTGGCAGTATTAGACAATTAGTTACCCTGGGTAAAACCAAATTCATACTATCGATATCTGATGTTCTTTTTTGCTTGCTACATAGGGCACAACTGTGTGTCCTTAGCCGTATTGTTCATATAAATAGCTCTTTTTTTGGGGTATGGATCCACCCAAGACAAGCAAAAGTCATGTCGATCAGCCCCTGTTATCAATTGTTTTCTAGAAGAATATTAGTAGCAGCAGAAATTAAAATACCGTGACATGCTTTCTGAAGTGGGTGAGTTTCTGTGTAGCAGAAATTTCTAGAACGTCTTTCAACCATTCATTCATTTATTGTTAATTTGCATCCACTTTTTCCCCTTTAAGACTTTTTCACAGGAAGTGAGCGCATCTGACAATTCCTATCTTATCGTCTTCAGGCTAGGCTGCTCAGAGGCGACTTCATGATTAACCCACAGAGCGTTTACAAGACCCACGAGGAGTTCTGGGACGGTGAAATTTAGTGCCCGTCAGTTCATTTTCTCTCAAAAGTTGTTCTTCACAAATGAAGGTTCAGTGCTCGGTGCTCTGATTCTATCCTGTATCATGGACTATGTTGTCGCTATGCGTCTATGCCTCTGGGGATGTTGTCCACCCACTAGCGCTAAGGGCATCTCCAGCCGTTGAGCCCCTCAGGAGGCATTTTTTTCGCCGTTTGGGGGGCTGCCGGCGAAAATTTTTGTCTGGGGTCGAAGAAATTTCCACTCGTAACTCCCCAACGGCTCGTCTCTCCTCTGCCTCGGCGATGCCGCCTCCGAGCGCCGCGGTCGCCGTGGCTCCGGCATATCCGCGGCCACCCTCCTCAAGGCGCACCCGGAGTTGGACGAGATCGAGCGGGAGAAGGTATGCAGCGTCATGGACACCCTGAAGCTCTCCTACACGGCGCGCCTCCACGCCTCCCAGAACAAACGCCTGCCGCTCCAGGCCGTGCTCAGCGCACTCTACTACGACTAGCTCAAGCTCCGCAGCGCCGGCGTCGACCACGACGATGAGGATAGCAATGCGAGGTCGGAGGCCAAGGCGGATGCGGCGCTGGCGCGGGAGAACGAGGCACTGCGGTCGGAGCTGGCCCGGATGCGGGCGCACATGTCGTCCGGCGTGCAGAAGAGCAAAGGGAGCGGCTCGAGGACGGCGGCGACGGCGGCGGTGGCGGGGAAGAAAGCGAGCCGTGGATAGGAGGACCGCCGCCCTCGTCCTCGTCCTTCTCGAGCACCAGGACGGGCCGGACCGCCCCTGCCTCGCGTGGCTGCACCCGGCCACGACCCACGCCGTCCTTGCGCATGCCCCGCCGCTGCCTGTCGCCGCTCGCGTGCTGCGTGCCCCGCCGCTGCCTGTCGCCGCTCGCGTGTTGCGTGCTTGCTGCTAGTGCCGCTGCTGCTTCCTCCTGCTTGCAGCCGGACCCGCGCACCGCCGCGGTCTCCGAGCATGGGCGGCCACGGGCACGGACCCCTCCTCGGCGCCACGAACCCCGGCCGTATCTGCACGACGGCACGGCGGCGAGTAGTCAGCGAGCGGGGAGGCAGGTGCTCCGCCCGGCCGTGAGCTCGGCCCGGCCATGCTCCGCCCCGCCCGGCCTCAGAGTTGCTCCATGGCCGATCTCGGAAGAGGAGAGAGGAAAAGAGAGGACAAAGGGCGAGGACACGGGGTGGGGCCTAGATGAAAAGAGAGGAGAAAGGGAGGTGGGAGGCTGACGGTGGGTCAGCAACGAGGAAAAGAAGCCGCCGGCACGCCCAGCTGCCCCCCAGAGGGCTGGGTTCGGGGTGGGACTACCGGCGCTATTTTTCATCAAATCCGGCGAAAAGTGATGCTTTGGGGGGGCGACTGGGAGGATTTTTTGCCGCCGGTGCTAGAAAAGTTGCCTGGGGGGCGTTCCTGGGGCGCGGCTGGAGATGCCCTAAGGTGCACCTGATGGTGCATAGTCCACCCCCGTCACCGTTGGCGATGCCACAGTGAATCTCCGTGTGTCATCATCGCATTTTGGCCGTGTTTTGAATGCAAAGATAATCCTGAAGCTAAGCTCCATAGCTTTTGTCAACTAACAGGCGTTCATTTCTCTGTATCCGTGCACTACACTACGTATGTGTATCTACTGAAAAAGTTGGCAAAATTGTGTTTGAAAATCCTATTTGTGTTGTTGGTATATGTTTAGGCCTTATACATGAAAAGAAGAGGAATTTCAAACATTAAGGTCCCAAGGCTTGACCCCAGACAGGAACCTTATTGGTCTCTTAATTCTGAAAAATGCAAATGATGGCTGAAAACATGAAAGCGGCATTGTGTCATTACATGACCCGTAGGGTCTGTGGTATTTTTTTTTTGAAGTTTTCAGAAATGTTGCGACGTACACTGCTTAGAAACAATACCATGAGGAAGAATCTAGCTTTTAAGATACATTTGAAGGTGAGAAGCGTCCGCTGCCTTGTCGGTTGAATTTGATATATTTTGTACAATAAACATACACCATTACATGTTACTATTTGTTAAAATTTGGCATATTTGGGGTTTCGTTTGTTATATTTAAGTCATTTAGTGTATCTCTAGTCATTTCACAAAAATAATTAAAATTTTAATTGGAGCTATTTGACCCCTAGGATGTTTTTTTGGGGAGGGGGGGGGGGGGGGCATAGGCTCTTTTGAATGGGCTTGATTAGGGTGCAGTGGCGGAAAACAGAAATGAAAGAAAAGAAAATAAATAAAGAAGAGAAGAAAGAAAAATATTGTGTTTGTCGTGGGATTTTTAGCTGACACTATTGGTCAATTCGACCATCCCACGGATTGCCAACGAGCCATCCATCTGGACCGTCCATTCGTCCCATATCCAACATCCACCTCAAGCTGAGTTGTCGTCGTTGCTCGCTCAACACCCTTATTCTTCTCCTAGCACTATCATTGCTCAACGTTATCTCGCCTCCGATGCTACATCACCTCGCCAGCCTATCTAGCCGCTCACCGTCACCCACTCTTTCTCTTCCATGATGTCATCAACCCTCACTACGACCAGCCGGAATCGATGTGTTGGTAGCACCAGCTCCTCTTCCCCGGCCATCGCTATTGGTCCTCTTGGTGGCGTATTGGTCTTCTTGTTGGACGTGAACATGTAGAGCGTGCGGGAGGGCAACCTCTACGAGCTTCAGGCATGACGCCGCGGTGATGTCTGGTCGTATGGTGGGGCATCTTAGACGCGGTAGCATGGTGTGGTGATGTGGTGCGGTGGCCTTGACGGAGCCTCACGAATGTTGATTTTTTATTGTTCATCATGTTTACTAATTGTCTACACTCTGTTAAACCTTTCCTTCTGCCGAGTACATGCACTCGTCACATCCGGGGGCACAAACCATTTAATTTGATGTCTTTATAAGCTCCCGACCCTCCTGATGATTAGGAATAAGACGACATGTGATTATAGTCATTGTTCACTCACCCACAAAAAAAAGTCATTATTCACTTTTGTATATACTATATGTCGTAATGCCGATCAGAGTAACATATATACCCATCAGTTCACTTGCATTGACATATATCAACATCTAACAAACTATTGCTTCTCTACTAATTTCTTTTGCACACGTTAGTAAATGTTGTCCACCAAGTGGAAGAAGGACAACGACTGAAGCTGATGATTTGGGTTGATCCATCTCTCCATTCTCGGCAGAAGAAAACACCAATCCATTTGTACACTTACGTGGATGTCTGGATATCGTTGTAACAATACATATGTGTGTACGATTTAGAGATAAATTAGGATTCTAGAGTTCATCTTGTATTCCAAGTGATAGGCTTCTTGAACTCCAAGTTTTGTACTCCATATATACCACCACAAGAGTCAGATCAATACAACAACAAATATTAGCATCCTATAATTTTCACATGGTATCAGAGCGGTCAGTCCAACAACGCCGATTCTAAATTCCTCTACCACTTCCGCAGCATGCCGCCCCCCAGGAGATTAATATGTTCTACTCGGGGGCTCGGCACCCAGTCAATTAAAGATTCGATAGGTTTTGTAGTTTAGATTCAATTTTCGAGTTCCATGTCATTAGGTCGATTTCCATAGATAAATTTCAGTTTTTGAAATCCTATCAGAATAGTTTGAGTAGTCTCCAAATAAACCTATTGATCCACCCCATTGTCCGGCGAAAATCTTCTCAACAGAAATCGGTGTTTCAACGGCCCGATGCCGTCGACCTCCTGCCAACAACCTCAAGCCAGCAAGCATGGGCACGGGTACCATGTGCAGCTGCTCCGAGCCACGTGCCAGAGATAGCGCACACCCGCCGACAAGCAGCACAGATCGATCCCTCCGCTACGATGTCAACAACGCCACAGATCGATCTATTACGAGCGGCATGGTGCCCTCCTTAATCGGGCCACGTGCACAGGCGTGGACGCCATTGTGCGAGCGCGATCCAGAACAGCGGCCGCCGGCTCCTCCAATAGGCATGCGATCCGATCTCCATCAACGCCACATATCACCTTGCCGTGGACACCAAGCTTCACCGAAGGTGCATCTAGCCATGCGTAGGTACGCCCATGCAAAGCAACTTGCATTCTAACATATCCATCCATGAAGCATGCACATGGCCAGGCAAATCAATCTCCTACGAGGAGATGCATGCAGCAATACGCGTCAGCAGCGAACGATCTACGTCGAGCATCTACACCGAGCTGTACGACTACATCACGCCAAAACACACACAAAAATCGTCGTCGAGCACATCACGAGAAGCAACATCGACATCTATCACACACATGCCAGGCCAGGCCGGTGTGGAAAGAGATGCAATTCTTCATCGACTATTTCGATGCGACACGGCATCGACACATCGTCGCTGAGACCTTCAAGCGACATCATCGTGGATACGCCGCTGCAATGCCATTGCCGACACTTCATCTCCAAAGTCTTCATCAACGTGGTCTTCACCAGCATGTTCGTCAACACACCGCCGCCTTGTCCACAGATGGACACGTAGCATCCTCTGACAATTTTTTCTGCAAGACGCAATCTCGACGAAGGCAATGACCGTGTCATGACGACGGCATCGACGGCGTCATCCACGACAATACGACTGCAACGATACGGTGTCACGATAGTGACGCCCCCTACACGGCCACACGGTTCTGGCAAACCGATGTGTGCTCGGTGGCTCTCCCACGGTCTTGGCAAAACCAATGGACTCATCTCGACGGTACCCTCTGACATTCACAAAGTGCATCGTCCACGACTGTAGCTCTGTCTACAGTATAGATCATTTTTTTGTGCGCTTCCGGCTTTGTGCGTCTTCATCATCCACGACGACTACATCATCGACCACGACTACATCGACCACAACTACATCATGATCGGCTACATCGACATCGACATACAGGGTTGGGCTACAGTTACTAATCAAAAGAAACTCCAGTCAACAGCATATGCATCGTCACTAACATCCACGCCACTCCAGCTGTGACTGCGGGAGGGAATAGAGGAGATACAAGGAAGGCATCAGAAGGGGACGCAGTCAACGCCCTAGGTGCCGACCCCATTAGAGACATAGTTGATGATGGCGGGGCGGAGAAGACGACGGAAGTATAAGACTTCAAATTCAGTCTCGACGACTTAGGGGGAATGTTACAATACATATATGTGTATGGCTTAAAGATAGACTAGGATTCTAGAGTCCATCTTGTATTCCAAGACATAGGCTTCTTGCACTTTAAGTTTTGTACTTCATATATACCTCCACAAGGGTAAGATTAATACAACAAAAATATTAGCATCCTACAACTTCTACAAGTCGTGTTTTGTCAAATGATCAAAATTTACTGTACTGTTCAACCGTAGATATGTAAACCATCACGTCTAACATATGTGTGGCTCTAAGGAGATATCATTTGCTACTAACCCTCAAACAACCTATGCATAGGGCATCTCTAACACCGATCCTCAAACCGTTCACATACGTTCGGACCCCGTGGTCTGGATGTGGAAGCCAAGCGGTCCGACCGTGTTTTCCCTCACAAATTGGAGACAAAGTGTGCATGAAGGGGGGGGGGGGGGGGGGGGGGGGAGTCTAGGCTGCAGCCATGTAGGACTCAGACAGCCCGATCCGCCCTCTTGGTCCTATTTCCTTCCACTCCCCCCTTTCTCCCCCGTTGCTTTGCATCCGCACCCTTGACCTCTGCCACCGCCGCTGTACGTCTCTGGCCGCCACATAGGCATTGTCGGACATCCACAACCAACACAGACACGCCTGCTTGCATTTACAACGGTGCTGCCCACCCTGGAGCTGTTTGTACCTAGGTACACTCCGCCCCCCCTATTGACGACCTCCATGCCAGACACCACGTTCGGCAGATGTTCCGTCAAATGCCATTGAACTTATTTTCAAACGCTATGTCGTTTTGTAGAGTACAAAGGATGCTGTTCTACTCGACGATGGATGATGAGTTGTTGTGTGATGCGTGGTTGGCCGTATCCGCGGATTTCGTAGCACCTTCTAGCAGCAACTGCATAAATCATTTTACGCACAAAAGCAAATTATGCCCTACGACATGTACATCATTCAGGAAGGCAATGTGAGGTTGTTATCGTGTCGCTGATACGCTATCTAGACCAGTGTCACCAAGTTTTGTAATATGGTTCGTCATCTAGAGGTAAGGACGCCATTGTTCGCAGCAGATGACGAGTATATGCGGGACAACATGATCCGTTGATGAAAAACCTGTTGGACATCTATACTATCTGGACTATGTTTGACATTACCATTTTCTGGTGGATTCAATGGTAAATTCTATTTCCTGGATTTAAATTTGACATCTCTCCATCTTGATGATTTGTACATGAATGCATTCCATTCATGCCTATACATGTTTGATGATTTGTGTGTGAATTCATATTCCATTTCATGCACACGATGTTTTGTTGGTTGCACTCCATAAAAGGTTTAACAAAGAAGATTTTGAGCTAAAAATATGCTCTTTATTTCACACACAAGAAGAAACAACGAGCATGCATCGAACTCTCATTTCCTATCTACATCCACCAGATCAGGACGCACAAGCTAATCGATATTATTCAGGAGACAACAGGTCCAATCACGCGGCCTTAGTGCAGCGGTTCTTGCAGAAGTTGGTGACGAGATCCTTGCACTGGAAGCCATCACGGCCAGTGACGGTGGACTTGGCGCAGGTCTTGCAAGCCGGGTTGCACCCGGACGGCGAGGCATCCATGCGTGTACACTGCGGCGGGAAGGACCTAGTGCAGAAGCCACACTTGTTGCAGCACAGCGTCACACCTGTAGGCAGCCAACAAAGGTCAATAACCCGCTAAACTGACTTATTCCATGAGGTGACGAGGAGGAATCGTAGCCTCACCTTGGCCGTGGGCCAGGGGCAGAGCTGTTGCGAGGATGGCGAGGAGGGCCAGCGTGGCGAGCAGCACCTAGGGCCTCATGCTGTTTGCAATGATCAGGTTGGTTGGTTGTTGGGTGCGTGGATCCGCTTAGATCCCGTCTTTATTCATCTTTGTTCGTGTGTCTACAAGATTTTTTTTTTTGATCTATAGTTCACTTTATCGGTGACGGTTGTTGCTTTTGTGCGCTGGTACTATGGGGCCTTAGCAAGACGACTTGCCGACTGTCTACTACAACAAGTGTGTCCCAGCTCCAGTGAGGGAGGAGTGATGACGGCGGTGCTCCTTTGGTTCGCTCCGGTGCGTATAGTTGGCACTAGGTGGTCTACGGACATCGATGTAATTTTTGTTACTTATGTGCTCTATGTACAACCATGCTATGATGAATAGATAGGAAGTTTTTTTTGCAAAAAAAAAAGCTAGTGTCCTATTAATGAGGACAGAGACGACCCTCCCTTTCTTGAATGTTGATCCCTAAGTTTCACTTCCAAATGGAAGATGGGCTGTACATACTAAAAACATCCTGAGCAAAGCCTAGGACTGGTTTGTCTAATGGTTAGTATAATGGTTAGTATAAGGCTTTGATGAGTACCTCTGGTGTACGACCTGTATCCGATACTTTTTTTTGCAGCTTTATATTCACTACACCACGACACTGCATTTCCTACAGACATGTTAGGAAAGTCAGTTTTGCCAACCGACTGTTTGTTTGTAAAACTTCTATCAGACCGTTGGTTGGTATTACTCACATATAACAACCAACTGTCGGTCGGGAATGCTGAAATGTATAGTGTCAAACCATTGGATGGTAATAGTTGCACTCGTATCACACAGTGGGTCGGCAAATGTTACCGACCGACCGCGGGCCGCCAACTGGCCACCCAAAATATCAGTGCGCGCGCCTGCGAAACTTAGCGCGAAGCCCATCCAAAATTTTCATGCCGCGCCACAACAGCCCACCACCTAAAACATCATCCGCTGAAGAAAAAAAAACACCGCTATCTTTGTCCTCTCTCCCTTATCTCTTTCTCCTCCGATCTGAGCGGCGGCGGCGATGCTCGCATCTGGCGACGGTTCCACCACTCCGTCCATCTCTTCCTCCCACCACTCCATCACCATCCCCACAACGCTGCTAATTTCCCATTTGGAGGTGGTCCTGTGGCGCCGATGCCCTCACCTAGCTGGCAGTGGCGGCACTTTTTGTTCCTGCCCAAGCGCTCGGTGAGGTCACCTCTCACCGCCCTCCTATGGCGCCACCGCCCCAACCCATACGCAGCTCCCTCTTCCCCACTCCCATGGTTGCAGATCTGAGCAGGACAAGGTCCCTTCGTGCTGGAAATATGCCCTAGAGGCAATAATAAATTGATTATTATTATATTTCCTTGTTCATGATAATCGTTTATTATCCATGCTAGAATTGTATTGATAGGAAACTCAGATACATGTGTGGATACATAGACAACACCATGTCCCTAGTAAGCCTCTAGTTGACTAGCTCGTTGATCAATAGATGGTTACGGTTTCCTGACCATGGACATTGGATGTCGTTGATAACAGGATCACATCATTAGGAGAATGATGTGATGGACAAGACCCAATCCTAAGCATAGCACTAGATCGTGTAGTTTGTATGCTAAAGCTTTTCTAATGTCAAGTATCATTTCCTTAGACCATGAGATTGTGCAACTCCCGGATACCGTAGGAGTGCTTTGGGTGTGCCAAACGTCACAACGTAACTGGGTGGCTATAAAGGTACACTACGGGTATCTCCGAAAGTGTCTGTTGGGTTGGCGCGAATCGAGACTGGGATTTGTCACTCCGTGTGACGGAGAGGTATCTCTGGGCCCACTCGGTAGAACATCATCATAATGTGCACAATGTGATCAAGGAGTTGATCACGGGATGATGTGTTACGGAACGAGTAAAAGAGACTTGCCGGTAACGAGATTGAACAAGGTATCGGTATAGCGACGATCGAATCTCGGGCAAGTACAATACCGCTAGACAAAGGGAATTGTATACGGGATTGATTAAGTCCTTGACATCGTGGTTCATCCGATGAGATCATCGTGGAACATGTGGGAGCTGAAGGAAATATGCCCTAGAGGCAATAATAAAGTTATTATTTATTTCCTTATATCATGATAAATGTTTATTATTCATGCTAGAATTGTATTAACCGGAAACATAATACATGTGTGAATACATAGACCAACAGAGTGTCACTAGTATGCCTCTACTTGACTAGCTCGTTAATCAAAGATGGTTATGTTTCCTAACCATGAACAAGGAGTTGTTATTTGATTTAACGAGGTCACATCATTAGTAGAATGATCTGATTGACATGACCCATTCCATTAGCTTAGCACCCGATCGTTTAGTATGTTGCTATTGCTATCTTCATGACTTATACATGTTCCTATAACTATGAGATTATGCAACTCCCGTTTACCGGAGGAACACTTTGGGTACTACCAAACGTCACAACGTAACTGGGTGATTATAAAGGAGTACTACAGGTGTCTCCAATGGCAGATGTTGGGTTGGCGTATTTCGAGATTAGGGTTTGTCACTCCGATTGTCGGAGAGGTATCTCTGGGCCCTCTCGGTAATGCACATCACATAAGCCTTGCAAGCACTGCAACTAATAAGTTAGTTGTGAGATGATGTATTACGGAACGAGTAAAGAGACTTGCCAGTAACGAGATTGAACTAGGTATTGGATACCGACGATCGAATCTCGGGCAAGTAACATACCGATGACAAAGGGAACAACGTATGTTGTTATGCGGTCTGACCGATAAAAGATCTTCGTAGAACATGTAGGAGCCAATATGGGCATCCAGGTCCCGCTATTGGTTATTGACCGGAGACGTGTCTCGGTCATGTCTACATTGTTCTCGAACCGTAGGGTCCGCACGCTTAAGGTTACGATGACAGTTATTATGAGTTTATGCATTTTGATGTACCGAAGGTTGTTCGGAGTCCCGGATGAGATTACGGATATGACGAGGAGTCTCGAAATGGTCGAGACGTAAAGATTGGTATATTGGAAGCCTATGTTTGGACACCGGAAGCGTTCCGGGTGAAATCGGGATTTTACCGGATTACCGGGAGGGTTACCGGAACCCCCCGGGAGGTAAATGGGCCTATTGGGCCTTAGTGGAAAAGAGAGAAGAGGCAGCCCACACCTGGCCGGCGCCCCCCCCCCCCTTTCCCAAGTCCTATTAGGACTAGGAAAGGTGGGCCGGCCCCCTCTTTCTCCTTCTTCCCCAAGAGTCCTAGTTGGAATAGGATTGGGGGGAAGGAGTCCTACTCCCGGTGGGAGTAGGACTCCTCCCTGCGCCTCCCCCTCCTAGCCGGCCGAACCCCCTGCCCCTGGCCTTTATATACGGGGGCAGGGGGCACCACAACACACACAAGTTGATCCTTGAGATCGTTCCTTAGCCGTGTGCGGTGCCCCCTGCCACCAAATTCCACCTCGATCATACCGTTACAGTGCTTAGGCGAAGCCCTGCGTCGGTAGTACATCAAGATCGTCACCACGCCGTCGTGCTGACGGAACTCTTCCTCGACGCTTTGCTGGATCGGAGCCCGAGGAACGTCATCGAGCTGAACGTGTGCTAAGAACTCGGAGGTGCCGGAGTAACGGTGCTTGGATCGGTCGGATCGGGAAGAAGACGTACGACTACTTCCTCTACGTTGTGTGATCGCTTCCGCAGTCGGTCTGCGTTGGTACGTAGACAACACTCTCCCCTCTCGTTGCTGTGCATCACCATGATCTTGCGTGTGCGTAGGAAAATTTTCGAAATTACTGCGTTCCCCAACAGTGGCATCCGAGCCTGGTTTTTTGGTTTGATGTAATCTGCACGAGTAGAACACAAGTGAGTTGTGGGCGATACAAGTCATACTGCCTACCAGCATGTCATACTTTGGTTCGGCGGTATTGTTGGTTGAGATGATCCGGACCAACCTTACGCATACTCTTATGCGAGACCGGTTCCCTCGACGTGCTTTGCACATAGATGGCTTGCGGAAGACTATCTCTCCAACTTTAGTTGAACCAAGTGTGACTACGCCCGGTCCTTGAGAAGGTTAAAACGGAGTCTATTTGACGAACTATCGTTGTGGTTTTGATGCGTAGGTGAGATGTGTTCTTACTTAAGCCCGTAGCAGCCACGTAAAACTTGCAACAACAAAGTAGAAGACGTCTAACTTGTTTTTGCAGGGCATGTTGTGATGTGATATGGTCAAGGCATGATGCTGTTTTTATTGTATGAGATGATCATGTTTTGTAACCGAGTTATCGGCAACTGGCAGGAGCCATATGGTTGTCGCTTTATTGTATGCAATGCAATCGCGATGTAATGCTTTACTAGATTACTAAACGGTAGTAATAGTCGTGGAAGCATAAGATTGGCGAGACGACAACGTTGCTACGATGGAGATCAAGGTGGCACGCCGGTGACGATGGTGATCATGACGATGCTTCGGAGATGGAGATCACAAAGCACAAGATGATGATGGCCATATCATATCACTTATATTGATTGCATGTGATGTTTATCCTTTTATGCATCTTATCTTGCTTTGATTGACGGTAGCATTATAAGATGATCTCTCACTAAATTATCAAGAAGTGTTCTCCCTGAGTATGCACCGTTGCAAAAGTTCTTCGTGCTGAGACACCACGTGATGATCGGGTGTGATAGGCTCTACGTTCAAATACAACGGGTGCAAAACAGTTGCACACGCGGAATACTCAGGTTATACTTGACGAGCTATGCATATAAGATATGACCTCGGAACACGGAGACCGAAAGGTCGAGCGTGAATCATATAGTAGATATGATCAACATATTGATGTTCACCATTGAAAACTACTCCATCTCACGTGATGATCGGTTATGGTTTAGTTGATTTGGATCACGTAATCACTTAGAGGATTAGAGAGATGTCTGTCTAAGTGGGAGTTCTTAAGTAAATTAACTGAACTTAAAAATTATCATGAACTTAGTACCTGATAGTATCTTGCTTGTTTATGTTGGAGATAGATGGCTCGTGCTGTTGTTCCGTTGAATTTTAATGCGTTCCTTGAGAAAGCTAAGTTGAAAGATGATGGTAGCAATTACACGGACTGGGTCCGTAACCTGAGGATTATCCTCATTGCTGCACAGAAGAATTACGTCCTGGAAGCACCGCTAAGTGCCAGGCCTGCTCCAAGAGCAACGCCAGAAGTTATGAACGTCTGGCAGAGCAAAGCTGATGACTACTCAATAGTTCAGTGTGCCATGCTTTACGGCTTAGAACCGGGACTTCAACGACGTTTTGAGCGTCATGGAGCATATGAGATGTTCCAGGAGTTGAAGTTAATATTTCAAGCAAATGCCCGGATTGAGAGATATGAAGTCTCCAATAAGTTCTATAGCTGCAAGATGGAGGAGAACAGTTCTGTCAGTGAGCATATACTCAAAATGTCTGGGTATAATAATCACTTGATTCAATTGGGAGTTACACTTCCGGATGATTGCGTCATTGACAGAATTCTCCAATCACTGCCACCAAGCTACAAGAGCTTTGTGATGAACTATAATATGCAAGGGATGAACAAGACTATTCCCGAGCTCTTCGCTATGCTGAAAGCTGCGGAGGTAGAAATCAAAAAGGAGCATCAAGTGTTGATGGTTAACAAAACCACTAGTTTCAAGAAAAAGGGCAAAGGGAAGAAAAAAGGGAACTCCAAGAAGAACGGCAAGCAAGTTGCTGCTCAAGAGAAGAAACCCAAGCCTGGACCTAAGCCTGAAACTGAGTGCTTCTACTGCAAGCAGACTGGTCACTGGAAGCGGAACTGCCCCAAGTATTTGGCGGATAAGAAGGATGGCAAGGTGAACAAAGGTATATGTGATATACATGTTATTGATGTGTACCTTACTAATGCTCGCAGTAGCACCTGGGTATTTGATACTGGTTCTGTTGCTAATATTTGCAACTCGAAACAGGGACTACAGAATAAGCGGACACTAGCAAAGGACGAGGTGACGATGCGCGTGGGAAACGGTTCCAAAGTCGATGTGATCGCAGTCGGCACGCTACCTCTACATCTACCTTCGGGATTAATATTAGACCTGAATAATTGTTATTTGGTGCCAGCGTTAAGCATGAACATTATATCTGGATCTTGTTTGATGCGAGACGGTTATTCATTTAAATCAGAGAATAATGGTTGTTCTATTTATATGAGTAATATCTTTTATGGTCATGCACCCTTGAAAAGTGGTCTATTCTTATTAAATCTCGATAGTAGTAATACACATATTCATAATGTTGAAGCCAAAAGATGCAGAGTTGATAATGATAGTGCAACTTATTTGTGGCACTGCCGTTTAGGTCATATCGGTATAAAGCGCATGAAGAAACTCCATACTGATGGGCTTTTGGAACCACTTGATTATGAATCACTTGGTGTTTGCGAACCGTGCCTCATGGGCAAGATGACTAAAACACCGTTCTCCGGCACTATGGAGAGAGCAGCAGATTTATTGGAAATCATACATACCGATGTATGTGGTCCAATGAATATTGAGGCTCGTGGCGGATATCGTTATTTTCTCACCTTCACAGATGATTTAAGCAGATATGGGTATATCTACTTAATGAAACATAAGTCTGAAACATTTGAAAAGTTCAAGGAATTTCAGAGTGAAGTTGAAAATCATCGTAACAAGAAAATAAAGTTTCTACGATCTGATCGTGGAGGAGAATATTTGAGTTACGAGTTTGGTGTACATTTGAAAAATTGTGGAATAGTTTCGCAACTCACGCCACCCGGAACACCACAACGTAATGGTGTGTCCGAACGTCGTAATCGTACTTTACTAGATATGGTGCGATCTATGATGTCTCTTACTGATTTACCGCTATCATTTTGGGGTTATGCTTTAGAGACGGCCGCATTCACGTTAAATAGGGCACCATCTAAATCCGTTGAGACGACGCCTTATGAACTATGGTTTGGCAAGAAACCAAAGTTGTCGTTTCTTAAAGTTTGGGGCTGCGATGCTTATGTGAAAAAGCTTCAACCCGATAAGCTCGAACCCAAATCGGAGAAGTGTGTCTTCATAGGATATCCAAAGGAAACTATTGGATACACCTTCTATCACAGATCCGAAGGCAAGACTTTTGTTGCTAAATTCGGAAACTTTCTTGAGAAGGAGTTTCTCTCGAAAGAAGTGAGTGGGAGGAAAGTAGAACTTGACGAGGTAACTATACCTACTCCATTATTAGGAAATAGTACATCACAGAAAACTGTTTCTGCGAGAACTACACCAATAAGAGAGGAAGTTAATGATGATGATCATGAAACTTTAGATCAAGATACTACTGTACCTCGTAGATCAACCAGAGCAAGATCCGCACCAGAGTGGTACGGTAATCCTGTTCTGGAAGTCATGCTACTAGATCATGATGAACCTACGAACTATGAAGAAGCGATGGTGAGCCCAGATTCCGCAAAGTGGCTTGAAGCCATGAAATCTGAGATGGGATCCATGTATGAGAACAAAGTATGGACTTTGGTTGACTTGCCCGATGATCGGCAAGCAATTGAGAATAAATGGATCTTTAAGAAAAAGACTGACGCTGATGGTAATGTTACTGTCTACAAAGCTCGACTTGTCGCAAAAGGTTTTCGACAAGTTCAAGGAGTTGACTACGATGAGACTTTCTCACCCGTGGCGATGCTTAAGTCTGTCAGAATCATGTTAGCAATTGCCGCATTTTATGATTATGAAATTTGGCAAATGGATGTAAAAACCGCATTCCTGAATGGATTTCTGGAAGAAGAGTTGTATATGATGCAACCCGAAGGTTTTATCGATCCAAAAGGAGCTAACAAAGTGTGCAAACTCCAGCGATCCATTTATGGACTGGTGCAAGCATCTCGGAGTTGGAATAAACGCTTTGATAGTGTGATCAAAGCATTTGGGTTTATACAGACTTTTGGAGAAGCCTGTATTTACAAGAAAGTGAGTGGGAGCTCTGTAGCATTTCTGATATTATATGTGGATGACATATTACTCATTGGAAATGATATAGAATTTCTGGATAGCATAAAGGGATACTTGAATAAAAGTTTTTCGATGAAAGACCTCGGGGAAGCTGCTTACATATTAGGCATAAAAATCTATAGAGATAGATCAAAACGCTTAATTGGACTTTCACAAAGCACATACCTTGACAAGATTTTGAAGAAGTTCAAAATGGATCAAGCAAAGAAAGGGTTCTTGCCTGTATTGCAAGGTGTGAAGTTGAGCCAGACTCAATGCCCGACCACTGCAGAAGATAGAGAGAATATGAAAGATGTTCCCTATGCTTCAGCCATAGGCTCTATCATGTATGCAATGCTGTGTACCAGACCTGATGTGTGCCTTGCCATAAGTTTAGCAGGGAGGTACCAAAGTAATCCAGGGGTGGATCACTGGACAGCGGTCAAGAACATCCTGAAATACCTGAAAAGGACTAAGGATATGTTTCTCGTATATGGAGGTGACAAAGAACTCACCGTAAGAGGTTACGTTGATGCAAGCTTTGACACTGATCCGGACGATTCTAAATCGCAAACCGGATACGTGTTTACTTTAAACGGTGGAGCTGTCAGTTGGTGCAGTTCTAAACAAAGCGTCGTAGCGGGATCTACATGTGAAGCGGAGTACATAGCTGCTTCGGAAGCAGCAAACGAAGGAGTCTGGATGAAGGAGTTCATATCCGATCTAGGTGTCATACCTAGTGCATCGGGTCCAATGAAAATCTTCTGTGACAATACTGGTGCAATTGCCTTGGCAAAGGAATCCAGATTTCACAAAAGAACCAAGCACATCAAAAGACGCTTCAACTCCATCCGGGATTTAGTCCAGGTGGGAGACATAGAGATTTGCAAGATACATACGGATCTGAATGTTGCAGACCCGTTGACTAAGCCTCTTCCACGAGCAAAATATGATCAGCACCAAGGCTCCATGGGTGTTAGAATCATTACAGTGTAATCTAGATTATTGACTCTAGTGCAAGTGGGAGACTGAAGGAAATATGCCCTAGAGGCAATAATAAAGTTATTATTTATTTCCTTATATCATGATAAATGTTTATTATTCATGCTAGAATTGTATTAACCGGAAACATAATACATGTGTGAATACATAGACCAACAGAGTGTCACTAGTATGCCTCTACTTGACTAGCTCGTTAATCAAAGATGGTTATGTTTCCTAACCATGAACAAGGAGTTGTTATTTGATTTAACGAGGTCACATCATTAGTAGAATGATCTGATTGACATGACCCATTCCATTAGCTTAGCACCCGATCGTTTAGTATGTTGCTATTGCTATCTTCATGACTTATACATGTTCCTATAACTATGAGATTATGCAACTCCCGTTTACCGGAGGAACACTTTGGGTACTACCAAACGTCACAACGTAACTGGGTGATTATAAAGGAGTACTACAGGTGTCTCCAATGGCAGATGTTGGGTTGGCGTATTTCGAGATTAGGGTTTGTCACTCCGATTGTCGGAGAGGTATCTCTGGGCCCTCTCGGTAATGCACATCACATAAGCCTTGCAAGCACTGCAACTAATAAGTTAGTTGTGAGATGATGTATTACGGAACGAGTAAAGAGACTTGCCAGTAACGAGATTGAACTAGGTATTGGATACCGACGATCGAATCTCGGGCAAGTAACATACCGATGACAAAGGGAACAACGTATGTTGTTATGCGGTCTGACCGATAAAAGATCTTCGTAGAACATGTAGGAGCCAATATGGGCATCCAGGTCCCGCTATTGGTTATTGACCGGAGACGTGTCTCGGTCATGTCTACATTGTTCTCGAACCGTAGGGTCCGCACGCTTAAGGTTACGATGACAGTTATTATGAGTTTATGCATTTTGATGTACCGAAGGTTGTTCGGAGTCCCGGATGAGATTACGGATATGACGAGGAGTCTCGAAATGGTCGAGACGTAAAGATTGGTATATTGGAAGCCTATGTTTGGACACCGGAAGCGTTCCGGGTGAAATCGGGATTTTACCGGATTACCGGGAGGGTTACCGGAACCCCCCGGGAGGTAAATGGGCCTATTGGGCCTTAGTGGAAAAGAGAGAAGAGGCAGCCCACACCTGGCCGGCGCCCCCCCCCCCTTTCCCAAGTCCTATTAGGACTAGGAAAGGTGGGCCGGCCCCCTCTTTCTCCTTCTTCCCCAAGAGTCCTAGTTGGAATAGGATTGGGGGGAAGGAGTCCTACTCCCGGTGGGAGTAGGACTCCTCCCTGCGCCTCCCCCTCCTAGCCGGCCGAACCCCCTGCCCCTGGCCTTTATATACGGGGGCAGGGGGCACCACAACACACACAAGTTGATCCTTGAGATCGTTCCTTAGCCGTGTGCGGTGCCCCCTGCCACCAAATTCCACCTCGATCATACCGTTACAGTGCTTAGGCGAAGCCCTGCGTCGGTAGTACATCAAGATCGTCACCACGCCGTCGTGCTGACGGAACTCTTCCTCGACGCTTTGCTGGATCGGAGCCCGAGGAACGTCATCGAGCTGAACGTGTGCTAAGAACTCGGAGGTGCCGGAGTAACGGTGCTTGGATCGGTCGGATCGGGAAGAAGACGTACGACTACTTCCTCTACGTTGTGTGATCGCTTCCGCAGTCGGTCTGCGTTGGTACGTAGACAACACTCTCCCCTCTCGTTGCTGTGCATCACCATGATCTTGCGTGTGCGTAGGAAAATTTTCGAAATTACTGCGTTCCCCAACAGGAGCCAACATGGGTATCCAGATCCCGCTGTTGGTTATTGACCGGAGAACGTCTCGGTCATGTCTGCATGTCTCCCAAACCCGTAGGGTCTACACACTTAAAGTTTGATAACGCTAGGGTTATAAAGGAAGTTTGTATGTGGTTACCGAATGTTGTTCGGAGTCCCGGATGAGATCCCGGACGTCACGAGGAGTACCGGAATGGTCCGGAGGTAAAGATTTATATATGGGAAGTCCTGTTTTGGTCACCGGAAAAGTTTCGGGTTTTATCGGTAACGTACCGGGACCACCGGGAGGGTCCTGGGGGTCCACCAGCCCCGAAGGGCCACATGGGCTATGGGGAGTCCTCCTTGGCCTACATGGGCCAAGGGCACCAGCCCCAAGAGGCCCATGCGCCTAGGGAAACCCTAAAGGAAGAGTCCTACTAGTGGAAGGCACCCCCTAGGTGCCTTGGGGGGAGGGAAACCTCCCTTGGCCGCCGCCCCTAGGAGATTGGATCTCCTAGGCCGGCGCCCCCCTCCCTTGGCCCTCCTATATATAGTGGGGGAAGGAGGACTCTTGGCAAATGCCTTTGGTTGCCTCCTTCTCCCTCTCCAACATCTCCTCCCCTCCCGTGGTGCTTGGCGAAGCCCTGCAGGATAGCCACGCTCCTCCATCGCCACCACGCTGTTGTGCTGCTGCTGGATGGAGTCTTCCTCAACCTCTCCCTTTCTCCTTGCTGGATCAAGGCATGGGAGACATCGTCGGGCTGTACGTGTGTTGAACGCGGAGGTGCCGTCCGTTCGGCACTAGGGTCTCCGGTGATTTGGATCATGACGAGTACGACTCCATCAACCCCGTTCTATTGAACGCTTCCGCTTAGCGATCTACAAGGGTATGTAGATGCACTCTCCTTCCCCTCGTTGCTAGTCTCTCCATAGATAGATCTTGGTGACACGTAGGAAAATTTTGAATTTCTGCTACATTCCCCAACAGTGGCATCATGAGCTAGGTCTATTGCGTAGATTCTATGCACGAGTAGAACACAAAGTAGTTATGGGCGTTGATTTTTTTCAATATGCTTACCGTTACTAGTCCAATCTTGATTCGGCGGCATTGTGGGATGAAGCGGCCCAGACCAACCTTACACGTACGCTTACGTGAGACCGGTTCCACCGACAAACATGCACTAGTTGCATAAGGTGGCTGGCGAGTGTCTGTCTCTCCCACTTTAGTCGGATCGGATTCGATGAACAGGGTCCTTATGAAGGGTAAATAGCAATTGGCATATCACGTTGTGGTTTTGCGTAGGTAAAAAACGTTCTTGCTAGAAACCCATAGCAGCCACGTAAAACATGCAACAACAATTAAAGGACGTCTAACTTGTTTTTGCAGGGTATGCTATGTGATGTGATATGGCCAAGAAGAATGTGATGAATGATATGTGATGTATGAGATTGATCATGTTCTTGTAATAGGAATCACGACTTGCATGTCGATGAGTATGACAACCGGCAGGAGCCATAGGAGTTGTCTTAATTTATTTATGACCTGCGTGTCAACATAAACGTCATGTAATTACTTTACTTTATTGCTAACCGTTAGCTGTAGTAGTAGAAGTAATAGTTGGCGAGACAACTTCATGAAGACACGATGATGGAGATCATGATGATGGAGATCATGGTGTCATGCCGGTGACGATGATGATCATGGAGCCCCGAAGATGGAGATCAAAAGGAGCGCTATGATATTGGCCATATCATGTCACTATTTGATTGCATGTGATGTTTATCATGTTTATACATCTTATTTGCTTAGAACGACGGTAGTAAATAAGATGATCCCTCATTAAAATTTCAAGAAAGTGTTCCCCCTAACTGTGCACCATTGCGACAGTTCGTTGTTTCAAAGCACCACGTGATGATCGGGTGTTTGATCCTAACGTTCACATACAACGGGTGTAAGACAGATTTACACACGCGAAACACTTAGGTTGACTTGACGAGCCTAGCATGTGTACAGACATGGCCTCGGAACATAGAAGACCGAAAGGTCGAGCATGAGTCGTATGGTAGATACGATCAACATGAAGATGTTCACCGATGTTGACTAGTCCGTCTCACGTGATGATCGGACACGGCCTAGTTGACTCGGATCATGTAATCACTTAGATGACTAGAGGGATGTCTATCTGAGTGGGAGTTCATAAGATGAACTTAATTATCCTGAACATAGTCAAAAGGTCTTCGCAAATTATGTCGTAGCTCACGCTTTAGTTCTACTGTTTAGATATGTTCCTAGAGAAAATTTAGTTGAAAGTTGATAGTAGCAATTATGCGGACTAGGTCCGTAAACTGAGGATTGTCCTCATTGCTTCATAGAAGGCTTATCTCCTTAATGCACCGCTCAGTGTGCTGAACCTCGAACGTCGTCTATGGATGTTGCGAACATCTGACATACACGTTTTGATAACTACGTGATAGTTCAGTTAAACGGTTTAGAGTTGAGGCACCGAAGACGTTTTGAAACGTCGCGAAACATATGAGATGTTTTGAGGGCTGAAATTGGGATTTCAGGCTCGTGCCCACGTCAAGAGGTATAAGACCTCCGACGGTTTTCTTAGCCTGCAAACTAAGGGAGAAAAGTTCAATTGTTGAGCTTGTGCTCAGATTGTCTGAGTACAACAATCATTTGAATCGAGTGGGAGTTAATCTTCCAGATGAGATAGTGATGTTTCTCCGAAGTCATTGCCACCAAGCTGCTAGAGCTTCATTATGAACTATAATATATCAGGGACATATATGATGATCCTTGAGATGTTCGTGATGTTTGACACCACAAAAGTAGAAATCAAGAACGAGCATCAATTGTTGATGGTTGGTGAAACCACTAGTTTCAAGAAGGGCAAGGGCAAGAAGGAATACTTCATGAAACGGCAAATCAGCTGCTGCTCTAGTGAAGAAACCCAAGGTTGAACCCAAACCCGAGGCTAAGTGCTTCTGTAATAAGGGGAACAGCCACTGGGGCAGAATTACCCTAGATACTTGGTAGATAAGAAGGCTTGTAAGGTCGATAGAAGTATATAACATTGTGTTGATGTGTACTTTACTAGTTCTCCTAGTAGCACTAGGGTATTAGATATCGGTTCGGTTTCTAAGTGTTAGTAACTCGAAATAAAAACTACGGAATAAACGGAGACTAGCTAAAGGTGAGCTGACGATATGTGTTGGAAATGTTTCCAATGTGGATATGATCAAATATCGTACGCTCCCTCTACCATCGAGATTGGTGTTTGTGTTGAGCATAGACATGATTGGATTATGTCTATCGCAATACGGTTATTCATTTAAGGAGCATAATGGTTACTCTGTTTATTTGAATAATACCTTCAATGATCTTACGCCTAAAATGAATGGTTTATTGAATCTCGATCGTAGTGATACACATGTTCATGCCAAAAGATATAGGATAGTAATGATAGTACCACCTACTTGTGGCATTGCCACTTAAGTCATATCGGTATAAAACGCATGAAGAAGCTCCATGTTGATGGATCTTTGACTCACTCGTTTTTGAAAAGTTTGAGACATGCGAACCATGTCTATTGGTATATATGCATGAAGAAACTCCATGCAAATGGGCCGTTTGGACTCACTTGGTTTTGAATCACTTGAGACATGCAAATCATACCACATGGGCAAGATGACTGAAAGCCTCGGTTTCAGTAAAATGGAACTAGAAAGCAACTTGTTGGAAGTAATACATTTTTTATGTGTGCAGTCCAATGAGTGCTGAGGCGTGTAGTGGATATCGTTATGGTCTTACTTCACAGATGATTTGAGTAGATGTTGAGTATAATTACTTGATGAATCACGAGTCTGAATTATTGAAAGGTTCAAGTAATTTCAGCGTGAAGTTGAACATCGTCGTGACAAGAGGATATAATGTCTATGATATGATCATAGAGATGAATATCTGAATTACGAGTTTGGCACAGAATTAAGACACTGTGGAAATTGTTTCACAACTGATACAGCCTGGAACACCATAATGTGATGGTGTGTCCGAACATCATAACTGCACCATATTGGATATGATGCATACCATGATGTCTCTTATCGAATTACCACAATAATTTATGGGTTAGGCATTAGAGACAACCACATTCACTTTAAATAGGGCACCACGTAATTCCGATGAGATGACACCGTATGAACTATGGTTTAGAGAAACCTAACCCGTCATTTCTTAAAAGTTTGGGGCTGCTTATGTGAAAAAGTTTCAGGCTGATAAGCTCGAACCTAAAGCGGATAAATGCATCTTCATAGGACACACAAAACAGTTGGGTATACCTCCTGTCTCAGATCCGAAAGCAATAAGGGATTGGTTCTAGAATCGGGTCCTTTCTCGAGGAAAAGTTTCTCTCGAAAGAATTGAGTGGGAGGATAGTGGAGGCTTGATGAGGTTATTGAACCGTCTCTTCAACTAGTGTGTAGCAGGGCACAGGAAGTTGTTCCTGTGGCACCTACACCAACTGAAGTGTAAGCTTATGATAGTGATCATGAAACTTCGGATCAAGTCACTACCAAACCTCGTGGGATGACAAGGATGCGTACTACTTCAGAGTGGTACGTAATCCTGTCTTGGAAGTCATGTTGCTAGACAACAATGAACCTACAAGCTATGGAGAAGCGATGGTGGGCCCGGATTCCGATAAATGGCTCGAGGACATAAAATCCGAGAGAGGATCCATGTATGAAAACAAAGTGTAGACTTTGGCAGAATAGCTCGATGGTCGTAAGGCTGTTGAGTACAGATGGATTTTAAAAGAAAGACGGACAATGATGGCAAATGTCACCATTAAGAAAGCTCGACTTGTCGTTAAGAAGTTTACCGACAAGTTCAAGGAGTTGACTACAGTGAGACTTTCTCACTCATAGCGATGCTAAGAGTCTGTTAGAATTATATTAGCGATTACTGCATTATTTATGAAATCTTGTAGATAGGATGTCAAAACAGTGTTTCCTCGACGATTTTCTTGAGGAAAGGTTGTATGTGATACAACCGGAAGGTTTTGTTAATCCTGAAAGATGCTAATAAGTATGCAAAGCTCCAATCCTTCTAAGGACAGGAGTAAGCATCTCGGAGTTGGAATGTATGCTTTGATGAGATGATCAAAGATTTTGGGTGTATACAAAGTTTATGAGAAACTTGTATTTCCAAAGAAGTGAGTGGGAGCACTATAGAATTTCTGATGAGTATATGTTGTTAACATATTGTTGATCTGAAATGATGTAGAATTTCTGGAAAGCATATAGGGTTATTTGGAAAGTGTTTTTCAATGGAAAGCCTGGATTAAGCTACTTGAACATTGAGCATCAAGATCTATAAGGATAGATCAAAACGCTTAATGGTACTTTCAAATGAGCACATACCTTGACATGATCTTGAAGGTGTTAAAGATGGATCAGTCAAAGAAGGAGTTCTTGCCTGAGTTGTAAGGTATGAAGTTAAGACTTAAAGCTCGACCACGGCAGAATAGAGAGAAAGGACGAAGGTCGTCCCCTATGCTTAAGACGTAGGCTCTACAGTATGCTATGCTGTGTACCGCACCTGAAGTGCGCCTTGCCATGAGTCAGTCAAGGGGTACATGGGTGATCCAAGAATGGATCACAGGACAGCGGTCAAAGTTATCCTTAGTAACTAGTGGACTAAGGAATTTTCTCGATTATGGAGGTGGTAAAAGAGTTCGTCGTAAAGAGTTACGTCGATGCAAGCTTAACACCTATCCGGATAGCTCTGAGTAGAGATACCGGATATGTATAATGGAGCAACAATTTAGAATAGCTCCAAGTAGAACAGTTATTTGGAATAGCTTCAAATAGAACGTGGTAGCTGCATCTAGGAGATGACATAGAGATTTGTAAAGCACACACGGATCTGAAAGGTTCAGACCCGTTGACTAAAACCTCTCTCACAAGCAACATGATCAAACCTAGAACTCATTGAGTGTTAATCACATAGTGATGTGAACTAGACTACTGACTCTAGTAAACTCTTGGGTGTTAGTCACATGGTGATGTGACCTGAGAGTGTTAATCACATGGTGATGTGAACTAGATTATTGACTCTAGTGCAAGTGGGAGACTGTTGGAAATATGCCCTAGAGGCAATAATAAATTGATTATTATTATATTTCCTTGTTCATGATAATCGTTTATTATCCATGCTAGAATTGTATTGATAGGAAACTCAGATACATGTGTGGATACATAGACAACACCATGTCCCTAGTAAGCCTCTAGTTGACTAGCTCGTTGATCAATAGATGGTTACGGTTTCCTGACCATGGACATTGGATGTCGTTGATAACGGGATCACATCATTAGGAGAATGATGTGATGGACAAGACCCAATCCTAAGCATAGCACTAGATCGTGTAGTTCGTATGCTAAAGCTTTTCTAATGTCAAGTATCATTTCCTTAGACCATGAGATTGTGCAACTCCCGGATACCGTAGGAGTGCTTTGGGTGTGCCAAACGTCACAACGTAACTGGGTGGCTATAAAGGTACACTACGGGTATCTCCGAAAGTGTCTGTTGGGTTGGCGCGAATCGAGACTGGGATTTGTCACTCCGTGTGACGGAGAGGTATCTCTGGGCCCACTCGGTAGAACATCATCATAATGTGCACAATGTGATCAAGGAGTTGATCACGGGATGATGTGTTACGGAACGAGTAAAATAGACTTGCCGATAAGGAGATTGAACAAGGTATCGGTATACCGACGATCGAATCTCGGGCAAGTACAATACCGCTAGACAAAGGGAATTGTATACGGGATTGATTAAGTCCTTGACATCGTGGTTCATCCGATGAGATCATCGTGGAACATGTGGGAGCCAACATGGGTATCTAGATCCCACTGTTGGTTATTGACCGGAGAACGTCTCGGTCATGTCTGCATGTCTCCCGAACCCGTAGGGTCTACACACTTAAGGTTCGATGACGCGAAGTTTGTATGTGTTTACCGAATGTTGTTCGGAGTCCCGGATGAGATCCCGGACGTCACGAGGAGTTCCGGAATGGTCCGGAGGTAAAGATTTATATATGGGAAGTCATGTTTTGGTCACCGGAAAAGTTTCGGGTTTTATCGGTAACGTACCGGGACCACGGGGAGGGTCCCGGGGGTCCACCAAGTGGGGCCACCAGCCCCGAAGGGCCACATGGTCTGTGGGGAGTCCTCCTTGGCCTACATGGGCCAAGGGCACCAGCCCCAAGAGGCCCATGCGCCTAGGGAAACCCTAAAGGAAGAGTCCTACTAGTGGAAGGCAACCCCTAGGTGCCTTGGGGGGGGGGGGGGAACCTCCCTTGGCCGCCGCCCCTAGGAGATTGGATCTCCTAGGCCGGCGCCCCCCTCCCTTGGCCCTCCTATATATAGTGGGGGAAGGAGGGCTCTTGGCAGATGCCTTTGGTTGCCTCCTTCTCCCTCTCCAACATCTCCTCCTCTCCCATGGTGCTTGGCGAAGCCCTGCAGGGTAGCCACGCTCCTCCATCACCACCACGCTGTTGTGCTGCTGCTGGATGGAGTCTTCCTCAACCTCTCCCTTTCTCCTTGCTGGATCAAGGCATGGGAGACGTCGTCGGGCTGTACGTGTGTTGAACGCGGAGGTGCCGTCCGTTCGGCACTAGGATCTCCGGTGATTTGGATCACGACGAGTACGACTCCATCAACCCCGTTCTATTGAACGCTTCCGCTTAGCGATCTACAAGGGTATGTAGATGCACTCTCCTTCCCCTCGTTGCTAGTCTCTCCATAGATAGATCTTGGTGACACGTAGGAAAATTTTGAATTTCTGCTACGTTCCCCAACACTTCGACCCTGGTGTTTCGGAATGAGGCGTGCGGCCTTTGCTCCCTTAACTTCTGGAGACTAGGGGCGCGGCGGTTGGTGCCCCCATCTCTCTTAGCCATCCACGGCGCAACATCATCGGTAAGTTCTCTCTCTCTCTCTATGTGTGTGTGTGTGTGTGTGTGTGTGTGTGTGCGTGTGTGTGTGTGTGTGTGTGCCCCAATGGCTGGTGCCCACACCTCTCTGCATATTGATCTCTTTCAAAACAAATCTGTGCTGCTTTGATACATGGAATAAAAATGATTTTGAAGCACTAAAGTTCAAACCCTAGCCATCGATTACTATCATGTGATTGTTAGCAGACTGAATTGGATAATGATTTTTTGCAGGGTCAAACAAACTTTCATAGGTTTGGTGGATATTTGGGCAATTACTCAACTACTAACAAAAGGCCACTGGATGATTTTTATACCTGCATCACATCAAGTGGATTTGGATAGGTGAGTATTTTTTTCACATCTAGAGTTTTGCTATACTATTTGCTGGTTTCTTGCATTATTTTTTGCTTATTCTCACTTCCGATGTGTAATTGAGATTATGTCAGGTTGCTTGTTTTTTCTTATTGGGCCATTTTGTCATGAATGATATGCCAAATCTTATTCTTTGAGCATGCAACTGATGGAGCCTTGATCAGGGGCGAAGTCAGGATTTAGACATGAGGGGGGCGAGGAAGATAATAATCGTTTGAGAGACACAACACAAGAATATAGTCCCTAAAGTAGAACTGATATGATTGTATTGCAACATATGTCTGGTAATATATAAAAAAGCTACATTTCTACCAGTTGCATATCAACAGGATTGGGGATGGAATTATCATCTACAACGGTTGCTTGTCAGGTGGATTTGCATTTTCTGTAACGTTTGAGCTAGAAGCAATGGGCTTGAAAACCATATGTTAGGCTGGGAAAAAATGAATATGTTTCTGTTGTATCCTTTCTCTTCATACATACTGTTTCAAACGTTAAACAAGGAGTAAAACTAGAATCCTATATTGTAATTTTACCGCCACTGTCTTCAACGAAGTTGTATTAATTCACAAATATTATTTACCAGTGATGTACCTAGATTCTTTGAAGTTGATCTTGTGATGTATGATGCCGGTGCAGCACACAAGCTGGCATGGTCTTCATCGTGGATTCAATCTCCACAGGAGTGGAGTGGCCTCCGCCTTGTGCCGCAGCTGTGGGCGGGCAGAGGAGACGACGACGTAGGGCACACGGAGCCAGCAGCCCTAGAAGCCATGATGCCCACCAACAAAATTACCGGAAGGATAGGAAACAGACTACCTGATCTCACGGATGCATGTAGTCTTTTTTTCTGATGCGTACAACAAGCGATCAGGGCATTAAGCGATGCTTTCACACGCTGGGCGTTTGGGCTGGAAAATTCATGCTAGGCCATTAGTGTCAAACACTAAAAAAAACAGGTTTGCACTTTACGTATACGTACAGTTCATATCAGTACCAGCTAACAAAAACTCACAGGGGGCGAGGTGATGGGGGGTGTCTGACCCCTGCTCGCACCCCCTGCCTCCACCTCTGACCTAGATTTGATTATTGTTTTATCTTTGTGGTAGGTGACTAGCTAAAATAAATTTTGCATAATAGATATTAGCCATTAAAGATGACCAGCTCCGTGATTAATAAGTGAGGCTGCTTACTTTGTTAAGTTTGAGGATTGGTAATAAAATAGGTATTTATCCTGGAACCACTAAAATCCAGGATACATGATTTTCCCGGGTAAGTACCTATTTTGTTATTTCAGCATTATACATGATTAATGCTTTGATGGTAAGTGTAATGAAAACATGATTGCTGTACATGAATCCATGATTATTTTCTTTGGGAGATACTATATTTTTCTTTGTAATAAGTGTAATGAATACATCCATTTATGTGCAATAACATTGCAGAATATTCGATAGAGAACTCAGCAATCAAACCTACGTACATGTTAACATGTGAGGATGCAACCGAATAGCTGTACGTGAATCTGGAACAAGAGGACGAATCGAGGATTCTTCAAGAAGCTGCTGCTATTCATGCACAATGGCGTCGCAGTCAGGTAAGAGGTACATAGATCTTTTCTGGTCGCTCGTCTATACATCATACTTTCATTAGTCATTTGTGATTAGCGGATGAAAGCACACGCATGATTGTATTTTTCTTAGAATGAAGAAAAGAAATACACCATCGGACTGATGTACAATCATACTACGATCTCGTGGTCATTTCTGTTGCAAATAACTTCTCTACTGATTTGAACAATAAATTTTCATGCTGGGATGGAAATTTTACGCTCACCGGCAAGGTTTTTGAGTCGCCGACTAATCGCCAAGTCGTTGGAGCGAGGTTGGCTTGCGCAGGCGACTTGGCTTGAGGAGCGAGTCGCGCGACTGGTAGGCTAGTCGACGATTAGTCGATGACCAGTCGGGCGACTAGGACCTTAGAGCAGGGCGGCTTGCTTCAGCAAGGCCAAGGGAGGGAAGACTGGGAAGGTGAGGAGGCCAGAGTTCGAGGGAGGGGAGGAGGAGACGAAGCTGGAGAGTGCGCCGCCTGTACGAGGAGAAGCACGGAAGAGACGAAGGAGAAAGGCACATGGGAGCAGATGCATGGTTCAGATTAGAGCATATGGACGGTTGGGATTTTTATCTGGAAGCTAGGGTTACATAATGGGCCTATTGGGCCAGCTCTCTAGCACGAAATAGAGGAGGAGCAAGACGCGTGCTCCCATCCCACATCAGAATCGCCGCCTCCATTGCTCCTACGAGCTGCTGCTGCCTTCTCGGAGCTGAATTATACTCCAAGCAGCTGCCTTCCCCCTCCTCCGCCTGCAACAACACCTCTTCCCCCCCTCCTCCTCCTCCTCTTCCCCCTCCTCCTCCTCTTAACACCTGGGGCGACTTGGGGCGATTAATCACGACGAGTCGCAGACTAATCACAGCGAGCCACTAGTCGGAGGCATGGCGACTTGACTTGGCTAGGCGACTCAAAAACCTTGCTCACCGGATTACATTTTCAGATACTAAGATAGGTTACAATTGAATGTCGAACAGTTGGTTGGACATTTTTGCATCAGTCCTGATACCACTTAGAAGATAGAACAAGTCTATCTCTGGAGATTTTCTGAAGTTTTAAGTGTGTACCTAACCAATTGAATATTATAGATGCATTTGTTACTTCTACTTGACACCATTGACACTCTGAAGTTTGCAGGGTTCAATCGACACATGGTGTGCAAGCATTTGCCTATCTACCTAAAGGGTATGCAGGGGCATTGCCAACACCAATCAATGTGCTTTGTGCTGCAGAAATGGATTTTCAAAAACCTCTAGCACATGGTGTCCTGGGAATTCCTGGCTATGTACAGTTCACCTCTCATACTCGAAGATATGTCGACCTGCTAGCTCATTATCAGGTATTTTGATGCATCTATTAATCATATGATAAAAGAACCAGAACATGGATAAATTTTGTATAGTGTAATTGTAGTATCTAGCTTGGCTGCTTTTAGAGGTCTGAGCTATAGAAGTTACCACGGTAAATAAAGTCTGAAGTATTCTGGAAACGCCTACATTTTTTTGGCCCATTATGTTTAATATTTGGTGAGAAATACAATTACGCTCCATAAAATGAGCTAATGTCGGAGAAGGTCACTCTCAGTTTTAGTTTAAAACCATTCGTTATGTTGCCAACTACTTTCTAAATTTTAATGCGGTCACAGTAAAGTCATCTAATGGGCAGCTCCTTGTATAATTTAACTTGTTGATATTCACAGAAGCCTTCTTGTTATCAATGAATATAGTGTCTAGAAATAAGGACACTTTAACTAGTGCTTAGTATGCCCCTTTACATGGTTACCTAAACTTGAATGGAGTGCCTTTCTTAGTAGGTGTGTCGGTACTAGATTGCCTTGTGAAGTAATAGTTGTTCTCAATGCTATGCTTTATACAAATTTTTATGGTGCCATTGTCTTTATGAATGTAATCACAACATCTTTACATTATGTAGGAAAGACAGGCAAGAGGATGAGGAAACATGAAGCCGGTGGTTTGTGTAAATGGGATATTTTGTGTAATGGTGACTGAATCGTTGGAGATGCATTTTATATACCATATTGTAAACTCGCATTGTGTCTGACAAAATGAACCATATTGTAATGGATGAACTATTTACATCTGAAATTAATTAATGTTTTATTGTTTGGTTATGGTTTATTATTGTGAGGACATGCATGTTATTGTTATGAAACATGAAACTTGATTGATATTTTGTTGGTGACGCAAATATAAGCTATTGAGGGCTATTGGATGTTTGTGGGCAAAACGAAAAAAACATCTCATAGTCTGTCGAAGAAAGCTAACGCATAGGCCAAAGAAAAGTCGGTCGGGAAAACAAACCCTGTCACACAGTCGGTCGGGAAAGCCTCCTAGAAGGCCCAATAGACTGTTGGTCGGGAAAACAAATTCTGTCAAACAGTCGGTCGGGAAAGCTTCATGGCAAGCCCAATAGACTGTTGGTCGGGAAAGGACCATGGCAGGCTCAACAGAATGTCGGTCGGGAAAAGTGCCCCATAGCCAACAAGCGATCGGTCGGCAAAGATATGTCGGTCGGGAAAGGCTTTTCCCGTCTGGACTTTCCCCAACAGACAAGATCGGTCGGCAATAATTTTTCCCAACCGACCGTCTGTCATGGGAAGCTGTTTTCCCAACGAAACCTGACTGTCGCGGATGTGGTGTTGTGGTGTAGTGATTGTCCGGGCAAAAATATATGGATGGCTTCATATGTATCGTCATACAACTGTTGACATGAAATGTTGGATGTATAGCAGCATTCAAATCAATATATTTCTGTATATATGCACTACTTTCATGTATAAAAACACTTAATAATCTATGGTTATTTCATTCGACGTACTCTTGGGAAGGTACAAAATTCTATGGTAAGTTATGGTGTTAGTATGGATTGTTTCGTTCGACATATTCTTCGGAAGGTACAAAATTCTTTTGATTAGGTGGGAGTATATAAGCTATGGTGTTAGTCTGCTGATCGTTCTACTATCAGAAATTCAGAATTACAAATGCATATAAAACTAAATCAACCATCTCCACATTTCAGCATTTGTTGCAGCAGCCATAAGTGCTGTCATATATTTTCTATTTTGAATTTATGATGAGCTAATGAATGACCAGTAATTACAAGTGCAAAAAACCATTGTGGTACAAAGTTTATCACTGGCAAGATTACACGGGCGCAGGGGAGTGTGCTAACCCCTCTAGTCCACTAATGCGAGTACGTAGCATGTCATTTTACTGGAACGAGCTTCTTGCTTCGATGGGCGACCACAGTGACCACAATGCTTTTGCTTTATTTTTGCTTCAACCAACCGCGACGTTTGCTGGAACCGGCACCCTGAATGAGAGAAGTCCACATTTCAACCTCGAACTAAACAATCGGTTTAATATTACAACCTTGAAATTTGAAAGCGGTCGAAATACACCCTGAAGTAAACAAGGGGTCCAAAACTCAAACCTGGTCTCGGTTTTGCATTGGTCAAATGGTTTTGACTGTATTCAATGCTGACTGGGCGGCGCCATATCAGCATCTACGAATGCTAAGAGTTAAAAAACTATCTCTTTCTCTCTTGTGGCAGGTGACCAGCAACGCTGCACCTTCGACACCGCCCCTCCTGCCCCCGCTCTAATGTATCTTACCTTGCCCATCTCACCTTGCAGCAACAACAAACAACATCGCCGAGCAAGCAACAACAACACCATGCAGCCATCAGAAGCCAAGGGAGGAGGTGCTCATTGCTTGCGCAACATGCAAACAAGAGAGGAGGCCTGAGGGTCAAGGAGGTACTTGTCGGATGGGAGAAGAGGCACTCTCAACCTGGGAAAGGAGGACTTGTCGCTGGGGCGGATTGGGCGGTGCTTAGCAGTGGCAGCCGTAGTGGAGGTCCCCACCTTCCATACTTGGATAGAGCGGGTGACGTGGGCTGGACCCACGTTGGGGTCGGCAATGACCCATGATCCAACATTTCAGATTCGTTGCACATCATGGCGAGGTGGGCGGTGGAGGACGAGTGCATGTTTACCACTCCTCTTCTTAAGCTCCAATAGCATGTGAAAAAGAAAATCCTTATAAAGGGGCCTCAAATCTCCTCTACTCATTAGGTGGGACTAAACTTCCCATTACCATGTCATGACTCAACTTACCACCTGCGGAGGCTGAAGAGAGAGGCCGGGGCCAAGGAAGAGCGGACAGAGGTATCGAAGATGCGCGATGCTGTCAGGGGCTCGGGAGCGCCTTCGAAGTTCGCCATCGCAGTTGTGCTGGCAAGGCCAACAAGGATATGCAACGTCCTTGGGAAGGGTCGGTAAATCCCTTTATATCTTCAATTTATCGTCTCATGGTACTAATTATGAGTATTCCTTTTTGATTTTGCATGTTTTTAGGGCTTCCCTGTCCTGCTAGGCCGGGCATCATCCCAGAGAGGACTCTGTACCACCCCCGATTGTGCCTGCAGCCCAGGTTTCTACTACCCCGAACGCTTCAAGCCATGATCAGAGTGTGCTGCACTGAAGGACGCCGCCTCCAAATAAGATGAAGATAGTGTTACACTAGTAGAAAACGGAGCTTTAAAACCGGTTTGTAAGGGCCTTTAGTGCCGGTTATGGAACCGGCACTAAAGTGTGGGCACTAAAGCCCCCCCCCCCTTTAGTACCGGCTCGGCACGAACCGGCGCTAAAGTGTCAGTGTGTCACCACGTGGCGTGAGCTTACGCCCTGGTATGGGGGACCTTTAGTACCGGTTGGTGTTACCAACCGGAACTAAAGGTTTTTTTTGAAAATTTTGGAAATTTTTTTTGATTTTTTTTCAATTTTTAATTTTTTTGAATTATTTGATGATTTAGTCTCTAATCACCTCTCTTAACTTCTCAAGTGCGGATCACTCATTCCAAATCATCTAACTTCCCGACCGGTCACCCATCCCTCTCACTACTCCAGCCCAAGCACGCTTAACTTTCAGGTTCTATTCTCCTTCGTTTCCAAGTCTGCACTTGTTGTTTTCCTTACACTAGTAAGATGTTAATCCTATTAACCCTCAGGAGTTTAGCTTGAGCATGAAGTCACACATTTCACCGTTTGAGTTTGAAACTATTATTATAAAAAAACAGTAATTATTTAGTAACGCTAATATTTCTTGAATAAGTTTGACCATAGTTTGACCAGATTTGACCAAAATTCAAAAAATTAAAATAATTATTTAGTAACACTAATATTCTTGAATAATTATGTAGTAACATTAATACTTCTTGAATAAGTAGTTTGACCAGATTTAACCAATTTTTTAAAAAAAACTGAAATTTGACCATATCTTTTTTTCCTTTTGGAATTTGAGGATTCTAAAAAATTCCAAACAGGCCGTAGGCCGTCTCCATCGGATGTGGATTTTCGTGCTGAATTTTTTGATATATTATAGTTTTTTTCCGACATCGTATGCAAAAGTTATAGCCGTTTTACATTTTCCCTACACTTTTTGCAAAACATGTCCAAATTTAAGTTTTCAAATTTTCCTAACTAGTAGATGTAGTAATATAACAACCTCTCGAAGGATTTTATTTTTTGAAGTTTTTATCATTTTCTTTTGATTTTTTCAGAACTGAAATGGCCACACACCGGGGGGGGGGGGGGGGTAGAGTTTGACTATAGGTCAGACCCCTTTAGTACCGGTTCATGGCACAAACCGGTACTAAACACGAACCGGCACTAAAGGTGATCGTGGGGCCCCGGCCTGACGCCAGCCTGCCATCACCCCTTTAGTACTGGTTCGTAGCACGAACCGATACTAAAGGTTCAACACGAACCGGCATTAATGCATAGCCGTTCGAACCGGCACTAATGGTACAATTAGTGCCGACTCAAATTCAAACCGGCACTAATGTGCTTCATGTTTGACCCTTTTTCTACTAGTGTTATTTATTCTTCTATAGAGTATGAATATGGGAGGTTGCGACCTCGATTCTGATTTTCGGTGGGTTGCAGATGCTTCGACTCGTTCTATGATCCCAGAGACTGCAGAGGCGGCGATGACAACATCCTCAGCAGCCTTCTTCTTGGATTGTATGACTCATGGTGATGGCCAAGATGACGAGGATGTTGTCGAAGTAGAGGACGAAGAAGAATAGTAGTGAGTAGTCGTTTCAGAGACGCTCCCCAGAAACGTAATCACCCTTCTCCCCGTGTAGGATCGCAAAGGACGGGGTTTCGGAGGCATGCTCTCCTGTACGGCCGTGCACGCGGTCTATAGGATGAGATCTCCGAAGGTAGCAGCAGCGTGAGGAAGGATGGTGGGTTGTGCGTGAGGAGGCTGATGTGATCTCATCTGGGTGACAGCTAATGGTGGCGATGCCTCCTATGTATAGATGGTTGTGGTTTTGAGACATGGGTTCCACCCATGCATGCTTGAGTCGGCAACAACCCACGATCTGACGTCCAAGATTCGTGGTGCATCCATAAATGACTTGTAATAAATTAGCTGTTTTCCACCAAAAAAATTTAACGCACACATAACTTAGGTCTGACTTGAGCTTATTCAAGAAACACAACGCTCGGGCGAGGCGTGGCTGATGTCGGAGGAGGAGTGTGTGTGTATTACTCCTTTTCTCAAGCTCCGATAGCATCAGGAGGAGAAAATCCTTATGTATATAATGTTCTCAACTCTGCTCCACTCATGAGGTGAGACTAAACTTCCCGGCACCATGTCATGACACCCACATAGTCCTTTTGGAAAATTTTAAGAATTGTTTCAGATATGGGCCCTAGGCCCATCAACAGAACATCAAACTCTGATTTCTTCTCTGCATGTATACATATCAAGATACATAGTGAACTGGAATGACTGCAAAAAACAAAACAAAAGCAGAAGCTAATCGGCATTATTCGGGCCACAACAGGTCCAATCACGCGGCCTTAGTGCAGCGGCGTTTGCACAAGTTGGTGACAAGATCCTTGCAGTCCATGCATCTGCACTGGGGCGGGAAGGACCTGGTGCAGATGCCGCACTTCTCGCTGCACAACATCGCGCCTGCAGGCAGCCAACCAAGGTCAATAACCAACAACCAGCTAAAGTGGGTAAAACCTTCCCTTTTGTTGAGTGCATGCACTCGGCAGATCGCCTAAACATGAGATTAAATATTCAAATCGATCCTAATCACCCATAGTGGGTTTAACTTGTGCATATAGATTTGGGGGGATTTCACTTGTGCATATAGACTTGTCAACTGCAAAAAATAATTACTCCTAACAAGCTATGTCATCTACAAAAATATCCCATTCACGTCATGAAAACTATAGTTTCAACACGATGTTGATATTCTTAATGTCGAAGTTTAGTGTTTTTTTTGTGTGCAAATCAAACTTTTGTGATTCGTTGGATTTTAATAGATCTGGATCTAGAGTATTAGGACTGGGTTTGATATTACCATTTTTTAACGTATTTGATTATAATTTATTTTACTTGGATTTAAATTTGACATCTCTCCGTCTTGGTGCTTCGTTCATGAATGCATTCCATTCGTGCCTGTACATGGTACATGATTTGGATTTGAATACATATTCCATTCCAGTCCATGCATATGTGTTTTATCGGTCCCACTGCGTAAAAGGTTTAACAAAGGAAATTTTGAGCAAAGAATATGCTCTTTATTTCAAACACAAGAAGGAACAACGAGCGTGCATTGAACTCTCATTTCTTCTCTGCATCTACCAGATCAAGATGCAGAGGCAAATCTTAAATACTGCAAAAAATAAAGGAAAAGCACAAGCTAATCGGCATTATTCGGGCAACAACAGGTCGAATCACGCGGCCTTAGTGCAGCTGCGCTGGCAGAAGTTGGCGACGCGGTCCTTGCACTGGAAGCTGTCGCGGCCGGCAATGGTGGTCTTGTCGCAGGTCTTGCAGGACGGGTTGCAGCCGCTGGGCGACGCGTCCATGCACGTGCACCTGGGCGGGATGGACCTGGTGCAGGTGCCGCAGTTGTTGCAGCACGGCGACGCGCTTGGGGTCGCACCTGCAGGCAACCACCAATGTCAATAAGTGGCTTAATCGGCAAGGTGATGAAGAAAGACAAAGGAAGGAGGATCCCGGGCTCACCTTGGCCGTTGGTAAGGGGCAGAGCTGCTGCGAGGACGACGACGATGGCCAGCGCGGCGAGCAGCACCTGTGGCCTCATGGTTGGCGAGGATTAGTTGCAAAGACTGGGTTCGTGCTGGGAGGTTGATGCCTAATGGGTTGGAATGCCGGGCTTCTTATAGGGTGGAGTCCCAACCCGGTCGACTGAGGCGAGAGCACAAGTGACAATAGATCAATGAGCAACTAGCAGCACGGGCACCAAGCTTTACACGCAGAGAGCACGTGGGCGTGATCTAGATTGGATCTCTAGCAGTAGCATGCATGCACGAGGCATCATCCGTGGATGGCCTGCATGTGTTTCACACGTAAATCTATTCAGAAAGCTTGACGACAATATAGATATAGGTGGCTGCAGACTTTGCAGTGCATCGAGTCAAGTACCACCTTGGCTTTTCACACATGGGTTAGTTCTTAGTTGGTGGCTTGCTGTGTGCCGCCTTGATTTTACTACTGTAGAGTGCATGGTAAGGCGCGCTCCACCTTGGCTTTTCACACATGGGTTAGTTGGTGGCTTCCTGCGTGCCGCTGCGTTGATTTTATTGGATGATATGTGACTATATGTGGTAAACGCCAGTTAGCTAGAGGGATAGAAATAGCTGTCGGGTCACTTGCACTAGATGGATTGGCGCATTCCTCTGCGCCCGGCGAATCAGTGCATGTAGGGGAGAAGCAGGGGAGCTTGTTGAAGATGCCCTTAGGGAGGCCTCAGGTAATTTCAGGACAGTATGCGCGGTGTAACTTTATGATTTCGACGTGTGTAATTTTGTTTTGTAGTTGCTGGCATGAGTATAGGTATGAGCCCTATGGAGAGTCCTCCTATTCCATGCTAGTTGCGGGGAATAGCCATGCAAACACCGAAAGTGGCCTTACATGGGCTGGACATCGGCACTATACACTAATAGTAAGATTATTATTTTTCTGAACTTTTTTGTTGAAAAAGGTTTTCGAAAGTTGTCAAAATCCAGTTGAAAAAGGGAAAAAATATATTAAGGAAAATATAAAATAGTCATATGCATAGGAATGTATATTCCAAAATTTGCATCGGATATGTGAGAATTGTTTGTGTAAAAACACATTTATGTAACAAAAGTTAATATACTTTTCTAGGGAAAATGTGCATTTTAAGAAAGCTGCTCATACATGTATGAATATATTTTTATAACCATGGGATAAACATTCAGTTATAGAAAGAAGTAAAAAATGAAAACATAAATCAATAGAAAGTAAAAAAAATGTTTGATTGAAAAGAAAAATAGAAAGAAAAGAATTGTGAAGAGGCTCGGTCCAAGACCAAATGAGCTTGGGATGAAAATTAAAAAAAATGAAACCATACTCACGAATTCTGAAATTTTATGGTGCAATCGTTGACAATTTTTCTAGGTGCTTGCAAAATTTCATCATGAAAGAACATTCATGGAAGTCATGGAAAAAAAATTAGCAATCCAAAATGATTTTGAAAATAGCACGTTTGGAGCATCCATTTTTTTGTGCCATGATTACCAGGAGTGTTCTTTCACGAGTGAAATTTTGTGAGCATCTAGAAAATTTGTCAATATTTGTCACAAAAATTGTCAATATATGAATTTGGTGAAACCAATTATTTGAATTGAGTGAAATATGTTTTTCATACACATGGCAGTTTTTGGGTGTGAAATACGGGAAACTTTTTATTTTAGGATTTTGAAACTAGTCACGTAAAGCATATGATACTAATTATTTCAAACCTTTTTTTAAATGAGCGAAATCTATTTTACGAAACAAGTGAAATTGTTTTTTGAATTGAGTCAAAACAATTTTTTGAAATATTTGAAATCAGTTTTTTGCTCTGAGTGAAATAAATATCTAAATGAATGAAATCGGGTTTTGGCACTGACTGGAAGCCATTTAGAACTGAATAGGAAAATGAGTGAAATATCTTTTCTCCACTTAGTAATTTCTTTTGAAGTGAGTGAAATATTTTTTTAACATAATGAAATGAGATTTTTCAAATGAGTGAAATCAATTTGATGAAATTAGTGTACCAGTTCTGTGAAACGAATGAAATATGTGTTTTCAAATATGTGTTTAAGTTGAGTTAAATTAGATTTTTTTTAACACAAGAGTAACTTGTTTTCTGAAACAAGTGATTTTTTTTGGTAAATGAGTGAGATATGTGTTTCAGAATAAGTGAAACCAGTGTGTCAAAATAGTGAATTTAGTTTCTTCAAATGACTACAATCACCTTTTTGAAATGTGCAAAACCAGTTCTTTGAAATGACTTAAATATGTGTTTTGATACAAGTGAAATTAGTGTTTTAAAATGAATAAATTAGTTTTCCAATATGAATTATATCTATTTTAGAATAAGCGAAATCTGTATTTTGGAGTGACTCAAATTTGTTTTCTTAATTATGAAATCAGTTTTTTTAGAGAAAGTGAAACGAGATTTTTGAAATGAGTTAAATCCGTTTTTTAAATGCCAAAGCGAACGAACTGTAAAATTTAAACTACGCACAATATATTGAATATTGGTCTTGTTTTAAAGATCTTGTCTTTTGGAATTCAAATATCTTAAAAGATTTAAAAATAAAAAATTATTTCAAAGATATCAATCATTTAGTAGCTAACAAGAAAGTAAAATGTTACTACTGTAAGTTGAGTAGTCTGGGATTACACATGCATGACTAAATGGAAAGGTTGTGCGGGCATATTCACGTATTGGTCAGCTGGAGTCAGACTAGTATTGAGATGTATTTCAGCGCGAAAAGATTTCTTAGTTTATGAGTCAAATGACAGTGTGCATCATGATGTTGACATGGACGTCGGATGCTTCACCGGTACATACCAGTTCCGGTAAAATTACTTTTTCGTGATGCAAAGGCCAGCATATATCCTCCTTTTCTTAAAAAATCCACTCTCTTTCAAGGCAGAAATTTCATACATTAAAAAAGAAACCAACCCATAGAAGGCAACTCCAAACGGAATAGAAATTATGACCATGTCCTTAGGGAAATCCAAGCCACCTTCCTCCTCCACGCGCCCGTTGTTGTGATCCATGCTCGATGACATGACCGGAACTGCTCACCACCTATGGAGCTAGCAAGACTATATATTGGCAGCTACGAAGTCATCGAGCTATGAATCACAAGATCGACACTTCGCGTCGGAGAAGAGGCCAATGACGACCGATGGCATGATGTAGGCGATCCCTACGTCCGTATATAGGGAAGAAGCATCCCACCACCTGGATGTCATGACCTAGATGCCCAATGCGCCTGCTTAGATCTGAGAAATGTATAGGGCACACTCAGACACTACATCCCAGATCCAACACCAACAACAAAGAGAGGTACCATACCAGATGGAAATCTGAATGAATCTTATTCACCGCCGTCATTGCATATGCTGGAGCCAAAGATTTGGACCACCAAAAAGTCCGTATTTAGACAAACCTAGAATACTAGATGCATGTGGAAGTGGAACAAAATCCGGTGGTTCCCATTCCTCCCACTGTCACAGGAACATTTAACGTGTGGGTGAGGGAACCCTAGTGATGATGGTGGCTGGGGCCTCTCTCTCTCTCTCTCTCTCTCTCTCTCTCACGACCATATCTGATTGTGGTACATAATACACCTCTTGCGCATTAATAATTTCACCATCTATATGTTAGTAGTAAGCATGCATCACTTTTAGAAAATCATGGCTTGTAAGCAGGAATCAGCTTACATCCAGCGTCTGCAATATGCCATAAATCAAATAGACCGGACCAAATTGATGGCCATAACATAGTCTGCATCTACAAGATAATCAATGGTTATTGTTCGCATAATATGCGAGGACATGGAATGTGTTTTAGAGTTAAATATTAGCATCTAGCCTCTTCACTCTGAACATATGTAAACAACGTTTAACATACATGTCTTACATTGGACGAAGATGGTCCAATAGGAGGCTGATGCGTTGAATCGGGTTGTATAACCACCAGATCTATGACAAGACGACCAAGAGAGGCAAGAGTGTCATGGACCAAATGATGATAGTGGGGTCAAGGAGGGGGGGGGGGGGGGTTGTCTGAGAAATCGAAACCAGCGTCGAAATCTCCACGAGATGAAGCCCATGGGATCTGTGACAATGGAGGACCAGGACCACTAACATGGGCTGTTGGTGCCACTCACGTCTGCTCGTGAGCGACAAGCTAGAGTGACCAGTGACCTTGCCATCATGTTAGTCGCATGGGCTTCGCGTACGGCTATCTATTGGAAACCACGATTCTAGAAGGAAGCGACAGGCTGGGGTAGCACAAGGGGTTTTCAGCATGAGGCATTTTTGTCTATAGGCAATGGGAAGGAATGGGAATAATGCTCCTGCTTTAAGCAATCATAACTTTGGCTAGAACATGCTTCACATTGTCTACGACCACACGGTGGGGCGTAGGGTATTCTTAAAAAGCCACGATGCTATTTTTTTTAGAACAAAATGCAGTTCTATCTTTGCTCTTTTTATTGAGAAAAACTCCAATGTTTATTGTCAGATATCTCTCCAAGTGTTTCTGGCAAAATATAAATGCGGGCGACAATAGACATGCATGTAGTCTAGCTTTGAATACACTATGTGTGTGACCAAATAGAAACACACACACACACACACACACACACACACACACACACACACACACACACACAAGTAGACCATGTCTTCGACCCCAGATCTACTTGGCATTGAGCCACATCCAAGTAGACCATGTCTCGGACCCCTGATCTACTTGGCATTGAGCCACTGATGTCTACTACACAACTTATCCTTATAGACTCGTGTTGGGCCTCCAAGCGCGGAGTTTTGTATTATAGCAGCAAAAAAATTCAAGTGGATGATCTAAGGTTTATCAATCCGTATTAGGCGTAGGATGAAGATGGTATCTCTCAAACAACCAATACAATGGCAAGTTGTATAGATGCACTAGTTCGGCGACGAGATAGTGATACAAGTGTAGTATGGATAGTGGATATAGGTTTTGTAATTTGAAAATATAAAAGCAACAAGGTAGCATGTAACAAAAGTGAGCACAAACGGTATCGCAATGCTTGAAAACAAGGCCTACCTTCACTAGTGCAGTCTCTCAACAGTGCTAACATAATTGAATCATATCACAATCCCTCAACGTGTGACAAAGAATCACTCCAAAGTTCTTATCAAGCGGAGATCATAAGAATAAATTGTCTTAGGTAGCAAACCACCTCAAAGTTATCCTTTCCTAACAATCTATTGAGTTATTCCTATAAGTGACACGAACAATCCTAGAGGTCATACTAAAATAACACCAAGTGATACACATCAATCAACTCTAATGTCACCTAGATACTCAATCTGATAACAGTGAAACCTCAGAGGGAAAGACTCAATTCATCACAACAAGATAGAGAGGGGGAAACGCCATATAATCCAACTATATTAACAAAACTCGCGGTACATTAAGATCATGCCAAATCAAGAATATGAGAAAGAGAGATCAAACACATTGCTACTAGTACATACCCTCAACCCCGAGGGTGAACTACTCACTCCTCGTCATGGAGACCGCCAGGAAGATGGAGATGGCCTCCGGGATGATTCCCCCCTCCGACAGGGTGCCGAAACAGGCCTCTGATAGAGATCACTTTGCTAGAGAGGCTTGCGGCAGTGGAACAACTCATTTTAGATTAAATTTATGGGGTTTATGAATATAGAAGGATTTTCAGCGTTGGAATCACGCAAAGAGGGGCCACAAGGGGTCCACCAGGTACTAGGGCGCGGCCACCCCCTAGGCACGCCCTAGTTCCTTGTGGGGGGCCTGTGGATCTTCTAGTACGGCCTGCCTACTAGTTAAGTACTCCCTCCGTTCCCACATCCAAGTTTTTTTAGAGATTCCAACTAGTGACTATTACATACGGAGCAAAATGAGTGAATTTATACTCTAAAATATTTCTATATACATATGTATGTTGTAGTCCATCTAAAATGTCTAAAAGAAACTTATATTTAGAAAAGGAGTGAGTAAGTAGCATGCATGCAGCCTGGCTTGAGCTTGCCACTGCTTCTAGCTAAGTACTACTTAATTAGCTTGCCACCCGCTGCCACTGATTCTACGTTTGCACCTGCACGCAACTGACTCGCGTGTTGATCGATGCATCAACAGATGGTACGTAGGCGGGGTATGCTAAGAAGACTTTGGACGCCCTGAAATCCAGTAACCATTTTGGTCTTCTCTCTGGTGTACTCTCAAATGGCTTCATCCATGTCGACAACTTACAAGTGGAGTATATATGAAATTTGAGCCAAAGTTGAAGCAACGTCTAGCAAATTTAAACAGGGCATTGCCCCTTGTTTGAATGAACATATCTTATTGCGGAAAGAGTCTACTGAAGCAACCCACCCAACCATGCCATCAGTGGGTTTTCTTTTATTTAGTTCTGCCTGTTTTGCTTACTCCGCTGCGTGTTTCCCAAATATTACAATTTACAAGTGGTTTTGTGCCACTAGCTCAACCAGGCGGACACGACGATGTTCCCTGTTTGACATGCGTACACGACGATGCTGCATCTTTGACATGCGTACGCATCATACTCATTGATAAGCGTTTCTAGGGAGAAGCCTTAACTACACTAAGTCATTATTTCTTATAATAAAATGAGTTTACCTTTTTCTGATAGGTAACACTACTCCTAGATCTTTTTCTTACTTGGATTCAATAGAACCTATGCCTCTAAAGTTTTTCCTATCAACTAGGTTTTATATATACGTATACTGTTTATTATTCAGATCTTTGTACTAAGGAACCCGAGTTCTATTCTCGCCCCGGGCCCCTGATTTCTCAGGACCGGCCCTGCATGAGATATAGTTTTGAAGATATCGGCACAAGGAGAACAAGCGTGAAAATGCTTCATAACTTTGGCACTTGATATAAAATATATTTTTATTTGAATTATGTAAATCATGAAAAATGGCCGTACATGCATTCTCGCTCGGTCCACAGAACAAAAATCACCAAAACTCCCCGATAGAGAAAATTGACACATATATTGCAGCACGCTTTGTTACTAGAGGCTTTTTTGAGGTTCCTACTAAGAGGCATTTGATAACATTAGGATTGCCCTTAATTAGTGATAACAATAGTTTTGCATAATCAAATCCTAGGATATGAAGGACGGAATGATAATGTGTCTAGATCTATGACCTGTAACGGGCCATCCATGATTTGCATGTAATGCCACAAGCTAAGCCTGGCTGAACAAGTCAGCCTGGTAATTATTTTTCTCTTGAGTTTTCGGATAATATATTCATGCACATATTTTGGAGCCATGGGAACCATCCGCACATTAAACAGAGATGGTGATAAACTCGAGGCCTAACCTGGGCCACGTGTATTATATATAGGATAATAAAGCATAATACGTACTCCCAACCCTATAAATTTGCTCCAAAGCGAGAGGTCTGTGCTCCAGGCAAACCCAGGAGTCTTCATCTCAGGCTGTAATAGCAGTAGTAACGTGATGAGCTCCGGTAAGACATCCTGGCCCGAGCTGGTGGGCACGCAGACCAACCATGACAGGCCCGACATCACGATCGTGCTGCTGCAGGTGGGCACCACTGTGAGCACGCCGGGGTTCCATGCCAAGCGCGTCGTTGTCTTCTTCGATGAGCAAACTGGGCTCATCGCAGCTGTCCCTGCAATTGGTTAACTCGATTATATGGCCCTGGCGCCAAAAAAATCGTGGAGTTGTTTTTAGTATGGCTTTTAGGCTTATAGAAATTGCAATGATATGTTATTGCTTGAATAAACAATCATCTATAAATAGTAAGAGTACAAGAAAGAGGCTTGTCAAATTGTAATAATATATATGTCTTTCTACTGTGCTTATTGATATGATTTTTTTTCTAAATTATGCGTTCTCGTGTAATGTAATTTACATAAGTATAAAATTTCTCTTATGAAGTTTTCATGATAGATTCCCTTATTTGCCCCAAGATAAAAATATGCTTCTCTTCTTGAGGGTGTACAGTGGCCCATCCCACCCTTGCTTTCTGTATTTTACATGTCAGTCCATACTCCTTTGAAATTCAGTCACTATCAAGTCCCAGGTAACGTGGTTAGTAGCCAAAATTGACGCAAATTTCATCTTAGTGGAAAATTTTAGACTGAGTGTCAAATAGGTTTTCCATGAACAAATAGGTAAGCATGTTTTTATGTAGGGCTGAATAAGGAATCTCTCATTTTACAACCGCATGTTGTTTGTGTGTGCCACAGCTAGCCATAGAAACCTTAACATCTGTTTTTTTTTTTACTCTATTACTCATGATTCCTCAGTTTGAACAAAATTTACAAAGCAAGCATCAATGCATCAAGAAACATATTCAACAATAAACCAGTATCAATAGGTCTGATATCAATTTTAGATCTGATAACTAGTATCCAGCATAGTATGCACTACTACTACGTGAATGCTCCTGGGATTCACGAATTATACCATAGCTTTGCTTGAATTTCTTTCTCAGTATCTTGTGTACTTGGCCTGCATACCTTTAGTCTTGCTATTTGCTACTATTGGTACTCGTTACTTGTTCTGACTGACGACGTATATGAGACAAAGATAGCATACGGGGGCGATTGAACATACGGAGTATGCAAAAATCATGAGGAAGAGAAAGGAGTGTTTGCATCGTATACATGCAGATGGTCACACAAACGCACCGATATAGAAGAGTTAATTCCTTGTATGATTGCTTCTTGGCTACTCCACTCTTGTCACTTCAGCGTACGCGGTCTAAATACGCATCAATAGGTCTATCCACGAGCCACCGGTCTACACTAGTGGTCGAGCCACCGTTTGGCAGGTGGGTGCCAGTGCAACCCCGTGGGAACCTGTGGCACTGCTAATTCAAGACAGCTGACGCTGTCACCGCGGGCGCGTCCACCATCCGCGCCACACCTGAAACAAAAATGTTTACTGCATTCAGTCATCTATATGAGCTCATTATCGTTAGTTACTACTACTAGCCAGACGTACAGTACGTATCATCCATTCCGATTCCGATTACACATGCAGGGTACCATTTTCTCTTTTTTCCCTCCTCTTCTATACTAGTGCCAATTGCCGCAACATTCCCACTTCCTTGGGCCACCTGGTACTACCATTGCGAGCGACGACGTCAGCGACAACAACAACGACCAGGTACTGTACGGTGCACCACTGCACGCAGGTGTTGGCCGTAGTCAGTGACACTCCACCGCCATTCATGTAGCAGAACCTTGTGACGAACTCAAATGACAAGGGCCAAACTGTAAGCTTACAATGTGATTTTTTTTAAATAATACCCTTTAAAATCCTGTTGAACTGGTATTTGACCATCAGAACCAAACTGTCGAGTCTATATGTTGACGTATGAAACTGAACTTGCATGATAACTTCCTGTACCAAACTTTTACTTTGCTCCTTTTCAATACTGAGGCATATGAAGTGCATACTTCTACATAATAAGTTAGACTCTATAAGTATTTTGCTTCTATAACAGTGCTCTGGTACAAGAGTGAACTTGCTATCTCATATTTCACAAAAATGGAAACTGGTCATCCCATAGAAATAACAACCCCCTTCGTTTTCCTTGTTAGAATAAACCAAACACACGACAGTTACGATTAGGTAAGTTTGACCAGAACGAGTCCAGGTTTGATACTAGAGTTTGAGTCAGTATACTCGTACGTGTTGAGTTAGGAGTCAATTAGGAAAGTATCTTTGGTTGTCCGTGTAGGCTTTGTTAGAAGTCCAAGTCCATATATGTCTAGTAGGTCGAGTCGGTTTGTCCTGGACAGGTTGACACACACACACACACACACATATATATATAGGGTCGCGCTATTCGTCACCCTGGGTAAGCAATAGTTATTCTTCACCCCCTTTATTTTACCATCAATGCATCATAATTTTACGTTTCGTAAGTTTTTTATTTTTTCCGACGCAAAAAAAGACCGTAAGAAAATATATAATCGTCGTAAAAAATATTTTATGTTACGTAAAATTACAAACGTAAAAACATAGTCTAAAATATACATAAACTGCAAATTTTCTTGTCTTATGACCTATATTTTTATTTTCTTATGTCAAATTTTACGTAGTGAATCAATAGGAATGTAACTATTTGACTTCCAAACGTAATTTAATTATGAAATGATTGTAAGATTACCTCGGATGAAGAATAACTTATTCTGCACCCTGAATGATGAATAGTAACAATATATATATATATATATATATATATATATATATATATATATATATATAGTGTTACTATTCATCACCCAGGGTGTTAATTAAATTACGTTTATATTTCAAATAGTTACGTTCATATTGATTCACTACGTAAAATTTGGCATAAGAAAATAAAAATATAGGTCATAAAATAAGAAAATCTGCAGTTTATGTGTATTTTACATTATGTTTTTACGTTTGTAATTTTACATAACATAAAATATTTTTTATACAATTATATATTTTCTTACGGTCTCTTTTTACGTTAGAAATAAAACAAAACTTACGGAATGTAAAATTACGGTGCATTTATGGCAAAATAGAGGGGGTGAAAAATAAATAATATATATATATATATATATATATATATATATATATATATATATATATATATATATATATATGGTCGCGCTATTCGTCACCCTGGGTGAGGGATAGTTATTCCTCACCCCAGCCGCGCCTCGAACCAGACGCCACAGCCACGTGAGAATAAAGCGCCAAAGTAAATTTACTTCAGGCATGAGTCGTAAAGTTATATCATGAGACCCCACGTAAAAAAAACACCGCGAGGTAAATTTACCTCTTCTCTCTACTATCTACTCTCGAATCAGGAGGAAACCAACTCCATGGATCGTGGGAGGGCTCCGCCATTTTCCACGCCTCTCCTGCAGTCCACCAGCTCTACCTTTAATTTGTCCATCGTGCAGCCATGACGGTTCCCTACAGACCAGCGGAGCGGTTCGCTCTATCCTGTGGTCCGGAGCCGGCTCCGGTGGCTTTGCAGAAGGGAAGATGTCGTCTAGCCGGCGGGGTCCAGCTGAACTGAAGCGGCGGCGCCAAGTTGGGCCGCGATTTCAGCGCCAGGGCGGCGCTTGGCGCATCGACGCACTCCACGAGCTCGAGCCATTTTCATGTCTCTCCTTCCCATCCTTACCTCCATGATTGGATCTGGATCCAAAGATTTCACCGGCTGCCGTTGAGTCGTCATGGTCTAGGTATGATCGCGACCTCCTCTTCAAGTTTGGTCAATGGCTCCTACTTCATGCGCCCATGAGCTCCAACGCCGCCCCTTCCTCTCTTGAATATGGTCACCTGGGCACATCCCCCCTGGTGACATCCCTACCTATTTTTCAACACTGAAGTTATTTTGTTTTGACAAGAGTCAGTCAGAATTTGTGTGTTATGAGTTTGGCATCTAAATGGGGGTGGTAAGTTGTGACGGGACAGTGTTGTAATGCGAGCAGAACGAAATGACCATGTTATGATAAATAAAAATTCTTATGCTAAGGTCTTACAATGTTAGAACAAGTCGATGCATTATCTTTCTGAAATCAGCAGCAAAAGTATCAGTAGCTCATTTTGTTGTGGGGAGCAGAGTTTAACAGTCAATTAGTTTTGTTTTTAGTGCTGCTTAGAAATTTCCATAACATGTGTGAAGGCTAATTTGATTCTCAGTTCGTACAGTCACCTTGTTCTATTTCAGTTCTGCATCCTAATCAGATTTTGAGCTTGCTTGGTTTGTTCAAAAACCAGATCAAAAATTTTCAAGTGAAGAGAGAAATTTATTGACATAGGAAAGTTCTCCACTAACGCTCTTAATTTTGATAGCTGCCATGTAGGAAAGTTCTCCCCTAAAACTTTGATTTCTCTGTATTTCCTGTGTGTGTTATGCAGTGGACAAGTGTGAAAAAGTTGTTGTCTATATGACATGAAGAAGTTGAGGTAATGTGTTGCAAACATGATGTTTTCCTAACATCCAATTAATTTGGTTGCAGGACTCCATCAGCACTACACAATCACATATGGAGGCTACTAACTTATTTGTAGAATAAAGAGGCCGATATATTTAATCTTTTTAGGTATACTTTGGATTTAAGAAGAAGCTTAATCATTGTTATTTTATATATTTGACAGTTTTGACATAAACTCTCTCACATCTACTCAGTTGATTTGATTGGGAAGCTTAACGGTCTACGCGCTACTCCCTACCACTGTACAGCAGTATTTTTGGCAGTGTACTATCCAATTCTTAGCATTCTTTTTTCTGGCAATAACAAACACGGGAAACCTTATTTTGATTTCTGCAATTGTGTTATGCTAGTGCATCATATATCATCAAGAAAAAAATAGACATAATTGCCAGTATACCCGATTTTGTTTTGGAATTAAATGCTTTAGATCTTGGATGCCGCTTTATCTCCTCTGTTATGTTGACTCAGATTTTATTGGACATATCATTCGACTAGCCATGAGGAGAAAATTCTTGTTCAACGTGTTCTCAAAATGTTGACTTCAGATGTTCTCTTTGAGAAACTATTGACACAGAGAAGTAATGACCTTTCTCCAGTTTTGCATATTAAGAACTATTGTTTGTTAATATCTCATCAATCTTCTTTGACACAATTACAGTTTTGTAAATTTCCAAATTTATTGGAGAAAAGAGATCAAAATTTTCTTCTCATTCTCATGCAGCTTCAGATGTTTTACCCATTAGCTTTTGCTATAGGCTTTCGTACATGTTATCTTGCTCACAGCAAGATCTGCATCCTTGCATTGTAGATGGTAGTTGAACCAACTAATTCAGTATGAACTAATAGTGCAGGGGTTCTACAGATGCAGGGCCACCAAGGAATGTGTTGCAAGGAAGCACGTGTGGAGTGGTGGTGCTGCAACACCGAGATGCTCATGTCACCGACTAGAACAAGGCAACAAAAAGAATCATATGCAGTCACTCGACCTGTCGATGCTTGCGCAAATTCAGAAGCTTGACCGAATCTGCCAATGCTAGAAGAAGATAGAATAACTCTAAATTTGTATGCCATATATGGAACATGTCATTCAGCCGATTTTTGGTTATTCATCTGACAAAATATCTGGATGCAAATGAAATTTTTAATAAGGTCAAGATTTCACTGCCATATTTTTCATGATGTAGTGAATATTTTTATCGGGGGTGCAATGCATTTACCATTTGAATTATTATGTCGATAAAATTGCTCCATGCGAGCGGTTGTCAAATTTCCTTGTAGAAGTACCACTCGAAGTTCATTCTTCTAATCTGTGTATGCTTTCAACAAATGATGATAGGCTTATCAATAAGTGTCTTGTTGAGTGTATCTAAGAAAAATAATGTTGAGTTATTGGTTTGGGAGTCCTCCTTTTGATTCTCCTCCAGCGTTTTGTAGCACTGTCTACCGGATCATCACGTCTTGTGCTCAACCCATTAGCTGACCACACACAAAAAGATTCTTTGTGTTCAACTCATTAGCTCTAGACCACACACAAAAATATTCTTGTGAGTTGTTGTGAAGACATAAGTATTACATTGATACACTGGGCTACATGAGAACTACCCAAAAAGCACTTGAATTTCATTACACAACTAGGTCGGTTTACAATGAACAAACACGATCTGAGTTCGTCATACACAATCATACAGACAATAAATTCAGTAAGCTATTTGAGAAAGTAGCATCTAAATATTCAATATCTACAGACAAGACTATCTATCTGTAGTGACAAGACTATCTTTCTGTAGTGCAACACTCTCCCATCGATCTTCAGATGGACACTGTTCTCGCCTATCTGCAAACATTTGTAGTTCCAATTAGGAGTTGCAAAATCAACATCTGGATGACCGTAAAGTTTCTGCGAAGATGTTTCCAGTTAGCCTTTGCAACATCCTCATCTGGATGACCATACAGTTTGAGCAATGATTTCTGAAATAGTTCCAGAGCTTGGGCAACTATTACATGTACACGTATCATTGCAGCTCCTCATGACTACTCTGTTCCTGTCATGGGAAGAGAACCTTGATATACAGAAACTGTCGATTTGTGGAAAGTTAGTGCTGTCGAAATTTTACTGTGATATTTTCATTCATCAAATAATGGTGCATGATAAGCGGACAAGATAATAAGCGGTCAAGAGAGATGTGAGCAGGATCTCAAGTCTCAACTACAAAAGATTAATTAGTTGTTTTTTTAGAGAAGATTAATTAGTTGTTGATACCATACCATTCTATACAAACCTATACGAACGTAACAAATTCTTCCATTCTGTATTGCTCAAAGCCCCAAACAATCTAGGGAGTAGAATGCGCGTGAGAAAATACACATCTGTCTTTGAGTTCCTTGCTAATTGCAAATGAAATGAAGGGGGCAATAATTTGCATAGAAATATTAAGAGAACTAGTAAACCCATAGCATCGACTTGTTGGCAGGATTTACCTTACGACCAAAATTTGAAGTCAGGACATGAATTTCTGAAAGAAACAACTGCAAATGGTAGGTTTGCTCACCATGAAATCCCGAATGGAAAATAGTAACAAAACGTGAACCCAAAAAAAGCCTAGCTGGACTGAAGATTTAGCTCGCCACCGTACCCTGATGTCGAAACCCAATGGTGTGCTCCGCCCACCATATAACCACCCACAGCAGTGCCGAGGCTGGCCAGCGCTTGCTGATGCCACCCCTCGAGCCAGTCGCAGGCTCCCAAAGCTTCAAAACCTTTGGGTAAATGGCAAACAGTCTTAGAAATTCTCCTAGAAAGGAACAGCTTAAAGATTCACGTACACCTAAACCATGTACTTGCATGAGCACACAATTATTAAACACTCCTTAATCTAAATTGTGTTATTCATTTTCTATAGATGGCTTAATAAACTCCAAAATACAACACTCTCCTTGTCCTATTCTTATATGCAACTAAACTGATTAATGTTTGCTAACAGGAAAAATTGCTTGCTTTATACTGAATCCCTGATTTGTTGGAACTGCGGAAGAAACTAGTTGTGAATTCCAATTAGGTAACTGCATAGTGCAGCTACCTACGCCAGCAGCTATGCCTGATTGTACTATATTCAAATCAAGCCAATTTCCTGGTGCACATGACCATCGTGAAGTGACTCATGCAACCAACTTTGCTATAATAAACACAAGAGCAGTCGAACCCCAATCCTAACTAATCAGAACATAATTTTCTCGCCTGCGCACCATTGCCTCTTCTCCAAGTCCCTTGCATACATTTTCTGCTCCTAGATTTCTTGGCAGAATTCCAATTCCTTGATTGCCTAATAAATTCACAAAACATAAAACTAGCATCATCGATTAAAATCTTATCTTAAGAATAGCATAAAATAAAAATCCTCGTAAAGTGAATATTCTTTAATTGAAGAAATATTGCTCGTATGTATGTGCAAATTTCGAGTATACCATAAATATACAGATAGCATTGTCAGCTAACCTTCAATTAAGTCAGAACCATCATTTATTGCTAAAGGATGAAAATTCGTGAAACTTAAACAAAAGCAAAATCAGTAGAGTATTCATATGTCCCATGACAAAAAAAAAACTGATCTCAGCTAGATTGAAGTATGATACTCTACTGTTGTTCCTTTCTCCGCAGCCTTGAGCTTCTCCTCTTCTTTTATGTCATCCACATGACCTTCATCTCCTCCTTGAATTGATTCCACTGCCAGGAGTCCGTCTCGAGCATTACCTCCATCACCCGAGCTCCTCATTTATCTTTCCTTTCCTTGCTTGGTCTGCTTCCTCTTCCCCTGCACTGCTCCCAAAAACCAATAAGCCTAACCCTATAAATTCAGAAGTTCATGGAGGAGGATAGGGGAAGACGAGGAGGAGGGTGGTCTTATACCGCCGACAGTGGAGAGGGACGCCGGAGAAGGTCGCTGTCACTGCCGAGCTCGCCCGGATCTTGCATCGCCCACGGTGCCTCCGAGTCGTTGCCGCACGAGAGAGGAAAGGGTAGTACTCCACACGCGGAAGAGGTAGTCCCCGCCGTTGGGTCATCCCTCCGGCGCCGTCGCTGGCTCGCTGCCGCTGCCTCTGCATTGACGAGATTTTTTCTTTTTTGAGGGGAACCGCAATGGCGAGATGCGAGCAGCCGGAAGGAGAGAGAAATGGACCGGGGGCATGGCCTAGTTTTTTTTCTTTGCAATCAGGGGTAGTGGACGACCTGTTTTCCATCGACGTAAAATTACATTGCTGACGTTAATTAAACTAAACCATCCCTCGGTCGATCGACCAGGGTGAGGAATTTTGCATATATGTTGAGTCTTGTAACACAGAGAAAAAACAGAAAATCAATAAAGAGAGGAATTAGAGGGTGCGAGATGCACCCTTGGCTATCAGTTTCACAAAATCAATAAAGTATTTTGCTTCTATAACAGTGCGCTGGTACAAGAGTCAACTTGCTATCCCATATTTCACAAAAATGGAAACTTGTCATCCCATTAAGAAACAATATGACAGAACGACCTAGGAGCCTCCACAGCGCTTTGCCGTCGCTCGCCGTCCGATTGCATCGATCGCAAGTCGTCTGGTTGTCTTCAATCGTTTCTTGGGCCGCTACTCTGCAGAACTCTGTAGCTCTGTTGTGGTTGATTGGGCTGGTATTGTAACCGGGCCGGTGCACTGAATTCATTGGCCTGTTTAGATGGTCCACGCCTTTCTTTCATCCCCGCACCCTGATCCCTCCCTCTCCCGTCCGAGTTGCCGCCGTTCTTCTCCTCTCCGCCAGCACCGCTCAGGCAGCCACCTCGCCTAAAAGATAAGGTCACGAAATAAAATCTCCATCGGTGGCATCTCCTCTAATATTCCCGTGATCAGCGGGCAGTGAATACAGAGCGAGGCAGGCAATGACAGATTGGCCTGGGTGGGGAGATGCGGCCGACCAGGTCACGCCATTGTGCTCGCCTTGAACAATCAGGCGGAGGATGTGGCATGGTTTTTCTGGCGAGTGCCCGGTGGACCTATTCCGCTGCACTGCGTTGCCACCGGTGTGGGAGGGCAGTTACGCCGGCGTTGGTATAAAATGGCAGAGCTTCCGAGAGCAGTAGGATGGCGGTTCCAATAGCTAGGACGTGCGAGAGAGCAGAGGTCAAGCGTCAAGGTGCACTTCTACTCCGGCCGCCTCCAGCCGTGCAGAGGTCCCGCACCACTGCATCCTTCGGGTGCTTCTCTGTGCTGGGTGATGGGAAGATGAAGATGAAGATGCGGATCATGGGTAGGCAGGTAAAACTGGGACTGGGTTGAGCACTTGAGGCTTGCCGCAACTGTAGGAGGCCAACATCTCCTACTAACATGCTTCTGTGGCTTGCGGTGGCTCGACACCTTCTACGGCAGACACATGTTCAAATCCCCATCAACTCATATATGGATGACAAAGCACAATGTTGTCGTTAGCATGAGGTAATTTTATTCTGCACCTATTCAAGACTTCAGTTCCAGCAAGCATTTTTTGTAACCATGGACATATTATTTCAGTTTTATGGCTCTTGCTGGGGATCCATGTGGCCAGTCACATGGCTTGATCGAGCGGCCTCCCATAGAACTTGCACTGCCTCCGCCTAGATTCCTTGGTGATATATCATATATCTACTTCCGATCCCCTTTTCTTCACAAATCCATGACTCCGATGTATTTCCATGGGTTGCTACAAAATGCATGTATCTTGGTATGATGTAGATGAAACATGTCAAATATTCTTACACTATCTGTTTAATTTCCTCTCAAGCCAATCGACTTTGATTGGATGATCACTTCATTTTCTGCTTTGCTTGTGTCTGTCAAATGCAAATTTTGAGGTATACGTAAGAGCGGAAGATTGAGCTATTTGATTTTTTATCTTATATTTGCTACTCATAAGAACATGCATCAACTTATTTTTGGCCTCTTGTTCTTGTTGAGAAAATACGAGATGTCGCTTCTTTTGCCCTTCGAATGTCCAACGATGAATAGAAATTTGAAAAATGTAAAAATGTGGCAAGAATGTACTTTTTATTACAAAAGCTTTGATTATTACATTCTAAAATTGGGCGGGCGCGGCAATGCGCGCTATCATGTTCTAGTAGAAATAACGACCCCCTTCGTTTTCCTATCCCATGATCTCTGCCCACAAAATTTGTGACGTGACACACCTTTACTATTACTCCCTCTGTTTCTTAAAAAAGGCATATAATTTGACCATGTTTGTTGGAAAAATCATCAATAAGTACAATATTAAATAAATATAATATGAAAACATATAATTATCATGTGTCTAATTATATTTACTTGGTATCATAGTTCTTGAAAACTTTGCTGTAAACTTGGTCAAACATTGCACGGTTTGAATTCAAACCAAATTTATAAGCCCTCTTTCAGAAACAGAGGGAGTAATTAAGTGATATTTTATTTCTGTCTACTGTTTACTGTACCTATTGTCTCCAGCGTGCTTCATGTTGTGGGCGGCAACTTGTGTCCTCTGCGGATTTTCTTGTTGTGGTGGCTGTTCTCGTTCCCTCTCCAATGACCGCCTTCACGCGTTCTAGCTTAGTCTCGGGCGACGAGCTCCACTTTACCGTCGGTGCTCGCAGGGGAGTTCTTTTCCTGTGGCGCGACCCCTATCAAGTCCCTACTAGGTCCTCAAGTTGTTGTATTTTCTTCCTCCGTCCATACCTTTTTAACGTTCCTTTAGTGCGTGCTATCAACAGCTTTCGCATTGCATCCCGTTTTACTTTCTTTCAATGGTTGTATGTTGCCTTCTGTTGTAATCCTGGATAGTTAATGGCTTTGTTAATTAAATGTCGGGATCAAGACTTTTGTCGGGCTAAGACAAAACCTTTTCTTTAATTATGCATACTGCAACTTCTATAAAATATTAGGGTTTGTCTGGCAGTTGGTGTGGGAGTGGGACGAGGCGAGGGTAGGATTGGACGCGGATTATGTGGAGCAGATTGGCCTACACGTGGGGCGGCGAACCCAGCCAACGAGCACACGAAGCGAGCCGACCCGTCATTGGCCAGCGAAAATGACCGTGAGGTGAAAATTGGGTTTTACTGCTGTGAAGATCCAACGGCTCAGACGCATCAGAAGACAGATCCGACGGCCAACGAAGCCCATATCGGGGGAGCCTCCTGGAGGCAAGTTGGCTAGCATCCTTATATGTTTAAATAGCTAACTGATGTACAAAAGGAAATAAAAATGTGGACACCAAATATTCAGCATTGTGCTCATGTTCATGGTATGAAATAATAGTTATGCAGCCAATATCTTAAAGTGTGTGTGTGGATTATACTGGCATTGATGCATGGTTCTAGATTTTGCTATTTATAATAATTGGAAAAATAATGGTCGTGTTTTGATTTGATAAAAATCAAGTTCTAGCGATCATTTAGCTTTTTGCATAAAGTTATTATATTGTTGGACACATCAAGGAAAATATTAAGGGTATTGTGCACCAAGGGGAGGGCAGAATAGGAAGGAACCAAAAGTTGGTGCCGGCTTCGTATTATATTACCTAATAAAGAAATGGGAACAGCTCTTTATTTTTTTAATGGACGAATTAATATATGGTGGAATGCATTTGGGCTGTGGAGGGTACAGTTCAAACCGGATGCAGCCGGGTTTGCATGCTCTTCATATATAACTCACAAGGCAAGTTTGTCTATCATATTATGAGAAGAAGGAAACAATCTAGCTTTGCTCATTACCTGAATGTGCCAACTTTCGCTCAAAGACAAAAACAAAATGCCAAAGTGCCTTATCCATATATTTTTTATTCACAAAAGGATTTATTTTTTGGAATAAGGTCCTCCTGAATAATTTAATGATTCATGCCTCGAGTAATCAGCCTCGCTGTTTTGTGAGCAAACGATGTATCCAAAAGTGAAACATTGGAGCATCACCCGCTCATGCCGGCCTTTTTTCTATATGCATGCTAGCCTATAAATCCATTGCGATATCAGAGACTTGCAACCACACAGCACACAGAGCCCTCGTATATCGATATATCTCAAGCAATAGTAGGAACACACAAGATGAGCTCTGAAAAGACGTCGTGGCCGGAGTTGGTGGGGGTGCCGGCGACACCAGCGGTGATGACCATCAACAGCCAGAGGCCTGACTTGACGACCGAGGTGCTCCAGATTGGGATCAGTCCAAGCCCACCGGGGTTCGACTCGACCCGAGTCTGTGTGTACCTCGACCCACGAGACAAGCTTGGCCTTGTTGCAGCCGTCCCTGTCGTTGGCTAGATACATAGCAGAGTTTTTCTGAGGAGGCTACATGCCAGGGTGAATTATCTTATTATCTCCTTAGAAACGGGGCGGTTGGCGATATATATAACCAGCGGGCGATCATATATGTAGCTGTTTGTATCGTTTTCTGTGCTTACGGTTTGGTGAATGGTTTCACATAATAAGTGTATGGTCCAGTATACAAATCATGTAGGAAATTGCATGCTCTCAATAAAATTGTTGATTGATAATGGTGTTTTATTGAACATAAATATATGGGAGGCATATCTTTTCCATTATCCCTTGTGAAAGAAAAATTATCATACGAAAGCATTTCCTCAACAAAAATAACAATGTTTTGGATCTATGAAAATCCTATGGAACCCACGTACAGTATAGAGCACCTTCCTGGAGGTATGGAGCGCTGGCCATCTGATCCGGACTGTTGCTGCCTGTACTGCTTGTAATATATTTCAGTGAGATTTGCTTGGATACAATTTTGGTATTGGCTTAATAAAATCAGAACTTGAAGTAAAAATAGATGTGATTTACTTATATATTTATTGAGTTAATCCTTTTCTCATGCATGTTAAGACATGGATTTTCGAATCAATTACATCGGTGGTGCTAGAACTTGGCGTAAATGGTCAATTTATTAGTGGTGTAACTTATGGCATACATTGAAGTGGTGCAAACACTTGGCTTGGGTGTGCAAATATGGTGCTAGTCACTTTTGTACACGCCTGCAACACTGACAAGGCCTGCCAGCACGGCGTGGGCCCCATTGTCAGTGACCAAACAATGAAGACAAGGCGTGTGGGTTTTCCCCCTTTTTTCCTAGAAACCCACTTGTCTTCTATTTTTTTCACCAAGACCCTGACAGGTGGGTCCTTGCTGTGAGCATCAAAAGTAATAATTGAACAGAGAAAGGGTGCGCTTAGGTTTCAAAGCAGCTACCTCCAATTTAATGTGTCCGCTGGTAACCACCTGACAAAAATCATGCTCGTTGTCTGAAGAGGATACACAAACTTATATTTTTTAATATTTTTAGGTCAATATTCTTTAATTAAAAAACACAGACTTGCAGAAGTTTGTTACTCTCTATGTTTTTTAGACAATGCTACAATTTATACGTCTATAACAGAACATGCACATGAGCCAAAACTTACATCAGTTAGTGTGGCCCATTTTCAATATGTTACTATTTTATTTTTATTTTTCACTTTGTAAAAAGAGTTTAAATTATAACTAGAAATATGTATTCATTTGAGGAACAACAGTCTTCGTACATATATTTATATTTATAGCTATATAAAAATATTTATTATTCGAAAAAAATATTTTTTGAAAACACACAAACTTTATTAAAAAAACACCTGACAAAAATTATTTATTAAAAACGCATCAACACTTTTAAAACAACACAATTCTTTTAAAGACTCGACACTTTTATATACTACTAAACTAATATTTTATTCAAAAAATGAAAATATTTGTACTTATATGAGTATTTATTTACATGTACATATTTTTATCAATGACTTTAATTTTTTATTTAAAATGTGCAAACACTTTGAAAATTATACAAATATTTTTATAATTCATAATTTAATTTATGAGTTTTTAATTTAATAGGTGCATATTTTATGAAACTACATGAGCTTTTACTTAACGTTATTTATTTTATTTATGTGTACATTATTGAAAACTATAATTCCATTTTTATTTTTATTTTTGAAAAAACTAACATTTTGTAAATGTTAAAAAAAACTGACGGTACGTTCAGGGTCCAAGTCTCTGCGACTGCATCATTTTGACGATCTTTTCCTATTTTTTATTCAACTGACGATATATAGCTTGTGTTTCCTTTTTTTTTGCAAAAATATAGCCTGTGTTTCCTTAATGTACATGAATGGTGAATGGGTTGGCTGGCTAGCTTCGCTAGCATACCTTTTTTCCATTCAATTAAAATTTGTGTTGCAGATAGCTGGGACCCGCTTGTCAACAGCTTTACTATGAAAATAAAAATAAAAAACGAGGGGGTTCCATAGAAAAAAGCATGCCACACCCTTGTCTTCATTGGTGGGGCACTGACACATGGCCCCCATGCTATGCTAGCATGCCACATCAGCGCCTTGGGTGTATACAAACACGATTAGCACTGTATTAGCAAGCGAGCCAAGTTTTTGCACTATTTTGAGGTATGCCATCAGTTCTAGTACTAAAGTGACCGTTTGCGTCAAGTTCGAGCACCACTGGTGGCATGTTTGAAGTTAAGAGAAACAAATTAGTGGTCGAAGTGCCAATTGCAAGTAAATTTATGCCCATGTGTGGTCGACCCACCTACATCCCATATCAACTCGGCTTCTTTTTCATCTCACTAAAAAAAAGGAATCAGAAGAGCTGAACGAATGGAGGGAGAGTGGCGATGGATGGGTGGGACAAGGGAATGAAGAGTGCGGTGGGTGGGGGGGGGGGGGAGGGGGCATCATGTTGTTGTTGACCCACGCAGGGCTGCGAGATGTGCAATCGCCACTGCCATCTCATCGATGCCGGCAGACCTGAGGCCTTGTACGATGGTAGGTCTTTAGAAAAATAAACCGATTTCTTCTGAAGCAGCAGTGCCTATTTCGATAAACCATTATGTGGACTTTCAGTTGGATGTTGCTTCAGTTTAAAATAAGAAAAACTATTGCCTTGTTTGTGCCAACGTGTAGCGGCTGGTTACGTCACTAGTAGAAAAAGGATCAAACGTGAAGCACATTAGTGCCGGTTTGATTTTGGCCCGGTACTAATGGTACCATTAGTGCCGGTTCGAACAGATTTGCATTAATGCCGGTTCGTGTTGAACCTTTAGTACCGGTTCGTGGCACGAACCGGTACTAAAGGGGTGGTGGCAGGCCGGCGTCAGGCCGGGGCCCCACGAGCCTCTTTAGTCCCGGTTGGTGGCACAAACCGGTACTAAAGGGCCAACCTTTAGTACCGGTTCGTGCCACGAACCGGCACTAAAGGGGTCTAACCTATAGTCCCGGTTGGAGACACAAACCAGGACTATAGGGCAATTTTCAAACATGAAAATCATAACTAAATCATCCTAACTCATAAAAATACATATAATATATCAAAATTTGCAGAACAAAAAGATTGATCCGCTGAAACAACCAATTTTCCGTTTTGACAATTTTTTAAAATCACAAAATTCCAAAGGGAAAATAGAATTTTTGGGCGTTTTAGACGTTTTTAGCGTTTAGTGCTAGGGTTTAGATTTCAGAGTTTAGGGTTAGGTTTTATGGTTTAAACCCTTAGTTTTTACTGTTTAGCATAGAGATTCCGACGTTTTAAGTCCCGGGTTTAGGGTTTAGGACAATTTTTGAAATGACAAAATTGTAAAAGGAAAAAAAGATATGCTCTAATTTATGGGTTTTTGAATTTTGGTTAAATCTTGTCAAACCGGTCAAACAACTGATTCAAAAAATATAGAGTGTTACTAAATAATTACGCAATAATATTAGTGTTACTAAATAAGTATCTCAGTTTTTTTGAATTTTGGTCAAATCTGGTCAAACTGTGGTCAAACTATGGTCAAACTACTTATTCAAGAAATATTAGTGTTACTACATAATTATTCAAGAATATTAGTGCTACTAAATAATTATTTCAATTTTTTGAATTTTGGTCAAATCTGGTCAAACTATGGTCAAACTTATTCAAGAAATAATAGCGTTACTAAATAATTACTGTTTTTTTAGAATAATAGTTTCAAACTCAAACGGTGAAATGTGTGACTTAATGCTCAAGCTAAACTCCTGAGGGTTAATAGGATTGACATCTTACTATTGTCAGGAAAACAACAAGTGCAGACTTGGAAATGAAGGAGAATAGAATCTGAAAGTTAAGCATGCTCAGTCTGGAGTAGTGAGAGGGATGGGTGACCGGTCGGGAAGTTAGATGATTTGGAATGACTGATCCACACTTGAGCAGTTAAGAGAGGTGATTAGAGACTAAATCATCAAATAATTCAGAAAAATTAAAAATAAAAAAAAAATCATTTTTTTTCCAAAATTTTCAAAAAAAATAATAAAAAAAACCTTTAGTACCGGTTGGTAACACCAACCGGTACTAAAGGTCCCCCATACCAGGGCGCGAGCTCACGCCACGTGGTGGCACTTTAGCGCCTCGTGCCGAACCGGTACTAAAGGGGGGGGGGGCTTTAGTGCCCACACTTTATTGCCGGTTCCATAACCGGCACTAAAGGCCCTTACAAACCGGTTTTAAAGCTCCGTTTTCTACTAATGCGTGGGGTCCCTGGTGGAGCACAACCTTAAAAAAAGAATTGGTTCTTCTCTTGCTAGACATTGGATATCCATTATTTTCCCAGTTCTGACGACCACCCAGGTCTCCTCCATGCTACCACCTTGGACCTCCTCATGTCTTCTGTTTGCCGGTAATGTCCTCAGTCAGCAGAGTGGTGCCAACCTGCTCCTTTTGTTTTTCTCAGTTCTATTTGTCCTTGTTCCCCTTAGGCATTGTACAATGCAAGGTGCTTAGATAAATAAATCAAGTTTTCTTTAAGCACCATTGTCTATTTGTACATGATAGACGCAAGTTTTAGGCAGCATGGGCCGTCAGAAGATTTGAATGAATAAATTTAGGAATACTGATGAGCTGGGCAGTGATTAAGCAAACCAGAACAAGGAGATCGATTAGCTGGTTCACGTCCCATCAAGTGACCTAGCAAGGCCATGTCCAATGTCCAATGCAGTTGCACTAGCTGCAGATCTCGGCGTAGTTCAGCCGGTCTTCGAAACAGACTCACAACTATTGGTGGAAGCATTGGATCTCCGGAAGGCTGACTCCTCGCCGTATGCAACCGTTATTGAGGATACCAAGTTCCAGCTGAAGATGTGGTTTTCCAAATATGTACTAGTGGTGTGCAGGCGTAGTGCCAATTCAGTTGCACATGAATTAGCCAATGTTGGCCGAATGTATCCTGCAAACCATTATGTGGACTTTCAGTCGGATGTTCCAGCCCAAATGGCTGAATGTGTCTCAGGTGATTTGCCTGAGCACCGTTGAGTAATAAAGCTATGCTTTGGCTAAAAAAAAAGTGACCTAGCAAGGCCTGGTTGAATGTGTCAACCATTTTATTTTTTTTCCTTCTCTTAAGGTTTGGATAGCATGGGAAGCTCCGTCCGTTTTGTCAATAAATGATAAATCCATCGAGGAACATTGTTTTCAACAAACCAGAAGGAATTCATGCATCTAGTTTATAAATTCTTGACTTATCTGCCTCCACTATATAAATTCTTTCCAGAATTATAGGCTTCCGTGGATCTAGTTTGACTCTCTTGCCCTCTCTTACTAATAAACATCGACGTCTTTTGAAGTAGAATCACATGACCGTGATGAACTCAAAGAAGACATCATGGCCGGAGCTGTTGGCCTTGCCATTATCGGACGCGGTGACGACGATCCAAAGTGAGAGGCCCGACGTCACGGTGGAGGCGATCTCGGAGGGCGCCAAAAAGATCCCGCCGGGGTTCCGCTCCAAGTGCGCATGCGTCTTCTTCGACCCGCAAGACGAGCTCAAACGAGTGGTTAGCATCCCTAGAATTGGCTAGCCGCCTGGCGGTACTCGATCATCATGCAGCCAATTGTATCATTTTCTTATGATTATTTACTTTTGAATAAGCAGTCAGGAGGTCCAATATGCACTTCTTGTGATCTGCCTCTAACAGAAACATGTTACTAGAACTGATTCAAATGTGCTGAAGCAAGAGCCATCACATCTCAAAATTATGATTATCCTCGTTTGGTGCCACATTTAGGGAAATTAAATTTCAGTTAAGTATTGATTGATTTGTCCAGGAAAATAGGTTTCAACTCTAGTTTATAGGCAAATTAAGGCGTAGATAGAGGGTGCTAAGGAGCACATCTAGCAAAGGCTACGAACATACAAGCACACAAAGATGAAAATGAAATGTTGCTTGACAATACAAAAGCCTTCACCTGCCCTAGTATTCGTTAACCAAGGCTAAAGTAAATGGAATCTCAAGATGCAATTGACAACAAACACAGGAGGAACAAGCCTTGATCTATTTCGAGAAGGGTGAACCTCGCTGTGGATACATTCGTCTGTCACCGAAGAGGGCCAACTACTTTCCTTGTGTTGGCATGATGGATGCTGGTCTGCCGGAAGACAGAAAGTACACTAGAAAGAATGGCAACTGGAAACGAAGCCATTGACGAAGTATAGACTCAACCGCCGCGCAAGCCACCCCATTCCTTAGCAGAACTGCCACTGCCCACGATCCACAATGACAATGACCCACCTAGAAGTACGCAGGCTCGCCAACAACGCTTCCGAGATGGGTACGATGCCACCGACTGGTCTAGAAGATCGGACCACGGATTTTCACCACTAGCCAAATGTGGAGGCACATAACCCAAGGTAACTTCTCCAAGGAGGAGAACGACGCTCATGAACGTGGCAATCAGCAGCATCGGGACCGTCGAGCATGACTTTCACATGGACACAGACCACCAGGGGTCTACCAGCCCTAACACATCGGAGGGTCCACCTGGTCCAACACATCAGACCAGAGTATCATGACAACGCTTCCTGCACCATGAGGGGCGGAGCCGCCGCGCCCCCCCCCCCCCCCCCCCCCCCCCCCCCACAACGATCGACAAATTTAGCAGCAGCGACGAGTAATTGCCAACGAGATTAGATCAATATATGTACTTGGCCTCTCCTATACTCGAATCCTGGCTCCGTCACTGCTCCATGAGTGCTTCGCACGACTACCACCTCGTCGCCCTCACGGCTGAAACTGCAGACCAGCACCGAGTCTTGGCCGCTACTCCGTCCGCCATCTGGAGATGCCGTTCCGGACCCAAAGAATCAACCTTACCTGCCCACCACCAGGATTTTCTCCGCAAGGCCACAACCGTAGCTCTAATCTTCCACAAATAACACACGGGAAAACCCTGAAATAAGCTGAAAGAAATAGCAATGTTGATCTATTAGAAAGCTATTGGTATCACCTGTTACTAAACTTGGGTGTGTACGTATGTACGTGCACATAGAACTCGAAAATTTGAAGTGCTGCCCGGATAAGACATGATGTAGTGGATCATTAATGTTTTGCTTGGCAACACTAACCATTGCTGGAGGCAGCAGCCTTACGTACCAATGTGTAGGATAAGAATAAGATTGTTGGAGGACGGCGCACACGATGCATGCCTATTGTATTGTAGGAAACCAGCAAACAAGTGCAATGTATGACTATTATATTTTCACTTGTTGTCAATATGTGTCATACTTGTTGTCATGCTCACCAAGGACAAAGACGGCATGCGCGATGCACAATTGTTGGCATGCCATGCTTCGCTCCATTAACGTAGCCCCAAGGTGGTCTATAAATACCACCCCAAATAATACGGCTTAAATACTATGCAGCGTATATATACATCTACAATTTGAGCTGATCACCAACAAGGCAGGACGATGGGAAGAGTCGAGCCCGTGGGTGCTGGTGGCGGTGGTGACGGGACTGGGAAGACGTCCTGGCCGGAGGTAGTGGGCTGGACGGTGGAGAGAGCGGCGGCACAGATCAACGACGACAGGCCTGATGTATGGGTCACCCTGATCTATTCAGGCCCCCAGTGGCCGCCGGGCCACAACCCCTGGCGTGTCATTATCCTCTCCAACGAAGTTGGAGTCGTTGTGAAGACCCCCGTCATCGGCTAGGGCTACCACAACCTCAACGGGCAGGGCAGCTAATTAGCTCCACGCAGAGCGTAGTTGTGCCCACTAGTATCATACTATGAATGTGCTAAGTTGCTGTATCCATGCTTGGTCGGCAGCGCTATAAATAATGTGTAACCCTTGGTCTTGTTAGAATAAATCCGAGGCGCTCCGTCGATCTACCGAGAATCAAGCAATCACACAAGCACGACACCGAGATTTGTTAACGAGGTTCACCGATATGGCTACATCCCCGGGGCATGACTATGGGCGCTCCTCCCCATGACACCGCTACAATACCGCACCCCGGCCGCCCGGGCGCCGGCACACGCCGCCGGCTCCCCCCGCGTGCCCGTGCTATTATGTTGGCATAGGTTACATCGTGTGTCTACCCCCGCTATATATGAGAGGCGTAGGATCAAGTGTCCTACTTGGACACGACTCCTACTCTGTCTACACACAGTACGACTCCAAGTTCAACTGTAACCTAACTTGTATAATAATATTCGACACAACTCTAACAAACTCCACCTTGGCGAATATTCTCCACCACCTTGAATTCGTCCCTGCGTCAAACCTCCATGTACATTGGACTTGAGATACACCATGAGCACCACTGCTACTCCCAGACTCCATGTGACTCCACCTGCAACTGTAGTCCCTTCTCGTCTTCTTCACAGTCAATACTTGAGCAAAATTAAGTTCCTCATTACTCTACGTTGTACTCCCAACTTCCGGAGAATCCGTTCAACGCCATCACACACCGATCATTAACCTGCGTGAAAGTAAACAACTCACATATTGGACGCCACACATAAGAGTTACCTGAACTCAACATCACCGCTCTTTCTTGACCTCTTGTCTGAAACTTGAAGGAATTTCACCGTCACCCTGTGTCACCCTGAGTCAAATTCGCAGTTGTCTCATCCTTTTTTCCCGGATAGTCTCTGACATGTCCCACAGCTATAGCACTCCGCCTCCTTCTGTCATGTCATCCGCACTTTGCCATGTGCACCGAACACCACAGAATATACGGCCATGTACTCTCTTTGTTTTGACAATTTCAGACTTTCCGTCACTTTCTCAGATGCTCCGTGGTCAACTCCTGTCCATCAACCGGCACCGATAGACCCAGTCACCAACTTGAATCTGGTACTCATCAACACTGCTTCAGCACCCCCTGCACACTTTGTCTAACAACATATCTGACCACCGGTGCCCTGGCCTGTCGTTGTGTCCTGTGCTTACCGCACGCCTCACCGCTATCACCGCGTCGAGCCTCTGCTGTCCTGGTCGAGTCTCCCGGGTAGCTAGCCCCCACTGTCTCAACTCCCACTGCAGAAAACCATCGATCATCACCGACCGATGTCGAGTATCACGCCTCCATCAGACCACTGGCGCCCAGTCCGATCCACGTGTCTCTCGCTTTTCCTGCTGAAATAGGCTTCGATTCTCCATGCATTTACGGCGTAACCCCTCCATCAACACAGAGTGAAGTCTTTCGCTAGACTCCAGCTCCACCTTCAACATGACTCCATGTAGCTGCGCTATGCTACCCCGCGCCCTGTCGACTTCAAGCTCTCATGTGTACCGTCTTGAGTCAATCCTACGCAATAGTCTGTCGAAGCCGCACAAGCCCTCAAGCCTGCACCACGTGTTTCCACGTCCCAGAAGTCGGCCACCATCAGCTTCACGCTCCTATGTCGTCGTCGCTGAAATCACTGCCATCTTCTGCTTTGACCGACATCCCCGCCGATCCGTCAAACAGTCCAGTCCGACCCAGCCGAAAAAATATCCGACTGCAACCATGCTCCACCTTGCGTCATGACCAGCCCCGCACATCTTAGTGCATTGCTTGATGCCCTGTGTTTGCATGATCCTGTCACGACGCGCTCCAGACTCCTCGAGCCTTTTACGCACGTCGCCTATCCTCAGTTCCCGTTTGACTGCTAGTCGAACAACACCACTGCTGCCATGCCGATCTCCTTAGCGTACGAAGCAAAGAACCCAAAACTAGTCTTTGTAGTCTCTTGTGTACGTGTGCAACCAACTCAAACAATTTCATCCACACCTGTAGCACCATGGGACTTCCTGACTAATTTTCTTATTCTATTCTTTTCCGCGCACGAGATCAACATGCTAGTAACCAGCAGATTCCAAGTTCCAACGCGCTGCAATTCCATTCAGAACCGACTTTTTCCTTAACAAATCTCTCACGCTGTCCTTCGCTTCATGTACAGCAAGCACCACCAACAGTTTTCCAGGGACAACACACTCCCCTTGCAGCGTCCTAAAAGCCACGCACGTAGCCCCACGCCCGAACATAAAACCTGGCCATGCAAAGCCTCGCTACAACAGGATCCCCCCTTCAGCAACGCACCAATGTGTTGTCGAATGTCCATATAAGCGTTGCTGAGGTCTACACCAACGGATTAATATGCGTTGCCGTAGGTGGCGTTGGAAGGGTCTACAACAACACATATGCATCCGTTGGTAACCAACTTCGAAAAGAGTTGTAAGATAGCAACACATATAGTAAGAGCAGAACAACATTTCAGATGCGTTGGTGTTACCCTGTAAGAATGAATGTTGACATGGACACAATAGATCAATGCAACCCTTAAAAGCGTTGTGGCATAGCACAACCAACCAATTGATGGTATTTCGTCTATTCTGTATTCCATATATAGCAAGTAAGGATTATTAGGCCAATGTAAATAGTGCACAATAGCAGCAATATAGTAAGAAATGCCTCATTTATTAAATGAAAGTTGTTAAATTACAAGACATCATCCGAGTAGTACATGATATAGAATACATAATATATAGATATGTTCCGCTCTAACATTGACCATTGAATGACATTCTAAAACATAATGTCGAGCTATCTGGTAGTAGCACCAGCATGCGCCTTGAAATCAACATCCTGGCCATGCATCAACCATTTGTCCTATCAATCTACATCAACAAAAACTGATCAGCAACATACCATTGCAGAAATTAAAAAACATGTTAATAATGTAGTAAAATTTAAGAGGGTCAACATATATAGGAGTGTAGCAAGAGCACCATTCTTGCTTGGATCTCCCAACTTCTTCGAAAATACTATACTGCAAACCTATTTCACAAACAGAAGTAGATGACAACAATTTCCAATGCAAGCAATTCAAATCCTAATAGTCATACATCTATAGAGTTGGCATGCACAAATTTGTTGCATTGAATTGTTGTTTATGAAGGAGATATTTTCTGGAACATTAGTATAAAGTATAATTAATGCTCTAACAAACTGAGATAAAGAAGAAAAAGATTGAGCATGTTTAAGCTACGCATTAGCCAGCTTTCTTGCACTAGTACCTTTTGAGATCGTAATGTTCTGGCCACCATGCTAATAATAAGAAGCAAAATAACCAGGAATAGTTGAAGAAGAAAGCTGAATATAAATGTATACATGATGATTGAGAATGCACGATGTGTGTAAAGGAAACCTGTAACCGTGGGTTTTGTTATGTTGGTGCCCAATTTCCTGATCCTAATGTGTAAACAACAACTCATTACAGAACCCAGAAACTTATTTATGGTGTTATTATTGAAATGGATTCAGCGCTACCAAGATATTATGACTGGGAATAAACAAATGCACACAAAGAGGCCTACCGATTGGATGCAAGTAACCGTAGCTACACATGGGACTCCGTTACTCCATCCCATCTACTGATGAATAGCGCTAACCTATCATTAGAGTTGATTTTAAATTACATGGGAGCGAGGCAAACAGAGGTCACTTGAGATCCAAGAACCATTGCATTGTCCTTTCTCCATTAATTAGCACTGAGCCACGGGGCTAAGAAGACTAGATATAGAACAGCAAACTCACAAAAGAATGAGCTTTATTTCATAAACTGAAGTAGGTTGTGCAAAAAGGGTACTGCCAGCGTTTCCAAAGTTTATTCTATTGTGGATCAACATTAAACTTCTTTTGGAAATCTTCTCATGGTCTTCGACATTGTTTCTGAGTTCCAAAAAAGTGAACAAACCTTATCTGCACTAGCATTTACTTCCCTTGTTGCATAGTTTCGTTGTGGAGCAAAGTTTCTTTCTTCAATGACAAAAGATATATAGTCAGATTGGCAAGAATGGTAACCAACATTGATATTTAAAAAAGTACGATCAATAACATTGCAGCTTAACTTTGTTGGCTCCCATACAGAATATAAGTGACCATACCTTATCAGTAGCTGGGCTTACGTTTGATGGTTGCAACTCCTTATCATTCAAAATGATTTGCTTGCTCTGTAGTGGAAGGGAAGATGTAAGTATTTTCAATATCATACAAACAAGAATATATTCATGCATGAATATATTAGCACTTTATTTTGTTGTCCAATACCAAGTTGTGGACTATGACGACCACCATATACTCTCTGCCGATCATCTTTATTAGATAGGATAGATTTACTATTACACTTAAGGATGCATACTCTTTCTTTCAGTTTTTCTTTATTAAATATCCTCACTCAAGTATTCATCACTGCATTATTCAACAAGCAATTTACCTATATCACTCATATATACGTACTGCAGAACGAAAAACCAAAATAATTAAAATTTAATTAAATCAACCTAGCCTGTAGTTGCCCTAGCTAGTATTGATTTCTATTTATGTCACCGAGCACTCTATATGGCTAACAGTCGCCGCTCAGAAAAATTGCAGACTCAGTCAATCAGTTCTTCTTTTAAACTAGAAGAGCGTTTTACGAAAGCCAGCTGGGAATAAGCTTCAGAGGCACAAAACTGAAGTATATGGAGGAAACAAAGCACCAGTTGATTTCCCAATTTAATCCCAGTGCAAGCACCGTGTGAATCAGTATCTGCATATATCAAACCAAACTAGCATGTAGTTGGGCAGTATTGATTATATCAATGTCACCAATCACTCTACATGGCTAATGCTTACTGTACCGCTCAAAAAGTTGCAGATTCAGCTAATCGTTTTTTTTTGACAGAACTGGAAGAACGTTTTCCAAAAGCTATGAATAAGCTTGAGGCCGAAAACTCAAGTAGCAAACAAAGCATCGGCTGATTTGTCCAATTTAGTCTCAGCGCATGCACCGTGTGAATCAGTATGTGCCTATGTGCATATGTTCCGTCAGATCAAACCTTGTGGAAGCAAAACTAATGCTTAACGAGATGTGGTCATCCTCACAAAGATATTGATTAATTACCCACGCACATAGTAGTAAGAAATCTAAAAGCAAATGTAACATAAGAAAGAACTATTGAGAAAAAGGGGGCACACATTATTCTGAATTAACACATACAGGCAATTGGTGAACCACCCAATCACACATCCAAATAAATCAAGGTCGCGTAGATCGTCGCCCTGATGGCCGGCAAATATTCTGCCATGGCACGATGGCGTACCACACATAGAACTAGAGAGGTTAAGAGAAGAGACGAGGAGTGCCTTACTGAACTCTCGCCATTGGAGTCGAGGTAGCCATGGCGATGAAGCATGGTCGACCCCTAGACAGCAGCCGCGCGGTCGAAGCCGCGCTGGGTACCCATGGCGACGTTGCCAGAGCGGAGGATTCGAGGAGAGCAGTGATGGGAGCCGGGCCGGTGAGCTGGGGCGCGAAGGGCGTCGCCGCGGTGGAGTCGTGGAGAATCGGAGAAGAGCAGGGAGGCGGTGAGTGGAGGACGTCACCACGGCGGGGGATCATTAAGAGAGCGCTGATTCGGAGCCTGACCGGCGAGCGGCCGCGCGAAAAAACGCCGGAGCTATCCGAAATCGGAGGTGGCGACGGCTTCGCTGTTGTCACATACTCCGCCTGACCTGTTCGTGTGAGAGAGAATCGGGGGTGATTGGCTGCGTGATATTTGCACGGGGAGGTATAGATAACGTGGAGATAGATACCGGGAGGTTAGCTATTCGGGAGGTGGGTGGTTGACCCAAACAACACCTATTATCAAATCGTTGGTATGGATACGTTGGTGTATGGGGGTTCTTGTTGTAGTGCCTCAACCGTCACATAGCCTCACCTGCGATTCGCAGCAGCCCAACGTGGGCCTTGCAACTCCTGGGCCGCACCAGGCCTCCTCGCCTAGGACCACACGCACCTCGGCCTCCCCACGGCGCACGACTAGTCGCCAGATCGATCTCGACTGCCACCAGGACACGACCAATCTTGATCCGTTCTCGTTGTGTCATCCGACGCATGAACCACCAGCCGCACGCGCCTTCACCGGCCGGGCCGCCTGCCCTAGCGCTTTGCATGCGCGCCCTTGCTGCTACGTGTTACGTATGCTGCTGCCGCACGCTTCCGATCTCGCCGAGACCGGCCTTAGCACATGCTATACGCTGCTGTCACACGATCCAATTGCTTCTCAAAGAACTACCACAATCATGTATACTGGATCGCTGCCTCCTGGTTGCACTTGCAACTCGCCGACGACAACTCGCCGACTAACTTCACTCCCACGGCTGCAATCCCTTTACACAAGTCTGTCGATTTGTTCTTCCTCCTCTAAATCAAACACAACCGCGACCTCCTCGTAACCTTGCTCATGATACCATTTGTTAGAATAAATCCGAGGCGCTCCGTCGATCTACCGAGGATCAAGCAATCACACAAGCACGACACCGAGATTTGTTAACGAGGTTCACCGATATGGCTACATCCCGGGGCATTGACTATGGGCGCTCCTCCCCATGACACCGCTACAATACCGCACCCCGGCCGCCCGGGCGCCAGCACACGCCGCCGGCTCCCCCCGCGTGCCCGTGCTATTATGTTGGCATAGGTTACATCGTGTGTCTACCCCCGCTATATATGAGAGGCGTAGGATCAAGTGTCCTACTTGGACACGACTCCTACTCTGTCTACACACCGTACGACTCCAAGTGCAACTGTAACCTAACTTGTACAATAATATTCGACACAACTCTAACAGTATTGAATAAAGAAAATAAAGCACGTACTAGTAGATAATCTATAGGGTTTTTCTTTTCATCTTTTCCCGTAGGCGGTGTTAGCTTTTTTAATCTTGATTTATGTATCAGCATATTTAGTTTGCTTTCATCACTAGTCAATATGTACGTGCAATGCACGTTAATTTGGAAGTATATTAAGTGCATGCGTATATTAAGTAGGATATTATTTGCGTGTTATTATGTGATTAGCACTATATTTGGCACGAAATTAACTGCACGCTAAATGTGTTCAGCGCTCGACATTGAAGCAGTCTAGATCGTTGGATTAACATGATTTGATAGTCAAGATTAATTGGATCTGTCTTTTTTTGATTTTTTTATATTGATATAGATGCATGTAGCTCAGGGTGGACACGGTGCAGGCCGGTCCAGTCCCTGACCGAGCCACCGTTTGGACCGGCCGGCGGCGGTCCGGACCGGACCGGACCGACCATTCTTACGGTCCTGGTTTTTGGGACCGGACCGGACAACCACCATCGTAACGAGGTGCGCGGGAGCAGCAGCGAGATAGGCGACGTGCAGGAGTGCTCTGGCGAGGTGGACGACATCGCGAGCGCCGCTCGTGGTGGGCGACGTGCCATGAGAAGTGCGCGGCTGTTACCCATGAACGAGCACATGTTTTATTCATTACCGGTTTTTGTGTTGCATGCAAGTAATACAGCGCGTGCATGAACCCACGATTTGCAGTGCGCGGGCCTTGCCGTGATTAGCTGCTCAAATCGGACGTGTAGATAATCGTCAGATGGTGCCGTAATTTTTGGAACCAACCTTGTTTCTCTCGTACTTCCTGTTTTTTGCTCGACTGAAAAAACTGCAGAAGAAACGGCACCATGGATGGCGCGTGATTATAGGAAGCGTCCCGGTATTAAATCTAGCTCCTTCCAAAAAAATACTTGCCTCATTTGTTGGATGAGAAAATTACAGAGGAGCATTCCTCATGCGTGCGTGCTGTGCTGAAACGGCTGCCAGCGATCCGAAAATGACGGCCGGGCGTTTATCCCGCAGTCCAAAAAAATAGTACTTACCGTGTCATGGCACTGAAATCCGCAGCCATGGCATGAATTGGTCCGACGGTTGGGGTGGACGGCATGGTCTAGAACTCGCGAACGGCAGCAGTGCACGCTCGGCAGCGACGACGAGCGGCGGCAAGAGGCCACAGGGCACGGGGAGGAGAGGAAGGAAGGTGTGGGCAAGTTCAGAGACACGGTGGTTCAGCCCAGTTCTGCCGGTGGCCGCGACGACGAGGAAGGGCAACAGCGATGACTATGTTTTCTCGGTCCGCTCGGTTGGACCGGTTAAAGACCGGACCGGACCGAGATATTTTCGGGCCTGATATGGCAGACCGGACCGGCCATTTTATGTAGCGAGCCTGGACCGAGCGGGCCAAGACCGAACGGGCCACGAGCGGGCTGAAAAGCCCGCTCGGTACGTCCAGCCTGACATGTAGCATAGGATAGAGAATAGTTAGTCCAGTGAAGTTTCAACGAAGATGTGTGGAGAAGTGAGGTGCTAGACCGCTGTGCGATACGGCGAGTACGGTGAGATGCCGATGGTGGCGTGAAGCCACGGTGCCGTGCGATGCGGTAATCAAGGTGAGATGTCAGAGGGGGTATTAGGAAGCGAGTTGGATGGCGGGATGCCGAGTACCTCGAGAAGCCGCGCAGCCGTCTGAGACGGCAGAAGAAGTCCTGATGCCGTCGTTCTGGATGAGTGCTAGCTGATTAGTTAGCTAGGTGCATGTGAGTTGTAAGCTATCTTAATGCATGAGTTGTTAGTGTGCATGGTCAGGTGGTGTGGCCGTTGAGAAGTGACGGACGTGGTGCATGCCTGCCTGATAAGTTACTTAGTTAGTGGCCGGCTGTGCGTCTAGACGTGGTGGCTGGCTTGTGCCTGCGTGAGTCTATGTAAGAGATGTATGTGTTGTTGATGACAAGAGAATAGAGGAGAAAAGATCTGCTGTGTGTGGCAGCCGGCACCAAAAAATGCTCTAGTTTTCTTCTGTCCATAGTTAGAGGATGAAGAAAGGAGGCAGCGCCAACATTCATAAGACCCCAAAGGCTAACTATGTTACACAATAGTATGGTAAGCATTGGTTTTCCGGAAAGTGAAGCGTTATAAATTTGATGAAGTTTAAGGAGAAAACTATGTATATCTCCAAATATACTCCATATGAAAGTATAGTTCTTTTTTGCAGGAAATATGAAAATATAGTTCTTTTTTGCAGGAAATATGAAAATATAGTTCATGGTGAATTTTCTGGTATTTATTTGGTATCCAAGATGTTGATCAGTTTTTATATACATAAAAGTATGACAGTACTGGGAAAACGCATATAGGTGGGCTCAAATTAGTGACGGGTATAGTCAAGCACGTACCATTGCTATTTTAGAAAAAGAAGCAACGGAGGGCAGAAATAATGGCCTGCTACTGATCTTTCCACAGTAGTGGCGGGCAAAATATATGACTGACAACTTATAAACTCTTCCAAATTTGCTCCTAGCTAGGATGAAAGCTAGCAGTGGCAGGCATGTCAGAAGTGCTGGCCACTAGTTTGTCTTGCAATGGTGACAGGGAACATTAGTGGTGGAGCTAGATGAAGACTACGTCTGGGGCTGTGCTATATTGAGTGATAAACTTTTATGATTTTCTATGCTTTGCATGAAGAAATTACAAAGGAAGTTGTTTCTAGGCCTGGGGCTATAGCCCTAGCTGCCCCAGGCCTGTCTCCGCCATCGAGGAACAATATGCCGACCCCAATAATACTATGTCAACTCGCACCAAAAATTTCCATAATAACAAAAGTTTGCAGTGGTGGCCGGTCCACACATATCAAAAGTTTGCTGTGGCGGGAGTTTTGTGTCGCCCATCACTGCCGACACCCACACAGACAAATTGAGCAGTTTTCGCCCACACTTAAAATGGCAAATCCTTCGTCCCGTCGTCACCATGTCTCGCCCTCTCCCCGTCCCACCGTCGACCCATCTGCGCAAATCTAGGTACGTCCCTCCCTCGCCTCGTCCCACCGTCGACCGTCCGCAGCAGCCACCAAGGTTACGCCACCGCCACCACTGCTAGGGTTATGGCACCGCTGCCACCGCTAAGGTTAGGGCACCGCTGCTTCCGATAGTGGTAGTATACCTTGAGATTTTCCTTGCGGAACTGAAGCAGCTTGGGTGCTCGGAGGAGCATGGCAACGCGCGAGTTGTGCCCGCACGCATGCATCTTGCCATTTTTTTTGCTCTTGAACTCTGACTCTAGTATCTCCTGCACTCATGCATGCATGCCTATATAATGGATTATATGGATCAATAGCGTGTACTGTTGTATCAGCTAATAAAGAAAACAAATTAATTATTGAGTTGCAACTTGACTGCACTAATCAGTGTTCTCTGTGACTTCCAATCCTAGCTCAGTGACAATTAAGTTGACTAACGATATAATAATCCTCATATGAGCATGACAACGTGCCCATTCCTTCTGTAAGCTGGATTCAGGTGTTGTACAAGTTGTACATCCTTGGGCTTATCGATGCAGATTACTCTCTCGCCTCCGTCAGGAGGCAATGTGATAACACACAAGCTTTACCACCTCGATAATGTTCAAGCAGTTGCCCTCAAGAGTTTTTGTGTTTCTTTATTCCAAATGTGCCTACCGGCTTGCCACATAGCTGGCAACAGTCAAGCTGTCTGTTCTCTCTCATTTTGGCATCAGGCTGGTTTTGACTTGGTGATGGCAAATAAGCAATTTCATAAATGAATTGTATGGACCGTACCACTTATTCAGTGGACCATTTATTCGAAAAAACATAGAGTATAAAAATGACACGAGTGGCTACATATATGGTCGCCACCGGGCATTATGGCCAACCGGCCTGTCTCAAGAAACGAGTTAATTGCAGAAAACTACCACATTTGCGGCTAGCTTTACAAAAAACCATCAAGTGGCTAATCCGTTACAAAAAGCATCACATTAGCTGTAAACTTGTTGCAAAAAGCACTGATCGCTCACTTTCCTTTATTTAATCGCGTTTCCAAAGATCGCCACGTGTGCGCGTTGACCGAGTCTTCTTTCTTCTCCTCTCTTCCCCTTCTATCACACATTTTGTCAAATATGCTGAGGGCATATCCCGCCAGCGCCATGGCGGCTGTCGCAGCTAGCCCCAATACGCCGCACCGGTGAGCTCCCCTCCGCCCCTCACCACTCATGGAGCTAATCCCGAGTTCCTGCCGCAGCTCACGAAGGGAGGCATCAGGGGTCCCCCGCCCGTTGCTGCAGTCCGCCGCGCTTTGAGCCGGGAACAAGGACCTCGTCGCACAGCTTCGCCTCGGCGTGCAGCATCCCATGACCCTCGTCCTCGCGGCGACAGACCTCTCGGTGGCCGGCATGGATGCGGACAGGCTGGCCTCGCCAGCGCTCGACCGCCTTGCACCGGGCGGCGCGGCCGTCGTGCGATTCGTGCTAGGGGAGGACCGCCTCGGTCAAGGAGGCAACGGGCTACCACCGCCGCCATCGAGCGCCAGCGAAGACAATGTACGGCGACCATTCTTCTGCTTGACGATGAGGAGGAGGAGCAGCACCTCCCCGCCCTCAACAAGCTTGCCGGCCGCGGAGCAGCAGGTATGCAGTGGGGACGTGCACGCCCTGGGCCGGACACGGCTCCTCTGCCGTGCGCTAGGTGACGTTGGGCCGCTGACATGTGGGCCAGGTTTCCCACAGGCTCACATGTCAGTGGTAGAATGGCAGGCTGCCGAACCGTAGAGGATCCTCTTCCCCCAGGCCTGGTGCTCCTCCTCGGTGCGGCTGATGGCGAAGTAGAGCTTGGTGTCCTCCTCCTCCAGGGTGATCTCCACGGGCATCTCTCCGGCGGCCGCGGTGTACCAAAGGTGCACAGCTTGCAGGGGCAGCGCATTAGGGCCAGCTGCGATGGCCATGGCGATGACGGGAGATGCCCTCAACATGTTTGATAAAATATGTGATAGAAGGGGAAGAGATCAGGAGAGGGAAGAAGACTCAGTCAACGCGCACATGTGGTGATTTTTGCCAAGTCAGCTCCCGACGAGCGGGCCCCACTTGTCGGAAACGCGATTAAATGAAGAAAAGTGAGCGATCAGTGCTTTTTGCAACAAGTTTACTATCAATATGGTGTTTTTTACAACGGATTAGCGACTTGATGGTTTTTTGCAAAGCTAGCCGTAAATATGGTAGTTTTCGGCAATTGACTCCTCAAGAAACACTAAGCTAGCCAACGACAGGGACGGCTGCAACACGGCCAAGTTTGTCTCTTGGGTCAAGGAAGACGCAGACACGCGTCGAGTCGAACCCCGGTGGGCTTGGGCTGGTCCCAACCGGAAGGACCTCCGTCGTCAAGTCGGGCCTTTGGCTGTTAATCGTCATCACTGCCGGTGTCGCCGGCTCGCCCACCAATTCCGGCCAGGATGTCATTAGATAGCTCATCTCTGTGTTTCTACTTATTACTACTTCAGATATCTCGTGCGTGTGGTGTGGCTGCAAAGGTCTCTGATATCGCAAGGATTTATAGGCTAGGTGTCAAGCTTAATCTAGCATTCTCGGAAAAAAATAATCTTAATCAGCATCCATACAAAGCTGGCCGGCATGACTAGGTGATGCTTCGATGCTATCACTGCACTTCTGGATAGATCGTTTGCTCACAAATCAGCCTGGCTGTTTAGTCGAGGCATGAATTACTATACTCTTATTCAGGAGACACTTATGCCGAAAAATAGATCACTTTGTAAATAAAAAAGATGGTTAAGGAACATTCAGGCCTAATTGGTATTTTCCTTTGTTCTTTGAGGAGAAGTTGGCAAATTCAGCTAGTGAGCAACGTTGGATTGTTTTCCTTCTCGATGTCTTTCTAATGATAGGATTGAGAAATTTGCCTTGTGAGTTACACTGCATAACATGCAGACGCAGCTACATACACTTTAAGCCATACACCATACAGTTACACATATACTTTATGTCGTTACCTTGTTGAAAACATTGCTCGGATATACTCAGACTGTTTTTTCAGAATGAAAACCTAGATTCTGACCTTTGATGGTAGGTTTCAATGACAGCGGACTCAAGTATCGCTCCCTTCATGAAGGCATTATTATTGAAGAATATCATTGTTCTTGTGGATGAGATGGTTGGTGCGGATATGGTCATCGTTGTAGGTTTGTCGATCATGTATTTGATAGCATCCGTTTTTTTTTCAACGCTTAGGCATAGCTTTGGTCTTATATGACTTTGCTATCTGCCGGTGTTTTTCTGTGTGTGCGTTGGTGTTGGCTGTGTGCATCATAGTTATGCAGAGCCCGGGAATGTGCACATCGTGGTTGTATTGTCTTGATGCTGCATTTTGAGTAATAAAATCCACCCTTTGTCAAAAAAATTAATTTATCGATTCAACAATGAAAGTGTTCTTCGCATTTCTTTATTAGCTAATAGTATAATAGAAAGCCTGCACCAACGAGTGCAGCGATTCGGTACCCAGACTCATCTGCATCCGATCAGAAAAATCAAAAAAAAAAAGAAAAAAAAATCAAAAAAATTCAAAATTTGTTTCCCATGGTAGACAATTTATTGCGTGAGGTTCGCTCCAAATATTAGCTCATTTGGCCGTCTGAGTAACTCTTAGCAAAAAAGATAAATCGGGTCAAAACAGTACGTGAACAATAAACTGTTTTACAGAGTCTGAATTTGCCTTTTTTGTCGAGAGTTACTCAGTTGTCCAAATCATTTGAGAATTGGGTCGGACCTCACGCACCAAATTATCTACCATGGGAATTTTTTAGAATTTTTTATTTTTTTCTAGTATTTGTTTTGATTTTTTTATTCAACAGGGGTGCAGATGAGCCTGGGCTCAGAAAAGGATTTTCGTGCACCAACTCATTTTTCCTTCCTATTCTGCCGTTTTCCAGTCCGTGGTGTACAATACCCTTATGCTCCGTTTGGATGTTTGCATTGGGAGCCATGGTATTTCATTGGATTGAATGCAAATATCACAGGATATTGACATTGAGATTGAATGCCAATATTTCTGTTTGGATGTTTAGGCATTCGCAACACCGATTTGATATTGAGGTTGAATGCAAAAATGATGTTTACAATTTACATATTTCAAACTGAAGTATCCATGACATGTACATGTATTTGAATGGTCCATCATCCAGGGAAGCATGTGCGTGAAGGAATCATCTATAATATCTTGGACCAGAAAGAATACAGCTGCTCTTGCTATTGCTTGCAACAAACTCAGCTTCGTGCACCTGCAATCAAAATAGAGGATGACGCACAGAGAGAGCACACAGGCACATAGCAACAGACCCAGAGCACAAGCGCACCCAGTAACGGACTCCCGCGGCAGATTTCCATGGTGGAGTGGTTTCCGCAGCGGCTCAGCGGGGGAGCACCCGGACCAGCAGCCGTCAAATGGAGTGGGAGGTGCCGAGATCCAGGTGCATACTTTAAGATGTTGGCTGCATAACTATTATTGCATAGCTAGGACATGAGCATGATGCTAAACATTTGCTGTCCACCTTTCAGTTTCTTTTTTGACAGTTTGCTAACTTCTTTTGTAAAAATTGCAGTACGCATTATTTCCTACTGTTCAGTTCACAAAATAAAATTAATGGGCATCTTGCACTACAGGAATCACAGTCGAAGCTAAGTACCCAACATACTTCGCTAAGGCCCAAAAAAAGGCTCTTCACGGAGACATCAAGGCTTCGAGGATGGCCACGAGGCAGCCACAATGCCGAGGCTTGTCTATAAGCATAGTGTTTTCCCCTTGATAAGCCGAGTACTTGATGTAAGACGCACGCATTTTTTAGTTGGGGTCAGCTTGGTCAGTGATATGCTGAGGGTCTGACTTTAGTCGTGTGCTTTTTCCCGGGTACTAGGCATCGAGGTTTATAAGCAGAGTACCTGACAAATAACAGTCATCGTAAGCTAAAACACTTGGCTACATAGGTTTTTCCCTTAGTGCTGCAAGTTTACAATGACCTAACATCATTTCACAGAGATCAACACTTCATAAGTTAACCCGGGCATATCCAATGTTCTATATCACTTAATAGTTGGCCTTTTCTTAATAGACAAAGCCGGTAATGTTAAAGGTGTCTCATATAAAAAAAAATAGGTGGCATGGGAAAAGGAGATCCTGGGGGAGGAAAACTAAGGGGTTGTTATTTATGCCAGAGATCTTGTTTCTCTTTCTACGAAATATGGGATTGCAATTTCACCCTTGTACCATGACACTGGTACAGAAGTAAAATACCTCTAGGGGTCTAATTAGGTATGTACAAGTATGCACTTCATATGCCACAATATAAAAAAAACATATTTGATATCAGATTTAGTGATACTATTATGTTGTGTCATATGCTTTTTTGGATATGCTCATACTTGCTTTGTAAAGCAAAACGAGAGAGCTGTTACAGTTTATATGGCTAGGTGTCACACAGGAACAACGCAAGGATGCACAACGAGGGATTTCTTATTCATTATTTTTTTTCATGGGAAAACTATTTGGCACTCTATCTAAATTTTGCTACTAAGATGACACTTGCATCAATTTTGGCTACTAACCATGTTATCTGTGACTTGAAAAGACGGTTTTGCCGTTGGTAAGTATGTTATTAAATTACATAAGACTATAGGTAGGAACGTACAATACAGTAAGCGAGGGGAAGAGAGGGCACAGTACGCCCTCCGGAAATGAAGCACATTTTTATTTTCTATCAAATAAGGAACCTTATCATGAAAAAATCATAAGTGTAAGGGTAAAACTTTGGTAAATTATATTACACAGAAGATGGTATAATTCAGAAATAATCATATAAATAAGCAAAGGAGAAAGAGGTATATATATTTGACAATCCTCGTTCTTGTAGTCATTATTCTTTATGGATAACTGTTTATTCAAGACATAACATATTATTGGAATGTCTATGAGCATAAAAGCCACACTACAAACAACTCCATGACTCTTGCTGGCACAACCGTGGCCATATGATCGGGTTAACCGACTGCGGGAACGGCTGCGATGAGGCCAGTTTGCTCATCGAAGAAGACAACAACACGCTCGGCGTGATACCCTGGTGGACTCACGGTGGTGCCCACCTCCAGCAGCACGATCTGTAGGTCGGGCCTGTCGTGGTTGATGATCACCAGCCCTGGATTGGTCTGCGTGCCCACCAGCTCGGGCCAGGAAGTCTTGCCGGTGCTCATCGTGTGACTACTGCTGCTACAAGATGAGATGAAGACTCCTGGATTTGGTTGGCGCATAGACCTCTCGTTCTGGAGCATATTTATAGGGCCGTTATGTGATAGGCTTTATTATCATATACAGTAAAATACAGTGGCCCATGATAGGCTTCGATTTTATCACCATCTTTGTTTAGTTTGCCGATTCTTCCCATGGCTCCAAAATATCTGCACGAACATATTATCCAGACTCTTAAGATAAAAATAATGCCTGGATGACTTGTTCAATCAGGCTTAGCTTGTGCTATTACACGCAAATCTAGGATGGGCCGTTACAGGTTATCGCTCCGTCTTGGTATCAACCAACGGATTTGTATTATGCTAAATATTGTAGTCACTAGTTAGGTGTACTCCTTGGAGATATCCTCAAATGCGTCTAGAAGGGACGATCATATATAGTCAAAGTTTATGCTAATAGTATGTTTTTTTTATCAGAGATTGCATATATAAAACTTTGATGCATACATCCACTCAATGTTCAAACAACAGAACTGCAACATTAGAGATTATTTATCTCTCCATGTAAACATGTATAATATTTCATCGCGAGTTGGTTATGTCGCCTCCCCATCTCTCTCTTTCTCTCACTCTAGCACGTGCACTCGGCCACTCACACACACGCACCTGCGCACGGGCCACACAACATAAAAATGGCATCCCCACTGTACATTAAACCCATTATGAGGCGCTATAATGGTGGCCAACCAGCCATGCCATGTGGCGGATGCTGGTTAGTCACGTTGAGAAAAGTTTTTTTAGAGTTTTCAAAATGGTAGGGAGACTTTTTTTGAGAAAAAAATTTCTAAGCTTTTTCTTTTTTCATTTTAAGATGGTTGTGATGTCTACGTGATGTGAGAATATTTTTAAATTTTTTGACATGATGATGAGGTGAACATAGCTTCCTCGCAAGCGGCCCGCAATGGCGGGCCCCAACCACTAGTGATGTACAAAGAAGTGCATATCTCTACTCCTAATAGAGGAGTTGCTAGTCTGGTACATCAGTTTTTTTGAGTTCGGTTTTTTTTGTTCCACCTTTCACCACCTCTCCCACTAGTTTTATCCTTTTACAAATAATGGAAAAAACATTCCATAACTACTCCCACCTCCGGGACGCCGCCCCCGCCCTCGTGGATCCCGACGGACGCCCGCCGCACCTACCGCAGATCCCCACGGATGACTCCGCAGGGCGTGGTCTCGCTCGTCCTCGATGTGGCGGCTGTTTATCAGGAATTCTACCCTGGTGGGGGTTCCAAGGGAGGAAGCCGACGAGCACAAGGTGCTACTAGCATGGCGTCCGAAGGGAGGCATGATGTGCAGGGCTACAGGGAATCCGCCGATGACATGTGGCTTGTCCTATGCCTGGAGTTGTTGTCGTTGCAGCGGCGGCAGTCGATCCGAGTTGCACATGTTGGGATCAACAGATGGCGTGAGGCAGCCGGATGCAAGACCCACTCCCAACACGAGGGCTCAACCTTCTCGATCGACGGCTGCGGCGGATGCGGAGCTCCGAAGTGACGGTGGACTCCTTGGTGTCGTCCTGCCCCCACACAAGCACCATCAGCTCTACAAGCTCTGGCCGCTCGTCGTGACATCAGCCATGTAATCATATCTCACTCCATCATGCAATCTTGTTCCTGATTCTTGGTGCTTGGACATCCGAAATTCTTTCTTTGCGAGCATTTTTTTTCTTCAGATTGTTTGATCTTATCATAGTTTATTGACAACAAAATCAATGAACTTTCTTAATCGTTGGTTGGACCAACTTACTCACGACCTTTTAGGTTAGATCTTTCACGATTAATCACTTAGGCTATAGTTTTTCCTTTTCTTTCTCTGTAGCTTCTGTCATTCCTGGAAAAACAACAATGTGCACTGCATCATATTAACCACTTGATATTACACTGATCAGTATATAGTAATTTCAACGCAAGAAACAACTAAGGCCCCCTTTCGTTCATAGAATAGGAAAGTCATAGGAATAAGAAAGTCATAGGAAATGAGAAGACATGTAACTGAAATCCTATGAATAGGAATAGAAAGGAAGATACCTTTAGTTCACATCATAGGATTTTTTTCCATAGTGTCTCGGCTTAAATTTTTTTCCTATGAAATGTGGAGGATAGGAAGAATTTCCCCATATGAATAGGATTATATTCCTACAAACCAAAGAGCTCTAAAGGAATTTTTCCTATACAAATGCTATCCTACGCGATTCCTGCAAAATTCCTATAAACCAATTACTGATCAAGGCAATAATGTTTTCTTAATAAGTCAATTGTTGTGCATGCAGAGTAAAATATGTTTGACACAACTGATGTTAAATCGTTAGAGTATTCACGCTTCCATTGCGATGCACGGACAATTACCTAGTTGAGTGTGATACAGTAGATTTCAATTTTTTGTGCAGTTAATCTTTGGGACTGTATATAGACAGAAAAAAGGAGTTTTTTCCTTCCCTACGCACTTAAATCATTATGTTGCTAATGCAAGTGCACAATCAGCATTTCTTATTGAACCATGCTAATGTTTCTTTTTGCTTAATTGCCTACTCATTTTGTTGACTTCTTAAAGCACTTCGCTCTGTTGCACACAAATAGCTATTTCTGCACCGATCTGTCTCAAGATATAAAGTTTGAAACAGCCCTTAGCTTTCATTTGGTCAGTTCATCTTTCCCGAGAATATGCCTCTTACTCAGCTTGAGCTGAAATTTTGTTTGTCGCATCAGGAATCAAGAAAATATGGTGCCTCCTTATCTTTATATAAAGTCCATTCTATATATGTTACCCCCTTCCACTGAACTGGATGTTACATGCATTGTGTACACTTTGTCGAAACTAATTTTTATCGCCAATTTCACTATAGTCGAAACAGATTGCTGGCACCGAAAATGCTTCTGCTTTTGCAGGTCTGACCTGAGTCTCCTCTGTACGTACGTAATTAGTTTAACTCTTGATAAGGTGGTAGCTCTCTGAATTTCTCTTCCTGTTGCCACTGAAACATATCATTTTCATGGGCAAATCAATGTATAACTCAAAGGTTTCTCTATAAGAATGGACATGAATGGAAGGTATTCTCGCTCGGCTTGGAGAACTAAAATATTTTAATTTGAAATTATCTTGACTCGGTATATGGTTTACTTCCATGGAAGGGTTTATTCCATCCACCTGCAATTAGTAACTCCCAAATATATATTATGTAACATGCTGTGCTGCACCTATTCTAATTGGTATAGGGAGGCTGGGAAACATTTAGCTTTGTTATGATCCTAGGGAGGTTGATTTATTCTCGAGTGAACAAAACTTCATGATTTATTTTCTGGAATTAAGAATCATATCATGCTGCTACCAACATGTCATGTTGAATGCTGAAAAGGTGAAGGAAATAAATGTATACATTGGTTTCAGAATTAAAATGACTATCAATTAGTTGTAGGAGAAAAGGTGATTCCCATACATGGATTGGGTATCGGTAATCTTGGATCGGCATGCCATACATGATACATGACCTGATTTTTTTAATGAAACTTCATCACGTAAAACGAATTTGGATTCTTAGAATGCCCACAAACATTGATGTTCGAAGAAGCTTCACAATCACACAAAATTAAGAGATCATATTTGTTGGCAGTGTCTTAAAAAATTCAAGCTATCCCGACTTTCCATAGTGTACATATACATAGTAACCAAGAATGATCAATAATGATCACTAAAGAAGTGTATAATTTATCCCATGTACAAGAAGAAGACTGACTTAACGGCAAAAGTCGACAATACCGACCAATGGGGATGAGGATCATAAATGCCTATATTAGAAACGATTAATATCGAACCATCAAAACATGTATGCCCCATTGCAACGCATGGGGACCACACCTCCGCCACCAGCGTTCTAGGGACCGTTCCCGTTGCTGCACCACCTCATGTGCTTCCCAGACATGTGCCTACTGACGTTCCGGATGTGGTAGACGCCGACGAGGAATCGAACAGTTCGTGGAGCTGCACCGGATATAGCTACTCTCGCTCTTTAACCAACAGCACCATTCTGTTTATGATGCGCATATGAAATTAATCAATGGTGCAACTCACATGGTTTTGTGGAGGTGATGGCACGAGTATTTACCAGGATGCTTTTGGAGATGCGTTGGCGTATGTCTAGATACTAAAATTGATGGGGTGATTGCTTAGCACATATCTGGTTAGACTAAAATTTTCTGGTGGGTTGAAATTTTTGTCTGTAATGAGCTATACACATATGTAATGCAGAACAACCTGGTCCAAGCATGGGGTCTGACTTCATGTTTTTACTGTTTGATCTCACATCATATTTCCGCGCTAAGAAATGAGTTGTTAACTGAAACAATAATGTTTTGGTGTTCCAAATTCCACGACATTTGCACGAACTTCACACACATGAGCATCTAGCATCACAAAATAATCAGAACTTTTTGAACTTTTTATTATTTTAAATGAACTTACTGTTCACCTCGGGTGGATGCACCCTAGAGCCAAAACACCATGTCCCTTTCTTGTGCTATATGCCAATCTCAGATTTTATGCTAGTTCTATTTTAGCTCAACGTTGGTGTTAGCAATAAAAACCACTTGCAAATGTATGTGTCTTGAGTACATAAATTTGTCTCTAGAAGATAAATTTAGAAAATGGTCACAATAATTTTGATATTTTGAATATGGTCCCATAGATCAGTTTGTTGTTCCCTGGCAACGCAAGGGCATTCAGCCCAATTTTGTTTATATTTTTATGACAAACTTCCAATCTATCCAGCTTCAATCAAAACAGTACAACAAACACCAGAAATAATAAAAATTACATCCAGATTCGTAGAGCACCTAGCGACAACGACAAGCACTGAAGCAAGCCGAAGGCGTGCCACAGTCATCACCCCTCCCTTGCCGGAGCTGATCACAACTTGGTGTAGTAGACAATCGAAAAGTCGTCCTGCTAAGCCCCATAAGACCAACACACCACAATAGCAACCTGCCGACCAAATACTGCGAGATCCACCGGAGACACACCTCCGCATGCCCTCCGCCGATGCTAGATGCCTTGGATTAGGAATAGACCAGGAAGAAGGTGACATGGTTGGGTTCTTTTTGTACCATTCTAGACCATAGAACAACTGACAAGTTGACAGAATGAGAGGATGAATGCTGTATAGACAGAGAAGGTGATGGATGGCAAGTTCAGCAAAAAAGAGCGAAATATGTCTGCATTTGAGTTGTGGTTGAACATTGCATGTAATGTGCTCGTTTGTGGGAGGAACATGAGCATTGATTACAAATTCATTTGTTCGCCCGTGGCAACACACGGGCAGTCTACTGGTGCTAATTAATGACTGATCGCTCCATGCAGTTAAGGCTTCTCACGAGAAACGCTTATCAACGAATGTGATGTGTACGCATGTCAAAGAGGCATATTTTCATGCCCGCCTGATTGAGCTACATGTGCAAAACTACCGGCCATACTTGCAAAACAGGCTGAACTAAATAAAAGAAAATCCACGGGCGGGATGCTTGGGCGGGTGAGTATGATATGTGCATTCAAACAAGGGGCAATGCCCTGTTGGCATTCGGTGCACTTTTTGCTAGGTGTTGCTTCGATTTTGGCTCACATTTCTTATATACTCCACTTGTAAGTCGTCGATCCATAGCAAAGAAGCCGTTTGAGAATGCCACAAGAGAGAAGACCAGAATGGTTGCTGGATTTCAGGGCGTCCAGTGTCTGCTAACCATACATTCCCCATATTCAACTCCCCCTACGTACCCTCCGTTAATTCAAGCCTACGCATGGACAAGCCTATGTAGTAGCACGTCAATATATATGTATATGCATGCATCGATCAACACAAAGTCAGTGACGTGCAAGTGAAAAAGTAGAAGCAGTGACAGGGTCAACCGTTGCCTAGCTAATTAAGTAGCTAGCTCAAGCCAAGCTGCATGCTACTGTACTTACATAGCTCGGTAGTTATAGTTCATGACCAATCAGCTAGAGATCGAAACCATGGGGAAGCCGCAGCCGAGATCGGCCATGGTGAAACCGTGGGGCATCCTCTCCCGGTTCCTCCTCTTCTCTGTAGCTTTCATGCTCGGCATGGCGTCCACCTTCCTCCTCCAGTCACTACTCCCCACCACTGGTACCGTGATCTGGCTTGCCTCCGCTGACCTCTCGGCGGCACCTACTTCTGCACCTCTGGGGCTGGCGCAGGGGCCGCCTCTCCCGCAGCAGCTCAGGGACGGCGTTAACATAGAGAGTGGCGGCGGTGGTGGAGACGAAAGAGGGGGCATGGTGATGCTGCACAACATGACGGACGACCAGCTGCTGCTGCGGGCGTCCATGGCTCCGATGATCAAAGGGATCAGCTCGCTGGTGCCTCCCGCGCCTAAGGTGGCGTTCATGTTCCTCGTGCGTGGTGAGCTGCCACTGGCGCCGCTGTGGGAGAGGTTCTTCCATGGGCACACTGCACTGTTCTCGGTGTACGTGCACCCTGACCCGACATACCTCGGCTCACCAGAGAAGGGGTCGGTCTTCTACGGCCGCCGTGTGCCCAGCAAGGTGAGCTATCTGCCTATGTACACCCATCGCCTAGCTACACTATCTGCAAGGTGAGCTACAGAGCCCTTCCTAAGCTTGCGAGCTAGGAGCTTTTTGTAATATTGTCCGTCCCTAAGTGCAACCCTTAGCTATACCATCCAAAACGTCATTCAAATCTTTCTACGAAATAACTATATTACATGGAAGTTTCCCTTTTTTCGTTTCTCTCAAAAGTGAAAGCATAGGGACTTCAAAAGTTTCCACATCAACGAAGCTATAGATGTGCAATCTGTTATTAAAAAACATTCATATTTTTGTGTGCACCATTAGTACTTTAAATAATACTAGCTTAATAAAAAATATTTTTATTTATTTATGTGGGACCAAAAAATATCTAATTTACTTTTCATGCATTATAACTCTAATGTTTCGTTGACCCAAGAAGTTTAAAGTCCATGTTTCATTTGGGAACTCAGCAAAGTTGCCGATTCCAGTAGTGATGGGATGTACTACGTACGTGCGCATAGGTTCAATCACATCTTTTATGCGGCCTTTTTGTTAACTGAGACTTTAATGCCGCTTATATTTCTAGTTTACTGAGACTTTAATTTGTAAGTAAACAGGAGGATGCTCCCAGTTTTTTGTTACGAAAAGGCAAAGACCATATAGTATTTTAAATAGCACAAACCCTTATAAAAACACTCTTACAGAAAATGAAAAATACATCCAAATCCTTGGGGATGCCGATGTCTTTTTCCTCCTGCATCCAACAACGGCGTGCGAGGAGCAAAGCTCGTTGCCGCTATAGGCCTCGTCTCAGCGGAGCAAACTTGTTTAAACCTAGGAGTTTGTACAAGAAGAGGCCGAGAAGTCCTCGATGTGTACCGGAACACGCCGGTGGCCATGATCTATGTAGCAATCACCATGGAAAAGAAAGCACTAAGAGGGCATGTGGAGGATGATCTCAGTTGGATCCATTCAAACACTTTAGTGTTTTGAAAGTGGACTTTCTAAACCCTGGTTTACGTGCATACCCTACCGATGTTGTCCAGCTTTGAATCAAGATCTTTAATAACTCACATTTTTTTCATGCAGCATAAACATATAAAATGAGGATTTTCTCGGATTGGCTATATCATTTTATGTATTTATGTTGCACAAAAAATATTTTTTTTCATATATTTTAGGTGGAATGAACTGTGATCTGAAAATGTTCAATTTATGCGTTGTATTTATTTGGACAAATAAAAAAGACAACGTTCTGTTAGATAGCAGTGTAGGAGCACCCATCTACAGTGATGCATTTTCTAAACCTATTTGGATACAAAATGATACAGTTTAATTGCTGATTGTGATCTACAGGAAGCTCGTTGGGGGAAGTCTAGCATAGTCGAGGCCGAGCGTCGTCTCCTCGCAAATGCTCTCCTCGATGCCATGAACCAACACTTCGTACTACTCTCTGAGACATGTGTCCCTCTCTACAACTTCACCAAGGTCTACTCCTACCTCACACATTCAGCCGGTGCTACCTCCTTCGTCGACCTCTTCGACACGCAGCGTTCTCGTGGCCGCTATAGACCGGCAATGGCGCCCACCGTCACGCTCGCTAATTGGCGCAAGGGCTCCCAGTGGTTCGCGACCGACCGGGGTCTCGCTCTTGAGGTCATCGGTGACGTGACCTACTTCCCAGTTTTCCAACGCCACTGCAATGGCTCCTGCATCATGGATGAGCACTACCTGCCGACATTTATCGCCGCCTCAAAGTGGCATGGGAATGCAAATCGTACACTCACGTTTACCCAGTGGACAAGGGGGCCTCATCCTGATAGCTACAATGACGTAAGTGTCGACCTTCTTCAGGGGATGAGGAACCATGGGAACTGCAGTGACGGTGGCGGGACCACATCGCTTTGCTACCTCTTTGCGAGGAAGTTCCCATCGGGCGCGTTGCCGGAGCTACTCAGGCTGGCGCCCAGAGTCATGCGATTTGGGTGAGAGCAAGTATTGAACATATAGATTCCCAAATTTAATAGCACTCTGTGATTTGTTTTGTTAGTGAATCAGCGTGTGATTCATTGTACAAGTAGATGATATAATTGTATAACAGAAACTCCAAAGATGCGAGTGTACTTTTAAATCTGGTGAAGCATGTGGCTCTATGCCAAGTAGATCCGAGGTCCAAGACATAGTCTATGGAATAAACATGAAGACTCCGAAGATTTCACCTGTTCTCGTTGAAAAAAGGAAATAAAGATACACCCTCCGTTTCAAAATATAAAGTGCATTAGTTTTCATGCTAGTTAATATTATGTACTTTGATCAAGATTATAGAATAAAATATTGATATCTACAATACAAAATAAATAAAAATAGGAAAATACTTATTTTCTCAAAACGTGCATGTTGACTTTTCAAAACACAAATACACCTTATATTTTAGAATGGAGGGAGCACAAAATATGTGTGAGTGGGGGGGGGGGGGGGGGGGGGAGGGGGTATGTTTCAATCAACCCCTCTATTACAGATGGATTGCAAATAGAAGGGTAGGTTCTTGTTCCTGCACAATTTCTTTTTCTATTTGGTTACACACCCAGTATATTAAAAGATAGACTAGATGGAAGTATGTTGGCGCCCTCGTTCGGACTTTGCCACAAAAAGATGAAGTTATATCCCACAATTGATAGTACGAGTGCAGCGATTTGGTGCCCAGGTGCAGAGGAACCTACACCTGAACGGTAAATTCATTTAAATAGCCAGAAATATTTTGAAATTCTTAAGAATTTTAGCATCTAAGATGCTCGAATGCGTGATGTACGTGAAATAATTCATGGCATTTGGACATTCGAGGAGGTTGTGGCAAAAAAAACTTGGCTGTGAAAGAAAGTTTGGGGCTTACTTTTTTCTTTTCTTCCTAGGGACCCAATGTCAAAACATGATGCAAATTTACACGCTCCTTGCGCACTCGAGCATCTTTGATGTGAAAATGATCCAATTTTTTTTGAATTTACTATTCATCAGGTGTAGATGAGCCTGGACTGGGACATGAATTACCGAACCACATTTTGTACTAAACTAAAATAGCATCATGGTGTTTCGACAATAGCGCACGACCCACCGTGTGGTGGTAGACAATGTCAAGCGTATTACAGCTCATGTTAAGATGGCTCAAAAAAAATGGAAGCAATGGTTTTCTCCCCTGTAGACAAAAGCACACATGGTGAAAACCCCTTAGTGCTGCCCCAGATCATCACTAGCCGTCACGGCTTCCAATTAAGACACACCTATGCCATCCCATAGTCAACATTTTGACAAAATGTTGGCCTCTCATGCACATATGTATCCCTGAAAAATAAAACATGCATCGACCAACTCGATGACCGGTACCAACGTGTCACATATATGCATTTCCACAAAAAATACCATATGTTCCACTTCACTCAAGGGTACTCACCAAGAAGAGACCAGCTGAGTTAATAAACATCGATCTCGATTGAGAATGAGGACCTATGTGTGAAAAGAGAGATATTAATGAAGAGTGAGATCCTCTCAAGAGGACTTGGTGGGAGGGAAACATAATTAACCATTAATGAAAGTGTGAGAGTTAATTGCATGGGATAAAGGTAGAGGGACAAAGAGTAGCTATAGGTAGTTAACTAGGTGGTGAGAGCTTAATTAATAAATTAGCTATCTAGAACTTGATAGGGCTAGATTTAAAGGAGATATTTATTTGGAGAGAAGCTAGAGGAAGTGGGTGGGGCGGTAGAGGGAGGAAGAAGAAGTGAGTGTGAGGGCGAAACAAGAAAGTGAGGTTGGTCACATGTGAACGTTAGTTGTCCGTATCATACATATTAGTGGCGTGTAGGGAAAACATCATGCCGCTAATAGGCAAATGACTAGTAGTGTGCCGCCTAAACAAATGCCAATAGTAAGATAGTCCCACGTCACATATACCAGTTGTGTGACGAACAAAGATGCCACAATGCTAGTATGTACTTACAAAATTACAAGTACTGGAGGCGTTCAAGATGGCCAGACGCCGCAAGTGAAAGAGCCCCACATGCTTTGCCAAGAATAGATTAGTAGAGGCGGACCACTACCGCCACGGTGCTAGTACTTAGACCATTAGTGGTGTGCAGTGTAAGGTATGTACACGTTACTATATGGATAGAGTGCTTCACGTATGTGCCTTACTAGCTGCGTGTAAATATAAAGCACGCCTACTAGTGTGAGATAGGGGCGCTGGTAGTTTGCCAAGTTACCAGTGGCGTTCGACTTTACGGGCTTGTCGTTACTAATGGAATCCTACAAGGGGTTCATGCACTTGTGCGAAGGTAGAGTAAGAGAAGAAGGCATCGTAGGTGTCCGCATTCTGGCTACTCTGGGAGGAGCAGTGGTACAACCTACAGCTTCTCAAGGAGCACTGGCTGGTGGAGGGCCAGATTGCGAAGGATCGGGCGTCCGAACATGGCATCATGAACATGGTCGCGGCGAACGCAAGCATCATGGACGAGCAGTGGGCGGTTGTCAATCCGTGGGGAGCACCCACAGCATCTACCGCAAGCGGTGGCTGCTCTGCGTGAACGAGGTGGAGCGCAACTGCCTCTTCGAGTAGCTGGAGGCGCAAGATGACGACGCACCAGACCAGCACGTTCCTGATGCCAATGTCGGCAGCTCCACGTCATGCCCGACCACAATGATGATGAGGCCGGACCGTCCAACTCAGTCGTCGACCTCACCTCCACCAACATCATTGATGGTCAAGAGGTCCCCAAGGAATAGCACATGGGACAGTACCCGCGTCTGAAGAAGAGTAGAAAAAACTAGGGTCCGGTCCTTGCGCTAAAATATATTATGAAAGTTAATGTAAATCCACCGTCCACTGTTTATTTGGTGACTTCAATTAGATGACGTCCATCCGTATCATTGTTCGCAAGACACTTCTAGACATGTTCACACATATTTTGGCATGCCCGTTGTGGTGAACCGTGTTGGAGTTTGCCCTAAATACCTCAAATCAACGTGATTCGCACCAAGCCCCCAGCTCAACTCTAGTGATTAACCAATTTGATAAACCAAAGTGGTACACTACAAGGCTGCAAGGACCATATTTTGGTGACTCAGACCGGTGTTACTACAGTTACAACTGAACAATCATAAAGATCAAAAATCATCCAACGGCGACTTCAAAAATCAAATCAACGGGGCACGCACCAAGCCCTTGGCTGAACACTACCCATGTGATTGTTTCTCTTTTTTTTTAAAGGAGGTTGAAACGTCGGCCTTTGCATCAATCGATGCATGCAATCATCTTTACTGATTATTCAACAACGGTCTGGCAGAAACATACATCAAACTAACCGAAACCATCACTCACACCTACACACTCAATAATATGGAGTGTGCCATCCACTCCCACCATGTAAAACCGGGGTCATCGCCGATCCCCCGCATGACATATCAAGAGCCTACACCAAATGCAGCAAATCTAAAGCATACACAGCATGCAAACATTTTAGAAGCCGCATGCACACTACCCATTTGATACGCCAAGGCGGTACACTGCAAGGCTGCAACCACCTAGTGGCTTGTGCTGTTGTCTGCATCAGTGCAATTCTGCAACATGGAACAATTGTCGTCAAGCTTCTGAACAGATTCCTTTAGTGCCAGGAAAATTAAACGCGTGAAATACATGCCACACGCGAGACCTGTGAAAAGCTGCGTGTTTATGGATTGCCACCCTTGCTCTCGTCTATCTCAGCCGGGACTCCACTCCTATAAGAAGGGTTGCATCCCATCCTCCATTAGGCGCAGCAAGCAGCGTATACATGGCCAAGCGAGGAACCGGCCCGATCCTTGCAAGCATGAGATGTTGATGCTAATCTTGCTGCACTGAACATTGTCAGGTAGTTTCAGATTTCAGTTACAATTTTCTGAATAATAGCCAGAAGCATGCTCTGTTCATGCTGCGGCAGAATAGGTCGTAGTGTTTAACTTCCTGTAAGTCGTTGGCCACGATCAGTCCGCAGGATGGCAGGGGATTCTCGGATCGTGGGCAGCTAGTTTGTTATGCAGCTGAATAAAGGAGAAAACCGAAAAGACGCAAGCAGTGCACGTCGCAAAAATTCCTCTGCCTCGCTGTGTTTCAGAGTTCTGTTCGTTGTGTTCTTCCACCTCGCGATGCGTGTGTGATCCTGGGTTGAATCCCAACATGAGACCCCAGGTGCTGCTCGCCGGGCTGACCGTTGTCGCCGTCCACGTAGCAGCTCTTCCCCTCGATCACAGCCAAGGTGAGTAACGGATCTGTTGGCGCAGCGGGCTCGAGCACACGACGGCAATCACCGGAGACACGATTGGAGAGGAGGAAGAAGCACACAAAAGTTTTGCCGGCGCACGAACGCCCCCCCCCCCCCCCCCCCCCCCCGCACGTTCTGTTTTTTCACCACGAACACGAACTCGTTTTCCTCAGCGATTATACAGGGGTGGAGTGGGTTATATGCCCGCGAGCTCCGACATGCCGGGCCACGCTCGAACGTGCCCACTCGCCACGCCCTGCAGCGCTCTGGCTCGCGCTCTCCGATCGCGCCCGAACGCGATCGCCGCGGCCATGCTGCGCCCGACGCGATCCACTCCTACTGATCCCTCGCTAGCTACCCAGCGCACACACGCGCTGACACACGCACGCACACCTACACTTGGGCGCGCACGCACGCACCCAACATCGCCCTGGCCTGAGTCCGACGCGTTCACCGCACGCGCTCGCGCTCACCACACGTCGGGCTCGCCACGGCTTATTCCCAACAGGATCTTCCTTACCTTGTTCATCTCCTCGCCGAGTAAAGTGTAGCAGCTTGTTGACCTTGCTTTGCTGCCTGGATGCAGGCGCTACCCTGAGCGCATGACCGTGCTGCCACAAGTGCGGCTCGTGCGACAAGTGAAGCCGTGTTGCCGAACTCCGAATGCGATGAAACTTGGCAGGTGACCTACCTACACTATAATAAGACCGCGCGCCAACTTTCATTCCATTCCGAGAACATTCTCTGGCCACTTATAAAATAATATTTCGGACATGCCGCGGGTGCGTGCAAGTGTGGTTGGGCTCAGAACGGACAACGGACGGAACGAGGAGGCCGGGGCAGATGCAAGTTTTAAAACATGATGATGCAATGCACATGATGACATGACAAGATGCAACACGCAAGCAAATGATATGGCAACGACGACGAATAACTGGGAGACACCTGGCACAATGATCTCGGGGCGTCACATATGCATACACTATGCTCAAAACCTTCTCAGTTGAACCTTTACGTAGTTTGTTAAAAAAAATCAAACCCTATGTAAGTTCGGTGTTAAATGGCTGAGTCTCGTGTTCACGCACAAGGTAACTTGTCATGAAATGAACTATATCTTTTTGGAGATGATTTAGCTAGTTTAGGAGCTACTATTTTCCAGTTGATCATTCTGTATGTATGTATTATGCAAGACTTTTATAAAAAGCACAGTCGGTGATGATGATGTGCCTACTTCCTGACCATATCTCATCCATCAAATTTGAAACGAACGGTTTATATGACACTCAGTATAAAATGGTCCATCCTTCCCAACTCATTCACCTCCTGTAGGATTCGAAACCTGACAACAACAGGCCCCGACAGGGTACCTCTCCATTCTCCACGGCAATCAGAGCACGACGCCGGTGTCCCCCTCCCCTATAGCAGCGGCTTGTTCTGCTAATGCATGAATGACTGAAGAAGAAGGTTTGGTTGTGATTCAATGGTGCGATTGACTTGTCCTCATTTCTGCCATCTTCTCTTTCGACTTGGTCCTCTTCCCTAGAGAAAATAGTAGAAATATATGGACAAGTCTCTAGCACAACAAATCCTCACCCTAGAACGTTCCAGTCTTCTAGCATCACTATAAATTGTTCGTGGTGATTTATTAAATCTGCCCCTATTGTCATTACAACATTGAAATAAATAAAAACAATCTGACTATGCTTATAGGGTGGGTGCTAGATCACGTCTGTTCAATATAACCAACCCTTTGATATATTCCCAAAACTTTATTGATTCTGTTTTGACCTCCAAGTTCAACGGTGCTTTTTTTAGTGACGTTTAACAATACTTGATAGATACTCTGTAATTATTTATGAGATGTTTTTAGAGTATGACAGTGTCAAAAAAGGTTTTATATTATGTTACGGTGGGGGGTACTTGTGTTGTAGATATTGTCACTTCAAAAAAAATTGCTTAATGCTTTTCGTGTGTGATTGTTAGGTGGGTGATATATGCAAGGTCAAAAATATTATGTGTAGATTTGTTGGATATATAATATTGTTAGATTCTTTTGTGTTCCGTAGTAACGCACGGGCATTAAACTAGTGCAAGAGTGAAATCTCACAAAAACAATACTGAAACCCGGTATTGAAGTAAGGGATTTGAGCATTTCGTCAGTCCTCACAAAAACAATACTGAAACCCGCTATTGAAGTAAGAGTGAAACCTCACAAAAACAATGCTGCTTGAAGATCACGTTTACCCACCAATTTGGCCGAAATAAATGTATTGGGTCATTTATCTAGGAAAGTCATACAAGCTGACGTGCTTAATTAGACGCACAAATGGATGTGGAACCCACGACGTCATTTCGAAAATGTTTACAGGAGTAGCGGAGCTACAGTACAATGTATTGGCGGGCCGGTGCAAAGAAAAGCCCACTATTTTCCTCAAATTGGCCCAGTCTAACCTGAACCCGCATTGCATTTGCTCGTGGCCCACCCAGCCTTGCTGTAGCTCCACCAGTGCAGGGATACAAATAATGTCTGGAATCAAAATAGGAAAAGCATGCCACCCAAGAGCTAGGGTAGAAAAAAGCTTTAGGCAACGAATGCTCCTCAGCGTTGCGTGGCACCTCTTTTCATGTTCGAAAGCAACCTCCGTGAAAGAAAGTCAGTGATATTCAATCTCCAGAAGGATAGAATCATAACAGCATGCAGGGTCAAGGTCTCTTTATGATCGAAATGACCTCCGTACTATCAGATGACACATGAATAGCAGAAACGCTCAGGTCAAGGGTCAATGAGATAGGCTGTAGTCCTGGAACAGATAGGTAGACCCATGGTGAATATTGAATAGGTGAAGCCACGGCAAAAACATTGGGGGTTCACATCGACTGGGCTATATTGTGCTTATACGCGAGTGAGCCCATCATCAGCACCGACACCACGCCAACACCAGCATTGTCCAACACTGGTGGAGGCTGAATGATCTCACATGGTTTTGCGCATGCTACACACAATATTGTCAATCAAGTTACAAGTTGACAAGTCGGTACAGATACAAGGTGCAAATTTCTACGTACCACAACACATGATCTTGAATCAGAACTGAAAATTAACCAACATCCAAAGTAACATACTGTAGGTATATCTGAAGTGCACGGTTCTATTGTACGTAGATTGCTAAGGATAGACACGATCCTAAATTTCCCCGTCCCAGAGCTCCTCGAGGGTCTTGTAGACGCTTTGCTGATTAATGGTAAAGTCACCTCTGAACTGTCTAACCTGAAAGCCACAAAATAATTAAGGTAATCAGATGCACTCGCTCTACACTATGAACTGTTAAATAACAACAAGATGCATTGATTAAATAGATCAAGAAAACTAAAAAAATCCGTTGCATTTCTTTCTTAAAGAATGGAAAAAGACAACACAATTGACAACGCAAGGTGTCAAGATGTTATTTTTTACCATGTTCCAACAAGGTAAAAAGACCTATGTAGATACTTTTGATTATACAAAATTACCGTAATGCAACAAAGAATATATATACTCTGCGGAGTATTTACACATGGATTGTTTGTCAGTTGTCAGATGTGCTACGGTTTTTCGCATGGTGATAGTCCAACATATCATCTCATCTCACAAAGATGCCTTGTCATAGTGGAAAATATCATTGCAATTTTGTCCTCATGTAAGTGTGGGGGTATAAAGAATAGCAACAAACCTGCTTAATCTCGGATATCATCGCAAGCAAGTCATCTGCAATAGACCAATCATAAACATCAAGATTTTGCTTTATCCTTTCCTCATTCAGGCTCTTTGGTAGTACACTATGACCCATCTGAATGTTCCAGCGCAGGGCCACCTGTGCAGGAGTTTTCCCAAGTTTATTTGCTATTGAGGTGATGACCGGTTCTTGAAGGACATTACTGTTCATCCAAGGCGTACCAGGTGAACCTAGTGGTGAGTATGCCTGCAATATACATATACATAGTCGGGTATAATAAGAACATATATTTTTTAAACATTAGAAAGCCAGTTGCCCACAAGTGCACCACGAACTTACTGAAAGATGAATACCGGTTGACTGACAAAAGTTGTGGAGCTTAGTTTGCTGCCAACCTGGATGACTTTCCACCTGATTAACAGCTGGACGTACACGAGCTACATCAAGCAAGTCACCCAGTTTCTTTGTTGAGAAATTACTCACACCTATTGCACGAGCTTTTCCAGTATCATATAACTTTTCCATTGCTCCCCAAGTAGCAGGGATGTCAGGTCGTACAAAGTTTTCAGGATTGCTTGCGTCGGTGCCCTTCTTGAGCCTAAATGGCCAATGGATCTACAAAATTGCATACCGGTAAAAACTCAATTTCAAATTCTTCATGAAAACATTGCTATATAGCTCCAATAGGTAAATACTTAAATCATCTCAAAGGAAAATACAATTCAACTAAAATGTAATGATAAAATTCTTCAAATATATAATATACTCCCTTCATCCCAAAATAAGTGACTCAACTTTGTACTAATTTTGTACTAAATTTAGTACAAAATTGAGTCACTTTTTTGGGGCGGAGAGAGTATTTCTCACAAATATATTCAAGATGCTGAAAATGATGCCCAAGCTCAAGACAATATACCAACTCATACCAAAAGATAAAACCAATGGAGAAACATTCGTGGGTGTTAAGTGGTGCGTACTTGAAATTATTTTAGTTGGATGTGGATTTGTGACTAGATCACAGAAAAAAAGCCCACTTGCATGAAAAGTATACAATTACTAAGCAGTGGACTGGCCACTTAATAGAGGATCGTGTTTCTACACATTAAACAATACAATTACTAAGCAGGCAATTACTAAGTAGTGGACTGGCCACTTGAGCCTGCCCGTAATGGGGAGTATCGTCTAGTAGTATCGTGCATATGATACTAGTGTATGATGTTACTAATGCATAATCATAACTTAGTATCTTAGATTGCTTCATTTTATTCTCATGCATGACACGATGTGGTATAAAATTTAATATGATACCAAATCCTCAATTTCCTCAATTAACTGTGGGACATCTGATAAGAAAATGTCAAGTTAGCATGCATGATACCGCATATGATACTTCCGTTACGGGCAGTCTAATATAGGATCATGTTTCCACACTTTAAACTTTAGGTGGGCATGAATAACACATATTTATTTGTCAATGATAACGTCAAGAAATCTAAAGTTTCGTGTAATCCAGATCACTACCACTAGTTTTATGAGGTATATTGTTCCAGATGATGAAAGGAGCATGCAAATGTAGAGTAGAAATCACCATATTCAGTAGAAAAAGTGAGATAGTACAACACAATGGCAAGATTGGAGCTACTCGATAGTGAAACATGATTATGAAATGGAAGGTGCTTACAAGGTAAAGATCCAAATACTCAAGCTGCAAGTCATTCAGACTTCTGTCAATTGACTCCGGCACATCTTCTGGAGCGTGATGATCATGCCTAAAATCACCGGTTAATTTTATTACTCGGTGAACTTAAAGTGCAGAGAAATCCATGCAGGTGAATGGAACAGATCAATCCCAGTGCTCTGAGCTTACCACAGCTTAGAGGTGATAAACAAATCTTCCCGCTTCACGACACCCTCTTCGAATAGCTTTTGCAGTGCCAAACCAACCTGAATAATCCAAGAGCAAATGTTATGCCTTCCTTAAGCCAACAATTGTTAATCAGTTGGAATGGAAACAGTATTGTCAACAACAACAACGATAAACTCCCTCCATCCACAAATGTAAGGATTTTTCTAAACGCCTGTCAAACAAGGAATAAATGATCACCTACCTCATCTTCGTTGCGGTAAGCCCTGGCACAATCGATGTGTCGGTACCCTGCCTGCACGATTCAAAAACAATCTCAAATCTGTGATTCTCTTGGAGGAAATATATATGAAATCACCATTCAAGTACAGAAACCAGGACTACACAAAGGGAATAAATGATCTGAAGAAACCAAATCATGTGAGGCTGTGCGAACCTTGACGGCGGCGTAGACGGATTGGCCAACCTCATCTGGCTTGGACTGCCAGGTGCCATACCCCACCGAGGGGATCGTGCCGCCGGTGTTGAGCGCGAGGTGCCTCGCCATCACCACCGCCCAACGAGCTGACAGACTGATGCACAACGGCTGGTCCGCGGCACTTGCAGCACCGCATGAGATTGGAGAGGAAGAGGAGTGAGCAGCTAGCGTCTGGTTGCTGGTATGTAGCATGGTACACACCAGTACAAAGCTAATCCAAGAGAAAATCTAATTTATTAGGAATAAAGCTAATCTAAACCTGATGGCGTTTGTGCTCGGTCGCACGGTACAGATACGATAAAATATCACGTGGCCGCCTGCTTTAATCTATCCGCCGGGTCATCATCCCCTGGATGGATTTGATGGCCCGGCATCTCCCCCACCATCATGGAAGAAACCAGTGGAGAAACCTTTTTGTCGATATCGTAGCGTACCTAGTCCTATAATTAATGTTTTTTTTATCTCTACTTGTTTCATGGCACTCTTGAGAGCTTAGCATTGGTCTTAGCACTGAGGCAATATTTTTGTTATTTGCTTAATATTCCACACGAACGTTCAGTCTGGAACACAACAGCACGGCCATGTTATGAGCGGTAGGATCGGCCTTGCGACCACATGTGCATCTATATGGCTGACGTGTTGCACTACGCACCCACAACCCCGTTTTCACAGTTTAGATTGCTCCCATTTCGGACATAGCAAAACCTTTTTCTATTTTTGGTTTGAACTTAGGCAAAAATTGGAGGCTGTTTTTGTACAAAACTTTTCCAAAAAAAATCAGGACGGAAGTGTTAGGTGCATGGGGGTCCCAAAAATTTGAATGGATACATTAAGGAAGACCGTGATGGGCTTGGGCGTTCATTAACCAAACCAGAACTAGATTTTCTAGTGTTTGTCCTATCAACTAAGCTGCTAAACCTGATTGAGTGTGTCAACCATTTTGTTCTTTTTCCTTATCTTAAGGATAGTCTGTTTTGCTAGCAAATGATAGGTCCACAAAGAAACATTTCTTGAACAGACCAAAAGGAGTCCATACATCACTAGTATAACATTAGCGGCATATGACGGCCATATGATTTATGGCTTATCTTCCTAGACGAAGATATGTGAGTTTTTGAGGCTTATGTCATGTGCATCCACTTATACTTGCTTGCCATCTATAGATTATCCGAGACATATTTTGAAGTAGTCACATGGCCTTAATGGGGTCCGAGAAGATACCATGACCAGAGTTATTGGCCATGCCAATGTAGGGCGCGGTGACAATATCCAAATCGAGAGGCCCTATGTCACAGTGAAGGCGCTCTCTGTGGGTGCTAGAACGATTCTGCCAGGGTTTCACTCAGCCTGCGCATGTGTCTTCTACTCTTCTTCGACCCATGAGACGAGCTCAAACAAGTTTTTATTGTCCCTAAAGTTGGCGAGCCACATGTCGGTACTCCACCTCGAATTAGACGAAGTGTTCATCATGCAGCTGATTGTACTCCAATGTAAATGCATGGAGTATCCTCTCAGAAAAGAAACGAGTACTAGAAACCAGGGGTGGAATCATAATCTAACACTAAGATATTTTAGTAATTATATTTTTTGAGCAAATTAATAGTTATATTCCGACTGTGCAATTGGATACCGTAAATTTTCTCGTGTTTAAACATTGTCCAAGTTATTAATTGTACCCAAGTTGTGCACACTTTAGCTGTGCATGACTGTCTTGAAGTATCGGCGCTTGAGAAATGTGAGCAGAACAGGACTCAGCATGCATGCCACATTCTTTTTTTGTGCCGCTCCACTATTGGTGTTTATAATTTGGCACAGTCCTTGCTCGAACTCTCAGATCTGGCTACCACGTTTTGGCATCTGATCTGTCCATCGAAGCTTGGTGGACCTGCCTAACCTCTAGCAATAGCATGCCATGGAAAGCGATGGCCTCACTCACTATTTTGATCGTGTGGGAGGTTTGGAATGAGTGAAAAACATGTAACTTTTGTTACCTTTCCACCCTGCTTAATTCTGTCTTCTAGAAGATCAAGTCTAAGGCAGTCTCATCGGCCTTAGTAGGGGCAAAGCATTTGAGTTCTATAATGGCCTGAGAATAGTTATTTTTATATATTTCTTTCCTCATTGTTGCCCTTCTTTGTTATTGTCTTGATTCTCATTAATTCAAGAAATGTGGTATGTTTTTGCCCTGTAAAAACAAAAACCATCAGCGAAGCAGTCTCATCGGCATAGGATAGTCGTGGCATTGTAAGGATGATGCATGTTCAGTGGGACTGGATACAATGAGGCAGTCTGCACAAAATTGGGATATGTTGCAATGTTGAAGATTAGCATGTCGACACTTGACTTAGCAATGTTGCTTTCCGTACTGGAGGACGGTGCACACGATGCATGCCTATTGTATTGTAGGACACTGGCAAACCGGTGCAATGCATGACTATTATATTTTCACTTGTTGTCATTATGCGTTGGTCAGTCATGCTAGTTGTCATGCTTACCTTAATTACGACTAGGGGTGGGCGTTCGGTATAAACCGAATTTTCGGTTTCTACCGTTCGGTTTTTATTCAAATTCGGTTTCCAGAACTAGAAACCGAAAATGCCAACATAAATCAGAAAACCAAAAATTCGGTTAACCGACTGATTCGATAGGGTATTCGGTTAATACCGACTGGACCTTGCCTTTGTCGACTGTGGTCAGAGTGCAGTCTAATATAGCCGCAAGTCTCCACGTTTTCTTAGCAGCCAGGCGATGTGGGACTAAAATCGTGCTGGTCGGACGCTCGCACGCCCACTCCTTTTTTAGCGAAGAGCGACATGGGCTCGGAGGTCACAAGAAGATTGGGCCTTCATAGTACCACGTATGTATGGTCATCCCAAGCGAGTGCAGACATGCACCTAAAAAAAGAGTGTGGGCACACGTGAGGGCACTGACTCACGTGCGGCCTTGCTACGTCGTTTCTTTTTGTCGTTAGCTACGTAGGCACCAAGAAGCCAAGCTTTCTGTTGTTCATTGAGGTTACTTCGGTGTATGTTTCGGTGAATCGGTATTAAACCGAACCTGCCGAATTTAATTCGGTTAATACAACTAGAAACCGAAATTTACTATAGCAGCAAGAAAAACCAAAAATTCGGTTTTTTCGGTATCGGCTTCGGTTCGGTCTTCGGTTCATCGGTTTTTATGCCCACCCCTAATTACGACAGGGCCTTGATCACCTATAAATACTATACCAACACGATCTAAATACCATCCAGCGCCTACAAGTACAGCTAGGAACTAGTCACCAGCAATTGTTAAACAGACTCATCGGCTGGGCGGTACGATGGGAAGAGTCGAGCCCGCGGGTGCTGGTGGGGGTGGTGAGGGCACCGGGAAGACCTCCTGGCCGGAGGTGGTGGGGTGGCCGCTATAGAACGCGGTGGTATGGATGAAAGGCAATAGGTCCGACGTCTCGTTCATTATTGGCGGTACAGGCGGCCAATGGCTACCGGGCCACAACCCCTCACGTGTCGTCATCCTCTCCAATGAAGTTGGTGTCGTTGTGAAGACCCCCGTCATCGGCTAGCTCAACCTAGCTCAACGGGCAGGGCAGCTTAACTAGCTCCATGGACAGCGTAGTTGTGTTGTGCTTGTGCCCGCTGGTATCCCCACAATGACAGTGCTAGGTGCTGCGTGCTTGCTGTTGGTAGCACTTTAAATAATGTGTAACATTCCGTATTGATTAATGAAATAAAGCACAAAGATATAGGTAATCTATATATTCATTGTTCCCTCGTCGAAAGTCTGCACCATCGATTAAATCCACAACAAAAGAGGTCATATGGTCCACAACCGGGACGACATGCTCCAATGGTCCCAGAGAAAACGCAGTGATGTTAATTATGGTTTAGTGTACGGTGATTAGATAAGAGGTTAGTGCATATGGTGTATGTGATTGTGAGCTCGATTTTCTGCGAGTGGAAGGGGCTTGTTGTACCTAATTGTTTATTTGCATTTTTTGAAAAGTAGCACCATTTTTGCACTTTCTTTACTGACTGGGTGTTAATGCATGTTGAGTTTTTTATCTGGTGTAATGATCGGACACATCAAAATTGAAGTTTTAGTCGGATCGGGAAGGCCAAAGATTGTCAGTTGATGTCAACCATGATTTTGTGAAGATGGACGCTCAATAGAAGTCAAGATGCATAACATGGCTGCTGTATGGCTGCTGTAGTAATTTCCGTTTCAATTCATCTTTGCTTTCTCTTGCCGATCTTGTTAGCAACCTCTCTCAACCCTCAAAAAATATTTTATATAATCGAATTATTACTCTTTAATATGATACGATGTGAGACAACTTTTCACATTTCATCGAAGGTATCACAAGTAAAGACACACACACACACACACACACACACACACACACACACATATATATATATATATATAGTAAAATCAATAACACTCACAGTATTACATGTGTGATCCTTCTACAAGTAGATGCTATGTATACACGTGCTCCGGACAAATTTCATCAATAATCATATATGCATGACTATCGTATGTAAACCAAGGCACCAAACACATCGGAGGTGTCTTACCGCTGTGTCTGGAGTAATTACTCCCAGAGCCACCACGCCTGCCATGAAAGCGTATAAAAGAGCGCATGACTATCGGGAGGTGCGTGATGGACGGGCCTCACAACTGGCATTCCAGAGTGGTATGGAAGGATTAGAGGTCACGCTCAGCACTGATAAAGCGGTAGCGACTAGGACGGCGCGAGGGGTGCAGCCGTGCGGCAGCTGATGGGTCGAGAATGCCACCAATAAATTGAGCTACACGTGCGACGTGTGGGATAGGGAAAAGGAGATGGTAAAGACTGTCAGTTTAGTATATTCAGGAATGTTGTTTGCTTTCTGTTTATAAAATACTGTGCAAGGGTGTCCCCCAAAAGTAAAAGAATGAAAGAAACTTGATTTGAACATATTGGGCCGAGTTGTGTATTCACCACTCCACCACCGAACCACATGCACAAAATAAAATGATAAAATTTCAATACCACCGAACATGCCTAAATTTTTAGAACCATGGCCTAGATCTTGTTACCGCACAAGCTCCTGCGGTGAAGAACGGCCTGGCACTAACCACAGTATTCGGTTGCAACAAGCTCAGAAGTTGATCTTAATGGGTACATATGTAGTGGATGCGTGCAATAATTAAGTATAGAATTAATATACTCAGGTCTCAAAGTACTCATTATTCTAAACGAAATTGTACTCTACTTTAAAACTTAACCACTAAAAACATATTAATATAATTTATTATAATATTGTGTCTTTCTGGATTTTATGGTAAAAAAAATAGATATCACGTCAGTGTCCAAAACACAAATATTTGAAGACTTGATGTAGTAGCGAGCTCTAGCTCTGAAACCTGAGGGCAGGTTCTCTGGCTCGAGTTAGGTGACTTTGGATCAGACTTGTGGGCTGACCTGTTACACTAGTAGAAAAAGGGTCAAACGTGAAGCACATTAGTGTCGGTTTGTATTTGAGCCGGCACTAATATGCACATTAGTGCCGGTTCGTGGCGGCGATCAGTAGTACCGGTTCGTGGCGAACCTTTAGTACCGGTTCGTGGCATGAACCGGTACTAAAGAGGCTGTGTCATCCTGCGGTCAGGATATGGCCCCACCATCACCATTTAGTACCGGTTCGTACCACGAACCGGTACTAATGAGCGGTGCCGGTTACGGCAAGCTGTTTTTAGTCCCACCTCGCCAAGAGAGAGGCAATATGAGCTGTTTATAAGCCGTGAGTGCACAGACAATGACGAAGAGTTGCAATGCTCACCTACATGTTGGTTTGCTTCAAGCCTTGCGGAATAGTATAGATTGCACTGAGCTATGTGCAGTGGCTTAGTGCAATCTACACTATTCCGAATGGCTTGAAACAAATTAACCAACATTGCACCTCTTTTTTTATTTTTAATAACTTATTTAAACTCCGGACTTCTTTTGTGTTCAGTATGCAGCATTTAAAGCTTGTTATGCCTCAAGGTTGTTGTGGTTTGGAAATTATGGATTTGACAACCATGAATCGTAGCTTTTTGTGTAAGTGACTTGGGAAACTCAAGTTTGGCAAACTCTATTGACTAGTAGAAAAACGGTCAAATGTGAAGCACATTATAGTGCCGGTTTGAATTTGAGACGGCACGAATGTGACCATTAATGCCGATTCCAACGGCTAGGCGGGCTGCTACCATTAGTACCGGTTCGTTGCCAATCTTTAGCACCGGTTCGTGGCACGAACCGATACTAATGTACATCCCACCAATCAGGAAGAATCACACAGATCGTGTGTTTCTTTCTAGCTCTTGCGAGTCGTTAGATCAAGGGTGTGTTTCTTCCTAGCTCATGTGAGTCGTTGGATCGAAACTATCACAATCACTTTGTGAGCCAGACGACCCTATATATAGCCCATCTCTCGTCTTCGTCCCTGCATAAGTCTTTCAGTTCATCGACTACATACATCTACCAGTTCATCGACTGCATACATCTACCAGTTCATCGACTGAATACAAATCATTCGGATTCGCCATCATACGCCCAACCGTACATTCGATATGCATATATATGCATCACGAGCCACGGTAGGGCTGTATGATGGCGATACCTATTGGTTTGTTCTAGATCCGACATAAAAGGTTTGATACAACTTCTTTTTTGTAACATAAGATCTAACATTATTGCTTCTAGTAGTTCCCTTGATTCCACTAACGATTCTCTTAGCCAAGTTACACTTGAGCAAGAAAATAGCTTATAATTGAAGGGAAGAATCAAGGTGTTGGTTTTGAACGAAAGTTCAATGCCAATGGAGTTGAGTGGGAAGAAGATCAATACCCCAAAGACAAAGTTTGTTCCTCAACAAGAGAAGTATCCTACTTCCTTCAAGGGGACACAAGCTCAAGATGATCTTCTACATGTTGATTAGCTTCAAGCCTTGCGGAATAGCATAGATTGCACTGAGCTATGTGCAGTGCAGTCTATACTATTCTGATTGGCTTGAAGCAAATTAACCAGCATTGCACCTCTTTTTTATTTTTAATAACTTATTTAAACTCCGGACTTCTTTTATGTTCAGTATGCAGCATTTAAAGCTTGTTATGCCTCAAGGTTGTTGTGGTTTGGAAATTATGGATTTGACAACCATGAATCATAGCTTTTTGTGTAAGTGACTTGGGAAACTCAAGTTTGGCAAACTCTATTGACTAGTAGAAAAACGGTCAAATGCGAACTCTATTACATGGCCACACTTCAATGTTTTTTAAACTTATTTGAACTCCGGACTTCTTTTGTGTTCAGTATGCAGCATTTAAAGCGACGTCATCAATATCCAACATGTTCTGACATCATTTGTTGTTTTTCGGACATTTACCTAGCTAATTGTTTAGAGAGCTAAATGACCGTGAAATTGAAAATCACTAGAAAATGAATCCTGAAAATGTTGAAACTTGGCATGGTATCATCATATCACCCGCATAGCATGCGCGAAAGAGTAGAGAGGGTCACGGCAAAAACTGGACGCACTTCGTATACAAACTGGACCTACTCTTTCCGAGTATCAGGGTTTCGGACGAGAACTCATCTGTTAGATGGCCACTTCAATGTTTTTTATACTTATTTGAACTCCGGACTTCTTTTGTGTTCAGTATGCAGCATTTAAAGCGACGTCATCAATTTTCAACATGTTCTGACATCATTTGTTGTTTTTCGGTCATTTACCTAATTGTTTAGAGAGCTAAATGACCGTGAAATTGAAAATCACTATAAAATGAATCCTGAAAATGTTGAAACTTGGCATGGTATCATCGTATCACCCGCATAGCATGCGCGAAAGAGTAGAGAGGGTCACGGCAAAAACTGGACGCATTTCGTGTACAAAGTGAACAAACTCTTTCCGAGTATCAGGGTTTCGGACTATGCAAAAATAAGTAATGCAGAAAATAAAAGAACTATACAAAAAATTACTCAAAAATAAATAGAAAAAAATAAATAATGCAGAAAAAAAACTATATAAAAAACTACTCAAAAATAAATAAATAAAAATAAGTAATGCAGAAAAGAAAAAACTATATAGCAAATTTGTTGGCGCACTGCCCTGTGGGTCTACCAGACCTAGGGTGTGCAAATGCAGGCCCAGAAGGGCCAGCAGACTCACAGGGCAGCGCGCCCTAATTAATTAGGCCTAGAAGCCTGCTATATAGAGGAGTTCGAAGAGGTAGCCGCGGCTTGGTTTATAAACCAGTGCGGCTGCCCTTCGCCGGGCGAGGTGGGACTAAATTTTGGGGTGGCAGCGCAAACTCTGAATACAGCAAAAAAAACTAAATGAAAAAAGCCCACCTACTGGGCCACAGCGGCCTGCATACGACTAGAAACCCAACCTGTTGTTGGGCCAGGATGCAGGCCCGCAAGCCCAATAGGCCCCACAGGACAGAGTAGCAGAGGTAGGCCCAGAAGGCCTGCTTTAGAGAGGAGCGAGTGCCCCTCGGCTAGCGAGGTGGGACTAAACTTTTGTGCACCGCGGGTGGCAGCGCACCCCCTTTAGTACCGGTTCGTGGCTCCAACCGGTACTAAAGGGGGGTCTTTAGTACCGGTTCATGGCACGAACCGGTACTAAAGGGGTCGTTTCCCGCCGCTTGGCCGGGGGAAAATAGGCCTTTAGTACCGGTTGGAGCCACGTACCGGTACTAAAGGCCAATCCTATATATACAGCACTTACGAAAATTTCAGTTTCAACTCCACTTCGTCTCCAACCTCCGCCGCGCGCGCCGCTCGATCCCGTCGTCGCCGTCCGTCGTCATCGTCGCTGTCCCCGCCGCCGCCCGTCGTCGTCATCGTCTTGCGCTGTCGCGCGCCCCGAACGCCGCCGTCGTCCGTCGTCATCGCCGCGGCCGTACGTCTCTCTCTCTTGGTCTCGCACACACATACACACACACATATACGCACACACATACACACACACCGGCGCCCTTGCTCGTACGTACGGGGCGGCGGCATGACGTACGTCGTACGCCGGCGCGCACACACATACACACACACGCATACACACACACACATACACACATACGTACACACATATGTGTACGTATATATACACACATGCATACATTTTTAGTAAATGTTAGATTAATGTCGAATGTTAGATGCATACATTTACTTATTTTCTGTTTTTTAGAAAAGTTAATTAGATGATCGAATGTTAGATTAATGTCGAATGTTAGATGAATTAGCTAGCTAGATAGAAAAATTGTCGAACTAGAGATTAGAACTAGTTGAATAATTAATATAACTAGTTTATTTTCAATAAGAAAATTTAGGTATATGAGATTAGAACTAGTTGAATAATTAATATAACTAGTTTATTTTTAGTAAGAACATTTATATGAGATTAGAACTAGTTGAATAATTAATATAACTAGTTTATTTTTAGTAAGAAAATTTAGGTATATGAGATTAGAACTAGTTGAATAATTAATATAACTAGTTTATTTTTAGTAAGAAAATTTAGGTATATGAGATTAGAACTAGTTGAATAATTAATATAACTAGTTTATTTTTAGTAAGAAAATTTAGGTATATGAGATTTGATGATATAATTAAAATATTATTTGTTAATGAATTAGATAGAAAAGTTAAATATATAGTAATGTCAATTGAATATATAGTTACATATATTAATGTCAAATGTTAGATGAATATATATTTGGCTAGATATAGGTGTTTAATGTTTCACCTATATGAACATAGGAAATGTCATCTGACGACGAAAAAGATTTTATTATGTGCGAACACTGTGAAGACCAGCGCGGCCTGTGCGACCAAAATTTCCTTGTTGATGGTAGGCGCTTCAGCATCAAGCTGGATGAGACATTCGAAGTTGATACAGTAAGTCACTTTGTTAATTATTATTTGAATGCAAAACTTATGCTTCATTTGCTTCAACTTATAATTTTAAATTTTCACTACTCTACTAGCGCATCCTCTGCCATGCAAGAATTTTTGTCTTGGATAAGATAGGTTTCAGTGCTATAGATGATATGGAGGTAAAGAGAGTTTACTTGAAGACGCAGCATGGGTATACTTTCAACGTCAAATTATATAATGGAGACACATACACCCATTTTGAATGCAAAACTTGGCAATCACTATGCAAGGCTTATGCATTTGAGCCTGATATGGTTATCACCTTTGATATTCGTCCGGAAGATGATATTGAAGGTAATATAGACATCTGGGTCGATGTGCAAACGCCTCCAGTTCTACCATTTGGTGAGTTTTTCTCAACCATGCATGCATATGTTTATGTCTTTCGTGCAGTTTATTCAAAAATAGTTGACAACTATTTTGTATTGTCAGCTTATTTCGGTTCAAGCAAACATGTCGGGCGCTTGGTAGACAGGACCTACTACTGCCCCGGGGCTCAACTAAACTGCGAGGAGATAAGTCATTATGTTTAATGGCTTGAGGATCTTAATACTGTCAAGACAAATTTTTTCCCTACACTTAGAAATGTTAGTACTCAAAACGATGCGACCAATAGTGATCGTATTGAACTACGGTCACATCTATAATCAAAAGATTGTAAGATTTTAAATATTTGTCCTTAATTTAGTGCATCTTTTGCATACATTATTTTTGAAGCTAAACTTTCATTGCTTAGTATATTAATTACTATACGATGTTGTTCAACAGGGACTTCCGATGACAGTTGTGCCCCAGTGGATCGAGACAAAAGGTCGCATGTCAATGGTTAGCTTACGACCAAGATTTCCTACATTGCACATGAGTGCATTCAGGATTTCTAAAAGCGAAGAATGCTTAATAGTGAAAGATTGAAGCAAAATTGTTAACGACCGCAGAGAAGTACTAGGGGGCAGTACGGAGAAGCGCAACCCAAGATTAGGAGACAAATTCATCTGCATGCTCCAGTATGATGAATCATGAGAGCTATACATGTTCTATGCTATTCTACCTGAGAGGGAGTTGCCCGGTTTTCTACTAGTGTTAGAGGGCCAACATATCAGCTACTGCCAGCGGTGTAGCCAGCAATCTGACAAGGTTGCTTGTTAGAGGGCCTAAAATCTGAGCTACATACTTAGGACATATAGCCCGCAAATAAAAAATTGTGTACAGGTTTGAAGATTGGAACTGAGCTACATATAATAGGTAAGCTTCATCACACCAGAATATTGTTCCTGTTTCCACCACTGGCTACTTCTAAGTCAGTTTGCCTTATGTCAACAGAATCTCAACGCCTGGAAGCCTACACAACAGTTCTGGCGAGCTGCTCTCGGATAGCTCAAAAGCTTTGGGAATGGCTATCAAAGTTGTCCATAATTTTGCTTGATACATATGCTTATTATGACATAAACTCTCATAACGTGTGCATCTATTGATCCTTCTTATTAATGTGATGATGGTCTTCCCTAAAACACAATACTTAGCTAGCTCACACAAGCGATTAACAAACAGAAACTTTGTTTTATGCCCGGAATAATCAGACAATTTGCAACGTTGATTCCTGCACTTGGCAACGGTGTGGACGATGCACCCGTGAAACAGACGGTTGCTTATTCAGCTCTACCAAGCGAGACCGGTGTACCCGATGCACGCTCTCATTATCAAGCGTCAGCTTGTCACACTAACATAGTTTCAAAAAATAAAAAGCAAGCTTCTCACACTCACAAATGCTCACCGTGTCCACCTCACACTCAGTCACAAATGCTCCTACAATTACCGCCTGATCTCCTATCCTGGCTTCACATCCTACAAACGCAGACCACAAGTTGAGTACATCCTCCTTGAAACTATGGGAAGAGCGGAGCTCGCGGGTGTAGGAAGAGGATCGAGGTCGTTGTGGCCGGAGGCGGTGGCGCTGCCGGTGGCCACCGCGGCACTCCTGATCAATGGGGACTGGCCCGGCGTTGCGGTTACGTTAATCATGGAAACGGAACCCGCTAGAGGGCCAGGCCGCCCCGACCCTAAGCGTGTCATCCTCGTGTCCGACGCGGCTGACATCGTCATCAAGACCCTGTTGTCGGCTAGCCTAACACGCCTATAGTGCAACTCCTATACACATTGTTTGATGTTGCGCATGTATCGTATTTCCTAATACTACTACTTACTATTCTCTCTGTCCCACAATATAAGACATTTTTGCAAAAAATAAATTCTTATATTATGAGACAGAGGGAGTATATAATAAATTTGTGATCGATGTGCTGCTCAGTCGGTTATAGATAAGGTATTGCTCTTGTGCACTTTAAACAGTCTGCGGGAATAAGAAAAGCATTTGATCGATACCCTTTTGTTTGTACATAGTAAATAATGAAATATCTAGATAGTAAATATATGTCTGTTATTCACTAATTAAAAATTTACATATCTATTAGTTGGAGTTAGCTTTACGTTGCATTTTGTTTGCATTAACATCATGTTCACATCATTGCGAGCTTGAAGCAATCTGCTTGAAAAGTTATGAATTGATTTAGTCATCTATGGAACAAATGTTTGGCAATATTCATCGGCCGGGAGATAATTTGTGCCATCTGATTTAGGCTAGTGGCTATGTGCATGTGTGACTACAACAATGCATGATGCCAGACATCGGCAGAGACGCCAGCAAACCGTAAAACCATATGTTGCACCCTTACACTGATAGAAAAAGGGCCTACAGTCCCGGTTCGTAAGGGCCTTTAGTCCCGGTTCCTGAACCGGGACTAAAGTGTCGGTACTAATACCTCCCCCCTTTAGTCCTGGTTCAGTCCAGAACCGGGACTAAAGCCCCTCCACGTGGGCAGTGCGCAGAGCCCAGGCAGGAGACCCTTTGGTCCCGGTTGGTGGCACCAACCGGGACCAATAGGCATCCACGCGTCAGCATTTCTGTGGCTGGGGTTTTAGTTTTTTTTGAAAGGGGGGAGGGTTGGGGGTTTTGGGGGTTAATTTAGGTGTTTCATATATTGTGTTAGCTAGCTATAATTAATATAGAGAAGTGTCCTCTCTTATGTTCGTGCTTGGTCGACGCTACGTACTATACATACGTATAGAGAGGACTAGACACGCTGGCTAGCTAGTAAGCAAACGAAGGAAAAAGAAGATCGTCATGAACATATATACATACCGAGAGAAGTGATATCGACCACCTCTCCTACTCCGAGAGATTGGTCGAACAACAAGTTCTCGTATATCTATCTGACACTACCGGCTACATATATACAGTAATTATCTCTTACAAATATAATCATACGGACTCAGGTTTAACATAGAATTCTCCGTCTTCAGGGATCACGTGGTCAAGAAAGAATGCCGCCAATTCCTCTTGAATTCCTCGCATGCGAGCTGGTGCTAGGAGTTCATCCCGCTTCCGAAACATCTAATTTAAAGAAGGGGGTCAATACATATATATATGAATGAATGAAACTCAACACAAATGATGGTAATAAAATAAAATTGTGAATGTTGTTATTTACGTACTTCATATTGTTCCTCAGTGTAGCCCCGCTCACAGGTCGTGTGGCGGATGGACTCGCAAACATAGTATTCACAGAAATCATTCCCTTGTTCCTGCCACAACCACTTTACAAGAAATAGAGGTTAATCAAACTGATAAGCAAGAATGCCAAATGGTATTGATGAAACTAGCGCTTGAATGACTAGTAGATGCGCTTAAAATGCTACTATAGCTACTACTTACTTTCGGGTGTCTAAATTGCAGCTCCTTCGGCAGTCCCGGAGCTTTTCTGGTGAATTTTCTCCAAACCCTGCCGGACAAAGAAAACAATTACTTGATATATCAGGAAATGAACAAAGTTGCTGATATGGTGGATAATGATCGATTTAACTTACTTCTCGAGTATTTGAGTCATGTCTGCATAGTCCTTGGGATCTTTTCGTCTTGAGTCTAAGACGGCTAGTCCCTGCTCAAGCTTAATATGTAGGAAAATATAGTGGTAACTGCACACGCATGCATAACTCATCAATTACATTACTATAACCTTGACTAATATATAAGGGAAACCGAATACGCACAAGACAGTAACACTCACTTGAAGTTGTAAGGAAAGAGTATTATATCTTTGTTTTGATTTATTATCAACGATTGTAGCATGCTGGCCTCGATTTCTGCGGCATGAAATTTAACCTGAGTTGCATCTATGAGATATGTGTTAATGAACCCAATCACCGACTTGTCTTTTCTTCAATTCGACAATCTTCAATCTGCATAATATAGTGAGGATGATTATAAATACATGCAATGAAAGAGCTAAGCTATATAGAGAAACTTAATGACAGAAGTAGTACTACTTACAGACAGTAGCAGGCGACCGTTGTTTTATCGAGGGCCAATTGATTGAAAAACTGATAGAACTCCTCAAATGGAACAGGCAACAGATCAATTCCAACGAGGTCATGCTCCTTTTTAACTCTCACATACAAAGTACTCCTCCCCCCAGAGTCTCTGCAGATTTTCAAGTACCAATCATGCAATCTTCGCATCATCGTTGATAGAGATCTTTCATCTTTGACGAGAGGCTTCCCGTACTCGTATCTTTGCATCTGCATGTCCATGGGTTCATAATGTACTTCGTCGGGCAGGTAATCTGCAAGATTATTATAACCGGGCACCATCCTCGGATCATTAGCGACGTTGTGGCTAGGCACCTTGAGCAGGGGGCACGATTGCTTCGCTTGTTTGCCGAGCTGGGCAATTTGTTTCCCAGCTCGTCGTTTTTTCAGCCTTTCATCACTGACAGTACTTCCCGACCGCTCCGCTTCGGCAAATTCTTTTCCAATAATGCGGTCATAGTTTCCTTTCGGCGGATCAGACTTTGGTGGTTTTGTCAGGGCAGCCAGAGTGCGCTTCACTTTCACCCGATCTACCTTCTCCTCCGGAGGTGGATGTTTCTTTGCTTTCACCCCTTCAAAGAATTTCCTCACTTCTTCTCGCGCGATCTCGGCGTTCTCCTCCTGGGTCCTCTCGTATGGTAACTTCTCTGGAGTCTTCAGAGAAGGACCGAATCTGTATGTCCTCCCGCCTCTGGTTGTACTGCTAGACGCCGACCGAGCAGACGAAGCGGTTGTCTTCTTTACTTGCTTAAGAGGCGGAGGAGAAGGACTACGACCCGCCGGAGCAGCTGGAGCGGCGGCAGGTCTCTTCTGCCCTTGCTGACGAGGCGGAGAAGGAGGAGGTTGGCTGCTCGGGCGCGTCGGCGCAGGCGGAGACGGAGGCGGAGTGCCGCCACGCGCCGGAGAAGGAGCCGGCCGAGGGCCCTGATCGTCACTCGCCGAAGGAGGAGGCGGTGGAGGAGGCGGAGTGCCCTGACTCGCCGGAGGAGGAGGAGGAGGCGGAGGCGTCCAGTTCGGAAGGTTGATGAGGTCCTTCCGCCATAGGCATGGAGTCTTCAGAGCAAACCCCAGCCGAGTCTCCCCTTCACCGGTAGGGTGGTCAAGCTGGAGGTCCTCAAATCCCTCCGTTATCTCATCCACCATCACCCTAGCATATCCTTCTGGAATCGGCCGGCAGTGAAAAGTTGCGCCGGGTTCAGTAGGATAAACAGAGCCAACAGCCGCCTTGACCTTCAAATTCATCCATTGCGTCATAAGGTGGCAATTTTGAGACTCTGTTATAGCATCCACAGGATAGCTGGCAGGAGCCGTCAAGGCATGCTGCAGCTGAAGCAGCTCGATGGAAGCCACGCTGCTTCTGCGCTGAGATGGCGGGGTAGCTTCGGGGGAGGCTTCGGCAGTATGTTTGCTGTGATTTGCTTCTCGTTCCTCTATTGCTTGTACCCTTGCATGCAGTGCCTGCAGTTCGGTCTGCTGCACTTTTTTCCTCCTCTCATGGGATTTGTAACCGCCTACGTCCGGAAACCCAACCTTGCACGGAACGGAGCCTGGCGTGCCTCATGTCCGTCCAGGGTGCTCAAGATTCCCGAGGGCCATTGTGAGCTCGTCGTGCTCTCTGTCTGGAAAGAACGTCCCTTCCTGCGCTGCGTCGATATAGTGCTTAAGCTTACTGACTGGTATGTCCATTTGTTCGTTCGTCCAAATGCATTTCCCTTTTTCAGGGTCCAAGGTTCCGCCAGCCCTGAAGAACCAAGTCTGGCAACGGTCTGGCCAGTTATTTGTCTCTGGTTCGATCCCTTTATGAACCAGATCATTCTCAACCTTGGACCACTTAGGCCGGGCTACGAGGTAGCCACCTGACCCCGTGCGATGGTGAAGCTTCTTCTTCGCGGCATTTTGCTTGTTTGTCGCCGACATCTTCTTACTCTTTTTCGATGTCTTGTAGGCCACAAATGCGGGCCAGTGATCTCTGATCTTCGCATATTTGCCCTTGAATTCTGGTGTCTCTTTTTTATCGACAAACCTATTCAGCTCTTTATTCCACCTCCTGAATAGATATGCCATCCTCTTCAGAGCAAAAGACTTGATTAATTTCTCTTTCATTGGGTTCTCTGGATTATCCTCTGGCGGTAGGGTGAAATTTGACTTCAGCTCAGTCCAAAGATCATTTTTCTGCATATCATTGACATAAGACACCTCAGGGTCTTCTGTAGCCGGCTTAAACCATTGCTGGATGCTTATCGGGATCTTGTCCCTAACCAGAACCCCGCACTGAGCAACAAATGCACTCTTTGTCCGGAGGGGTTCAATAGGTTGGCCGTCGGGCGCGATTGCTGTGATCTCAAGCTTTTCATCCGAGCTCAACTTTTTCTTCGGGCCTCGTCTCTTTACCGAAGTTGTGCTCGATCCGGAGGGCTAGAAAAAAGAACAAAGACTTAATTAATATGTGTACATACCAAAACAATGAATGCATCAATCAGCTAGTCAGCATAGGCTTAACTAATATATATACCTGGCCGGACTCGGTTCGGTCACCGGAGCCGTCATCACGGTCTCCTTCTTGCACCGGCATTGGGTCACCGGCGCCGTCCTCATGTTCTTCTTCTTGCACCGGCATTAGGTCACCGTAGCCAGCTTGTTCACCCTCTCCTTCCAGACCATCGATATCGTTGAGATAGTACGAGACGGCATCACTTCCTTGTGCGATTATCTCCCTCAACAACGCTTCTTTTGTTGCTTCGTCTAGGGCGGTGTCCATAGTTTCTACAAATATTTACAACATGGCAATTATTATTCAAACATGACAGATGGATATATTAGTGCCAAACGTAGAACTAGCTACCTAATCATAGTAAGCTATCGGGAGGGGGTATATATCGACAACGACGACACTACATCTATATATGTCCCTCGACGACCCTCGTTCCCAATAAAAAAAGAGGAAGAAGAAGAAAAAAAAGAGGAGAAGAAAGAATAGAGGTCTTCTCTATTCTTTCTTCTCCTCTTTTTTTTCTTCTTCTTCCTCTTCTTTTTTTATCCTCTTCTTCCTCTCATGTTCGAGAGGATCGCCTTGGGGTCGGGAGGTTGCCTAGTGTCAAAGGATTCAACAAAACCATGTCTTCATCATTAGGCGAAAGTAACATGTGCATGATGGTAGGAAGCTCTTCAAAGTTGTTCTGGAACGGAGTCCCAGATAGGATAATTCGCTTTTTGGTACAAAGTTCAGCAAGAGCCTTCCGAATATCGCTATTTGGAAGGCCTTTGCTGAATTCGTACCAAAAGGCGGATTATTCTATCCGGGACTCCATTCCAGAACAACTTTGCAGAACTTCGTACCAACATGCCCTGGTTACTTCCGGCTAATGATGAAGGCATGGATTTCTTCAATACTTTGACACTAGGAAACCTCTCTCGACCCCTCGGCGATTCTTGACCCCTCGAACCCTCAACGACCCTGAAACCCTCGACCCTTGACCCCTTAACGACCCTCGACCCTCTACCCTAGTTCCCGACCCTCGACCAATAGAGGAGAAGAAGAAAGGAATAGCTAGAGGAGAAGATCGAAGAAAAAAAGAAGAAACAAAAGAGGAGAAGAAGAAAGGAATAGTGGAGAAGAAGAGAAAATAGAAGAGGAGAAGAAGAAAGGAACTATTCCTTTCTTCTTCTCCTCTTCTTTTTCTTCTGTTTTCTTCTTCTTATTTATTTCTCCTCTTCTTTTCGGTAGAGGAAACCCTAAATAGCTAGCAAGTATCGTGGGTGTGAGATACATGTGGCCTTCGGTGTCGGACACTACATCCACGTCCCACAAGTGACGTGGGCGTCGAAACCCGCACCACTTGTGGGATGTGGATGTAGTGTCCGACACCGACGGTACATGTATCTCACACCGACGATACTTTCTATTTAGGGTTTCTCGACCCTCGACCCTCGACCCCTAGGCGACCGTCGATCCCTCTCTTTTTTTTCTTCCTCTTCTTTTTTATCCTCTTCTTCCTCTACCGCTCGGCGACCCTCGACGACCCTCGTTCCCGATAAAAAAAAGAGGAAGAAGAAGAAAAAAAAGAGGAGAAGAAAGAATAGAGGAGATCTTCTCCTCTATTCTTTCTTCTCATCTTTTTTCTTTTCTTATTCCTCTTCTTTTTTTATCCTCTTCCTCCTCTCATGTTCGACGACCCTCGACCCCTCGGCGACCCTAGACCCCCTCTCGACCCCCTCTTCTTCTCCCTCTTCTTCCCCTTCTTCCCCGCCTAAAATGACCTAAAATGAAAATAACCTAAAATTCACTAAAGTTATCGATGACCCTCTTCTCCCCTCTTCTTCTCCTTTCTTACATATATACATTATAGCCACATACACATATATGAACAGAAAAAATAGACATATACATTGTTCACATACACATATACATTTTATGAACAGAAAAAATCCTAGTTTTTCTAAAAAACAGAAAAAAAATAGAAAAAATCCTAATTGTTCACATACACATATACACATATATGAACAGAAAAAATAGACATGTATGAACAGAAAAAAATCCTAATTTTTCTAAAAAACAAAAAAAATAGAAAAAACCCTAATTGTTCACATACACATATACACATATATATATGAACAGAAAAAATAGACATATACATTAGAAAAAATGTATGAACAGAGAAGAGGGAGAAGAAGGCGCACGGGGGCGCGACGAGGGCGGCGGCTCACAGCGCGGGCGCCGGCGACGGCGAGCACGGGGCAGGGACGGCGAGCACGGGGCGGCGACGGCGAGCAAGGCGCGCGGGGGCGGGACGAGGACGGTGGGGGCGGCGAGGGCAGGGGCGACGGCGACGGCGAGCACGGGGCAGGGGCGCGGGGCGACGGCGACGGCGAGCACGGGGCAGGGGCGCGGGGCGACGACGGGGCAGGGCGCGGCGACGGCGACGAGGAGGACGAGCAGCCTGGCGGCGTCGGCGATGGGGAATGGAGCAGCTGGCGAAAATTTCGCAAGTGCTGTATATATAGGCATAGCAATGGTCCCGGTTCGTGGCACGACCCGAGACCAATGCCCCCCTTTGGTCCCGGTTGGTGCCACGAACCGGGACCAAAGGCCAATTTTCAGCAGCCCAAAGGGCGGGAAGCGGCGGCCTTTGGTCCCGGTTGGTGGCACCAACCGGGACTAAAGGGGGGCAATGGTCACGGTTGGTGCCACGAACCGTGGCCAATGCCACCTTTAGTCCCGGTTGGTGCCACCAACCGGGACCAATGCCCTTGTGCTGCCCGCGTCCAAAAGTTTAGTCCCACATCGCTAGCTGAAGGGCGCCGGCACTTGCTTATAAGCGCTGCTGTGCCACCCATTTCGAGCTCCTCTCTAATGCAGGCTTTCGGGCCTAAACGTGCTACTGCTTGTGGGCCTATTGGGCCTCTTCGGGCCTGAATCTTGGCCCATGTAGGGTTTCTAGTTGTATTCAGGCCGTGGAGGCCCAGTAGATCGCATTTTTTTGGTTTTTTCTTTTTTATTTCTACATTTTTTTGGTTTTTTATTTTTTTATTTCTACTTAAAACTAAATACTTATAGTTTTTTAGTGATTTCTTTTTGCTTTTAGGTCAAAAAAAATTATAAACTTCCTGTTAGTGCCATTAGTTTTAAATTTTGAATAGTTTAAATTTGAATTTTTAAAAATTTGTGTGAATCACTAGTTTATGAATAACTTTACTCTAAAAATAGAATTGTTTTCTATTTATTTTTTATTTATACTTACAACTAAATACTTATAGTTTTTTAGTGATTTCTTTTTGCTTTTAGGTCACAAAAATTATAAACTTTCTGTTAGTGCCATTAGTTTTAAATTTTGAATAGTTTAAATTTGAATTTTTAAAAATTTGTGTGAATCACTAGTTTATGAATAACTTTACTATAAAAATAGAATTTGTTTTCTATTTATTTTTTATTTATACTTACAACTAAATACTTATAGTTTTTTAGTGATTTCTTTTTGCTTTTAGGTCACAAAAATTATAAACTTTCTGTTAGTGCCATTAGTTTTTAAATTTTAAATAGTTTAAATTTGAATTTTTAAAAATTTGTGTGAATCACTAGTTTATGAATAACTTTACTATAAAATTAGAATTTTTTTCTTCTTTGCTATTTATTTTTTATTTATACTTACAATTAAATACTTATAGTTTGATTTTAGGTCACACAAATTATATTCTTTTTGCTATTGAAGAATATTATAGTTTTATTTTAGTTGATCATAACATAATATTTTAATTGATTGTTTTTATTTTCATAAAAGTTTTGTAGTTCATTCTGTTTGCTATTAATTCATTCTTTGAGCTAAATGACTCTGAAATTGGAAAGCATTTCAAAATGAACTTTGAAAAGGTTGAAAGTTGGCATGGTATCATCATTTCACCCACATAGCATGTTCCAAAAAGTAGAGAGGGTTACGACAAAAACTTGATGCACTTCGTGTACAAAATGGACAATCACTTTCGAAGTATCAAAGTTTCAAACCATAAGACATGAAAGCATTTCAAATGAACTCTGAAAAAGTTGAAAGTTGGGATGCATGGTATCATAATTTCACCCACATAGCATTTTCTTATTGCGGGAGAAAGTCTTCACTTTTTCTTCGCTTGTGTCATTTGCTTATTGCGTCGTAACCATGGATAATCTTCATTGTTTATCAGGATGCTTGGGTCAGCCTTGACATTGAAGGGAGGAATTTCATGAAACTTTTCATAATCTTCAGACATGTCTGTCTTGCCGTCCACTCCCAGGATGTCCCTTTTTCCTGAAAGAACTATGTGGCGCTTTGGCTCATCGTATGATGTATTCGCTTCCTTATCTTTTCTTTTTCTCGTTTTGGTAGACATGTCCTTCACATAGATAACCCGTGCCACATCATTGGCTAGGACGAACGGTTCGTCAGTGTACCCAAGATTTTTCAGATCCACTGTTGTCATTCCGTACTGTGGGTCTACCTATACGCCGCCGCCAAACAGAATGACACATTTGCACTTAAACAAAGGGACCTTAAAATCAGGTCCGTAGTCAAGTTCCCATATGTCCACTATGTAACCATAATATGTGTCGTTTCCTCTCTCGGTTGCTGCATCAAAGCGGACACCGCTGTTTTGGTTGGTGCTCTTTTGATCTTGGGCGATCGTGTAAAATGTATTCCCATTTATCTCGTATCCTTTGTAAGTCAATACAGTCAAAGATGGTCCCCTGGACAACAAGTACAACTCATCACAAACAGTGTTGTCACCTCTGAGACGTGTTTCCAACCAACTGCTGAAAGTCCTGATGTGTTCACATGTAATCCAGTCGTCGCATTGCTCCGGGTGTTTGGAGCGCAGACTGTTCTTGTGTTCATCGACATACGGGGTCACCAAGGTAGAGTTCTGTAGAACTGTGTAGTGTGCTTGAGACCAAGAATATCCGTCCCTGCATATTATTGAGTCTCTTCCAAGAGTGCCTTTTCCAGTCAGTCTCCCCTCATACCGCGATTTAGGGAGACCTATCTTGTTAAGGCCAGGAATGAAGTCAACACAAAACCCGATAACATCCTCTGTTTGATGGCCCATGGAGATGCTTCCTTCTGGCCTAGCGCGGTTATGGACATATTTCTTTAGGACTCCCATGAACCTCTCAAAGGGGAACATATTGTGTAGAAATACGGGCCCCAGGATGACAATCTCGTCGACTAGATGAACTAGGACGTGCGTCATGATATTGAAGAAGGATGGTGGGAACACCAGCTCGAAACTGACAAGACATTGCGCCACATCACTCCTTAGCCTTGGTACGATTTCTGGATCGATCACCTTCTGAGAGATTGCATTGAGGAATGCACATAGCTTCACAATGGCTAATCCGACGTTTTCCGGTAAACGCCCCCTCAATGCAACCGGAAGCAGTTGCGTCATAATCACGTGGCAGTCATGAGACTTTAGGTTCTGAAACTTTTTCTCTGGCATATTTATTATTCCCTTTATATTCGACGAGAAGCCAGTCGTGACCTTCATACTAAGCAGGCATTCAAAGAAGATTTCTTTCTCTTCTTTCGTAAGAGCGTAGTTGGCAGGACCTTTATACTGCTTCGGAGGCATGTCGTCTTTTTCGTGCAAATGTTGCAGGTCCTCCCGTGCCTTCGGCGTATCTTTTGTCTTCCCATACACGCCCAAGAAGCCTAGCAGGTTCACGCAAAGGTTCTTCGTCACGTGCATCACGTCGATTGAGGAGCGGACCTCTAGGTCTTTCCAGTAGGGTAGGTCCCAAAATATAGATTTCTTCTTCCACATGGGTGCGTGTCCCTCAGCGTCATTCGGAACAGCTAGTCCACCGGGACCCTTTCCAAAGATGACGTAGGGTAAATCATTGACCATAGCAAGCACGTGATCACCGGTGCGCATGGCGGGCTTCTTCCGGTGATCTGCCTCGCCTTTGAAATGCTTGCCTTTCTTTCGACATTGATGGTTGGTCGGAAGAAATCGACGATGGCCCAGGTACACATTCTTCCTGCATTTGTCCAGGTATATACTTTCAGTGTCATCTAAACAGTGCGTGCATGCGTGGTATCCTTTGTTTGTCTGTCCTGAAAGGTTACTGAGAGCGGGCCAATCGTTGATGGTCACGAACAGCAATGCCTTAAGGTTAAATTCCTCCTGTCTGTGCTCATCCCACGTACGTACATCGTTTTCATTCCACAGCTGTAAAAGTTCTTCAACTAACGGCCTTAGGTACACATCAATTTCGTTGCCGGGTTGCTTAGGGCCTTGGATGAGAACTGGCATCATAATGAACTTCCGCTTCATGCACATCCAAAAAGGAAGGTTATACATACATAGAGTCACGGGCCAGGTGCTGTGATTACTGCTCTGCTCCCCGAAAGGATTAATGCCATCCGCGCTTAAAGCAAACCATACATTCCTTGGGTCCTTTGCAAACTCATCCCAGTACTTTCTCTCGATTTTTCTCCACTGCGACCCGTCAGCGGGTGCTCTCAACTTCCCATCTTTCTTTCGGTTCTCACTGTGCCATCGCGTCAACTTGGCATGCTCTTCGTTTCTGAACAGACATTTCAACCGTGGTATTATAGGAGCATACCACATCACCTTTGCAGGAACCCTCTTCCTGAGGGGCTCGCCGTCAACATCACCGGGGTCATCTCCTCTGATCTTATACCGCAACGCACCGCATACCGGGCATGCGTTCAGATCCTTGTATGCACCGTGGTAGAGGATGCAGTCATTAGGGCATGCATGTATCTTCTCCACCTCCAATCCTAGAGGGAATACGACCTTCTTTGCTGCGTATGTACTGTCGGGCAATTCGTTATCCTTTGGAAGCTTCTTCTTCAATATTTTCAGTAGCTTCTCAAATCCTTTGTCAGCCACAACATTCTCTGCCTTCCACTGCAGCAATTCCAGTACGGTACCGAGCTTTGTGTTGCCATCTTCGCAATTGGGGTATAACCCTTTTTTGTGATCCTCTAACATGCGATCGAACTTCAGCTTCTCCTTTTGACTAATGCATTGCGTCCTTGCATCGACAATGACCCGGCGGAGATCATCATCATCGGGCACATCGTCTGGTTCCTCTTGATCTTCAGCAGCTTCACCCGTGGCAGCATCATTGGGCACATCATCGTCTGGTTCCTCTTGATCTTCACCAGCTCCCCCCGTTGCAGCATCACCGTATTCAGGGGGCACATAGTTGTCATCGTACTCTTCTTCTTTGCCGTCTTCCATCATAACCCCTATTTGTCCGTGCCTCGTCCAAACATTATAGTGTGGCATGAAACCCTTGTAAAGCAGGTGGGAGTGAAGGATTTTCCGGTTAGAGTAAGACCTCGTATTCCCACATTTAGTGCATGGACAACACATAAAACCATTCTTCTTGTTTGCCTTAGCCGCATCGAGAAACTCATGCACACCCTTAATGTACTCGCGGGTGTGTCTGTCACCGTACATCCATTGCCGGTTCATCTGCGTGCATTATATATAATTAAGTGTCCAAATTAATAGAAGTTCATCATCACATTAAAACCAAAGTGCATACATAGTTCTCATCTAACAACATATACCTCTCCAGAGCATCTAATCAATTAAACCATACATTGAAACTATGTAAAACATTTCAATGCGAAAACAAATGCGATCATAATCGCAACCAAGGTAACAATTGATCCAACGGCATAATGATACCAAGCCTCGGTATGAATGGCATATTTTCTAATCTTTCTAATCTTCAAGCGCATTGCATCCATCTTGATCTTGTGATCATCGACGACATCCGCAACATGCAACTCCAATATCATCTTCTCCTCCTCAATTTTTTTTATTTTTTCCTTCAACAAATTGTTTTCTTCTTCAACTAAATTTAACCTCTCGACAAGGTCGGTTGGCATTTCCGATTCACATACATCCTAGATAAATAAAATCTATGTCACGTTGGTCGGCATAATTTTCATAAACAATAAATGAACCAATAGTTATAAAGATAATATACATACCAAATCCGAATCATAGACAGGACGAGGGCCGACGGGGGCGGATACCAAAACCATCGCACTATATAAGATGCAATAATAAATGTAAGAAAATGATACAAGTATCTATCTAAACATACAAGTAAGAATATTTTTCCTTTCAGAAAGAAGATAAGAATAAGAGGCTCACCACGGTGGTGTCGGTGATGAGATCGGCGCGGGTGATCGACGGCGGTGAAGACGGGGACGGGGCGTGACGGACGGCTAAATCTAGACAAATCTCGAGGAAAATGGAGCTTGGAGGTCGAGCTTCGAGAGGAGAAAGCTTAAGTAGTGTGGCTCGGGCATTCCATCGAACACCTCATGTGCATAGGAGGTGAGCTAGAGCACCACAAAGGCCTCTCCCCCTCGGCCAGAAAAAACAGAGCACTCTGCTCTGCTCTTGCGCGAGGGGGTATATATAGGCAATTCATTGGTCCCGGTTCGTGGCATGAACCGGGACTAAAGGGGAGCCTTTGGTCCCGGTTCAAGCCACCAACCGGGACCAATGGTGGTGGGCCAGGAGGGAGGCCCTTTGGTCCCGGTTCGTCCCACCAACCGGGACCAAAAGGTCCAGACGAACCGGGACCAATGGCCCACGTGGCCCGGCCGGCCCCCTGGGCTCACGAACCGGGACCAATGCCCACATTGGTCCCGGTTCAAGACTGAACCGGGACTAATGGGCTGAGGCGGCCTGGACCATAGCCCCTTTTTCTACTAGTGTTAGTAGATTTCTTTGACAATTAGACTAAGGCTCATCGTAATGAAAGTAACATAGATAGCAGTATCATGCATGTCAACTAGGCATTTTTGTGGAGGTGGCACACAATTAAAAAAAAAGAGATTTGAGTATCATGATATGATACCGTATCATATTAAAGTACTAGTATGTGTCATGCATGGCAATACGTAAGGCCAATATAATACTATGCATTGTGAAGTAGTATCATATAGTAATGATATTAATATATGATACTCCCCCATTGTGACTAGCCTAAGTAAAATTTTACTCCCTGCGACCCATATTATTTGTTCGTCGGAGTACTACTTAGATTGGTCGTAATGGGGAGTATTATATACTAGTATATTCATGTATATGATACTAATATATGATACTACGCCACGTCCATAGTGCATGGTATATATTGATGTCATAGATGATTTTATTTATTACCATGCATGACACATAGTAGCACGTCATTTAATATGATACGGTATCATGATATGATACTCAACCCTGTCTTTCTTCATTTACTTCTATGCCATCTGATCAAAATTGCGTAGTCATATGCATAGTAAGTTCTATGATATTATCATTACGGGCGGCCTTAGTTGCAAATGTTTGTACTTCAACTATTTCTCTTATACGTACAGTTTGATTGGCACAAACTAATCTAACGTGAAAAATGAACTGATCTTTTTTTATATATAGTTTGGCCTCTCTTTCGTCAGCCGGCAATACGCACATGGATCGGTGTGCAAGGCCTATCGATGCGACCGAGGTTACCTGTACCCTTCTCTTATGAACCGAGAGTTCCGACGGGCGATAGAAGGTGGGCGACGGCTGGCATCTCACGAAGCAAGAGTAGGTGGCAGGTTGGAAACTATGGATTAAAGGAGACATAAACTATTTGTTCATGCATACTGGTACTAGCATGGTCCTTTTTCTTTTCCTATATAAGATTTGGGATTTCTATTAGTACATGGGCCTTAGCTATGGGAGGGATAGCCACACACAGAGTGGGGTTGGGCAGCCTCCAATGGCTTGCACAGTCTCACACCTCCGCGCGACACCCGGCCCTTGCTGCGCCTTGACCTACGGCCACCACGGGAGTCCGGGGCTGCCGCATTGGCTTATCGTGCCGCATAGCATTAAATAGCCGCAAGGAGCCACCATGGACGGCCTCAGCAGCATGACTGTGTACACTGCGAGACCCCCCCCCCCCCCCAACGTTCCGAGGCAGGGACGAGGGGGGGGGGGGGTGGGTGGGGGGCTGCGTTGCGTTAGGGTTCCCCCATGTCGCTTCAAACAGAAGCGGCACGGGTGTGGTTACCTTGTATATATACTTTTGGATTTTTCTCATTTCGAGGATTCTGTCTTGTTGGCGATCGGTTTGTTTGTTATAAGGACGCTTACTTCTGCGGCAAGATGAACGGGAGTTTCTAAATTAAACCATGTAGCGACCATTCCTGAATTTCGCACAGGACTTGTGTGGAAATGTCTCAACGAGGATTTTCCACCAATTGAATTTGTTCATTTCATGATGACATTTGAACAGTTTGCTCTACAGTATGTAATAAATTGGAGACACAACTAATCAATGCAAGATGAATAATGCAGCCTTGGAATCTTTATGGAACCAGCGGCAAGACATTACCATCACATATACACAGGTGCTATCTTAGCAAACACAACTATGCAGCTACTATCTTGTCCTTGGGAATTAATCCTATGAGTTCTGCAATCTTCAGCTTCTTCCTGGCATACTGCTCATACGTTCCAGAACACAAACTCTGAAAATGGGAAGAGTAAGATACTACATAAAAAATTTCAAGTGGATACAATGTTGTTTGACAATATCTACCCAACAAACATACCGTCCAACGAATTTCTTGTGCAATAAGCTCACGGGCTTTATACTCTGGGACCTATAGAAACACAAAAGAAAGAAATCACACGAGAATATAACAGGAACCAATGGATGCTAAGACAATGCCATACTATACTTACACTGTCACTAATGCCTTTTGTGTACCGAGCAAACTACAAAGAAAGAAGACCAAATCAATTTGCATTGTAAAAGAATATATTGATTTATAACAGAAGCAATCACATATAGAACGCCTGTGGAACAAAAAATCTACAACATGCTCCATGTTGGAATCGCCGTAATTCAGCTCATACTTCATACTGCGGCCGTGTGCTGAATACAAGTTTTCACCATAAACTTGCTCAAGAGCATCTCTGAAACTCAGCAGAACATTGTCCAAGGGAAAAATAAATAACATCACCAAGCATAAGTAGAGAGAAAGTATTCACAAAACACAATCATCAGTAAAATAACAATGTTGTGTTTTGAAAAGGCTGATGTGCAGCGCTGACCTGATGATTATCATTGACCCGCTTCCAAATCTGATAGAAGACACCATCACGATCTTTCTCAAACATGAGATTCATGCGTGCATTCCATATATACTCCTGAATTTAACCGAAAGAATGCAATTGTTAAATACAACTATAACAAGGGCCGAATATCTAACTGAGCAAGGGATAGAGGAATTCTACATGCAAACCAACAGCTGCTAGTTCCAGAGTCATGTTCTGAAACCCAGCTGCGATCCTACATGCTTGGAATGTGGCCTTTGAATGTATACGCGCCCACTAAATAATAGAACAGATAAGTTATTGTGGTGGTGCAACATTTATATAGAGATTTTTTGCAATTTCATGATTTTGAGAGGTCAAATATGCATACCTCAATAGACGACTCATTTGTCAGCAAATACTGTTCAAGCCACTGTCAAGAACAAACATTGTTAGTCCAAGAAAATAAAAATACTGAACAAAGTTCTAAACTTGAACTAGCTGATGATTCCAAAAGGCATACTTTAATTTCCTTCACAATTGTTTCCCAGTATTGGAGATAATCTCTATCAGCGTCAGGGGTGCTATAAAATGCTCGGTATCTACTCCAACTTGTATACTCAAGGCCACCCTGCATCCGAGTAAAACAACAGGAAAACGACATAGTTCAGCTGTCCTGAGAATAACAAGCACTGAACATAAGCGAACAGGATGCTCTTAAGAGTACTGATTAGAGTACTTATGAAGTTCGAGAAGAGCCAAATAACACATAGTACTTGAACGTGTCAAAAATATACGGGGACTCGAAAAAAGGGGCAAACTTTGTTTATGCGCACGAAAACAGGATAGTAGTTTTATTCTGGGAGCAGCCTATAGCATGTGCGCCCAACTGAGGGTTTAGGACTTGTTCCATCCAAATAAAAATTGAAAATTAATCTCTGTTTGATTTTAACTGAAAGACCCCGCTAATTTATTAAAAGAACCCATATTCTAATATGTGCTTAATCTCCAAATGCTGCAATTTTCTTAGTTTTAGTGTTGAGTTTGTCCAAGGACCTTATGTATGCCTCTTAAACTCAGACTTAAAAGTCAAGCTACAAAGAAGTTACTTTCATATTAAGCAATTTTTTGCTATTGTCCATTCAAAGGGCAAATCAATAAGAAACTGGTTAGCGACTGCATTTGTACATAGTATTAAATGTAGATGCATTACATAAATAAGTGCAGCGAATACGGTAATGACACTTACATCATTGAAAATGACTAGCCGCTGGTAGTCGCTCAAGGACTTTTTGTAACAGAGTTCGGAATCAAAATACCAACCAAAGAAGCCATCTTGGACGTAGTGAAAGAAGTAGTCGTTCTTGACGATAAGCTCTGGAGGGTACTTGCGTTCCAACGCAGCATCATCAATCTTGTCAACCGGCACTCCTTTCAGCAGCTACATACACAGATGGAGTAAGTACATAAGAGGGCATAACTCATTTTTCATGTATGGATGTATGTATGATAGATTAATAATGATAAACAGACAGGAAGGAGCATTGATGTATGGGACAAATGAACTAACCAGGCAAGCTTTGATGCGATAAAGCGCATACTTGAGATGGAACTTGTTGGTCTCCTCTTGGTCCAGTTCGGTGTAAGTCTCAATTTCAGTCATGCGGGCCCCTAGCTTTTCACAGTCGCTTTTGTGTTGCTGCTTCGTGATAGCATCATTGGCCGGTTCAGCAACAACAACGACGGCCGAATCTTGTGAATCTCTGTCTCGTCCCTCCTGGGTCTCCTTGTTCAGGAAACACTGGATTTGATATTGTACTAGAGCAGCTCGCGACTCATCATCATGGAAAGATTTACGAGTAAGGACTTCGAGGATTTCACGGGAAGGGATATCTGAAAAACCGGCCAAGTCCCATTCCGAGCCGACTGGCAATTCCAATTGGGCGAGGCGCGAGGCAACAATTTCATGGTACCTTGGCTCTGTTGCAGGCTCGTCGGGCGGCGGAGAGCCTCCATCGGAATCGACGACGGATCCAGACATAGCAGGCTCGTCGTCGGGGAGTCCGGGCGGCGGAGAGCTTCCATCCACACGGCTGCTGCTATCAGAGTCCGGATCGACAAGGGATCCAGACAAGGATGCGCCACCGTCACCAAGGCGCCCGCGGGACACTCCTTCAAGAGGCCTCCTCCGGCGGCGGCGGCGCTTCTGCGGCATCGGCATCCCCATCCGATCGGCATCAAAGGGGAGATGAGCACTGCAATTTAGGAGAGGCGAAACCATCATATCCTTTGGCAAACTGGGCCTAGCAGGCCTAAGTTGTTAAAAAAAGCACAGTTAAGTTAAAAAAAAGTTAAGTTTTATTTAGTTTTAGTTTTCTCAAAAGCAATTTAGGTTTTTTTTTTATGTCTCAAAAAAAGTTCAGTTATTTTGCCCAAATATAGTTAAGTTTTTTCTAGGGTAAAAAAAGTTTAAGATTCTCTCTTTTCCACTTAGGTTAAGTTTTGGGGAGTGATTGATTGCAACACCGTGTCAACATGAATCACGAGGCAAATCAGACAGTCAAGGACACCTTTCCTTAGGCTAGTCATAGTGGGGAGTAACTTAGACTAGTGTCATGCATATGACACTAGTCTTTGTTACTACCTTCATAATGCAAAGTAACATACAAGTAGTATCATAGATGATATCATTTATTACATTATAGACTCATTTTGCTTTGGATTGTGTTATGTTACAGTAACATATTATGTTACTCCAAACGCCTCTCTCCTCATTAACTCTATGCCACATAAGCAAACTTGTCTTGAAATGCGCTAAGTTATTTGCCAAGTTACTCCCACTATGACCAGCCTTAGGCTAGTGTCATAGTGGGAATAACTTAGACTAGTGTCATATGCATGACACTAATCTAAGTTACTACTTTCATAATGCAAAGTAACATGATAGTAGTGTCATAGATGATTTCATTTATTAGCTTGTAGACTCATCTTGTCTTGGGAAGCGCTGTGTTACAGTAACATATTATGTTACCATCTCACATTAAATACTTGCCACATAAGCAAAAATTTCTTAAAGTGCGCTATGTTACTAGCTAAGTTACTCCCACTATGACTAGCCTTAGTAGCAAACTGAGAAATACTCGGTTTCAACCCTCTTGCAACTCACATGACGCACGAATCACAATGCAAATCTAATGGTCGCTTTGCATCCACCACTCGACCAGGGTAACACCTTCAGAAATAAAAGAAATAAATCAAAGGTAAATCCTCTATAATAAATAAATCCTCAATCTTGAACCAATGTCGGTGGAAGTCGGGCGTTGGGGCAGTTGACATGATATATCTCCGCCCTCTGTTGATGGGCTAAATGCCGGTTGGCCTCCACATAGGCCTCGTCCTGGATGGGCTTGGGGATGACAGACTGCTTTGTCATCTCCGCCGCTTCCGTGACCTCGTACTCCACCATGGTGTCCTCCATGGCGAAACACGCAGCCGGCCGGCTCCGCCGTCACCTCCTCCATTGGCTAGGGCTCCGCCTGGTACTGCTCCTCTGCCTCTTCCTCCTCATCCGGCTGCTACCCCCTGCTCACCCATCTCACCTCAAATTAGTGACGGGCATAAACAGGCACCCGCCATTGCTATTTTTGAAAGGAAGCGGCAGCGGGTAAAAATAGACCCGCCACTGCTTCCTTTTCAAAATAGCAGTGGCAGGTAATAAAACAGACTGCCACTGCTCTCCACAACAGCAGAGGGCGGAAATAATCACCCGCAACAGGTGAACTCTTCAAAAATTGTCCGCGTGCTGAAAATGAGCATTGGTGGGTGCTATGGAATACCCGCCATTGGTATGGAAGGTATGACTTGGCAGGCAGTATTTATGCCTGTCAAAGATAAATTATGTTGAGTGCTAACCCATACAAAATAAGGGGGTGTTTGTTTCCAGGGACTTTTTTGTATAGGGACTAGAAAAAGTCCCTCTTGAAGACTTTTTTACCAAACGGGAGGCACTTTTTAGGGACTAAACTAGGCATTTGGGACTAAATGAAGAAGACTCTCAAGGAGAGTCTTTTTGAGACTTTTTGGAATTTTCCAACAATGCCCTTCCATGCACCCATTGGTCCGCCATCCCATGGTGTTGTTTGATTGTTATTTTTCTATATACTAGGGGCAACATGGTCATTTAATAACCTCTAGGAAGGGACTAGTGACTTTTTAGTCTCTAGAAACAAACAGGAAGGGACTTTTTAGGGACTAGGGACTTTTTAGTTGGGACTAGAAAAAGTCCTATGACTAGAGAACCAAACACCACCTAAGTTTTATGTATCTAGAAGTTAGCAACGGGGCAGTATTTATAGCGGTCATGCTTGTTGTCATATTTGGCTTGTTGTAGGTATGTGTTGGTCATGCTTGTTGTCATGCTTCACTTAATTACCACAACGACTTGGTCTTCCCTAAAAGATAATGCTAGCTAGCCCACACAGTTATATTGCCGCATAGACACTTAGGAACGTTGATTCCTGTACTCGTTGATGGTGCGCACGATGTGCCCGTGAAAAATACGGTCGGGACAAGCTCCACCAAGTGAGGGCGGCGCATGCGATGCTTTTACTCGGTTGCAAATGCTCCTACAAATACCGCCAGATCAACTATCCCAGATTTCACATCTCACAAACGCAGATCACAAGTAAAGTGCGTCCTCCTTGAAACTATGGGAACAGCGGAGCTCGCGGGTGTAGGCAGGGGCTCGAGGTCATCGTGGCCGGAGGCGGTGGGGCTGCCTGTGGCCACGGCGGCGCTCCTGATCAACCGGGACAGGCCCGACATCACGGTGGCGGTAGTCGAGGCACCAATCAGGCGGCCAGGGGAGCCCGACCCTAATCGCGTCATTCTCGTCTCCGACGCCCGCGGCGTCGTCGTCAAGATCCCCATGGTCGGCTAAGCTTATAACAGGCCCCGGCGTGTAGTGCAACTCCTATAGATACACACCGTTCGCTGTTGCGTATGTATCCAATTCTCTATCACTACCACTTGCGCTATAGAATAAATCTGTGGTACATGTGCTGCTCGGCCGGGTTATAGATAATCTATATACAGCTCCTGTGTAATTTCGACATTACTATGCTGAAATAACGAAAGCATGCGCGCTTTTGGAAACATGGTGGTACACGAATGATCGCCTCATTAAAAAATGCTATTGTGAGCTGGAGCTCATATAATCCTGAGTGAACAGTAAATTTAGAAAAAATAGTAAATAAATTCAAAGAATTTTTTTTTGTGCAAGAAACATTGATGTTTTTTCTATACGCATGCAAATTTTTGCGATGGAAGCACATTTGTGGAGGTGTACAAAAAAAACAAAATTGATGCTCCAAAATGCTTCCACAAACACTCTTTTTGGAGCATCGATTATATTTTTTTTTCAGCCAACACATCCACAAGTGTTATTTCATCATGAAATTTTGCGAACATGTATAAAAACATCAATGCTTCTTGAAAAGAAAAAAAAGTTTTAAAAAATTACTATTTATTTTTGGATTTTACCGTTCACCCGATCTCATGTGAGCTCGAGCTTACATTCTCCACGTCTTGATCGCTTTAGGTTGTCTAAAGGCATAACCCTACCACATTCAGTACTCCATACTGATTCTAGGACATTCATGAGGGTACCATGGGCCATGGGGTATTGGACACTTGAGTAATTTGGGCCAACTAGTACACATATGTTCTCTTACATTTTAGGACTAGGCCAGTCCATGCCCATGGGCCCTCCCCAGCCGTTAAATCAAAGAGACCGATGATAGCGGGTGCTCCCCTATGGGCAGACGAACATCGGCTGGCCCAGTAGCTGGGGTTTCAAGGGTCGTTTATTTATTTTTATTTTGCTGGGAACTAGTTTTTTCGTGATTTTGGTAGGTTTTTTCAAGAATCGGGCTTTATATGTTTTACACATTTTCCTTTACTTATATTGTATTTTATTTTGTATGATATTCCCTTTCTATTTTTTTTTCATTTTCATTTTTATTTGTTAGAAAATATAAAAGAATTTAGAAAAATATTTAAACATGTTTATATTGTTTATGGGTTATTATAACACTATGTGACATCTTTTTATGTCGTGAACACTTTTAAAAGTTGTACGAACATCTTATAAATTAGTTGAACCCTATTGCAGTCACCACTCATCGGCCCTTCTAGGGCAGGCCTTGAAGTCAACCAAGGGGGGCGTACCATGGGCCATGAGATGTTGGATCTTGTAAAATTGCATGATTTGGGCAAACTAGTATACACATACTCTTGCACATTTTAGGGCCAAGGCTCGCCCCATGCGTTGAAGCAGTGCAAATGCTATATATTGCTCACAGCAAGTGGTGATAGGGGTGTCGGTGGGGGTTTTCCTTTTGGGGTTTTTTCAGAAACAATTTTTTTCCGCATGGTTTTTGGTGGGTTTTTTCTTTTAGGAATCTAGTTTCATTGCATTGGAGCTTGAGGGCACGACACCAAGCTCCGAGGAAGGCAATGGGCTACATGGGAATGGGTTCGATGTCACCCCATATTATGTCGACGAGGCACCATCGAGCCGGATTCATCACTGATGAGGCAGACCCACTGGGTTTGCTACTAGGAAATGAAGGTTAGTATTATATGGATTTTCGATGCTACAAATGCTTTCTCGACATGCTACGAAATCATGTATACTAAGGCGATATGTAGTGACGACTCAAGGTTCTATGTCGCACACGTTGCGTTCGTGCTGCAAGTGTTTTTTGTTGTGCCCTAAATGTTGGCTAACATGTCGTATAAAACCGATAAACTTTTCCTCGTCAATTTGCGACAGCCTGTGAGAATTTGTTGTGTACACATAAAATTTGATGCATTAGTGGAAATAATATGCAGCGCAAGTTCATGCATATATTTATATTAGAATTTATTTTATTTTAAAAAAACCTTGTCACGTTACTTGCAAATTGCAATCTTCCATCCATACGCTCTCAAACCGGAAAGCTCGAATTCCTTGGCTTGCGCCCACTAGAATCTTCCTTAAATACTACCTGTTCCAATATTAACAACACCAACGTGATCCAGTCCGATCATAATCGATCTGCTTCTTCCCGTCCGGCCGGTTCCGTCGCCGCCACAGCTTCTTCACGTGCGTAGCGTGTACTCGATCGCCTTTAGGGTCTAGCCCCATGGACGGCACTAGCGCTACCAACACGACGGAGGCGCCGTCCGGGTCCGGGTCTGGGTCTGGGTCCGGGCGCCGATGGTTGTGCATCTCCCTCTTCGCTCTCTCAGTTATTTTGTTCATCGTTTACCCGCTCATTGGGAACGAAACCATGCGCAACCTCGTCTTCGCGGCCTTCGCCGTCAGCCTCTTCCTTGCGGCCATAGTCATCTGCACGCTGCCATGTCGTCCTGGCGGCGGGATTGATGCAGCCACGATCTTGGCGAAGCTCACGGCGCCGTTCGAGTTCGAGGGTGCCGCCGCGGCGGAGGAGTGCGCCATTTGCCTCGCGCCGCTGCGCATCGGGGAGATGGTCCGTCGGCTCCCGGCGTGCGGGCACCTGTTCCATGTGATCTGCGTCGACCGGTGGCTGCACCAGCAGGCCACGTGCCCGCTGTGCCGCACCGCTGTCATCATCACGGGCGCACCCCAGCAGCAGCCGGCTGAGCTGCCTGTCTGACGTACAACGTACGTGCACGCTGGTGTCCATCTTGTGCGATGTGTACGATTGCCGTTATTCTTCCTTACATTGTGTATTCCGTGTATCACGAATGTTTTTGAGAGAATCGTGGTCGATTGTGTGCAACTGTCATTTTACACTGCTACTAGAGTACTATTACATTAGGGTTCCCCCTCTTCCTACCAGGGTACTAAGAGGATAGCAACAGCCTTGGGAGTAGGTTTTCACTTTTGCCGAGATTTTGAAGAAATTCATAGGTACCGAAATATTTACCTTTTGGTCAAATATTTCAGCTAGTCATTTTAGTTGGACATAAGAATTTAAAATAACATAATATTTTCCATAGAAAAATTCAGTTGAATTTGAAGAGAATGCTTTGGTGCTTTCCCTGGAACGCAGACCAATATCACAAAGCTTCACTGAAGTTTGGTAACTGAAATTCAGAACCATCAAACTAGAAGGGATTCATCTTTTTATTTTTTCTATGCTTGGCGAAACTGTTCCTGACGGAATCGATTTCGTCAAATCTTGGATAGGGGGTCCTGAGCTGATGACCTAACGATGGTAATAATGAACGCGGGGTTTTACCTAGGTTCCGACACTCTCGAAGAGATAATGCCTTTTGTCCTACTTTGATTGCATTGATTTAGGATAGAGTACGTACATGTTTTTCTACCACGAGATTGTATATGCCCCTCTACATGCCCTACCCCCTTGTTTATATAGGCACCTGAAGGGTCTAGTGTTACAAATATGTCGGCTACGTATATGGCAGATCGTGTTGTAGTCGACATCTAAATCTTAGCAGTATGCGCCAAGTCTTCGGGAACATTCCTTGTACACGCCGGCCATGAGTCTTCTGGGCCCGACCCATTATGAAACCACCATTGGGGTCCTTGTCTCAGCCCATCTGGCTGGTAGATGACATGGTGAGTACCCCCAGTCCTTGATACTATCAGCAGCTCCTGAACCGGTTAAGTCAGGGACGGTCCTCAGTTCTTCTAGACTGCTCTTCGTCTACAGTCGTCAGTCTTGAAAGCTAATTCAACAAATATTCTTGTCTTTGATCTTGAGGATCACCTAGGTGTATCCGAAAAGTTCACACATCGAGCATCCGAGGAGCTCCTTCTGGGTTCCCATAGTTTTTATCAGACACTTTATTATTTTCACGCCGCACCTTAGGTAAAAGTCTTTCCAGCACGGTGGTGCCTTAGCCTCAAATTGTTCTGCGTTGAGGCCGTCATTTCGGCTATCATCCTATTACATCTATATTCCCACACAACAGTGGTGAGCCGTCATTTTGGCTATCATCATAACGTGTGAGTGTAGCTCGAAGTCCCATTATTTTTACATCCCCTTAGCGAAGGATATTGTGCCTCGATATATGTGGTAATTTAATCAACCACCCCTCGATTCTCGTGCATGATCAACACATGACATATGGGAGATTGGCGGAATTACAACCATGCGGTGCGTCTTTCCTGGCGGTAGCTTCATGTTCCAATTTGCCCATAAAAGACCAAGGGCGAGGGAGAGGCGCTCTCAATATCTCAAGCCCTCATCTTCTTCCTTGAGCTTTTGTGTCTGCGAGCTTCTCAGCGCCCGAGTCTGAAAGCTACCAACCCTTCTTTCATTTCATCAGTTGCTTTCATGGTGGGCAAGTAGACTCAAGCGGTGACGGCCATCAAGGCAGACAAGAAGACATTTTAATTCTCTCAATTTAAATATTCATTTGAACGTCAAAAGCTTCGAAAACTCACCACACTCAAGCAAAACAAGCAAAAACTTTAATTAACCCTATTTAAATAATTCACATTCCAAAATCTAGAAATTTTGGGATTTGGGATATGACAGATGTACCTTCAACTACCTTTGCGTAAGCTGGAGAATGAAGAGGTTCAGTCAACGAGGATAAGGCTGAAATTCGAGGTTACCAAGGAAATTCAGGAGTAAGTCCTTTGTACCATGTTAGTACACATCCTCCTCGCCATGGACCTATCCCCTCCCATCCTCAAGATGGCTAATTGGGTGATCTGCGATTTCCTGTGGAATGGCCGCAAGGATGCATGTTATGGCTGTAGCCGCGTGGGCTAGGTTAGAGTTCACCGACCCCTGAGCTTATGTGAGCTAGGGATCCGCAAGTTGCACTGCACCGAAATTTCTCTATGAATCAGGTGGCTATGGCTCAAGACCACATATCCCTCTCACCCATGGGCCCATCTGGACCCCCAGTCTGACCCCGAGGTCCTCCGGTTCTTCTAGGCGTCCATGTTTTGGACAGCTGGCAATGGATCCTCCTTCCACTTTTGGATCGACATCTGGATCGACGGCAACTTGGTCTCTGAGCTCGCGCCCGCCCTGGGTGTTCTTGTGCCTAGCAGGAAGCGACGATCCCGGTTTGTTGTCGAGCACCGATGGTACCCTCAAAACCTAAACCTAAACTCTACTATCTAAGACTCTATCACACCTCTCAAGTTTGGTCCATGCTCACCTCCTTCAGTGTCAAATGTTGTTATTGAGGAAGTCATGATGAACCATGGGTTGTCGTTTGTAATATTGAAATATATGTATTGTGGCGCGTGCGTGAGTTGTATTCTTTTATGGTTGAGTTTGGTTGTGTAATGCTTGATCTTATCTGTATGATTATCATAGACTGCTAATATCATAGAGATCAACCATGCAAACCGCCGTATCCCAACGATGTAATCATCTTTTTAATCTATCGGTTGGCTGCACACCCTTATAAACACGAATGCGTCCTTGGCAAAGAGAGAGGGCCGTCATGATTTGGGTAGGGGTGGGGCATCCACTATCGCTAAGTTGTATGCATGGGCAATGAATAGGTATGGGCCACTTGCGCGGGCTGGGCTTTACGGTTAGGTTAGAGTAGGATTATATTTCCCCATTTTAGTTTCCTCTTTGATTTGGATTTTATTAAAATATCAAAAAATCTATTAAATTCTAGAAAATCCAACATAATATTTCGATATTGGGGAATATATTTGCAGCACAAATATTAAATTAAATTCATATAATAAATTCATGAACTTTATGTTGGGCTTTATAAATATTCACTAAAAATAAAGTTAGTGTTCGAAATAATTCACAAAACTTTTTGTAACTCCAAATAAAATAAAAATGATTATTTGGGGAAGTTCTTTTATTTTCACTCAATTTCAGTATTCATTTAATTAAATGCCAAAAGCTTCAGATCCTAGTCAAAACTTGCTAAACTCAAGCAATAGAAGCAAAAACCTTAAATTAACCCTATTTAAATAATTCACATTCAAAAATTTAGAAATTTTGGGATTTGGGATGTGACACATGTACCTTCAACTATCCTTTGTGTGAGCCAGAGAATGAAGAGGTTCAGTCCATGAGGAAGAAGAGAAGGCTGAAAATTTGAGGTTACAAATACAAAGGAAATTTAGGAGTAAAGCAGCTTGTTTAGCATTATGAATAGGTCTCTTGTGGATTATCACATCTTAGTTACACGGGGGAGGTTTTACCAGGTTCATGCCCACTATTCTAGGGTTAACACTCTAATCCTCTTGATGGTTATCTCATATGAACAGTGTTGTTACAATGATGCTTGGATCTGCCCGAATCTATCCTAGACTTGTGTGTATCTCGTAACCCGCTCTTTAGATTTCCTTCCAACCTCGCCTTATATGAGACAATGAGGATGCAGGGTACAACAGTTATTTTGAGCCACACTGTATTAACCACGCCATGATAATGAATGTTACTATAGGAACTACCATCATGCCATTAAGTTGTCTTGAGGATGCCGTTAGGCTGGCCATAGTGGGGTAACATAACTAGTAACATGCACTTGGGACTAGCAAACATGCTTATGTGGCACATAATTAAAGAAGAGAGAGAAGGTTAGAATAACGTAGGTAGATACCATATCATGTTAAATGCTATGCTACTTTGTGTCATGCATGGCAATAAATATGATTATCTATGATACTACTTTATGTTACTATGCACTATGGAGGTAGTATCATACACTTGTATCATATTCATGATACTAGTATATGTTAGTCCCCATTATGACCAGCCTTAGGTTGTGTTTGGTTCTCTAGTCCTAGGACTTTTTCTAGTCCCAACTAAAAAGTCCCTAGTCCCTAAAAAGTCCCTCCCTGTTTGTTTGCAGAGACTAAAAAGTCCCTAGTCCCTTTCTAGAGGTTATTAAATGACCATGTTGCCCCTAGTATATAGAAAAATAACAATCAAACAACACCATGGGGTGGCGGGCCAATGGGTGCATGGAGGGACATTGTTGGAAAAGTCCCAAAAAGACTCTCCTTGAGAGTCTTCTTCATTTAGTCCCAAATGACTAGTTTAGTCCCTAAAAAATCCCTCCCGTTTGGTAAAAAAAGTCTCTAAGAGAGACTTTTTTTAGTCTCTACACAAAAAAATCTCTGGAAACAAACACCCTCTTAGTAATGTTTGCATTGATTGACTACTACTAGTCCAGTCAGATGGTCTTCGTGGTGCTAGCCAGCCAGATGGGACTTACTATGTCGGCCCAGACGAGTGATCTCATGGCATGTATTTCAGCCGTTCAGGCCTGCTGGGCCAAATCAATGTCATGGGGCTACCCCGGGGGAATCCTGTTGTCAGTAGCCTCCAAGTTGCTTAAGGTCTTGCTGATGGCGCCGATTCCTCTTGATTGAGAAATATTCTTTTGGAAGAACTGACGGTTAACATCACTGGCCCCCCTACGGAGAGGCCTTGATGGACTCAAAAAGTACCTTAAAAGGTTAGTAATGGGCAGTACAGACTCAGTGATACCAATACGCTCGTCTGGGAGCTTGGCTTGTGGCTTGCTGTGAAGCGTATCATAAATTCTGAGTGATCTGAAGAATGCCTAAGCTTATCTGAATGGTTCGTTGCCAGTTGTCCTAGAGAGGAACATTCCTTTGATTTTCATCTTTAGAACTTGGTCTTGACACTCAGGCCTTTGGTTAGAGAACCAACTATTGCCTCGGGGATGCAAAGTCCATGAATAGCTTTGCCAAGTGACCTAAGATTTACGTGAGCCGAACACCCACACCCATCCCTCGAGGAAAGCTTGTGTCCGAGTCTGTATGCCATGTAAAGAACTGGGTAACATATTTTACTTGTGATCAGAGACGAGTAGGGAACGTGTTCAGTCCACCGACTGCGGGGCGCCTTTGCCCGATTCTTCCAAGCTTTAGTCAAAGCAACATTTGATATGTGCCGAGGGTCTGGGACGTTAGATGGAATCTTGGCCAGGATGTCACAACGATTGCAAGCATTAATGCGAGTAATCAAGTGCATAAAACCTTGGCGCTGCCCTGAGATGCAGACTCCTCGATCCCTGTAAAGCATGCGCATGCACTAGTACAGAATCACAATTTTGTGCCAGTTTTTGTACATGGGTCGGCGGCGGTTCCCCGTTCCGCCTTAAAAACTATGTCGTTAATGGCATGTTTCAGAGAGCTGTATGCAAATTCCTCTAAAACCATATCAAGCTCGGTGCCTATTTTTGGATAGTACTCCCTCTAATCCAAAATAAGAGTCGTGGTTTTAGTTCAGTGAAGTAAAACCACGACTCTTATTTTGGATTGGAGGGAGTAGTACGTGTTAGAGTTGTGTCGAATATTGTGTACAAGTTAGGTTACAGTTGGACTATGAGTTGTATTGTGTTTACATAGGATGTGGAGTCGTGTTGTATTGTGTTTACATAGGATGTGGAGTCGTGTCCTAGTAGGACACTTATATCCTATGCCTCTCTTATATAGCGGGGGTAGACACACGATATAACCTATGCCAACATAATAGCACCGGAACACAGGGGAAGCCGGCGGCATGTGCCGGTGTCCAGGGCGACCGGGTGCGGTATTGTAGCGGTGTCATGAGGAGGAGCGCCCGTAGTCAGGCCCCGGGGATATAGCCATGATGGTGAACCTCGTTAACAAATCTCGGTGTCGTGCCTCGTGTGATTGCTTGGTCCTCGGTAGATCGACGGTGGCCTCGGATTTATTCTAATAAGTGGTATCAGAGCTAGGGTTGTGAAGACCGGAGGCTGTGTAATCGTTGGTCCGACGAGGAAGAAAATATCGATAGAAATCTGCAGGATGTAATACGGGCGAAGTCGTCGGCGAGTTACGATTCCGAGGCGGATGTTGGTCGTAATTTTCACGGAAAGCGATCTAGGCGAGACAGCAGCAGGGGTGCGCGATGTACACGGCTGGCAAGGCAGATCTCGCGTGAGGAGGCCCAAGCAGGAGCTGTCTCTGCGATAGGAGGCCCAGGTGCGGAGGCCTAGAGGCTCTCGGCTGGGCGAGGCCCATGTGGGGCGCACTTGCGGCTGGTGTGTTTTGACCTGATGGGCAAGACGTTGGAAAGTTGCTGGAGGCCATGAGACACGCGTCTGCGGAGCTGGTGGAGATCTACAGATAGCCACGCATGAGGATTTGTTTTGAGAAAAAAAGGGACCGAGTCCCCAATGACACGAAGAGGCAGCAGATCAATCGGCGTAGAGGAATATCCATTGATATGTATCCATCGGAAGGCTTTGGCAGTAAGTGCAATGCTAGCATTAGAATATTGTGCAAGGGAGCTACAGGTCACACGTGAAGACCAAGATAGTTTTTGGTTGGATTTTGCAATTAGTACATGGAGTGTACCACGCCAGGTTTGGTTCGTGTATTTGAGCATCATGTGAGGGAAGCTTAGATTAATTTTTTCAAAGTGTCAGCTGTATAAAGAGCCGTGGTGCCAACGGGTACCAGGTTTGAGGTGGAGAAGTTCATCGGAACTGAAAACCTTGGGTTATGGCAGACATAGATGAAAGATTTGTTGGCACAACAGAGATGCTTGAAGGCGTTGCGGGAGCTAAGCCAGCTAAGATGGAAAAATTATGTGATGGATGGAAATTTGCGAAAGACGATTTGGAAGCCTCGAGCGTGTCATGTAGTCGGAGAAGTTCGGCTGGGTCGGACTAGATAGTCTGACGGATCGACGTGAGTCGGTTGGTACAGAAGACGGTGGTGGGATCGGCGACGACGACATAGGTGTGTGGTGCTGATGGTGACCGACTTCTGGGCGTGGAAACACGTGGCGCAGGCCCGAGGGCTTGTGTGGCTTCGACAAGACTATGGCGCGGGATTGATTCAAGGTGGTGTATACACGGAGCTTGAAGTCGATGAGGCGCGGGGGTGGACTGATCATCTACCATGGAGTCATGTTGAAGGTGGAGCTGGATTGAGGGGCTACGGCGTAAGTCGACGGGGTCGAAGCCTATTCAGCAGGTGGGAAAAAAGCGAGCAACACGTAATTCAGACTGGAGCCCAGTGGTCTGACGGAAGCGTGAAACTCGTCATTGGTCGGTGATGATCGGTGGTACTCTGCAGTGGGGTTGAGTGGTGTGGTTTCGTGACCCTTGAGACTCGACCGGGACAGCGGAGGCTCGACGCGGTAATAGCGGCGAGGTGTGCGGTACGCACGGGGCATGGAGACAGGCCAGGGATCTGGTGGTCATACATGTGGTGAGACAACTGCGAATTTGACTCGGGATGACTACAAACAACGGTGAAATTCCTTCAAGTTTCAGACAGGCGGTCAAGAAAGGAGCGGTGATGTTGAGTTCAGGTAACTCTTATGTGTGACACCCAATATGTGAGTTGTTCACTTTCACGCAGGTCGTTGATCAGTGTGTGATGGCGTTAGACGGATACTCTGGAAGTTGGGAGCACAAACTAGAGTAACAAGGAACTTAATTTTGCTCGAGTGTTGACTGTGGTCAAGAAAAGAAGGGACTACAAGTTGCAGGTGGAGTCTTTGGAGTAGCAGCGGTACTCATGGGATAAGCTCAAGTCCAATGTACATGGAAGTTTGACACATTGACGAATTCAAGGCGGTGGAGAATATTCGCCAAGGTGGAGTTTGTTAGAGTTGTGTCGAATATTGTGTACAAGTTAGGTTACAGTTGGACTATGAGTTGTATTGTGTTTACATAGGATGTGGAGTCGTGTCCTAGTAGGACACTTATATCCTAGGCCTCTCTTATATAGCGGGGGTAGACACACGATGTAACCTATGCTAACATAATAGCACCGGAACGCAGGGGAAGCCGGCGGCATGTGCCGGTGTCCAGGGCGACCGGGTGCGGTATTGTAGCGGTGTCATGGGGAGGAGCGCCCGTAGTCAGGCCCCGGGGATGTAGCCATGATGGTGAACCTCGTTAACAAATCTCGGTGTCGTGCCTTGTGTGATTGCTTGGTTCTCGGTAGATCGACGGTGGCCTCGGATTTATTCTAACAGTACGTTTCCTTGTAATTTAAGTTTTTGTTGCTACCAACCTGTCGTTGTACTAGATCTTGAATAATCCTATTGAGGTTGCTGCTGATATTAAATATAACATCTATCCTTTCTCTTATTGTTGGGTCCATGTAGTTATCTCGACACTCATTTGAATCCAAAAAGTCTGAGGATATTGCCAAGAAGACCAACTTGGTGTGGGAAGCACCCAGTTTCAAGCACCTGTACTTGAATCTGTTGTTCATGAAAGGGTTTTCGGAGGAAGAGAAGGTGATGAGCAATATAAGGCTTGTCATGGAAAGATGTGTGGGCTTGAAGATAATCCAACTGTGTGGTAAAGACCCGTGCGAGGAGTGCAAAGCCATATACCCTGAGTGTTCAATGTTTCCTGTGAATAAATCTACCAAGCATCTGGATTAAGGGGCAATCCACATATGGATTCTCCTCAGATGAGGAGATAATAATGGGATGATGGGTATCATTAGGTAGTACGTAGAATCTAGTCAGTAGCTTAGCAGGCCCATTAATTAGCAAGGATATATATTGAGTAGGTGCAAACATATGTCATAGGCTTGCTTTCAGAGACTAGTTGAGCTGCCCATGTGTTGCAACGGAAGCCAAAACATTTCATGTTTAGAAAGTAGACTGGGTTACACGAAGGACGCAAATAAGGCACGACTGTCCCCCTCCCCCCCCCCCCCCCCCCGGATGATGGGTATCATTAGGTAGTACGTAGAATCTAGTCACTAGCTTAGCAGGCCCATTAATTAGCAAGGGATATATATTGAGTAGATGCAAACATATGTCGCAGGCTTGCTTTCAGAGACTAGTTGAGCTGCCCATGTGTTGCAACGGAAGCCAAAACATTTCATGTTTATAAAGTAGACTGCAAATAAGGCACGACTGCCCCCCCCCCCCCCCCACCCCCCTCCCCATGAGGACATCAGCTCGAACGTTCCCCTAGTGAGGGGGGGATGAGCAACAAAACACCCTCCAGGGCACGACCCAAAACGTCCGACTAGCCCTTTGCTAGGTCTATGGAGCTCTAACTGGCAGAAATGCCATCGCTTCTGACCCACTGAAAAAAAATGGTAAACAGGCCACTAGTAAAAGAAAAAATACTTCAAATATAAAACAATTTTTTTGCCATGAACAACAATTCAAGTAAAAACAGAAAAAGAAAAATTGCCATGAAAAAGAATCCACCTATATGTAACACAAAACTTGCTGTGAGTTATAGAAGAATTTTTTCTAAAAGTTGACATGGTGTGTACATGTATCATGACGTATGTGATAAGGACATATCTATAAGAAATTGCCATGTTGTAAATACCAAAGTTCCTAAATTTTGGCATGTGAATATTATAAATTTTATAAAAACATGCTCACACTAGCGATTAACAAACTGAAACTTGGTTTTCTACCGGGAAGAATCAGACTCAGACACTTGGCAACGTTGGTTCCAGCACATGGCAGCGGTGTGCATGATGCATCCGGGAAAAAGACGGTCTTAGGTTCGGCTCTACCAAGTGAGCCTGGCCGGTGTACCCGATGCACCCTCTTGATATCAAGCTCACCGTACGTGTCCACCTCACGCTCAGTCAGAAATGCCCCTACAAATACAGCCTGATCAACTATCCTGGATTCACATCCCACAAACGCAGATCACAAGTATAGTATCCTGCTTGAAACTATGAGAACAGCTGAGCTCGCGGGTGTAGGTAGAGGCTCGAGGTCGTCGTGGCCGGAAGCGGTGGGGCTGCCGGTGGCCAGGGCAGCGCTCCTGATCAACGGGGACAGGCCGGATGTCGCGGTGGCGTTGATCGTGGAAAGGGATCCCATCAGGCCGCCACCACCAGGGCGTCCCGACCCTAGGCGCGTCATCCTCGTCTGTGACGCAGCCGGCGTCGTCGTCAAGACTCCTGTGGTCGGCTAGCATAACATGCACCGGCGTGTAGTGCAACTCCTATATACACTGTTTGAAGTTGCCCACGTATCCTATTCCCTATCGCTACAACCTAAGTTATGATAATAAATCTGGGAAAGATGGGCTGCTTGCTCGGGTAATAGATAATCTACAGCTCTTTTGTACTTTGAACTTTCTGCAGGAATAAGAAAAGCATGTGGGCTTTTGGAAACATGGTGGTACGTATATGACTGATTGCCTCATCCCTAAAATAAATTAAACTATGGACGACCGCTTTACATTGTCTATAAAGGTGTAACCCTATCGCAGTCACTACTCCACACCGATTCCGGGACGGATTCACATATTCACGCAATAAGGCCATACCATGGGCCATGGGGTGTTGGACATTTGAGTAAATATGTATGATCTATCAGTGTGAAGAAAATAAGCTTTATACGAACTTGTAATATAGAAGAAATAAAAGCAACAGACTGCATAATAAAGTTCTTTATCACAAGCGACAATATAAAGTGACGTTTTTTTTTCATTAAGATTTTATGCATCCAACCATAAAAGCGCATGACAACCTCCGTTTCCCTCTGCGAATTACCTATCTTACTTTTATCTTCTACCTTTATACAATAGTCACGGTGATATTCACCTTTCTTTTTTACACTTTTTTTCCTTTTGGCAAGCACTATGTTTTAGAGAAAGATCCAGATATATATCCACTCGGATGTAAGTTATCATAAAGTATTATTGTTGACATTACCCTTGGTGTAAAAGGTTGGGAGACGAAACTATAAGCCCCTATCTTTCTTTATGTCCGACTGAAGCTTTGAACCCATAAGTATTGCGTGGGTGTTAGCAATTATGAAAGACTAAATAATAGTTAAGAAAAGCATGTGGGCTTTTGGAAACATGGTGGTACGTATATGACTGATTGCCTCATCCCTAAAATAAATTAAACTATGGACGACCGCTTTACATTGGCATCCTTGTTGGTGCCGATGATGAACTTCTCTGGTTCGATAGCGGATCCATCAAGGTATCCATAGAGAGAGGCGGCTCGGATCTGAGGAAGAAATTGAGTCTTCCACATAAGGTAGTTTTCATGAGTCAATTTCTCGGTGATTTGGCTGGTAAGTGGGTTGACAGGGGCGTGGGATGAGGAGGCCATGGCAATGGGAAAGGAAAGTTAGATGCGTTTTTGGAAGAAAGGCTCTGATTACCATGTAAGTTTGGATGAAAATATATGCAAGATAGTAAAGGAAAATGCTAGATATATCGGTTTGAGCGACAATTATTTCTGGACAGAGGTAGTGCATTTGCTCCTGTGCTATATTTAGTACATTGTCATACATCATGCATGCTTTTCACCTATAATTGATCTACCCACCTGTTCCATTGTCAGAAGAATGGTATACGGCTATATAGACTTCACTCGAGAGAATACATGTAACGCCCCATATGTAACCTTCCCGAATTGTATTCCAACTCTTGCCGTTTCCGGCATTAAGTTATATTTAATTCTCGGGTTCGGGTCTTTCCCTCCGTGTGTTGTTTTGTTTTTCGTGCATCTCATATCATGTCATCACGTGCATTGCATTTGCATACATGTTCATCTCATGCATTCGAGCATTTTCCCCGTTGTCCGTTTTGCATTCCGGCGCTTCGTTCTCCTCCGCTGGCCATTTCTAGCTTTCTTTCGTGTGTGGGGATTAAACATTTCCGGATTGGGCCGAGACTTGCCATGCGGCCTTGGTTTACTACCGGTAGACCGCCTGTCAAGTTTCGGGTCATTTGGACTTCGTTTGATACTCCAACGGTTAACCGAGGGACCGAAAAGGCCTCGTGTGTGTGCAGCCCAACACCCCTCTATTTTCGCCCAAAAACCCACCAAACTCTGCTCCATCGTCTCGGTCGTTCGATCACGATCGTATGGGCGAAAACCGCACCTCATTTGGACTCTCCTAGCTCCCTCCAGGTCTATATATAGCTCCCTCCCGAAAAATTCGGATCTCTCCCCCGAAACCCTAGCCATCTTCCTCCTCCGCGCCGGCCGGACACGTCCGTCCCCGGCCGGACACGTCCGCCGACGCCCCCTGTCCACTCACCGCGCGCCACGTGGCACCTCAGCCGCGGCCCGGCGAGCCCGCAGCGGGCCCGCCCGGGCCATCGTCTCCGCCGCCGCTTCATCCGCCTCCCCGCCGCCCGAGCGTCGCCCGCGCTGCTCCCGCCGCCACCGCGCGCCATCGCCGCCGCCACCACGCGCCCTCGCCGGCCGGCGTGCCTCTCCGACGCCGGCGGCCGCCGCCTCTCCTCCCGGGTCGCCGACCTCCTCCTCCGCCGCGGACGCAGCTCCGCCGCCGCCTCTTCGGGTCGGATCCGGCGGGATTCGGCGCCCCACCTCGCCGGACTTCTTCCCGGCGATCTCCCCGGTGAACCCTGGCTCCCTCCTTCCTCTCCTTCGCCGTTCGCGTCCGGCGAGCTACAGTACCGAGCTCAGATCCGGATCCGGTGCTACAGTGGAACCCTAGGGGTTGACTTTCCCCTCCCCGTCTATTTTTTATGCAACTTTGACCTGCCATAACTTTGCATCCGTAGCTCCGGTTTGGGCATATGATATGTCAAAAGCTTCGTCTCGATGAGTACATAATTTCATTCCATTGCATCATTTGCATTTGAGGTCATCTTGGTGCCCAAAATGCTGTTGGAAGGAGGCATCATGAGTTAAATTGCAGATCCGTTAGTTCAGCATGCACTTTTGTCATTTTTGCCATGTTTAATCCGTGCATGATATGCCTGTGCCCCTTTGGGATGAATTGTTAAGCATGTTGTCTTCTAACCAGAGGTTCCTTCCATGTATTTTTAGGATGTGTGTGTTGTCTTGTGCAAGCTTGCGAAGAGGGCTACCTGAGTTTACTGATTTCAGGGACTTAGTGAAAATCACTAAGTCTGGGATGTTTTAGTTCACGATGCTATATGTCCAGCTTGTTTCCTAGTGATCCGTGCCTCTTTTGAGGATGATCAGTAAGAGCGATTTGTTATGCTTGTTGTGCTTAATCCATCCATGTCTTTACTTGTTATGTTTGAGCACCCTAGGTTGACTCAGTCGAGCTCAATTTTTGCATAGTTGTTGTTTTGGGCAGATCGTGAACTCTTTTGCGATTTTGCCGGAGTGATTGCTAGTGATCCATGCATGCTATGCCTTTCTTCTTGCTATGTCTAGCTAGCATTTTGTGCCTTCTTAATGGATATATGCTTGCCTTGCCATGACTTGCACCGTAGTGAGTGCATCGAGCTCGTTTACATGCCTCCGTGAGTTATTATTCCAGCATGTCCCAGTTTTCACTAAGTCTGAAAACTGATTGTGTTTCATCGATGTTCGTGTGCTCGGTAGAGTATTTTGTGAACCCTTTTGGCCCCAGGTCATTTTGGGTGTTTTGTTAAGCTTGTTGAGTAGCTCCATGCCATGCTCTTACTTGCCATGTTCAGGTTTTGCTTCATGTTGTTTTGCTGCTCCGAAGAGAGCATCGTGGCCTGAAATTCCAGACTAGCGTTAATTTCGCCAAGTCTGAAATCTGTTTTGCTTATTCAGTTTTGCCATGCTTGTTTGAAGCCCTTAATGGACGAATTTGCCTATGCCTCAGTCCTGGTGATTTGTTAAACTTCTTGAGTACATCACTGCCATCCAATCTGTTTTCATGTTGGGTGGCTGTAGCATGTTCATTTTGTTGCATTTAGGAGCCTACTTGCTGTAAATCGCAGATCGGTTCGTTTAGTAAATCGCTTGCCATTTCTAAACCGTAGCTCCGATTGCCATGATCTTTATATCGTCTTCAGGGGATTTCTTCCCCTCTATCCAGTGGGACACTTGGTTTTCCAAGTTGAGGCCAGGTTCATGCATTTCCTGTTACATCTTGCATTTTGCATCCCGCATCGCATCCCGCATAGCATATCATCTTTGCATGTTATTGGTTGCCCTTGCACGTGGTTGATTGTATCCTTGTTGCTTGTTTGTGTTGTTGGGTAGAGCCGGGAGACGAGTTCGCTAACGAGGAGCCTGTTGAGTTTGCTTTTGAGGATCCAGTCAATTCTGACAACTATGCAGGCAAGATGATCACACCCTTGAAATCACTACTATCTTTGCTATGCTAGTTTGCTCGCTCTTTTGCTTTGCCAATGCTACGATGCCTACCACTTGCTTGTCAGCCTCCCAATTGCCATGATTGAGCCTCTAACCCACCTTTGTCCTAGCAAACCATTGATTGGCTATGTTACCGCTTTGCTCAAGCCCCTTCTTATAGCGTTGCTAGTTGCAGGTGAAGATTGGAGCCGTTCCTTGTTGGAACATTTATTTACTTGTTGGGATATCATTATATTGCTATGTTATCTTTATTCATCTATATACTTGGTAAAGGGTGGAAGGCTCGGCCTCTCTCCTAGTGTTTTGTTCCACTCTTGCCGCCCTAGTTTCCGTCATATCGGTGTTATGTTCCCGGATTGTTGCGTCCCTTATGCGGTTGGGCTATAATGGGAACCCCTTGATAGTTCGCCTTGATTAAAGCTTTTCCAGCAATGCCCAACATAGGTTTTACCATTTGCCACCTACCCTTTTCTTTCCCTTGGGTTTCCGGAGCCCGAGGGTCATCTTTATTTTAGCCCCCCACGGGCCAGTGCTCCTCTGAGTGTTGGTCCGAACCAGGCAGCCTGCGGGGCCACCTCGGGGAAACTCGAGGGTTGGTTTTACTCGTAGCTTGACCTATCCGAGCGTGCCCTGAGAAAGAGATATGTGCAGCTCCTATCGGGATTTGTCGGCACATTCGGGCGGTGTTGCTAGACTAGTTTTGACCTGTCGAATCGTCTTGTTGTACAGGGATACAGAGTCTGATCGGTGGGTCCTGGGTGGAGGTCTATTCCTTCGTTGACCATGAGAGCTTGTTATGGGCTAAGTTGGGACCCCCCTACAGGGATTGATCTTTCGAATGAAGGAAATATGCCCTAGAGGCAATAATAAAGTTATTATTTATTTCCTTATATCATGATAAATGTTTATTATTCATGCTAGAATTGTATTAACCGGAAACATAATACATGTGTGAATACATAGACCAACAGAGTGTCACTAGTATGCCTCTACTTGACTAGCTCGTTAATCAAAGATGGTTATGTTTCCTAACCATGAACAAGGAGTTGTTATTTGATTAACGAGGTCACATCATTAGTAGAATGATCTGATTGACATGACCCATTCCATTAGCTTAGCACCCGATCGTTTAGTATGTTGCTATTGTTTTCTTCATGACTTATACATGTTCCTATAACTATGAGATTATGCAACTCCCGTTTACCGGAGGAACACTTTGGGTACTACCAAACGTCACAACGTAACTGGGTGATTATAAAGGAGTACTACAGGTGTCTCCAATGGTAGATGTTGGGTTGGCGTATTTCGAGACTAGGGTTTGTCACTCCGATTGTCGGAGAGGTATCTCTGGGCCCTCTCGGTAATGCACATCACATAAGCCTTGCAAGCACTTCAACTAATAAGTTAGTTGTGAGATGATGTATTACAGAACGAGTAAAGAGACTTGCCGGTAACGAGATTGAACTAGGTATTGGATACCGACGATCGAATCTCGGGCAAGTAACATACCGATGACAAAGGGAACAACATATGTTGTTATGCGGTCTGACCGATAAAGATCTTCGTAGAATATGTAGGAGCCAGTATGGGCATCCAGGTCCCGCTATTGGTTATTGACCGGAGACGTGTCTCGGTCATGTCTACATTGTTCTCGAACCGTAGGGTCCGCACGCTTAACGTTACGATGACAGTTATTATGAGTTTATGCATTTTGATGTACCGAAGGTTGTTCGGAGTCCCGGATGAGATCACGGACATGACAAGGAGTCTCGAAATGGTCGAGACGTAAAGATTGATATATTGGAAGCCTATGTTTGGGCACCGGAAGTGTTCCGGGTGAAATCGGGATTTTACCGGATTACCGGGAGGGTTACCGGAACCCCCCGGGAGGCAAATGGGCCTATTGGGCCTTAGTGGAAAAGAGAGAAGGGGCAGCCCACAGGCTAGCCGGCCGAACCCCCCTTCCCTAGTCCTATTAGGACTACGAGAAGGGGCCGGCCCCCCTCTCTTCTCTTTCTCCCGAAGAGTCCTATTAGGAATAGGATTTGGGGGAAGGAGTCCTACTCCCGGTAGGAGTGGGACTCCTCCCTGCGCCTCCCTCCTAGCCGGCCGAACCCCTTGCCCCTGGTCTTTATATACGGGGGCAGGGGGCACCCCATAGACACACAACTTGATCCTTGAGATCGCTCCTTAGCCGTGTGCGGTGCCCCCTGCCACCAAATTCCACCTCGATCGTACCGTTGTAGTGCTTAGGCGAAGCCCTGCGTCGGTAGTACATCAAGATCGTCACCACGCCGTCGTGCTGACGGAACTCCTCCCCAAAGCTTTGCTGGATCGGAGCCCGGGGATCGTCATCGAGCTGAACGTGTGCTAAGAACTCGGAGGTGCCGGAGTAACGGTGCTTGGATCGGTCGGATCGGGAAGAAGACGTACGACTACTTCCTCTACGTTGTGTGATCGCTTCCGCAGTCGGTCTGCGTTGGTACGTAGAAAACACTCTCCCCTCTCGTTGCTGTGCATCACCATGATCTTGCGTGTGCGTAGGAAAATTTTCGAAATTACTATGTTCCCCAACAGTGGCATCCGAGCCTAGGTTTTATGGTTTGATGTTATATGCACGAGTAGAACACAAGTGAGTTGTGGGCGATACAAGTCATACTGCCTACCAGCATGTCATACTTTGGTTCGGCGGTATTGTTGGTTGAGACGATCCGGACCAACCTTACGCGTACTCTTACGCGAGACCGGTTCCCTCGACGTGCTTTGCACATAGATGGCTTGCGGAAGACTGTCTCTCCAACTTTAGTTGAACCAAGTGTGACTACGCCCGGTCCTTGAGAAGGTTAAAACAGAGTCTATTTGACGAACTATCGTTGTGGTTTTGATGCGTAGGTGAGATGAGTTCTTACTTAAGCCCGTAGCAGCCACGTAAAACTTGCAACAACAAAGTAGAGGACGTCTAACTTGTTTTTGCAGGGTATATTGTGATGTGATATGGTCAAGGCATGATGCTGATTTTATTGTATGAGATGGTCATGTTTTGTAACCGAGTTATCGGCAACTGGCAGGAGCCATATGGTTGTCGCTTTATTGTATGCAATGCAATCGTGATGTAATGCTTTACTAGATTACTAAACGGTAGTTATAGTCGTGGAAGCATAAGATTGGCGAGACGACAACGTTGCTACGATGGAGATCAAGGTGGCGCGCCGGTGACGATGGTGATCATGACGGTGCTTCGGAGATGGAGATCACAAGCACAAGATGATGATGGCCATATCATATCACTTATATTGATTGCATGTGATGTTTATCCTTTTATGCTTCTTATCTTGCTTTGATTGACGGTAGCATTATAAGATGATCTCTCACTAAATTATCAAGAAGTGTTCTCCCTGAGTATGCACCGTTGCCAAAGTTCGTCGTGCCCAGACACCACGTGATGATCGGGTGTGATAAGCTCTACGTCCATCTACAACGGGTGCAAGCCAGTTTTGCACACGCAGAATACTCAGGTTAAACTTGACGAGCCTAGCATATGCAGATATGGCCTCGGAACACAGAGACCGAAAGGTCGAGCGTGAATCATATAGTAGATATGATCAACATGACGATGTTCACCATTGAAAACTACTCCATCTCACGTGATGATCGGTTATGGTTTAGTTGATTTGGATCACGTGATCACTTAGAGGATTAGAGGGATGTCTATCTAAGTGGGAGTTCCTAAGTAATTTGATTAACTGAACTTAAACTTATCATGAACTTAGTACCTGATAGTATCTTGCTTGTTTATGTTGATTGTAGATAGATGGCTCGTGCTGTTGTTCCGTTGAATTTTAATGCGTTCCTTGAGAAAGCAAAGTTGAAAGATGATGGTAGAAATTACACGGACTGGGTCCGTAACCTGAGGATTATCCTCATTGCTGCACAGAAGAATTACGTCCTGGAAGCACCGCTGGGTGACAGGCCTGCTGCTGGAGCAACGCCAGATGTTATGAACGTCTGGCAGAGCAAAGCTGATGACTACTCGATAGTTCAGTGTGCCATGCTTTACGGCTTAGAATCGGGACTTCAACGACGTTTTGAACGTCATGGAGCATATGAGATGTTCCAGGAGTTGAAGTTAATATTTCAAGCAAATGCCCGAATTGAGAGATATGAAGTCTCCAATAAGTTCTATAGCTGCAAGATGGAGGAGAACAGTTCTGTCAGTGAGCATATACTCAAAATGTCTGGGTATAATAATCACTTGATTCAGATGGGATTTAATCTTCCAGATGATTGCGTCATTGACAGAATTCTCCAATCACTGCCACCAAGCTACAAGAGCTTCGTGATGAACTATAATATGCAAGGGATGAACAAGACTATTCCCGAGCTCTTCGCAATGCTGAAAGCTGCGGAGGTAGAAATCAAGAAGGAGCATCAAGTGTTGATGGTTAGCAAAACCACTAGTTTCAAGAAAAAGGGCAAAGGAAAGAAGAAGGGGAACTTCAAGAAGAACAGCAAACAAGTTGCTGCTCAGGAGAAGAAACCCAAGTCTGGACCTAAGCCTGAAACTGAGTGTTTCTACTGCAAGCAGACTGGTCACTGGAAGTGGAACTGCCCCAAGTATTTGGCGGATAAGAAGGATGGCAAAGTGAGCAAAGGTATATGTGATATACATGTGATTGATGTGTACCTTACTAGAGCTCGCAGTAGCACCTGGGTATTTGATACTGGTTCTGTTGCTAATATTTGCAACTCGAAACAGGGACTACAGAATAAGCGGACACTAGCAAAGGACGAGGTGACGATGCGCGTGGGAAACGGTTCCAAAGTCGATGTGATCGCGGTCGACACGCTACCTCTACATCTACCTTCGGGATTAATATTAGACCTAAATAATTGTTATTTGGTGCCAGCGTTAAGCATGAACATTATATCTGGATCTTGTTTAATGCGAGACGGTTATTCATTTAAATCAGAGAATAATGGTTGTTCTATTTATATGAATAATATCTTTTATGGTCATGCACCTTTGAAGAGTGGTCTATTCTTGTTGAATCTCGAAGATAGTAACACACATATTCATAATGTAGAAGCCAAAAGATGCAAAGTTAATAATGATAGTGCAACTTATTTGTGGCACTGCCGTTTAGGTCATATCGGTGTAAAGCGCATGAAGAAACTCCATACTGATGGGCTTTTGGAACCACTTGATTATGAATCACTTGGTACTTGCGAACCGTGCCTCATAGGCAAGATGACTAAAACACCGTTCTCCGGTACTATGGAGAGAGCAACAGATTTGTTGGAAATCATACATACCGATGTATGTGGTCCGATGAATATTGAGGCTCGTGGCGGATATCGTTATTTTCTCACCTTCACAGATGATTTAAGCAGATATGGGTATATCTACTTAATGAAACATAAGTCTGAAACATTTGAAAGGTTCAAAGAATTTCAGAGTGAAGTTGAAAATCATCGTAACAAGAAAATAAAGTTTCTACGATCTGATCGTGGAGGAGAATATTTGAGTTACGAGTTTGGTATACATTTGAAAAATTGTGGAATAGTTTCGCAACTCACGCCACCCGGAACACCACAGCATAATGGTGTGTCCGAACGTCGTAATCACACTTTACTAGATATGGTGCGATCCATGATGTCTCTTACTGATTTACCGCTATCGTTTTGGGGTTATGCTTTAGAGACGGCCGCATTCACGTTAAATAGGGCACCATCAAAATCCGTTGAGACGACACCTTATGAACTATGGTTTGGCAAGAAACCAAAGTTGTCGTTTCTTAAAGTTTGGGGCTGCGATGCTTATGTGAAAAAGCTTCAACCTGATAAGCTCGAACCCAAAGCGGAGAAATGTGTCTTCATAGGATACCCAAAAGAAACTGTTGGGTATACCTTCTATCACAGATCCGAAGGCAAGACATTCGTTGCTAAGAATGGATCATTTCTAGAGAAGGAGTTTCTCTCGAAAGAAGTGAGTGGGAGGAAAGTAGAACTTGACGAGGTAACTGTACCTGCTCCCTTATTGGAAAATAGTACATCACAGAATACTGTTTCTGCGACACCTATACCAATCAGTGAGGAAGCTAATGATGATGATCATGAAACTTCAGGGCAAGATTCTACTGAACCACGTAGATCAACCAGAGTGAGATCCGCACCAGAGTGGTACGGTAATCCAGTTCTGGAAGTCATGCTACTAGATCATGATGAACCTACGAACTATGAAGAAGCGATGGTGAGCCCAGATTCCGCAAAGTGGCTTGAGGCCATGAAATCTGAGATGGGATCCATGTATGAGAATAAAGTATGGACTTTGGTTGACTTGCCCGATGATCGGCAAGCAATTGAGAATAAATGGATCTTCAAGAAAAAGACTGACGCTGACGGTAATGTTACTGTCTATAAAGCTCGACTTGTCGCAAAAGGTTTTCGACAAGTTCAAGGGGTTGACTACGATGAGACTTTCTCACCCGTAGCGATGCTTAAGTCCGTCAGAATTATGTTAGCAATTGCCGCATTTTATGATTATGAAATATGGCAGATGGATGTCAAAACTGCATTCCTGAATGGATTCCTGCAAGAAGAGTTGTATATGATACACCCAGAAGGTTTTGTCGATCCAAAAGGAGCTAACAAAGTATGCAAACTCCAGTGATCCATTTATGGACTGGTGCAAGCATCTCGGAGTTGGAATAAACGCTTTGATAGTGTGATCAAAGCATTTGGCTTTATACAGACTTTTGGAGAAGCCTGTATTTACAAGAAAGTGAGTGGGAGCTCTGTAGCATTTCTGATATTATATGTGGATGACATATTGCTGATTGGAAATGATATAGAATTTCTGGATAGCATAAAGGGATACTTGAATAAAAGTTTTTCGATGAAAGACCTCGGGGAAGCTGCTTACATATTAGGCATAAAGATCTATAGAGATAGATCAAAACGCTTAATTGGACTTTCACAGAGCACATACCTTGACAAGATTTTGAAGAAGTTCAAAATGGATCAAGCAAAGAAAGGGTTCTTGCCTATGTTACAAGGTGTGAAGTTGAGTCAAACTCAATGCCCAACCACTGCAGAAGATAGAGAGAAAATGAAAGATGTTCCCTATGCTTCAGCCATAGGCTCTATCATGTATGCAATGCTGTGTACCAGACCTGATGTGTGCCTTGCTATAAGTTTAGCAGGGAGGTACCAAAGTAATCCAGGAGTGGATCACTGGACAGCGGTCAAGAACATCCTGAAATACCTGAAAAGGACTAAGGATATGTTTCTCGTATATGGAGGTGACAAAGAGCTCACCGTAAGAGGTTACGTTGATGCAAGCTTTGACACTGACCCGGATGATTCTAAATCGCAAACCGGATACGTGTTTACTTTAAACGGTGGAGCTGTCAGTTGGTGCAGTTCTAAACAAAGCGTCGTAGCGGGATCTACATGTGAAGCAGAGTACATAGCTGCTTCTGAAGCAGCGAACGAAGGAGTCTGGATGAAGGAGTTCATATCCGATCTAGGTGTCATACCTAGTGCATCGGGTCCAATGAAAATCTTCTGTGACAATACTGGTGCAATTGCCTTGGCAAAGGAATCCAGATTTCACAAAAGAACCAAACACATCAAGAGACGCTTCAACTCCATCCGGGATCTAGTCCAGGTGGGAGACATAGAGATTTGCAAGATACATACGGATCTGAATGTTGCAGACCCGTTGACTAAGCCTCTTCCACGAGCAAAACATGATCAGCACCAAGGCTCCATGGGTGTTAGAATCATTACTGTGTAATCTAGATTATTGACTCTAGTGCAAGTGGGAGACTGAAGGAAATATGCCCTAGAGGCAATAATAAAGTTATTATTTATTTCCTTATATCATGATAAATGTTTATTATTCATGCTAGAATTGTATTAACCGGAAACATAATACATGTGTGAATACATAGACCAACAGAGTGTCACTAGTATGCCTCTACTTGACTAGCTCGTTAATCAAAGATGGTTATGTTTCCTAACCATGAACAAGGAGTTGTTATTTGATTAACGAGGTCACATCATTAGTAGAATGATCTGATTGACATGACCCATTCCATTAGCTTAGCACCCGATCGTTTAGTATGTTGCTATTGTTTTCTTCATGACTTATACATGTTCCTATAACTATGAGATTATGCAACTCCCGTTTACCGGAGGAACACTTTGGGTACTACCAAACGTCACAACGTAACTGGGTGATTATAAAGGAGTACTACAGGTGTCTCCAATGGTAGATGTTGGGTTGGCGTATTTCGAGACTAGGGTTTGTCACTCCGATTATCGGAGAGGTATCTCTGGGCCCTCTCGGTAATGCACATCACATAAGCCTTGCAAGCACTGCAACTAATAAGTCAGTTGTGAGATGATGTATTACGGAACGAGTAAAGAGACTTGCCGGTAACGAGATTGAACTAGGTATTGGATACCGACGATCGAATCTCGGGCAAGTAACATACCGATGACAAAGGGAACAACGTATGTTGTTATGCGGTCTGACCGATAAAGATCTTCGTAGAATATGTAGGAGCCAGTATGGGCATCCAGGTCCCGCTATTGGTTATTGACCGGAGACGTGTCTCGGTCATGTCTACATTGTTCTCGAACCGTAGGGTCCGCACGCTTAACGTTACGATGACAGTTATTATGAGTTTATGCATTTTGATGTACCGAAGGTTGTTCGGAGTCCCGGATGAGATCACGGACATGACGAGGAGTCTCGAAATGGTCGAGACGTAAAGATTGATATATTGGAAGCCTATGTTTGGGCACCGGAAGTGTTCCGGGTGAAATCGGGATTTTACCGGATTACCGGGAGGGTTACCGGAACCCCCCAGGAGGCAAATGGGCCTATTGGGCCTTAGTGGAAAAGAGAGAAGGGGCAGCCCACAGGCTAGCCGGCCAAACCCCCCTTCCCTAGTCCTATTAGGACTAGGAGAAGGGGCCGGCCCCGCTCTCTTCTCTTTCTCCCGAAGAGTCCTATTAGGAATAGGATTTGGGGGAAGGAGTCCTACTCCCGGTAGGAGTGGAACTCCTCCCTGCGCCTCCCTCCTAGCCGGCCGAACCCCTTGCCCCTGGCCTTTATATACGGGGGCAGGGGGCACCCCATAGACACACAACTTGATCCTTGAGATCGCTCCTTAGCCGTGTGCGGTGCCCCCTGCCACCAAATTCCACCTCAATCGTACCGTTGTAGTGCTTAGGCGAAGCCCTGCGTCGGTAGTACATCAAGATCGTCACCACGCCGTCGTGCTGACGGAACTCCTCCCCGAAGCTTTGCTGGATCGGAGCCCGGGGATCGTCATCGAGCTGAACGTGTGCTAAGAACTCGGAGGTGCCGGAGTAACGGTGCTTGGATCGGTCGGATCGGGAAGAAGACGTACGACTACTTCCTCTACGTTGTGTGATCGCTTCCGCAGTCGGTCTGCGTTGGTACGTAGACAACACTCTCCCCTCTCGTTGCTGTGCATCACCACGATCTTGCGTGCGCGTAGGAAAATTTTCGAAATTACTACGTTCCCCAACATCGAAAGCCGTGCCCACGGTTATGGGCAGATGGGAATTTGTTAATGTCCGGTTGTAGATAACTTGAACTTAAATAATTAAAATGAATCAACTGAGTGTGTTGCCGTGATGGCCTCTTCTCGGCGGAGTCCGGGAAGTGGACACGGCGTTGGAGTTATGTTTGCGTAGGCTGCTCTATTTAGTTTCCGCTCGTGCTTTGCCTTCTCTTCTCGCTCTCCTTTGCGAATAAGTTAGCCACCATATATGCTAGTCGCTTGCTGCAACTCCACTTACATTACCCCTTTCCTACCTATTAAGCTTAAATAGTCTTGATCGCGAGGGTGCGAGATTGCTGAGTCCTTTGTGGCTCACAGATTACTATTACCCCAGATGCAGGGACCGATGATACTTCTCCGGATGGCGCGCTCGAGCTGAAGTGGGAGTACGACGAGGACTCTCAGCGATACTATGTTTCTTTTCCTGACGATCAGTAGGGATGCCTATTCGGGGTTAGATTCAGGGCCTAGTCGCTTGTTGGGGGTCTTTTCTATTTTGGCGCCGTAGTCGGGCCATGAGTGATTGTATGATGGATGTTATTTATGTACTTTGATGTGACGTGGCGAGTGTAAGCCAACTATGATATTATTCCCCTCTTATATTATATATGTACATGGGTTGGGTAATGATGCCCGACTTGCGACATTGCTTTCCATGCGCCTATGTCTCTAAGTCGTGCCTCGACACGTGGGAGACATAGCCGCATCGAGGGCGTTACAAGTTGGTAATCAGAGCCTTCCCTGACCTTAGGGGCCCCATTGCTTGATCGTTTTTAGCAGCCGAGTTGTGTCTAGAAAAATGTTTTGAGTCCTTAGGAATTATATATCGGAGAGCTTAGGAATTCTTTTTACTTCCCAGTCTCCTCATCGCTCTGGTAAGGCATCCTAACGTAGAGTTTTGACTCTTCTCTTCTCAAATTTCACTAAAAAAATTTAGGATCACGCGAGTATCTTAGTTTTGTTCCGATGGCTTATGATGAGAATACTGTCTTGGTGCCTCCTGTCAGGGGTTTAGTGGAAGTGTCCCGGGGAGTTGAGCTCTGAGGTGTTGTCATCATAATTCTATCGTTGCAATTCTGGCATACTTGAGATATGTGCGCGACATCGAAAATCTCCTTTATGCAGTTCGTTGGTGAGATAACCTCGACGCCACCCAGTACTGGGGCGGGAGTTCGGGAGTATCGCCATAACTTGTATAACGGATGCTTTTCGAAGGTTGAGATAGATGGTTTCCGAAGGTTTCTTGGTTATGTGTTGAAGGATGGATGCAGCTGGATGTAGGATTTGCTAGCTTGGGTGAGATATTATGCTTCCCCTGTATCCTCAACACCTGATTGCATAACCGGAAAGTTTCGGGAGTTCCATAGGTGGGAATTCAAGTAGCCTTAGGATATCTTTCCAACAGATGTGTGATATGAAATTGGGGTTCGACGTCTAGTGGTTCGCCTATTCACGGTCAATTTTACAGTGGCCTCGTTGTGTCTTAAAGAGTCCTTGTCTATGCTGACTCGGGGACGCTTCGTATGTCATGTGCACTGCCTTGTACATGATGGTGTTGTACGGTCGAGCCCGTGTAGGTCCTACCACGAACACTTCGGACGAAATTTCTATCATGTGTTTGTTCCGGCTTATTCCGCAAGCCAACCCTTGGTTTTATTTCGAGTTGTGGTATTCGTTCTTCTTCGACGTCATATGTTGATTCCATCCCTCGTTGTTGTACCTCTTCTACCTGATTCTTCGTGGCTTCGCAATTTAGGAATATGTGACCACTTCAAGAGAAGTGCATTCGTTCATTTTGTTCGGATGTGAAGACTTTATGTTGCATTTTTCATTCCGTTGGTTTCACCTTCAATATTTCTCTATTTGTGTGCTAATGGTGGTAAACCTCTTCAGGATGGCTCCCGCTAAGAGCACCAGTCAGAACCAGAATCAAGACCCTCCGCCACCTCCGCCTCCTCCGGAAGCATGGCAGGCTGTGATGGCTGCTACTAATGCAAATACTCAGCTGATCATGCAAATCATCCAAGAGCGGAATCAAAGCAGTCAAGGAAATCAAGGCAACAACCAGAACCAATTTGCAACTCTGAATCAGTTCCTCGCAAATGGTCCAAAGACGTTCAGCAACTGCGTTGAGGCTACCGATGCTGATGATTGGTTAGTCGATCTGGGCAAGCATTTTGAATGTAGCAACGTCAGACCTGAAGATTTCGTCAAGTTCGCGTCTTTCCAGCTCAAGGATCAGGCCGCAGAGTGGTTTCAGCAGTACCGGGATTCCAGAGGTGGACGTTTGATCACTTGGGATGATTTCCATCGTGATTTCCGAGCTCATCACATTCCTCAAAGTGTGACTGAAAGCAAACGTGAAGAATTCCGCAATTTGAAACAAGGCTCTTTGTCTGTCTATGACTACAACAAGTTGTTCCAGAAGCTCGCCCGTTTTGCCAAGCAGGATGTTCCTGATGAGAAGAGCATGATCTATCAGTTCAGGGGTGGTCTTCGTGAAGAAATTCAGCTCACTCTTGTCCTCTTCGAGCCGTTGAGATACGATGAGTTCTACAACATGGCACTGAAGCAAGAGGCTACTCAGCTCAGGTGTGATGCTTCCAGGAAGCGAGTCAGAGACACTACGTCTTCTTCCTCTACTCAAGTGGCCAAGCAGCAGAAGTATTGGCTTCCTCCTCCTCCGTTCCGTCAGCCGTATCAGCAGAAGAGCAAAGGTGGCAGTGGTTCATCCCACCCACCCAACCCAGGCTTTCAGAACAAGACTTCGTCTCAAGCTTCAAGATCGAGTGCTCCGTACCACCGTCCGCTCTCTGAGGTCACGTGCAACAAGTGTCAACAGAAGGGTCACTATGCCAACAAGTGTTTCAACCAGAGGCGTCTTCCTCCTCCTCCTCCTGTTAGATCGGCAAGTACAGCTGTGGTCAAGCATAATCCCAAGCACGCCAAGGTCAATATGGTGAATGCAGCTCAGGCAGAGGATTCGTCAGATGTGATCATGGGTAACCTTCATGTTAATGATATTCCTGCAAAAGTTCTTTTTGACACAGGTGCATCGCATTGTTTCATGTCAAAGCCATTTTTTACCAAGCATGAGTTCGTTTCTTCACATTTGGGTAAACAAATGGATATTGTTTCTCCTGGCAAACGATTGAGTGCAAGTCTGGAGGTGCCAGATGTCTCTATCACGTTGGGCGATTTCAAGTTCTTGGCATCTCCAATGGTTCTTGGCAATTCTGATATCGATCTTATTCTTGGGATGGACTGGCTCTCTAAACATAAAGCTCAGCTGGATTGCGCAGCCAAGCAGATTCAACTGACTCATTCATCTGAGGAAGTAATTGTTTTTGCTGCTCAGGATAATTCCATCCGGTTGTTCTCTCTCAATGAAAAGGGTGAATTGGATGCTATTTCGCAGATTCCGGTTGTTTGTGAGTACCAAGATGTCTTCCCTGAAGAACTCCCAGGCATGCCTCCAAACCGACCGGTTGAATTTGTTATTGAACTTGAGCCCGGTACGGAACCTGTGTGCAAACGGCCTTACAAGCTCGGCCCCGAAGAGTTGAAGGAGTTGAAGAAACAACTCGATGTTCAAGAAAGAATGGGTCTCATGCGGCCTAGTACTTCTCCGTGAGGTTGTGGTGTTCTTTTTGTGAAGAAGAAGGATGGAACGGACCGACTTTGTGTTGATTATCGTCCATTGAACAAGAAGACCATCAAGAACAAATATCCACTTCCCAAAATTAATGAGTTGTTCGAACAACTCAAGGGTGCCCAAGTATTCTCCAAGCTTGATCTCCGTATGGGTTATCATCAAATTCGCATTCGTGAACAAGATATTCCAAAGACGGCGTTCAGAACAAGCTATGGGTCATATGAATACACTGTTATGTCTTTTGGCCTCGCCAATGCTCCTCCGACGTTCTCTCGCATGATGAACTTCATCTTCAACCCCTACACCAACGACTTTGTTTTGGTCTATCTCGGTGATATCCTGGTTTTCTCGAAGAACAAGGAAGATCATGCCAAACACTTGCGTTTGGTTCTTGACAAGCTAAGGGAACATCAATTCTACGCCAAGTTCTCCAAGTGTGAGTTTTGGCTCGATGAGGTTCTTTATCTTGGCCATATTATCTCTGCCAAGGGCATTTCCGTGGATCCTGAGAAGGTGTCTGCAATCGTTAATTGGGAACCTCCTCAGAATGTGAAGCTGAAGGAAATATGCCCTAGAGGAAATAATGAAGTTATTATTTATTTCCTTATATCATGATAAATGTTTATTATTCATGCTAGAATTGTATTAACCGGAAACATAATACATGTGTGAATACATAGACAAACAGAGTGTCACTAGTATGCCTCTACTTGACTAGCTCGTTAATCAAAGATGGTTATGTTTCCTAACCATGGACAAAAGAGTTGTTATTTGATTAACGAGGTCACATCATTGGTTGAATGATCTGATTGACATGACCCATTCCATTAGCTTAGCACACGATCGTTTAGTATGTTGCTATTGCTTTCTTCATGACTTATACATGTTCCTATAACTATGAGATTATGCAACTCCCGTTTACCGGAGGAACACTTTGGGTACTACCAAACGTCACAACGTAACTGGGTGATTATAAAGGAGTACTACAGGTGTCTCCAATGGCAGATGTTGGGTTGGCGTATTTCGAGATTAGGGTTTTGTCACTCTGATTGTCGGAGAGGTATCTCTGGGCCCTCTTGGTAATACACATCACATAAGCCTTGCAAGCATTATAACTAAGATGTTAGTTATGAGATGATGTATTACGGAACGAGTAAAGAGACTTGCCAGTAACGAGATTGAACTAGGTATTGGATACCGACGATCGAATCTCGGGCAAGTAACATACCGATGACAAAGGGAACAACGTATGTTGTTATGCGGTCTAACCGATAAAGATCTTCGTAGAATATGTAGGAGCCAATATGGGCATCCAGGTCCCGCTATTGGTTATTGACCGGAGAGGTGTCTCGGTCATGTCTACATTGTTCTCGAACCGTAGGGTCCGCACGCTTAACGTTACGATGACAGTTATTATGAGTTTATGCATTTTGATGTACCAAAGGTAGTTCGGAGTCCCGGATGTGATCACGGACATGACGAGGAGTCTCGAAATGGTCGAGACATAAAGATTGATATATTGGAAGCCTATGTTTGGACATCGGAAGTGTTCCGGGTGAAATCGGGATTTTACCGGAATACCGGGAGGGTTACCGGAACCCCCCGGGAGGCAAATGGGCCTATTGGGCCTTAGTGGAAAAAAGAAAAGGGGCAGCCCATAGCTGGCCGCGCGCCCCCCCTTCCCCAAGTCCTATTAGGACTAGGAGAAGGGGCCGGCCCCCCTCTCTCTCCTTTTCCCCTTGGGAGTCCTAGTTGGAATAGGATTGAGGGGGGGAGTCCTACTCCCGGTAGGAGTAGGACTCCTCCCGCGCCCTCTCCTTGGCCGGCCGAACCCCTCCCCCTGCTCCTTTATATACGGGGGCAGGGGGCACCCCATAGACACACAAGTTGATCATTGTTGATCGTTCCTTAGCCGTGTGCGGTGCCCCCTGCCACCAAATTCCACCTCGATCATACCGTTGCAGTGCTTAGGCGAAGCCCTGCGTCGGTAGTACATCAAGATCGTCACCACGCCGTCGTGCTGAGGAACTCTTCCTCGACGCTTTGCTGGATCGGAGCCCGAGGATCATCATCGAGCTGAACGTGTGCTAAGAACTCGGAGGTGCCGGAGTAACGGTGCTTGGATCGGTCGGATCGGGAAGAAGACGTACGACTACTTCCTCTACGTTGTGTCAACGCTTCCGTTGCGATCTACAAGGGTACGTAGATCAGACTCTCCCCCTCGTTGCTATGCATCACCATGATCTTGCGTGTGCGTAGGAAATTTTTCGAAATTACTACGTTCCCCAACAGAAGCAACTCCGTAGCTTCCTCGGTCTTGCAAGTTATTGCCGAAGATTCGTTGAAAACTTCTCCAAGATCGCGAAGCCTCTCTCAAATCTTCTTCAGAAGCACGTCAAGTACGTTTGGTCTCCGGAGTGTGATATCGCTTTCAACGCTTTGAAAGAGAAATTGATCACTGCTCCAGTTCTAACTCCGCCTGATGAAACCAAGCCGTACGAGGTCTTTTGTGATGCCTCTCTCCAAGGTCTAGGTGCTGTACTGATGCAAGAGAAGAAAGTTGTTGCTTATACCTCTCGCCAGTTGAAGCCTAATGAGAAGAACTACCCCACTCATGATCTCGAGTTGGCGGCAGTTGTGCATGCATTGTTGACTTGGAGACATCTTCTCTTGGGAAGGAAGGTGGACATTTTCACTGATCACAAGAGTCTCAAGTACATCTTCACTCAGCCTAATCTCAACCTCATACAGACTCGATGGGTCGAGATGATTCAAGAGTACAATCCGAGTATCGAGTATACTCCAGGCAACGCTAATGTGATTGCTGACGCTTTGAGCAGAAAAGCATATTGCAACAGTCTGATTCTCAAGCCTTATCAACCCGAGCTTTGTGAAGCCTTCCGCAAACTTAATCTGCAAGTTGTTCCTCAAGGTTTCCTCGCCAACCTTCAAGTTTCTCCTACCTTGGAAGACCAGATTCGCCAAGCCCAGCTTCTTGATGCTATGGTGAAAAAGGTGAAGATTGGTATTGCAAAGAGTCAGTCCAAGTACAAGTGCTACCGACTTGATGACAAGGACACTCTCTTCTTCGAGGATCGAATTGTTGTGCCCAAAGGTGAACTTCGTAAAGTGATCATGAATGAGGCTCACAACTCTCTCCTCTCCGTCCACCCCGGGAGCACGAAGATGTATCAAGACCTGAAGCAAACTTATTGGTGGACTCGAATGAAGCGCGAGATCGCTCAATTCGTGAATGAATGTGATATCTGCAGAAGAGTGAAAGCAGAACACCAAAGGCCAGCAGGTCTCCTCCAACCTCTCGCCATTCCAGAATGGAAGTTTGACCACATTGAAATGGACTTCGTGACTGGGTTTCCTAAGTCCAAGCGTGGCAATGATGCTATATTCATTGTCATCGACAAGCTGACCAAAGTGGCTCATTTCCTGCCTATCAAAGAGTCAATCACTGCAGCTCAATTGGCGGAGCTCTACACCTCTCGAATTGTGTCTCTGCACGGTATTCCTCAAGTGATATCTTTAGACCGTGGCAGCATCTTTACCTCCAAGTTCTGGGATTCTTTTCAGAAGGCCATGGGCACCAACATTCGCTTCAGCACTGCTTTCCATCCTCAAACAAGCGGTCAAGTCGAGCGTGTCAACCAGATTCTTGAAGATATGCTCAGGGCTTGTGTTATCTCCTTCGGCATGAAGTGGGAGGATTGTCTTCCTTATGCTGAATTCTCGTACAACAACAGTTTCCAAGCAAGTTCCGGCAAGGCCCCATTTGAAATTCTGTATGGTAGGAAGTGCCGTACACCTCTCAACTGGTCTGAAACCAGTGAACGTCAGCTACTGGGTAATGACCTGATCACAGAGGCAGAAGAAATGTGCAAGGTCATTCGTGATAACCTCAAAGCAGCCCAATCTCGTCAGAAGAGCTACTATGACAGCAAGCACCGTGATTTGGCTTTCGAGATCGGGGATCATGTCTACCTCCGCGTCTCTCCAATGAAAGGGACTCGTCGCTTCGGTATCAAAGGGAAGCTTGCCCCAAGATACGTCGGGCCTTTCAAGATCGTCAGCAAGAGAGGCGACCTCGCCTATCAACTCGAGCTTCCTGCAAACTTCGCCAATGTTCATGATGTGTTCCACGTCTCGCAACTCCGAAAGTGCTTCAAGACGCCTGAGCGCACTGTCAACTTCGAGGACATTGAGCTCCAAGAAGATCTCTCCTACTGTGAGCACCCGGTTGCAATCCTTGAAGAGACTGAACGCAAAACTCGCAACAAGTCAATCAAGTTTCTCAAAGTCAAGTGGTCACACCATTCCGACCGTGAAGCTACCTGGGAACGCGAGGATCACCTCCGTTCTGAGTACCCGGAGTTCTTTCAGTCCTAGATCTCGGGACGAGATCTTTTCGTAGTGGTGGAGTGTTGTAACGCCCCATATGTAACCTTCCCGAATTGTACTCCAACTCTTGCCGTTTCCGGCATTAAGTTATATTTAATTCTCGGGTTCGGGTCTTTGCCTCCGTGTGTTGTTTTGTTTTTCGTGCATCTCATATCATGTCATCACGTGCATTGCATTTGCATACATGTTCATCTCATGCATTCGAGCATTTTCCCCGTTGTCGGTTTTGCATTCCGGCGCTTCGTTCTCCTCCGCTGGCCATTTCTAGCTTTCTTTCGTGTGTGGGGATTAAACATTTCCAGATTGGGCCGAGACTTGCCATGCGGCCTTGGTTTACTACTGGTAGACCGCCTGTCAAGTTTCGGGTCATTTGGACTTCGTTTGATACTCCAACGGTTAACCGAGGGACCGAAAAGGCCTCGTGTGTGTGCAGCCCAACACCCCTCTATTTTGGCCCAAAAACCCACAAAACTCTGCTCCATCGTCTCGGTCGTTTGATCACGATCGTGTGGGCGAAAACCGCACCTCATTTGGACTCTCCTAGCTCCCTCTAGGTCTATATATAGCTCCCTCCCGAAAAATTCGGATCTCTCCCCCGAAACCCTAGCCATCTTCCTCCTCCGCGCCGGCCGGACACGTCCGTCCCCGGCCGGACACGTCCGCCGACGCCCCCTGTCCACTCACCGCACGCCACGTGGCACCTCCGCCGCCCACCGCCGCCGCGGCCCGGCGAGCCCGCAGCGGGCCCGCCCGGCCCATCGTCTCCGCCGCCGCTTCATCCGCCTCCCCGCCGCCCGAGCGTCGCCCGCGCTACTCCCGCCGCCACCGTGCGCCATCGCCGCCGCCACCACGCGCCCTCACCGGCCGGCGTGCCTCCCCAACGCCGGCGGCCGCCGCCTCTCCTCCCGGGTCGCCGACCTCCTCCTCCGCCGCGGACGCAGCTCCGCCGCCGCCTCTTCGGGTCGAATCCGGCGGGATCCGGCGCCCCACCTCGCCGGACTTCTTCCCGGCGATCTCCCCGGCGAACCCCGGCTCCTTCCTTCCTCTCCGTCACCGTTCGCGTCCGGCGAGCTACAGTACCGAGCTCAGATCCGGATCCGGTGCTAAAGTGGAACCCTAGGGGTTGACTTTCCCCTCCCCCGTCTATTTTTTATGCAACTTTCACCTCCCATAACTTTGCATCCGTAGCTCCGATTTGGGCATATGATATGTCAAAATCTTCGCCTCGACGAGTACATCATTTCATTCCATTGCATCATTTGCATTTGAGGTCATCTTGGAGCCCAAAATGCTGTTGGAAGGAGGCATCATGAGTTAAATTGCAGATCCGTTAGTTCAACATGCACTTTTGTCATTTTTGCCATGTTTAATCAGTGCATGATATGCCTGTGCCCCTTTGGGATGAATTGTTAAGCATGTTGTCTTCTATCCAGAAGTGCCTTCCATGTATTTTTAGGATGTGTGTGTTGTCTTGTGCAAGCTTGCGAAGAGGGCTACCTGAGTTTACTGATTTCAGGGACTTAGTGAAAATCACTAAGTCTGGGATGTTTTAGTTCACGATGCTATATGTCCAGCTTGTTTCCTAGTGATCCGTGCCTCTTTTGAGGATGATCAGTAAGAGTGATTTGTTATGCTTGTTGTGCTTAATCCATCCATGTCTTTACTTGTTATGTTGGAGCACCCTAGGTTGACTCAATCGAGCTCAACTTTTGCATAGTTGTTGTTTTGGGCAGATCGTGAACTCTTTTGCGATTTCGCCGGAGTGATTGCTAGTGATCCATGCATGCTATGCCTTTGTTCTTGCCATGTCTAGCTAGCATTTTGTGCCTTCTTAATGGATATATGCTTGCCTTGCCATGACTTGCACCGTAGTGAGTGCATCGCGCTCGTTTACATGCCTCCGTGAGTTATTATTCCAGCATGTCCCAGTTTTCACTAAGTCTGAAAACTGATTGTGTTTCATCGATGTTCGTGTGCTCGGTAGAGTATTTTGTGAACCCTTTTGACCCCAGGTCATTTTGGGTCTTTTGTTAAGCTTGTTGAGTAGCTCCATGCCATGCTCTTACTTGCCATGTTCAGGTTTTGCTTCATGTTGTTTTGCTGCTCCGAAGAGAGCATCGTGGTCTGAAATTCCAGACTAGCGTTAATCTCGCTAAGTCTGAAATCTGTTTTGCTTATTCAGTTTTGCCATGCTTGTTTGAAGCCCTTAATGGACGAATTTGCCTATGCCTCAGTCCTGGTGATTTGTTAAACTTCTTGAGTACATCACTGCCATGCAATTTGTTTTCATGTTGGGTTGATGTAGCATGTTCATTTTGTTGCATTTAGGAGCCTACTTGTTGTAAATCGCAGATCGGTTCGTTTAGTAAATCGCTTGCCATTTCTAAACCGTAGCTCCGATTGCCATGATCTTTATATCGTTTTCAGGGGATTTCTTCCCCTCTATCCAGTGGCACACTTGGTTTTCCAAGTTGAGGCCAGGTTCATGCATTTCCTGTTACATCTTGCATTTTGCATCCCGCATAGCATATCATCTTTGCATGTTATTGGTTGCCCTTGCACGTGGTTGATTGTATCCTTGTTGCTTGTTTGTGTTGTTGGGTAGATCCGGGAGACGAGTTCGCTAACGAGGAGCCTGTTGAGTTTGCTTTTGAGGATCCAGTCAATTCTGACAACTGTGCAGGCAAGATGATCACACCCTTGAAATCACTACTATCTTTGCTATGCTAGTTTGCTCGCTCTTTTGCTTTGCCAATGCTACGATGCCTACCACTTGCTTGTCAGCCTCCCAATTGCCATGATTGAGCCTCTAACCCACCTTTGTCCTAGCAAACCATTGATTGGCTATGTTACCGCTTTGCTCAAGCCCCTTCTTATAGCGTTGCTAGTTGCAGGTGAAGATTGGAGCCGTTCCTTGTTGGAACATTTATTTACTTGTTGGGATATCATTATATTGCTATGTTATCTTTATTCATCTATATACTTGGTAAAGGGTGGAAGGCTCGGCCTCTCGCCTAGTGTTTTGTTCCACTCTTGCCGCCCTAGTTTCCGTCATATCGGTGTTATGTTCCCGGATTGTTGCGTCCCTTACGCGGTTGGGATATAATGGGAACCCCTTGATAGTTCGCCTTGATTAAAGCTTTTCCAGCAATGCCCAACATTGGTTTTACCATTTGCCACCTACCCTTTTCTTTCCCTTGGGTTTCCGGAGCCCGAGGGTCATCTTTATTTTAGCCCCCCACAGGCCAGTGCTCCTCTGAGTGTTGGTCCGAACCAGGCAGCCTGCGCGGCCACCTCGGGGAAACTCGAGGGTTGGTTTTACTCGTAGCTTGACCTATCCGAGCGTGCCCTGAGAAAGAGATATGTGCAGCTCCTATCGGGATTTGTCGGCACATTCGGGCGGTGTTGCTGGACTAGTTTTGACCTGTCGAATCGTCTTGTTGTACCGGGATACCGAGTCTGATCGGTGGGTCCTGGGTGGAGGTCTATTCCTTCGTTGACCATGAGAGCTTGTTATGGGCTAAGTTGGGACCCCCCTACAAGGATTGATCTTTCGAAAGCCGTGCCCGCGGTTATGGGCAGATGGGAATTTGTTAATGTCCGGTTGTAGATAACTTGAACTTAAATAATTAAAATGAATTAACTGAGTGTGTTGCCGTGATGGCCTCTTCTCGGCGGAGTCCGGGAAGTGGACACGGCATTGGAGTTATGTTTGCGTAGGCTGCTCTATTTAGTTTCCGCTCGTGCTTTGCCTTCTCTTCTCGCTCTCCTTTGCGAATAAGTTAGCCACCATATATGCTAGTCGCTTGCTGCAACTCCACTTACATTACCCCTTTCCTACCTATTAAGCTTAAATAGTCTTGATCGCGAGGGTGCGAGATTGCTGAGTCCTTTGTGGCTCACAGATTACTATTACCCCAGATGCAGGGACCGATGATACTTCTCCGGATGGCGCGCTCGAGCTGAAGTGGGGGTACGACGAGGACTCTCAGCGATACTATGTTTCTTTTCCTGATGATCAGTAGGGATGCCTATTCGGGGTTAGATTCAGGGCCTAGTCGCTTGTTGGGGGTCTTTTCTATTTTGGCACCGTAGTCGGGCCATGAGTGATTGTATGATGGATGTTATTGATGTACTTTGATATGACGTGGCGAGTGTAAGCCAACTATGATATTATTCCCCTCTTATATTATATATGTACATGGGTTGGGTAATGATGCCCGACTTGCGACATTGCTTTCCATGCGCCTATGTCTCTAAGTCGTGCCTCGACACGTGGGAGACATAGCCGCATCGAGGGCGTTACAATACATTACGCAATTCCCCCTGTCAATGTTAAATTAGTAAAGAAAAGAGCTAATGATTGAAACAAAAGTAATTTAGTCTAATGATAGAAATGAGTAAGAGAAGAGAATAAAATTTAAAGTGAGACTAATGATAGAAATGAGCAAGAAAAGAGTTATAGTTGAAAAATATTAATTAAACATTCCAAAATTCAAAAAACAAAAGGTTGAAAAAAAAAAGAATCTTAGGGCATCTCCAACGTTGTCCCCTAAAACAGATACACTATTTGTGTGCGGTGTGTGGACTGATCCAGACCAGTCCACGGACATGGTTGTGGGAGCCGGCCATCTAACAGGATCCCTTAAATGTCCGCCCAGGTGCGGCCAATTTCATTTTAAATGGGTAGCAATATGAGAGCAAGTTAAAATGCAGTGTTCATAGCACCTGGTCACAACCAAAAAGAGGCAGATGTTCATAGTTTTTACATGCGGCCCATCACAAAAGTATCCGCTGGCAGTCCATGCAAAAAAAAATCATTTTGCCCTACCAGACTGACCATCCGAGCCTCCTCGCTCACTCTGTTGTTGCCTCCTCCTCATCATTCGGCTCATTCTCAACCGTCAAGCGCTTCAACGTCTTGGCACGGACGGCGCATGATAATCACCGCATCGTCATCCAATTCGTCCATCCTCATGATCAACATCTTGGTATCCTCATGGCCACTAAAGCTTCAACATCCTGGAGTGTCATGGAAGGCGACGGCAGTAGCACCCCGCATCCGAGGCCTCCAGTGGCCCATGCACCTTGTCTAGGCCCCGCCTGCCTGCCCTACGCCTTCTTTTTGCGGGCTGCCCCCTCCTTTGCCTTTGCTTTGAGGTAGTGGGCTTCCCGTGTATAGCTATTGGCGTACCAATTACACATCAAGATGAGCAATTTGAGTTTAGACACATACATTAAACAATAGGGCTAATGATAGTAGCTTTCTTCTTTGATCTCATCAACCGGATGTTCATTTTCTGGCTGCATCCAATTCGCACAGGCAGAGCAGTCCGTTGCAGCCTTGCAGGTGCCAACCAGCTGCAGACGCCGAGTCGCTGAGGCTCAGGGATCGCCCATAGCTGGGTGCTAGCCGGCTGCCTCGCGCTTGTCCTTGGCCGCCCCACGCTCGCCGCCGCCACCCAGCGCTGCCCGTGCTCGCCCTCGACCAACCTGGTTGCCACCGCCATGGTATCAATTTTTGATGCCGTTCATAGGAAAATGAAGACATTCCAGCAAAAATCATGGTTCCAGCATAAAAATGATGTAGTTCCAGCAAAAGAATTGCATGGTTCCAGCAATGACATGGTTTCCAGCAAAACATTGATATGCTTCCAGCAAAAATTTGACATGGTTCCAGCAATGACATGGCAATTCCTCTTTTGGCATTGTTCTGCAGCGCCTTCCCTCTCGCCACCATCGTAGCAGCACCTCGCCTTACCCGTCGTAACATCTCATCTTGCCGATTGTAGCAAAAAAGAAGAAAGCTCACCGTCGTACCTCAGTCGTGGTCTACAGCTTGTCGCCGTTCACCGTTTGCAGCTCCCCAGGACGCCGGTCGTAGCTCCCTTGGATGCCGGTCGCGGGTTCCCGCTATTCACAGTTGCAGCCCGCCGTGTTGATCGGGGCTCCCGTGGATGCTGATTGCACCTCCCCGGACGACATCATTTACAGCTCCCCCATCTGGGGTTGCAGCTCGCCTTTCCGGTCGCCGTGGAGAGAGGGTGTAGCTCCGCCGTCACGCCCGCTGTGTTGTGACCTCGCCGCCCACCGTTGCAAGCTGACTCATGGGCCCACATGCTAGCGTGTCGCGCGACGAAGCGATAGGCCAGCTGGCCGATTGTAAACATTACCCTTCAAAAAGACATAATATTTTCCAAAAAAAAGACCGGTTGAATTTGAAGAGAATGCTTTGGTCCATTGCCTGGAAAGCAAATCAAAATCACTAAAATTCACTGAAATTCAGAACAATCAAACTAGAAGCGAGCTATGAGGAAATGTTGAACTTGTGAAGGGACCTACCCTTTTTCCCTTCTTTTATCAACATCTAGCCACGAAAATATGTTGGCGGCTTTAGCAGCCAGCATGTGCCATGTCGGTCGGATAAGGTTATCTCTAGACCCCCCCCCCCCCCCCCTGCCTGGCTGCCCCGGCACCGATGGCACCCTCAACACCCAAACCTAAACCCTACTATCTAAGCCTCGGTCATCGCTGCCTCTCGGGCTTGGTCAGTCATTGTCATACCTCTCAAGTTTGGTCCATGCTCACCTCCTTCGTTGTCAAACGTGTAATGGAGGAAGTCATGATGAACCATGGGTTGTCGTTAGTAATATTGAAATATAATCCATGTATTGTGGCGCGTGCGTGAGTTGTATTCTCTTATGGTTAAGTTTGGTTGTACAATAATGCTTGATCTTATACCTATGGTTCTCATGTAGACTATTAATATCATAGATATCAACTCTGCAAACCATCGTATCCCAACGATGTAATCTCTTTGTAATCTTTCTGTTGGCTGCACACCCTTATAAACACGAATGCGTCCTTGCTGGCAGGCATACGCTTCAACGATCTACATGGTAATTAGAGCCAACAACGTTGCAATCCTCCTTTGCTCCCACACACATCTCTCTTTCCCATGTTCAGATCGGAGAAAAACTAACCTCGGAGAATTTCCTCCCATGGAAAGCTCAAGTGTTGCCGCCGATCCAGGGTGCCTTGCTCGTGAGCTTCCTTAACGGATCGTAGGCAGCACCACTAAAGGAGGCTAAGGCCCCGCTTGGAAACTCTTCTCGTTTTCGTCTGTAAAAGTTTTTTACTATAACATTGCTAAAATAACCAAAAAATAAAACGCACATGATGAACCAAGCAGTGATTTCAGGATTCAGCTGGTTACTTTTACGTCTCCAACTAATACGAGTGTTTTGGGCTAGAAAACACCGAACCAATTGTGGGCTAAGGCGGACAAGACCATCGAGAAGGTTCAGAACCCACTTTATGTCGCTTGGGTCGCCTAGGACCAGCGGGTCGTGGAATTTCAGTGTGATGAAGGCCGGCATGGCTACCTTTGCAACCAATACCAGCGATAAGGCCAAGGTAGCGGTGATGGCTCCTACAACAACTTTCCTAGAGTGGCACCTTCTGAGAGAAACTTTGTTTCGAAGTACTTTATAAGAATTTCGAAGGATTGAAATCGTTAGTAATTTTTCCTACGTTGATCGTTTGATTCGCAAGATCAAACCCTATAGTATTTTTTAGTAAAGATTTCCTTGTAGGCCTTCTTTAGTTCGCAGGATTCTAAAAACTATATATAAGAATAAGAAAAACACAGGAATATGATAGGAATGCTTGTGAAAAATTAAGGATTGGTTAACACAGGAATTTTATCAACTTTTGTATTTGGTTCACAGGAATTTTAATAAACATGGCCATGTGTGCGAGGCAAGAGCCTGTTTCGAGGGATCACATGAAAATGTGTAGTTAGAATTTTACTATAACACTAAGAATTTTAGTCTCATTGTACGTGCATAGGAATTTAAAAAAGAGGTCCAAGTGGATGTTAAATTTCCAACGGCTCAAAGAGGAGCGGAAAGGCCTCTCATCCTCCTCCTCCTCTTGCTACTACTACCAGGGCCAAGAGTGCGGACCATGCCTCCCCTCTCCACCCACATGACGGCATGCGAGGTGCCGAGGAGCCTCTCTTCTCCTCCTCATCATCCTTCAGCCAAGGGCACTGACCGAACCTCCCACATATGTCATGTGCCAACGTTGATATCTGTGAAACATTTAATGGGAGGGATAACATAAAATAGGGTTGGTCGAGCCTAAGGTTTCTTGCAGAATTATCATGAACCAATTCGTTATTGGGAATTTATGCCATACAAATAACCACATTGATAAGATGAGGGTTTATGAAGTTTTTGTTTGCTCCCAAGCTTGAGACCAGCGGGGCAAGAGCCTATTTTAAGAGAAAGATTACTGTACTGTAACTAAAACTATTGGAAAATTTCTATCTAGTGACTTTTAACATGACAACTCAATTTCAGATGGTATATCCCGAAGGTTGATGTTATTTAATAGACTCTGAACTGTCCTGTGGTGTACTGTAGAATCTGGTATTTTAAAGAATGTTGAATAGTTTGAGTTATATTTTGCTATCATATTTAACTGAAGAGTCTTTCAACTAGCAAAAATATTCGTATGAAATAAATAAATATGTTTTATAAGAAATTATAGCAACCACAAACAGAGTCTTACTAGTGAAAAGGTAGCTCGAGTAGATCCTTTGAAAATACTCCCTCCGTTACATGTTGAGTTTCGCTGACTTAGTAAACTTTGTACTAAATCAGCGACATTTAATATGGAGCGGAGGGAGTACGTATTCTATCTGGTCATTGGTTGGATAAAAAGCGAGCCTCCAATGCCTTGTTCATAGTGCACTCACGAAATAAATGAAAATCAATTTCTATCTACCTTTTTCATGCTTCAGTAATTGGATTAGCAGTCAAGTATGTCGTTTGCCCAAAGATTATCATGTATAGGATCCTTGCTCTGGAGGGGTAAATGCCAAGAACTTTGGATCAGGCAACTTGAGCTCCATGAGACTACTTTCGAGACAACATATATATGTTCATATCCACCGATAGCGAATCGCATAAAGCACATATGTTTCTGATCCACAGATTATACTTAATTAATAGTCATGTGTTATTACAAAGTTCATATAACTATGTATAACTTGTACAGTCATGTACTACTACAGAAAATCTTTTGTTGTGCACTAGTAGTACATACAGTAGATGCAATACCATGATGTTTGCAATGAGCGTTTCTTATTCGTTTTTAACCCAACTTCTCGTATTCCATTGCATAAAGGTACAACCATACACTGCAAAAACGACATGCGCTGAAAGTGCAGGTATATGAACATGCATTGTCACATGTATATACAAGCTCTGTGTTTCACTTCGACGTCTTGGACCACACATGTGGAATAGCTCTGAGTTGCAGGTCATATCTTCTGCTTACAGCCAACCCAAACTTCTCGGACATGTCAAACGAAACAAGGCTAGAACCATCAGGAACTCTCCAGTTGAAGTGATATAGAAAGTTTGTTAATGCCATCTCCATGACCGACGATCCAAACTGGATCCCGGGGCACTGTCGTCGCCCAGCTCCAAAGGGAATGAATTCAAAGTATGTTCCGTTGTAATTTAAGTTGATGTTTTCAAACCTCTCTGGCCTAAACTCTCTAGGGTTGTCCCAATATTTCGGATCCTGAGAAATTGCGACGGCATTAATGTATATATTGGTGCCTTTCGGGATGTCATACCCCATAACTGTGCAATCCTCTCTAGCTGATCGTGGGATTAGAGAAATTGGTGGATGCAACCTAAGGGTTTCCTTGATGACCATCTGCATGTAGTGGAGTTTACCGAGGTCGTTATTAGTAATGACAGATCGGCCTTCACCAAGAACCTCCCATACTTCTTGTTGTGCCTTAGCCATGATTTCAGGACTCCGCCCAAGCTCTGACATAGCCCACGCCAAAGTAGTTGATGTGGTCTCCGTGGCACCTGCAAACATATCCTGTCGTACAAAGCACAATCAAACATCTCCCTATATAAATTAATATATGAATACTTCAAAAAGCTACATCTAAACGTATGAATAATTTCAGTGTTTGTCTGTGAAGACTAATATAGTAACATGTCACCAATTAAATGTAGACACTACAGACGATGGTTAGTACACTCATCACTCAGGAATATGGACAGTTGGGGCATACTAACCATGTGGTGCGCTTTCTTTTCTAAATAGGCACTACATCTGTTCTATTCTTTCTATACTAACAGCAGAATATATTTCTGTTTTTGTTAAATTATCATATAATCATTCAAAATAAAGGTTAAAGATACACCAACAGAAATGTATCAACGTCTAAAATATACTATGCAATAAAGGGGCAAATAAGAGTAGAAAAGTCTGGGTGAGATAAAATAAATACTCAACACTTTCGAGGCAATAAGATGTTGTCATCGCATTTGCGAGGGCCACCGTGCTAGTTAATACATGAAGATAATAGATCTAGTCTCTGCAGTAAAACTACATCAACATCCTAGCAGAACCCATATGACAATCCTGTTGTCTAACCTGTGAAACCACCTAACCCAGGTTGTGTCTTTGAGGTGCATGCATGCCTTATTGTCTTTGTTCAAGACTTTTAGATCTAGGAGGACAAGGAATGTGACATCAATGGAGGGCTACCCTTCTCCACTAAGCATGCCTACAAAATCATTCACTGCGATGAACATAAAGACACTAATGCGATTACATTTGGTGTTCCAGCGTCCAAAAGAAGCCCAAGATCTTTGATTGGCTCCTATGCCAGAATAGCCTAAAATCTAAAGCAAATATGGTTCACAAGCACATTGCCAACGAGACCACCTGCCCATCTTGTGGTTACCATTCAGAAGATTCCGTCCCCTTGTTATTAGAGTGGCAACTCATCGGCATTTCTCAAGGGGATGCCATCGACTATCTTTGGAACTACCCTACTCTAACAAGAACTAGAAGACTCTATTTAGTTGTCCGTATTCCTAATCATCCTTTGGAATAATTGGGATGCTCGGAACGCGAAGGTTTTTCGCCATGTTGACAATCGCAGATGTACCACGATCAACAACAACATCTCTGAATTAACTCTGTGGTCTCATGTCTCATCGGTTGAAGAAACCGAAAGATAAGATTAATGCATTTGCACCTAACCTCGCGTGTAAATGTGCCTACTATTTGGAACGGACTGCCTTTCACTAATATATTGACCCCTCCCCCCACCCACCCACCACCACCTAATCATTTGAGTACTCACCACAAAAAAATCAATACCTGAAATGAAGAGAAATACTCACAAACAGGACGGCGCAAATAGTCTCTGTGGTTAGAGGGAATTCCAAAGAGTCATCCTTCTGCAGCCTGAGCAGCACGTCCAGCAGATCCTCGTCGTCAGTGCCGGAGACGCCAACGCCAGCAGCTCGTGCGGATTTGCGCTCCTCGATGATCTCTGAAATGATGCGCTGCATACGGCCACAGCTCTTCTTCATCTGGCGCTCGCCATTGCTCAGCCACCTTACCAACCTCGACGATGGGAAGAGATCGACGAGACAGAAGCCACCCAGCAGCTTAAACGCCTTGTCCAACTCGCAGAGGTACTCGCCCTGCTGTGAGAACTTGCCGCCAAAAACCGCCCTGGTCACTACGTCATTGCTGAGCGCCATCACCTTCTCGCTGACGTTGATGGTGTGGCCGGTTGAGGCGGCGGCCGTGATGTCGCGGAGGAGGCTGCCAACCTCCTCGGCCCTGATGCCCTCCATGCGTTTCACCTGCGTGGAGCTGAGGAGCTCCATGACGCAGACCTTGCGCATCTGGCGCAGATGGTCGCCGTAGGGGGCAAAGGCGATGCCCCTGCCGCCGCTGCTGAAGATGTCCAGCGTCACGCCGCGCGGCCGGCCCGCAAACACGAGGTCGTTGGTCTTCATCACCAGCGCCGCCGCTTCAGGGCTGGACACGACGACCGCGGGGACCTCGCCCAGCAAGAGGTGCATCAGCTGCCCATGCCGGCGAGACAGCTGCATCAGCATGCGGTGTGGGAGGGCGCCGGCAACGTGGTGGAGACTGCCGATGATCGGGAGAGTCCATGGCCCAGGAGGCAGCTGCTTCCTGGCCGGCTTGCTCTTGCCAACCGAGAGCTTGACAAGCCAAATCACCAGGAGCGTAAGTAGGGCTAGGAAAGACAGGCTTAGCCACCCCTCCATGGCAATGGCAGGCAGCTCCACTATTGAACAGAGATGATATATTCAGCATATGTCCGCTAGTGTAGAGAGAGGAAATACTTGACTGCCGAGTAGTGGTGTCTGGTATTGGGTATGGATCGGGATAAGAAGAATGACTCAACAATCATGTTTCATGTTTGTAGTGTTTAGGCCAACTCTTCTTTTTTCTGGTAAGGTTGTCAGTACAACATGATTAGCACATGAACAACTAGTTTATAAATTAGACACAGGCAGGGAGAAGTGGTCTATTGACAAATATCAAAGGCATCTTTTGTATTGTGACTTGGTAAAAAAAACATTAATGGAGCAATTATTGGTCAATGCTTCATTTGAACCAATCAAAAAACATATTCACACTGCAGGACTAGGTACTTGGCACCGGTGTCAGCAAATGGGAGCAGTTGGGTATGGAACGTCACCAATGTGGAAATACTTGACTGTCAGCGCTGCCTTGTAGCGGGTTGTCTACTCTATGCAACATGATTAGCACGCAGGTAGCTAGTTTATAAAGTAAGTATGCACAGGCAGGAAGAAGGACGCTGTTAATTAAAACATCGTCGACCCAAACAACATTGAGTGGAAGTATCCATACCGAAAGACTTGGTACTGCGCACCGGCAGTTTGCTCTTAAAAGTCACCAATGTGGAAATCATGGACTGTCGAGTATTTCCTTGTATCGATCAGGATAATAAGAAAACGACCCAACATAGCCAGGTTTGGAGTATTGATGTTCTTATTATGGACATGCCAAGCCTGCAAACATTTAAAAAAAAGTAAAAAAAAGGCAGCATTAGTTTCAGAAGATTAATCTTTGCATATGCACATGCACTTACTACTGCATCACTCTAGATAAATACAGTATAAAAGAGATAGAGTATGCTCCTGATAGTTGTATTTTACTGGATAATGCACAAGTTAAGCCAGAAAAGGGGAAAAAGAAACTGAGGAGCAAAACAGAGGTATACAGGATGATACCTTCCAGGAAACATTGATGAGAACTGAAAATGCTGCTATGACACTGTGTTTTTGACTTTCTCGATACGAGTCCATGCATGTGAGTGCTCATAGATCACTGTAAGCTGCTTAGTTACCTTTCCCTATGGAAACTTCGATTGCTGATCAGTGATCAGGCTCCCGAAACAGTAAGCAGATTGTTCTATGGTTGGCTCCAAGCAGCTCTTGTGCGTCAACATGAGGATAACCCAAATCGATGAATGGAAGCATTTATCAATTCTAATTTCTTAGCAAGGAAACTTCAATCATCCTCCTACCGTGTGATCAGATACTACTGTTCAAGATCCATGCAGTATGTAATTTGAATGCAAACGGTGCTCTCGGTTCTCTGATACTTTGAATGCAAGCGGTGTCCAAGCCGGTTGCCCAAAAAAGTCTAAACCCTGTCTCTTCATCGTCAATGTCTATCTTCTTTGGTGCATTACTGTCTCCTTGCTCCGGCTGAAGTGCGGATGACACTGGGATTGGATGGGAGGAAGGTGGACATCTGAACTTGACCTGACAAGGCATTCAAATTTAGGAGCAACAGGAAACTTGCCGCCGGCGGGTCATTACAGAAACTACTTTGATCGACTGGAAACTACTGTTGAGCTGTTCTGTTTGCGGGCATTTGCGCGAGCAGGTGGTGGGCGTGCTCCATCTCATGCCCCCCAAGAGGAACCCACTGACCTTGTGGAGTCCGGCGACGGAAGTCAGCTAGGGCGAGCACCTCGTGTTACAGCTATTTTATCCTTGGTAGTCGTGGAGGGGATGGGAAGCGGGCCAGCGACGGTGCGCTGCCATGGCTCCGGCGAGTAAGCTTTGCTTTGCTGGGAAGAAGAGGAGGCAGCAGGGAGCGCGAGAGCTATGTTTCGCCTCAAGCGACCTGTAGGATGGGCCGGCCCAATAACGTTGAACCATCTCTGGTTTGGGCCGATTTTAGAAGGTTCCAGGTGGAGTTTTTCTTCTCCATTTTACTTTTTCTGTGTTTTTATTTACAGTTTTTATTAAGTTTTTTTTCAGGAAAATTTCCAATCTATTTATGTTCAATCATGACAGTACAACGAATAGCATAAATAGAAAAAAAATACATCCAGATCCATAGACCTCCTAGAGACAACTACAAGCACTGAAACGAGCCGAAAACCCGACGCCGTCATCGCCCCTCCCTCGTTGGATCCGGGCGAAACTTATTGTAGTAAACAGTCAGGAAGTCGTCGTGCAAAGGCCCCGTCGGACCAACGCCGCAAAACAGAAACCTCCGTCGATGAAGAGTAGCATATATCAGCAGGATTTAACCTAAAGACATGCGAACGTAGACGAACTATGACCAGATCTGAGCAAAACCATCAAGGAAAGATTTACCGAAGACACACCTCCACATGCTCACTGACGATGCTAGACACACCATCGGGATATGGGCCGGGCAGGGTGAACCTTATTCCATCTTTAAGGAGCCGTTGCCGCCTTGTCTTCCTGAGCAGGACACAAACCATAACAAAATAGAAGGAACATCTAAAAATAGAGCCCTCTTGCCGGCAAAGGACGGGATCCGTGACGGCGCCATGGCCCTAAGGCCACCAGAGATATTTCTGGTTTGTCTTTCTTTTTTCAAACACATGTTTACTTTTTTTAATACATGTTATACATTTTTTTCTATGCATGTGGAACATTCTTTGATACACGTTGAACATTTTTCAAATGCATAATGAATATTTTTTTCAAATATAAGTTTGAACATTCTCGAATACGTGCTAAACATTTTATAAATGCATGTTCAACATTTTTTGGATGGTACGCAACATTTTCTCAAAATTATGTAAACATTTTCTATGCTGTATACAATGTTTTAAAAATATGAAGAACATTTTTTCCAAACGTGTAAACATTTTTTCTAAAATGTCATGATCATTTTTGTAATTTCTACTGAACGTTTTTAAACGTTTGGTGGACAATTTTTTACGATAAATAAATATTTTTCAAAATTTTCATGAACATTTTTTAAATATGTACGAATATTTTGAAAATGTCATGGATATATTTTGGAATGGTATGAATATTTTGCATGCAGCAAAAGAGTGGCACTATGTGTCGCCTGTAGCGAGCTAGATGCCCTAGTCGCCTACAGCGTTCCCACTTTATAAGCCAGTCCCAACATCACAACAAAGTGCACGTTCCCATTCGGCAGAATATAGCGCACGGTTTTCTCCACTCTACTATTTCGTTTTTGTTGAGAGGAAAATTAATCAACTATCTTTTTTATTAGATGACATCTGCTATTTATACAAGGGGAAGGACATCATTGAAAAATGTGTCTATTCAGAGGAGGTGCCTGTTCGGCAGGAACCGACGCGGCGGTTTTACAACTGCCTGTGGTTAGTATAAGCAGGGATTAATCCCATAATTAACACATGGTTAATTAATTCTAACACTCCCCCTAATCAATGCTTGATCTTGTGAGCAGACATCATCTTGATAAAGATTCCTCCAAAACCCTGAGGGGAAAAATGAGGATAGAGGTGTTTGATATGTTGCCAAAACTCTTTCAAACCCAGTAGGAAAAAAAGGAGAAAAATACCGCAACATATAATGATTATTGTCTGTTTAACTCAATATAAGAAAAATCCATAGAATTAAAGGACAATAAGTATGTCGTATATGCTTTCTTAAAAACCCCGGTGGGGAAAACAGAAAATATGACATATGGTCTTGTGTTGATATTAACTCATTAAAAACCTTTATGAGAACCTATAAAGTAAACTCATGAAGGGAAAAAGAGTATAATATGATGCTTTTAACAGGAACAATTCAGGAAGATACTCTCCCTGACTCTTGCATATTCCAAAGTCATCATATACCAATTTCATGAACACATTTCTGAAACATAGAAGTTGGTAGAGTCCCGGTGAACAAATCAGTCGCATGATTTGACTTCCAAGATATGCAAAATAGTGATATTGCTTATTATGTAACCTGTTTGCATCCGGGCAACACAAGAAACATTATCGTTGAGATAATGGTTGGTGGATGTAGCCATGAGGCCTGTTTCGAAGACTCTTCACGATAGGGCTACCGCACCTAGTAGGAACACTAAGCTTGTCTACGATCTGACATAGTAGGGATCTGATCGATGTATCCAATGATATCGGTGTTCACATTTCTGTGAAACTGAAAAACCAGGACGAGATGTTTGATGCCTTGGAGATATCGAAAGATATTCTTAAGTACCAACCAATTGTGTTTGGTGGATCCAATGACATTATGGAACACTGAGTCCCAATATCTCATTTCCATCACTCTTGGTCTAAATAGATCTTTCTCTACGTCTAGAGAATGAACTACCATGAGAGTTATGGATGGAAAAGATTTGTCCACAATGAATTTCTCCAATATATTTTGGATATAAACAACATAGTATACCATAATGTATGAATGAAGGTCCTCAAGTTGTAGTAACGAGCAGTATTTTGGTTTACCCAAATCCTTCATTTTAAACTCCGTCTTTTAGAGACATGTGTCGTCATTGCAGACGCAAAAACATGGATAATCATCATTGTAGGAGTAATCCTTGTGAATAAGGAACTCACTATGTCGGTTGTACCAAATGTACCGATGGTAATAATAAGTCATATGGTGACTTATTGATTTTACACAATGTATGTTGCATTTTGTACTTCGATTCAGAATTGAGATTCCATTAGGAATCAACCATATATGTCTGAATCTAGTGATCCCATGGATATGTGATCACTACATCTATCAACTGCAAAGATAGATGAGTTTGTACTGCGAGTAATATAAGTTATCGGAAAGAGATTCCACCTCTAGAGAATAGTCGGGTATCTGCGTGAACCCATGTGCTACAATACTTGCTCTTTGTTTCACCACCTCATTGTTCTCAATTCTGTTTCTAGAAGAAAAACTGGTGCAGGTATTGCTTATGAATACCTTCCCACTATTGAGCAAGATCATTTCTTACCTAGATTATACCCTTTGCTTGAGTTCAGTCCGAGTGTTGTTCACACTTTGCCATGGCCATGGTCTTTGGATCTAAATCATTTGAAAGGTTTTGCAATCTAGTTGAGAAATGTATGTCGAATTGTAGACTTCCAGTTATATGATTCTCCAGAATCTATATATCAATATATAGTTGATGGAAATATCCTTACCCATACTGACTGCTCGCGATTTTCCAATGCGATTGAGTCGGGTATTCCTATGTCTCGGTCATTGTGTGCACTATGACTTGGGTTGGTTGAGGTTTCCTGTCCACTGGGTGTATACTACCCATTAGGTGTCTGTCAACATGAAGTTGACTTGCATTTACTGATTCACGAGCCTTGATATCCTTACTTGTGAGAAGCTAAATCCTGATGTATTTTTGCCATACATCTCCCCCTGTTGCTTCGAACGGGGAGTGGAGTGGATTTTACTGGTACCTCCACTCTTTCAGGCATACTTTTGCAGGATTGTAGTAAATGAATCTGGCAGGTTATTTGCAATGTGTTGCAAATCTTCTGAACGCATGGTTCAGCTCTTTGAGTATGTGGATTTGAGGCCGAAATGTGTTGAACATTCCACTAATTTCCTGGCATTCTTTATGGTACTTGAAATCTCCCCCTAATGCCCGGAAATGTTCCTCATTGAATCAGCATACTGGCCTTAAATAACTCCCCATGCGAGGGGCTTGAGGTATTAACGAAAATACAATTATTCCTCACATAGATCCCAACTATATGTTGAGGGGCCAATGATATATGCCGGGTGGTGATACCGGTATGCAACCGAATTACCGTAGATAGGAAATACTTGGTAGATATCCACATATCAAAGAGCGTGTAAAACTGCATGACTCTAACATAAAGTTGGTAAGTTGCAATTCCAAAGTAAAGATAATGCAATGAGCTGAACTCTTTGGATAGGATTCTACCAAATCATTTTGAGTCTAGACATTCGGACAAATTGCTAAACTTCAATCAAAAGGCCATAGAGAAGGCCCTCAAGGAGAATTCTACAATGTTATCCATTCGATTTGCTTGAAATCGATGTCAGGATAATGGCCAATGGTTTCGTGTGAATAAAGCACACACTCAAGACCATCATGTAGATATGTCTTTTAGAACCATGGATACCTGAATAGTCTACTCAATGGCTGAGAAGAGCCACTTACCTCGACTTGATGCATTCAAGGAGTCTGAGTGGTTCAGCGTAGACTTTAAGGTGTGCGAGCCTTAAAATTAGCTTCCCTGTGTCACTTGCAGTGCACATAAAATCCAAATGTTATTAGAATTTGGCATCATAATAATCATAAACTATTGGAATTGTTGATAATTTCGGTTTCAACCCAATGTCTCATGACCAAGGCGAGTATGCCAAGTTTGTCATGTACAAGACACTCTGGAAAACTCTCTGGTACACAACATGTGCTACGGGTTGTGTCGTATGTGTAGTACAATCCAGATGATACACAGGGAATGTGCTTGCCAAATCCGTTGCATATGATAAAGAGAAGTTATTTCTCTTTGTTGTCACCATAAATTTCGCTATAGAAACTATTTTGACGGATACCTTTATAGTTTAGTAGGGTACGAATTAAACCTGAGAAGCAATAAAGCATCCCGACCTTATTCGAGTACCCTCAGGGATAGTAAATATTACTCGAGTTGAGCCAACAAATACCTCATCGCGTCTAGCGATTTAAATATCTCATTTCTCTCAATAAGACTGGAAACATTGGAGTTCCCTGAGTATAAAGTTTCTGGTGCGTATATCCACAAGGCACATATCATTTTCATCGGATTGACTCCGAACGCCGCCCACCGCCGCCGTTGACCCCGAACGCCTCTACTCTGACCCCGGTGCGACCAGCCGACCTCTCCTCCGACCCGGCGGCCACGAGCGCCAAGGCGGCCCGTCAGGGCCAGCCGCCGTCTGCGCGTCAGTCCGTGCGTCGCCCTGCGCCGGCCGTCACCACCCTGCTCCGACCAGGACACCTGCATCGCCCCAACCCGGCGGCCTCGCGCCATGCGATGGCCAATCATAGTCGTCGCTCGCGCGCCGGCCCATCCATAGATCCACATCACCCGGCGGCCCGGGGGTCTACCTCGCCGGCCTCATCCTTGGCTGCGTCGGGACGGCTGCGTCAGGCTCGTCGGCTGCCTCAACTCGGGCGCCGCTGCTCCGTTGGTCGCTCGAGCCTCGCTGCCCGGGCGCCGGCGTTGCTTTGGCAACCCGGGTGCCGGTGCTGACAAGCTCGTCTGCATGACGTCCCACACCGTCCATCGTCGCCGGCTTCATCTCGGACTCCGCCGCCACCACACCTCCACCGAGCGGCGTCCCCGACCTCACGCGCAATCGGCTCGATCACCCGCTCGCCGCCGTGATCCGCCTCATCTACGCCGTGCGACCAACCTGGCCTGTCGGTTACGCGCGCCTCCACAGGTCCCATGAAGATCGTCCCCGAGTTCAGCGCACCTCTCCACCGATCGAGCATCGGGTTGCCGCTGCATCTACTTCGAGCACCGCCTACTTCGAGGGTTAGGAGCGCCGCCGCCCCGTGGTTCTCCTCGCAGCTGCATCTACTTGTGTGTCGCCGCTGCGTCGTCCCTTTGGATCATAGTGTCGCGATACGCGGTCCCCGCTGCCGCCCCGAGGCCGTCCCCGTGGCTGCACCGACTCGCAAACCGCCGTTGCGTCACCCCTTCGGGCCGCAGCGTCGAGACCCGCGGTCCCTGCCGCCACCCCGAGGTGTTCCCTCCGTCGCCCCGAACCGCCTGCCGCCGCAGCGTCGCCCCTTCGGGTCGTAGCTCCGCGGTCCGCTCCGCCGTCACCACGCGTCGACCTCCCGTGGTATGCGCCGCGCCGTCTTCCTTGGCGCGGGAATGCCACCGTCCGCGCCGGTCTTCGTCACGCTTTCAGGGTTTTTCGCCTACTTCGAGCACCGCCGCCGCACTCCTAACCTAGCCGCCGCCGCCCGTCCACCCCCTTCGTCTTCGTCCAAGCACCAGCCCATCGCTAGTGTCGCCGTCATCTACCCCGACCACTTCGTCTACTCTGACCACTATTGGTGACATCGGCACCGCGCCGATGGACGCCACAATCATCGTCGAGTTCTCTCTGCTGGCCCCTCCGACTTCTCCGACATGGCGTACAGCTCGTGCAGGTCCCTCGTCTACGCATGCCCGGTGCTGGCAACACCGATGCGTGCGTTCATCCACGACGTGTCCCTGGGCCTGGCAAGCCTGGTCGGCGCTTCGTCAACTTCGTCTTCGTCCGTCTACGCATGCCCGATGCTGGCAACATCGGTGCGTGCCTTCGTCCACGATGTGTCCCCGGGCTTGGCAAACCCGCCGCGACGCGTCGTCAACAACATTTTCTTCCCGGCGCACCCCTACTTCGACACCACTGCGCCCATGCTAACTCGGCACCCTCTTGCGCCCGCGGCTCCACGGTGACATCCTCGACACCGGCTACCCCGACCCGACATCGACCACGGCATTCTTCGCACGGCTACCTCGACCACGGCTCCACCACATACGTTCTCGGCTACATCGACAAACGGCACAAAGGGCTACCGCCTTGCTTGAGCAACCTCGTCGGTTGCCACTCTAGCCACGACTCCACGATGCGTCAGCCGTTACAACTATGGGGGGGGGGGTCTGGTGGCTTGCCTTCGGATTCTTCTCCAGTCTCACCGTCTGCATCGCTACCGTTGTGATTGCGGGGGATGTTGAGTAACGTGATTGTATTAGGAAACATAGGTTAGACTAGGAAATATTCTGGCTTGCCTTGTACTCCAAGTAGATCATGTACTCCTATATATATATGGCCCACGAGGCCCAAGCAATACAACAAGAACTATTCCACCAATCCTCTCTTTCCCTTCTAACAATCATGAATGTTTTGGAGAGAATCATGGTCAATTGTGTGTGCACCTTTTGTTTTAGACAGCCAAAACATGAATATTCCATTAGGATTCCCCCTGTTCCTACCAGGGTACTAAGAGGATAGCAGCAGCCTTGCGAGTAGGTTTTCATTTTTGTGGGACTTTGATGAAATTCGCTGAATTTTAATAATTTCTGCGGCACCGGAATATTTAACTTTTGATCAAAATATTTCAGCTAGTCATTTTAGTTGTATGTATGGTGTAGATAGTAGGTACCATGTAGCTCGGCCTTTGAAAAACCACACTCCTATCCTGACCTCACAAAGTTGCATTGTAGGTCAAGCTCCACGGTACCTCCTATCCTGACCGTATATTTGGCGTGCTCTGGCGGGGGAGATTCCGGGCTGATGATGACCAGCATGTTGATGCGTGGCTTAGGAAACTTGTGATATAGCCCCCCCCCCTCCTCTCTCTCTCTCTCTCTCTCTCTCTCTCTCTCTCTCTCTCTCTCTCCTTCCTTTGTAATGATCCTGCGGTATGAAGTTGTTCGGTCCCCTAGTTAATAAAAAGTGATTTAGGCGGGGGAGTCCCCCCCCCCCTGAAAATTCAAAAAAAAAGTTGGTTTTCTTGTCAATATCCTCAAACTTGTTGGGTTGACAAGAGTGTCGAGATAACTGCATGGACCCAACAACAAAAGAAACGACAAATATTACATTTAAATTGAGCATCAACCTCAATATTAGTTTTCAAGATGCAGTACAGCGACAGACCAGTAGCAACAAAAACTTAAAACTAACAAGTAAATGTACTGCTATTCAAAAACAGGCATCAAGCTTCATATTACTCCCTCCGATCCAAAATAAGTGTCATGGTTCCGTTAGATGAATTGGGAAGCGTAGAACCCTTCGTCTGGGCCGCATTGTATTATATAGAGAACATGCCGTGGCTTACAAGGGAGAGATCGATCGAGAGGGAGGAGATCGACCAGAGTTCGGTACAGGAGGTTTTAACAGGAATAGAGATAAGAGAAGATAAGATTACAGAGGTTTAAACCAACTACTCCTATCTCTATACAACGTATATTCTAACATTCCCCCTCAATCTGAACCGAGTGAACATTACCAAGGTTAAGATTGTTCTTGAAGTCATTCAATCTTCCTGTAGTAAGAGGTTTTGTGAAGCCATCAGCAAGTTGATCACCAGTTGGTATAAATCGAATATCAAGTAGCTTGCGGGCTACTCTTTCTCTAACAAAGTGAAAATCAACTTCAATATGTTTAGTTCATGCATGTAAAACAGGATTAGCTGAGAGATAGGTTGCACCAATATTATCACACCATAACCTCGCAGCTTGTGGAGCCTTGACCCCAAGTTCATATAATAGAGTCTGTATCCACATCACCTCAGCTGTAGCATTAGCCAAAGCTTTATACTCAGCTTCTGTACTGGACCTAGAAACAGTAGCCTGTTTCTAGGTCCTTCTGTCATCAGCACACCCTGCCCAGTCTGCATCAGAATAGGCAGTAACAAGCAAGGACATGGACTTGATAATCCGAAGTCCAAGACCTGTTGAGTATTTGAGATCCCTTAAAATCCTTTTTACTGCAGTCCAGTGTGTTGTTCTAGGTGCATGCAAATATTGACAAACTTTATTTACAGAGTAAGATATATCAGGACGTGTAAGAGTCAAATACTATAAAGCACCAACAACACTTCTGTATTTTGTTGCATCATCTGATCCAAGTGCTTCTCCACTATCAATTGTAAGTTTTTCTGAGGTTGAAATTGGTGTACTCACAGGTTTGCAATGTTCCAATCCTACTCTCTTGAGTATATCAGTGGTGTATTTTTCTTGTGTAAGAAGTATACCATCCTTTATCTGTTTAACTTCTATGCCAAGAAAATAATGAAGATCACCTAAGTCTGTGAGAGGAAATTCCAACTTCAAATCCTTAAGCAAACAGGTTGTAGCATGTGCACTTGAACTGGCAACAATTATATCATCAACATAAACAAGCACAAAAATAGTGATCTTGTCTCTATGATAAAAGGATAATGAGGTATCTGCTTTAGATGGTGTAAATCCAAGTTGTTGTAATTGCATGTTTAACCTGGAATACCAAGCTCTTGGGGCCTGTTTTAAACCATATAAAGCCTTATCCAACTTACAGACATAATGTGGTGCACTTTGATCCTCATATCCTGGTGGTTGCCGCATGAACACTTCTTCCTCAAGAACACCATGAAGAAACGCGTTCTGAACATCTAGCTGACGTAGACTCCAACCTCTGGAAACATCAATAGACAGTACAAGTCGAATGGTAGCTGGCTTAATAACAGGACTAAAAGTATCTTCATAATCAATACCAAACCTCTGTTTGAAACCTTTGGCAACTAGTCTAGATTTGTACCCGTCTATGCTTCCATCAAATTTTCTCTTTAGCTTATATATCCACTTACAATCTATGACATTATGACCCTGCCTTGGTGGTACTAAATGCCACGTTTTATTTTTCATGAGTGCATCATATTCATGATCCATAGCTTCTTTCCAATCTCTATGTGTAAGAGCATCATGCAAACAGGTTGGTTCTCCAGTATGACTGAGAAAAGCATGTTTAACTTTGTCATACCTGACTGTGCCATCAGTGTATTCCTTTTCCTTGATAATACCTGACTGGGATCTGGTGTGCCGGCGCGGAAGTGTTGGTGCAGCGCAGAAAATCCTGGTTCAGAAACTAGTGTAGGAGATCCTGTGGCAGACGGCGACGTAGAATGCGGCGCAGAAGATCCCGGCTCCTGATCCGAGAAAGATATCCGCGCAGATACTGCAGGAGATCCTGGCGCATTCGGCGCGTGATCCAAGGAGGATCCAGACTGCAGCGGCGCGTCGCTCTCATCGGCTGGATCGAGGCGCAGGCTCCCGTCGTCCAGTGCGCCATGTGGAGAGGCGGTTTCCACCGCGTGGGGGCAGGCGCATGGGCTGGCGGGGTCCACCAGGCGCAGCCTATCGGCCACATCCGTCGCGGGAGAACTGGAGGCCTTCGGATTGGCTGCATGAGGATCCGGCTCGGGGCGAGTGCTAGGCGCGCGGATCAGCGCGGGATCACGCGCCGCTGCTGTCGCTGCTGCCAAGAGAATCAGCCTCGTGCTTTGTGCCAAATGCGTCCTGTTCTGGGCACATAAAATCACAGCCTGTTTTTGCACAAATATCATTAGAAACACCGTTTTGAGTGGAATTTTGCACATGATCAGCCTTATATAATTCACCCCCGTGATCAGAAAGAAGTTCTATCTCAGCACGAAGAAGAGCTCCGGCGTTTGGACGAAGTTTGGCATAAGGAAAAAGAGTTTCATCAAACACAACATCCCGAGAAATATAGATTCGTCCAGTTGGAACTTCTAGGCACTTATAACCTTTGTGAAGATTACTATAGCCAATAAAGACGCATTTAGTAGAACGAAACTCAAGTTTATGACGATTGTATTGACGTAAGTTGGGATAGCAAGCACACCCAAATATTTTGAGAAAATTGTAGTCGGGTGTTTGATGATATAGACGCTCTAATGGAGTGATATTGCCAATAACTTTGCTAGGAAGACGGTTTATAAGATAGGTGGCAGTGATAAAAGCTTCGTCCCAATATTTGAGAGGCATAGATGCATGGGCAAGAAGGGATAAACCAACTTCAACAATGTGACGGTTTTTCCGCTCAACGGAGCCGTTCTGTTGGTGAGCATGAGGACAAGATGTGCAATGCCTATGCTGCGGAAAAAGGAGTTGAGTTTTTCATACTCCCCTCCCCAATCACTATGGACTGTCAAAATTTTCCGATCAAAGTGGCGTTCAACAAGTTTTTGAAACTCTTGAAAAACAGAGAAAACCTCAGACTTGTACTTAAGCAAATAAATCCATGTAAATTTGCTATAATCATCAATGAAACTGCCATAGTATTTCTTTCTGCCAAAGGAATCTCTTGCATGTCCCCATACATCACTAAAAATAAGTTCTAAAGGAGCATGAGATATACTATTCGACTTGGGATAAGGTAGTTGGTGAATCTTGGCATATTGGCAAGCTTCACAAACAGACTCACTAGTTGAACTATGTGACAACAAGAGGTTGCCTTTATTGACTATTTGTTTAACAATGATCGAAGATGGATGTCCTAATCTTGGATGCCACCTTGCCAAAGAGGGCTTGATGACGGAGAAAACTTGACGACGCTTGCGACTAAATGCTCCGGATGTGATGGGGTAGAGACCTCCAATGCATCTACTATGATGAAGGAGTTCCCTTGTTGCCCGATCCTTGATAAAAAAGTAACGAGGGTGAGTTTCAAAGAAGACATTATTGTCATGAGCTAAATGAGACATGGATACAAGATTTTTATCAGCTTGAGGCACATGAAGGACATCTTTGAGAACTAGATCACGTTTAAGTGTAGGGGAATTTGAAAGTGCGTTATATCGACTAGAGGGGGGTGAATAGGCGATTTTTATGAAAGTCTTCAAAACGTGGAAGTTATGAAGACAAACAGTAGAGATATGCCTATTACTATGCAGTGGAAGTTAGACTACACTAGGCAAGCCATGGTCAAGTATTCAATAGAGTGAAAGCACAATGACAAATAGCTGCAGTGTAATAAGGATCAGGTAGGAAGATTTTATGAAGCCAAACAGATCATACAGTCACGTTGTGAAGACAAAAGATATAGCAAGCATGCAATGACTTCACAATGAGTAACAGTAAGTAAAAGGAAGTGAAGATGAAACCAGTGACTCGTTGAAGACAATGATTTGTTGGACCAGTTCCAGTTGCTGTGACAACTGTACGTCTGGTTGGAGCGGCTAGGTATTTAAACCTTAGGACACATAGTCCCAGACACCCAGTCCTGAACACGCAGCTCAGGACACCCAGTCCTCACCGTATTCTCCTTGAGCTAAGGTCACACAGACCTCGCCCAATCACTCTGGTAAGTCTTCAAGGTAGATTCCCAAACCTTCACAGACTTCGTTCACCGGCAATCCACAATGTCTCTTGGATGCTCAGAACGCGACGCCTAACCGGCTGGAGGATGCACAGTCCTCAAGTGTAATAAGTCTTCAGATCACTCAGACAAGAAGACTTAAGTGATGCCCAATTCTCTCTGGCTCTGGGTGTTTAGGGCTTTATCCTCGCTGGTTATTCTCTCTCTCAAAGGCTTCGAGGTGGGTTGCTCTCAAACGACAAAAGCAGTGCACTGAAACTGAGCAGCCGACCGTTTATGGTTGTAGGGGGTGGACTATTTATAGCCACTAGGCAACCCGACCTGGTTTGTCCTAAATGACCCTGGGTCACTAAGGAACTGACACGTGTTCCAACGGTCAGATTTCAAACTCACGCGGCAACTTTACTTGGGCTACAAGCAAAGCTGACTTGTTCGACTCTGGACAAGATTTGCTCTCATAGTCTTCACTCGAAGACATAGGTTTTTAATTAGGCATCACTTCAGTCGTTCTGATTGGTTCTCTTGGACCCCACTTAACAGTACGGTGGTTCCTATGACTCAACACAAATGAAAGAGAACTACGAAAGATCTAAGTCTTTGAGTTCCATAGGCTTCACATGGTGTCTTCTCTTGTCATAGTCTTCAATGTGGATATCTTCATATACCACCATTGACTTCAATGTCTTCGTACATTTTTAGGGGTCATCTCTGGTAGGAAAACCGAATCAATGAGGGACTTCTACCTGTGTTATCCTGCAATTCTCACAAACACATTAGTCCCTCAACTAGGTTTGTCGTCAATACTCCAAAACCAACTAGGGGTGGCACTAGATGCACTTACAATCTCCCCCTTTTTGGTGATTGATGACAAACTAGTTGAAGTTTTCAACGGGGAATATAATCTGTGGAATTGTAAAGGATAAGGAATTGTCTTCATAAGTTGCAAGGGCTCCCCCTGAAGATGTGCATATAAGTAATTTGCTTTTGGAATGCAAATGCACATGACAGGTTGTACTTGTGGAGATCCACTTCAACTTATGATGACAATCCACTATGCATGTAAAAGTATATGAAGATAATGTCATGCATAATGGAAAATGGACGTCTGCAGAATGATCTAAGTGCAGAATTTATCGTCGCACATGCGGAATTTATCTTCACAAAACAAGTTGGCAAATAAGTAGCAGACGACCATCGAGTTTAAGTGTTACAACTCAAAGAACCAAATGTAGCAAAACGAGAGTTGTAAGCACGAAGCAAAATACAGCAAAATATAAAGCACCCGCCCATATGGACCCGCTTGAAGACTATCAACTCCATATGCTTCTCCCCCTTTTGTCAGTAAGGACCAAAAAGGTTTGAAGACATAGAGTGTCTACTCGTTCCCATGAGCAGCAGGGTCGGTGGTGGTGTTTGGCGATGCTGAAGAAGGTGGTGGTGAAGTAGCATCATCTTCATCGTTGATAATTCTGGCAGTCACGGTGGCAGCAGATGAAGAGAACTCAGAGTCTTCAAGGGATGGCGTTCCTCGTAGCACAGCCCTTCTCGGAGGTGTGGAGTCAAACTTGAATCGCTCAGTGAAGCCATCCTCTTGAAGATCAGCTTCAGAACACATTGTCGTGAGTCCTTTCCATGTGCGGCGAAAGGTTTCATGTGCAACGAAGGCATTCTTGGTGGCAAGATTTCGAATGCGATTTACATCCACCAAGAGGCTTTTCATCTGACGCTTCAGCCAGTCATGATGCCTATCCTATTTTTGATGAAGGGCCACAAGAAGCTCTCGGTCATTGAGAACACGAGCGCGCTTCTTGGGTCTTGGAGCAGTTGTGCTGTTAGTGGCTTCAGTGGAAGCAGGGCGTGGTGCACGTGTAGTGCCAGCCAACGGATACACCCGAGAGACTGCTTCAACTCCTTCAATGTTTTGAGTGAAGCTCTGGTGTTCTGCATTCTGAAGACTTAGAGGTTGCTTGGCAGGCTCAAGATAGATGGCTTCAGCAGAGGTATCCACATCAGGCAAGAAGATCCGATGGTTGCGGGCTGAGGGCTGATACGAGATAGTAGAGTGAAGTTTGATCAGCCGCATTACCCAAGGGGCATAGAACTTCAAACCAAACAGATCAGAGCCTGATGCAGCAAGTTGGCGTATGAAGAAGTCCTGTGCATTGAAGCATTTTCCATGAAGGATACAGAATATCAGAGTCTTCATTGCATCCTCGATCTTGGCATTTGGAGAGTGCCCTTTGATAGGCCAAAGAGTTCGCCTGATGATGTGATAGATGGTTCTGGGCAGGTACTCAAGGTCTTCAACGAAAAACTCTGTGGGATAAGCAGCATCTTGGGGCAATGGCTTCATCATGCTGAGCATTTGACTCATATCAGGTTCTGGCCGCTGAAAGATGCTCTCAATAGCTTCAGCATGCAGCTGACAGCCTTGCTCGAAGAGATCGCCAGGAGTGGACAAGCCGGTGAGCTCAATGATGTCAAATGCGTTGGCTTCGTGATGAACATTGCCAGTCATCCACTCCAGGACCCAAGTCTTCGGATCTCTGTTGTACCCTTTGATGTGAAGTGTGGCATAAAATTGTAGCAGCAGCTCTTCATTCCAATGCTCTTCATCAGTAACAAACTGCAGCAGACCCACTTGCTTGAAGCAATCCAAAGCTTTTTCTAGGCAGGGCAGACCAGCTATAGCTTCAACGTCAAGGCACTTGTGTGGGAAGATGCGACCTTGGTTGTACATTATGCATGAGTAGTAGCTTCGCCGAGGATAGCTCCAGAACCGATATGATGAAATCCTTTCCCTTGAGTAGGGGTTCTTGGAGCTATTGAAGAAGGTATTGTCTGCCCTGAAGCCATTGATGTTGAAGGAGCCAGGTGCTGATGCAGGACCTAGGAACCTTGGCAGTCGTGGGATTGGCTTCTGTACCCGAGGCCTGTGCTCGACATGGTAGTCAAATTGGGGACCGGCAGCAGACTCAGGAACAGAAGTGTCAGGATCAGTGGCTTCGTTGTCTTCTGATGCTTTTGGTGGGGAGGGCTCCACATTAGCTTCATTGTTAGTTGTGGCAGCCTCACGATTTTCTTCCTCCACTTGACTAGCTGGAGGGTCGGTCACAAGCACGTTCTCCTGGAGAACTGCTTCTTGGTGGGACTGGGAAGTGGCAACTTGTGGTACTTCTTCTTCCGCGGCTGATACAGCCGGAATGTCTTCAGCAGAGACTTGAGGCCTTGGACCTTTGCGAAGCCTGCGTAACGCAGACGACGCCTGTGGAGTTAGAGTGGGATGGGCCTCATTGTCGTCTTCCTCTTGTGGGCGATCCGCCCATGAAGCATCCTGTGTTGGGGAACGTAGTAATTTCAAAAAAATTCCTACGCACACGCAAGATCATGGTGATGCATAGCAACGAGGGGGAGAGTCTGATCTACGTACCCTTGTAGATCGCAACGGAAGCGTTAACACAACGTAGAGGAAGTAGTCGTACGTCTTCTTCCCGATCCGACCGATCCAAGCACCGTTACTCCGGCACCTCCGAGTTCTTAGCACACGTTCAGCTCGATGACGATCCCCGGGCTCCGATCCAGCAAAGCGTCGAGGAAGAGTTCCGTCAGCACGACGGCGTGGTGACGATCTTGATGTACTACCGACGTAGGGCTTCGCCTAAGCACTACAACAGTATGATTGAGGTGGAATTTGGTGGCAGGGGGCACCGCACACGGCTAAGGAACGATCTCAATGATCAACTTGTGTGTCTAGAGGTGCCCCCTGCCCCCGTATATAAAGGTTGCCAGGGGGAGGGCTGGCCGGCCAAGCTATGGAGGCGCAGGAGGAGTCCTACTCCTACCGGGAGTAGGACTCCCCCCCCCCAATCCTATTCCTAATAGGACTCCCGAGGAGAAAGAGAGGGAGAGAGGTGGCCGGCCACCTCTCCTAGTCCTAATAGGACTAGGGGAGGGGGGAGGCGCGCAGCTCACCTTGGGCTGCCCCTTTCACCTTTCCACTAAGGCCCAATAAGGCCCATATGGTTCCCGGGGGGTTCCGGTAACCTCCCGATGATCCGGTAAAATCCCGATTTCACCCGGAACACTTCCGATGTCCAAACATAGGCTTCCAATATATCAATCTTTATGTCTCGACCATTTCGAGACTCCTCGTCATGTCCGTGATCACATCCGGGACTCCGAACAACCTTCGGTACATCAAAATGCATAAACTCATAATAATTGTCATCGTAACGTTAAGCGTGCGGACCCTACGGTTCGAGAACAATGTAGACATGACCGAGACACGTCTCCGGTCAATAACCAATAGCGGGACCTGGATGCCCATATTGGCTCCTACATATTCTACGAAGATCTTTATCGGTCAGACCGCATAACAACATACGTTGTTCCCTTTGTCATCGGTATGTTACTTGCCCGAGATTCGATCGTCGGTATCCAATACCTAGTTCAATCTCATTACCGGCAAGTCTCTTTACTCGTTCCGTAATACATCATCCCGCAACTAACATATTAGTTGCAGTGCTTGCAAGGCTTATGTGATGAGCATTACCGAGAGGGCCCAGAGATACCTCTCCGACAATCGGAGTGACAAATCCTATTCTCAAATACGCCAACCCAACATCTACCTTTGGAGACACCTGTAGTACTCCTTTATAATCACCCAGTTACGTTGTGACGTTTGGTAGCACCCAAAGTGTTCCTCCGGTAAACGGGAGTTGCATAATCTCATAGTCATAGGAACATGTATAAGTCATGAAGAATAGCAACAGCAACATACTAAACGATCGGGTGCTAAGCTAATGGAATGGGTCATGTCAATCAGATCATTCAACTAATGATGTGACCTCGTTAATCAAATAACAACTCTGTTGTCCATGGTTAGGAAACATAACCATCTTTGATTAACGAGCTAGTCAAGTAGAGGCATACTAGTGACACTCTGTTTGTCTATGTATTCACACATGTATTATGTTTCCGGTTAATACAATTCTAGCATGAATAATAAACATTTATCATGATATAAGGAAATAAATAATAACTTTATTATTGCCTCTAGGGCATATTTCCTTCATCCTGTGCAATTGGCGTCAATGGACGACCAATGCTGATGAGTTCGCTGTTGTCTTGCTGAGGAAGGACCGCATCATCTTCTACATTGTCATGTTGACCAATGGCTTCAGCAGTGATGGGATCAGCTGCTGGAATGTCTTCAGCTTCATGAGCCTCTGTGGAAGCAGGCTCATGGACAGTCAGTTGGCGTTCAGCTTCAGGATAGACCACGGAAAGGGGTTCAACCATCAAGGGCTTTGTGGGAGCAGCCAGATCTTTCCTGGTCTTCCTCTTCTTCTTAGAGGGGGTAGTAGGAGAGGCTTCAGGATATTTCCTTTTCCTTGCTTCAGCCTCAGCAGTCCTGGTCTTCTTGAGCTCGGAAGCGGTTGACCGGCTCTTTGGCTTCGAGCCAGTCATTGCAGTTGGGAAGACAATCGGAACTGCTTCCTGCCTCGGTGCATCGGGTTCAGCTGTAACTGACTTCTTCTTTTTCTTTGCGGCCATCCTGGGGTCGATGCCGGGACGCCCAAGTGCCTTGCGCTTCTCAGCCTCATTGTAGGCTTGCACACATCTGTTAGCCAGAGTCTTCATGCGCTCACGCGAACCCTGAGCTGCACGCTTCTTCACAAAGTTTTCCTTGAGCTTGTGCATCATGATCTTGAAGTTCTGAACTTCTTGCACGCTGAGCTTGGCCATGTGCTTCTTGAACTGAGCCTTTTCATAGTCAATCTTCTGCTTCAGTTCAACAATGCGCTGGGCAATAGCAAGTTCTGAAGCAATGGCGCCTTGGAAGGCGACACTGAGGCCAATGGGTAGCTGCAGATCTTCAAAGCTGATGTTTGGCGTGTCAAACCACTCGTCAATGAAGTTGTGGATGATGGCGACATCAAAGAGAGGAAGATTATTGAAGATTTCTGCTTCTTCTTTGCTCTTGATGAGTTGCTCAAGAGCGTCATCTGCAAGATCTTCATCACTTGACAAATCAATGGCATCGTTGCGCAGAATGGCAGCAGCTGTTAGCTCTTCGCCAGTGTGAGACAGAGGCATCTTGGCCTTCTGGGGCTTGGAGACGCGTGATAAGTCTTCAGACTGCACACTGTCTTCAGGAGGTGGAGTTGCCAATGGCTTCGCCCTTGAGATTTTTGGTGAAGGGGCCGGCTTTGAAGCTTTTGGCTTCTTCAACTGCTTTGGCTTCAGCACTGCAGGCGCGTCATCAGACTCAGTGTCAGCTGCAGGCTCATTCATTGCAGTCCCTTGAACCACGATGTAGGTGATGAGGCCTTCAAGGTTGGCGAAAGGACCGATGACATTGGGTTATGCATGTCGTGTGCCATCTGCCCTTGGTGATGAGGGACCAGGGTTGAAGTCTAACCCAAACTTCTTCTTGTTCTGCTTCGCTGAGTTTTGGGCAAACTGGAAGTTGCACTTGAACAGATTGTCGTCACGACACCATAGCAGTGACGACAAGTGTGCATCAGCAGGCTGTGGTCCACGGACCATGCATGGATAGAAGCCTTGAGCAATGGCTTCATCTTTGCACCTAGGTAGAAGATTCTTGAATAGGATGTCTCCCCACGGTCTCTTGATGGCGTTTTTCTCAGCATACTCTTGGGTTGTGAAGCGGTATTTGAACCATTGTTCTGCCCAATATCGTCGAATCCATTGGATTCGGGTCTTGCGCTGACTGTAATCCTCTTCAGGATCTGTTTTATACATTTCTGCGAGTTCATCAGGCAGATCTCTGGATGTTCCGCCACGACGCTGTCTGCCCCCCTTCCTTGCTGCTTTCTCTGAAGCCATAAACTTTAACTTGAAAGGCTTCAAGACGTTCAAAGGCTTCAAAGGCTTTCTCTTGCTGGACCAACAGGAACTGGCTTCAGGAGAATTTATGTGATGCTGTAAGAATTCTGCAAATGAATGCAGACTATGAGAACCAAAGAATTCTCCCACGGACATGTACCTGTGACAGCATTAAGGTGCGAGGGAAGGGGAAGAGGTCATATGCATTCTCAGAAGATTTTGAAGATAAATCAGTTTAGAAGACATTGACCTCATCGTGCGAAGACATTCACTCATAGATAAGAAGTTGGTTCCAGATTTGTACGAACCCACAGATCAGTACAAGTGAGGAATCTAACTACTTTGTGAAGCACAAGTGAATATACTAGGCATGTTATGGGATGCAGTATGAGAGAGATCTAACTTGTGTGAATAGAAACTTCTTATGGTAGAAAGTGACAAAGCCATAGGATCAAAAGGGGCCATAAAAAGAAGTTTTATTTACCACACTGGGAACTGCTAGACGGAGTGGGAGTAGAGGTCGAGCAGTTCAATCTTCTGTGCCCTAACTTGGCGACGGAGGACACCTACGGCGATGGCGGAGAGGACGATGTCCGCGATCGGTGTGAAGACGGCGTCAGAGAGGTTGCGGCAGCGAAGCGCTTCGTCGCCGGCGTCGTCGAGGGCTAGCGGTGGCGCTAGGGTTCGTGCGAGGGTGGAAGAAGGGATAATGACCGCTGTGAGTGTGTATTTATAGTTACAAGGGCGGCACTGCGCTATTACACAGGTGCCCCTGGAGATTCGCATCTGAGTAACACGTGGCCATCATGCGGAATTTTGGGGGTTGTTCCACGTCCCACGCACGCCTGGATTGTCGGGTGGTCGTTCCTCCTTCTCCGGATTTCATGTGGATGAATGAGCATTGAAAACGGATTTAAAGGTTGTCTCTGTGTCTTCTGCTGACAAGGAAGCAGAGAAGACATTCGACAGTTTCAATAGAATGCATATGACTTGGAGAGATAGAATTTAAGATAGAAAGCATAGAGAGGTTAGGGTCCGATCACATTCACTTAGTTCAAAAGATTCAAACAAGAAGACATAGCTATAAGTGAATGCTGTAGAGGACAGAACACTAGTATATATATATTTATACAATCAACATAGTGAAGATAATCAAGAAGACATGTTGAGATTGAAGCCAAACCAAATGTGAAGACATTGCAAGGTAACGCCATGAGTGAAACACTTCAAAATAGAACGTTTGGTGGTGGCGTTACCCACCGTATAGGAAGTATTAGACCCAGACACGACGCACAATTATCGTGGCGCTCCGAAGTCAAATTCCACATTAATGTATTCACACTTAGAATGTATGTCTTCATTGAGTGAAGATATATGTTACTTCGTGTGTTGCACATCTAAGTCATCAATATGCATAAGTGTTAGGATGTGTGCCTGATCACAGGACATTTGAGGATTCCATGATATTTAGCTCACACCGTAACTTGCAAAATCTCTTCTCATCCAAGGGCTTGGTGAAGATATCTGCCAATTGCTCTTCAGTGTTGACGTGTATGATATCAATATCTTCCTTCACAACATGATCTCTGAGAAAGTGATGACGAATTTCTATGTGCTTTGTCTTCGAGTGCTGAACTGGGTTGTTGGCAATCTTGATGGCGCTTTCGTTGTCGTAGTAAAGTGGCACTTGCTTCAGATGAATGCCAAAGTCCTTGAGAGTTTGCTTCATCCACAAAAGCTGAGCGCAGCAAGGTCCAGCAGCAATGTATTCAGATTCAGCAGTGGAGAGGGATACACAGTTCTGCTTCTTTGAAGACCAACATACAAGTGATCGTCCCAGAAAGTGGCATGTGCCTGATGTAGACTTCCGATCAACCTTGTCACCAGCATAATCAGCATCCGAGAATCCAACCAGATCAAACTCTGAGCCCTTTGGATACAATAATCCGAGAGTTGGGGTGTGAGCCAAATATCGAAGAATTCGCTTCACAGCTAAGTGATGCGACTCCTTTGGTGCCGCTTGAAATCGAGCACACATGCAAACACTAAGCATAATATCTGGCCTAGATGCACATAAATAAAGCAAAGAACCAATCATGGAGCGGTATACCTTTTGATCGAACTCTTTACCATTGTCGTCGGGACCCAGATGATGTTTGGTTGGCTTTGGTGTTGTGAAGCCTTTGCAGTCTTGCATACCAAACTTCTTCAGGCACTCTTTGAGATACTTCTCTTGAGATATGAAGATGCCGTTGCGTTGTTGTCGTATTTGAAGACCGAGGAAGAACTTCAGCTCCCCCATCATAGACATCTGATATTGCTCTTGCATCATATAGCCAAACTCTTCACTATACTTCTGATTTGTGCAGCCGAAGATAATGTCATCCACATAAATTTGGCACACAAACAATTCACCATCATATGTCTTCGTGAAGAGAGTGGGATCTAGGGAACTAGGTATGAAGCCTTTGCTCTTCAGGAAGTATTTGAGTGTGTCATACCAGGCCCGAGGGGCTTGTTTGAGGCCATACAGTGCCTTGTTGAGCTTGTATACCATGTCAGGATGTTTTGGATCTTCAAACCCAGGCGGTTGTGCAACATACACTTCTTCTTCAATCTTGCCATTGAGAAAGGCACTCTTCACATCCATTTGATATAGAAGTATGTTATGATGATTTGCATAGGCCAGCAGTATACGTATGGCTTCAAGTCTAGCCACAGGAGCAAATGTTTCATTGAAATCAATGCCTTCCACTTGAGTATATCCTTGAGCAACGAGGCGAGCTTTGTTTCTGACAATTTGACCATGCTCATCTTGCTTGTTGCAGTATATCCATTTGGTGCCTATTATATTGTGCTTCCGTGGATCAGGACGCTTAACCAGTTCCCATACATTGTTCAGCTCAAACTGTTGAAGCTCTTCTTGCATAGCTTGAATCCATTCAGGTTCCATGAAGGCTTCTTCAACTTTCTTGGGTTCTGTAATTGAGACGAATGCGAAGTGTCCACGAAAATTTGCCAGCTGAGTTGCCTTTGAACGAGTGAGTGGACCAGGTGCATTGATGCTGTCAATTATTCTGTCAATCTGCACTTCATTGGCAACACGAGGATGTACAGGGCGAAGACTTTGCTCTTGCTGATCTGTGTTGTTGTCGGGAGGAATGTCTTCAGGCTGAGCATTGTCTTCATGTGGAGCAGGTGCTGAGATGATAAGTTCTTCTTCAGGATGAGCTTCAGAAGGTATAATCTCTCCAGTTCCCATTAGCTTGATTGATTCACTAGATGGAACTTCATCTAGCACATTTGGCAGTTGCTCTCTTTGTGAACCATTGGTCTCATCGAACCGCACATCCACTGTTTCAACCACTTTGTAATGAAAGAGATTGAAGACTCTGTAGGAGTGCGAATCCTTTCCATATCGAAGCATAAAACCCTCATGTGCTTTTGGTGCAAACTTTGAGATGTGGTGTGGGTCCTTGATCCAGCACCTTGCGCCATATACTCTGAAGTAACTGACATTTGGCTTCTTGCCAGTTAGGAGTTCATAAGATGTCTTGTTCAGAAGCTTGTGAAGATAAACACGATTGATTGTATGGCATGCAGTGTCAATGGCTTCAGGCCAGAATTTTCTTGGAGTCTTGTATTCATCTAGCATCATTCTGGCCATCTCAATGAGTGTTCTGTTCTGGCGTTCGACGACGCCATTCTGCTGTGGCGTGTACGGGGCTGAGAATTCATGTGTGATGCCCAAGGTATCAAGATATGTATCAAGGCCAATGTTCTTGAATTCAGTGCCATTGTCACTTCTGATGTGCTTTATCTTGGCGCCGTAATTGTTCATAGCTTGATTGGCGAAGCGTCTGAAGACATCCTGCACTTTAGTCTTGTAAAGGATTATGTGCACCCAAGTATATCTAGAGTAATCATCAACAATGACAAAGCCATAGAGGCAAGCAGTAGTGGTAAAAGTTGAGTAGTGAGTGGGACCAAAAAGATCCATGTGAAGCAGTTCGAAGGGTCGAGTAGTGGTCATGATTGTCTTCGAGGGATGTTTTGCCCTCGTCATCTTCCCTACTTCACAGGCACTGCATAAGTGATCTTTCTTGAACTTGACGCCCTCGATGCCTATGACATGCTTCTTCTTTGCAAGGGTGTGGAGGTTCCTCATGCCAGCATGCCCAAGCCTCCGATGCCAAAGCCAGCATTCTGAAGCTTTTGCCAGAAGACATACTGCAAGTTGTGGCCCTGCTGAGAAATCTACCACGTACAAATCATCTTTCCGATACCCTTCAAACACTAGAGACTTGTCAGATTCCATTAGTACCTGGCAACGATATTTTCCAAATATTACGATCATGTTCAAATCGCAAAGCATTAAGACAGACATTAAGTTGAAGCCAAGGGATTCAACAAGCATGACTTTATCCATGTGTTGATCCTTTGAGATTGCAACTCTACCTAGACCCAATACCTTACTTTTACCAGTGTCAGCGAATGTGATGTGGCTCTTGTCGGATGGACGTAAGGTTGAGTCCATAAGAAGGCTTCTTTTGCCAGTCATGTGATTTGTACACCCACTGTCAATAATCCATTCCGAAGACGCTGGTGTCGTACCCTACAGTGCAGTTAGGGGGATAGGCTTCACGAAGAGAATTGTGAAGCAAAAACATTTGACGAACCAGTGGGTTATGAAAACTTAGATCCAGATTAGGACTAATAGGGAGAGTAGCATGCAATTCAGGAATGAAGTACATAGTAATGCCATTTGGGCATTTGATCTTGCGCCCTACAAGATGTTTAAGGTCCCCAGCAATGGCGTCAGAAGATTTTGGTTTTCTGCTGGAGACCTTTCCCTGCAAAAGAGAGTTAAGCTTTCTTAGCCACCCACATCTTCAAGGGTGGCTTAGAAGCAATAAGTCTAAGTGCAGCATCTGAGAATTTTGGCTTTGGAGCCCTAGCAAACAGTCTAGCAGGTGGACAATAGTACTCATAAGAATAGGCAGAATAATTCTTGGTCATATGAACATGGCGGTTTGATGAACCGTTCTCATATTCATATGACTGAGTGTGGTTTCCCTGCAAAACATTTGCGTTAGTGCGACGTCCTCGTCTGTATGAAGCCTTTGGGCCGTATGAAGCCTTTGGTCCGAGGTTTGTCTTCTTCATGTGAGGTGTCATGAAGACATTCACAGGAAGATTTTCCAGACACCTTTTCGGAACCCAGATCTTCTTCATAGGCGGTCCATACCTGCAGTTAGTACCAATGTACCTGGCAAACACTTCACCATTCTGATTCTTAAACAGTACATTGTTTGCATCAAAGTATTCATCAATGATAATGGGGTTAGCACAAGTGAAGCCAGATAAATTGGATGGATCTGCTGAAGGTTCCTTTGCAGCAACCCACTTGGTTTTGGGGTACTGCTCAGGTTTCCAGTAAGAGCCATCTGCATTTATTTTCCTTACGAACCCAACACCCTCTTTCCTAGGGTTTCGGTTCAGAATCTGCTTCTTAAGGACATCACATAATGTCTGATGCCCTTTAAGACTTTTGTACATCCCTGTTTCAAGCAATGTCTTCAACCTAGCATTCTCATCAGCAATAACGGTGGTATCCTCAGCAGAGGGGTTAGTTACCACATCAACAGTTGAAGATATTGCAACAGCAGTAGCAGTGGAACATTCAGCAACAGAAGTAGCATTATCACGCTCAATGCATTTAAGACATGGTGGTTCAAATCCTTCCTGAACGGAACTAATCTGTTCGGCGCGAAGTGACTCGTTTTCCTTTTGAAGATCTTCATGAGCCGCTCTCAATTTCTCAAGTTCTTGCTTCCTTTGAAGATAATCATAGAAAGCTTTTCATGAGTTGTTGAGAGAGTATCATGACGACTTTCAAGTTCCTGATACTTAATGTGAAGATTTTTTATGTCTTCAATTAAGGATTCAGACCGAGTCATTTCAGCACCCAACAGATCATCGCTTCTGTCTAACAGTTTTTGAATATGTTTCATAGTTTTCTGTTGTTCAGTTGCAATTTTAGCGAGTGTTTTCTAGCTAGGTTTTGAACCACAATCAGAGTCACCGTCACTAGATGTTTGATAGTGAGTAGTGCGTGTGTTTACCTTGGCACCGCGTGCCATGAAGCAGTAGGTAGGAGTGGAGTAGTCCTTGTCATTTGCATCGGTGTCGGTGATGAAGTCATTGTCTTCACTGTTGAAGATGGACTTGGCGACGTATGTTGTAGCCAGACTTGCAATGCCAGAATCAGACTCCTCCTCAGACTCCACCTCTGCCTCCTCAGAAGAGGACTCTTCCTCTGAATCCATTTCCTTGCCAACAAACGCACATGCCTTGCCAGATGAGCTCTTCTTGTGTGATGAAGACTTTGAGGAAGACTTGGAAGAAGACTTTGAGTATTTCTTCTTCTTCTTGTCATCAGAGTCATATTCCTTGCTCTTCTTCTTCTTTCTGTTCTCATTGTCCCACTGTGGACACTCAGAGATGAAGTGTCCACTTTTCTTGCACTTGTGGCATGTTTTCTTCTTGTAGTCATGAGCAGAAGCTTCATCATTCCTTGAGCTTGATCGTGAAGACTTTCTGAAGCCTTTCTTCTTGGTGAATTTTTAGAACTTCTTCACTAGCATTGCAAGTTCCCTTCCAATGTCTTCAAGATCATCAGAACTGCTGTCAGATTCTTCTTCAGATGAGGAAACAGCTTTTGCCTTCAAGGCACGTGTTCGCCCATAGTTTGGACCGTACATATCTCTTTTCTCAGAAAGCTGAAACTCATGTGTGTTGAGCCTCTCAAGTATGTCAGACGGATCGAGTGTCTTGAAATCAGGACGTTCTAGTATCATCAGGGCTACGATGTCAAACGAACTATCAAGTGATCTCAGCAGCGTCTTGACGACTTCATGTTTGATGATCTCAGTGGCGCCGAGGGCTTGAAGCTCATTTGTGATGTCAGTGAATCGGTCAAATGTGTGTTGGACATTCTCATTGTCATTTCGCTTGAAGCGGTTGAAGAGGTTGCGAAGAACACTTATTCTCTGATCTCTCTGGGTTGAGATGCCTTCATTGACCTTGGAGAGCCAGTCCCAGACCAGCTTGGATGTGTTCAAAGCACTCACACGGCCATACTGTCCTTTGGTCAGATGACCACAGATGATATTCTTGGCAGTTGAGTGAATTTCTTGACATCAGCAGCAGTGACACCTTCTCCAGCCTTGGGAACGCCGTTCTCGATGACATACCATAGGTCGACGTCAATGGCTTCAAGATGCATGCGCACCTTATTCTTCCAGTAGGGATATTCAGTTCCATCGAAGACGGGGCACGCAGCGGAGACTTTAATTATCCCTGCAGTCGACATAGCTAAAACTCCAGGTGGTTAAACCGAATCACACAGAACAAGGGAGCACCTTGCTCTGATACCAATTGAAAGTGCGTTATATCGACTAGAGGGGGGGTGAATAGGCGATTTTTATGAAAGTCTTGAAAACATGGAAGTTATGAAGACAAACAGTAGAGATATGCCTATTACTATGCAGCGGAAGTTAGACTACACTAGGAAAGCCATGGTCAAGTATTCAATAGAGTGAAAGCACAATGACAAATAGCTGCAGCGTAATAAGGATCAGGTAGGAAGATTTTATGAAGCCAAACAGATCATACAGTCACGTTGTGAAGACAAAAGATAAAGCAAGCATGCAATGACTTCACAATGAGTAACAGTAAGTAAAAGGAAGTGAAGATGAAACCAGTGACTCGTTGAAGACAATGATTTGTTGGACCAGTTCCAGTTGCTGTGACAATTGTACATCTGGTTGGAGCGGCTAGGTATTTAAACCTTAGGACACACAGTCCCGGACACCCAGTCCTGAACACGCAGCTCAGGACACCCAGTCCTCACCGTATTCTCCTTGAGCTAAGGTCACACAGACCTCACCCAATCACTCTGGTAAGTCTTCAAGGTAGACTGCCAAACCTTCACAGACTTCGTTCACCGGCAATCCACAATGTCTCTCGGATGCTCAGAACGCGACACCTAACCGGCTGGAGGATGCACAGTCCTCAAGTGTAATAAGTCTTCAGATCACTCAGACAAGAAGACTTAAGTGATGCCCAATTCTCTCTGGCTCTGGGTGGTTAGGGCTTTATCCTCGCTGGGTATTCTCTCTCTCTCAAAGGCTTCGAGGTGGGTTGCTCTCAAACGACAAAAGCCGTGCACTGAAACTGAGCAGCCGACCATTTATGGTTGTAGTGGGTGGACTATTTATAGCCACTAGGCAACCCAACCTGATTTGTCCTAAATGACCTTGGGTCACTAAGGAACTGACACGTGTTCCAACGGTCAGATTTCAAACTCACATGGCAACTTTGCTTGGGCTACAAGAAAAGCTGACTTGTCCGACTCTGGACAAGATTTGCTCTCATAGTCTTCACTCGAAGACATAGGTTTTTAATTAGGCATCACTTCAGTCATTCTGACTGGTTCTCTTGGACCCCACTTAATAGTACGGTGGTTCCTATGACTCAACACAAATGAAAGAGAACTACGAAAGATCTAAGTCTTCGAGTTCCATAGGCTTCACATGGTGTCTTCTCTTGTCATAGTCTTCAATGTGGATATCTTCATATACCACCATTGACTTCAATGTCTTAGTACATTTTTAGGGGTCATCTCTGGTAGGAAAACCGAATCAATGAGGGACTTCTACCTGTGTTATCCTGCAATTCTCACAAACACATTAGTCCCTCAACTAGGTTTGTCGTCAATACTCCAAAATCAACTAGGGGTGGCACTAGATGCACTTACAGAATTAATAAGGGCTTGACCAATGTGTTGAATATCCATACCTCCACCGCTTGCGGTGTGAATTTGATCGCCGCCGTGGTACTGTTCACGAAGAGCAAGTTGTTCTAGCTCGCTTGTGACGTGATCCGTGGCACCAGAATCCACGTATCACACCCCCTCTCCTCCTTGTTCACACATGGCCGTAGCAACATGCTTAGCATCAGGGACGAAGTTCTCATCATAGCGATGCCAGCAGTCCATTACCTCATGGCCCGGCTTCTTGCAGAGTTGGCAGCGAGGACGTGCTCGAGAAGAAGAAGGAGGAGGGCGGCGGCTGTTGTTGTTGTGGAAGCCACCACCCCAGCCCTGTTGTTGTAGTTGCTGTCGCCGCTGCCGCCAGTGTTGGTGTAGCTGGCGCTGTCGTTGTTGTAGTAGTCGATGTTGCTGTGCCCACGGCTGCCACTGCGTTGCCCCTGGTGACCACGCCCACGACCGCGGCCATGAGAGACGGAGTTGGCAGATGACTGCCGGATGTTGGTGCCGTGAAGGAGGCTGAGGCGGGCGTCGAAGCTTAGGAGCTGACTGTACAGCTCCTGTACGGTGATCGGTTCCACCCGAGCGGCGAGGGCGAAGACCACAGGATTGTAGTCCATGTCGAGGCCGGCGAGGATTTTGGACATGATCTCCGGATCGGAGAGCGCGGCGGCGGTGCAGGCGACCTCATCTGTAAGACTTTTAATTTTGCCAAGGTATTCTGCCATAGACATGTTACCTTTTCGAAGATTCGTGAGCTTGGCTTTGGGCAGCAAACATAGCATGGATCGCAGTCCATACTTCGGCCGGCGTGGAGAGCGTGGCGACCTGGGCGAGGATCTCGCGGGATAGGGATCCCATCAAGAATCCTTGGAGCTGCTGCTGCTGTGCATACCAGAGGGATCGATCGAAGTTGACTACCTTTTAGTCCTTGTCGTCCTTGGTGATGGTGAGCGTGGCCGGCGGTGGCGGGCTCTGCGGGTTGAGGTGGTGTTCCATCTGGGCCCCCTTGATCTGGGGCAGCACAATGGCTTTCCAGAGAAGGAAATTTCCCCTCGTAAGCTTCTCTTGAGGTGGTGATCCGAGCAGGGACGTGGTGGTGGAGGTGGAGGAGGAGGAGGCAAAAGCAGATGATGATGATGTGGTGAGCGTGCCCATGGTGCTGGCCGTCATGGCGGCGGTGGTGTGGACATGCTGCTCGATCGATGCGGTAGCTAGATGCGATATGTTCCTGATCTATAGAGGAAGAGGCTCTGTTACCACGTGAGATGAATTGGGAAGCGTAGAACCTTTCGTCTGGGCCGCATTGTATTATATAGAGAACATGCCGTGGCTTACAAGGGAGAGATCAGTCGAGAGGGAGGAGATCGACCAGAGTTCGGTACAGGAGGTTTTAACAGGAATAGAGATAAGAGAAGATAAGATTACAGAGGTTTAAACCAACTACTCCTATCTCTATACAACGTATATTCTAACAGGTTCTAGTTCAAATTCCTCATATGGTTTTAGAGGAATTTGCATACAGCTCTCTTATACGGGAATGAAGTTGTATGGTACCTATGCAATTACAGATTGATCTGTATAGATTTGGAGAATTCTAACATTATCTTGTGTGGAAATTCTCTCCCTACAAAATTCATGCTTAAGAGTTTCTGCATTTTCTCATTTTTTGTATTGCGTTGTCATTAATATCATTTAACGAGTTGCATATTTTGTAGTACCATACGTTGAAGATGTGAGTGACTAAGTGTGTTTGCCTTGTGTTCTAGCTTGTGCAATACAACCAACTTACTTTCCGGAAGTGATTTTGCTTGGAATAAAAATAACTATTTACACTTGCACATTCCTCCTCTCATCTTTATTATTGGTGACAAAGCAGCGCTAGTGACATGCTGGTATATAGTTAGTGCTGAAAATGCATAAACATACGGAAATGTTAACGCCCACACGTGTGGGCGTTCACCACCCCGACCACACGCAAGCATCACCGTTGGCAGGTGTGTGCACGAATCTTGGAACAAAACAGGCGGTTTTTTGCGCCACGTAGGACGAGGCATGTGTGCGGTGTGCGAGTAGGTTCGCCCACACGTTGGTTGCCACTCCGCGGTCAGCGGTTGCCATCTGAGTCGTGCAGTGGAATTGCAATGCGCCCGCACGCCACGCTTCGACGGCGGTTGACGTCGCACGCCTCTGCCCCCTCCCCCTCACGCTCCCATTTACTCTCCCGCACCACAGTTACTGGCAGAACCCACTCGCATTTCCAACCATCGAAGGAGAAGGAGAGGGGAGAAGGCGAAGGCGGAAGAATCGACGGTGCTCGGGACTGTCGGTGGTGCTCGCCGGAGCGCCTGCGGGTTGAAGGTACTGCTCGCTGCATCCCTCGCAATCCCTTCCTGCATTTCCTCCCCTTCCCTCCCTGTTCGATTCCTCGATCGAGATTTGTAGAGATTCAGGCGATTCGTCGATGCGTCGGCGTTCCCGCCGGCACCGAAGTCGTCTGCTAGACGTTTTTGGTTGCATTGGCCAGTTTCGTCGCGGCCGCGGCCGCGGCATCGTCGGCGTGGTTCTGCTTGTTCGGAGGCACGCACTAGTTTTTGCATATGGATTGAGCAGGTGTCTTCCGGGTAGTTTTTGATGCACGTTGGTTCAATTTTGTGTTTTGCAGTTAGTTCGGGGGAGAATTTTGAGGGTGAATTTGAAGTCGAATTAGTTGCCATTGAACCCTAGATCTAGTTAGTTTGGTTTTTGAAAATGCAGAATGAGGCGAACTTGATAGTTACATTAACTATCATGATTGCGCGACCACTTACTCCCTGAACATATTTGATAGTTGCCACAAACGTGTTTTCCCCTTGCGGCAACAAATTACTGAAAACGACTGTGTTAGTTGCCACATGTTAGCTTTCGCACATGGCAACCAATTTTGCTGAAGTAATGCGATACTTGCCACACACACGCTCTTCCATGTGGCAACTAATTCTGCTGAACTAATGTGATATTTTGCCACACACACGCTCTTCCATGTGGCAACTAATTTTGCTAAACTAATGTGATATTTGCCACACACACACGCTCTTTTTTCCGTGTGGCAACTAAGATTGCTGAATTCCTGTGTTAGGTGCCCCAACCATTCTATTTTTCATTGCGGCCAGTGTGTTTTCCGAATGTTATGTGACAACAACCACGGTGTGACAGTTGCCACAATCGGTAGTCAGTGGGCATTCAAGAGCCAAGTGCACTGGATGGCAACCACTGCGCACTTAAAGTGTGCTTGTTGCCATCTAGGTAGTATATTCATGTGGCAAATAGAGTGCGAACACACTGTCTGTTGCCATTCTGCATATAAGACAGTGTGGCAAATAGAGTGTAAACAGACTGCATGTTGCCATTTCTGCATATAAGACAGTGTGGCAAACTGGCTGCACAATGTGGCAACCGAACTTGCATATCAAATGTTTCAGATGCCATACGTATGCGTTGCATGCAGCAAGTGTTTTTGCTGACCCCCTTGCATTTACATTTTCCACCATGACAATTTGGTATGTTCCCATCTCAGCAGAATGGCTCGTGGCGATCGTCAAAACGACGATGATGATTTCATGGATCCACCACAGCGTAATCGGGCAACTGGGCGGAGAAAAGAGGGTGATGAGGTAAATGTTCACACACACACACCCCTTCTTCCTGATGTATGTTAATGGTTGACACCTTTGAGCCCGCAATCGTCTGGCACGAACTAAAATTTCATTACATTGCAAAACGCGGCAACAACTGATATCCTTTTTTGTAAAAACATGGCAACAACTGATCACTTTATGTCTGTTTTTTCTAGAAGAAGAAACGTATTCGCAACAGAGCCTCCCAAGAACGACTGACTGCGTTGGCTGACAAATTCGGCGACGATCAGAAGGGAGCTGCTGCTGAGATGGGTATGCAGTCTATGATGGTTGTCCGGTGCATGAACCTTGTCAACCCTGTATGCGATTGGCTTGGTGAGATCTACGACCCCGCCTCCAGAGAATTCGTGATTCCGGGACGCGGAAGACTACCGCTGAATGAGGAATCCGTGTTTTGCACTTTGGGTGGGCCCCGTGGACATATCAAAGTCCCGTACGAGGTCAACAACAAGATCGAGGAAGCGTTGTTCCCCCGTTTGTTTCCTGGGTTGGAATCCATGCCGAACACGACTGCAGTGGCAGATTCGTTGGAGGCCATGACGATGCATGGAGATGTTTTCAAGATGAAGCTACTCATGTACCTCATCTCAGCCGTTTTCGCGCCGACTGTCGTGGTTCTAAGTCTGACAGTGAGGTAGGGGGGTGTGTATGAAGAGGCTAGACCTTAGCTATTGGGAAGTTGTAAGCACGCAAGGTTTATGAGTTCAGGCCCTTCTCGGAGGAAGTAACAGCCCTACGTCTTGGTGCCCGGAGGCGGTCGACTGGATTATGCATGTGTAAAACGACAGGGGTGCGAACCCTTGATACTGAGGAGGGGAGTGGCTTATATAGAGTTCGCCAGTCCTCTCCTGCCCTCAGTAATGCAGGGTTTAAGGTACATTTAAGGTGGGCGTTATTGATAACGTCCCTAATAAAGTGTCTTAATAACCATAAAGTCTACTTAATAGCCGACCGTTTGCCTGCAGAGTGACTTGAGGTCTTCGGGCAGTCGAGCGGTTGGCTTCTTGGTCGAGTAACAGCTTCTTGGTCGAGTGTCTTCAACCCGTCGAGTGAGATATCTTCAAGTCGATTGAATGGTGACTTCTTCTAGGGACGTCCTATGGTAGGGTTCTTTTGGGCGGGTCCGTGTCCCTACCGTAGGTACGTGACTTCATCATTAGCCCCCGAACGGATCGAGGCTAGAATGAGAAAAGGGGTTAGGGATCTTTCCGACTGATTCTTCGGGTTATATGGGCGCTTCGTTCTGGGTCGACCGTCACGGATGCCGTCACTAACCTCTTTCAGTCGCCTTGATCCGTTCCAGGCCTTTCGTCGAGTGGATTTCTTTACCTGTGAGGCATCGTGCGCCGGTGCGCGTGGGATTTCCGTTTTGCCAAGTTGTTCTGCAGCCAGCGGAGATCGCGGGATTCGGATTTTTTGGGAAGCGCGCGGAACGGGGGCGGCCGCAGTAATCGGGAGCGACAGTGCGAAGGCTCCTCGATCTCCGCGCCGCCTTTTTCGCCACGTACTGCGCGCGCGCCTGCCACGGGATTTGACTGGATAGCTCGGGCCTACCTGTCAGCCACTCGGAAGCGGCCCCTTATAAGTAGCTGGCTTGGAGCCCTCCATCAGTGTGCGTGCTCATCTCTTCCTCTTCTTTCGCTCTTCCTCCGTAGCCTTCCCTGCTTCCTTTACTCTCGCCCAGCCACCGCAAGACCAGCTCGAGATCTCGCCGGCGACGATGGTGAAGGGCAAGACGACCGCCCTGGAGCGCGCGAAGAAGGCGGCGGCGGCGGGGAAGGGAAAGAAGTCTGCGCGCGGCGGATCTTCCTCTCGGACGGCTCTGCCCAAGGGTTGGATCCAGGGCGACTGGATGCCTTCGGTGCTCCGTCAGGAGGATCTTGACGACTTGGTCGAGGGGGGAGCCATCCCTCACAATGCTGCGCGTCTTCCGGGGGGAGAGATCGAACCCCAACCTCGCGACGGTGAGTGCGTGCTCCTCGCCACTCACATCGACCGAGGGTTTTCTCTGCCGCCCCACTCTTTCTTCCGCAGCTTCTTGAACTTCTTTGGAGCGCAGCTCCACCACTTTACCCCCAATTCCATAGTCTATCTCGCTGCCTTTATTTCAATGTGTGAGGCGTTCCTGGGTTGCCGCCCACACTGGGGGCTTTTTAAGCACATCTTTACCTGTCGCTCTCAGTCGGTTAAGAAAGCCAAGTCGAGTGACGAGAGGACACAAGTGATCCAACTGTGCGGGGGTTTGGCGATCCAGACGAGAGGGAAGAGCTGTTTCCCATCCATTACCTTCCCGAAGTCAGTTCGGGGCTGGCAGGCGACTTGGTTCTACTGCCAGGATCAGGCAACTCTAGGGCAGTCGACTGGGCTCCCACCTTTCACCCTCGACCGAGCCGAAAAGCCCGCTTCTCTGAAGGTGACGCCTGAAGAGAAGGCCCAGGTCAAGATACTGGCCGGTCGAGTGGTTGAGCTTGTCCGCGAGGGTGTGACGGGGATGGATCTGCTGGAAGTCTTCCTTAAGAGACGAATCCAACCGCTCCAGGCTCGGGACCATCCGATGTGGCTGTACTCTGGCCTCGAGGACACCACTCGGATCCACCCGGAGGAGGTTACCGACGAGATGTTGGAGGGGTGGCTGTCCAGTATCACGGGGAACAAGGACAACCCCCGGGGAGCTAGGAGGGTCATTCCACTCGACAGCTCGTATGAGGTCGACCAGGTGTGTTTTTATGTCTTCCGACTGAAATCTTCGTTTTCTGTATTGGTCTCCTTTCGAGCAGGTCGATTGACTTTACCTTCGTCTGTTGTCTTTCAGGCGACCACTGAGATGTACTTGACGCCCAACGGGCCGCAGGGGTCGACTGAGGAAGGAGAAGGGAGCGGAGGCGAGAGCGGGGATGACCAGGGTGAGTGGGAGTCGGATGGTGAAGGAGAGGGAGGCGACGACATCTCCTCCAGCGAAGAGGAGGAGGAGACTGAACCTCCCCGCCCGGAAAGGCGATCCAAGCTCGCACATGACCCGGCACAGGGACGTGGTCAGGCGAGCGGCTCCGTCGGGCCGTCGTCAAAACGCCCTCGAACTTCTTCTCCCACACCGACTGGGAAGGTCCCCAAGCAACCACGCACGACGCTATCCAAGCCGCCCAAGACTCTGCCCAAGATGAAGATAATTGTCCCTGTTATTTCCGGGTAACAAAGTTTGTCTTCCCTCGTCGATTGGAGGACGGATCCTCGGTCGACTCGTTACGCTTAACTGGTTGATTCTTCGAAATTTGCAGTGCTGCTACCTCCGAGATCTCTGCCAAAGACGACGACCAAGAGATGGGGGACGCTGCTACCTCCAACCCTGGTACGATTATTGACGTTCTGTTTTTGAGTTGACTTGGACGTTTCTTGCAATTCTGGTCGATTGAAAGTTCTTCCTGCAGCCCCTCCTCATGTTATCGACCTCCCGGATGACAACGACAACGAGCCGCTGAGGATAGGGAGGACCAAGAGGCCGTCGACTGACAGGACTCCCCAGCCTGCTTCGGCGCCTGAGGTCGTGGCTCGGGATAGCGGCGATGCCCCTCGGGCTTCTGTGACCTTTGCCAATCCCCTGTCGAGTGCGCAGCCCTCGGCGTCGACTGCCAATCCGACTTCGCTCTTTGTCGCGTACTCTGTCCCTGAAGACGAAGTGGCCGCTGCGAAGGAGGCCATACACCAGGCAGGGGTCATGATGGAACAGGTGAAGAAGGCTCGAGAGGCCAGCCAGGCAGCTTACGACGCAAGTTCGGTGCTTCAGAGCAACGTCCAGGTCAGTCGACTTGATACTTGTTTGTTTGAAGAGTCTTTCTCCCTCTTTCTTTTTCTTTTTGAAGATCTTTGTATCTGTATCTGTACACCCAGTGGGTGTGTTTTCTCTTTCTTGGACTAGTGGGGGCACGCTGAGTGCACCCACTGGGTGTAGTCCCCGAGACTACGGTGGACTGCTGGCAGTCGACTGTAGTCTTTATATTGCGTTTCTGAATCTGTATTTCTTCACTCGGTTTGGTCTGGCCAGGTCGAGTGGGACCGTGTCCTGTCGACTGCGGGCAGTCGATTTTTTTTTGGTCGAACCAGTGGGGGCACGCTGAGTGCACCCACTGGGTGTAGTCCCCGAGACTACTGTCGAATGTTTTTGATTCGGCTGTGGTCTTAGAAACGCCACCATTGTTCCTTAGTTACTCGGAAGCAACTTATCTCGAACGTCTGTCGACTGGTTTTTCTTTTTGCAGAAATCCTGCGAACTTGTCGCTCGCTATACTGAATTGGAGAAACAGAAGATTCAACTGGACCTTGATCTAGAGCTGGCCAGGACGGAGCTACAGAAGGTCAGGGAGGGCGCCGCAGGTAAAGCGACTTTGTCGACTGATTTTGTATTTAGGCTTGAGCATTCCTCTGCTGTTTCCGATTCGATCACCATTTCTTTGTAGGAGAATTGGAAAAAGCTTTGGCGAAGAAGGACCAGGACCTGGCTGCTGCCCGCAAGGAGGCTGATGACAAGACAGCTCTGGCCGCACAGAAGCTGGCTTCGGTCGACCAGTTAGAAAAAGAGAACACCAGGTTGCAGACCGCTCTGACTGAAGCCAACAGGCTGACTGCAAATTGGAAGAAGAAGAACCTCCTCTTGGGCGAGGAGATGGAAGGCATCGCTCGTAGGAGGGACGACCTGGAGAGCTACTTGAGGAGCCTCGCCAAGAGTTTGTACATCAAACTTGAAGGTGCACATCCAGTTTCGACTGTTTTTTACTTTTTGTCGACTCAGCTTATGCAAATTGACTTATCTTTAGGTCTTGTAAGTAGAATTTTGTCAGAACTTCGAAGAGGAGACCAGGCGGATCGAAACGGGTCTGGACCCAATCAATTCTCCGATGAAAGATGATACTGCCATGAACCTGCTCTGACTGGAATCTCGAATCGACGGTGCCGTGGATTACTTGGCTCGACTGAAGGTTGCCATGTCACGGATCGACTCGACACTTTGGCCAGAGTCCATGCTCCAGAACGATCTCGAGTCTATTATGGCTCGACTTGACAAAATCCCCGATCGAGTGCAGGAGTGGAAGAAGTCTTCTGCCCGGTGCGGCGCTGATGTGGCTCTATCTTTAGTCCGCGTCCACTGCAAGGAGGTGCGAGAAGAAAAGTTGGCCGCCATCCAAGTCGCCAATACCAAGAGGCACAGCTTCCAAGACTTCATGGAGACCTTCATTGCTGCTGCCACTCGTATTGCGGACGGAATTGACCTGGATGAGTTCGTCGCTCCTGCCAGTCCTCCTCTTGAGGAATGAGAAAACTTTTATGCCTTTCCTTAAATTTGCCTCGGGATGCCGAGTGGACTTGTAATCGTTTAAACTCTGCCGAGCTGAGGGCTCGAGTACTTTGATTCGGGGCCCAGGGCCTTTTAAGCTTTATCCGAACTTAATTTCTTGTTGAATGTCTTCGTGGATGATTCGTCGAGTGGAACTTGATCTCCGTTCAAAGGAAAAGGTGACGACCGACCCACACCCTGTTGCTGTAGAGTGGGGTGGAGCGCACATTGTATTTCTGGTGGAGCTCTCCAGGAAAAGGTGGCAGTCGACCCACGCCCTGTTACTGTAGAGTGGGACGAAGCTCACATTGTATTTGTGGCGGAGCTCTCCAGGAAAAGGTGGGTTTCATACTTAAGCGAGCACTGAACTGTACCTAAGCCCCCGAGTGGGGGGTTTGCTCTCCATTCAGTAGGATTTTTCAAACTTAGGCGAGTGTCCGACCGCAGCTAAGTCTCTTCGTGGAGAACTTAGGCGAGTGCCGAACTGCAGCTAAGCCCCCGAGTGGGAGGTTTGCTCTCCACTCGGTAGGATTTTTCAAACTTAGGCGAGTGTCTGACTGCGGCTATGTCTCTTCGTGGAGAACTTAGGCAAGTGCTGAACTGCAGCTAAGCCCCCGAGTGGGAGGTTTGCTCTTCACTCGGTAGGATTTTTCAAACTTAGGCGAGTGTCTGACTGCAGCTAAGTCTCTTCGTGGAGAACTTAGGCGAGTGCTGAACTGCAGCTAAGCCCCCGAGTGGGAGGTTTGCTCTCCACTCGGTAGGATTTTTCAAACTTAGGCGAGTGTCTGACTGCAGCTAAGTCTCTTCGTGGAGAACTTAGGCGAGTGCTGAACTGCAGCTAAGCCCCTGAGTGGGAGGTTTGCTCTCCACTCGGTAGGATTTTTTAAACTTAGGCGAGTGTCTGACTACAGCTAAGTCTCTTCGTGGAGAACTTTGGCGAGTGCTGAACTGCAGCTAAGCCCCCGAGTGGGAGGTTTGCTCTCCACTCGGTAGGATTTTTCAAACTTAGGCGAGTGTCTGACTGCAGCTAAGTCTCTTCGTGGAGAACTTAGGCGAGTGCTGAACTGCAGCTAAGCCCCCGAGTGGGAGGTTTGCTCTCCACTCGGTAGGATTTTTCAAACTTAGGCGAGTGTCTGACTGCAGCTAAGTCTCTTCGTGGAGAACTTAGGCGAGTGCTGAACTGCAGCTAAGCCCCCGAGTGGGAGGTTTGCTCTTCACTCGGTAGGATTTTCAAACTTAGGCGAATCGGATTCGCAGCTAAGCCCCCGAGTGGGAGGTTTGCTCTCCACTCGGTAGGGTTTTTCAAACTTAGGCGAATCGGATTCGCAGCTAAGCCCCCGAGTGGGAGGTTTGCTCTCCACTCGGTAGGATTTTTCAAACTTAGGCAAATCGGATTCGCAGCTAAGTCACCCACTGGGGGATTTCGGATACAAACAAAAGTGACAGCAATTATTGGAACACTCTTATTTCTGATAAAAATGAACTTCAGGAGTTTTTCTTATTACATCTGGTTGGAGGGCGGACTCAAGTGTAAAAGGGGCGGAGAAGCTCCGCGTTCCAAGCTCGAGGTTCGTCGATCTGTCGATCAACATTGTAAAGTTGATATGCTCCGTTGTGGAGGACTCTGGTGACGATGAAGGGGCCTTCCCAAGTGGGAGCGAGCTTGTGAGGTTTCTGTTGATCCACTCGGAGGACCAGATCTCCTTCTTGAAAGGCTCGACTCTTCACATTCCGAGCGTGGAATCGACGTAAGTCCTGCTGATAAATGGTCGATCTGATCATCGCCATCTTCCTCTCTTCCTCCAAGAGGTCGACTGCGTCTTGCCGGGCCTGCTCTGCTTCATCCTCGGTGTAAAGTTCGACTCGGGGTGCATTATGAAGAAGATCGCTTGGCAGGACAGCTTCGGCTCCATAAACCAGAAAGAATGGGGTCCTTCCAGTCGACCGGTTAGGGGTGGTCCTTAATCCCCACAGAACTGACGGAAGCTCGTCGACCCAAGCGCCTGCCGCGTGCTTGAGATCGCGCATCAGCCGAGGTTTTAGCCCTTTGAGAATCAGACCATTTGCTCTCTCAGTCTGTCCATTCGACTGGGGATGAGCGACTGAGGCGTAGTCGACTCGTGTGCCTTGAGAAGCGCAAAATGCTCTGAACTCATCCGAATCAAAGTTTGACCCGTTATCAGTGATGATGCTGTACGGGACTCCATATCTGAATGTTAACCCTCTGATGAAACTGATAGCGGTGCCAGCATCGAGGCTCTTTATGGGCTTAGCTTCGATCCATTTGGTAAATTTGTCGACTGCCACAAGTACATGAGTGAATCCACTCCTGCCCGTTCTTAGGGGGCCAACCATGTCCAATCCCCAGACGGCAAAGGGCCAGACGAGCGGAATGGTTTTCAGGGCTGACGCGGGCTTGTGTGACACGTTGGAGTAGAACTGGCACCCCTCGCACTTGTCGACCATCTCTTTCGCCATCTCATTTGCCCTTGGCCAGTAAAATCCAGCTCGGTATGCTTTAGCCACAATAGTCCGAGAGGACGCATGGTGACCACAGGTTCCCGAGTGGATATCGTTAAGGATTATTTGACCCTCTTCTGGTGTTATGCATTTCTGGCCGACTCCGGTCGCACTCTCTCTGTACAGCTGTCCCCTTATGACTGTGAAGGCCTTAGATCAGCGGACGATCTGTCGAGCCTCCTCCTCGTCCTCCAGAAGTTCTTTCCTTAGGATATATGCAATGTACGGTATTGTCCAGTCAGGGGTGATTGCCAAGACTTCCATGATTAGGTCGACTACTGCAGGCACTTCAACTTCAGTCGGATCTGTGGCACTTTTCGTCTGCGGGGCTTCTTCTGTGAAAGGAACCTCTTGGACTGATGGTGAGTGAATGTGCTCCAAGAACACGTTGCTTGGAATGGCTTCTCTCTTGGGGATGTGGTGGAGTTCCAACCCCTCGAACTTCTTCTCTAGCTTCCGCACTGCATTGCAGTATCCAGTCATTGCCGGACTCCTGACGTCCCACTCCTTCATCACTTGATTAACCACCAGATCTGAGTCGCCATAGACCATGAGGCGGCGGACGCCGAGTGAAATGGCCATGCGCAACCCATACAAAAGTGCTTCATACTCTGCTTCGTTATTGGAGGAATCGAAGTGAATCTGGAGAACGTATCTGAGCTTATCTCCTCGGGGGGAGACCAAAACTACCCCCGCGCCCGAACCATTCAGCATCTTGGATCCATCGAAGAACATAGTCCAGTGTTCCGAGTGAACTTGAGTCGGAAGTTGCTGTTCAATCCACTCGGCGATGAAATCCGCGATTGCTTGGGACTTGATGGCTTTCTTTGCTTCAAACTTGATATCTAAAGGAAGGAGTTCAATCGCCCACTTGGCCACTCGACCAGTTGCATCTCTGTTATGCAGGATCTCCTATAACGGGGCGTCGCTGACGACTGTAATGGAGTGGTCAGAGAAATAATGTGCAACTTTCTTCGTGGTCATATAAATCCCATATACAAGCTTCTGGTAGTGGGGGTATCTTTGTTTTGAAGGGGTCAAAACTTCAGACACATAATATACAGGGCGTTGAACTTTGAAGGCCTTCCCTTCCTCTTCCCGCTCGACCGTAAGTACTGTACTGACAACTTGTCCCGTGGCTGCAATGTAAAGCAACAGAGGCTCTTTGCTAATTGGGGCAGCTAGCACCGACTGGGTGGAGAGCAGAGCTTTGAGCTCTGTAAACGCTGCATCAGCTTCTGGAGTCCACTCAAACTTGTCAGACTTCTTCATCAGTCGGTAAAGAGGTAACGCTTTTTCACCGAGTCGAGAAATGAATCGACTTAAGGCGGCCAAGCAGCCTGTAAGCTTTTGGACATCATGCACACGTACAGGACGCTTCATCCGGAGTATGGTGCCAATTTTTTCAGGATTGGCGTCGATTCCCCGTTCGGAAACGAGAAAACCGAGTAGCTTTCCACCTGGAACTCCGAAAGTGCACTTTGACGGATTGAGCTTGATATCGTACCTCCTGAGGTTGGCGAAGGTTTCAGCAAGGTCAGCCCGCAGGTCGGAACCTTTCCGGGACTTGACTACGATATCGTCCATGTACGCCTCCACATTCCGACTGATTTGAGTGAGTAAACACTTCTGGATCATTCTCATGAATGTGGCTCCGGCGTTCTTGAGGCCGAATGGCATGGTGACGTAACAGAAGCATCCGAATGGAGTGATGAAAGCTGTTTTGATATCGTTGGGCCCGTACAGACGGATCTAATGGTACCCGGAGTAGGCATCTAGAAAAGACAATCTCTCGCATCCCGCAGTTGAATCGACAATCTGGTCGATGCGTGGGAGAGGAAAATGATCTTTCGGGCAGGCCCGATTGATATGCTTGAAATCAATGCACATACGGAGTGACTTGTCCTTCTTGGGGACCATGACAACATTGGCGAGCCACTCGGAGTGGTAGATCTCTCGGATGAACTCAGCTGCTAAGAGCCAAGCCACTTCCTCGCCAATGGCTTGTTTTTTCTGGACGGCGGACCATCGAAGATGTTCCTTCACGGGCTTGAACTTTGGGTCGACTTGCAGACGGTGCTCAGCCAGCCCCATGGGAACTCCACGCATGTCAGAGGGTTTCCATGCGAAGATGTCCCAGTTCTCACGGAGGAGCTGGATGAGCGCTTCTTCCTATTTGGAGTCGAGCGTCGTCGAGATGTGAGTCGGAGCAGCATCGGGATCGGTCGAGTGAATGTGGACTGCCTTCGTTTCGCCAGCCGACTGAAAAAGCTGACTCGGAGGCAGGCTTCTTAGCTCGCAGCAATTCACTCGGATCGGCAGCCTTTTGGTACTCTTTCAGCTCGACCACTGCCATCTGAGCATCGGCGATCTTTGATCCCTTCTGAAAACATTCTTCTGCTTTCTTCTGGTTGCCCGTAACAGTGATCACACCTTTGGGGCCAGGCATCTTTAATTTAAGATACACGTAACATGGTCGAGCCATGAAGCGTGCGTAAGCTGGCCTGCCCAAGATGGCGTGATAAGCACTCTGGAAGTCCACAACTTCAAACGTCAACTTTTCCTTGCGGTAATTCTTTGAATCACCGAAAACCACATCAAGAGCAATCTGGCCGAGTGACTCGGCTTTCTTCCCAGGAATGACTCCGTGGAAGCTCATGTTACTGGTGCTGAGTCTGGACATCGGAATGCCCATTCCTTTCAAGGTTTCAGCGTACAGTATGTTCAGGCCACTGCCGCCGTCCATCAGGACTTTGGTCAGTCGAGTGCCTTCGACAACTGGGTCGACCACCAAAGCTTGCCTCCCAGGGGTGGCAATGTGCGTCGGGTGATCGGACTGGTCGAATGTGATGGCAGTCTGAGACCACTTCAGGTAACTGGGAGTCGCCGGGGCAACCATGTTCACCTCACGGTTAATGACTTTTAGTCGAATTTTTCTTTCGACATCAGCAAAAATCATCAAGGTGGAATTGACTTGGGGGTATCCATCGTCACTATCCTCCTTGTCCTCAACTCTGTCCGGCTCTTTTTCCTTATCCTTGGGCTGCTTGCCCTGGAACTGCTGAATCAGAAGCCGACAATGTCGAGTGGTATGCTTCGGGAAAATAAAATTTCCTTCTTCATCTTTCTTGGTATGGATGTGACATGGCAGGTCCAGAACATCATTCCCATCCTAATCTTTAACCTTCTTGGGCTTCCATGTGCCCTTGGGCTTTCCCTTAAAATTTCCCTGGGCCACAGCCAGGGCCTCCCCAGGGGCGGCTGGCTCGGCCTTCCGCTTCTGCTTCCGACTGGAGTTTCCTCCGGTTTCTTGGGCGACTGATTTGAGTTTGCCACTTCGGAGTCGGTCCTTGTCTTCTCCATTAGCGTACTTGGTGGCAATCTCCATCATCCGATTAAGGGACATCTCTCCAGTTCGGCCAAACTTCAGATTCAACTCCCTGTACTTGACGCCTTCCTTGAAAGCGCAAACTGCTTGATGGTCTGGCACGTTCTCGACCGAGTGGTGCAGGGTGATCCACCTCTGGATGTATTCTCTCAGAGTTTCATTTGGCTTCTGCACGCAAGACCACAGCTTCGTAAGGCCTGCAGGGCGCTTGCATGTCCCTTCGAAGGTTGTGATAAACACTCGGGAGAGATCCTCCCAAGTGTAAATGCTGCTGGGCGCCAACTGATTCAGCCACGCCCTAGCTGAGCCTTCCAACATGAGGGGTAAATGCTTCATGGCCACCTCATCATTGCCGCTGCCAATCTGCACAGCCACTCGGTAATCCTCGAGCCACGTGTCAGGCTTGGACTCACCGGTGAACTTGCTGATTCCAGTCGCCAGCTTGAAGTTGGGAGGGATCACCGCAGCCCTGATGGCTCGACTGAAACATTCAGGCCCCGAGGCGTGTGTCCTGCTGCCGGTGGGCATATCTCTGTTGTGGCCCTCTCAATAAGCCCTGTTCCTGTCCACCAGACCTTGAACGAGGATGGATCTCGCGTCAAAGCCTGGGTCTCTAGGGTCGACTGGGATCCTCTGCCCAACGTTATGGGGGCGCCTGTCGTCTCGATGTCGAGGTGCATATGATCCACTCCTCGGGGGAGGGGACGGCAGCCGACGTCCATCATCACGGTCGGGTCGGTGATCATATTGTTCATTTCTCCTCTACTGATCGTGCCGGTCTCCACGTCCCTCACGCCTCGGGGGCGATCTCGGGCTGTGAGCCGACTGGACGGTTTCCGTTGCAACGGATCGACTGTGGATCCTGTCCCGCGACTGAGAGACGACGGAATTCTGATTTCCCGCCGCTCGGAGCAATGCTCTGATCTGCAGCAATCCTCTGCCAGCCTCTGACTAAGAGGGCTGGATTGACTCTGCTATGCGGGCCGCGGCAGCCAGGTTCTGAACCGGAGTTCGGTACACCTGCGGCGGTGGGAAGAGCTGACGTCGACTGGATTCGGGAGCTTGCTGGCGTCGACTGGACTCGGGAGCCTGCTGGCGTCGACTGGACTCGGGAGCCCGCTGTCGCGCCCGCTCGTCGAGAGCTCGCTGTAGATTCTCCAGTCGAGTGCGCTCAGCTAGATTAGCCAAGCGCGCGTCCTCCAAGGCCCAGGCCTCGGGGGTTTCTCCAACAATAGGGGTGTAGAGCGCGTCCATGTTCTGGCGACGAAGCTCCTCCCGCTGTAATGACGTAAGAGGCTCAGGGAGGTATTCGTCGTGAGGGTGCGCCGGATCGCCTCTATCAGCACCATCATCAGCGCGATGGAATCCAAGAGGACTGCGTGTCCCCTCGACCGCCAGAACCTCCGCCAAAGGGTCGCTGCTATCACACTCGGATGCAGTCTCTGTGGAGCCAGTCGACAGATCGAACAGGCCGCAGAGGGATTCGTCGGGCTCGATTGCCGCGACTTGCGGGGTCGCCGACTGGTGGGCCGCGGCGTGCTTCATCCATCGCTGGAGCCTCGACCGACCCGAGCGCTTGCGCTGGCGGGAGACAGGACGGGGAGATGACACGGGAGTCGACCGATATGGGGTCGACGGCTGCCGCAGGAGGACGCCACGGACGCACGCGCGGAAGTGCGTCGCACCGCGGACGGGGAGCGCGTCGACGTCAAGCGGCGCCTCCTGGAGCCAGACGGAGTCGTCGGCGATGAAAGTGAGTCCGCCGAGACGGATCTCGCGGCCCTCTGCCAAAGCTCCGCAGGAAAACATGATCAAGTGGATCGGAAAAATCGCAACTTCTCCAATTAGGCGCTAAGACTAATGCCCCACGGTGGGCGCCAACTGTCGTGGTTCTAAGTCTGACAGTGAGGTAGGGGGGTGTGTATGAAGAGGCTAGACCTTAGCTATTGGGAAGTTGTAAGCACGCAAGGTTTACGAGTTCAGGCCCTTCTCGGAGGAAGTAACAGCCCTACGTCTCGGTGCCCGGAGGCGGTCGACTGGATTATGCGTGTGTAAAACGACAGGGGTGCGAACCCTTGATACTGAGGAGGGGGTGGCTTATATAGAGTTCGCCAGTCCTCTCCTGCCCTCAGTAATGCAGGGTTTAAGGTACATTTAAGGTGGGCGTTACTGATAACGTCCCTAATAAAGTGTCTTAATAACCATCAAGTCTACTTAATAGCCGACCGTTTGCCTGCAGAGTGACTTGAGGTCTTCGGGCAGTCTAGCGGTTGGCTTCTTGGTCGAGTAATAGCTTCTTGGTCGAGTGTCTTCAACCCATCGAGTGAGATATCTTCAAGTCGATTGAATGGTGACTTCTTCTAGGGACGTCCTATGGTAGGGTTCTTTTGGGACGGGTCCGTGTCCCTACCGTAGGTACGTGACTTCATCACCGACCACTTCTCTTCGCCCAAGCAACAAATGCTTCCCCATCCTGGTGAATGATCTATCTTTACTACATTATTTTTCCTTCAATTTTTTTGCTCCGATGTCATGTGCAAGCTAGTCACTGCTAGTTTTTTTGTTGTTTTTTCCATTGGAATTCTAACGCGGCAACTCCTTGTCCTCAATTTTATGGGGTGCAGGCGAAACTGAAAGATGTGAAGAACATGAACTGGTGTAAGTTCATTGCCGACTTCCTGCATGATGCATTTGCAAGCAAGGTGTACCAGAAGGGCTGTTGACTGCATTTAATGGTATTTTTTTACCGGTCCTTTCTGTGAACAATTTTTTTAACACATTTTTATTCATGCATGGCAACCTGATCATAACAAGATGGCAACTGCCATGTTGATTATGTGGCAACTGCCATCATGACTATATGGCAACTGCCATCATACTATGATGGCAACTACCATCACTCTATGATGGCAACTAGCACATGCAGATGTCATGTTCTTCGTAAAATACCATACATTTTATCCTGTTTTTTTGTCGCAAAATACCATGATCGCAACTGATTTTTCTTTCTTTTTAAAATTGTTGTACATCAGCTCATGTACGTTGACTGCCTTGATCTGTCCACCGTGGATTTCACTGGGACAGGAGGCCCGCCGCCTGCGCACAAGTTTGCTGTTTCTGCATGGACTATCGATGCTGTCAAGGTTGTGCTTGCTGCAGACAGGGTAACTGATACCAAATATGGTAAACTGCAGGTTAGTTCTACTTTTTTTGCAACACATGAACTGCTAGTCAGTGTTCATCATTCTCTCTCTTATATCGTTGCTACTTTTTTTCTTTCTCCCCAGCTGATGACCAAGCATTCTATAGACTACAGCGTGTTTGGGGGGGCTCAAAACTTTGAAAAGTGGATGGACGTGCACTCAGCTCCGTCTTGCCCTGCAGAGGTAATCAAAAGATCTACATATATGGTTTGCCGTGGAGTATTTTTCGATGTCGTGCAAGTGATTGCAATACGGGGTTGTCATTGATGCCTCATTTGTTTCGTGCACAGGCGAGGGCACCTGTTGAGCAGCTAATAGGGCAGTTTGCATCTGGAATGACTGGCTTGCTCGGGAAGTTGGTTGAGGGGTGGACGTCCCTCAATGGCTTTGACGGCGACGCGGTTGCGAGGCAATTCACTTCATTCGTCCCAGAACATACACACAGGCCAACCGGTTGCCGTGGCCGGTATGACTACAACAGTTCCCAGGAGCCCGCTGACACACAAGATGAACTAGGTGGAGACGCTGGTCTCAGCAAGGATGACGACGAGGTCATGGATAATGTGCAAGAGGACACCGATGATGATGAACACGCTAAAGTTCGTGTAGGTGGTAACAAGGGCAAGGATGCAACAGATCTCCCCCAACCGGATAAAGTCAAACAACACACGGCTATGAGAGGCGAAGGGGTTTTGCCATCAAAGAGGGGATGGCTCCAGAGGGTGCTGGGCAAGTTTCTACTAGCAAGAGGTCTAGGACCGACCCTGTAGCTGCCAGGAAGAGGTTCGACTTTCATCTTAGTTTTTTGCTTTGTCTATTTTCTTCGAACAGACTCATCCTCTTTTTTGCACTTGTGTTCTGTCAAACGCGGCAACGAGATTGCTGACTGACAATTGCCACCTCTTTTTTTTGACCTCCATCTCATACGTGCAGCGAGCCGACAGCTGGTGGACGTGCAATTACGAAGAAACAGGCGCCAACGCCAACCCGTGTTTCTGCTCGGTTGAACAAAGGTGCCCCCATTGCCGGTGATACCACTTCCACCAGGACATCTCCTCGCACGACGACAACCAACACCGGGGATCCTGTCGTGTTGCCAAACCTGAGGAAGGCAGTCAGGAAGTAGGTTTTTTCATCCGCTTTCATTGACATAGCGCTATATTTTTTGATTTTCCAATGCATTTGTTTAGCTTGTCACATTGTCTTCTGTCATCGCCCCCCCCCCCCACGTGGCAACCGCTATTTTACCAAATGGTATTTTATTTACTTTCTAAGCGTGTGGCAACTTCTATTTGTTTTTCACATGGCAAGTGGAATGTAGGCCAAATGGTAACTTTAATGTACCTTATGGCAACTGCCATCTTTTTACCGTTGGCTTGTGAGCTCATCCCACGCCTAGGTTTGAAATTGCATTCATGGCAGCTCAGACATTTTTATCATTCTTTCAAGGTTGCTAACATGGCAACTGCTGCTGGATGGCAACTGCTAGTCATGACACATGGCAACTGACGTTTCCCTTACATGGCAACTGCCAGCTTTTCCAGCTGTTTTTCCATTTTTTAAGATTTCTACCAAGGTAAACATAATTTTGTTTCATTTTTAAATACCTTTTTCATGCGCTTCATTTTTTTTGTTTGCAGGATGAAGAAGACTACTACGCGTGGGTCCAAGCATATCAGTAAGGACCCGCTCGAACGCATGCATTCAAAGTTGTCAACAGGGGGCAACTCAGATGTATAGGAGGCACCAGTCGACAATACCGCTACTGCACCGTTGACCGCTCCCACCAACTCTGATGCAAGTGGCAGACCATCTCCGCCGGCTGCAGATGTGCAGCCTACAACAACAGCCATCCATACATCGGGGAGTGACGAGTCGGTATCTGCCAGGACAGCTGAAATACTGCCGACCCTTCTCGCAATGAAGGATGCTGCTGTGAGCCATGCCACCCCGTCAGCAAGCGTTGAAGTGGACGCTCCCGAGACGAACCTAGGCAAGGAAGATTCCCGCTCATCTGACACTGATTCCAAGCGCGTGCGCGGTGGCACTCCTGTGTCCACGACAGAAGCGGTCGAGGCGGCAGTTCACAAGGACATGCCATCTACAGGTGAGAGTCCTGGCACAACAGCTCCAGCTCCTGGCGGTGCAGATACCGCTAAGGCGACTGTTTCGCGTGTTGGTCTACCACCTAGGCGTCGTAGCCCTCGCAAGCAACCAACAGACATACCGAACGCACCGGCAGTAGCCAGGAGCAGGAGAGACGAGTCTGGTTTTGTTCCTGCGTCCACACTGTTCCCGCCACCTGCCAAAAGCAATGTGACAGAGAAACCTGAAGACCGGAGCACAACTGATGCAGGTGTCAAGTCGGGCATGAGTGATGCAGGTGAACACCCGGAGCAGACTGCGCCTTTTCCTGCAGTGGAAATCCCCAGCATAAATCTGCGCACTTCCAGGCTCCCAGTCAACGTCGGTGTCCCCTACAGCCCAAACAAGAAGATTGTCATGAAAGCTACAGTTGATACCGCTGACAACACGCCCCGCCCTGCAAATAAGGACGATCATTCTGCAGCGGCCGATTCAGTTATGTTTGTTGATCCTTCACCCTTGGATTCTGCCCCGCAAGTCATTCGTGGTCCGGCTAGCAGGAATGAGAGGCACCCAATGGCCTTTACCCCACCGAGTTTCAACCTTGGCATCAGTCAAGATCAACCGGTTGTGCAAGATCCTATGCCAGTTGCCTTTGCATTCCCAGGAGGCATGCCTGCAATGATGGCGCAGCCAATGGTCGAGGGCAGGAAGGCTGTCAAGTTCGCAGAGCCGATTGTGGCAGGTACACTTGCCATGTCCATATGATTTTTCTTGTCACATCTGTGTAGTTTCACTGTTGTCCCAATCATATTTTTTTGGGGGGGGTTCTCACTTGTGATGGCAACTGACATGCGACGACATGGCAACTGGATTTGATGCACTGTGTCACCTACATTTTCTTTCTGCCATGCTGCATTTTACATTTGGGCAACCACGTGGCAACTGAAGTTGATTCAACATGGCAACCGTAGTCTTTGTAACATGGCAAACACAGTGCATCACACATGGCAACTGGAATTGATTCAACACCATGTCACCTGCATTTTTTTGTTTCCATGCTGCATTTTTTCATATGGCAATCACATGGCAAGTGCAGTTGACACAACATGGCAACTGTAGTTGCTGTGACATGGCAACTATAGTCCAACTAGATGGCAACTACATTCCAACTACATGGCAACTGTAGTTGTATGACATGGTCACTACAGATGGACCACACATGGCAACTGCCCCACTTTTCCCTACCTACAACTCACATCATGCACCCCATCTTTTCCCACAATCCATCTGCTTTTGATTTTCTAGGTATCCTAACCCACTTTTTTTATCACTTCAGCCACACCCGAGGAGATTTCACCTTCACTTGACGAAACTTACCGCATGCTTGAGGAGGCAGCATTGCAGAGGAAGTCCTCACAAGGGCAAGGGCAATCAAGTTCTAACGTGCCTGCAGACACGGCATCTAAGGATACCATTAGGAGTGCCACTCCTGGTTTTGTGAGGCAGCAGAGGGTAGTGCACCCACCTCCCGCGGAAGACTACGAGCCCGAATTCAGGGCCACTAAAGAACAGACCCAGCTGTACGATATCATCAAGCGGTTTGGAAATGCGAGGTCCAGCGGCAAGCACATGAAGGAGCTAAAAGCGTAAACGACCACACCCCATAACATCTCATTTTGCTTTGCTCCTTTTTTACCATTCACATCCTTCGTACTTTCTATGTTATATTGTTTTAGTTCTTTCATAAAATTTTTTACTTAGTAGGCATGATTCTTCCATGTTATATTGTTTTCATACAGCTCATGTTTGGACAGAACCAAAGTCATTCAATGCGGAGCGACGTACGTCGACCTTGGTGATCTTGCTGAGTCCGTGAGGCCAAACGGCAAAATGTCGATGAACGTAGTTGCATGCGGGATTGACTACATCAACAACCACACCGATGTGTGCGTCGACAAGACAATCATGCATTACAGTGTGACCTGCAAAATATGGGACGGCGACTTCCACCACAAAATCCTGAGGAAGAACTTTGCCCAACACGGTGATTTCAAGCTCACAATGAAGAAATATGTGAGTACTCCTTCAATGTCTGCACTTTTTTTTCACAAGGTGTGCTTTTTGTTGCCATCATCTGCAGTTGTGTTTTACGTGGCAGATGTTTTCATGTGGCAACAGCTGCCGTGCACACTGACTTATTGATTTTTGCATGCCGCGCAAACTATGTGGCAACTTGACAGTAAAATACATGGCATACTTTTGTTCACACATGGACGGCAACATTATTTCAACTACCCCCACCCATAACCAGAGTTTTTCTACGTGATTCTAATTCCTTTGTCCCTCTGTTGTTCTTTACGCGAACGCTGATTCTCATTTTCCTCACTTTTTTAAATGCAGGTCATGTTCCCCATGTTCCAGGAGCTTTCACCACATGACCCACACGACAAGTGTGGTCACCACTACGCGATATGTCTTGACCTGAAGAACCAATGTGTTGAGGTGCTTGATTCAATCCGTTCAGAAGATGATGCAGACCTCACCACGCATGCTGAATTCTTCATTAAGAACCTCAAAGAGACATGGCACCGTCACTATGAACACTCAAAGGTCCAGATCAGTCATTTCCCGACTGAGCATGTGGCGACTGTGAAGCAAGGGAACACGTAATTTCTTCCTCCCTTTCCGTCTGCCATTTACATCAATCCAATCCCTGTTTTGTTTGTCAAATCTGAAATTGAAGTCTGTCTTTTGTTACGTCTATGCTCTTTGCGTGGTCACATTACTCTTTTCCTCGTGCAGGACGGACTGTGGCTTTCACGCGCTGGAGTACCTTGCGAAGTGGGAAGGCAGAATTGTCCCCGCTATCATAGCTGCAACGGTCGTTGAGCTCCGGAAAATCCACACATGGAACTGGTTGACGAATGAAGATTTCAACAAGCGGTCGGGAGCACGCGAGTTTGTGCAGGAAGCTGTCAAGAAAGTCACCAAGAAGTACAAGTGATCACGTGGCGTTACAGACCGGACGCACACCTTACATTCTGTTGCCGAGGAATGTAAGGTATTATCTCCTTGTTTATTGTTGAAAACTATGTTTGTGTCCTATGTTGTGGCTACAACCCCGCGTAGGCTACTATGTAGTGGTGGTGTGCGAGCGACATTTGAATAGTTTCATGTAATATATGTGTGGACGTGAACCTACTTTTAGGCGTAATTATTACAATGGTTTCGTCGTTTCTAGCACCGGTTTGATGCTTTGAACGCGTCTATGATGTTTTAAAAACGATGGCAAATGTAGTTCATCAGACATGGGTAGTGGAAGTCATTGTCGTTTTACATTTTTGGCTGTTTTGCTTCTTCATTTTCATCGCTAACTGCACCGGGTAGGTTGATCATGTAGCCACAACATTTTGCTGGGGTTTATGCACGTTACGCTGTTTTCCAACTTGTTTCCCATACACTTGCACACAACACACTACGTGCCCGTAAACCGCGTCGTTTTTTTCATGTGAATATATGCCATGCAGAGTCATCAGGAATACCCATATGTCCAGTACATCTAACATGGCAGATACAGTACAAACAACATGGTAGCTCCAGCATAATTAACATGGCAAATACAGCACAACTAAGATGGCAGATCCAGTACAATTAAAATGGCAGATCCACTACAACTAGCATGGCATATTCAGTACAAAATAGCATGGCATATTTAGCATAAATTAGCATGGCATGTTTAGTATCAAAAAGCATGGCAGACTAACTACACATAACATGGCAAATTAAATGCATACATCATGGCAGATTAAGTACCCATAACATGGCAACTGCATTTAACCATTCAATGAATTTTCCCTTGCACTTCTGATGCCCCTGAAGAGTTATTCCCCCAATTGTTTTAAAAAAGAATTCCCAACATCTAGGGTACAAAACAAAATGTCCACAACGCCACAATTTTTGCTCATGGATTGGCCGCCCCTTTCTTCGTTTTCTTGTGTTTTGCTTGGATCTCCAATCCCGACTTGAACCTTATCTCTCTTGGACGACCCTTTGTGATGGAACGGGGTGGGTTCCTGACTTGGGTCTGTGTTCTTGCTGTTCCAGATCCTATGTCCGAGTTTTCAGACGATGGCCCCGTGGATGAAAGCACGCTTGATGTGCGGGGGAACCGGTGTAAGGCTTCCTCGGCTTTCCTCTTCTTGATCTCATCAAGCTCTCTTTTTAGTGCTTTCCTGTGTTTTTCTGTGACTCTCGCTGTGTCATCACTCTTGCACGCTTCATCAATTAGCTCAGCATAGTTCTTTGTCAGCACAACGTGCCTCACGACTTCCATGGTTGACTCTGGTCTCTCGTCATGCATAGCCAGAACTGCGTGTGTTGTTTGCGGCGCCAACGCATCGTCAGCGTCCCAAGTCCATCGCCGCCTTATGAAATGGCGGGGCATCCGTGTCACAGCGTTCACGTCCATTACTTTTAGTATGTGACAGCACACAATGCCGTCCCGTTCGAACTTGCAGCATTGGCAGTAGAACTCGCCTTCGCCTATCGAGGCTGTGACGAAGTAGTTCCTTCCTTTGTCCGGGTCTTCAGGTTTTGAATCTGACATGCCCAGAATAGAACACACCTTGAACGTACGTTCGTCCACCTGGAAAGCCGTGAACATGCTGGCACGCTTTATTTCTTCCTGGAATCTGCATTTTTTGTGTGTTTTTTGTTAAACTATTGTGCGCTTTGTCCTTGTACCACCTTATGTTGTCATGGAAAATAGATATACATTTTGTTTGAACACGGCAAACGTAATTCATTGAACATGGCAAATATAGTACGTTGAACATGGCAAACGCAGTACGCTATACATGGCAAATGCAGTACACTAGACATGGCAAATGTAGTACACTAGACATGGCAACTGTAGTACATTTTCAACGTGACATCGTCATTTTTCCACAGCAGCATTCCCCAATTGAATCACATTTGAATAAAACATGGTAACTGCCCTTTTATTTAAACATGGAATCTACAGCTGAGTAAACATGGACAACTGCATTTTCAACAAACATGGCAGATGCATCTTATTTAAACATGGCAACTGCATTTTATTAAACATGGCAACTATAGTTTATTAAACATGGCAACTGCATTTCAGCAAACATGGCAGTTGCATTTTAGTAAACATAGCAATTGCATTTCAGTAGACATGGCAACAACATAACATTTTCCATTCGATACTAGCATTTGCACACCAACATGCCCAGTGGAAGTACATTGCATTAAACATGGCAACTGCATTTCATTGAACATTGAAACTGCATCCGGGTAAGCATGACAAACAGAATTTCTATTGAATATGACAACTGCATCTGAGTAAGCATGGCAAACAGTACTTTATTAAACATGGCAACCGCAAAATCATGGCAACTGCATCGCACTCTATAAGGCACATACTGACTTGGTGCTTTTTCTGCAAATAAGACTGTAACGCAACTGACTTACTTGTTAAAGATCTTGTTGGTGTATATCTTGCTCATTTGCCTCTCCATCGGTAAGTACGTTAGCAATTTTGGCTGCTTTAACGCGGTGTTCGCTTCTTGCTGCAGCTCAGATCCCAGAATTTTTTGTTGCAAAGCTGTGTACTGCTTGGCAAACTGTAGCAATGAGTTGCCAGGACTGACGTACCGCTTCAAAATAGCATTGAATCCCTCGCTGCGCTGCGTAGTCTGCAGAAAGGGGAAGAAGCACTGCATGAAGTAGGCCGGCACCCAGTACATTCGCTTCTCCCACAGGCTTACAAGAGTCTCGTTGTCTCGGACTTGATGTGTTTCAGTCATGGCCATCCAGCTCCTTTCAAACTCCTCCACCGTCAAGCTGTGGTCCATGCACAGCTCGAATGCCTTGTGCAGCTTTGGACGGTCAACAAAGAACGGTCCTAGCGTCTCCTCAGCCTTCTTTATAATGTGCCACCTGCAGTGCCTGTGCACTGCCAACGGAAAGACCTCCTCTATGCCTGCACGCATGCTGAAATCCTGGTCCGTTATTATGTTCATCGGAGCAAGTCCATCCATGCACTCCAAGAAGGTCTTGAACAGCCAAACGTACCCATCCGTGTCTTCGTTCCGGACGAGCCCGCAGCCGAACTGCAACAACTGATTGTGGTTATTTATCCCTATGAACGGAGCGCACGGCATCTTGTACATGTTGGTGAGGTACGTTGCGTCGAATGAAATGCAATCTCGGAAATGTTTGTAGGCTCTCCTTGTAGCACCATCCACCCAATACATGTTCCTGACACGGTCCTCATCGTCCAACCTTATCCTGTAGAAGAAATCTGGATCTTCTTTGGCTTTCTCATCGAAGTAGGCAATTGTGGCCTCTATGTCTGCCAACTTGCTCTCTCTACGGTACCTGGCCCGTAGGTTTGTGACGTCAGCTGGTATGTACGGCATGCTACTCAGAGTCCCCTTTTTGCTGTGGATGAGAGATAGTATCTGCACCATTCTCGATGGACCGACGTTACAATCATGTAGCAGCTTTACGAATTGCCTTTCGACGGGGGTGAACCCTCTGTGGGCGGTCAGAAATTTCACCAGGTCGAACTTATTTATCAGTTGGTGGTTGTTCTCGTCAAAATACTCATTGACCACCCACTGTGCTCCATCTACGTTTAGCTTACACCGGACAGGGCACTCAGTCTTCTGAATGATACCTCTCTTTCGTTCCGGAACGAGAGGCGCATCTCCTTTCCCCTTCTTGTTCCTGCGTGCCTTGTGGCACCTCATCTCACCTCTGCTGTACTCATTAGTTTTCTTAATTTTCCTACGGTACTCGGTGTTGACCGCAAATCCATGGAACTTTGCATATGTCTGGTAGTATTCCTTTGCTGCTTCGAATGACTCAAATCTCTGCCCAATGTACGGTGGCTGAGGCACCACGATCTCTAATTGCCCACCATCTTCATCCCCTTGCGCGTCGTTGTCAGTTTCATCGTTCACTTCAGTATGGGCGGCAGTCCCATCTACCTGAGAGTTGCCACTGCTTGTGTTCAAAGGGGTGCTTGCCGGCATTGCTGGAATGATTGCCATTCCCGACTCTGACTCGAAATTGTTTGCGGCATGTTTGTCTGCTGTCTGGTGGAATGCGTCTTCCGTGCGCTCAGAGCTCCCCGCAGTAGATGTGCCTGCGCCGCTGTGCATTGTAGTTGTAGGTTCTGTAACAGGGAAAAACAGGTACAAGATTAAGATTTTTGTGTTGGATAACATGTGCATCGCAACGGATCACACCATCTTCGAGTGATTTTCCATGACACCATTTACAGACAGCAAGCCGTCATTCTGTGGGTGGACATTTTTATGGCAGCTGTAGGTGTGCAAACATGGCAGCTACTGTTCAACAAACATGGAAACCATTGTTTTGCCTACAAATAACTACAAATAGCAAATATAGCGCTGTTTTTTTGTGGTTCAGATATTTTCCCTCTACCTTGTTGTGCTGTATTTGACCATCTTGTGTGGTCTGTGACACCATAATGACGTGATCCACCAGGAATTTGCGAAGCTTGCCAGGAGACGTTTGCCGGGTCACCGCCAGCGTAATAACCTGCAACCATAGTAGTGGTTGGTCAAATCGCGGCAAACGCATTTCGTGCTAGCACGGCAACTGCAGTTGCCCTTACGTGGCAAATGCAGTTTTCGCTTGCATGGCAACTGAAGTTGCATCGGTATGGCAATCGCAGTTTGTTATTAGATGGCAATTGCAGTTGTCATGACATGGCAACTGCAGCTTTTCCTACATGGCAACTGCAGGTGTGCAGAGATGGCAAATGTTGTTTCTAATACATGGCAACCGTAGATGACCAGTCATGGCAATTTTTATAGTTGTCAACTATGCTCCTTGTGCTAACTGAGCATCCGCATCTTCACTATGTTTATGGACTCACCTGTGTATGACGTCGATGGCAGGTACATGGGTGCTGGCCGATGCCACGTGCTGCACAAAGGCTCTGCATTTTACACCCGTGATAACTCGTGAGTCCTTTTGCCATCTTTTTTTCATGTTCATTTTTCATGTCCACGGCACTATGTGCTCTTTTTTCGTTTTTGCATTACCTTGATTAGCCATACTAGCTAGTTGGAGTTGGCTGCCCGTACATTTGTCAGCGTTAGCGCCTTGTGACTGCACTTGCCACGGGGGCCCCCTAAGAGTGTTCTGGTCATAAGAACTTGCAAGAAAAATGACAGTGCACGACATAAGTAGAATGTCATGTCCATCGTCGCGAAGATGGCAAATGTTTCTCTTCATTTTTTAGCACGCATCGTACCTACGCCTACATACTGTTCTAGCAGCGGCAGCAACGGCCCTGCAGAGATGAGCTGACTGTACTCTGATGCATCGAAAGGTGGCGGCGTTTCTGGCCTTTGAGAACCCCAATCATCAGCACCATCTTCGTGATTCATTCTTTTCCGTGTCTCGCTTCTGTTCTGATGTGCTCTCAATCACTGGATGAACAAGAAGGCATCAACAATCCAAAAAAAATTATCATTGTGCTGCTTGCATGTAGAAGTTAACACGTCAGTGCTATCACATTTTCATGCGTTGGCAACCAACGTATCATGGCTAGTAGGACATGCACATCCACTATCCTTTTCTAAAATCTGGGTGCTAGCTATCCGTTTGATTCGACGGCATTAGGCTCTACAATAGGATGGCAAGCAATAAGTTGACATGGTGGTAGTTGACGACAATGGCAGGTGGCAACTGACGTTATACACCAATGGCAATTAATTTTCAACCCCCCCCCCCCCAATTATTCCAAATTTATCAATTCTCTCTCCCTTTTTATGGATTCCTGCACATCCATCCATTCACCAACTACGAGCATCAACCTACTGCGAACTCATGGTTATCTCTAGCGTACTACATGACAGATCTAGTGTATTCTGCTTGGCAACTGCGAAGTCACACAACGTATGTAGTGTTTTAACCCTGTAGGATGGATATAGTTGCCAACCTCGTCGGTAATTTTGCAATTTTCTGCCCAGAAGGAGGATGAGAAACAGTAGGGAGATCGGGAGATTCACCTGCTTTTAGCTGGTTGTCTCTGGAGGGCGTTGTTGGAGTGGGGGTTGGGGGTGGGGGTGGGATGGGGTGGGGCAGATAAGGGGTGTGGTTTGCGGTGGGAGTGCCCTACAGATCCTCCCTGGTTGCCATGGCAACCAGAGATGGCCGGCGACAGAGGTCGGGGTTCGACAGGCGGGGGCCCAGGGCGGCAGACGAGAGAGGGGACGGATCGGAGGCCGGGAACGACTGGGTCATGCGGGCAGCGGCTCGTCTGGCCCGGACGAGGCAGTGCGGGCGGGGTTGCCACGCACTGGACGTGCGGGCGCGCTTTTGTGCGCGCGGACGGGGTCGTGCGGGGCGGTTCCCGTCCATGCCACACGATGCGTGTGGGCGGGTTGCCATCCACGCCACACGTGTGGCAGTTATCGGCGTCCTACCCCTAATCAGGGTCCAGAATAAATAAAATAAAGAAATAACACACGACAAAGTATGACGGAACTTTTAGAGCACCCACGTCCCTTGTTAAAAAGCAATGCGTGTGATGTCAATTCTTTTGCCCATCCTCCTCGCCCACCCAGTCACTCCCAGCCTGGTCGGTCGGCGCCGCCGGACGACGCTGCCGCCTCCGTTCATCGTTGGGCTTGTCGTCCCCGCCACCATACGCGGGGTTCGTCTCCACCGCGACCCTGTCTCCTTTCCAGGCCGCTCCCTCCAGATCCGACGCTCGCCTTATCCTTATCCAGATCCGCCTCTTTCGACCCTCTCCGTATTCAGCAGTTAGGGGTAGCTCAATTTTCTGGAATTCAACAGTGAGTTCTTCCGGTAATTATTTGGATTCGCTCTAGTGTTACGAGCATCTTGCCGTTCATGATTAATATTACTCTGCTAAATCCAACCCGCGTCAATATCGGGCGCGCGCCGTTTAGATCGGATCTGTCCCGCTATGCCTAACAATGGAATGGAATCCGTGGCGGAGGGGGATTGTGATGGTCTTCTCCGACTCTGCCTCATCTACGCGTGTCTCTCTTACCTTGATAAGTATATCTAGCTAGCTGCCGCAAGGCCGACCCGCCGTCACAATAAGTTGTTCTGTAAACTGCTGCAAGGCCTCAACAAGTCGCTAGCTATAGATAGGGCTTCAACTTTGGCCGTTCCAGCAAGTTTTTGTGCAACAAAACAAACCTAGGCTGTACATCCATCTGCTGCGGCATCCAATCAAATCATGGTAAATTCACTGCCCCCTCTCTTCTTCTAGCCCGTTTTGTCTTGCTACTAATATTCTCTCCTTTTGGGTTTTGCAGAGCCAAGATGCCCAAGACAGAATCAGTGCGCTCCCTAGCGACATCCTTATCCGAATCCTTGAACTCCTTCCGATGCGCAGTGCGATTCGGACCGGATCGCTCTCCAAACGGTGGAGACACCTACCTCACCAGTTCTCTTGTCTGCTCATAGGTGTATCTGACATTCAGAGCGCTAGCTACGTCACGCTGGGTCAGATCATGGGGGCGTACACAGAAACGACGAGGAGATTGCTATCGTCCACGTGCGAATGCGGCAGCCGTTCCATCAAGAGCCTGAGACTTACCTTTTACCTTTCAAAACCTTTCTTGTGCCCTATTGGCCATGCCGTCGGGGATGTAGCCAGGAACGGCGACACTGAATGCCTCGAGTTTGTGATATTCACGCATCTTGCGAGACCAAGCAATGCTCAACTTGTCTTGTTTGGACAGCGGTTCATGTCCTTCTTCCACTCTTGCCCTGTCGCCTTCAGATAGCTCACAAGACTAACTCTCCACAACCTTGCATTTGGAGACTCGGATGTCCGGTGTCCCCAATCTCCTCAATGCTTGCGATAAGCTTCAGTTCCTTAACTTGAGATGCTGCAAATTGGGTCCGAAATCTGTCCTCAGCATAGACGCCCCTTCATCAGAGCTCCAGAAACTTGAATTGTTTTGCTTTGAGTGTGTGCGGGTTGATCTAGCAAGTCTTCCTAAGCTGAAGCAAGTGCTCTGTGATACTTGGTGGGCTGTGACCACACCTATGTCTTGTGGCTTTGTTCCCCAACTTGAGAAAGTAAGCCTCGCCTCTGCTGCCCTGTCTGGGCAGAAGCCATTCACATTGAGCAAGTGTTTATCTAGTAGTAGTACAAGAAGCCTCTCGACTTTGTGTCTGGATTTTTGCTCTCAGATGGTAAGTTTCTACTGCTACAACTCACTCTGCGTCTATGCCTCGTTCATCTATTATTTCAATGTATATATACACATTGCTACACGTCTCATGCATGCTCCATATTTGTTTTTTTACAAGTGCAGATCTGGATTCAACCGGAAGATCCTAAACAGCTCACACGTATATTCAGTAGCCTTAGAGATGTTTATATCTACAATGTCTTTGCTGAGTGTGATTTGAATTGGACATTCTTTATCCTTAAAGCTGCACCTTCACTGAAGAACTTCTATGTAAGTCTGTTAATTAAGATTTTCTATGCCATTTGCCCACTTGATATTTTTTTTCTTTGACATGTTTATGCATTTTCAGCACTAACTATATACCAGCATGCCACTAACGCTCTTCTGTCACCAATAATAAAGATGAGAGCAGGGTATGTGCAAGTGTAAATAGTTAGTTTTATTGCAAACAAAAGCACTTGTGGAAAATAAGTTAGTTGTATTGCACAAGCTAGAACACAAGGCAAACACACTCAGTCACTCGCAGCTTTAACGAAAGGTACTACATGCCGCATTGGGATGTAGGCAATATGAGATTCATTAAATGATATCATTGACAATGCAATGCAAAAAGGTAGAAATTCTTAAACATGGATTTTCTTGGGAGAGAATTTCCATGCAACATAATGTTAGAATTCCTTCAAATTTCTACAGATCATGATATAAGTGCATAGGTACCATATACAACGTCATTCCTGTTTCAGAGAGCTGTATGCAGATTCCCCTAAAACCATATGAGGGCCTATCTTTAAATACTAATATGAAGCTCAATGCATTTTTTTGAATAGTACTCCCTCCGATATTGATGCAGGTTTAGTACAACTTAGAACTAAAGTTGTGCTAGAGCAGCATCAATTAATATTGATCGGAGGGAGTAGTACATTTACTTGTAAGTTTTTGTAGCTACCGGTCTGTCGCTGTACTGCATCTTGAAAACTAGTATTTAGGTTGATGCTGATTTTATATGTAATATTTGCCGTTTCTTTTGTTGTTGGGTCCATGCAGTTATCTCGACACTCTTGTGAACCCAACAAGTTTGAGGATATTGCCAAGAAGACCGACTTGGTGTGGGAAACCTCCAGTTTCAAGCATTTGAACTTGAAGCTGCTGTTCATGAAAGGGTTTTCGGAGGATGAGAAGGTGATGAACTATATAAGACTTGTCATGAAAAGATCTATGGGCTTGAAGAGAATCGAACTGCATGATAAAGACCCATGTGAGGAGTGCAAAGCCATATCCCCCGAGTGTTTAAGGTTTCCTGTGGATGAATCTAGCAAGCGTCGGATTAAGGAGCAACTCACATATGGATTCTCCTTAGATGTGGAGATAATAATGGGATGATGCATATAATCAAGCAGTGCGCAGAACCAAGTTAGTTGCTTAGCACGCCCATTAACAAGGGATATATATATAGAGAGAGAGTAGGTGCGAGCATATGTAGGCTTACTTTTTCAGAGACATGGTGAGTGCCCATGTGTTGCAACAGGAGCCAAAAAAAATCATGTTTACAAGGTATTGGGTTAAACTAACACCTGTTATTGTAATTTTTTACACACATATTTAGTAGGTCAATGTTTAGAACTTAGCTCATTTGACATGCATGGGACCCAGACAATGGATATCAAAGCAACAGCAAATGCAACCATGTGAGCATCATACTAGTAACGGTCTAAAATAAAATTCATTTTTAAATATTATCCTTCCAAACAAAATGTAATGGCTGGTTATTGAAAGTGCACAAGAAGTTGCAAGCGAGAATGAAAAAGCATGTGTATATGCGTTCCAGCAACAAAGCATATGCATAAATACATTGATTATGCCTTTTTATGTAAAAAAAAATCTTTACAAATTGAACATTACAAGTCCAAAATAAAAAGAAAACAGAAGTGACACCAAACATATTTTTCAAAGTGTTAACTAAGATTTGATAATCCACAAGGGACCTATCCATAATGTAGCCGGGCAAACAGTATTGTGGTAGACAGTCATATCAACGGTTATTATGCCGATCGCCCCAATATCGCGACTCTGCAAGAGTTGCTCCTGTTACCTAATCTCACGGAAGACACGTAATAGGTAGAACATATTTTGGAGATAACTTGGGCCTCTTTGATTCACAGGGTTTTCAAAACGTAGTAGCAACAGAAGTATAGGATTTGAGTGGCGTGCCCACTTGAATACTAAAGGATTAGCAAAGGAGTGCTTGATGCCACAAGAGAAACAAAGAAATTGTAAAGAGGTTGAAGTAGATGTTAGATTTTCTATGAAATGTAGTACAAAAGATTTCATAGAAAAAATTCCTATGGGATCCAATCCTATAAATCAAAGAACCAACGTAGGAAAATTTCCTATGGATTTCAATCCTCCAGAAGTCCTATAAAATTCCTTTGAATCAACGTAGCCCTTATTGTTTAATAAATCTGTTTTGCCTTGTGCACATTATTGGCGGTGACATCTTGATGACAAAGGTGATGTTGCATGGAAGAAAATTATCATGCTTCTGTTTCCATCTTAGTGCGGCATGTGCTTGTGGGTGTAAGCAGCTTCAAATTCAAGAACTTCGTACAAAGCATCTTGAAGGAATATGTACATTTTTTGTGAAAAAAAAAGGTGAGATTTGTTGAGTCAAAAGAATAGCTCAACACGATAAATGTATGAAGAGATTCAAATGTTTGGATCCTAGCAAACTTAATAAGAAAAAAGTGCACGTGAACTAAACAAGTAGATGGCAAACTTGAAGAAAAAAATACTTTCTTTGTCATTTGTTTCTATTTTAGTTTGTTCACCTAAAGAGCTATAAAGTCAGATTCTTTTCTAGTAAGATGATAATGTGAACAAAACACACATCATTAAAAAAATGCACACATTGATACACTTCAAAAAAAAAACAGTTGATATTTAATATTGGTTCTGAGAAGTACCCATAATCAATTATCCAAAATGTAGTTTAATATTCTCCTGAAAGGAGCAGTATCACATTATCCGTAGCATCACAACAGTGCACACGACAGAACTTGTAACAGTTTGTTAGACAGCTCCATGACTACATATTATCCGGTAACACTTGACAAAGCTTGCACCTACTCATTGCTACCAAGGCATATTATCCAGTAACACGTGACTAAGGCAACACCTACTTATCACCACGGAAGGTCATCACCACGAAGGTAGCTGCGGAGTTCTTTTGAATCAACCGGAACTTCAGGTGTCAAATCGAGCTCAGGATCCGAATCGCTCAGCTCCAATGAGGTCACTCCTTGAGCAAGCTCCAACTCTGGACCGTACAAGTTCAGCGGCTTTGTCGAATCATCGGATGGCCAGTCTAAGCTATTGACAGCCTAATAACGACATAAAATGAATAAGGCACAGCAATTCAAAGCATAATGATGAGTATTCACAGAACTAATTATGGAATATCTCACATCCGTTGCTTGGAGATATTTGATAAACGCCTGATTCTTCTCTGTTACATCAGACCTTATGTTGTAAAGGTAGAACTGAAGCATTGCAATCCTAAAGAGAACAGCTTGTTAGAGATGGCAAAAATGAAAGTCCAATGACAGATGATGGTAGTGACTTACATGTTATGACACGCTCTAATGACCCCCTGTGTTCAAGCGGCCGACAAAACGTGCTCGTTAACCAAAGTAATTGCTTCATTGCAAGTTCGCTCAAACTCCATTTTCAGCTTCTGGAGATAGATCGTCATGATCTCCTTATCCTCCCATTTGAGCTCGAAAGTTTGGATCATCCGAAGCTTAGACTCCAATACGTCAACCAAGGCATTGTGAAGATAGTCAAGCTCATTTTGAGAAATCTGAACGCCCAATTTAGCAATCGATGAAAAGTAGCTGACAGCATCTACAAGTAGAATAAATAAGTTATTTATTGAAACTATTATGCAATCCTCTCTACATTAGTTTAGACAGTTTGAAACTAGATTTTTTTTTCACTTGTTTTTACACACTAGTTTTGCCCTATGTCTCTTTAAAAAGCTCAGTTTTCCCTTTGTATTCCCACATGTCTAAACAGAGATTTTACAGACAAGTGCAAACTGGCCAGTGTCAATACTAGTGTGGAAAATGGAAAAAAAATATGAACATTTCAATCCATATTGAAGGGTGTCTTTGAACTAAATTAAACAACTTATCACAGGTTCAAAAAACTCACAACAATTATAGAGCAAAAACTATGATATTGCAGAATATGGCGCTGGGCACTAATGAGCAGAATACCTCTCATTGATTCGGAATTCATAAAAGAGGGAACAGTTATGACGTACCATCTGAGCGACCAGAGACATGCGCAAGCATACCAGCAATGGCCAAGTTGGGTCAGCCAGCGAGGTGCGCGGCGTAGACAAGGTGCTCACCTACTGGAGGGTCATCACTCACTCCAGCAGCAAGGTCAAGGTAGGCAAAGCAGGTGCTAGCTGTTTTCCTGGTAGTATCCAGCCTCTTCATCTGCTTTGACAGTTTGTGGTGAATATCCTTGTAGAGATTTTCTAAATGTTCACGCAGATACATATCCAGAAGCAGATTTGGCTCCAGCTTATCAAGATGCTTCAAACATGATGCGTGGCGACTGTCATGAATATTACATGGTTAGAATATATGACACAAATCGGTTGGGAAAAACATGTAACCTACTCTACCAGAGTTAAACAAACAAAAGTTTTTCATAAAGAAAAACTCCAAACCAAACTTTCGAATGGACAAAAAAGGGCACACTCGATAGCTTCAGCACAAGTGGTTCAACCAACGAGATACTATGCCATATTTCAGTACACAGTCAGGCTTTCATGGTATTTGAAACTGGTGGGTCCCAGGTTTTTTCTGTGCACATACAGTCCATTAGAAAATAGGAAATACTTAATGGCCACTCATAATGATGAAAAGCTGTACAGCGGCTCAGAACATCAGTCTCATTCTGTACCATGACCTCACAATGTGGGACACCCATATTGAAGGGCCTAATAATTTCTAGCAACCGTTGTGCTACTGGATAACAATTGTCAGTCGTCGCCTTTTCTTTTATAGAACTAGCTAATTTGTTTCCCTTAGTTACTAGGTTGAATTTGATACTGTCCAAGGAGAAAGAAAGGGAAAGGGTTGAAGGTTGAAAGTATCATTTTAATTATGTGAGACCAACACTTGGACTGATGAGCACTAATCCTCCTACTTGTCACATAGTTTCCAGTATTGAAAAAAGAACATAAACTTATCAATAAAATTACAAAGTGTATATTCTCTCCGTACTCTTACGATATAGCAAGAACGTAAAATTGCAGCACACATATGCTATATGAGCAATAAGATGTAATAAGAACCACCACTCTGAACAGGTGGCCAAGAACAATATAAAACAGTAAAATCTGTTCAATGAAATCATACCACGAATCAAAATCCATAACCAGCTTCTTCACTTCAGGCATTTGATCCAGCAAGGGGTAGAATTGATTGTTTTCAATAACCCTAACCTGTAAATATAAAAACAATCATGTTTTGAGTTTTGACTGTCACCATATAAATGGCACCAAACAAAAGATAAAGAGAGAAAGAACAAGGATTGAACCTGCAGCTCTGCGCGATCGAAAGAAGCAAGTGCACAAAGTGTACCATAGAGAACCACATCTTGTGGAGCCAAGACTTGCACATAGTTCCTTCCCAGTTTAGGTGCTGCCTCGATGAACTTCAGGAAACGCAAAGTATCAGCAAACAAGTTGTGGGTTTATCAAGAATATACTATAGCAAATGAAAGATGCACTGCATGGACGGATCTAACAAATATGTCGGGAGGGCATGACATTCAAATATAAAGTTAAATTAAATCCTAAAGCATACAGAGAACGCCTTGAAAATTTACAGGTGCAAGGAAACATAGCAGGATTTCTTGAGGACAAACCGTATATGCAGCCATTCCGTAGTCTCCTAGTCCCATGTAGACTAAACCTCCAGCTGCTCGCAGCTTTGATGTGGTTATCGCATCCAAGGGGCCTGGGGTTAGCTCTGCTTTCCTAACATAGTCAGCAACATCTTTGAACTGTCTCAAGTCAATGTTAACCAGAATCAGCTTCATACACATCTGCACTGTATTCTTTGAAGTGCTGCAGTAGCAGCTCATCTTGGCATAGCTCTGTGCGGCTTCGGAAAGATGACCATGAGAATAGTACAAATCACCAATCTCGTTATGCGCCGCTCTGATACTTTCTGTGGACATATTGATCTGCATTTATAGAAGGAGCATTATGCAGTGTGCCTTGCCCTTGCTTGATACATATATGATGTTACCATACAACAGAATTAATGAACACACCAAGCCGACCACTATCATACATCGATCTATATATTAGGTTAATTGTTATGATTCAATATAATAGATGCAGTAATTGTTGGTCCTACAGCATCTACAGAATAAGTAGATCCTACAATGGGCTAACCGCTGCGCCACACCCAATCCTTAAAGCAGCAAGCAGACCACAGGCAAGATTACTCAGAGAAGTCATACTCATCGCCCATGTTAATCACGCCCATATTAAGATGAGGATATGGGATTGTTGCCCCCTGCCCTCATGCCGCACCCACAAGGAACTAGCAGATGAAATACACAACAGAAATAAGAAACACTGCTGTAATATAGGGAACCAATTGCCAATGCATGTCGTGGCTATACTTGACACTTGCTCTCTTCACAAACAATGCTTTTATGGCATACATAGACATTAAATTAAAGAATTAACAAAAGATCAATAGATCTGCTATTTGGTTCACTGGTATGACAAAATATAGTAGAGGCAGTAATTGTTGATCCTACCTAGAGCATCTATAGAACACCTAATTCCTGCATTGGGCTACAAGCTGGCCACGCCACCATATCGCTAAAGCAGCAGAGCGTTGGCGTGCGAGATTACTCAGAGCGTTGGTCGCGCTCGAGGCTCTCCAGGCGGTGCTGCTGGCGGCGCTGGGCGGAGTCGAGCCAGGGCTCGTCGAGGTCGTACCGCGGGCCGAGGCGGCCGTCGATCCTGCCGACGGCGTCGCGGTAGAGCGGCGTGTCCTCGGCCCTCCTGGCCTCGTCGTGGAGCGCCCGCAGCGCCTCCAGCTCCAGCGCCTCCGCCCCGCACCGGTCGGCGACGAACAGGAGGCGCGCGAGGCGGGCCCGGCCCGCGTACCGGGCGGCGTACTCCTCCAGGCTCAGCTTCTCGACGGAGACCAGGTCCGCCGCGGCGTCGGGGGCCGCCATGCTGAGGATCGCCCGCCGGTTCGGGGGGTTGGGAGAGGTAGGAGGAGGGGGGGAGGGAGAGGGTTTATTTCTTTCTCTTTCTGGATTGGAATGGAACAAACCGGGATGGTATTTTCCTCGGATTGGAATTGGTCATGGCGATGGAAACCACATTCGGCTTTTTCTTGGGCCCGTCGTTCCATATCTGGCCCATGTGCTACGGCCCATCATTTGCTAACCAATCTTTTGAGTGCTACTAGTATAAAAGCTTGGCGGATTGTTCATTTGTTCTTACTCCCTCCGGTCCTTTTTTGTCTGCATATAAGTTTTGTTTGAGGTTAAGTATCTCTATTTTGATCAAACTTATAAATTTATTATGAAATATATATATATATATATATTTGGTATTGTATATGTTGACATTTTCTAGTATAAATTTGCTCAAAGATTGTAAAGTTTGACTTGACACAAATTTAATACGCGGAGTAAAAATGACCAAAGAGAGTACTACAAAAAATGTAGTCCTTCTCCTTTCAAAAAAAAATGTAGTCCTTGTTTAAGTGTAGCTTCCTCGACCCCGGATTGATCATGTAGTTGTATTAGAGGTTGTCGTCTGGTGTATTGATTGACCTCCCTCCTAACAATATTTAGCCAATGTAAGATCGATCTCCTCCCCCCTTGCCTCTCGCCATCACTCCGGCACCATTGGGTAAGGGATGGATTTTCACCTCTCATTCTTTCTTCGCTTGGCTTTGGTCTGGCGGCAATGCCAATCGAACGGCGATGGTTGTGTCATCTCAAATAAAAATCCTCCGACTTTAATCATGTCCCGGCTACGTTTGTTATAGTGTTGTCGAAGAGTCGGGAGTCTTTGTCCCTTTCATTCTTCATGGATGTCTTGTTGGTTATTTCTGGTGTCTGCCGGTGTATCTTTATGTGGTGGCCCCATCTCTTCCCATTTGTCTCTCACTGATTTCCCATTTTAGTGGGGCCAAGCACCTGCAGCTTTGTCTTTCTAAAATGTTGCTTTGTTGTGCATGGTTACAACATTTTGAAAGTAAAAAAATGAACAATTAAATTTCAAAAGTTAATATGTTTCAAAGTTGAAATGCGGAAAGTGGACTTGGGAAATTGCAAATTTTGAAACTTAAGAAGTTTAAGAGTTCCAAAAAAATAAACTCTGAAAGGTTGACAAGAATTTTAAAAGGACAATAAGTTTAAGAGTACTACATTTCTGAAGTTGCTAAAAGGGAAAAGCACAAAAAATGGAACGATTTTGAAAAGGAAAAAAACACTTGTCCTTAAATACACCGCAGGGAAAACTGGGAATGCATCCAACAATAAGCGATGTCCAAGAGTGATATATATGTTACTCTCTCTCCTCAAAACAAAAATACTTCTGACAACCAAAATGTATTTCTACTCATAAACATTTGAGTTGAGTCCATTACCCTTAGGCACGAACTCCTTTGGACGAGAAGAAATGTATATGTACTCATAAACAATGGGCACATGACTGGAGAGGAAGCATCACCCAGATGACAAACCCACGCTAGCAGTGGCAATGCGAGACCTAAGAAGTTGTGGGGTTTTTTTTTTGCAGGGAAAAAAGAATTCTTATTACTTAAGGAGGCTTCTCAGCGAGACCTAAGAAGCTCTCGGTTGTTAGTGTGTGTAGGGTCTTCTCCTAAACTGATCTTCCTCTTGATGTTGCTTTTCCTCCTCTAAATCATACTTAGAGGAGGAAGACCCTACACACACTAACAACAATGTCTCTGAAACTCTGTACACGATCGTGTTGCCTTTAAACTTCTAATGACCCGTCCCTTCCTAGTCTGCTAAATTCCATGAAACTAGCATATTTGGTTTATCATAAAATTGCCGTGTTCACTAATTCTGTCTTTGATCGTTTAAGGGTTTCCATTGTCTCTTGTAAACATATGCTCCATGTCAATTTTATGGTCATGGATTTGTGCAACTTTTTTCCCCGGAAAGAATCATATCTGTTATAAAAGTTCATCACAAACATAATAAAAATTACATCAAGATTCCAAGACCACCAAACAATCACTACTCCCGCTAGGAAAAGCCACAAACGTGCAATTGTCGCTGCTCCCTCACCGGGGCCGGCTTGACCTTGTCGATGACAACCGAGAAGTCTTCGTGCACATGCCCCTAAGGACCAGCGTCCTGAAGCCATAGTCGTCGCCGTTGAACCCTTGCATAGATCTGAGTAAGACACCCAATCTCGCCACACTTCACCACCCCCAAAGAGACAGCAGGAATCTACGCCAATCTATGCCGAATTTGTGCAACTTATGGGCCACATGACTGGCTTTGTTCTTATTAGTACAGCATCAAAACACATTGAGCTAGTTACAAGCTCAAAAAGCTGTAACAAAGGAAAAAAGCTAAAAGAGAAAACATTCAGGCTCCATATCAGTGTCATGGTACTTCAGTGCACTAATACTATGAATCACTAACTCCATTTGTTTAGCAAAGTGACACTGCTACAGAGAATCTGTGTATTCAATTATTTGCTATTTCTACAACATTGATTCAAATGGCATTATCAAAATTTCATCAGTAAACATTCGCCTCACCGGCTGACCATAGAAAAGTGCAAGGAAAAAAGAGTAAGAAACTCTACACAAGACCTAGCCTCTATTAAACTTGCCTTGTGCCAACTATGGTCACACGAGTGTCTGTCATATCTACATCCACACACCCTCAGCATAAAACACAGCAGGATATAAAATATTACACCCTAGAACATTTCGCACATAACTTGATACCATTCAAAGAAGAGGAAAAACAGTAACAACAACAGAGAGGTAAGATGAAAACAAGGATTATTCACATCAATGTCTCTGAAGACTTTGTATTTACATGTTCCATTCATGATCATGTTGCTTCTAAACTTTTACTGACCCCTTGAGTAAAAAAGAAGATCCTTCTTAATCTGCTAAATTCCATAATATTGTCATCTATGGATTCATAAAGACTGATGCGCCACATGACTGAATTTGTTTTTATTATTTCTGCTGCAAGGCAGATGAGTTCAAAGTAAAAGCTAAAAAATATTGCAATAAAGGCAAAAGCTTAGAATTAGAAGTATAGCACTCAGGTTCCATATCCGTGCTTCATGGTAGTTTACTCCACTGGTATACTGATCATTAGCTCCATTTTGTCCAGCAAACTGACAAAACAACAAGGAATCTGTGTATTTCAGTTATTTGATATTTCTACAACAATGGCTCAAATGGCATTATCAAAATTTCATTAGGAGACATTGGCCTGACCGGCTGACCATACAAAAATTAAGAAAAAAAGAGTAAGAAACTCTACACAAGACTTGGCTTCTATTAAATTACGGTCAGCTTGTCAGTGCACGAAAAAGGCAGAAGAAACTCTCATGTCTGCGCCCTTCATCATATGCCAGGTGTACGGCCAATATTTTGTAGGTGACTGCTAAGTGAGATGCAGCTCGTCCACCTCGATCTGGACACTCACCAAACAAATCTCCTAGTACACCTGACAACTCTTTTAACATGGGAGAATTGTTTACCAGGAAGGATAGTACTGTGGCCTGTCGGTGTTGCAGCATTTCATCTTAGCTTAATTCTCTCGCTGTTTGTTAACTGCAATTGCACACAAAACCAAATAAGATTCAGGAAAGAGGAGAAGCAACATCTAAAGGAAGATCCTCTGTTCTGTTCTGTTCTGTTCATGGTTGTGTCACTTCTAAGCTTTTACTGATCCAATATTAGTCTGCTAAATCTAACTAAATCGCCACCCTTTGTCTACCATGAAATTGCCATGCTCGTGGATTCCGTCTTCACTCATTTTGCGGCAAGGTTGGATTCGCCGTTGCATTTCCTCGGGTCAATAAGTACAAAAATAATATTAAAAACCTGTAAAAAGGGAGTGGCTAAAAAATATCATTCAGGTTCCATATATCTGTGTTATGGTGTTTGCAGCACTGATAATATGGATAAGCGATCCAATTTATCCAGAAAAGTAACACAGCTCCAAAAAGAAGTCTGTGTGTTCAGTTATTTGCTGTTTCTACAACAATGGCTAAAATGGTGTTATAATAAATAAAATAAAAACATCAGGAGACGTTGGCCTGACAGGCTGACCATAAGAAAGGTGTATGAGAATAAAAAGACAGGCTGACTATAAGAAAGGTGTATGAGAATAAAATGGAACTCTACGACAAGACTTGGCTTCTGTTAAAGCTGACTTGTGCCAAGCCTAGTCAATGCCAGTGCAGGAAGAAGGCAAAGGAAAAGACCTCATGGCCGCACCCTTCATCCTATGCCAAATGTATGAAGAATAATTTGGTCTCACCAGAATAACTACAGGTCCCCATAAAAAAAATAACTACTGGTCAGACCAGTGTCCATTGTTCTTTGACCAAGTCCAAATGATACGAGTCTGTAGATTAACTAACCAAGCATGGCCTACATTGGTTAGATCACCAAGCTGAAGACTCATGATCAAAGAACTAGATGATCAGGTTTATATTGACTAAGGAGAAATCAACCAGTGCCATTATATTTACATCAACACACCGTCAGCATAAAACACAGCAGGATCTAAGAGATTACACCATAGAATATTTTCTTGTCCTTTGTTAAATGCACTTACACACATGACTAAATACAATTCAAAGAGGGAAAAAAGGCAGCAACAATAACAGTGAAGAAAGATGAAAACGAGGACTGCACTACATCAATGTCTCCGAAGACTTTGTACATACCTGTTTTGCTGATGATCGTGTTGCTTCTAAACTTTTACTGATCCCTTCAGTAATAGAAGATCCTTCTTAGTCTGCTAAATTCCATAATATTATCATCTATGGTCAAATTGCCATATCCATGAATTCCATTTTTGCTAATAAAACTGTCATGTGATCAAGTTTACAGTTTTGATATTTCTAAGCACCATTGCTTTTTCCAACTCTAGATCAATTTTGTGGCCACGGATTTATACAGATTGTTGTGCCACATGATTAGATTTGTTTCACTTATTTCTGCTGCAATGCGGGCATTCAGCTAGTCAATAAGTTATTACTCAAAAAGCTATAAAAGAAAGGAAAGGCTAAAAAGATATCAATCGATGCGAACCAGCAGAAATGCTGCAATAGGATTCTATCGGTAACATCTCAACCGCGAGTGTATACTGCACTCTTTTATCCCGTAAGTGGCAAAAGGAGACCTATCTGCCGCTCCAACCTAGCGCACATGCACGGGCGTGTGGGCTGGCCCAGTTCGGTGCACCTTGTTGGTTCTGTGTTTTTTTTCTTTTTAGTTTTCTTTGATTTTTGTTGGTTTTCTGATTTTCAAAATACAAAAAATACTCATTAACTTGAAAAAATTAAATGCTCATATATTTAAATAGAATACAAAAGCATGTTCGTGAAATTCACCAATGTTCATAGATTTAAAAATGTTCCCAGATTTAGGGAGATGTATTTTAACAATATCCGTGTATTAGAAAGGGGGGGGGCAGAAATATAAAAAGAAAAGCAAAAGAATAGAAAAAGAAAAAACTGAAAGAAAAATAAGAAACCCAGGAAAAACTGAAGAAAACCCAGCCAAAACCATGAAAATAAAGAATAAAACAGTTAGAAATGGGCCGGCCTAGTGCTCGTCTTTCCCTGTGTGTCAACTGACTATATACGTCGCAGTGAGCGACATATAGGATTTAACGCAAAAGGTCAAGTCAGGTGGTCTGACAGGCAGGCCTGATTTGTCGAGGTACTCTCAACATGGTCTCCGTTGCCCAGTACCAGTAGCCTAAAGTGCTGCAACATTTCATTTTATTTTCAGCAAATGCTACAACATGTTGTATGCTAAAATAAGAGAGAAGCCCAAATTACTCTCTAATGATCAATGGAGTTTAAGAACATACAGGAGACTGATAATAACATTATCGGAGATGCAGTGTTCAGCTAGTCAATAAGTAAAAGCTCAAAAGGCTGTAAAAAATGGAAAGGCTAAAAGGATTGTATTCAGGTTCCATATCATTGTGTCATGGTAGTTTACTGTACTGGTATTATGGGCCACTATCTTAATTTGTCCAGCAAACTGACAAAACTACAGAGATCCGTGTATTCAATTATTTGCTCTTTCTACAACAATGGCTCAAAATGGCACTATCAAAATTTCATCAGTAAACATTCGCCTGGCCGGCTGACCATAAGAAAGTGTAAGAAAAAAGAGTAAGAAACTCTACACAAGACTGGGCTTCTCTTAAACTTGCCTTGTACCAGTTACTGTCAACTGCCAGTACAGGAAAAAGGTAAAGGAAAGATCTCATGGCGGCATCCTTCATCCTACGCCAAATGTAAGCCCAACAATTTGTTCTCACCAGAATAACAACAGGCCAGACCTTCATCTCTGTTAATTTGTCACAGCGTTTCCCAAACTTGTAATTTGCCAAGCAATATGAAACTCCAGCAGGAATGCAGCAATGCAATCCTCTCGGTAAACATCTCAAGAGCTCAATCTTATTATCCTCCCAGGCAGAAGGATCAAGCTGTCAGGGGATTTCCATGAAGAACAGGGCATCCTGAGTTTCTTGTATGGACTGTGGAGTTTCACTTGTACACATCTGTATATGCAAAGTATCATCTCAAATATTTCTGATTCAAGAGAATCTTAAACAGCTTCGCACAGATACGCCTGAGGATACACTTCTTGCAACCCTGTGTCTTACATGTGGGGTCACAACATAGCCTACTGTTCCGGCTAGCTGCCTCCTGCCTGCCTGCTCAAAACCCTTGCAGCTCGTATACTGCACTATTTTATCCCTGGTTCAGTTTGCTCATCTTCTCTGCTTGTAAACTGCAGCTTTGACACCAAGTCATCCAGGATAACATATATTTCCTGGTTCTCAGGTTGCCTCTCCCTAATTTTGAATTCGTTAGCAATCTCATTTAGATCCACAAGACGGTGTCCAGGACTGAACCTCTCATCGCTTTCCTTTATTATAGCCTTCACCCTGTGAGCATCTTCCCACCTTCCCGCCGAAGCATATACACTGCACAACAGAGCATAGTGAGCACAGTTGCTTGGTTCCAGCTCGATCAACCTGAGGGCTATACGTTCCCCAAGTTTCCATTCCCCTCTGAAGCGGCACAACCCGAGCAAACCGCCCAATGCACGTGCCTTCAGCTCCTCTGGCACGCTCCTCAAGAGGCTCTCAGCTTCTTCCAGAAGGCCAACACTCCCATACAGATTCGCCATGCACCAATAGTGTGCGAATGTTGGCCTGAGACTGTACGTCGTGGTCATCTGGTTGAAATATACCTTCCCAGCATCCAGGAGACCTAAACGGGTACACGCGCAGAGTACACCAATGAAAGTGACTTCATCTGGTCGCAGAACCCATTGGTTACCTGAACCATTCTTCCCTGAAAAGGCAGGCACTAGATATATCAAACCTGAAAACACATGGAGCCTAACAGAAGTACAAGCATATACAAGCCATTGTACACACCTCGTCCAATCATCTCATGGAACAGCTGAAGCCCATCAGCAGGTTCACCATACACGCAATGCCCGATGATCATTGCATTCCAGCAAACAACATTCCGGACATTGAGCCGATCAAACACCTTCCTCGCAGCCGCCACCCTCCGGCACTTCTCATACATATCAACCAGCGAAGTCCAAAACAAGAGGTTATCCTCCTCGAAGCGGCGCAAGTACGCACAACGCACCTCCCTGCCAGACCCCAGCCTCCCCAGCCTAGCGCACGCGGTGGCCGCCCCGACCATAAGCTTCTGTAGCTTCTGTAGTGAACGTTCGTTGTTTTAGTCTTTACAGCGAACGATTTCGTTACATAAGCTTCTGTAGCGAACGTTCATTCGATAGGATTTTTCTTTTTATTTTAGATTTCGGCCAGGGACCTATTCGTGATAATTTTCTTCACAGATTAGTCCCTGTACTTCAAACGATCATTACTTTTTACTCGTTAGTCCAAATTCAACGAAACCAACGCTCACGTCTTCGTTACGATCTCCTCTATCCAATAAAACAACTCAAACATGTTTTTGAAAAGTTTAAAATTTGAATTAAATCAGATTTGAATTCAAACTTCGTTTGTTCATAACTTGAGTTTCGTAGCTCCGTTTGAGTTGATTCTTTTTGCAGATCGAAGCTCTTGACCTAAACATTCTAATAAGGCCAAATTCACATAATTTTGGTACTGTTAGAAATTGTTCTATGTTGCAAGAGTTATTTGCTTGGTTTTGGAGTTTTCCGAATCGTCTTCTTCGTTCTTTCTGATCTTTTGAGTGATTGCTTATGTGTGGTTACTATTGCTTGCTTACGATAGATTGACCGGAGTGTGACGAGTAGAGCTATCAAGAGTTTTGAGTGCGAATCATCTTCATCAACATTGCAGGCAAGTTCACACTTTGATCATACCATTCTCATACCCAGTTTTTATTGCATTAGATCAAACCTCCAACATTGCATGATTAGGATCTAATTAAATTGTGGGTTGGGAAGTAGTTGATGAGGTAGGAACCTATTGCCCTGCATTCAAAACCTTGGGAGTTACTATTACATTATGCTTATATTGACATGCTATGCTCGTAGACGTAGATTGGGTTTGAGAGTATTTCATGATAGATGTGAGAGATTATTGTTAACTAAGGTTTAACTTAAGATGGCAACTTAAACACACATCTGGGTGGATTGAGGTACCTGGTTATTCCAGGATTGCCTGTCTAGGCACCTGGGTAGACCAGGATTGCCTGTTTTTTTTATGGACCGCCATCTAGGCTCAAAGGGATCATGAGATTATTCATACTAGAAACTTCCGTATGCAGCCACAAGCTATTATGGGCTCTAGCATAGTTGACTAAGTTGTGCGAACTCTTACAGTGGTAGACTAGCAGATGTAGGGGATGTAGGTGGTACGGTCTACCCGATCGTAAGGTGCTAGCGCTTCTGAAAGACTATGTCTCGGTCATCCGTCTTCTCAAACACCATGTAGTGCGACAAACCAAACGGAGGCGATCGAGTCTTGTGGGGAAAAGTGCGCAAACTTCTGCAGAGTGTAATAAACTAATCATGATTAGCCGTGTTCCCGGTTATGGACATCTTGAGTATCTAGTACTTGGATTATCATGTGAATCTCATCATGTTACTTTAAATTAATTTTGTTGGGTTTAATGATGTTATTTAATTGGGATTGAGAATGCTGTCAACCATTCTCAATGTTCAACAACCACCATGATAGTTAAATAAAATTTATTCCTTTGTAGTAGGGAAAAATTGGCTTTTCGCAAAAACCTTATAACCATAGAGCTTTTCCACCAGCCATATATGCATGTAGTGATAGCCTTTATTCATCATTATCCTCTGGTGTAAATTTGCCAGTACATTCAATGTACTGACCCTCTGTGGCTGCAACGTCTCATGTTGCAGGATATCTTACGACGAGTAAGTGATATGTTAGGGTTATGATTTCTACACTCAACTTTGCCGTTGGTGTTGATGGGAATCCACAACCTTGTTACTTCCGCTATTTTGGATTGAGGTAATAGTATTTACGTTACTTTTTACATGTGATTTACCTCTGTTATAAATCCTCGAGTACTGTGTGTCTCAGCATACCGATCCAGGGATGACACTTAAGCACAGAGACGTGATCCATTCGGGTCAGGTCACTACAAAAGAACACTTGCTTTGTTTTATGAATCGCATGTCAACATCACACACCAATGTGGCAGGCTATGACAATGATCCCAACCAACAAAATACTTGATGGATGCTGATACATCTTCAACGTATCTATAATTTTTTATTGTTTCATATTATTATAGTATCAATTTTAGATGTTTTATATGCAATTATATATCAATTTTTGGGACTAACCTATTAACCCAGTCCCAAGTGCAAGTTGCCGTTTTTTGGCCTATTTTTGGTTTTCTAAGAAACCAGTACCAAACGAAGTCCAAACGTCACAAATTTTTTTGAAGATTTTTTTCTAGACAAGAGAGACCCTAGAAGCTTCGAGAGGAGACCAGAAGGCAAACGAGGATACGGCAAGGCAGTAGGGCGCGCCCAGGGGGGTGGTCGCGCCCTAGTACCTTGTGGACCCCTCATGCCTATGTCTGGCCTAATTACACATCTATAAATTCTCTAAAATCGGGAAAAACCAGCAGAGAGTCACTCGAAATACTCAAAATACTTTTTCCGCTGCCGCAAGTCTCTTTTCTTTCGTGATTCCATCTGAAGGCCTTTTCCGACACTCTACCGGAAGGGGAATCGATCATGGAGGGCTTCTATATCAACCTTGCCGCCCTTCTGATGATGTGTGAGTAGTTTACTACAGACCTATGGGTCCATAGCTAGTAGCTAGATGACTTCTTTTCTCTCTTTGATCTTCAACACAATGTTCTTCTCGATGTTCTTGGAGATCTATTCGATGTAATATTTTTTTGCGGTGTGTTTGTTGGGATCCAATGAATTATGGGTTTATGATCAGATTATTCATGAGAAATATTTGAGTCTGTTCTGAATTTTTTTATGCATGATTATTATAGCTTTGTATTTCTCTTCCATCTATCCATTTAGTTTGGCCAAGTAGAATGATTTATCTTGCAATGAAGAGGTGTTTTGTAATGTGTTCAATCTTGCGGTGCTCTATATCCTAGTGACATAAGGGGACAAGACAGTATTGTTGCCATTAAGGAAAACTGACGGGTTTATTCATATTGGTTGGATTTACTTTGTTTACATTATGCCATCTTGCTTAAGGCGCTACTTCGTTTTTATTAACTTAATACTCTAGATGCATGCTGGATAGCGGTCAATGTGTGGAGTAATAATATAGTAGATGCGGGCAGGAGTTGGTCTACTTGTCTCGGACGTAATGACTATATACATGATCATTTTCTTGAATATCGTCATAACTATGCGTTTTCTATCAATTGCGCAATAGTAATTCGTTTACTCACCGTATGCTTTTTGTTTGAGAGAGAAGCCTCTAGTGAAAACTATGGCCTTTGGTCTACTTTTATCATATATAAAATCCAAAAGTACATTGCTGCAATTTATTTACCATTGTTTTTTTGTGTTTTAATCTATCTATCTATCACTACGATATTTGATCCTTGCAATTAACCGCCGAGGGGATTGACAACCCTCCCTATTTGTGTTGGTGCAAATATTTGCTTTTGTGTGTGTAGGTGCTACTAACGAGTTTTCGCGTGGTTCTCCTACGGGACTGATAACCTTGGTTCTTAACTAAGAGAAATACTTATCTCTACTATAATGTATATATCATCCTTTCCTTTTCGGAGAAATCCGAACACAACTCACAAGTAGCAGATGTATTAATTTTCACTCGAGTAGATGCTCTTCGATTCTTACAAATACAAGGAAATCCATGAATTCAGATGAAGTGGATCTCCAAATCCTGTGGGTGGCTTAGAAGCTCAAACCCTAGAATAAGATCAAGCTCAACTACTTTCTTCTCAAATCTTGTCTAACCCTAGAAATGGAGTTCATTCCTATACAAAATGGGATGAGCCTAAAGCCCACTTGGAGAAGCATCATGACAGGATGAAGTTCTAAGTGCCATCAACATGCAACGATGGCAAGTCCTAAGGGCATCTCCAGCCGCGCCCCCAATAGGCCCCCTAGGCCACTTTTTCGGCGCCGGCGCCGAAAAAACGGCCCAGTCGCGCCCCCAGGACGTCGAAAATCGCCGGTTCGGACCTTTTTTTCGCCCGGCGGTCATAGGCCGAACCCGGCGCGCTGGGGAGCCGTTGGGGGCTCCGGCGCTAGGGAAAAGCACGCCTGGCCCACACCGACAGGGGAAAAGTCAAGGTTTTCTTTCCCCGACTCGCCTCGCACCCCCCGCGCCCTCGGCCACCACTAGCTATATCCCGGCGACGGCCGCCGCCCTACTTCACTAGATAGCCATTCCCCGCCGGATGCATAATCAACTGCAAAAAAATCTGATTGAGCACCTATGGAGGCTCAAGGGGGACGCCTCGTGATGAAATACGAGTTTTTATTTGTTGAACAATATAATTTGTATTGAATTATTTGTTGTTGTAGTATTTTGTTGAAGTATTTGATTTTTCTGTGATGAAATATGTGATAAGAAATAATTGTGTTGATAATTGAACGCCTAGACACGGCGAAACCACGCCGAATATGGGCCTATTCTCGCCCATATGGGCCGTTTATTCGCCGAAATTGGGCTGCAAAGTGGGCCAATTTCGACGCCTGGGGGCGACGACTGGGCGCAAACCCGCCCCCAACGCTGAGTGCATCGCCGGCTCGTCCCCAGAGAGCGATTTTTATGCGTCCTGGGAGGGCCAACGGCTGGAGATGCCCTAAGTGCCTTCAGCCCATAACTCCTCAAAAAATTCATCCCCACTGAGTCGACGTAGGATATGGTGAGTTCATTAGACACACAACTCCTCAAACAATTTAGTCTCACTAGGTGAATCTTCTTGAACGAGTGTTGAGCGCCTTCAACACACAGCTAGGACAAGTCCCAAGTGCCTTCGATGCTACGTACACACATGATCGAGCGATATACTTGGACGAGGAACACGCAACAGCGTTACAAGCGCACGTACAACATTAGCTTTTTTTAGACAACCATACAATGCGTTCTTTCGTTCGTGATTAGCGCACACCTGGGTGGGATTAGGGGCTACCGCCGCCGTGGTGTGCCCTTGACGCCCGTCCTCTGATCTCCCTCCTCTGCTTCACGCAATCCGATCCAGTTCAGGACTCAACGTAGTAGTACTTCATTGCTTCAGCCAGCAGACTAGCAGGTTAGCACATCACACTACTAATTTCTCCCAACTCTCATCTCGTATCAGTGTTGAAATTATACATTAGATCTAGTTGTTTTGTTTTGTGGTTTGAGATCCATTCAAGAATTCGTATCTTTTTTTTGCGGGAACAAGAATTCATATCTTGTACGCGTTCGAGAAATTATCTTGATGCAAATTATCCGGCATGAGTTCCTATTTGTGATGTAAAAATTTCCTATGTCGACCATATGCGGTATAACTAATTCAAAAATTAAAATTTCTCAACAATGAACTGAAAATAACGCTTCCAAACAACACTAAGATTAGTTTTTTTTTTCTAAGCGAGGTGCTTTTGAAACTGAGATTCCTCAACTATGAGGCGAAAAAATGCTGCCAAGCACCATTAAAATTAATTCACTTCAAAGCTGGTTAGAATTGCCAACATACTTAAATTGTTACTGAGGCTGATGTGTAATTTCTCAACCTTGTTCACGATAATTATCATTTGTATTGGATTTTTTTTTATCTATACTTGGCTTGGCCTTCCTATATCCAAATCCTGGCTCGGCTCCTGAATGTGACGACCTTCACATGTCATATCAGACGGCTGGCCCACAGCCGGCCGCCGCCTAGTAGTACTCGCCAAATGGATCCTGAAAAAATTTGCAAGCGACGGGCAACCGGCCGAAGGAATTTTATGCCTTAGATAATTATAAACCAGACAGCCCAGAGCACTAGCTCAGTGGAGCGGGAGTAGTGATTATCTCCAACCAAACCATCTGCTCATGGCTGCTCCTCCTAGCGCGTCCATCCTCGTCGGCCCGGTCCCGTTCAAGGACGTCGTCGGCGACGACGACGACAACGGAGCCGCCCCACCGGACGAGTACGACGACATCGTCTCCGCCCTGCCGACCAGCACAACGCTCGGCCTGCGTCACTACCACGGCGCCTGGGTCAGCGAGTGGAGGGTCCGGGGTGTCATCTCCGCCCAGCGACGCTTCGTCCCGCGCCCCGGCGACGTGCTCCTGAGCAGCCCGCCCAAGTGCGGCACCACGTGGCTCAAGGCGCTGTCCTTCGCTGTCATGGCGCGCGACGCGTACCCGCCCGCCGGCGCCGGGCACCCGCTCCGCCGCCTCAACCCGCACGACTGCGTCCCCTTCATGGACGAGCTGTTCAGCGCCGGGCAGCAGGCCAAGCTGGACGCGCTGCCGTCGCCGAGGCTCATGAACACGCACATGCACCACTCCCTTCTCCCGGCCTCCGTCGCCGACAACCCCGCCTGCAAGATCGTCTATGTCTGCAGGGAGCCCAAGGACATGGTGGTCTCGATGTGGCACTTCCTCCGCGGCGCCTGGCGGTTCACCTTCGCTGAGCTATTTGAGTGGGCTTGCGAGGGGAAGACGCCCAACGGGCCGGTATGGGAGCACATCCTCGGGTACTGGAGGGCGAGCAGGGCGGCGCCGGAGAGGGTGCTGTTCCTGAGGTACGAGGAGATGCTCGCGGACCCCATCGGCCACGTCCGGGACCTGGCGCGGTTCCTCGGGCGGCCCTTCTCGGCCGCCGACGAGGCGGCGGGGCTGCCGGCGAGCGTCGTGGAGCTGTGCAGCTTCGAAGCTCTGAGAGGCGTGAGCGCCCGGAGCGCGGGGTCTTGCAGCGGCTCGCGCGTCGAGTTCTCGCACCAGTCCTACTTCAGGAAAGGGGCGGTGGGGGACTGGGCCAACCACATGACGGCGGACATGGCGCGCCGCTTCGACGCCATTGTTGAGGACAAGCTCCGTGGGTCGGGTCTCGCTTTCAACTGACTCATCGTTCCCCAACTTTGAGCCGAGGTTGGACTTGAAAACGAGCATTTGGACGGCTTACTTTCAATAAACATTGTGTGTGTTTTATATTTCAATAGCACATAATTGAGTTGGTGAAGGTAGTTCGACTGTCACTCCACCAAAGGTAGCTTGTACAAATCCTATTAAAACAAGCAACTTACAAACAGTGGGGCATCTCCTCGTCATTTTTCACTATTCTATTCTAGAGCAAAACAAAACATATAAGTTGTGGCTAGATCTTAGTCGACTTAAACTTAATGAAGTCTCAGTCAAATGATAGAACATATAGAATAAAAAAGGATTTAAAAGAAAATTTTACACGGATCTTCATGTAAATTTTAACGAATATAGCATCGACTGAGACTTCGTTAAGCCTCGGTCAATTGAAATTTAACAATTCCAAAATATATATGCCATGTGTTCTTTGCGGAGCTGGCTACACTGACTTCCAGGAGGCAAGTTAAGGAGCTACTGTAGTCCCTCGTGCAAAACAAGGGAGACAAGACAAAGGCGCCGTAGCAGTACTGTGGATCGACAATTGTTGATGGCTACTGTAGATATCCATGTTGTGTTGGGGGGACTTTTTTACTGTTTTGACCCATGCATTAAGAAAAGATTCTCACGATTTGACCTTTGTTTGGATTTTTTTGGATGTGAACCTTTTTGGTCTTCGGCGTCTGGCCATGCCCCACCTCTTGGTCAGTTTGGTTGATCATCCACGCGGCAAAGGGCAAACGTCATAAGCTTGGCATCTAGGTCCGAAAGGTATGGTCGTGTACGAGTAACAACACGAATCAAACACGTGAAGTGCGTAATTTTGGAATTAAGATAAACAAGAAGTGTTGTTGCCAAACCAGCGAGATCACTTGATGAAGAACACACACAGAGAGAGAGAGAGAGAGATTTACATCGCCTAACTTCGCAACTGTTACGCAATCTCAGGTCCACTAACACCAGCGTTTTCGATCCACATGCATCAACCAGGCCCAATCGGAGAGCAACACCGACTTATAAGAGGCCTTGAGCCCTTTCCCCTCAAAAGACTACCCTGATAGGAGGAGACACCCCCGCAAGTCGTGTTCTATCTCCCCTCACAACCAATGTGGGACTAAACCCAACAACGACTTTTGTGTTATTCATTCCTCTGTAACAAACTCCTGGTTATGAAGGTATGTCACGCCATCCCACATGGCTGCTTCCTGTGTGCCATGCTAACGGAATAAATCAAAAAGAAGAAAGGAACGTGCATGCGGCACTTCCAGCCTAGCTACGTGCATGTGGACGTCACATCCACCAAAACCATCATGCAAACATTATTAACAGAAAAACAAAGTCTAACTAACCATCATGCAAAGACTAAGGCATAGCCTAGTGGTGGGAAGGGGATGATGCCTTCTCACCCATCCAGGTTCAAGGCACGGTACTTGCAATTTGGGTTTGTTGCACCAATTATACTGTAGGGGGTTCCCTTACAGTCTTTTTGTCAAAAAAAAACTATGGATCCCGCTCAATTCATCTGATTGCTTTCAACCTCGATCAACGCACTTTTAATTTCGTTTACAATCTGTACTCTTATTTCTTTGTTGCAATAATCACTTCCAAACACAAAGTGCATTAATCCTCATAAGATTGAACTGAACTAACACACACAACTCTCTCTTGGAGATCATTCATGTAAACATGGACAATAGAAGATTAATAGATTGGAGAGTATATATGTATATAAATGATGCAGCAAATAACTCATATGAATGGATGAATAAAACATGTGCAATTTGTTCATAAAGTGGAAATTCATCACACCGCAACAAAGACGCCTTAAAAATGACATCAGATGAAGCATAATCATGTAGGCTAGCTCATGTAATATAGTGAAGAAAAAGGTTGATATTGCCACCTAGCTGCTCCTATGGACCCATAGTCCAAAGGAGGACTGCTCACACATGAAGATGGGGGCGGCAAGGTTGATATAGATGGTTGTCATGAGGAATTCCTCCTCCGGCAGAGTACCGAGAAAAGGCCTCCATATTGGGTCGTGATGGAACAGAGAGGTGTGGCAGTGGAAAATCCTCGATCATTATTTTAAGGGTTTTTGGGAGTATATAATGGCGGCTGAAGAAATAGGTGCTGGAGGTGGCCCATCCGCTGCAACCCTAGGTTATGTGGTGGGACCATGTAAGGCCCACGGGAGAGGCTCTTTACTGTCACATATGCCATTGGCTTCATCTCGTCTCGAAACTTCCAGAAAAAGTTTTCTGATTTTATTGGTCCCCAAAAACTGGTTTTCCAGAAAAGTCCAAAAACAGGGGCAAAATTGGCACTTGGCACTGAATTAATAGGTTAGTCAAGAAAAATAATAAAATTTGATATCAAAACTATTCCATTGTGATATAATTATAGCATGAAGCAAACAAAAAATATAGATACATCTTGGATGTATCATGCACCCCTCTGGATTTTCTATACATACATCGCCAATGTTCATTACTATCGGATCCGGGTGAAAACCTTGTGCTCGTCTTGATGCCAAGACCGGCGTTGGTGGCATGCTGTGGTGTCATTGCCTTCTTGAAGGCATCGCCGTGGAGAAGCTCTAGACCTCTATCCGCTACCTCCGGGGGAAACCCTAGATCAGTTGATCGGATGCCGGCGGTGCGTTGGTGTCGTTTCCTCCTTGGGGGCGTCATTCTTGGAGGCGTACACGGGTTCGAGGGACCAACGGGTGCCTTTTTTGGTGGAGCGGTACTTCATCCTTCACATTGATGACGGCGGATCTCGGCAGCGTGGTGCAGTGGAGACTCGGCGCCCGATGTGCGGTGATGGACTCGCGCAGGTGGAGGTAGTTGTCTGGCGTCAAGGTGGCGTCGATAGCGGCGTGGCCTGATAAGGTAGAAGTCTCAATATCTGCTCTGAAGACGGACCTGTGGAAGATGGCGGCGACGACACATGTGAGTGCGTCAGACCAGTTTATGCCCCAGACCCGGTATGTGGCCCGGCTGGGGCTTCTGGCTTTTAATGATAGGCTTAGATGAGTATACCGGGTATTTGGCCCAGGTAGCACCCCTTCATCATATGGATAGGAGTAGTGGCATATGTTGCCAAGATGGCGGATTCAGGCATTTTGTTGTAATACTTTATAAAGTCCTCGTGAATAATCAATAAAGTGGCCGTATGCATCTCCCAGATGCAGAGGCCAAGGGTCATCCTCTTTTTCTAAAAAAAAATCTAAATACTCCGGGCTGCTAAAATGATAACCTCCACGAATAAAGGAACTCCTAGTTTCGATTTGGTGGCCGCAAAAGGCTTCAAGGCTCGGAGAATTTAGAGTTTATCATGGCATAAAAATTCTAGCACATAGCAGCAAAAGGGTACTGAAACAATAATGATCGTATCTACTAGCCTACTAGCCAGCTACGAGAAAAGTTGTTGCAAGGTTCCCTTCACTAGGCACTCCATAGTTGCAGAATCGTAGGAAGGCGTGGAAAAGTTTTTCATGTGCAACAGTCTCTTTGTATACTATCATGAAGGAGTTGCATGTCTGCGTGTCGACGCCTACGCGGTACTGCCTCGCCGGCCGGCGGTGGCGCCACGCGGTGCCAAGATTAGTTAGCTCCCTAGCTCGCCGCGTCAACGCATTGACAAGCCCCGGTCTTCACGCCATGTAGGAGCACGTAACATGCATATGCGCCGCTAGCCTCGCCGTAATTCCACGCGGTACCAACTCTACGTCGGCAAAAGGTGATCAAGTGACGACGACGCGAGGCCAAGGAGGAAGAAAGAAGATGGCTGAGTCGACTAGTGGAACGGACCGACAGCTTGGACGGTAGCTAGTGGCCTATATACAAAAAATACATGCTTTGCACTGCATGCATGTTATGTATGGGACACGTACGTACGTGCGGGCGATGCCATTGACCATCCTAGAGTTATCCACGTAGGAGCGTAATTCACCAAGCAATGGAGCGATTTTTGCATTACCTATGTAGGGTTGCTTAGCAGGGAGAAATGGGAAAAATGCATGGTCTTCATAGCTAGGTTCCTATTTTTTCACGTCGAAGCATGTACATTTGACTCTCAACTGGCTTGGCACTCGATTGATGCAAGTGTGCATGCAATAATTACTCTGTGTTATATATGCACACCACGTTCGGTAGCTTAGCGGGGAGAAATGCAGCTACTTCCTGATCGGTCACCTGGCTAGCTCTACAACCTGATCACATGTGACTTAATAAAACTTATGCAAGTGTGCATGCAATAATGACCGTCTCGTGGTCGTGGTGCACCCATGCACGCACGCTTCGCAGGTAAGAAAAGCCAGCCCCATTGCTGGCCCGGCACGTACCCTCCGGCAGCTTTGCCTCTAGGTCAACTCCCCTAGCTAATTCATGGCGCCCAGGCCCAGCCGCTATAAGACACACACCCTAGTACCACCACCACCACAACAACGACAACCATCAAGAGCTAGCCAAAGAAACACATCAATCCAGCATCCAACAAGTCACTAGCTTGTCGAGCCGCAGCTAGCAATGGCGGTGCGGTGGCCGTCGACCGCCGTGGCCGCGTGCGCGATCGGCGCGAGCCTCCTAGTCCTGTGCACGCTCATGGCGTCGTCGGCGTCGGCCCAGGCGCCGCCGCCACAGGTGCGTACGGTGCCCAAGGGCAGCAACCTGGTGGTGATCAAGCCGGGGGGCGGGAAGCGCAACAGCAAGTTCACCTGCACCGACACCAAGAAGAAGCGGCCCGGGTGCGAGGCCACCTGCCCCAGCCGCTGCCCCAAAGAGTGCCTCGTCCTCTGCCCATCCTGCATGACCTTCTGCCGTACGTAGTTTATACAACATGGCTATTTTTATTTGATGAATTGAGTGTAATTTTTGTAGTGCACTTATACATGCATATGCTAATCTTCCTGCATGCATGATGCACTTCTTTTGTATGCAGTGTGTGACTTCTACGCGGGGGCGTCGTGCGGCGACCCGCGCTTCACCGGCGGCGACGGCAACAACTTCTACTTCCACGGCAAGAAGAACCAGGACTTCTGCATCCTCTCCGACGACGACCTCCACATCAACGCGCACTTCATCGGCAACCACAACCCCGCGACGAGCCGCGACTTCACCTGGATCCAGGCCGTGGGTGTCATGTTCGCCCACCACCGCCTCCACCTCGGCGCCGTCCGTTCCACCCGGTGGGACTCCGCCGTCGACCACCTTGACATCGCCTTCGACGACGAGCGCGTAGATCTGGCTCCCGCCGACGGCGCGCGCTGGTCGTCCACCTCCGTGCCCGGGCTCTCCATCACCCGCACGGCGCAGGCCAACAACGTCGTCGTCGAGCTCAAAGGGGTGTTCCGGATCGTGGCCAATGCCGTGCCCATCACCGCCGAGGAGTCAAAGGTGCACAGCTATGGCGTCACCGCCGACGACTGCCTCGCGCACCTCGACCTCGGGTTCAAGTTCCAGGCCCTCTCCGACGACGTCCACGGCGTGCTCGGCCAGACCTACCGCTCCGACTACGTCAACAAGCTCAACGTCACCTCCAAGATGCCCATCATGGGCGGCACCGCCGACTACGTCTCCTCGGCCCTGTTCGCCTCGGACTGCGCCGTCACGAGGTTCGGCCGCCCCGCCGCGGCAACAGCACGCACCGCCGGCGGCATCGCCATGGTCACGGACGCCAAGTACGTGTAGGCCACCGAAGAGTCAACCAGCCAGTACTTGCGTGCTAGCGTATGTGCTGCGTCTGGCGTCAACCTTCAACTAAAGTAACGTGCACTAGCGATCTCTACGTATCTGATCTGCTAAGTAATGTTTGTTAAAGTATTTTGTCATGGATTGACCATCCTGACGATTAATTTGTTGGTATATATATGTAAGTGGATATGTATTGTTTTGACAATAATTAATTAAAAAATGAGAAATAAGTTCGAAGTCTATATATAGTAAAGTAAGCCATCATGCATATGGAATGTATACTGCCTATTGTCTTTTCTTTCCAAATTGCTAAAATGCATATATTCAAAATGTTTTACATAGTACAACTAATTCATTCGGGCGAGACAGATTACGATGTCATGATGCGCCCATCATATGGCCATTACTTTAATACTTTTAGCTCTCGGGAGTCTCTTTGCAGGATGCTTAGCTAAAGTGTGACATATTAGTCCATAAGTCAGTAAGCGGTTGTTGCTCATCTAATACGATCGAGCGAGGTCATAATTTACCCAACACGGTCATCTGGGGTGAACAAGAATTGGAAATCGGATGCGGGTGAAATTCCCGCCAATGACTGAGATGTTCAGTCCACAACATGTGAACCCTTGGGTTGTGCTCCAACAAAAGGAAACAATTTTGTTAAATCCTGCTACTAATTGAACTGTCAAAACATCTTAAATTTAGGAACAAAGGGTGTATATGGCTAGGCAATGTTGGCCCCTGTGGGTTTAGTTAGTTACTTTATGTGAACTCCAAATATATCTTTTTCAGGTTTTCTATACAAAATAGATGTTTTCAGTGTTTCATGTTCACATATTAATGATATCAATAAATGATAATTATCTTTGGGATCCCATTACCTTTCTTTAACATAGTAAAACTGCAGATGCTCACATACACTCAATCCTATGAATGCACACACGCACACTCTATCCCTATAAGCACCTCCGAGATACTAAGCTGGCATAACATCTTGAGATTGACGAAGTTGCCACAAGTGCCTCGTAGTAGTTGATGGGATAGTCTCCTCTCACTAAACGAAGATTGTCTAAAAGCCTGAAATAAATTCAAAAAAACGCGAGCACTAGTGCCAAGTCTAAGACCTGATCCCTAGTGGGCTGACTGCACCATAAGAAGCATAACCATCTCAGCTACGCTCAACTTGCATAGATGATAATTATTTGCGAGGCACTAATTAAATAACTATCTCCACATCGACAATCAAGAAATATATTCTCGAGAGGGCACATAGTGTTTGAAACACAATGGAACCAAGTTGACATGTGTTCTATTGTTTCCCCTTTCAGAACCGCTAGAACATCAACGCCTGAATTTAATGAAAATTCTATCTGTTTTGTTCAATGGTTTTTACTCAATCATTTCTTTATTCGGCTTGTTACAGTTGCATTTGTGTGTGTGTGTGCGCGCGCGCGCGCACGCTCACACACTTCAATAGTGTAAAACAAAATTGATCAGAAATTCCAAAAATTTGAGTCACTTGTACCATCGACAATCACTTCTTCTTTACCACTGTGTATTAGACCAGATGCTCAATCCCAGTAATTAAATATGATGATGTATTCTACTTCCTCCATATAACAAAAGTATTTCTAGAATATTATATTTTCATGTGGTTTTATACATATGACACAATACTATCGGTAGTCAATGTTGTATATATCTTAAAGATTAGTGCCAAAACTAGCATTTTTTTTGGTAATGAGGAGATGGTAGTTGCTTGCTTGTGTGTCCCATCTTCGTTGCCTATTCATCACCTTTCCATTTCCACTTGAAGTATGGATTTTCATACCACGAACCAAAATTCGAATGGACAATTCAAAGTTTTGTCCCCACCGAGTTTGTTGGCATAGAAAGATGATCAACCTTCACAAAGAGAGTCAATTTAGTTTGTCCAGTGCATTCAAAAGTTCTTGATCTCCAGTTGTTGAAGGTTGAAATGACTTCAAGCGGTGACTTCAAGCAGTCGGTCAGGCCTATACAAACCATCTGAGAATCTTTATAGTTGTTGTCCACGGCTACGTTTGGCTTGTGTAGAGCGTCCGATCTGGCTATCTATAGTGTCAAGAGAGGCGATCTTATGGTTCTTACCAATTTGAATGTAATGCTTTTCTTTAAACACCAATGGTGGTAAATTGAACAGGTCCATGTTTGAACTTGTACTAGTGTTGATTTGTCTTTTTCATTGCTTTTGCATCTTTCTCCTTTGCTTTCACTATACTTACTCTTCAAACCTCGCAAACGACATAAGCATCAAGTAGTAACCATCCTTATTAGAACAACAAACATTAATTTTCCTATGATTTAGCTGTTCTTTTCCGTACGTATAGTCGTGGTCCTACCTAGGGATCTAGATTCCTCCAGCTGCCGCATCTCCTCCGCTGGTAGTTCATCGTCGTTCTCCTCCTTCATGGGCTCCGCGGGTGGGGGAGTGTAGGGAGGCCCCAATCTATCTGTGGGAGTTTTAGCTCGTTCTCTTCTTGGGGCTTTTCATAGGTCTTCGGTGTTTCTCGCTTTGGTCCTTCTAGCAGTGGTGGCAGCACCACTTCATAATGGTTCATTTGACTTCTTCTATGTCTCAGGCAATGCGTGAGATGTTGGAACCCGCGACAAATCCTGATAGGTAGGTAGGTCTTTATTGTCTGTCGCTTCAGCTCTTCCGGCGGTGGTGGTCGTGGTGCGCAATAAGTCCTTCTCTGGCTTCTCCGGCTTCTCCGGCTTTGGCGGTGCGTGCGCCTTCAGATCTAGTGGAAGGGGCGGGCGAAAAGGTTTGCCTTTCCTCCGCGGGCATGCAAGGAGAGTCGGTTGTGTCTTACGTCGGGCCGGTGGTGCTTTGGCTGTAGCGGCAACTATTTATTACACCCTCGACTCAAGCAGACGCCTAGGTGTGATCAACTCAGCACCATCTCCTTCTTTGGGCCATGAACCCTTCGGGGTCAATGTCTCTAACACTTCACGACAGAGATCGATGCCTTCCCAGCCGCCTGTGTGGATGCAACTTTATTGTTCTAGCAATGGCATGAAACTCTAACAACATCAATTTCGGCGCGCCATCGATTGTGCAAGATGGCAGAATTCCTAAGGAGTGCATTGTATTTTCAGAAGTGCATTGTATTTTCCTTTTTTCCTTTTGGGGATTTCATGTAACGCCAATGTTTGATTAATACAGAGCCACAACTCATTCACACAAAAGAATGAAATGCAAAGTTTCTATTTTTTTGGACGAATGAAATTTTTTCATAGAATTCGACGAGCGTTCATCTAAACTCGGCACCTTTTTGGAGGGACCTTTGATGCCCTAAATTACCACAAGTGGAAAAAAACTAGAGTGGCACGTGCTCTATTGCCGTTGACCCATCCTAGGGAAAGAGGTTGACTCCAATCCCACCCTCCCCTCCATCCCTATCCATCATCAAATCCATCCCTTTCAGCAAAGCCTGCGCCTTTCTCCCCATCGCCGCCGGCCCTTCCCCTCTCCCCCGCCGCGGCCGGCCCTCCACCGCGCGCCGGCACAATTCCGCCGGCCCCCTAGCCCCCGTCGCCGCGCGCGTCCGCCTCGGCAGCATTCGCCGTGGCCCAGCCTATCCATCCGCCCAGCCCTAGCCCGCCGGCCCGTCCCGTCTCGCGCCCCCCATGGCCGGCGCGCCCCGCGAGGGCGGCGAGGAGGCGGGGGCTCCCCCTCTCCCTCCGACCACGGGTCTCGCGAAGTACATCTCGCTGGGCACGGTCCCCCCGGCGGGGGAGCCCAGGCACGCGCGCCACGCCGAGCTGCGGCGGGCGCTCCAGGCGGGCGACCCGCCCGAGGAGCTCCGGCGGGTCCGCGACAGCGTCGCCGAGTCGTCCGGCAAGGCCAGGTACGTGCCCCCAATCCTAACCCACCGCGGACGCCTGTACCGGTGCTTGTCCCCTGCGCCTGCGCCGTTGCTAGTTGGTTGATCGGTCTGCCTCTGCCAGGGACAAGGTGCGGTCGCTGGAGGACGCGATCCAGAAGATCGAAAAGTACAAGAACGTCGTCACGCGCAGGCGGCAGAGGAGCGATGCCGGCGCGGCCAAGACAGGGGCGCCACCTGCGGTCTCTGTTATTGGCGCGGCGGCGAGAGCCGGTGCTCAGGGCTACAACAACAGCTCCCTGGGGGCAATTAGCAAGCGTATGCGGTCCTCGATGACAGACGGACGGGTTCGTGCCGCATTTTCTTACACTGTCAATTGACATTGTTCCATTATCGGTGCTCTCAAATACTCAGTTGTCAGTTCACCAAGTTTTCAGTCTTATTGCTTTCAGGCTTATAATTTGTAGCTTAAGCAAATGTTATAATTTGGGCTAAACTGTCGATGCCATCTACCTGCCCTTGTTTTTGGCTAGTTACTTGCTGGAACCAATAAAATTTCATACAGTTTTCTGACTGTAAAATTATGCCATGGGTGGTTTGAAAACCAGTATACGGTTTCATATAATTTTCTGGCCTTCTTTAAAGAAGGCGATGCAGTACACGAGTGGGAAGATGGTGATTTTGGTCTAATGCCCATAGAAAGAACCAATGTTCCTTCTCTGTTCTCTGACCATTTAGTCTATGTTGCTAGTGTGGTCATTTCATAATCCAAATGCAGTCTTCAATTTTGAACCTATCCTAAAACTTGCTCATTTTCATGGATTGGCCTCTGATTCGTACTCCCCTGTTGTAACTTGTTCCTCAGGGATTTGAAAATAAAAAAAACTGTAACTCTGGCTGAGCTTGTTTGAGTGACCTACCTCTAAAACCTGAAGTTTTAAAAGTTTTTTATATCTGCTATTCTCTCTACAGTTTCTGTAACAGATTGCACTCATTATGTTTTCATACTCCTTAAAAATTTCTCGTGCTACCATCTTCTTCGATTTCAACTTATTTCAATGTATTTCTGCATATTTCAGTTGGAAGGACGTGGTAGTGTTCCAACAAGGCAAGGTCCTCTAGCTAATAGTGCTAAAACTTCACCACTGGAGAAGGAAAAAACTTGTGCAAGAACATCTGTTACAGTATCGGAGTTGTCTGAGGACAAATCACAGGGCTCACCCAAAGTAAAACGCAAGCGCTCTCTGGGAACAATGCTCAGTAGAAGCAATGATGCTGATCGAGATGTTAAACCTGTGGGTCAAAACAGGCCAGCCAACGAAGCACGCCCGCGGTCTAGTGATGGTCTTGCATTCAGGTAAACTTTGTTTGGCGTGCTTACCTGTTGCTTCAAGTTTTCGTTTTTTTGCCGAAAACTCAGGTTAATTGATTTTTAGTCCTAATTGAGTACTATGCTGAACTAAATTTGTAATGTGAAAATAACTCAAGCATAGTACTATGGTAAATGTGACATCTAGGTTTTTAAGCATCCTACACACAAAGTTCATAATTGAAATAGAGAGCGAGGCCTGACATGCAGTGCATTGAAAAAAGTCAAGCATCACGAGAAAGATGAATGCCATTACTATGTATGCCCATCAGGCGTAACCACAAGATTGATACTTGGGGTTTCTTCAACTCTTTCTTGGCTGAGCTGTTGTTTATTTGTTTGGTCTACATAGGTTTTTCGTTAGGTTGCAATCATATTGGTGCTACTTATCTACTCAACTTAAATCCTCTACCAGCACTATTTGGCTATATGTGGATACGTGTTCTGCTAATTATGTCATCATTTCCTCACCAGGTTAGAACTCACCGTTTTTCATTCTTTTGTTGCAGACATGGAGCTTCTGTCGGAGCAGTAGCAGGTAGCAAGATGGATAGCAGTTTTCAGCAGAATAACATTGGGTCGCGTATTCTATCCAAGATTGATGTGGATTATGCCAGTCTACCAAATGAAAGAAGAATCCGGCATGCTGGACCTGGAAAGGAGCGTGCTATGATAAAAGGAAACAAGTAAGCATAGTCCTTTACTTTATTCTCATGCATAAGTAACTCTCATCTTGACAAATCACACTTTGTTTGTTTGCATATACTTGAATATGTACTGCAACATTATCATTCTTAATTCTTCTGATGATCTGCTGCATTTCTGTATATGCAGGGTACACACTTCTGATACAAACTTATGTCCCTCGCCCAAGACTAAAGCATGCAGGTCACCAAGAACCAGTTCACTTGTCATGGCCCCCTTCCAACGTTCAGCAGGAGTAAGCGATGAGTGTGAAGAAACACCTTGCTCAAATAAAGCCTCGCCTTTGAGAAGCATGACAAACCGCAAACGTTCAGGTGGTTCGACACCTTCAAATGCATCCACACCTCCGATTTCTTGGGTTGGACAGCGCCCACAGAAAATGTCACGGACAAGGAGAGCGAATGTAATGTCTCCAGTTTCAAATTTAGACGAAGCCTTATCTGATGGATCTCCACTTGATACTGCTGCTAGGTCAGCATCTATTGAGTCATGCAGTATTTTGCTTCCAAAAAACGTTACTGGCAGTAATTCACAAACAGTAGCCAAGATTGATAGCATGTCATCTCCTGTTGGATTGTTTGAAAGTGGGCGGCTCGCTGCTACCGAAAGCAAGGCCAAGGAGAAAGTTAAGAATAGTGGTGAGCTGGAGAATGAGGAGGCAACTGCAGTCCACAATGCAACAGGATCAATTGTTCCATCAAATAGGGCACCTTCAAAAGAAAAACCTGAACGTGGAGGTGTTCTTCGGCACGGGAGGAGCGGAAGAGGTTCTATGGATGTAAAAGGGTGCTCTTCAATATCAGAAGAAATTTTGGATGCTACAGGAACAAGAAAATCACTAAAATGTGGAAGAGCTGGAGAAGAAAACAATGGAAGGTACCTAATGCTTCCTCAGTAGAATTTTAGTTTCTTTATATGAAACTGATTTGGGCCTCTAAACGCTGGTGCAGTAAAGTGGGGCACTTAATGATGACTAAACCTTCTGACTGCAAAACTTCACCCAGTCCCGAACAGACTCTGAATTGCAAGCCTACAGTTATACCAGGTTTGTAGAAAGACACTTCACCTTTATGCTTCAACTATTATGGTTCAATTTTGGATACTTTCGTCTCCTCTGCCCTAATTTAGCCTATCGATTTTAATAACTAACTGATCATTGCAGCTGAACCAGACGGTGACCTAGAGGAGCTTTTAGCTGCTGCAAATGCTGCTCGGAGTGCTATCAGTGCGTTTATTCTCTTGTCTGATTTTGCCGGTTGAGCTATGTCACATCTCTGGGTTGATGCGCTATAACTTTATGTTTTTTTTTTCTGCAGTTGGTGCATATTCTGGACCTTTTTGGAAGGAGATGGAGCCAATGCTAACTTTCATAAGCTCTGAAAATTTAGCTTTCTTAGAGCACCAGGTTGGTGCCCATTATAATTTAAATATGTCATGCTCGACCATACTTGCTTCCTTGTTGGGTTTGGACAAATTCTCACTTGAAGTTCATTGTCAGATTGACCTTGTGGAAGAGCTTGAGATGAACATGTCCTATGGTGGACATAATGTCATAGCATCCACCGACTGCATCAAACCACAAACAATGGTATGTTACACTTCTTGCGTGCGTGAGTCATCCCATCTAAGAGAACTTTGCCCTCTCATGAAGTTCATCTCACTTTTAGAGCTCGTATCTTTGCTTCAGTGCTTGACGTGTTCCATAACATCTACAGGAGGAGATTTCTTCTCAGGTGCTGGCTGCATCTAATTCATCTCTCTCATCCGAGCTAAGCAAAACCAGTGGAGTTAGAACAAAAGGACCTGTCAGAAGTTGTATCCCTGGCGAGGAAAACCTCATCAATGGGCCACAAAATGTAGAACCCAACGAATGGTTTCATGAGATGGCCCCGATGGCACACAGACTCCTTTCAGCTTTAATCATGGAAGATAATTTTTCTGGCTCCAGTGATGTGCAAAGAGACATCTTTGTCGATATTTCAGATAGCCATATTCCCTGCACTGCCCACAGATACCTAACTAATGAAGTTCAAGTCAGTGACATAACATATAATTCTGGGTTGAGTGTGGATTTTACACATTCAAGCAATTCTTCAGTGGTAAATCAGAGCCTGTGCGATGGATACACAGCTTCGAGCAATTTCATGAGCTCCAGTAGTCAAACTTCGATCCATTGCGAGAGTTCGTCAGATGGATTCAATGGTGCTGTACACCCAGAATATGGCCATTTGCATGACTTAATACCACAGATTTCACAGCAGTGTGGAAATTCAAGGAAAAATATCTCTATACCTCCACATGAATATCAGTACATGCAGATGTCTATGGATGATAAGATTCTGATTGAGCTGGAAAGTATTGGCATTTGTCTGGAGACAGTGGTATGATTCCATAAAGCCTAAATCTCTTAACATCTTGAGCATTTGAAAACTTAAATACCCCTGTATGTAGTTCTTTATAAGTTTATATGCCTAGGAATCAGGTAACATGAAACATCACAAATTGGCAAAATGTGAGCAGTCTCATTTGTTTGTTGGGATGTTAGTTGACAGGGACTTATCTTCCTTGGATGTCATCTGTGGCACACAAGGTTTCTATACCTTTTGTAAACGTAAAACTATTAATGTTGGGCATTTGAACCTTGTACATGGAAGGGTTAAAAATTGAGGAGCTGTGTTGTATGGTTTGATGCTCGTCATAGTTTAAGATAATTTATTAAGTAGCCACAAACGCAGATGATTTCGAAGAGTAGTTGAGATCCTTGCAGGAAATGCCTTAATATCGGTATCCTAGTATGCAATTGCTACTATATATTATCGGCTGTTTTACTCTGGTAGCTAACATGGTTAGGAGCATAATATGCCTAGGCATACACTTAGTTAGCAGTTTTTTACTTTTGATATTTGATGTCATTTTCGGCATATTTCAATTTTTGTGTAGTCCTGTCATCCTGTGTAATGGCTGGTTAATTTTATGCAATAACCTGATCAAAATTTACTTGGGTGAACTTTTCCTTTTTATATTTGATTTTTGTTTCTTGCCTTATCTTTGCATTATGATTCAGCCAAATCTAGATGATGAAGGGGATGAGGACATCAATAAAATGATTTCAAAGCTGAGGAGAAGGCTACATGATCAGGTTGCCTTTGCAACCACTCCTTGTAACATGCTTTGAATGCGCTTTAAGTAAAATGTCATCATTTTCATTAAACATGGATGCTTACCCTATTACTTTTTTCTCCCAATGTGTTACTGTGATTGCGTCAGATTAGTGTAAGGTGTTACAATTTTGTTTGTTTTTAGAGCTTGTGCTTTGGTGTACTGGTTATTCGAAAAGGAAAAAAATGACAACTTGAATTTGAGCATATAAGGCCTTGTTCACCTTGCATCAACATATGGAAGTATAGGGGTAATGTAACTTATGTGTTTAATGACGTCTATTAACATCATCAGATATGATTAACAAATAACAACTAGTTATTTTCCATGGAAGAACTGCATCTTGGTACCCTTCATGATGGTTCGGAGCCATAATATCACGTATAGATCTTAATCTTGCCATCCTAAATTGTGATTATTCCAATTTGAACGGCGGGGTCCCAAATCTAGTCAGCACAAAATGAAGTTGGTATGTCCCATATCACTAGAAAATAGCATATAAGTGCAATATGGAATACCTCAAGGGGTCTATATAATAGTTTCAGTGGCTTTAAGTGGTTGATCTACACCATAAGATAAAGATTCAACCTGATTAGATTGATAATTCATTTTATCCTATTTTAAGACTTCTCATTTGATGCATTTCCTTTGATGCCTTTTCTTATCTCTGAATCATATGTAGTTTTCTTCTCATTAGGGGTTTAACAGTTTACATAATGTATCATTTTTATTTTGCAGTTGAAGGAAAAGAAATATGGATTGCATAAGTTAGACAAAGCAATTCAAGATACAAAAAGTATCGAGGAGAGGTATAAATGGATTTTGTTTGTGGATTATATCTTAAATGGCACTGTATATGATTTCTTCAGTGTCTAACTTAAAAAATCCCCTGACAGGAGCTTAGAGCAACATGCATTGAACAAACTGGTTGAAAGCGCGTACAGTAAACTTCAGGTACTTAAGGCATCTCTCTACATGGTCGCATTTCTGATATCGGTGTTAATACCTTATATCAGGAGAATGATCATCCTGCTCTTATAAACTATAGTTTTCCTTATAGAGGAATGCTGAGTAATCCTGGATACTGATTGTATGTCTTGATGATATGTAGGGTGTGGAGGCTGTGGAGGTTGTTCATTCTTCTTTTGTCAGCGCTTTAACAGTACCGTTTATAGAGGAATGCTGAGTAATCCTGGATACTGATTGTATGTCTTTATGATACGTAGGGTACGCGAGCCGGTTCTCGTCAAAACAAGGCTGTTGTCAGTAGGGCTGAAAAAGAACTAGCATTTTCCTCAGCCTTTGCCAGGCGCACCCTTGCCCGATGCGAGAGGTTCGAGGGAATGAAGAAGAGCTGCTTCAGAAAGCCTTCTCTTTGGAGCGTGCTATCTGCACCCTTCCCAATCAGCGACGCAAATTCTACAGAAGGTAATACACGCGCCCCCACTGTTGATAAGAGAGAAAATCATATCGTTGTTTGTTACTGGAACTGGTGCTTGGGAAGCTAACATCGACTTGTGCTTGCCCATTAATTTCCAGGTGTTACAACAAGATCAAAAAAGGGCAAGAGGGAAAGGGACCGCAGCAGAGAAGCATCGGCGAAGGGCTCCGGTGGAAGATCAGGGCGCCGCTCCTCAGGCAGCGGGAGGAGCGGTGACCGCAGAAACAAGACAAAGTCAAAGCAGAAGCTGGTGCAGCTATCAGCCTCCGGCGACGTCCTAGGCAGAGCCGCTGAGCCATCTCCAGCACCGGCAGTGCAGGAGCACCCGGAACCGTCGGCGGGCCCTTCAGGCACAGCGAGAATCTCCCGGCAACAAAGGGCTGCTCCTGGGAACGCCACCCAGCGATCCACCCATCCCGTGATGCCAGCTAGCCTGCCTGGACTGGACGACGACATGTTGGACGTCCCGGTGGGGCTCGACGTGCAGGAAGGCGGCGATTTCAGCTCGTGGTTCCCCGACGGGCTCGACGAGTCGTTGCCGCAGGACTGTGACTTCTCAGGCGTTCTTGAGGTGCCTGATGACGACCTGACGCAGCTTGGGTTCATGTGAAAGAAAAGGGGAATAACCTGATTGTTTTATTTAAACTGTGCATATGTAGTTGCTAGTTGTGACCTATTGTTGCACATTGGTTCCTGTAGCTAGCAAGAATAAGATGGTGAGGGTGCCAATGGCATCTTAGCTTGCAATTTTGTTTCCTGCGATTGATTCCGCCTCCGTTTATCGGAGCGCGCATATGGGGTGCCGTTTGTTATAGTTATATATGAAACATTTTTTTCTTCTGGGACGCAAAATTGTTCCCGAGAAAAAGGAAAATAAAGCTGAGGTTTATGGCACATCTTCATTTCTGCTGGTGTGGATTTTCATTTTGATGATATGTGATTTTTCTTCCTCTGTTCGTCGCAAGATAATTGCACCTGGTGTGATTAAAATGTCACATATACTATGTAAGTTGATGAGAAGGACTGTAGGTTACTCCCTCCGTCCCATAATGTAAGACGTTTTTTGATACTACACTAGTGTCAAAAAACGTCTTACATTATGGGACGGAGGGAGTAATAAACAACAATGGAGGAAGATGTCCTTGTTTTTGGAGGTTGGCGCCCAAGGCACCATTTAGTTCATGACCAAACGTAGTTTGCACCAAGGATTTTGAGACCTAGCTTTGCCTAGTTTTTATTTTTAGTTTTTTCAAAACGGAGGTAATTTTGCCTCATCCATTAATTAAACCGAAAGTGAGTTGTCCAGTTAGTTAGTGGAAAACCGGGCGAAAACCATCATAATCTGCTGAGCGGCACACACATCATATGCCATGCACACCTCTCCAAAGAGGGTCTCATCAACACACCATGGAGGCGTCATTGTCATCGCTTCTTCCTTAGAAGGCCTGATGCCATCCTTAAACCTTGAGCAAAGTGATCCTGACTTCGTCATAGGCGACCGTCAACCGAACACACACTCTAGAGGCCTCGTGGAGCTAAATGAGGATCTGCACGAGAACTCAGCCACGTGCGACAGCGCAGCTCCGACTCTGACGAGAAACTACGAAGGAGGACTAGGCACAGCTGGTGGCACGAAAGTTCACCGAACGAACCAGTTGCCGCTCGTCATTGCACGCCACCTGGACCCCGCCACCGCAGTTTCGACTTTACAATGACAAACAAGATTTGCCTAGCTTCTCAATCATAGGAGATTGCACACCCATGTGAGCTGAAGCTGAATCACAACAACGTAGACGTTGAACTTCCCATCTGGATTTAGCATGTGAAAATCTGGAGCACAGTTGTGTGCTGACTGCGTTGAGATCTGCAGGGGCTGGGCCGGAGGCATCAGTAACTTGGGAAGAAGACCGTGAAGGTGATCACCCTAGTAATATGAATTTTGTCCATTGTTGTCACCAAGACAGTTTGGCCGAGTGGTCTAAGGCGCCAGATTTAGGCTCTGGTCCGAAAGGGCGTGGGTTCAAACCCCACAGCTGTCAAAATAACTTTTTTGTCTTAATTTTTTTTGTTTTTCTCTTCGGTACTATTTTCCTTTTTGTTCGTGAAAAATGAAGGAAAGGGCGTGGGAGTAACCATATTTTGCTCCTCTTCATATTTCCATACGGTTTTGCTTGCCATGCCATGGTATAAGTTATATTGGATTGCAAACAAAAGCTCGCAAAATCGACGTTCGGAGCATAAGGGGTACGTTCAACAAGTACTTTCAAGTTCTGTGTACCAATTAAGATAGATTCAGCGCAGATTTAGTCTGAGAGAAGATGCCCCGCCCCCACATGTAGATTGCAAATAGAAAGTGTTCCTCCCATCCCATGAAATCACCTTTACTTTTTTTTTGGTGTAGGAAAGCAAGTGTTTTATCAATGTCAGAAGGAACTTGAGGTACTCCATTTGTTTTTGCATGTGATGAACTGAGCTGTGGTCGACACTACCCGAGCAGTGGGATGTAGGTGATGTCTCAGCAGCCCAGTATTTGAGTGTTTCACCTCTCTAGATTATATTTGCAACTGTCGATTTCTCTCTAGATGCCTGCAAATGCCAATGAAATCGTCGATTCCTTCGCTCGGACTGAGCACAGCTTCTGTTACTGCAGACAATCAATCTGGAACCCAGTCAAATATCCATTTCAAGTTGATGGCATGGAACACCCTCCGATGTGTGAAGTGCACTTCCATAGCCATAGGAAAGGTGATGCTGGCTCGGGCTTCCAGTTCACCAAAGCACCTTCACTTATGAGTGATGCACAGGATTAAAAGACATAGCCATGATGACCAACCTATTCCGTCTTACAAGCTTGTGGCTGCCATGCCCTTCTTCTTTTGCTTTTGCTTTTGCTTTTCTTTGTCTGGTGTGCTATGTGTATGTAAAAGATGAAGTATAGAATCAACATACAGATCAAAGATTTATGACTTCATTTCATCTCCTCTTGAATTCCTCTTCCATTTTCCCCCCATTTTGTTCTTAAAACTTGCCAGTAAAGCAGAAACCTCTCGAAGTTATCTTATTATCGCCGCATGTATATGTTCTGGAACACCCCTAGCCACACACGCAAATATCTAAGGCCTAACTATTTGACATACCAGATAGAAGTGCGACGGTCCATCGCGAATACCTAATGACAGGACCATGGTGGTCTACAACCATGAATCGCAGAGCTGAGTTAATCTTGAAGGCTACACCTTAAACATTATGCAACTTCGACTTTACATAATACCCTTTTGGCCTTGTTGCACATGGCAGGTTATCCCCTTTATTCTTTGGACATTCATGATTTGTTTCCTTTAACTCTTTATCTGTCAGAGAACCGTAGTCTTTGCTTGCTGATGTAACCAAGCATCGCACCCTTCCTTCGGTCGGAGTTTAAGTTTTGTGTATATATATAAGTGATGAGTCCAGGCATTGAGACGCCCGTCCCTCTTCTGTCCTAGCCATTTGTTTCTCCTACCACCAAAACGATTGACACTGTTCTTCTAATTCCTTCGTCTTCTAATAGCTAGAAGCATCATTTCGATTTCAAATTTTGTTGGTGTTTTCACTTGCTTTTGTGGTTTCACATCCATTCTAGGATTAATCTTTTTTTTCTAGTCATCAATACAAAAACAAAAAAAAAAGTTGGTGTTTTCACTCGCTTTTGTGGTTTCACATCCAGTCTAGGATTAATCTTTTTTCTAGTCATCAATACGAAAACAAAAACAAAAACAAAAAATAGTTGGTGTTTCCCCCTTTCCATTCTTGTTCTGCCATGTGTAAAAAATAGTCCTTGTTCCTAGTGATCAACACAAAAAACCAAAAAATATGTGCATGTTCGAGTCGTTCCAAGAGAAAAAGAATTCTATTTGCTGTTTCCCCATTCATTGTTGTCCTTTCACATCAACAAAATACTCTTTGTTTCTAGTGATCAATACAAAAATCAATTGATTGCACGCTTCACTTCGTCATTGCTCTTCCACATCTACACTGCAATCCTGTTTCCTAGTGATAAACATTGAAAAAAAATATCATTTGTGTTTCCCTTTACCGTTGTTTTTTCAGATCTGCAACTACTCCTTTTATCTAGCTCTAGCTTTTGATTGATAAAATAATACAAAAAAAGTCATTGGCTTTCCATCATTGCTATTGTGTTATTCTCTTATCCAGACTTTGTTCTCTTTCTGCGGATGAATACCGAAAAAAATAAATCTTTGGTTTCACCCCACTGTTGTTTTTCCACAGTTATCATTGCTTGCTTTTCTAGTTACCAGCTCCACCAGAAACACCAAAAGATTATTGGCTTGTCCCAGTACTGAGATATTTCAAGTAAATATGGTTGAGGTCATTTCTTCACATCCGTATTACGGTGCCTAATTCAACCACCAGGTACTTTATATATTCTCCTTTGTGATTTTTTACTCACTTCTGGGCTATATAGCTTTCTCAAGGAAGCTAGCTAGTCTGCAGCTTTTAAGCAGAAACATGAACACTTAATGTTTATACTATACAAAGTTATCCCCAGTTCAGGTTTCTTAGCCGCTGAGAGGTAAAACATAAATTGGTGGTTTAATGAATCAGTATTATGTCTACAAAGCTAACCCAGTACGGTTTACTCTATTAAAAGTTAGTACATGGTTATGCTTACATTGTTTATGTCATATCTATATAGTCTATTCATTCGTGATGTAAGATGTTGGAAATAATCTTGACGTGCGGTGCGGCCAAGTTGTCGCGTAGAGCCGGCAACTGAAGCAGCGAGCCGTGCCCTTGTGGCCGGATCTTGCGGCTGCCAAGGTCGTGGGCTGTTTGTTGGCTGCATGCATGGTTGTTAGCTGCATGTGTGTGTGCTAGCTGACTTGTGCGTTTGTGGACTTAGTGCATCCATGGGTTAGTTGGTTAGCGTGTGAGTGCATGTGTACAAGGAGGTAGTAGGCGAGTCTGTAGCCTCTATGGTCAGTGTTGTGCCTGTGCCTGTAGGTGGCAGTGCCAAGAGATGGCGAGTGGCTGTGAGGGTGGCTAGGAGTCAAGGTAGTCGCGTGTGTAGCATGAGTAAGAGTTGGTGTTAGTCGCCATGTACTTGTGAATCGTGTGAGTCGTGAATAGAAGAAAAGCGTTGGCGTTTGTCGCCGCAGGCATTCGTCGCTGAATAATGAGTTCGTGTCTAGTTTGACTTTTCCATCCGGTGTTCGAGTCGCGGGAGGCACAGCTCAGCGTTCATCGCAGAGGCTGTTCGGCGTATGTCGCCAGAGGCAACTCCAACATAAGAGCTTTCAATGTCATGTTTATGCTCACAATCATTCATGATGTGTTCCGTTCCTTCAATAATTTATCTACTAAGCAAAATGTATTGTTTGCTTGTTGCTGTAACCAAGCATCCCATCTTTTGACCATATTTGCTGGTTCAGTTTCTCAGTTTGGGTATATATAAGTCATAAGAGTGCATTCGTTGAAACCCCTCGCTCTCTCATCCTAGCCATTCCTTTTTTTTCTCTAACTAAAATTTTCAATATTGTTCATCACAATTCTTTCATTTCTATCCTAGCTAGAAGCATTACTTCAATTTCAACTATCATTGGTGTTTTCACTCATTTTTGTGCTTTCATATCTAGTTTATGATTAATCTTTTTCTAGCCATCAACAAAAAGAACTGATCTTTCCCCTCTTGATCCTTGTTCTTTCGCATATACGAAAATAGTCTTTGTTTGTAGTGATTAATAACAAATAAGAAAAATTTATCCCCTTTTCTATTCATCATTACCAATACATAAAATCCATTTATGTTTTCCCTGTTAATTGTTGTTCTTTCGCTCATCAAAATAGTCCTTGTTTCTAATGATCAATACAGAAAAAAAATTGATTGCTTGTTCCATTTACCATTATAATATTGCTCTTGCACATCTATAGTACAATCCCTATTTTCAGCGAGTAATCATTATTTTGAAAAATCATCTCTGTTTCCCTTTACTACTGTTATTTCATATCTGCAACTACTCTTTTTATCTAGCTTTTCATTTTTTCTATTATGTTCTTGCATCTAGACTTAATTTCTTTTTCCATTGATCAATACAAAAGAAAATCATTGGCTTCTCCCATTTGTTGTTTCTTCATGTTTAATTTGCTTGCTTTTCTAGGTATCAATTCCAACAAAAATACGAAAAAGATTGTTGATTTTTCCCTTTATTGAGAGTTTTTCAAGTAAATCCAGTTGATCAGATCGATCATCTCTTGACATTTATACTATAGACATATAGTGCCACATTCTACCAACAAGGTACTTTTTTGTTATTTTTTTTCTTGGCTGTATAACACCTAAAAATGTCAATTGCTTATGTTTTCTCAGGACCGTGGAAGGAAATTAGCTGTAGCTGTCAAGCCAAGTCAAAGAGAATTAATATTCGTTTGCCAGCCTTCAGTTTAAGTGTTACTCAATATTGTTTCTTGGTGATCTAAGATCCTGCATGTGACAAGTAATTTCCGGTTCAAAGCTTCTCAGAAGGCCAGCCCAGAGCTGAGAGGTAAATATGTGGTTAATTTTATCTGTACTGAATTCAATAGTATAGCAATCTCTATGTCTTCACTGATTCTTGACATAAATTTAGGTGTCTGTTTACCAAAAAAAAACACCCGGTACTAGGAAAATGAATAAGTGTAACTACAGAATAATTTAAAACATGATAATATGTATTCAATATATCTTGCCATTTGTTCTAGAGCAAAGAGTTCATGCCTGCTCTTATCTCAGACTGTTTGTGCCCGATCTACATGTTCTGTAGACAAAAGTGAATAGGCCGATGTCAAAGGCTGACATTTTTTATGTAGGTATCCCCTAAAAATGATATTCGAAGAAATTTAGAGGACAAACAAGAGATATGGACATCTAAAAAATAATTTAACCGAAAAAATCAACATTACCGACGGACATTCGTGCCAAATAGAACTGTTTCCGATCCTCCTCTCGCTCCCAGTAAAATACTCCTCGCCCAGAAAAATCAAAAGCTGCTCCACTTGTATCTCACCTTGACCATATTACCACCGCAGATTTGGAATGTTCCTTCCTTGAACTTCTGATCGAGAAACACCCATGGAGGGTATCCTTCTTCTCCTTCTTCCGCCACCATAAATGGCAGCCACCACCTTCCTAGTACAACGTACTGCAGACTGTTTTGGTCCTTACTTTTCTTAGTATGTCATACACAGAACTGTACTTTCTTATCTTGCCAAGGTTCCTTGTACAGTAAGTGTCGGATTTCTAATAGCAGGAGTTCTATCCAGCTTATGCACACTATATAGAAATTTTGTTTCGCTGATTATTCTAGCGAAATGTGATTCCATATGAATAACCGATTCACCTCATCTTTTTCATGCAGGTCAATTTGTGCAAACTAGCAAGTGTGGTACACTACTGAACATAAGTCATGGCATCATCTTCATGGGAAAAATGGCCCGATCATGTGCGGGATAAATCGCGTGATGATCTGAGAGATATAGATTTTTGGTATGATTTGTAACTTCCTAATTTACATTCTTTACTTTTAGAACGTTTTTTTAATTGTTTATCCATGTCTCTTTTTTATTAGAACAACCTTAAAGCGGTAATTTTACTTAATAATCATGAAACGTTCATTTATAGTAAATCTATATCTGACATGATACCCTGTCCCCAAACACCTATAGTCCTCTACCATTGAAGTAGAGGCTGAAATCCTATCTTGAGGTTGCTTGGCCCCTGCCGTCAATAGAATTAGATGTTACTTGCAATAGAAGTTGATAGAAATAGTTTGAAATAGATATGAAGTATGAACTAACATGCCGGTGAACAAATTAAGCTGAATAAGGTTCCATTTGATTATGCGGTGTATTTTGAAAAGTACTTTTTTTTACATAATAGTTTACTGAATCTATCTTTTTTTACTGTAACAATACAGTTTTCCAGAAATAAATTTCAGAATTCAACAAGACATCACAGCAACTACAAACTGGGCAAAACATTTAAAGTACTTGTAGAGCTTAATTTGACAGCACGGCACGACCCGTCCTAGCCTAAACGGCCACGCACGACACGACCCACCATGACACACTTGATACACGGGTCGTGTCGTCCCGCCGTATGATGCACTCCCTAGCCCGGGCACGCCCCCCTTAGTAAACGGGCCGCCCGATGACACGTTTAGCACGATGGCCCGCATAAGATTCAGCCTAGCTATTGGGTTGTTTTGGGCCTAAATTCAGTCTATTGGCTGTATAAATATAAAAATATAAAAAACATATACAGGCCGTGCTAGCACGCATGCCCAGTTCGCAGCCCTGGCATGGCCCTAGGTGGGCCACATGCTGGCATGGCCTGATTATAAACGTGTCGGGCCAGACCCACTAGGGGCCGGGCTCGCAATCTATCAGGCCAACACGTGGGGACCGGCCCATTTGGCTACCTTTGGCGGTGCACGAGGAAGAGGATGCGCGATTAGAGCATCTCCAACAGTTCTTCTAAAAAATCTTCATAAAAATGGTTTTACGGTGTGTCCATATAATTTAGGGGAAGTTGTCAGGTGAGGTCTTTTCTTGGTTCCTGTAAAAATCTTTCCCTAAAATCTGTTTTGTTTATTTCACATTAAAATAGCATACAAAGGCTAATGGCCTAGGACCCGCATGTCAGTGAGACGAGCGACATTGGATGTTACCATTGCCACACGCAGCATGACAGTGTAGCACGGGATGCACGCCGGAGCGGACCAACGGAAGGCGCAAGGGTGCAGAGTGCAGCATGGGATGCACGCCGGAGCGGACCATCGGAAAGCGCAAGGGTGCAGAGGCTTGCGCGAAGCAGTGCGGTGAGGCGCGGTGAGCGTGGCAGCGGGACTGCACGGGGAGGTGGCCGACCGGCAAGCGTACGCGGCTCGGTAGCAAGGCAAGGCATGCATCGTGAATCTTCAACGGTTGCCTCCCGCAAAAGTTTGGGGAAAATGCCATAGATTTATTATAAAGATTCAACAGAAGTAAAAAAGCGTCCCAAATATAATAAAAATTACATCAAGATTTCTGGACTACCGAATGACCACTGTCGGCGCCGGAGCAAGCCATCGACGTGTTGCTGTCGCCACTCTTGCACCGGAGCCGGCCTGACCCTATTTCATGGCAGTTGAAAAGTTTTCGTGCACGTGCACCCAAGGACTAGCACCCCGACGCCACCTTTGTGGTCGTTGAACCCTTGAGTCGATTCATAGAACCTGACACCAAATCTCACCGTCACGTACGCTCGGCGAGAAATCCACAGCTTTCCTCCCACGAAGCTGGTAGAATCTACGCCGGAGCTCCGTCTAATCTGTTCCGACAAACGGACTCAAGGAGGACTGGGCCTAGAAGACTAACCCGGAGAAGAAGCGTGACTATTCATCCGAGCGATGCCCCTGCGAGGACTAAACCCGTAACCTATCTACTAGCTGGAGCCGAGGCACTAAAATTCTCCTCCCCGAGACTGCTGTCGGAGCGGCAGGTAAAGAGGGGAGGCGAATCCACGGACTTGCCACTGGAGATCGAGGGGAGGAAGGCTTCGCCTTTGTTGCCTTGCGAGCGAGGAAAGGAAGACGTTACACTCTCGAAGTAGATCTTAATGATCATGTTTTTTTTATGAGATTGGAATGACCATGTTACTTTGTGGCTTAAATTTTGTGTGTTGACCATGCCTTGTGTGTCACGTACATTATTCCTCAAGGAATATATTAAGAAGGAAGTAATTCGATTGTCCATGTGTATTATGTGTTTTCTGTAGTTTTTTTTGACATATTATATACCTCTATATCTATATCTATACCTAAAAATAAAGCGGCTATTGATTCTGGCGGCACGTCACGGAAATTGACTCCAAAGTTGTAAAATATTACCCAACAATGTCACCTATAAATGTTTAAAAAATCCTTTCACACAGGGGAATCCCTGCCTGGGCCGGCCCATGCAGTAGGGACCTTGTAGTCCTTAAAATTGCAAAATATTAACCATCAATGCCATATATAAGCGATGAAAAATGTTTCATACAGGGGAATCCCGTGCCTCGGCCGGCCCATGCTGTAGGGACCTCCGATACTGCGCTCTGCACGCTTAGAGAAGACGCAGCACTCCAGTTTGGGCCTGCGCATGTCCGGGCGCCCTGTTTTTTTCAATTTACTTTTTTATTTTTCTTTTCCGTTTCATTTTTTACTTTAAATAATTTGGGACTTCATAAAACTTCTGAAAATTAAGAAAAAATCTGAAGTAAAATTTTTAACAAATCATAAAACGTTTGTGGATTCAAAAAATGTTCACAATTTTATAAAAAAATGTTTGAAATTTTGGAAACAAATATTCGGGAAATTAAAAAATGTTCATGATTTTAAAAAAATTTGTGTATTAAAAAATGTTAATGAGAGTAAAAAAAATTTCACCATTTCAAAAATATTAATAAGTGCAAAAATATACTAAAAATACAAAAACTGTTCGTGACTTACAAAATAGTTTATTCATTCATAAAATGTTCGCTGTTTCAAAAATGATCATGCAATTCCAAAAATGTTCTTTAAATCGAAAAAATGTTTGCTAAATCAGAAAAATGTGCTTGAATTTGAAAAATTGTTCAACCAATTTTTAAAACAATGTTCATCCATTCTAGAATTGTTTGCCGATTCAAGAAAATTGTTAATAAAATGTTTGCAAATAGTATAAAATGTTCGTGAATTTAAAAAATGTTCTCAAATTTGTAAAAGTGTTCATGAATTTGAAAATTGGTCACGATTTCAAATCTGTTCACGAGTTTAAATAATGTTCATGATTTCGCAAAATTGAGAGTGATAGTGTACCTCGATGATGCAGCAAAATGTGATCATGGCCATTGAAGATTATGATTTATTTTTTCTCCTGTGGCACAGGCCCTTTTGTTAGTATTAAGAGCAACTCCAATGGGGCGACCCAAACGGACACGGATTTTGTCCGTTTTTTGTCCGTTTGGGTCGCCCGTCCGCCTAGCGGAGATGAGGCGGACACGCACGGTCTGCGGAGGTACCCAACGCGCCGCTCGTGGATGAGCCAAAACGGACAAGCAAGATGCAGCTTTCCTCCCGGCGCTGCCGCGTTCCTCCGTTGCCACAACCTCCACTGGGAGCGTACGAGATCGAGGTGGGCGGGCAGAGTCGGCCAGCTCCGACGGTGACCTCCCACCCTTGCTTCCACGCGCCGCCGTCCACGTGGTCGAACTGGATCCGGCGTAGAGGTCCCTGGCGGCGGCGGCGGCCGCGGCGGAGGGCCGGCCTGCGGGTGAGGTGGGCGCGAGGGCCGGCAGGGGACGGCGCGGTGGACCGGGAGGAGGGGAAGCGGAGGCGGCGCCAGGACCGGCCTGCGGGTGAGGCGGAGGAAGGCGATGAGGAAGAAGAAGCAGGCGACGACGAGCTGGAGGACGCGGCGGGAGGAGGAGGAGGAGGCGGAGGCGGGGTGGTGGTCGCTGCCGCCGCCGCCCGAGAAGAGATGCATCGCCGCGACAGGGAGTTGCTGCTGGTGCAGCTGTAGGAGGAGGCGGAGGTGGGGTGGGGGTCGCGGCTGGGGTCTGTCGATTGGTTTTTTCGCTCGGTCAGTGATACGTGGGTCCAGGGGCGGACACGAGAGGGGGGCAGCAGACGAGAGCGGACGACGAGAGCGCCCGCTTTTGTCCGCCGCGGACCCATTCGTGGCCCATTTTTGCGTTCAATTTAGGTCGGAAGGGAGGACAAATGGACAGCAGGCGGACATAGACATCCGTTTGGGTCACCCCGTTGGGCCAAGTTTTCTGTCCGGATGACCCAAACGGACAAAATGGATCGCCCCATTGGAGTTGCTCTAATGGAACGAATTGCTTATGGGTCCGTTGGTTATATTATTTGTACGCATGCGATTTGTAGTTTACAAGTTCGATATGAGAGACTGGTTGGAGTAATCAAGCTGATCGAGCGTGGCAGATTGATGTTGGCCAGCCGGCTAGCTAGCTGTTGACCATTTTGATTAGTAACGTAATACATGTGCTAATAGTTAATTCATTGGCTTATGTGTCCAGGTTTAATGGATACCGTGAAACGAAGGCATACATTGACTTGGTCAATCAACTGTCTTGGGGTCCTGATGTTCGTTGGAATGTTGGGGTGGGGCCCATGGCTTCATTCACACGAGCCATGTCAGGCATGCCCGAGGAGGCAACGCTTAAGTACTATGGACCATTCGAACACGTGATAAAGGTTGATGTGAAGCCCACACCAACGGCAGAGGAAGCCCAAGGAAAAGGCTTCATGAGCACCAAGTACCAGCTGGCCGTCGCTGCAGCAAAGGAGCTCGGCCTGCTCGACCAACGATACAACTGGCTCAAGGAAAAGCGGGATGAGCTACAGCACTACACCTGCGGGTCCTATGATGGTGCTACCTCCGCAGGTTTGGCGTGGCACGTGCGGTACAATATAGTTCCTCAGATCATCAAACAGTTGGCGGCCGAGAGGTACTTGCTAGTGGCTGAGAACCTCCAGTGGCCAATTGAGCCTGGCAGTTTTACACGGGATTGCGGGCTTCCTCTGCCCGAGTGGGCAAATTCTGGTTGGCTCATCTCGACCACTTCTCATGATGCCTACAACAAGAGCAAGTCAGAAGGCGATAAAGTTATATCCATTGACAAAGATGACCATGTTGTGGTGCTTATCCTCTTTGCAATGCATCAATCAGCAGAGCACATACACGATGCGATGCGTCAAAAAAGCAAGCAGTACTGGCATTGCATAGCCCTCCAATGCTTCCACTACGCCATGGCAGTGTTTGGCAAACATTCACATGTTGCATCTATTACCTCGGACGAGCTCATCCACCACTGGGCCGCCCAGGGCATCTTGCCATATATGGCCATCGAGGAAGAAGAAGAAACCAGCACCATCAACACCAAGTTTTCAAATATGCATCGAATTGGAAGGGTCATCCTCGAAGCATTCCATAAGTACTCTTTGTTGCAGCTACCCTTTTCTCCTGCTACTGAAGCTTATGAAGCCACCAATACGGGAGCACAATTCTGTGCTTACCATGGCCTCATTGCAGAAGGTGTCACAGTCGATGAACTAGTTGATGAGAAGAAGAAATGGATTTCATTCGCCAGTGACCATGGATGCCATGTGAGCCGAGAATGGTTGAACCAAGAGGAAACAAGGGGCACAACTGCGGTTATTCTAAGAGGCTGCTCAGATCAATCACCCATTCTTTCCAAGCTAGACCATTACTTGCCCAACCTATGTTTTCTTCTTGTTCTTGATCTCTCCTACTCTCCACTAAAATCACTCCCTTCTTCCATTGGTTGTCTACGAAATCTTCGATTGCTCTCACTTAGAGGCTGTCATAATCTCAAAACTCTTTCCAGCTCATTCACAACTAGTGCCACACACTCATCAACAAATACTAGTTCATATTCACCATTATCCACTCTATACAAGCTTGAAATTCTTGATATGAATGGAGTTCCTTGTTCTCATCTAACACAAGATATGGCCAACCGAAAGAGAAATTTGATACAACTCGACATGTCCTATTCAGAAATAACTACTTTCCCTCCCACTCTTTTCAAGGACATGTCAAATCTGGAGGAGCTTGTTCTGAAGAGATGCTCCAACCTTGTGGAACTACCTCCTTCAATGGCTTCTCTATCGAGCTTAATGACCCTTGAGGTCACAGGGACTCAAATAAAATACTTCCCGCAGAAGATATTTGAAGAACTACAGAAGCTACAGTCGCTCAAGCTCATTGACAACAATGAATTGATTTCACTCACAAGTCCAATCTCTGGTGTCCAGGTAGTCAAATTGGAAGGGCATCCTAACCTTACATCCTTCATGTTGGTTGGCGCACCTCACATAAGGTGCTTGTCTCTACGTGGATGTAGAAAACTTGAGTCTGTCGAGATCAGTAATCTTGGTGCCTTGGAGGAGCTTGATTTGTCCAGTACAGCTACCAAGGATATCCCTGCAGATATCCCTAACCTTCCCAAGCTTAGGCGATTGCTCTTGCTGGATGTTCCGTCTCTAAGGAGATTTCCTTGGCATAGGTTGGAGCGACTTCCTGATGTGTTTTACTTGGATCATTGTTCAGAAGGAAATGGTAATCACTCTAATCAAGTTTCCCAAGTGTGTGTTACTGACCCAAGGTTCTTCCATAGCTTTCGTGACACTGTTGTGGATTTAGTAAGGCATGGACAATTTTTCCAATCATTCTATATTCGAGTCGCACCATGCATTACAAATAGCAGGCGACTGCAAGATGAAGAAGCCATGCTCGATAGCAAGTTGCAAGAGTTGGTGCAGAAGCAATTAACTTATGTGGATGTGCATAGCAGTTGCGATGCAGAGGAAATTTCAATTGCATCAGCAATTACAGTTCCCCTTAACCGAACTAAGCGCCACGTGGAGATCATGGGGACACAGTCGGCAATTGATGGTTTATGGTATCTTCTAAGTGTCACCAAATCAATATCGATGTCATGTGCTACTGCTATTGACTATTTTCCTTACCAGATCAATTTTCACGAGCTGGAAGAATGTGAGCTACGTTGGTGCCATAAAATGGAAGGAGTTCTATACCACACCCAAGGCTTGAAAAAACTGCGCAATATGCATGTATGTAATCTCAAAAGTCTAGTTTGGTTCTGTGCAGAGTATAGTTCTTGTGACTTCAGTAGACTAATGCACCTGCACTTAGAGGACTGCCCAAGATTGAGGCACGTGGTGCCAGATACAGCAACACTGCCATGCCTCAAGACACTTGACATCTTGTTCTGCTACAAACTCAACAGAATTTTCATCAGAAATTATACACAAGAGAATACTTATCAGCTCCCAAGCCTCCAAAGGATACGTCTTCAGGAGTTGCCCCTGCTCCAACACTTCCACGACAAGGATGCCACCATCACAGCACCTGTGTGGAAGGAGCTCCACATCCGAGGGTGTTGGAGCCTCCGACGCCTCCCGCGCCTACAAGGACGCCAGCCAGAGACAGTGAAGGTGAAGGGCGAGAGGAGCTGGTGGAGCAAGCTCCAGTGGGGCTCACCTCTGCACCGTGACAGCTACGACCCCAAGCTTGCCCCGGAGTTCGCCTCCTTCGACGAGCGCGCCGAGATGAGCAGCTACCTCAGATGAATCAACCCAGTCTCCATCAACACACCCATCCATCCATCAGTTGGTATGTGATTTCACTCTGCATATTTATCCTCTATTCATCAACCATACATTCACTAATGTATTACTCCCTAAACACTAACTTGTTAACAGTGTTCCACTACCATACGTCCATGACGTATATATGTCAACCACCCTGGTCTGCAAGATGACACTTACCACCTCCAAAAGATATGTCTCCAAGAGATGCCATTGCTCCCGCACTTCCATGACAACGACATCACCATCACAGCGCCCGTGTTGAAGGAGCTCCATGTCCTATGTTGGAGCCTCCGATTCCTCCTACTCCTATGTTGAGTGTTCCACCATACACTACAGAATGCCTTCGTCAATACTACCTTATTAACAGTGTTCCACCATAGTGTACATCCATATTGTATATGTCAACTACCCTTGTGTCGTTCGACCCCCTTGTCTATATAGTATGCTATGCATCCACGACATACATGCCACCTATGTACATACCCTTGCCTCTGTATACGCCTGCATTCCATCCATTTGATTTTAGAGCTTTTTTGAAAATAAAAGTCCAATTTCCTGTGGTTATTGTCCACCGACCACTTTGTCCGCCGTGGAATTGGGTTTACCTTTTACTGTTCCAACACATTTTATTGGAGTATCAGCTACTTTATATTTGGTGATGTACGGGCGTCCTTTGAGTTGTATAATATGTTAAATTATCAAGTGTGGTTTGTACTGCCAGGAGGCCTGTGTATTTTACTTGATTCAGATAATGGTTAGGCTATAAATGTTATACCAACATTGCTAGCTATTTTTATTTGTGAAAATCGATTTCACTATATGATGCAAGTTTGGCGGGTGTTACCCTCTGCCTTTGTAGTCTCTTTATAAAGAACAGGACGGTCAGAAGGAAATCATTGGACAGGTCTGAGATTTGTAAAGAACAACAATATTTACTTCAGGTTAAGGTTACAAAGCAGCTTGCAAGAGGGGTTGCAGATTTCTATTGTAAATTACACCCTGCTTATGAGCCTACAAATAAGTAAAAGAGGGATTGGAATCATTGGTGTAAAAGTATTGGTTAAATCCGCTCAGATTAATTGTCTAAATATGAAAGCCCAGCATAATCAATTTGTACCTTTGCAATTGTTGTCACTTCTTTTATAGCAGTGTGGACAGCCTTAGTGAGAAAATTGGATGGCTGCATCAATTCCGACTGAGAACGTGCCCTTATCAACAGCCTTACCATTTACATGCCCTGATAAACAAAAAATATGTTGCTGCATGCACACGTTTCTTTGTCCATACATTTCAAATCAAATCTAACTACAAGGCTCGGGCAAATGGCACTCTCCGTATGAAAATTGATACGAAAGCCGCATGAACTTCTGGCGAGTCAAATATGATGAGCTCAAAAAGATGAAGAAAACACTTCTGCTTCGGTACACCCCCCTAAACACAAGGACGGCTCAGATTAGCCCATACCTCTTCATAAGTAAGGGCATGATAGTCATAAAAATAGTGCGTCCGGCAGGATTCGAACCTAGGTCCTCCAGAAAGTAGCACACCCGCGCTAACCAACTAGGCAACAGGACGTCATGTGTTGTGTATATTTTTTAATACTTAAAATAGGACACTGGGAAAGCGGAACATTTTTTGTTTGGTATTTTCTTTTTTGTTTTTTGTTTCTTAAATGCGTGAAGTTTTTATAATTTTTCTTCCAAATCAGTGAACTTTTTTTCCCCAAAATTGATCAGTTCTCTTCTCAAATTCATGGACTATTTCGCAAATTGGCGATTCGTTTTTGAAAATTGTTGAACTTTTTTATAAAATTGACGAACTTTGTTTCTAAATCAATGTTTTTTTTCAAATTTGTGATTTTTTTCCCCAAATCAATGAACTTTCCTTCAAAATCGATAAACTTATTTTGATTTTTTGATGAACTTTTTTCAAAATCAATAAAAGAAAAGAAAAACAAAATAATATAAAAACCCATGTAAAAACCGAAGAAAAAACCAGCCCGGTTGAAAAGGAAAAGCAGAGTCTTTTTTTAGTGTTATATTTGACGCACTACAAAAGATGGAAAAAGAAAAACTTAGACGATGATCAACAGAGGTGTTCGAGTAGGCGAGATGGCTCCATATAAGAGCACGTCGTTTCCCGACATGCTTGAAATGGCCCATATTTCTTTTGATGCCTTGTATGACCAATTCAAGGCACCATGCCAAGTTGTTTTGCTTTTCGGGAAGTTTGGCATTTTTCAGAGTTTTCTCGGTCAAAAACGCCCGATAAATGGGCGGACGTGTCACAACTTGCATACTGTGTCAGAAATCGTTCAAACCTGGCATGGATGACTACCATGGTCATGCCCACCAGGTTAAAAAGGTTGGGGTCATTTTAAGAATGTCTAAAAGTAGACCATGTTTAATGGAGGATGTTCGGGTTGGCTAGAAGACTCTACCTGAGGGTACATTGTTTCTCAACATCCTTCAAATTGCCTAATTTTTCTCACCTCCTTCTATGATTAAATCAAGGCATCAAGTCAAGCAGTTTAAGTTTTCGATAATTCTTGCATTTTTTAGAGTTTTCTCGATGAAAACTGGCTTATAAATGGCCGGACGTGACACAACATGCATATGTTGTGGGAAATTCATTCAAACCTGATATGGATGCCTACCATGGGCATGCCCGCCTACTGAAAAAGGTTGGGGTCATTTCATGCATGTCCAAAAATATATCATGTTCAACAGAGGGTGTTCAGGTAAGCGAGAAGGGTCCATTTGAGGGCATGTTTTTGCGACATCCATTAACTCACCCTAAATCTTTCCATGATCTTATATGATTGATTAAACGGACCATGCCAAGTTGTTTTGGTTTTCGACAAATTTGATCTTTTCTGGACTTCTCTCAGTTAAAAAAGGCAGCTAAATGATAGGATGTGTCGCAACTTGCATATTTTGTCAGAAATCGTTCAAACCTGACATGGATCCTTACCACGGGCATGCCCCCTGCCTGCAAAAGTTTGGGTCATTTAATTTTTTTCAAAACTAGACCATGTTCAATGGAGGGTGCACCCGGATGGGCATGCTCATGGTAGGCAACCATGCTAGGTTTAACAATTTCCGACATCATATGTAAGTTGCGACATGTTCGACCATTTTATCGGTCTTCTTTTATTAAGAAAACTCCAGAAAATGCAGAACTTGTCGAAAACCAATTCAACTTGGCATGGTGCCTTGAATTGCTCATAAAAGGCCATGGGAAAAATTAGGTCCATTTCTTCTTCTTTTTTGCTAGGAAAATTGGGGCCATTTCAAAGATATTGAAAAATAATGTGCTCTCAGACGAACCATTCTGACCTTACCGAATAATCTCCGTTAAACATGGTGTTTTTTGGACATCCTTGAAATGACCCCAACTAATAAATACAAAGGGATAAAATTGAAAACTGTAAGTATTTTTTAAAAGCATTTAATAAAAAAATATAGAAAAAATAATTTGGAATCATTAGTTTAAAAAGTTAGTTAAAACATGTATTTTGGTACTAAAAAAGAGAAAAGTGAATTAGTAAAATAAGAAATGAAATGAAAAAGATAGAAAAGAAAATAGAACGCTTAGGCCTTGGCCTAACTAGGGGACGGCATTGCTCTCGTCGGGCGCGTGTGGGCCCGGTCCAAGAGCTCATGGATCTGAAAATTTTCAAAAAAAAGTTCACTAAGGAAATTTGCCAAAAGGTTTTCTCGGTTTTGGGAACCTCGGCTTCCCAGCCATTTTTTTCCGGCTTTGGGACATTCTCGAAGGTCATGAACCGTGTTTTTTCTTTTCTCTTTTTATATTCTCTCTTGTTCATTTTTTGTCTTCTTTGACTTTTCGTTTATTCTGTTTTTTGATAGATTAAAACTAAAAAAGCTAAATGGGCTGAGCCCTGTTCGCCGGGTATTATACGAACCTACAACGTATAAATAGAAAAGTGAATACAATTTGTGAAAAGTCCATACTACCCTTTATACGTTTTGTGAGGGGGGTGTACCGAAGCATTGCTCACCTGAAGAAAAAGATTCATCTCACCATCGCCAAATAGATACCAAACAGACTACTGTCATCATATGTACTAAATGCTGAAACTGATTGGACTGATTCCCCTCGGCAAGAAACAATGATTCCCCTCGGCATTTGTCAAAGGAGCTAATCCATTTTCCTTCATGAATGCAAAAAAATAAATGTGCGGGGTCCTTTCATGAATGCAAATTAACAACAATGCACTTATGAGCATGTCTGCTGTCATGACTTTCATGATTGCAGCTACTTTCTCCTGACGCCAGCCTCCAGGAACTTCGAAAGCCAGAGCTACATGTGTCACCTGCACAAAAGCAACATGGTCCTAGTATAAAGCAGAAGAAGCAAGGAAAGAAGCTAAGGACTATGATATGAGAGGGTGGAAAGAAGCTAAAGATAAGGACACAGAAGGTGGAAGAATCAAAAACGGAAAGTGTTCATCACCTCAGAGTCAGTTTTTGCATAAAACCTCCACCAGTATATCAAAATCTCGACTAGTATATGCAGACTTTGGTTCGTGAGTTTCATTTCGGTGTTCGAAAACTTTGAAAAAGAACACTATTCAAAGTCGATTTGTTTTTTTTCTGGCATGTGTAAATGAGCATCTTGGATGCCTAAAAAAATCAGTTTTTTTTTACTTTTTCTTAGAATTTATTGTTCACGCCCGAGTAACTTGCAATTCTTCAAGGTGGTTTACCAGCCCATGAAAATCAAACCCCACATTTTACCAGTCCTCGAAGATCTAAAAAAACACAGCCCTTGAGGTAGAGAGATTGAGGATTGGAGCCAAGGCAGAGATGGTGAGTGTCGCACCCTGTAAGATCATTTTGGCATGTATATATAATTCGTTTCGAGGTCTACAAAGGGCAAGTTGGTACTACATGAATATGAGTGGTGTGCGACTGAGTTGCCCGGAACTTCCTTGACACTTCCTTGGATTAGCAATTATAGACAGACATTAAGCAAGTAATGACTTTGTATTGAGCAAGGAAACAGGGAGACTGCTAAGTATTGGCCATTGGGAACGGCAACAACCCGGCTGACACTAGCTGTTGTACTTGCTGTAACTTGTTAGGCAAGATGTATAGCCACTTGCTGTAAAAAGCATATCTAATAGCCAAGTAGTGTTACACAAAGCAATAGACAGCATGGTAACCTCCGTCACAACCACTTGCATCTCTGGATGTAAGAGTCTCTGCAATACTACTCACAGTTTCATATGCAAGGAAGCTCCAGGCACAAGAGCACCACTTGGGTCACAAGTCGTTGGTTCAAAGTCTCCGCCGGTGACGAACATTTGACTTTGTCGATAAGTCTACTTCAAAGATGCTACTAGTAGGAACACCGATGATTTGACTTTCAATTGCCTTGGGGAAAGTTTACTGATTGTATTAGTATGTTATGTAATACTCCCTCCGATCCATAATAAATATCGCAGATTTGAACTAAAGTTAGTTCAACCTTAGCTCAAAACCGCGACATTTATTTTTGAACGAAGGGAGTACTAATTAATAAGGGTATGTATAACCATTTCGCATCTCTCTTGTCATCATTAACTTGGTGTTTTATTAGTTATGATCATGTTCAGCTAAGCACGTGCATAGTGAAAAAGGAGTACATTATTTTTAAATTCAAAACTCATCTGGTGGCATTATTAAGGGTCATTTTACAAACCCCATAATTTTAGTAAGTTACAGAAACCCAGCCTTTTCAAAATAGTTTAATATTCAAAAACTTTAAATTAGCATGAACCAGATGTTCCTGGCGCATGTGCGTGGGCCAATTTGCTAGTTTTCAAAAAAAAACTGTTAACCCAAGTGATTTAATGTGCAAGGAAGCTCTAGGAGCCAGAGCACCACTTGGGTCACAAAGTCTTCGGTCTCCGAGTCTCTTCCAGTGAAATCAACAATTGACTTTGTCAATAGACTTCCATCCTATAGGTGTACCTCGAAGATGGATGCCATGTGCAGATGTCCATCGGCATCTACACTAATACCAGTACTTTACTTACTACATTTCAGGGTCCGATGCAGAGTTGGTAAGCTGCAAATAAATGAAGGCAGCCCCTATATAAATAGCAGCCAAGCCAAGAATCCATTCACTCAGCTTCATCCATAGCACGCTAGAACCTGGTAACTACTTGCATTAGATATGAAGAAGTCTGCAAGGCTTAACTCCATCAACATCGTCCGCCTGCTGCTCGTCGTCGCCATCCTCTGCGCCGTGAACATTGGGGTAGTCCAGGGAGGCAGAAGGTTTTGGCGGCGGCCTCCATCTCCACAAGGGCGCCCGGCCGCCCACGGGGTTTGCCCGAGATGCGGTGGATACATGTACACCACCGCCTCCACCGCTGTCGACGAAAGGAAGAACTCTGCCCCCACTACACCATTCTCCGACCTACGCCACTAGCCAGTTAGCTATGCTCGATCACCGGCTATTTCGTTCCCTAATGTGCTTCGTCGGCTTTACTCATTATGTTTTACTACGAGTGGTCAACACATTTAATGATTTTATACTTTCTCTATTGTGTTGGTCCTGTAATATGTAGTGATCTTTCTGAATTTCGTACGGTGTTGACAGGATTTTTCCCTATTGAACATGTGTCGAGTTCCTTGCTTTTGATAATAGAAAGGGGATCTACCTGGGTAGAAAAAGAAAAGCTATGTGTATTTTGTATTTTGTATTCCTTTTCAAAAAAATGTGTATTTTGTATTACTAGCAATAGAACCGGTGAATTGCAATGGGCGAAAAAAATACCATACTCCCCTAACCCAATAATCATGATTCAACATCCCAACTAAGTATCCAGGGTGGACTTGTAACTCAGACAAAAACAATACAGGGACAAAAATGGTCATCCCCCAATTGTGGAGTTGAAAATGAGACAAAAATGAGTCCGATCCTAGTTGCATATCTAAGGTGGACTTGCAACTGAAAAAAAGGCGGCCCCATTTACATGTTAGATGTGAAGTTGCAACTGGCCCCAATTGTTTGTGGAAGGCGGATTGCAAATAAGGTTACGAAGCAGCTTGCAAGAGGGGTTGCAGATTTCTATTGTAAATTACACCCTGCTTATGAGCCTACAAATAAGTAAAAGAGGGATTGGAATCATTGGTGTAAAAGTATTGGTTAAATCCGCTCAGATTAATTGTCTTAATATGAAAGCCCAGCATAATCAATTTGTACCTTTGCAATTGTTGTCACTTCTTTTATAGCAGTGTGGACAGCCTTAGTGAGAAAATTGGATGGCTGCATCAATTCCGACTGAGAACGTGCCCTTATCAACAGCCTTACCATTTACATGCCCTGATAAACAAAAAATATGTTGCTGCATGCACACGTTTCTTTGTCCATACATTTCAAATCAAATCTAACTACAAGGCTCGGGCAAATGGCACTCTCCGTATGAAAATTGATATGAAGAAAAGAAAGATTGTAGGCCGCTAGCTCCCGCGACGCTGCTGCGACTCCGCCGCCGCGGCTGCGGCTTAGTTCGCATCCCGTCCTCCACCCCTAACCATGGCCTCCTCTCCCACCACCAACCTCACCCCCTGTGATCCCACCACAGCCACCAACGCCCCCACCCCTCCCCTCCGTCCTAGCTCCCCTGCAGATCCAGATCCAGTGCTGCTGGCTGCCGGTGCTGAGGATGGAGACGGGGACTCTCTCGCGCGCTCCACGGATTGTCCTGGGATCCTCCCTCCGCTCAAGCTGCCACCACCTCCAGACCAGCTTCCTCCGAATTTCACGCCGCTGGTAGTGACCGATGCTTCGCAGGCACCTACGGAGAAGGGGTGGGTGGAGGTCGGGGGCCAGCATCGCCGGAGGCTGGAGAAGCTGTCTGCCCCGCCCCGCAAGAAGGACACCGACCGTTCCCTTGCTTTCAAGTGGAGAGCTTATGGGCTCTGCTTCCGTTGCTTGGCGGAGGACCACTTTGTCGCCGACTGTCGTGGGCCTGTCACCTGCCTGGGTTGCGGCCGCTCTGGGCATCGCGAGCGCGGCTGTCTGGGCCGCCTCCCTACCGACAATGGTCATCTCCGCGGCTCCCTGTCGCCGCCGGCTGCTCCTCGCCTCCAACACCCGTCCCCAGCTCCTTCACCGCAGTTGCGGCAGCGCTCGTGGGCAGCAGTTGTTGCCGCCCCGACTGGGCTCGTTCAAGGGGCCCCTTGTAGCAACTCCGGCACCCCCTGGTCGGGTCAGTCCAGCCCTGACGAGTCGGCCTTGGCTGCTGATTTGGGGCTCCTGCAACCCCTCTTTGCAGCTCAGACCGAGGCGTTGCGCGCCGAGTTGCAGGCTCCGGTTATCGCTCGTGTGGAGGATACGCAGGTTCATGTCTAAAGGGTGCCGAGTTGAACCGGGACTAAAGGGTGCGCAGGTTCATGTCTCAAACCGGGACTAAAGGTCTAATCTTTAGTCTCGGTTTGAGATACGAACCGGGACTAAAGGGCATCGCACCCTTTAGTCCCGGTTCGTGTCTTAAATCGGGACTAAAGGGCTCATTTGAACCGGGACTAATGCCTTTAGCCGCACGAACCGGGACCAATGCTCACATTAGTCCGGGTTCGTGACTGAACCGGGACTAATGGGCTTATCTAGCCCGAACGAAAGCCCTGTTTTCTACTAGTGACTCCACTACTTTTAGAGGATCAGTTAGATCCGGCAAAAACTTAGTAGAGTAAATATGTTCTCCCAAAAGTGTACTTCATTACTTTTAGGGGATTGGTTAGAAATGCCCTTACGTGAAGTGTTATTCTAATCCTGCCTTTTCTAGGGCTTTGGAGGGAAACAGGGATGGAACCGGATCCTCTAACATTGAGAAGGAATGTCACCGTGCTACAGTGTTAGGCTAGTGTAAAATGAAGAAGAAAAGTTAAGGACTGTTAGTAGATAATTAATAGGTTGTTTAGTGTTGGTATTTACTGTAGATATAAATAATTTAAATTTAATTTTATTTCACTATCAATTTGTTTGCATATAATTACTATAAATGTATACAATAGATCATCAAATTGCAAATTAATTTAAATCATTTTAGACATAATCATATGAATAGAAAGAAGGAAAGTTAGAGTATTATAGCTTCTCTAACATTCCTTCTTAATGTTAGAGGATCCGGTTCCAACAGGGACTAGGCCGGGCCAGGTTTGGTGTTGACTGATTGATTGGCTAGAGCCTATCTAGAGGTAGATGGCTAGCTAGGGTTTTACGGTACATGGGTAGATGCGCACTCCCTGGCTTGTCAGAGCATTTCATGATTCACGTGGTATGTAAATGTGAGCTATGACTCGTCGGGGTGGTTTGCTGACTTTTTAGAGTATTACTCCCTTCGTACCTAAACTAGCCTACCAAAATAACTTATATTTAGATACAGAGAAAGTAGTATATAATTGGTTTAAAGGAGTACATTTGTTGAGAATAAAAAATTGGGTAAGAGAAGTCTACAAGACTCAAACGTGCATGCATGCCCACGTCTATTGGTTTGCATTTTCTATTGGGCGTGATGTTGTCTGCCCTAATAATGGATTCTCGGATGCATCGGGTGGTTGCTATAGGGCAAAAGCCTATTTTGAAAGAGGGTTTTACATTACATGCGTAGATGCACACTCCCTGGCATGTCAGAGCATTTCGTGATTCACATGGTATCTGACTGTGAGCTGTGACTCGCCCGGGTGGTTTGCTAACTTTTCAGAGTAATATTCCCTTCGTACCTAAACTAGCCTACCGGAATGACTTATATTTAGATACAGAAGAAAGTATATAATTTGTTTAAAGAAATACAAATGTTGAGAATAAAAAAATTGATAGGAGCAGTCTACAAGACTCAAACGGGCATGCATGCCCACGTCGTCGGGTCAGCTCAGAGCACAAGTGATTCCTCAATCTAATCAATGATAGTAGTACTAGTTGATAACCAAGCAGAACCAAATAAAATGTCCATCACGTTTTGGGGGCGATCCTGATGCCCCTGACGACGAGCCCACTCTTCCAGTGCCCACCGTCCTGAGACATGGTGACCACAAGCTCCCCACCCTGCTGCCCCTTCTCCACCTCTACATCCCCTACCTTGAGCGGCAGCCACTGGCCCCTGGCCTTCTTCTCCAGGCTCTCCATGCGCCCCTGGGCCCTCGCGCCGGGGAGCTCGAGCTGGAGGTCCACGGGCACCTGCCACCCAGCGCACCCCTGCTTGAGCATCACCTCGAAGGCAACCTCGTAGGTGGCCCCCGGCGTGAGCTGCGACAGCTCCAGCTTCCCGTTGACCTCCAGCGACCACACGTTCTTCAGCTCCGCCACCTCCTCTCCAGCAGCGTCGCCGTCGCTGCATGTCAGGTTAAGGTCCGCATCGATCGATCAGCGCGCGATACTTGAGCATGATTAACTACTCGTAGATAGCATGTACCTTCTCATTCCATAAATTTGGTCCCTAGATGTAGCAAAACTCAGATATATATAGCATGTACCTTTCTTCTCCCAGGGAAGGGGGCAGCCAGGCCCAGTAACTGGGGTCCTCCGCCCAGGCGATGGACAGGCCTCGAGGCAGCAGCATGAAGCAGCTGTTGCCCTTCTCATCCACCCAGTGCTTCTGCGTTTGCATGGATACACAATCATGTTATGTTCGTTCAGAAAGCAGCAAAGCTCATAAGATCCAGTTCATGCTCATCAGAAGCAAGTCCGTGTATGTGTAATATTCACCTTGGTGGGTCGTTCGGGTTGCATCTTGTCCGAAGTAGTAGAGGTGCTGCGCTCGGTGGTAGTAGCAGCCGGTGCCGCCGGCGAGCCGAAACAGCACGGGCATAGTCGCGACAGTGCCGTACCCATTGGCAGCTTCTCCACGAGTGCAACTAGAGCTCAGACGTGAGACAGGTTGTGTCTGACATATATATGGACCTAGTTGCGGATGGTCTAGAAGCCGGAGACGACCCTGCATTAGGTTAGTGATGGAGAGATCTAATTCCTCTAGCACTGATTAAGCATGGGATCTGGTTCCCACGTGATGAAGTTCAAGAGAATCTACTTTTTTGGCAAATGATAAGTACGCATTATTGTTGCACTGATGCTCTGCTTTTTATTGAAATGTCATGCTTGCATTGATGCTCCTTCACGCTCTTGTTTGGAGTGGCAGACATGCATGCTTACACATCCGGCCCAAGTAAATTGCATCCACAGTCCTCATAGTTGCTGGCAAGGTCGGCGATGGTCCTCGAGCTTGCAACGTGCCTCACTAAGGTCCTCAAGCTCGAGGATACGGCCCATCATTGGTGGTCCATGCAAGCCCCGCAAGGCAAACTCAGAGGCTAAATGGGATCTTCGTTCGGCCCCGGTGTCTTCGCGTTGGGAAAGTTGTGGCTACTCTCGGGTGTAGGTACACCCGAGTTTGCAAAACTTTGAAAAATGTGATAAAACAAGGTCCAAAAATTCTGAAATTTCGAGACAACAAGCTTCATCAAGTGTTTGAACTTTTTGCAAAATTTCAGCTAAAAACAACATCCGAGGAGCTCTTACAAAAAAACAAAATCAATGCTCAAACAGTGCACAAGCATAGAGCATTGATTTTGGGTTTTTTTTTTGCCGAGAGCTCCTCTGATGTTATTTTTTTGTGAATTTTTGCAGAAAGCTTGAACATTTGATGAAGTTTCATGTCCCCAAATTTCAGATTTTTTTGACATTGTTTGATCATGTTTTTTTATTTTTTTTCCAAACTCGGGTGTACCTACACCCGAGAGTAGAAAAGCTGGTCTCCTTCGCGTTGGGTCAGATCTTCGTCTTCGGGGCAATGTGCTACATAGCCGATTTGATAGGCCGTCTTTTTTTTTTTGAAAGGAGGATAGCGCCCGGCCTCTGCATCAGAGCGATGCCTGCAGCCTATTTATTAAACCTAAGTACGGTAGCAAGATCTCATGTCCAGTACTGGCTCCCAAACAGAGTCCAAAAAAACAAAAAGGAATAAATAAATGCCATAGTCAGCGAAAAAATAGCACGCTCCTCAGGATCGAGATCCAAGGATGTCGGAGAAGTGGGCGAAAACAGCCTCAGCAAGGGATGTCAGCTCAGAGATGATGCTATCGTTGACCTTGAGTGAGAAGATGCGGTTCTTCTTGAGTCAATGGACAACATGGATGTGCGGGAAAGCGGAGCTAGCATCGCAATTCTTGAGCTATGCAAAACGTGTGCATTGCATGGAGATGAGAAGCGACCCAAGGACGCGAGGCCGGACTTAGCACAGAATAACTATAAGTGTTTCCCTATCATGTTGAGGAAGTGTGCATAGAAATTATCAATAACTGTCTTTCTCGAGAGAGTAATAATGATTTAGCTTGAGTCATGATCTCTCTGGTATGTAGCCAGAACTTATAAATATAATTCACATGCACTACATGAGGAGATAAAACTTTGAATAAAACTTGGAGCAAAGATCAGCTCATTCCATTTCAAATTGTTCGTCCATAAACGTAAACCGTTTTTGCCCTCCGAAGATAAAGGTAATACCTTTTTCTTAACTCGATCACAAGGTAGACCTGGAATTCTAAGGAGACCACATTTCTACTCAAGCATGAGCAAGTGTTCTTTAGATAGACAGTGACATCACCAGCATAACGGTGCTATAACATGCTCAAATGTGTCAATAGGTATTTGATAAGATTCTTTTTCAGATTTAGTGGGTGAAGGCTCTCTTCTAATCTCAATATGAGATTACCCGAGGCCTCCCAACAAGTTATAACCAGCAATAGGTTCCAAAAGGAACTAAAAGAACGAACAAAAAATAGCAAGCACAATAATGTTTCTCTTACCAAGAGCACTACACTCCCTAGCAACGGTGCCCAGAAGTAAATCTTATTTAGGTTGCTGAGTACTATGAGAAGTACTCATTGTGTATGTTGCTCATGTTGGTGATCACTATAGAGATTGACGACTACGACAGTGAGTACTATATGATGAGGTGTGGAGATGACATTGATGGATTTCTTTGACTTTTGCCTGTAGAATCTTTGATGGCGCAACCACTATCTTCATTTTCTGTTGTGTTATTTGGATTCCAATTATCATCATTTATGTAACAGGCATATGATCCGAATAATGTAAACTTTTTACTGCTATTTTTTTATCAATGAACATGTGATATTCATGCTACCCTACCTTGTTATCTGCAACTCATCCTTCTCAAAGCTGCGACTTTGCTGAAACAAATGGTATTTCCCCACAACCACTTGGTTTTTAACGCAAAACCGCATGTTCTGTACTAATATTTAACATAGACCACAAATATACTTGTTTAACTATTTTGAAACGGATTCCAGTAGGGTGGGCCCACTGGGTCATGGTGACAGAAAAGAAACAGACACACTTGGAGGCCAGTGCTGAATTCAATGGTATTGATTTTCTTACGACGATAATTATATTGATTTTGTATTGCAGATTTTAATAAAATAATAATATAACCTTAGTCAAAATTTACAAAAGTCGGACTTAAAACAAATCTAATATGGCAGAGTAAATAAAAATGAAGGGGTATATCATTCGTGGAGACTTGCATGATTACTAGTAGTACTTTTGATAAAGGAGATGGATTCATTACTATTACCTCTGTACCAAAATATAAGACGTTTTTCCTGTTCTTATATTTTGGTACAGAGGTAATAGATTGTTGGGTCAATAGCTCATGTGTGACACATTTCATGTGAACTAGAAAAGGTGCGACTTTGTTCGGGCAAATGGCTCTGATGCGACACATTTGAGCCCGTAAATAGCCCAGGCATAACATGGCCCTTAAACTCAAATGATGCCCTCGTTAGTTGTTAATGGTTGGACCCACCACTTATCCACATATGCGTGGGACCCATCACTTGTCCACATAAGAGCGGGACCCACCACTTGTCCAAAGTTGTGATGTCATCGTTGATACTCTCTCTGAACTTGTAATACAAGTTTGTAGATTTGGGATTTGATTAATCCTGATGGTACTTCCATCAGGTTGAATTCTAGCAGATATGTACCATTTGCAAGGCCTAACGTTTCCATCAAAACCTCTGCACCTTGCATAAAATTTCTTTTTATCAGTCCACATAGTCTTAGTATCAAACTCATGTTTGACTGCATAAGTCTTGAAACACATCCTGAACTCCTTCATGCTTGGGAACAACTTTCCTACTTCAATAACAAGATTTTCTTTGTCATACACACTTACAAGCTCATCATCATATGCATCATCCACATCTGCGGCATCTTTCATCAGCTGTCCATCCACATCTTCACCAGCATCTATGTCAGGATCATTAGGCAAGCTCGATTCATCCCTCTCTTCCTCATCTTGATCATCTGCTGGATGGATCTACTAGAATGCCAAAAAAATTGGCCATTTCAGTGTCAGCCATTGGTGCAATGACCAAATCAGTAGTGTCTTCTAATTGTACCGAATTCCAATCAACACAAACAATCCTTGCAACACCATCACAGGCCTCTTATGCATCTTGAGCGGGGCCCTCTATTACTGTCACTTCAACCATACACATGGCGTTATCTGTCTCTGTGAAGCCCAATCCTCATCTACCATCTGCGAAGCCAACTTTGAGGGCACATATCCAACCTTAGAATTTGATTTTAGATCAACGGGCTCTGCATGAAAGGTAGTTTGTTTGCTTGCCCAGCCATCTTGCCGATCAACTTCATCAACCATCTCTTCATCATTCTCAATTCTAACATACTCACCCTTCCAATTATCAAACCATAACAATGCTACTTCTTGCTCTGGACCCAAACAAATGATTTCCCCAATTTTCTCCACAACATTCATCACGAGCCTCTCTTCCATGCTCTGTATCTCCTATGGATTGATCTCTTCAAATTCAACCTCCCGTTTCACAATTGTATCTCTCTCTATGTCTCGCACGCTACCATCAACTAGCTTTGCTTTAGATGGTAAGAATTCAACACTAAATTTGAAGGTCCGAGCAACATTGCCCCTGTTTATCAATGGCGGGCACTGTGGGGCAGTGAAAGCAGATGAGGCACACATCGCAAGGTTGAAGAGGTTGGACAGGGTGATTACCTGGTTGACGTTGTATCTCGTGGCTCCATCTCGTTCAGCCCTACACCGCCCCGCCGCCGCTCCCTAGTCCCACCCACCTCCACAATCTGGATCCCGTGGAAAACAGGGGCCAGCAGAGGCTCACTTGGTCAGATCTAACTCAAGACGAAGGGGAATGGTGCCGAATACACTCACCACATGCGCAGCCGCAGCCGTGGATGAAAGCTCCGCCACCGCCACCACCGCCGCTGACAAGAATGAAGAAGAGAGCAACAGCCAGGAGAAAGGGAGAAGCACGTGTTCAGTCAGGCGGGGAATCAATGCACTGCCAAGTGGGACCCACCACCAGATGCACTGATTAGTTTGACCCACTATTTTTACCTTAACCCCAGTCTCGTTGACGACCGGACCTGTGTTTTAACCACTTGGTCATATTGGGGCTATTATTGCCATGTAAGACGGCGCACAGGAGCTATTTCTGACAACTACGTCACACTCTTTCCAATTCACATGAAATGTGTCGCACATGAGCTATTGACCCATAGATTGTTTGGGGCAACTCCAAGGTATGGTGTAATTTGAACTAAAACCATGATGCTTATAATGGAACGGAGGGTTAGTACCATTGATAAAGGAGATGGATCCGTTCCTGTATGTGGATTGTTTACACCAACTCAGTAGCGTGTAAACCCAATAGATTACATGTCGCTCTTTAGAAGAAAGGAATAAATAAAAGGGAGCAAATCCATCAGCCTGTCACTTGGATACCACCCTAATGGTTGCGGGTTAAAGACACGGATCTGCATTTCTTTCTGTCTTTGTACGCTTCATTCTCTGCACACTTGTTGGACAAGGATGACAAATTTAGCATCTGTTCTTTTCTTTTTTGAGAGGAATCTGTTCTTCAAAGTTTTTTTTACAGCGAATAGACTTTATTCCTCACATAATAGACAAGTCATTTACATAACTGTGGTAAAGGATTCTCACACGTAGATGGGATGGATGCTAGAGATCAAGCTAGTAAATCCAATCGCTACAATAATTTTGATAATGTGTAAGCATGCATGCTGAGATAATCGGATGCAGTAGGGATCACTCTCTTAGATATACAGGATGGGTGTGGCTTGGGTTTAGATGAGTCACCAGCTGGCTTTTAATAGTCGAGGTAGGCTACTTGGGTCGGTGATCTTCAATGAGTTAGGTGGAAACCGCAGGCAGTAGGGGGAGGTGGGATTAGTGCGTTCGGACTGTCAAAGTCTTATGTGGTGGGCGTCCGAACTCCTCTACTCCGCCCCTCGATATTGGGCCAGACTATGTGATTTCAAACATCCATCCGTGTCCAACCCAATGGACGTCCCCGTTGAGATCTAAAGGTGTCTGGTTCAGACCCCTATGAAGGCGGAGTAGGGTCCGCATACTATGTTGGTGATGTCCTTGGGGCATATATAGACAGACTAGGTAAATTTGGCTTCTCAAACATTCACGGACGCGTCCGGGAGTGTCCATTTGAAGCCTCTATTTTTTGCACACACAGTCATGCTCTCATTCCCCTTATATGTCCCGTCACGTACATGTGACCGGTGAGGAGAAAAAGGGAGGAGGGAAAGAAAAGGGAAAATAAAGAGGAAGGTGGTCTGCATGGGCTGAATCTTATATGGCACACTGACCGGATACGGGTGGGCATTCCTTATATTGCCCCTATATATATATGGGCTGAGAACATATGAAAGGTTTGATTGTGTCAGCTTTTTGCTTCTATAATATCTTATGTCCGGTCAGTGACCGGGGCGTTCATCCGGTCAATTTTGATGGACCGGCCGTAGATGCTCTTGCCTTACCTGCCTGCTGGGTTACAACTTTTTTTTTAAAGAAAAAACGGTCCTCCATTGTTGAGCCTTGATGACGTCTTTAACATGCCATAGGTAGGATGTCGGGGGACTCACTTCTACGCTGGCAGACGCGAAAGAATAATCCATTCCAATCCACAACCAAAGCCCACACAACCTCGCATGGCGGATTGGCAGCTACCCACGCCGCCAAGCTAAGCCTGCAGCAACCATGGCTGAGCTCGCCTCGCGCGCCGTCCAGTCGCTGCTAGGCATCATCCGCGACGAGACCCGTCTCCTGGGCCGCGTGGAGACGGACGTGAAGTTCATCATGGAGGAGATGGAGAGCATGAACAGCTTCCTGCTGCACCTCAGCAGGAGCGAGGGGCACGGCGAGCCGGTCCACACCTGGATGAATCAGGTCCGGGTGCTCGCCAACGACTGCAACGACTGCAGTTCCGCTGTGTGCCGCCGTGACAGGTGCCCCCTGGGTTACATCTTCTGGTGGGTTCCCCTTTACATGAAGAAGCTGGCCGCTCAGCACAAGGCCGCCATCCAGTTGAGCGAGCTCAAGGTCCGTGCGCGCGACGTCGCTGATCGGCGCCTCCGGTACGATTTCCACATGCCCAATCCGGCCACCATTGGCAGCCGAGGCGACCCTGCATTATTGTCTTATGTCATAGGGGTGCACCATGGGGAAGAAGAAAAAGATGAAGGTGAAGATGACGGGCCCGGCATCGGCTATCGGCTCGCAATCAGGGAACTCGTTCTTGCTGAGCCTTGCACCAAGGAGGAGTGCAGGGTGGAGCTGGTTGAATGGCTCCGCCAAACCAAAGTTTGTGGTGGTGTACCTTGGACCATACCCATTCCGGTATTCAATCAAGAGGAAGGCACTAGTACCGTTGGTGGCATAGGAACCATCACCATTGCGGAAAGCAACCAAGAGGAAGGTAGCGCCTATGGTGAACTGAGGACCTTCACCATTGCCGGCCAAGAGGGATTCAGGAGCATCGCCATTGTAGCACCCCAACAAGAGGATGGAATTGATGTTGCGTCTGCCGTGTTTATTGCTAATCAGGCCAAGTTCGATTACAAGTTAACAATCAACATCTTCACGGGGCAGGAGCTGATGCCTACCGGCTTGCCAGCAGGGCCATTCGACATTCTCGAGTCCATCATGAACCAGTTTGATATAGAACAAGTCGAAGAGGCAGAGCTGGAGACGGAAGCAGAGATCCATGAAGTCAATGAGGCACAACAACCCAAGCTGAGAGACGTCGACCAAAAGATTGACAAAATCAAGGCGAAGATTAAAAAGCATCTCCATACAACAACGGCAACAATGTTTGACAATAATGTTCCACTGCCGGAACCCTTGGATATACTTCTTCAAAGCATTCATGAGCAGCTGTGGGTTCAGGTGGTCAACACAGGTTTAAGCACCGATCAAATGAAGGAGCAGAAGATTGATGAAACAGCCAAGAAGATTAAAGAGCACATGGAATCAAAGTCCTCGCCCGTTCGCCTCAATCATAACGAGTGTGTAAACATCCTCCAGAAGCGGCTTGCAAGAACTGATGAGGAAGGCACAGAAAATTCCGATGATGGAATCAGCAAAAATATCAAAGAAATCATGCTGAAGATCAAATCGGTGGAGGAAGCCACAGAGAAACTAGGTGATGAGCAACACACCAAGAAGATCAAAGAAACGGCTGAGAAGATTATTATGGTAAACAAGCTGCAGGCGCTGCTTCTCAAGCCCAACGAAGCAAACAACCAGGAGGAGGAGAAGAAGAAAGGCACAGATAAACTACATGCTGAGAGCCAAATGTTGGAAAAGAAGATTGAACAGATCAAGACCAAGACAAATGCAGTCTTGCAGGATATCAAAGAGAAGCTACAGTCTAAAATGGCCGAGAAGATCCAAGGGTATCTGGCAAATAAAAAGACCCTGATTTTGCTCATTGGTATGGATTATTCATACAAATGGGATGAGATCATGAAGGCTTTGAGCTCTTTAGGTTGTGCCCCTGGCAGTGCCGTGGTAGTGACCACAAGGTACACCCACGAGGCCGAAGAGTTTTGCAATCCACCAAGGGAGCCTGTACTCTGTTCTCTTGCTGGTTCCTACTACAAGAAATTTCTCGAGATTATGAAGAACCAGCCCATCGATTACAATACCAGCATCTTTCGTGATATATTGGAGAAATGTGAGCCGCGTCAATTCAGCATGAAAATCTTCACTCATGCAATGTTTGCTAATCCTAGAAGAAAGAAGGAAGACCTGGATAAGTTGCTTGAAACCCTGGCTCCAAGAGGATCACTGGATAAAACTAATAACAAGAAGATGATAAAGTTCTCCTACAATGATCTGCCCAAAGATTTCAAGACCTGCTTGCTGTATCTAGCTATCTTCAGGCCTAAAGATGGTAAGAAACCTGAAGCCATCTTCCGGTCCAAATATGATAGGAAACCTGAAAAAGAATATGATATGATCAACCGGTCAAGACTAGTAGGGCGGTGGGTGGTGGAAGGCCTGATAACAAAACAGGACTGGTCAAGTTCAGTGCGTCAGGCTGAGCGATGTTTCAATGCGCTCATCGACCGATACCTTATCTGTCCTGTTGGCAACATTAGTGCTACAGGAAAGGTCAAGAGCTGCATAGTTGATGGTACAGTTCAGGAGTTCATTACCATGGTTGCCAGGAAAGAGCACTTTGTGGGAACAGGATTATCATGCCACATGGCTAGACAGTTGTCCGTTTTCAGTGGCATACGACTCCATAGCTCATATATCTCGGAATGCACTTTGGGAAAACTCAGCGGAACACCTAAATTGCCTTTGGTCAAGGTGTTGGATTTAGAAGGGTGTAAAGACTTGGACAATAAAAAGTGCCTCAAGCACATCTGCAACAACATGTTACTGCTTAAGTATCTGAGCCTGAGGAATACAGACATAACTGAGCTGCCCCGTCAAATCAACAACCTCCATCAGCTGGAAGTACTGGACATCCGGCAAGAGAAAAATATTGTGGCTGCATCCACCAGGGATAGTCGTGCTCCTCAAAATCAAGCGTCTGGCTGGTAGTCGAACTCCAACTGATCTTGGAAATATTGTTACTGCATACACTACCAGAGATGTTCTGCTCCTCAAACTCAAGCGTCTGCTGGCTGGTAGTCCAACTCCAACTAAAAGTGAACACGCCCGGATTCCTCGAGGGATAGGGAAAATGACAAACTTGGAGGTACTATCCACTGTCAAGGCATCACAGTATCGCGATTTCAAAGACATTGGCAAACTATGGCAGCTGAGGAAGCTGGGTGTGGTTCTTGACGACGACAAGCCAGATCACCTCACTTATTTGCTTGAAGCAATCGGTGATCTGAGTGAGTCCCTCCAGTCTCTGTCTATCACTCTAACCCACGGCAAGGGTGGCCTACCTTGCAACACAGACATAGAAGAAAACATTGGAGACAATTACTCAAACAACCCTCCGGAGCTACTTGAGAGCCTAAGAATCGACGGATACACATGCAAGGGGCAGCTTCTTCCATGGTTGCTCAAAGATAACAAGCTACCTGCACTTGTCAAGGTAACTCTGCAAAATACCTATCTGAACAAGGGTAATATGGAACACCTCGCCGAGCTGGACAACTTGTGCTGTCTCAGGCTTATGTGCCGCGCCTACACCGACAACAGGCTCTCCTTCCTTTGTGCTAAATTCAAAAGGCTCAAGTATCTTCTCGTTGAGTGTGGCAAGCTTGATGAGATCGGCTTTGATGTTGGAGCAGCTCCTGAGCTCAGCAAGATCGTCTTGTCCTTCACCAGCATGGAGGATTCCCTATCTCCCTGTCTCTCTGGGATAAGCAATCTTATACAGTTGAAGGAGCTCGAGTTCAACCGCGATGAAATCCCAAGACAGGTGATGCAAGAAATAGCAAACCATCCAAACAAGAAGAACCTTGCTCTTAGAAGGATCAAAGCCAGCCAGGGACAAGAAGCTAGCGCAGCTGCAGCGGCTCCTTGACTCCAGCGCAGTGCAGTGCTGCAAAGGTCGTTCCTCTCTTCTCAATTCAGTTGGGTGAAAAAGGATATTGATTGATGTTGAAGGAAAGACATACGTGCGATCTTTCCATCCATTCATCATCGAATTCCATGTGTGGTTTGTGTGTGAGCATGTGTGGTTATTTATTATGCTTGTGTGTGTGTGTGCGCGCGCGCGCATCTGTGTGTACGCACGTTTAATACTTGCGCAGAAGTGCTTGAGTGCTGATGTGTGCCTTTGAGTGTGCGAGTTGGATTTGTGTGCCGTTTCTCTCCGGACCATCATGCATGGTTTCATTTTTTTCATGTAAAGTGTGATCATGTTTGTGTGCACACAAACATTTTTGTATAAAAAAAATATAAATACACACCATGTGCGATGTATTTTTTATCATCATGTCCTGTTTCCGCAGTTCTATAGCACCGTGCCTTGTCTATATATGGCCAACAAAACCACACCACAAATTCCACTGCCCAGAAAAGCCGTATCAAGTGACAAGATCAACATTTGGAAAGTCATTTGCTATGAAAAATGGATTCTTTATCCCCAGTTTACTGTCCTTACCAACCAAACTAAACCTATAATATGATTGTGATTGTATTTGCTCTGGTTGTGATTGTATACCAATATACCATTAGAAATAAGCTTGTCATTTGTCAACCGCAAAAAGGGAAATAAGCGTGGTGATGTGTTTATTATAAGACAAGCGGGTCATTATCCATTATGTCTACTTGTTTCCCTACTGCAACAAAACCCAGATGTTGAGTATTACCCATGACAGTAAAAACAATCATTCATATCAGCATGAAAAAAATTCAGGTAGAATAATGTATAGGCCTAAATCAAACTAAAACTGCCCTTAGGAAGAAGTGACAAGTGAGAAGAGCACACATGTTTGGAAAGATCTGGAGATGCGAAAAGAGAAGCATCTGGAAGTGATAGTGGGTGTATTGGTGTAAGAATCAAAAGACTGTCATCAATAATAATAGGTTTGCAACCTTGTCTGAACTTTGGGTCTCGTTCCTATGGAATGGGACAGGTCGAGTTAACCTATGAGCTGTGGATGTGAGATAATCTAAGCCGAGGCGTGTGAAAATGCAGAGTATGACAACTGCCTAATGAACCCAAACATGTAACCGGGCCACATTGGAGTACATTCCTAGAGGATTCTTTCATCGGATACAGTTGCATCCTGGATTTTGTCGATTTTGCTTTTCAATTGCAATTCCCGGGGCACGGAAACACAAGCAAACAAAACGAAATCAGCCATGTAGTAGAGAACATGAGAGCCTACATATATACTCCCTCCGTCCGAAAATACTTGTCATCAAAATGAATAAAAGGGGGTGTATCTAAACGTATCCATTACATGAATCAAGAAACAGAGCAGCGAGCAAGGAAAAGTATCCATTACAGGGTCGGTACCTCACCTGTGGCAGCAGGCGAGACAGTAGACGCACGCTCCATGGGAGTGAAGATGGTATCCATGCACTCTCTGCTTCCTGCAATCTGAAGATGGAAGCATCATTCCGAGGACGCCGCCGCAGCCCCGGGATGAGCTTGCCCGCAGTGGGGGAGGTGGCACCGTCGTCGCCGTGTTGCCCTCCTACTGCCTCCGCGGGCGGACGGGGGGCTGTGTGTGTGCCTCGGAGCCTCGCTCGGTCTGGATTTCGAAGCCGGTTGAAAGGAAATCCGAGGTCAGAGGTCGTGCGGGGGAGAAGGGATTGCCGGCAGGAGGGGAGGAGGACGCATCGACGGCAGGGGGATTGCGGCGGCGCTCGATTTTTTTTTCATTTGCTTTCAGTTTCGTGCAACGGCGTCAGCATTTTTCGGGCTTTTCTTTCTTTCTTGTGCGCTGGGTTTTCCATTTTTCTTTCATTGGGCCATAGGGAGTCAAAGGGCCTCCTCCACATCTTTTTTTTTTCCTTTCGTTGGGCCACAGGGAGTCAGTCCCCTACGTGGGCCGAGGGGCCTGCTCCCACATCTTTTTTTTTATTGGGCCACAGGGAAAAAATAAATGCACAAAAATTTTGTAATCTACTCCCTCCGTCCGGTGAAGAGTGAACATCTAGGGATTTTAGGACAAATTGTGGAGTCAAATAAAAAATGCATTGGAAAAGTGCAAGCCACTATCTCTCTCCTAATTAATTAATCAACCCCCAATGAGCTAAGTGCATGTAGAAATTAAGAAGATTATGTGTAGATTGTTATTAGTCTTGATTACTGTATGATGAGAGAGAAGTATTTTTTTAAGTACATTGAAAAGATAAAAATACACTTTTTTTGTGGATAAATTTTAAAGCCAAACGTACATTCTTTACCGAACGAAAGGAGTAGGCTCTAAATAGACCGACAACAATTACATAACCTATGTTGCGCTGGGTCACCACCAACTCAATAAAGTCGGCTCTTCCTATTATCATTAAATAGTACCACCTCGTGCCCTTAGAATCAAAACTACCAATTTATATACATCTTGGAGTTGCCTATTATCGATCAAACTCAATAAAAAATCGGCTTGGAAATCGAGAATGAGTGGTGCGCAATTAAGCAGTTTGGCGTAATTAAAGGAGGTCGCACGCAGTGCATATTAGGATTCAATACGTGGTGCATAATTAAACAAAGTTTGGGACAGACTGGAATATGTGGAGGCATGAGACGGGTAACAACGTCTCCTATTACAATGTTAAATCCTTTGTAAATCACAATGTAAGAATTGGCAGTATTTTCTTTTAAGTCAGCCCCAAAGAAGTTTGATTTGTTAAAAAAGAGTTATTCGATTAGTATATTTAAACCAGACCAAAACTGTCACAAACAACCCACATAGGGAAACACCGTCCGATCTGGCCACCCACACGAATACAAATATGCCGCATAGAAGGAGAAACATGGTTGACGCTATCACTCAGCGACTCCGACTTCTCCATCGACTTTGACCAACGAAGCCCTCGTGCCAACAGACGGCAAGGCGCGTGCCAGATAGATGACCACCCGCGTTGGTCGGTGTGCAGACAGCTCCGGCACAAGCACCACGCCTAGCAAGCCGTCATAGCATAACCCCGCCCCTATGCGATCGCCACCGCCGGCACCCTTCCTCGGCAGCTCCGACTCCACAAAGACAAGCTAAGGCACGAAGAGGGACCCCTCAAACACGCCGGCACCCATCGGGTACCAAACCCCATCTCTCCACGAAGCCATCATCGTCGCCAAAACAGGAGGCCGCCCCAAACATAACGGAAAAGGGGGGTGAGGGGGTATACTTCACTGATGACGGTGATACGGAGCAGCCGAGAGGCAACCATGCATATGGCGGCTAGGGGGAAAGCAGACAGAGATTAAATTTTTTTTAAACCTTAGGGATGATGTCCCTAGCAGCGCCAAACGGCAAATCGCTGTGATTAGCTAGACGTGAATCCCATGACGCCAAACGATAATGCAGGAGAAGAGACAGCATACGTAGTAGGCACATGCAAAACCGTTGTTGTCTCTATCCCCTGGGATTAGAATAACCACCATGACAAATTCGTTGTGCATCCCTAGTTTAAGACACGCCCCGGTGATAGATAATTTTGGCTTCATGCTTGCTTGGTAGAGAATCGAGCAGATCGACATGCCGGCTCAACGCAGATTATATACAATAAATAAATATGTGATCCGAAGCCGTGTGATCAGCTTAGCTGCCGAATGGTCCGTGGCACGTTTTTTTAGCATCAGTACAGACACAAGCGCTCATATACATGCACATACACTCACCCCTATGAATGCACACACGCACATCCTACCCCTATGAGCACCTCCGAGAGACTGAGCCGGCATATCATCTTGAGATTTACGAAATCACCATAGGCGCGTCGTCGTCGACGGGAACGTCTCCTCCCACTGAAAGCGCATCGCCGGAATTCTAAAATAAATCCAGGAATAATGCGAGCACCAGGATTTGAACCCTGATGGGTTGGGGATACCACTGTCCACCTAACCAACTCAACCATAAATTGATTCGCGTCCGTGGCACGTTTGATGGATCAACATGGAGGGTCGTGGTAGTTAGCAGGCACGTGCAACGGACTACTGATTCAATGGACGACTTGAATCCGCTACGGCCGCGTTGCACGGTCGGGTTGGGCGGCAGAGACGATAGGTGGAGGAAACCACGTGGCCCTGTCGCCTTCAGGACACTAATTCAATTCAGAAAATCACCATCTTTAGTTTTCTTTTCATCATTGTGCTAACGGTTTTCAGTAAAACACTGATCGACCGATTAAAGCAGTTTGATGCAAATTCTAACAGGTGGGTCCCACTGCGCGCTAACTGGTCACGCAAGTACCAACACCCTAAGGTTTGACCAGTCAAAATCACACGCATCGTCGCGCCGCAGCGCACCGGCACCCGCATGATAGTTGGCCACCGGCAAGCCTGCCTCTCTGCGACGCCGCCCAGCGCCATCATTGTCCCCTCCCTTCCCCTAAGGCACGCTGCTGCCACCTGCTCCTGGTGCTACCTGCCACCTGCTCCAGCGCCACCAGCGACATCATTTCCACCGGCCGCTGTGACCATCGAGCCTACATCTAGCCTTTCTACCTCCGTCGGGGAGCACAGGCGCTGCGGTGGTTGCCAGCTTGACAGGGGGAGAGGAGAGCACGGGAACCGGCGTGGCTGTCAGGGCTCGACCAACAGAGGGACACGATGGATGGGTGGGGGGGGGAGAGCAAGTGGTGGAAGACAGCGAGGAGCGCCTCGCGGCGGGATGGGCACCGGTGCAACTCCTCGTCCAAGCTAGAACCAGGACCTCGCCGCCATTACACCGTTGGGCGGCGCGGTGGCACCACGGACTCCGATGTGGAGCTCCTTCACAACGTTGCCGGTCTGCATCGTCCACCCCCGTAGCGGCCATGGGTGAGCAACACATCCGGCAACCAGCTCACAAGGTGCTCGACATAATGCCAGAGAAGGGAAGGGGAGAAGGAGAAGGACACGAGATGTTGACAAGTGGGCCTATTTCAACTTAACGGTTCATGCAAACACTGTTGATTTTTCTTGCCACGTGATCACTTCCAGGCAGGCCATAGGCATTAGGTTTCCACTCGTCAATCAACATTTTTGAAAACCGTCATAACAATGTTGACGGTTAAAAAAAACCCAAAATAGGCTGGTTTTCTAAATTAAGGTCCCCAATTATGATTTTGTTTTCTGCAATTTACTCATCGTCATAGGTGTGGATAGAAAGCTTGTTTTGTGGTCGCTCGCTCTTTAGTGAACCCAATGAATTGTTATGTTTTAGCTCGCGTTAGGTTCAGCGAGCTTAACGAAAGAGCTAACTAGTTTCATGAGCCAGTACCAAGGGCGGATTACGATTCTGCATCCACTCCTTGGCATCTCTAGCTTTCAACTGCAATGGCGGAGCCAGGAAAATCGGATGAGGAGGATCGAGCGTTGTTAAATATTGTTAGGGAGGCCCACTCCATCAAAAATACACCAATTTAGCAGAAAACACACACTGTTTTCATTAGTGCTAGGCCTAAATCAATGAGATTAGGGGAGAGCCTGGGCCCCTGTTGACCCCCCTGTCTCCGCCACGACAACCCATCATCTTTCGTCTCCTTTTCATCTTCATCCGCAACAGATTGGCATCTGCAACAGGTTGGAGCTCCCAAACGGGTGGAGTTGAGGAAGAATGCGTTGAACGGTCATCGTCTATTTTCTCTTGTGAAAAAAAGACCGGATATATTATAAAGGTTCACAAATAAATACATAGCATATTAAACAAAACTAAAATTACATCGAGGTGTACCACCAGCCGTCGACACACCGCACCTCTACCAAACCCCTATTAGCCTTGTCGATGACAACCGGAATGACCCACGGCTTGGTTACAACTAGACGAGCATTTGATTTTTACGCACCTCAAATCTACCAAGCTTACCAATTAGGAGCTGTGTCTACAAAACCCTAATTACGAGGTCAAACACCTCAAGCACGAGTTATTTTAGCTTGCACTAGGTTTAGCGATTTTTCCTCCGCTCTTTGGCATCCCTCGCTTTCAGTTGTACATACACGGCCCATCGGCAACCGCCACCATCGTGTGCCTCCTTTCCTTCCCCATCCCAGTCTCTCAGACATCCATGCATGCGTGCAACGGAGTGGCCTCTACGGCGAGTTGGAGCTCCCGGACGGGCGGAGTCCAGGTGGAAAGCGTTGAATGGTCCACCGACCACCGTCTATCTTTTTCTTGCGAAAAAGGTTTATAATAAATACAAAGCATATGAAATAAACTAGAAATTACATCGAGGACTCTTTGCCAGCAAACGACAAGTTATCATCGTCAGAACAAAGCTGTCGGCACACTCCTCTACCGAAGCCGGCTTAGCCTTGTCATGATGGCTGGAATGGTCCACGGCCTGGTTAAAACTAGACCAGCACTTGATTTCTTCACTCGTCAATTTACCGAGCTTGACAATTACAAGGTTCTTCTAAAAAACTGCGATGTTTGTGTAAAAAAAACTAATTACGAGGTCAAGGAAAGCCAAGACCATTCAAATGGAGGGGATGACAAAACTATTGGTGTGAAAACACACACACGAAGACTTCGGAGAGCCCCCTTTCCCCCTCCTCTGGCGCTCCCGTGGGCGACAGGGGAGGAACCCTAGCCGCCGGCCGCCCCACCACCTCCCATCCCCTCTTCCACGTCCCGTCGCCACAAGAGGGAGTGCCCGGATGAAGCGCGGCAGGGCTTTCTCACCCCCTCACGCGGCAGGGGTTGGCTCGGGCCGGGCGGATCTGATCCTGCTGCAGCGTGGCCAGCGGACGACCACCTATGTCATGGCCATCTTGGTCGTTGAAGGTGCGAGGTGGTGGGCGTGCTGGAGGTCAGGGACGGCAACCGCAGATGCCTCGGCGACGACTCGGCTAGATCTGGCCTCACAGTGGCACGACCTGTGTGCGGCTGCCTGGACCGGGGCCACTTTGGCTGGTCACGATGGTGGCGCGGTAGCGGTGGTTCGACCCCTTCTCTTGATTCTTGGGGTGCTCGGAGCTATGGATGGAGGTGCGTCCGGTGGGTGGAGCACGATGGCTTGACCCTTCTCATCTTTTGCTGGCCACGGTGGCAGGCGTGCTCCACAAGGTTGTTAGGGGTGCCTCCAGGTTTTGCTGTTGCCGGGGTTGGCGACGACAGCCTGGCCCCGGTTTGAGAAATGGTGTGGTGGCTGCAGTGTGCCAGCAGCCGCTAGTGGCTTCCCCTGCCCCGCTCCGGTCGGCTGGCCTCATACTCGCCAAAAGGGCTTGCTTTTTCTGCAGCAGCAATGGTGGAGCATGTTGAAGGGGGTGGGGCGGTCTTGGATTTCGGGGCGGCGGCTCTGGTGGTCGGAGCGCGATGCTCGTGGGTGGAGCCCATGGCTTAGGTGACCATATATAGCCGTGTGGGCGGCGTGGTGGCCGGGGTGCAATGACCGGTGGCGGTGGTACGTCGTCTGTACATATACCAGGGGCGGTGAATGTTGGCCGAGGTGAAAACATGTTCTGTGTTCGGACAAATCGGTGTCGGTGAATTTGCCCCCTTCTTTAAGGCGTCGCCGCGGTCCTCATTGCCTGTTGTGTTGCTTCAGGGGGAACCCTGATTCTCGGATCGGGTTGTGCCGGTGCTCTGATGTTGTAACCTTCCTCAATGTGCCGCCTTGAAGCTCACGATTCATTCTATGCGGCTCCGTCTCTTCGTGGTTGTCTCACGGTTGAGGTCCACAGTAGCTCTTGTAGTGATACGGATGATGCAGCTGCGCTCAGCATCCATGTACTTAGTATTGAATATGTGCGTGTGCTTGTATCGGGTTGTTGATGGTCGTTGCTTTATGTATACAGCGGGGCATAAGCCTTTTGGGTAAATGGAGGGGATGAACTCTCCCACCATACACATGTCGCAAAAGGACAACCCTACCCTTTTTGGGTACACCAACAAGACAACCAACCAGCCAATCCTCCCGTTGAGCAGGCGCGCACGTACTGCGAACTACTCATCCAAAAAAGATCCCCTTTTTATTTCATTTCACCACCACCAACAACTCTTGATTGATTTGGTCCTCTCCTATCCATCCATCCATCCATCCATCCCGTCCCGTGCTACCAGTATACAAAATTGATTGATCGATCCATCATTTTCCATTTCTCCTTTAATCCTCTGACCAAATCGCCCACCGACCGCTTCCTCCCCCATCCCCCATCCCCATCCCACCACCGCAATGCCGTGCTCGCCTTCAATGGAGGTCGCCAGCGCGTCACGGTCGACCCTGTGATCCGCCGCGTCGCCCACTCCCCGGCCCTCCACCCGCGTCCGCTGCGGCCGGCGGCAAGGGTCGGCCAGCCCGAATCGAGCTTGTTCACGGCCGGAGAGCGGGGCGAGGTCCGGTCCGGTCCGGTCCGGGGTGCCGCGAGCGGTCCAGCGGGAGCAGAGTGCTCTGCCGGCCTCGGTTGAGCTCGTGGAGGTGGGATTGGGGTTGGGACTCCATCGGCGGTGAGTAATCCCAACAGATCCAGGTGGTGGTGGTGACTCGGTCCCCTTCCTTCTTACAGCTGCTAGAGCTAGCCAGGTACTACCCTTCTTCTTCTCTGTTACTCCCATACTTGACGAGTAGTCTTTTATTGCTACCAAAAATTCAAAATTTGTCTCAGATATGTGAAATGATATCCATTGCCGAGTCTACATCAGTTAGAAAAGAACATGCCAATCTTGTTTGCCCAGAGAGCCTGCTGAATCAATAAAAATGAGTGCCAATACTCCTTAATCACTTTGGAAGACATCGAATCGCATAACTTTGGATGGGATTTCTTTACTGTTTACATTTCCGGATGGCTTTTCTACATTTCGGATTTGATTGTTGTGCATGCCAGGAATGGCGACTAAGGAACAAACTCAGGTTTTGTTTTTTGGAATTGTTGTAGGGGTCGACGACGAGAAGGGGAACAGATACAAAAAGCAGGCTTCATTTGGTGCTAGATTGATATTGATAAAGTTGCATATATAGTTGTACCACGTTAGACTTCCGGACAAGAATATGTTTGGGATCCAACCCAGGGATGTGTCCGATGACGATTTCAACCCGAGGAGGAGGAGGTGGTCATTGTGGACCACGCCACCTGCATCCATGCCCACCACCAGCCACACTAGCACGCCCCGGAAGGGCCATGCCAACACCTACCACATGTCGGTCAAGTTTGAAGATCTCTGCGGCTTCATGGTGGAGGGCAATGTGGACGATGTCAACGTGCTGAACGAGGTGAGGGAGAGGATAAGGGAGCAAGGGAGGGTGTGGTGGGCGCTGGAGGCAAGCAAGGGCGCAAACTGGTACCTCCAGCCGAGGATCTCCTCCAACGGTGGCCAGGGTGTGATTAGTGTCACGTCTCTCAAGCTATCAGTGCTCACAAATACGGTTACATTGAGGAGGCTGATCAGGAAGGGGGTGCCGCCAGCGCTGAGGCCGAAGGTATGGCTGTCGGTGTCGGGTGCAGCCAAGAAACGGTCGACAGTGCCTGAGACATACTATGACGAGCTGATCAGGGCCACGGAGGGGAAAACCACGCCGGCCACTCGCCAAATCGACCATGTAAGTACATACCTTTCCGCATACCAGGAACACATTAAGAGTACAGAAATCTCTTTCTAGAGAATAAGAATATGTGCTTCTTAAAATTTCTAACGAGCAACCACCTGCAAGCATCAGATGACTTCATCCATATGAATACTTGTTTTTGTCTTAATATGTAGCTTTATACTGTTCTATCAAGATTGTTGTCCTCACTTATCAGCATATATTGGGCTTTATATAAACTAATTCGGTGAATCTGTGAAGTAAAATGGATGCTTTGCCATTATAGGATCTCCCTCGCACCTTCCCCTGCCATCCCTGGTTGAACAGTGAGGAAGGCCAGGCATCTCTTCGACGTGTACTTGTTGGGTATTCATTCCGTGATTCAGAAGTTGGATATTGCCAGGTAGCTGCAGTGCCAGGTTCTTGTTCATTAACTGTAATTTGTCTCACATAGCACCTCCTAACAGCATGTACTACAGGGTTTGAATTATGTAGCTGCTCTGTTGTTGCTCGTTATGAAGACAGAGGAAGATGCATTTTGGATGCTGGCCGTACTCTTGGAAAATGTTCTTGTCAGTGATTGTTATACTGATACTCTTTCTGGATGCCATGTTGAGCAGAGAGTATTCAAAGATCTGCTAGCCAAAAAATGCCCCAGGTATTTTTTTCCCCTTCAATTTTTATGCTAGTATTTCTCAGTGAGAATCATACCGTGATTGTGAACTATATTCGATTTTCTAAATGGTACAGGATTGCTGCTCATCTTGAAGCAATGGGCTTTGATGTTTCACTTGTTGCCACAGAATGGTTCTTATGTCTCTTCTCCAAAACATTGCCTTCGGAGGTTAGACAGTAGTTCACTTGGAATCAGTGTTTATCTTTTCGGTCCATGATTTGTGGAGAACTCACTGTAAAACCATTTAACAGTTACCATTTTTGTTGTTGTGAACAGACAACCCTCCGGGTGTGGGATGTTCTATTCAATGAAGGAGCAAAGGTCTTGTTCCATGTCGCTCTAGCAATTTTCAAGGTGTGTACTAAGAAAATCTCCTCTTTCCATGTTTTCCCAAAGTGTTTGGGTTTCTTCTGCTTGCTTGGCCTTACTTTGTTATCACTTTTCACAAATTCTTGAATATCTGCAGATGAGAGAGGACGATCTTCTACGCATCCAACATATTGGTGATGTAATTGATGTTCTGCAAACCACTGCCCATCACCTATACGAGCCAGATGAACTGCTCACGGTAAATATTCGTCGTTTTGTACCCACAGATACAGTATAGTAGTCAGGATGATGCACAATGTTATAAGCATATGGAGCTGGAACACCAAGAAATTACAGTAAAGTGAAAGTCACCAATAGTTTGGAGCTATCTCTGTGTAGCTTGTATACTAGATGTTGCATGCTTTAAAGCACTGGAGTCTGACTTATCTATGTTTACCATTTTCTTTCCTAGTTTGCTTTCGATAAGATTGGCTCCATGACAACGAACACGATCACGAAAGAAAGGAAACGGCACGAGACGGTGGTCATGGCGGAGCTCGACCAAAGAACCAGACGGCTGGGGTCGCTCAAGATGGATGCATGATGCGCAGAAAAAACATGTTGAGAGGCTTAGCTGAAGCCCTGTGTGTTTTGAAGGAAAGGCGAGACGACACTGTGAGTTTGCACTCAGTTCCTGGTCAGACTGGATTCTGCGACGAGTAAAAAACCCACTCGTGGTCCACTGAAAACAGGAATGTATTATGGGAAGTTGCCAAAACTGCAAATGTGGGTTTGTTTTTGGGACCTTCATATTTGTGTGTTTCTGTGCTCGTGCACGATGCCGTGGGAGCAGGTTCTGCCGCTGGTTGAAACCTGCACGAATCCGATGCTTGTCGGCGGCGCTCATGGCATTTTGCTTGATTTGTATTCCGGGTTTGTTGTGTGTGTGAAATGGAGCTAAAGAAATTTCTTCTGTTTTTACTAGTAACTTGATCTTGCTTCTGGCTTGAAGTTGTGACATGGATTTGATGTGGTTGACAGTTGAGAAAGCCAGGTTGTGAAGGTGTCCAAATTCTCAGTGCTCATGGCATTTGATTGACCTAGAAAACTGCGGGATTGTGTTTAGAAGCCGTTATTTTTGCTGTTAATCACCAAACGTTGAAGTACGATAGCATTGCAACTCTAAACAAGAAAATCAGAGTGGCGCAGCAGAAGCGTGGTGGGCCCATAACCCACAGGTCCCAGGATCGAAACCTGGTTCTGATAAGTTCTTTTTTATGTGATTTTTTACTGTTGGCTTCAGTTCAATATGATTGGGCTTTTTTTTTTGTTTTCTGAGGCGTGTATGATTGGGCTTGATGATGAGCAGTTGCGTGCATGGCCCAGTACGACGTGCCTCCTCTTCCTGACGTCAGCCGAAATTATTTTCTTCTCCTCATTTGTACTTTAGTTACATTTGATGCATACCCCTAAAAAATTTAAAATTAAATGCATATATTTTGAAAACCTAAATTTATTTATTGAATTTAAAATCACGAGCTTGAAAAAAAATCTTAACATAGTATAAAAAATTGTTACACAGTTTAAAAAAATGATGATATAACTTTCAAAAAAATGTTTCTGATAATGAACTAATATTCTCATGTTTCAAGAAAATGCATGTAATTAAACCTGCATGGAAGCTGAGGAACCTACTGATGTAAAATATTCATAAACATATTTAAAATTTGTGAACATTTTAAAAATTTATGAATATTTAAAAAAAACCCGAGGGAATAAAAAATCCGTCTGATGTAAAATCTCGGCCGGAAATTAAAAACCGTCCGTAAATCATTGTACTGTACACCAAAACCGATTGGACCGTATGGATCGTTCTCCTTCCGAACAGAGCGACGGAAATGAAAAACTGGCTGATGTAAAATATCGGTTGGGAAATAAAAACCTCCTGTAAACCATCGAACTGTACACCAAAACTGATCGGACCGACGAACCAACATGTGGTTGGATGGTAAGGAGGACAGTGGTATCCCCCGCCCACCAGAGTATAAGTCCTAAAATTGACATTGGTGCTCGCATTTTTCTGGATTTATTTAGGTTTCCGGCGATGTTCGTTCAGTCGGAGGAGACGTCCTCGTCGAGTACGAGGCGCCATTGATGACTTCAGAAAATCTCAAGATGCTATGTCGGCTCAGTCTCTTGAAGATGCTCATAGGGGTGTATATGAGTTTTTTTTAAGCAAAGGTAGCTAGGCTTTTATTAATTGGTAAAGATGTTTATAGGAAAAGCTATTGGGTCACTTCTGACGTGCCCAATCAAAGATGCCAACTCTAGGGAAGAGAGACACCTGACCTAGCTAGCCTATGAGCTTCAAAATTAGAAGCTCGAGGTTCAAACAAAAAATTATTGTAATTAGACATTGTAACAGTTTGCAACTAATCTTTGAGAACACTCCCATAGTTTCCTTCAACCCCTTGGCGAGTATGATTGATGACCTGTTTGCAATCTGATGCGATCTGAAAATGCTGCATGCCCAAGTCTTGCGCCAATGATAAAGCCTCTCGGCAGGCTAAAGCTTCTAGGAGTAGCAGGATCAGCGATGCCATGAATCACTAGCACTGAAGACCCAATATAGTAACCATCTTGGTCTCGACAAAAGATGGTCTCGATAAATTGTTGTTGTTGTGCCTACATTGTGCTCCAATGATAATCCAGCATCAACATTAATTTTTATTTGTTCTGCAGCCACTAGTAGAAAAAGACTCATTTGTCCCGGTTCTAGGGGGCCTTTAGTCCCGGTTCTGAAACGGGGACTAAAGGATCGGGACTAAAGGCCCCCCCATTTAGTCCCGGTTCTGTTACGAACCGGGTCTGGAGCTCCACCTTTAGTCCCGGTTGGTAACATCAATTGGGACTAAAGGAAATTTTACGATTTTTTTATTTTTTTTATTTTCCCGATTTTCAAATTTCTGAATTATTTTACAATTTAATCTCTAATTACCCCTCATCACTGCTCAATTTAATTTCCTGGTTTTATTCCCCATCTTTTCCAAGTCTGCACTTGTTGTTTTCCTGACAATAGTAAGATGTCAATCGTATTAACCCTCGGGAGTTTAGCTTGAGCATGAAGTCACACGTTTCACTGTTTGAGTCTTGAACTATTATTCTAAAAAACAATAAATATTTAGTAACACTAATATTTCTTGAATAAGTAGTTTGACCACAGTTTGACCAGATTTGACAAAAATTCAAAAAAACCAAAATAATTATTTAGTAACACTAATATTCTTGAATAATTATTTAGTAAGACTAATACTTCTTGAATAAGTAGTTTGACCATAGTTTGACCAGATTTAACCAAAATTCAGAAAAAACTAAAATTTGAGCATAATTTTTTCCTTTTAGAGTTTGAGGATTCTAAAAATTTGCAAAACGGCCTATGGCGGTCAAAATCGGATGCGGATTTTCGTGCTGAACATTTTGATATATTATACTTTTTTTCCGACATCATATGCAAAAGTTATAGCCGTTTTACCTTTTCATAACACTTTTTTTTGCAAAACATGTCCAAATTTAAGTTTTTTATTTTTTCTAACTAGTAGATGTAGTAATATAACTACATCTCGAAGGATTTTATTTTTTGAAGTTTTTATCATTTTCTTTTGTTTATTTCAAAACTGAAATGGCGATACAGGGGGGGGGGGGGGTGGAGGAGGTAGAGTTTGAGACACGAACTCCTTTAGTCCTGGTTTGAGACACGAACCGGGACTAAATGGCATCGCACCCTTTAGTCCCGGTTCGTGTCTCAAACTGGGACTAAAGGTCTCATTTGAACCGGGACTAATGCCTTTAGCCGCTCGAACTGGGATTAATGCACAGATTAGTCCCGGTTCGTAAAGCAACCGGGACTAATGTGTATATTGAGCTGTGACCGAAGCTCTGTTTTCTACTAGTAAGCAGACAGGATCCAACGATGTTGCCCATTATTGCATGTAGTCCGAATCATACCACGTGCTTCTAGTGTTCCCGAAAGTCGATCCAACTCCGAGATAAAGCATGAAACAAATCTATGTGTTTGATAGGGACTCTAATTAATCCCCTCAAGAATAAGTTTCCTTCTCGCATACCATATTGCCCAAAGAGTGATTGACATCTGTGTGAATTCATCATGACTAGGACATCTATCATAGAAAAAGAGTCAGTTCTTCACATCTAATTCCGTTGTTGCGATCATGTGTTCCAAAAGGTCATGGTCCATTAAAACCCATACACAACGCGCCATGGTGCACTCCATGAGGCTATGACGCCATGAGTCTTGAGCCCCACATGCAAAACACTAGTCATGGTGCGACATTTTCCTGTGCTTTCGAACATCCTCTGTTGGCAACGAATTATTTGACAATCTCCATAAGAAAACTTTTATCAGCATAAGTAGGGTGTGCATGAGTGCGTTTATAGAAACGAATGTATTCGTGTATGTGAGCGACTTCGATTGGACCGTAGAGGTCGTTCTCCTACCGAACATAGCGCACTATAGCTTATGGGCCGTCCTTACCCTCGCATAAAACGGAGGAGTCAGGAAGGAGAGCTCCTCTTCGGCGCCCTCAGTGCCGCTTACGGCAGAGGGCGCCTGAAGGTGCGTGATAGTGGGCCAGCCCAGCATTGCTCGCGTCCATATGCTAAAAAAAGAAACATCAAGAAAAATATGAAAGAACTAGGATTCGAACCCACATGCCATTGCGAGGAAATTGCCGCAGTGATCATTGCACCACGATGAATTTGATGTGTTTGATCCGAGAATAGTTTATATGACCATTGTTTCCATACCAGTATATTCTTTTTAAAGAAAAAGTAAATTTGAAAAAGAAAACACATTTTTTGAGAGTTGATCGATTTAAAAAAAAATCATGGATTTTCAAACAAATGTCCACAAAAATCGAAAATATCTCATCAATTATGAAAAAAAGTTCACCGGATTTTGAAGAAAAAATCATGGATTTTAAAAAAAGTTCATCGATTTTTATAGAAAAAGTTAAAAAGGTTCACCAGATTTTGAAAACCGTTCACCGATTTTAGTAGAAGTTCATCGATTCCATACTAATTTGGAATAAGTTCAGGTATTTGAAAAAAGTTCATCGATTTTGATAAAAAAAGTTCATCCTGAAGCTTTATTATTAGGTAGATATAATGTATCTGCAAAAAAAGCTTAATGGACCAGCTTACCGTCACATGTGGTTCGCGTGTCGATGGAAAAAGATTAACAAGGCCCAGCCTGAAGCAGGGCTCATTGGAATCTCTATATAGACGGCACGTTGCAATTTGAATATCCTATTCCCCGCTTATAAAACCTGACGAAACTAAAAAACAAGATGATTTAAAAATTCAGTAACATTTCTTTCATATTCATTAACATTTTTTAAATTTTGTGAACATTTTATGAACAGTTTTTGGAAATTCGACAAAACTAAAAGACCGGCTGATGTAAAAATTTAGGAGCATTGTTTTCATATTTGTAAACATTTTTACAATTTGTGAAAGTTTTCAAATTTATGAACAATTTGTTTTATAAAACCTGACTGAACTAAGAAACTGGCTGATGTAAAATATCGGTTGGGAATTATCAACCGTGTGTATACTATTTATAGCTTATAATGGGCCGTCCTAAACGTTGCAATTTGGCCATCCTAAACATGCTTTTCGTGTTCATTTAAAAAGTCATGGCAGGGTCGACAGGGTGGGCGGCTGTGGCGGAGGAGGCGGTGGGGTCGAAAGAATTAGCCATGGCCCGGGCGGCAGTCGGCGGGCGACTGGCGGGCGGGCGAAGGAAAATAAAAGCGGTTAGGCAGTTGACACACAACCGTACATCTTGTGGAGGTGAGGGTTGTATTTTACATCTTCTGGTGATGGATATGTAAGTTTACATTTACATCATCTGTTGAAGAGGGGTTTTGAGATTTCGGAGATGAAAAACTATTATTTTTACATCTACATCATCTACTGAATATGCTCTTAGCTTTGCAAATATAACCCCATCGCGCAATGCAAGAGCTTCAGAGATTAGCGAATCAGTAATACCTGAATATGGTTTACACCAAGCGGCCATGAAACCGGAGCAGGACCTGGGCACACCTCCTGATCCTCCCCTGCGAGCGTCCGTCGAAATCCCTTCTGTCCCACCCGTGCGATCCAATTTCTCCGGTCCCACCCGTCAACCTCGGGTGCCAGAGGGGAAATTATCAAATGGAGAAGGAAAGTGTGGCTTATATGATCCAATTTATGAACATTCATAATAGCTTAATGGGCCGTCTTTCGCGTAAAGATTAATAAGGCCCAGCCCGAAGCAGCAGCGGCGATTAGGAATAAAATGGAGGAATCGGGCAGGCCTCGACCGTGGACGGCGACTTAGGGTTAGCTTCATCGGCCTTGGCGGCGACGGCGACGGCGACGGCGACGGCGGGGAATTGGGATTGATGGCGTGCGTAGGGGAGGAGGAGTTGAGTTGGGAGGACCTCTTCTTTAACGAGGCGGCGATGCTGGCCGCGGCGCAGCAGCAGGAGGAGAAGAAGGCGCGGGAGGCAGAGGAGAAGGCGCGGAAGGCGGCGGAGAACCGGCGGCGACGCCTAGCGCACCAGCAGGTCATGGCATCGATCCTGGAGCACGACCCCAAGACGAAGCGCATGGTCTACACCCGCTACTCCTTCAACGACTTCTCGGTCTTCGACATCAACGCCGAGTGTAAGTCCGCCATCAAAACCTAGACCCCGACCTGATTCTATTTCAAAGGCATACATTTCCAACTGTGTATGTATGTATGTATGTATTTTGTATTTATATATGTTTCTTTCAAGTTGTTTTCACGATTGCTAGCCTGATTGCTGGAATCCCCCATACATACATATCTAGTTATGTTTAGAATTGCACAATGTTCAGTCCCATATTTCACAATTCAGAACAATTGCACATGATGTGTTGTTGATTACTGCTCATTTATTGGCTCAATGTTTAAAATGAATATACTACTCCATCCGATCCAAATTAATTGACGCGGTATCTATACAACCTCTATACAATGTTCTATACAGGCTGTGTCAATTAATTTGGATCGGAGGGAGTAATAAGAGTAGATAGATTCCTGTCTATAGACCCAAAAAAGATTTGCGTCCAGTGCAACTCTTATCTTTTTGCATATCCTTTCTTGTTATGCTTGCTGACTCAAAGCCTGATTAATTGTAAAATTTAACAGAAAATGTTTCATTCTTTCCACGTCTTGTTATTTATTTGTCTCATGTTGTTTGCATCAACTATTTATGCTATTATTGTTCAGTGATTTGATTTGTACTGCTTAAGTGAAACAAGAATAGTTTGCTGTGTCGAGAGGCAAACATGATTTGAAAACTGAATTTCTTGCAGTATGAATATGACTAGGAAATCTGAATTGTATCCTTGTCGTGCTGCTGCGGTGCATTTTATGCTTTACATAATTCTTTTTGCCCCTCACAACTAGCTTATGCTTTTGTTTTTCCATCGCAGCGCCTATCCCTCCAATGCGATACACCAAGAGGTATGTAGATCGTTTGAAACTCCAAGACACTGCAAACATACTTACTGTCAAGATAGTCTCCTCGGATAAAGGCTTCCCAATCGATGTGTATGGCACTATCATCGCTAGAGACAGCATCGACCACAAGTGCATGTACCTCTTTAACCGCACCAGGGACAATTGCCAACCTATCAAGTCAAGGGTACGTACGTCTTTGCTTCAAAATCACTGCCTATGTGCCTCTTGATATTTTTTTAGTTTGTAACTCTGTTGCATATTCCGTTGCAGGCTTTATTGGTATTTGGATTTTCATAATCTAATCTTTTGAGCTATTGCTTTTCACAGGATGAAAATTTGATCTTAACTGGCCCAGGTCGTGGTCTGGTATTACTTGATTTCATATATCTGGAGATAGATCTTAAAATCAAGGTTGGTGAAGAGCCTCTAAGCGAGCAAATCAGCAAGGGTTTGCTTATGATTGATGGACGAGTTCTGCCTAGAGACGAAAAGGTTGCTGTTGGACATCAAACTCTTGAGAGCTGGTTTAGTGTTGTGGACGTGAGGTATGCAACTCTTCTTAATGCTATCGAGGGTACATTCGAGATCAAGTTACTCGAGGGATGTTTTTATGGAAAGATCGTGGCTGGCATAGAGGGCATAGAGCCTAGGATTGTGATTTATAATAGTGAGGAAGACGGTGTGGTGTCTTGTGAAGACTGTGCAGTTATCACACTCAGGCGGCGTGTCATGACCCCCCGTCTGAATGGTATGCTCACATTTGGCTTTGCAGTCTCTGGTGGTGGTGTTGTTGCTGCTAGACAATGGAACGTTGAATTCACACCACGACACCGTGGTGAAGATAAAAAGGAGATCTCTTGTGGTACTGCCAAGCTTCAAGTGAAGGTCTTCTGGTCCATGCTGGACTATAGGCCGTATATCCTGTAGTAACATGAGAAACTAAGTTTTTTTTTTGAGTGTACATGAGAAACTAAGTTGTTGTGTAATGAAGTGAGGTTTGTGTTATTATGCTTCAAAATGATTTAAGGCGAAGTATCCAGTGAAAATAGGTGTTTACTGAAAATCTGAAAATTCTGTCGTGGTCCATCAGATATATGCTGAACGGCACCGATCAAAGGTCGGATCTCCAACGATCCACTTAAAAACTCAATTAGTGGATAACCCCTGTGCTCTTGGTGATTAACCAATATCATGTGGGGATTGCTTGGCCCAACTCCAATCTAACTCTTCCAGGGCTGACTCATGGGGCTGCTGCCGCCGGGAACGCCACGGCAGTTTCGAGGCTTACTGCGGCCGCGAGGCACGAGGTGGGGCGGACACAACCGGCGGTGACGTGGGCACGCACCCGTCAGAGCTAGCTCTCATCGTCAGGAAGGTTTCCCAAGGACCCAAGGCAAGGACGCTGCCCTGGCTGAAGGCAAGGATATCCTTGGCATCTTCTCCGGCAGCTTCACCGACAACGCAGAACGTGCGGCGGAGGAGTGGGATTGCGTAGGTGACGTGCACGCGACAGACCGCAAGATAACTCCAAATGGTAAAGAAAAGTTAACTCCAGTGTCACACAAATATCACTACGATTGCCTAATCTACACTAGCTAGAAACCGCCATTAAGATATTTGTTAATGTATATACGATTTACAAATCTATACCATTATATATATATTAATATAAAAAGATATACGAACACAAGTGTGTGCATGCAAATATATGTGTATGTATTATATAAAAGAATTTTTGAACCAAAAAGATTTTTTTGACATCATACATTTTAAATTTTGCAGCAAATTTGCAAGGATATACAGGTCAACTCTACAACAAAAATAATCTCTCCCTAATAATAAAGCACGGATTGACTTTGTCGAGTTCACCATTATAATACGCTTTCTTCTCATGTCATAATACGTTTTTACAATTTGTATGGACAAAATCGTAATATAAACGAGGTGGTACTAATAGCATGTTGGTCAGGCTGTCCGTTGGCCAGCTCGGCCCAGCAATGCAATGTGAGCGAGGAGGTACTTGGGCCTGCAGGATGTCCATTGGCTAGCTCGGCCCAGCTCCAGTATAACACTAGCAAGAAAAAAGATACTTGCAAGAGGAATTGAAGAGTCAATATCATTGGGAGTCATACAACTTGCGTTTGATGTGTAGTTTGGTTCTAAAACTTGCAAAATACGGAATTGCAATCATATAATTTGTTCGCACATTCAAATACGGTACTTCCTCTCGTATCTGGATGTATGGCCTGCACATGTGGCCTACCAGCATGGCGTAGGCCCACCTGTGAGTGGCGGCTGGAAGCATTTTTTTCCAGATAACTCCTTTGCATTTTATTTACTCACGTACAAAATCAGTCAAATAAAATGAAAAAAAGACACCGCAGTGTGGATCAAACGAATGATCCCCTACTAAACGACTAGTATGGATAGCCACCAGACTAATCATGACTCTTGTTAAACTTTCACAACTATACATGATATGTCCTTTGAAGACCATACAAAATAATATCTAAATCTGAATGGAAGATTGTGAGCCCCATGGTTCAAACCTTTGTGTCCTGCTGGTGGCTGGCTGCATGTGCATGGGCTAACCATCTGACCATGATGACACTTGTTACTATAAAGGGACCAAATCTTTGTTGTCTAATTTTTTTTCTTTTACTTATGTAAGAAAACAACATATATATTTTTTAAAAAATTAACAATTTATATTCTCATGTATTTTGTTTTTTCTTTATGTTGCCTTTGTATTTTACATTGTTCACAATTAGCTGAAGACAGACTAGATTTTTGTTTCTTAGAGATAAATATAGATAAAAGTGTTTTGTGTTGTATAGTTTCAAGTTTATGAGCCCCAAGTCCAGCCAGCTATATATAAATTTTCTTTTGTGGGAAAGCTATATTTAAAAGTTAGGTACTGTGTGCAAATTTGTAATCTTAGCCACCCTTTTATTATCTACTAGGGATACTGCCAGCTCAACCTAAATATAGTAAGTAATCTTAAGCTACATCACGATGAAAAGTTTCACTATTCCACAGAAAATTTAGAAAAAACATAATTTAGTTTTGGATAGACATGACATAAGAACTGACAATATAAAAATAAAATTTGTGAGGTCTGACAGCATAAATGTTGTTTGTCCATTTAAAACATGAAGTGTGATAAGTTATCCCACTCACACGCGACCTTCATTCAGAAGGTAACAGGTTCGAACCATGGTGCTCGCGTCTTCCGTCTAGATTTAAAATTTAGTATAATTTGTACAGTCCATATTTATAGGATATATAGTTGTTTTTGTAAATACTAAGCATCTAGCCTGCTTTGTCTGGTGGTAATGTATGTGAGTAACTGGGCTGCAGATTGTGGGATCAAATCCCTATTGTTGAAATTTAAATTTTATTTGAGGAATTTTGTGTGTAAATAAATAAAATGAAAGGGAGTTATCTGAAAAAAAATGCTTTCGGTCATTGACAGGCGGGCCTACGCCATGCTGGCACGCCACGTGTGCAGGCCGTACATCCTGAAATGGTAGAAAGCACCATATTTACACAATAAGACAAATTAAGTGACCAAAATTCCGTATTTTGCAAGTTTTAAAACCAAACTGCACATCCAGCACAAGTTCTATTACTTGCACTGATATTACCTCGGAATTGAACTCACAACGTTCCAGCCGATACGTTTGACGCCAACCAACTGAACTATGTCCATCTATGTTGTTTTGATACGTTTGGTCTTATTATCAAATATTACCACCTCGACTTTTTACAAGCACAACCATCAATTTACATACGCGTTCAAGTTACCTGTCATCAATCATCTTAATAAGTCGGCTTGGAAATTGGTGATCGGAGGATGACGAGTGGGTGCCCAGAAAGGAAGTAATGAAGGAAGGAAGGATTCTTGAAAAAGGAAGAAAACATCAAGGATAAATATGGCGCAATCAAACAAACGGGGCAAGGAGGAATCGGTACTATGTGGGATAATTAAGAGACGGCCTAATTGGATGCTTTAGAAAGATGGGCAATTAAACAAGGCAATTAAGAGATATTCCTTCCTAAGACACGCCTGCATAATATAATACGATTCCTAAAATGCACGGTTCAGAAATATGATGGGCAATTAAACAGTGGTATTAAAAGAGATGCCTCGGATAAATAAGAAAGGGATTCATGCATACTTGCATTGCACGTTGTGTAGATGAGGTATGATGGGCAATTAAACAGCGATATTAAAAGAGATGCCTCGAATAAATAAGAAACAGAATTCAGGCTAATTAAGTGTTGGGGCAGATTTTGTGTGCTAGATGATCACAATTTTGTGTGCTAGCTGATTACAAATTTATATATATCTATATCTATATGTATACCTATTATTAAAGCAAGGTGATATTCTTGGTTTCGTCCTGCATTTGATTCTACTTTACGTGAAATACGTGCGGTGGTATTAATTTTTACAGCAAAGTTTCGTATCGGCTATTGAAAAGGTTCATATAAGCTGAGTCGGGCCTGTATGTCTTTTTTTGTCAATAGTCCCTCCTTGCTCAGTTAAACTGATTACCACCAGTTTATATACTTTCTCAAATGATTGCCATTAGTAGCCTTGGGAAATAATGCACATTTTCGAAAATGCTTAAAAATCATCCGAATATTAAATAATTTTCACAATTTTTAAAAATATTCGACAATTTATAAAAATGTTCATGAATGATCGAAAGTATGTAGTTAAACAGTAATGCTTCTGAATGTTTGTGACTATATACCCGCGTGAATTTTAAAGAATTAACTGCCGGGGTGGATTGAAATATTATGGTATGTTTTTAAAATACGCTTCTTGACATTCAGAATAATTCTTTGAATTACCAAGTTTTTTGACAACCACAATATTATTTCAAAAATGTGCACATTGCTTTGATTTGTGAATAAATTTTGAAAAAAGAAACATTTTCATGTATTTGTGAACAAATTTTCGAAATCACGCGATGAGGCGTGAATAAATGTGGTCATCGTGATTGAACATTATGATTTTTTTCCCCGTTGCAACGCACGGGCCCTTTTGCTAGTATAAAATATTTAGAAACATTGTTATCTGACTAACTACGATAGTTAATAGTAAAAATTATACCAATTAATTTTTAACATGGTAGAATTAATTTGAAATAAACATAAAGGTTTAGTATGAATAAATTATTGTTCTATAGAGCCCCGGGTTTAAAAATTATTTTGGACCGACTCAGTGCGTGCTTCTACTTTATTATATGTGAAGAAATAATTTTTTCTATTACAACTTTTTTTGGTCCAATTGTGGAAAATATAAATTTAATTAACTAGATTATTGTGATTATCCGTCGTCAAAGTGCTCTAATGTGTTACCCCTACATTATCCGACCTCTAAAGTCAATAAGATAACTGCAATTATCAAATTGTTCTATGAAACCAATAATAGATTGGTTTTGTCCGATTGCTTTATATTTTCCGAGAAATGCAAGATCTTGTATGTACATATCTCTAGCAACTTGGGTAATCTGTCTAATTATCACATTAATAAAAAAATTCTAATTCATTATAAAAGAAGACAATAAGAATGAAGTTGCTAAAGTTGAAAAAAATATTGATTGCTTTGTCACCCTACAATAGAGAGATATAGGACAACTATAACATACTTGTCCTTACCAAATGACGATTTTATTGGAATTGCAGTGGCTTCGATGAGACTCTCCGCAAGTCCGCATGTGCTTGCGGGGTTGCATGATCACGCTCAACGTTAACAGGGTCAAGGTCACGTCAAGCCCTCTAGTATCAATACCGAGGCTATCTCCTCGCTCTCTCTAGCATTGGTGTTCATTGATGAGATACCAAAGGAAGCGAAGAAGGACCACATCATCATAGCAGTCTAGGAGGCCATAAGTAAGATGGTGGCATTAGATGAGTGGTCACTAACGAGGGAGGGTCCTGTGCGTATCCAGGTTCTATGCTCGGACCCATCCAAGATCGTGGGAGCTTGTCCTTCAGCTAGACTTGGAGGGCCCTTAGGCTCCCCCTGCCCTCAACAGGCCGACCTTCCGCTCAATCTGTCCGATGGTGGCGGCGACCTTCGGATGGCAATTCCTCTAGTGTGGAGCCTATTCAGGGGGACCCACCTTTGCTAGCAGTTACCTAGTCGGCACACACCTTATCGACTATTTGATAGCCCTCTTGCATCCAAAGTCAGTCGCCTCTTCTTCCTCCTTAGCATTTCGACACCCCTCGCCCCTGTTCAAGAAAACACAGAGGGGAAAAAGTCCATGAGAGAGGGCAATATTTGTACCCCTTCCTCCTTAACGTTAATGCATCTATACATAAGTGTTACTTTCCCGGTGAAGACCATCGGTATGTAGGTCTGAGTGCCATATGCATCTATACATAAGTGTTACTTTCCCGAAGAGAGAGAGAGAGAGAGAGAGAGAGAGAGAGAGAGAGAGAGAGAGGAGAGAGGGGGAGAGAGAGGGGGAGAGAGAGAGAAGGAGAGGGAGAGAGAGAAAGAAGGAGAGGGAGAGAGAGAGAGGGAGAGGGAGATAGAGGGAGAGAGAGAGAGAGACTGCCTGAATCCGGACTCCCCATCTCCGCGCCGCCGCTCTACTCACTGCCCGACTCCGGGCTCCGATTTAATTGATGTATAGCCTCTGTTTATGTATGATATGAAGAATGTTTAACTGAACCCTGAACCAACTATTCAGTCATTGTTCCTGCCTAATTCTATATGTATTATCGATTTGAAACTGAAGCATTTTTATGTCAATTCATTTCATATTGCAAAAAGAGAAGATGAAGAGATATTTGTCGGCAAGTATTCATGAGAATGATATTTTATATGGCTTTCGAGCTTTTATAGGGACCACAGAGGGCTTTTAACTCCTTGTAGAGGTAAGTTTTAGATTTTAATTAATCTTTATTATTTCACTATGTTTATGCCTTTTCTTATGAGATTACACGTTTGATGTCTTGAAGGTGTTGCTTCTTCTTATGCCGTTGCTCATGTTATGGGGGGGGGGGGGGGGCGCAAATGAAATAAACAAAACTGATTTGGTACTCTTTTATATCGCTGTATTATCTCTAGTTTTATCATGTTTTTCTCTTCTCTTGGATTGTTAAGCACTAAGGTTAAATTCTAGATTTATTGAACAATTGAGATTTATTTTGTTTGTTATTGCATATGATCTTTTTTAAATATCATAATGTGTTTTTGGGTAGCTACAAGTGCCAAAGTTTTTCCTTGTTGCCGAAAGAAAATTGGGCCCGGGCTTTGCTTCAATCCTGGCTCCGCCACTGGTTGTAATGTGAGTAGGATACGTATAGTGTCGGAGTCGGACACGGTATACCCTTCGCCTCTTATATATTAGGAGGCACTCCACGTTGTAAGCTATGACAACTGATAGCGACAGGCATGCAAGGGGGAGCCGGCGGTTTGTGCTGGCGCCTGGGTTGCCGGTGTTGAGTGTCCGGATAGGAAGAAGCCGCGCGAAGTCGCGATCGCTTTGTATGTGTCGAATATTGTGTACAAGTTGGATTACGTTTGGACTTGGTGTTGTAATGTGGGTAGGATATTTACAGTGTTAGAGTCAGACACATTGTATCATTGGCCTCTTATATATGAGGAGGCAGTTCGCCGAACCTCGTTAACAAAACTTGTTCTTGTCATTCACCATCCTGCCAACGCCTCCATCAGTGCAGCACATACGTACACAACAAACACCAACTGGTTAGACCACGCGCCCCTAGAAGCTAGGCAGCCATTCCAGACCACGCCATCCTGCGAGCCCCCCCCATCTCAACGATGCACATAAATATTTCAGTTTCTGCTAGTGAAGCATGATCAGTGCAGACTAAAAACAGCACAAGCAAAATAGGCAACAAGGTGGCTAATTGAAGTTCCAAGATATAAAATATGCAACCTTTTGGTCTTAGATTACATATATGCCACTTCAACAATCCAAAACACTGATGTTCGCAAGAGAAATTCTGCCCGAATGAGGGCAAAGCTTCTTGTTATTTTACAGAGCTGACAAACTTTAAAGACTACGAATCGCTTAATCCGGAAGTTCCATGGTTTAAGGACAAAGCACACATGTCCTTTCAGATTAATATAGGTAAGACACGCGAAATATACTGAAATTATGATGACACTGGCAATGTAGATCGGTATAGCCGAGCGGCACTCTCCATATATACAGCACCCCCATTGCATTCATATACCCTGCAAATCAGTATATGAGATAGGGAGTTTTGTCAGATTATAGTAGGAACCAAAGACGGGAGAACAACAAGACTAAGGGTTCACGACCAGGACCAATAGGATTAGAACAGAAAGATCTTCCAAGAAAAAATTGAGTGCTGCATTTGGATAATAAAAACATGTTGAGCTTTTTCATACAACTGAAAGAAGAGATCAAAGTAGTACAAGAGCATGAATAGTTTTGGCTCGTACGTACCACTTTGACCTCCGCTCTTGACGACGGTGCTGTGCCACTTTACACATATGATATGCTAATATCTGGGCTTCCAGGATGTTTGCTGATGGCCACCCTGACGGCAGCCTCCAAACTCCGCATGTCCCACGTCGTTGGAAGCTCCTCCACGTGTGGCGGTCGAGAACGTAGGAACCTAGAAAGGAAGTCCCTCCGCTTGTAAATATGCACCTTACATGCATTGAGGCTCCGCAGGTGCTCGATGCCATCAAGTATACCATCGCTTTGCCGGGCTGCTTGTGCATAACACTGTATGGTGAGACTCTGAACCCTCGGCATTGCCCCTGCCTCGAACTTGAGGCAAGGCACTAGAGATCTGAAACAAAAATCCGTGAGATTTGGGAACACTCCACCGGGAACAACCACGCCTTCTTCCGGAACATGCTCCGTAACGTGCAACCTAAGGTGCACCAGCAAGGTCAGCCTGGCAAGAACCTCAACACCATCCCTCTGCAGAGACACAACTTCAACTTCCAAGCTCCTGAGCATGTCGAGCTGGGCGATCCAATCAGAGACAGTGGAGAAGGGGCATTCCAGCACGTGCAGTCTCTGGAGATGGCGTGGAGGTGGGGACCAACAAGTCAAGACGTCAACGTTGAGGGAACCCCTGATAGTTAGGGACTGAAGGCTGCCCAGCCTGCGGAGGGAGGAGAGCAGAGAATCGCAAGTATCTCCGATACCATATTGGCAACGGAATAGTTGTAATTCCCTTAGATTGCTCAGATCACCAAGACTCTTCATTCTATCCACATCATCCAGAATTATCTCGAATTCAACCAAAGTACGGAGAGATGTCATCCTGCCGATCCCACCAGTCAGATCCACACCTGCCGGGACAATCAGATGCCACAGTGTGGAGGGTAACTCGCCAACATCTAGCTTTAAATGATCATAACCTGCATCAACTATCTCCAATGTCTTCAATTGTTGTAATGTTCGCAGTTGCTTCAGCAGTTCCTCGTACCGAGCGCCTCTGGTCCTCAAATATCTCAGCTGAAAAAGGCTGCTTATGGAAGATGCATCGTACCGCTCTCTCTTGGAGTCATAAAAATCAAGATGTAGAACTCGCACAAGTTGAAACTTGGAGAGAGAAGGCATGCAATGGGCAGGACCCCAAAAGTTAAATGACCTGGCTTGGGTGAGATCCATGTTTTCTACAAGGTCGTTGCAATCTGAATTTCTGACTTGGAGAGATAACCGACGTACCGCCAAATGTCCGCTCGGGCTATGCGGGTCATTGATTATAGTAGTAAAGTTTTCTTCTCTGGACTTCAGTATGATAAATTCAAGCATTAAATCATGCACCCGACAAGACAAGACATGCCCGCAGTCATCCAACTCACCTATCTGGATCATGTTTTTATTGATGAGCTGACTCAGGTAACTTTCTGCAAGCTCTTCTGGACCACCATAACCATGCTTTTCAGGAATAAATCCCTCGGCTATCCATCTCTTCACCAAATCGTCCTTAAATATTTCAGAATCTTCTGGGAAAATTCCCAGATATAGCAAGCAGGTCTTAAGGTCCAGAGATAAATCTGTATATCCAAGATTAAGCACATGTCTCATGCACCCTAAACCAGGGTTTGCTTCCAGTTGAAGACCTAAATAATTATGTATCTTCTCCCAGATTTCCCTTGAGTTTACCTCTTCATGGCTAGCCAAAATGCTGGCCACACTAAGTATGGCTAATGGCACCCCTCCACATTTCTTTATAATTCCATCTGAAACACTCTTCAGTTGCTCCGGACAAGCATCTTCAGTGTGAAAAATCCTTCTATGAAATAATCTCTTTGAGTCAAGATCATTAAGAGGTTTGATCTTGTAGACATGGCCGCGGAAAGAAGAACAGCAATGCCGAGCAACATCTTCATTACGTGTGGTTGTTATAACTCTACTGCCAAGATTATTTTCCACAAATAAACATTTAATAACGTCCCAGGCTCCACTTGACCACAAATCATCAATCACGATAAGGTATCTGTCGAACAATACGAAACACAATTTATCACACTAATAGAGTTTCAAAGTGCAATAGATTATTAATATGTGTAACTATGGGGAATTAAAATAAATTTTAGCCAAATGCATCATCGTGAATTATGCATATTTTCAAGAACCCCTGCAGGGGTTAGATAAGCGTAATTTTGGCTGCATATGCAACATCCATGAATGATTACAAAAAATACATTCAGTATAGAGTCGCAGATTTCTATTTATGTGGTTAAATGATACCGAGATTGATTTCACAGACGAGGACAAGTCTAGACCTATATAAATCCGTGATGTGATGACCATTGTAAGACAGCCCAAGCGGTCAAAAACCAAAGTGCAAGTAAGAGGAAATATGAGGCTAGGTTTTCTACGGAAATCCAATTTTGCTCTTGGGAGCATGTGCTCCTGCATGCAAAAAATGATTTTTGAAATGTCAAAAAAAATCCTAACATTTTTTTATGTATTCACAGCCTCATCCAACTGCTATCTGCAAAGTTTTATTCAAACGGGTTAAACATTTTGGCCCGTGCGAAAAACAAAACAAATTGAAGACCAAGTGTTGCCCAAAAATGTCACCCAAATTTCTTTTTTCACCGACGAAACAATACTGCTCCATTTCACATGAAAATTGTCAAGCATGCTTGTGACACTAACACGAACATCCACAAAAAAATTTCAGAATAACCATTTTACCACTTTTTTTTGAGGTACTGTTCATCCGGGGGCAAATGCTCCCGGGAGCCAAAACGCCATCCCCGGTTTTCTAGCACTGTGTTAATTTATATATAAGACAATAATCTAGATGTCATAAAAGGTGTGTGAGAGGCTTGTTAGTGAGCCACAATCACATGTACTCTTTTAAGGTTGTGCTTAAAAAATTCGCGATATGATTAGCTAAATATTTCCCTTTTTGCCATGATTGTTTGTTGTCGTTATTTTGATAATCTCTATGGGATTCATCCTCTTTGATGTTTGGTGAGAGAGTGTTAATCACTTTGGACTTCTTTGAGCCCGGGCTTAAATAATTTATGCTTCGCTTACTTAAATCTTTCTTTGTATGGTCATGTTTGTTCATTATAATTATTTATATCAAGATTAGGACATCGCTAACTATGCAAGCTCACAAATTTTAATAGAAATTTCACACTGATGCAAGTGATAACATGGATGAACAAGGACGCCAATATCTTAAATATGGAAACGCAATTTTAGATTGTTAATGGCACTAAAAATCATATATCTTTATGTGTCATTCAGTTGATACTTTTAAAAATAGGAAATATACTGATTTTCTATGTGGGCCATGACGAATTTGGTTTATAAAAAACAATTAATGGTAAAGATCTGCGCTAGGTAGATTTAATAATGACACTACACTGCCCTCCTATTCTGCACACTAACCTAGCCCAATAAGAAAAATTAGCAAGCAAATAGAATTAATTGCAAACGACTGTAAAGAAACTGGCTGTATCTCCACTGGGCAAATCTTCCAAGGTTACCAAGGTTATTCATACTTCATAGTAGTACTCCTATTTAATCATACTGACATACAGCAAGTCTCAAGTGACCAAGTGAGCATACCTTTTGTCTTGGAGACGTGTCCTGAGTCGGTCGATGAGCTGGGGCTCGTCATTCAGGCTTGAAGGCACCGAGCCCCAAACTCCTTTGTGTATATCTGACAATACCTTGACCATGTTTGGATTTTGAGAAACCGACACAAAGGCCGTGCAATCGAAATCTCTTCTGATCTTCTCATAGACTTGTTTCGCGAGGGTTGTCTTTCCCATGCCCCCAAATCCAACAACTGACACCACCTTCAGTTGCCGTGCGTTCTCCTCCATCCTTAGCAACTCCGCGAGCTTGCCCTTTGGGCCATCTATGCCGACAAGGGTGGCAGGATCTGCATAGAGTGCCTGCAGACGAGGGTCAATTTTCGCATGGTCCTGAGGCCGAGGAGAGCCAAGGCGCTCCTCCAACTTATATCTACTGTAGCAGTTTCTTGCTTCCACCACCCGAGCCTTGAGTTCTTCGATCCGCTTGCCAATCTTGTAGCGCGACTTGAGCTTCTTGAGCCTGCGCTTATACCAGCCCTTGGCGGTACCGCCATCGAGCTCATGCGTAAAGATGTCGATGCAGTCTTCCATATCATAGGAGAGCTCACGCACCTTGTCACGCCACTCCTTGTCTTGCACATCGAGATCCTCCACCCCGGACAGCTTCACGAGCAGAGCATTCATGCTGCTCATCTCATCTTCCATGGACGAGATCTGCTTCTCCACGCCCCACGACAGTTTGTACTTCTTCCCCAGCAAGGCGGCGAGTTTGGGCAGGAGCGTCCTCATCGCTCCCGTCACAACAGCGCCCGCCACCATCCCCTCCATCGGAGGGATCTGCCGGATTTTTCCTTCCCACGGCAAAGCAATGCAAGAACAGTATATATGCACTGTGTATGAGGTTGGATGAGGAGGAAGAGCGAGTGGTATGGGAGCAATGATTGTATGCTTGTCGTTGCCAAGCAGCAGTATATAGGACCAGAGGAGAGTCAATTAATGGACCCTCCAAATAGTGATCCCCTGTTGGGACAGAGACTTTCGGTGTGGCAGTGTCTACACCAAAAACGCAAGCCAGGGTACTGCCGCTGGCTGGTCACTGCCCCAAACACGCCTCAAACGTTCGTGTGAACGGTTCGGTCACTGAGGCCAACTCCAGCGCGTGACCCATCCTGTCGGGTGCGTCTGTTTGAGGTAAAACGGACAAACCCAAATGGTCCAGCGGGCGGGCGCAAACGGACTTTTGTTCGTTTTTTGTCCGCGTTCGACGCATCCCTGACCCAAATTTGCGCCGTTTTTGGGGTGAAACGGACATCGCGCGGACGGGCGAGACGCGTGCGCTTGTCTTCCCGTGGCCCGCCCATCAGTGGCACAAAGCAAAATCCCCCGCACCCCATTTGGCACCATTTCCCCCCAAACCCTCCCATGTCCTGCCCCTCACCCCACGAGAAGATATCATCCCGTGCGGGTTGGAGGAGGCAATGGCCGTGGAGCATTTTGGTACTTTGTGTATATACCCAGAATAGTGTACATCTTGTTGGGGTCTTGCAGTTTCTCATGCTGCGTTGATACAAATTCGACCAACTGCATATTATACGGTCTCCCCGTTGAAGTTAGTACGTGGTAATCATGAAGTATTTCCCATTTGTGATTATTCAGTTGTGTTGGATAAATCTCTATTAGCGTCATTAGGCATACAAGATTCATCATTCTCCTCCTTATCTTGATCATCTACTGGAATGCCAAATTTTTGGCCATCACAGTGTCAGCCATTGGTGCAATGACCAAATCAGTAGGGTAATTTAATTCTACTGAATTTCAATCAACAAAAACAACCCTTGCAACACCATCAGAGCCCTCTCGTGCATCTGCATCAGCCCCCTCAGCTAATACTGTCACTTCACCTGTACACATGGGCATTATCTGCCTCTCTAAAGCCCAAACATTATCTATCATCTGTGAAGCAACTTTGAGGGCACATATCCAACCTTAGAATCTGATTTCACATCAACGAGCTCTACATGAAAAGTAATCCTTTTGCTTGTCCAGCCATCTTGTCGATCGATTTCATCAACTATCTCTTCGCCATCCTCAATTCTCACATACTCGCCTTTCCAATTATCAAACCGAAACAATGCTACCTCTATGCTCGGACCCATCCAAGATCGTGGGAGCTTGTCCTTCAGCTAGACTTGGAGGGCCCTTAGGCTCCCCCTGCCCTCAACAGGCCGACCTTCCGCTCAATCTTTCCGATGGTGGCGGCGACCTTCGGATGACAATTCCTCTAGTGTGGAGCCTATTCAGGGGGACCCACCTTTGCTAGCAGTTATATAGTCGGCACACACCTTATCGACTATTTGATAGCCCTCTTGCATCGAAAGTCAGTCGCCTCTTCTTCCTCCTTAGCATTTCGACACCCCTCGCCCCTGTTCAAGAAAACACAGAGGGGAAAAAGTCCATGAGAGAGGGCAATATTTGTACCCCTTCCTCCTTAACGTTAATGCATCTATACATAAGTGTTACTTTCCCGGTGAAGACCATCGGTATGTAGGTCTGAGCGCCATATGCATCTATACATAAGTGTTACTTTCCCGAAGAGAGAGAGAGAGAGAGAGAGAGAGAGAGAGAGAGGGGGGGGGGAGAGGAGAGAGAGAGAGAGAGAGAGAGAGAGAGAAGGAGAGGGAGAGAGAGAAAGAAGGAGAGGGAGAGAGAGAGAGGGAGAGGGAGGGAGAGAGAGAGACTGCCTGAATCCGGACTCCCCATCTCCGCGGCGCCGCTCTACTCACTGCCCGACTCCGGGCTCCGATTTAATTGATGTATAGCCTCTGTTTATGTATGATATGAAGAATGTTTAACTGAACCCTGAACCAACTATTCAGTCATCGTTCCTGCCTAATTCTATATGTATTATCGATTTGAAACTGAAGCATTTTTATGTCAATTCATTTCATATTGCAGAAAGAGAAGATGAAGAGATATTTGTCGGCAGGTATTCATGAGAATGATATTTTATATGGCTTTCGAGCTTTTATAGGGACCACAGAGGGCTTTTAACTCCTTGTAGAGGTAAGTTTTTAGATTTTAATTAATCTTTATTATTTCACTATGTTTATGCCTTTTCTTATGAGATTACACGTTTGATGTCTTGAAGGTGTTGCTTCTTCTTGTGCCGTTGATCATGTTATGGGGGGGGGGGGGGCGCAAATGAAATAAACAAAACTGATTTGGTACTCTTTTATATCCCTGTATTATCTCTAGTTTTATCATGTTTTTCTCTTCTGTTGGATTGTTAAGCACTAAGGTTAAATTCTAGATTTATTGAACAATTGAGATTTATTTTGTTTGTTATTGCATATGATCTTTTTTAAATATCATAATGTGTTTTTGGGTAGCTACAAGTGCCAAAGTTTTTCCTTGTTGCCGAAAGAAAATTGGGCCCGGGCTTTGCTTCAATCCTGGCTCCGCCACTAGTTGTAATGTGAGTAGGATACGTATAGTGTCGGAGTCGGACACGGTATACCCTTCGCCTCTTATATATTAGGAGGCACTCCACGTTGTAAGCTATGACGACTGATAGCGACAGGCATGCAAGGGGGAGCCGGCGGTTTGTGCTGGCGCCTGGGTTGCCGGTGTTGAGTGTCCGGATAGGAAGAAGCCGCGCGAAGTCGCGATCGCTTTGTATGTGTCGAATATTGTGTACAAGTTGGATTACGTTTGGACTTGGTGTTGTAATGTGGGTAGGATATTTACAGTGTTAGAGTCAGACACATTGTATCATTGGCCTCTTATATATGAGGAGGCAGTTCATCGAACCTCGTTAACAAAACTTGTTGTTGTCATTCACCATCCTGCCAACGCCTCCATCAGTGCAGCACACACGTACACAACAAACACCAACTGATTAGACCACGCGCCCCTAGAAGCTAGGCAGCCATTCCAGACCACGCCATCCTGCGAGCCCTCCCGATAGGCAGCCAACCCCCCCCCCCCCCCCCCCCCCCATCCCAACGATGCACATAAATATTTCAGTTTCTGCTAGTGAAGCATGATCAGTGCAGACTAAAAACAGCACAAGCAAAATAGGCAACAAGGTGGCTAATTGAAGTTCCAAGATATAAAATATGCAACCATTTGGTCTTAGATTACATATATGCCACTTCAACAATCCAAAACACTGATGTTCGCAAGAGAAATTCTGCCCGAATGAGGGCAAAGCTTCTTGTTATTTTACAGAGCTGACAAACTTTAAAGACTAGGAATCGCTTAATCCGGAAGTTCCATGGTTTAAGGACAAAGCACACGTGTCCTTTCAGATTAATATAGGTAAGGCACGCGAAATATACTGAAATTATGATGACACTAGCAATGTAGATCGGTATAGCCGAGCGGCACTCTCCATATATACAGCCACTGGCGGAGGAGCCCAGTGGGCAAGGTGTGGCGGCCGCCACACCTTGATTCGGCATCAAATTTTTTTATATGTAAGTATGCACTTTTTTTTCGCCCAAATACCTATGCATATACTGCTTGTTGGTTTTAGATCACAGTAGATCGACTCACCCAAGCAAACATAGATGAAAGCACACATGCTAGATCGGAAGCACATAAGCAAGCAGCTTGATTGATGTGCTGCCTAGAACATGCACATCTCACTACGTAGACGTACTTGAACCGGCTCGCTTTGGCTGAACAACGATCGGATCGATTCTCTCGGCGGCTCGTTCTTAATGGAACTCTTGTAACTTGGCGACCAAAAAACAGAACGGAGAAAATTTTGCTGGTGCGTGCAACTTGCATTTTTTGGGTTTTTTTTCTTGACTTTTATATAAGAGTACATGACTGACTATCTTTGCCCTTCTGCAAAAAGAAAAGAGAAGACTGACTACCTGTGCCAACACGTCACTACCAACATAGCACGACCCGGTGTTCGGTTTATATATAGGATAAGTATGAGGTGCGCCTGACAGCTAAATAATTTAATGGTGTTACATTGAAAAAAGGATATTCAAAAGTTGATATATTGCTATAATTAAGGAGGACTTCCAGAAAGAGGATAGGTCACTGCCATTACATGCGTCTTGTAGACGCCATTGAAAGCTTTAGCGCAGTTTGAATTAACTATTATGTTTTTGCATCAAAAGAATTTAGTTGACAGTTCGCCACACCTTAATATTTTTTCGTCCTCCGCCTCTGTATACAGCACCCCCATTGCATTCATATACCCTGCAAATCAGTATATGAGATAGGGAGTTTTGTCAGATTATAGTAGGAACCAAAGACGGGAGAACAACAAGACTAAGGGTTCACGACCAGGACCAATAGGATTAGAACAGAAAGATCTTCCAAGAAAAAATTGAGTGCTGCATTTGGATAATAAAAACATGTTGAGCTTTTTCATACAACTGAAAGAAGAGATCAAAGTAGTACAAGAGCATGAATAGTTTTGGCTCGTACGTACCACTTTGACCTCCGCTCTTGACGACGGTGCTGTGCCACTTTACACATATGATATGCTAATATCTGGGCTTCCAGGATGTTTGCTGATGGCCACCCTGACGGCAGCCTCCAAACTCCGCATGTCCCACGTCGTTGGAAGCTCCTCCACGTGTGGCGGTCGAGAACGTAGGAACCTAGAAAGGAAGTCCCTCCGCTTGTAAATATGCACCTTACATGCATTGAGGCTCCGCAGGTGCTCGATGCCATCAAGTATACCAGCGCTTTGCCGGGCTGCTTGTGCATAACACTGTATGGTGAGACTCTGAACCCTCGGCATTGCCCCTGCCTCGAACTTGAGGCAAGGCACTAGAGATCTGAAACAAAAATCCGTGAGATTTGGGAACACTCCACCGGGAACAACCACGCCTTCTTCCGGAACATGCTCCGTAACGTGCAACCTAAGGTGCACCAGCAAGGTCAGCCTGGCAAGAACCTCAACACCATCCCTCTGCAGAGACACAACTTCAACTTTTAAGCTCCTGAGCATGTCGAGCTGGGTGAACCAGCCTGAGACAGTGGAGAAGGGGCAGTTCAACACATGGAGTCTCTGAAGATGACGTGGAGGTGGGGACCAACAAGTCAAGACGTCAACATCAAGGGACATTCCCCTCATGGATAGGGATCGAAGGCTGATGAGCCTGCAGAGCGAGGAGAGCAGAGAATCACAAGTGTTTCCCATACCAGATTGACAACGGAATAGCTGTAATTCCCTTAGATTGCTCAGATCACCAAGACTCTTCATTCTATCCACATCCCTGAGAGTTATCTCGAATTCAGCCAAGGTACGGAGGGATGTCAGCCTGCCGATCCCACCAGTCAGATCCACACCTGCCGGGACAATCAGATGCCACAGTGTGGAGGGTAACTCGCCAACATCTAGCTTTAAATAATCATAACCTGCATCAACTATCTCCAATGTCTTCAATTGTTGTAATGTTCGCAGTTGCTTCAGCAGTTCCTCGTACCGAGCGCCTCTGGTCCTCAAATATCTCAGCTGAAAAAGGCTGCTTATGGAAGATGCATCGTACCGCTCTCTCTTGGAGTCATAAAAATCAAGATGTAGAACTCGCACAAGTTGAAACTTGGAGAGAGAAGGCATGCAATGGGCAGGACCCCAAAAGTTAAATGACCTGGCTTGGGTGAGATCCATGTTTTCTACAAGGTCGTTGCAATCTGAATTTCTGACTTGGAGAGATAACCGACGTACCGCCAAATGTCCGCTCGGGCTATGCGGGTCATTGGTTATAGTCGTAAAGTTTTCTTCTTTGGACTTCAGTATGATAAATTCAAGCATTAAATCATGCACCCGACAAGACAAGACATGCCCGCAGTCATCCAACTCACCTATCTGGATCATGTTTTTATTGATGAGCTGACTCAGGTAACTTTATGCAAGCTCTTCTGGACCACCATAACCATGCTTTTCAGGAATAAATCCCTCGGCTATCCATCTCTTCACCAAATCGTCCTTAAATATTTCAGAATCTTCTGGGAAAATTCCCAGGTATAGCAAGCAGGTCTTAAGGTCCAGAGATAAATCTGTATATCCAAGAGTAAGCACACGTCTCATGCACCCTAAACCAGGGTTTGCTTCCAGTTGAAGACCTAAATAAATATGTATCTTCTCCCAGATTTCCCTTGAGTTTACCTCTTCATGGCTAGCCAAAATGCTGGCCACACTAAGTATGGCTAATGGCACCCCTCCACATTTCTTTATAATTCCATCTGAAACACTCTTCAGTTGCTCCGGACAAGCATCTTCAGTGTGAAAAATCCTTCTATGAAATAATCTCTTTGAGTCAAGATCATTAAGAGGTTTGATCTTGTAGACATGGCCGCGGAAAGAAGAACAGCAATGCCGAGCAACATCTTCATTACGTGTGGTTGTTATAACTCTACTGCCAAGATTATTTTCCACAAATAAACATTTAATAACATCCCAGGCTCCACTTGACCACAAATCATCAATCACGATAAGGTATCTGTCGAACAATATGAAACACAATTTATCACACTAATAGAGTTTCAAAGTGCAATAGGTTATTAATTTGTGTAACTATGGGGAATTAAAATAAATTTTAGCTAAATGCATCATCGTGAATTATGCATATTTTCAAGAACCCCTGCAGGGGTTAGATAAGCGTAATTTTGGCTGCATATGCAACATCCATGAATGATTACAAAAAATACATTCAGTATAGAGTCGCAGATTTCTATTTATGTGGTTAAATGATACCGAGATTGATTTCACAGACGAGGACAAGTCTAGACCTATATAAATCCGTGATGTGATGACCATTGTAAGACAGCCCAAGCGGTCAAAAACCAAAGTGCAAGTAAGAGGAAATATGAGGCTAGGTTTTCTACGGAAATCCAATTTTGCTCTTGGGAGCATGTGCTCCTGCATGCAAAAAATGATTTTTGAAATGTCAAAAAAAATCCTAACATTTTTTTAAGTATTCACAGCCTCTTCCAACTGCTATCTGCAAAGTTTTATTCAAACATTTTGGCCTGTGCAAAAAACAAAACAAATTGAAGACCAAGTGTTGCCCAAAAATGTCACCCAAATTTCTTTTTTCACCGACGAAACAATACTGCTCCATTTCACATGAAAATTGTCAAGCATGCTTGTGACACTAACACGAACATCCACAAAAAAATTTCAGAATAACCATTTTACCACTTTTTTTGAGGTACTGTTCATCCGAGGGCAAATGCTCCCGGGAGCCAAAACGCTATCCCCGGTTTTCTAGCACTGTGTTAATTTATATATAAGACACGAATTTACATGTCATAAAAGGCGTCCGCTTTCGACCCATTCCTGGCCCAAGTTTGCGCCGCTTTTGGGGTGAAACAGACAGCGCGCGGACGGACGGGACGCGCGCGCTTGTCCTCCCGTGGCCCGCCCGTCGGTGGCACAAAGCAATACCCCCCGCGCCCCATTTGGCGCCATTTCCCCCCAAACCCTCCCATGTCCTGCCCCCACCCTCCCCCGTCCATGGCCGACGCCCCGCCGAATTCCGGTGGCCTGGCCGTCGATCCGCTCGGAAAGGTGAAGAAGTAGGCGGCCAAGGGTCCAAGAAAGCCGCGGTCGGAATGCATGCCGGAGGAGCTCGCCAAGATGGACGCGGAATCGGCGAAGAGGAGGAACCGGAGGGCGGCCGTCAAGGGCAAGAACGCCGCGGCCAGGTTCGCCGCCGAGCACGATGTGGTGGAGGCCGCGCGGCGCAAGGCCGAGGTCGACGAGAAGGAGGCCATCGTCAACAAAGTGCACGCCCTCCTCATGCTTGGCCTTTGCCGTCCGACGGGTTTCTCTGGTGTAGCCGTTGGCCCGGCGAGCACAGGCTCGTCGGTCGCCAGGCCTCAGCATTGCCCGTCGCCGAAGGATGAGGCCAAAGGATGCTTCCACGCGATGGGCGCACGGCCACCGTATCCCAGAACAAGTCTGGACACGACCCCATTGCCCTACCCAAACAGATAGAATCCAGGCAAAATGGACGTCCGTTTGAGGCCTGATAGGTCATGAAAATGCAACCTAAACGGAAGCCTCAAATTGGCCTCAAACGTCCGGACTGACAGGCACTCGACATATCCAGCGTCAATATGGGGCGGACATGGGGCGCTCCGGTGCGTCCGCCACATTGGACCCAGCCCACGCTGGCTCAGCCGACCCATATATATTCCTCCCCATCCGCTCACCGGACCAAACCCTAGCCACTTCACTCCATTCCCCTCCACTCTCCTCCACCACTGAGCTCACCTCCGGCAATCTCCATCCTTCTCCGGCATGGCGGGCAGCGAATCTGACTCCGATCCAGATCCGTCGACTAGGGTGTCATTTGGTGCGAGTTTGTGACGCCCCCGTTTGACCGTGCACCAATTATACACACAAATGTGCACGATCAAGATCAGGGTCCCACGGGAAGATATCATCCAATGCGGGTTGGAGAAGGCAATGGCCGTGGAGCATTTTGGTACTTTGTGTATATACCCAGAATGGTGTTGCGGAATCACTTGTCAAGAGGATAAGTTGGTAGCAATATTGCTCCTGCAGAAGGGTAATCTCCCAACATCTTGTTGGGGTCATGCAGTTTCTCATGCTACGTTGATACAAATTCAACCAACTGCATATTATACGGTCTCCCTGTTGAAGTTAGTACATGTAAATCATCAAGTATTTCCCATTTGTGATTATTTGGTTGTGTTGGATAAATCTCTGTTAGCATCATTGGGCATACTAGATTCATCATTCTCCTCCTTATCTTGATCATCTACTCGAATGCCAAATTTTTGGCCATTAAAGTGTCATCCATTGGTGCAATGACCAAATCAGTAGGGTAATTTAATTCTACTGAATTTCAATCAACAGAAATAACCCTTGCAACACCATCAGAGCCCTCTTGTGCATCTGCATCAGCCCCCTCAGCTAATACTGTCACTTCACCCGTACACATGGGCATTATCTGCCTCTCTGAAGCCCAAACATCATCTACCATCTGTGAAGCAACTTTGAGGGCACATATCCAACCTTAGAATCTGATTTCAGATCAACGAGCTCTACATGAAAAGTAGTCCGTTTGCTTGTCCAGCCATCTTGTCGATCGATTTCATCAACCATCTCGTCGCCATCCTCAATTCTCACATACTCGCCTTTCCAATTATCAAACCGAAACAATGCTACCTCTTGCTTTGGACCCCCAAAATGCTCTCCCCATTTTTTTCACCACATTCTTCACGGCCTTCTCTTCCATGCTCTATAGGTCTTGTGGATCAATCTCTACAAAATCAACCTCCCATTTCACAATTGTATCTCTCTCGATGTCCCGCACGCTACGATCACCTAGCTCCGTCTTAGATGGAAAGAATTCGAAAGTGAGTTCGAAGGTCCGAGCACCATCGCCCATGTTTGTCAATGGTGGGCAGTGTGAGCTAGCGGAAGTAGACGAGGCACACATTGCATAGGTTGGAAAGGATACACATTAAGGGATTACCTAGTCCACGTTGCCTCTGGTGGCTCCATCGCATTCAGCCCCCTCCCCCCCTCCCCCACACACAATCTGGATCAAATTGGCTGAAAACAGAGGTGATGCAGTTCGACCTCACTTAACACGGAGGGGAACAAGACAACGGTTCCAGATTCACTCACTACAACCACTGCCATCGCCGAGAACAAAAGCTACGCCGCTGCTATCACCGAGAACAAAAGCTCCGCCGACGTTGTTGACTCGCCGCTGAGAATGAAGAGGAGGGAGCAACACGGGTTCAGTCAGGTGACCCCAGTCAGGCACGGGGACACGTTTCACCTGAGGCATTGCCAAGTGGGACACACCTGTCTTAAACATAACCTAACTCCCGTTGACGACCATTTTAGTCGCTCAGGTGGGCCTTGGCTATTTGGGATTCTGAAACATAGAACAAGAGCTATTTTTGTCAACTCCATCGTACTCCTTCCAATTCACTTATATGTTGTCACATACTAGGAGCAATTGGCCCCACCATTAATACAACACGCTACGTGTGCACCACACACACCCAACATCAATAAGTCAGCAGTGGACAGACAACATGCATTGAATTCCACAGCAAGGCAAATTAAAACGGCCCTGCGCCCATCAATTCAACCCAGCTGCCCTCCAGCCCATCATGACACACAACAAGTATTTATTTGCCATCAACAAATCGCTCCCAGCAAATCCTGTTAGTGATCTTTCCAGTGCAGTTACCCTTTCAGCATTTGTTGTTCTCTCGTCTGGAATCGATGTTCTCCTTTTCCTGAAATCATCGAGCAATGAGATACTTCTAACACCGAACAAGCTGTGATAAAAAAAACACGGCAAAAAAACCTTACCTCCTAACCCATCCAACTTTATCATCAAGGGCTATGTATTTGTTATCTATCCTCTCGTTTTTTTTCTCGTATTATCTTCAGTTACCTCTCATGTTGGAACTAATCTTGTTATTAGTATTAAGTGTATAGGATTATATCATGTTTATTTGTGTTTGTGTCATGTTAGTTGGTATAGTCGACTAAGTTCTAGCTAGTTATATGTATCGAGTCATCGCAGCGACGTGATCGGTAGAGAGCGCAAAACAAAGAGCTAGAGTGTGTGTAGTGCAGCGGGCGGATCAACAGTCATTAGTTGAGTGATGCATTCACAAGTTGCCAGGATTAGTCATGTGTTTAGTGGCCAGTTAATTAGCACATGTAGTTAAGATATGGCTGTTAGATTGATCTCTTCCCCAATGGGCCCGCCCATTGGACCCTTGACCCACGCCCTGATCATGGACGTGCAGCCCAGCAAGGCTGGTGGGCCCCTGTCACGGAGTGCCATATAGAGGAGGTGGGGACCATGGCACAAGGTACGAGGTTCATCGCCGCCACTGTATCCCCACTTTTCTAACCCTAGTCCGATTGAGAGGGAGGTGCTGAAGCGATGGGAAGCCCACCGCCACCACCACTACTCTCGGTCAACGCCGCTGTCACCATCCCACCATGGCCAACGGCGGGAGCTCCTCAGGCCAAGGAGAAGGTATCTCCTCTACTCCTCCCCATCTATCTGTTCTCTACATCACACACACACACACACACACACACACACACACACACACACACACACACACACACACACACATACACGAATCATAGAAAAATGCATAGACAGATCACAGATAGTTCGATCTACTCCGAAACCCTAGCCTAATCGATCCCCTGGATATAACTTTGGTATCAGATGCTAGGAAAGGCATCAGTTCTCGGGTAGAGGTCAAATCAAAAGCAAATAAAAAGAAATCACGGAAAAGAAAGCGCCGCCGCTGTGCCGCGCCATTCCTCTCGATCCCGTCGCGCATCGGCAAGCTGAGGCGATAGGGAAGAAGAACTCCACCCACTCCGGGGCAAAGGGCACAACCACCGAGCCGCTTCACGGCAGCGCGTTCATCCTCGAGGTGCTCGCGCATGCCGGCAAGGGGACCAGTGGGGGGCCGTCGAGTCTCTGTCTGTTTCACTCTTGCCTGTAGGTTGCGGTGGATGGGAAAAGAACTGGAGAAAGAAAAGGTGGTGAGGCGCTGCGCGGTGGCAACCGCCGCAGCCGGCCGGGGCGCTGCCCCTGATTCGCCGTCGGCTGAGAAAGACGACAAAGAAAGAGAGAGATCGAGAGAGACAGGTAAGGGCGGCGACGCGATGCAAATGGGGGCTAGGTTTCGGGATCGGGGGAGTCTCCCGTTTTTGTCCAACCGAAAACCGCGCTCGGCCGTCTGATCTAAAAGAATGGTCAGGATCAAAGACCTAGCGCCGCCCCGGGCCAATTGGGCCGAAAGCATGAACGCACCAGGCCGCTGTCGCACTGCCGCGGTGGGCCATGGGCCGATGAGCTAGGGCGGCCGAACGGCGCTCGACCAGCAGGCCGTGGGCCACGCAGGGGCTGTTTGGCCGGCTGGTGGTATTTTATTTTTTGTCTGTTTTTGGGCAAATTTTTTATATACTTTTTTCTATTCAAATTAATCCAACGAATTTTTTCTAGAAAATATAAAAGTGACAGAAAAGTTATTTTCTGACCAACGTTGATGATAGCAGTACTATAATTCTATGAGTCTTACATTCAAAAGCTTAAATCTCTGATAAATTTTGCATCAAAGTGATCAATTTTCAGAGAACAGATAAAGATGAAGAAATGCTCTTGAGCTAGAGAAATGCATATTTCTTGTTTTCGCTGATGATTTCTTAGCAAATTTGTTTAATAGAAATACTATCATCACATTGTTTATGAGTTATATGCATAATTTCCATTTCCGCCCAACCATGATATGGAATTAATGTAGAAGGATGATGTTTTATTCTAATTCTGCCACAACGGTTATTTATAATATAAAAAGAAAGTTTTAAAAAGTTTAACGTGCATATTTTTTAACCAGACCAACGTAAGGTTACTTTTTATGCTCATTATTGTTGATTATTGGCTAAGTTTTCTCAGACTAAAAGTTTTCCATACTTTCATTCGTGAAAGCGAATTGCTGGGTACTTGTGACCCGTAAGATGACCAAAAAAGGTCATAACGTGAGGGAGTATGTTCTCTCTAAAGAATGGCTTCAAAAGAAAAGAATTCTTGGATATTAATCCAAGAAAAGAAAAGAGATAGACCATTGAGAGTCTTGGTTGACGAATGTCTTTCATGTACTCTCTATGAAGAAGCTTTTTCAGTCAACATGATTTGAGATGAAACAAGCAACATGCGTGTTTAATTTGACCAACGTCGGATCAAGCATGTGTGTCCAAGAGCATTCGGATTTATTTCTGAATTTGATAATTGAATATGCAGTCAATAGAGCCAATTCTGGCGTTTATGTCCCTTACAGGGAATTACCCGCATAGCGGGAACAGATGATATTGATAAAACCCGCATGGCAGGAAAAGTCTGGGAAAATGCATGCGTAACTGAGTAAAGTTGACATAGTATTATGTCAAAAATCCTGTATGGTGGGAGAAATTTGACAAAGGACTTATCTTGTATGACAGGAGAAAGATATGATGAGTCATGTGCGTTTAATGTGTCTCACTCTGGGAGAAAAGTATGGAGTAGCTATTATGCTTTCCTAGTATCGACCGTACACCTCATGTGTAACGGTCATTAAGCACTCAATAAATCCAAAGAGAATAAAAGTCACAGACGAATCTAAAGATAAGAATGATATGCAAGTGTGACTTGCAAAAGTACTAATGATAAAGAACTCTGTTGAGTTTCTGAAATGGAATGAGGAAAAAGTACTCCCATACCGGTTAACAGATAACTTCATTTCGTATGAAGTAATCAGATGAATGAAATAGATAATCGGAGTTTCATCAATTCACAAGAGTTATGAATGGTTTTCGAAATTGTGGCATAAAAGTTCTTGCCACATTTCGAGGGGGAGAAAGAAATATGAAATAAATTAAGAATGATGAAACTCCCATATACTTTAGATAATGTGATGCACATTATGCATCTAAAGTGATCCATTAATGAAGAATGTGATCGTCTAGGGAGTACGACGGTCATAATAATACCCCTAACGAAAAGAAATAGATGTATTCCTGGATCTTTTACAGTTTCGAAAGCAGACTAAGGAATACTAAGACGGTCCTTAAAGTACCATAAAGAAGAAAGTTTTAACAGAATAAACCCAAATAATAAAGTTTAAAGATACCCCATTTTTAGTGAAGATGGAGTAATCTGGGGGAGCATGGTATGAAAATACCTAAGACTCGAATAGATTGTATATGGGGGAGCATGTTGTATGACCTATACAACACCTATTGTTAGCTCTATAAAGGAGGAATGAGTAAACATGGACCTTATGATAAAGGTCCCCATAAAACATATCGCCTCTTGGAAATGAAAGACTATACAATTAATTTGCCTCTTGGCAATGACAGAGTAACAACAGCCCCATATGAAAGAAGTGCCAGTACCTGAGACACAGATGATTTCAAGGAATGAGAAAATCAGATACTTCTGATTACTATAAAGTCTGTGTTAGTGAAATTCAAATGGAGGTTGATTCCACCTTATTTAAAGCGCTCAATCGAGATTTAATAAGTGTCTGTTTTGTCGAAATGATAAGAGACTATGTGAGATGAAATAAAATTGGTGAATCCCGACGATGTTTGGGACTCATAAGTATTTCCAATGGAACCAAAACAGTAGGCTGTAAAAGGTCTACAAGGTCAATGTGACTCCAAAAGAAATATGTAAAGGTGTAAAGCGCGACTTAAATCTAAAGATTTTGTGCAAAGAGAATGAATAGGTTACAATGAGTGTTAAATGGCACATCATGATCGACATCATCATCTGAGTTACATCAGATGAAAGTAAAGAACACAAGGGATACTGCTTCAAGAAGTTTTTTATGGACTAGAGCAAGTCTCTAGACAGTGGCATTTGAAGTTAAAGAATCAAATGTTATTTTGGGTGAAAGAAAATGTGAGGACAATTGTATTTGTGCAAAGTTATAGAATGGGAAACTCATTTCCTAATCATGTGCATGTGGATGACGTCCTACTTGCTAGTGGCGATGTCAATCTACTGCAGGAGGAGAAAAGAAGTTCTTGTCCATAAAGTTCAAAAGAATGTTCTCGGTAGAGTGTCTCTCGTTATAAGTATTGAGATTCATCAAGAAAAAAAATAAAAAGGGGTATTAGGAATGTCACATGGACATGCTAAGAAAGGTCTCTAAAGTATGCATGCGAGAAAACCTACGCCTGTTCTTATAGTAAAGGGTAATGTAACTGGAAAATTTGGTGTTCCCAAAGTTGATGAGAAAAGACTGAAAATTGATATGGTACCATATGCTCCAGTTGTTCGAAGCTCAATATATTACCCTGACATAGTTCACGTATCCGGGTTGTTTTGGCAATGTCCAGTCCATATATAGATCACTGGAATGGAGTCAAAGATATCAGCCTCAGGCTGAAAGAAATAAGTGCTCTCAAAAGATTCTGAGTACAAAGACATGACTTGTGAAATATATAGCGAAATCCACAATTGTCGCTAACTTTCATACTTAGAGTTTTTTGTGTGGAAAAGCTCCAAAAATAAAACAAGTATCATCAATGTGATGCAAAAATATGTTATAGCTTGATATGAGGCTGAGGGACAGGCAAATGGTTAAGGAGACTTGTACCCGGAGTTGATAATGGTTGACAACATCAATAACCATTTTAAGTTTTTCGCTCCTATGACAACGAGTCAAGTGTTGATGCCAAACACACTGATACAGAGTTATGCGTTGTAAAGGAGAAAGCCCGAAATTATGTAGAAATGCTTGAAGCATAAAATCAATAGACAAGTGTTTGCAGATCCGCTTATTATAGGCTTACCGCCGAGTGTGCTCATAGAACACACAGTCGACATGGGTTTTATGGTATAGTCTAAGATTTCCGGACAATAAAAGGGCCCAAGGTTAAAGAATCTGTTTCAAAACGGTGGAGTGTGTTGTAGGTGTTGAATCTATCGGGGATAGACTGTGATGATGAGACATGTTCTACATGCAAACCTGTGATGGAACGAGTACTTTGAAAAGAGTTATTTGAAAGTATAAAGTTAAAAGTATATGATGAGATCAAGGGGGAGAATGTTAGATTGATCTCTTCCCCAATGGGCCCAATGACCCATTGGACCCTTGACTCACGCCCTGATCGGGGGCGTCCAGCCCAAGCAAGGCTGGTGGGCCCCTATCGCGCAATGCTATATAGAGGAGGTGGGGACCACGGCACAAGGTACAAAGTTCGTCGCCGCCACTGTATCCCCACCATCCTAACCCTAGTCCGATTGAGAGGGAGGCGCTGAAGCGATGGGAAGCCCACCGCCACCACCACTACTCTTGGTCATCGCCGTCGTCACCATCCCACCATGGCCAATGGCGGGAGCTCCTCAGGCCAAGGAGAAGGTATCTCCTCTACTCCTCCCCATCACTCTGTTCTCTCTCTGCACACACACACACACACACACACACACACACACACACACACACACACACACACACACACACACACACACACACACACACACACACGGATCATAGACAAATGCATAGACAGGTCACATATAGTTTGATCTACTCCGAAACCCTAGCCTAGTCGATCCCATGGATATAACAATGGCCTGCATGCACAAGGATTAGTGGTCAAGAGTTTGTTAGCTACATGCATGCTACTTTGGCCTGGTCGTGTTGCCGGTTGAGGAGGGGTTGCACAAGTAGGACGAACTTGCCTGCTCCCCACGCGTGCGTCCATCCGTGCCCCCGCATATGTGGCTTCATTTGATTGGAACAAAATAAGGCCCGGTCCCACCCCCTTAAAATCAGGGAGGAGATGATTAGATTAGAAAGGAAAAAGAAAAAAAGACAGCCGTAGGATGAGGTGAGAGCACAGATGGAAGCATGGGGAGGGAGTAAGCAAGCCAGATCCGCACAAGTCTGTAGATGCCCATGCAAGTAGCTTGTGGTGTGAGTGAAAATAGGATCAGCTGGTGTGTGGCTTGACCGACGTGTGCACACATGCTAGGTAGTGGGTGCGTGAGGTGTGTTGGGTCTGGCTATTTAAGCCTTTGTAAATTAGTTCATTGGTCTGGGATAAGAAATAGAGAGGAAGGAAATGCTCCGGCTAAGAGGCGTTGGCCGAGCACCAAAAATTTCTGCATTTGTGTTCTTCTTGTGTCCACCATCTATGTGTTGATCCTTGGGCGAAGCCAACATCTCGGACCATGCCAAGACTATCCGAATGGCTTTCAAAAAACGCTTAATCAAGGTAAACACATGCAACTCTCCCTCGTTCCACTATAAATGTCGTTATGCTAAGGTTTGATGCAGCAGAGAGAAGATAACAGGTGGGCAAGCTCGATCGTACACAAAGAAAACAAGAACGACTGATCAGATATAGATTCGGTGGGCTAACCTGTTGAACTCCATATCCACTGAAGCCATCTCCTCTTTTTCCACTGTTTCTCCACAGTGCACCCCTTGGAGAACACTACAGTGCGCTCCAACAGCAAGTGCGTGTGCTTAATGTTGCCTGCAATTGCGATGTTGGCTGCTAATGCAAAGCATGTATTCCTTTGAACATTATTGCCGTCTGGCCCACTAGAGGGGAGTATAGCACATGTATTCACGAGCATCGATGATTAACGTGTCAGGTATTGTAAATGGACTTATATTAAGTAGCAATCCTGATGCGCACAGGATTTCGGCATCGCATGGCCGCATATCCCAAAAATCCGCGTCCCTAGTCAGGTTGCTTAAATAGGAGATTAATTAAGTGGCTTATTTGTGAAGAGAATATCTCAAGGGTAGGTATATGGCAGTGAGCTGAACGAGTAATTTAAGGTGGCTCCAGCCATATCTCAAGGTTATATGGCAGAGTGAACTGGACGAGTGTGGCTGTAATGTAAGCTCGATGGCAAGGATATGAGGGTGTAAGTTACTGGCGATGCAACATGCATGTATACGAATGATACATGTACGTACGTGTCTGTGCTCTAATGTACGCGCTCGCTGAAATTTTAGGTTCAAACCAAAAAAGAGAAATTCAAACCCCCACCCCAGCCAACCCATCAAAACAAAAGCTCAAACCAATCCCATGCAAACCACTCAGTCTTCCTCCTCGTCTCAACGAGATTAATAACATGTGAACAGTAATTACAAATACATACGACTTATTATATTTGATTATATATAGTTGTAAAATATTTATTAATATAAGTATAATAATATAACAAATTTTTTTCTCACACATGGTTGCATGCTCAGGTGGGACACTTCTCGGTTGAGATAAATAGGTCTCTGCTTTGTTAACGGAATTGGATGTAGTAAGTTCTATGAGATTTCATGGTATAGACCTTTAGTAGTCTGATTAGCAATATGAGAATTGAAACTCAAGCCATATAATATAATATGTTTGATTATTATATAGTCATAGAAAATTTATCTAATATAAGTAACATGCATGATGCATATTAAGGTGAGTCTTCTTTCATGCATAATGCCATAGTGAGGTGGCGTAGTTGTATGTTGAGAGAATAAAATTAATGGGGCATGTGTGGTGACATGATGAGTTGGCATACTTATATGCCAAGATAATTGAGTTAGTGGGATAAACTATTTAGGTATATAGGATACGGTATGCTTGCCTCATATACACTAGAAACTTCTATTAAGATTATGTGTATGATTTGGAAATTTCAAACATGATATTCATTAATATTAAAATATAAATATGAACACATGCATAGGCATGCAAATATATGTGTATACACTATATACTTTATGCAATAATTAAAAATATATTCAAGTGATTTTTCTGGAAAAATAATTTGTTACATCATACAATTTTAATTTCATATAAGAAAATATCCAATGAAATATATGTTAGAACTGTATGAAATATAATATATCTATTATCTAGAAATATAGTTATGTGTCTAACTATGATAACTAATTATAAAAAACACTAATTAAAATTGTAATATGGTACAACTAATTTAAAATAAGTATAAATGTTTATTATAAATAAATATTGTTTCATATTGCCTCCAGTCTAAAAATGACGTGGACCGGCTCCGTTAATTTGCCGGTTGGTTCTATTTACAGTAGACAATTTTCTTGTTGGCTTGGTAGAACCATGTCTTTTCCGTATTATCCTGGACAAGCTTTCTGTTATCTTGAGCATCTTCTTCATCGCTGTCCTGATCTTGGTCACCCCTCTCGTTATCATCAATGTGATCATCATTGTTTTTGTGATTTTTCTCTCCTTCATGCTGAAGCATCCATTTCTCTGCAACAACATCTTTATTTGTGGCCAAGACGATGAAATTCATTATATCATTGAATGAATATATCCCTGATGTTGAGATTGAAGTGATACTAAAAGAATTTTCTCCATTTTTACTGATCGTGGAGTATAGGTCCCAACTGGTCAAATGGAAAGACAAATTTTTGTATTCCTGGTCCTCTTGCATTGGACTGTCCAAACCAATATCGAAAATGCCGGAATAAAAGCTTCTGAGGTTGAATTGTTGCAAAAAGTAGAGTCGGGTGGACTCAGGTACTGTGATGATTGTCCTACAAAGTGATCTAATAAGCTGCCCCTCCGTTGTGGTACCTCCAAAGCCAGCAAGATTGTTGTAAGTATCGCATTGACCTCTAAAACCAACAATTAACTCCAAGTAGTTCTGGCTAATTGCATTATAGTTTCCAGCAAATGGCAACTTTTGTACATACATATCTTTAGCAGCTTGGCTAATTCCTATAATCGTTGCATCATTAAGGACACGCCAGATCTCATTATAATCGAAGCCTATGAGATAAAAGCTGCTGAAGTTGTGAAGGAGTTTTATCGGTTTGTTGTCCTTCATTGGAACGTCCAATGTCACCTCAAGTATCCGTGGGTATGATTATACGACATGCATCACACAATCTCATATTCATCTATTCAACGAATACAAATAACTTCAAAGAGTGCCCCAAAGTTTCTACCGGAGAGTCAAGACGAAAACGTGTGCCAACCCCTATGCATAAGTTCACGAGGTCACAAAACCCGCAAGTTGATCATGAAAACATACATCAAGTCGATCACGTGATATCCCATTGTCACCACAGATAAGCACATGCAAGACATACATCAAGTGTTCTCAAATCCTTAAAAACTCAATCCGATAAGATAACTTCAAAGGGAAAACTCAATCCATTACAAGAGAGCAGAGGGGAGAAACATCATAAGATCCAACTATAAGAGAGAGAGAGAGAGATCAAACACATAGCTACTGGTACATAACCTTAGCTCCGAGGGTGAACTACTCGCTCCTCGTCATGGAGAGTGCCAGGATGATGAAGATGGCCATCAGAGAGGGATTCCCCCCTCCGGCAGGGTGCCAGAACGGGTCTAGATTGGTTTTCGGTGGCTACAGAGGCTTGCGGCGGCGGAAGTCCCGATCTAGGTTTCTTTCTGGAAGTTGGAGTCGGAAAAAAGTCAAGGGTCCCCGAGGTGGCCACGAGGTAGGGGGCGCGCCCAGGGGGTAGGCCGCGCCCCCACCCTCGTGGGTGCCTCCGGACTCTTCTGGCCCATCTCCGGTACTCCGTGGGCTTCTTCTGGTCCAAAAATTATCCCCGTGAATTTTCAGGTCAATTGGACTCCGTTTGGTTTTCCTTTTCTGCAATACTCAAAATAAGGAAAAAACAGAAACTGACACTGGGCTCTAGGTTAACTAGATGATTCCCCGCGCGTTGCGACGGGACCTCCGCTTAAAAATTGTTGTAAATAATGTATTGGTTCACCACAGAAAGTTTGAATTTGTTAGCAATAAAATATTTGAAGGAAGGTTTATGTAATGTTAATTTTATCTATTTGATTAAGAGAACGCAGCTAAATCCAATGGATAATTCATGGAGATGACATACAATTGAGTGCAATTCTTGGCAGATAGTTAAACCGAAGCATGCCGAAAAATATGCTTGATTCCAGTCACAATTAGTACTGGATAATCTATACAATTCAAGCAATTGAGTATATGAAAACAACTTTACCCCGTTCTTCTATTTCTTTCTTGTCTTTTATTTTTTTATAAATAGTTTATCTTTGCATGAGAATTAAGAGCATTGTGTATTATGATCTTCATCGTCGCATTCAGATAACGCCTGAAACAGACACAATTAAGAACACAATGAATACATTTTCTCCTGAAGGGTTTCCACTAAATAATCACATCATTTTTTATACCAGCCAATAATTTGTAAAAGGTAACCGAGAATGTGTGATGAAACTTTTAATGTGAACTGATAAAATCCAATAGTATCCTCGCTTATGTTATCTGAATAACCATCTTTCGGATTGCAACTTGCAAGAAGGAATACAGCCCAGCAGCTGTTGCACATAGAAGGAGAAATGTATGCAAGTTAGGAAAATTTAACATGAGACAAAAAACATGAAATAAGTCTTGATGATTTACATTGGTTTCTTATCCATTGTGATCATGCATTTGATGCAGCCTATTCTGTGAACAACAGCAACAATATTAATGATTTGCACACATCTGCAAGAACAAATCAAGAATGAACCAACCAATCTGAATCAAACAATCAGGCAAGCAAGAAGCTTCACGTGCATAACATAGCCAAGCAGAATTGTCATATCGAAGAGTAGCAAGGAAAATAGCTTACCAGATGTGTGATACTTGATATGTCATCTTAAATATAAACCAACTTGGCACCAGATCAATTCCCACGCTAGCAGCAGAACAACAACATGGGAGAGCCGTCAGAAGGGAGGCCGACCAGCGCCCGTGCCGGAGGACCGGACCTCAAGCCGAGATCTAAATTGTGGAGCTGCGACAGAGCTCATCTCTGCCCGCATCTATGTCCTGCAGGAAGTGGCTGTGGTGGCGGCCTCTACCCTCGTCTTCGGCAACCACGGGCGCTGCTCAATTAGGAATTACAGCCCTCCCAGCCTCGAGCCGGTGGTGGCTGCGAGCATGTCGGCGAAGTGCCAGCGCCGCGTGGTCAGCTTGGTGTAGATGCCGAGGTAGGGTGGGTCGGGCGCGAGATGAGATTTACCATGTGTCAATGTGTGTGAATACCTTGATGACTGGGCGATGGCGAACTCGAGAACGACATCTAGGTTCGGCCACTGGGGAGTTGCCAAACATGGCCAGGTAGGAGAAGAGGGCGACGCCGTAGGCCGCGTGGCTACGGCCGGAGGCAGCGTTTGTGTCTCCCACCTGGGGCTGCTAGTTCTAGAAGCTTCCAACCCCCGCCTCCTCCTCTAGACTTGTACCAGCAGCGACGGGGATCCACATCGGGGACTTCAATCTGAATACATGACTAATCCTCTCCAGCAGAGGCACTATTTATTGTGGAGAGAACAACTTTGTCAGTTACTCCATTTATTCGGTGGAGAAGAAGAAAATGAGGTGGAGAAGATGAAGATGGGTATGGAAAAGAAATCAATCGGCGGGGGAGTTAATCGGGAGATGAAAGGGTTGTCTTTTGAGGATAAGCGGCGGTTGTGCTCAGTTAAATCTAGCACTTTATTCCGTATTTGTAGGGTAACGGGGCCTGAGGTATTGAGAGGCGATGAATGATTCCGTTTCATAAGTATTTTTTGGTGTCGTTTTAAGGAGAAGAATGGAGAGCCGAGAGCATGTCGGTCATGGCGGCGCTGACCAAAAGATAGAGCGGCAGGGAAGACGAACACTAAGCGACCATTTTTTTGAGCAAAACAAACACTCAACGACCTAATGCGATAAGCAGGTAGATGGGCCAGGTACATACATGTATGACCTAGCCCAGCAAGATGGAACGTAGCCCGGTTGCAAAAGAGTAGCTTCGTGCAGCCCAGCTCGCTGAGTTCAGCGATTAGCGATGGAAAACCATGCGGCTGGAGCCTGGAGGATTAGTGCTGACATGGCCGCACGGGAATGGATGCTGATGTGGACAACTTGCATGTTGAGAGAATTGATAGTAGTGGGGATCAACTTCTTAAGAATGCAAGATTAGCATTCACGTTCTTTACCATCGATGTTGCAGGACTCTGGAAGATGGCAGGGACGGAGGCAGGTAAAGCTAGCCGGTGTCTCTGGACACCGTTTGAAATTTATTCATACATTATATATAAGCTGGATATGAGGCTTGGACACCGACAGGTTTTTGAGCTAGATATTAGCAATAGCAGCCTATCCAGCTTTGAACTGATTGGATCATTGGAGATTTGGAACGTGCGTCAGGGTGTCCGCCATCGCCCGCTCAACCGATTTGGTAAGAATGAAAAAGCATTTAAGAATCAGTTACTGCATGCTGCATGCTGCCTAATGGAGAGGTCTTTAACATCTGGATGATCAGACGGCTAATGTTGATTGAGCTAGCATATTCAACGACTATAACTATTGTGATGTTGTGGCTCATTGTGAGAACAGAGAAATAGCAATTAATGATTGCTAATGGGGGTTGTCAATATAAGATAAGATATAGATAGATAATTATATCAGCCACAAAATTGCAAAAAGTAACCAAGAGAATGATGAACAGTTAAATCAAAAATGAAAAAAAATCAACATGTTCATCGCTTCTATAACCAAAATAGATATCTTTCTGATTCGTAACGCAACCGCTGTCACAACTTGCAATAACCCAAGAAGCGCCTACAACTACGCTATAGAGAAGAAGAATATGAGCAAGGTAGGGGAATAAAACTCGGGACATATAAAAACAACATAAACTGAGTCTTGCAGGTACACGTTGTCTAGTTATTAATGGCGATCGTGCACTGAACCTCTTCCTGGAACAGCAGCAACAGTCATGATTCACATACATCAACAGGAAATAACCAATTCTGATGCGTATGAAATAACAACCAGACAACCAAGAAACTTCACATGACCCATGGAACCAAGAATCAAGGAAAATATCTTACCAGTCATGTGATCTTATCATTTGATATCCAAGCCCACTTGACATGCATGGAAGACGGATCACAGGAGGGATAATCAGATGAATCTTCGAAGGAAGATGTATGCACATCCGAGAGGTCCTGTGGCGTTCATGATGAAACCCTTCATCTTTTGACCTGAAGACGACTGTTGAGGAACACGAAGAGAGGGACCTTTCTCTGCTTCTCCGTCCGCTAATGCTAGCCAAAAAAGTGCACATATGGATAAGAGTCTCTCATAGGCGGTGGTGGAGCAATCGGATAACAGGGCTGAGCGAGGTGGAAGTGGAACTGAATCAACTGATGCTCTGGTGGACAAACCCATGAGATGAAGAAGGCAAAGTGTCGATTTGGTAATGAAGATGATGGGATTTATAGTGCAGAAGGTGAAGAGAGATAGATAGAAGAAATTCACTCGGTGGTTGAGTAATTGAGAAGACAACAGAGAAAATTATTGTGGAGAAGGCATGCGATCAAAGCCTCAGCATGCAATTACTAAGTTCAGCTGCCTCTGCATGCATGCAATTGAAAACGGAAGCACCGATTGGAAAATGGCAACTGATGTGGCACATACGTTGAGGTGGCATAGCTGCATGTTAAGAGAAATCAAAGTAGTGGGGATCATCTATTTATGTATATAGGATAGGTTAGTCCCAAAAATTTAATAAAATAGCATATAAATGCATATAAAATATCCTAGATGGATAATACAATAGCATGAAACAATAAAAAATTATAGATACGTTGTATCACGTGGGCGCTCGACCACTCCATGACCACCGCATAGACGACCGCTAGAGACTGCCACAACCCTCCATCGCCGTTCTGCCGCTGGAAGGACGACTACGACGATGATGACATCACCTTAGGAGACGGCGGTGCGGTAGTACGGCAGCCATGCGTACGAGGTGGTCATCCGGTATAGGTTTTTTTTGTTAAATGGTCAAAATATCAACATTTTATGTAAATTATGTCCGAATTTCAATGAAATCCATGCGGATTGATCGAATTTTGTCCAATTAGTTTGAATTGTTGATAAAATGTACGCGTCTACGCTAGGATGGTGGCCTCCACATCTATGGTCGCGGACTGATCCCCCTGTCCACGGACTCATGCGGGAGGAAATTTACGGGTTGCCGTTGAAGATGCCCTTACTTACCAAAATTAGCACTCTTTGTGTATATTACGGAACTCCTAGGTAAATATGGTGCTATAATCAATTATACATGCCAACAACATATGCATCAGGCTATTAGAAAAGTTGTTAGTCTCCAAAATTTTGAATACACACTATACAATTCCTGGGCCCGCACCTGATAGCGGAGCATGAATTCCTAGGTAAATCATGTATGTTTGCTATCTTTGTTGACAAGTCTTTCCGCATTAACCCTCTAACGACACCTAAATTTAAAAGGTATATCCCAGAGTATACAGGATTGGTGACCGACAGATCATGGATAGTCAACAAGAGAATAAAGTACTCCCTCCGTTCGAAAATACTTGTCATCAAAATGGATAAAAAAGGAAGGTATCTAGAACTAAAATACGTCTAGATACATCTCCTTTTATCCATTTTGATGACAAGTATTTTCGAACGGAGGGAGTATGAATTAGTGATCCGTACTTAGTATAGTCATTTATGGGGAGAATAATATCCAACTCTACCATGCATTCACGGTGGAACAATATGCAATTGTACTGTTCAATGATAGTCCGCTAAAAAATATGAACTAAGAATGACCAGTGCAGAGTACAAACAGAACAAGCAAAATAGGGCCAATTGAAGTTCCAAGATAAAGTTGCTACTAGATTACATGCCATCCCAACAATCCAAACCGCTGATGTTTTCAAGAGAAATTCTGCCCAGGTGAGGGCAAAGCTTCTTGTTATTTCACGGAGCTGTCCAAGTTCAAAAGCTCAAGACTACACATTAAATTCCTCTCTCGGGAAGTTTCATAGTTTAAGGACAAAACACACTTGTCTTTCAGATAAAATATAGGCAACATGCCACATGAAAAATTAGTGAAAATACGACGGCACTGACAACAATGTAGATCGTTATAGCTGAGCCACACTCTCCGTACATATATAGCACCCCCAATGCATTAATATACTTCTGCAAATTAATGAGTATATGAGATAAAGAGTTCTGTCAGATTAGTAGGAACAGAGGACAAGATGACCAAAATTAATAGAATTAGAACTGGGGGATCTCCTGAATTCAAGGCCACGCGAAAAATCTAACTGCTGTGTTTGTGTCGAAAATTGTGTACAAGTTGGGTTACCTTTGGACTTCTTGTTGTACTGTGGGTAGGATATGTGTAGTGTCAGAATCTAACTGCTGCATACGGTATACCCTTCATCTCTTATATATGAGGAGGCACTCCATGTTGTAACCCATGACGACTGATAGCGACAGGCACGCAAGGGAGAGCCGGCGGTTTGTGCCGACGCCAGGGTTGCCGGTGTTGAGTGTCCGGATCGGAAGAAGCTGCCCGAAGTCGTGATCACTGTGTTTGTGTCGAACATTGTGTATAAGTTGGGTTACGTTTGGACTTGGTGTTGTCATGTGGCTAAGATATTTGTAGTGTCGGAGTCGGGCATGTTGTACCCTTGGCCTTTTATATATGAGGGGGCACTCCACATTGTAACTGATGACGACTAGATAGCGACAGGCACACAAGGGGAGCCGGCGGTTTGTACTGGCGCCAGGGTGGCTGGTGTTGCGCTATCTCGGGAGGAGCGCCCGTAGTTATTGCCCCAGACAGGGGCGGAGCTGGAACCAACGGCACCCTGATGCACCATTTTAAGTCTTTAACAGGACGTAAAAAACTTAAGCAATGTTGTACTAAATAGAAGTGTTTTTTTTAACTTCTATCATAAATCATCACACACAATATAAGATAATATATAATACAAAATGTAACAATCAAAATTCTTAATAAAACAAAGGAAAAATCTTGAAAAATATGTCTCGCATTTTCAAATTAGACCAAGTTTCAGTAGCCTACAAAGATTATGTTTTATGGTGGAACCTAGTAGAATGGCCAATTGAGAGTGCTTAAGTAGCTAAATATTTGAACATTAGCTTTTAGTATATTCACTTTCTAGTCATTGAAAATTATCATAGCGAATTGAGTAAATTAGAATTTAAAACCACAGCCAATGCCTCGAGTCAGACAAGACACAAAATAGAAATCTTTAAAAACAGCAGCAAAGACAAAGGATAACGGGGCAGAATCCGGATCGACTTATAAAGTTAATCTAGACGAAGAAACAGATTGATAAGAGAGAGCTAGGAAATTACGGTGTGGTGGCCTGGTCGTGTGGCCGTGAGACCTGGATATGGGCGCTGCACTGGCAGGCGTCGTCGGCTTGTTGTCGATTGGTGGCCGCTGCGTACGGTGTGCCAGCCGCCAGGCATACACGTCTACGGGACCGAATCAGTCGATCGAATCAGCGCGTTTGCCGGTGTGCGTGCGTGATTGGGGGTTGCGGGCGTAACCTGACGTGCCCTGATGCACTGCTGCCGGGCCACCCTGATGCCCAGGGCCTTTTATGTGACGGTTACTACTAAAATTATTTTTGGACCTTGATGCCTGTGCCACAGGGTCGGCCCACTGGGCTCCGCCCCTGGCCCTAGAGAATAGGCGAGTTCGCCGAACCTCGTTAACAAAACTTGTTGTCGTCATCGTGCTGTGATTGCTTGTTCCTCGAATGATCAACTATGCGCCTCGCATTAATTCTAACACAAGAGCATGAATGTTTTTCTTCTTCCTACGTACCATTTTGATCTCTGCGGTTCCATCTCCTGCACTCGACGGTGCTGTGTCTCGCCTCCCACGCATCCGAATGAAATTGGCAGCTGAAAGCGGACAAGAATGCCCCCATCAGTGCAGCACATGCACACACAACAAATGCCCACTAGTCAGACCATGCACCCCCCAGTAGCACACACGTAGACAACAAAGGCCAACTAGTTAGACCACGCGCCCCTAGAAGTTGGGCAGCCATTCCAGACCACGCCATCCTGCGAACCCACCCAAAATAAATGAGAAAGTAGATGATGCGCAGAAATGTTTCAGTTTCTGGTAGTGAAGCATGATCGGTGCAGACTAAAAACATCACAAGCAAAATAGGCAACAAGGTGGCTAATTGAAGTTCCAAGATATAAAATATGCAACCATTTGGTCTTAGATTACATATATGCCACTCCAACAATCCAAAACACTGATGTTCACAAGAGAAATTCTGCCCAAATGAGGGCAAAGCTTCTTGTTATTTTACAGAGCTGACAAACTTTAAAGACTAGGAATCGCTTAATCCGGAAGTTCCATGGCTTAAGGACAAAACACACATGTCCTTTCAGATTAATATAGGCAAGCCACACGAAATATACTGAAATTACGATGACACTGACAATGTAGATCGGTATAGCCGAGGGGCACTCACCATATACAGCACCCCCATTGCATTCATATAGCCGAGGGAGTTTTGTCAGATTAGTAGGAGCCAAAGAAGCGAGAACAACCAAGACTAAGGGTTCACGACCAGAACCAATAGGATTAGAACGGAAAGATCTTCCAAGAAAAATTTGAGTGCTGCATTTGGATAATAAAAACATGTTGAGCTTTTTCATACAACTGAAAGAAGAGATCAAAGTACAAGAGCATGAAAAGTTTTTGGTTCGTACGTACCAATTTGACCACCGTTGCTGCCATTTTACACATATGATATGCTGATATCAGGACTTGCAGGATGTTTGCTTATCGCCTCCCTGACGGCGGCCTCCAGACTCTGCATATCCCAGGTTCGAAGCCTCACCACATCACCTGAAGATGGGGAATAAGCAGAACATGCGAACCTAGAAAGGAAGTCCCGCCGTTCGTAAATATCCACCCTACATTCCTTGAGGCTCCCCAGGTGCTCGATGCCATCAAGGACACCGTCGCCTTGTCGGGCTGCTTGTTCATAACACTCTATGGTGAGACTCTGAACCCTCGGCATTGCCCCTGCCTCGAACTTGAGGCAAGGCACTAGAGATCTGAAACAAAAATCATTGAGATTTGGGAACGCTCCACCGGGGACAACCACGCCTTCTTTGGGAACATCCTTCCTAACATGCAGCGTAAGGTGCACCAGCAAGATCAGCCTGGCAAGAACCTGAACACCATCCCTCGAGGAGTTCTGTCAGCACGACAGAACCTGAACCTTGATCGGGGAGGACTTCTGTCAGCACGACGGCGTGGTGACGATCTTGATGTTCAACCGTCGCAGGGCTTCGCCTAAGCACCGCTACAATATGACTGAGGTGTAATATCATGGAGGGGGCACCGCACACGGCTAAGGAACGATCACGAATATCAACTTGTGTGTCTATGAGGTGCCCCCTGCCCCCGTATATAAAGGAGTGGAGGAGGGGAGGGCCGGCCCTCTCTATGGCGCGCCCTAGGGGAGTCCTACTCCCACCGGGAGTAGGATTCCCCCTTTCCTAGTCCAACTAGGAGTCCTTCCATGTAGTAGGAGTAGGAAACAAGGAAGGGGCGCAGCCCCTCCCCCTAGTCCAATTCGGACTAGGCCTTGGGGGGGCGCGTGGCCTGCACTAGGCAGCCCCTCTCTCTTTCCCGTATGGCCCAATAAGGCCCAATACTTTTCCCGGCGAATTCCCGTAACTCTCCGGTACTCCGAAAAATACACGAATCACTCGGAACCTTTCCGAAGTCCGAATATAGTCGCCCAATATATCGATCTTTACGTCTCGACCATTTCGAAACTCCTCGTCATGTCCCCGATCTCATCCGGGACTCCGAACTCCTTCGGTACATCAGAACTCATAAACTCATAATATAACTGTCATCGAAACCTTAAGCGTGCGGACCCTACGGTTCGAGAACTATGTAGACATGACCGAGACATGTCTCTGGTCAATAACCAATAGCGGGACCTGGATGCCCATATTGGCTCCTACATATTCTACGAAGATCTTTTATCGGTCAGACCGCATAACAACATACGTTGTTCCCTTTGTCATCGGTATGTTATTTGCCCGAGATTCGATCGTCGTTATCCAATACCTAGTTCAATCTCGTTACTGGCAAGTCTCTTTCCTCGTTCCGTAATACATCATCTCGCAACTAACTCATTAGTTGCAATGCTTGCAAGGCTTAAGTGATGTGCATTACCGAGTGGGCCCAGAGATACCTCTCCGACATTCGGAGTGACAAATCCTAATCTCGAAATATGCCAACCCAACATGTACCTTTGGAGACACCTGTAGAGCATCTTTATAATCACCCAGTTACATTGTGACGTTTGGTAGCACACAAAGTGTTCCTCTGGCACACGGGAGTTGCATAATCTCATAGTCATAGGAACATGTATAAGTCATGAAGAAAGCAATAGCAACAAACTAAACGATCAAGTGCTAAGCTAACGGAATGGGTCAAGTTAATCAGATCATTCATCTAATGATGTGATCCCATTAATCAAATAACAACTCTTTGTCTATGGTTAGGAAACATAACCATCTTTGATTAATGAGCTAGTCAAGTAGAGGCATACTAGTGACACTTTGTTTGTCTATGTATTCACACATGTATTATGTTCCCGGTTAATACAATTCTAGCATTAATAATAAACATTTATCATGAAATAAGGAAATAAATAATAACTTTATTATTGCCTCTAGGGCATATTTCCTTCACTACTAGGGGAAAGCCTAGCAGCAGCGCGGGTTTTGGGCCTATTAGTAGCGCGGGGGCCGGCGCTACTAATAAGGCGCTACAGCTAACATATAGCAGTAGCGCGGGTGCCACCCGCGCTACTACTACGTCCGTTAGTAGTAGCGTGGGTAAAAACCCGCGCTACTACAAACCCGTGCTTTGAAAAGAATTTTTTTTCGATTTTTTTGCCTGAATTTTCAAATTTCTGAATTATTTTAACCTCTAATCTCTAATCACCCATCATCACTGCTCAATTTAATCTCTAATCACCCCTCATCATTCCAAATCATCTAACTTCCCGGATGGTCACCCATCCTCTCACTACTCTAGCCTGAGCACGCTTAACTTCCGGGTTCTATTCTCCCTCGATTCCAAGTCTGCACTTGTTGTTTTCCTGACAATAGTAAGATGTCAATCCTATTAATCCTCGGGAGTTTACCTTGAGCATGAAGTCACACATTTCACTACTTGAGTTTAAAACTATTGTTCTAAAAAACAATAATTATTTAGTAACACTAATATTTCTTGAATAAGTAGTTTGACCACAGTTTGACCAAAATTCCAAAAAACTGAAATAATTATTTAGTAACACTAATATTCTTGAATAACTATTTAGTAACACTAATACTTCTTGAATAAGTAGTTTGACCACAATTTGACCAGATTTGACCAAAATTAAAAAAAATGGAATTTGAGCACAACTTTCTTTCCTTTTAGAATTTGAGGATTCTAAAAATTTGCAAACAGGCCGTAGGCGGTCTCCATCGGATGTGGATGTTCGTGCTGAACATTTTGATATATTCTACGTTTTTTTTCTGACATCTTATGCAAAAGTTATAGCCGTTTTACATTTTCCCTACACTTTTTGCAAAACATGTCCAAATTTAAGTTTTTAAATTTTCCTAACTAGTAGATGTAGTAACATAACTACATCTCGAAGGATTTTAATTTTTGAAGTTTTTATCGTTTTATTTTGCTTTTTACAAAACCGAAAAGGCGATCCACGGGGGGGGGGGGGGGGGGGTAGAGTTTCAAAATGGGACCTTTAGTAGTAGCGAGGGTTTTTACCCCTCCCTACTACTATGGCATGTCCCGGAGGGGCACGATTGAGACCTCTTAGTAGTAGCGAGGGGTAAAAACTTAGTAGTAGCGCAGGTTTATAACCCTCGCTACAACTACGGCATGGCCCAGGGGCACGGTAGAGACCGCTTAGTAGTAGCGAGGGTTAAAAACCAGCGCTACTGCTATCAAATTAGTAGTAGCGATGGTTAAAAACCTACGCTACTACTATGGCATGTCCCGGGGGCACAGTAGAGACCGCTTAGTAGTAGCGAGGGTTAAAAACCAGCGCTACTGCTATCAACTTAGTAGTAGCGAGGGTTAAAAACCCGCGCTACTAGTAAGTAGCAGTAACGAGGGGTATAAACCTGCGCTGCTAGTAAGCGTATGTGTATAAGCTTTTCCCTAGTAGTGTGAGGAGGTCCATTGTTCCGGTGCCATAAAAATGAACAACTTCGAAGGCACAAATCCAAAGAATCAAACATTATATCTCAGGTAATCCCATAAATGTTGAAACTAATGTTATTGAGACCGTAAACCTGGAGGAATATATAAGGGACACTTTCTAGAACGTTTTAGACTCCAAAAAGGAATAGGTATGTGGTATGGTAAGTAAACCAACTCCAAAACAGTTCTAATAGCAATTTTTCTCTGTTTTGGAGTATTTAAGAAAATAGGAAAATAAGAAGTAGTCCGGGAAGGACACGAGGCGTCCACGAGGGTGGAGGGCGCGCCCTACCCCCTAGGCATGCCCCCTGCCTTGTGGGCACGTCGTGTGCCCTTTGGACTCCGTTTTCTTGCACGATACTTCTTTCGGTCGGTAAAAAATCATTATATAATCTCCCAAAGGTTTTGACCACCGTACCACGCAAATATCCTCTGTTTTTGTTTCAAGCTATTTCTGCCCAAATTAGAGCAAGATGTCATCTCAAGACTCCGATGGAGAGAGCTATGTATCACATCACAGTGCTGACTCAAAGACCTATGGGGACCTATCTCCTTGTGGTTGAACAACGGATGAGGAGGAGGATGCTCATTTGAGGAGAATCAATGATTCAAGCTCGGAGGAGGAGGATGTTCCTCTACCTCAACCAAGGGATATGCACGTGAAGTTCAAGAAGTCTAGTCTCCCTAAGAGGGCTAAACTGTCTAATAACCAATCTATTCCTTCTCGGTTTAGGCAGAAAAGCAAAGGAGATTTATGTGACAAGATCTTGAAGATGGAATCAGAGGTCGAGGATTTAAAGGAGGAAATTGCTTTTATCAATTACAATATGAAAAACCTGAAGGCACAATTGTCATCATCACCACCATCTTCTTCACCACCAAAAAAGAATTGAGCATCAGGTATGGGCACTCCCTTTGGCAACTGCCAAGCTTGGGGGAGGTGCCCCGGTATCATATCACCATCACACTCCTATCTTTACCATTTTTCTTAGTTCGATCTTTTTGGTAATATCTTGATCTAGTAGAATAAAATTTTAGTATGATTTAGTTTTGAGTTTTGCTTTATGATCCTTCTATGTAATCGAGTCCGTGAGCTATATATAATAAAGATTAGTGTTGAGTCAAGGGCTTGATTATCTTACTATGATCTTGAGGGAATAAAAGAAAGAATAAAAAGAAGTAAAGAGATCATATTGATCTTATGGAGAGTAATGACTTCACATATAAAGAGTATGATGAATAAAAGTTGTTGAGGGTTGACAAACATTGTTTTGGTCATCATTGCAATTAATAGGAAGTAACAAAGAAAGAGAGGTTTTCACATATAAATATACTATCTTGGACATCTTTTATGATTGTGAGCACTCATTAAAATATGACATGCTAAAGAGTTGATGTTGGACAAGGAAGACAACGTAATGGGTTATGTTTTCTTATATCCGAAATAAAGTATATTGTCATGGATCATCCAACATGTTGAGCTTGCCTTTCCCTCTCATGCTAGCCAAATTCCTTGCACCAAGTAGAGATACTACTTGTGCTTCCAAATATACTTAAACCCGGTTTTTGCCATGAGTGCCCGGTTTTTGCCATGAGTGTCCACAATACCTACCTATGGATTGAGTAAGATCCTTCAAGTAAGTTGTCATTGTTGTATGCAATAAAAATTGCTCTCTAAATATGTATGATTTATTAGTGTGGAGAAAATAAGCTTTATACGATCTTGTGATATGGAAGCAATAAAAGCGACGGACTGCATAATAAAGGTCCATATCACAAGTGGCAATATAAAGTGACGTTCTTTCGCATTAAGATTTTGTGCATCCAACCACAAAAACACATGGCAACCTCTGCTTCCCTTTGCGAAGGGCCTATCTTTTATTCTTGTATTTTACCTTATGCAAGAGTCATGGTGATCTTCACTTTTCCTTTTTACATTTTATCCTTTGGCAAGCACATTGTGTTGGAAAGATCCTGATAAATATATCCAATTGGATGTAAGTTAGCATGAACTATTATTGTTGACATTACCCTTGATGTAAAAGGTTGGGAGGCAACACTATAAGGCCCTATCTTTCTGTGTCCGATTAAAACTCCATACCCATAAGTATTGAGTGAGTGCTAGCAATTATGAAAGACTAAATGATAGTTGAGTATGTGGACTTGCTGAAAAGCTCTTATATTGACTCTTTCCGATGTTATGATAAATTGCAATTGCTTCAATGACCGAGATCATAGTTTGTTAGTTCTCAATGAAGTTTCTGATTCATACTTTATATTGTTAATAGATTGTTACTTTAGCATAAGAAATCATATGACAATATATATATATATATGTGTGTGTGTGTGTGTGTGTGTGTGTGTGTGTGTGTGTGTGTGTGTGTGTGTGTGTGTGTGTTGCTGTTATAAGAATGATCATGATGCCCTCATGTCCGTATTTTATTTTATCGACACCTCTATCTCTAAACATGTGGACATATTTTTCGTTATCGGCTTCCGCTTGAGGACAATCGAGGTCTAAGCTTGGGGGAGTTGATACGTCCATTTTGCATCATGCTTTTATATCGATATTTATTGCATTATGGGCTGTTATTACACGTTGTGTCACAATACTTATGCCTATTCTCTCTTATTTTATAAGGTTTACATGAAGAGGGAGAATGCCGGCAGCTGGAATTCTGGGCTGGAAAAGGAGCAAATATTAGAGACCTATTCTGCAAAGCTCCAAAAGTATTGAAACTTCACAAAGGCAGTTTTTGGAATTAATAAGAAATACTGGCAAAAGAATCAACCAGAGGGGGGCCACCCACCATCCACGAGGGTGGGGGCGCGCCCCTGCCTCGTGGCCCCCTGGTAGGCCTCTGGTGCCCATCTTTTGCTATATGAAGTCTTTTACCCTGGAAAAAATCACAAGCAAGCTTTCGGGACGAAACACCACCGCCACGAGGCGGAACCTTGGCGGAACCAATCTAGGGCTCCGGCATAGCGGTTCTACCGGGGAAACATCCTCCGGGAGGGGTAAATCATCATCATCACCAATGATCCTCTCATCGGGAGGGGGTCAATCTCCATCAACATCTTCACCAACACCATCTCCTCTCAAACCCTAGTTCATCTCTTGTATCCAATCTTTGTCCCAAAACCTTAGATTGGTACCTATGGGTTGCTAGTACTGTTGATTACTCCTTGTAGTTGATGCTAGTTGGTTTATTTAGTGGAAGATCATATGTTCAGATCCTTAATGCATATTAGTAACCCTCTGATTATGAACATGAATATTATTTGTGAGTAGTTACATTTGTTCCTGAGGACATGGGAGAAGTCTTGCTATAAGTAGTCATGTGAATTTGGTATTTGTTCGATATTTTGATGAGATGTATGTTGTCTTTCCTCTAGTGGTGTTATGTGAACGTCGACTACATGACATTTCACCATTGTTTGGACCTAGAGGAAGGCATTGGGAAGTAAGAAGTAGATGATGGGTTGCTAGAGTGACAGAAGCTTAAACCCTAGTTTATACGTTGCTTCGTAAGGGGCTGATTTGGATCCATGTGTTTCATGCTATGGTTAGGTTTACCTTAATACTTCTTTTGTAGTTACGGACGCTTGCAATAGAGGTTAATCATAAGTGGGATGCTTGTCCAAGGAAGGGCAGTACCCAAGCACTGGTCCACCCACATACCAAATTATCAAAGTAACAAACGCGAATCATATGAGCGTGATGAAAACTAGCTTGACGATAATTCCCATGTGTCCTCGGGAGCGTTTTCCTTCATATAAGAGTTTGTCCAGGCTTGTCCTTTTCTACAAAAAGGATTGGGCCATTTTGCTGCACCTTATTTACTTTTGTTACTTGCTACTCGTTACAAATTACCTTATCACAAAACTATCTAATACCGATAATTTCAGTGCTTGCAGAGAATACCTTACTGAAAACCGCTTGTCATTTCCTTCTGCTCCTCGTTGGGTTCAACACTCTTACTTATCGAAAGGACTACGATAGATCCCCTATACTTGTGGGTCATCATCTCCTTGCATACCGTGATTTAGGGAGACCAATCTTCTTTAGGCCAGGAATGAAGTCAACACAAAACCCAATGACATCCTCTGTTTGATGGCCCATGGAGATGTTTCCTTCTGGTCTAGCGCGATTACGAACATATTTATTTAGGACTCCCATGAACCTCTCAAAGGGGAACATATTGTGTAGAAATACAGGGCCCAGAATGACAATCTCGTCGACTAGATGAACTAGGACGTGCGTCATGATATTGAAGAAGGATGGTGGGAACACCAGCTCGAAACTAACAAGACATTGCGCCACATCACTCCTTAGCCTTGGTATGATTTCTGGATCGATCACCTTCTGAGAGATTGCATTGAGAAATGCACATAGCTTCACAATGGCTAATCGGACGTTTTCCGGTAGAAGACCCCTAAATGCAACCGGAAGGAGTTGCATCATAATCATGTGGCAGTCATGAGATTTTACGTTCTGGATCTTTTTCTCTGGCATATTTATTATTCCCTTTATATTTGACGAGAAGCTAGACGGGACCTTCATACTGAGCAGGCATTCAAAGAAGATTTCCTTCTCTTCTTTGGTAAGAGCGTAGCTGGAAGGATCTTCATACTGCTTTGGAGGCATGCCGTATTTTTCGTGCAAACCTTGCAGGTCCTCCCGTGCCTCCGGTGTATCTTTTGTCTTCCCATACACGCCCAAGAAGCCTAGCAGATTCACGCAAAGGTTCTTCGTCATGTGCATCACGTCGACTGAAGAGCGGACCTCTAGATCTTTCCAGTAGGATAGGTCCCAAAATATAGATTTCTTCTTCCACATGGGTGCGCGTCCCTCAGCGTCATTTGGAACAGATAGTCCGCCGGGACCCTTTCTAAAGATTACGTGTAAATCATTGACCATAGCAAGTACGTGATCACCGGTACGCATGGCGGGCTTCTTCCGGTGATCTGCCTCGACTTTGAAATGCTTGCCTTTCTTCCGACATTGATGGTTGGTCGGAAGAAATCGACAATGGCCCAGGTACACATTCTTCCTGCATTTGTCCAGGTATATACTTTCGGTGTCAGCTAAACAGTGCATGCATGCGTGGTATCCCTTATTTGTCTGTCCTGAAAGGTTACGGAGAACGGACCAATCGTTGATGGTTACAAATAGCAATGCATGCAGGTTAAATTCCTCTAGTTTGTGCTCATCCCACACACGTACACCATTTCCATTCCACAGCTGAAAATGTTCTTCAACTAATGGCCTTAGGTACACATCAATGTCGTTCCCGGGTTGCTTACGGCCTTGGAAGAGAACTGGCATCATAATGAATTTTCGCTTCATGCACATCCAAGGAGGAAGGTTATACATACATAGAGTCATGGGCCAGGTGATGTGATTGCTGCTCTGCTCCCCAAAAGGATTAATGCCATCCGCGCTTAAACCAAACCGTATGTTCCTTAGGTCACCTGCAAACTCAGCCTGGTACTTTCTCTTGATCTTTCTCCACTGCGACCCATCAGCGGGTGCTCTCAACTTCCCATCTTTCTTTTGGTCCTCTCTGTGCCATCGCATCAACTTGGCATGCTCTTCGTTTCTGAACAAACGTTTCAACTGTGGTATTATAGGAGCATACCACATCACCTTTGGAGGAACCCTCTTCTTGGGGGGCTCGCCGTCAACATCACCAGGGTCATCTCGTCTGATCTTATACCGCAATGCATCGCATACCGGGCATGCGTCCAAATCCTCATACGCACCGCGGTAGAGGATGCAGTCATTAGGGCATGCATGTATCTTCTGCACCTCCAATCCTAGAGGGCATACGACCTTCTTTGTCGCGTACGTACTGTCGAGCAATTCGTTATCCTTTGGAAGCTTCTTCTTCAATATTTTCAGTAGTTTCTCAAATCCTTTGTCAGGCACAGTATTCTATGCCGTCCACTGCAGCAATTCTAGTACGGTACCGAGCTTTGTGTTAGCATCTTCGCAATTGGGGTACAACCCTTTTTTGTGATCCTCTAACATGTGATCGGACTTCAGCTTCTCCTTTTCACTTTCGCATTGTCTCCTTGCATCAACAATAACCCGACAGAGATCATCATCGCGCACATCGTCTTGTTCCTCTTGATCTTCAGCAGCTTCCCCCGTTGCAGCATCACCGTATTCAGGGGGCACATAGTTATCATCGTCCTCTTCTTCTTCGTTGTCTTCCATCATAACCCCTATTTCTCCGTGCCTGGTCCAAACATTATAGTGTGGCATGAAACCCTTATAAAGCAGCTGGTTGTGAATGATTTTACGGTCAGAGTAAGGCTTCGTATTCCCACATATAGGGCATGGACATCACATAAAGCCATTCTGCTTGTTTGCCTCAGCCACTTCGAGAAAATTGTGCACGCCCTTAACGTACTCGGAGGTGTGTCTGTCACCGTACATCCATTGCCGGTTCATCTGCGTGCATTATATATAATTAAGTGTGTCAAAAAACATTACAGAACATCATGGATAGATAAGTGACCAAATTAATATAAGTTCATCATCACATTAAAACCAAAGTACATACATAGTTCTCATTGAACAACATATAGCTCTCCAGAGCATCTAATTAAACCATACACTGAAACTATGTAAAACATTTCAATGCAACAACAAATGCGATCATAATCGCAACCAAGGTAACAATTGATCCAACGGCATAATGATACCAAGCCTCGGCATGAATGGCATATTTTCTAATCTTTCTAATCTTCAAACGCATTGCATTCATCTTGATCTTGTGATCATCGACGACATCCGCAACATGCAACTCCAATATCATCTTCTCCTCCTCATTTTTTTATTTTTTCCTTCAAGTAATTGTTTTCTTCTTCAACTAAATTTAACCTCTCGACAATATGGTCGGTTGGAATTTTCGGTTCATATACCTCCTAGATAAATAAAATCCATGTCACATTGGTCGGCATAATTGTCATAAACAATAAATGAACCAAATAGTTATAAAAGATAATATATACCACATTCGAATCATAGACAGGACGAGGGCCGACGGGGGCGGATACCAAAACCATCGCACTATAGAATAACAAGCAATAATAAAAGTAAGAAAATTAGACAAGTATCTATCTAAAGTAACAATTTTTTTTCCAGAAAGAAGATAAGAACAAAAGGCTCACCATGGTGGTGCCGGCGACGAGATCGGCGTGGGCGATCGACGGCGGTGAAGACGGGGATGGGACGTGACGGACCGCTAAACCTAGACAAATCTCGAGGAAAATGGAGCTTTGAGGTCGAGCTTCGAGAGGAGAAAGCTTAACTAGTGTGGCTCGGGCATTTCATCGAACACCTCATATGCATAGTAGGTGAGCTAGAGCACCACAAAGCTCTCCCCTCGCCGGCCAGAAAAAACTGAGCAGTGTAGAGTGCTCTGCTCGCCGGTGATGGGGTATATATAGGCACCTCATTGGTCCCGGTTCGTGGCTGGAACCGGGACTAAAGCCCCCCCTGTTGTCCCGGTTCCAGCCACGAACCGGGACCAATGGCTGTGGGCCAGGGGTGAGGACCATTGGTCCCGGTTCGTGCCTGGAACCGGTACAAATGGGTCCAGACGAACCGGGACGAATGCCCCACGAGGCCCGGCCGGCCCCCTGGGCGCACGAACCGGGACGTATGCCCCCCATGGGTCCTGGTTCGTGACTGAACCGGGACTAATGGGTTGGCCAGGCCCCAACATAAGCCCTGTTTTCTACTAGTGTTTCATGACTATGCCAAAAGTTCAAGGCAATGTCTTTGTCCCAATCCCGCCCTATTAGCTTATGTAATGTGGTGTTGAAAATTGTGTCCAAGGTTCAGGCTAGTAGATTTGAGGAGCAATTGGCCTTCGTTCCTAGATGTCTTATTACAAATAATATAATCACAGCGCATGAGTAGCTAGATTTCATGGAGAAAGAGGGCTCGGGAAGACCAGGTATGTGAGTTGAAATTGGACATGATGAAAGCGCGTGATAGGGTGGAGTAGGAATATTTAAGCCATGATGCTAAAGTTTGGATTTAGTGAAAGATGGATCAATTTTGTGATGAGCATTGTACATTCAGTTACATTCTCAATTCTTTCTAATGGGGAATGTTTGCAAAAAATTGTGCCCTATCTCACCATATTTGTTTTTGCTAGCAGCTGTAGGCACACACCTTATTGACTATTTGATTGCCCTCTTGCACCAAAAGTCAGTCGGCTCTTCTTCCTCCTTACCATTTCGACACACTCGCCCCTGTTCAAGAAAACACAGAGGGGAAAAACACCACGAGAGAGGGCAATATTTGTACCCCTTCCTCCTTAACGTTAGTGTAAAATGCAAAAAGAACACGAGAGAGAGAGAGAGAGAGAGAGAGAGAGAGAGAGAGAGAGAGAGAGAGAGAGAGAGAGAGAGCGCAATAAACAAGAAATACTATACTAGCTGAAAAACACAGCAGCAAAAGCAGTTGCCCAGAAAGTAAACCAAAACTGACGAAGCTAAAGAACAATTACATGTACGTGCTACTTTCTGAGCTATTTAGTTGCTAAACTGATCAACACGAACACATGCGGGTTCACTACTCACATGCAAAAATGTATGCAAGCAAATCACTTCAGGTCCACCCTACTGTTGCCACACACAAAAAATCCTGAATCATTCAGTTGCTAATGATCGGCACAAATACACCAGTGAAGGACTACATCCTGGGTATCAGCGAGTCACGTTCCCAGGTTTGTTCTCTCACTAAGGGATCAATTTATGCATGCAGTTCATTTTCATTTTCCAGGTGAGTAGTTGCCATACTATTGCCAAAATTATATATTGGGAATTCACAGGTACATATTCACACATCATCATGGAGGCAGTAAGATTGATGAAGATGGCCTTCCCAATGGTTCCCCCCTCCAGCACAGTATCAAAATAAGGCTCCAGATGAGATTGCTTTAGAACAGAGGCTTGCGACTACGATAAAATTCTTTCTGGCTCCTATCTGAGGGTTTCGGGATTTTACGGAATTTATAGGCTTGAAATTAGGTCAAACGGGCCTCGAGGGCCCCACAAGCCCTGGTGACGTGCGCCCCCCTAAGCTTGTGGGCCCCTCATGCCTCTTCTAATTGCTTCTCAAAGCTTCTAGTGTTTCTTATTTTCCATAAAAAATTCGTCATAAATTTTCGTCGTGTTTGGACTTTTCTAGATATGGATTTTCTGCAACTCAAAAATATGCAAAAATACAGGAAATGACACAGGGCACTAGATTAATAGTTAGTCCAAAAAAATAAAATAACAATGATAGCAAAATATGTAGGAATGATAATATAATAACATTAAACAATCAAAAAATATAGATACGTTTGTGATGTATCAGTCCATGGTTCAGATGATTCAAGCCATCTACCGTGGGTTGTTTGATCGGCCTTTCTGTGAACCCGGTTGTTGAGTTGGCCTGGACAGACAAAGCAGGGCATGGGAAATGATCATTGTTGTCTGCCGTTGGCTCAGTACAACAATAATCACTTGCAGACCATTCAGGAGAAACATCCTTCAAATGGTTCATCTACTTTTTGTTGTATTAGTTGCTTCGCTTATTGGCTGTAGTTTGTCTTTGCGGGGATGGCTACAGACGGTCTCCTCAAATACTCCCACCGTAGCATGTGCGTAGTTCTAAGTCATCAATTTAACTAGCTAAATGTGCATTATATGTAATAAGGAATCTAGTTTTAGAAACCACATCATTGTAGGAGTTCAATGCGTATTATATGTCATAAGAAATATAGTTTTAGAAACTAAATTTGTGTACGAGTCAAGTGATATGCTTTTGATGACACATAACACTGGTTTAGGTAGTCAAATCGAGGACCTGGAACTACTAGCATGCCATATGCACCGAGACAGATGGGCATGTCCGGCTAGGAAGAGCGGTTAGGCCACTATCTAGACCGAAAGGACGGTCATAGCTACTAAAAAGAGCGTCATGCCTGGGAGCTTGAATAGAGCTTGATGTCATGACGTGCGAAAGAATACGGGTCAACTCAGGCAACCCCAACTCGGAACACCCGAGTAATAACATAACGTGGCAAACAACCTACAAAGTCACCTCCCAAATGCAGTTTTTTTGGCGTATATTTTAGTTTTAAATTGTTCATTCACAACTGATTATTTATGTCGTTCTTGTTTGTATTATTATTCTTGATAATGGCCTTTTGGAATTCTTTATAGAGCAAACATTTGTTAGACGTGCTGTTCATAGTGTTGCTTAACTTCCTGGATGTTGTTTCAAATAGTTTGCTTAACTTCCGGTTTACGGTTGGTGTACATGATGAAGTTAGAAACATATGACACAGGCATCTGATTTTGGTTGTAATAGTTGCTTCTCGTCTTGCTTGCAATTGGTCTTTTTAAACAGTTCACTTAAATTCCATTTTATATTTTAAATAGTTCACTTTACTTTCAAGCTGTAGTTGATCGGTTGGTCTGTTCAAAGAGTTCGCTTGACTTCCATTTTATGTTTCACATAGTTCGCTGAACTTTAAGGCTGCAGTTCCTCTGTTCCAATTGGCGCAACGGCTCATCTAGTTACTTTGAAGATCTAATGGTCATGGTTTGCAGATCTACTAAATTGATGGCCAGATCGATGCTTTTGGTTAATGTAGAATGTTAGATCCCACATTTGCGGTGCTACGTACTAAACTTGCTACCTGAACGCATTTCATGTAACACTCCTATGCATGTGATAATGCAGGGCTCCTGTCCTAATTAAGCTCACTAGTACACGTATGTATCATTCGTATACGTGCATGTTGCATCGCTAGTAACGCCCTCATATGCTTCTGATACAGGGTTGGCAATAATATAACGGCGATCGAGCTTACGCGGGCTTTAACCGGCGACATGTCGTTCGGCTTAATAATATAGTAAGCGGAGTCAACAGGGACCGAGACTCTACCGTAGCAGCCCTAACGTGCGGGCACATGGACCTCTGCTGCCGGCGGGCGGAACTCACGGATAATACAGCTGCATCTATATCCCGGCAACGTGCCGGGCTCACCACCGGCTCTGGTGCTCGCTGGGCTGTCCACATCTGGTACAAGAGTCAGCCCTCGATCTTTGGCTTGATTGATGAACAGTCACAGTTTAACATAGTTTGACATCATGTACTATACTACTATGTCGTCGTTATTTGGGTCCCACGGCATGGTTACGACTAGGTACATGTGTGCCCCTTCGTCCTACGAAGATTTCTTCACTGTCATCAAAGGCATCTTGCATCATTCTCGTTATCTCTTATTTCTGGGGTTTGAGACATTACCATAGGCCTTGTGGAATAGTAGGAGCAATGTGTTCATTGCGGGATATATCTGCAACCGTGGGGACCTTCAGCAGTACAGGGCTTGGAGAACATCGGTCTCCTCTTGACCAAGCTATCGGTGCAATCGGCTTCCTTAGGGCAGTGGTGGAGTCGTCATCACTTAGTGGTTTGCAGCCGGGGGTATTAAGCTGGCTTCCCTAGCAGTTCCTTTTGTTGATTTTCATGCTAATGCTTATTAAGCGATTCTACGTAAAGCGGTACACCCAACATTTTTGCCCCGACTTCTTGTCTACATGAGCTTTATTTATAAAGTAGGGCTATATATCATGCATTTTATCAAACAAAACATATTCAATGCAAATATATCCACATTCTGACAACAACAACCTGAACTTTTGTGAAACCCAAATCTGCTTGTAGCGCAACCACTACATTGCAGATTGAATTGTGCCACCCACACATGCTTTGAGATTCATGAGCTATTTTTAGGAATCTATGATACAATCCGACCACAATTTCCCAAGAATTTGTGTGAATATGAATGGTATCTGTAAAGTTTGGTAAAATTAATTTGTTGAAATATGACAACAATATTTAAAATTTGTATGAATATTTGTAAATTCTTTCGAAGCGATGAAATATGTGGTAGATGTATGAGATGTTTCTGAAATTAATTAAAATAAGGCTGGAATAATTGAGATTTGTGTGAGAATAATGAAATATGTTTGTAAAACTTCTTGTGAAAATGAGAGGACGCTGAAACAATTCAAACGCTGAAAAAAATATAAAATATTTTTCTGTTCATTAAAATGATTGAATAAATTAGAAAAAATGCCAAAAATTGAGATATCTGACTCTTTATGAAACTATTGCAATATATATATAGACGAATAGTCAATCCCTGTATTGGAAACATTTTATTTTCCAAAACTAAAAGGTTCATGGGACCTGTCAGATATGTTCAAAAATACATGGGGTAAATATAAATAAAGAAATGTAAAATACAAAAATATATGGTGTTTTAACAACAGAAAGAATATGTATTGATGTAGACCCACACCTGCGGAGCTGGAGCCACCTTGCTCGTTCAGCTCACTCTGCCATATACCCTTGAGATATTCTCTTCATTAAGCCACTTAATCTCCTATTTAAACGACCTGGGCAGACCATAGGATCACAACACACAGAGAGCTTTTGCGTTACAAAGAGCTAGCTAGGTAGTAGCGAGATGAGGAGCTCTTGCGTCTGCCTCCTCCTGTGCTGCTGTTCATGGCTGTGCTGCCTCTCCCAAGCTCAGATGGCAATTAATCCGCCCCTGAATCAGGTTTCTCCTCGCCCCCAAATCCGGGCGGTGAACCTCGGCGGCTGGCTTGTCACCTAGGGCTGGATCCTGCCCTCCCTCTTTGAAGGCATCCCCAACAAAGATCTCCTCGTAAGCAATTGACCTAGCTAGCTAGCTTCTCTCTCTTCTCTCAGAATATGTCATATGCTGTTTACTTGATCTCGTGATTTCTGCATGCCGAGCAGGATGGCACGCAGCTGCAGTTAAGTCTGTGACGCAGAATGCCTATGTGGCTGCCGAGCAGGGTGGCGGCGCGGCCCTCGTCGCGAACCGGGCTACCGCCTCGGGCTGGGAGACCTTCAAGCTCTGGCGGATCGACCAGACGACCTTCAACTTCAAGGTGTTCGGCAACCAGTTTGTGGGCGTCGGGAGCACTGGCGTTGTGGTGGCGACGGTCACCGCGCCGGGGCCGTCCGAGACGTTCAAGTTAGTGCGCAATGACAACAACCAGAATAGGATGAGGATCAGAGCACCAAATGGGCTCTTCCTGCAGGTAACACTGTCCTGATCAGTTGACCTCATTATATTTTTCTTTCCTTTTTTGAAGTACTACTCAGTTGACCTCATTAATTTCTTAGTACTAGATTCACACTCTTAAACTACAAGTCAATTTCCATTGCTGGCAGGCAAACAAAGATGGTTCATTGACGGCCGACATCGGCGAGAGCACGAGCTGGGGCGACGATGACCCGTCGGTCTTTGCAATGACCATGGTCGGGGGGCTGCAAGGAGAGTACCAAGTATGCAATGGCTACGGCGCAGAGAAAGCTGCAGTGGTCATGAGGGTAAGTAAGATGAGCCTGACTTCTTTATTGGTAGCTAATGTTTCAATTAAAACAAATTGCCAATTCTTTTTCGGTTTGTATCTCTAGCCTAGCAAGCTACCTGGTGTTTCAATTGGTAGCTCCATAGTCTTTAGAGTTCTCATATTGATTTAATTCCAGTGTTCTAGTAATTAAATAAAGCTTAGTATCTCGAGCAATTCCGAATAAGTATCATTTGTTGGCAGTTCAATTTTGTTGATTCCATGTTTGGCACTTGGCAGAACCATTGGAATACATACATCGTGGAGGACGACTTCAGCTTCATGGCGGCAAACGGGCTAAACGCAGTAAGGATCCCGGTGGGATGGTGGATCGCCAGCGGCGATAAGCCAATAACCCTCGGGCTCCGTACGTTGGAGGCTATCTCCAAGCTTTGGACAACGCCTCAGATGGGCAGAGTACGTAGTCTAATTCACAAACTTGAATAAGAACCCTCAGATTGTTATCCATAATTTTTGAAAGGAACTATTTATGAATATTTTTGTGTACATTCAGGGCAAACAACCTGGGCGTGATCATAGACTTGCATGCAGCTCCTGGGGGGGCAGAGCCCCAATGAGCACTGCTCTACAAGGGACGGCACACAGAGCTGGGGAACCACCGACTACAACATCGCACAAACCGTGCAAGTGATTTATTTCCTCGCAGCTAGGTATGTACCAGTGTATTAGTATCTGTTAATTAATTCACCAAAAAAGTGAAACAAAATTTTAGTCACATTTTCTTAGTATATATAGATTGCCTACAAAGTTTGCCGTAATAAGAAAAAAAAAGGCAATACCAAATATCTTAATAACATACAGGTGTAGCTGATGAACGAGCCGCTGGCTCCTGGTGTGTCCCTGGATAGCCTGAAAAGGTACTACCGAGACGCGTACAACACAGTCAGGAAGCACTCGCGCATGGCCTATGTGATCATGTCCAACCGTCTGGCGGCACCTTCGACCGAGCTCCTCGACTTCGCTGGAATGTTCCCGAGAGCTGTCATTGACGTGCACTACTACACACTGTTCGTCAACAAGTTTAATACTTTCACTGTGCAGCAGAACATTGATTACGTGAGGAACGCCATCGCCAATGATCGCAGGACTCTCTCAAGGAGAATTGGCGCTCTCACATTTGTTGGTAAGTGTGTGTGATAGTGTAAATCGGGTCCTGCTTGGAAGTTGGAACATGCATGAAATTTTCGCCAGGGAAGGGGCTACGAATAGATAAAATTACCAATCATTGTGGTGGCCAAACACAATTTATTTTACTACTTCACATGAAACTTTGAAGTATATATGGGGCATGGCTCCCCCTCACCCACCTGTAGCTCCGTCATTCTTTTCCGCAACTCATACAAGAACTTAAGTGTTTCCAGGTCTACAACATCTCATGCATCCCATGTTTTGTGCAGGTGAATGGGTGGCTGAGTGGAAGGTATCTGGTGCAACGAAGGAAGATTACCATAGGTTCAGGAATGCACAAATGGATGGGTATCGGCAAGCCACCTTTGGATGGGCTTATTGGACCTACAAGAACGTTAACAACCACTGGAGTATGGAGTGGATGATAAAGAATGGATATATATCCTTAACAAATGCTTGAGGAAAATAAATCGGCAGTAGTGAATGAATAAACTAGCAACTACTTGGAAGATTTGGACGAGCTTTATGATGTAATTTTTTCTGGTAAAGTCAAGTTTCTGATGTAATTTATTCTGGTAACACTCCTCAAATGAATTTTTTAATGTACCTTTTTTGGGTAAAGACGAGTTTATAATGTAATATTTTCTAGTAAAGATGTATTATGATGTATGATTTGATTATTTGGAATTAACAAAGTGGTGTTTATATGTTGGTTAGACAAGAAGAGACAATTGTGCTATGACCCCTGAACTTGAGTCTGCAGTCTAAGGTAAGAGTGCCGGTGACCGCTCGTTGTCCCGCCGAGTCGTCGGTGAAGTTCAGCAAACCACAGCGGAAGCTCTGGCCTTCAACGATGCCGCCAGAATGTAAATTGGATCCGATCCAGACCCCGTCTCTGGCACACGCAACCCCTACCTGATGCGGCCTAACAGTGATCTGTATGGTGAACATGAAGATAGGTTTACTCGGGTTTAGATCTTCGGGATCGATGTAGTACCCTTCTTCCTGCTTGTTTGGAATTGGATTGCTTGTTCTAGCCTCGTATGAGAACTAGGACTTGTGTTGCACACAAGTGTTATAGTGAGAGATACCATGGGAAGGGGTTGCCTAGACTTATATATATACATGGGTGAGGCTAAGGTTACATGGCCTGAGTCGGTTAAGAGTTGTCCTAACTAACGAATCTATGGTACGTCTATCGAAGATTGCATGTCTTGTGCGGCAAGGTGAAGATGTGCCCCGTATAGTTACGTGGATTGTGAGTCGTGGACTTGGGCCACAATGTGGTTACTGGGCCTTTATTATCCCACGTGACTTATATAGCCCAGTGGCGGTTGATGATAGGAGAGGTGAGGGGACTAAATAGGAGGTGAAGTGAAGAGAAGGGGGAGGTGGTTGATGCCATTCAAATAGAAGATTAGAGCGTTGATTGTAATGTTGGCATTGTCAATGAGTTCACCTCCACTAGTGCCCGCGCCACTCTTGTGCTTGTTGTGGTTTTTGTTTTTCATAGACTACTTGACACTATCCTTTAGCTTTGAAAAGACATGGGAATACGGTTTTCCTTTTCTTGGGTCATTAAACACTATAAGAGTCGCTACAAGGGCGTTTGCTGGGCGTGTCCACGTCGGAGTAGTGAGACAAAAACGTTGCCGACGTAAGCGTTTGCTTCGCCCAGAAGAAAGACAGCGACGACCTCCTTTCCTCTCTCAGAAATATCTCCCTGGGTGGATTGCTAGGGTTGCCGCCGCCGCCAGCTACTTCGTCGCCGGCCACTGCAGACGGTGCATAGGAGGAGGTGCACGGTGGCCTCGCCGGAAGAGAGCGTCGATGGCCGTGGACGATGCCGAGGACGACCAGCTTGCATTGCCTCCATGTCCACGGAGGACGCGTCCTCCGGGCATCCCGCCTTCTCGGCAACGAGATCCGCGTCCTCATGGTAATTCACCCCTTGTTGACGATGCTGACGACGGCGCATGGACGAGATCGCTCGAGCACGTACCTGACCAATCCCTTGTCGAGTAGCCGTGCGGTGAGGGCGCTTGCCTCTGGTGCCCGACGAGTAGATCCAACCCCAGCCACGCACCAGGTAGGAGTTCAACCTGGCTGCCTCTACATGTCCAACATGCTCTCATTGCTACACAATTTCAGGGTAAAGTGTCGTGCCATCAGCTTGTGTTACGTTGTGTGTAGATGAGAAGCTGCTCCGATCCCATCTTCTCAACATCACCATCATCTGTTGCCTGCCAATTAAGGTGACTTATTTGATTATTTTTCCTTTTAGGTGAGAGATAATCCTCAAATTAGACTGCGACTAAACACATGCAGATTGATATGCAGTTTTACCGATGTTTTGTACATAACTGAAATACAAATTTACAAATTAAACTAAAATCTTTGATCTATACATAAAGACGTATCATGTTGGATATATTATCTTTTGCCTACCAGGTGTCATCTGGACTAAATGCAGTACATTGCCACATTCTGTATTTGTTAGTGAGCAAGAGTTTAGATACTTCACTCTCAGACACATGCCAAGTTATTCCCTTTTCATCGTCTTCCTAAGTTGTAAATATTTCAATCATGGGATGATTGGAAAATAAAACAGTATTCAATTAGGTTTAGTGTCTTATCTCTTTGTTTGGAGTGAGCATATTTTATTAACTTCTTTATTTTAATTAACATGTATGGCTAATTTGAGAGAAAGTCTTTTGTTTCATAGGACACACATAAAGCAGGGTTGCCTTTACTGAAGTTTCTTTCATTGACTAAAAAGATGGTTCTCTGCAACATAATCACGTGTTTCCTCTTGACGGAGTTGTGGACAATGAGGTAATTCATGATTGTTCAAGAGATTGGTTTCTACTTATTATTTCATATTTTTCTTAAAAGGTAATGAAATCATGTAATCATGTTTCATGTCTATTTTATGTAAGCTTCTTACTTTCATTCATCCATAATAACTTCTTTCTTATAGGATTTTGTCTTTGACTTCGTTAAAGTAGGAGGTGTCTGATTTATACTTTCTTAGCAAGTTCATACCTGAGTTTGGTTAAGCACTTTTAATTTCAGGCTACAAATGACTATGTATCTAAGACATTGAAGAGGCTAGAGGAGAAGGTAAATGGACGAGTAAGTTCTGCTCATTGCTGCTTCTTTTTTTTATTTGCCAAGTTGTGGTATCTACTCGAGTTGACTCACACACTATCTTCAACAGGTATTAAAACACTTGGTTTATCTCATGAGAGTAGGAGAAAACTCTATGTGCGTCAACAAACATTTTTTATTGATAATAATGGTACGAACATTTGACATCTTAATTGTTCCTTGTCTCAGTTGTGTTTTGTTCTCCATGGATTAAATTCTGCCTTGAGTCAGGCCTCGACTTGCTTCTTGATCTTTTGGTTTCAGTGAGTTTGACACATCAACAGGATGGTTCAGTATCATTATACAAATTAGCCAACAAAGCTGCAACACTCCCTTCGATGGATGCTGCACCTCCATCTCCAACGCCACAGGTTTAGTAGAAACAAAAAAAAGGGTGATTTGTCTTTTACTATGTAGTTATGCTATTGAAGTGAATAAGGTCTTCACAGTGCTTAAAAAAGAGATTTGTCTAATAGAATTGTTGTAAAATTATAGAGTTCTCGGGATATAAACTACTTTGGAAAGATTAGCAAGATTTGAATTAAATCAAGAGCATGTGTGCACAAATTTCCTTTAAATGTTATTTCCTACAAGTCATGAAATGTGCAATGTATTGGACACTTGTTTGTTACGTGATTTGGTAATTATATGATGCAGATTGCCTTTCGTCTCCATTTGGTAATTATATGATACACTTGTTTTATCTTCAACATGTATGGTTTGGTGTTCTCATAAATGGAATCATCCCTCAGTGTAGTGTAGGTGTACGTACTCGGTAAATATTATTTTTCCAGGAAGTTTCTATACTAGCTAAGAAAGGTTAGTTTGAAATACTAGATAGGTGCTCATTGGACATTTTATGAATGATGGGAAATGCTTACAACAAATGCGGAGTTTTCAGTTGTGGCGAGGGAATGAATATTGTTGTTTGTCCTGTTTTAGTGGTATGATAGTGATTATTCTATGCAAACATAGCAAGTTTATAAGTTACTCAGCTTGTTTATTGAAATTGGTGTCTATAGCAACTAGAAAGGACGGTGCTATGTTCCTGTCTAACTGTCTTTTTCTCTGAATGTTTTGTTTAGAACTTGACTTTTATTAATGGGAAGAGTTTAAGTGTGGAATTCATGTTATGGAACCGTCAACCAGTTCTACATGTGTCACCGATGCGTGTGCTATGACCTTTTTGTTGTGCTTAATTTGAGTGTCTGGCATCCTCTATTTGCCTCATATAAGAGATGCACTAGCTGCGTATGAGGAGATATAAAGGGCTGGTTCATAAGTTTCATGAAACTACTGAATTTGAAGGTATACTTTGGCCTCTTTGCCTCAAATAAGAAATGCACTAGCTGCATGCGAGCAAGCAGATGGACGAGGAGGCCGAGCCATCCACGAGGGCGTCGATATCAACCCGCCCCTCACCTTGTGGGGCAGAGGACAAGGAGGCGGAGCAATCCACGACGTCATCACCATCGTCCTTGCCTTTGAGCGAAAGCAGGTCTGGGACATGCTTGAGACCGAGGGCGTCCCGAGCAACCTGAACCATTATCATCTATTTGATCGCTTATGTGCTTTTCTCTTAGAGCTGATCAATTGTTTGAATGTGTTGCATTTGTGCTGATTTCTCTTATAGTCCAGCCAGAAACTTGCACACACACATAATCTTGTGCTTTCAGTCTGATTTTATGTTGATTAACGGAGTTATATTACCATTGCTTACCTGCTCCTATAGTGTTGTCAGGTCAAGAAGATTGGATAATTCAAGGAAACAAAAAGGACTGATGGGGTATCAACACCAGACCTTATAATGAGGATAGTGAAGGACAACCAATATGTCATGAGGAATCTAACATGAGGTACTCAAGGAAAGATATGGGCGTGGGCTATGCTAAGGTTAGACACATTTCTGATGACACTTAATCAATCCTTTTATGTGACAAGTAGAGCTTGGCACATGGCTTATTTTTTGTCTTTCAAGAACATTGTGGTGTTATTCGTTTGGTTTCCCAGCCCAGGTAATAACTCGTGTTGGTCGTCTTATTTTTAGGAGAAACAACTGCAACTGAATATGAAGATAAATAAACTGCGAGAGACTGTGAAGGCACAACAAGAAAAGGTAACAAGCCATGGGCGTTCTTAGCTCAAATGTTACTTGCGAGCAATCTACAGATCGACCGTTCCATCCGTATGGCAGAATAGACATTTATTTAGGCCTGATGGTTATCAGTTGTGTTGATCTTCTCGTGTGCTGTGCAGTTTCAAACGGTGGTGAAGACGTCTGTGAAAAACCACGAAGAGTGGCTGGTGAATGCGGATCGATGGGTGGCCGGCTTCCTAGAGAAGTTCGAGGAGCACTGCCACGTCATGGTATAGTATACTCCTACTTTTCTTGGAAGCTTAACAGAGTAGTCGAGTCAGAACATGAAATTGAGGAGAAAGAGATATACTGATGCTGCTGCAATAATTACTCAGGAGACTGAAATTGAGGAGAAAGAGATATACTGATGCTGCTGTAATAATTACTCAGGAGACTGCCATCAACGACCGGATACAAGAGAAGCTGGGGAGCCAGGCCGGCAAAGGCATAGCCGGTGGTCTCATGCGGCAGCCGGTGATTGGAAGAAGTTACAGTATTGATTGGTTGGCTGTTTTTCTTCTTTGCATGAATGTGAAGCAAAATTTTTAAAGATTCAAGCATGCTACTATACATGTGAGTAACTGTTACCTATCCCTGTGATGTTTGTATTGACTTGTCCACGTTAATGATCTTCCCATTTAGTTTGTGCTTGTGTATACTACATAGCATGATGTATTCCGAGGACAATGTTTGGATTTTTGGTAGAAGAATTTTCAGTTTTAATCGATCAAGGGCACTGGGCAGGACTCAAAATCAAGTAGAGAGGTGACATAAGAAGATTTTTTTTCAAATGATGATTCTTAACATTCTGGTATGCAATTTTTAGTATACCTTAGCCAATATATGCAAGACATTTCAACCGACTGCAGTTTAACATAGATAGTTTGTGTCCTACAGCGATTTAACTTTTAGATTGATGTATTAGTACTTAGAATTGTATTTGCTTCATTCCAGTGCTTGGTTTGAGGAGCTTCACAAGCAGAGAGTTGCTGAATTGAAAAGGTAGGTGGCTCGGCACTGCCGACTTCCCACCGGCCATCGGGCATGGGCGCCATCATGATGCTTCTGTTCTGCGGTTATTCTTTGGGGGTATGGTATGGAGCCAAGCTGATTGTAGAGAAGGGATACACTGGTGCCCAGGTCATGAATGTTGTCTTTGCGTTGCATACCCACTCTGTAAGTTAGTGTTCTCCACACCTTCTTGGTCAGAAATTCAGTTGCATCAATATCAGTCTCATGATTAAGAATTAGTCTGATCAGGAACGCAACCTTCAAAAGTTCATGCCAGGCGCCCTCGTCCTGGCCATCCGGCACCACCGCGAGCTCTTCCTTGAGAGCATCATCATCGAGGGCAACGGGCTTCCCTGCGCCACCGTGCACTTCGCCTGCAACTCCTGGGTGCAGACCACCGGGGAGCTACCCGGCAACTTTTACTCCAGGTTCATAGAGACATGTACTTGTGAAAAATTGTTAGCATTGGGTTATGGTCTTGACTTTTTGCCCTGCTGCAGGACATGTTGCCATTCATTCTAACTATATATTATAAATCAAATAATGTTACATTTGTGGTACTGTGAATTGAAGAATTGAATTACGCAGAAGAGAAAAACACTTTCTCATACCTTCACTTGAATTACAAACCTGTTTCCCGTAATAACAAAATTAGGCCAGCTAATAAAAGTCAATTGGATATATGCATGTACAAAGAGAGATGCATCCGGAAATATGGTCTACATGTTCTTTCCAGTGTATGTACATCCTCTTACATGCCAGGCTGTTATAACTGAGATGTGGTCTGGCAGTTTATTCTTGTAGGTCTTTTTGACATCTTCGCTTGGGATCTTTTTGGCGGTTTATTCTATCTGTTCGTAACTGTTTGATAGCTCTGTGTACTTCATCCCAATTGTACATTATATTTTGCTTTACCACTTCGGCTTTGTAACTTGTGGAGAGATGCTATTATGTGGGATCGGAAGACTGGACAATCCAGAGGGTTTGGTTTTGTTTCAGCAGGTAGTGTTACCATGGCAACTTAAAACATTAGTTTGGATTTTGAACTTAGTGCTAGCTATGTCTAATTCTGGAGTTAACAAATACCAAATCCCCCCCCCCCCCCCCCCCCCCTCCTCTGTGTTTCGAGGAGTTGACTATTCTTAATGTGAGGTGCTATTTTCGTTATGAATGTTCTTTCCTGATGTAGATGAATGGCACTTTCTGGTTTGGCAATGAATAATTTGTTGGGTCTCTTGATTATAAGAAGTATATGAATGTGATTTAAAAGAGCCATGACCAAGATTTTCTAGGAGCTGCTATTTGTGTTGCTTCCGATAGAGTTGGATTATATTTTTAATCACCGTGTCACTTGTCTGTGCTGTTAGAACGTTAATAATTACGGCAGCATGATTAGTGCGCACAATAACGCCTCAAGAGGCGCCACCAGGTGGCGCCCCAGCAATTAGTCTGTTTTAAATATGGATGGTCTCAGTGACTATGGTGTACTTGTTGGTTTGGTCAAAGAGCTGGCGAGTGGTCCTAGGACATACTCGCCCTACATGTGAGTTAGGAGTTAGTCCTGGACACCTTTTTGAAAGGCAGAGATGACCTCACCCTTTGTGATGTCCTTCGGGTGGTTCTTCTTCAGGGAGAAACGGTGGATATAGTCTTAGTATGATTCACCCTCCTCTTGAACACAAAGGGCAAGATGCCACACATTTTTGTCCGCTTGTAAGTCCCCAGGAAATTCTTGATGAATACTTCTTGAAGATTATCCCAATTGTGGATGCTATGATCGGGCAGACTGGTGTACCAGGCTCCTGTGGACTCGGCTATCCCTATTGTAGCCTCCAAGATCCATCGAAGTCAAGAAGAAGAAAAGTCTTAACCGGGTGTTGTTCGGATTCCACATAATTTCTTCATTATCTACATTTGAGTCTCTTTCCGCATGGCTTCGGTTATGACGTTTTAGAAGAATGCAATTTTTTCTTAAAAAAAACACCATCGGTTTGTTTTATTTCGCTAAGAGTGTTTGGAATACATCATGTACAACGACCAAAAAGACAAGTTGCGTTCAGAAGACAACAGGGCATGCGTCAAGAACGGAAGAAGCGGCAGAACTTCAACTTCCTCGGCTTCACTAGTGGCGTTATGCTCGAGATGCTCCGCCATCCTAGATGAAGAGCTCCAATCGGACGAGACTAAACCATACCGCTTAAAAGGTATTGACGCAGCCTAAGGACAACAAGCAACCTAGTTCACACCCAAACAAAGAGCATGCACAGCCGAGCTTATCACACCCGACATCACCAGCAAATTTTATAAGGGCATCAAGTATCTGAGTCCTAGCCGAGAGAGCTTCATAACACACGCCTACCACTCACATCACCGTGGAAAATCTCTAGCACGTCCAAAGAAGAATGAGTAGCCATAGAGAAAAGGAGGGCCTTCAACCTCTACCAGCATCACCAATGAGAGTCTGCACTAGGAGCACCACCACTGTACACAAATAGCTTCAATCCACGAAGAACAAACCATAACACTTTGAGGGTATTGCCACAACCGAAGGGCATAGTTCAACCGATTCTAGGCCGCATGCATAACTAAAGAGTCTAGTGCAGCCGAAGCTACAACACAACAAAGATGTCTTTGGCTAAATCAAAGGTCATCACAGAGCTGAAAGTGAAAGAATATTCATGAATTCAAACAATGATCATGATTTTTTTTAAATGTCATGAATTTAAATAATATTTGTGAACTTCAAAAATTTCATAAAATTTAGAAAAATGTTCATGATTCCGAAAAAGTTCATGAATTTAAAAAAACTGCAAATATGAAAAATGCTTATGAGTTTGAAAAATGTCCGAATTAAAACATGGTCATGATTGTTTTGTAAAATTTTCAAATATAATTTTTTTTGAAAATATTCTTGAATTAATAAAATGTTAGTTGAATTGGATAAGGTTCAAAATTTGAATTATTTTCAAAAATCTAGAAAATTCTCAAAAATTTAAAATGTTCACCAATTTGCACATTAGTCTTGAATTCGAAATTTTCATGAACTGAATTTATTTTCACGAATTTTTTAAATTTTCCAAATTTCGAATTTTATCTATAATTTAATGTTAGTTGTGAGTTAATAAAGCGAAAAGTAAAATTTTAAATAAAATAAAAGAAAAGTAAAAATAAAAAAGAACGATAGCCAAAACCAGTACGAACAGAATATATAAAAATACCTATCTTCGTAACCTTCCCAAAATCTGGCTCCAGGTTCTTGAACATTCCTACAAAATCAGCGGCTAAATGGGCCCGTCCAAAGAAGCAGCAGCGGAGGTGAGCAAAGCCCAGTTGGGCCTTGGCCTAGCCTAAATGATTTAGCAGAGCGATAGGGGAAATAAGAGGAGGGCGTGGAGCCGGGCAGGCCTCGACTTAGGGAGGGTTAGCTTCATCGGCGGCGGCGACAGGGATCGTCATGGCTTGCGTCGAGGAGGATGACTTCTGCTTCGTGGAGCCTATCTTCTACGATGAGGCGAGGGATCTAGCCATGCGAGCTCGGGCGTTGGAGATGACCCGGCGGAAGGAAGAGGAGAAGGCGCGGCAGGCGGAGGAGAGACGGCGGCGAGGCCTGGATCACAAGCGGGTCATGGAGTCCATCGTCGAGTACGACCCCAAGACGAAGCGCAAGGTCTACACTCGCTACTCCTTCAACGACTTCGGCGTCTTGGACATCAACGAGGAGTGTAAGTTGCCCATCGAAACCTAGATCCCGATTCCGTTTTAAAGGCCTACATTTCCAATTGTGTGTTTACATTTCTTGGAAGTTGTTTACATGATTGCTGGAATCTCCCTTACAGATAGTTATGTTTAGAACAATTGCACAATATTCAGTCCCATTTTTCACAATTCACAACAACTGCACATGATATGTTGTTGATTACTGCTCATTTGTTGGCTCGTTGTTTAAAATGAATGCATACACTAACAAGATTGGCATAGATTCCTGTCTAGACACACCAGAAAAGATTTGCGTCCTGTGCAACTCTTCTATTTTTGCATACCCTTACTTGTTATGCTTGCTGACTCCAATCCTGATTAACTGTTAAAGTTAACAGAAAATGTTTCATTCTTACCACGTCTTGTTATTTATCTGCCTCGTGTTGTTTGCATCAACTATATATGCTATTGTTGTTGAGTGATTTGATTTGTACTACTGTCTAAGTGAAATAAGAATAGTTTGCTGTGTTGAGTGAGAGGCAAACATGGTCTGAAAAATGAATTTCCCGCGGTATTAATGTGAATACGAAAACTGAATTGTATTGCATTTTTTGCTTTACATAATCCTTTTTGTTGTCCCTCACAATTGGCTGCTGCTGCTTTTGTTTTTTCCATCGCAGCGCCTATCCCTCCAATGCGATACACCAAGAGGTGTGTAAATGGTTTGGGACTCCAAGACACTGCAAACATACTTACTGTCAAGATAGTCTCCTCGGATAAAGGCTTCCCAATTGATGTGTATGGCACTATCATCTCTAGAGACAGCATCGACCACAAGTGCATGTACCTCTTTAACCGCACCAGGGACAATTGCCAACCTATCAAGTCAAGGGTACGTACGTCTTTGCTTCAAAATCACTGCTTATGTGCCTCTTGATTTTATTTAGTTTGTAACTCTATTTCATATTCCGTTGCAGGCATTATTGGTATTTGGATTTTCATAATCTAATCTTTTCAGCTATTGCTTTTCACAGGATGAAAATTTGATCTTAACTGGCCCAGGTCGAGGTCTGGTATTACTTGATTTCATATATCTGGAGATAGATCTTAAAATCAAGGTTGGCGAGGAGCCTCTAGGCGAGCAAATCAGCAAGGGTTTGCTTATGATTGATGGACGAGTTCTGCCTAGAGACAAAAAGGTTGCTGTTGGACATCAAACTCTTGAGAGCTGGTTTAGTATTGTGGACGTGAGGTATGCAACTCTTCTTAATGCTATTGAGGGTACGTTCAAGATCAAGTTACTTGAGGGATGATTCTGTGGAAAGATCATGGCTGGCATCGAGGGCATTCAACCTAGGATTGTGATTTATGATAGCAAGGAAGACGGTGTGGTGTCTTGTGAAGGCCGTACAGATATCACACTCCGTCGGCGTGTCATGACCCTCCGTCTGAATGGTATGCTCACATTGGGCTTTGCAGTCCGTGGTCTTGGTGGTGCTGCTACTAGAAAACAGAAAGTTGAATTCACACCACAACACCGTGGTGAAGAGAAAAAGGAGATCTCTTGTGGTACTGCCAAGCTTCAAGTGAAGGTCTTCTGGTCCATGCTGGACTATAGGCCGTAATCCTGTGGTAACATGACAAACAAAGTTGTGGGTTTAATGAAGTGAGGGTTGTGTTATCATGCTTCAAATGATGTAATGGATCAAGTAATGTTTGTAGCGAACTAAGCTATATATTTATATTGTCATGGAGTGGCATATCGGTAATATTGGATGGAAGCAGTTATGTTGGAAGTGTATTATGCGGAAATTTGGACGTTTCTATTTTCTGTTATCTACTAGTATATCAGTTATGTGGAACTTCTGAAGAATGGTCAGATGTGTCGTTGCTTCGATGACTATGCTATAGATTATAACTGCAAATGAAATTTGGATGTTTCATCATGACTTGTTATACCAATTCGGTGTTTTAGGAGCTAAGGTTATGTTTGCATTTGTGCTCTCCAAATGCCATGTTTTCACTTGTAATCAAGATATTATACTACTTTAAGCAGATGGGTAATTATATGTTTTTGCTCTACTTTTCTGCTATTGGAGTAACATTTGATGCCAAACAAAAGCAAAAAAGGGAAGAAAACAACTTTCTGTACCTTTTGTTATTTTAGGCTTAACTGGTTACTCCTGAACTCAGTTCATTTCTCATGTACCTTTGGTCATTTTAGCTAGAAGGCGCATCCTGCTGTGCCATTTTGTCCTTTATCTTTGTTTCTTTTTTCTATTTTCGTTACATTGTATATATTATTCTAAGGAATTGATATCTAAGGAAAAGGATTAGTTCCTTGTCACAACCCCAGTTTCACCATCACAAACTGCAATTCCTTTAAAAAAATCTCGGTAGATTTAGACCTAACTCGTACCGCCACATGCACAAAACAAGAGCATCACTCCCTTTGAGGATGAAGATCTTGAGATTTTTGGCCTGCATTGTTGCTGCATAAGACTAGGTTCATAGTTCTGATCAGGCTATTGTCTGGATTCACCGAGATCTGTTCCAGTCTAGGATTTTTACTGTGGCTGATTGCTTTCCAAATGGGAGATCAGGTCAACTCCAGCCGAAGCAATTCTGTTTCTATTGCTTTCCAAATGGGAGATCAGGTCAACTCCAGCCGAAGCAATTCTGTTTCTCTAGGGATTTTTGCAGTCACAAAGAGGGGAAGGCGACCTTTGCTGGCATTGTTCGTAAGATGGCTGGTGGTAACCGTGCTGGTGGGAGAAGAGGAACTATGACCTTTTCGCGTGATTGTCGTGAAGATGGTCACCACCCCAGCTTCAAATCAGCTACGCAACATCTGGTTTCCTCCTCCCTCCCTTGCAAGGTACTCCCTCTGTCCCACAGTATAAGCCCGTTTTACAAGCTATGTTAGCTTGAAAAAAGATCTTATATTGTGGGACGGAGGGAGTAATTTCCAACCTTGTATGCATCAATGTTAGCCCTAATCTTGATTTATGTATCTTTTTCCCGAATACGCAAGAGCTTGCATATCTTTTCGCGAATGTCTTTCCTTCATGGGGGTGTCTCCGTTTGGTAAACTTACTCATCTTTTTAGGAGGGGAACCTTACTCGTAGTCTTGGTGCTACCAATGGCATTGGTAACCTCCACGGGCCTTTCCTTATTCATTTTTTATATATTTTGACCTTGTGCATCCTAGAAGTCTCCACATGTATACACACTAATGAATTTAGGAATGTGTTCGTATGCGTCTCAGCTTTGGATCATATGATGTATGATTAAGATTTGGCATTAAACCAACAAAAAGTATGATCTGATTATTGAATTTTAGTCAATCTTGAAGTAGCATTGAATGGATTGATTGAGATAATGAGAAATTAGCTGTTAAAATGTTGCAACAAAGATAGCGTTGATCCGTTAAATAAAAAATTTAGTGCAATAATTCACGGTCATTGAAATAAAATAATGGAAATATGAAGGCACTTGCAAATCTTTTCATAGAACAGAAATATGAAATAACCATGATAAAGGAGATTATGTGGCTTCTTTAAGTGGCAAGGTTGTCATTTTATTTGTTCAATATCCTTGTCTTTTTCTTCTGTGGCTGTGTTTTTCTGGGAACATCTATGCATTGTAATTGAGACCCTGCACAATTTAGTGGGTAGACATATTTATTAATTTCCACTACTGTTCATGGATTTCAGCCTTGATTCTTCTTCCCACCATCCTGGATTTTAACGGATCCTTGTTTCACATTTAATTTGTTTTTCAGATTAGCCATTAAAACCAGTGTGTAACACAGCTGGGGCAACGTGTTTTTCTTCCTTGGCTGTCATGAACATTTGTACTGTACTGCCTTCAAATTGATGGGCAAAGTTAAATCTGAAATACACATGCATTATTCATTGGAATGGAAGCAGACAAGAATGAGCACTCTACTTCTGCAGAGCACCACAACACCTTTGTCCTGTTTTTGCCATGTGGGTTGACAACCAAGTTATGCAGTTGGAACCAGGACATGTACTTGAATTGCTTGCTTGGATGACATGTAGGAAAGCAGGTACCACTAGATGTTTCACACCTGGCTTGCAAAGCATGACCCGTGAGGAACTGTAGCTCATGTATCAAGCAGCAGCACAAGTATGTTACAACAGTAGAACTGAACCCAACACACTCACCACAGAAGATATGTTCCGAGTTTGTAATAAGAACAATAATAGTACATAGATTCCAGGCTGCTGCTAATGTGGATGTACATAGATTCAGTACACATGAAACGCGCAGTTGTTCACAAGATCAGAACTCAGAAGATGGACTACATCTTGACTGAACATATCATTATGTAAGCAAAGTATTTGCTGTTACATCGATCAGATGGTGGATGGCAATAATGTAGACTAAGTAAGCAAACAACGGCAAAATTTTCCGCTCCGCTTGGTAACTAAACAACAAAATGAAGCACGGAAAAAAAATGACACTTCTTTCTTGAGGGGCCAGTTATAGAGCATAGAAGGGGTAAGACACCACATCTCACAACAGCAAAAATTTAGAGCTCATCTGCAATCAGGACTGGAGAGGGCTGAGCTTCTTGGCCTTGCGGATGTCCAAGACCATCCCCCAAGAGAGCGAATTTCGCATCAAAGGATCTGAAGACAACGTGTCCCAGTGATCCAAGACACACTGTGGAGTGACCTGGCCAGAGGTTGCAGCCCTGAATTCTTCTGCTAAGCCAAACGATTCACCAACATTTAGATAAGACCTTAAGATGAAAAGCTGAGTGCCTTCTCTTTGAAAGAGCTGGAACACGTGGGACATCTTCTGGTTAAGAATGCCGTAAATGATCTCCAAGGCACTCTCAGGGGCCTGGATCTCCACCATATATACGGGCTCTAAAAGCCTGGGATTTGCTTTAAGTTAACAGTCATTAATGGCATCCTTAATCATTGGTTTGAGCTGATTTTTTGTATGGCGAAATTTTTCACTAGTGTGCAGGACAACATCATGGATTTCAAAGCAAATACCACGCATTCTTTCAGCGATTAGTGCACCTTCTTCTGATGCCATCTGGAAGCAATCCACCAGAGTTTCCTTCACTAAACTGAGATCGGTTTTTCCCTTGCACATATCAAGAACAATATTTGGGCCTCTGTTGTTAGGTCCGAAGCACAAAATCTTATCAGCGAGACTCACATCCCATCCTGACTCACCAAGGACCTTTGAGCGTACCTTATGATCAGTACATGGCCCCAAGAGACCATCATCAATAGCCTGGACTAATTTTTCATCCAATGGGCAGGCTACCATAGTCAAACTGTTGTGGCCATTTCGGGATTTGCTGTGCACATTGCAAGACTTGTCAATAATGGTCTCGTAGTGACATACCATAGGACCAGAAACTTCAACTTGAGCACCATCCAAGAAGCATCCCCGCAGATCATTCAAGCAAATTTCAAGGTGAAGCTCTCCAGCTCCCGCAACTGTGTATCTATGTTGCCCTACTTCGCTACAGAAAACCACAAGATCAGATTTTGCCAAGCGCTTCATACCTTCAGTGAGTTTTGGAATGTCTGGTAAAGCCTTGCACTCAACTGTAACATATAAAACAGGGGACATAGAGAACTTCATTGCTCTGATTGGACATGCATCAACCTCCTCTTAGCTCGTCAGGGTTGCATTTTTTATGATACACTCATCCAAACCGACCATTCCGACAAGGTTACCACTAGAAATATATTTAACATCATCTTGGTCCCTTCCCATCCATATAACAGAGCGCTCAACACGCTTCACATACAGATCCTTTTTCATACCAGAGACATAGGAAGGCCCCCTGAGAAGACACGACCAAATGCAAAGAATCCGCCCACGTCAGACGCTGGGATCATCTTGGAGACATACATCATAAGAGGACCTTCTGGGTCACACTTTCTAATAGCTTCAGCGTAAATGTCATCAAGGGGGCCCTCATACAAGTTCTCCACACGATACTCTTGTGCTTTCAGAGGCAAGGGGAGGTGGAATATCATCATCTCAAACAGAGCACTGCTGGCTGGCAGCCATGTTTGCATAACACACTTCACAAGAGCCACGCCTGATAACTCCTTATCATCATCATTAATGCTCACACCAAGCTTCTGCAACATTTGCCACAATTTATCCTTGTCTTCACTCATGCAGGCATTGATGATAGCATCAATAGGATCATAGCAGAACTGAACAAAGCCTCTAATACAATTTTTGGGGCCAGCGTCCTCTTTGGTCCATTTCTTTGTAGTGTAATTGTAGAAATTGTCACCCCAGAGCATCTCTAGAAACTTAGATTCATCCACTCCAAATTTTGAGGCATACTTCTTAACCAAGTCAGTGAGAACAAATGCCCAGCCTTGTGAACCAGCAGAGAAAGCAACAGTTCCCTTTTCAGGGTAAACTTGGACATCACCAAGGTCCTTAACTTCACGAGCTGTCATAATGCAGTTGGTATTCTCAATGACATTGTAGAGAATCTTGTAGGCCTCCTCACCTGGATATTCACGCTTCACTCCTTCACCTTGAAGCCCAGGGAATAGTTGGTCCATCTTATTCAGACAGAGCACAGGCCTAACCATCTCACCAAGAGCTTGGCAGAGCGCAGTTTCAGTTTGCACACAGACACCCTCGATGCAGTCAACAATTACCATAGCACCATCGGTAATACGAAGAGCAGCTGTGACTTCCGCAGAAAAATCAACATGCCCAGGTGAGTCAATAAGGTTGATCAATAATCTGTTCCCATCTCTCTCACCTTTGTAAGCCTTGAGTGACTCATCTTGCATCTCATACAAAAGAGAGATGCCAGTGGATTTGATTGAAATACCACGCTCTGCTTCATCTGCACGAGTATCAGTCATGCGAGCATCAACAGCACCTTCCTGTCCAATATTCCCAGCAGCTGCTATAAGAGAATCTGCAAGTGTAGACTTGCCTGCGATAATTAAACAGAATTGTAACACTGCACTCATTTACCATAGATTAGAGATACAACATCCGAATTGCAAAGACGCATCACATATTTTGGGAAATTTCAGGGATTAATAACAAGCTAATAAAAGGACAAACCAGAGAGTTAACAAAATGTCCTGGCAAACATGCATATCCTTATGGAACTGAATTTCATAATACCACATACTTCTATAATAATGCAGAATATAAAGCTCACATATTGATTACTCCAATGATCACCCTTGTCTTTCAGTACAATAGGCAAGTTAGATTTTAAATTCATAGGATAATCTGATCCTACTGGAAGGAAGAGACAGTTTAGAAATGGGATAAGTATATTTTTCGTCCTTGAACTCTGGCGATAGTATAGGAATCGTCCCTCAACTCCGAAACTGGTAAAACCCAGTCCCTCAACTATTTAAACCGGATACTTTTCGTCCCTCGCGGCATTTTAAGTGGTTTTGGTATGACCTGGACCCGGTTTTGACTAAAACTGTATACGTGGCTGGTTTTGACCGCCATGTCACTTAAGTGTCCCGAAATCTCTCTCTCTCTCTCTCCTGTGCATTCTCTCGATCCCCATCTCACACACGAACCCTAAACCTAGCAGCGGCGGCGGCGAATCGCTCATGGGCTGCGGCGGCCGGCGGTGAGGTGGAACTACGGCGGCGCGACGGCGGGGCCTGTGAGGCGCGGCGGTTGCTCCTGTGAGGCGCGACGGTGGCTGGCTGGCTGGGCACGGGAGCAACGACAGCGTGATTTAGGCGGCGACGGCGATTCAGGCTGTGGTCGCCCACTGAATCCCTTGGCTGGGCAAGCAGATGGCAACCTCGCTCACTTCAAGTCGCTCCCGTGGGTCTTGTTCTTCACCATCGATCCCTCTCGGTCGCTCCTCCCCCATTCCCTACCGTGAGGGGCCATTGGATTATCAGCCGGCGATTAAGTGCGACTGTGGCAACAAGGCAGCAAGATGGATATCATGGAGCAATGCTAATCCTGGAAGGAGGTATGTGAAATGCATGAGAGATCGGGTGAGTAAAATTCTGTACAAATTTTCACATGATTTGTTGCTTATTCTGTACATTGTGAAGGGGATTAATTCAGGTTTTCTGTTGGCAGTTTCCCAACAGGTGCAACTTGTTCGAATTTGTCGACGATCCAACTCCTCCTCACCTCGCCCAACTGATTATCGATCTCCGAGATGCTGTTTTCTCACTGAAGAAGGAGAAGCAAGTGGTATGTAGTGAAAGAGATGACCTTGAGATGGCAAGGATTGCTGATTATGCTGAAATGGAGCCCCTAAGGCGTGCATTGCGTAAGAAGGACCAGATGTTGATGGAGAAGGATGAGCTGCTGTTGCACAAGACAACTGAATTAAATGTGCAAAAGAAGAGGAATGTGATGTTGTTTGTTGTACTTATGTGTTTTATCAGTGTTGTTCTGTATCGTGTCATGTAGCAATTGTAGACAAGTAGATGAGAACTGAATGTGCCATGTAAATTGACCTATGTTATTTATGAAAATTTGGGTTTGCTCAGAACATTTCAGTCGCATGTTTGTCCAGTTTGGACAGAGTACAGAACAGATTTCAAGACAAACATAATCTGACATAACCACAAACATAGTACTGATTAGTCTTACAAGCAAACCACAAGGGAATTTCTCAAAGTCTGACAAAGCAAATGAGAGATAGTACTGATTAGTCTTACAAGCAACCACAAACATGAATTCTGACATAACCACAAGGGAACATCAGTACAAGTACAGTACTAGTCCAGTAGTTTTGCTGGGACTTTCTTTGCTCTTTTATTTCCTCCAACTTGAGCACTTGCAGCACCAGATGTAACATTAACTGTAAATGATGAACTAGACTGCACGTTCACTGTCACATTTTTTACAGCAATATTGGAGGAAGCCTTCATCTTGTGCTTAGGCAGTCCTAGGGATTTATTTGCCCTCTTTTGCACAGGACCAAGGTTCTCATCAGTTGTAGATACTCTTTTTCGGCTGGTGCTTTGTTGGGATGTTTTCACATTTGCCTGACAAGGGAAGAAAGATTTAACATCAACAAAAAAATCATTTACAAGATTTAACATCAGCATGGTTATGTGTATTGTACCTGGGAACTAGACATCTTGGAGGCTTTTGCATTGCTTCTCGACTTGGTAAATGATCTAGCGGCATTTCCTGAAGCTGCATTTTGTCCAACAGTAGCTGCTCCATTTGAACTTGAAGCGGCATTTCCTGGACATGTAGTTTTATTGTGACCAGTGCACTTGCATTTCCTGCATCTAATCAAAGTTCCAACCCTCGAAACTTTGGTAGCTTTTGGTTTTTCAGTACCCTCTCTTTTTCTCTCTTTCCGAGGCCTTCCTGGCATCTTAACATATCCAGGGGCCAGTGGTTTAGGCTTGTCTGATTCTGGCCAACCTTGGGGTCCTTCAACTGGTTGCAGGCAATATGCATAGGTTTTCTTGAATGCTTCCACTGAGTAACAACTAGCCACATAACCATGTAACTGATTGGTGTGTTGATGGATTGCAGAGACGGCATGAGCACAAACTATACCAGATAACTGCCAATATCTACAGCTACATGTCATTTGATTGAGATCAACCGTAAACCTTTGAGATCCATGTTGCACCTCAAAACAGTTATTTCCATTGCTAACTGCATGACATATACCAGATACATCGATGGCCTTGCTTAATTTCTTGTTTATATTAGGACATATAGGATCATCCCATTTCTCACACTTGTCTCTGTTCTCTTGTATTCTAACCATCACCATTCTCCTAATTGTCTCTAGCATGAAAAGAATTGGGAGAAACCTAGCTTCTACTATCCACTTGTTAAAACTTTCGCACATATTATTGTCGACAGAGTCACAATTGCTACCTAATTTGAACCATGCTCTACACCAATGCTTTGGATCGGTTTTCAACATTGCTCTAGATCCAAGGACTGTAAGTTGAGCAAGCTTGGCTCTGCAATAGTTGAAAAAGCTTACACTTGCAGCCTTTGCACAAGCCCAGAATGGCTTCTGCCATTCCTTGTTCTTGAACTTCATCCTCCAGTTGGCATAAATATGCCTGGCACAATTCCTATGTTCAGCCCTCGGTGCCCAGTTTGAAACTGCGGTGATGATACCCTTCTGTTGATCTGATATAATCACCCAACCTTCACCATCTAGCACATTCACATCTCTCAAAAGTAATGAACAAAACCAGTCCCAACTATCATTGTTCTCTTTTTCAACAACTGCCCAAGCCAAAGGGTACATCTGGTTGTTGGCATCCCTCCCTACTGCACATAAATGCTCTCCATTGGTTGCTCCCTTGAAAAAGCAGCCATCAAGTCCAATAACCTTCCTACAGCCAGCCATGAACCCTTTTTTGCATGCCTCTAAGCAAATATATATCCTTTGGAAGATAGGCTTCACTTGATTTGGTTCCAATTTAACCACTACTGCGCTACCTGGGTTACTCCTTAACAGCTCCAACTGATAGTCAAATATTCTGCTATATTGACCTTTCCTTGCATCCAGCCACTTTTTCATCACAATCTTCTTAGCTCTCTTCACCTGAGCAATAGTCACATTGGCAAACATATCTTCTTGAATGTGTTGTTTCAAGCTTGAAATCTTCCACATTGGATTAGATCTAATTAGCTTGTCATAGTTGGCAGCAATTCTTGTTGAGTTAACTAACTTATTGTCCTTCCTTTTTGGGCATAAATGAACATCATGAAAAGAGCTGATCTGCCAACTACATGATCTAGTGGTTTTACTCAAAAGACATACCCAAGGACATGTTGGCCAATCACACTTTGCCCTAACTCTTGCCTTGTCATTTTTGGGAAATCTGATAAGCTTCTTGTGATGCAGACCATATCTGATAATTGCTTGCCTAAATTCTTCCTTGCCATCAAACTTCATACCAAGAGTAAACTCTGGTACATCCCCTTTGTCCTTGAACCTTCTATATCTAGACTTGAATGTCTTTACTTCACCATCACTGCCGATCTCATCGAAAGAATCATACAAATCAGAGCTATCTTCATATGCAGTACCATTTCCATCATTTTCCTCCCCCACCTTATTTGATGACCCTATTGCAGGCCCACCATCCAGCATAGCATCATCAAGGTGCTCTAATTGTCCAGCCTTCATCTTTGCCTTATACTCCTTATATTTCTTGTTGATCTCGACAGCCTCTTCATCTTCATCGGAAATGATGTCATCATCAGGGCAGTAATCACTCTCGCTGCTATCCTCGTCTTCATCTTCTTCTGAATTTTCATGCGCAGCATCCGAATTTTCATTTGCAGCATCTGAATTTTCCTCTTCAGGCTCTTTTGAGTTACTGATTGCAACACAATCATTGTCTGCAGGTGGACAAGTAGCCAATGCGACAAAATGATCTACATCTCCCTCTGATTCACTACTAGCATTCGGACCCATCAGAAGCTCAACATCTCTGCCTGGATCCCTGTCGTGTTCGTCGTTTTCAGAATTTGGATATAGCTCCACATATATTTCAGCTATACTTCCAACAGCAACACAATCTCTAATCTGCTTGCAATCGGTGTCTAAAGCAACCATTTTCAGACCACAAACCATCTCTTTTCCAGGATATAACCAATGAAACATCTTGTCATCCTTTGTTTGGCAGTGCATACCAAAACTCTGAACCAGATCAAAAAAACAGAAGTTCTTGCGATAAACAAATGACATGGCCTCTTTTCCCCCACTATATTCAAGTGTTTTCCCACCATTCAAAAACTGGCCTTCAAAATGAAATCTGATGAATAGCACGTCTCCAGGATCCATTTGACTGGCCTAGTTCATACAAGAGACAAGCACAACGTGAGGCCTGCCCTTGCTCCTGAATGTAAGATTTCAATGAGTGCACACACAAATTACCTCCGGCAATCGAGCTCCTTGTCATGGGTCAAGGCCGTCGCCGCCTGAATCGCCGTTGCTGCCGCTCCCCTACCCAGCCGGCTAGCAACCGCCGCGCCTCATAGGCCCCGCCGTCGCGCCGCCGTAGTTCCACCTCACCGCCGGCCGCCGCAGCCCATGAGCGATTCGCCGCCGCCGCTGCTAGGTTTAGGGTTCGTGTGTGAGATGGGGATCGAGAGAATGCACAGGAGAGAGAGAGAGAGAGATTTCGGGACACTTAAGTGACATGGCGGTCAAAACCAGCCACGTATACAATTTTAGTCAAAACCGGGTCCAGGTCATACCAAAACCACTTAAAATGCCGCGAGGGACGAAAAGTATCCGGTTTAAATAGTTGAGGGACTGGGTTTTACCGGTTTCGGAGTTGAGGGACGATTCCTATACTATCGCCAGAGTTTGAGGACGAAAAATATACTTATCCCTTTAGAAATTGCTGAACTGCATTTTACTTTACTGTGTCAATCATATGAAAGACAGTAATATACTAATAAGAACTCCATTATTGCCAAATTCAGATCAACTGGTATTTTCAGAGGTAGAATATAATCTTGCAACAAAAGTGCAAATAGGCTATGTTGCACAATAAAATACCACATCAATCGAATTCGAAACTGAACAATTTTTACGAAGAGACAAACAGTATGAACAAGCTATTGAACACCATGCGGATATTGTAGGTGAATAAAATATCAGTATGCTAGCACATACCGTGGCTCAGATGACCAACAATAGACACGTTGCGAATGTTGTCCTTCTTGTCCATAGCTTGACATAACTCTGCTGCAGGGAACACCATCCTGACAGCTTGTTGCAAAAGAAGATATTGACTGCTTCTGGAATACATACTCATGTTTTAAAAGGAGCAAAAATGTTAGAACGGTATGAAAAATCCCATAGGGTGGAACCAAACTCAAAGAATAGCTCAGGAGATGTACAAGGACTGATGTCAACCAATAAAAACTCGTGGAATTATCGAACTAGGCAAAGTTGAAGCATGTGACCATGCCTTTAGGAATTAAGCTGACATGAAAATTTCCACGCGTGAAAAGGATAGATGTAGAATTAACAAAAACAGCAATGCAGGAGAAAGATAAAATTAGAACATCCTGAAAATCTACTTACAGAGAGAGAGAGAGACAGATAAAATTAGATGTGATAGCTCAGAGCATGATAGATTATTACAGAGGTAGGTAAGCACAAATGTAAAGATCTGAGTGGACTTGTGGAAAATGCATAAGAAATGGGGATTTCTTTTTTTTTTATGATTCACACTCCACTTATGATGGAGGATAGGTGATAGTTGAGTTTATATCTGCATCCTGCATGGTAGTAATAGAATTTTACACTAGTGATTCGATAGAACAAGCATAACTGTGCAGACTATGGACCACAGACAGAGCAGGCATGATTGGAATCAAGAACACCAAGAAAGGCGACTCATTTTTTGTGCTACATAACAGAAGCATGTAGACCGGCAGGAATTTTACAACAAAACAAGGCTCGTCTGTCAATATGGACGGAACAGAGAAGATGAATCATGCAGTCGTCAGTGCAGAAATAGTAGGGGTTGAGCGCTGCAGCAAAGTGCAGACACACACAGTAGAAAGTCGTACAAGATCAAGGCCACAATATGTCTACAAACCCACACACGCAACTTGTTTTCCTCTGCATCCTATCGGTCCATGGATCATACTCTGCCTACGCTCGCTCGCTTACATGGGTGGCGGGTATGCGCGGGCGGAGTGGAGTAGCGCGCCCAGGGTGGCGGGCGGAGTGGCTAGTGCGCTGCGCTGACGTGACCTGCAGAGATGGCCATTCCAGGCTCGACGCGTGTCCGCCCAAGGCTGCCGCGCCAGCGATCTCAGCCCTTGAATTTTGAACAAGGGGCCTGGATCCCAAACCGCGGTCAAAAAGGTGCCTCCAGGAGGAAGGAGGAGGAGAACTTTGTGGCCCGCCCTCTTTTCGTCTCTCTATCTATCTCTTCAATTTCCATGGGTAATTTTTATTTACTTTCTTTTATATAATTATTACACTATAGAAAGAGCTGGTGTTATTTTACTCACATTCAAAAAAAAACTAAATTCAGGTATATCTGGGCAATTTCATAAGCTCTTTTCCTCCTCCCTCTCCTCTCGGCATCGAGGAGGCGCCCGATATACCCACCTCTCCGGTGTTGATCGTGGCCTCCCCGCGCTTCCTTCTGTCGCTCGATGGAGGCGATCGAGGACCCCCAATCGTGATTTGCCTCTGGTTAGCGGCGGCAAGACAATGGTGCTGCCGTGGCATGAATAAATCTTTCCGCCTCTTTCTCATTTTGGTGCTGCTTCCTACCGTCCGTAGGCATGTGAAAGATGGTATGGTCCTTGCAGGGCGACACTCAACAGACGGCAGTGCTGCGTCGTCCAGATGGTCTTCTTGCCTCCGATCCATCTCAAATTAGTCCGACGGAGAACCATAGGCGACGAGCCGCCCCCTCCTCTGTTTCTCTCCCTCTCTCTCTAAACCTGACCGCGGGGGCCCACTGTCAGACACTCAGCCGCCTCCCGAAGCGGTATGAGTGGAGACGCCCCGCTGGTTTACGCCTTCGACATCACCCCCTCTCTGATTTTCTGTAAAATCAAATTAAATTCAAATATTTGACTAAACTTTTTGCACTAGTTTTTTTTAACTCCTCTTTCAGCATGCAAAAGATGAGATTTTTGCTTGCTGCGATTATTTTCTGGTGCATTAATCAGTGTTATGTGACATTTTTCTTTTTGCTGTTTTATTTGTTTTCAGAAGAAATTTGTTGCCTTGAAGAGAACCAGGAGGAGTGTGACCCTCCTCTGGACTAAGGCAAGCCATCACAAATATTTGCAATAATGTCATTTCAATAACTATGGTTTTCACCTAAATATGATTATTTTATATGCATATAGAAAATTCCTATGAATACATTTAAGGCTAGTTCATGATCTTTGAGGGAGTCCTGGATTAGGGGGTGTCCCGATGGCCGGACTATACCTTCAGCCGGACTCCTGGACTATGAAGATACAAGATTGAAGACTTCGTCCCGTGTCCGGAAGGGACTTTCCTTGGCGTGAAAGGCAAGCTTGGCGATACGGATATGTAGATCTCCTACCATTGTAACCGACTCTGTGTAACCCTAACCCTCTCCGGTGTCTATAAACCGGAGGGTTTTAGTCCGTAGGACAACACACAACAATCATACCATAGGCTAGCTTCTAGGGTTTAGCCTCCTTGATCTCGTGGTAGATCTACTCTTGTACTACCCATATCATCAATATTAATCAAGCAGGACGTAGGGTTTTACCTCCATCAAGAGGGCCCGAACCTGGGTAAAACATCGTGTCCCTTGTCTCCTGTTACCATCCGCCTAGACGCACAGTTCGGGATCCCCTACCCGAGATCCGCCGGTTTTGACACCGACATTGGTGCTTTCATTGAGAGTTCCTCTGTGTCGTCGCTTTTAGGCCGGATGGCTCCTCCAATCATCAATAGCGATGCAGTCCAGGGTGAGACTTTTCTCCCCGGACAGATCTTCGTCTTCGGCGGCTTCGCACTGCGGGCCAATTCGCTTGGCCATCTGGAGCAGATCGAAAGCTACACCCCTGGCCATCAGGTCAGGTTTGGAAGTTTAAACTACACGGCTGACGTCCGCGGGGACTTGATCTTCGATGGATTCGAGCCACAGCCGAGCGCGCCGCGCTGTCACGATGCGCATGATCTAGCTCTGCCACCGAACAGTGCCCTGGAAGACGCACTTGCATCGGCTCCGGCCCTTAATTCGGAGCCCACTGCGCCGATCGAGGATGGGTGGTTGGACGCCGCCTCGGGGGCTGCGATCCCAACGGCGATCGAGCCGAACACCAGCCCCGCACTCCGCAAGGCCCGTGACTCCGAGGGGCCGGACTCCGAGCCCTCCGCGCCCCTGCCGATCGAATCCGATTGGGCGCCGATCAAGGAGTTCACCGCCGCGGACATCTTTCAGCACTCGCCCTTCGGCGACATTCTGAAGTCACTAAAGTCTCTCTCTTTATCAGGAGAGCCCTGGCCGGACTACGGTCAGCAAGGGTGGGATACGGACGATGAAGAAATTCAAAACCCACCCACCACCTACTTCGTAGCCACTGTCGATGACTTAACCGACATGCTCGACTTCGACTCCGAAGACATCGACGGTATGGACGCCGATGCAGGAGACGATCAAGAACCAGCGCCCATAGGGCACTGGAAAGCCACCTCGTCGTATGACATATACATGGTGGACACACCAAAAGAAGGAGATGGCGATGGAATAGCGGAGGATGACCCCTCCAAGAAACAGCCTAAGCGCCGGCGTCAGCGGCGCCGCTCAAAATCCCGCCAAAGCAAAAACGGTGATTCCGGCACGGGAGATAATAATACTCCGGAGAGTGCCGCAGAAAACCCCCTCCAGTAAGATTCAGCATAGGAGGATGGAGAAGCCAGCCCTCATGAGAGAGCGGCAGACAAAGAGGTCGAGGATGATAATTATATGCCTCCCTCCGAAGACGAGGCAAACCTCGACGACGACGAATTCGTCGTGCCAGAGGATCCTGTCGAGCAAGAGCGTTTTCAACGCAGGCTTATGGCCACGACAAGCAGCCTCAAGAAAAAGCAGCAACAACTTAGAGCTAATCAGGATTTGCTAGCGGACAGATGGACTAAAGTCCTTGCGGCCGAAGAGTATGAACTCGAACGCCCTCCAAGAGCTACCCAAAGCGCAGGTTGCTACCCCGATTAGAGGAGGAAGCACCTAAACTTACATCACCAGCACATGATACGGCAGACCGACCACCTCGTGGCCGCGACAGAGAGGCCTCTCGGCCATCCACTCAAGCCGCACCCCGGCGCCGCTCAAAACATACCAAGGCACGGGAAAATGCGCCAGACCTGTGAGATATATTGGAGGACAAGGCAAGCCAAACAAGATTGATCTATGGATCGCGCGGGCGCCCCACGGCACGTGACGGTGATCGTCACTCCGGATATAGTAAATCCGGCCGGGCCGAACACAATAGACAAAGCTCGCTTGAGCTGTGTCGTGATATAGCCCAATACAGAGGCGCCGCACACCCACTATGCTTCACAGATGAAGTAATGGATCATCAAATCCCTGAGGATTTTAAACCCGTGAACATCGAATCATACGATGGCACAACAGATCCTGCGGTATGGATCGAGGATTATCTCCTTCATACCCACATGGCCCGCGGCGATGATCTACACGCCATCAAATACCTCCCACTCAAACTTAAGGGACCAGCTCGGCATTGGCTTAACAGCTTGCCAGCAGAATCAATCGGTTGTTGGGAGGACCTTGAAGCCGCATTCCTCGACAATTTCCAGGGCACCTATGTGCGACCACCAGGCGCCGATGACCTAAGCCACATAATTCAGCAGCCAGAGGAATCGGCCAGGCAATTTTGGACACAGTTCCTAACAAAGAAAAACCAAATAGTGGACTGTCCGGACGCAGAGGCCCTAGCAGCCTTCAAGCATAATATCCGTGACGAGTGGCTTGCTCGGCACCTTAGACAGGAAAAGCCGAAATCCATGGCAGCCCTCACGACACTCATGACCCGCTTTTGCGCGGGAGAAGACAGCTGGCTTGCTCGTAGCAACAATATGAGCAAGAACCTTGGTAATTCGGATACCAGAGACAGTAGTGGCAGGTCGCGTCGCAACAAGCAAAAGCGCCGCATTAACGGCGACAATGCTGAGGATACGGTAGTTAATGCGAATTCAGAGGCTATAAATGTTGGAAATATGCCCTAGAGGCAATAATAAAAGCATTATTATTATATTTCCTTGTTCATGGTAATTGTCTTTATTCATGCTATAATTGTGTTATCCGGAAATCGTAATACATGTGTGAATAACAGACACCAACATGTCCCTAGTAAGCCTCTAGTTGACTAGCCCGTTGATCAACAGATAGTCATGGTTTCCTGACTATGGACATTGGATGTCATTGATAACGAGATCACATCATTAGGAGAATGATGTGATGGACAAGACCCAATCCTAAACATAGCATAAAGATCGTGTAGTTCGTTTTGCTAGAGTTTTTGCAATGTCAAGTATCTTTTCCTTAGACCATGAGATCGTGTAACTCCCGGATACCGTAGGAGTGCTTTGGGTATACCAAACGTCACAACGTAACTGGGTGACTATAAAGGTAGACTACGGGTATCTCCGAAAGTATCTGTTGGGTTGACGCGGATCAAGACTGGGATTTGTCACTCCGTATGACGGAGAGATATCACTAGGCCCACTCGGTAATGCATCATCATAATGAGCTCAAAGTGACCAAGTGTCTGGTCACGGGATCATGCATTACGGTACGAGTAAAGTGACTTGCCGGTAACGAGATTGAACGAGGTATTGGGATACCGACGATCGAATCTCGGGCAAGTAAAATATCGATAGACAAAGGGAATTGCATACGGGGTTGATTGAATCCTCGACATCGTGGTTCATCCGATGAAATCATCGTGGAGCATGTGGGAGCCAACATGGGTATCCAGATCCCGCTGTTGGTTATTGACCGGAGAGCCGTCTCGGTCATGTCTGCTTGTCTCCCGAACCCGTAGGGTCTACACACTTAAGGTTCGGTGACGCTAGGGTTGTGAAGATAAGTATATGCAGTAACCCGAATGTTGTTCGGGGTCCCGGATGAGATCCCGGACGTCACGAGGAGTTCCGGAATGGTCCGGAGGTAAAGAATTATATATAGGATGTGCAGTTTCGGCCATCGGGACAAGTTTCGGGGTACCCGGTATTGTACCGGGACCACCGGAAGGGTCCCGGGGGTCCACCGGGTGGGGCCACCTATCCCGGAGGGTCCCTTGGGCTGAAATAGGTGGGAACCCAGCCCATAGTGGGCTGGGGCGCCATCCCCCCAAGGCCCATGCGCCTAGGGTTGGTGGGGGGGGGGGAAACCCTAAGGGGGGCGCCCCCTTGCTTGGGGGGCAAGCCCCCCACCCCTTGGCCGCCGCCCCCCCTGGTAGATCCCATCTACCAGGGCCGGCGCCCCCCCTGGCACCCCTATATATATGTGGGGAGAGGAGGGACTTGCTGCCCACGTATTTGGTGCTTCCCTCTCTCCCTGTTACACCTTTCTCCATCATAGTACACGGCGAAGCCCTGCCGTCGTGACGCCCTGCATCCACCACCACGCCGTCGTGCTGCTGGATCTTCATCAACCTCTCCTTCCCCCTTGCTGGATCAAGAAGGAGGAGACGTCTCCCGTCCCGTACGTGTGTTGAACGCGGAGGTGCCGTCCGTTCGGCGCTGGTCATCGGTGATTTGGATCACGACGTGTTCGACAACATCAACCACGTTCTAACGAACGCTTCCGCTCGCGATCTACAAAGGTATGTAGATGCATCTCGTGACTCGTTGCTAGATGAACTCCTAGATGATCTTGGTGAAACGAGTAGGAAATTTTTTTGTTTTCTGCAACGTTCCCCAACAGTGGCATCATGAGCTAGGTCTATGCGTAGTTCTTCTTGCGCGAGTAGAACACAATTCGTTGTGGGCGTGGATTTGTCAACCTTCTTGCCGCTACTAGTCTTTTCTTGCTTCAGCGGTATTGTGGGATGAAGCGGCCCGGACCAACCTTACACGTACGCTTACGTGAGACCGGTTCCACCGACTAACATGCACTAGTTGCATAAGGTGGCTGGCGGGTGTCTGTCTCTCCCACTTTAGCTGGAGCGGATTCGATGAACAGGGTCCTTATGAAGGGTAAATAGAAGTTGACAAATCACGTTGTGGCTTTCACGTAGGTAAGAAAACGTTCTTGCTAGAACCCTAATTCAGCCACGTAAAAACTTGCAACAACAATTAGAGGACGTCTAACTTGTTTTTGCAGCAAGTGGTTTGTGATATGATATGGCCAAAGTTGTGATGAATGATGAATGATCTATATGTGATGTATGAGATGTTCATGCTATTGTAATAGGAATCACGACTTGCATGTCGATGAGTATGACAACCGGCAGGAGCCATAGGAGTTGTCTTTATTCTTTTATATGACCTGCGTGTCATCAAGAAACGCCATGTAAATTACTTTACTTTATTGCTAAACGCGTTAGCCGTAGTAGTAGAAGTAATAGTTGGCGAGCAACTTCATGGAGGCACAATGATGGAGATCATGATGATGGAGATCATGGTGTCATGCCGGTGACAGGATGATCACGGAGCCCCAAGATGGAGATCAAAGGAGCTATGTGATAATGGCCATATCATGTCACGTTTATTATTTGATTGCATGTGATGTTTATCATGTTTTGCATCTTGTTTACTTAGAACGACGGTAGTAAATAAGATGATCCCTCATAACAATTTCAAGAAGTGTTCTCCCCTAACTGTGCACCGTTGCTAAAGTTCGTCGTTTCGAAGCACCACGTGATGATCGGGTGTGATAGATTCTTACGTTCACATACAACGGGTGTAAGACAGTTTTACACATGCAAAACACTTAGGGTTAACTTGACGAGCCTAGCATGTACAGACATGGCCTCGGAACACAGAAGACCGAAAGGTCGAGCATGAGTCGTATAGAAGATGCGATCAACATGAAGATGTTCACCGACGTTGACTAGTCCGTCTCACGTGATGATCGGACACGGCCTAGTTAACTCGGATCATGTAATACTTAGAGGACTAGAGGGATGTCTAATCTAAGTGGGAGTTCATTATATAATTTGATTAAGATGAACTTTATTATCATGAACATTAGTCTAAAACATTTTACAATATGTCTTGTAGATCAAATGGCCCACGTAGTCCTCAACTTCAACGCGTTCCTAGAGAAAACCAAGCTGAAAGACGATGGCAGCAACTATACGGACTGGGTCCGGAACCTGAGGATCATCCTCATAGCTGCCAAGAAAGATTACGTCCTACAAGCACCGCTGGGTGAAGCTCCCGTCCCACAGAACCTAGACGTTATGAACGCCTGGCAGACACGTGTTGACGACTACTCCCTTGTGAAGTGCGGCATGCTTTACAGTTTAGAACCGGGGCTCCAAAAGCGTTTTGAGAGACATGGAGCATATGAGATGTTCGAAGAGCTGAAAATGGTTTTCCAAGCTCATGCCCGAATCGAGAGATATGAAGTCTCCGATAAGTTCTTCAGCTGTAAGGTGGAGGAAAATAGTTCTGTCAGTGAGCACATACTCACTATGTCTGGGTTACATAACCGCTTGTCTCAGCTGGGAGTCAATCTCCCGGACGATGCGGTCATTGACAGAATCCTCCAGTCGCTTCCACCAAGCTACAAGAGCTTTGTGATGAACTTCAACATGCAAGGGATGCAAAAGACCATTCCTGAGGTGTTTGCAATGCTAAAATCAGCAGAGGTAGAAGTCAAGAAGGAACATCAAGTGTTGATGGTCAATAAAACCACTAAGTTCAAGAAGGGCAAGGGTAAGAAAGCCTTCAAGAAGGACGGCAAGGAAATTGCCGCGCCCGGCAAGCAAGCTGCCGGGAAGAAGCCAAAGAATGGACCCAAGCCCGAGACTGAGTGCTTTTATTGCAAGGGAAGCGGACACTGGAAGCGGAACTGCCCCAAATACTTAGCAGACAAGAAGGCCGGCAAAACAAAAGGTATATGTGATATACATGTAATTGATGTGTACCTTACCAGTAATCGTAGTAGCTCTTGGGTATTTGATACCGGTGCAGTTGCTCACATATGTAACTCACAACAGGAACTACGGAATAGGCGGAGACTGGCGAAGGACGAGGTGACGATGCGCGTCGGGAATGGTTCCAAAGTCGATGTGATCGCCGTCGGCACGCTACCTCTTCATTTACCTACGGGATTAGTTTTAAACCTCAATAATTGTTATTTAGTGCCAGCTTTGAGCATGAACATTGTATCAGGATCTCGTTTAATTCGAGATGGCTACTCATTTAAATCCGAGAATAATGGTTGTTCTATTTATATGAGAGATATGTTTTATGGTCATGCTCCTGTGGTGAATGGTTTATTCTTAATGAATCTCGAGCGTAATGCTACACATGTTCATAGTGTGAATACCAAAAGATGTAAGGTTAATAACGATAGTCCCACATACCTGTGGCACTGCCGCCTTGGTCACATAGGTGTCAAACGCATGAAGAAGCTCCATAAAGATGGACTTTTAGAGTCTCTTGACTATGAATCATTTGACACGTGCGAACCATGCCTTATGGGTAAAATGACCAAGACTCCGTTCTCAGGAACAATGGAGCGAGCAACCAACTTATTGGAAATCATACATACTGATGTGTGCGGTCCAATGAGTGTTGAGGCACGCGGTGGCTATCGTTATGTTCTCACTCTCACTGATGACTTGAGTAGATATGGGTATATCTACTTGATGAAACACAAGTCTGAAACCTTTGAAAGGTTTAAGGAATTTCAGAGTGAGGTCGAGAATCAACGTGACAGGAAAATCAAGTTTCTACGATCAGATCGTGGAGGAGAATACTTGAGTCACGAATTTGGCACACACTTAAGAAAATGTGGAATAGTTTCACAACTAACGCCGCCTGGAACACCTCAGCGTAACGGTGTGTCCGAACGTCGTAATCGCACGCTATTAGATATGGTGCGGTCTATGATGTCTCTTACCGATCTGCCGCTATCCTTTTGGGGCTATGCTTTAGAGACTCCTGCATTCACTTTAAATAGGGCTCCGTCGAAATCCGTTGAGATGACACCGTATGAATTATGGTTTGGGAAGAAACCTAAGCTGTCATTTCTAAAAGTTTGGGGATGCGATGCTTATGTCAAGAAACTTCAACCTGAAAAGCTCGAACCCAAGTCGGAAAAATGCGTCTTCATAGGATACCCTAAAGAAACTATTGGGTATACCTTCTACCTCAGATCCGAAGGCAAGGTCTTTGTTGCCAAGAATGGATCCTTTCTAGAGAAGGAGTTTCTCTCGAAAGAAGTAAGTGGGAGGAAAGTAGAACTAGATGAAGTATTGCCTCTTGTACCGGAAAATGGCGCAACTCAAGAAAATGTTCCTGAGGTGCCAGCACCGACTAGAGAGGATGTTAATGATAATGATCAAGATGCTTCTGATCTAGCTTCTACTGAAATTCGAAGGTCCACAAGGACACGTTCCGCACCAGAGTGGTACGGCAACCCTGTCTTGGAAATCATGTTGTTAGACAACGGTGAACCTTCGAACTATGAAGAAGCAATGGCGGGCCCGGATTCCGACAAATGGCTAGAAGCCATGAAATCCGAGATAGGATCCATGTATGAAAATGAAGTATGGACTTTGACAGACTTGCCCGTTGAACGGCGAGCCATAGAAAATAAATGGATCTTTAAGAAGAAGACAGACGCGGATGGTAATGTGACCATCTATAAAGCTCGGCTTGTCGCTAAGGGTTATCGACAGGTTCAAGGGGTTGACTACGATGAGACTTTCTCACCGGTAGCGAAGCTAAAGTCCGTCCGAATCATGTTAGCAATTGCCGCGTTTTACGATTATGAAATATGGCAAATGGACGTCAAAACGGCTTTCCTTAATGGTTTCCTTAAGGAAGAATTGTATATGATGCAGCCGGAGGGTTTTGTCGATCCTAAGAATGCTGACAAAGTGTGCAAGCTCCAACGCTCGATTTATGGGCTGGTGCAAGCATCTCGGAGTTGGAACATTCGCTTTGATGAGATGATCAAAGCGTTTGGGTTTACGCAGACTTATGGAGAAGCCTGCGTTTACAAGAAAGTGAGTGGGAGCTCTGTAGCATTTCTCATATTATATGTAGATGACATACTTTTGATGGGAAATGATATAGAACTCTTGGACAGCATTAAGGCCTACTTGAATAAGAGTTTTTCAATGAAGGACCTCGGAGAAGCTGCTTATATATTAGGCATCAAAATCTATAGAGATAGATCGAGACGCCTCATAGGTCTTTCACAAAGTACATACCTTGATAAGATATTGAAGAAGTTCAATATGGATCAGTCTAAGAAGGGGTTCTTGCCGGTGTTACAAGGTATGAAATTGAGCTCAGCTCAAAGTCCGACCACGGCAGAAGAAATAGAAGAGATGAGTGTCATCCCCTATGCCTCAGCCATAGGTTCTATTATGTATGCCATGCTGTGTACCAGACCTGATGTAAACCTTGCCGTGAGTTTGGTAGGAAGATACCAAAGTAATCCCGGCAAGGAACACTGGACAGCGGTCAAGAATATCCTGAAGTACCTGAAAAGGACTAAGGAGATGTTTCTCGTTTATGGAGGTGACGAAGAGCTCGTCGTGAAGGGTTACGTCGACGCTAGCTTCGACACAGATCTGGATGACTCTAAGTCACAAACCGGATACGTGTATATTTTGAATGGAGGGGCAGTAAGCTGGTGCAGTTGCAAGCAAAGCGTCGTGGCGGGATCTACATGTGAAGCGGAGTACATGGCAGCCTCGGAGGCAGCACATGAAGCAATATGGATGAAGGAGTTCATCACCGACCTCGGAGTCATACCCAATGCGTCGGGGCCGATCAAACTCTTCTGTGACAACACTGGAGCTATTGCACTTGCCAAGGAGCCCAGGTTTCACAAGAAGACAAGGCACATCAAGCGTCGCTTCAACTCCATTCGTGAAAATGTTCAAGATGGAGACATAGAAATTTGTAAAGTACATACGGACCTGAATGTAGCAGATCCGTTGACTAAACCTCTCCCTAGGGCAAAACATGATCAACACCAGAATTCCATGGGTGTTCGATTCATCACAATGTAACTAGATTATTGACTCTAGTGCAAGTGGGAGACTGTTGGAAATATGCCCTAGAGGCAATAATAAAAACATTATTATTATATTTCCTTGTTCATGGTAATTGTCTTTATTCATGCTATAATTGTGTTATCCGGAAATCGTAATACATGTGTGAATAACAGACACCAACATGTCCCTAGTAAGCCTCTAGTTGACTAGCCCGTTGATCAACAGATAGTCATGGTTTCCTGACTATGGACATTGGATGTCATTGATAACGAGATCACATCATTAGGAGAATGATGTGATGGACAAGACCCAATCCTAAACATAGCATAAAGATCGTGTAGTTCGTTTTGCTAGAGTTTTTGCAATGTCAAGTATCTTTTCCTTAGACCATGAGATCGTGTAACTCCCGGATACCGTAGGAGTGCTTTGGGTATACCAAACGTCACAACGTAACTGGGTGACTATAAAGGTAGACTACGGGTATCTCCGAAAGTATCTGTTGGGTTGACGCGGATCAAGACTGGGATTTGTCACTCCGTATGACGGAGAGATATCACTGGGCCCACTCGGTAATGCATCATCATAATGAGCTCAAAGTGACCAAGTGTCTGGTCACGGGATCATGCATTACGGTACGAGTAAAGTGACTTGCCGGTAACGAGATTGAACGAGGTATTGGGATACCGACGATCGAATCTCGGGCAAGTAAAATATCGATAGACAAAGGGAATTGCATACGGGGTTGATTGAATCCTCGACATCGTGGTTCATCCGATGAAATCATCGTGGAGCATGTGGGAGCCAACATGGGTATCCAGATCCCGCTGTTGGTTATTGACCGGAGAGCCGTCTCGGTCATGTCTGCTTGTCTCCCGAACCCGTAGGGTCTACACACTTAAGGTTCGGTGACGCTAGGGTTGTGAAGATAAGTATATGCAGTAACCCGAATGTTGTTCGGGGTCCCGGATGAGATCCCGGACGTCACGAGGAGTTCCGGAATGGTCCGGAGGTAAAGAATTATATATAGGATGTGCAGTTTCGGCCATCGGGACAAGTTTCGGGGTACCCGGTATTGTACCGAGACCACCGGAAGGGTCCCGGGGGTCCACCGGGTGGGGCCACCTATCCCGGAGGGTCCCTTGGGCTGAAATAGGTGGGAACCCAGCCCATAGTGGGCTGGGGCGCCATCCCCCCAAGGCCCATGCGCCTAGGGTTGGTGGGGGGGGGGAAACCCTAAGGGGGGCGCCCCCTTGCTTGGGGGGCAAGCCCCCCACCCCTTGGCCGCCGCCCCCCCTGGTAGATCCCATCTACCAGGGCCGGCGCCCCCCTGGCACCCCTATATATATGTGGGGAGAGGAGGGACTTGCTGCCCACGTATTTGGTGCTTCCCTCTCTCCCTGTTACACCTTTCTCCATCATAGTACACGGCGAAGCCCTGCCGTCGTGACGCCCTGCATCCACCACCACGCCGTCGTGCTGCTGGATCTTCATCAACCTCTCCTTCCCCCTTGCTGGATCAAGAAGGAGGAGACGTCTCCCGTCCCGTACGTGTGTTGAACGCGGAGGTGCCGTCCGTTCGGCGCTGGTCATCGGTGATTTGGATCACGACGTGTTCGACAACATCAACCACGTTCTAACGAACGCTTCCGCTCGCGATCTACAAAGGTATGTAGATGCATCTCGTGACTCGTTGCTAGATGAACTCCTAGATGATCTTGGTGAAACGAGTAGGAAATTTTTTTGTTTTCTGCAACGTTCCCCAACAATAAATCCGGTCAGCGGAAAAAGCCATTCAAAAGAAATACTCAGGGCCCGGCCAGTTTGGACCGAATACTCGACCGCTTGTGCCAGATACATGGCACCCCCGAAAAGCCAGCCAATCACACCAATCGGGATTGTTGGGTGTTCAAGCAGGCAGACAAGTTAAATGCCGAAAATAAAGACAAGGGGCTGCATAGCGATGACGATGAAGAGCCCCGGCCGCCGAACAACAGTGGACAGAAGGGCTTTCCCCCACAAGTGCGGACGGTGAACATGGTATACGCAACCCACATCCCCAAGAGGGAGCGGAAGCGCGCGTTAAGGGACGTATATGCGATGGAGCCAGTCGCCCCAAAGTTCAACCCATGGTCTTCCTGCCCGATAACCTTTGATCGAAGGGACCACCCTACTAGCATCCGTCATGGCGGATTTGCCGCATTGGTTCTAGACCCAATTATCGACGGATTTCATCTCACTAGAGTCCTTATGGATGGCGGCAGCAGCCTGAACCTGCTTTACCAGGATACAGTGCGGAAAATGGGCATAGATCCCTCGAGGATTAAGCCCACCAAAACGACCTTTAAAGACGTCATACCAGGTGTAGAGGCCAATTGTACAGGCTCCGTTACACTTGAAGTGGTCTTCGGATCTCCGGATAATTTCCGAAGCAAGGAGTTAATCTTCGACATAGTCCCGTTCCGCAGTGGCTATCACGCCCTGCTCGGGCGAACCGCATTTGCTAAGTTCAACGCGGTACCGCACTACGCATACCTTAAGCTCAAGATGCCAGGCCCTCGAGGAGTAATTACGGTCAATGGAAACACCGAACGCTCCCTCTGAACGGAGGAGCACACGGCGGCCCTCACAGCGGAAGTACAAAGCAGCCTCTCAAGGCAGTTCCCCAGTCCGGCCATTAAACGTCCGGACACCGTCAAGCGCGCCCGGAGTAACCTACAACAAGACCGCCTGGCACGTTCCGAGCAGGCGTAGCAATACGGCCCCAATCCTAGCCCTCGCGAAAATGCGAAATCAGTGCTCCGCGTACATAACTACGCTCTTGAAATACCATGGGCACAGGGGGAGGGGCACCATCACAGCACTCCCAAAACACGGCTTGGCTGCCGATTTCTTTTTTTTTAATTTTCTCTTACTTTCAGGACTCCATTCTTCGGAAGGCCTGTCCGGTAGTACAATTGCCGCACAAATGATACAAGAACCAGGGAAGCAGACAAGCCATGCCGCATTATGAAACTCCCAGGTGGTCTCTATCACGAGCAGTATACCTGTTTCACATACAATTTCGCAGCCTGCCCCTGGACCGGACATGTTAAATAGTCTAACCTTTTGCTTATCGCGTTATTTGTATCGTTCTGCCTTGATCGCAGACCCTTTAATAAACAATGCATAGCTTTTGTCTATTTTTGCATTACTCTTTTTATGAATATATGTTCATTAATGACATGTTGCACCCGTACGCTGTGGTACGGCCAATACGCCAGGGGCTTCAATACGGCTAATACCCCTCAATATGGCGTGAGAAGTCCGAACACCTTGACAAGTGCGGCACCCCGACTTATAGCATTATATGCATCGGCTCCGAATCATGTCTTGGGTTAATAGTTGGGTTTGCCCGGCTCCTATGTTTTGGTGCCTTACGTTCCGCTATATCGGCTAAGGTAGCACTGGAAGAACTACTGTGATTGTGCCCCAGTTGAGCGGGGCTGAGCACCTCGGTAGAGAAAGCTAAAACTGACTGTCATGATGAAGCAAGAGCTGGTCGCTGTTCGAGAGGTTCTTCGAGTCCCTAAAGACTTATGCCGCTTAGAGCGAGGAGTCGGCTTTGTCCGGCCAAGGCGTGGATAGCGCCCCGAATTCGGTCTTCCGAATACCAGGGGCTTCGCCGAAATTTAAAATTATAGAATTCTATGGCTAAGTGAGAGTGCTCAAGCATTATAGTCCGGTTGCCTTGTTCGTTGTGCTGAGCGTCTCCCTCGAAGGACCCAAACATGGGAAAAAGAGCGCTCAGGTTTATCCCGAACACCCCAGCACTAGTGGCATGGGGGCAGAAGCCGACGACTCGCCATCTCTCAATTTTGATAAACGGCCGCACAGAAGTTAATATTTTAAATTCAAAAAGCATTGCTTAACGCATATGAACAAATTTTCAGCGCACAGGACAAAACGAGCGAGTTTTACTCAAAAATTACATCTCTGGCACATTCATCCGCCATAAGGCAGGCACCCTTCAGAACGTCCTTATAATAATTCTCGGGCTTGCGATGCTCTTTCCCCGGCGGTGGCCCGTCCTTCACAAGCTTCTCAGCATCCAGCTTGCCTCAGTGCACCTTAGCGCGGGTAAGGGCCCTACGGGCACCTTCGATGCAGACGGAGTGCTTGATGCAGACGGAGCGAAGTAATTTGGACTAAAAATGTTTGTGTGCTTGGACTAACATTTTTTTGCTACCAATTTCATGCTTTTTACATACAAAATCACATTAAACCTGTTGTTAGTTTTGTTAATGATTTTAGTTATTTGTGCATTTTGTAAATGTTCACATTTTTTATTTACTTTAAAATTTCCTTCATTGTATTTTTTTAGGATGCTCCTCATGTTGAGTTCCGATTATACAAGGATCCAGTAAAAATGACAAGGTCTTATCATTCAATGATGGTTAATTTGAAAAGACTTGTTATCAGGGAATCATCAAATGAGACTGGTGGAACAAACTTTATCACCAACAAAGACAACATCAACACTTCCAGAGGAAATTTTAATGTCCATAAAATACCTCAATTGCCAGTCAATAAGGAAAAGTATTTTGTGGTTGTTTTATACCCTCCTACCGATCTCGGTGACGAGGATGTTCCAATGAAGGACAGCAAACCGATAAAACTCCTTCACAACTTCAGCAGCTTTTATCTCATAGGCTTCGATTATAATGAGATCTGGCGTGTCTTTAGTGATGCAACGATTATAGGAATTAGCCAAGCTGCTAAAGATATGTATGTACAGAAGTTGCCATTTGCTGGAAACTATAATGCATTAGCCAGAACTACTTGGAGTTAATTGTTGGTTTTAGAGGTCAATGCGATACGTACAACAATCTTGCTGGCTTTGGAGGTACCACAACGGAGCGGCAGCTTATTAGATCACTTTGTAGGACAATCATCACAGTACCTGAGTCCACTCGATTCTACTTTTTGCCACAATTCAACCTCAGAAGCTTTTATTCCGGCAATTTGGATATTGTTTTGGACAGTCCAGTGCAAGAGGACCAGGAATACAAAAAAATTTCTTTCCATTTGACCAGTTGGGACCTATACTCCAAGATCAGTAAAAAAGGAGAGGATTCTTTCAGTATCACTTCAGTCTTAACATCAGGGATATATTCATTCAATGATATAATGAATTTCATCGCCTTGGCCACAAATAAAGATGATGTTGCAGAGAAAAGGATGCTTGAGCAGGAAGGAAAGAAAAATCACAACAACAATGATGATCGCATTGATGATAACGAGAGGGGTGACCAAGGTCAGGACAACAATGAAGAAGATTACAGAAGCCTTGTTGAAGATAATAAGGAGAAGACATGGTTCTACCAAGCCCCGGTATTGGCTTATGTCCCAAAGCGACAAAACAAAGTGCTGGTATGACATTCTCTTTAACAAGAGCACTATCACACTAGTTGGTTCATATGTTGTTTACATGTGCAACTAGGACAGCTCTTACTCTTGGAGCACCATCCAATTTTTGCAGGGCCCTTGATGTTTAAAAAAAACACTACCATTTTATATTAGAACATTAACTGATTTTCCCCTGTTCTAGCATTGCACCTTTGTTTTGTAACAAGATAGTATTGTTTCTTTTCTTCAAAAGGCAAAACTCATGTGTATCGCACTGTTGTAGTTAATTTTACAGCAACTCTTTGCATACCAAAAGGTCCCCTATCGAATGACAGCATATGGACCACTGTTTTCTGTCAAAACTTTGATGTATTATAGGCAACCACAGCACTTGTAGTATGATGACCACAATGCAAAATTTCCAGATTGTGTCCAAATCCATGTGTTAGTGCATACATATTTTTTTTATGTACTTTCTTGAGTCATATGCTAGTTTATTCATGTAACTGAGATGCTGTCTTCTCAAGATGCTTCAATGGTGGGAGCATGCTCTGGTGGGATGAAAATAATTCCACATGGTTCGGTTGGAACTGTTGCCATCACTCAGGGAAACTCTAATGAAATCAGTGCAGTACTGTGTAGATATTCAGCACCAGAAGAGGTACATCTCTTCAGTTGCCTAAAAATCATGTCAACAAATAAGATTGTTTGTACCTTACAAAATTCACCCGGGCAGGTTGGTACTTTGCCATCAGCATGTGTTGCATGTGCTAGTGAGTGTGCCAGTCTGATTATTTTCTACAAGTACAAGTATCTTTTTCGCCTTAGATTTCAATCTCAGAAACAGATTATACGTAGTGTTTCTGTCCTGGTAGCTTTGGTTATGTGATCGATCCTACTATATGGAGGGACAATGCTGCAAGTGATCAGTATTGATATGATAATCTCCTTGACCTTTAGTAGAAATCCCATATTTTCGGGAGGTAATTGTTACGTCTACAACATGTGATCTGTGTGGTTATTGCACCTTAGAGATCAGTTACAGTGCCATATCTGATGATTAATGATTGTACATGTCTAGAGTGGGGTACTGTTTGCTTCTTTGGGTCCTTTCCCTCACATTTTTTTCTTGAACTGAACTGTATCCAATGTTTTCAATTAAGTTGCTTCCAATGGTTGTCTAATAGGTGGACAAAGTTGATATGCAGTCAGCACATCTGCGGTTCTAGGAATAGTAGTTGCTAGTTCTAGTAAGATATTGCTCTTGTGGATAAAAGGATGCTCTCGACTAACTGTTGTATCCAGGACTGGTTGAAAACATGCATGTGCTTTTGAAAAGCTACTACACCACCCAGTGAAGCCATGGAAACCCACCTATGTGTACCCTTTTCTTGCTGCGTGGATTTAGTATATGCATGGTCATCTTGTTCTGAAGAAATGATTTCTTTATGCTTTTCAGGTCGTTGTTGCAGAAATTGTCAAGGAAATGGTGTCTGAGTTGATGTCGAAGCTCTTGTGCGGCCCTGACATCGTGGAGCTTGCAGTCGGCGCAGAGTGTGCACAGGATTGGAATCCAGCCACAGTAGAAGACTGCCATCGATCGTCATCATCTCATCATCACCACGATCTTGACGATGGACAGCATGAGTACCCACTTGGTCGAGTTGGGATCGAGGCATAGTTGCGTGTGGCATTCGGCCGTGAAAACAGATGAGTAATATGAGTGAGAGGCATTCATTCATTGTAACTGGAGTATACTGGACTCACACATGAGCCTTCCGAATTGCTTTCGGAAGCTATCAACCTCCGTCTCACCAGATTATGGGGCGAATGGTTTTTATCCAGGTACGTAGCAATGAATGATCAACCCTGGCCTCTCTGAGACAGCTTCGCAGGTGCGCTATGCACCATGATCTCACCTACATGCATGCCCGACAGAGTAAAAGTCTCCACCCTCGGCCTGATCTCACCTTTGGAGCTCCCATACTGACCAAAGCCAGTTGCCGCTCAAGAAAACCAAGATCATTGATTAGTCTTTGTTGATTTTCTTTCATTCCAGGAAATGTATGCCTCGCCAGATAATTCAATCCAGAACCTGAGCTTAGCTGCACCCGGTGAGCAGTACAATCACCAAAAAAAAATTCAAATTGTTTCGTGGTGCAAGATGCTCCTGCGAGTGAAGAACTCCGTGCAAAATTTTATCAAATTGTTTACTATATTTCGTGCTGCAGTCCCTTTTCCATTTTCATAGAAGGAAAATGAAACCAGAGCAAGTAACAAAGTTTTCACACGCAATTCGTATGCCCACGCTCTAGCAGAGCAGGGAAAAGGAACTAAAACTAAAGCCACAAGGGGAGACTGCGCTGTCCCATTACAGCTCAACAGTTTATTACAGCTCCAACGAAACAAATACAGTAGAGTAAACTAAGTGGTTTTGAGCAGGACAATAATGGCGTCGCAAACAAATACAGTCAGAAAGACTCGCCAGCAGCTCCCCAGTTCAGCACTTGAGCATCACGTAGCATCAGCTTCATCGGCACCGCCTCAAGTTGGTGTGAGAGCTCGTCCCCAATCTGCTTGATAGCTTGCAGAGGAGGAGGAGGCAGGTCCAGTGGAGTGATAGGGCTCGGCGCCACCTGAGCTTTTCGAGATTTGCCAGGGCTGCTTGTATGATTCCCTCTAGTACTTTTCGGCAGCACAATAGAGGTTAATGCATGGGCATCAGAAACACCTCCAGCGTTACTTCCCATGTTTTTCACCCCCACAGTCAGCTGCAAAGGAGAGTTGAGAATCAAAGAGATCTGTTGAGAGATCTTTTTTTATCCCCTCCAGAGTATCTTCTTTGAGTATGAGATTAAAGTGTACCTGCCACCAGATCTGTTTAATGTCAGACCACAAGAGATTATTTGTAGTCAGAAGCAATGACACATCTGACCTGGCATTCTTCATAAGTTCAACTTGTCATTCTTCTCAAGTTCCACATGAATGATGGCCTTCAGCCATGCCTTGTATATACATCTACCAATTTCTGTCAGCCAATGACATACTAGTAGTAGATAACAGAAAATAGAAACGTTCAGATTTCTGCATAATATACTTCAAACAGAAGTGCTTCCATCCAGTATTGCCAAAAGGCAGAAGCAACCAATTCAATATACTACCCCACGACAATATAAACATGTAACTTAGTTCACTACAAACATTACTTGATCCACTACATCATTTTGAAGCATGATAACACAACCCTCACTTCATTACACCCGCAACTTTGTTTGTCATGTTACCACAGGATTACGGCCTATAGTCCAGCATGGACCAAAAGACCTTCACTTGAAGCTTGGCAGTACCACAAGAGATCTCCTTTTTATCTTCACCACGGTGTCGTGGTGTGAATTCAACGTTCCATTGTCTAGCAGCAACAACACCACCACCAGAGACTGCAAAGCCAAATGTGAGCATACCATTCAGACGGGGGGTCATGACACGCCGCCTGAGTGTGATAACTGCACAGTCTTCACAAGACACCACACCGTCTTCCTCACTATTATAAATCACAATCCTAGGCTCTATGCCCTCTATGCCAGCCACGATCTTTCCATAAAAACATCCCTCGAGTAACTTGATCTCGAATGTACCCTCGATAGCATTAAGAAGAGTTGCATACCTCACGTCCACAACACTAAACCAGCTCTCAAGAGTTTGATGTCCAACAGCAACCTTTTCGTCTCTAGGCAGAACTCGTCCATCAATCATAAGCAAACCCTTGCTGATTTGCTCGCTTAGAGGCTCTTCACCAACCTTGATTTTAAGATCTATCTCCAGATATATGAAATCAAGTAATACCAGACCACGACCTGGGCCAGTTAAGATCAAATTTTCATCCTGTGAAAAGCAATAGCTCAAAAGATTAGATTATGAAAATCCAAATACCAATAAAGCCTGCAACGGAATATGCAACAGAGTTACAAACTAAAAAAATATCAAGAGGCACATAGGCAGTGATTTTGAAGCAAAGACGTACGTACCCTTGACTTGATAGGTTGGCAATTGTCCCTGGTGCGGTTAAAGAGGTACATGCACTTGTGGTCGATGCTGTCTCTAGCGATGATAGTGCCATACACATCGATTGGGAAGCCTTTATCCGAGGAGACTATCTTGACAGTAAGTATGTTTGCAGTGTCTTGGAGTTTCAAACGATCTACATACCTCTTGGTGTATCGCATTGGAGGGATAGGCGCTGCGATGGAAAAACAAAAGCATAAGCTAGTTGTGAGGGGCAAAAAGAATTATGTAAAGCATAAAATGCACCGCAGCAGCACGACAAGGATACAATTCAGATTTCCTAGTCATATTCATACTGCAAGAAATTCAGTTTTCAAATCATGTTTGCCTCTCGACACAGCAAACTATTCTTGTTTCACTTAAGCAGTACAAATCAAATCACTGAACAATAATAGCATAAATAGTTGATGCAAACAACATGAGACAAATAAATAACAAGACGTGGAAAGAATGAAACATTTTCTGTTAAATTTTACAATTAATCAGGCTTTGAGTCAGCAAGCATAACAAGAAAGGATATGCAAAAAGATAAGAGTTGCACTGGACGCAAATCTTTTTTGGGTCTATAGACAGGAATCTATCTACTCTTATTACTCCCTCCGATCCAAATTAATTGACACAGCCTGTATAGAACATTGTATAGAGGTTGTATAGATACCGCGTCAATTAATTTGGATCGGATGGAGTAGTATATTCATTTTAAACATTGAGCCAATAAATGAGCAGTAATCAACAACACATCATGTGCAATTGTTCTGAATTGTGAAATATGGGACTGAACATTGTGCAATTCTAAACATAACTAGATATGTATGTATGGGGGATTCCAGCAATCAGGCTAGCAATCGTGAAAACAACTTGAAAGAAACATATATAAATACAAAATACATACATACATACATACACAGTTGGAAATGTATGCCTTTGAAATAGAATCAGGTCGGGGTCTAGGTTTTGATGGCGGACTTACACTCGGCGTTGATGTCGAAGACCGAGAAGTCGTTGAAGGAGTAGCGGGTGTAGACCATGCGCTTCGTCTTGGGGTCGTGCTCCAGGATCGATGCCATGACCTGCTGGTGCGCTAGGCGTCGCCGCCGGTTCTCCGCCGCCTTCCGCGCCTTCTCCTCTGCCTCCCGCGCCTTCTTCTCCTCCTGCTGCTGCGCCGCGGCCAGCATCGCCGCCTCGTTAAAGAAGAGGTCCTCCCAACTCAACTCCTCCTCCCCTACGCACGCCATCAATCCCAATTCCCCGCCGTCGCCGTCGCCGTCGCCGCCAAGGCCGATGAAGCTAACCCTAAGTCGCCGTCCACGGTCGAGGCCTGCCCGATTCCTCCTTTTTATTCCTAATCGCCGCTGCTGCTTCGGGCTGGGCCTTATTAATCTTTACGCGAAAGACGGCCCATTAAGCTATAGTGCGCTCCGTTCGGCAGGAGAAGAGAAATTGGATCATATAAGCCACACTTTCCTTCTCCATTTGACAATTTCCCCTCTGGCCCCAGAGATTGATGGGTGGGACCGGAGAAATTGGATCGCACGGTTTTTAGTTTCTGGCCCATATTTTACATCAGCCGGTTTTTAGTTCCATCAGGTTTTATAAAAAAAATGTTCATAAATTTGGAAACGTTCATAAATTTTTAAAATGTTTAGAAATATGAAAAACAATGCTAAGTTATTATGAATGCTCTAGAAATTTCAAAAAATATTCATGATTTTTTAAATGAACATGAAAAACATGTCCTTGATTTTCACAAAAAAGCAAGAAAACATAAGAAAAAAAATCAGGAAGAAAAGAAAAGAACAATTGCCACGTAACTGTTCACAAAATCGGGTGGAAAAGGTTTTGTGTACGCTCGATTAACAAAGTATTCACCACTAGGTCCCTCAAAAAAAAAGGTCCCTAAAATAAAGTATTCACCGCTAGGAGCGGGGAATGGGATATTCAAATTTCAATGTACCCTCTATAGAAATTCCAATGCGTCGCTCACTATCACTGCAAGAGTTTACCGGTTCAAGATCAATACAGAAGGGATTTCAACGGACGCTCGCAGGGGAGGATCAGGAGGTGTGCCCAGGTCCTGCTCCGGTTTCATGGCCGCTTGGTGTAAACCATATTCAGGTATTACTGATCCGCTAATCTCTGAAGCTCTTGCATTGCGCGATGGGGTTATATTTGCAAAGCTAAGAGCATGTTCAATAGATGATTTAGATGCAAAAATAATAGTTTTTCATCTCCGAAATCTCAAAACCCCTCTTCAACAGATGATGTAAATGTAAATTTACATGTCCATCTTGAGGAGATGTAAAATACAACACCCACCTCCACAAAGATGTAAAGCTGACGGCCGCGCGCCAACTGCCTAACCGCCTTTATTTTCCTTCGCCCGCCCGTCAGTCGCCCGCCGAGCGCCGTCCGGGCCATGGCCAACTCTGACGACCCCTCCGCCTCCTCCGCCACAGCCGCCCACCCTGTCGGGGCCTTCGACGGCGCGACCACTGTCCCCAATCCCGCATCTGCCTCCACACCACCGCCTCAGTTTTGCCTCACTCCGTCCTGTCATCATCGTGGCTGCCGCCCCACTGCCAGATCCAGCCGCTTCACCGCTCCCGCCCCTGGTTCCGCCGCTGCTCCACCGCCGCCCGCCTCCAAATCGGCCGAATTGGCCGCTTCTTCGAAGTCGTATGATTTGAGCACCCCCCCCCCTCCCATCCTGCCACCGGCGGATTTGAGCGGCACACCCGCCGCCGCTGCTTTTCCCCCACGACTTTCTCGCGCCGCACGGCCGTCGCCCTTCCGTCCGCCGCGGCAAATTCGCTGCTCGATTCGCAACTGCGCAACCGACCATTCGAGCTTCCGCCGCCGCATTCGACCTCCCGGCTCTCGTCACTCGGCCGCCGATGCACCTCCTTTCGCCGCTCGGTCCGCTAGCGCTCATGCTGACTAGTTTTACATCTTCATTTGCGTCATCTATTGTAGTTACACTTTTACCTCACCAATTTACATCATCGGTTGGAGTTGCCTTTTTTTAAGATGTAAAATGCAATTTTTGAAGATGTAATTTTTTTCGTCTACCGTTTCACATCTTCAAATTTGCATCATCTATTGATGATGCTCTAAGGGGTTATGTGAACTGCTTTGAAGATGTGAAACGGTAGATGAAAAAATAGTTATTCCCTCCGTTCGTAACTATTTGTCTTTTTAAAGATTTTAAATAAACTGCCACATACGGATGTATATAGATATATTTTAGAGTGTAGATTCACTCATTTTACTCCGTATGTAGTCATTTGTTGAAATGTCTAGAAAAATAAATGTTTAGGAAACGGACGGAGTATATTAGATGAAATTGGGGAGCTCGCTTCATCTTTTAGTTCTTTTTCTATTCAGCACGTTTTCCGATCAGCAAACTTCATGGCACATTTTGTGTGCTAAACAGGCTAGCACCCTTGACGTTACAAAATGCTGGTTGGAGTCTATTCCTAGTTTTCTTGTAGTTAGTCTCCTAGCAGATTCTGCTGGAGCAGTTTTTTTGTTTTTTTTCGGGGTTAAAAGGGATTTCATTGCTCAATGTGTGATGAGTTCCTTCCTACAAAGAAGAGGAACATCTACAGGCCCAGAGTGCAACCACACTGCGGTCTGGCCCTCCCAGGTACCGAAACCAGCAAGGGTGTGACTGACAATGTTCTGGTTCCTACTTAGACCAGCAATAGTGCTATCCCATTGAGCAAAGAGCCTTTTGATTTCCTGAACTAACATCATATGAGGTGATCTGTCGAGATTGGGCGACTTGATAAACCTGAGTGCATCCATGCGATCCATCTCAATTATACCGAGAAGACAACTGAAGAGCAAGATTCAAACCCTCGTGGCACGCCAAAAGTCCAGCTTGAAGAGGTCCGGAGCAGTGCCGTATGGAACGGCAAGCGAAGAAGATAATGCTACCGTCGTTGTCGCCAAGAATCATGCCGACTCCCGCCAACTACCATCCATCCACATTCAGCTTGACACGTCCGGCCGGCGGGGTAGACCACTGGAGCATGGTCGTATGCTGCTGCAGCTGTGTTGACTTAATAAAGCGCCCCAAATTTCCATGTAAAAAAAACGTGCAAAGGCACATGGGTTGGCTCATTATACCGATTTCCTCTTCCCGTTTTCCTTTTCTGCTAATTTCCTTTTCTTTCGGGGTTTTCTTTTCGGGTTTCTGCTAGTTTTTTTTTATTTTCTGTTGCCGATTTTCTTTACAGGATTTAATTCTTAATTTTCCATTTTATATTCTTATGGTTTTCCTTTTTATTTATCCTTTATTGTCTGTGTATACATTCTATAATATTCATAAATTTGCAGAAAAGTGTTCACACTTACGTAAAATTTCTTCATACAATTTAGAGACTCACGGACATTGAAGATTGAACCGCCCCGACCCCCCGCGTCGCCCCCGCTCGGGCGACTCGGGCGGGATCCCAACCCTAGCCGCCGGGGGCTCCCCGTCCTTCCATCCCTCCCTCCGCCGCCGCCGAAGGACGCCGCCGGCCTATTGCCCGGGGGCTGACGGCGGTGGCGGGGGCCTTTCCTCTCTCCCGCGCGATGGGGACGGTGCGGAGCTCCGCGGCGTGTGGTGGCACCCGTGGCGTGGCGGGCCTGCCTTGACCGGCGGCGGCGCGGCGGTGGCCTCGTCCTAGGGCGGTGGTGGTGGCGGGTGCGGCGGCCGGCCCTGCATCGGGCAGCGGCCTTGGCTGCGTTCGGCGGCGGCGGCCGGATCTGCAACGACGGACCATCTGACCTTGGATCGGCGGTGGCGGCATGGAGGGCCTGGTGGTTGGGTCGGCGCCATGCGTGGTTTGCCCTCCGGACAGATCTGATCTGGCCGGTGCGGCTTGCTCGATGTGCGGCGGCTCAGATCGGCGGCGACCCGTGCGCACAATACGTGATGGAGGTTCTTCGAGCGGATCCGGGTGAAAACCTTGTGCTTGGCTTGTTGCCAAGACCGGCGTTGGTGGCACCCTGTGGTGTCATTACCTTCTTGAAGGCATCGCCGTGGAGAAGCTCTAGACCTCTATCCGCTACCTCCAGGGGAAACCCTAGATCAGTTGATCGGATGACGGCGATGTGTTGGTGTCGTTTCCTCCTTGGGGGCGTCATTCTTGGAGGCGTACACGGGATCGAGGGACCAGCGGGTGCCTTTTTGGTGGAGCGGTACTTCATCCTTCACATTGATGACGGCGAATCTCGGCGGCGTGGTGCAGTGGAGACTCGCCGCCCGATGCGCGGTGATGGACTCGCGCAGGTGGAGGTAGTTGTCTGGCGTCAAGGTGGCGTCGATGACGGAGTGGCCTGACAAGGTAGAAGCCTCAATATCTGCTCTGAAGACGGATCTGTGGAAGATGGCGGCGACGACACATGTGAGTGCGTCAGACCAGTTTATGCCCCAGACCCGGTATGTGGCTCGGCTGGGGCTTCCGGCTTTTGATGATAGGCTTAGGTGAGTAGACCGGATGTGTGGCCCAGGTAGCACCCCTTCATCATATGGATAGGAGTAGTGGCATATGTTGCCAAGATGGCGGATTCAGACATATTGTTGTAATACTTTGTAAGGTCCTCAAGAATAATCAATAAAGTGGCCGTATGCATCTCCCAGATGCAGAGGCCGGGGGTTATCCTCCTTTTCTAAAAAAATAAAGCATGCATGCAATTGTCAAAATTGTTTGCTTTTTGGCCCAGGACGGCGTCTTGAGACGTCGGCTCTGCTCTATCTCTCTCCCGGAAGAATTTGATGAAGTTCACCTGAAGTAGGATCTGTTTTCTACTGTTTGCTTTGTGATCGGATCAGCAGCTTGGTCATGAGAGCTTTAGGTTCGGAGACTCTCCAGAACTTGTCATCCCCTAGCGACTGAACGTGGGGTTTTCTATCCTCTGGTGGCGCTGCTGTCTGTGAGTTTTTTCTGTCCTCCGGCACCGGGAGCGGGGTGATGAGACGCAATTAACCTGGAACTGCCGGGGCTTGGGAACGCCCAGCAGTTCGAGCTTTGCTGGATGTCCAGTGAAGATGCATCCCCAATGTGATATTCTTGTCAGAGACTCACCTTGATAGTTATCGGCTGGGTGTTTGCGGAAGGGATTGAAGATGGATCACAAAATAGTTTGTATGAGTGATGGTAGAAAAGGAGGTTTAGCTCTTTTCTGGAATAGCCATGTTCATTGATGTAAAACTTAAAGAAACAACTAATACTAGTTCACGTTTGACTGGTATGTATGGAGAATTTAAATGGGAAAATAAACACCTAACATAGAGCCGCATGAGCCAGCTCCATCAGGCACATAATCTCTCGTGGCTTCTCAGAGAGATCTGAATGATAAGGTGGGTGGGAACACGAGACCACCTCAGTACATGCAGATCGACTTTCCAAGATGCAATTGATGATTGTGAGCTGCACGATCTTGGGTTCATCGGTGACCGCTTTACATGGTCCAGAGGAAGGATAAAAGAGCGGTTTGATCGTGGATTGGTGAATGATGCCTGGTCCAATTTGTTTCCTCCTGGTGCGTTGGAAAATTTGGAATTCAACCACTCTGATGATCGCCCAATCTTGGTTTATACTGAATACTATAACCGGCCATTGGCAGGTAACCGTGCACAATCCAAGAGATTTGCGAGCTGGCTTCGAGAGGACAGTTTCCAAGTTACAGTTGAGAAAGCTTGGAATGAAGTTGCAGCTGATCCCTTGGTGAGCAGTGTTTACGAGAAGCTTAACAAGATGCATGCTCAGTTTCATGATTGGGACCAACATGTCCTCAAGATACCCAAGAAACGATTCCGGAGAAAATTATGTCGGGGCCGATGAATGATGCAAGTGAGAAGGAAAGAATTCGCTAAGTTGGTAGAGTATCTCATTGAACTTGATGAAATACAAATGATGCAACGGTCTAGAGCAAACTGGGTAAAGTATGGAGATCGTAACGCAAGCTTTTTCCAGGCGTTTGCATCAGCATGGACGAAAAATAATTATGTAAAGAGACTTAAAGATGGAGGAGGGTGTTGGATAGAAGGTATGCCGGAGCTAAACAATCATATTTTAAACTATTTAACTCAACTATTTAGCTTGGAAGTGCAGCACACAGATCCTAGTATTCTGGAAAAAGTGCAACGGGAAGTGACCGAACAAATGAACAATTTCTTGCTGGCCCCGTTCACTGCCGATGATGTTAGATAAGCAGTTTGGAGTATTGGAGATGTAAAGGCCCCCGTGCCAGATGGATTTGCACATGATGTTCTTTAAAAGGTATTGGCACTTAATTGGGGAAGATATCACTAAAGAAGTATTGTCGGCTATCAATTCAAGAAAGATTCGTAATGAGTGGAATGATACAACCGTTGTGATGATTCCCAAGATTGACACGCCGAAATTGGTAACACAATTTCGCCACATTAGTTTGTGTAGTGTGCTATATAAAATAATCTCCAAGATGTAGGCCTCTATACTGAAAAACATTCTGCCTGAAGATATCTCTCCTACACAAAGTGTGTTTGTGCCAGAAAGAATGATCACAGATAACATCTTGATAGCCTATGAATGTGTGCATAAGATTAAGAATAAATGAGTTGGCCAGACTGGATTATGTGCAGTCAAGCTTGATATGCACAAAGCTTATGATAGGGTGGAATGGTCCTTTCTGGATGATATGATGGTCACCTTAGGTTTCGATAAGAGATGAATTGAGATGATGATGGCATGTGTGAGCTCTCTTATGTATAAAGTGAGGTTCAATTCGCAGGAAACATACTTTTTTATTCATACAGGGGGTATTATGTAGGGAGATCGCCTTTCTCCCTACCTATTTATTTTGGTATTTTTATTTTTATGCTCCTCCTTCCTTAGTTCTACTCAGTTTTGCACATGGCCCATAACATTCCTAACTTTTCCCCTCCACCACTCGGCCCATTCTCACAAATGACCAAATGGAACCTTGCCGCTAGGTCAAAGCAGTTGACCGTTACCTTGTGTAGTTACTGATGAGTGGGACCAGGGCTCTTATGACAGGTGGGCCGAGGCCGCTTGTGGCAGGTGGGCCGAGCGATCTTATAACGAGTGGGACCTAGGGCTAGCACTAGTAGAAAAAGGGTCAAACGTGAAGCATATTAGTGCCGGTTTGAATTTGAGCCGGCACTAATTGTACCATTAGTGCCGGTTCGAACGGCTATGCATTAATGCCGGTTCGTGTTGACCCTTTAGTACCGGTTCGTGCCACGAACCGGTACTAAAGGGGTGATGGCAGGCTGGCGTCAGGCCGGGGCCCCACGATCACCTTTAGTACCGGTTCGTGTCACAAACCGGTACTAAAGGGCTAACCTTCAGTACCGGTTTGTGCCATGAACCGGTACTAAAGGGGTCTGGCCTACAGTACCGGTTTCTGACACAAACCGGCACTATAGGCAATTTTCAAACTCTACCCTCCCCCCCTGTGTCGCCATTTCAGTTCTGAAAAAATCAAAAGAAAATGATAAAAACTTCAAAAAATAAAATCCTTCGAGAGGTAGTTATATTACTACATCTACTAGTTAGGAAAATTTGAAAACTTAAATTTGGACATGTTTTGCAAAAAGTGTAGGGAAAATGTAAAACGGCTATAACTTTTGCATACAATGTCGGAAAAAAACGTATAATATATCAAAAAATTCAGCACAAAAATCCGCATCCGATGGAGACCGCCTACAGCCTGTTTGGAATTTTTTAGAATCCTCAAATTCCAAAAGGAAAAAAAGATACGGTCAAATTTCAGTTTTTTTAAAAAAAAATGGTTAAATCTGGTCAAACTACTTATTCAAGAAGTATTAATGTTACTACATAATTATTCAAGAATATTAGTGTTACTAAATAATTATTTCAATTTTTTGAATTTTGGTCAAATCTGGTCAAACTATGGTCAAACTTATTTAAGAAATATTAGTGTTACTAACTAATTACTGTTTTTTTAGAATAATAGTTTCAAACTCAAACGATGAAATGTGTGACTTCATGCTCAAGCTAAACTCCTGAGGGTTAATAGGATTAACATCTTACTATTGTCAGGAAAACAACAAGTGCATACTTGGAAACGAAGGAGAATAGAACCCGAAAGTTAAGCGTGCTTGGGCTGGAGTAGTGAGAGGGATGGGTGACCGGTCGGGAAGTTAGATGATTTGGAATGAGTGATCCACACTTGAGCAGTTAAGAGAGGTGATTAGAAACTAAATAATCAAATAATTCAGAAAAATAAAAAAAATCCAAAATTTTCAAAAAAAAAATTCAAAGAAAAACCTTTAGTACCGGTTGGTAACCCCCCATACCAGGGCGTGAGCTCACGCTACGTGGTGGCACTTTAGCGCCGGTTCATGCCGAACCGGTACTAAAGGGGGGGGGGCCTTTAGTGCCCACACTTTAGTGCCGGTTCCATAACCGGCACTAAAGGCCCTTACAAACCGGTTTTAAAGCTCCGTTTTCTACTAGTGTAGGCTATCACTATTTATCGCCTAAAATAGACCGACCCGCACGCCCGACCCCCATTTAGCCACCGCTCCCACACAGCCCCCACGTAGCCGCCGCCGCCGTTGTTCCCCCGTCACCTACTTCGTCTGTCTTCCTTGGGAGAGCTCTGATGACGCAGGTACCTTGTGCAGTGTCGTCGCCCTTTGGCCCAATTGATTCAAGGAGTACCAGGTCCTTGGCCATCAGGTAAGTATCAAATCCTAACCCTAGAAACCCTAATTCAACCCCTACTAAATAGTCCTGAAATATCTAGTGAATATGTATAGAATTAGTTGATAGGGCCACTGGATTTAGCAAATTGGAATAATTATTTACCAAATTGTGAACTAATTAGTTAGTTTGAACCCCCTCAATACTGATTTTCGGGTTCAATCAATTCTGCTGGTAGGTCAGTGATGGAAGAGTGCGATGGAAGAGTTCTGCGTCGGCGATGAGCTCTTGGTTTCAAAGTGCAAGGAGATAAGCTCCTGGCCAAAAAGCTCTCATGAAGCATGCGTTGAATCTAACGTTGGAAGCATCGGTAGAGGAGGTGATGAATATGATGCTTGCAGAAAAATGGGTGCTTTCTATTGAAACTATGCTCTGGGCAATGAAGGAGGCGATGGAGGCGTCGGATCCTCAACAGTGAGCTCACTGGCATGAGTACAGTTGTCGCCTCTCCTCTCTGAATTCGTAGGTTGAAGGGCCGGCGAATTTGCAGATTACCGAAGTGGTCGACGAGAAGACAGTGGATGAGGACAACATGGAGGAGGAGGAGGAGGAGGAGGGCAATGAGGAAGAGGAGAAGGATAGTGAGGAGGAGGATGTTGCAGACAAGGAGAAGGAGATGGAGGAGGAGGATGTCGTCGATGGTGACCAGGGGGTTTGGAGATCATCGCACACTACTAGGGAAAACCCTAGTAGTAGCACGGGGTTAAGGGCTAGCAGTAGCGTGGGTTCCCGGTGCTACTTCTAGGGTGCTACAGCTAATTGTTAGTAATAGCGCGAGTATGACCCCGCGCTACTACTACTTTTGTCTAGTAGTAGCGTGGGGTTGGACCTGTGCTACTGCTAAATAACAACAGCGTCGGTTGTTTCCCCGCGCTACTACTATTCGTGCATATTTCATTTCTTTATATTTGTACTGTATTTATACGCCGCTATACAAAAATTTATACAGTAGCAATGAAGAGGTTGTGGAAGAAACACGGATTATATTAAAGTGGATGGATCCAAGTGACCAAGTTGAATTAGTAGGAAGATATGACGTTGGAACAACACACCGTTATACAAGTGTTGAAGTGTTTGCAACTAAGATGGTCAAGGCTCCTCTCTTTCATGTTTAGAGGAGTCTTGACCACCTTAGTTGCAAACACTTCGAGCGATTTGACTCTAGAAGATGCAACAACCTCCTTATATATGCCCCCAATATGCAAATTGGACTTGATAGGCATTTTCTTCATTCGACACTTGTGTGCCATCCTAACATCATATCATTCTACTAATTCAACTTGGTCACTTGGATTCATCCAATTTAATCTAATCCGTGTTTGTTCCATCCCAATGATATAACAACTCATCACTATAATAATGATATAACAACTCATCATCATCGTAGTCTGTTACTTGTATACTGTGTTGAGTTTTTCCCCGAAGAGGAGGGGTGAAGAAGTACAGTAGAGATAAGTATTTCCCTCATTGAGAACCAATAGGAGCACAAAGCAAACTCCAATGAGCAGCACCTACACACAAAAAAGCAAATACTTGCACCCAACACGGGCAAGAGGGTTGCCAATCCCCTTGAACTCGTTACTTGCAAGAATTAATTCTAGTAGTGATAGATAGATAATAAAAAGTATAAAATTTCAGCAAGGTATTTTTAGTTTTATATTATTATAAAGGTAAACCCGGGGGCCATAGTTTTCTAATAGTTTCTAGTTGATAGTTTGTAGTTGATGTATAACACTTTGATTTAGTATGGTTAACTGAATTAGCAAATATTTAGACATAGTTAATAGTTTTAGTTGGTATATAACACTTTGATTTAGGATAGCTTCTAGGGTTTGGTTGATAGCTTATCTCCCAAGGAGAGCCGACAACTCCCGCATGAAATTCATGCTAGCAGTTGCGGGCACCACGCGGCTCCTCGAACCCTGGTGAGCAAGGACTACCGTGCAGGCTTCTATTCTCCTACAACAAGGGCAGACATAGTGGACCTCGTCAACAAATGCCTGGGATGCCAGCTTCTCGCTAAAGCCAACCACTTACCGGCTAAAACCCTTAAAACAGTTGCAATAACATGTCTTTTTGTGGTCAGTGTGAAGGAAATATGCCCTAGAGGCAATAATAAAGTTATTATTTATTTCCTTATATCATGATAAATGTTTATTATTCATGCTAGAATTGTATTAACCGGAAACATAATACATGTGTGAATACATAGACAAACAGAGTGTCACTAGTATGCCTCTACTTGACTAGCTCGTTAATCAAAGATGGTTATGTTTCCTAACCATGAACAAAGAGTTGTTATTTGATTAACGAGGTCACATCATTAGTTGAATGATCTGATTGACATGACCCATTCCATTAGCATAGCATCCGATCGTTTAGTATGTTGCTATTGCTTTCTTCATGACTTATACATGTTCCTATAACTATGAGATTATGCAACTCCCGTTTACCGGAGGAACACTTTGGGTACTACCAAACGTCACAACGTAACTGGGTGATTATAAAGGAGTACTACAGGTGTCTCCAATGGTAGATGTTGGGTTGGCGTATTTCGAGATTAGGGTTTGTCACTCCGATTGTCGGAGAGGTATCTCTGGGCCCTCTCGGTAATGCACATCACATAAGCCTTGCAAGCACTGCAACTAATATGTTAGTTGTGAGATGATGTATTACGGAACGAGTAAAGAGACTTGCCGGTAACGAGATTGAACTAGGTATTGGATACCGACGATCGAATCTCGGGCAAGTAACATACCGATGACAAAGGGAACAACGTATGTTGTTATGCGGTCTGACCGATAAAGATCTTCGTAGAATATGTAGGAGCCAATATGGGCATCCAGGTCCCGCTATTGGTTATTGACCGGAGACGTGTCTCGGTCATCTCTACATTGTTCTCGAACCGTAGGGTCCGCACGCTTAACGTTACGATGACAGTTATTATGAGTTTGTGCATTTTGATGTACCGAAGGTTGTTCGGAGTCCCGGATGAGATCACGGACATGACGAGGAGTCTCGAAATGGTCGAGACGTAAAGATTGATATATTGGAAGCCTATGTTTGGACATAGGAAGTGTTCCGGGTGAAATCGGGATTTTACCGGAATACCGGGAGGGTTACCGGAACCCCCCGGGAGACTAATGGGCCTATTGGGCCTTAGTGGAAAAAGACAAAAAGGGAAAAACCCACAAGCTGGCCGGCGCCCCCCTTCCCCAAGTCCTAGTAGGACTAGGATAGGGGCCGGCCCCCCTTCTCTCTCTTTTTCCCCCCGGGAGTCCTAATAGGATTAGGATTGGGGGGAGGAGTTCTACTCCCGGTGGGAGTAGGACTCCCCTGCGCCTCCTCTCCCTGGCCGGCCGGCTCCCCCTCCTCCAACCTTTATATACAGGGGCAGGGGGCACCCCAACACACACAACTTGATCCTTGAGATCGTTCCTTAGCCGTGTGCGGTGCCCCCTGCCACCAAATTCCACCTCGATCGTACCGTTGTAGTGCTTAGGCGAAGCCCTGCGTCGGTAGTACATAAAGATCGTCATCACGCCGTTGTGCTGACGGAACTCTTCCTCGACGCTTTGCTGGATCGGAGCCCGAGGAACGTCATCGAGCTGAACGTGTGCTAAGAACTCGGAGGTGCCGGAGTAACGGTGCTTGGATCGGTTGGATCGGGAAGAAGACGTACGACTACTTCCTCTACATTGTGTGATCGCTTCCGCAGTCGGTCTGCGTTGGTACGTAGACAACACTCTCCCCTCTCGTTGCTGTGCATCACCATGATCTTGCGTGTGCGTAGGAAAATTTTCGAAATTACTGCGTTCCCCAACAGTGGCATCCGAGCCTAGGTTTTATGGTTTGATGTTATATGCACGAGTAGAACACAAGTGAGTTGTGGGCGATACAAGTCATACTGCCTACCAGCATGTCATACTTTGGTTCGGCGGTATTGTTCGGTGAGACGATCCGGACCAACCTTACGCGTACTCTTACGCAAGACCGGTTCCCTCGACGTGCTTTGCACACAGATGGCTTGCGGAAGACTGCCTCTCCAACTTTAGTTGAACCAAGTGTGACTACGCCCGGTCCTTGAGAAGGTTAAAACGGAGTCTATTTGACGAACTATCGTTGTGGTTTTGATGCGTAGGTGAGATGAGTTCTTACTTAAGCCCGTAGCAGCCACGTAAAACTTGCAACAACAAAGTAGAGGACGTCTAACTTGTTTTTGCAGGGTATGTTGTGATGTGATATGGTCAAAGCATGATGCTGATTTTATTGTATGAGATGATCATGTTTTGTAACCGAGTTATCGGCAACTGGCAGGAGCCATATGGTTGTCGCTTTATTGTATGCAATGCAATCACGATGTAATGCTTTACTTTATTACTAAACGGTAGTGATAGTCGTGGAAGCATAAGATTGGCGAGACGACAACGATGCTACGATGGAGATCAAGGTGTCGCGCCGGTGACGATGGTGATCATGACGGTGCTTCGGAGATGGAGATCACAAGCACAAGATGATGATGGCCATATCATATCACTTATATTGATTGCATGTGATGTTTATCCTTTTATGCATCTTATCTTGCTTTGATTGACGGTAGCATTATAAGATGATCTCTCACTAAATTATCAAGAAGTGTTCTCCCCGAGTATGCACCGTTGCCAAAGTTCGTCGTGCCCAGACACCACGTGATGATCGGGTGTGATAAGCTCTACGTCCAAATACAACGGGTGCAAAACAGTTGCACACGCAGAATACTCGGGTTATACTTGACGAGCCAAGCATATACAGATATGGCCTCGGAACACGGAGACCGAAAGGTCGAGTGTGAATCATATAGTAGATATGATCAACATAACGATGTTCACCATTGAAAACTACTCCATCTCACGTGATGATCGGTTATGGTTTAGTTGATTTGGATCACATGATCACTTAGAGGATTAGAGGGATGTCTATCTAAGTGGGAGTTCTTAAGTAATATGATTAAATTGAACTTAAATTTATCATGAACTTAGTCGTGGTAGTATTTTGCAAATCATGTTGTAGATCAATAGCTCGCGTTGTTGCTTCCCTGTGTTTATTTTAATATGTTCCTAGAGAAAATTGTGTTGAAAGATGTTAGTAGCAATGATGCGGATTGGATCCGTGATCTGAGGTTTATCCTCATTGCTGCACAGAAGAATTATGTCCTTGATGCACCGCTAGGTGACAGACCTATTGCAGGAGCAGATGCAGACGTTATGAACGTTTGGCTAGCTCAATATGATGACTGCTTGATAGTTTAGTGCACCATGCTTAATGGCTTAGAATCGGGACTTCAAGGACGTTTTGAACGTCATGGACCATATGAGATGTTCCAGGAGTTGAAGTTAATATTTCAAGCAAATACCCGAGTTGAGAGATATGAAGTCTCCAACAAGTTCTATAGCTAAAAGATGGAGGAGAATCGCTCAACTAGTGAGCGTGTGCTCAGATTGTCTGGGTACTACAATCGCTTGAATCAAGTGGGAGTTAATCTTCCAGATAAGATAGTGATTGACAGAATTCTCTAGTCATCATCACTAAGTTAGTAGAACTTCGTGATGAACTATAATATGCAAGGGATAACAGAAACAACTCCCAAGCTCTTCGTGATACTGAAATCAACGAAGGTAGAAATCAAGAAAAACATCAAGTGTTGATGATTGACAAGACCACTAGTTTCAAGAAAAGGGCAAAGGGAAGAAGGGGAACTTCGAGAAGAACGGCAAGCAAGTTGCTGCTCAAGTGAAGAAGCCCAAGTCTGATCCTAAGCCTGGGACTAAGTGCTTCTACTGCAAAGGGACTGGTCACTAGAAGCGGAACTACCCCAAGTGATTGGCGGATAAGAAGGATGGCAAAGTGAACATAAGTATATTTGATATACATGTTATTGATGTGTAATTTACTAGTGTTTATAGCAAACCCTCAGTATTTGATGCTGGTTCAGTTGCTAAGATTAGTAACTCGAAACAGGAGTTGCAGAATAAGCAGAGACTAGTTAAGGGTGAAGTGACGATGTGTGTTGGAAGTGGTTCCAAGATTGATATGATCATCATCGCACACTCCCCATAATTTCGGGATTAGTGTTGAACTTAAATAAGTGTTATTTGGTTTTTGCGTTGAGCATGAATATGATTTGATCATGTTTATTGCAATACGGTTATTCATTAAAGTAAGAGAATAAATTGTTGTTCTATTTACATGAATAAAACCTTATATGGTTACACACCCAATGAAAATAGTTCGTTGGATCTCGATCATGGTGATACACATAATCATAATATTGAAAACAAAAGATGCAAAGTTAATAATGATAGTGCAACTTATTTAGCACTGCCGTTTAGGTCATATTGGTGTAAAGCGCATGAAGAAACTCCATGCTGATGGGATTTTGGAATCACTTGATTATGAATCAGTTGATGCTTGCGAACCGTGCCTTTTGGGCAAGATGACTAAAACGCCGTTCTCCGGAACAATGAAGCAAGCAACAGATTTGTTGAAGATCATACATACTGATGTATGTGGTCCGATGAATATTAAGGCTTGCAGCAAGTATCATTATTTTCTGACCTTCACAGATGATTTGAGCAGATATGGAAATATCTACTTGATGAAACATAAGTCTGAAACATTTGAAAAGTTCAAAGAATTTCAGAGTGAAGGGAAAAAAACATCGTGACAAGAAAATAAAGTTTCTACGATCTGATCGCGGAGACAAATATTTGAGTTACGAGTTTGGTCTTCAGTTAAAACAATATGAAATAGTTTCACTACTCACGCCACCTGGAACACCACATCATAATGGTGTGTCCGAACATCATAACCGTACTTTATTGGATATAGTGCAATCTATGATGTCTCTTACCGATTTACCACTATTGTTTTTGGGGTCATGCATTAGAGACAGCTGCATTCACGTTAAAAAGGGGCACCATCTATATCCGTCGAGACGACGCCTTATGAACTATGGTTTGGCAAGAAACCAAAGTTGTCGTTTCTTAAAGTTTGGGGTAGCGATGCTTATATGAAAAAGTTTCATCCTGATAAGCTCAAAACTCAAATCGGAGAAGTGCATCTTCATAGGATATCCAAAGGAAACTGTTGGATACACCTTCTACCACAGATCCGAAGGCAAGACTTTTGTTGCTAAATTCGGAAACTTTCTAGAGAAGGAGTTTCTCTCGAAAGAAGTGAGTGGGAGGAAAGTAGAACTTGACGAGGTAACTGTACCTGCTCCCTTATTGGAAAATAGTACATCACAGAAAACTGTTTCTGCGACACCAATCAGTGAGGAAGCTAATGATGATGATCATGAAGCTTCAGGACAAGATACTACTGAACCACGTAGATCAACCAGAGTGAGATCCGCACCAGAGTGGTACGGTAATCCAGTTCTGGAAGTCATGCTACTAGATCATGATGAACCTACGAACTATGAAGAAGCGATGGTGAGCCCAGATTCCGCAAAGTGGCTTGAGGCCATGAAATCTGAGATATGATCCATGTATAAGAACAAAGTATGGACTTTGATGGATTTGCCCGATGATCGGCAAGCCATAGAAAATAAATGGATCTTCAAGAGGAAGACGGACGCTGGTAGTAGTGTTACTCTCTACAAAGCTAGAATTGTCGCAAAAGTTTTTCGACAAGTTCAAGGTGTTGACTACGATGAGTTTTTCTCACTCGTATCTATGCTTAAGTCTGTCCGAATCATGTTAGCAATTGCCGCATTTTATGAAATCTGGCAAATGGATAAACAAAACTGCATTCCTTAATGGATTTATTAAAGAAGAGTTGTATGTGATGCAACTAGAAGGTTTTGTCAATCCAAAAGGTGCTAACAAAATGTGCAAGCACCAGCGATCCATCTGTGGACTGGTGCAAGCATCTCGGAGTTGGAATATACGCTTTGATAAGTTGATCAAAGCATATAGTTTTATACAGACTTGCGGTGAAGCCTGTATTTACAAGAAAGTGAGTGGGAGCACTACAGCATTTCTGATAAGTATATGTGAATGACATATTGTTGATCGGAAAGAATGTAGAATTATTCTGTAAAGCATAAAGGAGTGTTTGAAAGGAGTTTTTTCAAAGAAAGACTTTGGTGAAGCTGCTTACATATTGAGCTTCAAGATCTATAGAGATAGATCAAGACGCTTGATAAGTTTTTCAATAAGTACATACCTTGACAAGATTTTGAAGTAGTTCAAAATGGAACAGTCAAAGAAAAAGTTTCTTGCCTATGTTACAAGGTGTGAAGTTGAGTAAGACTCAAAGCCCGACCACGGCAGAATATAGAAAGAGAATGAAAGTCATTCCCTATGCCTTGGCCATAGGTTCTATAAAGTATGCCATGCTGTGTACCAGATCTATTATATACCCTGCACTAATTTGGCAAGGGAGTACAATAGTGATCTAGGAGTAGATCACTGGACAGCGGTCAGAATTATCCCTAGTGAAATAAGGATATGTTTCTCGATTATGGACGTGACAAAAAGGTTCGTCGTAAAGGGTTACGTCGATGCAAGTTTTTGACACTGATCCAGATGAATCTAAAGTCTCAATCTGGATACATATTGAAAGTAGGAGCAATTAGCTAGAGTAGCTTCGTGTAGAGCATTGTAGACATAGAACTTGCAAAATACTTACGGATCTGAATGTGACAGACCCATTGACTAAAATTATCTCACAAGCAAAACATGATCACACCTTAATACTCTTTGGGTGTTAATCACATAGATATGTGAACTAGATTACTGACTCTAGTAAACCCTTTGAGTGTTGGTCACATAACCATGTGAACTATGGGTGTTAATCACATGGTGATGTGAACTATTGCTGCTAAATCACATGGCGATGTGAACTAGATTATTGACTCTAGTGCAAGTGGGAGACTAAAGGAAATATGCCCTAGGGGCAATAATAAAGTTATTATTTATTTCCTTATATCATGATAAATGTTTATTATTCATGCTAGAATTGTATTAACCGGAAACATAATACATGTGTGAATACATAGACAAACAGAGTGTCACTAGTATGCCTCTACTTGACTAGCTCGTTAATCAAAGATGGTTATGTTTCCTAACCATGAACAAAGAGTTGTTATTTGATTAACGAGGTCACATCATTAGTTGAATGATCTGATTGACATGACCCATTCCATTAGCATAGCATCCGATCGTTTAGTATGTTGCTATTGCTTTCTTCATGACTTATACATGTTCCTATAACTATGAGATTATGCAACTCCCGTTTACCGAAGGAACACTTTGGGTACTACCAAACGTCACAACGTAACTGGGTGATTATAAAGGAGTACTACAGGTGTCTCCAATGGTAGATGTTGGGTTGGCGTATTTCGAGATTAGGGTTTGTCACTCCGATTGTCGGAGAGGTATCTCTGGGCCCTCTCGGTAATGCACATCACATAAGCCTTGCAAGCACTGCAACTAATATGTTAGTTGTGAGATGATGTATTACGGAACGAGTAAAGAGACTTGCCGGTAACGAGATTGAACTAGGTATTGGATACCGACGATCGAATCTCGGGCAAGTAACATACCGATGACAAAGGGAACAACGTATGTTGTTATGCGGTCTGACCGATAAAGATCTTCGTAGAATATGTAGGAGCCAATATGGGCATCCAGGTCCCGCTATTGGTTATTGACCGGAGACGTGTCTCGGTCATGTCTACATTGTTCTCGAACCGTAGGGTCCGCACGCTTAACATTACGATGACAGTTATTATGAGTTTATGCATTTTGATGTACCGAAGGTTGTTCGGAGTCCCGGATGAGATCACGGACATGACGAGGAGTCTCGAAATGGTCGAGACGTAAAGATTGATATATTGGAAGCCTATGTTTGGACATAGGAAGTATTCCGGGTGAAATCGGGATTTTACCGGAATACCGGGAGGGTTACCGGAACCCCCCGGGAGACTAATGGGCCTATTGGGCCTTAGTGGAAAAAGAGAAAAAGGGAAAAACCCACAAGCTGGCCGGCGCCCCCCTTCCCCAAGTCCTAGTAGGACTAGGATAGGGGCCGGCCCCCCTTCTCTCTCTTTTTCTCCCCGGGAGTCCTAATAGGATTAGGATTGGGGGGAGGAGTCCTACTCCCGGTGGGAGTAGGACTCCCCTGCGCCTCCTCTCCCTGGCCGGCCGGCTCCCCCTCCTCCAACCTTTATATACGGGGGCAGGGGGCACCCCAACACACACAACTTGATCCTTGAGATCGTTCCTTAGCCGTGTGCGGTGCCCCCTGCCACCAAATTCCACCTCGATCGTACCGTTGTAGTGCTTAGGCGAAGCCCTGCGTCGGTAGTACATCAAGATCGTCATCACGCCGTCGTGCTGACGGAACTCTTCCTCGACGCTTTGCTGGATCGGAGCCCGAGGAACGTCATCGAGCTGAACGTGTGCTAAGAACTCGGAGGTGCCGGAGTAACGGTGCTTGGATCGGTCGGATCGGGAAGAAGACGTACGACTACTTCCTCTACGTTGTGTGATCGCTTCCGCAGTCGGTCTGCGTTGGTACGTAGACAACACTCTCCCCTCTTGTTGCTGTGCATCACCATGATCTTGCGTGTGCGTAGGAAAATTTTCGAAATTACTGCGTTCCCCAACACTGTGAGGTGAACATTGTTGGACCTTTGCGCAAAGGCAAGGGCGGTAATAAATACCTCCAGTCAAGCTGCCGAGCCGGTCATTTAAATTTTTGTCTGATGTGATTCATTGTTAAGACATATGCCCCATAGCATCATCATGGATAACTGGAAGAACATCACATCGGGAGCGGTCCGAGGTTACTATGAAGAGTGCAACATCAAGATGGACTTTGCTTCCGTGTATCACCCCCAGACCAATGGGCAGGTTGAACGAGCCAAAAGACTTCCTCGGCAATATCAACCCTAGGTTGATCAAATCGCTAGAGAAAGTTGACAGGAAGTGGGTCAAGGATCTCGACTCTGTCTTGTGGAATCAAAGGACTATGCCCAACTGATCTACCAACAACACGCCATTTTTTATGCTTTACGATGCAGAAGCCAGCCTCCCCAGGGACATACTGCAGAGCTGGAGCGCCCTAGATGTGGAAGTTTTTTTTCTTTCCCTTTTTACTTTTGTTTGGCATCAAGGTATAGAAAGGTACTCCAGTAGCAGAAAAGTTTAGCAAAAACATAGAATTAACCATCCTCTTAAAGTAGTAAAATATCCTAACTTAAAATCTACTAGATTACAAGTGAAAGCATGGCACTTGGAGAGCACAAATGCAAACATAGTCTTGGTTCGTATAACACAGAATAGGTAGAATAAGCCATGACAAACATCCAAATATTCACTTGCAGCCAGAATCCATAGCATAGTCATCAAAACAACGATACATCTGACTTGCCCTTCTTCAGAAGTTCCACATGAATGTTGTCCTTCGGCCATGCCATGTATATACATCTTCCAATTTATGCCAGCCAATGATATACTACTCCCTCCGTTTCTAAATATAAGACATTTTAGAGATTTCAATACGGGCTACAAATCGATGTATATAGACATATTTTGGAGTGTAATTCACTCATTTTGCTCCATATGTAGTCCGCATTGGAATCTCTAAAAAACAGGGGGAGTAATAGATGACAGAAAATAGAAACATTCAACTTTCAGCATAATACACTTCAAACATAATTGCTTCCATCCAGTACTGCCAAAAGGCAGAAACAACAAATTCAATATACCACTTCATGACAATATAAACATACACTAGTAGAAAATAGGGCTTTGGTCACAGCTCAATATACACATTAGTCCTGGATGCATTACGAACCGGGACTAATGTGAGCATTAGTCCCGGTTCGAGCGGTTAGAGCATATTGGGAAGGCATTAGTCCCGGTTCAAATGGGACTTTCAGTCCCGGTTTGAGACACGAACCGGGACTAAAGGGTGTGATGCCCTTTAGTCTCGGTTCGTATCTCAAACCGGGACTAAATATTAGACCTTTAGTCCCGGATTGAGACACGAACCGGGACTAAAGGGTGCGATGCCTTTCAATCCCGATTCGTGTCTCAAACCGGGACTGAAAGTCCCATTTGAACTGGTCTTGGTTATCGTTCCTTTTATTTTCTACATACATTTTCTTTTATTTTAAAACTTTACGTTTCGCTTTATTAATTCACAATTAAAAATTTCCTAGCAATTTTCAAATTCTACAAAAAAAATCAAAATTTGGAAAAATTATAAAATTCGTGGAAAGAAAATCAGTTCATGAAAATTTTGAATTCAATAGTAATGTATAAATTGCTAAACATTTTATATTTGCAGACCTTTTAAAATTCGTGAATATTTTCCTGATTTTTTGAAATAATTGAATTTTCAACATTATTGAATTCAAGGATAATTTCCAAATCCATGAGCATTTTTTAATACAAGATTATTTTCCAAATTTTTTACTATTTTAAATTTTAACAAAATAATCATGAGCTTGTTTTGAATTCAGAACATTTTTTAAATTTGTGGTTTTTTTAAATTAGCGAACTTTTCCATAATCATGAACATTTTTCTAAATTTTATGATTTCTTCAAAATTCACAAACATTATTTAAATTCATGATTTTTTTCAAATTCATGATCTTTTTTAAATCCGTGAACATTCTTTAACTTTCATAAAAAATTGAACTCATGAATATATTTCAATTTTGCTAATTTTTTTATTTGTGACATTTTTTAGTTAGGTCGGGGGTATTATTTGAGGACAACTTGCATGAAAAGGAAAGATGATATGGTGACAACCAAGATTGCTGGAATCGCGATTCCATTATACAATTCTACGACTTTACAGTCCAAACTAACCCCTTTTATTCTACAATTTTTGCTAGTAGAATCTACGTTTCCACTATTCTAATAGCGAAGATTCTACGATTTGTGATCCTACCATCGAAGCTCTGATTCGATTCAGAATCACGATTCTAACAACCTTGGTGACAACAGTGCTAGAAGTGCAACTTCTAGAATTGTGTGTCACAGGAAGTGCAATTGACAAAAACACAAAAGAGGTGAATGGAAAGCTCTGCTTCCCTTGTTATGTCAGAAGCAAAACCAATGAATACCTAGATCAGTATTCCTACTTCCAGCAGCGGGAAATCAAAAGGATATTGGATGAGTTGTTGCAGCAAGGCTTCGCTCCTCAACTAGCCCCTATGCATTGGATGTCTTTGTTTGTAAGGTAGACGATATCACAGGGTCACGCCTGTTGTTGGTGTTGTAGGTTACCATACGCGGCTCTTCCCCTACCCATAGAAGGCTTGCTCTATTCGGTACCCGACCATCGACTCAATAGGCTACTAACATTTGGTAAGTGTATCATGCTCACTTATGTGTTGTAGCTGATTTTGCAATTTGCAATTTGGTGGTACTGGGTTATGTGCACAATGGGATGTTCTTAAGGCTTTGAACACGTTTCAATGGAGGCATATCGTTGATTTGAGAATTAGTTCCTCAAGAACCATTAGATGCTACAGATTTGGGTATAGCTACTCAGCCGAATCATGGTCGAGAGGTGCTCTCATGTTAGGCCAAACATAGTTTATTCTCAAGCCATTGAATCTTAAGAACGTGTAGAGTTATAAACGGTAAAACCTGATTCCTAGTCTCTCCTCTAGGACTAGCTCAAGTGTTGCATGATTGTTATGTTTTCCTGATCATGCGCATAAGTCAAGAGTAACAAGGATGCCGGAAACTTTGAAAGTATGATCTTAGAAGAACTATCATATTGAATTGACCCAACTTGTTTGTTATACTTTGAGTTATCATCATCACAAGTCGAAAGTTCGTAAAATGGAGAGTTAAGTATGCTCAATTCCTTAGACCATGAAAGTATTGAGTCACTTCATGCCGTATGATAAACTTTGGGCTTGCTCCAACATCATCGGTGACACGGTGATCATAACGACAACCTACAAGTTTATTGGAAGGTGTGACAAGGAGCAAGATAGCTCAAGAATGGGATTTTCTCATGTGACGATGGAGAGATATTCTTAGGGTCATCTCGGTGTGACGACACCCACCATCGTCTAACCTGCCACAGGTGACTTCTTCATAGGGATGCCGGAACATGATAACAAGGAAGAAGAACAAAACCAGTAACAAGGAGACTCGTATAGTGATATGTCTCAAACGTATAATTTTTTATTGTTCCATGCTATTATTGGATCAATCTTGGATGTTTTATGTGCAATTGTATATCATTTTGGGGGACTAACCTATTAACCTAGTGCCAAGTGCCCGTTGCTATTTTTTTGCCTATTTTTAGTTTTTCAGGAAATCAGTACCAAACGAACTCCAAATGCTACGAAACTCTTTGATGATTTTTTCTGGACGAGAGAGACCCTAGAAGCTTCGGGAGGATGCCAGAAGGCACACGAGGAGACGACAAGACAACTGAGCGTGCCCAGGTGGGTAGGCGCGCCTTGATGCCTTGTGTGCCCCCACTAGTAGAAAAAGGGTCAAACGTGAAGCACATTAGTGCCGGTTTGTATTTGACCCGGCACTAATGGTACCATTAGTGCCGGTTCGAATGAATTTGCATTAATGCCGGTTCGTGTTGAACCTTTAGTACCGGTTCGTGGCACGAACCGGTACTAAAGGGGTGGTGGCAGGCTGGCATCAGGCCGGGGCCCCACGATCACCTTTAGTACCGGTTCGTGGCACGAACCGGTACTAAAGGTCTAACCTTTAGTACCGGTTCGTGCCACGAACCGGTACTAAAGGGGTCTAACCTATAGTACCGGTTCGTGCCACGAACCGGTACTAAAGGTCCCATTTTCAAACTCTACCCCTCCTGGATCGCCTTTTCAGTTTAAAAAAAATAAAAGAAAATAATGGAAATGTCAAAAAATAAAAGAAAATAAGTTTCTCATGTGATATGTGGTCTAGTTGTTGGGAAAATTTGCAAATGTGAATTTTGACTTTATTTGCAAAATCTCTCTGAAATTTGTAAAAATGGGCATAACTGTGGTCAAACTAATTATTCAAGAAATATTAGTGTTACTAAATAATTATTGTTTTTTAAAACAATAGTTTCAAACTCAAACAGTGAAATGTGTCACTTCATGCTCAAGCAAAATTCCTGAAGGTTAATAGGATTGACATCTTACTATTGTTAGGAAAACAACAAGTGCAGACTTGGAGCGAGGGAGAATAGAACCCGGAAGTTAAGCGTGCTCGGGCTGGAGTAGTGAGAGGGATGGGTGACCGGTCGGGAAGTTAGATGATTTGGAATGAGTGATCCACACTTGAGCAGTTAAGAGAGGTGATTAGAGACTAAATCATCAAATAATTCAGAAAAATTAAAAATAAAAAAACAAATTTTTTTTCCAAAATTTTCAAAAAAAAAACCCTTTAGTACCGGTTGGTAACACCAACTGGTACTAAAGGTCCCCCGTACCAGGGCGTGAGCTCACGCCACGTGGTGGCACTTTAGCGCCGGTTCGTGCTGAACCGGTACTAAAGGGGGGGGGCCTTTAGGGCCGAAACTTTAGTGCCGGTTTCATAACCGACACTAAAGGCCCTTACAAACCGGTACTAATGGTCCGTTTTCTACTAGTGCCCTGATGGCTCTGTCTGGCCTAATCCACCTCTATAAATCCTCTAAAATCGGGAAACCAACAGAGAGACCCAAAATACTTTTTCCACCGCCGCAAGTTCCAGTTCTTCGAGATCCCATCTGGAGGTCTTTTCCGGCACCCTGCCGGAGAGGGAATCGATCACGGAGGGCTTCTACATCAACCTTGTTGCCCTTCCGATTATGCGTGAGTAGTTTACCGCAGACCTATGGATCCATAGCTAGTATCTAGATGGCTTCTTCTCTCTCTTTGATCACGGAGTGCCTTGGATGAGCACTGGCATTATAATGAACTTCCACTTCATGCACAACCAAGGAGGAAGGTTATAGATACATAGAGTCACGGGTCAGGTGCTACGATTGCTGCTCTGCTCCCCAAAAGGATTAATGCCATCTGCACTTAAACCAAGCCATACGTTCCTTGCGTCACATGCAAAGTTCCCCCACTTTCTCTCGATTTTTCTCCACTACGACCCGTCAGCGGGTGCTCTCAACTTCCCGTCTTACGGTCTTCCTTGTGCCACCGCATTAACTTGGCATGCTCTTTGTTTCTGAACATGCGTTTCAACCGTGGTATTATAGGAGCATACCACATCACCTTGCCAGGAACCCTCTTCCTGGGGCGCTCGCCCTCAACATCACCAGGATCATCTCATATGATCTTATACCGCAATGCACCGCAAGCCGGGCATGCATTGAAATCCTCATACTCACCGCGATAGAGGATGCAGTCATTATGGCATGCATGTATCTTCTGCACCTCCAATTCTAGAGGGCAGAGAACCTTCTTTGCTTCGTACGTACTGTCGGGAAATTCGTTATCCTTCGGAAGCTTCTTCATTATTTGCAGTAGTGTGCCAAATCCCTTGTCAGATACACCATTGTCTGCCTTCCATTGCAGCAATTCCAGTGTGGTACCGAGCTTTGTTTTTTCATCTTCACAATTTGGGTACAACCCTTTTTAGTGATCCTCTAACATGCGATCGAACTTCAACTTCTCCATTTGTGCATCAACAATGACCTGGTGAAGGTCATCATCGGGCACATCATCTGGTGCCTCTTGATCTTCAGCTTCCCCCGTTGCAGTATCACCGTATTCAGGAACATAGGATAGCTGTCATCATCCTCTTCTTCTTCGTTGTCTTCCATCATAACCCCTCTTTCTCCGTGCTTGGTCCAAACATTATAGTGTGGCATGAAACCCTTCTCAAACAGGTGCAAGTGAAGGGTTTTCGAGTTAGAGTAATCCTTCATATTCTCACAGACAGGGCATGGACAATACATAAAACCATTCTGCTTATTTGCCTCAGCCAGTTCGAGAAAATTATGCAGACCCTCAATGTACTCGAAGGTGCGTCGGTCACCGTACTTCCATTGCCGGTTCATCTGCGTGCATTATATAATTAAGTGTATGAAAACCCATTACAGAACATCAGGAATAGAGAAGTGCCCTAATTAATACAAGTTCATCATCAAATTAAAACCAAAGGACAGTAGTGATCAAATGTTATTACTGAAAAAATCGATACATAAAGTTCATACATAGTTCTCATAGAACAACATATAGCTCTCTAGAGCATCTAATTAATACATACATTGAAACTAACATACAACTATGTAAAACATTTAAATGCAACAACAAATGCGATATTAATCGCAACTAAGGTAACAATTGATCCAACAGCATAATAATACCAAGCCTCATTATCAATGGCATATTTTCTAATCTTTCTAATCTTCAAGCGCATTGCATCCATCTGGATCTTGTGATCATTGACAACATCGGCAACATGCAACTCCAATTCCATCTTCTCCTCCTCAATTCTTTTCAATTTTTTCTTCAAGTAATTTTTTTCTTTTTCAACTAAACTTCACCTCTCGACAAGTGGGTCAGTTGGAATTTCCGGTTCACATACCTCCTAGATAAAAACATCTATGTCACGTTGGTCGGCATAATTGTCATAAACACTAAATGAAACAAGTAGTAATAAAAGATAATATACCACATCCGAATCATAGACCGGACGAGGGTCGACAGGGGCAGATACCAAAACCATGGCACTATATAATAACAAACAATAATAAAAGTAAGAAAATTATACAGGTAGCTATCTAAATCGTACAAGTAAGATTTTTTTTTCGTTTAAAAAGAAGATAAGAACAAGAGGCTCGCCACGGTGGTGCCGGCGACGAGATCAGCGCGGACGATCGACGACGGTGAGGACGGGGACAAGGAAGGCACCCGACACATGTGTAGACTCTAAGAAGTTAATTTCAGCTCAGATTGTGCTTCTGAATCAAAAGAACTCCCACATATACACTCCTCCACTAAAATCCACGAACCACTCTACATTTGAAATGAGCTAAACTAGCAGTGAGAGATGAAACGATGAAGTTGCTAACATTTTGAACACTTGTGTAGTTGGTGCACCGCCAAAATATAGACAAATCTTGGGGAAAATGTTGCTTGGAGGTCGAGCTTGGAGAGAAGAAAGCTTAAGTGTGGCTCTGGCATTTCATTGAACACCTCATGTGCATAGGAGGTGAGAACATAGAGCAGCACACCTCCCACACACCGGCCAACCAAAAAACAGAGGAGTGAGCGGGCAGGGTCGAGCATATATATATAGGCATCTCTTTAGTCCCGGTTGGTGGCTAGAACCGGGATAGAAGACTGACCTTTAGTCCCGGTTCCAGCCACCAACCGGGACTAAAGGGGCTGAGCCAGGAGCGAGGCCCTTTAGTCCCTGTTCGTGTCTGGAACCAGGACCAAAGGTGTCAGACGAACTGGGACTGGTTCCTGCCGAGGCCCGGCCAGTGTCCTGGCCTCACGAACCGGGACTGATGCACCCATTGATCCCGGTTCAGGAACCGGGACTAATGATCTTATCTGGCCTGAACCAAAACCCTGTTTTGTACTAGTGACACGGGGTCAAAGGACCAGTGGACGACTTCTTTGGTGGAGCGCTGCTTCATCTCTCTCATTGATGGCAGCGAATCTCAGCGTGTGGCGCAGTGGAGATCCGGCATCCGATTCGTGGAGATGGGCTCGCGTAGGAGGAGGACGCTGCCTGGCATCATGTTGGCTCGACGTCGGAGAGACCAGGCAAGGTCGATGTGTTAGTTTCTGCTCTGAAGATGGATTGATAGAAGACGGCGACGACGACAAATGAGAGTGCATGGGACCGGTTTGTACCCCTAACCCAGTATGTGGCTCAGTTGGGGTCTCTCGCTTTAGACGTTAGGCTCTGGTGCGATGTTTTTTTGGTAATAGGCTCGGACTATCGGCACCCCTTTATCAAGTGAATAGGAGTAGCGACAGTTGTTGATAAGATGGTGGCTTCAGACTACCTGATGTACTACTTTGTAAGGTCTTTGTGAATAATTAATAAAATGGCTGCATGCATCATCCAGATGCAGAGGCCGGGGGTAATCCTTCTTTTCAAAAACAAATACAATAGTCAAGACATCATTGGAGAGTATTCTCATATTTGAGGACTGTAGCATACTTCAAGTTTGAGGACCGTCATGTTACAGGCTGGATAGTACAGGGACCATAGGTGTAATAATCTCTACTAGGAGCGTGTAATAATCTCTACTAGGGGGCATTGGAGTTTTTGTGTGTGTAGAGAGAGAGAGAGAGAGAGAGAGAGAGAGAGACTCCGAGATACTCTCCCACCAGTTTCTTCAATTGATTGAAATGCAACTAAAATAATATAATATCTAAAAATAGTATGCATACATTTCACACATATTTACGTTATTTCAATCAACTTAAGTGCTTATTTATGAACTTGATTAAAATATGACTCAAATTAAACATTTCAATGAGATTAACTCATATATTGGTCAAAATTATAAGTAAGCACAAATTGAATGAAATAATTAAAATAATTGTTAAATGCCTTTTGAAACTACTTAAAATATAACTGATATCATTATTATTTTTGAAAAATGTCATATATATTTCAACTATTACAATTAGTTTCACAAAAGTTTCCATGTATAATTTATAAATGATCACCTAGCTTGCCCATATTTTAGTTGATTAAAAACCGTTCTTTCAATCATATTTTAATAATAAACAGAAATAATGTGCTATCTTTTCCCCTAAAATTGTGTGTAATCATTGAAAATAGTATGTGTTAAATGTTTCTTCAAATTGATTTTAAGGTACCTTACATTTTTTGTAACTTACAGAATTTATGTCTGGATTTTTTTTAACATAAATTACATTTATTTGACTCAATTTAAGGAGAATACTTTATGCATGTTTAAGTTATTTCACTCAAATTTCAAAAGAATTTTAGAAATTTCGGAAACAAGAGAACTGCATTATCACATGCATGCATATGAATGATACATGAGATGCTTTCAGGTAGCAAGTTCAGTACGTAGCACCGCAGATGTGGATCTAAGATTCTAGATGCTCCTAGTCTGGATCTTAAGAATATACAATGTGCAAATACCGAGTAGTAACATCCATGACATGGCCTCTTAGGGCATCTCCAATGGAAGACGCCTAATCAGGCGCTTAATCGGCAATAAAATAGTATTGTACTCCTAGCGCCTGGGTTAAGAGTCCCTTCTTCCATCGCTAAGAGCCATGCATGAGCGCTACACACATAAAAATAAAACAGGAAGCTGGGTTAGCACCCGAGGACTAGTATGGCATCGATGCCAGGCGAGTTCCCAGATTACGCTGGGAACCGAGCAAAACGGCCAGGATTCTGAGCCTGGCGCCTGCCTTAGCGCCCTGCGTTGTAAATGCCCTATCATGGGAAACCTAGGTAACCTCTATGTTGAGCGATACTTGAACAAAACATATAGAGTGCCTCAGCAAACAGGACTTTAATGGGTTATGGAGTGTTACGGTCGACCTAGATACTTTTATAAAATGTTTTGAATGGGCACTGATGTTTTCATGGCACTTCATGATTTGCTTGTCTCTGCATATGGTTTGACGTCAACCACTAATGTTTCATCAATTGAGTCACTGGCCATGTTCTTATGGATTGTTGGAGGCCCTCAATCATTTGCTCAAGCTGAGAACCGTTTTATACGATCACTTTGGACAGTTCATACAAAGTTTAAGGAAGTTTTGTTATGTTTGCGCAAGTTAGCGAAAGATAACATCAAACCTACAGATCCTACTTTTAGGCATGAGCATGAAAAGATTAAGGAAGAGCGTTTCTGGCCTCATTTCAAAGGCGCTATTGGTGCCATAGATGGATCACATGTGCCAGTTTCAGTGCCTGCAGATGATGCGGTTAACCATAGATGTCGACATGGTTTCACATCTCAGAATGTGCTTGCAGTATGTGACTTTGACATGAGGTTTACCTTTGTGGTTGCGGGTTGGCCGGGCTGTGCACATGATACAAGGGTCTTGAATCATGCATTAGCACACTTCCCTTCATTTCCTATACCACCCAAAGGTATAATGTAGTAACTGATGTCATCATTAATTATATTCTTATGTGTGACGCTAACTTTGTGTCTTCTTTTTCAGGGAAATACTATCTTGTCGACTCTGGGTATCCAAACCGAACGGGATACCTTGCTCCTTTTAAGGGGAGTACATACCATCTGCTGGAATTTCGTCTTCGCCGTCATCGTCCACCTGAAGGGAAGTACGAGTTGTTTAACTTTTCACAATCATCCCTTCGAAATGTTGTTGAGCGTGCTTTCGGGGTACTCAAGCAGAAATGGCGCATCTTGAAAGGGGTCCCAAGTTTCTCACCTCGTACACAGAAGCATATCATCATTGCTTGCATGGCATTACACAATTTCATTCGTGATAGCAAGTTGAGTGACAAAATTTTTGATAAATGTGATGCCGATGATGAGTATGTACCTCCAGTGCTACGAAAGGAGGTGGCACCAACACAAGCGGATCCCGTTGAAGAAGAGCAGAACGAAGATAGCATGAACAATATTCGTAGTAGGATAGCTGATGCTTGTCTTGCGATGGCAAGATAAGTTAGTTAAGTCGATGAAGGTCATCATTATGTGAACCATATGTGTTTTCTCTATGCTCCACGTCTTCCATAATAATATTATGGTGTAACTATCTGTTTGGATATATGAAACATCAAACCATAATCGTTAAATTGCATATGTGTTACCTATGAATCATCTTAATTGTCATAGTTTTCCTTTGCAAAATGGACGTTCAATTGCCTCCCATATATGTATCACTGATCTACGGTCAACTAGGAAATTAACATATTTCACTATGGCCTAAGGGGCATTACAGAACATTCACAGTCAAATCTACAGTTTCACAGTTGTTTCAACCAAACGGCTTCCAGCTTTTCCACAGCAGAAAGTTCACAGCAGTTTTTTCACAGCTCACAGCTCACAGCAGCTTTTACAGAATCTGCAGCTCAACCAAACACAGCCTTGGACCGAGAGCGATTTTTCTACCATGCACCGGCCTCTTAGACCGAGAGCGACTTTCCTACACTCAACGAGATATCCCCATGCATGGGCCAGAGGCGGCTTCATGTGGCAGTGCATAGGGGCACCGAATCAAGGGATCTCGTACCCGGGTTTGTCGCAGGTAGCGCGTGGCAGCCAAACCCTTGGATTGTCAACAAACAGAGAGGGAGTTGTACATTATCAGATCTGATAGGAGGTCACTTATGCAAACCCGCGGGGATATCTAGAATCAGTTTTGGCTTAAGACTGAGCCAACATCCATACGTTACAGTCGTTCATTCTATTCAGGAAAAAAAACCTTGAGCAGGACTACTCCAACGAGTACAAACCATATGTTCAGTTTATAGGATCCAACAGCTAAATCCAGGATAGACCCTTAGAAAGGATCAAGAATGGGTCGCTCTGGCTAGAGTGCCAGGTTGCGACTTTAATGGAAAGAAGTCCTTCTACCATTTCAAAAAGATTTAGCAGTATTTCCTTATCATGACCTGGTGAAGAGAGTATGAAACATCAGCATAAAAGATTGAGTAAGCGGCTTTTTAGTTGGTTCATTTTCCAGATTCAATGATAGCGCATGCACTGTCGCCCCCCCCCCCCCCCCCCCCCCCAATATGCATGCTTTTGTGGGGACAGGCAGAACCATTGTTGCCTGATGAGAACTTCCCCCATATTGCCATCAATGTTTATGATTTCATATCCCTTAAGTAAATATTATCAATAAAGAAACAAACCTAGAGAATCATTTATTTCTTAAACTTATTATCCTTTGAGTTTTAAATTCAGGTTTTCAAGAAATATATAAATTAATACTAGAATGGGGGATGTGGAGAAAGATGCTGGTTATGAATTACGCCAAGGAAGGGTACTGCAGAATGGAATAGTATCACAAAACTGCTTAGCAACAGTTGGACAAGCAGTGTAGCCAGGTCTTGGTGGCAGACTCATGATGATGGACGAGCGCAAGGTGATGGTGCTATCTAGCATCATGGCGGCGTCGACAGCAGGCCTGACAAGGTCATTTCATTGACCCTTTCCCCGAAGATGGGTTCACGAAAGACGGCAACGGTGACTTATGGAGCGAGTGCATGCTGTATGCGCCAAGGGTCTGTTGGACCGGTTCTCCGGTTTAGATGATGTGCGCAGGGGTGAGGTCAACACGTACCAGCGGCCTTGATCATGACCACATCATCAAGCTTCTAGGTGCTGCGGCTTTTGTCGCCTAGAAGGTGGATTCCGAAGGATTGATGTAAGGCATTTTTGAATAATAATAATAAAATTGACAGCGTGCATGGCTCAATGCAGAGCCGGGGTCAACTTCTTTTCTAAAAACAAATAAAATGGTAAATTTTCAACAACAAAAAAACTGTTGCCCAGTGCTGACGCGCTTCCGATCAAAACCTAGGAAGCACGGTTAAAAACAAAATGTTGAGCGCTGCATGCAGGCATGGATAAGGCAGCGACACGGAAAAACACGGCGCTAAGTTATCTCCCAGCGCTAAGCTAAGCCGGCGCTGTTACAGAAATTTGTACTGTACACCCATACCATGCTATGGACGCGGCTCCTCTCACGTACGGCGCACACACTGCCGTGTGGGCCCGGACCCATCTGTCAGTGGCCCCACGTCAGGGGCCGTACGTCAGGGGATCATGCATGATCGCGCGGCAGGATAAGATCTACTTTATCTCCCGGCAAGGAAAAAAATCGAGATTAGCATGGATAAGTTGTTAGCTGCATGCGCGCATGGTGTACGCATGGTTATCTTGACATCTTTCATCTATCTATTCTCCACACACTATAAATACACAGCCTCCCATTCCCATTCACATCCACTTCGCTCCTCTCCTATCCTCTCGCCTCTTCTCCATCGACTCGACCGCTTCTCGCCATGGAGCGCGCGCCGCTGCTGCCGCTCCTGCTGCTGCTGCTTGCCGCTGCCGCCCTCGGCGTGAGCGGCACGGAGGTCGCGTACAACGACCGGGCGCTGGTCATCGACGGCGAGCGCCGCATCGTCATCTCCGGCTCCATCCACTACCCCAGGAGCACGCCGGAGGTACGCGCCTGGTGATCAACCTCTAGATCGATCCATCATCTCTCTAGTGGTCATTTCAATGAAAGAATTGTTTACACTTACGCGTGTCGGTTTGTTGCGTGCAGATGTGGCCGGATCTGATCAGGAAGGCCAAGGAGGGCGGGCTTGACGCCATCGAGACGTACGTCTTCTGGAACGGCCACGAGCCGCGCCGCCGGGAGTACAACTTCGAGGGCAGCTACGACATCGTGCGCTTCTTCAAGGAGATCCAGGACGCCGGCATGTACGCCATCCTCCGCATCGGCCCCTACATCTGCGGCGAGTGGAACTACGGCGGCCTGCCGGCCTGGTTGCGCGAGATCTCCGGCATGCAGTTCCGGATGCACAACCACCCCTTCGAGGTATAGTACGTTGTGAATAAATTAATCATTTTCTGACGTAAAAAGAGATGTTTTAGTTCAGAATAACTTATCCTGGTTCGTTAAAAAAATGCAGCGAGAAATGGAGACCTTCACGACCCTCATCGTCGACAAGCTCAAGGAGGCCAAGATGTTCGCCGGTCAGGGAGGCCCCATCATCCTCTCCCAGGTAACTCATCTTCCATTAAGTATATACAGTACATATACTAGTATGTACAACTTAACTTGCACTAATAAGATTACCATGCATGCACGTGTACGTAGATCGAGAACGAGTACGGCAACATCATGGGCAAGCTCAACAACAACGAGTCGGCGTCCGAGTACATCCACTGGTGCGCCGCCATGGCCAACAAGCAGAACGTCGGCGTGCCGTGGATCATGTGCCAGCAGGACGACGACGTCCCGCCCAACGTGGTCAGTTTTTTTATTTGATTTCTTTTCCTTGGAAAACTCGTAAAATATTTATAGTAAATGTTTTGGCTTCAAACTATATTAATGAATTCTTTCAGATCAACACCTGCAACGGGTTCTACTGCCACGACTGGTTCCCCAAGAGGACCGACATCCCCAAGATGTGGACTGAGAACTGGACTGGCTGGTATACGTCCATATACCCTGCTCCATTATTAATTTTCTTATGAAATCTACAAGAAAATAGTTAGCAACTACACCTATGTTGAATTTCAAACTTATTACATTGTACCGGCATAATCAACTAATTAGGTTCAAAGCATGGGATAAGCCAGATTTCCACCGGTCAGCCGAGGACGTTGCCTTCTCCGTCGCCATGTTCTTCCAGAAGCGTGGATCGCTCCAGAACTACTACATGGTGATTGATTTATTATCGCTATAATCCATGCTCTCTTCTACATTCCATCCTCTAGCACGCACGAACCTAATAATTTTACATTTGACATGTTATTAGTACCACGGTGGCACAAACTTTGGCCGCACCTCAGGTGGCCCCTACATCACAACCAGCTACGACTACGACGCCCCTCTTGATGAATATGGTGTGTGCACCATCACTTTTCTTCTTTTCTCAATGCATTGCACGTTTATTTTGCAATGTGTAAATAATTAATAATCGCTTTTCTTGGCGTATCCAATTAGTTAAACTCGCCTGTCATCATTTACGATCTTTCAGGCAACATCAGGCAGCCAAAATATGGGCACCTCAAGGACCTCCATCATGTCCTGAAATCCATGGAGAAGATCTTGCTCCATGGCGACTACAAGGACACCAACATGAGCAGCACCAATGTCACGGTAACTAACATTGACATACATATACAAAAATCCTGCTAGTGTTTTTAATGGTATTCACATCAAAATCGATTCATTTGGTTCATCAATGTGTACGTGTAGATGACCAAATATACGCTGGGCAACTCCTCTGCCTGCTTCATCAGCAACAAATTTGACGACAGGGAGGTCAACGTGACCCTCGACGGCGGCGCCACCCACGTCGTCCCCGCGTGGTCAGTGAGCATCCTGCCGGACTGCAAGACCGTCGCGTACAACAGCGCCAAGATCAAGACGCAGACTTCGGTGATGGTGAAGAGACCCGAGGTGGAAACGGTGAGGGAGGGCCTGGCTTGGTCGTGGATGCCTGAGAACCTCCAGCCTTTCATGACCGACGAAAAGGGCAACTTCAGGAAGAACGAGCTTCTCGAGCAGATCGCCACATCCGGCGACCAGAGCGACTACCTATGGTACAGGACAAGGTAATCAAGCACATAAATCAAATTTGAACCCATCATGTACATTCGTCTCTGATGACGCAGAATGTTTTACTGTAAACACTACTGCAAATTAATGTATTCATAAGTTTGAAAAATATAAACTAGTTTCTGATGCTCAAAATGTGCAGCTTTGAGCATAAGGGGGAAGCGACCTACAAGTTGCACGTCAACACCACAGGGCATGAGCTTTACGCTTTCGTCAACGGCAAGCTTGTTGGTGAGTAACCTTAAATATATATGTTTTCTTCTCTCCTTTTCACTTTGATTAATATTTGTTTTGGATGCTGGCCACTAACTGATTTGATTGACTTACAGGGAAGCAGCACTCTCCTAATGGTGGATTCGTCTTCCAGATGGAGACGCCCGTGAAGCTCCACTCGGGGAAGAACTACATCTCCCTCCTCAGCGCCACCATCGGCCTCAAGAACTACGGCGCTCTGTTCGAGATGATGCCCGCCGGTATCGTCGGAGGACCGGTGAAGCTCGTCGACACCGTCACCAACACCACCGCCTACGACCTCTCCAACAGCTCCTGGTCCTACAAGGCCGGCCTCGCCGGCGAGTACAGGGAGACCCACCTCGTCAAGGCCGACGACCGCAGCCAATGGAGCGGCGGCCTGAATGGCACCATCCCGGTGCACCGCCCATTCACCTGGTACAAGGCCACGTTCGAGGCGCCCGCTGGCGAGGAGCCGGTCGTGGCGGACCTGCTCGGGCTCGGCAAGGGCGTGGTGTGGGTCAACGGCAACAACCTGGGCCGCTACTGGCCATCCTACGTCGCCGCTGACATGGATGGCTGCAAGCAGTGCGACTACCGCGGCACATTCAAGGCGGAGGGCGACGGGCTCAAGTGCCTCACCGGCTGCAACGAGCCGTCCCAGCGGTTCTACCACGTGCCACGGTCCTTCCTCAAGGCCGGCGAGCCCAACACGATGGTGCTGTTCGAGGAGGCCGGCGGCGACCCGACTAGAGTGAACTTCCACACCGTGGCCGTGGGCGCGGCATGCGCGGAGGCCGCCGAGGTCGGTGACCAGGTGGCGCTGGCGTGCAGCCATGGCAGGACCATCTCGAGCGTGGACGTGGCCAGCCTCGGCGTGGCACGCGGCAAGTGTGGCGCGTACGAGGGCGGCTGCGAGTCCAAGGCGGCGCTGGCGGCATTCACGGCGGCGTGCCTCGGCAAGGAGTCGTGCGTGGTGCGGCACACGGAGGAGTTCCGCGCCGGGTGTGACTCTGGCGTGCTCACCGTGCAGGCCACCTGCTGATCCACATGAATGAATAAGTTAGTTAGTGTCATTTAGGTTAAGTGTTAGCTAGCATCAGGATCTAGGTTATTTGCGGCATATGTGTTAGGGGGCTAATTAGCCAAGAACAAAATGCATGGTTCAATTCATGTGATTTTTCAATGGATCGAGGTTAAATCAAGAATTTGTTGAGATGATATTGTGCTGCCCAGTTTTGCTTTGGTGATGATTTTCCGTTGGAGAAACAGTCACAGGATATATACACGGGCAATCTTTATTTCTTATCCGGTCTAGATAGCCTCATATCTAGATCGACTTCACAGATTAAATATCACCTATATGGTAAGCAACCCAAATTATTTGACTTCACAAATTTGGCAAATGGTGCCTCTTGCATTTTTTAGAAAAAAGTTACGACGTGCGAAAAATTTATGTGGCTCTAAGATGGCTGTTTTCAACTACGTCGACGACCTAACTGTTTTGAAAACTTTGGCGATAAGGAAGGCGCTGGCACTGGTATGAATGGCTTCTGGTTGTATGGTGGTGGTTGATGCTATCGAAGAAAGGAGCGCGGTGCAATACGGAGCAGTTGCACATGAAATCATAGGCTAGTACTTTTATTTCTTGTTCTTTCAAACATGAGTATAGGACCTCAAATGTCGAGGCTCACAATCTCGTGAAACATTCACTTACTCAGTGTTGGTCTCCATACTTAGTTAGGTTATCCTGAAGATCTTTTGTTCGTCCCTGTAAACATTGACGTGCGCGGTAATAGAGTTTGCCTTAAAAAATATATTATTATTCTGTACTTGTAAGTTCTATATACTTCAGAGTTATACCAGACCAGGAGCATCTAGAGTTTTAGATCTCATATCTGCGGTGCAACGTACTAAACTTTTGCTACCTGGACGAATTCCATGTATCATTCCTATGCATGTGATAATGCAGCAGGGCGCTTGTGTTAATTATGGTATATGCCAATGGCACCTCACTTGGTACATGCATGTGTCATTCGCCAGTACGTATCACCAGGTAACACCCTCATATTCTTCTGTCACAGAGTTGGCAATAATACTGGCGATCGAGTTACACCTGGGGCGGAGCTTAACCGGCGACATGCCGCTCCACTTAATATAGTAAGTGGAGTCAGGCCGGTGCAAGTGCAGCAGCCGTAACGTGCGTCCACATGGATCCCTGCCGCCGGCCGGTGGAAGTCAAGGATGATTCCCATGTATTTCAGGCAAGGTGCCGGGCTCAATGCTATCGCTGGATGGCTACTACCTTCGTCCTGGTTTATTTGTCCTCATTGTATTTTGTGACAAATTTTGATCGTAAATTTAACTAGCAAAATTGGCGCAAACCACAACGTGCACAATGATCACAACAAGTGTTTTTGGCTTGATTTGTGGTTGGGGAATGATCCTCTCTATAGATTCTTTCAATATGTGTTCAACATTTGTGGCAATCCTAGTGCCCATGTAGACACCATGGGCTCTTACCTCATCCAAGATGGGATACATGCAGAGTTTGATAGAGTTCGTTCAAGATTCTTTCTTGATCCATCACAGAGGTAACTTAAAAAAATGCCATATGGAACACTGGAGCGCCATTTGTTCCCCTGTCTTCACGCAAGGTCTAAGAATCACTAACTCGAAGCTCATGAATCAATGTATTTTGGCTAAGTGGTCTTGAAAAAAAATCAATGGTCAAGCAGTTTGTGGTTAGAGATTATCAAAATGAAGTAGCAAAACATGGCGTGGGCAATAGTCACAACAAATGCTTTTGGCTTGTTGTTTGGGAATGATCCTCTCCATAGATCCTTTTGATATATGCTCTAGATCTGCGACAATCCTATGGACCTATGTAGTGGAATTTTTCTGCTATGACAATAGTTGACCTGGATTTTCTGATTCTTTGGGCCAAGGCGGCCCAGTAGAAGGAGCTCGAAGCAATCCTCGCGTAGGTGTAGATGGTCACGGTAGAATACATGCTTTGAGATTCATGAGCTATTTTAGCAATTGTACAATACAACCCACCCGAAATCACCAACTATTTGTGTGAATATTTATAAATGATATTTGTGAAGTTTTTGAAATATGAAACATTTGGACTTGTATGAAAGTGGGGGCAATTAGTTAGAGTAGCTCCGTGCAGAGCATTGTAGACATAGAAATTTGCAAAATGCATACGGCTCTGAATGTGACAGACTCGTTGACTAAACTTCTCTCACAAGCAAAACATGATCACATCTTAGTACTCTTTGGGTGTTAATCACATAACGATGAGAACTAGATTATTAATTCTAGTAAACCCTTTTGGTGTTAGTCACATGGCGATGTGTACTAATCACATAAAGATGTGAACTATTGGTGTTAAATCACATGACGATGTGAACTAGATTATTGACTCTAGTGCAAGTGGGAGACTGAAGGAAATATACCCTAGAGGCAATAATAAAGTTGTTGTTTATATTTCCTTATATCATGATAAATTTTTATTATTCATGCTAGAATTGTATTAACCGAAAACTTAGTACATGTGCGAATACCGAAGACTTGTGACATACCTTAGTTTTAAATTGAATTCTTCCAAAACTTGGTTTGCCAAGTAATTTTTGGAATTATCATTTTCGTTTGATTTTTTCCCTAGTTATGTAGGTGGTAAAGTAATACTTTATGTAAGTAGTAATCTCGATTCCCACTAAGAACTGGAGCTACGTAAACCTTTCGAAAAATATTTTTGTCAATGAAAAATGTAATGTATGTTTTTTCTCCACCCTTCTACAGTGATTTTTTTCAACGTTACATTAAACTTATTAAATGTCATATGTTTAAATCTCTACAAAAATGTGAGAAATAATGCCTCTAGGAATTTGAATATCTCAAAGACGTCAAATACCATATTCTTATACTTTCCCTGGTCATCAAGTAAAAAGTAGGAGTGGCGATAACATAAATCGTTGTCATCTTAATTGCTTGAAGAGTACTATTGGAAGAAAAAAAGCTGCTTCTTCATCTGTGTCTTCGAAAACCTTGATGTCACATCTCGTTCATAAACCTTGATGTCATTATTTCATACTCCCTCCGTAAACTAATATAAGAGCGTTTAGAATACTAAAATAATGATCTAAATGCTCTTATATTAGTTTACAGAGGGAGTAGTAACAACAGTCCACCACTTCCACCATCACTCTCATGCACTGCTCTTCTACTCAATTTTTCTTCTATAACTCTTCCCAAATGTGTTTCAGATGAAGAAATAACATATTTGAATATTTTTGTCCATGGACACGATGAACTACCCCGGCACTATCTAACTGTGGCACTTCAACTTCTTTCATACAGTGGTTCTTCTTTATCTGGGTCTTTCCTGGTGTTCCTTTCTGCTATTCTCCCCCACATGTTGGTATGGTGACTACTGTATATCCAATCAAATTTGATGCCCAATTGAAGTGGGTATTCAAAAAAAGGTGTTCTCTTAATTGATGCTTCGACCTAACTGAGAGTAGAACTTGTATGCATTCACAGACTGAGGCAACATGACCCACGTTGCCTCAGACTGTCGAGGCGACTATACACAGACTGCCGTAGAATTTGATTGCCTAAGTAGTAATCTTATTGTGTTTACAGCGCAAGCTATAGGAACTTCGTAAACAATGATCATGCTTATGGATGCAGTCGTATTTTAGGTTTTCCCTGCAACTACTGGTCTTGCTCGCATCTGCATTTCAGTCTTATGGTGGTTCATTATGCTTAAAACATCAGGAAAAATTTAGCAAGCAACCTATTGCTAGATGTGTTTGAGGTTTTGGTCACATTACTCTCACTGCGCAAAGGCCGAGTTTTACTCAATAAGAATACTGCATACAAGTCGATGTGTGTCGCACAAAGCGACATAAACATAGTTTACAATCCATCAAGTTACATAAAAGATCTAACACGTGGCAGTTAGTTGACACTCTGCATACTTATATATCTTGCTAGGTTCAGTAATAGGTCGACGACCAAGAAACCGTCACCGACACCACGGCACCGTTGCTGAAATGGTATTCTCTCTCTTGGCTGCCATGAACTGCTGCCTTGAAAGGAATCGACAGCTTTCCCTCCATGAAGTCAACAAACAGTGTATCTTCAAACGGCACAGCTGCTATGAAGTACTGTGGATGTTTCCCAGCAGAGGTAACGAACCGATCACACTCACGCTGCTCGCCCATGAAGTCATAAAGGCTCTTCGAGATCGCCGTGTACCCACACATCTTCACCTCCATGCCTCCTGTAGGCACCTTCGTGAAATTCAACTCTATCGTCGCCTCGAGCGCTCTACGAAAGATGATAAAATCAAACATGGCCGCACCATTTGTATCATCCATTGTGCACTCAATTTCTGTGTCATATAGACAATGACTCTCAATAAGATCGGAACACCCATCGACTAGAGTGACATCTTCTATATCTCCCTTTATTCTGATATCAACTTCGATCAAGCATTCAAATGTCATGGACATGCCTCTTATCGGACTCATCAAAGGCAGGTAGTCGCTGGTCTGAATTTCGACAGGGAAAAGAATTAGCATGTCAAAATCTTTTCTTGATGGCAACATGTCAGAGATGTTGCACTATATAGCCAAGTTAGTTGAGACGTCAAATGAGATGCAACTTTTCAGAACAAATCAGCATGAATGTCTTAAAAATAATCCACATGTGCTTAATTTTATTTATCATCTCATCTAAGTTAAGCTTACCAAGGAAGTGTGCTGTGATGCATTCACATTTGAGGGCTTTCAGAGCCAAAAGAAGTGAACAGTGTGCATTTCTAAGTAAGATATGCTCACAAGTTCCAACTTTACTGTGAAGTGTTATGCTAATCTTGTACCATGATCAATGAATGTAAAAGCATTATATCCAAGACAAACATAAAAATTTACTTAGATTATGTAAAGAGTAAAATACACAACAAGTCCTAAAACTATTTGAGGGATGCCTAGTTAGTCCTAATACTATGCACTTCTAGGTAGTTTGCTAAGTGTGTCACCCGCAGTCCTATCCGCGTTGTAACAGCTTTGACTTGCACATGTGGCAGGTTGACCACTGTCATGTGGCAGCTCGCCCCCGCCACCGGCAATCACCAGAGCATGCTGACCCGATTCCACCCACGTAGAGGAGCACCACAACGAGCCGGACAAATCCCATCACAGACTTGTTGTCCCACGTACCACAACGTTTCAATTGGAATGTTTGTCCCCGACATCAGATGTCGAGCCGCTGCCCTCCACCTCCACCATTGGTGAGTTCTAGCTCGATTAGTCTAGTGTGTGCCTTCCTCTCTGCTCCCTTGTTATTTCCCATTGGTCAACTTTATGGTGCCACTGTTGTAGCTCTGCTTCCACATGCGATGCACATCACCGTGATCGATCCCCTTTGCTACCATGTTTCTTTGTCTTGTTTTTTTTTCTTGCTTTGTGCTATGCTATTAGCCTATGTATGAGAATTGCAAGTGTTTTGGTTAGTTGATGGCTAGATGACATCGACACAGGTGGAGAGGAGGCCCAGAGAGAGGAATAGATGATACGAGCAAAGATGAGGGGTAATAAAATTCAAAGAGAAGACCTTTCCGGGGGATTTGTGCAAAAGGTTGCCACATGGCAGTTGTCGACCTGCCACTTGTGCAAGTCAAAGCTGATGCAATGCAGATAGGACTGCAGGTGACACACTTAGCAAACTTTTAGGATCTAGATGTGCATTTTCATAGTATTAGGACTAGCTTGACCATCCTTAAATAGTTTTAGGACCTACTGTGCATTTTACTCTAAATAATGTAAACATGTCCATACAAAAATAGAAGTAAAGCCGCAAAAGCTTAACTGACACTACAGAAGACCATTATATGCACATTTACTACCAAAATATCAAGTCAAATTTAAGGCGTAAAAGTAATTACCGTGTTGATGGTCACTGGGTCAGTTCGGGGTCGATTGAAAAGATAATTTCGGTGATAATCCTCACCATCCCGGACTGCAACAAAACCATATACATCGACTGAACTGCCTATAGCTTGGAGATATGCCTTCAGCTTGATAGAAAAAACCTGGAGCATAGCCTGTGGCTCGTGAAAGCACCGCACCGCAGTCAAAGGTTCGCACCGAGTATATCGCTTTGGTGGCAAAACAGCTAAAAAAAGGATACTTATTCAGTATATAAGTACGTGTCTGCAAATAAAGTGAATAGACACAGGGTAAGGAAAAAGTTGCTTACTCTGAGATACTTCACTCATGTGATAATACTCGTGCCAACAAAGATCACCACTATGCCTAAAATCTCTCGAAGATTCTGGAATCATACTTAACTTCGTATTGACACCTAACTCAGCAGAAGAGATACTCAACGCAGATCTCTTCAATAGTAGCCTTTTGATATATTCCATAGGACTAACCCTTTGGATAATTCCTATCCCTGATACAGACAAGTAAACAGAATTTGCCCTTGAATGCCAGTTCTGATAATATTCTTCAATAAGAAAACCTTAGCATGCATACACGTAAATGAGAGTGGGGCAGGGAGGGAGAGGAAGTACCATCATCATGTGTAAGCGTATCACCGGAATCATCCTCAAGAGGAAGAAAATCATCGTAACAAGGGATGTTTCCAAGACTGTCATCATTTTTTAGGTCAAGATTGTTGCTAAGGCTGTCCTTAGCAGCAGTGGCGTTGCCATTATCACTGGGGCAACTTTCAGCACCAGTGGTGTAAAGCAACCGATGGCTGACATGTGTCGTTGGGAACTCATAGCCATGCTTCTGAAATCCTTCACAACTCAGCATGAGATCAGAACTCGACAATGAAGCCTACAAAATAATAAATCGAAGATATGTTACACATGGAAATCTTATAATCACTTTCTTAGGGACTTCGAAACACAGGTCTGAGAAATGTATGCACTAATATGACATACAAAAAAAAATACTTTGGCTGAGAACTAAGCAAATAAAAACAAGCGTAAGTGAAACAATTGAACTGAATCTGAAAAGCACCCCTATCAACGTCGAGTAAGCAGCTACAACAAACCTGTCTGCCCGCCATAGAAGATGGAGATGGTGAAGTAGCTAACTTTTTCTTGCTTGTGCCCTCCTCAGCAAACCCATGGCCACGTTTCTGAAACCGCTCACAACTCTGGATGAGATCAAAAGTTGAACGCATGCACACCTACAAAATGAGAACTTGGAAATGTCTAATGAAGAAGCGCAAAAACTGGTCACTATGTGGGCTTTGAAACATACAAAATACAGATTTAATGTAACCCCACTAACAAACAAAAAGCAAACAAGAATGGCAACTAATGCAAGTGAAACAAGACAGAACATGCATGTCCATCTAGTAATATATTCCCAAAAGAAATATTTTTCTTTTCTGACTTATTCAGTCAATTCAAATAAGACGTGTCTTGTTCAGGTCAATAAACAGAGCTGGGGAGCTTCACCAAATAGCTACAAACCATGTCTGCCCTCCATAATACGTATGTACTGACAACGCGCTCAAGAGCATTGGGAAACTGATATTACAGCTGAGATCAAGGATGACCACGGAATCCTACCGTGTGGGAAGAAACTGAGACTACCACAAGAGAAGAGGAAGAAGGACTTGATCAGTCAACCTCTTGAGCAAGTAAAAGCGGGGAATCAATCTCTTGGTGTAAACCAGCCATAAGTTGTCTTCTTTGCTGCCGAAGAACAAATAGTTGGGTACAGAGAAAAATAAGGTGAGCCACAAGTTGCCAAGAAGGGTATTACATCGCTTTTAAAACTAGTCGTCAGGCACTATAGTTCCTGTGGCAAAGGATTTAATTCTGGTTCCGGTCACTCAATTGACACAGATACCAAGGAAAAAGGACACGGGACCAAAGACAGGAAGGGAAGAAGATTAATGAAGTGACAAGGTTGGATGGTGGTCCTGCACTAGCTCTTGCAGTGGTGCCCAATGGACAGTGGACCATCGATGATTCTGCTGATGAGGCAGGGTCAGAGATGGAAGTTAAGACGCGGAAAATGGAGTTCTCGCCCCCGAATGCATCATCAGCCAGGGTCAAAGACCCACAATGGCTGTGGGACTTTTGCCCTACAGTGTAGGGTAAAAGAAAGACCCACAATGTATCTGCTAAGTATGAACTGCCAGTGCTTTGGAAGCCCGAGGCAGTTCATGAAATCTTCAATTTAGTGGATTGTATAATCCTATGGTGGTGTTCCTCTGCAGAACAAAGATGAATAAACCCAGGTGGAAATCTTTCAGCCGAGAATTGGCTTCCCACATAGACTGAATGTTCCATGCAAGAGATTTACTGAAAGCATGTCTCTCTTTTGGAGGCGGATGTCACTGCATGGCTGCAATCTCTATGGTCTCAGTTTGGCGTCATCTTGTCTGATCGTTCTGAAGGAAACAAAGGAGACGAGCCTGATTTTATGGCAATCCTAAAAGGATGCTTAACAGGAATAGTTGGTTCCTACTTAAGTGGGTGACTTTATGGAAACCCTTCATGAGCATGAGCAATTTGGTCGCAATGAACATGAAGAGTGGAAGATAGCATACTTCCGAGAATTATCATTCAAGAACCTCGTAATGTGAAGGTGCACCTCAACCAAGCGCTAGTGAAGCGAGAGATTTCAACGTCTTTTCCTGGGTACTCGAGTGGAAACTGAGAAACATTTCCAGTATATGAGAACATGCTGCAATGACATGAGAGCAACGAGAAACATGGTAGCTGAGGCTTGGCAGAAGGGTGGTCATGTACAGAATCTGTGTGACACCGACACGTAAGATAAACTTGATGCTGTATGATCCTCGGTGAATCCCTGGAGCCTCACCTCCTTTGATGGTGTCAGAAAAGGAGATAAGGTGCCTTCAGCATAAGCTAGGTGAAAATCAGGCTGCGTCGATCGGGTTAGCTCCATCAGTTAATGATATAAGGATCATACAGAAGCCGAAAGATATGTTGGCAAGAGAAAAGGGCAAGGAACGACAGAGGTCCCGGTCCCAAGTTCAATGGTTGTCAGCTAGTGACAAGAAGGAAACATTTTTTTTTCAACCCCTGTAGACAACCAGAGCAAGAAGAAACAGAATTGCCAACATCTGTAAACCTGATGGCATGTCATAACTGATAAAAAATAAATCAAACGCAGCATACTGCAGACTAATTCTAGACACTTTCATAGTTCAAGACAGAGCCGAACAAGAGTTGGTTACCCAGTTTGTGCCAACAATTGTTATTGATCATCACATGAATAAGCTAGTGTGCACTTATGTGCCTCTTTCACTGACGAACCAGTGGCGAAAGTAAACATGTACTATGTAATTTTGTTAACTCCAAATACCACTTATCCTCCAGATTCTAGCAAAGTTGAGACCCATTTCACTGTCCAATGTCATCTACAAACTTCCTTGGGAAGTTCTAGGTAATAGCGTATAATAAACGCTAGCAACTAATGCAGTTGTGATGAACACCTAACAGAGCAGTAAAAACGAAAGGAAGCAGAGATAAATCGATAATGCGCGAGGGGCAATTCGAGTTTCGAGAACAACCTCGTTCGCCATGTGAGCGGGTGGCGCGCCTCCTCCCGAGAGAAACCCTAGGCCGAATTGAGGAACCGGGGGACCGTGTCGTCGACGCGGCGTTGCGCCGGCAGCGGCGGCCCTGGATCTCCGCCGGTGCGGCCCGCCGGATCCGGCGAGGCGACGGGGAGCGGTGCGGAGGGCGGAGGCGGCGGCGACGCGTCCGAGGTGCGGTGGGGTGGGAGGGGACGGCGATCGACCACCCAATTTATATTTTTTGGGCCCGTCTAGTATCTCGGTTGTGTTTAAGTCGTGCCCTGGGACTCCGATTTCATTAAGAAAAAGTTTTGTTTTCCTTCAATATGCCTGGGAACGTATCATTGCATTGATAGGTAGGAGGAGTTAGGGCCAGCGCTAGGGTTAGGGTTTCTGCGACGGGGGCGGCGAGGATACAGTCGTGATCCGGGGCGGCGACGGCGCTTCCCTTGGCACGGACTGGTGTAGCGTTCTCCACCGCGGAGCGGAGCTATGGCAGAGAGGACGAAGGAGAAGCAGGGTGGGGCAAAGGCTACCCCGGAAGCGGCAACGACGCCGGGCAAATCGGTGAGCAAGGGATCCTCCAAGTCCCCGGTGGCAAGCAAGACGGCAGATCCCACATCGAGCCTCTCAGCTAGGCTGGGAGGGATGGTACTTCTGGATAAGGAGGCAGAAGGCTTCGTCTTCGAAGACTCAGATCAGATCTTGCCCAAGGGCGCAAAGTGGTCAGCGGTGGGGAAAGCATTCTTGCCGAGGCCGCTGAACAAAACAGTGTTGGAGAAGGCGATGTAGAGGGCCTGGGGGCTACATCACGAGGCGAGGTTCAAGGACATGGGCGACAACGTTTTCGTGGTTCACTTTGGCAGTGAAGGTGATTGGAGACATGCAATGAACAACGGGCTGTGGCAGTATGATTTCAACATGCTCATGCTAAAGGAGTATGAGAGTAATATTCGGCCCTCTGAGATGGTGTTTGATAAAGTGGATGTTTGGGTCAGGGTAGATGATTTACCACTGGGGAAGAGAACTGAGGCATTTGGGCGCGCGCTAGGCAACTGGCTTGGCGAGGTTGTCAAGGTAGATGTGGACAAGGAAGGATTAGCTAGAGGGAACCAGTTGAGGGTGAGGGCAACGGTTTCAATCTACGAGCCGCTGGTTAGGTGCTTCCAACTCAAGACTTCACAGGAGGATAAGGTGGGCACTTGGTTTGATTTCCACTATGAAAAAATCCCACACTTTTGCTTCGAGTGTGGAAGACTCGTCCATGTGGATGGGCGGTGCGACCCTCCAGTAGACAAATCTTCACAATGGGGCGGCTAGTTGAGAGCTTCGCCGGGAAGGAGCACTGGCTCCAAAGTAGAGGCGAAGGGGAAGACAAACAATAGTAGCAACTTCATGAGTTCACAGTCGGAGGGCAGCAAGAGAGAGCAGGAAAGCAAGGTGTATGGGCGAGTCCGGGACATCCCGACAAAACGCAACCTTAATAGTGAGTTTGACAAGCCGGAGTGCTCACGCACTAGCGTGGACCAAAGGCAGGAAAAGGGAGAAGTAAATAGCCCTAGGAAGGGCCATGTTAGGAGGGAATGGACAGAGGAGAGGGACCCGAGACATGATCTAGAACGCAAGAAAGAAAGAGACCTGAGGGAACAACTGAAAATGCAGCAAAAGCAGCGGGAGTTTGAGAAGGAAAAACTTGAAGAGCGACGACGGTGGGAGGGTGCTTATGCTACCAGAGAAAGAGAGGGGAACTTTGGGTATACACCGCATTACCCTAGTGAAAGAAGAAGGGGGTATTATGTTCGCAAACCCAGACAGATGAGTGCGGAGCAAGGGGAAGGGGAGACAGCTTCCAGCCCCCCCCCCCCGGATTCTAGAAAGAGGAGACCGACGCAGGTATGGAAACCGAAAGAGGGAGGAGAAAGTCAGGAAGGGCATGACACGCTCATCCGTGACACAAGGCAGAAGACAGCATCAGTTTTTGAACGCATAACCGAGTGTGAAGGTACATCGGCGGACCCTGCTACGGCGCAGGGCCGCCGGGAGCAATGAACATTTTAGCCTGGAACTGTCGGGGGTTGGGGTTGGACCCGACAGTGGGCGAATTACGGGACCTTGTTAGGTCATACAAACCAGCGGTGGTGTTCTTATCAGAAACTAAAAAAACAGCAGGAGTGATGGAGAGATTGAAGTGTAGCTTAGGATTTTGACACGGGGTAGCTGTAAACTGCAACGGCAAGAGTGGAGGATTAGCGTTATGGTGGAGAGAGCATGTGGACGTAATGGTAAGGCCGTGGTGCCAATACTACATCGATGCCCAAGTTGTGCTGGATGGTGTCACATTTAGATTCACTGGAATCTATGGGGAGCCATGTGTGGAGAAGAGAAAGAAAACAGAGCTCATGATAATCTCCCATGGCTCTGTGTGGGAGACTACAACGAAGCTCTTCTTCAGAAGGAACAGTTGGGAGGTAACCCGAGGTGCTTGAACCAAATGGTGAGTTTTGCCGATTGCTTGTCCGACTGCGGGCTAGCTGATCTAGGCTATTCGGGTTATCCTTTCACATGGGATAACAAAAGAGATGGCAACGAAAACATTCAAGTAAGATTGGACCGGGCCACCTGCAACGCTGACTTTGCACAGATTTTCCCGGCGGTCGAAGTTTTACATGTCATGACTGAGGAATCGGATCACCAGGCGATTGTTGTCAAGGTGCAAGCAGCACTGGCTGCGAAGCACGCGGGGGGGGGGGGGGGGGGGTAGCGCCCTTTTGTCTATGAAGCGGCCTGGGCGAAGCACGATGGATATGAAGCGATGGTGGCGTCTGCATGGGCCGATTCCCATGCAACCAATCACGGGGCTGGTGCCCTTGCTGGGACATGCAAACGCATTAAAGCCACGTCCAGGGACATGCAGCAATGGAGCCGAAATGTTTTTGGGTCTATAAAGAAACAGATTTCTCACCTGAAAGTGCAATTAGTGGAGGCCAAAGAGCGGGCTGCACGATCTGGATACAGACAGGAGGTGAAGGATATCGAGGACCAGCTCCACGATCTATATGAGAGAGAGGAGATTTACTACAAACAAAGATCGAGGGTTGACTGGTTGACGGAGGGGGATCAAAACACGAAGTATTTTCAGAACCGAGCTTCACACAGGAAGACAAAGAATACGGTCAAAGCTCTAATAAGAGACGATGGGTCCAAGTGCACGGATGATGACGGGATGAGGACGATGGCGGCTCAGTTCTACGCGCAACTGTTCACTTCGGATGGCACGCGGGACACGGAGAAAGTGTTACAACACATTGACGTTGCTGTTACAGAAGCTATGAATGCCAAGCTTTGTGCGCAGTTCACTGATGAGGAAATAGAGGCCCCTCTCTTCCAAATGGGACCCACTAAGGCCCCGGGGCCGGACGGGCTCCCGGCCATGTTCTACCAAAAGCATTGGGCATTGTTAAAGGAGGACGTGTGTGAGGCGATCCGTGAGTTCCTTGCTAGCCAGGCAGCCCCGACGGGGTTCAACGATATGGTCATAGTGATGATCCCGAAAGTAAACTCACCGGAGTTACTTACGCAGTTTCGCCCAATTAGTTTATGCAATGTTCTATATAAGATCGCCGCGAAAGCACTGGCTAACCGGCTGAAGGTGGTGTTACCGTTCATGATCTCAGAAGAACAGAGCGCATTTGTACCTGGTAGATTAATTACGGACAATGTACTGGTGGCATATGAAAGTGTGCATGCGATCAGAAAGAGAAAACGGAAGAAGCCCTTGTGCGCTGTAAAGCTCGACATGATGAAGGCCTATGACAGGGTCGAGTGGGATTTCCTTGAGCAAATGATGATGAAGATTGGCTTCTCTAGTCACTGGACGGAGATGGTCATGAGATGTGTCAGAACAGCATCTTTTTCGGTTAAGTTGAATGGCGGCCTCTCCCATGGGTTTCTACCGTCTCGTGGGCTTAGGCAAGGGGATCCACTCTCCCCATATCTCTTTCTTTTCTGTGTAGAGGGATTTTCTGCAATGCTAAAGAATGCACAGAGACAGAAAGATATAAGAGGGGTGTCCTTTGGAAGTGGAGGACCGACTGTCACCCACCTTTTGTTTGCAGATGATAGTGTGGTGTTCCTTGAGGGATCCGCAGAGAACTTTGATGCACTCCGAATTATTTTGCAGGACTATGAGGCGGCCTCAGGTCAGAAAGTAAACCTCCAAAAATCTGCTATCTTTTTTGGAAAGGGCATCTCCGAAGCAAGTAAAGGTGAGCTGCATCATGAAGGAAATATGCCCTAGAGGCAATAATAAAGTTATTATTTATTTCCTTATATCATGATAAATGTTTATTATTCATGCTAGAATTGTATTAACCGGAAACATAATACATGTGTGAATACATAGACAAACAGAGTGTCACTAGTATGCCTCTACTTGACTAGCTCGTTAATCAAAGATGGTTATGTTTCCTAACCATGAACAAAGAGTTGTTATTTGATTAACGAGGTCACATCATTAGTTGAATGATCTGATTGACATGACCCATTCCATTAGCTTAGCACCCGATCGTTTAGTATGTTGCTATTGCTTTCTTCATGACTTATACATGTTCCTATAACTATGAGATTATGCAACTCCCGTTTACCGGAGGAACACTTTGGGTACTACCAAACGTCACAACGTAACTGGGTGATTATAAAGGAGTACTACAGGTGTCTCCAATGGTAGATGTTGGGTTGGCGTATTTCGAGATTAGGGTTTGTCACTCCGATTGTCGGAGAGGTATCTCTGGGCCCTCTCGGTAATACACATCACATAAGCCTTGCAAGCATAATAACTAAGATGTTAGTTATGAGATGATGTATTACGGAACGAGTAAAGAGACTTGCCAGTAACGAGATTGAACTAGGTATTGGATACCGACGATCGAATCTCGGGCAAGTAACATACCGATGACAAAGGGAACAACGTATGTTGTTATGCGGTCTGACTGATAAAGATCTTCGTAGAATATGTAGGAGCCAATATGGGCATCCAGGTCCCGCTATTGGTTATTGACCGGAGACGTGTCTCGGTCATGTCTACATTGTTCTCGAACCGTAGGGTCCGCACGCTTAACGTTACGATGACAGTTATTATGAGTTTATGCATTTTGATGTACCGAAGGTTGTTCGGAGTCCCGGATGAGATCACGGACATGACGAGGAGTCTCGAAATGGTCGAGACGTAAAGATTGATATATTGGAAGCCTATGTTTGGACATCGGAAGTGTTCCGGGTGAAATCGGGATTTTACCGGATTACCGGGAGGGTTACCGGAACCCCCCGGGAGCCAAATGGGCCAACATGGGCCTTAGTGGAAAGGTGAGAGGGCAGCCCACATAGGGCTGCGCCTCCCCCCTCTCCCTAGTCCTATTAGGACTAGGAGAGGGGCCGGCCACCTCTCTCTCTCCCCTTTAAAGGATTCCTAGTTGGACTAGGATTGGAGGGGGGAGTCCTACTCCCGGTAGGAGTAGGACTCCTCCTGCGCCTCCCCCTCTTTGGCCGGCCAGCCCCCCTCCCTCCAACCTTTATATACGGGGGCAGGGGACACCCCAAGACACACAAGTTGATCTTTGAGATCGTTCCTTAGCCGTGTGCGGTGCCCCCTGCCACCAAATTCCACCTCGATCATATTGTTGCAGTGCTTAGGCGAAGCCCTGCATCGGTAGTACATCAAGATCGTCACCACGCCGTCGTGCTGACGGAACTCTTCCTCGACGCTTTGCTGGATCGGAGCCCGAGGAACGTCATCGAGCTGAACGTGTGCTAAGAACTCGGAGGTGCCGGAGTAACGGTGCTTGGATCGGTCGGATCGGGAAGAAGACGTACGACTACTTCCTCTACGTTGTGTCAACGCTTCCGTTGCGATCTACAAGGGTACGTAGATCAGACTCTCCCCCTCGTTGCTATGCATCACCATGATCTTGCGTGTGCGTAGGAAAATTTTCGAAATTACTACGTTCCCCAACAGTGGCATCCGAGCCTAGGTTTTTATGGTTTGATGTTATATGCACGAGTAGAACACAAGTGAGTTGTGGGCGATACAAGTCATACTGTCTACCAGCATGTCATACTTTGGTTCGGCGGTATTGTTGGACGAGACGATCCGGACCAACCTTACGCGTACTCTTACGCGAGACCGGTTCCCTCGACGTGCTTTGCACATAGATGGCTTGCGGAAGACTGTCTCTCCAACATTAGTTGAACCAAGTGTGGCTACGCCCGGTCCTTGAGAAGGTTAAAACGGAGTCTATTTGACGAACTATCGTTGTGGTTTTGATGCGTAGGTGAGATGAGTTCTTACTTAAGCCCGTAGCAGCCACGTAAAACATGCAACAACAAAGTAGAGGACGTCTAACTTGTTTTTGCAGGGCATGTTGTGATGTGATATGGTCAAGGCATGATGCTGATTTTATTGTATGAGATGATCATGTTTTGTAACCGAGTTATCGGCAACTGGCAGGAGCCATATGGTTGTCGCTTTATTGTATGCAATGCAATCGCGATGTAATGCTTTACTTTATTACTAAGCGGTAGTGATAGTCGTGGAAGCATAAGATTGGCGAGACGACAACGATGCTACGATGGAGATCAAGGTGTCGCGCCGGTGACGATGGTGATCATGACGGTGCTTCAGAGATGGAGATCACAAGCACAAGATGATGATGGCCATATCATATCACTTATATTGATTGCATGTGATGTTTATCCTTTTATGCATCTTATCTTGCTTTGATTGACGGTGGCATTATAAGATGATCTCTCACTAAATTATCAAGAAGTGTTCTCCCTGAGTATGCACCGTTGCAAAAGTTCTTCGTGCTGAGACACCACGTGATGATCGGGTGTGATAGGTTCTACGTTCAAATACAACGGGTGCAAAACGTTGCACACGCGGAATACTCAGGTTATACTTGACGAGCCAAGCATATACAGATATGGCCTCGGAACACGGAGACCGAAAGGTCGAGCGTGAATCATATAGTAGATATGATCAACATAACGATGTTCACCATTGAAAACTACTCCATCTCACGTGATGATCGGTTATGGTTTAGTTGATTTGGATCACGTGATCACTTAGAGGATTAGAGGGATGTCTATCTAAGTGGGAGTTCTTAAGTAATATGATTAAATTGAACTTAAATTTATCATGAACTTAGTCCTCGTAGTATTTTGCAAATTATGTTGTAGATCAATAGCTCGCGTTGTTGCTTCCCTGTGTTTATTTTGATATGTTCCTAGAGAAAATTGTGTTGAAAGATGTTAGTAGCAATGATGCGGATTGGATCCGTGATCTGAGGTTTATCCTCATTGCTGCACAGAAGAATTATGTCCTTGATGCACCGCTAGGTGACAGACCTATTGCAGGAGCAGATGCAGACATTATGAACGTTTGGCTAGCTCAATATGATGACTACTTGATAGTTTAGTGCACCATGCTTAATGGCTTAGAATCGGGACTTCAAAAGACGTTTTGAACGTCATGGACCATATGAGATGTTCCAGGAGTTGAAGTTGATATTTCAAGCAAATACCCGAGTTGAGAGATATGAAGTCTCCAACAAGTTCTATAGCTAAAAGATGGAGGAGAATCGCTCAACTAGTGAGCATGTGCTCAGATTGTCTGGGTACTACAATCGCTTGAATCAAGTGGGAGTTAATCTTCCAGATAAGATAGTAATTGACAGAATTCTCTAGTCACCATGACCAAGTTAGTAGAACTTCGTGATGAACTATAGTATGCAAGGGATGACGAAAACGACTCCCGAGCTTTTCATGATGATGAAATTGATGAAGGTAGAAATCAAGAAAAACATCAAGTGTTGATGGTAGACAAGATCACTAGTTTCAAGAAAAGGGCAAAGGGAAGAAGGGGAACTTCAAGAAGAACGGCAAGCAAGTTGCTGCTCAAGTGAAGAAGCCCAAGTCTGGTCCTAAGCCTGAGACTAAGTGCTTGTACTGCAAAGGGACTGGTCACTGGAAGCGAAACTGCCCCAAGTATTTGGCGGATAAGAAGGATGGCAAAGTGAACAAAAGTATATTTGATATACATGTTATTGATGTGTACTTTACTAGTGTTTATAGCAAACCCTCAGTATTTGATACTAGTTCAGTTGCTAAGATTAGTAACTCGAAACGGGAGTTGCAGAATAAACAGAGACTAGTTAAGGGTGAAGTGACGATGTGTGTTGGAAGTAGTTCCAAGATTGATATGATCATCATCGCACACTCCCCTATACTTTCGGAATTAGTGTTGAACCTAAATAAGTGTTATTTGGTGTTTGTGTTGAGCATGAATATGATTTGATCATGTTTATTGTAATACGGTTATTCATTTAAGTAAAAGAATAAATTGTTGTTCTGTTTACATGAATAAAACCTTATATGGTTACACACCCAATGAAAATAGTTCATTGGATCTCGATCTTAATAATACACATATTCATAATATTGAAACCAAAAGATGTGAAGTTAATAATGATAGTGCAACTTATTTGTGGCACTGCCGTTTAGGTCATATTGGTGTAAAGCGCATGAAGAAACTCCATGCCGATGGGCTTTTGAAATCACTTGATTATGAATCAGTTGATGCTTGCGAACCATGCCTCATGGGCAAGATGACTAAGACTCTGTTCTTCGGAACAATGGAGCGAGCAAAAGATTTGTTGGAAATCATACATACTGATGTATGTGGTCCGATGAATATTGAGGCTCACGACAGGTATCATTATTTTATGATCTTCACAGATGATTTGAGCAGATATGAGTATATCTACTTAATGAAACATAAGTCTGAAACATTTGAGAAGTTCAAAGAATTTCAGAGTGAAGTGAAAATCATCATGACAAGAAAATAAAGTTTTTACGATCTGATCGCGGAGACAAATATTTGAGTTACGAGTTTGGTCTTCAATTAAAACAATGTGGAATAGTTTCACAAACTCATGCCACATGGAACACCACAGCATAATGGTGTGTCCGAACGTCATAACTGTACTTTATTGGATATAGTGCAATCTATGATGTATCTTACCGATCTACCACTATCGTTTTGGGGTTATACATTAGAGACAGCTGCATTCACGTTAAATAGGGCACCATCTAAATCCGTTGAGACGACACCGTGTGAACTATGGTTTGGCAAGAAACCAAAGTTGTCGTTTCTTAAAGTTTGGGGTTGCGATGCTTATATGAAAAAGTTTCATCCTGATAAGCTCAAAACTCAAATCGGAGAAGTGCATCTTCATAAGATATCCAAAGGAAACTATTGGATACACCTTCTATCACAGATCCGAAGGCAAGACTTTTGTTGCTAAATTCGGAAACTTTCTAGAGAAGGAGTTTCTCTCGAAAGAAGTGAGTAGGAGGAAAGTAGAACTTGACGAGGTAACTGTACCTGCTCCCTTATTGGAAAATAGTACATCACAGAAAATTGTTTCTGCAACACCTATACCAATTAGTGAGGAAGCTAATGATGATGATCATGAAACTTCAGGACAAGATACTACTGAACCTCGTAGATCAACCAGAGCAAGATCCGCGCCAGAGTGGTACGGTAATCCAGTTCTGAAAATCATGCTACTAGATCATGATGAACCTACGAACTATGAAGAAGCGATGGTGAGCCCAGATTCCGCAAAGTGGCTTGAAGCCATGAAATCTGAGATATGATCCATGTATGAGAACAAAGTATGGACTTTAGTTGACTTGCCCGATGATCGGCAAGCCATAAAAAATAAATGGATCTTCAAGAGGAAGACGGACGCTGATAGTAGTGTTACTATCTACAAAGCTAGAATTGTCGCAAAAGGTTTTCAACAAGTTCAAGGTGTTGACTACGATGAGATTTTCTCACTCGTATCTATGCTTAAGTCTGTCCGAATCATGTTAGCAATTGCCGCATTTTATGAAATCTGGCAAATGGATAAACAAAACTGCATTCCTTAATGGATTTGCTAAAGAAGAGTTGTATACGATGCAACTAGAAGGTTTTGTCGATCCTAAAGGAGTTGACTAAATATGCAAGCTCCAGCGATCTATCTGTGGACTAGTGCAAACATCTCGGAGTTGGAATATACGCTTTGATGAGTTGATCAAAGCATATAGTTTTATACAGACTTGCGGTGAAGCCTGTATTTACGAGAAAGTGAGTGGGAGCACTACAACATTTCTGATAAGTATATGTGAATGACATATTGTTGATCAGAAATAATGTAGAATTATTCTGTAAAGCATAAAAGGAGTGTTTGAAAGGAGTTTTTCAAAGAAAGACTTCGGTAAAGCTGCTTACATATTGAGCTTCAAGATCTATAGAGATAGATCAAGACGCTTGATAAGGTTTTCAATAAGTACATACCTTGACAAGATTTTGAAGTAGTTCAAAATGGAACAGTCAAAGAAAAAGTTTCTTGCCTGTGTTACAAGGTGTGAAGTTGAGTAAAGACTCAAAGCCCGACCACGGCAGAAGATAGAAAGAGAATGAAAGTCATTCCCTATGCCTCATTCATAGGTTCTATAAAGTATGCCATGCTGTGTACCAGATCTATTGTATACCCTGCACTGATTTGGCAAGGGAGTACAATAGTGATCTAGGAGTAGATCACTGGACAACGGTTATCCTTAGTGAAATAAGGAAATGTTTCTCGATTATGGACGTGACAAAAAGGTTTGTCGTAAAGGGTTACGTCGATGCAAGTTTTTGACACTGATCCAGATGATTCTAAGTCTCAATCTGGATACGTATTGAAAGTGGGAGCAATTAGCTAGAGTAGCTCCGTGTAGAGCATTGTAGACATAGAACTTGCAAAATACTTACTGATCTGAATGTGACAGACCCGTTGACTAAAATTATCTCACAAGCAAAACATGATCACACCTTAGTACTCTTTGGGTGTTAATCACATAGATATGTGAACTAGATTACTGACTCTAGTAAACCCTTTGATTGTTGGTCACATGACGATGTGAACTATGGGTGTTAATCACATGGTGATGTGAACCATTGCTGCTAAATCACATGGCGATGTGAACTAGATTATTGACTCTAGTGCAAGTGGGAGACTGAAGGAAATATGCCCTAGAGGCAATAATAAAGTTATTATTTATTTCCTTATATCATGATAAATGTTTATTATTCATGCTAGAATTGTATTAACCGGAAACATAATACATGTGTGAATACATAGACAAACAGAGTGTCACTAGTATGCCTCTACTTGACTAGCTCGTTAATCAAAGATGGTTATGTTTCCTAACCATGAACAAAGAGTTGTTATTTGATTAACGAGTTCACATCATTAGTTGAATGATCTGATTGACATGACCCATTCCATTAGCTTAGCACCCGATCGTTTAGTATGTTGCTATTGCTTTCTTCATGACTTATACATGTTCCTATAACTATGAGATTATGCAACTCCCGTTTACCGGAGGAACACTTTGGGTAATACCAAACGTCACAATGTAACTGGGTGATTATAAAGGAGTACTACAGGTGTCTCCAATGGTAGATGTTGGGTTGGCGTATTTCGAGATTAGGGTTTGTCACTCCGATTGTCGGAGAGGTATCTCTGGGCCCTCTCGGTAATACACATCACATAAGCCTTGCAAGCATAATAACTAAGATGTTAGTTATGAGATGATGTATTACGGAACGAGTAAAGAGACTTGCCAGTAACGAGATTGAACTAGGTATTGGATACCGACGATCGAATCTCGGGCAAGTAACATACCGATGACAAAGGGAACAACGTATGTTGTTATGCGGTCTGACCGATAAAGATCTTCGTAGAATATGTAGGAGACAATATGGGCATCCAGGTCCCGCTATTGGTTATTGACCGGAGACGTGTCTCGGTCATGTCTTCATTGTTCTCGAACCGTAGGGTCCGCACGCTTAACGTTACGATGACAGTTATTATGAGTTTATGCATTTTGATGTACCGAAGGTTGTTCGGAGTCCCGGATGAGATCACGGACATGACGAGGAGTCTCGAAATGGTCGAGACATAAAGATTGATATATTGGAAGCCTATGTTTGGACATCGGAAGTGTTCCGGGTGAAATCGGGATTTTACCGGATTACCGGGAGGGTTACCGGAACCCCCCGGGAGCCAAATGGGCCAACATGGGCCTTAGTGGAAAGGTGAGAGGGCAGCCCACATAGGGCTGCGCCTCCCCCCCCCCCCTCTCCCTAGTCCTATTAGGACTAGGAGAGGGGCCGGCCACCTCTCTCTCTCTCCCCTTTAAAGGATTCCTAGTTGGACTAGGATTGGAGGGGGGAGTCCTACTCCCGGTAGGAGTAGGACTCCTCCTGCGCCTCCCCCTCTTTGGCCGGCCAGCCCCCCTCCCTCCAACCTTTATATACGGGGGCAGGGGACACCCCAAGACACACAAGTTGATCTTTGAGATCGTTCCTTAGCCATGTGCGGTGCCCCCTGCCACCAAATTCCACCTCGATCATATTGTTGCAGTGCTTAGGCGAAGCCCTACATCGGTAGTACATCAAGATCGTCACCACGCCGTCGTGCTAACGGAACTCTTCCTCGACGCTTTGCTGGATCGGAGCCCGAGGAACGTCATCGAGCTGAACGTGTGCTAAGAACTCGGAGGTGCCGGAGTAACGGTGCTTGGATCGGTCGGATCGGGAAGAAGACGTACGACTACTTCCTCTACGTTGTGTCAACGCTTCCATTGCGATCTACAAGGGTACGTAGATCAGACTCTCCCCCTCGTTGCTATGCATCACCATGATCTTGCGTGTGCGTAGGAAATTTTTTGAAATTACTACGTTCCCCAACACATTAGGTTAGTGGTATATCGGTGGAAGCACTCAGCGAGAGGTATTTGGGACTCCCAACCACTATAGGCAAATCGAAGGATGGAACGTTCAGGTATGTCAAGGAGTGTGCAAGAGGAAAAGTATCGGGATGGAAGGGACAGGGGCTGTCCAAAAAAGCCAGAGAGGTGCTTGTGAAGTCAGGCCTCCAGTCATCACCAACTTTTACCATGAGTTGCTTCCAACTCTCAAAGAAAATGTGCGGGAACTTGTCAACTATCTCATCAAACTTCTGGTGGGGGGAAGCAAATGGAAAGAAGAAAGTGCACTGGATTGCTTGGGATAAAATGTGTACGAGGAAGCATGAGGGAGGACTTGGTTTTCGGGACCCTAAAGCTTTCAATCAAGCTATGCTCGCACGACAGGCCTGGAGAATGCTACAGCAACCGGAGACATTGTGCGCTCGTGTTCTGAAAGCACGATACTTTGTGGAGGGCTCGATTCTCAATGCAACTTGCCCGAGTGGTGGATCATTCACCTTCAGAAGCATACTCCACGGGAGGGATCTGCTATTAGAGGGACTCATCTGGAGAGTAGGGGATGGTACTACAATCAAAGTGCACCATGATAATTGGATACCAAGGACTGGAAGTCTAAGGCCACTGGGCCAAACCTATATCCAAGGAATAAATCGGGTGTGCGATCTGTTTTGTGAAAACGGCACTGCATGGGATCTTGAGAAGGTGCATGCAATGTTCTCCCCGGACGAAGCTCGTGAGATAACCAGGATCCCAATCGGTGGACCAAGTGTGGAGGATTATCTAGCGTGGAACTACACCAAAAATGGGGTGTTTACAGTGAGGTCTGCCTACCACTTGCGGATGCAACAGAAACGACTCAAAGCAGGCTGGCCGGAAACCTCATCCGCGGTACAGGACCACAAGTCGTGGATGAGCTTATGGGATACCGTCGCGCCGGGGAAGGTGAAAATACATATGTGGCGGTTGATACGTAATGGTCTGGCAGTGGGAGCTGAACTCCATAGGAGGAGGATCAAGGTTGGGGTGTTTTGTGTAGCGTGTGGCAGAGAAGAAACAATCTATCATAGATTTTGGGGCTGTTTTCATTCATTGAAATTCTGGAAGATTATGCACTCGGAATTGGGGGTGCCGGTGGCGAACCCACCGGAGTCAGCTAGCCCTCAGAATGCATTATCAAGGTGGCTCCTGTCTTGGTTTGAGGAGGCGTCGGACGATGAGAGGGCGGTCATGGTTCAGGGGGTGTACGCACTCTGGCTGGCACGCAATAACGCAAGGGATGGACAGAGAATAGAAGATGCGGAAGATATTGCGAGAAGAGTGTTCCATCTGATGGGCGAGTGGCAATCCATTCATGGCCGCAAGAGCAAACAATCCAACCCAGCACCATGCGAGAAATGGAAACCGCCTGACGAGGGGTGGGTGAAAGCTAATGTTGATGCGGCAATTTCCAAAGTAGGAGAGGTTGGTGGTGCGGGCATTGTATTTCGGAATCAGGAGGGCGCCTTTCTGGGAGGGGCATGTCACATCTTCCCGCGGTGCCAGGATCCAGCAATGGCGGAGCTTTGGGCGTGTAGGAGAGCAGTGCAACTTGCTGTTGACCTTAATGTACATAATCTGCATGTAGAGATGGACTGTCGCGAAATCGTATGCAAGCTACAGGGTCTGGAAAAGGACCTGTCGTCGTTGGGACCTGTCATCGAAGAAGTTAAGAAGCTGCTGGCAACGCGTGGAAGCTGGAGGGTTACATGGGCTCGTCGATCAGCAAATAAAGTGTCACATCTGTTAGCTAGAGAGGGTGTCGCACATAATTTATGTAAGGTCTGGTTACAATCTCCACCTGACTGTATTTTGAGTGTTATCTCGGATGAAATCCCAGTTTGGGAAGTTTGATTAATATTTGAAGTAAGGTTCAAAAAAAGGAGGAGTTAGTTACAAAGTTAGAGAGCCACCGGTTCGTGCACTGAGAGGCGTGCCGGGGGCACTCAAGAGTAGGGGGGAGGGGATACTCAGCCCCACTACAGTGGTTTACAACGCGTCGATTACAGCTCGTAGCCCTTTGGCGCCGGCATTGGCCCAAGCGCGCACGTCATCTTGGATGGAGAAGAATAGGCGGCTGACCGAGGGTTGCCTTTGGTCGAAGATGCAGGCATTGCGGTGCTTCCAAATGGCCCAAGCGACCAGAGAGACGATCGATGCCAATGCTTTGCGGAGCGAGGAGGGGGCGGAGGTTGTTGCGCCTCGCCACCAATCGTAGAGGGTAAGGTTGCCGTCCGGTGGGTGGACGGTGAGTTTGCACCAAGCCAGGGTGTGGTGTCACACCTCACGAGAGAAGGCACAAGCAGCGAGTAGATGGTGGATGTCTTCAGTGCCCTGGTCGCAGAGAACGCACCTAGGGGGTGGTCCAAGCCTCGCTTTGCAAGTCTCTCAGTTGTCCAGCAGCGGGCAAGTTTCGCAAGCCACATGAAAAGCTTGGCGTTGGATGGTGCCCAGCCCTTCCAAGTCAGCCGCCAGTCCAGATCGGCGATGGAGCCATGGAAGAGTGCTCTGTAGCAAGATGAGGCCGAGTACGTTCCATGCTCGGTCTAGCGCCAGCGTATACGATCGGGGTTGGCGGAGAGGGACACATAAAGAAGGCACCTCCAAAGCTGGATGTACTCGACAGTGGTGGCCATGCCCGGCGCGCCACGAATGTCTCTGATCCATGCCCGGTTTAGGAGCGCCTCATGCACAAGGCGCGTGTTGCGGTGTCGTCTGGGCACGAGACTGATCAGGTTAGGTGCAAGCTCAGCAATAGACTTGCCATCAAGCCAATGGTCAGCCCAGAATCGGCAGGTTTGACCATTGCCGACATGCCAGGTGGTGGACGCACGGAAGATGTCGTGCACCGCTGCATCGTCCGGCAAGTGCAAGTGGTGCCAGGGCCGGGAAGGGTCGGTCATGCGTAGCCAGAGCCAACGAACTCGAAGAGATATACCCGTGCGTTGTATGTCTCGTATGCCTAGACCACCAAGATCAAGGGGGCGACACACCTTCCACCAGTTGACCGGGCAGTTACCCACTCGGGCTTCCGTCCTGCCGTGCCAGAGGAAGTCTCGATCAACCGGTTGACTAGCTTGAGGATGGAGAGTGCCAAAGCCATGGCCAGCAGCAGGTGGACCAGCATGGCGCTCAGGACATGACAGACGAGAGCAAGTCTCTCCTCACGGGAGAGAAGGCAGGCCTCCTAAGTGCCAAGGCGCTTAGTGTCACGTCCTCGATGCGGCTATACCTCCCACGTGTTGAAGCACGACTTAGAGGCATGACCGCATTGAAAGCAATGTCGCAAGTGAGGTAATCTTCACACAACCCATGTAATACATAAGGGAAAGAGATACATAGTTGGCTTACAATCGCCACTTCACACAATTACATGAATAAAGCATTACATCATCCAGATACAATCAAGGTCCGACTACAGAACCAAAATAAAAGAAGAACCCCAAATGCGACACGGTCCCCGATCGACCCCAACTGGGCTCCACTACTGATCAACTAGAACGAAACAACATAAAGGACAAGATCCTCATCGAGCTCCTTCTGAGCTTGGTTGCGTCATCTGCACGGACTCAACGGCACCTGCAAACTGGTTTTGGAAGTATCTGTGAGTCACGGGGACTCAGCAATCTCGCACCCTCGCGATCAAGACTATTTAAGGTTATGGGTAAGGTAAAAGGTATGAGGTAGAGCTGCAGCAAGCGACAAGCATATATGGTGGCTAACATACGCAAATGAGAGCGAGAAGAGAAGGCAAAGCACGGTCGATAAAAGTATGATCAAGAAGTGATCCTATAACAACCTACGTCAAGCATAACTCCAACACCGTGTTCACTTCCCGGACTCCGCCGGAAAGAGACCATCACGGTTACACACGTGGTTGATTCATTTTAATTAAGGTCAACTTCAGGTTTTCTACAACCGGACATTAACAAATTCCCATCTGCCCATAACCGCGGGCACGGCTTTCGAAAGTTCAAATCCCTGCAGGGGTGTCCCAACTTAGCCCATCACAAGCTCTCACGGTCAACGAAGAAATAGACCTCCTCCCGAGACATTCCGATCAGACTCGGTATCCCGGTACAACAAGACATTTCGACAGGGTAAAACTAAACCAGCAACACCGCTCGAATGTGCTGACAAATCCCGATAGGAGCTGCACATATCTCTTTCTCAGGGCACACTCAGATTGTCTTAGGTACGGGTAAGCCAGCCCAGAGTTGCCCCTGGTGGCCACCGGCAGCTGACAGGTGGACCAACACTCAGAGGAGCACTGGCCCGATGGGGTAAAATAATGATGACCCTTGAGTCCGTGAAACCCAAGGGAAAAAGAAGCTAGGTGGCGAATGGTAAAACCAATGTTGGGCATTGCTGGAAGAGCTTTACTTAAGACGAACTGTCAAGGGGTTCCCATAATAGCCCAACCGCGTAAGGAACGCAAAATCCGGGAACATAACACCGATATGACGAAAACTAGGGCGGCAAAAGTGGAACAAAACACCAGGCATAAGGCCGAGCCTTCCACCCTTTACCAAGTATATAGATGCATTAATTAAACAAGATATATTGTGATATCCCCATAAGTAAACATGTTTCAACAAGGAGCAAACTTCAATCTTCACCTGCAACTAACAACGCTATAAGAGGGGCTGAGCAAAGCGGTAACTGTTGGGGAACGTAGTAATTTCGAAAATTTTCCTACGCACACGCAAGATCATGGTGATGCACAGCAACGAGGGGGGAGAGTGTTGTCTACGTACCAACGCAGACCGACTGCGGAAGCGATCACTCAACGTAGAGGAAGTAGTCGTACGTCTCCTTCCCGATCCGACCGATCCAAGCACCGTTACTCCGGCACCTCCGAGTTCTTAGCACACGTTCAGCTCGATGACGATCCCCAGGCTCCGATCCAGCAAAGCTTCGGGGAGGAGTTCCGTCAGCACGACGGCGTGGTGACGATCTTAATGTACTAACGACGCAGGGCTTCGCCTAAGCACTACAACGGTACGATCGAGGTGGAATTTGGTGGCAGGGGGCACCGCACACGGCTAAGGAACGATCTCAAGAATCAAGTTGTGTGTCTTGGGGTGCCCCCTGCCCCCGTATATAAAGGTTGGAGGAGGGGAGCCGGCCGGCCAAGGGAGGGGAGGCGCAGGGGAGTCCTACTCCCACCGGGAGTAGGACTCCTCCCCCCAATCCTAATCCAATTAGGACTCCTGGGGGGAAAGAGAGAGAAGGGGGGCCGGCCCCTTATCCTATTCCTAATAGGACTTGAGGGGGGCGCCGGCCAGCTAGTGGGCTTCCCTTTTCTCTTTTCCACTAAGGCCCAATAGGCCCATTAGTCTCCCGGGGGGTTCCGGTAACCCTCCCGGTATTCCGGTAAAATCCCGATTTCACCCGGAACACTTCCGATGTCCAAACATAGGCTTCCAATATATCAATCTTTACGTCTCGACCATTTCGAGACTCCTCGTCATGTCCGTGATCTCATCCGGGACTCCGAACAACCTTCGGTACATCAAAATGCATAAACTCATAATAACTGTCATCGTAACGTTAAGCGTGCGGACCCTACGGTTCGAGAACAATGTAGACATGACCGAGACACGTCTCCGGTCAATAACCAATAGCGGGACCTGGATGCCCATATTGGCTCCTACATATTCTACGAAGATCTTTATCGGTCAGACCGCATAACAACATACGTTGTTCCCTTTGTCATCGGTATGTTACTTGCCCGAGATTCGATCGTCGGTATCCAATACCTAGTTCAATCTCGTTACCGGCAAGTCTCTTTACTCGTTCCGTAATACATCATCTCACAACTAACATATTAGTTGCAGTGCTTGCAAGGCTTATGTGATGTGCATTACCGAGAGGGCCCAGAGATACCTCTCCGACAATCGGAGTGACAAACCCTAATCTCAAAATACGCCAACCCAACATCTACCATTGGAGACACCTGTAGTACTCCTTTATAATCACCCAGTTACGTTGTGACGTTTGGTAGTACCCAAAGTGTTCCTCCGGTAAACGGGAGTTGCATAATCTCATAGTTATAGGAACATGTATACGTCATGAAGAAAGCAATAGCAACATACTAAACGATCGGGTGCTAAGCTAATGGAATGGGTCATGTCAATCAGATCATTCAACTAATGATGTGACCTCGTTAATCAAATAACAACTCTTTGTTCATGGTTAGGAAACATAACCATCTTTGATTAACGAGCTAGTCAAGTAGAGGCATACTAGTGACACTCTGTTTGTCTATGTATTCACACATGTATTATGTTTCCGGTTAATACAATTCTAGCATGAATAATAAACATTTATCATGATATAAGGAAATAAATAATAACTTTATTATTGCCTCTAGGGCATATTTCCTTCAGTCTCCCACTTGCACTAGAGTCAATAATCTAGTTCACATCGCCATGTGATTTAGCAGCAATAGTTCACATCACCATGTGATTAACTCCCATAGTTCACATCGTCATGTGACCAACACTCAAAGGGTTTACTAGAGTCAGTAATCTAGTTCACATCTCTATGTGATTAACACCCCAAGAGTACTAAGGTGTGATCATGTTTTGCTTGTGAGAGAATCTTAGTCAACGGGTCTGCCACATTCAGATCCACATGTATTTTGCAAATTTCTATGTCAACAATGCTCTGCATGGAGCTACTCTAGCTAATTGCCCCCACTTTCAATATGTATCTAGACCGAGACTTAGAGTCATCTAGATTAGTGTCAAAACTTGCATCGGCGTAACCCTTTACGACGAACCTTTTTATCACGTCCATAATCGAGAAACATATCCTTATTTCACTAAGGATAATTATGACCGATGTCCAGTGATCTACTCCTAGATCACTATTGTACTCCCTTGCCAAATCAGTGCAGGGTATACAATAGATCTGGTATACAGCATGGCATACTTTATAGAACCTATGCCCAAGGCATAGGGAATGACTTTCATTCTCTTTCTATCTTCTGCCGTGGTCGGGCTTTGAGTCTTACTCAACTTCACACCTTACAATACAGGCAAGAACTCTTTCTTTGACTGCTCCATTTCGAACTACTTCAAAATCTTGTCAAGGTATGTACTCATTGAAAAAACTTATCAAGCGTCTTGATCTATCTCTATAGATCTTGAAGCTCAATATGTCAGCAGCTTCACCGAAGTCTTTCTTTGAAAAACTCCTTTCAAACACTCCTGTATGCTTTACAGAATAATTCTACATTATTTCCGATCAACAATATGTCATTCACATATACTTATCAGAAATGATGTAGTGCTCCCACTCACTTTCTTGTAAATACAGGCTTCACCGCAAGTCTGTATAAAACTATATGCTTTGATCAACTCATCAAAGCGTATATTCCAACTCCGAGATGCTTGCACCAGTCCACAGATGGATCGCTGGAGCTTGCACATTTTGTTAGCACCTTTCGGATTGACAAAACCTTCTGGTTGCATCACATACAACTCTTCTTTAACAAATCCATTAAGGAATGCAGTTTTGTTTATCCATTTGCCAGATTTCATAAAATGCGGCAATTGCTAACATGATTCGGACAGACTTAAGCATAGATACGAGTGAGAAAAACTCATCGTAGTCAACACCTTGAACTTGTCGAAAACCTTTTGCGACAATTCTAGCTTTGTAGATAGTAACACTACTATCAGCGTCCGTCTTCCTCTTGAAGATCCATTTATTTTCTATGGCTTGCTGATCATCGGGCAAGTCAACCAAAGTCCATACTTTGTTCTCATACATGGATCATATCTCAGATTTTATGGCTTCAAGCCACTTTGCGGAATCTGGGCTCACCATCGCTTCTTCATAGTTCGTAGGATCATCATGATCTAGTAGCATGACTTCCAGAACAGGATTACCGTACCACTCTGGCGCGGATCTTACTCTGGTTGATCTACGAGGTTCAGTAGTGTCTTGTTCTGAAGTTTCATGATCATTATCATTAGCTTCCTCACTAATTGGTGTAGGAGTCACAAGAACAGATTTCTGTGATGAACTACTTTCCAATAAAGGAGAAGGTACAATTACCTTATCAAGTTCTACTTTCCTCCCACTCACTTCTTTCGAGAGAAACTCCTTCTCCAGAAAGTTTCCGAATTTAGCAACAAAAGTCTTGCCTTCGGATCTGTGATAGAAGGTGTATCCAATAGTTTCCTTTGGTTATCCTATGAAGACGCACTTCTCCGATTTGAGTTTGAGCTTATCAGGATGAAACTTTTTCATATAAGCATCGCAACCCCAAACTTTAAGAAACGACAGCTTAGGTTTCTTGCCAAACCATAGTTCACACGGTGTCGTCTCAACGGACTTAGATGGTTCCCCTTTTTTTAACGTGAATGCAGCTGTCTCTAATGCATAACCCCAAAACGATAGTGGTAGATCAGTAAGAGACATCATAGATCGCACTATATCTAATAAAGTACGGTTATGACGTTCGGACACACCATTACACTATGGTGTTCCTTGTGGCGTGAGTAGTGAAACTATTTCACATTGTTTTTAACTGAAGGCCAAACTCGTAACTCAAATACTCTTCTCTACGATCAGATCGTAGAAACTTTATTTTCTTGTTACGATGATTTTTCACTTCACTCTGAAATTCTTTGAACTTTTCAAATGTTTCAGACTTATGTTTCATCAAGTAGATATACTCATATCTGCTCAAATCATCTGTGAAGATCAGAAAATAATGATACATGTCGCGAGCCTCAATATTCATCGGACCACATACATCAGTATGTATGATTTCCAACAAATCTGTTGCTCGCTCCATTGTTCCGAAGAACAGAGTCTTAGTCATCTTGCCCATGAGGCATGGTTCGCAAGCATCAACTGATTCATAATCAAGTGATTCTAAAAGCCCATCATCATGGAGTTTCTTCATGCGCTTTACACCAATATGACCTAAACGGCAGTGCTACAAATTAAGTTGCACTATCATTATTAACTTTGCATCTTTTGGTTTCAATATTATGATTATGTGTATCACTACGATCGAGATCCAACGAACTATTTTCATTGGGTGTGTAACCATATAAGGTTTTATTCATGTAAACAGAACAACAGTTTATTCTCTTACTTAAATGAATAACCGTATTACAATAAACATGATCAAATCATATTCATGCTCAACGCAAACACCAAATAACACTTATTTAGGTTCAACACTAATCCCAAAATTATAGGGAGTGTGCGATGATGATCATATCAATCTTGGAACCACTTCCAACGCACATCGTCACTTCACCCTTAACTAGTCTCTGTTTATTCTGCAACTCCCGTTTCGAGTTACTAATCTTAGCAACTGAACTAGCATCAAATACTGAGGGGTTGCTATAAACACTAGTAAAGTACACATCAATAACATGTATATCAAATATACTTATGTTCACTTTGCCATCCTTCTTATCCGCCAATCACTTGGGGTAGTTCCGCTTCCAGTGACCAGTCCCTTTGCAGTAGAAGCACTTTGTCTCAGGCTTAGGACCAGACTTGGGCTTCTTCACATGAGTAGCAACTTGCTTGCCGTTCTTTTGAAGTTCCCCTTCTTCCCTTTGCCCTTTTTTGTCAACCATCAACACTTGATGTTTTTCTTGATTTCTACCTTCGTTGATTTCAGCATCACGAAGAGCTTGGGAGTTGTTTCCGTTATTTCTTGCATATTATAGTTCATCACGAAGTTCTACTAACTTGGTGATGGTGACTAGAGAATTCTGTCAATCACTATTTTATCTGGAAGATTAACTCCCACTTGATTCAAGCGATTGTAGTACTCAGACAATCTGGGCACATGCTCACTAGTTGAGCGATTCTCCTCCATCTTTCAGCTATAGAACTTTGTTGGAGACTTCATATCTCTCAACTCGGGTATTTACTTGAAATATTAACTTCAACTCCTGGAACATCTCATATGGTCCATGACGTTCAAAACGTCTTTGAAGTCCCGATTCTAAGCCATTAAGCATGGTGCACTAAACTATCAAGTAGTCATCATATTGAGCTAGCCAAACGTTCATAACGTCTGCATCTGCTCCTGCAATAGGTCTGTCACCTAGCGGTGCATCAAGGACATAATTCTTCTGTGCAGCAATGAGGATAAACCTCAGATCACGGATCCAATCCGCATCATTGCTACTAACATCTTTCAATACAATTTTCTCTAGGATCATATCAAAATAAACACAGGGAAGCAACAACGCGAGCTATTGATCTACAACATAATTTGCAAAATACTACCAGGACTAAGTTCATGATAAATTTAAGTTCAATTAATTATATTACTTAAGAACTCCCACTTAGATAGATATCCCTCTAATCCTCTAAGTGATCACGTGGTCCAAATCAACTAAACCATAACCGATCATCACGTGAGATGGAGTAGTTTTCAATGGTGAACATCGTTATGTTGATCATATCTACTATATGATTCACGCTCGACCTTTCGGTCTCCGTGTTCCGAGGCCATATCTGCATATGCTAGGCTCGTCAAGTTTAACCTGAGTATTCTGCGTGTGCAAAACTGGCTTGCACCCGTTGTAGATGGACGTAGAGCTTATCACACCCGATCATCACGTGGTGTCTCAGCACGACGAACTTTGGCAACGGTGCATACTCAGGGAGAACACTTCTTGATAATTTAGTGAGAGATCATCTTATAATGCTACCGTCAATCAAAGCAAGATAAGATGCATAAAAGGATAAACATCACATGCAATCAATATAAGTGATATGATATGGCCATCATCATCTTGTGCTTGTGATCTCCATCTCCGAAGCACCGTCATGATCACCATCGTCACCGGCGCGACACCTTGATCTCCATCGTAGCATCATTGTCGTCTCGCAAATCTTATGCTTCCACGACTATTACTACCGTTTAGTAATCTAGTAAAGCATTACATCGCGATTGCATTGCATACAATAAAGCGACAACCATATGGCTCCTGCCGGTTGCCAATAACTTGGTTACAAAACATGATCATCTCATACAATAAAATCAGCATCATGCCTTGACCATATCACATCACAACATACCCTGCAAAAACAAGTTAGACGTCCTCTACTTTGTTGTTGCAAGTTTTACGTGGCTGCTACGGGTTTAAGTAAGAACTCATCTCACCTATGCATCAAAACCACAACGATAGTTCGTCAAATAGACTCCGTTTTAACCTTCTCAAGGACCGGGCGTAGTCACACTTGGTTCAACTTAAGTTGGAGAGACAGTCTTCCGCAAGCCATCTATGTGCAAAGCACGTCGAGGGAACCGGTCTCGCATAAGAGTACGCGTAAGGTTGGTCCGGATCGTCTCAACCAACAATACCGCCGAACCAAAGTATGACATGTTGGTAGGCAGTATGACTTGTATCGCCCACAACTCACTTGTGTTCTACTCGTGCATATAACATCAAACCATAAAACCTAGGCTCGGATGCCACTGTTGGGGAACGTAGTAATTTCGAAAATTTTCCTACGCACACGCAAGATCATGGTGATGCACAGCAACGAGGGGGGAGAGTGTTGTCTACGTACCAACGCAGACCGACTGCGGAAGCGATCACTCAACATAGAGGAAGTAGTCGTACGTCTTCTTCCCGATCCGACCGATCCAAGCACCGTTACTCTGGCACCTCCGAGTTCTTAGCACACGTTCAGCTCGATGACGATCCCCGGGCTCCGATCTAGCAAAGCTTCGGGGAGGAGTTCCGTCAGCACGACGGCGTGGTGACGATCTTGATGTACTACCGACGCAGGGCTTCGCCTAAGCACTACAACGGTACGATCGAGGTGGAATTTGGTGGCAGGGGGCACCGCACACGGCTAAGGAACGATCTCAAGGATCAAGTTGTGTGTCTTGGGGTGCCCCCTGCCCCCGTATATAAAGGTTGGAGGAGGGGAGCCGGCCGGCCAAGGGAGGGGAGGCGCAGGGGAGTCCTACTCCCACCGGGAGTAGGACTCCTCCCCCCAATCCTAATCCAATTAGGACTCCCGGGGGGGAAAGAGAGAGAAGGGGGGCCGGCCCCTTATCCTATTCCTAATAGGACTTGAGGGGGGCACCGGCCAGCTAGTGGGCTTCCCGTTTCTCTTTTCCACTAAGGCCCAATAGGCCCATTAGTCTCCCGGGGGGTTCCGGTAACCCTCCTGGTATTCCGGTAAAATCCCGATTTCACCCGGAACACTTCCGATGTCCAAACATAGGCTTCCAATATATCAATCTTTACGTCTCGACCATTTCGAGACTCCTCGTCATGTCCGTGATCTCATCCGGGACTCCGAACAACCTTCGGTACATCAAAATGCATAAACTCATAATAACTGTCATCGTAACGTTAAGCGTGCGGACCCTATGGTTCGAGAACAATGTAGACATGACCGAGACACGTCTCCGGTCAATAACCAATAGCGGGACCTGGATGCCCATATTGGCTCCTACATATTCTACGAAGATCTTTATCGGTCAGACCGCATAACAACATACGTTGTTCCCTTTGTCATCGGTATGTTACTTGCCCGAGATTCGATCGTCGGTATCCAATACCTAGTTCAATCTCGTTACCGGCAAGTCTCTTTACTCGTTCCGTAATACATCATCTCACAACTAACATATTAGTTGCAGTGCTTGCAAGGCTTATGTGATGTGCATTACCGAGAGGGCCCAGAGATACCTCTCCGACAATCGGAGTGACAAACCCTAATCTCAAAATACGCCAACCCAACATCTACCATTGGAGACACCTGTAGTACTCCTTTATAATCACCCAGTTACGTTGTGACGTTTGGTAGTACCCAAAGTGTTCCTCCGGTAAACGGGAGTTGCATAATCTCATAGTTATAGGAACATGTATACGTCATGAAGAAAGCAATAGCAACATACTAAACGATCGGGTGCTAAGCTAATGGAATGGGTCATGTCAATCAGATCATTCAACTAATGATGTGACCTCGTTAATCAAATAACAACTCTTTGTTCATGGTTAGGAAACATAACCATCTTTGATTAACGAGCTAGTCAAGTAGAGGCATACTAGTGACACTCTGTTTGTCTATGTATTCACACATGTATTATGTTTCCGGTTAATACAATTCTAGCATGAATAATAAACATTTATCATGATATAAGGAAATAAATAATAACTTTATTATTGCCTCTAGGGCATATTTCCTTCAGTAACATAGCCAAACAACGGTTTGCTAGGACAAGGTGGGTTAGAGGCTTGGTTCAACAATATGGGAGGCATGATAAGCAAGTGTTAGGTATCGCAGCATAGGCATAGCAAAAGAGCGAGCAACTAAGCAAGCAAAGATAGAAGTGATTTCGAGGGTATGATCATCTTGCCTGAAATCCCGCAAGGAAGAAGAACGAGTCCATGAAGAACACAAACGGAACATAGACGAACGGATCCTCACACACACGACGTTATCGGAACCAACCCGAAGAAGCAACACCGGAAAGAAGCAAACAACATAGTAAACAACCAACACATAAACATGACATGATGCACAACCAAGTATGATGCATGTCCGGTTTAATTAGGCATGGCATGGCAAAGTGCACAAGCAATCCTACAAATTAAGTGGAGCTCAATATGCAACGAGTTGCATATTGACGAAACACCACATGACTTATTTAGTTCTCTCTCGTTTAGGTACTCAACAATATTCAATGTTGTTTAGCATGGCAAGGGGTGAAGCAAAACAAAACTACCTATCTAGGCAAGTTTAAATGAGGCCGGAACAACAAAACAACAAGTCCAGAAACTCCTCATATGCATATATTAGGTTTGGTCCTGTTCTGCCCTAAACATAATTTTATAGTTGTTAAACATGCAAAGTGAAGCCACCATGTTAAACTAGGCATTTTCCTACCCCATTTACATATAAAGTTTATTAAAATCCAAGCTACGGTTATTTAGTTACGAATTAAAGCATTTTAGCATGGCATAGGTGTAAATTTAACCGAACATCATTTTAAATATTTTAAACATGGATGAAAATGACATATTATGAAACTAGATGCAATTCTAAGCAAGTTTCATATATAAATAATTTTAATCCGATGCACGGTTCATGAGTTATTAAATGCATGAACTCTAGGGACTTTTCTGTAAAACAGGCGTTCTCTGGAATAATAGACAAAATCGTCCAGAGGAAAAAAACATGACATGGGCCAAAACTGTTGGGCCAGATGCACAGGGGACTGGAGGGAGGGGCTGCTCACCCACGGGCCATGGCCCAGGTCGGGGGAGAGGCTTGGCAGGTCGGGCGCTTAGCGCGCTGGGCCTTGGCGCGGGATGCGTCCCACACGCGCGGTCAACGGATCGAAGCAGCGCGACGAAGGACGTCGAGAACGGCGAGTCCAGCAGAGCAGCTCCGGCGGCGACGCTACGTCGACGCGAGGAACAGCGGGGAGGCCGGGAACGGGCGCAGAACCGACGGATCCGGAGTGGAGGAGGCCGGATCTGGCTCTGGGGGTCCATTTCCGGCGACGGCGAGGATGGGAAGCTCCGGGCGGCGGCGATCCCTGGTGATGGGATCCTGTGGGGGAGAGAGAGATCGTGAGGGAGATGGAGGAGAGGTAAGGAAGGAAGGAGGAGAGGCAGGGGCGGCGCAACCTGGCCGGAGGTGGTCGCCGGCAGTGACTCCGGCGAGTCGGCGGGAAGGAGCAGACGGCGAGGTCGAGGTCGAGGGGCTCCTCCCCTCTGTCCAGATCGGGAGCGATGGAACGGGAGATGCGGGGCTGCGACCGTGTGGGCCTGGGCGGGCCACGGCGGAGTGGGGAGCCCGGGGCCACGTGGCCAGCTTTGGTTGGCCGCGGGTGCTGCTGGAGCGGCGGCTGGCCACTGGCAGCGCGCCAAGTGGCAGGGACGAGGTGGCCGGCGGTGGAAATAGAGGAGAGGAGGTGGGAGGCGGCTGGCTGATGATTGGGGCGCGGATTTCGAGGAGGAGGAAGGAGAAGGCCCAAAATGGCATGGAGGTGGGTCTATATAATGTAAGGGGGCTAGGGTTAGGGGGTTTGAGGTCGTTTCGGAGCCGTTCGATCTCGATCGGACGACTCCGGATACGAGGAGGGGTAGATTGAAGCGTCTGGGTTGTGCAGAAGGCCTCGGGCAGAGATGAGAGAAGAGAAATAAGGCTCGGCGACTGTTTCCGGAGACCGAAAACGTCCGACGTTAGACCGGCTATATTGCCGCTATAGTTTAACGGTTGGGCTATCAAACGAGCTCCGAATATGATGAAACTTGGCAGGCCACCTACTAACAACATAACAACACCACATGCCAACTTTCATCCCATTCCGAGAACATTTTCCGGCCACTTATAAAATACTATTTTGGACATGCCGCGGGCGCGTGCAAGTGTGTCTGGGCTCGGACAACGGAAAGAACGGGGAGACCCGGACGGATGCAAGTTTTGAAAACATGATGATGCAATGCACATGATGACATGACAAGATGCAACACGCAAGCAAATGACATGGCAACGATGGCGAATAACTGGAGGACACCTGACACATCGGTCTCGGGGCGTCACACTTAGCCATCCTGTCAACGAGGGGTAGTAGTGCCGAAAAAGGGATATTCCTGGTAGAGAGGGGGAGGCCGAGGTAGCTGATGGCGAAGGCTGTGGTAGGGCAGGAGAGCGCCTCGACAGGCATGGCGGTGGTCTCAGGCGCACAACAGATTGGCGTCACCGAGCATTTGGCAAAGTTGTTCTTGAGGCCGGAAGCGAGGCCAAACACTTTGAGGATTCCCTGGATTGCCAGAAGGTCAAGCTTGTCGGGGTGGCAGAAGAGGACGACGTCGTCCGCAAAGAGAGAAATGCTGGGGATGGCACGTCTGCTGGTGAGTTTGTGGAGAATGCCACGACTAGTGGCTTTTTGAACCAGGGTGTTGAGCACATCAATGGCGAGGACAAAAAGCATGGGTGAGATGGGGTCACCCTGCCTCAGCCTGCTAGCATGGTCCACAGGCGGTCCCGGGGTTCCGTTGATGAGAACTCACGTCGAGGAAGTCGAGAGGAGTATGGCCACCCAGGAACACCACCTCGGCCCGAAGCCAAGCTGCCAAAGGACGTTGAATAAGAACGGCCAAGATACTGTGTCGAATGCTCGGGCGATATCTAGTTTGAGAAGCACCCGGGGGGCCTTGAGGTTGTGCAAAAGCCGAGCGGTTTGCTGTACAAGCATGAAGTTATCATGCACACCGCGGCCGGCGATGAAGGCACTTTGATTAGTCAAAACGATGTCACCAAGATGAGGGGCTAGCCTCAAGGATAAGACCTTCGCGAACAGCTTCGCCAGCAGGTGGATCAGGCTGACGGGGCGGTAGTCATAGAGCGAGGACGCATCGGCCTTCTTAGGTAGAAGCGTAAGAAGTACTTCATTAAGCTTATGAACCCACGACTGTTCATCGGGTAGAGTTTGTGAAAGACATCGCAGATGTCATGCTTGACAACGTCCCAACAGGCGTGAAGAAATTCCGCGGTGAAACAATCGGGCCCGGAGGCTTGCCAGCCGGTAATCGCTTAACGGCCTCCCAGATCTCAGATTCAGAGAAAGGCGCATCAAGGCCGGACATGTTGAAGGTTTGGTGGTCGATGGCCTGGAGATCAATAGATAGGCTGCGCTGCTCATGAGAGCCGAAGATTGAAGAGAAGTGCTCGAAGGCCATACGGGCCATGTCAGCATGGTCAGAGACCGGGTTGCCATCGCTTTGCAATTGGAAGATGTGGTTTTTATGCCGCCGGTGAGCCGCGTGGATTTTGAGGAAGGTGGTGCTCGTGTCGCCTTCCCGGAGCCATCTGAACCTCGCGTGTTGCCTCGCGATGGATCTCTCGAGGGAGGCTAGTCCAAGGTAAGCACACTTGAATTTACGACATAGCCAGGCCTCGGCATCGGAGAGGGGCGCATATCCTGGGCGGCGTCGAGGCGTGCAATGATTTCTCTGGCGAGGAGCAATTGAAGAGAGACGTCGCCAATTCTCTTCGCGCCCCAGCTTTGCAAGCTCCGGGCGGTAGCTTTGAGCCTGATGAAGATACGACTGAAGGGGTCTGGGTCCGGAGTCGTGCTGTTCCAAGCCTCCGAGACAACTTCCTGGACGCCATCCCATTTTACCTGGAAGCTCTGAAAATGGAAGCCACCATCACCATGCTCTACGTCGACATGCTCTCGGCCACCATCACCATCCTCTCGACCACCATCACCCTCACCACCACCACCATCACCATGACCACCATCATCATGACCATCACCACCACCCCATCGCCCACCACCAACATTCCGAAGAGAGGCCAAGATTTCTCCACGAGTGAGCTCCCAATACTTTCTTGCGGTTTCACGGTCTTGGTCTGATTTGTTCCGATCGTTGCATCCATAGAGATGGCACACCAAGCATCGCAAATCGCAATGTCTTCCTTTTGGTCGTAGTTTTGGGTGCATGTCCTTGCGCCCTTGATGCTTGCTTCGGTCACCTTCACCACCTCCTCCTCGGCCACCACCTCCTCCTCGGCCACCACCTCCACCACCTCCTCCTCGGCCTCCTTCATGTCTTGGGTGGCCGAATGATCCCAAAACGAGTCATCATAGTTGAGATCATGAAGGCCAACGGTGGCCGAGGACTCCAATGATGCGAGGAATTCGGCCGTGTCCATCTCGGTTCTACAATGTCAAAGCAAGCACTATAAACCATCACTATCGAGCACTAACATTCACTATCAAATTCCAAGGGGACACGAGGCTTTTACCTTGTTGGCATTTCATTGAGCACTTGGCGGCCGCGATTTTTGTTGCCGACTGCGGCCGCCACTCGCGCCGGAGCAGTCGCCGTAGGGGGAGCCGGAGTTGCCGCACGAGGCGTAGGCCTTGGACAAGGCTGCGTCGCGGTCTTCTTCGTCTTCTTCTTGGTGGCCGCCTCGGCGAGCTTTCGAGCCCGTTTGCCTCTAGTAGATGCGGCAGGAAGGCGGCGTGCCGTTGCCGGAGACGCAGTGGCCACGCCGGATACCATTGGCGCGGTTGGAGGCGTCGCTTGGACCCGGTGGTTCTTTTTCATCCCCAAGCTTTTTTTGTCACCGCCAGTGACGCTTGGGTGGATTCCGGCAGCAATTTGCTAGCGCCGACGACCGGCGGGGGGTGTTGGCTACCAATTCCGACAGGCTCGGAGGTCACCGATGGCGGCGGGGGCAGGAGGCAGCGCGGTGCGGGAGGAGAGTGAGCTTTACTTGGCCACCCAAAGTTGGAGTATATTTAGGGAAATTTTGGAGGGGAATAGGGAGAGTAAAAAAAATACTCCCTTAATGGTTTTATGGGATCGGCTAGGTCCGCCGTAAGGGAGTAAACCGAAAATTTTACTCCCTTATAGCCTTTTAGGGGATCAGGTCATGAAGGGGCGCTATTTTCCTGATTGTGAGTTCATGGATGCTTCTCTTCCAAAGTTTGCTTCGGCGATATGGCGAGCAATTGTGGCAGGAAAGGAGGCGCTCACAGCAGGCCTGACAAAAAGGGTGGGCGATGGCACTACCATCTCTATTTGGGATGATCGCTGGATTCCGGGTCTCTCTGCTTTGTCCCCCACGATGGTACCGGGGGTGCGACTCTTGCTACTGTCGATCAACTCATTGACACTGGAAATTGGACATGGCGAACAGAGTTGATTAGAAGGTTCTTTATCCCACCAGAAGCTGAAGCCATATTGAATATTCCTTTGCGCTCCGGTGGTGGTGATGATTTTCTTGCTTGGGCCCATGAACGAAGTGGTATCTACTCTGTTAAAAGTGCGTACCGTGCTCTGGTGACTCGTAAAGAGCTTGCTGCTCTAGAGGAAGGGACGGCTACAAATACTTCATAGACCGAAGAACAGATGTGGAAGAAACTATGGAAGCTCAAGGTTTTGCCGAAGGTGCGTGTATTCTGGTGGCGAGTTGTCCGGGGTATCCTACCAGATGAATGTACCCTCCGGCGTCGTCATATTAAAGTCATCAGTCGATGCAATGTTTGTCTTGCGATGGATGAGGATCTGATGCATGCTTTAGTGCATTGCTCTCATGCCAAGTTGTTTTGGGAACAAGCAAATGAGTTCTTCGGTATTCAAAGACCCCGATTGCACCCAAGTACATGGTCCCAGGATATTTTATGTGATGGAAATTTCTCTGACAGTGAGAGAGCTGTGATGATCTCCGTTATGTGGTCCATATGGCATTCAAGAAACAGGGTTACCCATGACAATGATCAGCTCGACCGGGAGGATCTGGCACTGCTTGATATACCCCAGTCTCATGCTATTATTCTGCCAGGGCATGGCTGGGTACCGCCGGACGTTGGGTTCGTTAAGATCAATACGGACGCGGCTTTGAGCATGGAGTCGGACAAGGCTGGCGCAGGAGGAGTGGCACGCTCTAGCACTGCTCTACTTGGCGCGTGGAGTAAACCCCACTTGGGGGTATCTGATCCTTTCATTGGAGAGGCGATGGCACTGCGAGATGGGGTAATCTTTGCAAATCTACGTGGATTCTCACATGTGATCATGGAAACCGATTGCTTGGAGATTGTGGATCTCTGGAAATCTCGCCATTACAGGCTGTTTGTGGTGGCTCCAGTATTATTAGAGATTAGAGAGCTAGCTTCCTCGTTTTTTTTTTTTTGATATTCAACATGTAAACCGATCAGCCAATGTTCCGGCCCATCTCTGTGCAAAGCATGCTTGCACTCTAACGGTCACCGAGAGTTGGACTGGGTCGAGACCCTCTTTCCTGCTCACTAGCTTGCTAGCTGATGGTGCTAGGAGTGCTTTTGTTGAATAAAGCTCTCTGATTGGAAGCAAAAAAAAAAACCTCATACACCAATCAATGCAGTTAAACCTCCTAGTAAACCCTAGGTTTTTATTAGATCGGTTTTCCGTTGGTTATAGTCTCCGTACCAATCTCCAATTTTGTACCGTAGCTTCATTTTATTTTAATCGTGTCATTTGTCCAGGTATCCATCACTAGCACAAATTACATCGATGACAACAGATCACCCGATGAACCTCAAAGAGACGGATGCGAAATAACAAGCTTGGGCCCACCGAGGCGCCTGCCACATGGCAAAATCAGCCAATTTCAGAGGTTTCTTCATACCTGTCAACCAAATTCTCCTCATCTATCTGTATCTGTAACAAGGGTAAATCCCGAGAAGAGAAAAACAGGGAAGTCTCCTCCGGTCAGTCAGACAGACAGACAGAGAAATGTTTGGGTAGCAGTAACTGTTGTGTTGTCGATTTTGTATCAAGTACATGCTCTGTCAGGGCAGCCTGATTTTGTATCACAGCTTCGTTCCTGGCAGGGCAAGGTTTAGATCAGCAGGCCTATTTTCTTTGGTGAACATACACTCTCACAGCTCTTCAGTTACAGAGGCAGCTGGCAGGCAGTGGACTCTCCCCTTTCTGGGTTGGCTGCATTGCCTGCAAGTACAACTTGTTTCTTTCAGGGATAAAAGCTTAATAACACTGACTGCTGCTAAAAATTTATGTTGCCGCAACTGTGGATCACCCTGTCTCATAGTTTTCTTTTCGCTTTTTCCCCTTCCAGAAATAGAGATTAATTTCATCAAGTACCAAGAGAGAGAATATGACAGCAGGCAGGCACAGGGCTCAGAAGAAAGACAAGAGTTATTGCATATGACGGCATGGGCTTGACAATTAAAAAGGGGGTCTTACTGTGAAAAATCTAGAGGAGAATGGTGTCCCAGGCAAAGATGTAGCACCCTCAATAGTTTCCTTGTCAGCAAAAGTAACATGCGCAGTCCTGGAAACACCAAAGTGGATTATAACTTTTCTTTCAGAATTAAACAATATAAGGAGAGCTCGGGTAAACAGAGTCACAGCATGAAAATATATACCCTTCAGGGTGGCATTGCATAAAATGCATCGACATTGCTTTGTTCCTTGCCATGAAATGCACCTAAAACAATCATCCAGACGAAGACATGAATGAAAGGACAAAAAATACAGTGACGCCAGGAGAGAAGGAAAATAATTGGATAGTCCCTCTTTACACACATTTGTCAGGATATCAGTGCTAGAGTCAGCCTTGTCCATTGTGCTAGCAAGTGAACCTAAAGGAAGACAAAACTTGGTAAGATTTTAACTGTATCAGTGATTGATATATAAAGGATATTAGAAGTACAAAGATTGAGCTTGTAAACCAAAATATGAATTTAGTGAACAGATGATAAAAGATCCCCATGTCAAAATAAACAAATAAGTGAAAAGTATATATCACCCCCATGAACCGTGATACTCAATTTATTTAGCCCCGTAAGTATAAAACAAGTATCCTGCCCCACTGGTAAACATATAAACCAAGCGATGTAGAGTTGACCAAACACTATTGATAACTACCTTAGTATTAACATTGACGCAAAACTGACTCCTGAAAAGTAAGCATCTGCCAATGCTCTTAAAAAGCACTAGGTGCTAGGCGAGTGGCAAGTGAGCAGCAGAGCATCATCATAATAACACACATCAATAAGCTTTAAGACATGCTGACGTAGCACAGCTTTGTGCATCTCAAATGCTGTTTTCAGAGAAACAAGTGCCGAAAAAATCACTTTTGTATATCTTCAAAAGATGATAAAACATTTGCAACGCTATCAAGTGCATCAGAGTCCACACAGGAGAAATTAAATACAGTTCTACATAACTTCAACTTCTTAGAGAACATAGTTTTGGATTAACAATTTATATATGGTCAGTTTCTAGAAAAAGACTGCCATAAATTTTTGATGTCATGGCAGATCAATTGTCGGCAGCATTGACGTCAAACAGTGCCATGCTATCAAATGCACCATGAGGTTGTGATAAATCGAGGTAGAAATATTCTTGAGCCAGTTCCCATAAGGCCACCAGCATTTATTTCAGACAGGTTCCAAGTGAAAACCGTCTGAAACAAGCCCTAGCACTAATGGTCAGAAACAGAGGGGAATTAGCCCGAAACGGACCGGTTTCATATAACAGTGGAGAGTATTCCAATATAAAAAAGGAACTGAGATTTGACATGATACGGGACAATTCAGTAGGTAAATCCTGGTAAATTAACCAAGTGATGTCTAAACTTCCTAATGGGATGAAGTTAAATTAAAAATCATATATGTCTTTTTCTTTACGATGTCATCTCAAACCTTTGGTAAAGTCATAGAGGTTTTTGTATTTTGGATGTCATAGAGGTTCAAAATTAAATGACAAGAGTGTCATCACATCACAAATACAGCTGAGCAAATTTCTCAAGGAATAGCACACCTATGCACCATTATGTAACACTTCGCTAATAACCCGCCCTCCGCTGCAAACTTGTAAGGCACGCAAAGAAGCTGTTTTGAGAAATACGAGAATAACAAACCACCAGGCTCTCTCATTGTTTGCAACTACAGAACTGCCGACTTATTCATCAAGATTGAAGGTCTAGTTTCAGAAAAGATTAAGGTTGACTGCAGTACAGAGAGCCAACTTTCCACCCCTGTAACTATGTACAAATAGGATTTAAGGATAGCTATTTAATGGACACATAACATATGCTTCTCTTAGCTGATATCATTGAACTGAGTAAAGCACAACGGACTTCCTGTAACAACTACGTAGCTATTGCTGCACAGGAAGATCGAGACCATACAAAACCATCAACATAGTAATCACCTTTTCATTAAAGGTGGCAACCGAAATAGATTTTAAGAGTTACATGCATATCACTAAAACACAGTAATGTCATGTCACACAAACAGGTAGACCAATTTAATCAATAAAGCCAAGGTCTACCCTATGTTTCTTGAAAAGAAATTTGTTCCTGGTAAGGTAGGGAAGATGCAACAAGACAAGAACCATAGACAAACCCGACGTTTCACCAAATAATTACCTTGTGTACTCGAGTCAACACAGTGTCTTTGTTCATGCTCAGCAACCATTAACTTGGCCTTCTTATTGCGAGCATCCATTCTGTCAGTCTCTCTAGAGATGCCACGTCTTTTCATGATTTCGGGCACTTTGCCATTATCAGTTCCTAAGGCCACAGGCCACCTGCTTCTGGGCTCACCATAACAGAGCTCATCTGTGTTGGGAGTAATAGATTAATATCAAACAGTTAATTGTGCTTTTGTGTTCTGAGCTTTTGGCTATCCAGAGAACCCAAAAGGTATGATTAGTGGGACCATTTATTGCAAGTAAATCCGTTCAAATAGGTGGTACAAGTACTTTTGAGATTTCAGTATAGAAATTGCAGAATCAGGCAAGCTGCAGGAATATGACATGCTGTCCCTGACTCAATGCCATAACATTATGGGGGTATGGTACCATTCACATCTATCAGGCATGCATGCAACCAGGGTTGAAATGACATAGCAAATGATTTTATCATCGTTTCTTATTTGGATCATCATGCAACTTGAAAATGCAACAAGCCAAATAAGAAAGCCTTACAAGTTACAATTGGTTCTCTTTTTTGGAAGTTACATCAACCTTGAATTAGAAGCAGGTAAAAAAATGGTTAAAAAAGCATAGCATGCGATAAAAATATTCAGAAGACAAATATTAACACACATGTAACATGTAGAAACAACCCACTACTCTGCACCATGTAATCTAAAATACATGAAGGCATGGAACGTAAGACTTGCTTCTTTTATAGGGTATGATATAAAGTAGTTTAAAGTAGCTACAACATAAAAAATATTCTGAGAAGAATACACTGTCGGAGTATTGAGCTGAGATGCTGGTACAATTGCGTAAGAGAAGTGCTTGCCTTCGGTCCTTGAAGCTACACCAGATTTCCTCATGGAGAAACCACTGCCACCTATTGGGCTCTCATCTTTCTGTTCTAACTTAAAATCATTAAGTTAGCTACCTCAGTCTCACAATATACAAATGGAGGTGAAATTAAGATTAAAAGCATAGTACAGTGAATATTGACCTTCTGATGCAACTCCTCCCAATACCACAGGTCAGCGGTCGACCTTTCTGGACAAAAGATAAAGGTTGAAGCGGTGTGTTGCTGGGCCGCATTTTCTCCTTTAGCTAATTCAAGCCTCTCAAGACCATGATGCTCCTGTGGCATTACGGTCTTTCGATTAACCTGATCAACATGAGTCTGATCCAGCATTCAAATTACACTAGGCTAAAACTGTTGTTTTTGACTGTCTTTTATAGGGTATGATATAAAGTAGTTTAAAGTATTTGGTTGCTAATGTAAGTTTAGTTTAGACAGCATAATTAACATATGTCGTATGTTGACTAATGAATGTAAGAGAAAATAGAGTGAGGTGCTTACATTAGGAGCATTCCCAGGTCGGATTCCAGCAACCAGAAGATTTTTCTTGACATTCAGGTTCAGACTCTCACTAGATAACCCGCGTTGTACACCGGAAGTATCAGATAGTGCTACAGAATTTTTGCTGAGGTAACCCCAGAGCCGGCTTAGCCATATTAAGACCATCATGAGCTCAGGCCTTTCTGGAAAGGATCTCTTCTCCTGCAGATAAGAAATATTAGGTGAATAAGCAAAACACATCAACTTCTAAAGGTAAAGTTACCTGTTTGAAACATATCAACTATGTTATATGTTACCTGTTTCAATGGGTCAATAAGCCATTTCTCGGTGTGGTAAATAGAAGATCCATCGTGTTTGCCAACTTGATATGTAGTTCCTTTGGCATTAGCAGCTTCCAATTTTTGCTCATCCGTGAGTGCCTTACCCCTCTTCCCCTGATCAGGCTCCTCTCGGTTATATTTCATGGGGGGAGCATCCGAAAGCAGAAAGTGAGTAGGATACACCATTTTTCTTCTTAGTATCAGAACCGCCAATAAAACCTGGTACAAACTTCTTGGCGTCGTTCCTTTGACATGAAAAAATTCCTTGCCATCAAGCACAGCAATACCACATTTGGAAAGTTTCAAATAGTTCAGCACAAACGGCTCAAGATCAGCAGGAATCTTAACTGCCACATGCCCGCCATTGTCAACAGATAAAGACATATTTGTCCGATCAAATATATAGTTGATCCTTCCAGCTTCTGGACCATAAAGAATCAAGATTTGCCACTGCATAGGATCAGGTTCAGACTTGCTCTTTCCGGGAACAAAATCTCCTATTCCCTCTATTGCATTACACAGCTGCCATATTCCAATTTTGATTTTTGAAATATTTTCACCCTTTGTATAATTCCCATCATAGGCAAGAGTATATGTTCTTGCACTTCTGATATAATCTGGGGCAGATCCTTTTCTAGCAAATTGCAACACAGACTCAAGGCCATCACGAACATTACGGGTTATGGCACCTTCCACCCAACCACATTGTCCGTCGACGATCAAGCCAACAAGAAAATGTTTGTATCTATAATAGAATACAAATGTTCCCGTTGATCTGGTCACAAACGTGCGTTGCTTTGAACCAAACTCAAAACGTCGGTCGGAACCAACATATTGCCAGGATCTATAATGACCAATTGAAGCCACATAGTTTTTCTGAATTTTCTCTGGATCTGTGACATCAAAAATTACACTATCCTACATGGCATAAAAAAATTTAATTAAGATGCAAAATTCATAATATATCTGACTTTAGTTAGGCAAAACATGCAGCAGATTCAGTTAGCATGGTTCTTAAACACCCAGAAATCTTTCTCACTGCTAGCATATCGCCCTCAGAAATGAACATGGTTGCATAACCTTGAACAATCTAGAGTAATAGTTGATGCCAAGTTCATACCATATTTGTCTAACCAACCGAGTATATTTTGTGTGCTGAACACTATTGTGTGTTGCTATAGTGCCAGACATAAACACCCAACCAGAAAATACATAAGTGACAAGCATTTGGATAGGTAAAGAATATATACCACATACTATGAAGTGAGCAGCACATACTTCACGAAGGAAAAATACTAGATGCTTTTGTGGTAATGCAAAAGATCTCCATTTGTACAAAAATAGTAGACGATCAACATATGATAACGCTAGATCAATTTATTTAACTAAAAAAATCAATAAACTAGCATGCAAGCATTCAAAATGTGCAACAACAAAAAAATCCAGATTCTTACCGGGACTTCCTTGTCTTCAAGATTAGATGCTTCACTGTATTGTGGAAGATTGAATTCCAACTGCCTCATATAGCTTACCTTTTCCTCGTCACTCCAACCCTCAAAAAGATTAGTTGGCTCCTTTTTTTCACGCTCCTCACCGACCATAGTGTCAAACTTGAGGATCAGCTCCTGTTCATGGGCCATCTTCTAATTTTGAGGAATATCAATGAGCGAGGAAGTTGTATTACAATCCTTTTCCGGGCTGTAGCTGTTAGCACACCTGTAGCTATTAGCGCACCCGGTGGATTTAATAGAAGAAAGACATGGTTTAAGAAAACAAAATACAAAGAGTGAAAAGTATGGAAGATTTCATTGCTTCTGATTCAGTTTACATCCAAAAGGTGAAAAATAAGGAAGATTTCATTACTTCTGATTCAGTTTACATCCACAATACACTTACATAGCTCACAACGCAATACATACACAGACATTTGGACTACTTAAAGCAAATTACATAAACATGAACACCTCAAAACTTGTGGCCTTGTTCGTAACCCTTCCTTGATGATGCTCTATTCTCATATGTCACACCTGATAATTGAGATTATTAGTGCTACTTATAAAATATACCTTATTATAAATGCCTACTTATAAATTCTGTTATATCAAATTGATCAGAAATAAAAACAATTTTAACTCATCCATATATATCTCTTGCATATGTTGTTCATTGACTTGGAGAAGGCCTACGATAAGATACCGCGGAATGTCATGTGGTTAGCCTTGGAGAAACACAAAGTCCCACAAAGTACATTACCCTCATTAAGGACATGTATGCCAATGTTGTGACAAGTGTTCGAACAAGCGATGACAGCACTGATGACTTTCCAATTAAAATAGGACTGCAACAAGGGTCAGATTTGAGCCCTTATCTTTCTTTGGTGATGGATGAGGTCACAAGGGATATACAAGGAGATATCCCATGGTGTATGCTCTTTGTGGATAATGTGGTGCTAGTCGACGATAGTTGGGCAGGGGTTAATAGGAAGTTAGCTGTGGAGACAGACTTTAGAATCAAAAGGTTTTATGCTCAGTAGAACTCAAACTGGGTACATGAGATGCGGTTTCAGTCCTACTAACCACGAAGAGGAGGTGGGCAGGTGGTACCTTAGGGGTGTGTTAGGTTGGGGTGATGGGCTAGAACATGATATGTCTGTTCCGCACCTAGGCTCTATTCTTGTGTTTGGTTGTCCAAAGAAATGGAACACACTGATTTCCAAGAAGAGAATATGCCCTCTATACGCCGAACACAGTGATTCCTTCAAATCAGAGGAATGACATGAAACCTCACCGCAAAAAAAAGGAGGTTTACTGTTTTGTAGGTTAAGCTTAATTAAGAAGAACAGCATTAAATGATAGCTTGCAAATGAATAATAGTGCAATAAGTCTAAAGAACAATAAATAGTAGAAAGTTACCAAGTTCTCGGTCTCGTGTCCAAAGTGCTTGGTAGACAGAAGTTATGGTAGAAGTAGCAGTCAGGTTGTTGGAGTCAAGAGAAGAATTCCAGCTCAATCACTTTCAGTTTTCGTAGCAAAACAAATATATTTGGCAAGTTCTGCAAATGAACAATGGCAAGTCAGGGAATAATACTAAAATCACATTCCATGGAAATATATTTGTCTGAACAGATAACTGGATAACAAATGATCTACTGCTAAACAGTGGGTCAACAAATGTACAGGAAGTCAACAATTACAGCTGCATATATAAAGGGGAAAAGGAAAAGCTAAGACAGACGCACACACTCACTGATCCTAACTCTGTCCCTCGTCACCGGTCAAGCAAGCAATGAAGCACCAGGAAGGAACAGTACACACATTACAAGCTCCAGAAGAAGAGAGGAGACGGCTAAACCTCAGGACCAAGGTAATCAACCTCATCTTCTCTAAGTGGCTGGAGCTAGAAAATCCTGCTATCCTGGCAATGGCATCGGAGCCATCTGGCTCTTAAGCTTGAGAGCCCTCTTGTGCTCTAAATCATCTCTGGATAAGCATGTTTGTGCTTAATTGTTCTTCCTGTTAAGCTAAGTTTGCTTATAATTTAGCCCTATTCTTCTGAGTTATAGCCCTAACAGTGCTAAGAAGGACCCAGGGCCCGAGGTTTGTTGAGAAATGAAAGGGGATTTGGGTAAATTATGCAATTCCTAAGGTGTCAAATTCCTCAAGTTTTCCCGAAATTTGAAGCGAGGGCTATCGTATCATGCACTCAATCAGACGGGAATAAGGTGATTTGAAGTAACCGCAATTTTGCCCTTAAGCCCGAAACTCTAATGTGGAGAAATCCCCCAAAATTTCCCCATCTCTTAAGAACTCTAACCATGACTGAGTTATCGGTGGCGGAAGCTACCTCACGTTGAGGGTCTCGTCGTCGTCGCTGGCCATGACGGCGCCAGAGCAAGCCCCTCAGCTGCGCGGGTGTGCTCGGGTCCGCTGCGCCTCCTCGCTCGCTTGTCGGCGTTGGAGACCCGTCACCGTGCCGGTTTTGTAGGTTATAAGCTTAATTAAGAAGAACAGCATTAAATGATAGCTTGCAAATGAATAATACTGCAATAAGTCTAAAGAACAATAAATACTAGAAAGTTACCAAGTTCTCGGTCTGGTGTCCAAAGTGCTTGGTAGATAGAAGTTATGGTAGAAGTAGCAGTCAGGTTGTTGGAGTCAAGAGAAGAATTCCAGCTCAATCCCTTTCAGTTTTCGTAGCAAAACAAATATATTTGGCAAGTTCTGCAAATGAACAATGGCAGGTCAGGGAATAATACTAAAATCACATTCCATGGAAATATATTTTGTCTGAACAGATAATTGGATAACAAGTGATCTACTGCTAAACAGTGGGTCAACAGATGTACAGGAAGTCAACAATCACAGCTGCTACAGTAGGTTTGCTTGGCCTTGCCCCTGATCGGGGGATCATTTCTCACCCATTTGGTGTTGGTTCCCCTAGTGTACAGTGCATATATAAAGGGGAAAAGAAAAAGCTAAGACAGACACACACACTCACTGATCCTAACTCTCTCCCTGCTCACTGATCAAGCAATCAATGAAGCACCAGGAAGGAATAGTACACACATTACAAGCTCCAGAAGAAGACAGGAGACGGCTGAACCTCAAGACCAAGGTAATCAACCTCATCTTCTCCTCTAAGTGGCTCAAGTTTGAGCTAGACAATCCTGCTATCCTAGCAATAGCATGGGAGCCATCTAGCTCTTAAGCTAGAGAGCCCTCTTGTGCTCTAAATCATCTCTGGATAAGCATGTTTATGCTTTTGTGCTTAATTGTTCTTCCTGTTAAGCTAAGTTTGCTTTAATTTAGCCCTATTATTGTGAGTTGTAGCCTTAACAGTGCTAAGAAGGACCCAGGGCTTGGGGTTTGTTGAGAAATGAAAGGGGGTTAAGTTAAATTATGCTATTCCTAAGTTAAATCCCCCAAAACTCGAAACCCTAGATGTCAAATTCCTCGAGTTTTCCCCAAATTTGAAGCTAGGGCTATCGTATCATGCACTCAATCAGAGGGGAATAAGATGATTTGAAGTAACCGCAATTTTGCCCTTAAACCCGAAACTCTAATGTGGAGAAATCCCCAAAAATTTCCCCATCTCTTAAGAACCCTAACCATGACTGAGTTATCGGTGGCGGAAGCTACCTCACGTTGAGGGTCTCGTCGTCGTCGTCGTCGTCGTCGTCGCTGGCCACGACGGCGCCGGAGTAAGCCCCTCAGCTGCGCGGGTGTGCTCGGGTCCGCTGCGCCTCCTCGCTCGCTTGTCGGCGTTGGAGGCCCGTCGCCGTGCCGGTTTTGGACGCTCGTGCGCGTCCCCGTCCGCGCCCGCCTCGCGAAGGACACCGACGAGCACCAGTCGACGGAGCCGCGCGCTACCTTGATCTGCACGCGAATCCGACGAAAGGCGCCCACCGGCGTCGTTCTCTTCCGCCGCTGCTGCTGGCTTCACCGCCGCCTCTCTCTCTCTCTCTCTCTCTCTCTCTCTCTCCCGTTCGTCGCCGTCGCGGATGTGGGTGCGAGGAAGAGAGAGGAATGGAAAGGGGATGGGAACGGGCCACACCGCGCCCAACGGGCCCCCGGGAAGCTTGAGAGGAATTTCGGGCCGCCGGAAAAACAAATTACGGTAGCGTAGTAATGGGCCGAAGTCTAATTCTGAAAAACAAACAATTGATTTTTCCATCCCTAAAAAAATTCATTTTTCCTTTTTTATTTAGATCTATACAAGTGTTAGGGCTAATTTTTGCATTATTCATTATGCTTATTAACGCTAGGTAATTTCTCTAGTGTTTATATTCGTCATGTTCATGTTTATTTATTTTCCAATGCAATTTATTATGCTTAGTTGTTTTTTTCTATTGCAATGTATTGCTATGATGATTATTATCATCATGTTCCATTGTCTTTGCTGTGAAATTAAGTTTATAAATCCTCCAGTTAAGTGTGGATTCTATTCGTCATTCTGGCACCAGAGCTATTTGCCGAACATTTTGCCCACACAAATTTATTAATTATGTCCATTTCTAGCCAAAGTTGATACGGACCAGATTAATAAATGAAGTTTATGCATGATGACTTAATAAACTGTGGCTTGTATTTATTATTCTATCCAAAGGTGATTAATATATACATGTCCACAAACCTTTTGTTATTCTTATTCACTTCTAGCCAAAGATGATTTGAATTTGATCAATAAAAGATGCTTATGATTATGATGCCCACCAAGAACAAGAAAATCAGTAGGGTATTTTATTTTTCCACACAAGACTTCAACATCTCTAACAATCCCAATTGGTGATATTGTGTCTCTATTAGCAAGTTTAATAGTAACATCTATTTCTTCTATCTCTGCGGGTGCTATGTCTTTCATAATTTCTTGATATAAGGTATAAGGAATAACACTCACACTAGCACCTATATCACATAAACCATGATAACAGTGATATCTTATTTTAATTGAGATGACAGGCATGCCAACAATAGGTCTATGTTTATCTTTCTTATCATGTTTGGCAATTCTAGCAGCTTCTTCACAGAAGTAAATAACATGCCCATCCATATCTTCTTTCAAGAGATTTTTAACCATAGCAATACTAGGTTCTACTTTAATTTGCTCATCAAGTTTAGGTGTTCTAATATAGCTTTTGTTAACCACAGTTGAAACTTTAGCATGTTCCTTTATCCTAACAGGGAAAGGTGGTTTCTCAATATAAGCAGAAGGAACAACTAGATCAACATTATAAAGTATAGTTTCTTCTTTAACTGGTACCGGTTCTTTAATTTCTTTTTTAATAGGTGGGTGATATTTAAACCACTTCTCTTTAGGGAGTTCAACATGAGTAGCAAATGATTCACAAAAGAAGGCTACTATCTCAGAGTCTAAACTTTTGAAAAGCATCGGTATCCATAAAAGATTTAACACAATCATACTCAAGTTTAATACCTGACTCTTTACCTTTGTCGAGTTTCCAATCTTCAGAGTTGTGTTTAATTCTTTCCAAAAGATCCCACCGGAATTCAATAGTCTTCTTCATAAAAGAACCAACACAAGAAGTATCAAGCATGGTTTGATCATTACGACAAAGCCGAGCATACAAGTTCTGAATAATAATTTCTCTTGAGAGCTCATGATTGGGGCATGAATATAACATTGACTTAAGCCTCCCCCAAGCTAGAGCGATACTTTCTCCTTCACGAGGCCAAAAATTATATATATAATTCTGATCACGATGAACTAGATGCATAGGATAAATTTTTTGGTGGAATTCTAATTTCAAATGATTCCAATTCCATGATCCAATATCACCGCATAGCCTATACCAAGCCAGTGCTTTTCCCTTCAAAGATAAAGGGAAACCCTTCTTCATAACTTTATCTCTGGGTAAACCTGCAAGGTTAAACAATCCACAAATTTGTTCTACATATATTAAGTATATATCAGGATGTTCGGTTCCATCTCCTACATAAGGATTAGCTACCAGTTGTTCTATCATACCCGAAGGAATTTCATATTCAATATTTTCAGTAGGTGTAGTAGGTTGAGGGGTAGCCAATTGTGGCTCCGGACGAGGTGAAGATACCCCGAACAAACCCCTCAAATGATTGTTTTCCATAGTAACAAGTGACAATAAATTTTAGCACACTATATAAATGTTTCTTTACCAAATTCCACTTATCGAAGGCGCTTCACTCCCTGGCAACGATGCCAGAAAATAGCCTTGATGACCCACAAGTATAGGGGATCAATTGTAGCTCTTTCCGATAAGTAAGAGTGTCGAACCCAATGAGGAGCAAAATGAAATGGCAAGTAGTTTTTAGTAAGGTAATGTCTGCAAGTGCTGAAATTGTAAGTAGTAGAGTAGTTTGATAGCAAAATAATTTGTAACGAGCAAGTAACGATAGTAGTAACAAAAGTGCAGCAAGGTAGCCCAATCCTTTTGAGGCAAAGGACAGACCAAAACGGTCTTTTATAATAAGCAAAGCGTTCTTGAGGGTACACGCGAATTTCATCTATCACTTTCATCATGTTGGTTTAATTCGTGTTCGCTACTTTGATAATTTGATATGTGGGTGGACTGGTGCTTAGGTGTTGTTCTTACTTGAACAAACCTCCTACTTATGATTAACCCTCCCGCAAGCATCCGCAACTACGAGAAAAGTATTAAGAATACATTCTAACCACTAAACTTTTGAATCCAATCGGTCCCTTACGGAATAGCGCATAAACTGGGGTTTAAGTTTCTGTCACTCTCGTAACCCATCATCTAATTGCTACTCCACAATGCATTCCCTTAAGCCCAAATATGATGAAGTATCATGTAGTCGACGTTCATATGACACCACTAAGGGAATCACAACATACATACTATCAAAATATCGAACACATATCAAATTCACATGATTACTTGCAACATAATTCCTTCCGTGACCTCAAGAATAAAGATAACTACCAAAAAAGGGGGGAAATACTAACAGTAAGATGAACACATGTTTGAAAAAATTATCATGTGTTCGACCTAGATCCAATTTATTATTTATTAAGGTATATTAAATTTAGGGCTTGTTTGGGATTAGTCCACTCCACCAAATCCACTTTCGAACAGAGCAATTTATCATGTTTGGCTTTCAGCTAGTTGCAGCTTTACTAATGAAAAATGTATATGGGAAAAGTCTATTTGGTTGGGTGACATGAAGAAATAAAACGAAGGGGGTATCCACTACTGGTGGTAATGGTGGATAATTTTTCTTCAAGCTCCACAAGAGCTCTTTGAACTAGAGTTTTTGAAGCACCCCCTAATAGCTTCACAAATAGGGAGCTCCACCTAGTTTTAAATTATTATTTCTTTTCTAAAGTGAGACATCATGAAGCTACCTCGTTTGGCTTGCATCTTTTTCAGAGCGGAGCTAAATTTTATGAAAAAGAGCAGTTTCAAACAGGCCCTTAGCAGGGTAGGCCGGTTCCAAGTCGATTCAAACAAGCAGGCCCAATATCTTGTGAGGTACCTCCAACAGCAGGGTGGCCCAAAAGGGGATTCTGAAAAGAAAAAAAGGTGGCCCAAAAGGAACACGGGCTTGACCTTACCCCCAACGAATTCTCCCAGGAACAAAGAAAGAAAACCCTAACCCTCGCCCCGAATCCGTCTACATGACCTAATTACTACACCCCCAAATCCAATTCGGACTCGATGCTCTTGCAATTTATATTTATTCAGCCGGCTCGATCGATCTCTTCATACAAATATTTCGTTTTTGCAGATCCATAGATTTGCAAATCTAAGTGATTCCTCCTGCAGAGCGCAAGTTCGATCTACGAATTCGGACTTTCAGGACTTATGGCTCTCTCTCACGAGGAGGTGGAGCAGGAGGAGGAGGACGATGATCTTGACGACGGCCCCCTAAGCCCCGAGGATGGTAACATTCGCTAATTATACTCCCAAATGATTTTCCCTTGTTGGTTACTTATTTCTATGGATGGATGCTGTTCTAAGCTACATCTGCACCTGGTTGTAATTTTCATTAGTTGATGTCTTCTTTTCCTTTGTATCATCATCAGTGCTGCGGTTTGTTGAGAGTGTTGGTTCCGTGGAGCCTGCCAAGAGGAAACTGTTGATGAAAGACACTATGGGGGTTCCGCCCGAACCCTATGACTGGCCCAACATCTGCCCGCTCCCGGGGTCGTCTAGAGATCGGAGGCTTGCGTGTGATCTTTACTGGCACCAGGCCTACCAGATGAATCAAGTCTCTGAGAGTAAGCAGCTCAACTGCAAGCTCTCTCCGCGTTACAATACAATACACATTTCTGTCTAGATTACTTTTGCTGCATCAGTATTGTGTTAAATATGTTGCTCCCTGCCTGCCTTTGAATCAATAGCTTGCCTGCCTCCTATGCGGTATACTCGCTGTTGCAACGAAGCTTCAACTGGGCAGCAAAGGTGTTTTCACAAGCCGCGCCCTATACTCCAACTCTTCTCTACCATGGTGCATACCTTTCTGGAAGATTGCACCGGACCGGTCGAGGTATACGGTTATATTGCGGTCCGTGACGACGAGGATTATCGCCGCAATTATCTTTTCAACCGATCCCAAGATGACCCGCTCACTATCAATTCGGTAATCGCCAAGTCTTTATTTATATTTAGTTGCTTAGCAGTGTTCTAAATACAGCATATTTTGCCATGTTGGTATGCTGACTCTGCTACTCGATTAAATTTCAGGCCGGCGACTATCTGCGCTTGTTGAGCCCCAAAAGAGGCATCTCGATGAAATTCGATTGCCTAGTTGAAGTGGATATTAGAACAAAGGCATCATCGGGTGATAGTAGAGGTGATAAAAATCTTGTTGACGGATGCTTCGACCTAATCGAGGGCCGGTCTAGTTTCGACGTCCTTTCTAGAATCAAAATGGAAGGTGAACATGGTGCTCTTGTTTTTAATCTTATCATATTTCGAGACAGTGTCGAGGCGACCATACATATGAACTTTTTGGAAGTGCCTGGAGATGGGTTTGATATAAAGATGTGTGGGTATACTGCCATCTGGAAGAACTTTTATGCCTTCATAGACGATAAAGAATGCGACTGCAATAGCTTCGTGTCTTCAACTGGGAGTTTTTCACAATATTTTGTAGCAGCTGTGCAGATGGATGACACACTGTTTATTGATTTTATGGAGGGGAGTATGCCAATTTCATTTAAAGCGGATATTCATGGCAGTGAAGAAAAAGAATATTATTTCCGTAATAGTGCTGTGGTGTCTGTGAAAGTGTCTTGGTCGACAGTCCTCTACTAAGGAATATATGTTGGAGGAATTAAATAATATTTGCAGAGGAAGAGAACAAAACGTGTGCTTATTGGTGTACTATTTTAGCATGTCTTATGAACTAGATGTTAAATCAAGTTTTCATAGCTCAAAAATACCAGAAGACTTGCATCATTCTAAATTTTAAATGGAATTCTTCCGAAAGCTAAATTTGCAAGTCATTTATTTCAGTTCTATGTTTTCTTTTGGTTTTTCTTCAACTAATTATGCAAGTAGTAACCAGTTTCGTTTCCCACTAAGAACTGGAGGCACGAAACCACTTCTTGATATGTTTAGTCAATAAAAATTATAATGCAAGTTTTTTCTCTATCCTTCTACCCTGAAAATATTTCAAAGCTGCATTAAAATTTCATCCGCTAAAACCTCCACAAGACTAGTTTTCATTTTAATGTCATTGCTTGAATAGTACCATTGAAAACAGAGGACATCACGCTCCCATCATGTATGGTTCTTAATACGACAAAACCGGAAGTCCATGACTTCCCTCACCATGCTTGTCTGCTGGTTCATTTGGAACGAGAGAAATGCTAGAGTTTTCAGGAAGAAAATCGACGACGCCATTCTACCTACTTGAGCTTATCCAAGACGAGGCTAAACTCTGGACCACCACAGGGACTAGGCACTTAGCATCATCATGCTGCGAGAGTAATCCGCTTGTTGTTTGTTTTCTCCTCTGGCAGGCTATGTTGTGGAGCCACTGTTATGTAACATACACTCTTCCCTCTTAATTAATGAATTGAGGCAAGTCTTTTGCCTTGGTTTAAAAAAAACATTCTATTACTATCAGTATGAACCCACATTCCATCTCACAAGTCTTGGATATGATGCTGAGTTTTGTTAAGTTTCATGTACGGTATCCGATGAAGCTCAATTAAGTTTGAAAGTCTACCTCGTCAACACTTCTCTCTAATCGTAGCTATGGCCTTAGGCGCCCCCCCCCCCCCCCCCCCCCCCTCACAATAAAAGGCAGCTATTTCTAGATTGATTGATAATCAACTAATAGAGCCCCGCTGCTAGCAGGTCCTTTTAACACCTTGATTTTTTTAGAAGAACACCTTGAAATTTGTTCGAGAATTGCCATAGATATTATAGTAGTGCGTGGCTCTCCAAATATAGTTGGTTGGTAGCTGAGTTGCGAGTCATAAAATGATCGTAGTTAACATTCTCACTGAACGACCACCCCGTGGCCTCATGAGGAACCAATGTTGAGGCCATGTCGCATCGTCGCACCTATGTTGAGCCCTTCCAACAACTTAAGGGCCACAACTGCACGCACAATGAACTCATCCTCGTCTCACATTTTGTACTATATGGCCCTATTTTTTGTCACTCAAGTTTATATGACAACCTAAGCTATCTCAAGATTTCAGGCATAAGTTGCATCAGCAGTTCCTGCGAAAGAAAGGAAGTTGCATAAACAATTTGTCTAACATGCACAAATATTATACACAGAACTAGAATATCTTTTTCGAGAAAATTGCACAAAACATATTTCAGAAAATATATTGCATAAATTGGAAATTTTTATTTGCTAATCATGATTTATAAATTGTTTGATCTGATTCTATATGTTTACAGATGGAAAGTTTGGGAAAAAGGTGGGTCTAAGATAGAACAGCCTGCACCCCATGTTACAGTGTACGTTACATTTAGGGAAAAAAGGACTTCATACTAATTGTTGTACAACTTCATAGCAACCATAAACAATACCACTCCCTCTGTAACATAATATAAGACATTTTTTGACACTGTCATGGACTCTAAAAACGCCTTATAAAACGTTAGAGGGAGTACAATACAACGGAAGAAGGAAACATTTTGCACACACATATGGAATGGAAGCAACTCGGCAAGAAAGGGGAACCATGTGCAAAAAAAAAACCAAATATGCAAGCGCAACATCACGGGAATCTGCAACCATGTGCACATGGTACGCCATCAAATTATGCTCTGTTGTACATAGCAATTCGGTCTGGCTTTGGTGAGTTCATTGATTTTGAATCTGGCAGAGCGGCAAATAGCTTCCTCATCTCATACTCTCATCTGCAACAACTAACAAGGTAAGACAGACAGATGTTTCGGATAGCAGTAGCAGCGTATGTCCGATTCTGTATCGCGTGTTGTGTTCTCAAGTTAGCAGGTTAGTGTACAGCAGCAGCAATGTTTTCCTTGGCAAACCCTGCCTTCAGATTTCTTCAGTTAGAGGGCAGGCCAGGCAGTGGACAAGGAACCGGACAAGGGCAGTACAGATTGCATGCTGCCAGAAATCCTGGAGCCAGCTTTTCTGCTTTGCACCTTACCTGAAAACACAACATGCCGTTTATGTAACATTTAAATAAATCAAGAAACTGCTTCTGAGGCTGCCGTTCTAACTACTTTATGCCTCTGCTTCATATGTTTAAACATTGTCGACTATAATGTGGATAGGCCCAGTGTTCTAACTACTTTATGCCTCTGTTTTCTTTCTTCTCTTTTAGGAAGACAGATTAATCAATTACCAAGGCATCTAACTATGGGATAGGAACAGGTTTTTGCATCTGTTAGATAGAATGAGACTGAATATATAAAAAAGTAACACATGCAGCCCTGGCAAATTTAGAGAAAGTTGACGTCCTAGTCAAAGATACAGCCTTCTTAGTACACTCCATGTCATCAAAAGTAACACATGCAGCCCTGGCGAAAACCAAAAAGAATTAACAATACAAGGATAGCTCAAGTAAACCAAGTTGGAAGTACTGAAATATATATATATATATATATATATATATATATATATACCCTTTAGAGTGGCTAGCAACTGCATCTCTCAACAAGCTTATCTTAAGCCCAGTCCCACTCATAAAATGAGTTGACAATTCTGCTTCCTTGGTCGCCATGAGACGTACCTAAAACAATCATTCGACGGAGATGTAGTAACTCAATGAATATATCCTCTACCAAAAAATTAAAGTCAAGGAAAGAAACAAAGTACAGTCACAACAGAGAGAAGGAAAACAATCAGATAGTCTATCTTCACATACATTTGTCACGGGAATAGTTCTGGACTCAACATCTTCTGCCAAAGTTGCATGCGAACCTAAAGAAAGGCAAAATTTGATAAGACATCAACTCCACCCATGATATGTAAGAATATTACAAGTACAAGGGTTGAGCTTGTAAATCATAATATGAATTCAGTGAACAGGTGGTGAAGAAAGATCCATATTTCAAAATATACAAGTAAATGAAAATTACATATTACCACCATGAACACTGTTCTACTGAAGTGAATTATCCCCTAGAAGTACAAAGCGAGCATCTCGCCTTCTAAAGTACAAAACTATACGATGTGGAACGAACGATTGACCATATACATGTGAACAATGCTATGGAAAACTAGCTAACTCGAGTTCAAGACAAAATTGAATCCTCAAAAATGCACTAGATTCCTTTTCGAAAAAAAATGCACTAGATTAGCATCTGCCAATGTTTTAAAAAGCGATAGGCGCTATGCTTGTGGCAGCAGGGCACTAATCATAGAATAGAAGACAGATTTAAAATTTTAAAAATAAATAATAATCACAGTAACATCCAGCAATACGGTTCAAGACATGCTGGCTTGACATGAGTTTGTGCATCAACAAATCAAATGCTGATATTCCTTTTTACTGAAACATGTTGTTTCTGTATTTTCAAAATATGGTAACCAGCTCAATTATCAAGTGCCTCGAGAGTCTGGACAGTAGCCTTGTTTTCTGGAATCGATAAATCAAGGTAAAAAAACATTCCTGAGCCGGTACCCATCAGTCCACCAGAATTAATTTCAGACAGGCTCCAAGCGAGTCTGAAATAAACTGTAGCCTTAGTAGTAGGAAACAGACAGGGGAATTGGCCAGAAACAAAGGCTGGGTTGGTATTTAGCCTGTTCTGGGTTTCTTAAAAAGAAATAGTTCATATATTATATATATAGGTAAAAAACAGACTGTAAGAGAATAAATATAGACAAACCTGACAATTTATCAGATAATTCCCTTTGTGTACTAGCATGGCAAGTTTCTTCATGCTCAGCTACCATTAACTTGGCTTTCTTATTTTCAGCATGCATGTTGTCAGTTACTCTAGCAATGAGTCTTTTCATGATTTTTGGCACTTGGCCATTATCAGCTCTCAGGGCCATGTGCAACCTCCTTCTGGGTTCATCATGCCACGGTTCCCCTGCGAGTAGAAAATCAGTACAAAAGAGTTAATTGCACATTTAAGCGCTTCGCTATCCAGTCATCCTAAAATGTCTGATTAGGCCAACTGTGTGCTTTTCAAAAAAAAAATCATGCGAGAAGAGAATCTCAGCTAAAGGAGTACACATGGTTTTGAGATTTCAGTATAGACATTGCAGAATAAAAAATACGCATGTTGCATGAATATGACATGAATTCCCTGAATCCATGACCATAGTCCACACAAGTTGCAAAATCAATTTGTTGCTTAAGTAATAAATGTTCATCCAAACAAGATTACAAATATATACAAAGTCCGCGTCTTCTATGTGGTAGTTACCCTGATATGAATAGAAGTTCACATCAGTAGAAAACTTACCATCTTTTATACATCAGTAACACCAACATGAATCCAGGTTTTACATCAGTATGAAACTTAGAGCACGACAGATTTACGAATCTTTAAATTGGATTCTCGTGATGCTTCATTTACAGGGTCGTCATGGGGGTTGTGTTGCCACGCATATTTGCCAGGGAATATCAGATGACAAGCACAAGCAAAATAAAATAGAGAAAAGTATACTTTTCATCCCTCAACTTTCGGTGAAGTCTAGATTTGGTCCCTCAACTCCGAAACTGGACAACTTGCACCCTCAACTAACGAAACCGGACAAGGTTCGTCCCTGGTCTTGATTTTGACCGGTTTTGGTGCTAACTGACCCCGGTTTTGACCGGTGCTGACTCAAATTCGCGTAATTTTTTCATATCCCTGAATTTTTTGAAAGTCACACACTCTTTTCAAATCCACATAGTTTTTTCAAGTTCGCGCAAATTTTTCAAAAATAAACATACATTTTTCAAATCCGTGAATATTTTGAAATTTGTGTACTTTTTTTCAAATCAGTCTATTTTTTTTCAAGTTCATATAATTTTATCAAATCCAAGTATTTTTTTTTCAAATCCATGAAGTGTTTTTGAAATTGGCGTACTTGTTTCAAATCCGCATAATTTGTAAAGTTCGTGTATTTTTTTTCAAATTGGTGTTCCTTTTCCAATCCATGAACTTTGTTTGAAATTCAGATACTTGTTTCAAATTGACATAATTTTTCAACTCCACAATTTTTTTTCTAATTTGGGTACGTTTTAAGTTCACACAAAATTTTCAAAAGCAAAAAAATGTACTCAAATATGAATAAGTACGTCAATTTTAAAAAATTACATGAATTTGAAAAAAAACATGAACTTTAAAAAAGTACGCGGATTTAAAAAAAGTACGTGAACTTAGAAAAAGTACGCGGATTTGGAAAAAGTACACAAATTTTTAAAAAGTTCACGTATTTGAAAAAATTACCTGAATTTGAAAACATTAAGCGGAATTGGAAAAGTACGCGAATTTGAGTCAGCACGGTCAAAACCGGGGTGGGACAGCACCAAAACCGGTCAAAACCATGACCAGGGATGAATCTTGTCCGATTTCAATAGTTAAGGGTGCAAGTTGTCCGGTTTTGGAGTTGAGGGACCAAATCTAGACTTCACGAAGAATTGAGGGATGAAAAGTATACTTTTCTCAATAAAATATGATTTATTTAGCATCTTTTATTTGCATCATCGTGCAATTTGTAATGTAACCAGCCAAATAAGAAAGCACAATTACTGTTAGTACTCTTTTTTACTAGTCTTGAATTATTAACTTTTATACAACAGCACACGACAAAAATATGAAAGGGCAAATACAATCATCAGAGACTAAATACTAGATGGGGTTTAATAATGAAACTGATACAAAAAGAAGTTCCTGTGATAGTAACATAAAAATATAGTTACGAATGAACAAGCACCTTAATGAGAAGGAATGACAGAAATCTGTTTAATGGAGACATGCTATCACAAATGTAGTAGACTTTCTTGCCAAAATAAATGACATTTTTATTGCCACCATTATGTTTACTTGACACCAAAGCAAAGGTGATTGCAAACAACTAAACATATCCGCATATTGTTATAGTTATAGACCAACCTTACGTAGATATTTAAAGATCTTGCAAGAGTATCACAATACAGGATTCAGGATAGGGAACAGAAAATATAGGTCCTCCCCAGTGCCCCATACACATGATCGAGTCTAAAATACATGGTACTGCATATTTGCTTCTTTCCCGAGTACAATATGAAGAGTTAGTTTTTAAAGCAGGTATAATATTAGAAATAATTTTAGAAGAATATGCTGGCACATTTGGATAAGGAAGTTGCTTGCCTTGTGCGGATGCATATGCGCGCCTTGTAGTTATATCAGATTTTAACATGGAGAGACAGCATCCACCAGTTGCACTCTGATCTTTCTGCTGAGACATGAAATCATCAAATTAGATGCCTCATTTTAATAATACAAACTGCCAAGGGAGGTAAATAAGAATATAAAGACATAGTCTATTGAGAATTAACCTTTTGATGTTGGCCCTCCCAATACCATTTCTCTTGAATGGACCTCTTTAAAGACGTCGCTGAACCAATGAACTGTTGGGCTGCAATCTGTCCTTCAGTTAAATCAAGCTTTTGGAGACCATTACGCATTTGCGATTGTAAGATCTTTGGTGTTACCTGATCAACGTGAGTTTGACAGAGAGTTCAGATAATAGTCAATAGATTTTGGGCATTTTGAATCACAAGAAATATTTGGATGTTCTCTCAGTTTAGTTTTGACAATATGATGTGAAAATTGAACGTTGTATGGACATCAGTGTATACAGTAAGTGAAAAAAGATAGTAAGGTCCTTATAGCCGAAGTATCCCTGTTCAGAATTTCTGCAACCAGAGTAATTTTACTGTCCCTGACATCTGGACGCCCATTTGCAGAAACATGTTCGACAGTCATTACAACCTGAAAACAAATTGTAGTTTGAGAGAGAAGAACAATCAGAGGATGCATGAAACGTGTCAAATATTGTTGTATGTATTACCTCCTTAAATGGGTTTACCAACCAATCCTCGCAGCGATAAGCAGTAGTTCCATCGTGTTTTCCCACAAGATATTTGTGACCCTTTGCATTTTCAGCTTCCAATTTATGTTTCTCTGTCAGTAGTCTGCTTCCTTTACCCCGTTTTGGTTCATTCTTCTTGAATTTCATAGGTGGGGCATCCGAGAGAATAAAACAAGTTCGAAAAATAACTTCTCTTCTTAGTATCAAGATCTCCAACAAAACTTGATAAAGGTTTCTAGGTGTTGTGCCTTTCACGTGAATGAATGGTCTACCTTCGATTGTTTCAAGAGAAACCAAAGAAAGCTTCAGATAGTTCAGTATGAATTGTTCCCCACTTGTGGGGAGTTTCAGTGTTCCATCCGGTCCAATGGCAACATAAAGAGATAGCGACGTGCGACGAAAGACATGATTAAGTCTACCGGCTTCCACTGAAAAAAGAGTCAGAACTTGCCAATGAATTGGTCCAGGTTCAGATTTTGTAACTCGAGGATCAAAACTAGCTATCTCCTCTATTGCTTTACGGACATGCCAAATCCCAAGCTTTGCTTCATATGTTTTTCCTGCTTTCGTGTAATTGCCATCATACTTCAGATTATGTGTACGAGAACTTCTAATGTAGTCAGGCTCAGAAGGTTTTCTTTGGAATTGAAGTACAGATTGACGCTCATCATCTAAGTTATTTGTAACAACACCCTCAACCCAACCACTCTGCCCATCAACAATCAACCCCACGACCAAATGATTGTATCTAAAATAGAAAACAAACACACCACTCGGCCTTGTAACAAACGCTCGTTTGCTCTTTGACCCAAACTGATACCGTTTGTCTGAACCAGAGTATTGCCATGATCTGTAATGTCCAATTGAGGATATGTAATTTTGTTTAGCCTTCTCGTCGTTTGTGATATCAAACATTACACTGGGCTGCACAATATATGGAAACATAGTAAACATACAAGACATAAATTTTTATTTCTAAGTTTTCCCTAAATTATCTAACTACAATAATGGACAATAATTGTTCAAAATCCTTGCCATACATAAAAGTAAGCAAGAAGCAAGATATGATTCAAGTAGTGAGTAGCTACCTACCTAAATTAACCATTTCAAGGAAAACTAAAACATTATTCACTAACCTATGAGGCTAAAGTTGCTAGCAGATCCTCCATTCTGGTTTTGCTATTCACTCTCTCTTCATATGCAATCTATATGTCATTATGCACAACTGTATCCTTTTGGAACAAAAAGGCTAGTGAACTGTGTGTTGTTCTAGTAAGTTCAGTTTAGCATGAATGTTTGATATTCCCATTTAAGTGCGAAGCATTCTCTTGTGTTTTCCGGTCAAAAATATAATAAATTTGTCCCCATTGACACTACCTTTATGAATCTTATCACACCTGAATTGCATTAGTAGTTTGGTACAATTGTACAGTTATCTGCTTCATTTGTACGCAATCATAGCTAATGAATTTGCCCCTTGCGCTGTAAGAAAAATTATATCTGAACTTGTGTCCAACTGGAGAATGGCATTCTATTGGCTGTAGGTCAAAATTCAGAAGTTATGTTGAGAGAGATCCGTGGTTTCAGATTTATGATATTTTTGTCGTTGCTTGTTCATTTAGTAGTTGGATTCTAGAGGTTTTTATGCATTAGCTCCATTCTGCTTGAATTGTGCATGATCATACATAATGATTTTGCCCCCTTTTGATATAAGAAAGAGGACAGCTGAACCTGTGTTCAGACTGGAGAATGATATAATCTAGCCTACAGGGATTTAGTGGATCACTGCTCAGGTTATACATGCACAAAAAAGAACATTATATTGTAGAGGAGAAGCTCCACTCACTAGTAGAAAAAGGGTCAAATGTGAAGCACATTAGTGCCGGTTTGAATTTGAGCCGGCACTAATGTGACCATTAGTGCCGGTTCCAACGGCTAGGCGGGCGGACATCATTAGTACCGGTTCGTGGGCAACCTTTAGTACCGGTTCATGACACGAACCGGTACTAATGAGGCCAGTGCGGCTGTGGTCAGGCTGGTGCCCCCACGAAGACCTTTAGTACCGGTTCATGGCATGAACCGGTACTAGAGTTTCTTAGTAAACTAATTTTTAGTCCCACCTCGTCAAGGGAGAGACAGTATGAGCGGTTTATAAGCCGTGAGTGCAGAGACAATAACGAAGAGGCGCAATGCTCACCTGCACGTTGATTAGCTTCAAGCCTTTTTGAATAGCATAGATTGCACTGAGCTATGTGCAGTGCAGTCTACACTATTCCGAAAAGCTTGAAGCAAATTAACCAGCATTGCACCTCTTTTTTATTTTTAATAACTTATTTGAACTCCGGACTTCTTATGTGTTCAGTATGCAGCATTCAAAGCGACGTCATTAATTTCCAACATGTTCTGACATCATTTGTTGTTTTTCAGTCATTTACCTAATTGTTTAGAGAGCTAAATGACCATGAAATTGAAAATCACTACAAAATGAATTGTGAAAATGTTGAAACTTGGCATGGTATTTATCATTTCACCCGCATAGTATGTGCGAAAGAGTAGAGAGGGTCACGGCAAAAATTGGACGCACTTCGCGTACAAACTGGACAATCTCTTTCGGAGTATCAGAGTTTCGGACGAGAACTCATCTGTTACATGGGCACTTCAATGTTTTTTAAACTTATTTGAACTCCGGACTTCTTTTACGTTCAGTATGCAGCATTTAAAGCGACGTCATCAATTTCCAACATGTTCTGACATCATTTGCTGTTTTCAGTCATTTACCTAATTGTTTAGAGAGCTAAATGACCGTGAAATTGAAAATCACTACAAAATGAACTGTGAAAATGTTGAAACTTGGCATGGTATCATCATTTCACCCGCATAGCATGTGCGAAAGACCAAAGAGGGTCACGGCAAAAACTGGACGCACTTCATGTACAAACTGGACAATCTCTTTCGAAGTATCAGGGTTTCGGACGAGAACTCATCTGTTACACGGGCACTTCAATGTTTTTTAACTTATTTGAACTCCAGACTTTTTTTGCGTTCAGTATGCAACATTCAAAGCGACGTCATCAACTTTCAACCATCAACTTGGCATGGTATATAAAAATAAATGAATAGAAGAAAATAAATAAAGCAGAAAAGAAAAATAGCAGAAAAGAAAAAATAGCAAAAAAGAAAAAAACTATAGCAGAAAAGAAAAAACTATATAAAAAACTACTTAGAAATAAATAAAAGAAAATAAATATAGCAGAAAAGAAAAAAACTACTCAGAAATAAATAGAAGAAAAAATAAAGCAAAAAAGAAAAAAACTATATAAAAAAAATTCGGGCGCTGTCCTGTGGGCCTGTTAGACCACGGGCGTGCAATTTCAGGCCCACAAGGCCCAGCAGACTCATAGGGCAGCGCGCCGTAGTTAGGCCCAAAAGCCTGCTTTATAGAGGAGTTCGAAAGGGCAGCCGCGGCTGGGTTTATAAACCAGTGCGGCTGCCCTTCGCCCGGCGAGGTGGGACTAAACTTTGTGCACCGCGGTTGGCAGCGCACAACCTTTAGTACCGGTTGGTGGCTCCAACCGGTACTAAAGGGTGCTCTTCCCGCCTCTTGGCCTGGCCAAAGTTGGCCTTTAGTACCGGTTGGTGTCTCCAACCGGTACTAAAGGCCCATCCTATACAAGAAAACACTTTAAAAAATTCAGTTTCTCATCTGCTTCTTCTCCTCTGTCCCGTCGCCCGCCGCCCCCGTCGCTGCCCCCGTCACCGCCCCGTCCCCGTCCCCTCGCCCGCCGCCCCGGCCATCCCCGTCGCCGCCGCCCCGGTCGTCCCCGCCCAGTCCGTCCCCGTCCCCGTTGTCGCTGCCCCGTCCCCATCCCCGTCGTCGCCATCCCCGTCGTCACCATCCCCGTCGGCGCCGCCCGTCGCCGTCCCCGTTGTCGCCCCCGTCGCCTCGCCTCGCCGGTGAGATCCTGCCCCGACCGCCATGTCCACACACACACATTGTTTTTTTAGTTTTTTAATTATAAATTTTAGCTATAGAAATTTTTATGTTTTTTATTTATAGAAATGTTAGAAATTTTTCTGTTTTTAGTTATAGAAATATTAGAAATGTCAGTTATATATAAATGTTATAAAATTGTCTACTTTATATATTTTAGTAAGAAAATTAATAGAACTAGTTTATTTTTACTAAATTCTTAGTTGAATTAATAGAACTAGTTATTTTTAGTAAGAAAATTTAGGTATATGAGATTTGATGATCTAAGCAAAATATTACTATATAGAACCACCTACTTTATTTTAGTAAGAAATTAATAGAACTAATTTATTTTTAGTAAATTCTTAGTTGAATTAATAGAACTAGTTTATTTAGTTGAATTAATAGAACTAATAAGTGTTTAATGTTTCACCTATATATGAACATATGTTAGATATTAATGTCAAATGTTAGATGGATTAGATATAAATTATATGTTAGATATATATTTAATTTAGTTATATGAGATTTGATTGTCTAATTAACATTTTATTATATAGAACTAGCTACCTTATTTTTAGTAAGAAAATTAATATAACTAGTTTAGTTGAATTAGTTAAATTAATTAGTTGAACTAGTTAGTTAAATTAGTTGACCTACTTTATTTAGGTATATTTTTCCTAAGTGCTTAGTTGAATTAGTTCAATTAATTAGTTGAACTAGTTGATTTACCAGAATTAGTTGAATTAATAGAACTAATAAGTGTTTAATGTTTCACCTATGAACATAGGAATGTCGTCTGACGACGAACACGATTTCATTATGTGCGAATACTGCGAAGACCAGCGTGGCCTGTGTGGCAGAAAATTTCTAGTTGATGATAGACGCTTCTGTTGGGGAACGTAGTAATTTCAAAAAAATTCCTACGCACACGCAAGATCAAGGTGATGCATAGCAACGAGGGGGAGAGTCTGATCTACGTACCCTTGTAGATCGCAACGGAAGCGTTGACACAACGTAGAGGAAGTAGTCGTACGTCTTCTTCCCGATCCGACCGATCCAAGCACCGTTACTCCGGCACCTCCGAGTTCTTAGAACACGTACATCTCGATGACGATCCCCGGGCTCCGATCCAGCAAAGCTTCGGGGAGGAGTTCCGTCAGCACGACGGCGTGGTGACGATCTTGATATTCTACCGACGCAGGGCTTCGCCTAAGCACTACAACGATATGATCAAGGTGGAATATGGTGGCAGGGGGGCACCGCACACGACTAAGGAACGATCTCAAGGATCAACTTGTGTGTCTTGGGGTGCCCCCCTGCCCCCGTATATAAAGGATCAGGGGGGGAGGCCGGCCGGCCAGGTATGGCGCGCCAAGGAGGAGTCCTCCGCCTAGTAGGAGTAGGACTCCTACTAGGAGGGGGAAAGAGGTGGAGTGGGAGAAGGAAAGGGGGGGGCGCCGCCCCCCTCCCCTAGTCCAATTCGGACCAGGGAGGAGGTGGCGCGCGGCCCACCTCTGGCAGCCCTTCTCTCTCTCCACTAAAGCCCATAAGGCCCATTACTTCTCCCGATAGGGTTCCGGTAACCCTCCGGCTCTCCGGTTTTCTCCGAAATCACCCGGAACACTTCCGGTGTCCGAATATAGTCATCCAATATATCAATCTTTATGTCTCGACCATTTCGAGACTCCTCGTCATGTCCCCGATCTCATCCCGGACTCCGAACTCCTTCGGTACATCAAAACTCATAAACTCATAATATAACTGTCATCGAAACCTTAAGCGTGCGGACCCTACGGTTCGAGAACAATGTAGACATGACCGAGACACATTTCCGGTCAATAACCAATAGCGGGACCTGGATGCCCATATTGGCTCCTACATATTCTACGAAGATCTTTTATCGGTCAGACCGCATAACAACATACGTTGTTCCCTTTGTCATCGGTATGTTACTTGCCCGAGATTCGATCGTCGGTATCCAATACCTAGTTCAATCTCGTTACCGGCAAGTCTCTTTACTCGTTCCGTAATACATCATCCCGCAACTAACTCATTAGTTGCATTGCTTGCAAGGCTTAAGTGACGTGCATTACCGAGAGGGCCCAGAGATACCTCTTCGACAATCGGAGTGACAAATCCTAATCTCGAAATACGCCAACCCAACATCTACCTTTGGAGACACCTGTAGTACTCCTTTATAATCACCCAGTTACGTTGTGACGTTTGGTAGCACCCAAAGTGTTCCTCCGGCAAACGGGAGTTGCATAATCTCATAGTCATAGGAACATGTATAAGTCATGAAGAAAGCAATAGCAACATACTAAACGATCGGGTGCTAAGCTAATGGAATGGGTCATGTCTATCAGATCATTCTACTAATGATGTGACCGCGTTAATCAAATCACAACACTTTGTTCATGGTTAGGAAACATAACCATCTTTGATTAACGAGCTAGTCAAGTAAAGGCATACTAGTGACACTCTTTTTGTCTATGTATTCACACATGTATTATGTTTCCGGTTAATACAATTCTAGCATGAATAATAAACATTTATCATGATATAAGGAAATAAATAATAACTTTATTATTGCCTCTAGGGCATATTTCCTTCAGCTTCAGCATCAAGCTGGATGAGAATTTCGAAGTGGATACAGTAAGTCACAACGACAAGTTTTTTTTCGTAATTAAGCATGACTTATGCTTCATTTGCTTCAACTTTTAATTTTAATTTTTCACTATTCTACTAGCGTATCCCTCGCCATGCAAGAATTTTTGTCTTGGATAAGATAGGTTTCAGTCCTAACGAAACTATGGAGGTAAAAAGAGTTTACTTGAAGACCGAGCATGGTTATACCTTCAACGTCAAATTATACAATGCAGACACATACACCTATTTTGAATGCAAAACTTGGCAAGCACCATGCAAGGCCTATGCATTTGAGCCTGATATGGTTATCACCTTTGATATTCGTCCGGAAGATGATATTGAAGGTAATAGAGACATCTGGGTCGATGTGCAGACGTCTCCAGTTCTACCATTATGTGAGTTTCTCAACCATATTTATGTCTTCGATATGAGATTATTTGAACCAATTGAATAATTAATAGATCTCAATTTATATTGACAGCTTATTTCCAATCAAGCAAACATGTCCAGCGCTTGGTAGACAGGACCGTCCACTGTCTCGGGGCTGAACTAAACTGCGAGGAGACAAGTCATTATGTTTCATGGCTTGAGGATCTTGATGCTGTCAAGACAAAAAAAATTCCTGCACTTAGAAATGTTAGTACTCAAAATGTGCGACCAATAGTGTTCGTACTGAACTACGGTCACATATATTTAGGGAAGATGGTAAGATTTCTACTATTTCTCCTCAGTGCGTCTTTTCATACATTATTTTTTAAGCTAAACTTCATTGCTAAGTATGTTACTATACGATGTTCTTCAACAGGGACTCCCGATGAATTTTGTGCCTGATTGGATCGAGACTAAAGGTACCATGAATATTGTTAGCTTACGGCCAAGATATCCTACAATGCACTTTAGTGCATTCAGGATTTCTAATAGCGAGGAATGTTTAATAGTAAAAGATTGGAGCAAAATTGTGAACGATCGCAGAGAAGTACTAGGGGGCAGCAATCAGAAGCGCAACCCACGATTAGGAGATAGGTTCATCTGCATGCTCCAATATGATGAATCAGGAAAGCTATACATGTTCTATGCTATTTTACCTGAGAGAGAGCAGCAGGAGCGATTAATTAGCTAGTTCATGCTCTTAGTAACTGTCCTCTCATGTCCGTGTTCTTCGTCCTGAACTTAATCTCAAAGAGTGATTTGCTTTTATGGTGTTATGAACACTTATAATATCATTACCATGTTGAACTCGATGATATCTTTGCTTCTAGTACAAGTGAATGTTTCTTCTTTAAGCTAGTGTTGGTGGTGATTAGATAGCGGTAATGACTATATGATGATTAAGTAGTGGTAATGAGACGACTATTATATGATGATTTTTAGCTAGTTATGAAAACTGATGTTGGTGATGATATATATGATGCAAGAGTTTTTATATTAATATGATGGTGATGATGATGATGATGAGTTATTATATCATTTATGAAAGAAACCGCAGATTAGTTTCAACTGGATGGATTCTAGCTAAGTGATCAAGTATATGCCATATCCATATTACCTCGATCACTTAATTAGGTGATCAAGTATATATAATATGGATATGACATATACTTGATGACTTAGCTAGGATCCACATGCATCCAGTCAAACTAATCTGCGGTACATTCACCTAATGATTTAACAACTCATTATAATGTAAAACAATCACTAAATTAAATTGAAAACACAAAATTACAGTAAAAATAAAAATAAAACCAAAACACACCCAAACATTTAGTACCGGTTGGTGTTACCAACCGGTACTAATGTCCTACGCGCCCACGGAGCTGGCTCGTGCCACGTGGTTGCCCTTTAGCACCGGTTCGTGCTGAACCGGTACTAAAGGGGGGCCTTTAGTGCCCACACTTTAGTGCCGGTTACCGAACCGGCACTAAAGGGCCTTACGAACCGGTGCTATTTTGCCCGGTTCTGCACTAGTGACTCACCGAGACATCCATTTCATCAAGATCGGCAGCTCCAGTTTGATCTGACAAATTGACTTGGAGTTGCTTCATGTACTTTATTTTATCATCATCGTTCCAGCCGTGGAACAAGCTTGTAGGCTCGTATGCTTCCGACTCTCTTGTGACCATGTTGTTGAACTCGCGAATCATCTCCTCTTCACTCATGACATTGGCTATTGTTCTGTTAGAGATTAACCTGATGGGAGAGGAGACATAGGGTATGAAGATTATCAGTTATTGGATAACTTGCGATTTCTAAATGTTTCAGATTCAACTTGCATACATCGCAAACTCGACCCAATGTAGAAAGAGAAAAATTAACTACAGGTCCATTAACTTGCACTAGCGTTAGCTTTAGTCCCTGTGGTTACAAATACCCGCAATACGGTCACCAAACTTGCTCTAGGGGGTCATCTATGGTCCAAAATATGATTTTCTATACGTATGCGCTGAGCTGGCTCGAGTCAACGGCTGCCAACGGTGCGCTGACTGCCACATGCGCTTGCTCGCTCGAATACACAGGCAACTAGGGGGGGTTTTGCAAAACTGGCATTTATTAAAAGATCTCCTCCCCACACCTGGTCGCCCACCTGGTCGGATCGAGCCACCTGGTCGGGTCAGACCGAGCCACTCCCTTCCGCAACCCTAGCCCACCCGCCTTCCTCCGTCGCCGCCCTTGCCGCCGCCGCCGCAGCCATTGCCACCGCCCTCTCTCCACCGCCGCAGACATTGCCGCGGCCTCTCTCCTCATGTCATCTTCGAGCTCTGTTCGATCTGGGCTACGTGGCCGCTCCGTTGTGGTTCCTTTGATCCCGTGCCCGGATTGTGGCGAGCAGGTCAAGTTCTACCGCTCTGGCACGGACAAGCACGAGGGGTGGGTCTTCTACAGGTGCAGCAAACACCAGGTCAAGTTCCTCTACCTGTGTGGTAGATCTTTTCTTCACTGGTTCTGCATCAGATTGATGTGTAAGACTGCATTAGGGTTTTGTCAGATTGAACTTAGTTAACTGGCATTAGGTTTGTACTGCAATTGGTTGGTGGTAGTTAAGTGAAATTTGTAGTTAACTGAACTTTATAGTTAACTGAAAATGCTCTGTTTCTCTGTTTTATAGGTCACCTGTTATTTCTGACGTTGGGAACTAGAATATGTGTAGCATCTTGTTGAACATAGGGTTCTTGTTGGTGATGTTGCTGTGGATGCAATAGGAGCAGCTGAGGATAAAAGGGAGGAGCTTGAGTGGAAGAGGACTGAAGCAATGAACACAAGAAGCATAGCTGGAAGAGGCATGGCTGGGAGAGGTGCTGGCAGAGTTGATTTTGGGTCATTTGGCACCCCTAGTGAGAAGAACTTTGCTACCAAGCAGCAAGTTGCTATGCTGCTTGGATTAGGTAGAGAAATCCTACTGCTGCTGAAGCTGGTGATGGCTGCTGTTATGGTGCTTTGTGTGTTGTGTTTCATAGTAGTCATGAAGAAGTGAGATGTACTGGAATCAGTGAGCATAGCACACTAAGTAGATCAAGTAGATCAAGTACTTGTTTTGGGTTTGGATGCATGCTTTGATGGTTGTAATGGTTGCATGTTGTGATGGTTGTAATGGATAACTGATCAAATAATATGAAGACTGGAGTTATGTACCAATGTTGTTATGTTACTTCTTTATTTAGACAGCAACACAGCATGTCTCAATTCAATTCTAATCATTTGACAACATATTATAGTTGAAAACCAAATCCATTGCACTTAAAATTCAGTTGACACGCAAGATAAAATCAGTTGACAACCAAATCCATTTCACAACATAGTTGGTCAAATTAAGTTTACACAGGGACAAGAACAAGATAAGTTCAGTCAAAATCATTCAGCATCCCCTTAAGTTTCTTTATCTTCTCCTTGGTCTCCTCTTTGTGTTTGAATAAGTCACCTATCATGTACTCAAGCTTTCTCTTCTCTTGCTTCAATTGATCCCTCTCCAGCATGACTTGGTCCCTCTCTTTCTCTGCCTTAGCCCTGAATACCTGATGAATGTTTATTACAGATTTGTCAGTGCTCTTCTTCTTCGCAAGCTCTTCCTTCAGATAAGCCAGAGCAATTTGTGTGTTTCCTAATTGACTCATTGCCTGCTCCTTTCAGCCACCATCTTGGCAAAATCAAGCTTGAAATGTCTCAGGTCATTCTCCATTTTTGTCTTCTCTTCCATGATCTTCAAGTTCTGTTCAGCACTCAACACATTTTCTTGTAGCCTTTGTTTTGTCTCCTCTTCATACATGCTCCATATGGTAGCTAGGCTCATCTTCAATGCTTCAAGCCACTCAGGGTCTATCCATTCCACATAGGTGCATTTAGGTACTTCCTATCATCCAAAGAAACATTCAGTTAAGTGACATTATCCAGTTATCTGTAAATCTTCAGATAAAAGCCGATGTCACTGTAAATTGGTGATAAAATGGCACTATTATCTGGATTTGTATAAACCTTGTGTGCACAAGTCAGGAATCTTCTTCCACTATCAATAGATTGAAAAGCCACATGCTTCTCACACAAAGATCCATGCTCACGTGTAAAGCTAGGCAGATCTGTCGCCAGGCCAGTCCATTCTTTGCAGAAAATTGTTGCTGGAGGCTAAAAAAAGAAAAAAAAATGCATTTGTTAAGTATAAACCCTAGAAGATGTTTAACCCTAGCTGATGTTTAACCCTAGCTGCGTGGAGGAGAGGACACCATGGTTGCTTGAGACTAACCTTGCTGGTCACTGAGTCATCTTCAGAAGAGGTTGGGAGATCATCCTAGGACACCATGGTTGCTGCTGAAGACCAGGGGAGCAGGAGCAGAGGAGGAGTGGAGGAAGAAGAGGAAGAAGAAGGGGACCTGGTGGAGGATCTGGTGGAAGAGGAGGAAGAAGAAGGGGACCTGGTGGTTGCTCTGGTGGTGGTGGACCTGGTGGTGGATCTATTGGTGGACCAAAGGTGCATGCATAATACAAGTTACAGGGTGTGTTGTGTTGCCATTTCAAATAGGTGGCAAAGTTCAGTTAAGCTAACTAAAATTTGTAATTTTGAAAAGATTACTAAATTGAAGTTCAGTTAAGACAAATTTCAGTTAAGACAAAGATAACTGAATTTTTATAGTTAACAAAATTTACAGAGTTGTCTGAATTTAGTTATATGACAAAGTTCAGTTAACTTATAGCAAACAAGACACTTTTGGTAGCTTCTTCTTTTGGATTGTTGCCTTATATAGCAACAAGACACTTTTGGTCTCATTTTGCCTTATATAGCAACAGGTTCAGACAAATTCAGTTAACTTATAGCATCAACTAGACAGTAGCATCAACAGCATCAACAGCATAGTTCAACAAAGAACATAAACCGGCATGAGATTAATAGTTCAACTTCATCAACATCTCAAACAGCATCAACAACATAGTTCAACAACCACTTTAGTTCAACATTGCCAACATAAATTAGAAATAACTTATGTGCTTAATATACAAGCACACCTAACAAACTACAGTATTTTATAACTTATATGCTGAAAATTTGTATATTTCAGCATACCTAACTAACTAGAACTGCATCTTCTGCATGTTGGCAACTGCATCTTCTTCAGTTCTTCATCTTCTGGAGGCGCTCCGAGCGGCGAACCTCCATGTCAGCTGCCACCTTCCTCTTCTTCATCCTCTTTGGCTGAGCTGCGACGTCCACCTGTGCTTGCAGGGCCAAGACCACCTCCACCTCCTGCTTCACGATGTTAGGAACATCGGGAAGCAGCTGGACATCAATGGGGTGGTGCTTGTCACCCTCCCTGGCGACGGGCGCCACCATCTGGACCTCCGGCTCGGGGACGACGGGTTCCGCCACCTTGACCTTTGGCTCGTCGTCAGAGAGGGCAATCACCTCCGGCTCCTCCCAGCCAGTTGACCAGGATGACTCGGCGGCGTAGCCAGAGTCGTCGTCGGAGCCAGAGTCATACTCCGAGTCGGATGAGATGTACTCGGAGACGTCGTCGCGCCCGAGGAGGTCGGACTGGTAGTGGTCCCAGAAGGTCGTGTTGACAGGCGCGGGGACGGTCAGGTCGACATTGTGGACGCGCTCCGTTTGCGAGCCAACGCGCAACGGATCCGGCTGCCTCGGCTCGGGTGGCGGACCGGTACATCCACCACCGGGCTCGCTGCCCCGGGTTGTCGGAGCGCGTCTCCTGCATAGCAAAGTGGAGGACGAGTGCATAATGGATACCATTGTGGTCGGGGCAGGCGCGGTCCAGTTCGTCGTCGATCATGACCTTCAGAGGCCACGTGCGTGGTGACGCAGCATCGCACAGCTGGGGAACCACTTCCCGTTCTCCGTCAGGTCCGCACGCATCGCCTTGTCATCACCTGTGAGGTCATCGATGACCCTCTTCCAGGCGGGGCAGTTCTCCATGTTCGCGGCGGCGGTGTGGTGGTCGGCGGCGAGGGTTTTCTTGACGGCGGGGGTTTGGTGAGGGGTAACCGAGGCGACGTGGTTTGGTGCGGGGTGGATTGAAGATGAGTGGAGAGTGGAGTGGTGGGTGGGTGGGCTTAAAAGCAGAGGAGGAAACCGAGGAAACAGAAAATGCATGGGCCACTAGCAACTACTATAGTTAGTTTAGTACCTGCCCTTTATCAAAGCACTACTACTTACCCCACTCGCATTGCCCCAAACGTTCAATACCACAAGTCCTGGGTTCAAGACCCAGGCAAAACTCTTTTTGTTTGATTTTTAAATTTTTTTACTTTAAACAAAATTTGGTACATAAAAATTGAGCAATAGCTCTCAAATTCAGTTTGCAGCAAATAGAGCAACATAAATTCAATCATAAAAATTACAACTTGAGCCTCAAATTCGGGTCCTGGGTTCAGTTTGCAGCAAACTGAGCAATACAAGTGCAGTCATAAAAATTCAGTGAGCCTGAAATTCAGCAAAGATGGACACAGAAACAAAATTACAATGCTGCATCAAATTCAGTTTGCATCAAATTACTTATGTCTCACTGAATGAGCTACATTTCAGCTCTATTAGTTTCTTCATTGAATGAACCACATTTGAGATCAATGAGCATCAATTTACTCAGATTTAAGTTTCTGCCAAAAAATCACTGAGTTACAAGTGCAATAGCACTGATTCATCTGAACTCATCAAACATGTTGACTCTGTTCTTCTTGGGCACACGTCCTCTTCTTGTTGGTGCACTTGGGCAAACTGATTCAGCTCTTCTTCTCTTGGCCTCTTCTTGCTGTTTCTTCTTTGCTTCTTGATCTTGTTTTTTCTTCAGTGCAATAGCTCTCTTTGCTTCTTGCTCTTCTCTTCTCTTCATTGTTGCATCTGCCTTAGCTGCAATTGCTTCAATTGCCCTGGCCTCCTTCTCTTCTTGTAATGCTGCTTTTCTTGCTGCCGAAGCTTCCATCTTTGTTGTTGTTTCCTCAGCCTTCTTCTCTTTTGCCGCTCTTCTTCTTCTGGCTGCCTTCTCTGCTCTCCTGATAGCAATTTCCTTCCTCTTTGCTTCAGCCTCCTCTGCTCTCCTCTCTGTCATCTCATTCATTGCCTCTAGTGCTTCATCTCTCCTGGCTGCCATATGCCTTTCTTTGTCTCTTTTCATCTTCAACAACTTCACGGTCAGGTTGCCACCATTTGTAGCTGTTGTTGTATGTGCTCAAGCTTGAGAACTGGATGCCTGTAATATGAATGATGAATCTGGCAGAGTGCCTTTAGTTTCTTCTCTAGGTACAGGCCTAGACTGCTGCATCTTAAAAAGCATTGTATATCCAAAGTCTTGCACCTGTGCACAGCCAATCATCACATGCTATCATCACTGGTGTATCATATTAAATACAACCTAAAAGAAATGGACAAAAAAGATTAGAATTTACCTGAAAAACAACTGGTGTATCATATTCATCCTCTTGTTGCTGCATTGGGCAATCATTATGTGTGGCATTGACATCCTCCTGTGTAAGTTGGCCATCATCTTGTGTGACATGAACCTCCTCCTGTGTGACTTGCTCATCATCTTGTGTGACATGAACCTCCTCCTGTGTGACTTGCCCACCATCTTGTTGTGCCATAACTGGTTCATCATCAGACACATCCTCAGGAATAGCCCTTGGCCCCCTTCTCACTGGTAGTTTTGGCAAAATGCCAGCTTTTCTAGTATCACATCCTTTGATGTTGTGGCCCTGTTCATGGCAGTATGAACATGTTATTGTGCCTCCATGTCTGTTCAGTACCTTTGTGCCATCTTTGTTTTTAATCTCATAAGGCTGCTTTCTCCTACTCTTGTTTGAAGGCCTCCCAACTTTCTTTTCATAGACAGGTGGTTTGATTTCACAAGCATTCATCTTCTACCACTCACTCCTATCTTTGCAAGGCTTGATACTTGGCTTGTATGCTAACTTGAATGCTTCTATACTGTAACAGGAGTGCACCAAACTCTCTAGGTCAATTCTCTCATGTCTACAGCATGCAATTGCATGGTGGCATGGAACTCCACTAAGATCCCACCTTTTGCATGTACAACTCTCTTCCTTGAGGTCAACAATGTATGTCTTGGTCCTATTGTCAACCTGGAAGATGCCATCACCAGCCCCTGAAACCATGCATGTAGCTGCCAGCTCTATATTCCTTTGAATTCTTTTTTCTTATTTTAGGGCATACAGAACCAGGCCAGTTCTCTGCCTCTTTTCTTTTGTTGTAGAATCTGACCATGAGCTGAGTTTTGATCTTCTCAACCATTGATCTGAGATGCATCTCCCTGGCCTCAATAATATATTTGTTGAAAACCTCACAATTGTTGTTCAGAAGGATATCACACTTGACCAAGTCTCTTTGGAAGCCCCTAACCCAAGTGTTGGGTGGTAGTTGTCAAGTCATTTGTATGCTTCTATGCTGATGACCTTCATTTCCTCCATGCTTGTAGCCCACAGCTCTGGTGTTGTGCTCCTTGCACACTTCCATAACTGGTTCTTAAGAACATCTCCTTTGTGTGTTTGCTGAAAATTCTGCCATATATGGCTAACACAGTGTATGTGCTCTGCATCAGGAAAGTGCTGCCTCACTCCCTTGACCAGCCCCTTTTGTTTGTCTGACATTATAGTCCATGGCTCTGTGTTCAGAATTCCCAAGTCACTCTTCAGGTTCAGAAACCATTTCCATGTGTCAGTGTTCTCTACCTCAACAACAGCAAAAGCTAGAGGGTAAATGCAGTCATTAGGATCCATGCCAACAGCACACGGCATAACACCTCCATACTTTGTCTTTAGGTGGCATCCATCCAAACAAATGGCAGGCCTACATGCTTGCATGAAACCCCTTTTGCAGGCATCCAGAGAGAAATAACAACTTCCAAATATGCCATCATTGACACCTATATAGAAAGAGCTGCCTGGGTTTGATCTTTTGAATTCTGCTGCATAATCCCACATACTGTTATACTGCTCTAATTCATCTCCTTCAATAACTTTCTTCACTAGTCTCCTGGCCCTTCTAAGTTTGCTCCTTGTGGTTGTCATGTTCCAGTCCTTCTGAACAACCCTTGAAAAATTATTCATGTTCATGTTTTCATCTGCTCTGAATGCATCAAGATACTTTCCTGCCATGAAGGGGGCAGTGAATGACTTGACACTCCATTTCTTTATGCAGGTATGATTTGGGTTATACTTCTTAATCATGAAGCAGTTGATTCTCCCATCAAATGATGCATACAAAGACTATGGACACCCATCTTCACAAATGCCTTTAACTCTTTTCCTATCATTTCTGGGGCACTTGATGTCAACCCTTTCATGACAGCTATACTCCTTGATAGTCCTCCTCGGTAACTCAGCACTAGCAAATGTCTGGCCCACTTTGAACTCTGGTTTAGCCAGGTCCTCTTCTCTGAAAATTTTGAAATTCAGCTTAACCTTATCTTCATCTGATGAAGGCAAGCACATGTCCACATCTTCAGTAGGATCATCATCTTGGACTGCTTTACCTTTACCTTTTTCACAATCAACATTCTTGTCAAACAAGTCATCATCATATTGCAGATCAATGTCTGAATCAACAAATTGTGGAATGTAATCTTCATCTGAATCCTGCATTACTAAACAACCAACTGTGTCTGCTGCATCCATGTTCAAACACCTAGAGGATTTCCTGACCCTAAACCCAAACTGAGATGAAAGGTAAGTTGTTCCTGGCTGAGGTGGACTTGGTATGAAATCATCTTCTTCTGACTCTGCTCCACTTTCTGACTGTGTTTAATCTTGCTTCTGCTCCTGAGCATGCTGAGGCAGCTCCTGTTCCACTTGAGGGAGCTCAGCCTGCTCCTGTTCCACTATAGTGAGCTCAGCCTACTCCTCTTGCTGCTTTTCTGCCTGCTCCACTTGCTACTGGTGTGCCTTCTCCTTCTTTGGCCTAATTCCACTGAACCTGACAATTGGAGGATCCTCATCATCAGAGTGAATAGGAACGGGAGATATAAATGATCTCATGCTCTCATCATGATCAAGGAATATCTGTTAGAAGTGGTTGCCATTCAGAACACAATCCTTCATGTTTTCTGTCATAGTGTTGTCCCCTATCTTGATCTCTCTTAATCCATTCTTGTACACTATCAACCCAGGAACACACCAATAAGCCATGATCCTGCCCTCAAACTCATACCCAATTTCCTCAACCAGACTAGCAACAACAGTAGGTGTCCAGTTATCTATGTCACATTAGTCATACCAAATGGAGTGGCCTTTGTGGTAATCCCTATGCTTGCCTGCACAAAGGAAATAGCCACCATGTATGACCTCAACAGAGAAGTGGTTGCTTAGGGGTCCTGCAAAACATTCAAAGTTGCAATGTTCAGACAAGATAAACAGAGACATTTATGAAGGCTCGGTCAAGCTGAAAATATTCAGTTAACTCCAAAAGCTCAGTTAGCTGATTAAGTAGGACCTAACCAAGGGTACTGAGCAAGCAGTAAAGTAATGTAATTGAACCAAAACAAGCAAAGTGGCAATGCTCAGTGTCAATGTTTAGTTATTGTACTAAATCAAGTTCAGACATTTCAATATTCAGACAGGTTAACACATATATATTCAGTTATCTTACAGAGCAAATTTCATACATGTTGCAGAAAGAACACACGGATTCATGGCCTCCACTGCCCAAATATAGGATCTTTCATGGGCAAAATGATCATCTCATGCGCAAAAAGATCATCTAATATCATGATCAACAACCAGGCCATATAAAGCAAAGAAATAGGGGAGAAGCGAGCATGGCCTTCCCCTTGCATGCTCCAAAATCAAACCCTAATGGTGCTCTGCAAACCCTAGATCATCGCCAAATACAAGATCCATAGCCCATCAGAAACCCTAACTTTGATCTGTGGCCCTGCTCAACGTCCGCTGCTAAAACCCTAAACCCCACACCATCCGTGGCAAAAGGGGAGAGAAATAGCCCAAACCCTAGCACCTGTGTGCAATTGACACGAACGCAAGCTCTTCCCCGAAGCTTTCATGGACAGATCGAGTACAGAAGCTGCCGGCGATGGGGACATACCATAAAGGGGCGGCGAGGCATGCTCGTCACGACGCATCGGTGCGAGAGGGACGTCATGCATGCCCCTCCCAAATGGCGCGGACGGTGGCGGCACCGCGTCCGACGACGAGCTCATGGTGTCGTCGCCACGCTCGCCCATGCCGGAGACGACGAACCACCTCGGCAGCAACGACGAAACAGGGGAGGAGAAGCAGGGGAGGGAGTGGCTCGGTCCGACCCGACCAGGTGGCTCGATCCGACCAGGTAGGAAACCAGGTGTGGGAAGGAGATCTTTTAATAACTGCCAGTTTTGCAAAAAAAAACCTGATTGCCTGCGTATTCGAGCAAGCAAGCGCATGTGGCAGTCAGCGCACCGTTGGCAGCCGTTGACTCAAGCCAGCTCAGCGCGTACGTATAGAAAATCATATTTTGGACTGTAGATGAACCCCTAGAACAAGTTTGGTGATCGTATTGCGGGTATTTGTAACCACAGGGACTAAAGCTAACGCCAATGCAAGTTAATGGACCTGTAGTGAATTTTTCTCATGTAGAAAACTTACACTGGGGTGCAGTTTGTTCGGGTCGCTGGGGACTGGAGGTCGAAGACGGAGTGGACGCGGATCCCTGAGCCCGAGTCCGCCGAGAGGCCGACCAGGTGCGGATGTGGCCCGAGGAGGTGCTTCGGCGGGAGGAGCTGCGACAGGGAGAGAGAGCAGCACCGCTGCGGGGAGGACGGTCGGCGGGGAGAGCAGCGGCGATCTGGCGCGGCGGGGGAGTTGGGGAAGACGGCGGATCCGGTGCGCGGGGTGAGAGGGAGGCAGAGGAGACCGAGGCGGCCGGGCTCCGGGAGTGGATTTTCATCGGCGGTGAGGAGGAGGGTGCTCGCCCTAGCGGCCGGCGGCGGGGCAGACTGCTCAGGATGGGGATGGGGAAGCCGTACGGTTGCTCCAGGGATGAAAATTCGGGCGGGGAGCCGTGTGTTTCGACGCGGGTGCCAAAGGCGTAATTTGGTAGGCTTCGAGGGATCATATTGGCATCTATCAAAACAAAATCATAGTGTGCGGACGTTCTCACGGCGGAAGCTCTGGCGCTTAGATTTGGGCTATCCCTGGCGCGGGCAAGATGTAATCGACTTGTCATCAATTCTGACAACTTAGAGGTCATCGAGACTATGAATAAAGGAGGAAGGTTAGCGTGAGTGGTGGCGGCAATTTTCGATGATTGTTATTTTATTGCTTGTGACTTTTCTATGTCCAAGTTTGAACATTGTAATAGAGAGACAAATAAAGTAACTCATGAACTTGCTAGTTTGGCTATATTTTATGATATTGTTGATTGGTTTTGAGGAGCCATTGAATGAAATTGTACCCTTCCTCTTAAACGATGTATCGGTTATTTCGATTGAATAAAGTTAGTATGTTTTTTTTAAACTTGGCCAAATGGGCCGGCCCGGCCCGGCCCGGGAGCTGTTTGTTTTGACGCGGGTGCGAAAGGCATAATTTGGTAGGCTTTGAGGGATCATATTGGCATATATCAAAACAAAATCATAGTACACTCACAATGCCCACATACAAACTTGGCCAAATGGGTCGGCCCGGCCTGACCTGGGAGCTGTGTGTTTCGACGCGGGTGTGGAAGATGTAATTTGGTAGGCTTTGAGGGATCATATTGGCATCTATCAATTCAAAATCATAGTGCATTCACAAATGCCCACATACAAACTTGGCCAAATAGGCCGACCCAACCCGGCCTGGGTTATACGGGCCTGGCGCGACAAGTACACGGGCTCTCCCTGGCCCAAGCACGGCCCCCTTCTAACACGGGCTGGCATGTTGGGCGGTTTAGCCCACTGCCCTGTGTGGAATTCAGCCCATTAGGTTATTTTGGGCCTATATTTAGTCTATTAGGCTGCATAAAAACTGAACGGGTCGTGTCGTGCCGGCAGATGTGCCCAGCCTCGCGGCCCACGCACGGCCCTAGGCGGGCCATGTGCCGGCACGGCCCGACTATAAACATGTCAGGCCAGGAACACGGGCGATCTGACTCGACCATCCAAGCTATGCTCAGTGAGCTGAGAGCTACACTCAGTTTAGAAGCAAAATTGAATGCTTAAATTCTCTTTTGATAAGGAGCTAAAAATGCGGAAACAAAAATGAATGGATCGCCGAAATGAATGCCACACATTCATTAGTCATTTTTTTCAAAAAATTTCAGATTTATTATCAAAGTTAGTACAAAACACCTCGGACATAATAAAAATTACATCAAGATCTCTGGATCATTGAAAGACCACTGTTGCCAAAACGATTCACTGATGCACCACTACCGTCACTCCTCTAACGAAGTCGGCTTGACCTTTCCAATGGCAGCCGGACAGTCTTCTAACTGAATAATAACTCGATAAAGATTCTAATAATATACTTCCTTCGGCTGTGTTTATTTTGTTCCCCTCATATTTTGTGTCAAACTTTAACGTAAATTTAACCAATAAAATATAAGTTTTATGTGGTAAAAATAATATTAGTCGGAACTTCTTTCAAATACGATTTTAGTCATAAAATTTCATGATATTTAATTTAAATTTTGCTAGTAATATATATGGTCAAAATTAATCAAAAATGCAAAAGGGGGTTATAAACCCGGACCAAGAAAGTATTTAGTCTAGTTTAAGGTGTTGAAGTTTATATGTGGATTGTCTAGCCCTTTTTATCCATTCAGAGTTTTGATTGCATTGACTAATGCATGAAGCTTAACAGGATAGGGTATTAGAGCCTAGGGTCTTGAGTTCAAATCCTGACTTCCACAATTTATCCAAAAATTACTGTTGCACCAGCCTTTCGCAATTTATCCAATTATTGAGCCATACTTTTGAATAACTACGAAAGAGCATCTCTAGCCCATCCCCAAAAGTTATATATGGACGATATTTTTGGTTTGAGGAATTAAGCACTAGCTAGCCCATCCCTCAAATTTATAGTTGTTCATCCCAAAATATACACCTCTAGCCCATTTGTCCTCCAAGGACAAGTCTCGGTAAAATGGGGCAAACTATAGCGCATGCGCCGTTGTGCACCTCGTCGCCAGCCATCCCTCGGCCCACCCCGCCGCCCATGACCCCCACCAGCTCGGCTTGTAGATGACAATCCTAAGTTCAGCCTTTAGTTGGCCGCATCAATATTGACGCACACGTGGCAATTTTTTCTTGAATGAATTGTCTAGGAGTATCGCACTTTTTGTTGTTTGGCCTCTCTCCTCGATCAATCTAGACCTACTAATAAAGAGATTAGCGTTTCTGCCCTATCGTCCCGGAATTGCCCTCAAAGTTGCAAAATATTGCCCACCGATGTCACCTATAAGTAGTCCTGGTCATCTCCGGCCCGGCCCTGTCGGCCCACCCAGGCCCGACCCTAACCAGGGCCTAGGCCCGATGGGCTTGCCCATGGGGCGGGCTTGGGCCTGAGTTTTGAGCCCACTAGCAGGGCCTGGATGGGCTTGCATATTGGCATTTTAAGGAAGAGGCCCGGCCCACGGCCCTAAGCCCTAAGGGCTTTTCAGGGCTTTTTACTAGATGGGCCGGGCTTGGGCTTGAAAAGTAGGCCCGATGGGCTTGCCCATGGGGCGGGCTTGGGCCTGAGTTTTGAGCCCACTAGCAGGGCCTGGATGGGCTTGCATATTGGCATTTTAAGGAAGAGGCCCGGCCCACGGCCCTAAGCCCTAAGGGCTTTTCAGGGCTTTTTACTAGATGGGCCGAGCTTGGGCTTGAAAAGTAGGCCTGATGGTAGGGCCTGGGAGGGCCTGGGCCTCAGTTTTCTGCCATGGGATTTTTAAGGCCCAGCCTAAGCCCGGCCCGGCCGGCCCATGGCCAGGTATACCTATAGGTGACAAAAAAAATCACACAGGGGAATCCCTCGCCTGGGCTAGCCCATGGAGTAGGAACCTCCTATACGGTGCTCTACGCATTGTGAGAAGACGCAGCATGCCTGTTTCGGCCGGCCCATGTGCAGGCGGCTTGTTTTTTTAGTTAGGTTTTATTTTATTTTTATTTTCTTTTATTATTTTTTCTAATTTAAATAAATTGGAACTTTAAAAAAGTTCCATTTTAAAAAAATTGGAAATAAAATGTTCAATCAATTATAAATTGTTTGTGGATTCAAAAAATGTTCATAATTTATAAAATAATGTTCACGATTTTATAAAAATGTTAATGAAATTAAAAACTATTCATTATTTTGAAAAGATGTATATTTAAAAATGTTAAAAATTGAAAAAAGATTGCCAATTCAAAAAATGTTCCTGAATTTTTTTTAATGTCCTAAAAATTAAAACTGTTCGTGAATTACAAAATAGTTTATTGATTCATAAAATATTTGCTGATTCAAAAAATTATGATGCATTTCAGTAAATGTTTGTTTAATCAAAAAAGTATTTGTGAAGTTCAAAAATTGTGCCATCAATTCCCAAAAAATTGTTCGTCAATTTTTAAAAATGTTTGCCGATTCAAAAAAATTGTTCACGGTTAATAAAATATTCATGAATTCAAAAAATGTTCATGATTTTTAAAAATAATCACAAATTTGTAAAGACGTTCACGACTTTGGAAAATGTCCATGATTTCAAATATTTCCCCAAGTTTAAAAAATGTTCATGATTTTAAAAAATTGTTCATGATGTCAAATAAATATTCGAAAATTCAAAAGGATGTTCACTAAAAAGTAAAGAAAGGAAAAAGAAAAAAACAGAAAAGAAATACGAAAAAAAAGAAAAAAAACAGGCTCAAGGACCTTCCCAAAACCGATGAGAAAGAAATCCGAAAATGGGTCGGCCGGAAACAGGATCGAAGGCAGGAGGGGGTACACGCTAGGTCACTAGGCGCCAAATAGGAAACTCCCACACAGTAGCGCGTCGAAAAATACGTTTTAGACAGGGGAATCCCCCCACCCCCACATGGGCCGGCCCACACGGCAGCAGCTGGAAAAGTACGTTTGTGAATCTCCTCACCTGGGTCGGCACGCGCAATGAGAAAGAGTGACATTGTATCTCGTAATGGAGGAAAATGTGATCATAGCCTTTGACGATTATGTTCTTTTTCTTCCGTTGCAACATACAGTCCCTTTTGCTAGTTCTATACAACCAAACGCATATCATCCATACACATGGAGAATGTAAAAGAAACATGCAATTGTAGCTTGGTGATGTCAACAACCAATACCAATTGTAGTTTGCTTCCTTTTGTTTACACAGTTTTTGATGACGACGGCGAACGGAGATGATGGCAACAACAGCCAAATTTATTCCATATGTACTACACTAGCATGGAATCAATCAATAATAGGTTTGATGAATTCACATCAACAGCTGCTCTGAGATTATGTACTGCTGTTCTACACTCTCTTCCTACTTCACTCCACACCTCCAAACCGAAACACCTCCCAATCCTAAGTAACTGATTTACCACCGGCCCCTGCTCGTTCAGCTGTTACTAAATTCGGTGTGGCTAGACTATGATTGCAATGTTCTGCGTCGAGTTCCTGAAGCGGATTCTTCTTCTTCTTTTCCGGCCTGCTTCATAGTTGTACAGGCTGCTACAGCTTCCAGACGGTCTGTGAAGGCGACCTGATATGAACAAATCGCTGCAGTAGCAGCAGCAGCATCTTCTGTGTGGCGTAAGTAAGTGAGAGCCGAAAAAACTCTAGCTGGCGGCGTCAATCAGTGCTGGATCTCGCACAGCTCCCAGTTCCCCTCGCCGTCAATGAGCTTCAACTCCACGGAGTGGAAGGGTATAAGAGCAGGCCTCTGCAAACAGAGTGAAAAGGAAGTTTCAGTAAAATACCGTAAATCAAGATTATATGAGAACAACTTTAAAATTCAAATGCAGAGGCTTCAACAAAGAACTGAGCTGGGATCGCAGCAGATACTTTACACAATTAGCGGGAATTGCACGAACACTTACTTGTGATGAAGTGATCACAGTTATGCCCATGTTTGTTGCTAGCCTGTACAGATGCTCTTCAACATCAACACTCGTAGCGCTGCAATGAAGTGCGATTTTTTAGGACCCACAGTAATTGATCAGCGGATGAAAATAAAAAATGGTCAAAGAGTGTTGTGGCGCTGCACATACTTTGTGCACTCGTCGAGGATGCCGAATTTTGGATGGTGGAAGAACAAACGAGCCTGGAACAAAACAGTTCGATCAGAAGATATTAAGGGGAGAGACACGGCAGTTTGCACAGCTTGCAGTGGAGTTAACACTGACCATCCCAAGCCTCTGCTGTTCTCCCAGCGACAAAACGTCTTCCCAGTTTGGGGTAGAGTCCCAACCTTCTCTCTCTAGAAGGTAGACCAACCGGACATTCACAAGAACTGTCTTCAGGTGGTCATCTAGCAACTCAGGAGCACTAGACCTGTTGCCTACATTAGCACAGGATTTCAGGTTACCAGGAGAAGCAAACATATAATTTACTACTCCATTTTTACAAGCAATTTCATAGTAAAAAGGAAGGATATGCAGTTCAATATATACAGTTTACGGTAATTCAATATGCCCATATTCTGAGTGGCACCTACTAGCTTTATATAATGAAAGAATCTTCATCTCTGCTTCCTCCCTTGACATAGGGTATATGATCTGATCCCGAAGGGTTCCCAAGCTGGTGTATGGACTCTGAGGAACATGGAACATCCCTTCAGAGGGCTTGGTAACTCTCCCAGAAAAGGCAGGCCATAAATCTCTGAGCACCCTAAAAACAGAGCTCTTCCCGGTACCATTGGGGCCTTCAGAAAATCAAGGTAAAAAGGTAAGTCAGCATGATTCACTGCCTTATAGATAAATGAAGGTTTCAGAGCACAGACAGGTGACATACCAGTCAAAAGAAGGCTTTTCCCTTGTACCACACTGCATGACAGCTTCCTAGCCAATAGCTTCTGCGATGGTGTTACAATGTCCACTTCATGGAATTCAATAATTTCGTCTGAGGCTGCACTAATGGCACTGGAAGGCACCAGAGCATCTACAGGAAACAATTGAAAAGCTGTGTTTAATTGGCGGAAGACATTGCTGTAACACTTATAAAATGATCATGCCACTAGCTAACTTAGGACATTACTGATATAAAATTATAACACAACCCAGTGTTACAAGTTGCCAACTCTGTGCGGAGCTAGTCATCAATGCAAAAGAGTATCAATAACTTAACACAAACTTGCAACTTTTGGCGGAACATCAAATTCCTGCAACCATTCTATGTAGCACTCTATTATGTTTGGCATAGTGAGAAGGCAACCGGTTTTAGATCGAGACATGTGCCAAAGTTCCATCATATATAATATGCTAAACAGGATGTGCCATAAGTCCATAACAAGCATGCTGTAGGAAAATGTCACATTTTTAAACCAAACATGATGCATGTCATACAGTAAGATTAGTTATATCCTGCAATACTAGTAGTGCAACCGCACTATTCAGCTGTCCTAGCCAAGCCATAACCAACTGAAACTTACCCTTTTGAGCGGCACGCAGAGTCTCCTCGAGCTCAAAGATCCGGTTAATCCCACCAGAAAGTTCAAGGAATTTTTTGTGCAACTCAAGAATATCGCCAAAGGCTATGAAGCTTTGTGACACCACTGATGCCAAGAACCGCAGAGCATGTGCGAGCTCCCCTGTTGCACAAAAGAGTAAAGGTTTTGCCAAGTTCAAGTTTAAAATAATCTACTCCTGACAACTGAAGCAATTTTATGTTGAGTAACCTTGTGTCGAAGTCAAAGCTCTGTCTCCCTTGTGCTCCAGAGCATATAACAAACTCAGACCCCATGTCACATTGTGCGGGAGTTGCTTTGTCACAAAATCATCAACAATACCATAAAGCCATTGTTTTCTCAACAGAACCTTTGAGTGGTTAAGCAATTTCATGAACTTAGCCTCGACCATCTGATATAAGAGAACAAAACCATAAGGACGGCAGTACGGCACTAATTCATCCCATAACAAAATAAGGCCAGGAAAAGCTATTGAAACCATCTTTTGATTCATAAGAACATAAAGGAATAGGAAATCATAAGCACATATTATAATACTAGTTGGAGTAAGCAAAGATAGCTAACAATGCTAGTAACACGGGGAAAAAGTTCAACAGACAAACAGCAAAATGGACAATTTGTGAATGGCCTCTGCTTATGCTTAAGTGCATTAGTTATATTTTAGCTTGTCCGACAGAGGGGAACGAATGGAACCTAGGGGTAGGTGCACCCATTTTTCAAAAATAAAATAAAATTGTAATTGCAAAATTGGTCAAAAAATCATGAAATTTTTTGACAACAAACTTGCGCAAGCATTACACTCTGGTAAAAAAAAATTGCAAAGAAATGACTTTCATGATATTGTTCGCCAAAAAGACAACATCAGCACTATATTAGAGTTACTATTCACTCTATATTGTCCTTGATTATTCTAAAAAAAAATTGCTCAGATTTTTAAGGGATTTTTTCTTTGTCGAAATTTTTATACGAGCACGCCAGTAGGTCAAGTTTGTTCAAAAAAAGTTTTGAAGATTTTGACTTTTTCCTGACTTGCTAAAAAAAATCTCGGAATGTTTTTTATCAGGTTCATCTACAACCAGGTGTATCAGCGTATTTTCCCTTGTCGATAACCTTACTTCTGGAGTTTTTTTGGCATAGATGCTTCAAGAAAAAGCAAGTAAATAGAATGCATAACCAACCTTTTTCCATTTTCAACAATATGGATGGATTAAACAGGAAGAAACAAGATCTGGAGCTATATATATACTAAATATCACCATGAGATTGTTTACTTCATACTTAGCAGAGTAGTTATAAAATTATGCAACTAGCATGCAATTACCAGATTTCACATATCGGCGTAGTTCATGATTCGAATAAAAATAGTTGACAAGAATAAAAGGTGAACAGACACTACCAACATATCAGTATATATACTTTAAAATTTTCTCATCCAGGGTTAAGAAACTCACAGCTTTTTCTCTTGAACCACCACCAAAGAAAGCGATTGATTCAGCATGAGTCCGCAGCCTCGAGTGCATGAACCTAGTACACAGTTCACCAGGTTAACCAACACTCCAAAATTCTTAAATCAACAAAAAGTCAGGTCTGACAAGAAACAGCAAGGAATCAAACATTACCTGAATGTTCCTTCAAGTTCTTGTTCCTCACTTGCAAGATGGCCAAAGTCGGGTGATATAGCTCTCAGGAAACCCAATCCTAGTAACATGTAAGCATACAATATACCAACTCCTCTTCGGCCAGACAAAAGCTTCATTCTCCATGTAAACCTAGTGAGTAATATACATTGACATTGTTACGCTGAATTTTACATGCTAACCAAATATTAAACCGAGTAGATATCAGTGCTGATTCCAAGGATAACTCACCAAAGAATGTCAACTAGTGGTTTTACCATTCCGGTAACCAAGCCAGCAAGGTCAGTGGTCAACTTATCCACATCAAGTGTTAGTCTTTGGTCTGCATCGATACTTTTACCTGACATATTGAATACCTGAAAACATATGCTAGAATAACTTAGCTTCAGTCAAAAGTCGAAATCCATAATGTTAACTCCGTTCGACATGCAGTCTTATTTCACAACCAGATCTCATGCACACCAAGAGACATCAACTGACCAAAACCTTGTCCAGACCTCCAAAAGACTTATCCTAACAGACAACCCTTCCCACGCATCACCGGGAGACAACTTGAATACAAGAGCAGATACAGGATATACCTTGTAGAATGCATTTCTTCTCAAATAATATTGAAGCAAATGGTTGGTCAAGCGAATTCGCCATCCAAGGGCAAGTCTTGAAGTAAGGGTTCTGTGAAGACATAAATTATCAAAACCATGAAGTTAGACATACACGGAAATAATCATCAACCGACCAAGCTTAAATTTGCATGCCCAGAAGAACAGTCTGCCAAGCACCAACCAAAAGCAGCAGGTTATTCATTTAAACCAACTTAGAAAATGATTATGCATGATCCCATGTCAAGAGAGTCTACTGAGTGCACGTAAACCAGTTACCTCAGAGATGGTGCGACGAAAGAATTTGCAGCACTCTGCAGAACACTGACGCCAACCAACCGAACGAAAGCAGCTTTATCCTGCTCCAAGACAAACTTCACAGTAGTCCCTGAAGATGAGATGAATCAGACAAGAATTTCATGTATAGCTCTTCCGACAATAGAAGATATTGAAGAAACCAACCATTCAGTGAAGCAATACGATCCGAGATCACGGTGCGAGAGAAAATAAGTAGAGCAACAGAAAGCAACTGCCCTCCTTGTTTGTCCAGTAATTTAGGAACCTGGGAAGCAAGATGAGAACATATTAACATCTGATATAAGTTTACTTGAGATAATTTCATATGCTTCATCCCATATAAGTAATGTCAGGTTCTTCCTTAGTACTCCCTCCTTCCCAAAATGTAAGGCGCGCTTGATTTTACACGGTCTTTGATGCACAATTTTGATCATTAATATATATCAACGTAGATGAACTGAATGTGTATAAATGGTATCGTCGTATTTGTCTTGCAAAACAATTTTACTTCATATGTCTTTATACTAATGTTGTAGGCATAGAATAAGTAAAAATTATAGTCAAAGTTATGCCATGAAGACCAGAAAAAGTCAAGCGCCTTATATTATGGGAAGGAGGGAGTACATGTATTGCCTCAGTATACTCGAATTCTCAAATTGCTATCACCTGCTGATGTAAAATCTCAAAATTCTAACATCTCAGATACAAGAGTGACTGACTATTAACAAGATGCAGTATCCAGAGAAACTATTGACTCATTGGAACAAAAATCAAAGAGAACAAGTTTAAGCATGAAACAGAACATACCAATATTTTGAGCATTGCAGCTGCTCTCAGAGGGAGAGGCCTTGGGGAGCATTGCAAATGTGGGATTACAGGTGTTCGTACTGTTTGCCCTGTTTCCAACTTGGGGGAATTTGCTATGATCTTTGTAGAGTAGGAATCCTTGGATCTTAATGAAGCATTGCTCTAGTAAAGAGAATACATAGAACTGCGTCACAGCCAAGATTCGATTAATAATAATGGAATAGACATACCAGGTAATTATATACCTTTGCCCTGTTCATAAAAGCCCTTTGAACAGTTAGGGCATCCGATTTACGTTCAGTTTCCAGTGATGTAAGTTCAGACTCTTCAGTGTAAAAGGATGAGTCATCCCTGCAAAAACAAGTGTGATATTAAACTTACCGTGAATTAATTTTGGAGAAATAAACATTCAGTGAATTAGTTCAGGATGTATACCTTCTGTGCTGAACATCCCACCCTCCTTCACCGTCCAATGACAAAACAATATTATGAAATGCAACTAACGCTGGGCGATGAGATATTGTTATGCATGATGTTCCCATCGCTCGAACCTTTTTGCAAAAACGTTCTTCCATATCAATTGTCACAGCACTAGTACACTCATCAAGAATAGCAAACTTTGGCTTATGGTAGAACAGCCTGGCCATTCCTAATCTTTGTTGCTCGCCAAGGGATAGCTCATCGCCCCAGTTAACTTCCTTGTCAAGAGGATAACGTTCTAGCAAGTATTCCAGATCAACCTGTAAAAGGAGCATAATTACGAATTCCAGCAGGTTATGAGACATAACTCAAGAGGCCATGATGTAAAATAAAAATAGCATATCGATACGAAGACTTACATTCTTTAGAAGGTCCACCATGCCATCATAGCTAAGTGGTTCAGTCTCCTGATCTGCTGTGAGAGGATAGATTAGCTGTTCGCGAAGTGTGCCAACAGCTGTGTATGGTCTTTGTGGGACATAAAAGATTTCCTTGTTAAGATCGGAACCAACACCAGGTTTGACAATATGGCCAGATACTAGCGGCCATAGGCCCCCAAGGACCCGAAAAAGGGAGCTTTTTCCACTACCATTGGGACCTGAAATAATAACAAAATGTCAGTGTCAACACTTCACTTATATGGAATTTCATGCAAACATGCATGGATTATGAACAGTTGGACACTGAGAGTTTGGTTGTACTAGATAAGTTTAAGAATATAAGCCTCCTTTCAAGCATATGCATGACTTTTGCGTCGCCTACTGTTGCAGAATCCAATCCTTTTCCAGACTTAAAACCCGGAGTGGTAACTCCTACTACCTCTCTATCAAAATATAAGACGTCTTTTAGGCTAAACTAGCCTACAAAAACGTCTTATATTTTGATATGGAGGGAGTAGTAAGTAGTAACTGAGCAGATTACCAAATGATTGCCTTCAATACAACATTAATTTGATTGATGAATCCAAAATTGCAAACTTGCAAATGCTATATTATCCAACTTCGTTTCATTGTTTTTAATTAATCTTCTTTCAGGAAGTAGTGTTCAAATGTATGAAGCTGCGTGTTTTCAAATTACTACAGAACCTAACATATCCTTGTATTTACGCCCTAAGAGTGTATAATGGTAAAAGCGGCAGCCTATGAGCTCCATAAATATCTGAAAACAAAATAGCAAAAAAGAAATGCCATCATAGATAATTACAAGATCAGTTTGCAGTTTGTTACAGAAAAGACTTATTTTGCTAGTAAAATGTAAGTTCTCTTTAACTTCTAGTTTTATCAGATTACTTAAGGCTATAAGAGCTTGAAACAGAGAGGCCAGACATGAAACTATTTCGACATATCCTGTTTCATGGTTCATTACTGCAGGCAGTCTGATATCTGGACATGATTTACAGATGCTCTAGAACATGTAAAAGAAAAATGTGCATGATGCTACATACATTCTCATAAGTGCTGGATAGCTTCTGTTCAAGCAAGCATTGCAATAGTTAAGTCAAAAGTTCAAATTCAATTGGTAGGAGAGGATTACCGGTGATTAAAAGATTAGATCCAGTTTCTACTCGGAGAGTTAAATCGTCAACCAAAACATTCCCAGCGGGTGTCACCACCTGTAATCATTTCATATCAGAATGATGGAATTATGTAAGGAAACAGAAAGCGAATGTGCTCCTCCAAGCATGCTATTACTACCTTAACGCCGGAAAATTCTATATGGTTTGCTTCGCTGATGTAATTCCCGATAGAAGAGCTGTGATTCAACGATCTATCACGGACCCCAGACAGCTCACGTGAAACATCTAGTAACTCACGAATCCGGTCCGCATAGCCACTGTCAAATTACAGTGAAAGTCCATTGTCAATCATGTCACAAAAAAATATCAGAACTCGAAGACAGCAGAATAGCATCAGAGACAGCAGGTCACAGGACCACAAAGTTTGCCCTGCAAAATTACAACCATAGTTGCATATATAGGCCATAGTTGTCTAGATATAAAAACCATAAAGAAGATAACCCATTCAACTTTTTTTATGGGAGATAACCCATTCAACTAATCCTAAATATGGAAGGTCCCAGTGCAAAACTCTAATGGCTCTGCCAGTTCTCATACACTACAAGATGCAAAAGGTTATTAAATCCAACAATAGGTAACAGGTCAGACTGAACAACACACTGCCATAAACGGTGTTGTTTCAAAGAACTCTTAAAATATGTACAAGAATGACAAAGAAAACATAAGCTCGCAATATATCAGCAAGTACTTAAACATTTTCACTTCTATCAAATGTCTATAGTTCTGAAAGATGCAAGCAATGTATCCTAAAATAACAGGATTGGAAATGAAATGAAACTATTCAGTGCTATGAATAGTTTTCACGCAGATGGATTTACCTCAGGATATTCAAACGCCTAGAGCTGATAGAGAGGGTCCCGAGAGACTGAAATAGTGCTATGATCACGCTCGTGTGGTATCGAAGGTTACTCAACATATCAGCCCTTCCTAGTGTAGATGAATCAGGTCTAAGGTCGCCGGAGAAGAACGGTTCGATAATAAGAACAACTGCTACAGTGGCACCGAAGTACTTCAGAAAGAAATCTTGAATCATGCCGAACCACCAGTTTTCATGGAGTACATGCTTCAAGTGCCCAACAAGAGCTCGGAATCGGTGCATAATATGATATTCTTCTCTCTTCTCACCACCATAAAATGCTACACTCTCAGCATGAGTTCTTAAGCGTGAATGAAGTTGGCGATACTCCCCTTCTAAGTGCTGCTCTGTAGATTTCATCTTTCCAAAAGCAGGAGAGAAATTTCTAATTGCTCCACCAGCAACTAGTATATATCCCTGAAAGCATTTTACATATTAATACATTATAGGAAGACCAAGGAAGCAAAACATATCAAAATTGAGCATCACTCCTCATTGGTAGGGGTATTATCGTGTACTAAAATTATATCAATAATTACCAGAATCCAAAGCATGTATTTCGGACTAGCATAAGAACAGAGACGCCAGGTATATATCAAGCCTTCTGCAACTGCAGCCAAATCATCCTGTACAAGTTCACTGAGTTCAGAACAGAACTTCGGAATATCACTCGCAATCCTTTGTTCTGGGTTTGATATTCGATGATCCACATGAGAGATCTTGTAGTAAACCATATTCTGGACATACAGAAGAAAAAAGCAGCAAGATATTAACACTGTATTCTAAAAGATCAAACCATCAAGTTAATACCCAAACTACTGGTTAACCTGCATTCTAAAAGTACATCAGTGCATGCACCATATGAATCTTCTGTATTTTTATAAAATTTCTTCAAAAAGAAGAACATGAAGTGATATTACCACTACTTTAACATCAAATAAGAAATAAAAATTTGACCTGACATGGCAACACAAACACAATTGATGCCATCTCGAATAAATTACATAAATTAAATAGAGAAAGCAAATTTAACTAGCATGGAAAAATTGCTACCAAGGGAAGAGCGAAAGGAATTCAACTAGAAGAAACAGTAAACAGATTGCTTCATGAAAAACCTAGAAGAAACAGCTAACATATCACATAAATGAGAACGTTCATATTAAATTGAAAAAGAATGGCACATGAAGACTAGATCAGTAATCCCCCAGTACTCTATAGTTTTGGGTTTGTAAGTTTATTCTTTCATCAGCTTGTTATATTTGCAGCACTGACAATACTTTTAAGCCACTGGTTATTTTAATCCATGACATAATCCTTCCGAGCATACTGACTCGGAACCATATGAGTTCATTTTACTTCTTATTTTGCAAGAAACCATAAGTCCACTGATAGACAGAAACTTGGAAATAAACATTAACATATTCTGGAGGCCAACACAAGTGAGGAATGTTCAACCACTACATAAGCAAAATTGATCAACTGATGTACCTGGAAATAATCGGCATGGACGAGGTCTGTTAAAATTTTCTTGAAGCGCAAGTTCAGAGACCCAGTTAAGTATTTTGAGGTCTGGTATACTGCTGATTGGAGAAAGCATAAGATCAGATTTTCTATAATTAGGCGTGTAAAGGTTGGAACCCGCCGAAGAAATGCCGCTTTAAACAGAAAGCCTTGAACTTTTGCTAATCTATGCCCAACAGCAGTACGCAGCACCTGAAAAGAAAACATACCAAAAGTAATGTCTCCGATCATCAAATACGCAGTATGCTTCAAATGCCATCTTAAAATACAACAGAACGCAGTAGTATCACTGCTTTTCCTATATTGTCGCATCTGTGTACTACATCATATTGAGAACGTTCAATATAGGACAACAGGAGTGAGCTTAGCCATTTCAAATATCACCAATCAAACAAATGAAACGCGTATTCGCTTAAACTGTGCCACTGGGGCACTGCAGAAGTAACAAAAATGGGTCTTCTCCAACTTGCTATATATTTGCCTGCTCTATTAAGGAAGTAGAATAGGTGTCACAGATCCAAGCAGTATGCTCTACGTTGTCCTTACTATTAGCAGGACCAGCATGATTGCAGGCCAGATCGACGGTTACAAAAGTCCTTGTTTTTTGTACGCATACCAAAAAAGGGAGCTTAATTATTGTGCAAAATTTAAACTCAAACCTAGCTGTTCACTTCTTCGGGCACGGTAAAAACATGACATTGCTTATGAAGAACTACCAATTCTGCAAAATTCTCTGAACTTACAGCTGTCAGCATCAAGCCAAGAAGGTATCGCGTGCCATTCGGGCCAATCTTCTTGAGCAGGATAGCGGCCAAGAAATGCAAGGACTTGAGAGCGCTCTTCCTCCGCTTCGACGTCCCGGCCAACCGGCCATCCGTGCCGTTGTGACCCGGCCTTTCCCCATTCCTGGCCAATGCATCATCACCATCGTTGGCGGCTTCCGGACGGCCTCTCCTCCTTTGGCCTCGGCCCGACCGTGCGTACGCCAACGCCCCGCCAGCGACCAGCGCGCCGGAGACAACCGCCAGCGTCCTCCTGCTTCCACCCAAAATTGACAAGATTCAAGATTCCCCCCAAAAAAAAATTCAGATACCAATCAGGGGAACATGGTAAGGGTTGAAAAAGGACAGGACTTCGGAGCTGAGCACGCACGCACCTCCGGGACGCCAGGAGCCCCCGCCCGCGCTCGGTGAGCTGCAGCAACTGCAGGGACGGCATCTCCCCGGAGCAGCAGCAGGCCGCGAGGCGCGACCTCCCCGGAGCAGCAGGCCGGGCGCGCCGCCGGAGGGGGGGAAGATCTTGCTATCTACGGCAGCGGCGCGTGAGCCGCCGTGGAGCCGAGCCGCGCCTCCCTTCCTCGCGGCGCATCGTCGCTGGCCCTGCCTGACTTCGTCCGCCGGAACCGGGACGGGACCAGAGAAGGGGCGGGTCAGCCGCCTCCGAGGAGATCACCGCGGGAGGGCGCGCAACCGGTGGAGGGGAATCTTGAGTGGTGGTGACCTCGATCTCGGCGGAGAGATCCCCGGCGGTGGGGGGCGGTAGATGCCGGGAAGCAAGGGAGGCGGGTAGAGGAACAGAGGAGAGGAGATTGGGGGAGTAAAAAAATGGTGAGTACGAGAGACAAGTTGATGAGATTCAAGAGAGAGGGTGTGACAGCGATGGAGAGAGAGAGAGAGATTTGGAGGAGAAGACTCTTCGCAACTGCATCTGCTGCAATTTGCAAAAGCATCCTAATCATTTTTCTTGTTTTTCCTCTCTCTTTATGTGCTTTTTGTGTGTCAACTGTGCTGTGTTTTCTATTTTATTTGAGTTATTTCCGTAATTTAGAATTTCTACATAATAATATGTATAACTCAAAGTCGAAACCTGGGTTCAGAATTAGTAAGGTTGCGTCGATGCGAGAAGAAGGTATTAGTGACGAGACATGGTGTTTGACTTTTGACTAGGTCCTTTGAATCTATGAGCCCAAAGAGTGAAGTATATATCAATACTCCGAATGGTATCGCGGAATACTTTGGCATTTCTTGGATTTAAAACCTTTCATAGAACGGTGAGAGCCGCAGTTGGCCAGGTGAGTAGATGGCAGCTCGAGTGATTGTACATGTCCCAAACCCGTTCTACCGAGTTTGGGGAAAAAACCATAGCAGACTCCGCACCTGGGTAGAAGTCTGGCGAAGATGGAGAGATGGTCGTCATCTTCGTAGAGAGAGGGGGGCATCCTAAGCGTTTTTCTTGTTTTTCTCAATCTTATGTGCTTTTATTGTGTCAAGTGTGTTATGTTTTTCCATTTTTGATGAATTATCTCCATAACTTAATGCTCTTTTATAATAACTTGTATATATAACTCGAAGCTGAAACCCAGGTTCAAAACTATAAGGTTGCGTTGATGCGAGAAGAAGGTATTAGTGGCGAGACATACTGTTTCACTTTTGACTAGGTCTTTTGAATCTATGAGTCCAAAGAGTGAAGTATATAACAATATACCAAATGGTATCACGGAATACTTTGGCATTCCTTGAATTTAAAACCTTTCCTAGGATAGGGCGATGAGAGTCACGGTTGCCCAGGTGAGCAGATCGCGGCTCGAGTGATTATAGACGTCCCAAACCCATTCTGTTGAGTTTGGGGGATGAACCATAGCAGACTCCGCACCTGGGTAGGAGCCGGACAAAGATGGAGAGGTGATCATCGTCTTCGTAGAGGGAGAGGGAGGGTCCCTATAGAGATTTAAGAGAGTGTGTGTGTGTGGCGGTGGTAGAGAGAGATTTGGAGAAACCTCTTTGCAACTGCATTGCTACAATTTGCAAAACATCTTGATACGTCTCCAACGTATCTATAATTTTTGATTATTCTATGCTATTATGTTTATCTGTTTTGGATGTTTAATGGGCTTTAATATACCTTTTATATTAATTTTGGGACTAACTTACTAACCAAAGGCCCAGTGCAAATTGCTGTTTTTTGCCTATTTCAGTGTTTCGCAGAAAAGGAATATCAAACGGGATCCAAACGGAATGAAACCTTAGGGAGAGTTATTTTTGGAATAAACGCAATCCAGGAGACTTGGAGTGGACGTTAAGGAAGCCACGAGGCAGGAGGGCGCGTCCCCACCCTCGTGGGCCCCTCGTGGCTCCGCTGACCTACTTTTTTGCCTATATATACTCATATACCCCGAAAACATTCGAGAGCATCACAAAACCCTATTTCCACCGCCGCAACCTTCTGTACTCATGAGATCCCATCTTGGGGCCTTTTTCGGCGCTCCGCCGGAGGGGAAATCGATCACGAAGGGCTTCTACATCAACACCATAGCCTCTCCGATGATGTGTGAGTAGTTTACCACAGATCTGTGGGTCCATGGTTATTAGCTAGGTGGCTTCTTCTCTCTCTTTGGATCTCAATACAAAGTTCTCCTCGATTCTCTTGGAGATCTATTCGATGTAATTCTTTTTGCGGCGTGTTTGTCGAGATCCGATGAATTGTGGGTTTATGATCAAGATTATCTATGAACAATATTTGATTCTTCTCCGAATTCTTTTATGCATGATTTAATATCTTTGCAAGTCTCTTCGAATTATCAGTTTGGTTTGGCCTACTAGATTGATCTTTCTTGCAATGGGAGAAGTGTTTAGCTTTGTGTTCAATCTTGCGGTGTCCTTTCCCAATGACAGCAGGGGCAGCAAGGCACGTATTGTATTGTTGCCATCGAGGATAAAAATATGGGGTTTATATCATATTGCTTGAGTTTATCCATCTACATCATGTCATCTTGCCTAATGCGTTACTCTGTTCTTATGAACTTAATACTGTAGATGCATGTTGGATAGCGGTCGATGTGTGGAGTAATAGTAGTACATGCAGAATCGTTCCGGTCTACTTGTCACGGACGTGATGCCTATATACATGATCATGCCTAGATATTCTCATAACTATGCGCTTTTCTATCAATTGCTCGACAGTAATTTGTTTACCCACCATAAAATTTGCTATCTTGAGAGAAGCCACTAGTGAAACCTATGGCCCCGGGGTCTATCTTCCATCATAATATTTTCCTATCTACTTTCTATTTCTATCGTTGTTTATTTTGGAATCTTTATTTTCCAATCTATACAATAAAAATATCAAAAATATTTATCTGATTATCTCTATCAGATCTCACTTTCGTAAGTGATCGTGAAGGGATTGACAACCCCTTTATCGCGTTGGTTGCGAGGTTCTTGTTTGTTTGTGCAGGTACTAGGGACTTGCGTGTTACCTTCTACTGGATTGATACCTTGATTCTTAGAAACTGAGGGAAATACTTACGCTACTTTGCTGCATCACCCTTTCCTCTTCAAGAAAAAACCAACGCATGCTCAAGAGGTAGCACATCCTAAGCATTTTTCTTGTTTTTCTCTATCCTATGTGCCTTGTGTCAAAATTGTGTTATGTTTTCCATTGATGAATTATTTCCATAACTTAATGTTCTTTTATAATAACTCGTATATATAACTCGAAGCTGAAACCCACATCAGAATTATAAGGCTGGGTCGATGCAAGAGAAAAAGTATTGATGAAGAGATTATATTTGCCTTTTGAGTATGTCCTTTAAACCTACTAGTCCAAAGAGTGAAGTCCACAACCGTATTCCTAATGGTATTGTCTAGTGCTTTGGTATTTCCTCAATTTCAAAACTTTCATAGGACGGTGAGAGCCATGGCTGGCCAGGTGAGCGGATCACGGCTTGAGAGGTCGTAGATGTTTCGAACTCTTTCTATCGAGTTTGGAGGAATGAACCCTTGTAGGCTCCTTGCCTAGGTAGAAGATGAAGATATGATCATCATCTTCGTAGAGTGCTTGACTGCGTGCGCAAGCACTAGTTTGACCAATGTGCTTGCGAAGTAGATTGTCTTTGGTGTTTAGCTTGTCCTTGTACAGAAGCCAACAAAAAAACACTTTGATGGTGAAGGAAATATGCCCTAGAGGCAATAATAAAGTTATTATTTATTTCCTTATATCATGATAAATGTTTATTATTCATGCTCGAATTGTATTAACCGGAAACATAATACATGTGTGAATACATAGACAAACTTAGTGTCACTAGTATGCCTCTACTTGACTAGCTCGTTAATCAAAGATGGTTATGTTTCCTAACCATAAACAAAGTGTTGTTATTTGATTAACGAGGTCACATCATTAGTAGAATGATCTGATTGACATGACCCATTCCATTAGCTTAGCACCCGATCGTTTAGTATGTTGCTATTGCTTTCTTCATGACTTATACATGTTCCTATAACTATGAGATTATGCAACTCCCGTTTGCCGGAGGAACACTTTATGTGCTACCAAACGTCACAACGTAACTGGGTGATTATAAAGGTGCTCTACAGGTGTCTCCAAAGGTACATGTTGGGTTGGCGTATTTCGAGATTAGGATTTGTCACTCCGATTGTCGGAGAGGTATCTCTGGGCCCTCTCGGTAATGCACATCACATAAGCCTTGCAAGCATTGCAACTAATGAGTTAGTTGCGAGATGATGTATTACGGAACGAGTAAAGAGACTTGCCGGTGACGAGATTGAACTAGGTATTGGACACCGACGATCGAATCTCGGGCAAGTAACATACCGATGACAAAGGGAACAACGTATGTTGTTATGCGGTCTGACCGATAAAGATCTTCGTTGAATATGTAGGAGCCAATATGGGCATCCAGGTCCCGCTATTGGTTATTGACCGGAGATGTGTCTCAGTCATGTCTACATTGTTCTCGAACCGTAGGGTCCGCACGCTTAACATTACGATGACAGTTATTATGAGTTTATGCATTTTGATGTACCGAAGTTAGTTCGGAGTCCCGGATGTCATCACGGACATGATGAGGAGTCTCGAAATGGTCGAGACATAAAGATTGATATATTGGAAGCCTATATTTGGATATCGGAAGTGTTCCGGGTGAAATCGGGATTTTACCGGAGTACCGGGAGGTTACCGGAACCCTCGGGAGCCATATGGGCCTTAATGGGCTTTAGTGGAAAGGAGAAATGGGCAGCCCAAGGTGACCGCGCGCCTCCCCCCTCCCCTAGTCCTATTAGGACTAGGAGAGGTGGCCGGCCCCCCTCTCTCTCTTTCCCCCTCGGGGAATCCTAGTCCAACTAGGATTGGGGGGGGGGGGTCCTACTCCCGGTAGGAGTAGGACTCCTCCTGCGCCCTCCTCCTGGCCGGCGGCCCCCTCCCCCTTGGCTCCTTTATATACGGAGGCAGGGGGCACCTCTAGACACACAAGTTGATCATTGAGATCGTTCCTTAGCCGTGTGCGGTGCCCCCTGCCACCATATTCCACCTCGATCATATCGTTGTAGTGCTTAGGCGAAGCCCTGCGTCGGTAGAACATCAAGATCGTCACCACGCCGTCGTGCTGACGGAACTCCTCCCCGACGCTTTGCTGGATCAGAGCCCGGGGATCGTCATCGAGCTGTACGTGTGCTAAGAACTCGGAGGTGCCGGAGTAACGGTGCTTGGATCGGTCGGATCGGGAAGACGTATGACTACTTCCTCTACGTTGTGTCAACGCTTCCGCAATCGGTCTGCGTGGGTACGTAGACAACACTCTCCCCTCTCGTTGCTGTGCATCACCATGATCTTGCGTGTGCGTAGGAATTTTTTTGAAATTACTACGTTCCCCAACAAATGGGGACCCCTGTAGTTCTAAATTGGACCGACATTGAGGTCCTCGGTGCTACATATATTCGAGAACTGATAGATTGTACTTCCGAAAAGTAGAGGTGAACATGTATTTTCCAAGATAAAGGGTTACAGAAGATTATTTGGGATATTACCACTCTCGAGCTCTCCCAGATATTGGAATACCGTAGTAAAAACTTCACGTGGCTTCTTGATGGAGGTCCTTGTTCTTCTTAAGAAATTGCTCATGATGTGTCATAGCAGCATGCAAACAAATTGATGAGATTCAAGAGAAAAGGGAAGTAACGAGGAGACAGATAGAAATTTAGAGTGAGGAATCAAAACCTATTGTACTCAGAACAAATTCATGCAACCTCATTGCTAATGTACCCTATTTGCAAGAGCATCCTGGGCCTTTTTCTATATTCTTTTCTCTTTCAATTGTGCTTATCTCGACTGTTTGATGCTTATATATTTATGTTGGATTTATTTATTTATTTAATGTTGGAGCACACAAGTAAATAGTATGCATTGGAAATATGTATTAAAGGTGTGGAACTTTTTATGTGTGGTCTCTAAGACAAAAGGCGAAGATGATTAACATTTGAGAGAAATAACTTTGCACTTATCATCCGTCCCTATATACCAGAACATTGAGGTACCGGCTCCTCTATGGCGGGTTCTTGCTCTTTAGTGCATTGATGGAGCATTCTTGCTCTGCTTGTGGACTTGCTTATGTTGCATCCTAGAGCATGCAAACAAGTTGACGATATTTATTTAAGATAGAGATAATGATGGCGAGAAAGAGGGAGTTTGGCTAAAATCTACTGTCTAGCATGAACGCACACAACTGTGTTGCTTACTTTGCTCATTTGCAAGAGCATCCTATACGTATTGTTTGTTTCCTTTCATTTTTAGTTGCGCTTGTGTCATGCCTGATACTTCTCTATTTTGATGAAATTACTATGGTTTAATATTTGACTACACATGTAATCAATGAGCATTGAAGAAATTAAAGATGCATAACTTTTTCTGTTATTTCTAAGACAAAGGGTGCATAGATGATAGCTTATATTTGAGATATTTACATTTCTTGATCTCACCGTGTTCTCCTGAATGAAAGAACGCTAAGATAGCAGCTCCTCGATGGAACATTATTGCATTTTAGCTCCTTCACGAAGCATTCTCTCCTTTTCTTATGAAATTATTCATGTTATGTCGTAGTGAATGCCTGACAAGTTGTTGAGATTTAAGCCAAAGAGAGAGTGGCAACGAGAAAGAGAGAAATTTGGAGAGAAGGACTAAGAAATACTATAATTGGCATGAACTCGCGCAGCTTGTAGCACAATTGGCTCATTTCCAAAAGCATCATTTTTTCTTTTTTTTCTTGGTTCTTTAATCTTTTACTCATGCTTGTGTCAACGGACTGGTGCTTCCCTATTTTGTTTGAATGTCTATACTTTTAATGGTTTTTTGACGAAACTATGCTTTTAATATTTCACTAAATGCATTATAGATAATGCTCTTTTGATAAACTCAACCTAGAGAACAATCCTTTGTGGTTTCCAATAAGAAAACTTGCCAAGAAGATGTAATAGTACATTTGATTAATGATTATATTTCTCTAGAGCTTATCGAGTTGTACTAAATAAAGAAACATTGTAATGACTAATGATATATCTATCGTCTCTCTAGATATCAGCATGTTCTCCTGCATAAAAAGCATTGGCAAATGATGGCGTTTTTTTATCATAAGATGGTGCATTCGAGCGAATCAGTTATTGGCCCGGTGACTAATTCTTGCTTTGCAGATGGAATATGTTTGAGTTCTTCACTTTCGAGCTTTATATATCATGTTTTCCTAGAAACTGAACATTGCTGCCTCATAACCTTCATATGGAACATTATTGCTCTTCTTACAAAATTGTTCATGTTCCATGGACTGCATCATGCTAAGCTTGGTTTTTTCTCTTTAGAGAGAAAATATGCCTTAGGCGAGGAAAAATATGTGCCCTCTCATGATCTACCTAGTTTTCAATCTATTGTCATAAGATATTTAAGGTCGTTTCCATCCAAAATCATGTGAATTAAGCCAACCAAGTAGGCGGCGATAATTACGCAAAACAAAAGCCAATTAATGTTTCTATGAAGAGGGCAAAGTAGCAAATGGTTGGAACAAATCTGGCCAATCAATGTCACAACAGAGACATTTGGAGCGCCACAATTTTTTCCACATGGATCATGTGTATAGATTGTATAAAACTAAAATAGTGTGGATACACATACATTGTTTCTAAATTCCTATGGTAGGTGCACATGAATCCTCCTCATCAAAGACTTTATAAATGTGCTCCTAGCTTGTGGGTCCTTACATTTTGAGATTCCCCACATGGCAAAACCGTTATTTTTTTATCAATCTTATGGAAAACTCGACACCTGTCCACTTGTGGAGCAGGATACCCCATTAGTAGAAACAAAAAAGATCCCATGATAAAGGGAAACAAAAAAAAAATTCAAATTACTCTACATGTGATCTAGGAAGTGCATGCAACGTTAACGTGTCCGTGAAAAAACATAAAGAAGTGCATACACGGGATCTACCTAGTTTTCAATCTACTGTCATAAAAAAATAATGTTGTTTTCATCCAAAATTGGGTAAATTAAGCCATCCAAGTAGGCGGCGATAATTACATAAGAATAAACCTTCTATGAGGGGGTAAAATAGCAAATGGTTCAGAACAAATCCAGTCAATCAATGTCACAACAGAGCAATTTGGAAGCACCACATCTTTTTTCACATGGATCATGTGTATATTTTTTTCTTGCGAGGAACATGAATCATGTGTATAGACCGTATAAAACCGAAGGAGTATGTATACATATACATTGTTACTTGCACATGAAACACTTAAACAAAAAATCCCACAATAAATGGAATAAAAAAATTAAATGATTATACGTATATATAATCCAGGAGTGCATGCAACGTGTCTGAAAAAAAACGTACAGAAGTTACAAAAGTATGTAAAGAAGAGAGAGGAAAAACAAAGGTGCGTGCAAAAACAATAGAGAATTTGCTCAAGGGCCGGTTTGGAAGTGTGCCACATGTACCGTTGGCTGGGGCGTCGTTCTTAATTTGGTGATGGACCCCTTTCCCTTTCTCTCTCTCTCTCTCTCTCTCTCTCTCTCTCACAGCTTCCATGTACAGTGACCACACGCACCCTTCAGCGACGATGGAGCTTAGACGGCAAGCGCCCAACAGAATCCATGGAGAAGAAATTAAGGGGACGCAACGCGGCAACAGCAACGTGTGTCGTGCTGGGCACTTCACTCCGCTTATGTCGTGAGCTTCCATGCACGTATGCATGTCCTTGCTCGGCGACCAAATTAAAATTGGTGGATCGCTTCTAGAATCTATCCAGCTAGGCTCCGGCGATTTACCCCACGGTAAGATCGATGTGACGCTGTGGATTTAGTAAGCTCCAGCTGCTTTTACCTCATCCTTTGACAGTTTTAAAGTTAATTGCACAATTTATAACCGTTTCTTCATCCGGATTATCTCATGATCATGTGGCAAAAGTTTTGCCATATTTAAGCTTTCAAGAGTGGTCTGCTAGGTGGATCACGGTCGTCATATACATACGGCGAGCCACGTGTGATTTTCCTCCTTTTATTCTGATTTTTTAGTCTGGACTGTTTTTCTTTTTGCGGGGTAGTCTGGAGTCTGGACTGGTTCGTGTTCATGAGCCAGACACATCCCACGCTCTCCCCTAAACTGTTTAGCAAAACCAACTGCAAGATATGATGCGCAGTGGCGGAGCCAGGAAAGAAATGGCGGGTGTGCACGTACACCTAAAAAAATTCTACCTAATCCAACTGTCATACATACAATAGTTGGCAAAAATATAATACAAACAGCCCAATTAAGTCAGACAACATTATAGTTCCCAAATATTCCAAATTTGCAACCTTGCAAATACAAATAGTCTTACATGAAAGATACCCATATGTAGGCATGTAGAAACTATAACACTAAGTAACTCTACGACGTTCCTTTGCCATGAAATCTTCAATGATGTCTTCCTCGCTTACTTTCAAGAACACATCTCACTCAATGAATGTTACTAAACAGTTGTTCATGAGATCATCACTCATACTATTTCTCAACTTATTTTTCACTAGAGTCATTGCCGAAAATACTCTTTCAACACTCGCTGTGGCCACCGGTAAGATCAATATCAATTTGATAAGCATGTAGACCAAATCATAGAGAACATGTTTGTTTGTAGTTGATGCGTATGTACATCTGACGGCCGTTAACAACAATGCGTCCAAGTAAGTTAACAACAATGCGTCCAAGTAAGTCAGTCCATCTATTCATGCGTAGAAAAAAAGGTAGAAAGAAAACTGCGACATAGCACACTACGTGTACCGGATGACCGGGACTCATTGTTAGATCATCTACTATATCTAAATAGTTAGTCTCTTCATTACTAGGAATTCTCTTGCTTCTCCTTAAGCCACATCATTCAAATTAATCATTGAATACTAGATGAGTCCACAATAGCCATCCGATCTGCACATTAAAAGTTGCTGGACCTACCACATGTAGTAACTGACGCACGCATGCATGCAAATGCATGTGGTAACTGCCACCTCCATAGTGGGAAGTAACTTCGACTAGTAACATGTATATGTTACTAGTCCATGTTACTACCTCCATAGTAGAGAGTAACATATGTGTGGTGTCACGCAATACTTTATTTATTAGGTTGTAGACTCATTTTATCTTGATATATGTAATATTACTCATCTTATCTTGATATGTGTGATGTACTCATACTTCCTCTATTTCTTTTTAGTTCGCATATAAGGTTTGGTCAAAGTCAAGCTTTGTAAAATTTGACTAACTTTAATATAAATATTCACAATATGAAATTAATATTATCAGATGCACCATAAGACGTATGTTCATATTATATAGTTTTAGTATTATAGATGTTCATATTTTTTAATATAAATTTGGTCAAACTTTATGCAGTTTGATTTTGACCAAATCTTATATGCGGAGTAAAAAGAAACGGCTATTCACTATGACTAGCAAAAAATTTCTTGGAATGCGCTATGTTACTATCACTCCCACTATGAGTAGCCTAGTAACTAGCTATGTTACCGCATGACTCTCTTTCTTTATTTATTACTTGCCACATCATTTACTTTGTATGGATATGTGTGATATTACCACCTATGTCATTTCCAGTGTGGGTAGTCTAAATAGTGTTTTGATCAAGACAAAAATTGACGCATGCATGCACCTCATGCTCCAGTGATATACTTTTGGTGAACTTTTATAATGGATGAACTTTTAGAGCAACTCCAACGGGGCGACCCAAACGGACGCACGCTTTGTCCGCTTTTTATCTGTTTGGGTCGGCCAGGTGGACGTGTGCATCTGCATTTTAAAATGGATCGTCTTGACCGCTCAACGGTGAGGCCGACCCAAATATGCCGTTGTGGAAAAAATGCACGAAATAAACATAATTAAACATAAAGTGGCCGGTCAAACGCCGGCCAAAGTCCACCTAAATCTAATAAACATTAAATGGAGCATTTAAAAAAGTCTGCGACCGCCTGCTGCCGCCCCGCACGCTGCCCTAGACGTCGCCGGCCTTGCTATTGCCCTTGCCGTCGACGCCGCCGTCCTCGATGAGGTCGATGAAGACCGCAGCAGGGCCAGCCCACCCGAACGCCGCCTGGCACGCTGCTAGGGCAACCTCCTCCGGCGTCTGCTGGGGCGGCAGCACTGCGGCAAGCCGCGCGCGCTCCTCCTCCTCCTCCTCCTCCTCCTCGAGTCGGAGCGCCTCCGCGCCGCGTTGGAGCATGGCCTCGTAGCGGATCTGCTCCTCGCCGTCGTCATGCTCCTGGCGGAGCCAGTGCTCCTTTCATCGCTCGAGGTGGGCCACCTCCTACTCCGGCGTCGCGGCGAACTGGACGGGAGGCGCGCTCACCCACTCGCGGTACTGGCCCATCCACGAGAGGCCTCTTCCGGCCAAGTGGGTGGAGGCGGGGAGCGCTTACGTGTCGGCTCCGGCTCCGGCTTGGGCTGGACGGGCGGCGACGGTGGCGGTGGCAGTACGAAGAGCGGGGTGTGGACGGAGTGCCCCGCCGCCGACAGGGCAAGGGCTTGCTCTAGCCCATCCCAGTGCACGTCCTCCTCGAGGCGGCTAGCCTCCAGCGCGTGTTGAAGGGCCTCCTCGAGGGCGGCTCGGTACTCCGCCTCCGCCTCCATGTCCTCCGGCTCTACCTGCGGGGCGGCGGTGGGAACGGCGGCAGGACGACGTCGACACCCGAGCGCCGTTGCTCCTCGTGTTCGAGGGCGAACCACGCCTCCCAGTTGGTGGAATCGGCGGCGTACTCTGGCAGCCGACGCTACTCCGACGTGAGCTGCGCTCGACGCCTGCGCACCTCGTCATCATGCGCCCGCTGGGTACGCGGAACCGTCGGTACCGGGATCCGCTACGTATCCAGATGCCAACGGTGCGGCAGCGTGACATCGGGGTACGACAATGGCTACCTGTACTCCCAGTGCCACCGTGCTTGGTGCACCGGGATGTGCAGGCGCCGGCGACCAGGACGGAAACGCGTCGCCGCCGAAGGAGGAGGGGGGAGGGGAGCACGGGAGGACGAGGCGCCGGGGGTGCCCTTGCCCTTACTGCCGCCGAAGAGGCCCATGGGCGCGCTAGGGTTTGCGGTCGTCGGCGAGGAAGCAAAGGGAGTGGTGGGGGGCCAGATTTGGACGGGAGAATTGGATGAAGCCGCCCCCGCCGCACACATGGTTAAAAAAGGACATTTCCACTGGCTGACGCTTGGGCCCGCTGTCGATGGTCGTCATAAATAAGACGACCGGTGGCCGCCAGGTGGGGACGCGGCGGACGGCGAGGAGACGTTCGCATCCGTGCCGACGCATTCCAGGCGCAATTTTGGGCCGGAAATGGATCGGCGTGGACGTCAAGCTGATACAATTTAAATTTGGGTCGACGCGTTGGGCCATCACTTTTGTCTACGCCGACCCAAACAGACACGAACGGACGAAATGGGTCACTCTACATATCAAATGCAAGCTAGTGGCTTTTATATGTAGGAACGGCAAGCCCCGGCATGTACGTACACGTCGGTTGTGTCGTGCACGGGCCGGCTGCGGGGCCGCCATTGCCGTTGGGAAGAAGCTCCATGCATGATCTGGCACAGCACGTCCCTCTCGTCACATGCTGAGCGGACAACAACCTCCACTGTACGCTAGCATCGTAACGTGTCCGTACGCCATGCGTGCATGGTGCATGATGCATATGGTATGGTACCACCAACCTAGCTCTAGCTCTAGCCCTAGCTTGTGGGTAGATTCACTGCTGACAAGGATGTGCACGTGCCTACCTCCACGGTGAAATCAAAGCAAGGTCGTAGAGCTCTTCGTTCACAACCACGTGGCAGGGTTTGATAGTAATTACTCCCTTCGTCTCATAATATAAAAACGTTTTTCTAACTAGACTAGTGTAAAAAACGTTCTTATATTATAAGACGGAAGGAATAGTTAATTACTGTACCTTACGTCTATCTTACCTCGGACTCTTAGATAAGATAAGACAAGTCGTTGGTACCCAAGCTTATTTCTCCTCTTTTTTAAATGACTTGTCTATTTTGTGAGGAATAAAGTCTATTCGCTGTCAAAAAAAAGAAAGAGGGAGCCACGCCGCGCCTTTTTCTCTTTAGTGTTTTGATGATGATGTTGGTTATATTTGTTTTTAGGTTTGACTTTTCTTTTTGTTGACAAATTCGTCCGTTGCGGGCTTTAGTTTGGCTGCTTCTTTGGGTTGAATGTAGTGCAAGGTCCACAAGAGGGGCTTATACCTTTTTTTTACTCATTTGAAACGCAACGTTTTATAAGAAGGGTTATAGGGAGCCTGTATTAAAAGGAATATATATATATATATATATATATATATCAAAATAAATATTAGTTTTTACAAATACACATGCATGTTCTCTAAGTATCTGTAAAGTTTTATTAAATAATATGATTATTTACGGACTACACAAAAAAGGAATTTTTTGACTCAAATATAACAAAGAAAAAGGCCATTTTAATCTATGCATTTTATATTTTGTACATCACATGTGAAAATACATGTTTATAAAATTCCATACATACATACATATATGCTCATTTGTATTTCTTTTTGTGCCCGGCCACCATATGTACTTTTTGTGCTCGTTTCTACTTCCATCAGCCCACAATGTAAGATATTTTTGCATGCAAAACTGTCTTGCATTATGGAATAGAAGGGGTGACTTGGAGTGTGTGAGGGGGGGGGGGGGGGGGGATTCCATTTTCAAGTGGTACTGTTTTCTTTAACACCGTACAGACATAGACACTTATGCATGCACACATACAATCACATCTATGAACGCACACACACATAACTTAATTCTATGAGCATGTTCGAGAGACTAAGGCGACACATTATTTTGAGATTGATGAAGTCGCCACCGACGCCTTCGTATTTAACAGAAACGGTTTCTCCCACTGAACGTCCATTGCTGAAAGGCCTAAAATAAATCTAGAAAAATACGAGCATCTGATCTAGGACTTGAACCTGATGGGTTGCGGATATCATTGTTCTCCTAGCCATCCACCACAACTTAATAATGGATCTACCACTGTAACCTTCTTGATGAAACAAAAAAAAACAGAATGAGTTTTGCCAAGTGTAAGTGAACCATTTAATTAGCGGAACATGGCACTCTATTATGAGGTAATTTTTTAACATAATACAGATGCAGATGCTCATACATATACACGTACACTCATTCCTATAAACGCACGCAACCACGCCTTTGTAATTGAAGGGAACGCCTCTTCCCACTAAACACACATCGTCGGAAGGCCTGGAATAAAACCAGGAAAATGTGAGCACCAGTGTCAAGTCTAGGACTTAAACTCTGACGGGCTGAGGATACCACTACCTCCTAACCATCCAATCATATGTTGATTCACACGAGCTAAATATGCCATCTTCATTGATTAATTTTGTTTGTTAAGAAAGATAGAGATTAACTAAATCGTGCACTTGTCAATTTGAAAGTTTACATGTAGGGTTTAAAAAAGTTCGAGCTCCATGGCCTATTCAACTTTGACTCGATTTTGCCACAGTTTGAGCCCGTCTCCGGCCTTGAACAAGCTGAGCTAAAGCCTGAATATATAGTTTAGTAAGCACATTTCGATATATATATCTCGGGCCTGTGGGACTGGGGTACCCAGGCCCGTCTGCCTGTGGCCCAGTACGCGGCGCCACCAGGAGGCCCAAGGCAGGCCCACCGCCAGAGCCTCACGAGCAGGACCCTTGCGAGGACTTTATCTCGCGAGGGGTGCATCATCAGGTGCCATCAAGAGAGCCTCGCGAGGCGGCTTCCCAAGGCTGCCTCCCGAGACCCCTCGCGGAGGCGTACAAGCCAAGGATCATGCTGCAGAATCGCGCGGCCCTGCGTCTTCACGTGGGTGACGTGCGCAGCGACAAGCTAAGCTAGGAGAGCGTCAACGAGCGCGGATACATAGATTTTCCTCTTTTGTGCTAAGGGAGCAAGGGCAGCACACCGGTTCCCGAAGCAATCCCCAAGGCTTACCCATTTGGTGCAAGAAGACCAAGACGATGGGCTCGCCAGGACGGAGGTCATCATCGAGCCCACCGGTGTCAGGAGGCTTTTGCAGACGAAGACCACCTTCAGTCAGGATAAGCTAGCTGTACTCCTGTCCCCCTTCAAACTGGCCGTTGTGGCAACCCTTTCCGCCGAGTGTTTTCGGGGGAAGAGGACCAAGGCCAGTATAAGTAAGGGCAGGGTGCCACCGTAGAGAGGGATTGATTACGAGATCCCTCCGGAGGCAACTCACTCCCCTTGTATTCTCACACTCATCCTTCCTCGTGAGGCAATCCAACCACAAAGCAGGAGTAGAGAGTCTTACACCGCAAGGTGGCCCGAATCTGGGTAAACTGCCATGTCTATTCTCCTTCTTCTTTAGCTCGAGCACGTCAGAGCGTCGCCGTGAGACAGTGGGTTGCGAGACAGTGGCGGTGCCAGAAGTTCAAGTATGTGATGCCAATTTAAACTTGTGATGTCAAATACATGTGTATTTACAAATTTTCTACCATCTTCTGCATAATTTTTACTTGTAGTTAAGAGTTTCACCAAAATGTTTTTTTTTGAATGGTCACTGGGGGGAACGAATCCCCACCTGAATATTTTTTCATTCATAGTTGCCTATGAGGCTTACAACCTCTACAAGATGGGTTCAAATGAACCAGAATTAACAGGGCTACATGAGAGAAGAAGGAAAAGAAAACACACACACACACACCAAACAACACATAAGAGGAAGAGAAGGGAGTCACTCCAAGAACCCTCGGAGACAGCTGATTGATGAGAAAGCTCATCACGACCCAAGCACAGCGATCACAAGGGTAGAGCTCGCAGGGCATGACAGCGGGAGGGACAACCCAGCTTGAAGCATCGCGGGAGTAATCGAACGGCCTTGGTCAACCGAGACCCAGTCTCGACACTGCACCATCGACGTAATCGAAAGGCAACGCACATCCGAGACCACACAATGCGCCGACACCACATGTGTCGTGGGTGTGGTCGAAGGGCTGCGTGCGGCCAAGACGACACCACGACGCCTGTGTGCCACTGCTGGAGTCGAAGGGCATCACAATGCAGAGACACACCATAGAGCCCGGTCGCATGGACCACCCTCGCCGCACGTGGTGGTCGCCGGCGTAGTCGAAAGGCAAGGCACCACCGAGGGCAACCCCAACCCCACCTGGGTTCGATATACCCGAAGGGTAGGCTGGCCGAGAGCACGCGCATAGACCACAAACACCAGACACGCCATAGAGCTCCGACTAGGATCCGAACGCATGAGCCTAGCAGCCGGCAAGGAGGAACCACCACCAGCATTGCCACGGTTCACCTCGCATCGAAGAGAATACCGCATCCATGGCCGCCATCTGCAAAACCATGGGGCACACCAGTACAGACGAAAACAACGTCCTCTGCACTGGTGGCGAGACAGAGGAGGCTCAACACCCAGCCACAACGGCCCCCCTCGTAGGGAGCGCGTCGCCACCATGGTCGCCATCTGCGAAACCACGGCACTAGCCAGCCCCAACGGCACCCCCGCTGCAAGCTGATGGCCGAGCAAAGAGGCAGCACAACTCGCGGACACCATCGACCAACAGAGGCCGGCATACAGCCGGTGCCCACCTCACACGCCCGGCACCACGCCGGCCAGCAAGAGGACCGGCCCAGATCCCCCCAACCAACGACCAATCCGGGTTGTGAACCTGTCGGATCTGACGCAATAGCGCCGGATCCGCGCACCCCGCAGGAGCATCAGGCCACAAACTGGGTGGAGGGGGAAGGGGGGGTGGGGGAGGTTGTCAGACCACACCGAGCTTGGCCACCGCACCACGCGGCCGCCGGATCGTGGACGAGAGCACCGGATCCGAAGACGCCCGAGGCAGCCCGGCGAACCTCCCACCGACGAGCACCAGGGCGCCACCCAGGCACCCCCCCCCCCCCCCGCCCGCAGCACACGCTGCTCCACAACCCACGCCAGTCACTGCCGCCGTCTCCCACCACCTCAAAGCTCGAGGACGCGCGCCCGAGTAGCGCGGCATCGTCGGCCACCACCCGAGCCCCCTGCTCGATGGGGGCACAACGCTGAGCGTCACGGCCCGCCGCCGCTAGATCCGTGGGGGCTTTGCCCGGTGGAAGCGATAGGCGGCGGCAGGAGGGAAGGAGAAGCTAGGGGGAGAAGTGTGCGCGGGGAGGAGTAGCGCCGCCCGAGCCGCCCTGGGGAGGACGACGTGGGGGTGGGGGGGGGGGGGGGAGGCTCTTTCACCAAAATGTTGTGTGGTCAAGTGACCACACCGCTTGAACGTGGCTTCGCCACTGTTGCGGGACAGGGCTTAGCGAAGGTAGCGGGCATACCTCAGCGTTCGAACCTTCTTGGGTCCCTAGAGCCCCGATTCCGACAATATACCTATATGATTTTGTCTAGCCAAGCCGGAGCCTTATTACCCAAATCACACAAAGGATTGTTCATGGAACTACTATCAAAATTATTCGGACCGATCCTTCACGAGCTTTGGCAAGTGCAGCCCGATCCTTCATGAGTTTCTTCTAATCCAAGGTCAAGCATAACATCAAGTTCAAAGACTAATTTATAACCCTACGCGTGCGTACGTATACATAGGATTAATTATTTTGTAGCCGTGCAGTTGCATGCCCGGTCAGGTCACCATACGTGCATACCCGATGGACGTACGTATACGCGCATACCCGATGAACTGCCTGTCAACCAGAAAATTAATGCGTGGCAAGCGTGCAAGTGCTTATTGCATGACAGTGGCAACACATGCATGCGTGCACGGTTGCCGTACGCGCTAGCTACGTACAGTTGAGTACACGGACGGATGCCGTTGGCAATACACTGCTTGTGACGTCTATATTATGGAATGATGAAGGGAGTACTCCCTCCCTTCTGGTTTGTAGGACTCCTTGTATTTGGAACAAATTTTAACCATCCATATGACTAGCATAACATAAGTATATGTTACAAAAGGTATATTCTTGGATTTGTATCCGAAAGAGGTTTCTCATGGTATAATTTTTGTCAGATCTAACTTATATTTTATTAGTTAAAATTAATGGTCAAATTTTGACCCAAAATAAGAGGAGTCTAATAAGCCCGGACGGGAGGAGTATATATATTGCAATTAAGTCCATAAGGTGAGACCATGAGAGAAGGGGGTTTCACTGTATGTGTGTGAAGCCACACCATCTTATTGCTGTCATGGTTCCCCGCTCTCATGGATCATCTCCACCGTGGAACCCATAGATGGTGGTGGCATCAGGTGGCAGTCATGTCTTATCGTCATCGGAGTTGGTTCATTGTTGCTCCCGGATGGCCACCCTCGAGAACTGAAAAGGCGGTTGCGAACCATTCGGTAGCCCAAAATGCTAAAACACACAAGCCATGTCACCATGCAAGGGACACTAAAACACACATTTGGGCCGGCTCAACTAGTGGGTTGTGTGTGCTCCTCTAGCACGGGAAAGAGAACGAAATCATAGTTAAGCGGTATCCTTGTAAGGTCATTCTAAACTTCTCTGGCGGCGACAAGTGAAGATGCACACGTGCGTCATTTGCCGCCATCATGGGGTTTAGTGGGTTTTCTCTCAGTCGTGGAAGGGATGAGAGGGCTGGTATGTTTTTTTCTTTCTAAATCTGTTTTAAAAACTACAATATCTCCTAAACAGTATGTTGAAATTACAAACAATTTTCACCATTGTGCTCTTCTCGTTTATAGTTTTCAACAAACTTTTTTACAAGCGCAGGTTGTACCCCCAACTGTAGTATAGTTCGCACTAACCTATGAGAACTAACACGTGCATCAAAATAGTATTAGTTTGTGCTCTGAACGTGACCTAAGTTGTTCAACACACTTGTACCCAGCGTGGGAGCAAACTTCCACATGGGTGCACAACTGCATGCACCGCGAGACCACACATACAGTGGAGCAAACATATGAGTAGTACATACAATGTAACATGTACTTCCACAATTTGCCAGTACATGCGAAAAACAAGAAATACGCATAAAATGGGAAAAACCTCATGTTTGCTCCCCTTGCCATGTGGTAGCCCTAGCGTGGGCAGGAAGTACCCACTATGGACACCCCCCAAGGGGCACCCACCGAGTTGTTCTCAAAAGAGAATATGCTATTAGGAAGAAACGATAGAAAAAAGGCACTCCTGCCTCCAAGAAAAACTGGCCACGGGGTTTTTTGACATTCACAAAAATGTATTGTGAAAAAGTGCTTATACTTTTTAAAAAATTAGATGGATTTCTTAAATCTTATATTATCATTTTTAGCGGATTAAAAAGTGTTAACTGATTTAGAAAAATGTTCACATATTTAAATTTTTATTTTAAAATTGTACACAGTTTTTTAAAACCACAAATTTTATATATGCTAAGATATTATAAATTAGTCATAAATATATAAAAAAAACATGTTTATTAATCTTTTGATATTTTTTATGAAATTTTATATGTTCAAAATTTAGAACAAGATAAAAATACAACAGAAAACAGGAACATAATAAAACATTATATAAATAAATGGAAACAAAATAAATATCATAAAGGAGATCATACAAAAGAAGAAAACAGTAGCGCCAGAGAATGAAAAGAAATACAAACCGGATGAGAATCCGGAAAAGAAAACCAATGGGTAAACCCTCGCTCATAATCTGAATGGTTGCATGGCCGTGAGGCAAACGAATAGAGCGTCGAAGCCCAACCAGACAAACGTAAAGGAACCAGGCGCGTGTTGTTGGGTGCTCCTATGTTTCGCTTAATGCGAGACAGAGGGAAAGCTCTCGCGTAGGAGACAGATGGCCCGGCCCAGCGACGCGGGAGGCTACTGCCATGTTTCCTTGCTTCTTTTTTTCATCTTTTTGATTTCATTTTTGATTACTCTTTTTACTTCCATTTATACTTCCAAATGTGCTAAATAAATATAATGCAATAAACACTTTACATACAAAATTGTAAAAAAAATGTTAACTACGCATTTGAAAAATGTTGAATGGGTATATAGAAAATCTTTCACATGTGTACGAAAAATGTATACAAGAAATATTCAATGTGTGTGAAAAAAATATGATTGTGTTATTTAAAAAATGTTAACCAAGCATTAATTTTTCTTAAATGTGTATATAAATAATGTTGCCCATGTATTCAAAAGCATTAATCTTGTATTGTATTCAAAAAATGTTAAACTTATATTTGCAAAATGTTAATCAAACATTTGAAAAAAATGCAAAATGTTAATCAAACATTTGTAAAACTGTTAATCAAGCATTTGAAAAATGTGAAATGCATACAGAATAATGTCTGCGCCAATGCCCGTGCCCGGCCGGCGACACCATATAATCGGCGGCTCCTTCCACCCTTCCTTACTTACCAGTTACCACGCGGCGCCGTACGTCGCCGCCGACCAAGACGTACACCAACTAATCCCGCCGCTGCCGTCAGCTGCTCCCCCATCCTACCCATTCCTTCCTCGCGCGCCCGCATCGATCCTGGACGACCCGGGCCGGGTGCCAATGTCCGCGCCTATGCCTAAGCCCGTTGTCATCCAATTCCAATCGGCGCCTTGCGACTGGAGTAAAGCCCACGACCCACCTCCTCTCCTCTCCGTCGCACAAGTCTTCCAGTCTTCTTTAGCAAAGGTTGTCCAGATTCCATAAAGGAAGAGGTAAAGAATTCCTTAAACGTTCAAAATAAATTATGAGCAACTTCAATGAGGCGACTCATTTCGTCCGCGGCCGTCCGTTTGGGTCGGCGCGGACAGAAACGGCGGCCCAACGCGCCAACCCAAACGAACGCGCGTCCGTTTTTCGTTCGAGGGCGACCCATTTCCGGCCCATTTTTGAGCCTGATTTGCGTCGCCGCGACGGACGCGCGCGCGCTCGCCTACTCCTGTCCCCGGGCCTGCTGGTCTGTGGCACATTGGCCTCCCCTCTCACGCCCCGGCCAACAAGCAACCCTCGCCCCGCCTCCTCCGTCACCGACGTCGCCGCCCATTTTTGCCGGCGACTCTTCCAGCTGCCGTCCAACAACGCCGCGCCTGCCCCCAGTCGCCCCCCGCCACCGTTTTGCCGCCGGGGAGCAAACTGGTTCCTGCCACCGCTTCCCTCACCGCACAGCCGCCCATGACCAAGAAGACGCCTCGTCGCCCCGCCACATCCGACCGGCACGCTCGTCGGACGCCGGCAGAGCAGCTAGCTGGTCTGTGTGCGCCGCGTCTCCCCTCGCCGGTCGTCTCCTTCTTCGACGCCCGCAAGCTGTTCAACAGTTTCCCAAGGTACGAAAATGGACTCCACTGACGAGTTCTTTTTCCACAATTTCCTTTGCGACTCTGACGATTCATCGTCTGACGACGAGGAGATATTGGCTGCCGTTTTGGTCCATCACCACCTCAACAACCAGCGGCCGTTGTTCCGTGGCTCCATTCCGGGCCACCTTCCGGCGTTGAATCGTAACCTAGAGAGCGGGCATTTCCTTATCTGAAAGGACTACTATGATACAACAAACCCGTTGTTCAAACATCACAAATTCCGCCGCCAGCTCCGTATGAGTAGGCATGTTTTCAACCGTATTAGAGAGGTAGTGATCGGCTATGATGACTACTTCGAGTGCAAAGAGGATGCCATCGGCAAGATTGGTTTCTCCTCTTATTAGAAATGCACTGCCGCCATCTGAATGCTTGCATACGGAGTGCCCGGTGATCTCATTGACGAGTACGTCTGTATGAGCGAGTCTACATACCTAGAGTCCCTGTATAGGTTCTGCAAGGCTGTGATTGCTGTGTTTGTCTCTGAGTACTTGAGAGAGCCGACAGCTGAAGATATAACCCGTTTGTTGGCGATGAATGCCAGCAGGGGCTTTCCGGGGATGCTTGGTAGCATAGACTGCATGCACTGGGAGTGGAAGAACTGCCCTTCTGCTTGGTAAGGGCAGTATAAGGACATGTCACGGCTTGCACTGTCATACTAGAGGCCGTGGCGTCTCAAGATCACTGGATCTGGCACTCTTTCTTTGGCATGGCTGAATCACACAATGATATCAACGTGCTTCAGTGCTCGCCGGTGTTTGCTAGGCTTGCCGAAGGCAACAGCCCACCGGTGAACTTTACTGTCAACGGCCACAACTACGACAAAGGGTACTATTTGGGTGATGGTATCTATCCTCAGTGGACCACTATTGTCAAGACAATACCCAATCCTGTCGGAGAGAAAAGGAAAAGATTTGCCCAAGAGCAAGAGAGTGCTAGAAAGGATGTCGAGCGTGCCTTTGGTGTTTTGCAATCTCGATGGGGCATCGTTCGGTATCCTGCTAATACTTGGAGCACGCAGAAACTATGGTAGTTGATGACTGCTTGTGTGATCATGCACAATATGATCGAAGAAGATGAGCGCCCGGAACATCTATACGATCAAGGCTTTTAGTTTCAGGGTGAGAATATTGTGCCTGAGCATGGAGTAGCGGCAACATTTGAGCAGTTCACTCAGTTTCATGAAGACATGCGTGATTGGGAAACTCACGTGCAACTGCAAAATGATTTGGTTGAGCACATGTGGACTCATGTTGGCAACCAATAGATGTATCTTCTTTTATTCGTTTGCAAAACTATGTGAAATATTTTTATTTGTATTTAGCTTGTAAAACTATACTATTTATTTGGGCGGCTAAACTATTTGCTTGTTATTTCATTTCACAATATGTTTGAATGCAAATCAATGTAAAATTGGGCGGCCAGCCGGCCACGGCTGCACATATGGGTCGGCGCATTGGGCGCGTTGCCGACGCATATGAAAAACAGGGCGGACGCTGGGCGGGCAGCCGACCCAAACGGACAAAAAGCGGACGAAATCGCTGTCCGTTTGGGTCGGCCCGTTGGAGTTGCTCTAAATGACGTTGCCCGGGTATGCCAACTGATGTAGGCCAGTCGAAGAATGACACTTTCAAGTATTTGCGAGACCGAGTATGGGAAAGGATCAAAGGTTGGATGGAGAAATTACTATCGACGCCCGGAAAGGAAGTTTTAATTAAGTCAGATGCACAAGCGATCCCTGTTTTTTCAATGTCTTATTTTCGTCTGCCCAGGGGTTTGTGTGACAGTATCACATCCATAATTCGCCAATTCTGGTGGGGAAGCAAACATGGTAAGAGGAAACCTAGCTGGGTTGCATGGGATATGATGACCAGGCCTAAGCACTTGGGTGGTCTCGGTTTTCGTGATTTGGAGATCTTCAATCTAGCACTCTTGGCTAGACAAGCATGGCGGCTGATGACCGATGAGACCTCGCTTAGTGCGAAGGTGTTAAAGTCTGTATATTTCCCTCAATGCTCACTCCTGGAAGCCGGGTTGGGAACCCACCCCTCTCAGATATGGCGAGCGGTGCTTGATGGTAGGGACATCGTAGCACAAGGAGTGATCTGAAGAATTGGTAATGGGGCTTCGACAAGTATCTGGCAGCATAGTTGGATTCCTCGTGATAACTTCAAGAGGCCGATCACTTCACTTGTCCCTGATCCGCCAGAAAGAGTGCCGGACTTGATTGATGCTACTTCGGCTCAATGGAAAGAAGATGTGATACGGTCCGTCTTTAGTCCTTTTGATGCTGCAGAGATCCTCAAGATACCGCTGTGCACGAGGAATATAACAGATTTTTGGGCATGGCATGAAGAGAGACGGGGAGTTTTCACGGTGCGTTCTGCTTACCGTATGATACTAAGAACGAAGATCAGCAGTGAAGGATGGCTTCATGAGGAAGAAGGTACTTCAAACACACAAGAAAGTAAGCAGTGGAGTGCAATTTGGCATATACAAGTACCTTTCAAGCTACGGATGTTTGTTTGGCGTCTAGCCAGGCAGTCGATGCCTACAGGTGAGGTCCTCCACCACCGAAACATGTCTGACGAAAATACATGCCACTTATGTGGAGCCACGGACACATGGAGACATGCGCTGCTGAATTGCTCGATGTCGAGGAGCATCTGGGCTTTGGCTCCCGATGATTTTGTTGAAAAGGTGATAAGCTGCCAGCATGATAATCCGAAGCAATGGCTTTTTGCTCTACACGAACTGCTACAGTCTGAAGAGTTCACTCGCCTTGTGGTTACAATATGGGCGATATGGAGTGCAAGGAGGAAGGCGATCTATGAGGACATTTTTCAGTCTCCCTACTCCACGAACGGCTTCATCACGAGTTACTTATCAGAATTGCGACAGATCAATAGGAGGGAACCAAGGCCAATTACTACTTCTGCGCTGTAACGCCCACGATGCGGCTATATCTCCCACGTGTCGAAGCACGGCTTAGAGGCATAACCGCATTGTAAGCAATGTCGCAAGTGAGGTAATCTTCACACAACCCATGTAATACAATAGGGGAAAGAGATACATAGTTGGCTTTCAATCGCCACTTCACACAATACATGAATAAAGCATTACATCATCCAGATACAATCAAGGTCCGACTACGGAACCAAAATAAAAGAAGAACCCCAAAAGCGACAAGGCCCCTGATCGACCCCAACTGGGCTCCACTACTGATCAACTAGAACGGAACAACACAAAGGACAAGATCTTCATCGAGCTCCTCCTGAGCTTGGTTGCGTCATTTGCACGGTCTCATCGGCACCTGCAAGCTGGTTTGGAAGTATCTGTGAGTCACGGGGACTCAGCAATCTCACACCCTCGCGGTCAAGACTATTTAAGCTTATGGGTAAGGTAAAGGTGTGAGGTGGAGCTGCAGCAAGCGACTAGCATATATGGTGGCTAACATACGCAAATGAGAGCGAGAAGAGAAGGCAAAGCACGTTCGAGAAAGTATGATCAAGAAGTGATCCTAAAACAACCTACGTCAAGCATTACTCCAACACCGTGTTCACTTCCCGGACTCCGCCGGAAAGCGACCATCACGGTTACACACGCGGTTGATGCATTTTTAATTAAGGTCAACTTCAGGTTTTCTACAACCGGACGTTAACAAATTACCATCTGCCCATAACCGCGGGCACGGCTTTCGAAAGTTCAAATCCCCGCAGGGGTGTCCCAACTTAGCCCATGACAAGCTCTCACGGTCAATGAAGGAATAGACCTCCTCCCGAGACATTCCGATCAGACTCGGTATCCCGGTTCTACAAGACATCCTCGACAATGGTAAAACAAGTCTAGCAAGACCGCCCGATGCGCCGACATCCTGATAAGAGCTGCACATATCTCGTTCTCAGGGCAACACCGGATGAACACTACGTACAACTAAAACCAGCCCTCAAGTTTCCCCGAGGTGGCGCCGCAAGTGGCTCTAGTTTGGACCAACACTTAGACAAGCACTGGCCCGGGGGAGGGGGGGTAAAATAAAGATGACCCTCGGGATGCGCGACTCCCAAGGGAAAAAGGCTAGGTGGCAAATGGTAAAACCAAGGTTGGGCCTTGCTGGAGGAGTTTTATTCAAAGCGAACTGTCAAGGGGTTCCCATTATAACCCAACCGCGTAAGGAACGCAAAATCCGAGAACATAACACCGATATGATGGAAACTAGGGCGGCAAGAGTGGAACAAAACACCAGGCATAAGGCCGAGCCTTCCACCCTTTACCAAGTATATAGATGCATTAATTAAATAAGATATATTGTGATATCCAAACAAGTAAAACATGTTCCAACAAGGAACAAACTTCAATCTTCACCTGCAACTAACAACGCTATAAGAGGGGCTGAGCAAAGTGGTAACATAGCCAAACAATGGTTTGCTAGGACAAGGTGGGTTAGAGGCTTGGTTCAACAATATGAGAGGCATGATAAGCAAGTGGTAGGTATCGCAGCATAGGCATAGCAAAAGAGCGAGCAATTAGCAAGCAAAGATAGAAGTGATTTCGAGGGTATAATCATCTTGCATAAAATCCCGCAAGGAAGAAGAACGAGTCCATGAAGAAGACAAAACGGACGTAGACGAATGGGTCCTCACAAACGCGACGTTACCGGAACCAACCCGAAGAAGCAAACACCGGAAAGAAGCACACAACATAGTAAACAACCAACACATGAACATGGTATGATATGCGGGATGCGGTATGCGATGCATATGCATGATTGACAAGGAATGAATGAACCTGGCCTCAACTTGGAAATCCAAGTGTGCCACTGGAAAGGTGGGATGAAATCGCTTGAAAACGATATAAAGATCACCGGAATCGGAGTTACGGTTTGGAAATGGCAAGCAATTCAAATATGGCACCGGTCTGCGATAAACAGCAAGTAGCCATCTAAATGCAACAAGATGAACATGCTACAACACTCAAACATGGCAACAAAATACATGGCAGGGATCCATTCATGATGCTTAACAAAATATGAACACTGAGCTACGGCCAATTCATCCATTAACAGGTTCAAACAAGCATGGCAAAAATGCATTTGGCAAACAGATCTCAGACTTAGTGAAATTAACACTTGTCTGGAATTTTAGATCAGGTAGCACACTTTGGAGCATGAAAACTATATGCTACAGGAACTTAACATGGCAAAGCAAGGCATGGCATGAAGCTACTCAAAGAGCTTAACAAAAGTCCCTTAGTGATCTTGAGCCAAAAGGGATCAGAAAATACATTTGCAAGCATGTGAACATGGCAAAAACATAATCAGATCACAGACTTAGTGAAAAACTGGAGCATGCAAATCAGATATCAAGTAGGCATGTTTACGAGCTCGATGCACTCACTACAGAGCATGTCATGACAATCTAAGCATACACCCATCAAGAATACATATTATACAAGCTAGACATGGCAAGAACAATAACATAGCATGCACGGAGCAACTACAATATCCTCGGCAAAATCGCTAACAAGTAGACAATCTGCCCAGATTCACGAAATGGCAAAAGTATAGCTCGATTGACTCAAGCTAGGGTGCTCCATAATTACAAACAAAGACATGGATGGATAGAGCACTACAAGATTAACAAAACATCCTTACTGATCATCCTCAAAAGAAGCACGGATCACAAGGAAACAGCATGAACATATGGCATATTGAGATAAACAGTTCAAGGACTTAGTGGAAATGCTAAGCCCCTGAAATCAACATTAACGAATGCACCACTTTGCAAGCTTGTGCTAGTCACCACACACATCACAAAAATGCATGGGTTGCACCTCTGGAAAGATGGCAAGGCATATAACAAAATACATGTAGAGCTCAGGGGCATATCATGCACACAATAATCATGGCAAAAATGACAAATAGCTATTTGGTGCAGCAGATCTGACAATTATCTCAAATAGCACTCTTCTAACAGCATTTCGGGCATCCAGATAAACTCAAATGAAAATGATGCAATGGGATGAAATGATGTACTCTCTGAGACAAACATTTTGATATGCTATATGCATGAATCAGAGCTACGGATGCAAAGTTGTGACATGATGAACATGGGCAAAATGATTAGGGTTCGGGGAGAAAGTCAACCGACTCGTTTGGATCTGGATCTGGATCCAGATATGGTACTGTAGCAGTGCACGATTTCCGAGGATGGCCGACCGGAGTTGTTCATCGAGGGAGCACCGGAGTCATGGCGAAGGCCGGGGAAGGTGCGCCGGCGAGGGAGGAAGAGGCGGCGGCCTCGGACGGCGCCTGCCGGCGAGGGACAAGACGGCGGGGCGGCGGATGTCAGCGCCGGACGGCGTGGGAGCTCGCCGGAGTCCGGCTCTCTCCGGTGAGAGGTGCGGCAGTCGTCGCGGAGTGCTGCGGCGGCGCGGCAGTGCGACCGTTGAACGAGGCGGCGCGGGTGGGGAACCTGGCGGCGGGGCGCGATGGGCCGGGGAGGGCCCGGTGCGGGCTTCGCTGGGCCGGCGGCGGGGAAGGTGGCGTGATGACAAGTGGCGGCGGCGGATTCGTCGGAGGCGGCGGTCGGACATGTCCGGGCGGTGGGGATTTTTGTCTGGTGTGCGAGGTAGGGGAAGGCTAGGGTTAGACCGCAAATTTCGGAGGATATCACATATTTATAGGTAGAGGGAGCTAGGAGAGTCCAAATGAGGTGCGGTTTTCGGCCACGCGATCGTGATCGAACGCTCTAGATGATGGAGAGGGTTTTGGTGGGTTTTTGGGCCAAATTGGAGGGGTGTTGGGCTGCAACACACACGAGGCCTTTTTGGTCCCTCGGTTAACCGTTGGAGCATCAAACGAAGTCCAAATGGTACGAAACTTGACAGGCGGTCTACCGGTAGTAAGCCAAAGCCGCTTGGCAAGTCTCGGTCCAATCCGAAAATGTTTAATCCCCACACACGAGAAGAAGGTAGAAATGACCACTGGAGGAGATAGGAGTGCCGGATTGCAAAATGGACAACGGGAAAAATGCTCGGATGCATGAGACAAACATGTATGCAAATTAAATGTACATGATGACATGATATGCAATGCATGACATGCAAGCAATGACAAGGCAACAACAGCGAAAAACTGGACGACACCTGGCACATCGGTCTCGGGGCGTTACATGCGCCGAGACCAAAACGATGGTTGCCTCCGGTACAAGGATGTGCCAAAGTGAATGTGGATGCAGCATTGTCGAGAGGAGGCACGTATGGTGCGGTTGCTGCTGTGTGCAGGGACCAAAATGGCCTGTTTCTTGGACCTTCGGTCATTGGGTTCCGGCAAATCAATGATCCTCAAACACTCGAATCTCTGGCCATTAGGGAAGCACTAGCATTGGAGGATGACTTGTACATTCAAAGCATTCATGTGGCCTCCGATTGCAAGACCGTGGTAGAAGACATACAGAACGGTACTTCAGCTGCATATGGTGCGGTGATTCATGAAATCATAGAACATTCTGCTAGTTTTCAACTTTGTAAACTAGTTCATGAATTTAAGAGCTCAAACGTTGAGGCTCACAACTTAGCGAAGCATGCTTTATCTCTCGGGGGTGGCCGCCATGTTTGGTTAGGTCATCCTGGAGATCTTTCTTTCGTCCCTGTAAACATTGTGACGGTTTAATAAAAAGCTTCGCGAGGTTGTCTAAAAAAAAAGTGGCACGCGGACGGTGAACTCTTTCTATTATACTATATGTATAGAAGAGATGGTTTTAGAAGACGGCATTGTGAAGAGAATAAGAAGGTTGCGGATCGGTGAGGTGACGCAAGACATACCCCTCATGGGCATCCCTAAGACGTTTAATGACATATATGATGATGATGATGATGATGATGATGATGATGATGATGATCCATTTTTCGTTTTCAGGAAAGGCAATTATTACATGACACGCGTTTCTCACTCACGGCTTGTACAATCTCTTCTTCAAGTGCCTCTGTTTTTAGAAAGCCTTTCCAAGTATGATGGTTCTTCTAGAGCTTGTTCTGTTTTTAGCAATCTCTTTCTCAACTTCCAATCTATCTATTCTGGTTTGTTTGAGGGTGTCGAAAAAAGACGAGCTCATTTGTGTAACGGTTTTTGTTTTTGATATTTCAATCTAATGTTCAAGCCAGTCTCTTCTCTCTTGTGAAACTATTCTGGTTTGTTTGAGGTTGTCGGAAAAAACGAGCGAGCTCATTTGTTCTACAGCTTGTTTTTTTATGTTTAAATCTTATGTTCAAGCCAATCTCTTCTCTACTACATTTCACAAGAATTATTACAAGAAGCAAGTATATGCTTGCTAGAGTTTACAAGCAAATGGATATGGTAACATATCCATCCATCCATAGGCATGCATCCTCAAACAAGGACAAGCTAGATACATATGTGATCAGCAAGTCCTCTGGATCATCAGCTAGCTACATCCAAACATCTGGTTTTATTGCATCCTTGAAAGACATACTAGCAACATGGCATGACACACAAATAATTCCCATCAACATTCGGCAGCCCTAAATGCTAAAAAGCACAACCTACGACACCATAAGAGAGGCGCTAAAGCACACACTCGGGCCGGCTCAACCAGCGGGTTGTGTGTGCTCCTCTAGCGCGGGAAAGAGAACAAAATCACAATTAAGGTGTATCCTTGTAAGGTCATTCTAAACTTCTATGGTGGCACAAGCGGGGCTGGCAATTTTTATTTTATAAACTTGTAAGGTCACATCTTTAAATGTTTATTTTATAAAACTGTCCACAATTTTCTAAACCACAAATTTAAAAATAGTCCCAATAGAAATGCTAATATATTATAAAATATTCAAAAAATATATAAAAATGTCCATATTTTATTTTTTGCTAATTTCTTATGAAAGTTAAATTTTCAAAAATTATAAAGATAAAAATACAACATAAAAATGGAACAAAATAAAAATTACATAAAAGAAATAGAAAAAAATAAAAGTTATACAAAAAAGGGAAAGCAGTAGCGCCATAAAATGAAAAGAAATAAAAACCAGATGAGAATCCGGAAAATGAAACTAATGGATGAAAACACTCGCTCATAACCTGTATGGGCGCGAGGCAAAACGAATAGACCGTACAAGCCCAACCAGACAAACGTAAAAAAAACAAGGCGAGTGTTCTCTCATCTGAAGCACTATTCGGCTAGCTACAAGTACTAGGGCTAGCCCAGGCCGGTCAAGTGATGTAGCGCCACTTTTTACTGCATTCACTCTTTTGTATCATTTTTACATTGTTTTCTTTTTCTTCCCTTTAGTTTTCCTCATTTTTCACATTGTTCCACAGTTTTGCATTCGTTTTTTATTTTTCTTTTTTCCTTTTATTTTTTTCGATTTTATTTGTTTCTTTCTGTTTTGTTCACTATGTCTACTGTTCCTTTGGTTTTTTCTGCTTTCCTTTTCCTTTTCTCCTTTATGGTTTTCTTTGTTTCTTTCTGGTTTTGTTTCTTTTTCTTTTTTCATACACATTGCATGTTTTCCGTGTACATCAGAAACTCTTTCATACCATTTGTCATTTTTTACAACAGATTATTAATATTTTAAAAATATGTGGTCTATTTTTTGTATGAATTTTTTAAAAAATCTATACAATAGGAACATTTTGAGTTTCCCCAAAATACGTAATTTATTCTTTTTGAAATATATGTTTTGATCTATACTTATTTTCAAACAGTTTGTATATTTTTCCTATACATATAAAACAGGGTCATGTAGGGGGGGCCGCCCCGGGTAAATTTTTGACACCTAGTGTACCCTACTACTTTGGCCAGGCCAGTGACCACCATGGGAGGCGAGAGAAGCTCTGCCTGTGTGTTCCGTTGATGGCGAGGTCGAGAGGAAGATGAGAAGAGGAATTGAAGAAAGAAAACGATTCGCTAAGGTCCTAAGGAGATGGGCCAATAAGTAAGGCCTAATAGAAAACAAGAAGAGCCCTTTTTTTTTCTGTACGCAGCCTTCGTTCCCCATCGCGCTATCGATCGGGAGCCCTCTCCCATGCTCCCATGCTCCCCCATCCAAGGCAAATCACCTCAAGAAAATTCTAGGGTCAGAACTACAAATAACCTTCCAAGAGTCAGATAATTACTGCCCGTCTCAAAATAAGTGTCTCAACTTACAGAGGGGGTAAGAGCTAATATTCCTGAATTATTAAGTTAAGAAACTGATATGTACAATTTGCGAGCTAGTGTTCCTTGAATATTTAATCAAGCATACATTCAACCTACCCCAGGTCTTCAAAAATAAATTCAAGAGTATGCCAAATTTTTTATCTTAATATTAATACTTCTTTTACATGTTTTAGTTACCAATAGCACGATTAGAGATTTTGGGATAACGTAGAAGTCAGAGTTAGAATTTATATAAATTTTCTGGCGAGTCATATATTTTTCTCCGAGTTCTTAGAATGAAACTAATTTGAATAATTAATTATGTCGATCCTCCTGCTTGAATCATACTACTAGGCCAATTAATTTTCTTTTTCTTCTTCTTTGATTGCATCGTGGTTTGATTTTTCATTTCCTTTATAAGTCCGCCCCGGGTAGCTTCAAATCCTGGATCCACCACTGATATAAAACAATTTACTGATATATGTTCTTTTTTATTATTATTTTGCATCATGTCTTATACTCCCTCTGTAAACTAATATAACATTATTTAGATCACTATTTTAGTATTCTAAACACTCTTATATTAGTTTACGGAGGGAGTACATGTTTAAAAAAAATACATGGTTAGCATTTTTTAAAGATATATGTTTTCATGTCTACTTTCTTTCGTACAAATTCTACATTTTTGTATATATTACCAAAAAAAGTTCTTATACATGTTAATCATTTTTAAAGTACATGATTAAAAAAATATAAGAGAATTTTTAAAAAGGAAATGAAAAAACGAGAGGAAGTTTTCTTGTGAGACAATTAAAACACGAGACGAAGTGAAGAAACAAAAAAGAATCGAACCAACAGCATTACTGTGCCGTCCCATGACCTCGGTGCTTCAGGCGAGGCGACAGTCTATCTCGCTTTAAGCGAGCTATAGACGCTTCCTAGTAATCCGTTTTGGGGACTATAGACAGGAAAATTAAAAAAAAAAGAATGGGCCGACACATGCAGCAACGTAGCTCTGGGGGAGGGTTCGCATTTGCTTCTTTTTTTTGCTTGTCTTAAAAAATGTATTCATGAACATTTCTTTTCTTGCAAAAAAAGCTCCTTTGGCGCCTAAATGTCGCTATACCACGGGTTAGGCCGTGGCCCAGTACAATGGCTGGCCTGCTGACTCGCTCGGTTCGCTCTCTCAGACATTTGTTTTGTATTTTTGTATGTTTTTTTATATTTTGGAATAGTTTTTATTTTATATAAATATAAATTTGAAAATTTTAATTATTTTAGAAAATTCCTAATTCTTTTGATGAATTTATAAAATATTTATGAATTTTTAAAAGTTTCATGAGTTTAAAATTTGTTCATGAATTTTAAAAATGTTCATGCACAGATGTGGACCAGATGTTGCCAACTCCGGCATCACCTCAACACAGTCGTGTGAAAGCTACTCCTAGGTAAGTTTTCAGTGTCACTTTGTTTGCCCACATCCTTAATAGTTCTAAGCTGGCCTCAAGTAAATGCCATCTCCATATCTCACTCTCCGTTGACGTGAACTGAATGAAGCTAACATTAGCAGCATAGGGGCATTTCAGCCATTTCTTCAGCTTACAGTCACTCCCATAATTAATTTGTCAAAAAATTAACCTTCATTGTAGCCTCGTTTTGAGCACAACAACTTTGTCATGAGTATTGTTTGGTTACGTCATGAGAAAATGCATGAAATTTTCTGAAGAGCTTGGTGTATGGCATGGTTAGTACTATAACAAGAAAAGCATTCATCGGGTTAAAACTTAATGGGAATTTTCATGGGATTGCATACAAAGCGGTCATATTTACTTTGTCAAGGAGGTGCCCAAGGCGGGATTGGATGGTGCGAGGCTCAGGTCTATGCTTTGTGACTTCACAGCATCACATCCAAATAGCAAGAGTTTAAAAGAAAAAAAAATCAAAAAATGTGAAGGTTACTCCAATTCCTCACGGGTTCATCATGAGAGACATGTTTGCATTAGTAGAGGTCTTCGTAACTTTGCTATACACCGACTATTGTTCATCTGCAAAACAACGACTTTTGTTGATTGTGTACATGATCATGGTTTGGACTTTGTTGCGATAACGGTCTAGTAGACATGACTTCTTGGTGATGTCCTTGACCATCTTAGGTGCACTAGTAGAAAAAGGGCCTGTTGTCCCGGTTCGTAAGGGCCTTTTGTCCCGGTTCCTGAACCGGGACTAAATGGTCGGTACTAATGCCTTGTCCCTTTAATCCCGGTTCAATCCAGAACCGGAATAGATGGGCCTCCACGTGGCCTGTGAGCGGAGCCCAGGCAGGAGGGCCTTTGGTCCCGGTTGGTGGCACCAACCGGGACCAATAGGCATCCACGCGTCAGCATTTCTGTGGCTGGAGTTTTTGTTTTTTTAAAGGGGGGGGGGGGGGGTTTGGGGGTTTTGGGGGGTTAATTTAGGTGTTTCATATATTGTGTTAGCTAGCTATAATTAATAGAGAGAAGTGTCCTCTCTTATGTCCGTGCTTGGTCGACCCTACGTACTATACATACTTATAGAGAGGACTAGACATGCTAACTAGCTAGTAAGCAAACGAAGGAAACAGAAGATCGTCATGAACATATATGCATACAGAGAGAAGTGATATCGACCACCTCTCCTTCTCCGAGAGATTGGTCGAACAACAAGTTCTCGTATATCTATCCGACACTACCGGCTACATATATATAATAATTATCTCTTACAAATATAATCTCCTAACATACGGACTCATGGTCCACATAGTATTCTCCGTCTTCAGCAATCACGTGGTCAAGAAAGAATGCCGCCAATTCCTCTTGAATTGCTCGCATGCGAGCTGGTGCTAGGAGTTCATCCCGCTTTCGAAACATCTAATTTGAAGAAGGGGGTCAATACATATATATATATATATATATATATATATATATATATATATATATGAATGAATGAATGAAACTCAACACAAATGATGGTAATAAAATAAAATTATGAATGTTGTTATTTACGCACTTCATACGGTTCGTCAGAGTAGCCCCGCTCACAGGTCGTATGGCGGATGGACTCGCAAACGTAGTATCCACAGAAATCATTCCCTTGTTCCTGCCACAACCACTTTACAAGAAATAGAGGTCAATCAAACTGATAAGCAAGAATGCCAAATGGTATTGATGAAACTAGCGCTTGAATCAATAGGAGATGCGTGAAACATGCTACTATAATACTTACTTTCGGGTGTCTAAATTCCAGCTTCTTCGGAAGTCCCGGAGCTTTTTTGGTGAATTTTTTCCAAACCCTACCAGACAAAGAAAGCAATTACTTGATATATCAGGAAATGAACAAAGTTGCTGATATGGTGGATAATGATCGATTTAACTTACTTCTCGAGCATTTGAGTCATGTCCGCATAGTCCTGGGGATATTTTCGTCTTGAGTCTAAGACGGTTACTAGACCCTGCTCAAGCTTAATCTCTAGGAGAATATAGTGGAAACTGCACACGCATGCATAACTCATCAATTACATTATTATAACCTTGACTAATATATAAGGGAAACCGAATACACACAAGACAGTAACACTCACTTGAAGTTGTAAGGAAAGAGTATTATATCTTTGTTTTTATTTTACCAATGATCGTAGCAAGTTGGCCTCGGTATCTACGGCATGAAGTTTAACCTGAGTTGCATCTATGATATTTGTGTTAATGAACCCAGTATCATCAATTTGTCTTTTCTTTAATTCGACGATCTTCAATCTGCATAATATAGTGAGGATAATTATAAATACATGCAATGAAAGAGCTGAGCTATATAGAGAGACTTAATGATAGAAGTAGTACTACTTACATATAGTAGCAGGTGATCGTTGCTTTATCGAGGACCAATTGATTGAAAAACTGAAAGAACTCCTCAAATGGAACATGCAACAGATCAATTCCAACGAGGTCATGCTCCTTTTTAACTCTCACATACAAAGTACTCCTCCCCCCAGACTCTCTGCAGATTTTCAAGTACCAATCATGCAATCTTCGCATCATCATTGATAGAGATCTTTCATCTTTGACGAGAGGCTTCCCATACTCGTATCTTTGTATCTGCACCTCCATGAAATCATAATGTACATCGTCGGGCAGGTAATCTCCAAGATTGCTATAACTGGGCACCATCCTCGGATCATTAGCGATGATGTCGCTAGGCACCTTGAGCGGGGGGCACGATTGCTTCGCTTGTTCGCCGAGTTGCGCAATTTGTTTCCCAGCTCGTCGTTCTTTCAGCCTTTGATCACTGACAGTACTTCCCGACTGCTCCGCTTCGGCAAATTCCTTTCCAATAATGCGCTCATAGTTTCCTTTCGGCGGAGACTTGGGTGGTTTTGTCAGGGCAGCCAGAGTGCGCTTCGCTTTCACCGGATCTACCTTCTCCTCCGGAGGTGGATGTTTCTTTGCTTTCACCCCTTCAAAGTAGTTCCTCACTTCTTCTCGCGCGATCTTGGCGTTCTCCTCCGGGGTCCTCTCGTATGGTAACTTCTCTGGAGTCTTTAGAGAAGGACCGAATATGTATGTCCTCCCGCCTCTGGCTGTACTGCTAGACGCCGGCAGAGCGGACGGAGTGGTTGTCTTCTTTACTTGCTTACGAGGCGGAGGAGAAGGACTACGACGCGCCGGAGCAGCCGGAGCGGCGGCAGGTCTCTTCCGCCCTTGCTGACGAAGCGGAGAAGGAGGAGGCTGGCTTCTCGGGCGTGCCGGCGCAGGCGGAGAAGGAGGCGGAGTGCCGCCACGCGCCGGAGAAGGAGCCGGCCGAGTGCCCTGATCTTCACTCGCCGGAGGAGGAGGCGGTGGAGGAGGCGGAATGCCCTGACTCGCCGGAGGAGGAGGAGGAGGCGGAGGCGTCTAGTTCGGAAGGTTGATGAGCTCCTTCCGCCATAGGCATGGAGTCTTCAGAGCAGAACCCAGCCGATTCTCCCCTTCACCGGTAGGGTGGTCAAGCTGGAGGTCCTCAAATCCCTCTGTTATTTCATCCACCATCACCCTAGCATATCCTTCTGGAATCGGCCGGCAGTGAAAAGTTGCGCCGGGTTCAGTAGGAAAAACAGAGCCAACAGCCGCCTTGACCTTCATATTAATCCATTGCGTCATAAGGTGGCAATTTTGAGACTCCGTGATAGCATCCACGGGATAGCTGGCAGGAGCCGTCAAGACATGCATCGGCTGAAGCATCTCGGTGGAAGCCACGCTGCTTCTCCGCTGAGATGGCGGGGTAGCTTCGGGGGAAGCTTCGGCAGTTCGTTTGCTGCGATTTGCTTCTCGTTCCTCTATCGCTTGTACCCTTGCTTGCAGCACCTGCATTTGGGTCTGCTGTACTTTTTTCTTCCTCTTCTGGCATTTGTAACCGCCTGCATCCGGAAACCCAACCTTCCACGGAATGGAGCCTGGCGTGCCTCGTGTCCGTCCAGGGTGCTCAGGATTCCCGAGGGCCATTGTGAGCTCGTTGTTCTCTCTATCTGGAACGAACGTCCCTTGCTGCGCTGCTTCGATATACTGCTGAAGCTTCTTGACTGGTATGTCCATTTGATCGTTCGTCCAAATGCACTTCCCTGATACAGGGTCCAAGGTTCCGCTAGCCCCAAAGAACCAAGTCCGGCAACGGTCTGGCCAGTTAATTATCTCTGGTTCGATCCCTTTATCAGCCAGATCATTTTCAGTCTTGGCCCACTTAGGCAGGGCTACGAGGTAGCCACCTGACCCCGTGTGATGGTGATGCTTCTTCTTCGCAGCATTTTGCTTTTTTGTCGCCGACATATTCTTACTCTTTTCCGATGTCTTGTGGGCCACAAATGCGGGCCAGTGATCTCTGATCTTCTCATATCTGCCCTTGAATTCCGGTGTGTCTTTATTTTCGACAAACTTATTCAGCTCTTTCTTCCACCTCCTGAATAGTTCTGCCATCCTCTTAAGAGCAAAAAACTTGATTAATTGCTCTTTAACTGGCTTCTCCGGATCATCCTCTTGCGGTAGGGTGAAATTTGACTTCAGCTCAGTCCAAAGATCATTTTTCTGCATATCATTGACATAAGACACCTCAGGGTCTTCTATGGCCGGCTTTAACCATTGTTGGATGCTGATCAGGATCTTGTCCCTAACCAAAACCCCGCACTGAGCAACAAATGCGCTCTTTGTCCGGAGGGGTTCAATCGGTTGGCCGTCGGGCGCGATTGCTATGATCTCAAACTTTTCATCCGAGCTCAACTTTTTCTTTGGGCCTCGTCTCTTTACCGAAGTTGTGCTGGATCCGGAGGGCTAGAAAAAAGAACAAAGACTTAATTAATATGTGTACATACCAAAACAATGAATGCACCAATTAGCTAGTCAGCAGAAGCTTAACTAATATATATACCTGGCCGGACTCGGTTCGGTCACCGGAGACGTCATCACGGTCTCCTTCTTGCACCGGCATTGGGTCACCGGAGCCGTCCTCACGGTCTCCTTCTTGCACCGGTATTAGGTCACCGGAGCCATCATAATCATAGCCAGCTGCTTCCAGACCATCGGTGTCGTTGAGAAACAACGAGCAGACGGCATCACTTCCTCGTGCGATTATGTCCCCCAACAACTCTTCTTGTACTTCATCTCAGGCGGTGTCCATAGTTTCTACAAATATTTACAACATGACAATTATTATTCAAACATGACAGATGGATATATTAGTGGCAAACGTAGAACTAATATTAATTAGTGGCCTCGACGCTGCTTCTCTAGGGTTTGGGGTGGCCTCGACGCTGCTTCTCTAGGGTTTGGGGTGGCCTCGACAATGCTTCAAGGATAAAAAAAGAAGAGGAAGAAGAAAAAAAAGAGGAATCCTCTTTTTTTCTTCTTCCTCTTCTTTTTTTATCTTTTTCTTCCTCTCATGTTTGACGACCCCCTCTCGACCGTCGACCCCCTCTCGACCCTCATATATAAAACATTTTCTTCCTTCTTCTTCCTTCTATTCCTTCTTCCTAAATATATAAAACTTTTTTTAAAATGAAACTAACCTAAAATGTACTAAATCAGACAACATATATAGATAAAACTTTTCTAATAAAAAAATCTAACTTTTGCATATATGTATTTTTAAAACATCATTACAATTGAAAAAATACATACATATATACCTATATGAACATACATAAAAACATATATGAACATACATACAAAAACATATATCTAAAAGATATATATATATATATATATATATGAAAATCTAAAAACATGTAAAAAAACATGTATAATTAAAAAAATGCACGGCGGCGGCGGGGGCGGCAGATGCGCGGTGCTCACAGAGGCGGCGACGCGTCGGGGCAGGGGACGGCCGGCGAGGGCGCGGGCGACGGCGACGACGGGCGCGAGCGACGAGGGCGCGCGCGAGGGCGTGGGCGAGGAAGACGAGGGCGCGGGCGACGGCCGGCGAGGGTGCGGGCGACGGCGATGACGGGCGCGGATGATGGTGATGGCGGGGGAGGCGTGCGGCGTCGGGGCAGCCTGGCGGCGTCGAGGAGGTCGGCGTCGTCGGGGGCAACTGGCGAGGGAAATCTGAAAATTTCACAAGTCCTGGTTATATACCAAAGACATTGTTCACGGTTCGTGGCACAAACCGTGACCAATGCCCCCCTTTAGTCCCGGTTGGTGCCACCAACCGGGACCAAAGGCCGTGGCACCAACCGGGACTAAAGGGGGGCATTGGTCACGGTTTGTGCCACGAACAGTGACCAATGCACCCTTTAGTCCCGGTTGCTGGCACCAACCGGGACCAAAGGCTTTATGCTGCCCTGCGCCAAAACTTTAGTCCCACCTCGCTAGCTGAGAGAGCTCGAGAGTGGTTTATAAGCGCTATTGCGCCTTCCCTCTCGAGCTCCTCTCAAATGCAGGCTTTCGGGCCTAACCCTACGCTGTGTGCCTGTGGGCCTACTGGGCCTCCTGCGGGCCTGAATCCTGGCCCATGGTAGGGTTTCTAGTCGTATTCAGGCCATGGGGCCCCACTAGTCGGAAGCAGTTGCGTCATAATCACGTGGCAGTCATGAGACTTTAGGTTCTGAAACTTTTTCTCTGGCATATTTATTATTCCCTTTATATTCGATGAGAAGCCAGTCATGACCTTCATACTGAGCAGGCATTCAAAGAAGATTTCTTTCTCTTCTTTCGTAAGAGCGTAGCTGGCAGGACCTTTATACTGCTTCGGAGGCATGCCGTCTTTTTCGTGCAAACGTTGCAGGTCCTCCTGTGCCTCAGGTGTATCTTTTGTCATCCCATACACGCCCAAGAAGCCTAGTAGGTTCACGCAAAGGTTCTTCGTCACGTGCATCACGTCGATTGAAGAGCGGACCTCTAGGTCTTTCCAGTAGGGTAGGTCCCAAAATATAGATTTCTTCTTCCACATGGGTGCGTGTCCCTCAGCGTCATTCGGAACAGCTAGTCCGCCGGGACCCTTTCCAAAGATTACGTGTAAATCATTGACCATAGCAAGTACGTGATCACCGGTACGCATGGCGGGCTTCTTCCGGTGATCTGCCTCGCCTTTGAAATGCTTGCCTTTCTTTCGACATTGATGGTTGGTCGGAAAAAATCAACGATGGCCCATACACATTCTTCCTGCATTTATTCAGGTATGTACTTTCAGTGTCATCTAAACAATGCGTGCATGCGTGGTATCCTTTGTTTGTCTGTCCTGAAAGGTTACTAAGAGCGGGCCAATCGTTGATGGTCACGAACAGCAACGCCTTTAGGTTAAATTCCTCCTGTCTGTGCTCATCCCACGTACGTACACTGTTTCCATTCCACAGCTGTAAAAGTTCTTCAACTAATGGCCTTAGGTACATATCAATGTCGTTGTCGGGTTGCTTAGGGCCTTGGATGAGAACTGGCATCATAATGAACTTCCGCTTCATGCACATCTAAGGAGGAAGGTTATACATACATAGAGTCACGGGCCAGGTGCTGTGATTGCTGCTCTGCTCACCGAAAAGATTAATGCCATTCGCGCTTAAAGCAAACCATACATTCCTTGGGTCCTTTGCAAACTCATCCCAGTACTTTCTCTCGATTTTTCTCCACTGCGACCCATCAGCGGGTGCTCTGAACTTCCCGTCTTTCTTCCGGTCCTCACTGTGCCATCGCATCAACTTGGCATGCTCTTCGTTTTTGAATAGACGTTTCAATCATAGTATTATAGGAGCATACCCACTAGTAGAAAAAGGGGCTATGGTCCAGGCCGCCTCAGCCCATTAGTCCCGGTTCAGTATTGAACCGGGACCAATGTGGGAATTGGTCCCGGTTCGTGAGCCCAGGGGGCCGGCCGGGCCACGTGGGCCATTGGTCCCGGTTCGTATGGACCTTTTGGTCCCGGTTGGTGGGACGAACCGGGACCAATGGGCCTCCCTCCTGGCCCACCACCATTGGTCCCGGTTGGTGGCCTGAACCGGGACCAAAGGCTTCCCTTTAGTCCCGGCTCATGCCACCAACCAGGACCAATGAGGTGCCTATATATACCCCTCGCTCGCGAGCAGAGCACCCCAGTGCTCTGTTTTCTCTGGCCGAGGGGGAGAGGGCTTTGTGGTGCTCTAGCTCACCTCCTATGCACATGAGGTGTTCGATGGAATGCCCGAGCCACACTACTTAAGCTTTCTCCTCTCGAAGCTCGACCTCCAAGCTCCATTTTCCTCAAGATTTGTCTAGATTTAGCGGTTCGTCACGCCCCGTCCCCGTCTTCACCGCCGTCGATCACCCGCGCCGATCTCATCACCGACACCACCGTGGTGAGCCTCTTGTTCTTATCTTCTTTCTGAAAGGAAAAATATTCTTACTTGTATGTTTAGATAGATACTTGTATCATTTTCTTACATTTATTATTGCATCTTATATAGTGCGATGGTTTTGGTATCCGCCCCCGTCGGCCCTCGTCCTGTCTATGATTCGGATGTGGTATGTATATTATCTTTATAACTATTGGTTCATTTATTGTTTATGAAAATTATGCCGACCAACGTGACATAGATTTTATTTATCTAGGATGTATGTGAATCGGAAATGCCAACCGACCCTATTGTCGAGAGGTTAAATTTAGTTGAAGAAGAAAACAATTTGTTGAAGGAAAAAATAAAAAAAATTGAGGAGGAGAAGATGATATTGGAGTTGCATGTTGCGGATGTCGTCGATGATCACAAGATCAAGATGGATGCAATGCGCTTGAAGATTAGAAAGATTAGAAAATATGCCATTCATACCGAGGCTTGGTATCATTATGCCGTTGGATCAATTGTTACCTTGGTTGCGATTATGATCGCATTTGTTTTCGCATTGAAATGTTTTACATAGTTTCAATGTATGGTTTAATTAATTAGATGCTCTGGAGAGCTATATGTTGTTAGATGAGAACTATGTATGCACTTTGGTTTTAATGTGATGATGAACTTCTATTAATTTGGACACTTAATTATATATAATGCACGCAGATGAACCGGCAATGGATGTACGGTGACAGACACACCCGCGAGTACATTAAGGGCGTGCATGAGTTTCTCGATGCGGCTGAGGCAAACAAGCAGAATGGTTTTATGTGTTGTCCATGCACTGAAGTACGAGGTCTTACTCTAACCGGAAAATCCTTCACTCCCACGTGCTTTACAAGGGTTTCATGCCACACTATAATGTTTGGACGAGGCACGGAGAAATAGGGGTTATGATGGAAGACGGCGAAGAAGAAGAGTACGATGACAACCATGTGCCCCCTGAATACGGTGATGCTGCAACGGGGGGAGCTGGTGAAGATCAAGAGGAACCAGACGATGATGTGCCCAATGATGCTGCCACGGGTGAAGCTGCTGAAGATCAAGAGGAACCAGACGATGTGCCCGATGATGATGATCTCCGCCGGGTCATTGTCGATGCAAGGACGCAATGCATTAGTCAAAAGGAGAAGCTGAAGTTCGATCGCATGTTAGAGGATCACAAAAAAGGGTTATACCCCAATTGCGAAGATGGCAACACAAAGCTCGGTACCGTACTGGAATTGCTGCAGTGGAAGGCAGAAAATGCTGTGGCTGACAAAGGATTTGAGAAGCTACTGAAAATATTGAAGAAGAAGCTTCCAAAGGATAATGAATTGCCCGACAGTACATACGCAGCAAAGAAGGTCGTATGCCCTCTAGGATTGGAGGTGGAGAAGATACATGCATGCCCTAATGACTGCATCCTCTACCGCAGTGCATACAAGGATCTGAACGCATGCCCGGTATGCAGTGCGTTGCAGTATAAGATCAGACGAGATGACCCCGGTGATGTTGACGGCGAGCCCCTCGGGAAGAGGGTCCCTGCAAAGGTGATGTGGTATGCTCCTATAATACCACAGTTGAAACGTCTGTTCAGAAACGAAGAGCATGCCAAGTTGATGCGATGGCACAGTGAGAACCGAAAGAAAGATGGGAAGTTAGAGCACCCGCAGACGAGTCGCAGTGGAGAAAAATTGAGAGAAAGTACTGGGATGAGTTTGCAAAGGACCCAAGGAATGTATGGTTTGCTTTAAGCGCGGATGGCATTAATCCTTTCGGGGAGCAGAGCAGTAATCACAGCACCTGGCCCGTGACTCTATGTATGTATAACCTTCCTCCTTGGATGTGCATGAAGCGGAAGTTCATTATGATGCCAGTTCTCATCCAAGGCCCTAAGCAACCCGGCAACGAAATTGATGTGTACCTAAGGCCATTAGTTGAAGAACTTTTACAGCTGTGGAATGAAAACGGTGTACGTACGTGGGATGAGCACAGACAGGAGGAATTTAACCTTAAGGCGTTGCTGTTCGTGACCATCAACGATTGGCCCGCTCTCAGTAACCTTTCAGGACAGACAAACAAAGGATACCACGCATGCACGCACTGTTTATATGACACTGAAAGTATATACCTGGACAAATGCAGGAAGAATGTGTACCTGGGCCATCGTCGATTTCTTCCGACCAACCATCAATGTCGAAAGAAAGGCAAGCATTTCAAAGGCGAGGCAGATCACCGGAAGAAGCCCGCCATGCGCACCGGTGATCACGTGCTTGCTATGGTCAATGATTTACCCTACGTCATCTTTGGAAAGGGTCCCGGTGGACTAGCTGTTCCGAATGACGCTGAGGGACATGCACCCATGTGGAAGAAGAAATCTATATTTTGGGACCTACCCTACTGGAAAGACCTAGAGGTCCGCTCCTCAATCGACGTGATGCACGTGACGAAGAACCTTTGCGTGAACCTGCTAGGCTTCTTGGGCGTGTATGGGAAGACAAAAGATACGCCGGAGGCACGGGAGGACCTGCAACGTTTGCACGAAAAAGACGACATGCCTCCGAAGCAGTATAAAGGTCCTGCCAGCTACGCTCTTACGAAAGAAGAGAAAGAAATCTTCTTTGAATGCCTGCTTAGTATGAAGGTCACGACTGGCTTCTCATCGAATATAAAGGGAATAATAAATATGCCAGAGAAAAAGTTTCAGAACCTAAAGTCTCATGACTGCCACGTGATTATGACGCAACTGCTTCCGGTTGCATTGAGGGGGCTTTTACCGGAAAACGTCCGATTAGCCATTGTGAAGCTATGTGCATTCCTCAATGCAATCTCTCAGAAGGTGATCGATCCAGAAATGGTACCAAGGCTAAGGAGTGATGTGGCGCAATGTCTTGTCAGTTTCGAGCTGGTGTTCCCACCATCCTTCTTCAATATCATGACGCACGTCCTAGTTCATCTAGTCGACGAGATTGTCATCCTGGGGCCCGTATTTCTACACAATATGTTCCCCTTTGAGAGGTTCATGGGAGTCCTAAAGAAATATGTCCGTAACCGCGCTAGGCCAGAAGGAAGCATCTCCATGGGCCATCAAACAGAGGATGTTATCGGGTTTTGTGTTGACTTCATTCCTGGCCTTAACAAGATAGGTCTCCCTAAATCGCGGTATGAGGGGAGACTGACTGGAAAAGGCACTCTTGGAAGAGACTCAATAATATGCAGGGACGGATATTCTTGGTCTCAAGCATACTACACAGTTCTACAGAACTCTACCTTGGTGACCCCGTATGTCGATGAACACAAGAACAGTCTGCGCTCCAAACACCCGGAGCAATGCGACGACTGGATTACATATGAACACATCAGGACTTTCAGCAGTTGGTTGGAAACACGTCTCAGAGGTGACAACACTGTTTGTGATGAGTTGTACTTGTTGTCCAGGGGACCATCTTTGACTGTATTGACTTACAAAGGATACGAGATAAATGGGAATACATTTTACACGATCGCCCAAGATCAAAAGAGCACCAACCAAAACAGCGGTGTCCGCTTTGATGCAGCAACCGAGAGCGGAAAGGACACATATTATGGGTACATAGTGGACATATGGGAACTTGACTACGGACCTGATTTTAAGGTCCCTTTGTTTAAGTGCAAATGGGTCATTCTGTTTGGCGGTGGGGTACAAGTAGACCCACAGTACGGAATGACAACAGTGGATCTGAAAAATCTTGGGTACACTGACGAACTGTTCGTCCTTGCCAATGATGTGGCACAGGTTATCTATGTGAAGGACATGTCTACTAAACCGAGAAAAAGAAAAGATAAGGAAGCGAATACATCATACGATGAGCCAAAGCGCCACATAGTTCTTTCAGGAAAAAGGGACATCCTGGGAGTGGACGGCAAGACAGACATGTCTGAAGATTATGAAAAGTTTCATGAAATTCCTCCCTTCAATGTCAAGGCTGACCCAAGCATCCTGATAAACAATGAAGATTATCCATGGTTACGGCGCAATAAGCAAATGACACAAGCGAAGAAAAAGTGAAGACTTTCTCCCACAATAAGAAAATGCTATGTGGGTGAAATTATGATACCATGCATCCCAACTTTCAACTTTTTCAGAGTTCATTTGAAATGCTTTCATGTCTTATGGTTTGAAACTTTGATACTTCGAAAGTGATTGTCCATTTTGTACACGAAGTGCATCAAGTTTTTGTGGTAACCCTCTCTACTTTTTGGAACATGCTATGTGGGTGAAATGATGATACCATGCCAACTTTCAACCTTTTCAGAGTTCATTTTGAAATGCTTTCCAATTTCAGAGTCATTTAGCTCAAAGAATGAATTAATAGCAAACAGAATGAACTACAAAACTTTTATGAAAATAAAAACAATCAATTAAAATATTATGTTATGATCAACTAAAATAAAACTATAATATTCTTCAATAGCAAAAAGAATATAATTTGTGTGACCTAAAAGCAAACTATAAGTATTTAATTGTAAGTATAAATAAAAAATAAATAGCAAAGAAGAAAAAAATTCATAAACTAGTGATTCACACAAATTTTTAAAAATTCAAATTTAAACTATTTAAAATTTAAAACTAATGGCACTAACAGAAAGTTTATAATTTTTGTGACCTAAAAGCAAAAAGAAATCACTAAAAAACTGGAAGTATTTAGTTGTAAGTAGAAATAAAAAATAAATAGAAAAAAATTCTAATTTTATAGTAAAGTTATTCATAAACTAGTGATTCACACAAATTTTTAAAAATTCAAATTTAAACTATTTAAAATTTAAAACTAATGGCACTAATAGAAAGTTTATAATTTTTGTGACCTAAAAGCAAAAAGAAATCACTAAAAAACTGTAAGTATTTAGTTGTAAGTAGAAATAAAAAAATAAAAAACCAAAAAAATATAGAAACAAAAAAGAAAAAACCAAAAAAAATGCCTCCTACTGGGCCTCCACGGCCTGAATACGACTAGAAACCCTACATGGGCCAGGATTCAGGCCCGCAGAGGCCCAATAGGCCCACAGGCAGTAGCAGTTTAGGCCTGAAAGCCTGCATTTGAGAGGAGCTCGAAAGGGGAGGCAGAGCAGCGCTTATAAACCAGTATCGGCGCCCTTCAGCTAGCGATGTGGGACTAAACTTCTGGGCGCGGGGCGCACAAGGGCATTGGTCCCGGTTGGTGACACCAACCGGGACTAAAGGTGGCATTGGTCACGGTTCGTGGCACCAACCGTGACCAATGTCGCCCTTTAGTCCCGGTTGGTGCCACCAACCGGGACCAAAGGCCGCCGCTTCCCGCCCTTTGGGCTGCTGAAAATTGGCCTTTGGTCCCGGTTCGTGGCACCAACCGGGACCAAAGGGCGGCATTGGTCACGGGTCGTGCCACGAACCGGGACCATTGCTCTGCCTATATATACAACCCTTGCGAAATTTTCACCAACTGCTCCATTCCCCGTCGCCGACGCCGCCAGGCTGCTCGTCCTCCTCGTCGCCGTCGCCGTGGCCTGCCCCGTCGTCGCCCCGCTCCCCTGTCCCGTGCTCGCCGTCGCCGTCGCCCCGCGCCCCTGCCCCCGCGCGTCGGCGCCCTCGCCGCCCCCGCCGTCCTCGTCGCGCCCCCGCGCGCCTTGCTCGCCGTCGCCGCCCCGTGCTCGCCGTCCCTGCCCCGTCGCCGTCGCCCTCCCGCGCGCCGCCCCGCCGTCGCCGTCGCCGTCGCCCGCCCGCCCCCATCGTCGCCGTCGCGGTCCTCCTCTGGTCCGGCCGCGGCGCCCTTTTTTCTGTTATATGCTTTTTTTCTGCTATATGCTTTTTTTCATGTATATATGCAAAAAAAAATATGTATATATATGCTTGTTTTTTCATAGATATTTTTCTGTTCATAGATATTTTTTCATAGCTATATTAGGATTTTTTTCTGTTCATAGATATTTTTTCATATATATGCTTGCTTTTTATATATATGTGTATATATGTTCTCTGTGTATATATCTATGTTCATGTATATATGCAAAAAATAGTTCTTAGAAAAATTAGGATTTTTTTGGTGATATTAATTATTGTAAATATGAAATTGTTTTTATATTACAAATGAATTAGAAGAGGGAGAAGAAGAGGGGGTCGAGAGGGGGTCTAGGGTCGCCGAGGGGTCGAGGGTCGTCGAACATGAGAGGAGGAAGAGGATAAAAAAAAGAGGAAGAAGAAGAAAAAAAGAGGAGAAGAAAGAATAGAGGAGACTTTTCTTCTCCTCTTTTTTTTTCTTCTTCTTCCTCTTTTTTTATCGGGAACGAGGGTCGTCGAGGGTCGCCGAGCGGTAGAGGAAGAAGAGGATAAAATAGAAGAGGAAAAAAAAGAGGGGTCGACGGTCGCCTAGGGGTCGAGGCTCGAGAGGGGGTCTAGGGTCGCCGAGAGGGGTGAGGAAGACGAGGAGAAATAAATAAGAAGAAGAAAAAAGAAGAAAAAAAAGAGGAGAAGAAGAAAGGAATAGAGGAGAAAAGAGAAAAATAGAATATTCTATTTTTCTCTTTTCTCCTCTATTCCTTTCTTCTTCTCCTCTTTTTTTTTCTTCTTTTTTTTCTTCGACACGTGGGGAGGGGGGGGGGTCGAGAACGCCGGACATTCATGAGAGAGGCGAGGAAAGAATAGAGGAGACTTCTCCTCTATTCTTTCTTCTCTTCTTTTTTCTTCTTCTTCTTCCTCTTTATTTTATCGGGAACGAGGGTCGTCGAGAGGGCCGCCGAGTGGTAGAGGAGAAACCCTAAATAGAAAGTATCGTCGGTGTGAGATACATGTACCATCGGTGTCGGACATTACATCCACATCCCACAAGTGGCGCGGGCTTCGACGCCCACGTCACTTGTGGGACGTGGATGTAGTGTCCAACACCGAAGGCCACGTGTATCTCACACCCACGATACTTGCTAGTTATTTAGGGTTTCCTTTGACACTAGGCAACCTCCCGACCCCTCGGCGATCCTCTCGAACATGAGAGGAAGAAGAGGGTCGTCTAGGGTTCGAGGGTTCGAGGGTTCTTCTCCTCTATTCTTTCTTCTCTTTTTTTTTCTTCTTCTTCTTCCTCTTTATTTTATCGGGAACGAGGGTCGTCGAGAGGGCCGCCGAGTGGTAGAGGAGAAACCCTAAATAGAAAGTATCGTCGGTGTGAGATACATGTACCGTCGGTGTCGGACACTACATCCACATCCCACAAGTGGCGCGGGTTTCGACGCCCACGTCACTTGTGGGACGTGGATGTAGTGTCCGACACCGAAGGCCACATGTATCTCACACCCACGATACTTGCTAGCTATTTAGGGTTTCCTCTACCGAAAAGAAGAGGAGAAATAAATAAGAAGAAGAAAACAGAAGAAAAAGAAGAGGAGAAGAAGAAAGGAATAGTGGAGAAGAAGAGAAAATAGAATATTCTATTTTCTCTTCTTCTCCACTATTCCTTTCTTCTTCTCCTCTTTTGTTTCTTCTTTTTTTTCTTCGATCTTCTCCTCTAGCAATTCCTTTCTTCTTCTCCTCTATTGATCGAGGGTCGGGAACTAGGGTAGAGGGTCGAGGGTCGTTAAGGGGTCAAGGGTCGAGGGTTTCAGGGTCGTTGAGGGTTCGAGGGGTCAAGAATCGCCGAGGGGTCGAGAGAGGTTTCCTAGTGTCAAAGTATTGAAGAAATCCATGCCTTCATCATTAGCCGGAAGTAACCAGGGCATGTTGGTACGAAGTTCTGCAAAGTTGTTCTGGAATGGAGTCCCGGATAGAATAATCCGCCTTTTGGTACGAATTCAGCAAAGGCCTTCCAAATAGCGATATTCGGAAGGCTCTTGCTGAACTTTGTACCAAAAAGCGAATTATCCTATCTGGGACTCCGTTCCAGAACAACTTTGAAGAGCTTCCTACCATCATGCACATGTTACTTTCGCCTAATGATGAAGACATGGTTTTGTTGAATCCTTTGACACTAGGCAACCTCCCGACCCCAAGGCGATCCTCTCGAACATGAGAGGAAGAAGAGGATAAAAAAAGAAGAGGAAGAAGAAGAAAAAAGAGGAGAAGAAAGAATAGAGGAGTAGAACTCCTCTATTCTTTCTTCTCCTCTTTTTTCTTCTTCTTCCTCTTTTTTTATCGGGAACGAGGGTCATCGAGGGACATATATAGATGTAGTGTCGTCGTTGTCGATATATACCCCCCTCCCGATAGCTTACTATGATTAGGTAGCTAGTTCTACGTTTGGCACTAATATATCCATCTGTCATGTTTGAATAATAATTGCCATGTTGTAAATATTTGTAGAAACTATGGACACCGCCCTAGACGAAGCAACAAAAGAAGCGTTGTTGAGGGAGATAATCGCACAAGGAAGTGATGCCGTCTCGTACTATCTCAACGATATCATCGATGGTCCGGAAGGAGAGGGTGAACAAGCTGGCTACGGTGACCTAATGCCGATGCAAGAAGAAGAACATGAGGACGGCGCCGGTGATCCAATGCCGGTGCAAGAAGGAGACCGTGATGACGGCTCCGGTGACCGAACCGAGTCCGGCCAGGTATATATATTAGTTAAGCCTATGCTGACTAGCTGATTGATGCATTCATTGTTTTGGTATGTACACATATTAATTAAGTCTTTGTTCTTTTTTCTAGCCCTCCGGATCGAGCACAACTTCGGTAAAGAGACGAGGCCCGAAGAAAAAGTTGAGCTCGGATGAAAAGCTTGAGATCACAGCAATCGCGCCCGACGGCCAACCTATTGAACCCCTCCGGACAAAGAGGGCATTTGTTGCTCAGTGCGGGGTTCTGGTTAGGGACAAGATCCCGATAAGCATCCAGCAATGGTTTAAGCCGGCTACAAAAGACCCTGAGGTGTCTTATGTCAATGATATGCAGAAAAATGATCTTTGGACTGAGCTGAAGTCAAATTTCACCCTACCGCCAGAGGATAATCCAGAGAACCCAATTAAAGAGAAATTAATCAAGTCTTTTGCTCTGAAGAGGATGGCAGATCTATTCAGGAGGTGGAAGAAAGAGCTGAATAGGTTTGTCGATAAAAAAGAGACACCAGAATTCAAGGGCAGATATGAGAAGATCAGAGATCACTGGCCCGCATTTGTGGCCTACAAGACATCGGAAAAGAGTAAGAAGATGTCGGCGACAAACAAGCAGAATGCCGCGAAGAAGAAGCTTCACCATCGCACGGGGTCAGGTGGCTACCTCGTAGCCCGGCCTAAGTGGTCCAAGGTTGAGAATGATCTGGTTCATAAAGGGATCGGACCAGAGACAAATAACTGGCCAGACCGTTGCCGGACTTGGTTCTTCGGGGCTGGCGGAACCTTGGACCCTGAAACAGGGAAATGCATTTGGACGAACGAACAAATGGACATACCAGTCAGTAAGCTTAAGCACTATATCGACGCAGCGCAGGAAGGGACGTTCTTTCCAGACAGAGAGCACGACGAGCTCACAATGGCCCTCGGGAATCCTGAGCACCCTGGACGGACACGAGGCACGCCAGGCTCCGTTCCGTGGAAGGTTGGGTTTCCGGACGCAGGCGGTTAAAAATCTCATGACAGGAGGAAAAAAGTGCAGCAGACCGAACTGCAGGCGCTGCACGCAAGGGTACAAGCGATAGAGGAACGAGAAGCAAATCACAGCAAACGTACTGCCGAAGCCTCCCCCGAAGCTACCCCGCCATCTCAGCGCAGAAGCAGCGTGGCTTCCACCGAGCAGCTTCAGCTGCAGCATGCCTTGACGGCTCCTGCCAGCTATCCTGTGGATGCTATAACGGAGTCTCAAAATTGCCACCTTATGACGCAATGGATGAATTTGAAGGTCAAGGCGGCTGTTGGCTCTGTTTATCCTACTGAACCCGGCGCAACTTTTCACTGCATGCCGATTCCAGAAGGATATGCTAGGGTGATGGTGGATGAGATAACGGAGGGATTTGAGGACCTCCAGCTTGACCACCCTACCGGTGAAGGGGAGACTCGGCTGGGGTCTGCTCTGAAGACTCCATGCCTATGGCGGAAGGACCTCATCAACCTTCCGAACTGGACGCCTCCGCCTCCTCCTCCTCCTCCGGCGAGTCAGGGCACTCCGCCTCCTCCACCGCCTCCTCCTCCGGCGAGTGACGATCAGGGCCCTCGGCCGGCTCCTTCTCCGGCGCGTGGCGGCACTCTGCCTCCGTCTCCGCCTGCGCCGACGCGCCCGAGCAGCCAACCTCCTCCTTCTCCGCCTCGTCAGCAAGGGCAGAAGAGACCTGCCGTCGCTCCAGCTGCTCCGGCGGGTCGTAGTCCTTCTCCTCCGCCTCTTAAGCAAGTAAAGAAGACAACCGCTTCGTCTGCTCGGTCGGCGTCTAGCAGTACAACCAGAGGCGGGAGGACATATAGATTCGGTCCTTCTCTGAAGACTCCAGAGAAGTTACCATACGAGAGGACCCAGGAGGAGAACGCCGAGATCGCGCGAGAAGAAGTGAGGAAATTCTTTGAAGGGGTGAAAGCAAAGAAACATCCACCTCCGGAGGAGAAGGTAGATGGGGTGAAAGTGAAGCGCACTCTGGCTGCCCTGACAAAACCACCAAAGTCTGATCCGCCGAAAGGAAACTATGACCGCATTATTGGAAAGGAATTTGCCGAAGCGGAGCGGTCGGGAACTACTGTCAGTGATGAAAGGCTGAAAAAACGACGAGCTGGGAAACAAATTGCCCAGCTCGGCAAACAAGCGAAGCAATCATGCCCCCCGCTCAAGGTGCCTAGCCACAACGTCGCTAATGATCCGAGGATGGTGCCCGGTTATAATAATCTTGCAGATTACCTGCCCGACGAAGTACATTATGAACCCATGGACATGCAGATGCAAAGATATGAGTACGGGAAGCCTCTCGTCAAAGATGAAAGATCTCTATCAACGATGATGCAAAGATTGCATGATTGGTACATGAAAATCTGCAGAGACTCTAGGGGGAGGAGTACTTTGTATGTGAGAGTTAAAAAGGAGCATGACCTCGTTGGAATTGATCTGTTGCATGTTCCATTTGAGGAGTTCTATCAGTTTTTCAATCAATTGGCCCTCGATAAAACAACGGTCGCCTGCTACTGTCTGTAAGTAGTACTACTTCTGTCATTAAGTTTCTCTATATAGCTTAGCTCTTTCATTGCATGTATTTATAATCATCCTCACTATATTATGCAGATTGAAGATCGTCGAATTGAAGAAAAGACAAGTCGGTGATATTGGGTTCATTAACACATATCTCATAGATGCAATTCAGGTTAAACTTCATGTCGCAGCTACCCAGGCCAACTTGCTACAATCGTTCGTAATAAATCAAAACAAAGATATAATACTCTTTCCTTACAACTTCAAGTGAGTGTTACTGTCTTGTGCGTATTCGGTTTCCCTTATATATTACTCAAGGTTATAGTAATGTAATTCATGAGTTATGCATGCGTGTGCAGTTTCCACTATATTCTCCTAGAGATTAAGCTTGAGCAGGGACTAGTAACCGTCTTAGACTCAAAACGAAAAGATCCCCAGGACTATGCAGACATGACTGAAATCCTCAAGAAGTAAGTTAAATCGATCATTATCCACCATATCAGCAACTTTGTTCATTTCCTGATATCAAGTAATTGTTTTCTTTGTCTGGCAGGGTTTGGAGAAAATTCACCAAAAAAGTTTCGGGACTGCCGAAGGAGCTGGAATTTAGACACCCGAAAGTAAGTACTATAGTAGCATGTTCCGCGCATCTCCTAGTGATTCAAGCGCTAGTTTCATCAATACCATTTAGCATTCTTGCTTATCAGTTTGATTGACCTCTATTTCTTGTAAAGTGGTTGTGGCAGGAACAAGGGAATGATTTCTGTGGATACTACATCTGCGAGTCCATCCGCCACACGACGTGTGAGCGGGGCGGATACTCTAACGAACAATATGAAGTACGTAAATAACAATATTCACAATTTTATTTTATTACCATCATTTGTGTTGAGTTTCATTCATTCATATATATATATATATATATATATATATATATATATATATATATATATATATATATATATATATATATATATATATATGTATTGACCCCCTTCTTCAAATTAGATGTTTCGGAAGCGGGATGAACTCCTAGCACCAGCTCGCATGCGAGCAATTCAAGAGGAATTGGCGGCATTCTTTCTTGACCACGTGATCCCTGAAGACGGAGAATTCTATGTTAAACCTGAGTCCGTATGATTATATTTGTAAGAGATAATTACTGTATATATGTAGCCGGTACCGTCAGATAGATATACGAGAACTTGTTGTTCGACCAATCTCTCGGAGAAGTAGAGGTGGTCGATATCACTTCTCTCTGTATGCATATATGTTCATGACGATCTTCTGTTTCCTTCGTTTGCTTTACTAGCTAGCCAGCGTGTCTAGTCCTCTCTATACGTATGTATAGTACGTAGCGTCGACCAAGCACGAACATAAGAGAGGACACTTCTCTATATTAATTATAGCTAGCTAACACAATATATGAAACACCTAAATTAACCCCCCAAAACCCCCAACCCCCCCCCCCCCCCTTTAAAAAAAACAAAAACCCTAGCCACAGAAATGCTAACGCGTGGATGCCTATTGGTCCCGGTTGGTGCCACCAACCGGGACCAAAGGGTCTCCTGACTGGGCTCTGCACACTGCCCACGTGGATGGGCTTTAGTCCCGGTTCTGGATTGAACCGGGACTAAAGGTGGGAGATATTAGTACCGACGCTTTAGTCCCGGTTCAGGAACCGGGACTAAAGGCCCTTACGAACCGGGACTATAGGCCCTTTTTCTACCAGTGACCACATCACCTTCGCAGGAACCCTCTTTGTTGGGGATATTACTACTGGAGGTAAACCGGCCTTATGTAGCCGGGTTGACTCCTTGAAGATTAGAAGACCGTAAAGATGCAAGGATGATGGCGCTTCATGGAGGCCCAAGGCCCAAAGGCGGGTTAAAGCCTGTGAATGTAAACCGGCTTAGTCATGTAACTTGTATTGTAAGATAGGAAGGATAGAAACCGAACTGGATACGTTTATGATCCGTTTCGGGACTCTGTAAACCGGCGGGCGTTGACCTATGTATATAAAGGGACGACCCGGCAACGGTTTAGAGACAGACAACAACAACTGGAGAGCCAGACAAAGCAGATTCGCTCCCTGGCCTTCGAAACCCTAGCAATACCAATCACAACTAGACATAGGCTTTTACCTTTCTCGAAGAGGCCGAACTAGTATAAAATTCCCCGTGTCCCTTGTCTGGTTTAACCCCTTAAGCTAACCCGTAGCGATGGCTCCACGACTAAGTCCTTTCACAAGGACATCTGTCGTGACAAACCCACGACAGTCTTCCTGGGGGGCTCGCCGTCAACATCACCAGGGTCATCTCGTCTGATCTTATACCGCAATGCGCCGCATACTGGGCATGCGTTCAGATCCTTGTATGCACCGCGGTAGAGGATGCAGTCATTAGGGCATGCATGTATCTTCTCCACCTCCAATCCTAGAGGGCATACGACCTTCTTTGCTGTGTATGTACTGTCGGGCAATTCGTTATCCTTTGGAAGCTTCTTCTTCAATATTTCCAGTAGCTTCTCAAATCCTTTGTCAGCCACAGCATTCTGTGGCTTCCACTGCAGCAATTCCAGTACGATACCGAGCTTTGTGTTGCCATCTCCGCAATTGGGGTACAACCCTTTTTTGTGATCCTCTAACATGCGATCGAACTTCAGCTTCTCCTTTTGACTTTCGCATTGCGTCCTTGCATCGACAATGACCCGGCGGAGATCATCATCATCGGGCACATCGTCTGGTTCCTCTTGATCTTCACCAGTTCCCCCCGTTGCAGCATCACCGTATTCAGGGGGCACATAGTTGTCATCGTACTCTTCTTCTTCGCCGTCTTCCATCATAACCCCTATTTCTTCATGCCTCATCCAAACATTATAGTGTGGCATGAAACCCTTGTAAAGCAGGTGGGAGTGAAGGATTTTCCGGTTAGAGTAAGACCTCGTATTCCCACATTCAGTGCATGGACAACACATAAAACCATTCTGCTTGTTTGCCTCAGTCGCATCGAGAAACTCATGCACGCCCTTAATGTACCCGGAGGTGTGTCTGTCACCGTACATCCATTGCCGATTCATCTGCGTGCATTATATATAATTAAGTGTCCAAATTAATAGAAGTTCATCATCACATTAAAACCAAAGTACATACATAGTTCTCATCCAACAACATATAGCTCTCCAGAGCATCTAATTAATTAAACCATACATTCAAACTATGTAAAACATTTCAATGCGAAAACAAATGCGATCATAATCACAACCAAGGTAACAATTGATCCAACGGCATAATGATACCAAGCCTCGGTATGAATGACATATTTTCTAATCTTTTTAATCTTCAAGCGCATTGCATCCATCTTGATCTTGTGATTATCGACGACATCCGCAACATGCAACTCCAATATCATCTTCTCCTCCTCAATTTTTTTATTTTTTCCTTCAGCAAATTGTTTTCTGTTTCAACTAAATTTAACCTCTCGACAATAGGGTCGGTTGGAATTTCCGATTCACATACATCCTACATAAATAAAATCTATGTCACGTTGGTCGGCATAATTTTCATATACAATAAATGAACCAATAGTTATAAAGATAATATATATACCACATCCGAATCATAGACATGACAAGGGCCGACGGGGGCGGATACCAAAACCATCGCACTATATAAGATGCAATAATAAAAGTAAGAAAATAATACAAGTATCTATGTAAACATACAAGTAAGAATATTTTTCCTTTCAGAAAGAAGATAAGAACAAGAGGCTCACCACGGTGGTGCCGGCGATGAGCTCGGCGCGGGTGATCGACGGCGGTGAAGACGGGGACGGGGCGTGACGGACCGCTAAACCTAGACAAATATTGAGGAAAATGGAGCTTGGAGGTCGAGCTTGGAGAGGAGAAAGCTTAAGTAATGTGGCTCGGGCATTCCATCGAACACCTTGTGTGCATAGGAAGTGAGCTAGAGCACCACCAAGCCCTCTCCCCCTCGGCCAGAAAAAAACAGAGCAGTGTGCTCTGCTCTTACGCGAGGGGGTATATATAGGCACCTCATTGGTCCCGGTTGGTGGCATGAACCGGAACTAAAGGGGAGCCTTTGGTCCCGGTTCAAGCCACCAACCGGGACCAATGGTGGTGGGCCAGGCGCGAGGCCCATTGGTCCCGGTTCGTCCCACCAACCGGGACCAAAAGGTCCAGACGAACCGGGACCAATGGCCAACGTGGCCCGGCCGGCCCCCTGGGCTCACGAACCGGGTCCAATGCCTCCATTGGTCCCGGTTCTGAACTGAACCGGGACTAATGGGCTGACCCGGCCTGGACCAAAGCCCTGTTTTCTACTAGTGGTGCTTTTGACTTCACCTGACATTGTTTATCTTCGTGTCATATATATGCTGAGATCTTATTTGAGGTACAATCTTCCTCGATGGATTTATTAGTCTTATTAGTTGGAGAATTTCACATTACATTAATCTTTGAAACAAAGATGACAATTTTTTTGGAGTTTAACAACAGTCTACGAGGCTGCAGAACATGAGTATAAACTATCATTAGAGCCATTAGAGCTGCCGCACAGGGCGAAGGGAGGCCGCCATGGAAGGCGCATGAGGGGGCGCAACCAGAAGAGCCACCGGGTGCCCCCGCCGCGAATTCAGGATGCCAGGGTGAATTCCACATCGAAAACCAGCTGGCTTTCAACGCCAGCGGTGGAGACGAAATCGGTGGCGGAGCACTGGATTTGAGGGCCATCCTCGCGACATGCGTATTGGATCTCATAGATGACTTGCTTCTCCTTATCTTTCGGCAACCTAACTTGGCCACTTTGTTCATCGTTCGCACCACAATCATCTCGTAGTGTTTTAACGATCTGCGGAGGTCTTCTCCTATGGTGAACATTAATTAGTATGACTTCCGAGCTGCAGTAGGATTGGACTCTTGCCTAGAGCCAACTGTTTCCCAAGTTCTCAGCCTCGCTGCTAGATGAGCCGGGGGTTCTCAGCCTCGCTGCTAGATATGTCCGATGTCAATGAGACACTACACCACAACATGGATGTAAGGACAGAAAAACTGCCGGAGCAAGTCACTTACCAGGGCAGTCAAACTGCCGGGAACGATTTTCTCCCGGCAGATAGAACTGCCACAAGAACGGCTGCCGGGGATTATAACTCCCGGCAGATGGAGATGTGCCGGCAGTTTCTATGCCGTCATGTTCAAAATTCCCCCGGCAGTTCTTATTCTCCTGGCAGACATTTTCCGCCAGCAATCAACAGCTTTCCCGGCAGATGATGTGCCGGTGGTGCCAAGTATACCAATTAATAAGGCTACTGTACTCTAGTATTGCATTCACTTCACATTTACACACACGCTGACGATTCAGAAGATGATGCATCCATTAAAATAAAGCAACAGGATTCTGCAGATGGACTTCGCATCTATATATTATAAAGTCTGGTCATCAAACATTTTACAATGTATGAAATTAAATGATTACACAGGAAGACTTCCTCATAATTTAGCATCTGCAGTTTCTAGACATCCGAGCAGTACAAAATGTAACAAACACAAAGAGTAAAGCTTGTAAGAGGTCTTCTGTGTGAGCTCAACGCATATGGTTACAACAAGGTGTCTAAACCAGTCTTGCAGGAACATTTTCAACCTGGACAGGAAGTGACCAAATGACAAGTACATGTATTAGATAACATAATCTCCTTTACATTTATTACAAACTCAAAGATTCTACAGAGTGCCCCACCCCCATTTTTCATAAGAAAAACATCTACATAATCAAGAGGATTTCCCAACAAATTTCCCTTCAGGGCATCAAATGAATATTCGATTTAATAAGAAACTAACAAATGTCAACAGTTTCAAGTCTGGGCACACGAATTAAGCACATCTAGTTGCCCTTCCTGGAATGCATGACAACAGTTTCAAGTCTGGACAGATAATGAAACCCATACAGCATGGTGCGATTACCTCTGATATTAAGTTTACTTTCCTGAAAGTGAAGAATCATACCACTCTGTCTGTACATAAGACAAAATAGGGACAACGTTCGAGAAAAAGGAAATGACATCCACAACCTGTATAATTTAGTGCAAGATACCTCTTTCACCAATCAGATCACAAATTAGTACCATGATTCTTGAAGAACACCAACCAACATGCAATTTAGATTGCAAGTAAAGATCAACCTGTAACCATTGCAATAAAAGATATAGAAAATTAATCGAGAAATTCCAAAGTTTTCTAGATGCAACTCTACTACAGATTAAAAGTTTACTTTTCAAATAATGTTATAGATCTGTACTGAAGTGTGGTATCTTGAACCTTCAATCTTACAACACTGTAAGAGCTCATAAAAGAAGACCTTAATTAAGTAGCGGCATGAACTAGAATGAGTAGAATATCTACACATACGTTTTGACTAGTACAGAATGAGCAAATATCTCTATTCCCTTCCATGCACAAGAGTTCAAGTTGTAGTGAAAACTCGGTTCATAAAGCTTTTTCTAGAAATAATTAAAATATACATGAGATAGGATCAGATCATATCAAGAAAGAACTATTCGAAAGCAAGTAGTCATATATACCAAGAAAAACACCTATTTCTACTAGCATAATTTTCAACTTTCAGTGTGTATCTACAGCAAGTTTCCTGCCATGTACAAAATACTAAACAGTGTAATGCCAGGTCAACCACTTTTTACACCTGAAAAGAAGTACTGGATTATGCATAGGAATAGAAGAGAAGGAAGCACCTATGCTCTTCATAAATGGTTCTATGGCAGGCAGACCAACAACTCTGTTTCAAGTACTGCCCAATGACGAAAGACTAAGCTTTAGAATACACAGGGCATGCAGAAGCTCAGTTCTAGTACATGTAAAAGCTTCCAGTAATTGTATGCATAAAAAGGCAAAGCACATTCAGGACATGCATACACAGGCAAGCAAAATCTCAGTTTGTATGTTCACTGCAGTTTCATTCGCATGAAGCATATAAGAAATGAAATGCTAAATAAGTTTCAATGTTCTTAAATAGCAGCAAGCATGTATCCAAAAGCAAAATACTGAATCCAAGACTTAACTACCAAGATTATTACCTCTTCAGCTTTGCTTGTGGTCATGTACTCACGTTGCTGGTTTTACCATGAACTTAGGTTCACTCCAAGCTTCATACATAGAAGCAAACACTTTTAAGCAGTCAACCATAATAGTCATTGGTAAATATATAATCATAAGAACTTAAGCTTATGTGCTTGTATGGGCATGTGATAATTGAAGTGAAATATATTCATCACACATGCTTTACAATTTATGCTTTTTATGGAAGCCATTGCTTAGAAAGAGATCTCCTGTTAAGCAATTGGGCATGTCCAACATAGTAATGCTTACCAGATCATCAATATGCAAACGACGTACAATAAATCATATCAGCTCTGAATTTTGAACACTGCTTGGGGCCAAGGACATAGATGAGGCACTGCCCGGGGGGAGATGGCGTAGTCGACGCTGCTTGGTGGAGAGGACAAAGAAGATGCACACTGCTCACAGAACAAACAATCCAAAAAGTATATTTCAGCGAAAGCACCAAGTGAAAATTAGAAAACTGTTTGTAAGGATTACATATAGAATAAAAGAGCACAGTACTCAGCTAGCCGCATGACCCATTATTTCCAAAAAAAAAATCTACATAGGAGCATAGCTCCCAATTTCCATTACTGAAAACTAATAGAACACAACCACATGTCTCAGGTTAGTCCCCCTTTAGGGGTACTCTAAAAACATCAGAAACTACGGCACACACACCCACACCAGCACTACTACCAAACCTGGACGCAGAAAATAAACAACGAGCGATCGAGCATCCAAAACGTTCTATTTATCAGCAACAAAACAAGAGTCTTATTGCAGAGCAAAATTATTGCACCTGTAGATTCCAAAAAATGTAACTAAACTACATGAGAAAAGTAGAGCAGCGTGACTAGAATTTTGCACATTATATTGCATCATCCAAGCTAAAATTACACATTTTAACATAGCCCTAACTACCGGAGAAAATTAGAACAGATGAAAGCACAAAAAAATCATCGAACTAGCAGAATCCGACCCTGCTTTTTCATTAATTTAAGAAACAATAATCTAGGAATACCACTTTTTGCAGATCCATAAGCAAAAGATAAACCACACCAGTGAGTACTCCCCAACAAATAAAGATACAGATAGACTCCAAATAGATACAAGAAACGAAACCATCAGCTCCTCATGGATTCACTGCAAGCATGAACGTACAAATTTGGTGGAGGACTGGTTCCTAGAAGAGACTCGTGGAGGAGGAGGTGCTGCTGGCGGGAGGAGCTCTTGGAGGAGGCGGCGCTGCTTGAGGAAGAGAGAGCGAGTGGGTGATGGCGGGGGTTGCTAGGCTGCGGTGCTGCCCGAAGACAAAGCGTCAGGGACGCAGCGCTAGGGTGCGGCGGCGTTGGTCGGGGAAGAAAGCCGGCGGTCGGTGCGGCTGAGGTCGAGGAGGAAGCCACGAAGGGTGCTCACCGACGGAGGAGGAGGTTGCTCTGGCGGCGGCTAAGGAGGTTGCTAGGGTGCAGCAGTGGTCGGGGAGGAAGCCAGCGCTCCGGTGGCTGGTTGGCGGCGGCGGCGGGGATGCTCGGGGTGAGATTCGATTTGCCTAGGGTTCAATTTGGGGATTAACTTGGAAGGGTATGAGACGAGTTTTTTTTTTGGAGAAATGGGTATGAGACGAGTAGTAGTAGGAATTTAGGAATGGTTCGGCGCGCGGATATTTTCCATTTCCCGCGGGCTCTCCCGCGCCCGCGCGTTTAGGCCCAATGTATTTTACTTCCTGGCTCGGACCACACGTCCCGGCAGTTTATGGGCCGCAACTTAGTTCTCCCGGCAGAAAACATGTCGTTAATCATCCGCGGCAGTTCATATGCCCCATGACCTTAACTTCTCTCGGCAGTTTCTATGCCCATACTTACTTATGCCGGCAGAAATGTAATCCTCGGCAAACTGTTTGCCCTTGATAAGATATTTCTCCCGACAGTTAACTGCCCCTAATTAAGTGTTGTGGTGTAGTGAGAAATTCCATCGGATAGTTAGGCGTGACCTATTCAAGTTATTGGTGAACATTTTTATATTAAACATTTATACTTATTTCAACTAGTTGTATGGTATTACAGATTTAATGGTCATAACAATTTGTACTAAAGAACTACCATAGTAAATCAAAAATGATAAATAAATAGTTATAATGTTTTTCATTATATATTTGTAATTCATATTAAGTTATATATGATATAACACAATTATATTTAAATTAAATTAATGTGTTTGTGCTTGCATAGACATTAATATCACTAAATATCGCGGTAGTGATTTTTGTAAAGCGAATAGCCTATTTTATTGCTAGATAATCATATTTATAGAAATATCTAGCGTATGAAAATTGTGTCTTGCAAATTAGGTCCAGTAATAAGTTAATAATGTGTGCATGGTATGTAATCTATCTATTACTCCCTCTGTCTCATAATATAAGATCTTATTACATTCAATATGCTCACATATTGAATGTCAACATTCAGTATGCTCACGTATTGAATGCCATGTTGATGTAATAAGATCTTTACATATTGAATATAATAATATCTTATCTTATGAGACGGATGGAGTATATGCTAAAAGCATAATGTGAAGAATATGCTAGAAAATTCCACATCAATTAGAAAATACCGGGCCTTTCTTTTGTGAATACGCAAAGCATGTGTATCTTTTCATTGATAGGTAGGAGAGAACAAAGATAACATAGAGGATAGGGAGGGAGGAATACAATACAATACAACACACACTCGCCTAGTCTGAAGTCCAGCCACAAAAGGCAAGGAGACGAGCCCAAAGGAGCAAGACCATGTCACGACCAACATTGGGCACCTCCATCACGCGTCCACGACTTCAGGACAAACAAAATCAACATACCCTCCATTGTAAGTGTCTAGAAGAGTCGGTAAGTGGGTTGAAGGACCAGGTCAGGCCGAATGAAGAAGGTGAAGGAAATATGCCCTAGAGGCAATAATAAAGTTATTGTTTATTTTCTTATATCATGATAAATGTTTATTATTCATACTAGTATTTTATTAACCGGAAACTTGATACATGTGTGAACACATAGACAAAACAAATTGTCCCGTATGCCTCTACTAGACTAGCTCGTTAATCAAAGATGGTTAAGTTTCCTGACCATAGACATGTGTTGTCATTTGATGAACGGGATCACATCATTAGGAGAATGATGTGATTGACAAGACCCATCCATTAGCTTAGCATAATGATCGTTAAGTTTTATTACTATTGCTTTCTTCATGACTTATACATATTCCTCTGACTATGAGATTATGCAACTCCCGAATACCGGAGGAACACCTTGTGTGCTATCAAACGTCACAACTTAACTGGGTGATTATAAAGATGCTCTACAGGTGTCTCCAAAGGTGTTTGTTGGGTTGGCATAGATCAAGATCATGATTAGTCACTCCGTGTATCGGAGAGATATCTCTGGGCCCTCTCGGTAATGCACATCACTATAAGCCTTGCAAGCAATGTGACTAATGAGTTAGTTGCGGGATGATGCACTATGGAACGAGTAAAGAGACTTGCCGGTAACGAGATTGAACTAGGTATGATGATATCGACGATCGAATCTCGGGCAAGTAACATACCGATGACAAAGGGAATGATGTATGTTGTTATGCGGTTTGACCAATAAAGATCTTCGTAGAATATGTAGGAGCCAATATGAGCATCCAGGTCCCGCTATTGGTTATTGACCGGAGATTGCCTCGGTCATGTCTACATAGTTCTCGAACCCGTAGGGTCCGCACACTTAACGTTCGATGATGATTTGTATTATGAGTTATGTGATTTGATGACCGAAGATTGTTCAGAATCCCGGATGAGATCACGGACACGGCGAGGAGTATCGAAATGGTCGAGAGGTAAAGATTCATATATTGGAAGGCTATATTCGGACATCGGAAAGGTTCCGAGTGATTCGGGTATTTTTCGGAGTACCGGGGAGTTACGGGAATTCACCGGGGGAAGTATTGGGCCTTATTGGGCTTTAGTGAAAAGGAAAGAAGGGCCACAAGGGGAGGCAACGCGCCCACCCATGATGGGTTGGTCTGAATTGGACTAGGAGGGGGCGGCGCCCCCCTCTTTCCTTCTCCCTCTCCTTCTCCTTCCCTCTCTCCATCTCTTGGAAAAGGAAGGGGACTCCAACTAGGATTGGGAATCCTAGTTGGACTGCCCCTGTAGGCGCACCCCTCCTAGGTCGGCCTCCTCCTCCTCCCTCCTTTATATATGGGGGAGGGGCACCCGAAAGGCACACCAAGCCTTCCCTTAGCCGTGTGCGGTGCCCCCCTACACAGTTACACACCTCGGTCATATCGTCGTAGTGCTTAGGCGAAACCCTGCGCCGGTAACTTCATCATCACCGCCGCCACGCCGTCGTGCTGACGAAACTCTCCCTCGTCCTCAACTGGATCAAGAGCTCGAGGGACGTCATCGAGCTGAACGTGTGCTGAACGCGGAGGTGCCGTATGTTCGGTGCTTGGATCGGTTGGATCGCGAAGACGTTCGACTACATCAACCGCGTTACTAAACGCTTCCGTTTTCGGTCTACGAGGATACATTGACACACTTTCTCAGCTCATTGCTATGCTTCTTCTAGATAGATCTTGTGTGATCGTAGGAAATTTTATTGAAATCTATATTCCCCAACAGAAGCCATGGAGGCCGAAGGAAGAGTCGGTAAGTGGGTTACTTGTCTATTTATAGTATTTGAGCCTGTCCTCCTTTAGAGGCTCGGGCTAGTCGCCCTAGTTTCCCCGGCCTATGAATCGACCTTGATGGAAGGAGCCCACTCCGCGCGCTCTCATGGGGAGAATCATGTAGTTGGACGCTGACGTGAGCATGCTCTGAGAGGAGCCCACAAGGCCACAAATCTTATGTTTCGTTGCCATCCCGCTGAACTCATCTATCTTCTCTGCTCCATGAGGGCATCTCCAGCCGCGTCCTCAGGAAGGCTTCCCCAGGCGATTTTTTCGCGCCAGCGCCAAAAAAACGGTCCAGTCACGTCCCCAGGAGCCCGATTTTCGCCGGCCTGGGCCGAAAACAGCGCCGGCGGACCCAGGCCGAACCCGGCGCGCTGGGGGGCGCCGGGGCGAACTGTTTTGGCGCGAAACAGCCACGGGCCCGCCGCGTCAGCGACACGGCGCCTCGTCTTCCCCCAACGGCCTCGGTTCCTGCAGGGAATCAATGCCAAGGCTGCCGCCAGTCAGCCTTGACATTGATTCCTCACGGGCGGTGCGTCACGGGACGGCGCACCGACGACTCCCCTCCCTCACGCGCGTACACACGGGTGCGGCGCGGCTATATAGCCGGTGGCCTGCACTCGCCTGTGCCCACACCAGCCCCGCCCCTAGCCGCCGCCCAGCTCCTCCCTCTCCCTACCTCTCCCGAGCGCCGCCGCCCAGCCCCTCCCTCTATCTCTCTACCTCTCCCGAGCCCGTCGCCATGGCAGAACACTTCCCCGGAGACGAGGCGGCGGCCAACGGCTTCGGCCGCCGTTCGCTCCGTGAACAGGAGTCCTGGCTCCTGTTCCAGGCGAACATCTCGGCGCCGCCAGACATGCGCGCCGGGCCGACGGGGTGGAGACTCAGCGCCGGGGGAGTGCCCATTGAAGGAAATATGCCCTAGAGGCAATAATAAAGTTATTATTTATTTCCTTATATCATGATAAATGTTTATTATTCTACCGGAAACATAATACATGTGTGAATACATAGACAAACAGAGTGTCACTAGTATGCCTCTACTTGAATAGCTCGTTAATCAAAGATGGTTATGTTTCCTAACCATGAACAAAGAGTTGTTATTTGATTAACGAGGTCACATCATTAGTTGAATGATCTGATTGACATGACCCATTCCATTAGCTTAGCACCCGATCGTTTAGTATGTTGCTATTGCTTTCTTCATGACTTATACATGTTCCTATAACTATGAGATTATGCAACTCCCGTTTACCGGAGGAACACTTTGGGTACTACCAAACGTCACAACGTAACTGGGTGATTATAAAGGAGTACTACAGGTGTCTCCAATGGTAGATGTTGGGTTGGCGTATTTCGAGATTAGAGTTTGTCACTCCGAGTGTCGGAGAGGTATCTCTGGGCCCTCTCGGTAATACACATCACATAAGCCTTGCAAGCATTATAACTAAGATGTTAGTTGTGAGATGATGTATTACGGAACGAGTAAAGAGACTTGCCAGTAACGAGATTGAACTAGGTATTGGATACCGACGATCGAATCTCGGGCAAGTAACATACCGATGACAAAGGGAACAACGTATGTTGTTATGCGGTCTGACCGATAAAGATCTTCGTAGAATATGTAGGAGCCAATATGGGCATCCAGGTCCCGCTATTGGTTATTGACCGGAGACGTGTCTCGGTCATGTCTACATTGTTCTCGAACCGTAGGGTCCGCACGCTTAACGTTACGATGACAGTTATTATGAGTTTATGCATTTTGATGTACCGAAGGTTGTTCGGAGTCCCGGATGTGATCACGGACATGACGAGGAGTCTCGAAATGGTCGAGACATAAAGATTGATATATTGGAAGCCTATGTTTGGACATCGGAAGTGTTCCGGGTGAAATCGGGATTTTACCGGATTACCGGGAGGGTTACCGGAACCCCCCGGGAGCCAAATGGGCCTACATGGGCCTTAGTGGAAAGGTGAAAGGGGCTTCCATGGAGGGCTGCGCGCCTCCCCCCTCCCCTAGTCCTATTAGTGTTGGGGAACGTAGTAATTCAAAAATTTCCTACGCACACGCAAGATCATGGTGATGCATAGCAACGAGAGGGAGAGTCTGATCTACGTACCCTTGTAGATCGCAACGGAAGCGTTGACACAACGTAGAGGAAGTAGTCGTACGTCTTCTTCCCAGTCCGACCGATCCAAGCACCGTTACTCCGGCACCTCTGAGTTCTTAGCACACGTACAGCTCGATGACGATCCCCGGGCTCCGATCCAGCAAAGCTTCGGGGAGGAGTTCCGTCAGCACGACGGCGTGGTGACGATCTTGATGTTCTACCGACGCAGGGCTTCGCCTAAGCACTGCAACGATATGATCGAGGTGGAATATGGTGGCAGGGGGCACCGCACACGGCTAAGGAACGATCTCAAGGATCAACTTGTGTGTCTAGAGGTGCCCCCTGCCCCCGTATATAAAGGATCCAAGGGGGAGGGGCTGGCCGGCCAAGGAGGAGGCGCAGGAGAGTCCTACTCCCACTGGGAGTAGGATTCCCCCTCCAATCCTAGTCCAACTAGGATTCCTCGGAGGGGAAAAGAGGAGGAGGTGGCCGGCCACCCTTTCCTAGTCCTAATAGGACTAGGGGAAGGGGGAGGCGCGCAGCCCATCTAGGGCAGCCCCTTCTCTTTTCCACTAAGGCCCATTATGGCCCATTTAGCTCCCGGGGGGTTCCGGTAACCCTCCAGGTATTCCGGTAAAATCCCGATTTCACCCGGAACACTTCCGATGTCCAAACATAGGCTTCCAATATATCAATCTTTATGTCTCGACCATTTCGAGACTCCTCGTCATGTCCGTGATCACATCCGGGACTCCGAACAACCTTCGGTACATCAAAATGCATAAACTCATAATAACTGTCATCGTAACGTTAAGCGTGCGGACCCTACGGTTCGAGAACAATGTAGACATGACCGAGACACGTCTCCGGTCAATAACCAATAGCGGGACCTGGATGCCCATATTGGCTCCTACATATTCTACGAAGATCTTTATCGGTCAGACCGCATAACAACATACGTTGTTCCCTTTGTCATCGGTATGTTACTTGCCCGAGATTCGATCATCGGTATCCAATACCTAGTTCAATCTCGTTACTGGCAAGTCTCTTTACTCGTTCCGTAATACATCATCTCACAACTAACATCTTAGTTATAATGCTTGCAAGGCTTATGTGATGTGTATTACCGAGAGGGCCCAGAGATACCTCTCCGACAATCGGAGTGACAAACCATAATCTCGTAATACGCCAACCCAACATCTACCATTGGAGACACCTGTAGTACTCCTTTATAATCACCCAGTTACGTTGTGACGTTTGGTAGTACCCAAAGTGTTCCTCCGGTAAACGGGAGCTGCATAATCTCATAGTTATAGGAACATGTATAAGTCATGAAGAAAGCAATAGCAACATACTAAACGATCGGGTGCTAAGCTAATGGAATGGGTCATGTCAATCAGATCATTCAACTAATGATGTGACCTCGTTAATCAAATAACAACTCTTTTGTCCATGGTTAGTTAACATAACCATCTTTGATTAACGAGCTAGTCAAGTAGAGGCATACTAGTGACACTCTGTTTGTCTATGTATTCACACATGTATTATGTTTCCGGTTAATACAATTCTAGCATGAATAATAAACATTTATCATGATATAAGGAAATAAATAATAACTTTATTATTGCCTCTAGGGCATATTTCCTTCAGTCTCCCACTTGCACTAGAGTCAATAATCTAGTTCACATCGCCATGTGATTTAACAGCAATAGTTCACATCACCATGTGATTAACACCCATAGTTCACATCGTCATGTGACCAACACTCAAATGGTTTACTAGAGTCAGTAATCTAGTTCACATATCTATGTGATTAACACCCAAAGAGTACTAAGGTGTGATCATGTTTTGCTTGTGAGATAATTTTAGTCAACGGGTCTGTCACATTCAGATCCGTAAGTATTTTGCAAGTTCTATGTCTACAATGCTCTACACGGAGCTACTCTAGCTAATTGCTCCCACTTTCAATATGTATCCAGATTGAGACTTTAGATTCATCTGGATCAGTGTCAAAAACTTGCATCGACATAACCCTTTATGACAAACCTTTTTGTCACGTCCATAATCGAGAAACATATCCTTATTTCACTAAGGATAATTCTGACCGTTGTCCAGTGATCTACTCCTAGATCACTATTGTACTCCCTTGCCAAATCAATGCAGGGTATACAATAGATCTGGTATACATTATGACATACTTTATAGAACCTATGGCCAAGGCATAGGGAATGACTTTCATTCTCTTTCTATCTTGTGCCCTGGTCGGGCTTTGAGTCTTACTCAACTTCACACCTTGTAATACAGGCAAGAACTCTTTCTTTGACTGCTCCATTTTGAACTACTTCAAAATCTTGTCAAGGTATGTACTCATTGAAAAAAACTTATCAAGCGTCTTGATCTATCTCTATAGATCTTGAAGCTCAATATGTAAGCAGCTTCACCGAAGTCTTTCTTTGAAAAACTCTTTTCAAACACTCCTTTATGCTTTACAGAATAATTCTATATTATTTCCGATCAACAATATGTCATTCACATATACTTTATCAGAAATGCTGTAGTGCTCCCACTCACTTTCTTGTAAATACAGGCTTCACCGCAAGTCTGTATAAAACTATATGCTTTGATCAACTTATCAAAGCGTGTATTCCAACTCTGAGATGCTTGCACCAGTCCATAGATGAATCGCTGGAGTTTGCCTATTTTGTTAGCACCTTTAGGATTGACAAAACCTACTGGTTGCATCATATACAACTCTTCTTCTAGAAATCCATTCAGGAATGCAGTTTTGATATCCATCTGCCAAATTTCATAATCATAAAATGCGGCAATTGCTAACATGATTCTGACAGACTTAAGCATCGCTACGGGTGAGAAGGTCTCATCGTAGTCAACCCCTTGAACTTGTAGAAAACCTTTTGCAACAAGTCGAGCTTTATAGACAGTAATATTACCGCCAGCGTCAGTTTTTTTCTTGAAAATCCATTTATTCTCAATTGCTTGCCGATCATTGGGCAAGCCAACCAAAGTCCAAACTTTGTTCTCATACATGGATCATATCTCAGATTTCATGGCCTCAAACCATTTCACGGAATCTGGGCTCATCATCGCTTCCTCATAGTTGGCAAGTTCGTCATGGTCTAGTAACATGACTTCCAGAACAGGATTACCATACCACTCTGATGCGGATCTCACTCTGGTTTACCTACGAGATTCGGTAGTAACTTGATCTGAAGTTTCATGATCATCATCATTAGCTTCCTCACTAATTGGTGTAGGTGTCACAGAAACCGGTTTCTGTGATGTACTACTTTCCAATAAGGGAGGAGGTACAGTTACCTCATCAAGTTCTACTTTCCTCCCACTCACTTCTTTCGAGAGAAACTCCTTCTCCAGAAAGTTTCCAAATTTAGCAACAAAAGTCTTGCCTTCGGATCTGTGATAGGAGGTGTACCCAACAGCAACTTTTGGGTATCCTATGAAGACATATTTCTCCGATTTGAGTTTGAGCTTATCGAGATGAAACTTTTTTCACATAAGCATCGCAACTCCAAACTTTAAGAAACGACAGCTTAGGTTTCTTGCCAAACCATAGTTCACACGGTGTCGTCTCAACGGATTTAGATGGTGCCCTATTTAACGTGAATGCAGCTGTCTCTAATGCATAACCCCAAAACGATAGTGGTAGATCGGTAAGATACATCATAGATTGTACTATATCCAATAAAGTATGGTTATGACGTTCGGACACACCATTATGCTGTGGTGTTCCAGGTAGCGTGCGTAGTGAAACTATTTCACTGTTTTAACTGAAGACCAAACTCGTAACTCAAATATTTGTCTCCGCGATCAGATCGTAGAAACTTTTACTTTCTTGTCACGATGATTTTTCACTTCACTCTGAAATTCTTTGAACTTTTCAAATGTTTCAGACTTATGTTTCATCAAGTAGATATACTCATATCTGCTCAAATCATCTGTGAAGATCAGAAAATAATGATACCTGTCGCGAGTCTCAATATTCATCGGACCACATACATCAGTATGTATGATTTCCAACAAATCTTTTGCTCGCTCCATTATTCCGAAGAACAGAGTCTTAGTCATCTTGCCCATGAGGCATGGTTCGCAAGCATCAACTGATTCATAATCAAGTGATTCCAAAAGCCCATCAGCATGGAGTTTCTTCATGCGCTTTACACCAATATGACATAAACGGCAGTTGAAAGTGCGTTATATCGACTAGAGGGGGGGTGAATAGGCGATTTTTATGAAAGTCTTCAAAACGTGGAAGTTATGAAGACAAACAGTGAAGATATGCCTATCATTGTGCAGCGGAAGTTAGATTACACAAGCAAGCTAAGGTCAAGTATTCAATGGAGTGAAAGCACAGCAACAATAGCTTCAGTGTAATTAGGATCAGGTAGGAAGAAGTTATGACGCCAATTAAATCATACAGTTATGTTGTGAAGACAAAAGATAGAGCAAGCATGCAATGGCTTCACAATGAATAATAGTAAGTTGAAGGGAAGTGAAGATGAAACCAGTGACACGTTGAAGACAATGATTTGTTGGACCAGTTCCAGTTGCTGTGACAACTGTACGTCTGGTTGGAGCGGCTAGGTATTCAAACCAAAGGACACACAGTCCCGGACACCCAGTCAAGGACACTTAGTCCAAGACACCCAGTCCTCACCGTATTCTCCTTGAGCTAAGGTCACACAGACCTCGCCCAATCACTCAGGTAAGTCTTCAAGGTAGACTCCCAAACCTTCACAGACTTCGTTCACCGGCAATCCACAATTACTCTTGGATGCTCAGAACGCGACGCCTAACCGTCTGGAGGATGCACAGTCCTCAAGTGTAATAAGTCTTCAGATCACACAGACAAGAAGACTTAAGTGATGCCCAATTTACTCTGGCTCTGGGTGGTTAGGGCTTTTCTCCTCGCTAGGGATTTTCTCTCAAAGGCTTCGAGGTGGGTTGCTCTCAAACGACAAAAGCCGTGCACTAAAATCTGAGCAGCCAACCGTTTATGGTTGTGGGGGTGGACTATTTATAGCCACTTGGCAACCCTGACCTGATTTGTCCGAAATGACCCTGGGTCACTAAGGAACTGACATGTGTACTAACGGTCGGATTTTGAACTCTCACGGCAACTTTACTTGGGCTTCAAGTAAAGCTGACTTGTCTGATTCTGGACAAGATTTTTCTCTCATTGTCTTCACTTGAAGACATAGGATTTGAATTAGGCATCACTTCAGTCAACCTGACTGGTTTTCTTGGACCCCTCTTAACAGTACGGTGGTTCCTATGACACAACATGAATAAAGTAAAACTACGAAGAATCTAAGTCTTCGAGTTCCAAAGGCTTCATGGGGAGTCTTCATGTGTCATTGTCTTCGACATGAATGTCTTCATGAACCACCATTGTCTTCAATGTCTTCATACATTTTTGGGGGTCATCCCTGGTAGCTAAACCGAATCAATGAGGGACTTCTACCTGTGTTATCCTGCAATTCTCACAAACACATTAGTCCCTCAGCTAGGTTTGTCGTCAATACTCCAAAACCAACTAGGGGTGGCACTAGATGCACTTACAATCTCCCCCTTTTTGGTGATTGATGACAAACTAGTTGAAGTTTTCAACGGGGAATATAATATGTGAAAATGCAAAGGAATTGTCTTCATAAGCTGCAAGGGCTCCCCCTGAAGATGTGCATATTAAGTGATTTGCTTCTGGAATGCAAATGCACACAGCAGGTTGTATTTGTGGGAATCCGCTTCAACTTATGATGACAATCCATCATGCTCGTGAGGATATATGAAGATAATGATATGCATAATGAAAAATGGACGTCTGCGAAATGATAAGAGTGCGGAAATTATCGTCGTACATGCGGAATTTATCTTTGCAAGAACACAGTGGCAAACATAGTAGCAGACGACCATCAAGTTTAAGTGTTACAACTCAAAGAACCAACAGTAGCAAAACGAGAGTTGTAAACACGAAGAAAAATGCAAAATATAAAGCACCAGCCCATATTATTGACCCGCTTGAAGACTATAAATATCATATGCTTCTCCCCCTTTTGTCAGTGATGACCAAAAAGGTTTGAAGACATAGAGTTTTCTATGCGTTCCCAGGCGCAGCAGGGTCGGTGGAGGCATTTGGTGGTGCAGGTGAGCTTGGTGCAGTGACGACGCGCGGTGAAGACATTTGTGGTGATGTAGCGTCGTCTTCGTCTTCAATGATCTTGGCAGATACTGTGGCAGCAGACGAAGAAAAATCCGAATCTTCAAGAGATGGTGTGCTTCGCATCACAGCTCTTCTGGGAGGTGTGGTATCAAACTTGAAATGCTCTTTGAAGCCATCCTCGTGAAGATCAGCTTCTGGGCACATCATGGTGAGACCTTTCCAAGTGCGGCGACAGGTTTCGTGTGCGACGAATGCATTCTTGGTTGCCAGATTGCGGATGCGATTGACGTCTTTCATGATGCTCTTCATCTGCCGCTTGAGCCAGTCATGATGCCTATCTTGTTTTTGGTGGAGAGCCACAAGAAGTTCACGATCAGTGAGTGTACGAGCTCGTTTCTTGGGTCTCTGCCCAGCTTCACTGTCAGTGGCTTCAGTGGATGCAGGGGCACGTGTGGTGCCAGCCATTGGATAGACTCTGGAAATGGCTTCAACACCTTCATCATGTGGAGTGAAGCTTTGGTGTTCTGCATTCTGAAGACTGAGTGGCTGTTTGGCAGGCTCAGGATAAATGGCTTCAGCTGAGGTGTCCACATCTGGTAAGAAGATCCTGTGGTTGCGGGCTGAGGGCTGATAGGAGATGGCAGAGTGAAGCTTAATCAGCCTCATCACCCAGGGAGCATAGATCTTCAAGCCAAACAATTCTGTAGCTGACGCTGCAAGTTGACGGATGAAGAGATCCTGTGCGTTGAAGCATTTGCCATGCATAATACAGAAGATGAGAGTCTTCATGGCACCTTCAAGCTTGGCATACCGAGAGTGTCCCTTAATGGGCCAGAGAGTCCGCCTTATGATATGATATATGGTTCTAGGCAGGTACTCTAAGTCTTCAACAAAGAACTCAGTTGGATAAGGTGCATCATGTGCCAATGGCTTCATCATGGAGAGCATCTGACTCATATTTGGTTCTGGACGCTTAAATATGCTCTCAGTTGCTTCAGCATGGAGTTGGCATCCTTCTTCAAAGAATTCGCCAGGAGTGGGAAGGCCAGTAAGCTCAATGATGTCGAAAGCTTTGGCTTCATGATGGACATCTCCTGTCATCCACTCCAGGACCCATGTCTTCGGATCTCGGTTGTAGCCTTTTATATGCAGACTGGCATAGAATTGAAGTATAAGCTCTTCGTTCCAGTGCTCTTCGTCAGTGATGAAAGGCAGTAGACCCACTTGCCTGAAGCAATCAATGGCTTCTTCCAAACCAGGCAGACCAGCAACAGCTTCAACCTCAAGGCGCTGGTGGGGAAAGATGCGGCCTTGGTTGTATAGAATGCATGAATAGTAGCTGCGCTGTTGATGGCTCCAGAACCTGTCTGATGCAATCTGTGCCCTTGAATAAGGATTCGCGGAGCTGTTGAAGAAAGTGTTGTCTGCCCTGAAGCTATTGATGTTGAAGGACCAGGAGCTGATGCAGGACCTGGGAACCTTGGCAGTCGTGGAATTGGCTTCTGGACCTGAGGCCTGTGCGCAATGTGATAGTTGAATTGCGGGCCGGCAGCAGCCTCTGGTGCAGAAGGTTCATGGTCAGCAGCTTCAGTATGTTCTGAAGCTATTGTCAGAGAGGGCTCCACATTTGCTTCAGCATTGTGTGTGGCAGCCTCAATGTTTTCATCCTCAGCACGTGCAGTGAGAGGAACGGACTCAGGCACGTTCTCCTGGAGAACGGCCTCTTGTTGTGGTGGTGGAGTTGGAGCTTGGGGTTCCTGTGTTGCTTTCTCATTGTCTTCGGCTGGTGCAGCCGGAATGTCGTCAGCAGCTTGAGCCCTTGGTCCTCTGCGAAGCCTACGGAATGCAGGCGACGCTGGTGGAGTTTCAGTGTTCTGGGGCTCATCCTCTTCCTCCTGTGGGCGATCTGCCCACGATGCATCTTGTGTGATTGGCGTCAAGGGACGACCAATGCTGAGCAATTCACTCGATTCGAGCTGAGGAAGGACTGCATCATCTTGTACATTGTCTTCGAGACCAATGTCTTCAGCAGCGGTGGGGTCGGCTGCTGGAATGTCTTCATCATGCTGAGCCTCGTTGAGAGCAGGCTCATGGACGATCAGCTGACGATCTTCATTAGGACGGCGAACGGGAAGGGGTTCAACTATCAAGGGCTCTGTGGGAGCAGCCCGAGACTTCTTGGACTTGCGCTTCTTGGTGGTAGGGTCTGAAGGAGAGGCTTCAGAGTGTTTCCTCTTCCTTGCTTTGGCTTCGGCTATCCTTGTCTTCTTAAGCTCTGAAGCGGGTGAGCGCTTTGGCTTTGAGCTGGGCTTGGCGGTGGGGAAGACAATTGGAATAGCTTCATGGCGTGGGGCCTCTTCTTCAGCCACAATGGGCGTCTTCTTTTTCTTGGCGGCCATCCTGGGGTCGATGCCGGGACGCCCAAGTGCCTTTCGCTTCTCGGCCTCGTTGTAGGCCTGTACGCAGAGATCAGCTGAATGCTTCATGCGCTCGCGGGATCCCTGAGCCTCTGCACGTTTCTGCATGAAATTTTCCTTCAGCTCATGCAGCATAACCTTGAAGTCTTTGACCTCCTGGACGCTGAGCGTGGCCATGTTCTGTTTAAACTGAGCCTTCTCAAAATCTATCTTTTGCTTCAGTTCCACGATGCGCTGGGCAATAGCGAGTTCTGAAGCGATAGCTCCTTGGAAGGCCACGCTGAGGCCAATGGGCAGCTGCAGATCGTCAAAGCTGATGTTGGGTGTGTCAAACCACTCATCTATGAAGCTGTGAATGATCTTTGCATCGAACAAAGGCAGATCGTTGAAGATTTCAGCCTCCTCCTTGCTCTTGATGAGCTGCTCAAGAGCGTCATCACCAAGATCTTCGTCACTGGACAGATCAATGTCTTCGCAGCGAAGAACAGCAGCGACAGTGAGCTCTTTGCTGGTGTGTGGCTGTGATTTCTTTGCATCTTGAGGCTTGGAGACTCTTGATAAGCCTTCAGACTGCACACTGGCTTCAGGAGGTGCAGTGGCCAATGGCTTCACTTTGGAGATCTTGGGGGAGGCGACTGGCTTGGAAGCTTTTGGCTTCTTCTTCATCTGCTTTGGCTCTGGGGCAGCAGGAGCATCATCAGACTCAGTGTCTGTTGGAGGGTCGTTCACGGTAGTCCCTTGGACTATAATGTGAGTGATGAGGCCGTCGAGATTGGCAAATGGCCCGATGACATTGGGATTAGCGTCGCGTGTGCCATCTGCCCTTGGTTTGGAGGGACCAGGGTTGAAGTCCCATCCAAACTCCTTCTTGTTTTGCTTCGCAGAGTTCTGGGCATGTTGGAAGTTGCGCTTGAAGAGAGTGTCATCGCGACACCAGAGAAGGGACGATAGATGTGCATCAGCTGGTTGTTGTCCCCTAACCATGCATGGAAAGAAACCTTGAGCTATGGCTTCGTCTCTGGTTCGGGGTACAAGATTCTTGTACAAGACATCTCCCCATGGCTGCTTGATGGCGTACTTCTCTGCATATTCTTTGGTGACGAAGCGGTATAGGAACCACTGCTCCGCCCAGTACCTGCGAATCCATTGGATTCGTGTCTTGCGCTGAGCATAGGTTTCTTCAGGATCTGTCTGGTACGTTTCTGCCAAATCTGCAGGCAGATCCTTTGATGTGTCACCCCGTCTCTGTCTGCCTCCCTTCCTTGATGGTTTCTCGGATGCCATGAAGCTTAACTTGGAAGGCTTCAAAAGCTTCAACGGCTTCAAAGCTTTCAAAGGCTTCAAAGACTTCCTTTTGCTTGACCAACAGGAACTTGCTTCAGGTGAATTGATGTGAAGCTGTAGGAATTCTGCAAATGAATGCAGACTATGAGAACCAAAAGATTCTCCCACGGACATGTACCTGTGACAGCATTAAGGTGCGAGGGAAGGGGAAGAGGTCATATGCATTCTCAGAAGATTTTGAAGATAAATTCGTTTAGAAGACATTGACCTCATTATGCGAAGACATTCACTTAGAGAAAAGAAGTTGGTTCCAGATTTGTACAAACCCATAGATAGGTACAAGTGAGGAATCTAACTACTTCAGGATGCACAAGTGAAGATTCTAGGCAGTTTATGAGATGCAGACTGAGAGAGAGATGTTACTTGTGATAGAAGTAAACTTCTTATGGAAGAGAATGACTGAGCTATAGGATCAAGAGAGGCAGTAAAAAGGGGTTTTAATTACCACACTTGGAACTGCTAGACGAAGTGGGATTTGAGGTCGAGCAGTTCGATCCTCCGTGCCCTAACTTGGCGACGGAAGACACCTACGGCGACGGCGGAGAGGTTGAGGTCCGTGGTCGGCGTGAAAACGGCGTCGGAGAGGTTGCGGCAGTGAAGCGCTTCGTCGCCGGCGTCGTCTAGGGCTAGCGGTGGCGCTAGGGTTCGTGCGAGCGAGGGTGGAAGAAGAAATAGTGACCGCTGTGGATTGTGTACTTATGGGAACAGAGGCGGCATTGCGCTATTACTTAGGTGCCCCGGGCGGTTCGCATCTGAACAGCACGTGGCCATCATGCGGAATTTCGGGGGCAGTTCCACATCCCACGTTCGCCTGGACTGTCGAGCGGTCGTTCCTACTTCTCCGGAGCATTGAAAATGGTTTTAAAGTTTGTCTCTTTGTCTTCAACTGACTAGGGTGCAGTGAAGACATTCGACAGTTTCAATAGAATGCATATGACTTGGAGAGATAGAGTTTGAGGTAGGAAGCATAGAGAGGTTAGGGTCCGATCACATTCACTTAGTTCAAAAGATTCAGACAAGAAGACATAGCTATAAGTGAATGCTGTAGAGGACAGAACACCAGTGCGTATGTAATCAACATAGTGAAGATAATCATGAAGACACGCTGGGATTGAAGCCAAACTAAATGTGAAGACATTGCGAGGTAACGCCATGAATGAAACACTTCAAATAGAAAGGTTGGTGGTGGCGTTACCCACCGTATAGGAAGTATTAGACCCAGACACGGCGCACAATTATCGTGGCGCTCCGAAGTCTATTTCCGCATTAATGTATTCACACTTAGAGTGTATGTCTTCATTGATTGAAGATATACGTTACTTCGTGTGTTGCACACCTAAGTCGTCAATATGCATAAGTGTTAGGATGTGTGCCTGATCACAGGACATTTGAGGATTCCAAGATATTTAGCTCACACCGTAACTTGCAAAACCTCTTCTCATCCAAGGGCTTGGTGAAGATATCTGCCAATTGATCTTCAGTGTTGACGTGTATGATATCAATATCTTCCTTTGCCACATGATCTCTGAGAAAATGATGACGAATTTCAATGTGCTTTGTCTTCGAGTGCTGAACTGGGTTGTTGGCGATCTTGATGGCGCTTTCGTTGTCGCAGTAAAGTGGCACTTGCTTCAGATGAATGCCGTAATCCTTGAGGGTTTGCTTCATCCATAGAAGCTGAGCGCAGCAGGATCCAGCAGCAATGTATTCAGATTCAGCAGTGGAGAGAGATACACAGTTCTGCTTCTTTGAAGACCAACAGACAAGAGATCGGCCCAGAAAGTGACATGTGCCTGATGTGGACTTCCGATCAACCTTGTCACCAGCATAATCAGCATCCGAGAATCCAACCAGATCAAACTCTGAGCCCTTTGGATACCACAATCCTAGGGTTGGTGTGTGAGCCAAATATCGAAGAATTCGCTTCACTGCTAAGTGATGCGACTCCTTTGGTGCCGCTTGAAACCGAGCACACATGCAAACACTAAGCATAATATCTGGCCTAGATGCACATAAATAAAGCAAAGAACCAATCATGGAGCGGTATACCTTTTGATCGAACTCTTTACCATTGTCGTCAGGACCCAGATGATGTTTGGCTGGCATTGGAGTTGTGAAGCCTTTGCAATCTTGCATACCGAACTTCTTCAGGCAGTCTTTGAGGTATTTCTCTTGAGATATGAAGATGCCATTGCGTTGTTGCCTTATCTGAAGACCGAGGAAGAACTTCAGCTCCCCCATCATGGACATCTGATATTGCTCTTGCATCATATAGCCAAACTCTTCACTGTACTTCTGATTTGTGCAGCCGAAGATAATGTCATCCACATATATTTGGCACACAAACAGTTCACCATCATATGTCTTCGTGAAGAGAGTGGGATCCAGGGAACCGGGTATGAAGCCTTTGCTCTTCAGGAAGTATTTGAGTGTGTCATACCAGGCCCGAGGGGCTTGTTTGAGTCCATATAGTGCCTTTTTGAGCTTGTATACCATGTCAGGATGTTTTGGATCTTCAAACCCTGGTGGTTGTGCAACATACACTTCTTCTTCAATCTTGCCATTGAGAAAGGCACTTTTCACATCCATTTGATACAGAATTATGTTGTGATGATTTGCATAGGCCAGCAGTATACGGATGGCTTCAAGTCTGGCTACAGGAGCAAATGTTTCATCGAAGTCAATGCCTTCCACTTGAGTGTATCCTTGAGCAACCAGACGAGCCTTGTTCCTGACGACTTGGCCATGCTCATCTTGCTTGTTGCGGTATATCCATTTGGTGCCTATTATGTTATGCTTCCGTGGATCAGGACGCTTAACCAACTCCCATACATCATTCAGCTCAAATTGTCGAAGCTCTTCTTGCATAGCTTGAATCCATTCAGGTTCCATAAAGGCTTCGTCAACTTTCTTGGGTTCTGAGATTGAGACAAATGCGAAGTGCCCACAGAAGTTTGCCAGTTGAGTTGCCCTTGAACGAGTCAGTGGACCAGGTGCATTGATGCTATCAATTATTCTGTCAATTTGCACTTCATTGGCAACACGAGGATGTAGGGGTCGAAGACTTTGCTCTTGCTGATCTACATTATCATGGGGAGGTGTGTCTTCAGTCTGAGCATTATCTTCAAGTGGATCAGGTGCTGAGATGATAAGTTCTTCTTCAGGACGAGCTTCAGAAGGTATAATTTCTCCAGTTCCCATTAGCTTAATTGCTTCACTAGCTGGAACTTCATCTAGCACATTTGGCAGTTGTTCTCTTTGAGATCCATTGGTTTCATCAAACCGCACATCCACTGTTTCAACCACTTTGTAGTGAAAAAGATTGAAGACTCTGTAGGAGTGCGAATCCTTCCCATATCCAAGCATGAAGCCCTCATGTGCTTTTGGTGCAAACTTAGAGGTATGGTGTGGGTCCTTGATCCAGCATCTTGCACCAAATACTCTGAAGTAACTGACGTTTGGCTTCTTGCCAGTTAGGAGTTCATAAGGTGTCTTGTTCAGCAGCTTGTGAAGATATACACGGTTGATAGTATGGCATGCAGTGTCAATGGCTTCAGTCCAGAATTTTCTTGGTGTCTTGTACTCATCTAACATTGTTCTAGCCATCTCAATGAGTGTTCTGTTCTTGCGTTCGACGATGCCATTCTGTTGTGGCGTGTATGGAGTTGAGAATTCATGAGTGATGCCCAATGTATCAAGATATGTGTCAAGGCCAGTGTTCTTGAATTCTGTGCCATTGTCACTTCTGATGTGCTTTATCTTGGCGCCATAATTGTTCATAGCTCGATTTGCAAAACGTCTGAAGACATCCTGCACTTCAGTCTTGTAAAGGATTATGTGCACCCAAGTATATCTGGAGTAATCATCAACAATAACGAAGCCATAGAGGCAAGCTGTAGTGTTAAAAGTTGAGTAGTGAGTGGGACCGAAGAGATCCATATGAAGCAGTTCGAAGGGTTGAGTAGTGGTCATGATTGTCTTCGAAGGATGTTTTGCCCTTGTCATCTTTCCAGCTTCACAGGCACCGCATAAGTGATCTTTCTTGAACTTGACGCCCTCGATGCCTATGACATGCTTCTTCTTCGCAAGGGTGTGGAGGTTCCTCATGCCAGCATGCCCAAGTCTTCGATGCCAAAGCCAGCATTCTGAAGCCTTTGCGAGAAGACAAACTGCAAGCTGTGGTCCTGCTGAGAAATCTACCACGTACAAATCATCTTTTCGATACCCTTCAAACACTAGAGACTTGTCAGATTCCATTAGTACCAAACAACGATATTTTCCAAAGATCACAATCATGTTCAAATCGCAAAGCATTGAGACAGACATTAAGTTGAAGCCAAGGGATTCAACAAACATTACTTTATCCATGTGTTGATCCTTTGAGATTGCAACTCTACCTAGACCCAGTACCTTACTTTTACCAGTGTCAGCGAATGTGATGTGGCTCTTGTCAGATGGACGTAAGGTTGAGTCCATAAAGAGACTCCTTTTGCCAGTCATGTGATTTGTACACCCGCTGTCAATAATCCATACTGAAGACTCCGAAGTTACTGGTGTCGTACCCTACAGTGCAGTTAGGGGGATAGGCTTCACCAAGAGTGTTGTGAAGCAAGAACATTTGACGAACCAGTGGATTATGAAAACTGAGATCCAGGTTAGGACAAGCAGGGAGAGTAGCATGCGATTCAGATATTAAATACATAGTGATGCCATTTGGGCATTTGATCTTGCGCCCCACAAGTTTTTTAAGGTCCCCAGCATTAGCATCAGAAGGTTTTGGTTTTGAGCTGGAGACCTTTCCCTGCAAAAGAGAGTTAAGCTTTCTTAACCACCCACATCTTCAAGGGTGGCTTAGAAGCAATAAGTCTAAGTGCAGCATCTGAGAACTTTGGCTTTGGAGCCCTAGCAAACAGTCTAGCAGGTGGACAATAGTACTCATAAGAATAGGCAGAATAGTTCTTGGTCATATGAACATGATGGCTTGACGAACTGCTCTCATATTCATATGCCTGAGTATGGTTTCCCTGCAAAAGATTTGCGTTAGTGTGACTCAGGTGAGTCCTCTGTCTGTATGAAGCCTTTGGATCGTATGAAGCCTTTGGTCTGGGATTTGTCTTCTTCAAGTGAGGTGTCATGAAGACATTCACAGGAAGATTTTCCAGACACGTTTTTGGAACCCAGATCCTCTTCATAGGCGGTCCATTCCTGCAGTTAGTACCAATGTATCTAGCAAACACTTCACCATTCTGATTCTTAAACAGTTTATAGTTTGCATCAAAGGATTCATCAATAATAACGGGGTTGGCACACGTGAAGCCAGACAGATTGGATGGATCTGCTGAGGATTCCTTTGCAGCAACCCATGTGGTTTTGGGGTACTGCTCAGGTTTCCAGTAAGAGCCATCTGCATTTATTCTCCTTGTGAACCCAACACCCTCCTTCCTAGGGTTTCGGTTCAGAATCTGCTTCTTGAGGACATCACATAATGTCTGATGCCCTTTGAGACTTTTGTACATCCCTGTTTCTAGCAATGTCTTCAACCTAGCATTTTCGTCAGCAATAGCAGTGGTGTCCTCCGCAGAGGGGTTAGTTACCACTTCAACAGTTGAAGATATTTGAACAGCAGTAGCAGTGGAACATTCAGCAACAGAAACAGCATTATCACGCTCAATGCATTTAAGGCATGGTGGTTCAAATCCTTCTGGAGCGGAATTGATCTGTTCGGCTCGAAGTGACTCGTTTTCTTTTTGAAGATCTTCATGATCCGCTCTCAACTTCTCAAGATCTTGCTTCCTTTGAAGATAATCATAGGAGAGCTTTTCATGAGTAGTTGAGAGAGTCTCAAGACGATCTTCAAGTTCCTGATACTTAACGTGAAGATTTTTTATGTCTTCAATTAAGGATTCAGAACGAGTCATTTCAGCACCCAACAGATCATCGCTTCTTTCTAACAGCTTTTGAATGTGTTCCATATCCTTTTGTTGTTCAGTTGCAATTTTAGCAAGAGTTTTGTAGCTAGGTTTCGAATCACAATCAGAGTCATCGTCACTGGATGTTTGATAGTGAGTAGTGCGTTTGGTTACCTTGGCACCACGGGCCATGAAGCAGTAGGTGGGAGTGGAGTCGTCCTCGTCATTAGCGTCGGTGCTGGTGATGAAGTCATTGTCTTCAGTGTTGAAGATGGACTTGGCAACATAGGCAGTAGCCAGACTCGCAATGCCAGAATCAGATTCCTCCTCAGACTCCACCTCTGCCTCCTCAGACGCAGACTCCTCCTCTGAATCCATTTCCTTGCCAACAAATGCACGAGCCTTGCCAGATGACCTCTTCTTGTGTGATGAAGACTTTGAGGAAGACTTGAACGAAGACTTTGAGTATTTCTTTGTCTTCTTATCGTCAGAGTCATATTCCTTGCTCTTTTTCTTCTTTCTGTTCTCATTTTGCCACTGTGGACACTCAGAGATGAAGTGTCCAATTTTCTTGCACTTGTGACATGTCTTCTTCTTGTAGTCATGCGCAGACGCTTCATCATTCCTTGAGCTTGATCGTGAAGACTTTCGGAAGCCTTTCTTCTTGGTGAATTTCTGGAACTTCTTCACAAGCATAGCAAGTTCCCTTCCAATGTCTTCAGGATCATCAGAACTGCTGTCAGATTCTTCTTCCGATGATGACACAGCTTTTGCCTTCAATGCACGAGTTCGCCCATAGTTTGGACCGTAGATATCTCTTTTCTCAGAAAGCTGAAACTCATGTGTGTTGAGCCTCTCAAGTATGTCAGACGGATCGAGTGTCTTGAAGTCTGGACGTTCTTGAATCATCAGGGCTAGGATGTCAAATGAACTGTCAAGTGATCTCAGCAGCGTCTTGACAATTTCATGTTTGGTGATCTCAGTGGCGCCGAGGGCTTGAAGCTCATTTGTGATGTCAGTGAGTCGGTCAAATGTGTGCTGGACATTCTCATTGTCATTTCGCTTGAAGCGGTTGAAGAGATTGCGAAGAACACTGATTCTCTGATCTCTCTGGGTTGAGACGCCTTCATTGACCTTTGAGAGCCAGTCCCAGACCAGCTTGGATGTCTTCAAGGCACTCACACGGCCGTACTGTCCCTTGGTCAGATGACCACAGATAATATTCTTGGCAGTAGAGTCCAGTTGAGTGAACTTCTTGACATCAGCAGCAGTGACACCTTCTCCAGCCTTGGGAACGCCGTTCTCGACGACATACCATAGGTCGACGTCAACGGCTTCAAGATGCATGCGCATCTTATTCTTCCAGTAGGGATATTCAGTTCCATCGAAGACGGGGCACGCAGCGGAGACTTTGATTATCCCTGCAGTCGACATAGCTAAACTCCAGGTGGTTAAACCGAATCACACAGAACAAGGGAGCACCTCGCTCTGATACCAATTGAAAGTGCGTTATATCGACTAGAGGGGGGGTGAATAGGCGATTTTTATGAAAGTCTTCAAAACGTGGAAGTTATGAAGACAAACAGTGAAGATATGCCTATCATTGTGCAGCGGAAGTTAGATTACACAAGCAAGCTAAGGTCAAGTATTCAATGGAGTGAAAGCACAGCAACAATAGCTTCAGTGTAATTAGGATCAGGTAGGAAGAAGTTATGACGCCAATTAAATCATACAGTTATGTTGTGAAGACAAAAGATAGAGCAAGCATGCAATGGCTTCACAATGAATAATAGTAAGTTGAAGGGAAGTGAAGATGAAACCAGTGACACGTTGAAGACAATGATTTGTTGGACCAGTTCCAGTTGCTGTGACAACTGTACGTCTGGTTGGAGCGGCTAGGTATTCAAACCAAAGGACACACAGTCCCGGACACCCAGTCAAGGACACTTAGTCCAAGACACCCAGTCCTCACCGTATTCTCCTTGAGCTAAGGTCACACAGACCTCGCCCAATCACTCAGGTAAGTCTTCAAGGTAGACTCCCAAACCTTCACAGACTTCGTTCACCGGCAATCCACAATTACTCTTGGATGCTCAGAACGCGACGCCTAACCGTCTGGAGGATGCACAGTCCTCAAGTGTAATAAGTCTTCAGATCACACAGACAAGAAGACTTAAGTGATGCCCAATTTACTCTGGCTCTGGGTGGTTAGGGCTTTTCTCCTCGCTAGGGATTTTCTCTCAAAGGCTTCGAGGTGGGTTGCTCTCAAACGACAAAAGCCGTGCACTAAAATCTGAGCAGCCAACCGTTTATGGTTGTGGGGGTGGACTATTTATAGCCACTTGGCAACCCTGACCTGATTTGTCCGAAATGACCCTGGGTCACTAAGGAACTGACATGTGTACTAACGGTCGGATTTTGAACTCTCACGGCAACTTTACTTGGGCTTCAAGTAAAGCTGACTTGTCTGATTCTGGACAAGATTTTTCTCTCATTGTCTTCACTTGAAGACATAGGATTTGAATTAGGCATCACTTCAGTCAACCTGACTGGTTTTCTTGGACCCCTCTTAACAGTACGGTGGTTCCTATGACACAACATGAATAAAGTAAAACTACGAAGAATCTAAGTCTTCGAGTTCCAAAGGCTTCATGGGGAGTCTTCATGTGTCATTGTCTTCGACATGAATGTCTTCATGAACCACCATTGTCTTCAATGTCTTCATACATTTTTGGGGGTCATCCCTGGTAGCTAAACCGAATCAATGAGGGACTTCTACCTGTGTTATCCTGCAATTCTCACAAACACATTAGTCCCTCAGCTAGGTTTGTCGTCAATACTCCAAAACCAACTAGGGGTGGCACTAGATGCACTTACAGCAGTGCTACAAATAAGTTGCACTATCATTATTAACTTTGCATCTTTTGGTTTCAACATTATGATTATGTGTATCACTACGATCGAGATCCAATGAACTATTTTCATTGGGTGTGCAACCATATAAGGTTTTATTCATGTAAACAGAACAACAATTTATTCTCTTACTTAAATGAATAACCGTATTTACAATAAACATGATCAAATCATATTCATGTTCAATGCAAACACCAAATAACACTTATTTAGGTTCAACACTAATCCCGAAATTATAGGGAGTGTGCGATGATGATCATATCAATCTTGGAACCACTTCCAACACACATCGTCACTTCACCCTTAACTAGTCTCTGTTTATTCTGCAACTCCCGTTTCGAGTTACTAATCTTAGCAACTGAACTAGTATCAAATACTGAGGGTTTGCTATAAACACTAGTAAAGTACACATCAATAACATGTATATCAAATATACTTATGTTCACTTTGCCATCCGTCTTATCCGCCAATCACTTGGGGTAGTTCCGCTTCCAGTGACCAGTCCCTTTGCAGTAGAAGCACTTAGTCTCAGGCTTAGGACCAGACTTGGGCTTCTTCACTTGAGCAGCAACTCGCTTGCCGTTCTTCTTGAAGTTCCTCTTCTTCCCTCTGCCCTTTTCTTGAAACTAGTGGTCTTGTCTACCATCAACACTTGATGTTTTTCTTGATTTCTACCTTCGTCAATTTCCGCATTACGAAGAGCTTGGGAGTCGTTTCCGTTATCCCTTGCATATCATAGTTCATCACGAAGTTCTACTAACTTGGTGATGGTGACTAGAGAACTCTGTCAATCACTATCTTATCTGGAAGATTAACTCCCACTTGATTCAAGTGTTTGTAGTACTCAGACAATCTGGGCACATGCTCACTAGTTGAGCGATTCTCCTCCATCTTTTAGCTATAGAACTTGTTGGAGACTTCATATCTCTCAACTCGGGTATTTGCTTGAAATATTAACTTCAACTCCTGGAACATATCATATGCTCCATGACGTTCAAAACGTCTTTGAAGTCCCGATTCTAAGCCATTAAGCATGGTGCACTAAACTATCAAGTAGTCATCATATTGAGCTAGCCAAACGTTCACAACGTCTGCATCTGCTCCTGCAATAGGTCTTTCACCTAGCGGTGCATCAAGGACATAATTCTTCTGTGCAGCAATGAGGATAAACCTCTGATCACGGATCCAATCCGCATCTTTGCTACTAACATCTTTCAACACAATTTTCTCTAGGAACATATCAAAATAAACATAGGGAAGCAACAACGCGAGCTATTGATCTACAACATAATTTGCAAAATACTACCAGGACTAAGTTCATGATAAATTTAAGTTCAATTAATCATATTACTTAAGAACTCCCACTTAGATAGACATCCCTCTAATCCTCTAAGTGATCACGTGATCCAAATCAACTAAACCATGTCCGATCATCACGTGAGATGGAGTAGTTTCATCGGTGAACATCATTATGTTGATCATATCTACTATATGATTCACGCTCGACCTTTCGGTCTCCGTGTTCCGAGGCCATATCTGTATATGCTTGGCTCGTCAAGTATAACCTGAGTATTCCGCGTGTGCAACTATTTTGCACCCGTTGTATTTGAACGTAGAGCCTATCACACCGATCACGTGGTGTCTCAGCACGAAGAACTTTCGCAACGGTGCATACTCCGGGAGAACACTTCTTGATAATTTAGTGAGAGATCATCTTATAATGCTACCGCCAATCAAAGCAAGATAAGATGCATAAAAGATAAACATCACATGCAATCAATATAAGTGATATGATATGGCCATCATCATCTTGTGCTTGTGATCTCCTCCGAAGCACCGTCATGATCACCATCGTCACCGGCGCGACACCTTGATCTCCATCGTAGCATCGTTGTCGTCTCGCCAATCTTATGCTTCCACGACTATCACTACCGCTTAGCAATAAAGTAAAGCATCACATCGCGATTGCATTGCATACAATAAAGCGACAACCATATGGCTCCTGCCAGTTGCCGATAACTTGGTTACAAAACATGATCATCTCATATAATAAAATCAGCATCATGCCTTGACCATATCACATCACAACATGCCCTGCAAAAACAAGTTAGACGTCCTCTACTTTGTTGTTGCAAGTTTTACGTGGCTGCTACGGGCTTAAGCAAGAACTCATCTCACCTACGCATCAAAACCACAACGATAGTTTGTCAAATAGACTCTGTTTTAACCTTCTCAAGGACCGGGCGTAGCCACACTCGGTTCAACTAAAGTTGGAGAGACAGTCGCCCGCAAGCCATCTATGTGCAAAGCACGTCGAGGGAACCGGTCTCGCGTAAGCGTACGCGTAAGGTTGGTCCGGGTCGTCTCGTCCAACAATACCGTTGAACCAAAGTATGACATGCTGGTAGGCAGTATGACTTGTATCGCCCACAACTCACTTGTGTTCTACTCGTGCAAATAACATCAAACCATAAAACCTAGGCTCGGATGCCACTGTTGGGGAACGTAGTAATTTGAAAAATTTCCTACGCACACGCAAGATCATGGTGATGCATAGCAACGAGGGGGAGAGTCTGATCTACGTACCCTTGTAGATCGCAACGGAAGCGTTGACACAACATAGAGGAAGTAGTCGTACGTCTTCTTCCCGGTCCGACCGATCCAAGCACCGTTACTCCGGCACCTCCGAGTTCTTAGCACACGTACAGCTCGATGACAATCCCCGGGTTCCGATCCAGCAAAGCTTCGGGGAGGAGTTCCGTCCGCACGACGGCGTGGTGACGATCTTGATGTTCTACCGACGCAGGGCTTCGCCTAAGCACTGCAACGATATGATCGAGGTGGAATATGGTGGCAGGGGGCACCGCACACGGCTAAGGAACGATCTCAAGGATCAACTTGTGTGTCTAGAGGTGCCCCCTGCCCCCGTATATAAAGGATCCAAGGGGGAGGGGCTGGCCGGCCAAGGAGGAGGCGCAGGAGAGTCCTACTCCCACTGGGAGTAGGATTCCCCCTCCAATCCTAGTCCAACTAGGATTCCTCGGAGGGGAAAAGAGGAGGAGGTGGCCGGCCACCCTTTCCTAGTCCTAATAGGACTAGGGGAAGGGGGAGGCGCGCAGCCCATCTAGGGCAGCCCCTTCTCTTTTCCACTAAGGCCCATTATGGCCCATTTAGCTCCCGGGGGGTTCCGGTAACCCTCCCGGTATTCCGGTAAAATCCCGATTTCACCCGGAACACTTCCGATGTCCAAACATAGGCTTCCAATATATCAATCTTTATGTCTCGACCATTTCGAGACTCCTCGTCATGCCCGTGATCACATCCGGGACTCCGAACAACCTTCGGTACATCAAAATGCATAAACTCATAATAACTGTCATCGTAACGTTAAGCGTGCGGACCCTACGGTTCGAGAACAATGTAGACATGACCGAGACACGTCTCCGGTCAATAACCAATAGCGGGACCTGGATGCCCATATTGGCTCCTACATATTCTACGAAGATCTTTATCAGTCAGACCGCATAACAACATATGTTGTTCCCTTTGTCATCGGTATGTTACTTGCCCGAGATTCGATCGTCGGTATCCAATACCTAGTTCAATCTCGTTACTGGCAAGTCTCTTTACTCGTTCCGTAATACATCATCTCACAACTAACATCTTAGTTATAATGCTTGCAAGGCTTATGTGATGTGTATTACCGAGAGGGCCCAGAGATACCTCTCCGACAATCGGAGTGACAAACCCTAATCTCGAAATACGCCAACCCAACATCTACCATTGGAGACACCTGTAGTACTCCTTTATAATCACCCAGTTACGTTGTGACGTTTGGTAGTACCCAAAGTGTTCCTCCGGTAAACGGGAGCTGCATAATCTCATAGTTATAGGAACATGTATAAGTCATGAAGAAAGCAATAGCAACATACTAAACGATCGGGTGCTAAGCTAATGGAATGGGTCATGTCAATCAGATCATTCAACTAATGATGTGACCTCGTTAATCAAATAACAACTCTTTTGTCCATGGTTAGTTAACATAACCATCTTTGATTAACGAGCTAGTCAAGTAGAGGCATACTAGTGACACTCTGTTTGTCTATGTATTCACACATGTATTATGTTTCCGGTTAATACAATTCTAGCATGAATAATAAACATTTATCATGATATAAGGAAATAAATAATAACTTTATTATTGCCTCTAGGGCATATTTCCTTCAATTAGGACTAGGAGAGGTGGCCGGCCACCTCTCTCTCTCTCTTCCCCCTTGGAGTCCTAGTTGGGATAGGATTGGAGGGGGGAGTCCTACTCCCGGTAGGAGTAGGACTCCTCCTGCGCCTCCCTTGCTTGGCCGGCCAGCCCTCCCCCTCTCATCCTTTAGATACGGGGGCAGGGGGCACCTCTAGACACACAAGTTGATCCTTGAGATCGTTCCTTAGCCGTGTGCGGTGCCCCCTGCCACCAAATTCCACCTCGATCATACCGTTGTAGTGCTTAGGCGAAGCCCTGCGTCGGTAGTACATCAAGATCGTCACCACGCCGTCGTGCTGACAGAACTCTTCCTCGACGCTTTGCTGGATCGGAGCCCGAGGATCATCATCGAGCTGAACGTGTGCTAAGAACTCGGAGGTGCCGGAGTAACGGTGCTTGGATCGGTCGGATCGGGAAGACGTACGACTACTTCCTCTACATTGTGTGATCGCTTCCGCAGTCGGTCTGCGTTGGTACGTAGACAACACTCTCCCCTCTCGTTGCTATGCATCACCATGATCTTGCGTGTGCGTAGGAAATTTTTTGAAATTACTACGTTCCCCAACAGTGGCATCCGAGCCTAGGTTTTATGGTTTGATGTTATTTGCACGAGTAGAACACAAGTGAGTTGTGGGCGATACAAGTCATACTGCCTACCAGCATGTCATACTTTGGTTTGGCGGTATTGTTGGACGAGACGACCCGGACCAACCTTACGCGTACGCTTACGCGAGACCGGTTCCCTCGACGTGCTTTGCACATAGATGGCTTGCGGGCGACTGTCTCTCCAACTTTAGTTGAACCGAGTGTGGCTACGCCCGGTCCTTGAGAAGGTTAAAACGGAGTCTATTTGACAAACTATCGTTGTGGTTTTGATGCGTAGGTGAGATGAGTTCTTGCTTAAGCCCGTAGCAGCCACGTAAAACTTGCAACAACAAAGTAGAGGACGTCTAACTTGTTTTTGCAGGGCATGTTGTGATGTGATATGGTCAAGGCATGATGCTGATTTTATTGTATGAGATGATCATGTTTTGTAACCAAGTTATCGGTAACTGGCAGGAGCCATATGGTTGTCGCTTTATTGTATGCAATGCAATCGCGATGTAATGCTTTACTTTATTACTAAGCGGTAGTGATAGTCGTGGAAGCATAAGATTGGCGAGACGACAACGATGCTACGATGGAGATCAAGGTGTCGCGCCGGTGACGATGGTGATCATGACGGTGCTTCGGAGATGGAGATCACAAGCACAAGATGATGATGGCCATATCATATCACTTATATTGATTGCATGTGATGTTTATCTTTTATGCATCTTATCTTGCTTTGATTGACGGTAGCATTATAAGATGATCTCTCACTAAATTATCAAGAAGTGTTCTCCCTGAGTATGCACCGTTGCCAAAGTTCGTCGTGCCCAGACACCACGTGATGATCGGGTGTGATAAGCTCTACGTCCATCTACAACGGGTGCAAGCCAGTTTTGCACACGCAGAATACTCAGGTTAAACTTGACGAGCCTAGCATATGCAGATATGGCCTCGGAACACAGAGACCGAAAGGTCGAGCATGAATCATATAGTAGATATGATCAACATAACGATGTTCACCATTGAAAACTACTCCATCTCACGTGATGATCGGTTATGGTTTAGTTGATTTGGATCACGTGATCACTTAGAGGATTAGAGGGATGTCTATCTAAGTGGGAGTTCCTAAGTAATTTGATTAACTGAACTTAAACTTATCATGAACTTAGTACCTGATAGTATCTTGCTTGTTTATGTTGATTGTAGATAGATGGCTCGTGTTGTTGTTCCGTTGAATTTTAATGCGTTCCTTGAGAAAGCAAAGTTGAAAGATGATGGTAGCAATTACACAGACTGGGTCCGTAACCTGAGGATTATCCTCATTGCTGCACAGAAGAATTACGTCCTGGAAGCACCGCTCGGTGCCAGGCCTGCTGCTGGAGCAACGCCAGATGTTATGAACGTCTGGCAGAGCAAAGCTGATGACTACTCGATAGTTCAGTGTGCCATGCTTTACGGCTTAGAATCGGGACTTCAACGACGTTTTGAACGTCATGGAGCATATGAGATGTTCCAGGAGTTGAAGTTAATATTTCAAGCAAATGCCCGAATTGAGAGATATGAAGTCTCCAATAAGTTCTATAGCTGCAAGATGGAGGAGAACAGTTCTGTCAGTGAGCATATACTCAAAATGTCTGGGTATAATAATCACTTGATTCAGATGGGAGTTAATCTTCCAGATGATTGCGTCATTGACAGAATTCTCCAATCACTGCCACCAAGCTACAAGAGCTTCGTGATGAACTATAATATGCAAGGGATGAACAAGACTATTCCCGAGCTCTTCGCAATGCTGAAAGCTGCGGAGGTAGAAATCAAGAAGGAGCATCAAGTGTTGATGGTCAACAAGACCACTAGTTTCAAGAGAAAGGGCAAAGGGAAGAAGAAGGGGAACTTCAAAAAGAACAGCAAGCAAGTTGCTGCTCAGGAGAAGAAACCCAAGTCTGGACCTAAGCCTGAAACTGAGTGCTTCTACTGCAAGCAGACTGGTCACTGGAAGCGGAACTGCCCCAAGTATTTGGCGGATAAGAAGGATGGCAAGGTGAACAAAGGTATATGTGATATACATGTTATTGATGTGTACCTTACTAGAGCTCGCAGTAGCACCTAGGTATTTGATACTGGTTCTGTTGCTAATATTTGCAACTCGAAACAAGGACTATGGAATAAGAGGACGCTAGCAAAGGACGAGGTGACGATGCGCGTGGGAAACGGTTCCAAAGTCGATGTGATCGCGGTCGGCACGCTACCTCTACATCTACCTTTGGGATTAATATTAGACCTAAATAATTGTTATTTGGTGCCAGCGTTGAGCATGAACATTATATCTGGATCTTGTTTAATGCGAGACGGTTATTCATTTAAATCAGAGAATAATGGTTGTTCTATTTATATGAGTAATATCTTTTATGGTCATGCACCTTTGAAGAGTGGTCTATTCTTGTTGAATCTCAATAGTAGTGATACACATATTCATAATGTAGAAGCCAAAAGATGCAGAGTTGATAATGATAGTGCAACTTATTTGTGGCACTGCCGTTTAGGTCATATCGGTGTAAAGCGCATGAAGAAACTCCATACTGATGGGCTTTTGGAACCACTTGATTATGAATCACTTGGTACTTGCGAACCGTGCCTCATAGGCAAGATGACTAAAACACCGTTCTCCGGTACTATGGAGAGAGCAACAGATTTATTGGAAATCATACATACCGATGTATGTGGTCCGATGAATATTGAGGCTCGTGGCGGATATCGTTATTTTCTCACCTTCACAGATGATTTAAGCAGATATGGGTATATCTACTTAATGAAACATAAGTCTGAAACATTTGAAAAGTTCAAGGAATTTCAGAGTGAAGTTGAAAATCATCGTAACAAGAAAATAAAGTTTCTACAATCTGATCGTGGAGGAGAATATTTGAGTTACGAGTTTGGTGTACATTTGAAAAATTATGGAATAGTTTCACAACTCACGCCACCCGGAACACCACAGCGTAATGGTGTGTCCGAACGTCGTAATCGTACTTTACTAGATATGGTGCGATCTATGATGTCTCTTACTGATTTACCGCTATCGTTTTGGGTTATGCTTTAGAGACGGCCGCATTCACGTTAAATAGGGCACCATCAAAATCCGTTGAGACGACGCCTTATGAACTATGGTTTGGCAAGAAACCAAAGTTGTCGTTTCTTAAAGTTTGGGGCTGCGATGCTTGTGTGAAAAAGCTTCAACCTGATAAGCTCGAACCCAAAGCGGAGAAATGTGTCTTCATAGTATACCCAAAGGAGACTGTTGGGTATACCTTCTATCACAGATCCGAAGGCAAGACATTCGTTGCTAAGAATGGATCATTTCTAGAGAAGGAGTTTCTCTCGAAAGAAGTGAGTGGGAGGAAAGTAGAACTTGACGAGATAACTGTACCTGCTCCCTTATTGGAAAATAGTACATCACAGAAAACTGTTTCTGCGACACCTATACCAATTAGTGAGGAAGCTAATGATGATGATCATGAAACTTCAGGACAAGATACTACTGAACCACGTAGATCAACCAGAGTAAGATCCGCACCAGAGTGGTACGGCAATCCAATTCTGGAAGTCATGCTACTAGATCATGATGAACCTACGAACTATGAAGAAGCGATGGTGAGCCCAGATTCCGCAAAGTGGCTTGAGGCCATGAAATCTGAGATGGGATCCATGTATGAGAACAAAGTATGGACTTTGGTTGACTTGCCAGATGATCGGCAAGCAATTGAGAATAAATGGATCTTCAAGAAAAAGACTGACGCTGACGGTAATATTACTGTCTATAAAGCTCGACTTGTCGCAAAAGGTTTTCGACAAGTTCAAGGGGTTGACTACGATGAGACCTTCTCACCCGTAGCGATGCTTAAGTCCGTCAGAATCATGTTAGCAATTGCCGCATTTTATGATTATGAAATATGGCAGATGGATGTCAAAACTGCATTCCTGAATGGATTTTTGGAAGAAGAGTTGTATATGATGCAACCAGAAGGTTTTGTCGATCCAAAGAGAGCTAACAAAGTATGCAAACTCCAGCGATCCATTTATGGACTGGTGCAAGCATCTCGGAGTTGGAATAAACGCTTTGATAGTGTGATCAAAGCATTTGGCTTTATACAGACTTTTGGAGAAGCCTGTATTTACAAGAAAGTGAGTGGGAGCTCTGTAGCATTTCTGATATTATATGTGGATGACATATTGCTGATTGGAAATGATATAGAATTTCTGGATAGCATAAAGGGATACTTGAATAAAAGTTTTTCGATGAAAGACCTCGGGGAAGCAGCTTACATATTAGGCATAAAGATCTATAGAGATAGATCAAGACGCTTAATTGGACTTTCACAAAGCACATACCTTGACAAGATTTTGAAGAAGTTCAAAATGGATCAAGCAAAGAAAGGGTTCTTGCCTGTGTTACAAGGTGTGAAGTTGAGTCAGACTCAATGCCCGACCACTGCAGAAGATAGAGAGAAAATGAAAGATGTTCCCTATGCTTCAGCCATAGGCTCTATCATGTATGCAATGCTGTGTACCAGACCTGATGTGTGCCTTGCTATAAGTTTAGCAGGGAGGTACCAAAGTAATCCAGGAATGGATCACTGGACAGCGGTCAAGAACATCCTGAAATACCTGAAAAGGACTAAGGATATGTTTCTCGTATATGGAGGTGACAAAGAGCTCACCGTAAGAGGTTACGTTGATGCAAGCTTTGACACTGATCCGGACGATTCTAAATCGCAAACCGGATACGTGTTTACTTTAGACGGTGGACCTGTCAGTTGGTGCAGTTCTAAACAAAGCGTCGTAGCGGGATCTACATGTGAAGCGGAGTACATAGCTGCTTCGGAAGCAGCGAACGAAGGAGTCTGGATGAAGGAGTTCATATCCGATCTAGGTGTCATACCTAGTGCATCGGGTCCAATGAAAATCTTTTGTGACAATACTGGTGCAATTGCTTTGGCAAAGGAATCCAGATTTCACAAAAGGACCAAACACATCAAGAGACGCTTCAACTCCATCCGGGATCTAGTCCAGGTGGGAGACATAGAGATTTGCAAGATACATACGGATCTGAATGTTGCAGACCCGTTGACTAAGCCTCTTCCACGAGCAAAACATGATCAGCACCAAGGCTCCATGGGTGTTAGAATCATTACTGTGTAATCTAGATTATTGACTCTAGTGCAAGTGGGAGACTGAAGGAAATATGCCCTAGAAGCAATAATAAAGTTATTATTTATTTCCTTATATCATGGTAAATGTTTATTATTCATGCTAGAATTGTATTAACCGGAAACATAATACATGTGTGAATACATAGACAAACAGAGTGTCACTAGTATGCCTCTACTTGACTAGCTCGTTAATCAAAGATGGTTATGTTTCCTAACCATGAACAAAGAGTTGTTATTTGATTAACGAGGTCACATCATTAGTTGAATGATCTGATTGACATGACCCATTCCATTAGCTTAGCACCCGATCGTTTAGTATGTTGATATTGCTTTCTTCATGACTTATACATGTTCCTATAACTATGAGATTATGCAACTCCCGTTTACCGGAGGAACACTTTGGGTACTACCAAACGTCACAACGTAACTGGGTGATTATAAAGGAGTACTACAGGTGTCTCCAATGGTAGATGTTGGGTTGGCGTATTTCGAGATTAGGGTTTGTCACTCCGAGTGTCGGAGAGGTATCTCTGGGCCCTCTCGGTAATACACATCACATAAGCCTTGCAAGCATTATAACTAAGATGTTAGTTGTGAGATGATGTATTACGGAACGAGTAAAGAGACTTGCCAGTAACGAGATTGAACTAGGTATTGGATACCGACGATCGAATCTCGGGCAAGTAACATACCGATGACAAAGGGAACAACGTATGTTGTTATGCGGTCTGACCAATAAAGATCTTCGTAGAATATGTAGGAGCCAATATGGGCATCCAGGTCCCGCTATTGGTTATTGACCGGAGACGTGTCTCGGTCATGTCTACATTGTTCTCGAACCGTAGGGTCCGCACGCTTAACGTTACGATGACAGTTATTATGAGTTTATGCATTTTGATGCACCGAAGGTTGTTCGGAGCCCCGGATGTGATCACGGACATGACGAGGAGTCTCGAAATGGTCGAGACATAAAGATTGATATATTGGAAGCCTATGTTTGGACATCGGAAGTGTTCCGGGTGAAATCGGGATTTTACCGGATTACCGGGAGGGTTACCGGAACCCCTCGGGAGCCAAATGGGCCTACATGGGCCTTAGTGGAAAGGTGAAAGGGGCTGCCATGGAGGGCTGCGCGCCTCCCCCCTCCCCTAGTCCTATTAGGATTAGTCCTATTAGGACTAGGAGAGGTGGCCGGCCACCTCTCTCTCTCTTTCCCCCTTGGAGTCCTAGTTGGAATAGGATTGGAGGGGGGAGTCCTACTCCCGGTAGGAGTAGGACTCCTCCTGCGCCTCCCTTGCTTGGCCGGCCAGCCCTCCCCCTCTCATCCTTTATATACGGGGGCAGGGGGCACCTCTAGACACACAAGTTGATCCTTGAGATCGTTCCTTAGCCGTGTGCGGTGCCCCCTGCCACCAAATTCCACCTCGATCATACCGTTGTAGTGCTTAGGCGAAGCCCTGCGTCGGTAGTACATCAAGATCGTCACCACGCCGTCGTGCTGACGGAACTCTCCCTCGACGCTTTGCTGGATCGGAGCCCGAGGATCGTCATCGAGCTGAGCGTGTGCTAAGAACTCGGAGGTGCCGGAGTAACGGTGCTTGGATCGGTCAGATCGGGAAGATGTACGACTACTTCCTCTATGTTGTGTGATCGCTTCCGCAGTCGGTCTGCGTTGGTACGTAGACAACACTCTCCCCTCTCGTTGCTATGCATCACCATGATCTTGCGTGTGCGTAGGAAATTTTTTGAAATTACTACGTTCCCCAACACCCATTCCCCCGTTGTCCGACGCCGTGGCGAAGCCGAAGTACTTCGCCGAGGAAGTCGAGGTCGTGCGCGCCTCCCTCACCGACGCCCAACCCTTCCTCCCCCAGTACGCCGCCGACAACCACGCGGCTTGGGCGGCGTATTTCGAGCGCCGCCAGCAGCAGCGCTTGGCGTCCATCAACGGTGCGCCGGTGGTCGGCGGCCGGCAGAACAACGAGGGGCGCCACCTGTGGTGGGGCGTCCCCAGCCGCACACTCGAGGGCGTGCTGACATACCTCGAGGGCGGCAACGACCTGTCGTTGGCGTACCCGGCGAGGGCGGCCGCCCCGGCGCAGCAGCGACGCGCCGGGCCATGGGCGCCAAGGAGGTTCGGGTCCTACTCCTCTTCTTCCTCCTCCCGATCTTCATCGCACTCCTCCGGCACTCCGGCCCTACTCGGCGTCAAGGCCGAGCCCGCGGCGGAGACGCCGCTCCGCCGGCGCACTCGCAGCGCCGGCATCGTCATCAACGAGGGCGGCCGGCGCGCCTACTCGTCGGCTCCTCCTCCGCGCTTCGTCAAGCCAAAGACGGAGCTGGGGCTCGCGCCGGTGAAGAAGGAGCTGGCCGCGCCGGTGACGACGGAGCTCGATGACGACGACGCGGCCCTGGAATGGGCGCGTAGGGACTCCATAGCGATGGAGAAGGAGCGCCTGGAGAAGGTGAAGGAGCGCCAGTGCGCCGCCCTGCTTCGCTTCGCGGAGCGTCGACGCGGCCGCGACGAAGGCGGAGTCGTCGTCATCTACGACAACGATGCGCCGCCACCAGTCCTCCATGGCGACGCCGGGCAGGGGTCCAGCAGGGGTGCCCGCGTCAAGGAGGAGAAGGCCGACGACGACGATGGCGGCGACGGCGGCGACTTCAACCAGTTTTTCCTTTAGATTAGTTTATGTATATGTGCTATGTAATGAAAATCCACGAACTTCACCGAAATGTGCTGAAATTTATCGTATTTGGCCGAAATTTATCATGTTTGGCCGAAATTTATCGTGTTTAAGCCGAACTTCGCCGAACTTCTTTTATTTTAAAACGTGCCTGGGGTGACCCTGGGGCCGGCGGCTGGGGACCAACTCGCCCTCAACCCCAATTTTTGCGCCGGCTCACTCCAGGCGGCGATTTTAAGCGCCCCCTGGCCCTGAGATGATGCCCGGCTAATTCACCGTCGCTTGCCTTGGGTCCTATGCCGCTCCACCTTCACCAGAGTTGCCGCTCGCCGTGCTTACCTGCTTTCGTCTTTGTACACTATTCACCCCCGATACAATGTGTATTCACGCACTATACATACACATGGAAACAGGAGCAAGGAAAGCCGGCAAAGGGGACCACCAGGTGGCCAGGCCAACAAGACACACCATGGGCAATTGGGCATCAAGCACACACAAAACAAAGGTCGATCTTAAGGGGAACAACACGATCCGATCTTCGAGTTCTGTTCGTGCTGCACAACGATCATCCTCCGCGCCATCCTCTTCAGTTCTACCATTATCAAAATCGCCTCTCTCTAATCTCTTCTTTTTTTTCCTTTTCCGTGGAGCTACTGAACTGAAGCCTGCTGTGTATGTAGCCCATGAGGAAAAAAAGATCTGGAGTTAGATTCAAGTAACTGGTCTAGTCCAGCAACTAGAGTGTGTAAAAGCCTCTTTCTTATACAAATCACATATGTGTACAAGTCTCTTTCTTATATTGGATACGTGTAAAAGCACAATCCTGAAGAACATCAGATATTTTCAGCTTTAAAATCAAGCTATTTTCAGCTTAAAAATGGCAAAAATCACGCCAGAGATCGTTTAATTCAGCACCAACGGTGTATTAATTAATTATACATTTGGGCAGTAGATATACCTCTGTGATTCAGTGTTATACAAAAGACAGACAGGTACTAGTAGATAACGTGTCTGGTGGCAAGGCAATCACAGATTAACAGGTAGTCCAGCAAGTTTAAGTCTCTTATATTGGATACGTATATGCGCATATCCTGAAGAACATAAGATATGTATAGATATTGGTAAAACTGGACCTGTTGTGCAGGTGACTTGTTCCTACAATCTTATCGAATCTGCACCATGTAGTCTGTAAACTACTAGTCGTACCTGTTGTACAGGAGACTTGTTCCTACAATCTTATCGAATCCGCACCATGTAGTCTGTAAACTTCTAGGCGTAAGACCATGGGCATGCAAAAAAGGTGTCACCTACGGTATTTTCACCTAAAGCATGGTAAAAGAAATCGCTTAAACCTCAACACTAGCAGTGTATAAATTAATTACCTCTGGCAGTAGCTATCTATGTCTTGCGGAGTTGCGGTCACCTGATCCTTTCCCATATATTTTTCTTGGTTAGCTGAACAGTAACCTTTCTGATGTGACTGATCTTCACAAGATCCTCGTTCGGTTCTGCTCCCTTTCGCCGAAGGCTCTCCAAGAGTTCTTCTCCAGTGTTTACCAGGCGCAGGTCTTCAAGGGCCCTAAGGTGCTCAACGCCGTCGGGGAGAGCCTTCAATTCAGGACAATCATCGAACAGCAGCGAAACAAGGCTTGCCATCGCGCCATCTTCTATTTCAGCTTGGTTGAGCTTGTGGCAGCCAACAATCCCTAGGATCCGCAGTTTTGGAAATGATCCTGAGTAGAAGTGCAGCTTCTTCCCTACAAAGGCCTTGAAAAGCTCAAGATGGTATAGACCATGTAACGCTAGCAGACTGACGAAGGATTCCTCGTCAATGTTGGAGAACGACAGTTGCAACCGTGTGAGGCTCTTGACGTGGGACCAGGGCATTGATGTTTTCCCTGGCTGCCCGTGTAAACCAAGCCAAGAAACGGTCGGAGGTAAACACAGACGTTCCAGCAGCACCTCGCCACCTGTAGCGAAAATGTCGAGATGAACAAGGTGTCTCATTTTTGTGATAGCATTGCACAGATAAGCAGAGTGTTCGCTTTTGATGTTGCAGACACCGAATGTTCTCAGCTCTGTCAAAGCTTCAAGTTCATGCAGCATCTTCAAGGTTGCTTCCACATATTGCAGAGCTCGCAATGACCTCAAGTGCTGCATGCCACTGGGCACCTTGACTCCAGCACAATGATCAAATTCTAGCCCACCAGTACATGCATACAAGTACCTCAGCTTGTGAAGCTTTACCACGCTGTTTGGTAAAGATGACAGTTCAGTGTTGTAAGCATCCAAGACCTGTAGGTTTTGTAACCTCCCTACTGCTTCAGGCAAATTCTGAATACCAGTATGTCTAAGGCCCAAGTACCGCAAATTAAACAAGTCGAACACTTGATTAGGCAGCATTTTGATGCGTGCACCTTGCAGATCCAACATCAACAGCAGCCTCGAAGATGATAGGATAGACTTTAGCAAATTAATACTGATACGAGTCTCAAACACATGGAGTGCACGGAAATGCGTTCCACAAGATTGACTCAGCTGTTCAATGTTTTCACTCTGGATCGATATACGACGTGTGCCTTCTACAGAGAATGCACCGGATCCATCATAAACTTTTCCAAAGCATTCCTCCCTGGCTTTGTTGAGAGCAAGAAGGCGTATAACATCATGCATCCGGCAGCATTTTAATCGTCCACCGCAATTCCTCGCCACTACCTGTAGTAGGCTTCGATCCACAAGCTCGGTCAAGTATCCCTCTGCCACTTCCTCTAATGTTCTGTTGTCCTTTTCTCTGACAAATCCAGCCGCGATCCACTGCCTCATCACTCTCCTCCTCTTTATTTCATAATCTTCCGGGAATAATGCACAGTGTAAGAAACAGTTCTTCAGATCATAAGGAAGGTCCTCTAAGCTGACTTTCAGAATAATATTGACATCGAGGATCACATTATTCGTTAGCTGAAGCTCTATTTCCTTGTACACATTCTCCCAATCGGAGTACGTTGGTTGTTTGCAGGACAGTAAGCGGCCGATGCAGGCAATTGCAATGGGCAGGCCACTGCACTTGCTGACAAACTTTTGAGCTAAATGCTTTAGTTCCTCTGGGCATGTTCTGTTTTGATCTTTCCAAAATGCCTCCTTGCAAAATAACTGCCATGACTCTGCTGCTTGCAGTGGTTTCAGTTCAAGTACACGATTTGCAGTAGCCAGCAATGCTACCTCATGGATCCTTGAGGTGATAACAAATCGATTACCGCTGCATTTAGGAAATGCATCCCTTATACTGAACCACACATCCACACCCCATACGTCATCCATAATCAAGATGTACTTTTTACTTTGCAAGTAAGTATAGATTACCTCAGTCAGCGCTCTCTTTCCCATGCTGGCAACATCAGCTTTGATGCCAAATTCTCTGGCGATCATCTTCAACAAGGCTTCAACTTGGTAGCTGTTTGAAACTGTAACCCATGCAGCAGTATCATAGTCATCTTTCACTAAATTGTAGACATGGGAGACAAGAGTAGTCTTTCCAACTCCACCCATCCCCCAAACTGTTGCGACTGTGTTCTGCTCTTCAGATTGGGCTGTGAGACATCCCATCAACAGCTTCTTATTCTCCTCAATCCCCACAAGATCATCATCCTTTGCAAAATACAAAGCTTGGTCTACAATCTTCGGATGGCTGCCACTGCTTCCTGCATCCTTGTTGATTCCTCTAATCTCGTAGCGCACTTTCCTCTCATCAGCATCTCTAAGCTTTTTCTTAATCTGTTGCAGCTTGAGTGCCAAACGCCGCCATGTCTTGACATGCTTGATCCTCTTCTTCATTTTGGCAGCAAATCCTCCGTGCCTGTCCTCCAGCTTGTAGGTGAACTCATCGACGACATCCTCGATCTCGAAAGCGAAGCCCCTGATCTTCTCGACGAAGATTCCGGTGGTCTCATCGGTGTCCTTGAACCGCTCCGCTCGTTGCAGATAACCCTGCATGCTCTCCAGCTCATCCTTGGCTTCACGGATCTCACCAAAAAGTCCATCAAGGGCAGATGCTTCCTTGAAGAGCAGTGAGGAACCAAAGGTCACCGCCTCTCTCGCTAAGGCCACACCGAGCTTGGAGACCAGCAATCCTACGATTGCCTCTGCCATGGTAGTTGCTTGTGCTTGGTCGAGAGCTCGGAGGTTACAGGTGGATGTGAGTACAGAGTGGTTTCTGCCTTTCTGGCCTTGTGGGTGGTTGCGTTCATCTGAGTGTTAGGTGCGCAAACAGATAACCAAAAGCTGATCAGAGTAGGCTGATAGGTTGGCCCAAATAAATTATATGTAGTTGAGCAACTAACTTGTTAATCAATGGACTAATTATATACTGCTAGCAGCCATCAGCAGACACCTTCACACACTACCAAGCCTAGAGACACTTGGTGAAGTAGTAAACAAATGCAAGTGATCAGGAAGGAAATTTCGTCTACATTGTTCTAAACTGGGGTCGTTGGCTTTCGAGTGGCGCACTCGCAGTCAAATATCCATTGCATCCTAGCTGCCTTGCTGGAATCCAATGTGTCAGATGTTAATTTACTAGGAAACAAACAATAGATGAAAAATCGCCTTGCCATACGATGCGTTCAATCAAACTTTTACAGTATCTATCTTCACAAGCATCTCAATTTGCCATGCAAAAACAGGAGCAGGTTTGTGTAAAAGGAAATTATTCCTAACAACTCAACATGTCGGGTGTAAAATTAAAGACAAAGAAAAAGGACACTCAGGGCTTGTCTGGGCTTTTCGGAGCATGCCAATTCACAAGTCGACTTATTGGTTCTTGTTCATGCCATCGGAACACGCACGCACAGACAGAAACTATAGGGATTTTAATCGGCTTCCGGACGAACCTCATGCCCCGCAAGGTGACAGGCGGCGTAGGGGCCGAGGTAGAGCGCCGCCGCCGCCACAAGCTGCCATTCCACCGTGTCGCTAACTCGCTATGGTGCTATTGTCGCTCCTGGATCCCATCGGCAGCCTCCGCTTGCTTTGGTAACTCTGGAATCTGCGTCATAGAATCAGGAAGGAAAGAGCAAGTTTTGGGGATCAGGTAAGAAAGGTGCGGGCATTTTCAAGGGCGTTCGTCAAGTTAGCTCCCCCGTTTGTCCGCAAAAACCAAGGTACCCAACGCCAACGGCGTTCCCAAAATGTCACCCTTCCCATGCTCCAGACATTTCGTCGAACAGGTCGCGTGCGCGGACCAGGCGACCACAGAGAGCACCCACGCGAGCAGCGGCCACCGAGGAACAGCAAGCTCGCCCTGGTCGCCGGTGCCCTCCGCGCACTAGCACGCACGCGCCCTGCTGAGAGCACGGCACCAGCACGCATATATATGGATGAAACAGCGATGATGCAGGCAGTCCTTGAAGACGTGAAGCAACCGAAAGAGAATGTTCTCAATTTCAAGGGATCGATGAGGGTCATTGAGTACTCAATCGGAACAGGGCACGGGGTTATTTGACGCTGATGAGCGACTTCTTTGCCCCTGGGGCTGAAAATTTTAGCCGGCGCTTTCGAATGCGAAAGAACGTCTTCGGTCGCGTCTACTATGGCATGGCGTCTGTTTATTTGATGACTACTTCATTTGAAGGATGTCGTAGGAAGGATTGGATTCTCTGGTTAACAGAAGTGCACGATCGCATAGCGGATGCTTTCATATGGCACGGCCGAAGATTCCTGGGGCGAATGTTTTCGGATGTCTAAGAGCACATGCGGAGACACCATGATCAGATTTGCTATTGTCGTGGTCGGAGTGTTTGGTTCTCAGTACATGAGAGAACCAACTTTCGCTGACACCGAGAGGCTCTTGGCAATGTCTAGAGCAAGGGGTGGTCAGGTTTGCTCGGATCTCTTGACTGCATGCATTAGAGATGGAATAACTGTCCAAAAGCTCTACAAAGGCAATATCAAAGTCATGTTAAGAAGCTCACCATCATTCTTCAAGCATTTGCATCACATGATCTAGGTTTGTGTCCTGGTTAGGAAGACGAGATGATGACGCCTCCCTGAAGATAGAATAAGGTTCTCACCGCCTAGCCCATGTCCCGGTGGTGCGTCTAGCATCGTCGGTGGGCGTGTGGAGGTGTGTCTCCGGCGGATCTGTCTTTGGTGGATTTGCTCGGATCTGATCGTAGTTCGTCTACATTGTGTCTTCAGGACGGATCTTTCTGATCTACGCTACTGTTCAACAGTGGCGGTTTCTATTCTGCTGCACTGGTCCTATGAGGCCTTAGCACGACGGCTTTTCGACTGTCTATCACAACAAGTTTTGTCCAGCTCCAGTAAGGGAGGGATGATGGCGGCGTACCTTCGGTTCGCTTCAGTGCTTGTAGTCGTCGCTATATGCTCTACAAATCTGGGTGTAATTTTTATTATTTCTAATATTCATTGTACTGCCATGATTGAAGATGGATCAGCAATATTCTCGCAAAAAATGAGCATGACTACAACATGGGCTACTATCTGGTTGTCAATATCTATCAAGTGTGGCTACCTTTGTAAAGTCCATCTATGATCCAGTTGGTCAAAAAAGGTCTAAAAGACAAGAAGCAGCTAAAAGAATGTGGAAAGGGCATTTGGAGTGCTTCAAGCCCGTTCTGTTGTTGTTTGTGGACCTGTTAAACTATGTGACCTGAAGACCCTGTCGAAAGTGATGACTTGTTATATGATCATGCACAACATAAATGTGTGGATAAGGATAAAAATGCTTCGGCAGCTCTTGAATTTGAGAACATGGACGGTCCTATTAAACTTTCAAATTAGAATCCGGCTGCATTTGATAAGTTTATTTAAATACATCAGCAAATTCGGCATCTAACAACTCACGAGGAACTAACTTCTGTACGGTTTTGGCCTGCCGTCGGCCGCCTATTACGTGCTAATTTCAATCTACTCCCTCCGTTCCTAAATATTTGTCTTTCTAGACATTTCAAATGACTACTACATACGGATATATGTAGACATATTTTAGAGTATAGATTCACTCATTTTGCTCCGTATGTAGTCACTTGTTAAAATGCCTAGAAAGACAAGTATTTAGGAACGGAGGGAGTAGTACACAACAAAGCGGGTAGCTGATTTCAATCGAGTCGATACTTGTGAGTATGGTTGAATTCTGGTGACGCCTGACTTTGTTCCGCCCGACAAAGCTCAAGTAGTGCCCGATGGATGATATATCATAAAGTCAAACAGAATGCCTAGAAGGGTATCTAGCGTAGGAATTGATCATGTTAAGCATGAGCATGTAGTTCAATTTTAGGAAAGATTAAAATCGATAACTAAGAATTATCCTACACCCTGTTTAAGCGAATGGATGATTATATGTCTAGAAATTTTTTAGACTCTGCTTTGGGAGATGCCACCAAACTTTTAGATGGAATCACTTCAAACTAGGCCAATTGGCGTGCTAAAAGAGCTCCAACTGGTAGTAGTTCGCTGGAGAGTATCCACATGTTGCATGCACCGATAAGACGTTAAGACTCACAAGTCTGTCGCCACTCTCGGGCGAGCATACACAATTCATGAACAAGCTATTTTTAAATTCGGCGTTCATTCTACAATTCATGAACTTTTTATTAAACTCGTGAACTAGTTTTCAAAATTTGGGAACCTTTTAAAAAATCAATAATCATTTTTTTCAAACATCATGAATGTTTTTGAATCCGTGAACATTTTTTCTAAAATTCATGGACACTTTTTAAAAACAATTCTAACATTTTTCTAAATAACATGAACTAGTTTCAAAAATTACAATATTTTCATTAAAAATTCTCAAACCTTTGTTCTAAAATCATGAAAAAAATACGAGAACAATTTTCAGATATGTGAATATTTCTTGGAATTCAAAAAAAATCAAATTCATGAACTTTTTGAAATCTTAGAACATTTTTCAAAATCATGAATTATTTTTTAAAACTTGGAACATTTCTCAAAAGTGTGAATATTTTTTGAAGTTGGAACATTTTTTTGAAATAATGATTGTTTTAAACCCGGGAACATTTAACAAATTCATGAATATTTTTGGAAATTCAGAATAGTTTTTCCGACTCATGATTGTTTTAAAATTCTTTAACATTTGTCGAACTTTTTTTAAAAGTCAAGTTAACAAAAAAGAAAAATAAAATGAAATAGGGGAGCCCCACCCCGCATATGGGCCAATCAAAAGCTAGCCGGAGGGGGGGGGGGGGCTGCATGTTTTTCTCTATTCCCTGCCTAGGTCAAGAAATAGAAGCTCCCTAGCCCCGATAATGCTCTCAAGGAGAGCATCCACAAGTTCCACGCTGACGCAAGCATGATGTATAGGACCCATGAGACGACAGCAGTCCACTGGAACATGTTTTTCAAATTCCAAATATTCTTTGAAATTTGAAATAATTTTTCAAATTCATGAACATTTTTTGTATGTTAGAACATGTTTTCAAATTTGCAAGTATTTTATTTTTTTGAATATTTTTCAAATTTGTGAACATCTTTTAAAGAAGAAGAAAAAACAAAGAAACCAAAGAAAAGGAAACATGGGAGCCCCACCCTGCATATTGGACGACCGAAAGCTGGTGCGGGGGGAAGGGGGATGCGTGTTTCCTCTCTATTCCCTGTGGATGTCAGGAAAGAGGAGCTCTCTTGCCCCGACTATGCTCTCAACAAGTTCCATGCTGACATGAGCACGATGTATAGGACCCACAAGAGCGTAGGAGTCCACTTGAGAGGATCCACGTGCTACAGGGCGACACGAGTGTGCCGTCCCACACCAACGACACGTCAGGACCCAGGAGTCTGTCGCCACTCTCGCAGAGAGCATACACAATTCATGGAAAAATTATCTCTAGATTCTGCGTTTATTTTATTTTAATTCATTAGCCTTTTTCTAAACCCTCAAAACATGCGAACGTTTGTCAAAAAATTCGCCAGCATTTTCTCGTTTTGGCCTGGCTAAGATGAAAAACAGACTTCGGCCAGTCAAATCAATACATGCACACAACACTTCAATCAAAGTCAAAGCCATCCTAGACCGACCTGGCCCGGCTCAGCCCACAGTGGCCCGTGGCTCGTGGCCTAGGGGCAGAACCGTCAACCCGTGCCAATCAACCAGAGCCAGCCTACGGCCACCAAGAGCCGGAGGCAAAGAGCAGAGACAGAAGAGATCGATAGGCCTAGATTTTTACTCCTCTGACGGGTTTCAGGGGATCGGGTAGAGATGCCCTCAAGACACTCTCTGGACGTTTTTCGGTTCACCTCACCACGCGCATTAGGCCCAGATTCATTTCGAGCTTGGCCCTTTCACGTATACGGGGGAGTTGGGTTCACGTGGTTAATTTGATGGACACATGTAAGACCGTCAACCTCTTGGCAATGGTGAATGCAAAGGGTGAGGGCTCCTATTTGGCGCGCTATGCGCTAGCCATCGAACCAATGCGCACCCTCCTTCCCCTGCACCCCATGCACGGGGCGGGCTGTGCCCGATTTTGTCCATTCTTTTATTATTTTTATGTTTTTATTCTGAAAAATACTTTGGGATTTCAAAAAGTACCAAAATTTATCACATGATTTTTAAAAAAAATTCAGGAAATCATAAAATGTTCGTGGATTCAGGAAAAATGTTCATGATTTTAGAAAAAACATCGTGTATTCAAAAAAATCACGTGTTTGAAAAATGTTTGTGCATTTGAAAAAATATTTCTTGAATTCAAAAAATGTTCATGAAATTTTAAAATATGTGCACAAATCAAATAGTGATTGTGAATAAAAAATTAACTGACTCAGAAAATGTACACCAATTCAAAAAATTCTCCTTAATGACAAAAAATTGTTCGTGCATTTCAAGAAAATATTCGTCAAATAGAAAACTTTCATGAATTTGATTTTTTTTCTAAATTTCAAAAAAACTTTGTCTTTTTGAAAAAATGCTCACGTTTTCACAAAATATGTTCACGAAGTCAAAAACTGTTCTCAATTTTTTTAAATGCTGAGTTTGTAAGACGTTGAAGATTTCATTAAAAAATGTTCGCGAAAATGAAAATTGTTCATGATTTCAGTTTATTATTAGTTTAGTAGTAATGCTATTATGCATACATATCAAAGTATGCATGATCGCAAAATGACTTGTACCATAGATGTGTTTGTTTCAAATAAAGTAATATATATTTTTTGTTCTTTTTATTATCTAAAAAGTCATTATTAAAGCTTGACAAAACAAAGTTTAATTCTGGCACCGTCACTGTGCATATTTATTGCATACAACTTTCCTGATTTATTTTCTTCAATCCACTCAGGGGCAAGATGGTCAAAGATAAGTCAGTTGTGAGTTATTTGTGGGGTAAAAAGGACCAAAGGAATATGAAACATTATACGAAAAATTAATAATAACAAAAATATTGCATCCATTAGTGTCACTACAAAATTTATAATAAACTTTTATACTTATTTGAATAAATTGTATCATACTATAAACTTAATGGTTTAATTTCTATTACTTGACTATCATAGATAAACACGACTATTAGATAATTGTCATATTATTCTTAGCTATAAAATTGTAATGTATATTAAACTATATAATGTAATAAAAGTTATATTTGAAATAATTTTGGAATTTGCATGAATTATATATAATTTATTTTATTTATTTGCATATGTGTCTCTATGTGTGTGTGTGTGTGTGTGTTATATCATATATAGATTTTTAATATCATTAGAAATCATGGTAGTGATTTCTAAGCAAATAAACAGTGTATTATTAGCTAAGCACCATTTATAGAAATTTCTAGAGTATGAAAACTATATGTTGCAAGTATGGTTCAATAGTAAGTTGTGCATGATTTGTACTTGTATTCAAAGAATAATCATTATTGTAACAGTCAAAGAACACCAAAAAACTGCTAATTCTATGGCTGCGTACTTATGGTTTGGTTATTTGAAATTTGATTCAATGTGTGCAATATCTCCTGTCCGTTTCTCAACTAAAAACTTGTAAACATAGAAATTTACTTAACATATATTTTCATAAGGGCGTAACTAATTAAACTTAGCTTTGTCAATCAGATTGGTTTGTTCCTACGTGATATGCACTATAGATATGTAGTGTGAACTTGTGCTCCTGATATTAAGATTTGTTAGTGCATTCGATAATCTTTCGGAGGAAATGTGTAACAGTACATCGTCTACTCGTATATTTAGTATTTGAGTTTGTCCTCCTTTGGAGGCACGAGCCAGTCACCCTATTTTACCCGGCCTATGAGTTGACCTTGATGGAAGGAGTCCACCGCCCCTCCGCGTGCCTTTTGTAGGGAGAATCCTGAAGTTGCACATCAACATGGCATTCTTTGGGAGGAGCCCACAAATCTTATGTTTCGTTGCCATTCCCGCCGAGCTGATCTAGCTCCTCTGCTCCAACAAGAGGACGCTTGGGCCAATTACACTGACGCTTGCCTTCAGTCCTCTGTCACTCCACATCCACCACGGTTGCCGCTCACCGTGTTTTGTTTGTCACAATCTCAACTAGCCAATGCAGGTCGGGCCGAGTACTGGTTGAGATCAATTAGAAGAGTCTAGCCAAGGAAGAGGTAGAGGGGAGGAGAAAGCGGTTCACCATGCGATAATCCATGGATGAGGCGAGACTCATTTACTACCTCATGAACAGTAGACAGGGCAGTCTCCAGAAATTTGGGGCCCCGGTGCGAAATGCCAATTGGGCCCCTAAAATTTCTAGGTACTTGCCTTTTTTATATAAACAAATATGAATGAATTCAAACACTACCAAAATTATAGGCTTATCAAGAAATAAAAACAAAAAAAGACTAAACCTGAGTTTTTGACAAAAAAACTATTTGGGAAATCTTGGTGTGTGGTAGCTTGGAGCCTACTATATATCATCCATGAACAATTTGATTGATGAAAAACTGATTCACATGCACATGTACTCACTAATATTGTAATTCAATAGAACACAGTCTAATTTAAACAGGGATTCAGTTTGAGAAAACATGATGGACGAATCGGTGATGCCATCACCTTGGCGTTGGCCATCCGCTGCTTCTACTTGTGCAGTGCGATTTGTGACTTGCCGAGACCCCAACGGCCAACAGAATCATGGAAGCAATTCTTCATGTTGGCAAAGCTGTGAGCTACGTCTGAGGGCAGGAGACGAAGGGATCGATCAAGGCAACCCCGCGGCAGCGCTGCCCTTGGGAAATCCTTTTGCGACCTAGATCGATTGATCCATCGACAGGTTGAGAAGCACGCCCAGTTCGGTAGAGCTAGGGACTAGCTGACCAGGCCCAATTTTGTGGTAGGAGTGAAAAAAAAAGCCCAAAGAAAAAGTAATATACATGACATTGACCCAAGATCGGGGGCCCTTGGAATTTGGGGGCCCTGTGCGGTCGCACAGCCCGCACGGCCCCTGGACGGCCCTGACAGTAGATTAAGAAGCAAATGACAACAAGAATAAATAAATAGAATTAGTATTTTTTATCGAAGATGCTGAGCGTGCCAGGAGTGTGTAAATTTATGCTCCAGCCGCAGTCGGTCTTGTTTGGTTAAATTTATGATGTAAGTTGAACCTCAAAAAACGCGGGCACTCTATATTTTAGAACGGAGAAAGTATTTGGGAACTGATTTTGTGTTTGGCCCATGTGGCTCCGGCCCACGGTCAAACACATCCCGGCCCGGCCCGGCCCAGCCCATGATGGGTGGTCACCGTGGGCCAGGGGCAGAACCGTCAACCGGTGCCGAGCAGCCACGGCCAGCAAGAGCCGGAGGGGCAGAGAGAGCAGAGACAGAGAGACAGAGAGACAGAGAGCGATAAGCAGAGGGAGCTCCTCATCCGCCTGCTCCCTCCCTATATATAATCCCCAATTTCGTCTCCCAGCATATAAAGCCTCCCGATTTCGAACCCCTCCCCCGATCCGAACCCATTCCCGCACCCTCACCCCGCTCCAGGGCCCGCCGGATCTCGCCGCCAGGATCGTCGTCGACCCGCAGCCACCGCAGGTGATTCCCCTCTCCGTCGCCCCCTCGATTCCGGTGCTCGAATCAGATCGCTGGCCGCCGCGCTTGTTCTTCTCCGTTTCCCGGTTCTTGTTGGTCCGTCCGGGATCAGCCCTGTCCGCCGGAATGGGCCGAGACGCCGTCCCCGGGCCTTCCGCTCTGCTTTTCTAGGGTTCCTAGTTCGTTCGTTCGTCGAGCGGTGGGAGGGGGGATTAGTCGCCCCCTTGGGCTTGACGTTCCACGGCGGATTCATCGATGGATTCGGTGGGAGGGGAGATGCCGTCGGAATGGAACCGCGCCGGAAGAAAAAGAAGATCTTTTTATTCTTCGTTCCTTGTGGGGTGGGGAGTGGCTGATCTGCATCTAGCAGAGGAACCGGCCAGATGAGCCACTGATTTTGGTTGATGTGTAGTAATAGCTTAGTACTTGTTCGTATCGAATCATCATCAAATGGGGGATCTTTGTTCAGAGACGGTTCACATGGCATGAGTGAATCGGCTCTGCTTGCTGTTATAGTACTACGAGTAGTCTTTAGTCTGTATGTGACATGAATGGATCCTATATATCTAGCCTGCTGCTAATATCTGACGAGAGGGTGCTTGTTTGGCGCAGGTGAGGCGATATGGCCACCTTCGAGCTGTACAGGCGGTCCACCATCGGCATGTGCCTCACCGAGACGCTCGACGAGATGGTCTCCAGCGGCACCCTCAGCCCCGAGCTTGCCATCCAAGTGCTCGTCCAGTTCGACAAGGTACTCTACTCGCTCTGCTGCGACGCGGGTAACATAATTCTAATTGTCCTCTGGATGACTTGATTTATGGTTTCTCTGTGTTTCTCTTGTGTGTGTGCAGTCTATGACGGAGGCACTGGAAACCCAAGTGAAGAGCAAGGTTACTGTCAAGGTACGTGCTTTGGGAAAACAAAGTTGTAATTTTTCGCGCCATTTCGGTGTTCGCCTGCTCGGTCGGCCCGTTATTATTTGCCATATGCTGCTGTGAATTAATTTGTCGGGTTCTAAAAAGGTTATGACCTTTTGGAGTATGATAAATATGTTTGCTTTTCTAGATAGCGGTCGATCAATATCCGCACGACACGTGGTACCACTGCCAAGTTGCACTGCAGTTTAGCTTGTTTGTTCACATCGCAGACCTCTGTAAAGGAAACAAACCTCAACTTTTATTTGTCTTGCATATGCATATACTCCCTCCGTAAAGAAATATAAGAGCGTTTAGATCACTACTTTAGTGATCTAAACGCTCTTATATTTATTTATAGAGGGAGTACTTAGTTCTTACTAATGATACGGGCCACCGTTTCCAAGGCCGTAATGGCAAAGATCCTGGAGAATCTGTTTTGCATATGTTGTTCTGAGTTCAACGGATGTTGCTCATTTGGGGAAACTCTGCAATTGTGTAAAAACCATGTTTTACTAAATAAAACCTGTTGACATAATAAGTGTTCACATCCAAAAAGATCTTCTGAAGCTACCATTTATTTTCTATTTTCTTTTGTGACCATAGTTTCAGTCACCTTAATTTACATGATTTCAAATAGTACTGGTTTTTCCTGAATATCCAAAGCATTAACATGAAACTTGGAAGAAAATATCCTTTTGTACCATAAATGAATTGCAGTGGAACACGTTGAGATTTTTTGCTTGCCTAATTGATCTTCAACAAAATGAATTAAGTTATTGACAATCTTGTTAAATAACTTCTGATATATGATTATGTGGTTCATGGTTCACCGTAGAAAAAACTAAACCAACCAGGACCAGCCATTGGTGGCATTTTTTGCTAGGAAGAAAGGCAAGCACCAAACTTTGAGTAGGCTGAGCCTCGAACGCAGGTTGGCAGGCTGCAAGCACTTCAGCCTGCTCTAGCTAGCCACCCGAGCAGACGCTCGGTCTTGTTCATGGTTCACTATAGCAGGTGCCATCATTCACCATAGCAGCTACCATTAAGGATTTCATTGATTACTAAAGAGAAGTTCAGTGTTTCCAAGGCCATAAAGGGAAAGGTCCTGGGGAATCTGTTTGTACATGATGTTCCGAGTTCTAGGGATGTCGCACAATTTTGGGCAACTCTGGAATTGTGTAATAAAAATTTGTTTACAAAACAAAACCTGTTGACAGTCTCTGTATAATCTGGTGTACAACTAAAAATGAGCTTCTGAAACTACCACTTGTTTCTAATTCTTTTGTTACAGTCACCTTAATTTGCATGATTTCAAATACTACTGGATATTCTCAATATCCAAAACATTAAGATGGAGTGTGGAATTTTTTTTATCCTTTTATGGCGCAAATGAATAAGAGTGGAATGCATTAGAATTTTCCGCTTGCCTGATTGATCTTCAACAAAATAAATGAAGTTATCGACAATAGTGTTAAATGATTTCTGATATTAGATATGGTGGTTCATTGTTCACCATAAAAAAAACCTCGACCAACCGGTACTTCGCCTTCGGTGGCATTTTTTAAAATATAGAAGAAAGGTGGGGGCTGAGCCTCGAACACTGGTTGGCGGGCTGCCGACACTTCAGCCTGCTCTAGCTAGCCACCCGAGCAGACGCTCGATCTCTTCCATGGTTCACCATAGCAGGTGCCATTAAGGATTTCAATTGATTCCTCATGTCCACATTGTATTTGAACCTGATAGAGAACTGATGTTAGAGTCTGGAATACGGATAATCACAAATACATGGAGATGTTAATATTTTGTTTTCCCCCAACTATGGGTGTTACTTTTTTTCTGAGAAAGGAGTCCCCTGGTCTTATATATAAACCAAAGATAATGTGTTAAATAGCTTCTAATATCAGATTATGTGGTTCATGGTTCACCATAAAAAGTCAACCAATGCTAGACCCTGGTAGCATTTTTAAAAAGAAGAAAGGCGAGCCTGCGGAGGCTGAGCCTCGAGCGTGGGTCGGCAGGCTGTGAGCACTTCAGCCTTGCTCTAGCTAGCCATCCAAACAGACACCCTGTCTCGTCCATAGTTCACCATAGCAGGCGCTATTAAGGATTTCATTGATTCCTCTCTACATTGTACTTGAACCTGATAGAGAACTGATGTCAGAGTCTGGAATATGGGATAATCACAAAGACATGGATTTGCCAATTATTTTGTTTTCACTCAACTATGGTAAGTTGTTTAGTTTTTTCTGAGAAAGGAGTCCCCTGGTCTCCTATATAGAAACCAAAGATGATTGTCCTGCAATACCTTATGAATACATTCCACTCGTGGCATGAAACAACAACATAGTCCTAACTCAGCCAACAATATTCTCTATCTCACAACAGTCAGACCTGAAAATCACCTCGTATGCAGTTTTTGTGAATTGGATTCAAGTTAGATCTGCAAGCTGCATTTGATATCCTTGTTACTGGAGGCTATACAACGAACCGCCGTCATCACTAACTCAAATCTTGTACCTTTGTGTGCTCACAAAATGCTGTCTGTAGCCTGCTTTTTGTACTCGGAAACATCTAAAGCATATAATTACCATTTTCTTATATGTTGCTGGGCCTAGCTGATAGAGCACAGAGGGCGCAACCATGGACTGATTCCTGGCTTCCTGTTGCTTTTTGTGTGGAGTTCTTCTAGAGGGTTGGCGGTGCGTGTATAATCTGGCGTTGTTCTGGCATCGATCAATCTCCTGTCAATTTGCTGAAACTGTTCCCACAAAAACAACTTGATTTTGTTGTTGAAAATGTGTAGAGCTGTCAATTGGTCCAGTAAACCCAGATACTCTTTGCCGTTCTAGGAAACCTCTTTTGTTTAATGGATCTCTGTTAGTCAACGCGTGGACTGATTCGGGAGGAGATATATGCAGCTTTTTAATACTGTCACTACAAAATTCAGCTGTGGTTCAGACTTGTGCTTGCTTCTCATTGACACGGTCGTCACTGCATCTGCATTTCTCATGCCTGTCTGTTTCTGGTTACAACGCCATCTGCACACCCTGTTCTCTGCTTCAGCTGTAGTTCAGACTACGCGCTGATAATTCAGTTCCGTATTGCGCTGATAATCCGTCAGGTTAATGCCGTCGCTACGAAATTCAGTTCTAGTTCAGACTCTTTCTTCTCATTGCCATGATTCTCACTGCGTCTACTAGCTTAGAGTGATAACCTTTGTCAGAATAACACTCATTCCTGTTCCTTTTTTCTGTGTATATATGCAGGGCCATCTGCACACCTACAGGTTCTGCGACAACGTGTGGACATTCATCCTGACGGACGCGCAGTTCAAGAACGAGGAGACCACCGAGCAGGTGGGCAAGGTGAAGATCGTGGCCTGCGACTCCAAGCTACTCAGCCAATAAGCAGCTCGCTGCTGACTCCCGGAGGCGGGGCTCTCTGATCCCCGCCTCCGCTAGAGAAGAACTCCACCGCCGCCACCGCACCACCCTCTTCATAATCCATGGGTACCTGTAGAAGGATCTCATGCGATGCGATACTAGAGCATCGCATCGCATTGCATCGCAGCCACAGAACTTTTTCTGATCCGTGCCGTGTAATGTTGTTTCCCTGAACTTTTGATATAACTGGTGACTGGAATGAGTAAGTAGCAATCAAAACTTTGTTTGGAAATGTGATGAGACATTTAGCACATCTTGTGTGATGCCGGCGTTTTCCCCCGAACTTATGCCGGATTTTCCCAGGCTGCGATGTTATTAATATGTAGCTGGGATTTTTCTGGCCGAGAAATGCTTGTTGCTGCCAACAGCAAGCAGAAAAGCAGGCATTTTTCTTGGCAAACTTTGTTTTGTTTGCAATGCAGTTTCAGCTGGAAAAGTCAAGATGTATGTGTTCCCCTCTGTGTTGAGCTGAGCTCCAATGCCAAGCCTGCACCAGACAGCACAGCCCTGCAAGCTAAGCTATTGTTGCAATTGGTGGCAGAGAAGAGAATCAAAGCTGAGCGCATGCACAGCTGAGCCGAATGACCGGTGACAAGAGTGAGCAGAGCTGCTCTGCTTTTCTGTGCAGGGCCAGAGCAGAGGCCAGAGGGGCTAGAGAGAGAGAGAGAGAAGGAATAATAACTGCGTGCATGCATGAGGTGGCTTGCACTGCCAATGGCCACCTTTCAGTTCAGTTCAGGTCTGATTGCTGCTGACGTCCAACCGCTGTTCCCCTTGGCAGTAAAAACAGGGGAGAAAAATCAAAATCAAGCATGCCCTCCTCACAGTTTACACAGTGCAAGAACCTACTCGCTCCGTTTCAAATTACTCGTCGCGGTTTTAGTTCAAAATTTGAGGCCTCCTTTGGTTCGGAGAATTTTTATAGGAATGCTATAGGATAGGATTTTTGTAGGAAAATTTCTTTAGAGGCTTTTGGTTTGTAGGAATGGAATCCTATTTCTATGGAGGAATTCTTCCTATCCTCCATAATTAATAGAAAACTAAACATTAGCCTAGACTTAATGGAAAAAATCATATGAAGTGAATCAAAGAACATCTTCTTTTCTATTCCTACTCATAGGATTTGAGATGCATGTCATCCCATTTTCTATGACTTTTCTATTTCTATGATTTTCCTATCCTATAAACCAAAAGAGGCATGAACTAAAACCACGACGGGTAATTTGGAACGGAGGGTGTGGTGTGCGCTCCAACCAGCAAGCTACACATGTCCATTCATGGCAAGTTCCCACCCCCTTCCCTCCTATTAAAGCCATCATCATTATTGCAAAACAAAAAGGTGCACTTTTTGAGTGTGAGAAAGTTAGTGGCATGCAGAAAGCTCAACCTTGACGGCCACACACACACTTGCTCAGAAAAACAGGGGGAGCCAGCCAAAGCTCTCTTCCATGTGCCTGCCTGGTTTCAGCTGCTCTACTCCCAATCCACTGAGTTCAGAGCCTTTTGAACATGCTTTTCACAGACAGCCCAAATTACTACAAGCTGGAAAGGCCTATTGTGATTCTTGTGTTTGCTACTGCTGCTCCAGTCAACAACCTACACGTGTACATTCCTTTCCTTTTTCTTACGAACACAATACAGACGGAAACGCCCGTATATACGCACACACACCCATCCCTCCCTATGAACGCACGCGTGCATGCACGCATACCCTATCCCTATAGGCATCTCCGAGAGACTGACTAAGCCGGGGATCATCTTGAGATGACGAAGTCGCTACAGACATCTTCGTAGTCGACGGGAATGTCTCTTTCCACTAAACGCACGTCATCGGAAGGCCGGAAATAAATCCAGGGAAATGCGAGCGCTAGTGTTAAGTCTAAGACTTAAACCCTGGTGATCTGGGGAATACCACCGTTCTTCTGACCATTGAAACACTGATTGGTTAGCCACACGTCCACTCTGTAAGCCATTGTTTTTGCCATTGTTTTTGCAAATACTGATAGGTTTTTTCCGGGTCAACTGAGAAGAAGAAACGGTCAACTCACGGAAGTGTAACAGAATGGCATTTGTGATACATTATCAAAAAATAAGAGTTGCAAAAACGAGATGTCAAATTTTAGAGTGGTATAAGCAAAATTGACAAAATCTAGAGTGGCAAAAACAAAATTTTCCCAAAATAATAATAATATGTGTGTTCCTTTTCAGTGTGGCAAGTGGCATTATGCACAAAGAAAGCTCGGCCTTAATGGCTAAGCACTCACGCTCAGGTCCTAAAACCAAACATCGCATGTACACACACACCATTGTCTTCTTCTTCTTGGGGTCGCTTTCCAACATGGCTTGCCTCCCAAGTTCCCTCATGAAAAAGGCCCATCCATCGATCCTCGAAGAAGAAAAAGAAAAAGAAAAGGCCCCATCCATCCAAAACGCACTGATAATTAAGTCAGGGTGGCCATGATGAGCAACACTCCTCTTCAGTGTTTGGTTTAATTAACGGCACAAGTTGCATCATCCGTTTTGTTTATTCCACATGCTCCCAATCTTTGTTTGTTAGCGCCAGAGTTCCGTAGGAAGGCGACGCGGCAGCATTGGATGAGACCAACGCTTCGTTGTTTTCTACTCCCTCGTCCGGAAATACCTGTCTTAAAAAGGACAAAAATGAATGTATCTATAACTAAAATAAGTCTAGACATGACCATTTTAAGGACAAGTATTTCCGGACGGGGGAAGTATTATGATATGATGATTTCCACTCAACGTGGAGATATTTCTTTTGCATATAATCATGCATAATATGAAAGAAAGGGGAAAAAACCCCATTAGGGCCGTCGGAGACCCGAGCAATATAAGAAAACAATCGGTTTATTTTGAATATAATCAACTTCGTTATACTTTTCATACGGGTACGACGGCAGGTCAAGTTTTTTTTTCCCCAGAAAGTTTCAGATATTTTCAACTTTTTTATAATTACTATTTCTCTTTTTGCATACCATGTGCATACTACACACCCAAGAGCCAAGGGGTGTTTTCCAAGATCCCACCACCTTCACATTAAGTCATGTTCACATTAAGTCATGTATCATCATCATCATCATTATTGCAAAAAAGGCAAACTTTTTGGCTTGAGTGATTGCAAGTGGCATGCAGAAAGAAAGCTCAGCCTTAATGGCTAAGCACTCACTCAGACCCAGACCCAGACCCAGACCCAGGTCTCACACAAACACACTTCATGTACACATTGTTTTTCCTTTGGTGTCACTTTCCAACTTGGCTTGGCTCCCAAGTTCCCTCACAAAGGTGATTAACTATATGGCCAAACACATTGTTTTTTAGAAAGAGAAGCAAAAGGCCATCAAGACAATTAATTAACAGTTAGATCAGGAGAGAGACAAACAAACCTGGTGATGAAGAGCACTGCGGCTAGCTCTCCTGCTCCCAGTTGCACCATTTGTTTAACCGCATGCCACGTGTTCCGTACAAGGCAACGTGCCTTGCCTTGGTGACAACAAAGGTCAGAAAATATGGCTTGACAGCGCCTGCTTAGTCCAAAGCCACATTAGGATTAAGAGCAGGATGGATGAGACCCTGTTGCATTTGTTTTCACTGCACATGGAGCTATTTCTTGCATATAAATAGTGACATGTGGTATCCATCCATCCCAAAATAAGTGCCTCAACTTTAGTACGAAAACTCGAGCGGTTAGGACGGTTGAAGGATTATTAGGGGAACAAGTGCTTCATGTTGACAGTCAAAATGATTAGCTTTCCTGGAGAGAAGTAAGCATTCTGCCCTCACCTAACCGATTCCTATTAAGGTGTCATTTTCGCCATCCTTTTTCTTCTCTTTGGCTTTGCTTTTGAACATGTCATCACACGGGAGGAAAATAAGATATTCGTGTGGCCACAAAGGCGAGGAGGCGGCCACCATGGACGGACGGGCAGCCCGGTTTGTTTATATGTGATGTGATGAATGCCACATGAGGAGCTGAGAGGGAGCAGTGAGCACCGAGGCTGCTCTGCTGACCCACCCACCCCACCCCACCCCCTCCCTGCTCTGCTCTGTTAGTACTTGGCGTGTGCTGCTGCCGCTGCTGGGGTGAACAGGAGAGAGAAGAAGAAGAATAGAAGAGCAAGCAGTGAGAAGTCTGAGAGAGAGAGAGGAGGAGGAGGAGATGGAGGTGCAGGCTCGCCATGGCGTCCTGCCAACAGGGAGGCAGCAGCACCTCCATGGCCATGGCCAGGCTCACCATCAACCTCCCGCGGGTAGGGGTCTCTGCAAGAACTCTTGGCCATTCTCTTCTTCCCCCCTCTTGGCCGACAGTTCTTCGCTCTTTTTTTGTTTCTCCTGTCCAGTGATCTTCCTCCGCATTCTCAATAGAAATTTTATTTCTTGGGCGGCCATTGCTCTGTTTGATCGAATCTTTGGAAGGCTCCGTTTGGTTCTTGGGGTGCTCTGCTCTCTCAAATTTTCTGGCTTCTGAGGAGTGGCTTGCGTTTCCCCTCCCTCCTCCCCTTTTCCCCGTCTCCCCTGGCTTTACTGGCTTCTGAGGAGTGGCTTGCGCTTTGATCTCTGGTCAAAAACTTTCTGGGAGGTTTGTTAAACTTTCTGGGAGGTTTGTTTGTGCCTCATCTATCTTCGTGTTCCATTATTAGAAGCAGGAGCAACAGAGGCAATTTTTTTCCTGTTTTCAGGGATGCATCATGCATTATCTTGTGATGTGATCCAGCAGATCGGCTCTGCACAAGGAAAAGATTCTCAATAGTGAAATTTATTAGATATGATGGTCTTTTAACCTTTTGATTCCTGGGAGCCAGTAGTAGCAAGGCCTGCAGTGTGAATCACCAGAGAGAGGGAGAGAGGGATTTGTGTGGGAAATTTGGGCTTATCTGCATATTGTCTGTGATCCAGTTGGCTCACAGCTTTTGTGACTCCCCTTCTTTCCTTTCAAACCACAAAAATGCCCTGAAAGTTCAGATAAAATTCACAAATGCAGTTGAAAAAACAAAATGCAGCTGCGAACTCACTGATTTTCTTCTCTTCTCAGAGGCACTGATTCCATGTCTTTTACCACTGTATAACAAAACAAACAAATTTGCAGGAGAAGATGAGTGGTGGGAGTACTTCCCATGCCCCTTCTGCTACATTGAGGTGGAGGTCCCCTTCCTCTGTGACCACCTGCAGGAGGAGCACTGCTTCGACATGAGGAATGCTGTAAGAACAAACCATTGTGCATTTCCCAATCTGGTGATTGAGTGGCTTCTTTTGATGTAACAAATCTGCATTTCCCTCTCTAGTGATTGAGTGGCTTCTTCTTCTTACAGGTGTGCCCGATCTGCGCCGACAACCTCGGGGCCAACACGGCCGGGCATTTCAGGGAACGGCACTCACAACAACTCAAGGTATGGTGAAACTTCATATTTACTTCCAGTAATGTCATGAACAGACACTGTAAATTTGCAAACCACATTGCAGCTTACTGGTATCATTGGCATTTTGATCGCAGATGAGGAAGTCTTCTTCTTCCAGGGCAGGAGCAGCAGATGACAAGGAAGCGTATGAAGATGATGACTCCTACTATGAAGAATCATCATACATCATGGGCAGGCCAGTACCTGATGATCATTCACCTGACCCTTTGCTCTCCCAGTTCATCTGCACGGTCGCGCCTCCGGTCGTCGATCCGGAGCCCAGCAAGGCCGAGGAGGAGGATCATGCTGCACCGTCCTCGGATGATCAGAGGTATGATTAGTGCAGATACTGTTGAAGGTTGGGAGTGAAAGATGGCCCTGAATATGAACAATGGTGGCTGACTGCCCCAAATGATCTGCTTCCTTCTTGCTTGCAGGCTGAATCAGGTTGTCATGGACGATGCGTCGAAGAAGGACCTCAAGGAGCGGTTGCGGAGGGTCGAGTTTGTGAAGCAGATGCTGATGACAACGATAGCTTGGGACTGATTATCCAGGGCTGGTTAGGATTGCTCAGGATCTTGGAAGTGCCATTTTTGTTGAGATTGACCCTTTGGTACATGTATACCTGCAACCTTGGATACCTGAATTGACCAATCTTGATCCTTTTAAGCTAAGCTTTGGTTATCATCATGTCTCTTTCCAGGAGAAACCAGTTGGACTCTTCTTTACATAATTGATTGACAGACACCCACTCTTTTGCATTAAAGTACACATAATGCAAGAACATAAACTTTCTCAGCAAAGAAGAAACATCCAGCAAGTACATTGTACAAGCAAAAATGGCAGGTAGAATCACACCATATTTGATAAAAAATAATGTATTGGACATCAAAATTTGTGGCACAAGAGCTACATCATGAGTGGATTCCTTACAATTTTGCAAAACGTGGGGGTTGTCTGTTCATTACAGTTTTGCAAATGATAGAGCTGCGACGGCCATACATCGTTCAGGGTTAATAAATGAATTCCTTGATTCCAAGGAGACATAAGAAGTCAGATTGCAGATTCTAGCAGACCATACCACTGTATCAGCGGCTTGCACCACGACCTTGCTGGAAATAGCTGCTCTTGATCGCAATCTTCCAAAGGGCATGGCCAATTCTCATAAGTATCCCTTGGTGATTTGTTCTTGCAGTTCGTCGAAGTTCCAAGCGTCATTGACCGAATAGTCACCTGTAAAGCAGACATAAAAATCAATGGTATAAAAGTACTTGCATTTTCCAAGCCAAAGAGACTTATGTGCCTTGAAAACACATATGTATATAACGCTCATATGTGTTTTGTCGAAGTTCCAAGCTAGTGTAGTGTCAAAAACGCTCTTATATTATGGGACGGAGGGAGTAGTAAAAAACACAGGATGTATATAATGCTCATATAGAACATACCAATTGAGTCCCTCCGAAGGGCGGTTAAATGAGCGCAGCTGCAGGAAAATGCATACATTAGATTTAGTCATCGTAACGTATCAGCATACAAGCGGTGGAGATATCCAAGGGCAGTAACTCATGACAAGTAGAACAACAGGATTCTTCTCAGACCACATATGGAAAGATAAAAGTGAACCATTAAATGCTTCCGGAAAAATAAAATGGAAGACACTTTTGTGATACTATAGTCAACAGAATCAGTACCACAAGCTAGTCAACTATGGTACAATAGTTAAATTCCAAAAAAGAATCCCCCAGTTCAATGAAATGCAAATACTTGTTGTACATGAAATTCTATCACTCACTGGGGAGAATACAAGTTGCTGAACTAATAAGATGATAACAAGGTAACATGATATTTGCACACACACACACACTTGTAACACAATCTTCTTTTCGAGAAGCGAAGAAATAAATATGAAGGTAATTATGGCCTTTTATTCAGTTAAATCATGTCACACATAGAGGAATATATGCAAACAAATCAAAGCTCTACAACAAGAATAATAGAGCAGACCTTCGAAGCGCTTTCCCCAAGTCTGCACAGAGGGACCGAATATATGTTCCTTTCGAGCAAGTAACTCGAAATATCAAATTTTGCCTGTAGATTGTAAATAAAATTTATCTTCAAGGGGATTCAAACATGGCATGAGAGTATGACATGCTTAAGTATGGATCTATATTGTCCACTTGGAATTTGAAGGTCGGAAAAGGAAGAATACCTGTCTTCTAAACTGCGCTCAATATCAAACTTGTATATTGATATACGTCTTGGTGAAAGCTCTATCGATTCGCCCCTCCTTGCCTTGTCATACATTTTTTCACCACCAACCTGATGGCGATGAACAATTGCAAAAACACAAGTTATGAACCTATTACATGATGGTTGGTTGATAAGCGGTGAGTAATAGGCATGAAAACCCATGTGCCAACATACTGAAGGCATACCAATTAAAAATTATATTGTCCCAAGATCATAGCCTACTATTATTTGATAATGTTAATGGGTCATCTATCATCCTCTTGCTTGGCCGAGAACGGAATATACTTGTAATTCTACATTTCTGTGCAAGATAATGTAATCAAAAGCTTGCAAATGGCCAGCCAAGGATCAAAAAGCATACCCAGTTACAACTTCATGTCATTATTTACAGCAGCTACAGTATGATAGGACGGCTATGCCACTATGGTGAAAAAAATGCATCCTATCTTTCAATGCCCTTCTCTTTTTTCCCCATAAATACAAACAGCGTAGACTGTTATGCAAATGAGGCATGAGACATGTTGTGCAAACCATCCAGGTTACAAAGACACTCATCCATACATAATAAGAAGTTAGAAAGTCCAGCCCTAGCAACAGAATGACATAAATTACAAGGAGTAACAATGGCTTCAGTATACGAGGATATAGTGTACCTTAATGGCAGAAAACATCGGAGGAACTTGCCATATTTCACCCATGAATGATGCTGCTGCCTTTCTAATATCTTCATCTTTGATGTGTTCCCATGATTCCCTCTGAATGACCTGGTCACAAATGGATGGTTAGGCATAATATAAACTAGATGGCACGTGATTTAAATCAAGCAGGTGTGAACATTAACAGTTTTCATTAGGTAGCTAGGATTGAGTGACAAAGAACAAATGGATGCAATATATTGTCCTCGAATAAAAGGTGAGATCGAATAAATCAGAATTTAAGATCTTAATGGCAACATATCAGGTGCATATCTTCAGGGCCCAATAGTATAACCTGGCTTTATTCAGCACCAAATAAACATGAAAATTAATGCAATTTATTATGTAGTCTATGAAGTGTTATAACACTCTTTAAAATATCAGCACGAAATTCAAAATGTGTTAAAAGAAACAAAGGAAAGATAAGTTCAGTGTGAATAGTAACAGTATCCCCTTTCCTTCTGATTGGTCATCCGTCACAATTTTCACATTATTTTTACTAACAGAAAATGAATTTGAACTTCAAGATTTACATGTAGGGTAAGTTCAGAAGTACATGTTTACTTTTTATGGCATTATTCATGTTGATTTGGTGCCCCAACCAACCAAGTTCTATGAATACACCTAGGGTGGACCTCAAACCTCGTATGCGCTGGTCTTAAACACACTGATTTCTGTGACATTGTATATAGCAAAAGGATAGGATTAAAATCATCACAGTTCAGAGGATAATACAAATTCGTATAGAGTTAAACTACACTAACTGAGAATGAGATATTGGTACTATCAGTCAACAAGGTAATCACTAATCAGGTTTTTTTTTTCAGGATAGCATATCTACGTTCCAGTTTGGTGGCAACATTGAATAATCCATAGGTGGTAGCATAACTAATTGTGAATCTAATAAGTTGGTATTCCATTATACTTCCTCATATGATTCATATCATATAAGTCAAAAGTAGAACCATTTGATAGTTCCCATAATAGAAGAATGCTCAGTAGATCATTGGAAAGATATTAAGATATATACTGGTGAATCTGCATCCCAGGTTGATGTTGCTTCTCCAAGCCGGAAAACACCACTATAGCCTTTAACCATGCCTTGATATCTTCAAATCACGAAAACATTGAGTCAGGAAGTAGGCTTTAAGTTAACAAAATGCTAGTGCAGGAAAGACAACACGATGCCATCAGTCCAGTTCAGAATGCACATGATATTATTCCAAGTCATAACAATATAGAATAACTTGAAACTGAAATGTGATAATTGAAAGGAAGATTGTTCCAGTAACCCTCATGGTTTCCCCCAAAAAGAGAAGAATATAAAGTACCTATCAACAACTTTGGTTGCTTTGCCCACACAAACAATCAACAATCCAGTGGCCATAGGATCCAGAGTACCAGCATGGCCAACCTGCAACCAAAGCTACCATAAACATGTGGGGGGAGCAAAAACCACATTAACAACACGCCATGAAAATTGTGAGGTCACCTTTTGCACTTTCACCAACCGCCGTAGTTTTCCGCAAACAGTAAATGAGGTCCACCCTGAATTCCGTAAAAAAAATCCATTTTGAGTTAGTAGAAATACAAGTTCAGCATCATTGCCGATGGCATTTCTTTTACTAATTACATGACTTCAAGAAAACTGGCCAAATAAAAAGATGTTGCCACGGTAACAGGATATTGTAATTCATGTACTCACAAACAAATCAGTAATTCAAAATGACAAATCTAAACTACATAAAGCATGAACTCTAGATCAGGACCTTATTATGGAAAAGTTTGTGAACCTGCAACGGTACATACACATCTGAATTCAAATGTACCACAACCATCTAACCCATCCATTCTGCAAGATGGCCACCAATTCTAAAAAAGGGCTGCAAGTAAGCATTTACACACACTGCATCTAAATAAAAGGTGAATTGGTGGTATGCTTCTCATCTATGGGTTGCTAATTAGCATCAGCACATTACACAACCAATACATTGCCATGAGACTTAGAGCATTCATCAATGTGGAAGAGGACACATCACCTTTGGGCTTGTCGATGAGCACGACGGTCCCAGTCGGCCCATCCCACCGAGGCGGCAGCTCCGTCCTCGTGCTCGCGAGGTGCGGCCGCGGCCAGTCTTCTTCCTCCCTCTCCGCATCGCGCTTCACCTGCCTCGGCGCCCCTCCCAACACCGGCTTCTTCTTCGCCGTCGAAGCGTCGTCAGCCTTCCCCTCCCCGGGCCCTTTCTTCAGGGCCCTGAAGAACTCCTCCACCTTCCTCTCCAGCACCTCCCCCTTGTCCGCCCCCTCCTTCTTCCCGACCTCCCCGCCCTCCTTCTTCTCCTCCTCGAAGAAGACGAGGCCCTTGTCGGCGTCGGAGGGCGGCGCGGCGGCGTCGGCGGCGACGAAGGCGTTGTCGAGGGACTGCTCCGGGAAGTACTTCTTCTCGAGGCGGTAGAGCATGCGGTAGTGCTTGTCCTTCTCCCAGGGCATGGCGAAGGCGTCGTGGAAGTAGAGCGCCTCCTCGCGCGCGTGCAGCCGCGGGAAGTCCACCACCTCCGGCCGCAGCTCCACCATCTCCGACGTGGTCGTCGGCTTGGTGCCCGTCGTGGCGTCCGGGTCCGGGAGCTGCCGGCTGCGGCGCTTCCGGAGGTACTTCCGCTGCGCGCGGTCGAGAGCGGGCTGCTGCTTCTCGTCGGCGCCCTCCGCGTCTGCTGGCGGGGGGCGGGGGGCGGCGGCGTCGGCGTCGGAAGGGGTGGATTTGGGGGGTTTGACGGGGCGGTGGACGAGGAGGTCGTAGTAGAGCGGGTAGGGGGTGGCGGTGAGGGAGAGGAACCGGCGGTGGAGGCGAGGCGCCGGCGAGAGGAGCAGCGCCGCCGCCGTGGCCACTGCCGGTCGGCCGCTCCGAAGCATCTCGCCGTCACTCCCCCCTCTCTCGTGCGGCTGCGCGACGGCGTTATCGCCGAGGGCTTCTTTCTAGCTTTTTTAGCCGTTCGATCTTGGATGGACGGTCCAGATGGACGTTTGGAGAGCAGACAGAAAGAGCCTCTTCAAATTGAAGGGTTTAAATAGTTTGATTCACTAGGGTTTTCCAATATTACTACTCAAACATTTGTTGAAGAAATGGTTGTATCTAGACATATTTTAGTTCTAAATACATCTATTTTTATCCATTTATGTCACAAGTAATTCCGGGCAGAGGGAGTATTTGTGTATATACAGGTTGATGTAGAGTTAAGCATGCTAGTTTACAACATTGATAAAAGCGAGTGAAGATCAATTGAAGTAAAAAAATCCACTCATAGTAATTTCAAGATTTTTACAGCATAGCGAAGATCTATTATCATCTTTCTAAGTAAAAGAGTATACTACAATTAGCATTATATTTAAGCACGGGATAAATTATGAGTTCATCTACAATGTTTGATACTAGTGGCACAACCGACTTATTTATGTCTACATTATTGATTGTTCATGAGCAAACGAAAATTTGTATGTCACAAATTGTTAGATTTTGCATCGATTATATTGACAATTAAATCAGTATTGGTAGATACAACAAATACCAAGACCAAAGTATCTTAATAAGCGTAAACCATGCAACCTTCGAATTTTCGCATTCTTACAATACCTTAATATAAAGCTATAATTTAAAAAAGTGCCCAGGCTCATCTACACATGGTGAACAAAAAGATTAGAAAAAAAGTATACAAAATAAAAAAATCTTAAAAAGTTAGGCATCCAAGATGCTCATGTGTGCAAGGTTGCGTGCTATTTTTGTGGTGTTTAGACATATGAGGAGTTCATACCAAAAAAATCAACACTGAATTTTTTTTTTCAAAGTTTCTCACATACCTGAAATTTGTCTTTTTTGGCACGAGTTCTTCAGTGCCCAAACACTACAAAAGTTTGCACAAACCTTGCGCGCATGAGCATCTTGGGTGCCTGCAAATTTTAGATTTTATAAAATTGTTTACTTTTTTTCTAATTTACTCTTCACACCCGGATGTAGATGAGCCTGGGTGCAGGATAGCTACTCTCAATATAAAGTAATTAAAGATTAAGATACCATCCACACCCCAATATGAATCTAAATAATTTGTTCAATCTAGAAATAAGCCAATTTGAACTCAACCAAATATCTAGTCCAACTAACAAGCTGCAACAAAGATTTTCAAAAATGTGATTATTTTCAAAGTAAAATCAGCATAATAATGATTTTTTCATGAAATACGTGATAAACAAGTTTGTACTAACAAAGAAAGAAGCGTAAGAGAGGAATACTTCAAGAAATCATAGAACTCAACACCGAGTGTCTAGGATGCGGATTTTCGTCATTCCACCATGACTCCGACTCTCTAGCAACACTCCTATCCCCCTTGTGTTCTGATCCATTTATTCTAGTCCGCACAGCCATCAATAATTTTATGCAAAGAGGAATTGTAGGGATTAAAAATAAAAAAAAATTAAGTTGTCAAGTCACTGATGTAATCCACTATGAATACCTGAACATCACATGTACCATATTGGACACATGTTGTCTTATGAAGGTATGGTATATTGTCAAAAGGAAACCCTACTCAAATCCTCTGACAAAATGACTTCAAGAGTACAGTTGATAGTTTTTTTGTAGCTTGCGTGAAAAGCTACAAAATTACGCATGTTAGTTGGTATTTTGGCACTGCTGCGATGGATAGTGCGTAAATAATGGTGTTATGTTGTTCCAACAGAGGAAATGAAGAAATTGAAGCATTCTATAGTTGTATTAGGATGAAGTCACTTAAAGCTGCTCGGAAACTTTTTTCAAGACCAAACTCCATCCCCATAGGTAGTCCTATAATAAGAAGTCTGAGTTGTAGAAAATATTGAGATGCAAGGGCAATTACTAAGGACTCAGAGATGAAATTGTGCTCTTAGAACAAGGAGCTAGGCACAGAAGGGGAGAAGCTTTGCTACAACTACCATTGCTAAGCTTTGCCTCCACTATTTTTGTCAAGTTGTTGGAAATTTTGAGGGTGGGGGAGGGGGCCTTTGCTATCCCACCCCACCAGAAATCCGCAAAGTAAGGACTTCATATTGTCAAGTCATTGGTGTAATCCACGCTGAATATTTGAACATCACATGTTCCATATTGAACACACATTGTCCTATGAAGGTATGGTCTATCATGAAAAGGAAAACCTACTCAAATCCTTTGACATGATGACTTTTTCTTTAAAGCTTGAGTGAAAAGCTACAAAAATTACGTCAGGTTGGTCGATATTTAGCACTACTGTGACGAATAGTGCGTACATGATAGTGTGCTTTCGTTCCAAGAGAGCAAATGAAGAAAATTAAAACATGCTACAATCATATATAGTCGGGTGAAGTCACTCAAAGCTGCTCGGAAAAGGAAGTCTGAGTTGGAGAAAAGATTGGGATGCAAGGGTGGTTCCTAAGGGCCCGGAGATGTATTTATGTTCTTAGAACCAGGAGGTCATGGAGGGGGTGAAGCATGGTACATCTAACATTGCTAAGCTTTGCCTCCACTTTTTCTTCAAGATTTTGCAAATGTTGGGGGTGGGGGCTAGTGTAAATTCACCCCATAACCACCTCGTATTTCGATCCTCGTTTGAAGCAACATATATTTCCATAGATCACTAAGAACCAAGTATAATTGTGCATAGAGGAAATATAAACACCTATAATGATATTTGCCCAAAATACAGACTCATTAAAATAACAAAACCTAACAAGACTCATAGTTGGTGCTAAAGTGCAAGATATTAGATACACATAAAAGTTTTGATACGAGGGATCACTTAAAAGCATGTATACACAACATGTCAAATGAACAAAGGTTACCTGGTGTTCTCTAGGAGCATGATTATCAACAAAATGATATAATAGAATTAAATTCATACCCTTCAAAATTTCGTCGTATGTTTCTTCATGATACTTAATACATGGGCCATGTAAATGGATTTTTTTCATTGTTTGAAGTTAAACTCTATAATATTCCATGTTTTTACTTATATAAGGTGCATTAGTTTTGCACCAAAAACCAGGGAAAGGATTAGGAGGGGAATTTAGAGGATAATTAGGATGATAACACCCTTGGCACAACTCTCATTCACGTAATGGAACATTTTTTCACATTCATGAACAATTTTTTTCCGTCTTGTGGACTTGAATTCTTGAACAACTTCCAAATTCATGATTTTTTCAAATTAACGAAAATGTTTCAAAGTTGCAAACAATTTTTAAAAATCATTAACAATTTTAAAATTCATGATTTGTTTTCAATTTTTCAAACATTTTTCAGTTTTATGAAGTTTTTTTAAAAATCCATGAAGTTTTTTAACAAATCTGTGAGTTTTTGTAATTCATGAACTTATTCAAATCCACTAATATGCTATTTAAATTCATGAACCTCTTTTAATGTCCTGCTTTTTTTCAAAAGTCAATGATCAACCAGTTAACGGTCGACCGATCCATTGCTCGAGCGAACGAATAGGAGCAAGCAAACGAGGCCTGGAATAGCCCGTGAATGAACTTGAAGTCGGGACCGAGTGAGGGAAGGACAACATTGGGCGCATGAGCACCAATTGACTAGCGGGCGTGTCAAGCACTGTATAAGCGCTCCCTTAAGTGGCGCGTCAAGTGCCGAAGAGCCGCCGGGGCTATACATCCGGTTTTCTTCCTTTTCAGTTTATTTTTATTTTATCTTTGTGTTTTTTGTTTTTTGACCAGCTTTCGTTGGTTTTTATTTTTCCTTTATTTTACATGTTTTTTCTTTGTTTCTTCTTGTTGTTTTTATTTTTTGTTATATTTTAGTTTTCTCTGTTCTTTCTTGTTTTTCTTTGTTTTCATCCATTTTTGCTTTACTTTTCCTTCTTTGTCTGTTTGTATCAGTTTTGTTTCTTTTGAACACATATATACTTTTCTAAGAGTAGACGACATACATTTTTAGAGTAGACGTGAGACATTTATTCTGATATACGCTGGACCTTTTTTCAAATACATGATGGACATTTAAAAAATATGTTTTGAACACTATTTTGACATTTTTTCCAAACACATGTTGTACATTTTTAATGGCAATAACCATTTTTTAAACTACGCAAACATTTTTTAAATTGTATAAATTTTTGCAAAAATTTTATAGACATTTTTGGAAACATGCAAATATTTTCTTAAAATGTGATTATACATTTTTAAATGGAAATAAACATTTTTTTAACCTACATGAACATTTTTTGACATTTGTATATACCCCCTCCGTCCAATAATATAAGATGCAACTCCCTTCGTCCCATATTAGTTGCCGCCAAAACAAATATATCTAGATATATTCCAGTGCTAAATACATCCATTTGAATGACAAGTAATATAAGATGGTGGGAGTATTAAAACCAATATGTGAGTATATTGGTTCTAATATCGGGAAATGCATTGGATCACACGGGTGCCACGCACCCCTATACGAAAATAACATAGAAAGATATCAGTTAATTTAAAAAAAATCTATTTTTCTGGATATGAAACCTGGATGCCCATTATACACCCGTGTTCCATTGGGGAATGAGTGCCCGTGGTATCCGCAACGCAGGAATTACAGTCCGACATACGTTATACCCAGTTTTTTTTTCAATACATGCGTTTTTTTGTTTTTTCTACTGACGTTTCCACGTCCACCCATTCCCCAACACGGGTGTACAACAGGCACCCAAGTTGCATATCCAATAATGTCAGAATTTTTTTCCTAATATGTTTTATAACGCTATATGTTCATATAGGGGTGTGGGGCACACGAGAACCACAAATCCTCTTCCTTGTAATACCATCTTATATTATGGGACTGAGGGAGTAACATTTTTTACAATTTTATGAACAATTTTTTGAAACGCAGGAATATTGCTATCAAATATAAAGTACATTCTTTTGTTGGAAATATGCCCTAGAGGCAATAATAAATTAGTTATTATTATATTTCCTTGTTCATGATAATCGTTTATTATCCATGCTAGAATTGTATTGATAGGAAACTCAGATACATGTGTGGATACATAGACAACACCATGTCCCTAGTAAGCCTCTAGTTGACTAGCTCGTTGATCAATAGATGGTTACGGTTTCCTGACCATGGACATTGGATGTCATTGATAACGGGATCACATCATTAGGAGAATGATGTGATGGACAAGACCCAATCCTAAGCATAACACTAGATCGTGTAGTTCGTATGCTAAAGCTTTGCTAATGTCAAGTATCATTTCTTAGACCATGAGATTGTGCAACTTCCGGATACCGTAGGAGTGCTTTGGGTGTGCCAAACGTCACAACGTAACTGGGTGACTATAAAGGTACACTACGGGTATCTCCGAAAGTGCCTGTTGGGTTGGCACGAATCGAGACTGGGATTTGTCACTCCGTGTGACGGAGAGGTATCTCTGGGCCCACTCGGTAGGACATCATCATAATATGCACAATGTGATCAAGGAGTTGATCACGGGATGATGTGTTACAGAACGAGTAAAGAGACTTGCCGGTAACGAGATTGAACAAGGTATCGTGATACCGACGATCGAATCTCGGGCAAGTATCGTACCGATAGACAAAGGGAATTGTATACGGGATTGATTAAGTCCTTGACATCATGGTTCATCCGATGAGATCATCGTGGAACGTGTGGGAGCCAACATGGGTATCCAGATCCCGCTGTTGGTTATTGACCGGAGAACGTCTCGGTCATGTCTGCATGTCTCCTGAACCCGTAGGGTCTACACACTTAAGGTTCGATGACGCTAGGGTTATAAAGGAAGTTAGTATGTGGTTACCGAATGTTGTTCGGAGTCCCGGATGAGATCCCGGACGTCACGAGGAGTTCCGGAATGGTCCGGAGGTAAAGATTTATATATGGGAAGTCCTGTTTTGGTCACCGGAAAGGTTTCGGGGTTTATCGGTAATGTACCGGGACCACCGGAAGGGTCCCGGGGGTCCACCAAGTGGGGCCACCTGCCCCAGAAGGCTGTGTGGGCCAAGTGTGGGAGGGGACCAGCCCCTAGGAGGGCTGGTGCGCCCCCCACAAGGGGCCCAAGGCGCAAGGATGAGTGGGAGGGGGCAAACCCTAGTCCAGTTGGGCCTTAAGGCCCACCTAGTGGGTTCCTTCCCCTCTCCCCCCCCTTGGCCGCCCCTTTGGTTCCCATCTAGGGCTGGCCGCCACCCCTAGGGTGTGGAAACCCTAGAGGGGGCGCAGCCCTCCCCTTCCCCTATATATATGAGGCCTAGGGGCTGCCCACAATACGCGATTCAATCTCTCTTGGTGCAGCCCTGCGTCTCTTCTTCCTCCTCTTCTGTGGTGCTTGGCGAAGCCCTGCAGGATAGCCATGCTCCTCCACCATCACCACGCCGTTGTGCTGCTGTTGGATGAAGTCTTCCTCAACCTCTCCCTCTCTCCTTGCTGGATCAAGGCGTGGGAGACGTCACCGGGCTGTACGTGTGTTGAACGCGGAGGTGCCGTGCGTTCGGCACTTGATCATCGGTGATTTGAATCACGACGAGTATGACTCCATCAACCCCGTTCACTTGAACGCTTCCGCTTAGCGATCTACAAGGGTATGTAGATGCAACTCTCTTTCTACTCGTTGCTAGTCTTTCCATAGATAGATCTTGGTGATACGTAGGAAAATTTTGAATTTCTGCTACGTTCCCCAACATCTTTTAGTGGCATGAAACATTTCTTTTACATTATGCAAATTTTTGTACATTGTATACATGTTTCCTAAAATTTTGCATGCGTTTTTTTTTGAAACACGGGAACATGTTTTGATTGCCACAAACTTTTTTGTTTTTTGGAAGTTATCAACATTTTTTAAAACTGCACCAACAAATTTTTTATACTATGTTAACATTTTTTCAGAATTAATGTTTTCAAATTTGGTAAGAAAATTTGGGTTTTTGAAATATATGCATTAAATTAAAAAGAGGACAAATAAAGAATTTCGGGTGACGTCAGGAGGAGGAGCCACGTCCTAGTGGGCCATGCGTGCAATAAGCTGCACATAATTGCGTTTTGCATGGATCAAACCCAATCGTATTGAACTAAGGCCGACAGAAAAAAAAAGAACATATCAGAGCCAGGTTTCGATCCTGGGACCTGTGGGTTATGGGCCCACCACGCTTCCGCTGCGCCACTCTGATCTTCATGTTAAATTTGCGAGGTGGCGCTACATATTTGCAAGCAGGCAAGGACTCTGGACGCGTACATGGACGGTGGCTCTTATGATATTGCTGTCCTACTTAATTCCGCCCGCCCACGGACACCACCAACACCAAAACGGTACGGACAAAACAAGGCGCAAATTTGTTTAGAAATGTACGATGGCTGATGGCGCTCCCTATAAATACACCATGCATGGTGTAACGCGCCACATGCATATATAGCTACGCATCTTAGCTAGCTAGCTTATCATCTTCCATCAGTGCTCACGAGCTAGCAACCAAGATGAGCAAGTCGTCGTGGCCGGAGCTGGTGGGCGTCCTGGCGACGCTGGCGGCGACGCAGATCGCGCACGACCGGCCCGACGTCGCCGTCGAGGTGCTCCCGCCCGGCGCGCCGCTGATGCCCGACTACAACAACGAGCGCGTCCGCGTCTTCATCAACCTCGGCGGCACCGTCGAGAAGACCCCCGTCATCGGCTAGCCTCCCGCCCCGCTAATGGCACGTCGTCCCTGTCCCGGCACGGCACCAGCGCTAGCTGCTGTGACTACTGTACTACGGTATAATGGAAGAATAAAGCGACGTTATGTGTCTGTGCTACGTGATTTCTATGAATACTAGCTAAACTATTCGTGGGTTGTTACGGAGTAACAAATTGATTCATGTGTACCACAACGTGAGTTACCAAGGCTCCTTCTGAAAACCTAGCCGCCGCCAACATCTCCTCCTCCACCATAGACCGGTTCCCCATCCCCCGACGCCGGCGTCGGGAGGGATGGGGAACCCAATCTACGTGTGGAGTTCTCAATAAAAGTAGTGTTTGGGTTAGGGTTTTCGTAGCTGTTTTCTTCATCTTTGAAGATGACATCGTCTAAAAAAAATAATCTTTGGCCCTTTGAGCGACGACCAGATCTCCTTCTGGCGTTAATGCTGGTGTTGGAAGATTAAATTTCTCTAGGTATGGTCCTTCAGATCTTACTTCGCCAGATCGATTTTGGATAATTTCTCATTGTCGCTGCGACGGTTCCTATGTCCTCGACAATGATGATTCATACTCTCGGCTCCCAGTGACGTCGACCTGGCTGTTCAGTTGTTTTTTTTTCCTGGAATACCGGTGTTGGTACCCTTGCCGATGTTGGTCGATTACTGTAATGGTTGCGCGCGTGCATCTAGCCTTTGGCATTGCGGCTCAAACTAAAATTGTAGAAGAATCCTCGCTGGTATTTACAAGTCTATGGTTTGATATCTTTGTTATTTTCCTACGGCTACCTTCAGAAAAGCACAAGATTGTGTCATGAAAGAAGAAAGAGTTTGAAGATCTCGAATAATGGCTTGTTTCTTTTAGACTTTATATTGTAATCACATGAGTCGGCTCTTGTATAGGGTTTAAATTGAAGTATTTGGTTGCAGTTGTGAGAAGATTTTATTTGTCGTGGGCGGTGGGCAGGTGGTGTTTCAGTTAGGGTGAGATATTGGGACTCGTTTTTGTCTTTATGTTTGTCTGGGTTATCAATGGCATTGTAGCGTCCATGGACAAACACTATAGAGATCTAGCTACCTTCGTTAGTCTTCGCATAATATCAACCATAAAACGCCACCTTCATAGAACCTACACGTGGGAACATGTAGGCCATGCGGATGTAACTATTGGTATCACAAACACAAGTTATGAAAGAATCTACAACAACAATAAATATATATACAACAACTCCTAATTAAGAGTGCCAACTGAAGGCTAGTTCAGATGATTAGGTTATTTATGGTGGAATCATCCTACCAAGCTTCAAGTCCTTTATCACGTTCCGGTCGACTACAGAGGCGTCCATGGTGACTTTGCGTTTGCATCTGTACCATGGTAAGAAAACAACTCCAGAGTTAAGTTTAACTAAAAGATACAACAAGGTTCGCTCACTGCTTCAGTCTCTTATTCTTTCTTGTTTCTTTTTTTCCTTTGTGTGTATTTTTGTTTTTTGACCGGCTTTCTTTGGTTTTTCTTTTTTCTTCATTTTACTTGCTAGTCTTTATTATCTTCTTGTTTTTTTTCTCATTTTCTTGTTATACTTTGGTTTTATTTATACTTTCTTGTCTCACTTTGTCATCTTTTTTTATTTTCTTTTTATTTCTTTGCCAGTGTGTACCAGTTTTCTTTCCTTTGAACATATCTCTACTTTTTTTTGCAGTACACAATGTACTTTTTATAGCACACATGATTTTTTTTGATACATGCTGGACCTTTTTAAATACATGATGTATATTTTTTAAAAATGCATGTTTGAAAAAATTAAATACATGGTAACATTTTTTCCAAATACACGGTATACATTTTTTAATGGCAATAACCATTTTTTGAAGTACATGGACATTTTTTAGTTGCATAATGTTTTGTGAAAATTTCACAGATATTTTTTTGAAACACGTGAATATTTTCTTAAAATGTCACAATAATTTTTTTAATATAATTTTTTTAACCTACGTGATATCTGAGTATATTGGTTGTAACATCAGATGAGGATTTGTGGCTCTCTGGTGCCACACACCCCTATATGAATATTAAATTAAAGAAAATACCAGGATTTTTTTAAAGAAACCTGAAATTTGAGATATAAAACATGGGTGCCCATTATACTCCCATGTTTAGTTTCGAGAGGAGTGGGAGCCCAGATATTCTCGATAAAAAAAAAATCAAAGAATTCCGTGTAGAAAAACCTATTTGGATGGATCATATGTTGGGCAATATTTTCTTCTCCACCGATACTAAGGGCATCCATTCCTCACGTAACTACATGCGGGAGTAGAATGGGCACCCAGGTTCGAAATCCCAAAATTTCAGTCTTTTATGAATTTCCTGATATTTTTTAAATTTTAATATTCATATAGGGATGTGTGGCACCTGAGAGACAAATCCATGATTTTTATTTCATTCAAATTCATGATTTTGTTTCCAAATTTATGAACAATTTTCCAAATTCGTGAACATGTTTTCAAAATCATTACCAATTTTCAAATTTGTGAACAATTTTTCAATTTCAAGAACTTAAAAAAAACCATGTTTTTTTCCAAATCTGTGATTTATTTGTAATTTTGTGTACTTATTCAAATCCACTAAAATTTTATTTAAATTCATAAGCCTTTTTTGGATCCTGGGTTTTCTTCCAAAAGTCTATGGTCGACCAGTCATCGGTCGACCGATCATCCATTGAACGAGCGAATGAATACGAGCACCTAAATGAGGCCTTGAATCACCTGTGAATGAAGCCTGAAGCCGCAACTGAGCGAGCGAAGCACATTGCTTGATAGGCCGGCCCACGCCAGTGTGCATGTGAGCGCCAGTTGAACAGCGGGAATGATGATTTATCCCTTGAGTTGATACACTACTCCCAATATCACATAGATATGATAGTACGGAAGAATGGAGAGGAACCGTGGAGACTCACTAATATCTATGGTGAGGCCATTGTGAGTGAAAGGCAGAAGACATGGGACTTGTTGCGCTTCTTACGGAGTGAATCAGATTTGCCCTGGGTATGCATAGGCGATTATAATGAAGTACTATCACCGGAAGAACACTTCGGAGTGGGCGAGAGATGCGCCAGACAAATGACAGGCTTTAAGGACGCCGTGGATGTGGCTGAATTATGTGATCTTGGCTTTGTAGGACCGATCTGGACTTTTGAAACAAAGGTGCGAGGAGGTACTTTCACAAGAGTCAGACTTGATAGGGCCCTTGCACTTCCATCATGGATGGCCCGTTTCCCGACAGCGACAGTGCGTCACCTGACGGCGGCATGTTCAGATCATAACCCCATTCTGTTGCAGCTTGAGGAACAGGAGAATCAGCGTGCGTATACAAAGCAGTTCCGCTATGAACTTATGTGGGAATCACACCCCGAATTCCATGATTTCATGCAACATGCGTGGAAATCAGTTGCACCCTCAAGGACAATGCACGAGCTTGGAGACAAGCTTTCTGACATGTCCAGCAAGCTGAAGAGTTGGGATGGTGATGTATTTGGTCACGTCAAAAGGGAGATCAAAAAATTGCAAGCACAATTGGAACTTTTGCAGGCTGTCCCGGGCAGAATTGAACCTTCGGAAGAGGAGAAAAGGGTAGTGGACAAACTGACCGAGTGGTATAACAGGGAGGAAATCATGCAAAAACAACGGTCGCGCTTACAATGGTTGTCGGCAGGAGATAAAAATACCAAAAAATTTCAGCAGCAAGCGACACATAGGCGCAAGAAGAACAAAATAGAGCGACTATAGTTGCAGGATGGGTCCTTTTGTGAGGATATGGCGAGGTTAAAGGAACATTCTGTCGAGTTCTATAAGAATTTATACACCACGGAAGGAACGACGGGGATGGATGATGTTCTCTCTTCCGTGTCGGTTAAAGTAACTGAGGCAATAAATGAACGACTAGACGCGCCCTATACTGCAGCAGAGGTCAAGTCGGCACTCTTTAAGATGTACCCGACAAAGGCACCGGGGCCAGATGGATTCCCGGCGCATTTTTTCCAACGTCATTGGGACGTTTGTGGTGATGAGGTAACTCGTGCAGTACTCAATATTTTAAATGGTATAGAGGATATTGGAGAGGTAAACCAAACTCTACTTGTATTGATCCCTAAGGTTCTGGATGCCTCTTCTTTGTACTAGTTTAGACCCATCAGTTTATGTAATGTGGTGGTAAAGATTGTGTCTAAAGTGCAAGCTAACAGATTAAAGGAGATCCTTCCAGAGATAATTTCAGAGGAACAATCAGCGTTCGTCCCTGGCAGGTTGATTACAGATAATATATTGACTGCTTATGAATGCTTACACTTTATGAAAAAGAAGAGAGAAAGAAATTCTCAGTATTGTGCTTTGAAGCTCGATATGATGAAGGCCTACGATAGAGTTGAGTGGAGCTATCTGCAAGCTATTATGTTGAAGCTGGGATTCAGCGAACGCTGGGTGACATCCATCATGAGAGTTGTCACATTGGTTTCTTTCTCGGTACTGTTCAATGGAGAGAACCGAGGTGTTCAAACCCTCTAGAGGAATCCGCCAGGGTGATCCTATTTCACCGTATTTTTTTTGCTAGCAGCTGAAGGTCTGTCTTGCCTGTTAAGGAGCAGGGGGAATTCTGAAAACCTATCGGGCATCATTGTGGCACCCACAACACCCCCGGTCAATCATCTCTTATTTGCAGACGACAGCTTGCTATTTGCAAAGGCTAGTACAACAGGAGCAGCAGATATCAGAGAAGTGCTAGATGTATATTGTCATGCATCAGGCCAACGTGTTAATTTGGCAAAAAGCTCTATTCATTTTAGTAAGGGTTGCCCGAACAGCATAAGAGAAGAGATGAAGAACACGCTTGAGGTTCCCACAGAAGCCCTTAATGATCGTTATCTTGGCCTACCATCTGATGTGGGGAGGAACACAAATGGTACTTTTAAATATTTGAAAGATAGGGTCTAGAGCAAGATACAGGGCTGGATCGAACGTCTTCTGTCTGTAGGAGGAAAGGAAGTACTAATAAAATCTATGGCACAGGCCATCCCCACATACTCAATGGCGGTGTTTAAGCTTCCAAGGGGACTGTGCGAAAAGTTGAATAGCCTGATAAGGAGTTTCTGGCGGGGTAGCAAGCAAGGTAAACGAAAGCCTCACTGGGTGTCATGGGACACACTCACTATGCCTAAATACATGAGGGGTCTTGGGTTCCGAGACTTTGAACTATTTAATTTGGCTTTGCTAGCCCAACAAGTATGGAGGATTCTGCAAAATCCGGAGACCCTCAGTGCCAGAATCCTCAAGTCGGTCTACTTTCCTGACACAGATATTTTACAGGCAACACTGGGCTCTTCACCCTCCAAGGTATGGCGTGCTTTGATAGAAGGAAGAGACACCCTGAAGTTGGGTCTAATTCGCAGAATTGGTAATGGGCAGACCACATTTGTATGGCGTGAGAATTGGATACCGAGATCTGAACGTTTAACTCCGGTGGTGGCACTTTCAGAATCTCCACCCGAGCTAGTATCCGAACTAATAGATGCTACATCAGGTTGGTGGGATAGGGCTGAACTATCTAGGCATTTTCTGCCCATGGATATTGAAGCAATATCAAGAATACCGATCAGTACAGTCCAACAGGAGGACTTCTGGGCATGGCACCATGAAAAAACAGGCGTCTTTTCTGTGAGATCCTGCTACCGTATGCTTGTCACAATTAAGAAGGTTAGGGAAGACTGGTTGGAGGGGCGCCCAAATTCAAGTTCGAACCGGTCAGTGAAGGCCTGGGCTATGCTCTGGAAGATTAAAGTCCCATCAAAAGTACGTGTGTTTGTGTGGCGTTTGGCTCAGAGTTCCATGCCCTCGGGTGCAGTGTTACACTGGAGACACATGGCGACAACTCCGAGATGCGAGTTCTGTGGTGCAGCAGATGATACATGGCGGCACTTCTTGCTCGATTGCACCATGGCGAGATGTGTGTGGGCACTTATTGATGAATCATTGACTGAACACATGAGCATGTCCAACTGTTTGGATGCCAAGGAGTGGCTGTTCCATATGTTAGAATCAGTGCCGCACGTGGAGTTCACCAAAATGATCATCACTTTGTGGGCGATTTGGGCGGCGAGGCGGAAAGCAATCCATGAAGCTATTTTTCAAAGCCCAGAAAATATTCATGGTTTCATCACGAGGTACCTGGCTGATTTGGAAATCATTGAAAACAATACACACACTGATAGAAAAAGGGCCTATAGTCCCAGTTCGTAAGGGCCTTTAGTCCCGGTTCAGGAACCGGGACTAAAGTGTCGGTACTAATACCTCCCACCTTTAGTCCCGGTTCAATCCAGAACCGGGACTAAAGCCCATCCACGTGGGCAGTTTGCAGAGCCCAGTCAGGAGACCCTTTGGTCCCAGTTGGTGGCACCAACCGGGACCAATAGGCATCCACACGTCAGCATTTCTGTGGCTAGGGTTTTTGTTTTTTTTTGAAGGGGGGGTTGGGGGTTTTGGGGGGTTAATTTAGGTGTTTCATATATTGTGTTAGCTAGCTATAATTAATATAGAGAAGTGTCTTCTCTTATGTCCGTGCTTGGTCGACGCTACGTACTATACATACGTATAGAGAGGACTAGACACGCTGGCTAGCTAGTAAAGCAAACGAAGGAAACAGAAGATCGTCATGAACATATATGCATACAGAGAGAAGTGATATCGACCACCTCTCCTTCTCCGAGAGATTGGTCCAACAACAAGTTCTCGTATATCTATCGGACAGTACAGGCTACATATATACAGTAATTATCTCTTACAAATATAATCATACGGACTCAGGTTTAACATAGAATTCTCCGTCTTCAGGGATCACGTGGTCAAAAAAGAATGCCGCCAATTCCTCTTGAATTGCTCGCATGCGAGCTGGTGCTAGGAGTTCATCCCGCTTCCGAAACATCTAATTTGAAGAAGGGGGTCAATGCATATATATATATGAATGAATGAAACTCAACACAAATGATGGTAATAAAATAAAATTGTGAATATTGTTATTTACGTACTTCATATTGTTCGTTAGAGTACCCGCCCCGCTCACACGTCGTGTGGCGGATGGACTCGCAGATGTAGTATCCACAGAAATCATTCCCTTGTTCCTGCCACAACCACTTTACAAGAAATAGAGGTCAATCAAACTGATAAGCAAGAATGCTAAATGGTATTGATGAAACTAGCGCTTGAATCACTAGGAGATGCGCGGAACATGCTACTATATATAGTACTTACTTTCGGGTGTCTAAATTCCAGCTCCTTCGGCAGTCCTGGAACTTTTTTGGTGAATTTTCTCCAAACCCTGCCGGACAAAGAAAACAATTACTTGATATCAGGAAATGAACAAAGTTGCTGATATGGTGGATAATGATCGATTTAACTTACTTCTTGAGGATTTCAGTCATGTCTGCATAGTCCTGGGGATCTTTTCGTTTTGAGTCTAAGACGGTTACTAGTCCCTGCTCAAGCTTAATCTCTAGGAGAATATAGTGGAAACTGCACACGCATGCATAACTCATGAATTACATTACTATAACCTTGAGTAATATATAAGGGAAATCGAATACGCACAAGACAGTAACACTCACTTGAAGTTGTAAGGAAAGAGTATTATATCTTTGTTTTGATTTATTACGAACGATTGTAGCAAGTTGGCCTCGGTAGCTGCGGCATGAAGTTTAACCTCAGTTGCATCTATGAGATATGTGTTAATGAACCCAATATCACCGACTTGTCTTTTCTTCAATTCGACGATCTTCAATCTGCATAATATAGTGAGGATGATTATAAATACATGCAATGAAAGAGCTAAGTTATATAGAGAAACTTAATGATAGAAGTAGTACTACTTACAGACAGTAGCAGGCGATCGTTGTTTTATCGAGGGCCAATTGATTGAAAAACTGATAGAACTCCTCAAATGGAACAGGCAACAGATCAATTCCAACGAGGTCATGCTCCTTTTTAACTCTCACATACAAAGTACTCCTCCCCCCAGAGTCTCTGCAGATTTTCAAGTACCAATCATGCAATCTTCGCATCATCGTTGATAGAGATCTTTCATCTTTGACGAGAGGCTTCCCGTACTCGTATTTGTGTATCTGCACCTCCATGGGATCATAATGTACATCGTCGGGCAGGTAATCGTCAACATTGCCATAACCGGGCACCATCCTCGGATCGACGATGTCGCTAGGCACCTTGAGGGGGGGGGGCACGATTGCTTCGCTTGTTCGCCGAGCTGGGCAATTTGTTTCCCAGCTGCTCGTCGTTTTTTCAGCCTTTGATCACTGACTGTACTTCCCGACCGCTCCGCTTCGGCAAATTCCTTTCCAATAATGCGGTCATAGTTTCCTTTCGGCGGATCAGACTTTGGTGGTTTTGTCAGGGCAGCCAGAGTGCGCTTCACTTTCACCCCATCTACCTTCTTCTCCGGAGGTGGATGTTTCTTTGCTTTCACCCCTTCAAAGAATTTCCTCACTTCTTCTCGCGCGATCTCGGCGTTCTCCTCCTGGGTCCTCTCGTATGGTAACTTCTCTGGAGTCTTCAGAGAAGGACCGAATCTGTATGTCCTCCCGCCTCTGGTTGTATTGCTAGACGCCGACCGAGCAGACGAAGCGGTTGTCTTCTTTACTTGCTTAAGAGGCGGAGGAGAAGGACTACGACCCGCCGGAGCAGCTGGAGCGGCGGCAGGTCTCTTCTGCCCTTGCTGACGAGGCGGAGAAGGAGGAGGTTGGCTGCTCGGGCGCGTCGGCGCAGGCGGAGACGGAGGCGGAGTGCCGCCACGCGCCGGAGAAGGAGCCGGCCGAGGGCCCTGATCGTCACTCGCCGGAGGAGGAGGCGGTGGAGGAGGCGGAGTGCCCTGACTCGCCGGAGGAGGAGGAGGAGGCGGAGGCGTCCAGTTCGGAAGGTTGATGAGGTCCTTCCGCCATAGGCATGGAGTCTTCAGAGCAGACCCCAGCCGAGTCTCCCCTTCACCGGTAGGGTGGTCAAGCTGGAGGTCCTCAAATCCCTCCATTATCTCATCCACCATCACCCTAGCATATCCTTCTGGAATCGGCATGCAGTGAAAAGTTGCGCCGGGTTCAGTAGGATAAACAGAGCCAACAGCCGCCTTGACCTTCAAATTCATCCATTGCGTCATAAGGTGGCAATTTTGAGACTCCGTTATAGCATCCACAGGATAGCTGGCAGGAGCCGTCAAGGCATGCTGCAGCTGAAGCTGCTTGGTGGAAGCCACGCTGCTTCTGCGCTGAGATGGCGGGGTAGCTTCGGGGGAGGCTTCGGCAGTACGTTTGCTGCGATTTGCTTCTCGTTCCTCTATCGCTTGTACCCTTGCGTGCATCGCCTGCAGTTCGGTCTGCTGCACTTTTTTCCTCCTCTCATGGGATTTGTAACCGCCTGCGTCCGGAAACCCAACATTCCATGGAACGGAGCCTGGCGTGCCTCGTGTCCGTCCAGGGTGCTCAGGATTCCCGAGGGCCATTGTGAGCTCGTCGTGCTCTCTGTCTGGAAAGAACGTCCCTTCCTGCGCTGCGTCGATATAGTGCTTAAGCCTACTGACTGGTATGTCCATTTGTTTGTTCGTCCAAATGCATCCCCCTGTTTCAGGGTCCAAGGTTCCGCCAGCCCCGAAGAACCAAGTCCGGCAACGGTCTGGCCAGTTATATGTCTCTGGTCTGATCCCTTTATGAAGCAGATCATTCTCAACCTTGGACCACTTAGGCCGGGCTACGAGGTAGCCACCTGACCCCGTGCGATGGTGAAGCTTCTTCTTCGCGGCATTCTGCTTGTTTGTCGCCGACATCTTCTTACTCTTTTCCGATGTCTTGTAGGCCACAAATGCGGGCCAGTGATCTCTGATCTTCTCATATCTGCCCTTAAATTCTGGTGTCTCTTTTTTATCGACAAACCTATTGAGCTCTTTCTTCCACCTCCTGAATAGATCTGCCATCCTCTTCAGAGCAAAAGACTTGATTAATTTCTCTTTAATTGGGTTCTCTGGATTATCCTCTGGCGGTAGGGTGAAATTTGACTTCAGCTCAGTCCAAAGATCATTTTTCTGCAGATCATTGACATAAGACACCTCAGGGTCTTCTTTAGCCGGCTTAAACCATTGCTGGATGCTTATCGGGATCTTGTCCCTAACAAGAACCCCGCACTGAGCAACAAATGCCCTCTTTGTCCGGAGGGGTTCAATAGGTTGGCCGTCGGGCGCGATTGCTGTGATCTCAAGCTTTTCATCCGAGCTCAACTTTTTCTTCGGGCCTCGTCTCTTTACCGAAGTTGTGCTCGATCCGGAGGGCTAGAAAAAAGAACAAAGACTTAATTAATATGTGTACATACCAAAACAATGAATGCATCAATCAGCTAGTCAGCATAGGCTTAACTAATATATATACCTGGCCGGACTCGGTTCGGTCACCGGAGCCGTCATCACTTTCTCCTTCTTGCACCGGCATTGGGTCACCGGCGCCGTCCTCATGTTCTTCTTCTTGCACCGGCATTAGGTCACCGTAGCCAGCTTGTTCACCCTCTCCTTCCGGACCATCGAAGATATCGTTGAGATAGTACGAGACGGCATCACTTCCTTCTGCGATTATCTCCCTCAACAACGCTTCTTTTCTTGCTTCGTCTAGGGCGGTGTCCATAGTTTCTACAAATATTTACAACATGGCAATTATTATTCAAACATGACAGATGGATATATTAGTGCCAAACGTAGAACTAGCTACCTAATCATAGTAAGCTATCGGGAGGGGGTATATATCGACAACGACGACACTACATCATGTTCGAGAGGATCGCCGAGGGGTCGGGAGGTTGCCTAGTGTCAAAGGATTCAACAAAACCATGTCTTCATCATTAGGCGAAAGTAACATGTGCATGATGGTACGAAGCTCTTCAAAGTTTTTCTGGAACGGACTCCCAGATAGGATAATCCGCCTTTTGGTACAAAGTTCAGCAAGAGCCTTCCGAATATCGCTATTTGGAAGGCCTTTGCTGAATTGGTACCAAAAGGCGGATTATTCTATCCGGGACTCCATTCCAAAACAACTTTGCAGAACTTCGTACCAACATGCCCTGGTTACTTCCGGCTAATGATGAAGGCATGGATTTCTTCAATACTTTGACACTAGGAAACCTCTCTCTACTTCCGGCTAATAAGAAGAAGAAGAAGAAGAAGAAGAAAAGAAGAAAAAAAAGAGGAGAAGAAGAAAGGAATAGAGGAGAAAAGAGAAAATAGAATATATTCTATTTTCTCTTCTTCTCCACTATTCCTTTCTTCTTCTCCTCTTCTTTTTCTTCTTTTTTCTTCTTCTTATTTATTTCTCCTCTTCTTTTCGGTAGAGGAAACCCTAAATAGCTAGCAAGTATCATGGGTGTGAGATAAATGTGGCCTTCGGTGTCGGACACTACATCCACGTCCGACAAGTGACGTGGGCGTCGAAGCCCGCGCCACTTGTGGGATGTGGGTGTAGTGTCCGACACCGACGGTACATGTATCTCACACCGACGATACTTTCTATTTAGGGTTTCTCCTCTACCGCTCCTCGACCTCTCGACGACCCTCGTTCCCGATAAAATAAAGAGGAAGAAGAAGAAGAAAAAAGAAGAGAAGAAAGAATAGAGGAGAAGACTTCCTCTTCTTCCTCTCCTCTACTTCTCCCTCTTCTTCCCCTTCTTCCTCGCCTCTCTCATGAATGTCCGGCGTTCTCGACCCCCCCCCCACGTGTCGAAGAAAAAAAAGAGGAGAAGAAGAAAGGAATAGTGGAGAAAAGAGAAAATAGAATATATTCTATTTTCTCTTCTTCTCCACTATTCCTTTCTTCTTCTCCTCTTCTTTTTCTTCTTTTTTCTTCTTCTTATTTATTTCTCCTCTTCTTTTCCTCTCCTCTTCTTCTTTCTTTCCTCTTCTTATTTTCTTCTTTCCTATCCTTCTTTTTCTAAAATTGTAACTTTTGCATATATAAAACTTTTCTAAAATTGTAACTTTCTATATAAAACTTTCCTATCGGGAAGGGGAGAAGATCGAAGAAAAAAAAGAAGAAAAAAAGAGAAGAAGAAAGGAATAGAGGAGAAGAAGAAAAATAGAATTTTTTCTATTTTTTCTTCTTCTCCTCTATTCCTTTCTTCTTCTCCTCTTCCTTTTCTTCCTCTCCTCTTCTTCTCCTTTTTCCTCTTCTTTTTTTTCTCCTCTTCTTCCCGACCCTCGCCCCCTCGAACACTTGGGGACCCTCGACCCTCTACCCTAGCTAGTTCCCGACCTAGCTTGTCGAAGTTATCTGGTACACACATATACATACATACACATATACACTACACACATGCATACATACACATACATACACATACATATACATATCTGCATGCACACACATATACACTGCACACACATACACATACATACACATATATATATACACTACACACATGCATACATATATCTCAAAAAAATTAACAGAGGCGGGCGGCGGCGCGGCAAGCGGAGCGCGGCCAGGCGGCGGCGTCGAGGCAGAACACGACGGGCGGCGGCGGCGAACCAGCGGCGGCGCGGCAAGCGGAGCACGTACGGGTAGAGCACGGCGGGCAGCGGCGTCGGGGCGCGGCAAGAGCACGGCGGGCAACGGCGTCGGGGCGCGGCTGGCGGTGGTGGCAGGGCGCGGCGGGGGGAGAGGAGGAGAGGAGGGGAACGGCACGGCGGCTCACAGTGGGAGCGGGCCGGGAAGGCGTCGGGGTAGGGCTCGACGGCGGCGGCGAGGACGGCGAAGTGGAGCAGCCTGACGGCGTCGGGGCAGGGCTCGGCGGTGGCGGAGGCGACGATGAGGGGCAGGGCTCGGCGACGGCGACGGCGACGAGGAGGACGAGCAGCCTGGCGGCGTCGGCGATGGGGAATGGAGCAGTTGGCGAAAATTTCGCAAGGGTTGGCTTATATAGCCAGAGCAATGGTCCCGGTTCGTGCAACCAACCGGGACTAATGCCCCTCTTTGGTTCCGGTTGGTGCCACGAACCGGGACCAAAGGCCAATTTTCGGCAGCCCAAAGGGCGGGAAGCGGCGGCATTGGTCCCGGTTGGTGGCACCAACCGGGACCAATGCCCTTGTGCGCCCCGGGTCCAAAAGTTTAGTCCCACATCGCTAGTTGAGAGCGCCCGAGACCAGTTTATAAGGTCTGCTGCCTCCTCCCTCCTGAACTCCTCCGAACTGAAGGCCTATGGGCCTAATTTGACACTACTTTGCCTGTGGGCCTATTGGGCCTTCTGCGGGCCTGAATCCTGGCCCATGTAGGGTTTCTAGTCGTATTCAGGCCGTGGAGGTCCAGTAGGTGGCATTTTTTTTGTTTTTTCTTTTTTATTTCTACATTTTTTTGGTTTTTTATTTTTTGCTTTTAGGTCACAAAAATTATAAACTTTCTATTAGTGCCATTAGTTTTAAATTTTAAATAGTTTAAATTTGAATTTTTAAAAATTTGTGTGAATCACTAGTTTATGAATAACTTTACTACAAAATTAGAATTTTTTTCTATTTATTTTTTATTTCTACTTAAAACTAAATACTTACAGTTTTTTAGTGATTTCTTTTTGCTTTTAGGTCACAAAAATTATAAACTTTCTGTTAGTGCCATTAGTTTTAAATTTTAAATAGTTTAAATTTGAATTTTTAAAAATTTGAAGAATATTATAGTTTTATTTTAGTTTAATTACTTACAGTTTTTTAGTGATACTTATAGTTTTATTTTACTTATAATTTAATTTTTTTATTTGTACTAAATACTTATAGTTTTAAAATGCACTATATTTTTTTACTATGAAGTTAGATCATCTGTTACAAAGGGATTTTATTTTCTTGAACTTATTTGAACTCCATATTTTTCTGTGTTCAAAATGCACCATTCAAAGACACATCATCAATTTTCAACCCTTTCTGACTTCATTTGTTATTTTTCATGCATTTATTGATTTTTTGAGCTATAAGACCCTAAAATTGAAAAGCATTTCAAATGAACTCCGAAAAGGTTGAAAGTTGGCATGGTATCATCATTTCACCCACATAGCATGTGCAACAAAGTTGAGATGGTTACGGCAAAAACTGGATGCACTTCGTGTACAAAACGGACAATCTCTTTCGAAGTATCAGGGTTTCGGACGAAAGATCATCTGTTACAAAGGGATTTCATTTTCTTGAACTTATTTGAACTCCATATTTTTTCTGTGTTCAAAATGCACCATTCAAAGACACATCATCAATTTTCAACCCTTTCTGACTTCATTTGTTATTTTTCATGGATTTATTGATTTTTTTGAGCTACAAGACCCTGAAATTAAAAAGCATTTCAAATGGACTCCGAAAAGGTTGAAAGTTGGCATGGTATTATCATTTCACCCACATAGCATGTGCAACAAAGTTGAGATGGTTACGGCAAAAACTGGATGCACTTCGTGTACAAAACGGACAATATCTTTCGAAGTATCAGGGTTTCGGACGAAAGATCATTTGTTACAAAGGGATTTCATTTTCTTGAACTTATTTGAACTCCATATTTTTTCTGTGTTCAAAATGCACCATTCAAAGACACATCATCAATTTTCAACCCTTTCTGACTTCATTTGTTATTTTTCATGGATTTATTGATTTTTTGAGCTATAAGACCCTGAAATTGAAAAGCATTTCAAATGAACTCCGAAAAGGTTGATAGTTGGCATGGTATCATCATTTCACCCCATAGCATGTGCAACAAAGTTGAGATGGTTACGGAAAAAACTGGATGCACTTCGTGTACAAAACGAACAATCTCTTTCGAAGTATCAGAGTTTCGGACGAAAGATCATCTGTTACAAAGTTGGCATGGTATCATCATAATAGTTGCGGGAGAAAGTCTTCACTTTTTCTTCGCTTGTGTCATTTGCTTATTGCGCCGTAACCATGGATAATCTTCATTGTTTATCAGGATGCTTGGGTCAGCCTTGACATTGAAGGGAGGAATTTCATGAAACTTTTCATAATCTTCAGACATGTCTGTCTTGCCGTCCACTCCCAGGATGTCCCTTTTTCCTGAAAGAACTATGTGGCGCTTTGGCTCATCGTATGATGTATTCGCTTCCTTATCTTTTCTTTTTCTCGGTTTGGTAGACATGTCCTTCACATAGATAACCTGTGCCACATCATTGGCTAGGACGAACGGTTTGTCAGTGTACCCAAGATTTTTCAGATCCACTGTTGTCATTCCGTACTGTGGGTCTACCTGTACGCCGCCGCCAAACAGAATGACCCATTTGCACTTAAACAAAGGGACCTTAAAATCAGGTTCGTAGTCAAGTTCCCATATGTCCACTATGTAACCATAATATGTGTCCTTTCCGCTCTCGGTTGCTGCATCAAAGCGGACACCGCTGTTTTGGTTGGTGCTCTTTTGATCTTGGGCGATCGTGTAAAATGTATTCCCATTTACCTCGTATCCTTTGTAAGTCAATACAGTCAAAGATGGTCCCCTGGACAACAAGTACAACTCATCACAAACAGTGTTGTCACCTCTGAGACGTGTTTCCAACCAACTGCTGAAAGTCCTGATGTGTTCACATGTAATCCAGTCGTCGCATTGCTCCGGGTGTTTGGAGCGCAGACTGTTCTTGTGTTCATCGACATACGGAGTCACCAAGGTAGAGTTCTGTAGAACTGTGTAGTGTGCTTGAGACCAAGAATATCCGTCCCTGCATATTATTGAGTCTCTTCCAAGAGTGCCTTTTCCAGTCAGTCTCCCCTCATACCGCGATTTAGGGAGACCTATCTTGTTAAGGCCAGGAATGAAGTCAACACAAAACCCGATAACATCCTCTGTTTGATGGCCCATGGAGATGCTTCCTTCTGGCCTAGCGCGGTTACGGACATATTTCTTTAGGACTCCCATGAACCTCTCAAAGGGGAACATATTGTGTAGAAATACGGGCCCCAGGATGACAATCTCGTCGACTAGATGAACTAGGACGTGTGTCATGATATTGAAGAAGGATGGTGGGAACACCAGCTCGAAATTGACAAGACATTGCGCCACATCACTCCTTAGCCTTGGTACCATTTCTGGATCGATCACCTTCTGAGAGATTGCATTGAGGAATGCACATAGCTTCACAATGGCTAATCGGACGTTTTCCGGTAAAAGCCCCCTCAATGCAACCGGAAGCAGTTGCGTCATAATCACGTGGCAGTCATGAGACTTTAGGTTCTGAAACTTTTTCTCTGGCATATTTATTATTCCCTTTATATTCGATGAGAAGCCAGTCGTGACCTTCATACTAAGCAGGCATTCAAAGAAGATTTCTTTCTCTTCTTTCGTAAGAGCGTAGCTGGCAGGACCTTTATACTGCTTCGGAGGCATGTCGTCTTTTTCGTGCAAACGTTGCAGGTCCTCCCGTGCCTCCGGCGTATCTTTTGTCTTCCCATACACGCCCAAGAAGCCTAGCAGGTTCATGCAAAGGTTCTTCGTCACGTGCATCACGTCGATTGAGGAGCGGACCTCTAGGTCTTTCCAGTAGGGTAGGTCCCAAAATATAGATTTCTTCTTCCACATGGGTGCGTGTCCCTCAGCGTCATTCGGAACAGCTAGTCCACCGGGACCCTTTCCAAAGATGACGTAGGGTAAATCATTGACCATAGCAAGCACGTGATCACCGGTGTGCATGGCAGGCTTCTTCCGGTGATCTGCCTCGCCTTTGAAATGCTTGCCTTTCTTTCGACATTGATGGTTGGTCGGAAGAAATCGACGATGGCCCAGGTACACATTTTTCCTGCATTTGTCCAGGTATATACTTTCAGTGTCATCTAAACAGTGCGTGCATGCGTGGTATCCTTTGTTTGTCTGTCCTGAAAGGTTACTGAGAGCGGGCCAATCGTTGATGGTCACGAACAGCAACGCCTTAAGGTTAAATTCCTCCTGTCTGTGCTCATCCCACGTACGTACACCGTCTCCATTCCACAGCTGTAAAAGTTCTTCAACTAATGCCTTAGGTACACATCAATTTCGTTGCCGGGTTGCTTAGGGCCTTGGATGAGAACTGGCATCATAATGAACTTCCGCTTCATGCACATCCAAGGAGGAAGGTTATACATACATAGAGTCACGGGCCAGGTGCTGTGATTACTGCTCTGCTCCCCGAAAGGATTAATGCCATCCGCGCTTAAAGCAAACCATACATTCCTTGGGTCCTTTGCAAACTCATCCCAGTACTTTCTCTCGATTTTTCTCCACTGTGACCCGTCAGCGGGTGCTCTCAACTTCCCATCTTTCTTTCGGTTCTCACTATGCCATCGCATCAACTTGGCATGCTCTTCGTTTCTGAACAGACGTTTCAACCGTGGTATTATAGGAGCATACTGTTGGGGAACGCAGTAATTTCAAAATTTTCCTACGCACACGCAAGATCATGGTGATGCACAGCAACGAGAGGGGAGAGTGTTGTCTACGTACCAACGCAGACCGACTGCGGAAGCGATCACACAACATAGAGGAAGTAGTCGTATGTCTTCTTCCCGATCCGACCGATCCAAGCACCGTTACTCCGGCACCTCCGAGTTCTTAGCACACGTTCAGCTCGATGACGATCCCCGGGCTCCGATCCAGCAAAGCTTCAGGGAAGAGTTCCGTCAGCACGACGGCGTGATGACGATCTTGATGTACTACCGACGTAGGGCTTCGCCTAAGCACTACACCGGTATGATCGAGGTGGAATTTGGTGGCAGGGGGCACCGCACACGGCTAAGGAACGATCTCAAGGATCAACTTGTGTGTCTATGGGGTGCCCCCTGCCCCCGTATATAAAGGAGCAGGGGGAGGGGGTTCGTCCGGCTAGGGGAGAGGGCGCGGGAGGAGTCCTACTCCCACCGGGAGTAGGACTCCCCCCTCAATCCTATTCCTAATAGGACTCTCCAAAGGGAAGAGAGAAGAGAGGGGGGCCGGCCCCTTCTCCTAGTCCTAATAGGACTAGGGAAGGGGGGGCGCCGGCCAGCTTGTGGGCTGCCCCTTTTCTCTTTTCCACTAAGGCCCAATAGGCCCATTTGCCTCCCGGGGGGTTCCGGTAACCCTCCCGGTAATCCGGTAAAATCCCGATTTCACCCGGAACACTTCCGGTGTCCAAACATAGGCTTCCAATATATCAATCTTTACGTCTCGACCATTTCGAGACTCCTCGTCATGTCCGTGATCTCATCCGGGACTCCGAACAACCTTCGGTACATCAAAATGCATAAACTCATAATAACTGTCATCGTAACGTTAAGCGTGCGGACCCTACGGTTCGAGAACAATGTAGACATGACCGAGACATGTCTCCGGTCAATAACCAATAGCGGGACCTGGATGCCCATATTGGCTCCTACATATTCTACGAAGATCTTTATCGGTCAGACCGCATAACAACATACGTTGTTCCCTTTGTCATCGGTATGTTACTTGCCCGAGATTCGATCGTCGGTATCCAATACCTAGTTCAATCTCGTTACCGGCAAGTCTCTTTACTCGTTCCGTAATACATCATCTCACAACTAACATATTAGTTGCAGTGCTTGCAAGGCTTATGTGATGTGCATTACCGAGAGGGCCCAGAGATACCTCTCCGACAATCGGAGTGACAAACCCTAATCTCGAAATACGCCAACCCAACATCTACCATTGGAGACACCTGTAGTACTCCTTTATAATCACCCAGTTACGTTGTGACGTTTGGTAGTACCCAAAGTGTTCCTCCGGTAAACGGGAGTTGCATAATCTCATAGTTATAGGAACATGTATAAGTCATGAAGAAAGCAATAGCAACATACTAAACGATCGGGTGCTAAGCTAATGGAATGGGTCATGTCAATCAGATCATTCAACTAATGATGTGACCTCGTTAATCAAATAACAACTCTTTGTTCATGGTTAGGAAACATAACCATCTTTGATTAACGAGCTAGTCAAGTAGAGGCATACTAGTGACACTCTGTTGGTCTATGTATTCACACATGTATTATGTTTCCGGTTAACACAATTCTAGCATGAATAATAAACATTTATCATGATATAAGGAAATAAATAATAACTTTATTATTGCCTCTAGGGCATATTTCCTTCAGTCTCCCACTTGCACTAGAGTCAATAATCTAGATTACACTGTAATGATTCTAACACCCATGGAGCCTTGGTGCTGATCATGTTTTGCTCGTGGAAGAGGCTTAGTCAACGGGTCTGCAACGTTCAGATCCGTATGTATCTTGCAAATCTCTATGTCTCCCACCTGGACTAAATCCCGGATGGAGTTGAAGCGTCTCTTGATGTGTTTGGTCCTTTTGTGAAATCTGGATTCCTTTGCCAAGGCTATTGCACCAGTATTGTCACAGAAGATTTTCATTGGACCCGATGCACTAGGTATGACACCTAGATCGGATATGAACTCCTTATCCAGACTCCTTTGTTTGCTGCTTCCGAAGCAGCTATGTACTCCGCTTCACATGTAGATCCCACTACGACGCTTTGTTTAGAACTGCACCAACTGACAGCTCCATCTTTAAAGTAAACACGTATCCGGTTTGCGATTTAGAATCGTCCGGATCAGTGTCAAAGCTTGCATCAACGTAACCTTTTACGGTGAGCTCTTTGTCTCCTCCATATACGAGAAACATATCCTTAGTCCTTTTCAGGTATTTCAGGATGTTCTTGACCGCTGTCCAGTGATCCATTCCTGGATTACTTTGGTACCTCCCTGCTAAACTTATAGCAAGGCACACATCAGGTCTGGTACACAACATTACATACATGATAGAGCCTATGGCTGAAGCATAGGGAACATCTTTCATTTTCTCTCTATCTTCTGCAGTGGTCGGGCATTGAGTCTGACTCAACTTCACACCTTGTAACACAGGCAAGAACCCTTTCTTTGCTTGATCCATTTTGAACTTCTTCAAAATCTTGTCAAGGTACGTGCTCTGTGAAAGTCCAATTAAGCGTTTTGATCTATCTCTATAGATCTTTATGCCTAATATGTAAGTAGCTTCCCCGAGGTCTTTCATCGAAAAACTTTTATTCAAGTATCCCTTTATGCTATCCAGAAATTCTATATCATTTCCAATCAGCAATATGTCATCCACATATAATATTAGAAATGCTACAGAGCTCCCACTCACTTTCTTGTAAATACAGGCTTCTCCAAAAGTCTGTATAAAGCCAAATGCTTTGATCACACTATCAAAGCGTTTATTCCAACTCCGAGATGCTTGCACCAGTCCATAAATGGATCGCTGGAGTTTGCATACTTTGTTAGCTCCCTTTGGATCAACAAAACCTTCTGGTTGTATCATATACAACTCTTCTTCCAGAAATCCATTCAGGAATGCAGTTTTGACATCCATCTGCCATATTTCATAATCATAAAATGCGGCAATTGCTAACATAATTCTGACGGACTTAAGCATCGCTACGGGTGAGAAGGTCTCATCGTAGTCAACCCCTTGAACTTGTCGAAAACCTTTCGCGACAAGTCGAGCTTTATAGACAGTAATATTACCGTCAGCGTTAGTCTTTTCTTGAAGATCCATTTATTCTCAATTGTTTGCCGATCATCGGGCAAGTCAACCAAAGTCCATACTTTGTTTTCATACATGGATCCCATCTCAGATTTCATGGCCTCAAGCCACTTTGCGGAATCTGGGCTCACCATCGCTTCTTCATAGTTCGTAGGTTCATCATGATCTAGTAGCATGACTTCCAGAACTGGATTACCGTACCACTCTGGTGCGGATCTCACTCTGGTTGATCTACGTGGTTCAGTAGTATCTTGTCCTGAAGTTTCATGATCATCATCATTAGCTTCCTCACTAATTGGTATAGGTGTCGCAGAAACAGTTTTCTGTGATGTACTAATTTCCAACAAGGGAGCAGGTACAATTACCTCGTCAAGTTCTACTTTCCTCCCACTCACTTCTTTCGAGAGAAACTCCTTCTCTAGAAAGTTTCCGAATTTAGCAACAAAAGTCTTGCCTTCGGATCTGTGATAGAAGGTGTATCCAATAGTTTCCTTTGGATATCCTATGAAGACACATTTCTCCGATTTGGGTTCGAGCTTATCAGGTTGAAGTTTTTTCACATAAGCATCGCAGCCCCAAACTTTAAGAAACGACAACTTTGGTTTCTTGCCAAACCATAGTTCATAAGGCGTCGTCTCAACGGATTTTGATGGTGCCCTATTTAACGTGAATGCGGCCGTCTCTAAAGCATAACCCCAAAACGATAGCGGTAAATCAGTAAGAGACATCATAGATCGCACCATATCTAGTAAAGTACGATTACGACGTTCGGACACACCATTACGTTGTGGTGTTCCGGGTGGCGTGAGTTGCAAAACTATTCCACAATTTTTCAAATGTATACCAAACTCGTAACTCAAATATTCTCCTCCACGATCAGATCGTAGAAACTTTATTTTCTTGTTACGATGATTTTCAACTTCACTCTGAAATTCCTTGAACTTTTCAAATGTTTCAGACTTATGTTTCATTAAGTAGATATACCCATATCTGCTTAAATCATCTGTGAAGGTGAGAAAATAACGATATCCGCCACGAGCCTCAATATTCATCGGACCACATACATCGGTATGTATGATTTCCAATAAATCTGTTGCTCTCTCCATAGTGCCTGAGAACGGTGTTTTAGTCATCTTGCCTATGAGGCACGGTTCGCAAGTACCAAGTGATTCATAATCAAGTGGTTCCAAAAGCCCATCAGTCTTCATGCGCTTTACACTGATATGACCTAAACGGCAGTGCCACAAATAAGTTGCACTATCATTATCAACTCTGCATCTTTTGGCTTCTACATTATGAATATGTGTAGCACTACTATCGAGATTCAATAAGAATAGACCACTCTTCAAGGGTGCATGACCATAAAAGATATTACTCATATAAATAGAACAACCATTATTCTCTGATTTAAATGAATAACCGTCTCGCATCAAACAAGATCCAGATATAATGTTCATGCTCAACGCTGGCACCAAATAACAATTATTTAGGTCTAATATTAATCCCGAAGGTAGATGTAGAGGCAGCGTGCCGACTGCGATCACATCGACTTTGGAACCGTTTCCCACGCGCATCGTCACCTCGTCCTTTGCTAGTGTCCGCTTATTCTGTAGTCCCTGTTTCGAGTTGCAAATATTAGCAACAGAACCAGTATCAAATACCCAGGTGCTACTGCGAGCATTAGTAAGGTACACATCAATAACATGTATATCACATATACCTTTGTTCACTTTGCCATCCTTCTTATCCGCCAAATACTTGGGGCAGTTCCGCTTCCAGTGACCAGTCTGCTTGCAGTAGAAGCACTCAGTTTCAGGCTTAGGTCCAGACTTGGGTTTCTTCTCCTGAGCAGCAACTTGCTTGCTGTTCTTCTTGAAGTTTCCCTTCTTCTTCCCTTTGCCCTTTTTCTTGAAACTAGTGGTTTTGCTAACCATCAACACTTGATGCTCCTTCTTGATTTCTACCTCCGCAGCATTGCGAAGAGCTCAGGAATAGTCTTGTTCATCCCTTGCATATTATAGTTCATCACGAAGCTCTTGTAGCTTGGTGGCAGTGATTGGAGAATTCTGTCAATGACGCAGTCATCTGGAAGATTAACTCCCATCTGAATCAAGTGATTATTATACCCAGACATTTTGAGTATATGCTCACTGACAGAACTGTTCTCCTCCATCTTGCAGCTATAGAACTTATTGGAGACTTCATATCTCTCAATTCGGGTATTTGCTTGAAATATTAACTTCAACTCCTGAAACATCTCATATGCTCCATGACGTTCAAAACGTCGTTGAAGTCCCGATTCTAAGCCGTAAAGCATGGCACACTGAACTATTGAGTAGTCATCAGCTTTGCTCTGCCAGACGTTCATAACATCTGGCGTTGCTCCAGCAGCAGGCCTGTCACCCAGCGGTGCTTCCAGGACGTAATTCTTCTGTGCAGCAATGAGGATAATCCTCAGGTTACGGACCCAGTCCGTGTAATTGCTACCATCATCTTTCAACTTTGCTTTCTCAAGGAACGCATTAAAATTCAACGGAACAACAGCACGAGCCATCTATCTACAATCAACATAAACAAGCAAGATACTATCAGGTACTAAGTTCATGATAAGTTTAAGTTCAGTTAATCAAATTACTTAGGAACTCCCACTTAGATAGACATCCCTCTAATCTTCTAAGTGATCACGTGATCCAAATCAACTAAACCATAACCGATCATCACGTGAGATGGAGTAGTTTTCAATGGTGAACATCAATATGTTGATCATATCTACTATATGATTCACGCTCGACCTTTCGGTCTCCGTGTTCCAAGGCCATATCTGTATATGCTTGGCTCGTCAAGTATAACCTGAGTATTCCGCGTGTGCAACTGTTTTGCACCCGTTGTATTTGAACGTAGAGCCTATCACACCCGATCATCACGTGGTGTCTCAGCACGAAGAACTTTTGCAACGGTGCATACTCAGGGAGAACACTTCTAGATAATTTAGTGAGAGATCATCTTATAATGCTACCGTCAATCAAAGCAAGATAAGATGCATAAAAGGATAAACATCACATGCAATCAATATAAGTGATATGATATGGCCATCATCATCTTGTGCTTGTGATCTCCATCTCTGAAGCACCGTCATGATCACCATCGTCACCGGCGCGACACCTTGATCTCCATCGTAGCATCGTTGTCGTCTCGCCAATCTTATGCTTCCACGACTATCACTACCGCTTAGTAATAAAGTAAAGCATTACATCGCGATTGCATTGCATACAATAAAGCGACAACCATATGGCTCCTGCCAGTTGCCGATAACTCGGTTACAAAACATGATCATCTCATACAATAAAATCAGCATCATGCCTTGACCATATCACATCACAACATGCCCTGCAAAAACAAGTTAGACGTCCTCTACTTTTGTTGTTGCAAGTTTTACGTGGCTGCTACGGGCTTAAGTAAGAACTCATCTCACCTACGCATCAAAACCACAACGATAGTTCGTCAAATAGACTCCATTTTAACCTTCTCAAGGACCGGGCGTAGTCACACTTGGTTCAACTAAAGTTGGAGAGACAGTCTTCCGCAAGCCATCTATGTGCAAAGCACGTCGAGGGAACCGGTCTCGTGTAAGAGTACGCGTAAGGTTGGTCCGGATCGTCTCACCCAACAATACCGCCGAACCAAAGTATGACATGCTGGTAGGCAGTATGACTTGTATCGCCCACAACTCACTTGTGTTCTACTCGTGCATATAACATCAAACCATAAAAACCTAGGCTCGGATGCCACTGTTGGGGAACGCAGTAATTTCAAAATTTTCCTACGCACACGCAAGATCATGGTGATGCACAGCAACGAGAGGGGAGAGTGTTGTCTACGTACCAACGCAGACCGACTGCGGAAGCGATCACACAACATAGAGGAAGTAGTCGTACGTCTTCTTCCCGATCCGACCGATCCAAGCACCGTTACTCCGGCACCTCCGAGTTCTTAGCACACGTTCAGCTCGATGACGATCCCCGGGCTCCGATCCAGCAAAGCTTCGGGGAAGAGTTCCGTCTGCACGACGGCGTGATGACGATCTTGATGTACTACCGACGTAGGGCTTCGCCTAAGCACTACAACGGTATGATCGAGGTGGAATTTGGTGGCAGGGGGCACCGCACACGGCTAAGGAACGATCTCAAGGATCAACTTGTGTGTCTATGGGGTGCCCCCTGCCCCCGTATATAAAGGAGCAGGGGGAGGGGGTTCGGCCGGCTAGGGGAGAGGGCGCGGGAGGAGTCCTACTCCCACCGGGAGTAGGACTCCCCCCCTCAATCCTATTCCTAATAGGACTCTCCAAAGGGAAGAGAGAAGAGAGGGGGGCCGGCCCCTTCTCCTAGTCCTAATAGGACTAGGGAAGGGGGGGGGGGGCGCCGGCCAGCTTGTGGGCTGCCCCTTTTCTCTTTTCCACTAAGGCCCAATAGGCCCATTTGCCTCCCGGGGGGTTCCGGTAACCCTCCCGGTAATCCGGTAAAATCCCGATTTCACCCGGAACACTTCCGGTGTCCAAACATAGGCTTCCAATATATCAATCTTTACGTCTCGACCATTTCGAGACTCCTCGTCATGTCCGTGATCTCATCCGGGACTCCGAACAACCTTCGGTACATCAAAATGCATAAACTCATAATAACTGTCATCGTAACATTAAGCGTGCGGACCCTACGGTTCGAGAACAATGTAGACATGACCGAGACATGTCTCCGGTCAATAACCAATAGCGGGACCTGGATGCCCATATTGGCTCCTACATATTCTACGAAGATCTTTATCGGTCAGACCGCATAACAACATACGTTGTTCCCTTTGTCATCGGTATGTTACTTGCCCGAGATTCGATCGTCGGTATCCAATACCTAGTTCAATCTCGTTACCGGCAAGTCTCTTTACTCGTTCCGTAATACATCATCTCACAACTAACATATTAGTTGCAGTGCTTGCAAGGCTTATGTGATGTGCATTACCGAGAGGGCCCAGAGATACCTCTCCGACAATCGGAGTGACAAACCCTAATCTCGAAATACGCCAACCCAACATCTACCATTGGAGACACCTGTAGTACTCCTTTATAATCACCCAGTTACGTTGTGACGTTTGGTAGTACCCAAAGTGTTCCTCCGGTAAACGGGAGTTGCATAATCTCATAGTTATAGGAACATGTATAAGTCATGAAGAAAGCAATAGCAACATACTAAACGATCGGGTGCTAAGCTAATGGAATGGGTCATGTCAATCAGATCATTCAACTAATGATGTGACCTCATTAATCAAATAACAACTCTTTGTTCATGGTTAGGAAACATAACCATCTTTGATTAACGAGCTAGTCAAGTAGAGGCATACTAGTGACACTCTGTTGGTCTATGTATTCACACATGTATTATGTTTCCGGTTAATACAATTCTAGCATGAATAATAAACATTTATCATGATATAAGGAAATAAATAATAACTTTATTATTGCCTCTAGGGCATATTTCCTTCACATACCACATCACCTTTGCAGGGACCCTCTTCCTGAGGGGCTCGCCGTCAACATCACCGGGGTCATCTCGTCTGATCTTATACCGCAGTGCACCGCATACCAGGCATGCGTTCAGATCCTTGTATGCACCGCGGTAGAGGATGCAGTCATTAGGGCATGCATGTATCTTCTCCACCTCCAATCCTAGAGGGCATACGACCTTCTTTGCTGCGTATGTACTGTCGGGCAATTCGTTATCCTTTGGAAGCTTCTTCTTCAATATTTTCAGTAGCTTCTCAAATCCTTTGTCAGCCACAGCATTCTCTGCCTTCCACTGCAGCAATTCCAGTACGGTACCGAGCTTTGTGTTGCCATCTTCGCAATTGGGGTATAACCCTTTTTTGTGATCCTCTAACATGCGATCGAACTTCAGCTTCTCCTTTTGACTAATGCATTGCGTCCTTGCATCGACAATGACCCGGCGGAGATCATCATCATCGGGCACATCGTCTGGTTCCTCTTGATCTTCACCAGCTCCCCCCGTTGCAGCATCACCGTATTCAGGGGGCACATAGTTGTCATCGTACTCTTCTTCTTCGCCGTCTTCCATCATAACCCCTATTTCTCCGTGCCTCGTCCAAACATTATAGTGTGGCATGAAACCCTTGTAAAGCAGGTGGGAGTGAAGGATTTTCCGGTTAGAGTAAGACCTCGTATTCCCACATTCAGTGCATGGACAACACATAAAACCATTCTGCTTGTTTGCCTCAGCCGCATCGAGAAACTCATGCACGCCCTTAATGTACTCGCGGGTGTGTCTGTCACCGTACATCCATTGCCGGTTCATCTGCGTGCATTATATATAATTAAGTGTCCAAATTAATAGAAGTTCATCATCACATTAAAACCAAAGTACATACATAGTTCTCATCTAACAACATATAGCTCTCCAGAGCATCTAATTAATTAAATCATACATTGAAACTATGTAAAACATTTCAATGCGAAAACAAATGCGATCATAATCGCAACCAAGGTAACAATTGATCCAACGGCATAATGATACCAAGCCTCGGTATGAATGGCATATTTTCTAATCTTTCTAATCTTCAAGCGCATTGCATCCATCTTGATCTTGTGATCATCGACGACGTCCGCAACATGCAACTCCAATATCATCTTCTCCTCCTCAATTTTTTTTATTTTTTCCTTCAACAAATTGTTTTCTTCTTCAACTAAATTTAACCTCTCGACAAGGTCGGTTGGCATTTCCGATTCACATACATCCTAGATAAATAAAATCTATGTCACGTTGGTCGGCATAATTTTCATAAACAATAAATGAACCAATAGTTATAAAGATAATATACATACCAAATCCGAATCATAGACAGGACGAGGGCCGGCGGGGGCGGATACCAAAACCATCGCACTATATAAGATGCAATAATAAATGTAAGAAAATGATACAAGTATCTATCTAAACATACAAGTAAGAATATTTTTCCTTTCAGAAAGAAGATAAGAATAAGAGGCTCACCACGGTGGTGCCGGTGATGAGATCCGCGCGGGTGATCGACAGCGGTGAAGACGGGGACGGGGCGTGACGGACCGCTAAATCTAGATAAATCTCGAGGAAAATGGAGCTTGGAGGTCGAGCTTCGAGAGGAGAAAGCTTAAGTAGTGTGGCTCGGGCATTCCATCGAACACCTCATGTGCATAGGAGGTGAGCTAGAGCACCACAAACCCCTCCCCTCGCCGGTCTGAGAAAAACAAAGCACTGGACCGGGCGAGGGTATATATAGGCACCTCATTGGTCCCGGTTGATGACATGAACCGAGACTAAAGGGGAGCCTTTGGTCCCGGTTCAAGCCACCAACTGGGACCAATGGTGGTGGGCCAGGAGGAAGGCCCTTTGGTCCCGGTTCGTCCCACCAACCGGGACCAAAAGGTCCAGACGAACCGGGACCAATGGCCCACGTGGCCCGGCCGGCCCCCTGGGCTCACGAACCGGGACCAATGCCCACATTGGTCCCGGTTAACTAATGGGCTGAGGTGGCCTGGACCATAGCCCCTTTTTCTACTAGTGACACAAGCAAGACAAAGTAGGGCAGCGAACTATGCAAGTACGGAAGTGGATTCCACCTACAGGAGGATTGGTTAAAATGAACGTTGATGGTGGCGTGGCTAAGAACTGCAGAAAGGGAGGAGCAGCAGCGGTGTGCCGCGACGACCAGGGGGTCTACCTCGGTTCGTCAGCGCGCATTATCGATCAGTGTGATGACCCAGGAACTTTGGAAGCAATGGCATGTCTAGAAGCATTATCTCTTGCAGCTGATCTAAATTTGAGCCGAATCATTATTGCATGTGACTCGGAATCAGTTGTCAAGCAAATCAATGAAGGAAGCTGCAGCGTCTATAGTCCAATACTCCAAGAAATCAAAGTCAGAAGGCTAGAATTCGAAGAGGTCCGAATTATTTTTGAAGGTAGAACATCCAATATGGAGGCTCATAATTTTGTTAAGAGTGTTATTTCTTTAGCTCATGGTCGGTATAATTGGCTGTTGCAGCCTCATGATACCATGTTTCCCCTAAAAAAAAAAAAGACCAGCGGGAGCGTCAATCAGTAGCGCGTCAATCACTGTACAGCCGTCCATCGCCCGTATTCGATTCCTAAGGCCTTGTTCGTTTAATCCTCCTCCCAAGGGAATTGGAGTGGATTGGAGAGGATTTTGGCTTGTAGGAGATCTAATCCCCCTCAAACCCTGCTATTCCCCTTCAAAAACCACCTCAACCGAACAAGGCCTAATAGAAATTGCCTAGGGGCGACGCCTAGCAGGCTGCCTCGTTAGCACAGTTGCTTCGCTGCCACTCGTGTCGCAGGTTGGTTCACTCACTACTCTGGTTTTCTTCTTTTTTGTTCCTTTTTATTTTTTCCTTTGTGTTTTTTACCGCCTGTCCTTGTTTTCTTTTTTCTTCATTTTACTTGCTTTTCTTTGTTTAGTTTTCCTCTTGGGGGTTTTCAATTTTCTTTCTTTTCTTGTTATACATTTGTTTTGTTTGTTCTTGTTTTCCTTCATTTTTCTCTACCTTTTGCTTTCTTTTGTATCTTTGTTGGTTGGTATCAGTTTTCTTTCTTTTGAATACATATATACTTTTTTCTCGGTACACAATGTACATTTTAGAGCACACGGGAAACATTTTTCTGATACACGTTGTACCTTTTTAAATACATGATGTACGTTAAAAAATACATGTTTTGAACATTTTCTACATGCACGGTAAAATACATGTTGTACATATTTAATGGCAACAACCATTTTCTAAACTAGGAAACATTTTTCTAAATTTTATAACTTTTTTGTGAAAACTTCACAGGCATCTCAAAATTTCAGTTTTTTTTTAAATTTCATGATATTTTTTAAATTTTAATATTCATATAGGGTTGTGTGGCACCCAGGAGCCACATATCCATGATTGTTTTTAAAAATCATGATTTTTTGCAAATTTATGAACAATTTTCCAAATTAGTGAACTATTTTTTCAAAATCATTAACAATTTTAAAATGCATGAACATTTTTTCAAGTTTATGACCTTATAAAAAAATCCATGACTTTTTTCCAAATCTGTGATTTGTTTTGTAAATCATGAACTTACTAAAATCCACTAATATTTTATTTAAATTCATAAGCATTTTTCTAAATCCTGTTTTTTCTTCCAAAAGTCAATGGTCGACTAATCAACCATTGATCGGGCGAATCGCCAGTGAATGAAGCCTGAAGCCACGACCGAGCGAGCGAAGAAACTCGGTTTATAGGCCGGCCCACACCAGTGTGCACGTGAGCGCCAGTTGACCAGCGGGAGCGTCAATCACTGAATAGTAGCACGTCAATCACTGTACAGCCGCCCATCGCCTGTTTTTTTTTGAACTGGAACATACATTCCATGCCTTAACCAAGCTCAGCAGACTCGCTGGCTACCAGGTCATACAAGCAACTTCGGGCTTGGTCCTTCCACCAAGTACACGGCACATTTGCTCGAAAACCCACATCAGCTAGGGGATGAGCAACCTTATTACATAACTGCTTACAGTGCTTAAACTGAAAAGCATCAAGAGATGCATAACAAAGGCTACGTGCTTACAGTGCTTACAGTGCTTCACGCAGCAGCACTCCAATTGACGAGAGCTCACGATCGCCAGAGTTGATGGCATTAACCAGCTGCAAGGAGTCCGACTCAAAGACCACCCGGTGAATGCCCATCTCCGCCGCAGCTTCAATGGCTTGCACACATGCCATAGCTTCAGCATGGAGTGGTGAAGCAAGATGTTCTAGTTTGCCCGCGCACGCGCCGATGAACTCCCCGTGGCTCGATCTCGCAACGCATCCCCAAGCTCCCCTCCTCTGTTCAACATAAAATGACGCATCAAAGTTAACTTTGACATATCCCATCGCCCGTATTTGATTCTTAATAGAAATTTCCTAAAGGCAACGCCTAGCAGGCCACCTCATTAGCGCGGTTGCTTCGCTGCCGCTCGTATCGCATGTAGGTTCGCTCACTGCTCTGGTTTTCTTCTTCTTTTGTTTCTTTTTATTTTTTCCTTTGCGTTTTTGTTTTCTTACCGGCTTTCTTTGGTTTTGTTTTTTCTTCATTTCACCTGCTTTTCTTTGTTTTCTTCTTGTTTTTTTTTACTTTTTTTTCCTTTCTTGTTATACTTTTGTTTTCTTTGTTCTTTCTTGTTTTCCTACATTTTCCTCCATTTTTTGTTTTTTGTTTCTTTGTCAGTTTGTATCAGTTTTATTTCTTTGGAACATATATATACTTGCTTCTCAGTACACAATGTACATTTTAAGAGTACACGGGAAACATTTTTCTGATACATGCTGTACTTTTTTAAATACATGATGTGCATTTAAAAAAAATACATGTTTTAAACATTTTCTACATGCATGGTAAAATACACATTGTACATTTTTAATGGCAATAACCTTTTTTAAGTTAAGGAAACATTTTTCTAAATTGTATAACTTTTTCTGAAAAGTTCACATGCATTTTTTGGAAACACACAAATATTTTCTTAAAATGTCATGATACACTTTTAGTGGAAATATTTTTTTTTCTAACCTACTTGATATGTGAGTATATTCGTTGTAATATCATGTTATATTATGGGACATAGGGAGCAACATCTTTTATAATGTTATGGCATTTTTTTGAAACATAAGAATATTTCTGTCAAATGTGACGTATCAATTAATGGCTTGAAACATTTTTTTTACATTACACAATCATTTTTTATGTTATACACATTCTTTTTATATTTTTTCATGCACTTTTTGAATCGTGGGAACATTTTCATTGTCTTGAACATTTTTTTGAAAGTTATCAACATTTTTAAAACCACACTAACAATTTTTTATACTATGTTAACACGTTTTTCAAATTCATGGTTCTAATTTTGGTAAGTAAATTTAGGGTTTTCAAATTATGCATTTAATTTAAAATCTAAATAAAATGAAAAGGAGGACAAAAAAGAAGTTTAGGTTTTTTTGACACAATAAAAAAAACTAGGTGACATCGGCAAACTAGCCAGATCCTACTGGGCCATGCGAGCAATAATCTGCACATAACCGGCACCCCGGATTGCGTTTTCCACGGGCTGTTGATTGAAAGATTGCTCTGGTCATCATCATCATGCCCAATCATATTGAACGAGCCCAACAGAGAAAACATCAAAAAGGTTATTAGAGCCAGGTTTCAAAAAGATCAATGGAGAAAACATCACTCAATTGTTCAGTTGATTTTGCGATGTCACGCTACATATCTCAACTGTTCAGTTAGCAAGCAGGTGCAGGGGTTCAGGACGCATAGCATCCCGGAAGTAGGAAGAAGGAGCAAAGGAATAAACAACCGGCATCGTGATCGGCAGAAGGAGGCCCTTGAAACAGCCTACCTTGACTCGATTGGCAATTGGCTCGGCTACATATCTTCGGTGAAGAAAACAGAGATGCAGATGGGATAGAGCGAATGCAAAGAGTAGCCCCGGTCGCCGTCGTTCCCGCCCGCGAGGACCGGCTTGCTCACGTGACGGCCCACGCGAGCGAGGCCGAGGGACGACACGGACGGTCGATGGCGGCGCTGTTGTCGTTGTCCTCACGCATGTAGACGAGGCAGTGGGGAAACTGGTGGCGGCGGTCGCAAGGGAGGTCGAATGGCGTGGAGAGGCCAGGTCCGAGGCGGACGACGGACGCCGGTAGCTTGGGGACACAGATCCCGCGGATCGGAGCGGTGGTTGGCGAACTCGGCGGCGGCAGCGGCACGAAGACGTCCCTGGTGGTGGTGGTGGTGGTGGCAGCGGCGAGGCTCCTTGCGTGCTCTTGCTCATGGACAAGGGAAAAAGAAAGAACTAAGATGCAGTGGAGAGAAAGGAGGGAGGAGGATAGGTGCGCTGCGGGGGGCGCGCTGGAGCTCCGGTGAGTGGCGTGTGCGCGAGGGCGCGGGTGGATCGCGCGCTGAGAAGAGAATCGGGGATGGGAAGAAGAAAGACGAGATGATGACAGGACGGGGCTGAGAAGAGGTCGGAGGGAATTGCGGTGCAAGGGGACACGCGTCGCCCGCGCATGAGACGGCCGGTGCCCAAACGTTTGCTTGCTTCTCCGTATCTACATGCACAATTGCACATGATCGATGGGTTTGGTTCTGCATTTTTCTTCTTCTTGACGAAGTTGAATACATGCACAAAATTGACGGGTTTTGTTCTACATTTTTCCTTCTTTTATTTTTTGAGAAAATATTTCAATCCTTCTTACCCATTGTAACCCCATCTGTTTGTGTTTTTGACATACTCATCCTGACTACATAGGTCAGGACACACACGGCGGAAATATATATGCCTGCCTGGACGCCGAATGAAATAAGTACATAAATTATTTTCGGGCACTGTTGATTCCGGTTTCTGCAAGTGCATAAAAACTATCGATGCCAAAATATAGGCATTTACATGTCATGGCCACAGAGTCTTTAATTGTTCTTAATATAGTTGTTGTTCTGGATCAGGAAGAATATGTCATGCTTGACGTCCTCAAAGATGGTCATGTTGAAGGTGGTACGAAGGCAAGGACGGAGCTAGAAAATTTAGACGTTGGGTTCACTCAATTTGTGATAGCAATGAGATTACCTAGGTGGGCATTGCTTGCCGAAAACTGTCCCAATGACACCTTCATGGACATCTCGGCTTGTGGGGACAAAAAAATTCCCATCCCCATCAAGGTTTTTCCTCCCCAAGGAACCCAGTTTTTTGTGGTTGCTAAGTTAGAGTTTTTTGGGCCTTGGACCCGATCAAGCCTATTTTAGGCGCAGCAGCGGCTGGAAAAAAATTGGGTTAGATGGGTAGGATTAGCTTGAGGCTAATGATTTTTTTGAAGACCACATGTGAGGTGTTCATAGGTAAAGCCGGTGCCATAGGGATGCAGGGCCGCGTCCCGCATACACCCGTAAAAGTAGGGACTAATTTAAATTCAAACCAAGTCGCTAAAAAAGCATACAACTAAGATGATATGTTTTAACTACGACGCAGGGTGGATCGGGCACCGCCTTGCATCCCTATCGTCTGAATTAAAATTGCTTCATCCCCGTTCCATAACACAGTAATTATCTGCAGTGAAGGGGTAAAGGGTACTATTTGCATCTGATCGATTTCTCTTTCAGAAATGTCGCCATAGTCTAGATCGATCAAAGTTTAGGGGAAAATTAATTAGAAAACTAGGGCAAAGATGTTGTTGTATTGGGCTACTAGGTTAAATAGGAGATGCATATAAGAGGAAGAGACGTGGATGTGATTTGACTACCTTCAAATTTATACTGCAATTCCCGCTGCTGAGCTCTCCTCGTCGGCGATGCTGGCAGCCGGATGATGGGCGAGAGATCTCCTTTTTCTTTTGAGGGGGCACAGGAGAGATCTCGTTTTTTTAGGCAAAGGAGAGATCTCGTGATGAGGATACAAACAGGGGACAAAGGGGGACGAGAGGCTTTTGTGGCCTGCAGAGGACACATTATCGCATTTAGTTGTGGGCTTTTTTGTTTTTTTACAACTATTTTGTGGGCTTTTGGTTGGGCATTCATCTGATAAAATTTTAAGGGACTGAGAAGCAGGCTGGTGCGTTCCAAGTTCGATGGGTTCATGCGTGAGTTTCTATTGGGTTCATAACAAACTCGTACCCATATACACATACGTGCAGCAAAAAGATCGTTGGGCTCAACTGAACCCAACGGCTGTACGCTAGCTCCGCCACTGTACGAAGGAACGAGTCAACCACCTTACAAATCCCTGAAAGATGGTCATGTTAAAGGTGGTATGAAGGAACGAGTCAACCACCTTACAAATCCCTGAAAGATGGTCATGTTGAAGATGGTACGGAGGAACCAGGCAACCACCTTATAAATCCTTTCGACCTAAACATTGATGCTATGGGGAAACAAGAACAATTGCATCCAGGTAAAAATACTTTGAAAACGCTGCATATACTATTTATTTTTGTTGTCTAATGTCAGTGCGATAATTAATCTGCTGGTGTGGTATGCTTTGTCACTATAGGCATGGATAGACTAATTTAAAATGTCGTACTGAAGTCGGACGAAAAACATGGTGTATATAGCAATGCTCTTACTTCAATATCATTTTTTTGCTCTGTAAATTGCTTCAAGGAGAAATAGGACACTCTAGCATGCAAACAACACTTATGTTCTGATGCTTATGTCCAACGTAATTATATTTATTTAAAAGTAGCCACATATGCTCTATTTATGATGCAGATTTTATATCAATTTTCTAATCAACTGCAAATTCATATAGTATGCAAAACGCTCATGGAGGCAAGCAATTTGGATGGCAGTCTCGAGTCGTAGATGCCAAGGAACAGAAAGAAAAGAGATAGAGAGCGATATCAGTAGCTCAATATAAGTGTTGCGTGTATTTTTTTTATTATCAGTGCGATGGTTAATTTACAGGTGAGATATGTGTTGTCACTATATATTATTAATGTTAGACGAAACATCATGTGTGCTATTACTTCAAAAATTCTTCGAATTAGTAGTTGAACTCTTGAAGAATGTGCTTCAAAGTCGAGAAAAAATGCACTCAGTGGAAGTCCTCCATGGACCCCTCTCTCTCCAACCATTGCCCCTCCACCCGTAGCAACACATAGGCATGTTTCCTAGTATAAATAAATTCAAAAAGAGGACAAGAAAAAATTTCGTGTGACGTCAGTGTTGGGAAACGTAGTAATTTTAAAAAATTTCCTACGCACACGCAAGATCATGGTGATGCATAGCAACGAGGGGGAGAGTCTGATCTACGTACCCTTGTAGATTGCAACGGAAGCGTTGACACAACGTAGAGGAAGTAGTCGTACGTCTTCTTCCCGATCCGACCAATCCAAGCACCGTTACTCCGGCACCTCCGAGTTCTTAGCACACGTACAGCTCGATGACGATCCCCGGGCTCCGATCCAGCAAAGCTTCGGGGAGGAGTTCCGTCAGCACGACGGCGTGATGACGATCTTGATGTTCTACCGACGCAGGGCTTCGCCTAAGCACTACAACGATATGATCGAGGTGGAATATGGTGGCAGGGGGCACCGCACACGGCTAAGGAACGATCACGTGGATCAACTTGTGTGTCTTGGGGTGCCCCCTGCCCCCGTATATAAAGGAGCAAGGGGAGGAGGCCGGCCGGCCACGTGTGGCGCGCCAAGGAGGAGTCCTCCTCCTAGTAGGAGTAGGACTCCTACTAGGAGGGGGAAAGAGGTGGAGTGGGAGAAGGAAAGGGGGGCGCCGCCCCCCTCCCCTAGTCCAATTCGGACCAGGGAGGAGGTGGCGCGCGGCCCACCTATGGCAGCCCTTCTCTCTCTCCACTAAAGCCCATAAGGCCCATTACTTCTCCCGGTAGGGTTCCGGTAACCCTCCGGCTCTCCGGTTTTCTCCGAAATCACCCGGAACACTTCCGATGTCCGAATATAGTCATCCAATATATCAATCTTTATGTCTCGACCATTTCGAGACTCCTCGTCATGTCCGTGATCATATCCGGGACTCCGAACTAACTTCGGTACATCAAAATGCATAAACTCATAATAACTGTCATCGTAACGTTAAGCGTGCGGACCCTACGGTTCGAGAACAATGTAGACATGACTGAGACATATCTCCGGTCAATAACCAATAGCGGGACCTGGATGCCCATATTGGCTACTACATATTCTACGAAGATCTTTATCGGTCAGACCGCATAACAACATACGTTGTTCCCTTTGTCATCGATATGTTACTTGCCCGAGATTCGATCGTCGGTATCCAATACCTAGTTCAATCTCGTTACCGGCAAGTCTCTTTACTCGTTCTGTAATACATCATCTCGCAACTAACTCATTAGTCACAATGCTTGCAAGGCTTATGTGATGTGTATTACCGAGAGGGCCCAGAGATACCTCTCCGACAATCGGAGTGACAAATCCTAATCTCAAAATATGCCAACCCAACATCTACCTTTGGAGACACCTGTAGAGCTCCTTTATAATCACCCAATTACATTGTGACGTTTGGTAGCACACAAAGTGTTCCTCCGGTAAACGGGAGTTGCATAATCTCATAGTCATAGGAACATGTATAAGTCATGAAGAAAGCAATAGCAACATACTAAACGATCGGGTGCTAAGCTAATGAAATGGGTCATGTCAATCAGATCATTCAACTAATGATGTGACCTCGTTAATCAAATAACAACACATTGTTCATGGTTAGGAAACATAACCAGCTTTGATTAACGAGCTAGTCTAGTAGAGGCATACTAGTGACACTAAGTTTGTCTATGTATTCACACATGTATTATGTTTCCGGTTAATACAATTCTTGTTGGGGAACGTAGCAGAAATTCAAAATTTTCCTACGTGTCACCAAGATCTATCTATGGAGAGACTAGCAACGAGGGGAAGGAGAGTGCATCTACATACCCTTGTAGATCGCTAAGCGGAAGCGTTCAAGTGAACGGGGTTGATGGAGTCGTACTCGTCGTGATTCAAATCACCGATGACCAAGTGCCGAACGCACGGCACCTCCGCGTTCAACACACGTACAGCCCGGTGACGTCTCCCACGCCTTGATCCAGCAAGGAGAGAGGGAGAGGTTGAGGAAGACTTCATCCAACAGCAGCACAACGGCGTGGTGGTGGTGGAGGAGCGTGGCTATCCTGCAGGGCTTCGCCAAGCACCACAGAAGAGGAGGAAGAAGAGACGCAGGGCTGCACCAAGAGAGATTGAATCGCGTGTGTGTCATGTGCAGCCCCTTAGGCCTCATATATATAGGGGAGAGGGAGGAGGGCTGCGCCCTAGGGTTTCCCCTAGGGGGGCGGCGGCCAAGAGGGGAGGGGAGATGGGGGCGCCCCCTAGGGTGGGTCTTAGGCCCATCTAAGCCTAGGGTTTCCCCTCTCTCCACCTCTTAGGTGCCTTGGGCCTATGTGGGAGGCGCACCAGCCCACTAAGGGGCTGGTCCCTCACCACTATTGGCCCATGCAAGCCTCCGGGGCAGGTGGCCCCACTTGGTGGACCCCCGGGACCCTCCCGGTGGTCCCGGTACGTTACCGATAAACCTCGAAACTCTTCCGGTGACCAAAACAGGACTTCCCATATATAAATCTTTACCTCCGGACCATTCCGGAACTCCTCGTGACGTCCGGGATCTCATCCGGGACTCCGAACAACATTCGGTAACCACATACAAACTTCCTTTATAACCCTAGCGTCATCGAACCTTAAGTGTGTAGACCCTACGGGTTCGGGAGACTTGCAGACATGACCGAGACGTTCTCCAGTCAATAACCAACAGCGGGATCTGGATACCCATGTTGGCTCCCACATGTTCCACGATGATCTCATCGGATGAACCACGATGTCAAGGACTTAATCAATCCCGTATACAATTCCCTTTGTCTATCGGTACGATACTTGCCCGAGATTCGATCGTCGGTATCCCGATACCTTGTTCAATCTCGTTACCGGCAAGTCTCTTTACTCGTTCCGTAACACATCATCCCGTGATCAACTCCTTGGTCACATTGTGCACATTATGATGGTGTCCTACCGAGTGGGCCCAGAGATACCTCTCCATCACACGGAGTGACAAATCCCAGTCTCGATTCGTGCCAACCCAACAGACACTTTCAGAGATACCCGTAGTGTACCTTTATAGCCACCCAGTTACGTTGTGACGTTTGGCACACCCAAAGCACTCCTACGGTATCCGGGAGTTGCACAATCTCATGGTCTAAGGAAATGATACTTGACATTAGCAAAGCTTTAGCATACGAACTACACGATCTTGTGCTAGGCTTAGGATTGGGTCTTGTCCATCACATCATTCTCTTAATGATGTGATCCCGTTATCAACGACATCCAATGTCCATGGTTAGGAAACCATAACCATCTATTGATCAACGAGCTAGTCAACTAGAGGCTTACTAGGGACATGGTGTTGTCTATGTATCCACACATGTATCTGAGTTTCCTATCAATACAATTATAGCATGGATAATAAACGATTATCATGAACAAGGAAATATAATAATAACTAATTTATTATTGCCTCTAGGGCATATTTCCAACAGTCTCCCACTTGCACTAGAGTCAATAATCTAGTTCACATCGCCATGTAATTAGCACTCACAGGTCACATCACCATGTGACTAACACTCAAGAGCTTACTAGAGTCAGTAGTCTAGTTCACATCACTATGTGATTAACACTCAATGAGTTCTAGGTTTGATCATGTTGCTTGTGAGAAAGGTTTTAGTCAACGGGTCTGAACCTTTCAGATCCGTGTGTGCTTTACAAATCTCTATGTCATCTCCTAGATGTAGCTACCACGTTCTATTTGGAGCTCTTCTAAATAACTGCTCTACTATACGAATCCAGTTTACTACTCAGTATAATCTGGATTAGTGTCAAAGTTTGCATCGGCGTAACCCTTTACGACGAACTCTTTCACCACCTCCATAATCGAGAAAATTCCTTAGTCCACTAGTTACTAAGGATAACTTTGACCGCTGTCCTGTGATCCATTCTTGGATCACTCTTGTACCCCTTGACTGACTCATGGCAAGGCACACTTCAGGTGCGGTACACAGCATAGCATACTGTAGAGCCTATGTCTTAAGCATAAGGGACGACCTTCGTCCTTTCTCTCTATTCTGCCGTGGTCGAGCTTTAAGTCTTAACTTCATACCTTACAACTCAGGCAAGAACTTCTTCTTTGACTGATCCATCTTGAACACCTTCAAGATCATGTTAAGGTATGTGCTCATTTGAAAGTACCATTAAGCGGTTTTGATCTATCCTTATAGATCTTGATGCTCAATGTTCAAGTAGCTTAATCCAGGCTTTCCATTAAAAAACACTTTTCAAATAATCCTATATGCTTTCCAGAAATTCTACGTCACTTCTGATCAACAATATGTCAACAACATATACTTATCAGAAATTCTATAGTGCTCCCACTCACTTCTTTGGAAATACAAGTTTCTCATAAACTTTGTATACACCAAAATCTTTGATCATCTCATCAAAGCATACATTCCAACTCCGAGATGCTTACTCCAGTCCTTAGAAGGATTGCTGGAGCTTTGCATACTTATTAGCATATTTCAGGATTGACAAAACCTTCCGGTTGTATCACATACAACCTTTCCTCAAGAAAGTCGTCGAGGAAATAATGTTTTGACATCCCATCTGCAAGATTTCATAAATAATGCAGTGATCGCTAATATAATTCCAACAGACTCTTAGCATCGCTACGAGTGAGATAGTCTCATCGTAGTCAACTCCTTGAACTTGTCGGAAAACATCTTAACGACAAGTCGAGCTTTCTTAATGGTGATACTTACCATCATTGTCCGTCTTCCTTTTAAAAATCCACATGTACCCAACAGCCCTATGACCATCAAGTAGTTCTTCCAAAGTCTACACTTTGTTTTCATACATGGATCCTCTCTCGAATTTTTATGGCCTCGAGCCATTTATCGGAATCCAGGCCCACCACCACTTCTCCATAGCTCGTAGGTTCATTGTTGTCTAGCAACATGACTTCCAAGACAGGATTACGTACCACTTAGAAGTAGTACGCATCCTTGTGATCCTACGAGGTTTGGGAGTGACTTGATCCGAAGTCTCATGATCAATATCATAAGCTTCCACTTCAATTGGTGTAGGTGCCACAGGAACAACTCTTTGTGCCCTGCTATACACTAGTTGAAGTGACGGTTCAATAACCTCATCAAGTCTCCCCATCCTCCCACTCAATTCTTTCGAGAGAAACTTTTCCTCGAGAAAGGACCCGATTCTAGAAACAATCCTTTATTGCTTTCGGATCTGATATAGGAGGTATACCCAACTATTTTGGATGTCCTATGAAGATGCATTTATCCGCTTTGGGTTCGAGCTTATTAGCCTGAAACTTTTTCACATAAGCATCGCAGCCCCAAACTTTTAAGAAATGACAGCTTAGGTTTCTCTAAACCATAGTTCATACGGTATCATCTCATCGGAATTTACGTGGTGCCCTATTTAAAGTGAATGTGGTTGTCTCTAATGCCTAACCCATAAATTATTGTGGTAATTTGATAAGAGACATCATGGTATGCATCATATCCAATAGGGTGCAGTTATGATGTTCGGACACACCATCACACTATGGTGTTCCTGGCTGTATCGGTTGTGAAACAATTTCCACAATGTCTTAATTTTGTGCCAAACTCGTAATTCAGATATTCATCTCTATGATCATATCATAGATATTTTATCCTCTTGTCACGACGATCTTTCAACTTCACCCTGAAATTACTTGAACCTTTCAATAATTCAGACTCGTGATTCATCAAGTAAATATTCTCAACATCTACTCAAATCATCTGTGAAGTAAAACCATAACGATATCCACTACACGCCTCAGCAATCATTGGACTGCACACATCAAAATGTATCACTTCCAGCAAGTTGCCTTCTAGTTCCATTTTACTGAAACCGAGGCTTTCAGTCATCTTGCCCATGTGGTATGATTTGCATGTCTCAAGTGATTCAAAATCAAGTGAGTCCAAACGATCCATCTGCATGGAGTTTCTTCATGCATATACACCAATAGACACGGTTTGCATGTCTCAAACTTTTCAAAAATGAGTGAGTCTAAAGATCCATCAACATGGAGCTTCTTCATGCGTTTTATACCGATATGACTTACGTGGCAGTGCCACAAGTAGGTGGTACTATCATTACTATCTTTTGGCATGAACATGTGTATCACTACGATCGAGATTCAATAAACCATTCATTTTAGGTGTAAGACCATTGAACGTATTATTCAAATAAATAGAGTAACTATTATTCTCCTTAAATGAATAACCGTATTGCAATAGACATAATCCAATCATGTCTATGCTCAACGCAAACACCAATCTCGATGGTAGAGGGAGCGTACGATGCTTGATCATATCAACATTGGAAACACTTCCAACACATGTCGTCAGCTCTCCTTTAGCTAGTCTCCGTTTATTCGTAGCTTTTATTTCGAGTTACTAACACTTAGCAACCGAACCGGTATCTAATACCCTGGTGCTACTAGGAGTAAAAGTACACATTAACACAATGTATATCAATATACTTCTATCGACCTTGCCAGCCTTCTCATCTACCAAGTATCTAGGGTAATTCCTGCTCCAGTGGCTGTTCCCCTTATTACAGAAGCACTTAGTCTCGGGTTTGGGTTCAACCTTGGGTTTCTTTACTAGAGCAGCAGCTGAATTGCCGTTTCATGAAGTATCCCTTCTTGCCCTTGCCCTTCTTGAAACTAGTGGTTTCACCAACCATCAACAATTGATGCTCCTTCTTGATTTCTACTTTGTGGTGTCAAACATCGCGAATATCTCAAGGATCATCATATATGTCCCTGATATATTATAGTTCATCACGAAGCTCTAGCAGCTTGGTGGTAATGACTTCGGAGAAACATCACTATCTTATCTGGAAGATTAACTCCCACTCGATTCAAATGATTGTTGTACTCAGACAATCTGAGCACAAGCTCAACAATTGAGTTTTTCTCCCTTAGTTTGCAGGTTAAGAAAATCGTTGGAGGTCTTATACCTCTTGACGTGGGCACGAGCCTGAAATCCCAATTTCAGTCCTCGAAACATCTCATATGTTTCGCGACGTTTAAAAAAAACGTCTTCGGTGCCTCAACTCTAAACCATTTAACTGAACTATCACGTAGTTATCAAAACGTGTATGTCAGATGTTCGCAATATCCACAGACAATGTTCGAGGTTCAGCACACTGAGCGGTGCATTAAGGACATAAGCCTTCTAAGAAGCAATGAGGACAATCCTCAGTTTACGGACCTAGTCCGCATAATTGCTACTATTAACTTTCAACTAAATTTTCTCTAGGAACATATCTAAACAGTAGAACTAAAGCGCGAGCTACGACATAATTTGCAAAATCCTTTTGACTATGTTCAGGATAATTAAGTTCATCTTATGAACTCCCACTCAGATAGACATCCCTCTAGTCATCTAAGTGATTACATGATCCGAGTCAACTAGGCCATGTCCGATCATCACGTGAGACGGACTAGTCATCATCGGTGAACATCTTCATGTTGATCGTATCTTCTATACGACTCATGCTCGACCTTTCGGTCTTCTGTGTTCCGAGGCCATGTCTGTACATGCTAGGCTCGTCAAGTTAACCCTAAGTGTTTCGCGTGTGTAAATCTGTCTTACACCCGTTGTATGTGAACGTTAGAATCTAACAACCGATCATCACGTGGTGCTTCGAAACACGAACTGTCGCAACGGTGCACAGTTAGGGGAGAACACTTCTTAAAATTGTTGTAAGGGATCATCTTATTTACTACCGTCGTTCTAAGCAAATAAGATGTATAAACATGATAAACATCACATGCAATCAAATAGTGACATGATATGGCCATCATCACTTTGCTCCTTTTGATCTCCATCTTCGGGGCTCCATGATCATCATCGTCACCGGCATGACACCATGATCTCCATCATCGTGTCTTCTTGAAGTTGTCTCGTCAACTATTACTTCTACTACTACAGCTAACGGTTAGCAATAAATTAAAGTAATTACATGACGTTTAAGTTGACACGCAGGTCATAAATAAATAAAGACAACTCCTATGGCTCCTGCCGGTTGTCATATTTATCGACATGCAAGTCGTGATTCCTATTACAAGAACATGATCAATCTCATACATCACATATATCATTCATCACATCCTTTGGGCCATATCACATCACATAGCATACCCTGCAAAAACAAGTTAGACATCCTCTAATTGTTGTTTGCATGTTTTACGTGGCTGCTATGGGTTTCTAGCAAGAACGGTTCTTACCTACGCAAAGACCACAACGTGATATGCTAATTGCTATTTACCCTTCATAAGGACCCTTTTCATCGAATCCGATCCGACTAAAGTGGGAGAGACAGACACCCGCCAGCCACCTTATGCAACTAGTGCATGTTTGTCGGTGGAACCGGTCTCACGTAAGAGTACGTGTAAGGTTGGTCTGGGCCGCTTCATCCCACGATGCCGCCGAATCAAGATAAGACTAGTAACGGCAAGCATATTGAACAAAATCAACGCCCACAACTACTTTGTGTTCTACTCGTGCATAGAATCTACGCAATAGACCTAGCTCATGATGCCACTATTGGGGAACGTAGCAGAAATTCAAAATTTTCCTACGTGTCACCAAGATCTATCTATGGAGAGACTAGCAACGAGGGGAAGGAGAGTGCATCTACATACCCTTGTAGATCGCTAAGCGGAAGCGTTCAAGTGAACGGGGTTGATGGAGTCGTACTCGTCGTGATTCAAATCACCGATGACCAAGTGCCGAACGCACGGCACCTCCGCGTTCAACACACGTACAGCCCGGTGACGTCTCCCACGCCTTGATCCAGCAAGGAGAGAGGGAGAGGTTGAGGAAGACTTCATCCAACAGCAGCACAACGGCGTGGTGGTGGTGGAGGAGCGTGGCTATCCTGCAGGGCTTCGCCAAGCACCACAGAAGAGGAGGAAGAAGAGACGCAGGACTGCACCAAGAGAGATTGAATCGCGTGTGTGTCATGTGCAGCCCCTTAGGCCTCATATATATAGGGGAGAGGGAGGAGGGCTGCGCCCTAGGGTTTCCCCTAGGGGTGGCGGCGGCCAAGAGGGGAGGGGAGATGGGGGCGCCCCCTAGGGTGGGTCTTAGGCCCATCTAAGCCTAGGGTTTCCCCTCTCTCCACCTCTTAGGCGCCTTGGGCCTATGTGGGAGGCGCACCAGCCCACTAAGGGGCTGGTCCCTCACCACTCTTGGCCCATGCAAGCCTCCGGGGCAGGTGGCCCCACTTGGTGGACCCCCGGGACCCTCCCGGTGGTCCCGGTACGTTATCGATAAACCCCGAAACTCTTCCGGTGACCAAAACAGGACTTCCCATATATAAATCTTTACCTCCGGACCATTCCGGAACTCCTCGTGACGTCCAGCATCTCATCCGGGACTCTGAACAACATTCGGTAACCACATACAAACTTCCTTTATAACCCTAGCGTCATCGAACCTTAAGTGTGTAGACCCTACGGGTTCGGGAGACATGCAGACATGACCGAGACGTTCTCCAGTCAATAACCAACAGCGGGATCTGGATACCCATGTTGGCTCCCACATGTTCCACGATGATCTCATCGGATGAACCACGATGTCAAGGACTTAATCAATCCCGTATACAATTTCCTTTATCTATCGGTACGATACTTGCCCGAGATTCGATCGTCGGTATCCCGATACCTTGTTCAATCTCGTTACCGGCAAGTCTCTTTACTTGTTTCGTAACACATCATCCCGTGATCAACTCCTTGGTCACATTGTGCACATTATGATGATGTCCTACCGAGTGGGCCCAGAGATACCTCTCCATCACACGGAGTGACAAATCCTAGTCTCGATTCGTGCCAACCCAACAGACACTTTCAGAGATACCCGTAGTGTACCTTTATAGCCACCCAGTTACGTTGTGACGTTTGGCACACCCAAAGCACTCCTACGGTATCCGGGAGTTGCACAATCTCATGGTCTAAGGAAATGATACTTGACATTAGCAAAGCTTTAGCATACGAACTACACGATCTTGTGCTAGGCTTAGGATTGGGTCTTGTCCATCACATCATTCTCTTAATGATGTGATCCCGTTATCAACGACATCCAATGTCCATGGTTAGGAAACCATAACCATCTATTGATCAATGAGCTAGTCAACTAGAGGCTTACTAGGGACATGGTGTTGTCTATGTATCCACACATGTATCTGAGTTTCCTATCAATACAATTATAGCATGGATAATAAACGATTATCATGAACAAGGAAATATAATAATAACTAATTTATTATTGCCTCTAGGGCATATTTCCAACAATTCTAGCATGAATAATAAACACTTATCATGATATAAGGAAATACATAATAACTTTATTATTGCCTCTAGGGCATATTTCCTTCAGTCTCCCACTTGCACTAGAGTCAATAATCTAGATTACACAGTAATGATTCTAACACCCATGGAGCCTTGGTGCTGATCATGTTTTGCTCGTGGAAGAGGCTTAGTCAATGGGTCTGCAACATTCAGATCCGTATGTATCTTGCAAATCTCTATGTCTCCCACCTGGACTAGATCCCTGATGGAATTGAAGCGTCTCTTGATGTGCTTGGTCCTCTTGTGAAATCTGGATTCCTTTGCCAAGGCAATTGCACCAGTATTGTCACAAAAGATTTTCATTGGACCCGATGCACTAGGCATGACACCTAGATCGGATATGAACTCCTTCATCCAGACTCCTTCGTTCGCTGCTTCCGAAGCAGCTATGTACTCCGCTTCACATGTAGATCCTGCTACGACGGTTTGTTTAGAACTGCACCAACTGACAGCTCCACCGTTTAATGTAAACACGTATCCGGTTTGCGATTTAGAATCATCCGGATCAGTGTCAAAGCTTGCATCAACAGAACCTCTTACAGTGAGCTCTTTGTCACCTCCATATACGAGAAACATATCCTTAGTCCTTTTCAGGTATTTCAGGATGTTCTTGACCGCTGTCCAGTGATCCATTCCTGGATTACTTTGGTACCTCCCCGCTAAACTTATAGCAAGGCACACATCAGGTCTGGTACACAGCATTGCATACATGATAGAGCCTATGGCTGAAGCATAGGGAACATCTTTCATTTTCTCTCTATCTTCTGCAGTGGTCGGGCATTGAGTCTGACTCAACTTCACATCTTGTAACACAGGCAAGAACCCTTTCTTTGCTTGATCCATTTTGAACTTTTTAAATTTTTTTGTCAAGGTATGTGCTTTGTGAAAGTCCAATTAAGCGTCTCGATCTATCTCTATAGATCTTAATGCCCAATATGTAAGCAGCTTCACCGAGGTCTTTCATTTAAAAACTCTTATTCAAGTATCCCTTTATGCTATCCAGAAATTCTATATCATTTCCAATCAGCAATATGTCATCCACATATAATATCAGAAATGCTACAGAGCTCCCACTCACTTTCTTGTAAATACATGCTTCTCCAAAAGTCTGTATAAAACCAAATGCTTTGATCACACTATCAAAGCGTTTATTCCAACTCCGAGATGCTTGCACTAGTCCATAAATGGATCGCTGGAGCTTGCACACTTTGTTAGCTCCCTTTGGATCGACAAAACCTTCCGGTTGCATCATATACAACTCTTCTTCCAGAAATCCATTCAGGAATGCAGTTTTGACATCCATCTGCCATATTTCATAATCATAAAATGCGGCAACTGCTAACATGATTCGGACAGACTTAAGCATCGCTACGGGTGAGAAGGTCTCATCGTAGTCAACCCCTTGAACTTGTCGAAAACCTTTTGCGACAAGTCGAGCTTTATAGACAGTAACATTACCATCAGCGTCAGTTTTTTTCTTGAAGATCCATTTATTCTCAATTGCTTGCCGATCATCGGGCAAGTCAACCAAAGTCCATACTTTGTTCTCATACATGGATCCCATCTCAGATTTCATGGCCTCAAGCCACTTTGCGGAATCTGGGCTCACCATCGCTTCTTCATAGTTCGTAGGTTCATCATGATCTAGCAGCATGACTTCCAGAACTGGATTACCGTACCACTCTGGCGCGGATCTTACTCTGGTTGATCTACGAGGTTCAGTAGTATCTTGTTCTGAAGTTTCATATTATCATTAGCTTCCTCACTTATTGGTGTAGGTGTTGCAGAAACAGTTTTCCGTGATGTACTACTTTCTAATAAGGGAGCGGGTACAGTTACCTCGTCAAGTTCTACTTTCCTCCCACTCACTTCTTTCGAGAGAAACTCCTTCTCAAGAAAGTTTCCGAATTTAGCAACAAAAGTCTTGCCTTCGGATCTGTGATAGAAGGTGTATCCAATAGTTTCCTTTGGATATCCTATGAAGACACATTTCTCCGATTTGGTTCAAGCTTATCAGGTTGAAGCTTTTTTCACATAAGCATCGCAGCCCCAAACTTTCAAAAACGATAACTTTGGTTTCTTGCCAAACCATAGTTCATAAGGCGTGTCTCAACGGATTTTGATGGTGCCCTATTTAACGTGAATGCGGCTGTCTCTAGAGCGTATCCCCAAAACGATAGCGGTAAATCAGTAAGAGACATCATAGATCGGACCATATCTAGTAAAGTACGATTACGACGTTCGGACACACCATTACACTGTGGTGTTCCGGGTGGCGTGAGTTGCAAAACTATTCCACAATTTTTCAAATGTACACCAAACTCGTGACTCAAATATTCTCCTCCACGATCAGATCGTAGAAACTTTATTTTCTTGTTACGATGATTTTCCACTTCACTCTGAAATTCTTTGAACTTTTCAAATGTTTCAGACTTATGTTTCATTAAGTAGATATACCCATATCTGCTTAAATCATCTGTGAAGGTGAGAAAATAACGATATCCACCACGAGCCTCAATATTCATCGGACCGCATACATCTGTATGTATGATTTCCAACAAATTTGTTGCTCTCTCCATAGTACCAGAGAACGGTGTTTTAGTCATCTTGCCTATGAGGCACGGTTCGCAAGTACCAAGTGATTCATAATCAAGTGGTTCCAAAAGTCCATCAGTATGGAGTTTCTTCATACGCTTTACATCGATATGACCTAAATGGCAGTGCCACAAATAAGTTGCACTATCATTATCAACTCTGCATCTTTTGGCTTTTACATTATGAATATGTGTATCACTACTATCGAGATTTAACAAGAATAGACCACTCTTCAAGGGTGCATGACCATAAAAGATATTACTCATATAAATAGAACAACCATTATTCTCTGATTTAAATGAATAACCGTCTCGCATTAAACAAGATCCAGATATAATGTTCATGCTCAACGCTGGCACCAAATAACAATTATTTAGGTCTAATATTAATCCCGAAGGTAGATGTAGAGGTAGCGTGCCGACCGCGATCACATCGACTTTGGAACCGTTTCCCACGCGCATCGTCACCTCGTCCTTAGCCAATCTTCGCTTAATCTGTAGTCCCTGTTTCGAGTTGCAAATATTAGCAACAGAACCAGTATCAAATACCCAGGTGCTACTGCGAGCATTAGTAAGGTACACATCAATAACATGTATATCACATATACCTTTGTTCACCTTGCCATCCTTCTTATCCGCCAAATACTTGGGGCAGTTCCGCTTCCAGTGACCAGTCTGCTTGCAGTAGAAGCACTCAGTTTCAGGCTTAGGTCCAGACTTGGGTTTCTTCTCCTAAGCAGCAACTTGCTTGCCGTTCTTCTTGAAGTTCCATTTCTTCTTCCCTTTGCCCTTTTTCTTGAAACTAGTGGTTTTGTTAACCATCAACACTTGATGCTCCTTTTTGATTTCTACCTCCGCAGCTTTCAGCATTGCGAAGAGCTCGGGAATAGTCTTGTTCATCCCTTGCATATTATAGTTCATCACGAAGCTCTTGTAGCTTGGTGGCAGTGATTGGAGAATTCTGTCAATGACGCAATCATCTGAAAGATTAACTCCCAATTGAATCAAGTGATTATTATACCCAGACATTTTGAGTATATGCTCACTGACAGAACTGTTCTCTTCCATCTTGCAGCTATAGAACTTATTGGAGACTTCATATCTCTCAATCCGGGCATTTGCTTGAAATATTAACTTCAACTCCTGAAACATCTCATATGCTCCATGACGTTCAAAACATCGTTGAAGTCCCGATTCTAAGCCGTAAAGCATGGCACACTGAACTATCGAGTAGTCATCAGCTTTGCTCTGCCAGACGTTCATAACATCTGGTGTTGCTCCAGCAGCAGGCCTGGCACCCAGCGGTGCTTCCAGGACGTAATTCTTTTATGCAGCAATGAGGATAATCCTCAAGTTACGGACCCAGTCCGTGTAATTGCTACCATCATCTTTCAACTTTGCTTTCTCAAGGAACGCATTAAAATTCAACGGAACAACAGCACGAGCCATCTATCTACAATCAACATAAACAAGCAAGATACTATCAGGTACTAAGTTCATGATAAATTTAAGTTCAATTAATCATATTACTTAAGAACTCCCACTTAGATAGACATCCCTCTAATCTTCTAAGTAATCACGTGATCCAAATCAACTAAACCATGTCCGATCATCACGTGAGATGGAGTAGTTTCATCGGTGAACATCATTATGTTGATCATATCTACTATATGATTCACGCTCGACCTTTCGGTCTCCGTGTTCCGAGGCCATATCTGTATATGCTTGGCTTGTCAAGTATAACCTGAGTATTCCGCGTGTGCAACTGTTTTGCACCCGTTGTATTTGAACGTAGAGCCTATCACACCCGATCATCACGTGGTGTCTCAGCACGAAGAACTTTCGCAACGGTGCATACTCAGGGAGAACACTTCTTGATAATTTAGTGAGAGATCATCTTATAATGCTACCGTCAATCAAAGCAAGATAAGATGCATAAAAAGATAAACATCACATGCAATCAATATAAGTGATATGATATGGCCATCATCATCTTGTGCTTGTGATCTCCATCTCCGAAGCACCGTCATGATCACCATCGTCACCGGCGCGACACCTTGATCTCCATCGTAGCATCGTTGTCGTCTTGCCAATCTTATGCTTCCACGACTATCGCTACCGTTTAGTGATAAAGTAAAGCATTACATCGCGATTGCATTGCATACAATAAAGCGACAACCATATGGCTCCTGCCAGTTGCCGATAACTCGGTTACAAAACATGATCATCTCATACAATAAAATTTAGCATCATGTCTTGACCATATCACATCACAACATGCCCTGCAAAAACAAGTTAGACGTCCTCTACTTTGTTGTTGCAAGTTTTACGTGGCTGCTACGGGCTTAAGCAAGAACCAATCTCACCTACGTATCAAAACCACAACGATAGTTTGTCAAATAGACTCCATTTTAACCTTCTCAAGGACCGGGCGTAGCCATACTCGGTTCAACTAAAGTTGGAGAGACAGTCGCCCGCAAGCCATCTATGTGCAAAGCACGTCGAGGGAACCGGTCTCGCGTAAGCGTACGCGTAAGGTTGGTCCGGGTCGTTCGTCCAACAATACTGCTGAACCAAAGTATGACATGCTGGTAGGCAGTATGACTTGTATCGCCCACAACTCACTTGTGTTCTACTCGTGCATATAACATCAAACCATAAAACCTAGGCTCTGATACCACTATTGGCGAACGTAGTAATTTCAAAAATTTCCCTACGCACACGCAAGATCATGGTGATGCATAGCAACAAGGGGAGAGTCTGATCTATGTACCCTTGTAGATTGCAACGGAAGCATTGACACAACGTAGAGGAAGTAGTCGTACGTCTTCTTCCCGATCCGACCGATCCAAGCACCGTTACTCCGGCACCTCCGAGTTCTTAGCACACGTACAGCTCGATGACGATCCCCGGGCTCCGATCCAGCAAAGCTTCGGGGAGGAGTTCCGTCAGCACGACGGCGTCATGACGATCTTGATGTTCTACCGACGTAGGGCTTCGCCTAAGCACTACAACGATATGATCGAGGTGGAATATGGTGGCAGAGGGCACCGCACACGGCTAAGGAACGATCACGTGGATCAACTTATGTGTCTTGGGGTGCCCCTGCCCCCGTATATAAAGGAGCAAGCGGAGGAGGCCGGCCGGCCACGTGTGGCGCGCCAAGGAGGAGTCCTCCTCCTAGTAGGAGTAGGACTCCTACTAGGAGGGGGAAAGAGGTGGAGTGGGAGAAGGAAAGAGGGGCGCCGCCCCCTCCCCTAGTCCAATTTGGACCAGGGAGGAGGTGGCGCGCGGCCCACCTCTGGCAGCCCTTCTCTCTCTCCACTAAAGCCCATAAGGCCCATTACTTCTCCCGGTAGGGTTCCGGTAACCCTCCGGCTCTCCGGTTTTCTCCGAAATCACCCAGAACACTTCCGGTGTCCGAATATAGTCATCCAATATATCAATCTTTATGTCTCGACCATTCTGAGACTCCTCGTCATGTCCGTGATCATATCCGGGACTCCGAACTAACTTCGGTACATCAAAATGCATAAACTCATAATAATTGTCATCATAACGTTAAGCGTGCGGACCCTACGGTTCGAGAACAATGTAGACATGACTGAGACATATCTCCGGTCAATAACCAATAGCGGGACCTGGATGCCCATATTGGCTCCTACATATTCTACGAAGATCTTTATCGGTCAGACCGCATAACAACATACGTTGTTCCCTTTGTCATCGATATGTTACTTGCCCGAGATTCGATCGTCGGTATCCAATACCTAGTTCAATCTCGTTACCGGCAAGTCTCTTTACTCGTTCCGTAATACATCATCTCGCAACTAAATCATTAGTCACAATGCTTGCAAGGCTTATGTGATGTGTATTACCGAGAGGGCCCAGAGATACCTCTCCGACAATCGGAGTGACAAATCCTAATCTTGAAATATGCCAACCCAACATCTACCTTTGGAGACACCTGTAGAGCTCCTTTATAATCACCCAGTTACGTTGTGACGTTTGGTAGCACACAAAGTGTTCCTCCGGTAAACGGGAGTTGCATAATCTCATAGTCATAGGAACATGTATAAGTCATGAAGAAAGCAATAGCAACATACTAAACGATCGGGTGCTAAGCTAATGAAATGGGTCATGTCAATCAGCTCATTCAACTAATGATGTGACCTCGTTAATCAAATAACAACATATTGTTCATGGTTAGGAAACATAACCATCTTTGATTAACGAGCTAGTCTAGTAGAGGCATACTAGTGACACTAAGTTTGTCTATGTATTCACACATGTATTATGTTTCCGGTTAATACAATTCTAGCATGAATAATAAACATTTATCATGATATAAGGAAATAAATAATAACTTTATTATTGCCTCTAGGCCATATTTCCTTCAGTCAGGAGGAAAAGCCACGCCCTACTGGGCCATGAGCGCAATAATCTGCACATAACAGCACTCCCGATTGTTCTAAAAAAACCGCACTCCTGATCATATTGGACTAAGGCCGACAAAAAAATTTCACAAAAAAGCTTATCAGAGCCAGGTTTCAATTCTGGGGCTGTGGGTTATGGGCCCACCACGCTTCCTCTGCATCACTCTGATTTTCTTGTTGAATTGCGACATCAAGGCACATAGCTGCAACTGCTCAGTTAGGGCATCTCCAGTGCCGACCCTCAAATTCCTTCGGTATATGTCTGTTTTTGTGTTCGAACCTAGTCCATGGACATGATACGGGAGAGAGCCATCCAACGCTAATTACAAAGTATCTTGCTCGGAGGTGAAAAAAATAGGTGAGGACCATGCATGGGATGGGCTATTTCTGGTGTAGTCTCCAGTTGAGAGGACAGAGAGACGAGAGAGGGACCATGCATGTGAAAAGAGAGAAAAGAGAGGAGGACCACGTGAAGGCTTTTCTTTGGTTGGTCAAGTGGATGTGCGGACTCCGGTATAGCTCTTCTATGTTTGTCTCCGATTTGCTGGAAAACAGACGTCCGGACCATTTCGCGGACCGATGCAGAATGGATTACAAAAGTGAACAAAAGTGTCCAATCAGACATATACCAGAGTTTTACGGGTATCCCTCGGAGATGCCCTTAGCAAAGCAAGCAAACAAGCAGGGGTTGTGGACGCATACATGCATGGGCGGTCACTCTTATGAATGATGTTTTTTGTCCTAATTATTAGTTCCTCCCGTCCAGGGGACACCACCACCAAAATTGCACTGACCAAACGAGGCGCAAACTAATATAACTTGTTTAGAAATGCACGATCGATGGCTCTCGTTCCCTATAAATAGACCATGGTGCAACGCGCCACATAGATACGCATCTTAGCTATCGTGATCTCACATCACATAGTATATACATCCGCCGAACGGTGCTCACGAGCTAATAGCTAGCAAGATGAGCAAGTCGTCGTGGCCGGAGCTGGTGGGCGTCATGGTGGATTATGCGATGGACCAGATCGAGAAGGACAGGCCTGACCTCGTCGCCGTGCCGTTCTCGCTGGGCACCCCGCTCCCGGGCGGCTACGTGGCCGGGCGCGTCGCCGTCTTCTACCTAGAAGACAACGTAGAAGACGACTTCATGGTCGCCGACATGCCCGTCATCGGCTAGGGCTAGGGCTTGGCTCCCGTACGTGAACCGAATGTAATACATACATACCAGCGTGTACGTACGTACGCTCGTCCCTGCACTGCAGCAGCGCTCGCTGCTGTGACTTACTGTACACGTTATAATGGAAGAATAAAGTGACGTTAATTATGTGTTTGCGCTACGTGATCTCTATGAAAACTGATTACACGGAGTAACAAATTACTCTGCTTCGTCAACATGCGTGTGAAACGAGATACGCATGTACTCGCGTCTACTCCTTTTTGGCAGCATCCACGGCCTCCCCTCCCGGGATAAAAACGGAGTGGAAACTTTTCATTTTTCGGCAGAAAAATGAAAACGGGGAGGAAAAATGCAAGTGAAAATGAAAATCTGCAAAAGAAATCTTTTATGCGGAAACGAAATGGAAACGGGACCATGTTTTCAGGTGTAACATGCGCGAAAACGGAACTTTTCATTTCAGTTAATAAGGAACTTCCCATTTTGAATACGAGCGCATGGTTGTTTTGTAGCCCAACCAAAGACATAATTAGGCCCTACACATAATAAGCAGAATGGCTCAAACGGCCCAATGTCTACAGTACCACTACTACATCGAGCGCGGGAGCATGCGAGCAGAATTCCTAATTCCTAATCCAAAGATGCTAGATTTACGGACGTATTCCCGCAGGATTTCGGTTACGGACGCACGGAAGAGTTGTGGTTGAAGAAGATTAGAGAGGAGAGGTCCCACCAGCGAAAATCAAAGGAGGTTGATTGGCGAGAGAGCAGTCCGTGAAGCCAGTCCGTACTAGAATGCCGTAAGTGTAGCATTTTTGTTCCTAATCTAGCACGTTGTTGTCCTATTTATAATTCTGCCCATCCAGGGAACGCCACCACCAAAACGGCACTGAGCCACTGACTGTTAGCCCGACTATAGCTTCCGAGGATCAGACAGAGCAGAAGAGAAACAACCTAAAACTACAACTTGTGTAAGCTAGCAGAACACACTCATGCATACGCTAACATGGAACTGCTCGTACTACTAATTTGAACATGAAAGTAGCTCGTTGGCTTGCTTTGGAATGAAAATGGCCTGAGTTACAACCGGGGGCGTGAAGCTCCTTATATAGGACAGCCAAACCAATTTAAGCAAAATATCAGCTAGCACTGAGGTAAGCACTTGCGTCACATGCTAGCTTACCAAGTAAGCTACGTTTCTACCACCAACTTAACTTTTCTTAGGAAAGGAGGTCAAACCCCCGATCTTTGCATCAATCGATGCATACAGTCAGCTTTATCAATTATTTCATGAAGGTCTGACAAGAATATACATCAAGTCACCTGAAATCATCACTCGCACCTACAAACTTGATAATGTGGAGTGCTCTCACCATCCATATCTGTAGCCGATGTCATCACTGATCCATCCATATAACGTATCTGAACCGACAACCGGTGCAACAGACCTAAAACATACACCACATGCACACGTTTTAGAAGTCGCCATCATGATGGAACCGATGTCCCTTCTTCAGGAGAGAGATCCGCATCATCCTTGCCAGTCCGGCCACCCGTCGACGCCACCACGGCGCGCAACGATGCCACCGCCCTGCACTCGTCCATCCTGACGCGGAGACTCTGAAAGATCTGTCGTGTGTAGTACCTGCCGAACAGGCATATGACACAGTATAGCATCTGTCGGCCAGGCATGACTTGACATCTCCGCCGAAGCTCCATTCAAGACAAAGTCGCTCCACCTCCTGCCTCTGCCTTCCAGCGCTGCTCCACAAACGATGCTCCCATGAAAGAAACGACGCCGTATTGCCTCCATCGTCTGATCTGGAGGATCGGATCCTAGGGTTTCTCCGGGAGCAGCACGAGTGGGTTGACAGTTACACGGTGATGCCTTCATCAAGGTAACAGCGCAAAACGTCGCCATCGCTTGCCGTCGGCTCGATTCAAGACATGACTTGACATCTTCGCCGAAACTCCGTTCAAGACAAAGTCGCCTGACTTTTTTTATACTAGTGTTTTAGCGGCAGAATATACAAGATAGGCAAATATACTTCAGAAGAAATATTCAAGTGCCACGACCAAAAGATTCAAGGGGGTATTCTAAGTCGGGATATGCACCCACAGGCTCGGCACCAAGCAGCAAGAAAAAAAATGTATGTACCATCCACTGTGACCATAAATTTATTATGTTTCCACTCACAACGCATGAGTTATTGCTGTGTATAATAAGTTTTGCATGTTTCATATGAACAGGGGAATGGTCTAAACTATTTGCTCGTTGAACATGATCAAGGCGGCCGAACGACATCACGTAATAATTTGGAATGTTTCATATGAACAGGGGGCATGTGCTAACCTGTGACTCCTCCGGTGGTTGAACTGTGTTTGGCGTGTGTACTCCGATCACTTCGTGCTGCAGGGTTCGCCACCGGGGCTTGGAATCACGGAGAACCAAGGCTCGCGAACTTTGTTCTGATTTGTGTGTTGTTTATTATTTGTCAGATCACTAAGTGCCAGTTCTTTTGCTAGCTTTTTTGGACTTCCAGAATAAGCTGCCCCTTACCTAGCTTATTCTATAAGCCCAACCAAAATTTTCTTTTTAAAAGCCTATTAGTCAAGTCTTAACTATTAGGCTTCTAAAAAAATAAGTTTGGTTTAGCTTCTAGAATAAGCTAGATAGGGGGCAGCTTATTGCAGCTTATTCTGGAAGCCACCAAAAGAACTGGCCCTAATTGGTGTTGTATATGAAAAGGTTGAAGGATCACTGATTGGTGTTGTACTTGTATATGGAAAGATTGAAGGAAAAGAGGTATAGTTTGATTTGTGATTTGATAATCTGCAAGGAAAAAGTGGAGATGTGTCGTTTGGCTTATTTGTGTATATATGTAGATAAAAAACCAGATGGGGGAGGTGGGGGGAGGCTTCGATCGATGGATGGGGGTACGAGACGAAAGGACGTACCCAGTGCCCCTTTAGGAGTACAGAGATACTAATGCCACAACCAACTCAGTTATGTCTACGCCTTTGATTGTTCATGAGAAAATTAATATTTCTATGTCTAAAAATTGTTAGATTTGTTTTTTAACATAAATAGTTTGATTTGTTGGGATTCCATCGATTGTATTGATGACTAAAACAGTATTGGTAGTTACAACAACTACCAAGACCAAAGTATCTTAACAAGCATAAACCCTAAACCCTTAGAATTTTTGCATTCTTACAATATATAAATATAAAGTGGTAATTCAAAATGGTTCCCGGGATCATGCGGTGAACAGTAAACTAAAAATATAGCAAACAAAATAAAAAAATTTGAAAGTTTTAGGCAACCAAGATGCTCATGTGCGTGCAAATTTTCGTGGTGTTCAGACATCTGAGCCGTTTGAGCCAAAAAGGCAATTTTCGGGTGTGTGACAAACTTTGGAAAAGAACACTATCCGGAGCTGATTTTATTTTTTACTACACAATGTACGTTTTTACAGCACACATGAAACATTTTGTCTGATATACGCTGGATCTTTTTCAAATACATGATGTATATTTTTAAAACATGTTCAAAAAAGATACATGGTAACATTTTTAAATAAATGTTGTACATTTTAATAGGTAATAATCATTTCTTAAACTGCATGATAATTTTTTTAAATTGTACAACTTTTCTGAAAATTTCACAGGCATTTTTTGAAACACACGTTAATGTTTTCTTAAAATGGCACGACATATTATTTAAATGGAAACGAACATTTTTAGCCTATGTGATATTTTAGTATATTGGTTGTAATATCATTTTATATTATGGGACGGAGGGAGTAACATTTTTTATAACACTCATATTTTGTTGAAACACGAGAATATTTCCATCAAAGTTGACGTACATTCTTTTAGTGGCAAGAAACATTTTTTCACATTGCATATATATATTTTAAAAACTTTTGCATGCAATTTTTTTAAATGCAGGAATGTTTTTTCATTGTCACGAACATTTGTTTTTCAAAGTTATCAACATTTTCTAAAACTGCGGTACCAAATTTTTCATACTATGTTGACATTTTTTCATAAATTTGGTAAGTAAATTTAGATTTTGATATATATATATATATATATATATATATATATGCATTGATTTAATTTAAAATATAAACAAAGTAAAAAAGGAGGACAAAAAAATAATTTTGGTTGACATGAGCATATTAGCCCGATCCTACAGGGCCATGCGCGCATTGCGTTTTTTGTATGGGCTGTTGGTTGAATCCTTGCTCCGCTGATAGTCAAGCCTAATAATATTGAACTGAGCCCAACAAAAAAAATCACAAAAGTTTAACTCTGATTTTCTTGTTTAATTTGCTGCTTCACGCTACATATCTCAACTGCTCAGTTAGCTCGAGCAGAGATTGATACCACGAAAAAAGTGTTTACAAGAGATTTTATTGTAATTCTTAGTCATACGAGTTACTTTGTATTTTCTTGGATCTTATGATCAAATCAATGTACCTGTAATTGTTATGAGTATCAATAAAGTTATAGGTGTTTCTCAAAAGAAAAGTTAGCTAGGACGTTCACTCTTATGAGTTTTGTCCTCCTTAATTCCACCCGTCCAGGGAACACCACCACCAAAACGGCACTGACCAAACGAGGCGCAAACTTGTTTAGAAATACACGATAGTTTTCCCTATAAATACACCACGGTGTAACACCCCACTTACTCAGATACGAATCTTAGCTAACTAGTTAGCCACATCGTCTCAGGTAATCACGAGCTAGCTGCCAAGATGAGCAAGTCGTCGTGGCCGGAGCTGGTGGGCGTCATGGCGACGCCGGCGGCGACGCAGATCGCGCACGACAGGCCTGACGTCGCCGTCGAGGTGCTCCCGCCGGGCGCGCCGCTGACGCCCGACTACAACCCCGAGCGCGTTCGCGTCTTCATCGACACCAACGGCATCGTCTCCCAGACCCCCGCCATCGGATAGTGCTGCCCCCTGTGAACGTACGGGATGGAATGTAATACTCGTCACTACGTCAGACGGCGCCCCCGCAGCACTAGTGCGATTATCTGTGCGCGGTATAATAATGGAAGAATAAAGTGACGATATATGTTTGTGCTACGTACGTTATTATTTCCATGAAAACTAGCTATGCATGAAAGAACAGATGATTCTGATTTTTCCGCCGCCGTCGAGATTGTTTTTCCCAACCTCGGTCTTGTTCCGCTGTTCTCGGTGCTCGATCAGGGAGCGTTCTCTGCGACGCCTCCTGGTTCCTGGCGAGGCTATGGAAGGCGGAGGCTCTAGGGTTACCTCAGCAAGGCCCGGTCGATTTTTAGTTGGGTTAGGGTTCGAGATGTCATCAAGCGAGGCTTCAGGATCTGCGGCTGCAGGTCCAAAGGAGATCGATGATGTGGAGAAACTGATGGAAGAATCAGGGCTGCGGGAGGAAGAGGATCTGGAGGAGCCGGTAGCTGACCTGGATTCAGACATGCATGATGCAGAACATAACAAAAAGTGGCCACTAGCTTTGGCTGCGGGGTAGAACACATCATCTGCAGGAATCAGTGTGACGGCCGATGCAGACATGTTGCTGCTGCCTCTCCCTATTGTTCCTCCGAGCCTAAGTGGAAAATAAGACCCTTATAGGCAGTGGCGGAGCGTCAAACAAATATTAGGAGGGGCCAAAACAAGTGCATGACATAAAAAAGGTTAGGGTGATCAGACATGCCAGACGATTAGTAGAGAAATTAGTAAAAATATAAGCATATTATGTAAATTTTCCTCTAGCAAGGGGTGGCCAAGGCCCGGTATTGTCCCCACTATGCTCCGCCACTGCCTATAGGGCCAAGGTGGTTGTGGATGCAAAGAAGACATGGCGGCTAAGAGTGGAGTACAAGGAAAAGGCGAACCAAAGTTGGCGGGACCAGGAGATGGGCGTCGCTGAGCCTAGTGAGTACTTTTTGCTGGAACTGTCATGGCACGGACAAAGTCACGACAGTCCGTGAGCTTTACGATTTCACGGGGAAATTTGCCCATACCCTACTATGCATTATAGAAACACAAATTGAAGGTGCTAGGGTAGTAGCATTAGCTAGTACTCTGGGTTTTGACAGTCGAGGTAACCCTAGCATTATAGAAACACAAATTGAAGGTGCTAGGTAGAAGCGTACTTGTCCATCCCATATGGAACTAAAGGTCAATGAATGCCTGATCAAGATGCATCACACAGAAGAGATATTATGTGGAAGTAAAGGGGGCAGTAATGTTGGTGCTAAAACCGACGGATCTCGGGTAGGGGGTATTCCGAGTTGATGATCTCGGCACAATGGTTAACATGAAGTAAAGGGGGACACGGTTTAACTAGGTTCGGGCCCTCTCGAAGAAGTAAAACCTACGTCCTACTTGTGTTGTATTGATCGTGGATGGGGTACAAAGTACATGATGATCTACCTCGAGATTGTATGAGTGAGTTGTAACCTCTAAAAACCTTGCCTCTATGGACTACACCCGTCGGCTTATATATGCATCAGGGGTATCTAGGATTACAAGTGTCTCGGCTACAACTAAGTGTCTCGGCTACAAATATGCCTTGAAGTGTATGTCAATTCTTCGGAGGGTTCCATGAGTACGCCGAGGGTCGGGACATGCATGGCCCATTCTTTGGTTGTTGGTGGGTCTCGGTCCGGCCCACGACTGGCAGGCCGACATGGTGTTCACCTTCCAATCCCGGACACCGTCACAAAGTGGTGTGCGCCTGAAGCTGGTTGGGTTAAGATGTGTACAAATGGGTCCTATGCAAATGATGGTACGACAGATGCTGGTATGGTATTGAGAGACGTCAAGGGTACCATTATCTTCTCTTCTGCAGACAACTGCAGACAACTCTTCTCGTGTCGTGCTCTTGCATGGAAGGCTTGTCGATTGCTATCCAGAGAGTGACGTACCAACCATAATTGAGATGAATTATGTTGTTGCGGTGAAGTTGATTCGGTCTTGGGAGGTGGACAGAACGGTCTACTCCTCGCTCATCAAGGAAATTATATACCCTATGTCTCTTCGTGAATCATGCATTACTCATGTCAATCATACTTAAAATATGGTTAGTGATAGTCTAGCTAAGTTTGCTTGTTTAAAAGGCAGAACTACGACTTGGATAGGTTCGGGCCCTTTGGTTGCTGTGGAGCTAGCTACGATTGATTGTATGAACATTATGAGTTGAGTAATACATTATTTCACCTGAAAAAAAAGAATCTGCTACCTAAATAGCGAGTGGATAAATTGTGAGTGAAAAACGTTGTGGTAGTAACAAAAAACTGCTTAGGGATTTACTGCTGCCTCAAAAGCAACACGGAAAATCTACTCCTTTTTAAGGGCCTTCATATTTTGTTTTCACCATTGCAGCACAACTTTTTTTAGGCACTGCAGCACAGCTGGAATGAAATAAGTGGATACAGAGAGCGGCTAGCTGGGCGGCTGGGGGCTGCTAGCAAATAGTCCCACATCGCTAACCGAATAGCGCTCACACGGGCATAAGTAGGCACCTTCCCGCGCTCGCACCAGCCGGGCGTGGTCGTTCCCGCCTGTAACTCCAGCTCACGAGGGAGATATGCCTCGGGCTTTACACGAAGAGATGCTACAAGCGGGTCCGCTCCAATGCCCGACCAACTCTTTTTTTTTCAAAAGTAGAAACATAATCATTAATTACAGAGTATTCATTTTTTTTACAAATTTACATTCAGATCCATAGACCACGTAGCGACAACTACAAGCACTGAAGCGGACCCAAGATGCGCCGCCACAATCGCCCCTCCCTCAACATTCGGGTCCATAGACCACGTAGCAACAACTACAAGCATTGGAACGGACCCAAGACGTGCCGCCACCATCGCCCCCCCCCCCCCCCCCCCCTCAACGGTGTCAAGCAAACACCATTGTAGTACATAGTGAGGATGCCGTCAACGGTGTCCACCGGATCAGCGCACCAAAACTGACGACGAAGATAAGCATACATCAAAAGTATCCAACTTGTAGACACACAAACACAGACCAACGAAGACCGAATCATGCGGATCCATTGTAGACAAATGCCGACTGAATCCCGCGAGATCCGCCGAAACAAACCTCACATGTCATCCGACGACACTAGAAGTATCATCGAAACAGAGCGGGGGGTAGTTGGGGAGGACGTTAGTCCATCTTCATGGAGCCGACTCGTCTCTCTAAGAAGGAGACAAATCCAAACAAACTTCAGAAAAACTTCTAAAAACGAAGCACTCCCGCCGGCAAGGGCCGAGATCCACCGCGCCTCCATGACCCTAAGGGCACAGGAGACAAGTTAGACCGACGGTGGCGTCGACGGAACGCAGGGGAAAACCTAATCACGGGGTGTCCTTGCAGTCGAGTATTAACCTTGAAATAAGAGTAAAATGTGCTACTAATCCATTGTCTCAAAGTGATTGCATGCTTTATACCAACAAGTCGAGGAGTGATGAATTTAGGCCATAAAGTTGTTGGTTTGATCAAATAAGACCAAAATTGACTCGAGAGAAAAAAAATCTGCCACTTGGTTGCCACATTAGCATGAAGTTTTCATCTAAGAGTATATTTGCTGGCCTAACATCGCAATGCAGGATTTTATAAGCTAGACCACCTACTGATGTCGTAGCAATACTTAAACACACATCCAAATTGAGAGGCACAACCTTGTTGTTGCTATGAAGTATATCATCAAGGTTACGTTTGGGGAGAAAATTCATAGACAAGCATCGAGGTATCAACTTCTAGCCAACAACCTATGAGCATGATGATGTTCTTCTGGATGACTTGAGATTGGATGATGACTTCATTGGCAATTTGTTCATTCTCTAGCTTTGATTGGTGTCTTCACTGCAACCAACTTATTATCAAGAAGGCCCTTGTAGACTTCACCAAAGTAATCATTCCAGTTATGTTTTTACTCTTCAACATTGGCTTAAGTTCCTCCTTTTTTAAAGCTTTGTCATGTTTGCCTTCCTTTTGGTAAAACTCTCTGATCTTTTTTTTTCTACAAAGACTAGCGAGAAAAGGCAGAATTGCCATGACAAAGAAACCGCCTATAACACCCGCATGAAGAACACTCTTTTTAAGTGAAGTCGTAAATGAACATTCATTCTCTACTATTTATATAAAAGCAAGACACGGGTGATCGATGACAAAACCCATCAACTAGAGTGAAGGTGCTAACTACCCTCGAAAAAGAGTGAAGGTGCTAATAAATAACATTTTGGAAATTGTCCTTAGTTTGCGATATGGAAGTAGTATAAATTGGATGTCCCTTTTTTTGGCATGGGTCTAGTCAATATTTTTCACGTGGTGGATCCTCGTTTGATCCAAATGGTGCAGATCGTTTTGTATGCCTTTGTTCGATAGAAACAAGTACTAAAGCGGGCCACATGAACTAATAAGCACTTAATATGGTAGAGAATAGAATTTTAGTTCTTTTTGTTTATTGCATTCCCTTTTTAGTGTTTGGATGATAACAACAAAAGCACATATTTCTTCATTCAATGAGTACTGTTAGTAATGGCTTATTACAAGCTCACATGTCAGTTGAAAATAACTGCTGACTCGGCACATTCCCTTTTATCATGCTCGTGAATTTGAAAAACTGGTAGCGCAATAAAAAATGCTCACAGAATTAAAAAATGTTTGCGAATTTCAAAATGGTTCCCCAATTCCAAACAAAGTTCATTGATTCAAAACAATATTCGCCAATTAAAAATATTCAAAAAGTTCCATGAATTACAAAAAAAAATGTTTTTTTAAATATGTTTGTGTGTTCCAAAAATTGTTCAAATTCAAAAAATGTTACTCGATTCAAAAAGTGTTCACAAGTTTCAAAGAAATTCATATTTTAAAAAAATGTTCGCAATTGTTTTAAAAATGATCACGGATTCAAAAAATATCAATGATTTCAAAAAAAAGCCACGAGTTTGTAAAAAAAAAGTTTCCTAATTTTAAAATTGTTTACGATTCCAACAAATGATCACGTTCTCAAAGAAATGTTTGTAAATTTTAAAAAATTGTTTATGATTCTAAAAAATGCTCATGCATTTGTAAGATGTTCACAAAATGGAAAGTATAATAAAAATGCAAGAAAATTGGAAAGTAAAAATAAAAAAAAGAACATAAAAAAGTAAAACGGAAAAACCGTGATTTTTTAAAAATGTACCAGTGCATACATCATCATCTCCCCAGCTAATAGCATGTGTCACAATCCTATTTATCGATTCAGGCTGAAAGAAACAAACAAAAATCAAACGGATCTATGAATATGCAATCTTAGATGCACAAGATGAGAAGTAATATAACAATGTATGCCTCTTTATGTTTTGAGGGGAATACACCGGATAATTAATTCAACCTTTTTATAATATACTCCAGTGATCTAAAAGGTCTTATATTTATATTTGTTTACTGGGGGGAGTATATTTTTCAGTACAAGATGCTCTAGCCTCTAAGTCAAACTAAGCAGAAAAAATGGGCGACCGACAAAATATGGGCCCAGCGAAAATGGAGAAGCCCAACCGCTCTGTTTTCAATGGATGAAAAGGCCAATCAGAATTTATCAGGTGGACGTAAAAGAAAGGGACCAACAGGTTAAAAAATCACAAAAAAAAATTATCAGAGCCAGGTTTCGATCCTAGGACCTGTGGGTTATGGGCCCACCACGCTTCCGCTGCACCACTCTGATTTTCTTGTTACATGATGATGATTAAATAGCTTGTGATGCTAATGATTATGATGATGATTAAATAGCTTGTGCTGGTGGATTAGATTCAAGTGGAGGCAACATGTGGTGCACATCGAAAGTACTACTAGTCCAAACTAGATCAAGTTTGGATTAGTAGTATACTTTTGACATGCACCACATACTGCCTCCACTTGAACCTAATCCACCTTCATTTCACAAACTGTTATGGACATAATGATGTAAACCTCATAACTAATATTGTACCAATATTTGTACGATGGCGCATAAATACACTAAAAATAAAAAAATAAAAAAACAATACTAGTAGCGATGGAAAGAAAACACGCTGCCAGTAGTTACATTAGCAGCAGCGTGGGAGTGAACAAGCGCTGCAGCTATTTGTCCTAGCAGTAGCGCGTGCGGCACGCGTTACTGCTAAGCAATAGCTGTAGCGCCTTATTAGTAGCGCGCCTACCCATGCTACTAGTGAGCATAAAACCAGCGCTACTACTAGGGTTTTCCCTAGTAGTGTTCTGATACAGAGGCCGGGGAATCCCTCTTTTTCGAAAAAAAAACAACCACAAGTACTTCAATAACTGACATCTTGTTAAAAACTGCAGTGTGGTTCCATTTTAACTACTACAATAACTGACTGCACATTTTCTTTAAAAAAAAACTAGCCGTACGATTTTAACAATTCCCATTTGATTGGACCACTGGCAATTCTTCCATATCGCCTTTCTTTTTATTTGTTCTTTCAGTTGAACAATATTTTGTTAATTATAATTTAACAACCACTCTTCTAAGAATGATGTTGGACTAATAACCATCCAAATACAAATTATGTTGTATTACTATTACGCTTCTGCTTCGGTACACCCCCCCTTAAACACATCAACGATTGAGATTATCCCATACCCCTTCATAATAAAGGACAAGATGGTCTTTTTTGAAAGTACGTCGCGAGAACTCGTTCGTATAAGAATTGCACCTCACGACTGGGCCGGCCCATTAAGCAATGTCCCTCCTACCACGTTCAATATAAGTGATGTAAAAATACTGATAAAAAGATGACCTCGTGAGGACTTGAAGTCAAGACCTCCCACCTAAAGACAAGCGCTGCTAACCACTTCATTCCACCAGAATTCATGGTAATGTCTAGCGCCATATATATTAGAAAACACAAGAGCGTTAATATATAAGAAATATTTTCTGAAAAAATCGAAACTTTTCCAAACATCTTCAGAAACATGTTGTGGTTTTATTTTCGGTTTTTGTTTGTCTCGTTTTCCTTCTATTTTTTATTTTTATCTTTTTCATTTTATTTTCTTTATTAAAAAATTAAACTATTTTTAAATCATCAACCTTTTTCTTAAAACCGTGCACTTTTCAAATTCATGAATATTTTCATAAATTCACGAACTTTGTTTTCAAATGTGTGAACTTTTTTCAATCCATGAACCCTTTTTAAATTTTACGAACATTTGTCAAAGCCTGCAATTTCTTTTTCAAATTCGTGAAAATGTGTTTTAAAAATTTATGAAATTTTCTTAAATTCGCGAACGATTGTGTTGGCCCAACAGGAACCGGATGGGAGCGATGTCGTCGCCTAGTTGAACCAAGGCTGGGAATATTTTATGATTTTCTCTTTTTTCATTTTCTTTTATTTTTTCATTAATTCATTTTTGAAATTTACTATTCTTTTTGAAACCTGTTAAAAATTGAAATATTTTTGGAATGCCATAAACTGTTGTTGTTTTCAAATATTGTTTACAGTTTTGGAAACTATTTGGGAATTTGAAAAGACTGTTCCTCTTTTCGAAATTTTTTGTTCACAAATTTAACAAATGTTTGCATTTAAAAAATTTGATATTTTTTCAAAAAACCATGTGGTTTGCAATTTGTGTACAACATCAATTGTTAGGAATTCGTTCACAATTTTGGAGAAAGTGTTCAAGTTTGTAAAATTTTCGTATACAATTTTAATTTCTAAAATTGTTGACAAATTTTCAAGAAATTGTTTGGATATAAGAAAAGGTTCATGTTGATTGATAATGACGGAAATTGCAAATAACATAGGCATTCAAATTAGAGAGTACTACATGCTCACACAAGCACCCGTCTCGCCTAGTCTAGCACACTCCTAAAAATAGTAATTTTTTTGGACCATGGATAAATGACACCAACTTTTACCAGCATGTGGGCATGCCCAAGGTAGTCCCCAACGCAAAATTTGAACAAATTTAGACACCCGAACGCATGTTGCGTCACGTGCGGGTAGTATTTTAGGGGTTCTCACTGGAAAACCATAGAAAATGCATATAATATCAGAAAGCAATGAAACATATCATGCATGTCTTCCATCGAGATGCTAGTGTGTGGATTTTTTTTGGCTCCATTTGATTAATGTGACAAAAAATTGGTTTGAGACTTACACTACCGACAAACCCGAACGGTCCCGATTGAACATTGTGTAGGTCCTGTCGTGCATGAAATGACATCAATTTTTGCCAGCATTTGGGCATGCCCATTGAGGGCCTCCATGCAAAATTTGAAACAATTCGGACACCAAATGCATGTTGCATCACGTGCGGGTAGTATTATAGGGTTTTTTTCACTCGGAGAACTCTAGAAAATGCATATAATGTCAGAAATCAACAAATCCTGGCATGCATGCTTCCATGGTGATGCTAGTGTGTGGATTTTTTGGGTTCCATTTGGTTAATGTGAAAAAAATACTGGTTCAAGACTTACCCTACCGGCAAACCCAAACGATCCAGATCAAACATGGTGTAGGTCATGTCGTGCAGGAAATGACACCAAATTTTGCCAGCGTGTGGGCATGCACATGGAAGGCCTCAATGCAAAAATAAATTCGGACACCAAACACACGTTGCGTCACATGCGGGCAATATTTTAGGGCTTTATCACGGGGAAAACCATAGAAAATGCATAGAATGTCAGAAAGCAATGAAACTTGGCATGCATGCCTTCCATGGTGATGCCAATGTGTGGAAATAAATTGATTCCATTTTATGGACCTGAAAAAAACTGCTTTGAGACTTGTCATGCCAGCAAACCTGAACGAACCCGGTTGAACATGGTGTAGGTTTTGTCGTGCATGAAATGGCACCAAATGTTGCCAGTGTATGGTCATGCCCAAGGTAGTCACCCACGCAAAACTTGAATGAATTCGAACACCGAACACATGTTGCGTCATGTGCGGCCAGTATTTTAGGGGTTTCAGTGGGAAAACCCTAGAGACTGCATATAATGTGAGAAAGCAAAAAACATGGCATGCATGCCTTCCATGGTGATGCCAGTTTGTGGATTTTTTTCTCTCCATTTGGTCCTTGTGGCCCAGACTAGCCACCACACTCCAGCTACGTCGGTTCAATCTCATCATTGTCGCTCCGATCTAATCGACGCTACTCCTTGAAGACATCCATCTTTGGACGGTGCTCATGTTCTAGTAGGGGCTTCGTCCTGTTGTGCTTCGTTGTTTATGTCTTGTTGTATGGTAGCAAAGTCTAATATATATTGGAAGAAAATTTTGTTTTCTTTGGAAGAAAATTATGATGTCATTTATAAGCAAAATATTGATGGAAGCATACATCAATCAGAAAGTTGGCCATTGAAAAAAAATTCAACATCATAGGAAGCATATGCTCATTTTGTTTAAAGCAGATGTATTCGTTGGTCGCACATGTATGCTACACCATCTTACTAATTTTTTATGGTACATGTCTCTATTTTGCTTCCTGCCCAAAAGAATGAAGCTTTCGGTTACACAATAACCAAGAGGTGTAGGTTTTGACGAAACATTTATGCTTCCTACACAATTCAAGTGCTCAACAGAGTTCCGGTTAGACACTAATCATACTTCAAACAACAACACATTAGGCTTCCTATGCACCCAAATAATGAACCTCTTACACACTAATCATGTATGCTTCCACCATTACTGCATGCTGTTTCAAGGAATTACATGTTGTCTACAACCCAATGTTTCAGTATAGACGTCCTAGTTTCAATCGGGAATATATACACTTGTTTTTTTAGTTGAGAATATATACATTTGGAACGAATTTTTGGAGTACCTTTATTTTGGAAGTAGATTTTTCTGAATAATATATTTCCATTCCATGTGCTTCTATCGAAAAAAAAATGTTTCCATGGCGTTTGCGTTGCTGAGAAAAAACATCCAGAAGCAATTGATTTTCTTTATTTGTTTATTTATCGGAAGCAAATCTGTTCCATGAAAAAAACTCAGAAGCAAATACTCCCTCCATTCCTGAATATAGGGTGTATAGTTTTTGGCACGGAAATTAAAGAACGCACATGGAGGGAAAATTTCACAAGTTTTGGGTGAGATAACTCCTGACTAATTGACATGAGTAAATAGAGGAGCTTGTCTGATATAAGGAAATGTAATCAAATCCCTATGAAATATATCCAAACGAGTGGTGCAACGCAATGCACCTTATATTCTGGGATTTTTCTTAAAAATCTATACACCTTATATCAAGGAACGGAGGGAGTATGTAATATTTGGGAAGCATTATTTTTTGTGTTTGTTTGTTGGAAGCAATCACAACCAACCAAAACAATTAGCGTAATTTCTGGGAACCAGTTACTAGTTTGTTACTACTCCATGGAGAGATTAGCGGGAGGAGATGCTATATACATGGGAGTGATTACTAGAAGCACTGATTTAGGAAGGAAAAATTCAGCGCGTAACCATCGTGTCAGATCAGACGAAATGTTAATCCAGCGGCCACCCAGACGAAGGTACTAATAGCGCAGTCATACGAGAATTTGTCACAACATCTAAGTTGATCTAGTGGTACAGCGGTACAAATGATTGACGGAGGTCTCGTGTTCGACGCTTGCTTATTGCATATTTTTTGAACATTATTATTACATAAGAGAAATACAAGGTGTAAGTGGGCCGGCCCATGGCGAGGGGGCAGTTGACGTATTTCGTAGACGAGCCATCGTACATACGAAAGTGAGTACGATTGTAAAAGTCCATATTACCCTTTATACGTTTTCTGAAGGGGGGTGTACCGAAGCGGGCCTCTATTATTATTTTGCCGAGAAATTATGCTCTATTGAGTCTACTGGACTAGCTAAAACATGGTTTATTTTTCAGTTTTGCTAATTTTCAGTCGACTCATTTTGATTATTTGTGATGTGCACTGGATTAGTATGATAATCATTGGTCACAACGGACATTGCTTTGCCTGGATAATATTTTTACTGAACAACTGAATGCAGTACATGCAATTCAAGTTTTTGCATAATAATGCTCTGTCTATGCCATTGATTTTGTGATAGCAAATTTTTAATCCGTCGTCCTCTGCCACCAATCACCCATGGTCGTTTGACCGAGCATTCTGGGTTCTACTTCCTGTTGATTTCGTTTAGCATTTTGGTACAATTCCAATTAATAAATTAGATTTTATGTGTCTGAATGCTTTAGTTTCGTAAGTGTTATTCACTAAGTTTCCATGTGTTCGGCCTTTCGTCTCAGATATAACGCTGGAAATGGAAGGACTAATCCCTCGGTTGTTTATGAGATACTCCGTATGTGCAATAGCAAGGGCTCTTATCTTTTTTAGCATGACTCTGCTGAAGCTTCATTTTTGTAGGGTCGTGTTTTGGTCTTCTGGCTTCTTCTCTGTTCAGCGATGCATGAGCAGCTTGCTCTTTGTCAGGAAGCTAGTGAGGTAAGGCCTCTCAGGTTCCATCTGGTCGGATTGGGGATGGTTGTCTAGCCCCTTTCATTGCCTCTGCCTGCTTCTTCTGGGTATGATCGGTGACTTCCGGGGCGATGCATCAACGACGTTAGTCTGACTCCAAGGGTGTTCGTACAATATAGAGGTGGCATCGAGATTTGCTCACGACGCGCTGCTGACGAGTGTGGGACTAAGACGTCATCGATATAGAAAAAGGACTTGTGTGATATTTTTGTTTATGTAAGGAGGCTCTTGTAAAGGTTGGATAATTTTAAATATGGCCCTGGGCTTCTCCGGGAAAAATGGTATAAAGAAACCAAATGATAGGAGGAAAACCGGAACTATGAACCACATTGGTCTTTCTATTCTGATGGTTAGAACGGACCTCCTCAAAGAGCAAACTGGGAAATGACCTTTTCATTCTTATTTTTTGAAAGCTATCATGGCGCATGTTATTACTATAATAATGCAATGTAGATACATCCACAAGTACACCACAAATTACGCTAGGGTGTTCATCGAACCATTGACATTTAGTTTCCTTTCTAAAAATATTCTTAGCTATTTCGTGTCTTGTGTATGCAATGAACCTTCTTAAAAAGTAAACCTTCTTAAAAGGTAAACCAGAGACTGATAATGCCATTGGATAAATGCGTGACATAAAAATTACTCCCTCTGACAGGTTTTTTGGATCGGAGGGAGTACTACATAGAGTAAGCCTCCTTTTGTTTTTGTGTTTGAGGGGAATAAACTGGATGACCTAAGACAAACTTTTATTTTTATTTTATTTTTGGATGAGAAAAAGATGATACTCCCTCCGTCCGAAAAACTTGTCATCAAAATTGATAAAAAAGAATATATCTAGAACTAATATACGTCTAGATACATCCCCTTTTATTCATTTTGATGACAAGTATTTCCGGACGGAGGGAGTATAAGACAAGGTAAGAGGGGTCCCGCAAAAAAATGGTAAGAAGGGGAAATGAGTGACCGAGCAAAATATGGGCCTTAGAAAATGAAGAAACCTGGTTTTTTTTTAGTTAATGAAGAAGGCAACAGGCACAATCAGAATTTATTATGAGATGGAGGTATACGAAAAGGACCCAACAAAATGACAAAGCCCAACTAGATACAACCGGGTCCAGCAGAAGAAAGAAAACACAATCAGAGATGGACGAATAAGAAAAGGGCCCAACAAAATGACAGAGCCCAACCAAATAATTATCAGAGCCAGGTTTCGATCCTGGGACCTGTGGGTTATGGGCCCACCACGCTTCCGCTGCGCCACTCTGATGTTTTTGTATATTTTTAAACGGAGGTAGTATATACAAGTACCTGCTTTCATGGACGACGAGGGTCGCCCTTATGATGGTTTTGTCCTACTTCCTCCATCAACGGGCAACAAATCATTATTATTATGAGAAGAAATAATAATAGCATTAGCATCCCCGTGAAAGAAGTCCAGTAATTATCCAAAAAATATCCCATCGTTGCGCCAATGTCAGGCTCTGCAGAAAAAAAATGGACAAACTCGAGACGATTCATCCACATTGCCCAGCAATAAAAGTAACGAGTTGATTTTATAATCCACCCCATGTGTACTACCCGCTGCATCAACTACGATTAACAAATTGAAGGAAATTTTTTAGAGATTTCAATGAAATTTAGAAAACAGGATCATCATTGAAAGGCAATGGAGAATGTGATAAGTTGGAAATATATATAATAATAAATGATTTTGAATCCGATGTGTTTTTCTAGAATATATATCTTGGACTAACAAGCATCATTAAAATTTCTAGAAATATATGTTTTTCTTACTTATCACATTTTCTTGTTTCCCCTTACTTTTCAAGTCTGTCTTGACTGGGCTGCTAGGTGTGCTTGTTCAAAATTTAAACTACTAAAACCATAACAGTCATTGTAGAATGGAGGGAGTATTAGGTTTGGCAGGCCGGACTTAAATCTTAAAATAAATAATCTAATAATACTCCGATTTACTCTGCTATTAGGTTTGGGAGTATTCAACAGACAACTAATCAGGCTGCATCTTCTCAACAAGGAAAATTAATCAAGTTGCAAGAAATGCATTTTATTCAGTCCAGAATTTGAGAGAATATCTAACAATTGATTAACACCATTCATAACAACTTTTCAAAAAATAACACACCCACAACCTAAAACACCCTTAAATATCAACTTCTGAGGGGAGGCGGCAACTAGTATCAAAAATTCAAAATGTGGTTCGCACAACTAGCGTTGCCGAGACAAAAAGAACCAGCACTTCCACTGCTCCATGAATTCAAGAAACAGACCGATGGCATGTATAAGAACAGACGTGCCGAACAACACATCAGAGGTCAACTTATTCATTGTCAACTAGAGCAAATGTCTTGAAAGATTTCGTATGGATGACACAAACACAACAGAGGCTGGTCGGGCAGACGAGATCACAGATTCTTCAGTATGGAACCCCACGCCACGGCTGTTCTTCAGTACAGATCCAGCTACTACTCTCTGGCTCCAGGCCCGGGAAGAAAGACGGACCCTGCTGCAAACGGAAACTCGTACTACGCTGAAGCACCAGCCTCCTCCTCCTCTTTCCTTTTGCGAGCCCACTTGGGGCTGACCTCGATAAGCCGGTGCGGCATGAGCTGCTTCTCCTTCCGGGTGAGCTTCTTGTAGTTCATGACCCTGAGTTTCGCAATCTTGGCTTCCTCCTCGGCTGTGGCTTCTCTGACCACCACCGTCAGCCTGCACCTAGGTCTCTCCCTGACACCACACCTCCCTTTGGCGTGGTAAGACAACCTCTTAAGATAAAGTCCTTTTCCCACAAAAGCCTCTTCTGCAGTGTCAAGAAGGAGGGAGATGAGATCTAATTTATTGCAGATGTTGACGTAAATGTGAGCAGCTTTGTGGCAATCTTACCCACAATAAGTTTATCTGCATCCAGTCCATGGTTGTGAGCTGCGTTCGCACGAGCAGAATGGATCACCTACAGCAATTGATAGGAAGAAATTTTTATTTAAAAACATCAATGGTCAGTCTGGACCTATCGCAGAAAGTAGAGTTACTTGAGTAGGTAACATTATTTTTTTTGCTGATTGCCGAACCTGGTACAATGTTTTCGCAGCCCTTTTAACCGTCACTTGCAACTGTAAAAGGGCATCTTCCACGCGCATTCCTCGAACCAGCTTGGCTACCAGATTTACCTTCTTGGGGCTCTAAAACAACCAGGAACATTAAGATCAATTGGAGAAACAAATATCTCTTGATGGTACTAGCAATATATTATGAGCAGTACACCAGTTCATGAAGTCTGCTGGGCAGCCTTAGTCTCTCTACATGCTCATTATTATATTCCAGCGAAGTAAGATAAGCAAATGTTTTCCAGCCAACATATAAATTCAGCAATGAATAACCAGTTGATAAAGTCTGCTGGGCAGCCTTAGTCTCTCTACGTGCCCATCATTGTATTGCAGCTAAGTGAGGTAAGCAAATGTTTTCCAACTAATATATGAATTTAGTGATGAATAACCAGCTGATAAAGTATGCTGCACAGCCTTAATCTCTCTACGTGCTCACCATTGTATTCCAGTGAAGTGAGATAAGAAAATGTTAAGCAACCGATGTACAAAATTTAGTGATGGATAGAAGCTACAAACACATTTTAAATTGACATGAAGAAACAATTGCAGCTTCTGCTAAGGGCAGACATGTACTAGAAGCTTTCTACTTTCATCATTATGACTAACAGTAGGCTAAGTAGCCATTGCAGATCTCAGGAACACATATTTAACAATTGTAGATGAGGTGCATAAAAAGCTTCATGGGCCTAAGCAATTTTCAGTAAGTTTCATGGAAATGACATGTATTTCAACAAAACTACATGTTGAAGGGAAGCTTCCAGAAAACTGCATACTTGACAATTGACATGGCTGTCACAGAGCTACACAACACATGTGCTTAATCAAGCGTTTTAGGATATCTCTGAGGAATATAACTAACTACTACAACTGAGTTACTGAATTGATGTTTACCTGCTTGATGTCCTTCTTGATGGCCTGGACTTTCGTCCGCTTCACCACTGCTCCCTTGTTGTCGGTCCCTTCCGCAGCCCCCAACGGCGACGACAACGGGGAAGAAACAGGGACCATGGCATCATCATCAGCAAGCAGGCTCCTCGTGGTCGATATCCCCTGCAAAGAAACAACCAGCGGCGAACGCACAATTTCAGCCATCACCAAATTTCAGCAACCAGTATGAAACGTAGCACCGCGGATCGTGTGTAAGAAACTGGGGCAGGAGAGGGGTGGCACCTACAGCATTGCGGATCAGCTGATGGAAGGATTGGGGGGCGACGGCCGCCGGGCGCAGCATGTCCATCAGCGCCGCCGGGGCGCCGCCGCGCGGGAAGGAAGAAGGGGCGGAGGATAGGTGGCGGGAGAGGAGGAAGCGGGCGGAGGTGGAGGCCGAGGGGGAGAGCAGCCTGCGCGCCATGGCGGCGGCGGCTGCGGCGGCGGCCATTGGCGGCGGCGCAACCCTAGCGGGAGGAAGGGAGAAATGGGGATCGAGCCGAGACGAAGAGCCGTGTGGCCCACTAGGGGTTTAGATATGGGTTTTAAGTTTTTGTTTTCTCTCCCTCTGTGTGGTTGGGTTGGGCTCGATGTTAAATGGGCTTTCTCACGGCCCACCAAAGTCCATATTGAGTTCATCTTTCGTTGTTTTTAGTATGGTTTATTTATTGGCTCATCTTCTTTTCAAAGAAAAAAGAGAGAGTACCCCTTCGTCCGAAAAAGCTTGTCCCAAACTTGTCTCTCGAATGGATGTATCTAGCGCTAACTTGTTGCCAGATACATCCATTTGAGGGACAAGCTTTTTCGGACGGAGGGAGTATGATTTATCGGCAAACCCTAGTTGACACCCGCGGCTGAGACAGAGTCAGCATAGTTCCAGAGTTCGTGTGTGGTTACTCTGTCTCGTCCGCTGAAAGCTACGTATTTTTTCATTTTTTTTCTTCTATGGTTTTGTTTTTGTTTTCTGTGTGGCTTTATTTTTATTTTTTGTTTTATTTACATTTTATTTATTATTTTGTTTTTATCTTTTCTTGAGGTTTGATTTTTTCCTGGTTTTCTTCCGGTTTTTATTTTCACTTTTTCCTTTTTATATAGTTTATGTACTACAAACTTTTCTAACATAAGCCAACATTTTTTTAATACACACTGAACATTTTTTAGATATACGGTAACCATTTTTTAATACACACTGAACATTTTTTAATACAAGATGAACAATCTTTATATGCATAAACTTTTTTTAATATACTGTGAACTTTTATTCCTATTACATACTGAACTTTTTAAAAATATACACCAAAAATTTATTAATATTGTTGTATTTAACAAAGTAGGTTTTTTCTGCAAAAAAGTAGTTTTTTTAGATCCCTTTGAAGAAGTCCAACGGTCGGTTTTTCGAAGAAAAATCCCCAACTAGAAGAGAAGAGAAGAAAAATAAATCAGACCCGTGTAAATGAGCACCCTGGAGTGGGTTGGGCCATTACTGGCTCGGTTCAAGTATCGCCACCTATGACGACAATGAGGGTCCATTAGAGGTCTCTAGTTTATCTGCGGATGGCAATGAGGCCGGGCTGGACGGGCAAACCTCTTTCAAATCTATGACCATATCCATGTCCATCCATTTCCCATTTTCCACGACAATATTCACGGGTCACAGCTTCTGCTTGTGTATTGTCCGTCGGGCATCCACAATACAAACAAGAACCACAACGGTATGACAACAATAACAATATTGAAAGTCGGCACATATTACAATACATATATTTAGCCTTGCATACATCACAAGCACGACATGTATTCACCTTTGGGCCATTGGGCTTCGGGACTACCTATATGACCCGGGTCACTTTCATGCGGGCCCACCTATCAAATGTGTACCCAATGGGTCCTTGAGGCTAATTCTAATCCATGTCCCATGAGTTTTCGGGTATCAACCTACAAAAATCCAACCGTTGAATTATGATTGGACTTCAAGTTGTAATTAGTGTGGACCGGGTATGGCTACTGCAATATGTTGTATCCTAGGCCACTTATATCATAGAGGCGCCACACATTATACATAGAATAAAAATATTAATTAATTAGCTGGGTTTTAGTGAGAGAGGAGGCTAAATAGATGTGTGTATTAATTTAAAGTTTGAGATATCCTTAACATAGTAACTTAACTAGAAAGAGATCGAATAGATAAAATGTTATGGGCTAAACTTGAAGATTTGCTTTGCAATCAGGGAGAGGAATGTTGCAAAAAAATGTGTTATATATACATAAATCGTTAAACATAAACATAATTATCTAAACTAAGATTGCTTGGTTCAATTAAAGCATCTTAATCATAAAACACTCTCAAAACAAGCAATCAACCAATACTTCATGCATTGTGCAAATTAACAGTCTCAAAACAAGGGATCAGAAAGCTAGTCAATCATGCACACAAAGTACCGATTGGATCTTGAACAAGAACAATATTAGCATAAACATTTCCTAAAGATAACATCAATGGAAATCCAAAAAAATATAAGGTTTAGTATTTTCCTCTAGCTACTAAGATGTTTCGGTTTTCTATTCGACTCAATCTCAAGCCTAGAAGCATGTACATGAAGGAAATATGCCCTAGAGGCAATAATAAAGTTATTATTTATTTCCTTATATCATGATAAATGTTTATTATTCATGCTAGAATTGTATTAACCGAAAACATAATACATGTGTGAATACATAGACCAACAAAGTGTCACTAGTATGCCTCTACTTGACTAGCTCGTTAATCAAAGATGGTTATATTTCCTAACCATGAACAAAGAGTTGTTATTTGATTAACGAGGTCACATCATTAGTTGAATGATCTGATTGACATGACCCATTCCATTAGCTTAGCACCCGATCGTTTAGTATGTTGCTATTGCTTTCTTCATGACTTATACATGTTCCTATAACTATGAGATTATGCAACTCCCGTTTACCGGAGGAACACTTTGGGTACTACCAAACGTCACAACGTAACTGGGTGATTATAAAGGAGTACTACAGGTGTCTCCAATGGTGGATGTTGGGTTGGCGTATTTCGAGATTAGGGTTTGTCACTCCGATCGTCGGAGAGGTATCTCTGGGCCCTCTCGGTAATACACATCACATAAGCCTTGCAAGCATAATAACTAAGATGTTAGTTATGAGATGATGTATTACGGAACGAGTAAAGAGACTTGCCAGTAACGAGATTGAACTAGGTATTGGATACCGACGATCGAATCTCGGGCAAGTAACATACCGATGACAAAGGGAACAACGTATGTTGTTATGCGGTCTGACCGATAAAGATCTTCGTAGAATATGTAGGAACCAATATGGGCATCCAGGTCCCGCTATTGGTTATTGACCGGAGACATGTCTCGGTCATGTCTACATTGTTCTCGAACCGTAGGGTCCGCACGCTTAACGTTACGATGACAGTTATTATGAGTTTATGCATTTTGATGTACCGAAGGTTGTTCTGAGTCCCGGATGTGATCACGGACATGACGAGGAGTCTCAAAATGGTCGAGACATAAAGATTGATATATTGGAAGCCTATGTTTGGACACCGGAAGTGTTCCGGGTGAAATCGGGATTTTACCGGAATACCGGGAGGGTTACCGGAACCCCCCGGGAGGCAAATGGGCCTATTGGGCCTTAGTGGAAAAGTGAAAAGGGGCTGCCCACAAGGGCTGCGCGCCTTCCCCCCTTCCCTAGTCCTATTAGGACTAGGAGAAGGGGCCGGCCCCCCTCTCTTCTCTCTTCTCTTTGGAGAGTCCTATTAGGAATAGGATTGGGGGGGGGGAGTCCTACTCCCGGTAGGAGTAGGACTCCTCCTGCGCCTCTCTTCCTAGCCGGCCGAACCCCTCCCCCTGCTCCTTTATATACGGGGGCAGGGGGCACCCCATAGACACACAAGTTGATCATTGTTGATCGTTCCTTAGCCGTGTGCGGTGCCCCCTGCCACCAAATTCCACCTCGGTCATATCGTTGTAGAGCTTAGGCGAAGCCCTGCGTCGGTAGTACATCAAGATCGTCACCACGCCGTTGTGCTGACGGAACTCTTCCTCGACGCTTTGCTGGATCGGAGCCCGAGGAACGTCATCGAGCTGAACGTGTGCTAAGAACTCGGAGGTGCCGGAGTAACGGTGCTTGGATCGGTCGGATCGGGAAGAAGACGTACGACTACTTCCTCTACGTTGTGAGATCGCTTCCGCAGTCGGTCTGCGTTGGTACGTAGACAATACTCTCCCCCTCGTTGCTATGCATCACCATGATCTTGCGTGTGCGTAGGAAAATTTTCGAAATTACTACGTTCCCCAACAGTGGCATCCGAGCCTAGGTTTTATGATTTGATGTTATTTGCACGAGTAGAACACAAGTGAGTTGTGGGCGATACAAGTCATACTGCCTACCAGCATGTCATAATTTGGTTCGGCGGTATTGTTGGACGAGACGATCCGGACCAACCTTACGCGTACTCTTACGCGAGACCGGTTCCCTCGACGTGCTATGCACACAGATGGCTTGCGGAAGACTGTCTCTCCAACTTTAGTTGAACCAAGTGTGACTACGCCCGGTCCTTGAGAAGGTTAAAACGGAGTCTATTTGACAAACTATCGTTGTGGTTTTGATGCGTAGGTGAGATGTGTTCTTACTTAAGCCCGTAGCAGCCACGTAAAACTTGCAACAACAAAGTAGAGGACGTCTAACTTGTTTTTGCAGGGCATGTTGTGATGTGATATGGTCAAGGCATGATGCTGATTTTATTGTATGAGATGATCATGTTTTGTAACCGAGTTATCGGCAACTGGCAGGAGCCATATGGTTGTCGCTTTATTGTATGCAATGCAATCGCGATGTAATGCTTTACTTTATTACTAAGCGGTAGTGATAGTCGTGGAAGCATAAGATTGGCGAGACGACAACGATGCTACGATGGAGATCAAGGTGTCGCGCCGGTGACGATGGTGATCATGACGGTGCTTCGAAGATGGAGATCACAAGCACAAGATGATGATGGCCATATCATATCACTTATATTGATTGCATGTGATGTTTATCCTTTTATGCATCTTATCTTGCTTTGATTGACGGTAGCATTATAAGATGATCTCTCACTAAATTATCAAGAAGTGTTCTCCCTGAGTATGCACCGTTGCCAAAGTTCGTCGTGCCCAGACACCACGTGATGATCGGGTGTGATAAGCTCTACGTCCATCTACAACGGGTGCAAGCCAGTTTTGCACACGCAGAATACTCAGGTTAAACTTGACGAGCCTAGCATATGCAGATATGGCCTCGGAACACAGAGACCGAAAGGTCGAGCGTGAATCATATAGTAGATATGATCAACATGACGATGTTCACCATTGAAAACTACTCCATCTCACGTGATGATCGGTTATGGTTTAGTTGATTTGGATCACATGATCACTTAGAGGATTAGAGGGATGTCTATCTAAGTGGGAGTTCCTAAGTAATTTGATTAACTGAACTTAAACTTATCATGAACTTAGTACCTGATAGTATCTTGCTTGTTTATGTTGATTGTAGATAGATGGCTCATGCTATTGTTCCGTTGAATTTTAATGCGTTCCTTGAGAAAGCGAAGTTGAAAAATGATGATAGCAATTACACGGACTGGGTCCGTAACCTGAGGATTATCCTCATTGTTGCACAGAAGAATTACGTCCTGGAAGCACCGCTGGGTGCCAGGCCTGCTGCTGGAGCAACACCAGATGTTATGAACGTCTGGCAGAGCAAAGCTGATGACTACTCGATAGTTCAGTGTGCCATGCTTTACGGCTTAGAATCGGGACTTCAACGATGTTTTGAACGTCATGGAGCATATGAGATGTTCCAGGAGTTGAAGTTAATATTTCAAGCAAATGCCCGAATTGAGAGATATGAAGTCTCCAATAAGTTCTATAGCTGCAAGATGGAGGAGAACAGTTCTGTCAGTGAGCATATACTCAAAATGTCTGGGTATAATAATCACTTGATTCAGATGGGAGTTAATCTTCCAGATGACTGCGTCATTGACAGAATTCTCCAATCACTGCCACCAAGCTGCAAGAGCTTCGTGATGAACTATAATATGCAAGGGATGAACAAGACTATTCCCGAGCTCTTCGCAATGCTGAAAGCTGCGGAGGTAGAAATCAAGAAGGAGCATCAAGTGTTGATGGTTAACAAAACCACTAGTTTCAAGAAAAAGGGCAAAGGGAAGAAGAAGGGGAACTTCAAGAAGAACAGCAAGCAAGTTGCTGCTCAGGAGAAGAAACCCAAGTCTGGACCTAAGCCTGAAACTGAGTGCTTCTACTGCAAGCAGACTGGTCACTGGAAGCGGAACTGCCCCAAGTATTTGGCGGATAAGAAGGATGGCAAGGTGAACAAAGGTATATGTGATATACATGTTATTGATGTGTACCTTACTAGAGCTCGCAGTAGCACCTGGGTATTTGATACTGGTTCTGTTGCTAATATTTGCAACTCGAAACAGGGACTACGGAATAAGCGGACGCTAGCAAAGGACGAGGTGACGATGCGCGTGGGAAACGGTTCCAAAGTCGATGTGATCGCGGTCGGCACGCTACCTCTACATCTACCTTCGGGATTAATATTAGACCTAAATAATTGTTATTTTGTGCCAGCATTGAGCATGAACATTATATCTGGATCTTGTTTGATGCGAGATGGTTATTCATTTAAATCAGAGAATAATGGTTGTTCTATTTATATGAGTAATATCTTTTATGGTCATGCACCTTTGAAGAGTGGTCTATTCTTATTGAATCTCGATAGTAGTGATACACATATTCATAATGTAGAAGCCAAAAGATGCAGAGTTGATAATGATAGTGCAACTTATTTGTGGCACTGCCGTTTAGGTCATATCGGTGTAAAGTGCATGAAGAAACTCCATACTGATGGGCTTTTGGAACCACTTGATTATGAATCACTTGGTACTTGCGAACCGTGCCTCATAGGCAAGATGACTAAAACACCGTTCTCCGGCACTATGGAGAGAGCAACAGATTTATTGGAAATCATACATACCGATGTATGTGGTCCGATGAATATTGAGGCTCGTGGCGGATATCGTTATTTTCTCACCTTCATAGATGATTTAAGCAGATATGGGTATATCTACTTAATGAAACATAAGTCTGAAACATTTGAAAAGTTCAAGGAATTTCAGAGTGAAGTTGAAAATCATCGTAACAAGAAAATAAAGTTTCTACGATCTGATCGTGGAGGAGAATATTTGAGTTACGAGTTTGGTATACATTTGAAAAATTGTGGAATAGTTTCGCAACTCACGCCACCCGGAACACCACAACGTAATGTTGTATCCGAACGTCGTAATCGTACTTTACTAGATATGGTGCGATCTATGATGTCTCTTACTGATTTACCGCTATCGTTTTGGGGTTATGCTTTAGAGACGGCCGCATTCACGTTAAATAGGGCACCATCAAAATCCGTTGAGACGACGCCTTATGAACTATGGTTTGGCAAGAAACCAAAGTTGTCGTTTCTTAAAGTTTGGGGCTGCGATGCTTATGTGAAAAAGCTTCAACCTGATAAGCTCGAACCCAAAGCGGAGAAATGTGTCTTCATAGGATACCCAAAGGAAACTGTTGGGTATACCTTCTATCACAGATCCGAAGGCAAGACATTCGTTGCTAAGAATGGATCATTTCTAGAGAAGGAGTTTCTCTCGAAAGAAGTGAGTGGGAGGAAAGTAGAACTTGACGAGGTAACTGTACCTGCTCCCTTACTGGAAAATAGTACATCACAGAAAACTGTTTCTGCGACACCTATACCAATTAGTGAGGAAGCTAATGATAATGATCATGAAGCTTCAGGACAAGATACTACTGAACCACGTAGATCAACCAGAGTGAGATCCGCACCAGAGTGGTACGGTAATCCAGTTCTGGAAGTCATGCTGCTAGATCATGATGAACCTACGAACTATGAGGAAGCGATGGTGAGCCCAGATTCCGCAAAGTGGCTTGAGGCCATGAAATCTGAGATGGGATCCATGTATGAGAACAAAGTATGGACTTTGGTTGACTTGCCCGATGATCGGCAAGCAATTGAGAATAAATGGATCTTCAAGAAAAAGACTGACGCTGACGGTAATATTACTGTCTATAAAGCTCGACTTGTCGTAAAAGGTTTTCGACAAGTTCAAGGGGTTGACTACGATGAGACCTTCTCACCCGTAGCGATGCTTAAATCCGTCAGAATCATGTTAGCAATTGCCGCATTTTATGATTATGAAATATGGCAGATGGATGTCAAAACTACATTCCTGAATGGATTTCTGGAAGAAGAGTTGTATATGATGCAACCAGAAGGTTTTATCGATCCAAAGGGAGCTAACAAAGTATGCAAACTCCAGCGATCCATTTATGGACTGGTGCAAGCATCTCGGAGTTGGAATAAATGCTTTGATAGTGTGATCAAAGCATTTGGCTTTATACAGACTTTTGGAGAAGCCTGTATTTACAAGAAAGTGAGTGGGAGCTCTGTAGCATTTCTGATATTATATGTGGATGACATATTGCTGATTGGAAATGATATAGAATTTCTGGATAGCATAAAGGGATACTTGAATAAAAGTTTTTCGATGAAAGACCTCGGGGAAGCTGCTTACATATTAGGCATAAAGATCTATAGAGATAGATCAAGACGCTTAACTGGACTTTCACAAAGCACATACCTTGAGAAGATTTTGAAGAAGTTCAAAATGGATCAAGCAAAGAAAGGGTTCTTGCCTGTGTTACAAGGTGTGAAGTTGAGTCAGACTCAATGCCCGACCACTGCAGAAGATAGAGAGAAAATGAAAGATGTTCCCTATGCTTCAGCCATAGGCTCTATCATGTATGTAATGCTGTGTACCAGACCTGATGTGTGCCTTGCTATAAGTTTAGCAGGGAGGTACCAAAGTAATCCAGGAGTGGATCACTGGACAGCGGTCAAGAACATCCTGAAATACCTGAAAAGGACTAGGGATATGTTTCTCGTATATGGAGGTGAAAAAGAGCTCACCGTAAGAGGTTATGTTGATGCAAGCTTTGACACTGATCCGGACGATTCTAAATCGCAAACCGGATACGTGTTTACTTTAAATGGTGGAGCTGTCAGTTGGTGCAGTTCTAAACAAAGCGTCGTAGCAGGATCTACATGTGAAGCGGAGTACATAGCTGCTTCGGAAGCAGCAAACGAAGGAGTCTGGATGAAGGAGTTCATATCCGATCTAGGTGTCATACCTAGTGCATCGGGTCCAATGAAAATCTTTTGTGACAATACTGGTGCAATTGCTTTGGCAAAGGAATCCAGATTTCACAAAAGGACCAAACACATCAAGAGACGCTTCAACTCCATCCGGGATTTAGTCCAGGTGGGAGACATAGAGATTTGCAAGATACATACGGATCTGAATGTTGCAGACCCGTTGACTAAGCCTCTTCCACGAGCAAAACATGATCAGCACCAAGGCTCCATGGGTGTTAGAATCATTACTGTGTAATCTAGATTATTGACTCTAGTGCAAGTGGGAGACTGAAGGAAATATGCCCTAGAGGCAATAATAAAGTTATTATTTATTTCCTTATATCATGATAAATGTTTATTATTCATGCTAGAATTGTATTAACCGGAAACATAATACATGTGTGAATACATAGACCAACAAAGTGTCACTAGTATGCCTCTACTTGACTAGCTCGTTAATCAAAGATGGTTATGTTTCCTAACCATGAACAAAGAGTTGTTATTTGATTAACGAGGTCACATCATTAGTTGAATCATCTGATTGACATGACCCATTCCATTAGCTTAGCACCCGATCGTTTAGTATGTTGCTATTGCTTTCTTCATGACTTATACATGTTCCTATAACTATGAGATTATGCAACTCCCGTTTACCGGAGGAACACTTTGGGTACTACCAAACGTCACAACGTAACTGGGTGATTATAAAGGAGTACTACAGGTGTCTCCAATGGTGGATGTTGGGTTGGCGTATTTCGAGATTAGGGTTTGTCACTCCGATTGTCGGAGAGGTATCTCTGGACCCTCTCGGTAATACACATCACATAAGCCTTGCAAGCATAATAACTAAGATGTTAGTTATGAGATGATGTATTACGGAACGAGTAAAGAGACTTGCCAGTAACGAGATTGAACTAGGTATTGGATACCGACGATCGAATCTCGGGCAAGTAACATACCGATGACAAAGGGAACAACGTATGTTGTTATGCGGTCTGACCGATAAAGATCTTCGTAGAATATGTAGGAACCAATATGGGCATCCAGGTCCCGCTATTGGTTATTGACCGGAGACATGTCTCGGTCATGTCTACATTGTTCTCGAACCGTAGGGTCCGCACGCTTAACGTTACGATGACAGTTATTATGAGTTTATGCATTTTGATGTACCGAAGGTTGTTCGGAGTCCCGGATGTGATCACGGACATGACGAGGAGTCTCGAAATGGTCAAGACATAAAGATTGATATATTGGAAGCCTATGTTTGTGTTGGGGAACGCATTAATTTCGAAAATTTTCCTACGCACACGCAAGATCATGGTGATGCACAGCAACGAGAGGGGAGAGTGTTGTCTACGTACCAACGCAGACCGACTGCGGAAGCGATCACACAACGTAGAGGAAGTAGTCGTACGTCTTCTTCCGATCCGACCGATCCAAGCACCGTTACTCCGGCACCTCCGAGTTCTTGGCACACGTTCAGCTCGATGACGATCCCCGGGCTCCGATCCAGCAAAGCTTCGGGGAGGAGTTCCGTCAGCACGACGGCGTGGTGACGATCTTGATGTACTACCGACGCAGGGCTTCGCCTAAGCACTACAACGGTATGATCGAGGTGGAATTTGGTGGCAGGGGGCACCGCACACGGCTAAGGAACGATCTCAAGGATCAACTTGTGTGTCTTGGGGTGTCCCCTGCCCCCGTATATAAAGGATGGGGGAGGAGGAGCTGGCCGGCCAAGGTGGGAGGCGCAGGAGGAGTCCTACTCCTACCGGGAGTAGGACTCCCCCCTCCAATCCTAGTCCAACTAGGTTTCCTCAAGAGGGAAGGGAAAGAGAGAGGTGGCCGGCCCCTCTCCTAGTCCTAATAGGACTAGGGAGAGGGGGGAGGCGCAGCCCTATGTGGGCTGCCCTCTCACCTTTCCACTAAGGCCCATGTTGGCCCATTTGGCTCCCGGGGGGTTCCGGTAACCCTCCCGGTAATCCGGTAAAATCCCGATTTCACCCGGAACACTTCCGATGTCCAAACATAGGCTTCCAATATATCAATCTTTACGTCTCGACCATTTCGAGACTCCTCGTCATGTCCCTGATCTCATCCGGGACTCCGAACTCCTTCGGTACATCAAAACTCATAAACTCATAATATAACTGTCATCGAAACCTTAAGCGTGCGGACCCTACGGTTCGAGAACAATGTAGACATGACCGAGACACGTCTCCGGTCAATAACCAATAGCGGGACCTGGATGCCCATATTGGCTCCTACATATTCTACGAAGATCTTTATCGGTCAGACCGCATAACAACATACGTTGTTCCCTTTGTCATCGGTATGTTACTTGCCCGAGATTCGATCGTCGGTATCCAATACCTAGTTCAATCTCGTCACTGGCAAGTCTCTTTACTCGTTCCGTAATACATCATCTAACAACTAACATATTAGTTGCAGTGCTTGCAAGGCTTATGTGATGTGCATTACCGAGAGGGCCCAGAGATACCTCTCCGACAATCGGAGTGACAAACCCTAATCTCGAAATACGCCAACCCAACATCTACCATTGGAGACACCTGTAATACTCCTTTATAATCACCCAGTTACGTTGTGACGTTTGGTAGTACCCAAAGTGTTCCTCCGGTAAACGGGAGTTGCATAATCTCATAGTTATAGGAACATGTATAAGTCATGAAGAAAGCAATAGCAACATACTAAACGATCGAGTGCTAAGCTAATGGAATGGGTCATGTCAATCAGATCATTCTACTAATGATGTGACCTCATTAATCAAATAACAACTCTTTGTTCATGGTTAGGAAACATAACCATCTTTGATTAACAAGCTAGTCAAGTAGAGGCATACTAGTGACACTCTGTTTGTCTATGTATTCACACATGTATTATGTTTCCGGTTAATACAATTCTAGCATGAATAATAAACATTTATCATGATATAAGGAAATAAATAATAACTTTATTATTGCCTCTAGGGCATATTTCCTTCAGTCTCCCACTTGCACTAGAGTCAATAATCTAGTTCACATCGCCATGTGATTTAGCAGCAATAGTTCACATCACCATGTGATTAACACCCATAGTTCACATCGTCATGTGACCAATACTCAAAGGGTTTACTAGAGTCAGTAATCTAGTTCACATATCTATGTGATTAACACCCAAAGAGTACTAAGGTGTGATCATGTTTTGCTTGTGAGATAAGTTTAGTCAACGGGTCTGTTACATTCAGATCCGTAAGTATTTTGCAAGTTCTATGTCTACAATGCTCTACACGGAGCTACTTTAGCTAATTGCTCCCACTTTCAACATGTATCCAGATTGAGATTTAGAATCATCTGGATCAGTGTCAAAAACTTGCATCGACGTAACTCTTTACGACGAACCTTTTTGTCACGTCCATAATCGAGAAACATTTCCTTATTTCACTAAGGATAATTCTGACCGCTGTCCAGTGATCTACTCCTAGATCACTATTGTACTCCCTTGCCAAATCAGTGCAGGGTATACAATAGATCTGGTACACAGCATGGCATACTTTATAGAACCTATGAATGAGGCATAGGGAATGACTTTCATTCTCTTTCTATTTTCTGCCGTGGTCGGGCTTTGAGTCTTTACTCAACTTCACACCTTGTAACACAGGCAAGAAACTTTTTCTTTGACTGTTCCATTTTGAACTATTTCAAAATCTTGTCAAGGTATGTACTTATTGAAAAACTTATCAAGCGTCTTGATCTATCTCTATAGATCTTGAAGCTCAATATGTAAGCAGCTTTACCGAAGTCTTTCTTTGAAAACCTCCTTTCAAACACTCCTTTTATGCTTTACAGAATAATTCTACTTTATTTCTGATCAATAATATGTCATTCACATATACTTATCAGAAATGCTGTAGTGCTCCCACTCACTTTCTCGTAAATACAGACTTCACCGCAAGTCTGTATAAAACTATATGCTTTGATCAACTCATCAAAGCGTATATTCCAACTCCGAGATGTTTGCACCAGTCCACAGATAGATCGCTGGAGCTTGCATATTTAGTTAACACCTTTAGGATAGACAAAACCTTCTAGTTGCATCGTATACAACTCTTCTTTAGCAAATCCATTAAGGAATGCAGTTTTGTTTATCCCTTTGCCAGATTTCATAAAATGCGGCAATTGCTAACATGATTCGGACAGACTTAAGCATAGATACGAGTGAGAAAATCTCATCGTAGTCAACACCTTGAACTTGTCGAAAACCTTTTGCGACAATTCTAGCTTTGTAGATAGTAACACTACTATCAACGTCCGTCTTCCTCTTGAAGATCCATTTATTTTCTATTGCCTGCCGATCATCGGGCAAGTCAACCAAAGTCCAAACTTTGTTCTCATACATGGATCATATCTCAGATTTCATGGCCTCAAACCATTTCGCGGAATCTGGGCTCATCATCGCTTCCTCATAGTCCGTAGGTTCGTCATGGTCAAGTAACATGACCTCCAGAACAGGATTACCGTACCACTCTGGTGCGGATCTCACTCTGGTTTACCTACGAGATTCGGTAGTAACTTGATCTGAAGTTACATGATCATCATCATTAGCTTCCTCACTAATTGGTGTAGTAGTCACAGGAACAGATTTCTGTGATGAACTATTTTCCAATAAGGGAGAAGGTACAATTACCTTATCAAGTTTTCTACTTTCCTCCCACTCACTTCTTTCGAGAGAAACTCCTTCTCCAGAAAGTTTCCGAATTTAGCAACAAAAGTCTTGCCTTCGAATCTGTGATAGAAGGTGTATCCAACAGTTTCCTTTGGATATCCTATGAAGATGCACTTCTCCGATTTGAGTTTTGAGCTTATCAGGATGAAACTTTTTCATATAAGCATCGCAACCCCAAACTTTAAGAAACAACAACTTTGGTTTCTTGCCAAACCATAGTTCATAAGGCGTCGTCTCGACGGATATAGATGGTGCCCCTTTTTAACGTGAATGCAGCTGTCTCTAATGCATGACCCCAAAAACAATAGTGGTAAATCGGTAAGAGACATCATAGATTGCACTATATCCAATAAAGTACGGTTATGACGTTCGGACACACCATTATGATGTGGTGTTCCAGGTGGCGTGAATAGTGAAACTATTTCACATTGTTTTAACTGAAGACCAAACTCGTAACTCAAATATTTGTCTCCGTGATCAGATCGTAGAAACTTTATTTTCTTGTCACAATGTTTTTCACTTCACTCTGAAATTCTTTGAACTTTTCAAATGTTTCAGACTTATGTTTCATCAAGTAGATATACTCATATCTGCTCAAATCATTTGTGAAGATCAGAAAATAATGATACATGTCGCGAGCCTCAATATTCATCGGACCACATACATCAGTATGTATGATTTCCAACAAATCTTTTCTCGCTCCGTTGTTCCGGAGAACGGCGTTTTAGTCATCTTGCCCAAAAGGCATGGTTCGCAAGCATCAAGTGATTCATAATCAAGTGATTCCGAAAGCCCATCAGCATGGAGTTTCTTCATGCGCTTTATACCAATATGATCTAAACAGCAGTGCCACAAATAAGTTGCACTATCATTATTAACTTTGCATCTTTTGGTTTCAATATTATGAATATGTGTATTATTAAGATCGAGATCCAATGAACTATTTTCATTGGGTGTGTAACCATATTAGGTTTTATTCATGTAAACAGAACAACAATTTATTCTCTTACTTAAATGAATAACCGTATTACAATAAACATGATCAAATCATATTCATGTTCAACGCAAACACCAAATAACACTTATTTAGGTTCAACACTAATCCCGAAATTATAGGGAGTGTGCGATGATGATCATATCAATCTTGGAACCACTTCCAACACACATCGTCACTTCACCCTTAACTAGTCTCTATTTATTCTGCAACTCCCGTTTCGAGTTACTAATCTTAGCAACTGAACTAGTATCAAATACCGAGGGTTTGCTATAAACACTAGTAAAGTACACATCAATAACATGTATATCAAATATACTTATGTTCACTTTGCCATCCTTCTTATCCGCCAATCACTTGGGGTAGTTCCGCTTCCAGTGACCAGTTCCTTTGCAGTAGAAACACTTAGTCTCAGGCTTAGGATCAGACTTGGGTTTCTTCACTTGAGCAGCAACTTGCTTGCCGTTCTTCTTGAAGTTCCCCTTCTTCCCTTTGCCCTTTTCTTGAAACTAGTGATCTGGTCAACCATCAACACTTGATGTTTTTATTGATTTCTACCTTCGTTGATTTCAGCATCACGAAGAGCTTGGGGTTCGTTTCCGTTATCCCTTGCATATTATAGTTCATCACGAAGTTCTACTAACTTAGTGATGGTGACTAGAGAATTCTGTCAATCACTATCTTATCTGGAAGATTAACTCCCACTTGATTCAAGCGATTGTAGTACCCAGACAATCTGAGCACATGCTCACTAGTTGAGCGATTCTCCTCCATCTTTTAGCTATAGAACTTGTTGGAGACTTCATATCTCTCAACTCGGGTATTTGCTTGAAATATTAACTTCAACTCCTGGAACATCTTATATGGTCCATGACGTTCAAAACGTCTTTGAAGTCCCGATTCTAAGCCATTAAGTATGGTGCACTAAACTATCAAGTAGTCATCATATTGAGGTAGCCAAACGTTCATAACGTCTGCATCTGCTCCTGCAATAGGTCTGTCACCTAGCGGTGCATCAAGGACATAATTCTTCTGTGCAGCAATGAGGATAAACCTCAGATCACGGATCCAATCCGCATCATTGCTACTAACATCTTTCAACACAATTTTCTCTAGGAACATATCAAAATAAACACAGGGAAGCAACAACGCGAGCTATTGATCTATAACATAATTTGCAAAATACTACCAGGACTAAGTTCATGATAAATTTAAGTTCAATTTAATCATATTACTTAAGAACTCCCACTTAGATAGATATCCCTCTAATCCTCTAAGTGATCACGTGATCCAAATCAACTAAACCATAACCGATCATCACGTGAGATGGAGTAGTTTTCAATGGTGAACATCGTTATGTTGATCATATCTACTATATGATTCACGCTCGACCTTTCGGTCTCTGTGTTCCGAGGCCATATCTGTATATGCTTGGCTCGTCAAGTATAACCTGAGTATTCTGCGTGTGCAACTGTTTTGCACCCGTTGTATTTGAACGTAGAACCTATCACACCCGATCATCACGTGGTGTCTCAGAACGAAGAACTTTTGCAACGGTGCATACTCAGGGAGAACACTTCTTGATAATTTAGTGAGAGATCATCTTATAATGCTACCGTCAATCAAAGAAAAAATAAGATGTATAAAAGATAAACATCATATGCAATCAAAATATGTGACATGATATGGCCATCATCATCTTGCTTCTTTGATCTCCATCTCCAAAGTACTGTCATGATCTCTGTCATCACCGGCATGACACCATGATCTCCATCATCTTGATCTATATCAATGTGTCGTCACACGGTCGTCTCGCCAACTATTGCTCTTGCAACTATTGCTATCGCATAGCGATAAAGTAAAGCAATTATTTGGCGCTTGCATCTTATGCAATAAAGAGACAACCATAAGGCTTTTGCCAGTTGCCGATAACTTCAACAAAACATGATCATCTCATACAACAACTTATATCTCATCACGTCTTGACCATATCATATCACAACATGCCCTGCAAAAACAAGTTAGACGTCCTCTACTTTGTTGTTGCATGTTTTACGTGGCTGCTACGGGCTTAAGTAAGAACTCATCTCACCTACGCATCAAAACCACAACGATAGTTCGTCAAATAGACTCCGTTTTAACCTTCTCAAGGACCGGGCGTAGTCACACTTGGTTCAACTAAAGTTGGAGAGACAGTCTTCCGCAAGCCATCTATGTGCAAAGCACGTCGAGGGAACCGGTCTCGCATAAGAGTATGCGTAAGGTTGGTCCGGATCGTCTCACCCAACAATACCGCCGAACCAAAGTATGACATGCTGGTAGGCAGTATGACTTGTATCGCCCACAACTCACTTGTGTTCTACTCGTGCATATAACATCAAACCATAAAAACCTAGGCTCGGATGCCACTGTTGGGGAACGCAGTAATTTCGAAAATTTTCCTACGCACACGCAAGATCATGGTGATGCACAGCAACGAGAGGGGAGAGTGTTGTCTACGTACCAACGCAGACCGACTGCGGAAGCGATCACACAACGTAGAGGAAGTAGTCGTACGTCTTCTTCCGATCCGACCGATCCAAGCACCGTTACTCCGGCACCTCCGAGTTCTTGGCACACGTTCAGCTCGATGACGATCCCCGGGCTCCGATCCAGCAAAGCTTCGGGGAGGAGTTCCGTCAGCACGACGGCGTGGTGACGATCTTGATGTACTACCGACGCAGGGCTTCGCCTAAGCACTACAACGGTATGATCGAGGTGGAATTTGGTGGCAGGGGGCACCGCACACGGCTAAGGAACGATCTCAAGGATCAACTTGTGTGTCTTGGGGTGTCCCCTGCCCCCGTATATAAAGGATGGGGGAGGAGGAGCTGGCCGGCCAAGGTGGGAGGCGCAGGAGGAGTCCTACTCCTACCGGGAGTAGGACTCCCCCCTCCAATCCTAGTCCAACTAGGTTTCCTCAAGAGGGAAGGGAAAGAGAGAGGTGGCCGGCCCCTCTCCTAGTCCTAATAGGACTAGGGAGAGGGGGGAGGCGCAGCCCTATGTGGGCTGCCCTCTCACCTTTCCACTAAGGCCCATGTTGGCCCATTTGGCTCCCGGGGGGTTCCGGTAACCCTCCCGGTAATCCGGTAAAATCCCGATTTCACCCGGAACACTTCCGATGTCCAAACATAGGCTTCCAATATATCAATCTTTACGTCTCGACCATTTCGAGACTCCTCGTCATGTCCCTGATCTCATCCGGGACTCCGAACTCCTTCGGTACATCAAAACTCATAAACTCATAATATAACTGTCATCGAAACCTTAAGCGTGCGGACCCTACGGTTCGAGAACAATGTAGACATGACCGAGACACGTCTCCGGTCAATAACCAATAGCGGGACCTGGATGCCCATATTGGCTCCTACATATTCTACGAAGATCTTTATCGGTCAGACCGCATAACAACATACGTTGTTCCCTTTGTCATCGGTATGTTACTTGCCCGAGATTCGATCGTCGGTATCCAATACCTAGTTCAATCTCGTCACTGGCAAGTCTCTTTACTCGTTCCGTAATACATCATCTAACAACTAACATATTAGTTGCAGTGCTTGCAAGGCTTATGTGATGTGCATTACCGAGAGGGCCCAGAGATACCTCTCCGACAATCAGAGTGACAAACCCTAATCTCGAAATACGCCAACCCAACATCTACCATTGGAGACACCTGTAATACTCCTTTATAATCACCCAGTTACGTTGTGACGTTTGGTAGTACCCAAAGTGTTCCTCCGGTAAACGGGAGTTGCATAATCTCATAGTTATAGGAACATGTATAAGTCATGAAGAAAGCAATAGCAACGTACTAAACGATCGGGTGCTAAGCTAATGGAATGGGTCATGTCAATCAGATCATTCTACTAATGATGTGACCTTGTTAATCAAATAACAACTCTTTGTTCATGGTTAGGAAACATAACCATCTTTGATTAACAAGCTAGTCAAGTAGAGGCATACTAGTGACACTCTGTTTGTCTATGTATTCACACATGTATTATGTTTCCGGTTAATACAATTCTAGCATGAATAATAAACATTTATCATGATATAAGGAAATAAATAATAACTTTATTATTGCCTCTAGGGCATATTTCCTTCAGTTTGGACACCGGAAGTGTTCCGGGTGAAATCGGGATTTTACCGGAATACCGGGAGGGTTACCGGAATCCCCCGGGAGGCAAATGGGCCTATTGGGCCTTAGTGGAAAAGTGAAAAGGGGCTGCCCACAAGGGCTGCGCGCCTTCCCCCCTTCCCTAGTCCTATTAGGACTAGGAGAAGGGGCCGGCCCCCCTCTCTTCTCTCTTCTCTTTGGAGAGTCCTATTAGGAATAGGATTGGGGGGGAGTCCTACTCCCGGTAGGAGTAGGACTCCTCATGCGCCTCTCTCCCTAGCCGGCCGAACCCCTCCCCCTGCTCCTTTATATACGGGGGCAGGGGGCACCCCATAGACACACAAGTTGATCATTGTTGATCGTTCCTTAGCCGTGTGCGGTGCCCCCTGCCACCAAATTCCACCTCGGTCGCTTAGGCGAAGCCCTGCGTCGGTAGTACATCAAGATCGTCACCACGCCGTTGTGCTGACGAAACTCTTCCTCGACGCTTTGCTGGATCGGAGCCCGAGGAACGTCATCGAGCTGAACGTGTGCTAAGAACTCGGAGGTGCCGGAGTAACGGTGCTTGGATCGGTCGGATCGGGAAGAAGACGTACGACTACTTCCTCTACGTTGTGAGATCGCTTCCGCAGTCGGTCTGCGTTGGTACATAGACAATACTCTCCCCCTCGTTGCTATGCATCACCATGATCTTGCGTGTGCGTAGGAAAATTTTCGAAATTACTACGTTCCCCAACAGTACATTCATACAAGAGCAAACTGTCTCACTAATTATGGATGCCTAGCTACATGATGGTACTCCTGCTTCTTGGAAATTCTTGAGGGTATCCAATGGGTGGCCACTCGTGGGTGCTCAGTCAATACAATGGGCAAGCGGTGATCCATACGCCTAGACATGCATGCATGCAACCAATTTTGCACCAACCGCACAACACCCTTGAAGCTCTTGTGGCCTCAAGCGGCCTTCATGCACTATCTCCTATTTTAAGCATCGGCCACCTTCATAAGCCTCCACATGAAGAAGCCCATTGGAAGCAACAACATCTCTCTCAAATCATCCCTCGGCCACTTGTTAGGACAACCGATAGTGTGTATTCGTTGATGGGCAGTGTGTCACTCATGTTATTGGCCGAGCAGCCTCGGTGAAGGCTGCTTCCATCACGCCAAACTTGTTAGCAGTTTCACCAAGCATTGTTGCCATCATGGTAGCAACCAGTGTCATCACCCTCGCTCACAAGTTTTTCTTGTTGGAAGAAGCCTTTCATCGGGCAGCTCGTCCCATAGCATGAGTGTCACCCCTTCCATGAATGCACACCATCACAATTGCGACAAGGATTAGCTTGGCATTGATGAATATTTCTCCATGGAGAAGTAGAAATGGCAAGTAAATAGTTGATGCCCAATACTTATATTCTTTTAAAACACACACAATCACATATATCACCTTATTAATTAATTTCTTTTTTCTATTCTTTAGTTGCATGCTTCACTTTAGTATTATTTTTTCTATCCATACAATCCATCCACATCAGTAAGTAATGCTTGTTCACCACGCCATTATCACCACCATAGTTAATTCTCACAATTTATACATGGTGTTCCCATCCATGCAACTCATCCACATCAATAAGTCATGCACATTTGTCACATTATCAACATGCAATGGAAACATAGTTAATGCTCATAATTTATACCTTTTTTCCTATCCATGCAACTCATCCACCTTAATAAGTCATGCATGTTTGCCATGTCATCAACTTGTCATCTCTCATGCTTAATCCTCATAATATCATTATCCTACCAATTTTAGCATGTGTTACTACTGCAATGAGAGAGTTATCTTCTTCTTTTTTGCGGGAAAAGAGAGAGAGTTATCTTCTACTATACCAAGATAGTTGATTCTCGCTACTTTTATTTTTCTCAATATGTACACATGCCACCTTATCACACATGTCACCTCATTAATTATTATCATCTTTCTATTTTTCGGTTGCATGTTTCAACTCACTATCAGGGGCGGACCGAGAAGGCAAATGACCCGGTGTCCTAGTGTTAAAGAAGACACATTTTCCATCTAATGGTAGGGTGTCACACACTACACTATACATGAAACTTACCAAGGAAAATTTAGAAGGTTGAGTTGCACCTAACACCATAACACGATGTCTTTAGGGTGTCACACTCTACGAACTTAGAAAAGAAATATTTAAATTATATGGTGCACATGCATAAATCCTCAGACATAAACATAATTATCTAAAAATAACAATTTCTTTGGTTCAGTTCAAGCATCTTAATCATAAAACACTCTGGCATCAATCCGCACAACCAACCAACACTACATGCATTTTGCAAATTTACAATCTCAAAACAATAGATCACAAGTTAGTCAGTCATGCACACATAGTACCGACCGAATCTTGAACAAGAACAAGAATGACACATGTATTCCTGAAAGATAAAATCAATGGAGTAAGTACAAAGGTTTAGGGGTTGTTTGGTTCTAGACCTAGCAATGCCACACTACATATTTTTGGCAAACCTGCGTGAGGTTAGTTTCATAAATTGGAGCCACAAGTTGGCAAGCATAAAAAAATCTTGCCACATCTTTTAAGTGTATGCGACATGGGGTCTTAGTGTGGCAAAAAGCATCTTGCCTATGATGTGTCTTAAACCAAACTTCCATCTAAGTTGGTCAAAGTTTCCTAACTTAGGTGTGACAACCTTAAACAAATTTAGTCCCAAACCAAATAGCCTCTTAGTCTTTTCCTCTGCCTACTAAGATGTTTTAGTTCGACTTAATCTCAGACATGAAAACATGTACATTTAGACAAGAGCAAAATTGCCTCACTACTTATGAATGACTATCTAGATGGATGGTACTCCTGCTTCCTAGGAATTCTTCAGGGTATCTAATCGGTGGCCACTTGTGGGTGCTCGGTCAATACAATGGGCAAGCGGTGGCCCGTACGCCTAGACACATGCATATGCATGCAACCAATTTTGCATCCACCACACAACACCCGTGAAGCTCCCGTGGCCTCACACCGTCTTCATACACCATCTCCTATTTAGAGCAATGACCACCTTCATAAGACTCCAGGCAAGCATCTCATTGGATTCCTGAATCATCCCTCGACCACTTAATTTCTTAGGTTCAATGGCCAAGATCAGGAGCATCTCAGTTGCGCTATTCCTTGTGCGGCGGTGTGCATTCATGTACGAACGAGATGCAACTCATGCAATGGGACGATCAAACGGCCTCGTTGAAGGCTGTTTCCATAACCGCAAACCTGTCAGAGGTTGCGCTAATCCTTGCTGGCACTGCTGTGCCTGGTGGTAAGTTTGCGGTATGGAAGAAGCCTTCAACGAGGACCCTCGTCCCACAGCATGGGTTGCATCCGATTCATCCATGAATGCACATCACCATGATGGCAACAAAGGATTAGTTAGACTCTGATGAATATCTACCCTGTAGAAAAATAGGGACTGACGAATATCTTCTTTACAGATAAATGGAGAATGACGAACATCTTCTTTGCAGGAAAGCAGAATGAACGACGAATATCTTGGCATAAAAAGGGGGGGTGGCGACTATATATCTTGGCAGAACAAAAGGAAGAGTGGTGAATAAATCAGTACACTCAAGAATGCCGACGAACAAGGTATGTAGAGACACACCATCCTGACTGACTGGCTGATGCTCCTGCATCATTCAGTACCAGTTACTACTCATCACTCAATATTCTGCAATCTGGTTCAGTATCCGTAGTACTATATATATGCAGGCAGGTATATTCCTCATTAGCCGTGATGGATTCAGGTTAATCGTCAAACCGAGACAAGAAATTTGGCCCTCAAGCATGCATCTTGCCACCCACTTGTACATTGATTTAAGTAGGCTTTTATTTTTAGATGCTGGGTGAGCATATGCGAATCTCATCCAAATATAGTTTGATCTGAACCTAATTGGTCAACGGTGACAGATGTACACTAACATTTAGATGAGACAGGGATTAAGGGCTAATTTAGCACAGACCTCGGCTTTTGTTTCCTTTTCTGCACTAGGACAAGAAATCTGCATATCTGAAACTTCATAAACGAAAAAAAAGGTGTTCTACATATCTGAAAGTACCCCATTTCAGATCAAAATCCAATTTATTTATTTATTTGTGAAAAGGACCAAAATACAAATTGGGTCAATAACCAAGATTGCGCTGTCCTACTTTGCAGGAAATAAAACCAGCAGTGGTCTTGAGAGAAAATAAGGGCAATCACACCTACGTTAATACCTGTCCTGACATATTTCAGCACACACACTTGCACCAGCCCTTCTTTGCATGCAGTTGCAGCTCAACTACCGAAACAGACATCAAAGGCGGGATCAGGGCACAGCTTCATCGTTGGGCCTCCCTGCATAAACTGCAATACAAGAAATAGCAGAGCCATTCAGCATGTTTATTTATTTGAAAGAAAAGGCCAGTATTACACCTTGATATCAATGCGTGCAGACTGGCCGGTAGAAAAGAGACCAGGGAAATCAGGGAGAAGGCGTCGCCTTCAGGTTTGCGATGAAGATGGTGTCTCGTCGCTGCCGATTGCCCGGCAATGATGAAGCTCACCACCAGCCACCAGGACGGTTAATCGTCAACCAGCTGGTGGCCTGGACCTGAAGAGTCTATTGTTGACTCACCTGTAATGTACTGGACTGTAATTCACCAGACCAAAAAAGCAGAATCTTCCATAGGCAACTGGCAGAGGCAAGGCCAAGGAAAACCCGAGCCCGTTTTTCATATCATCCAAAACAGGAGCAAAAGCAGACATTCAACCTGCTCTGCCACAGGATAATTCACAAAACAATGCAATTGCAATACACATAGTCAGCATATATTTGTTTCAACCGAAATAATCCAACACCGACTAACAAAAAAGACATCGAAGGTGGGATCAGGGCAGTGCTTCATCCATTGGGCCTCCCTACATATATACACTGCAACAGAAGAAACAGCAGAACCATTCAGCATTGTACCTTTTCTGGAGAGGAAAGTTCAATATGGCACCCTTGATATCGATGCGCGCAATCTCACCGGAAGGAGACCAAGGAGATCAGCGAGAAGGTGTCATCTTCAGGTTTGCGATGGAGATGGTGAACTCATCGCCGCCGACTGCCTGGCAATGATGAGCTATTTTGATTCACCTGTAATGTACTGTACTATCATTCACCAGACCAAAAAACAGCATCTTCCATAGACAATCTGGCAGAGGTAAGGCCAAGGAACAGGGGATGCACCACCCCTGATTAACTGGTGCTCATTACTATTATGCGATCTGGTTCAGTAGTATTATATATATATATATATATATCATATATGCAGGTACAATCCGAAAAGACAAGGTTTCTCGAAATTCTCGAGCCAATTCTCTCATGAGATCGACAGTCAGAAAGGACCATGAGTCGACAACTGCACTGTAATGTTGGTTGATACATAACACCATCATGTACTCTACATGCATCTAAAAGCTATACATTCACCGTCGTCATCGTTGTCATCGTCATCTTCATCATCCTAGTAGAGGAGTCAGGGCTTGTCATGTCATCCACCGAAAGAAAACATGGAGATGAGGAGGACCGAGACGAGTCATCAGCTAAGCTAGACAAGTGTGGAGTTTGGAGGGGTGATGCCCATCATCTTGTAGTAGGCCTTCTCGGCATCCGCCAACCTCGTCTGGAACATGCCCCACTCCTTCCGGCACCGCGCCCTCACCCCTTCCCACGCCGGCTTCCCGCCCTCCGCCTTGCCCTGCCAAATTCATCACATACAATTAGCAGATGGCCGCGCACTGTGATACCTGATAGGCAGGGTTCCAGTAGTGAATAAGCATGTTTCCAGAGTTTCTCGTTCATGACTAAATTACCTGGTTCCCAAGAGAAGGAACCACCTGGTGAACGATCCACTGGGAATCGACGACTCCGATCTTCTCATGAGCAGGCTGTGAACGAGGACCACAACAATTCAGTAAATATATATGCTGGTGAAATTTCACGATGAATTTACAGAGAGATAAATATACCTCTACGCATTTCCTGAGGGCGAAGTCGAGACCCCATCCATGAACCAAATCATTCTGCATTCAGGAGAGGCACCAATGAGTAAAGACGGAGCAAGTCCATATAGGACGGCAGGCACTAGCCGGTAACGTATACTGACCTGAATCATATGCCATACACATCGCCATGCCTCCCTTGAGAAGACTGGAGCCATTATTTCAACAAACCTGTTTTACAGCAAAACATAAACCAAAGTAATCAGCAACAGAGGCGCGTCAGTTAGATCTCTCTGTAATACTATAGATGTGGATAGAACTCAGCAAAGAGGATAATAAGCACATACGCAGCACAAGGTGGAAGATGAGGGTCAGCACACCAGCCTGGCCTTTCCTCTGTCTCCCTGCAACAACACACATTGCCAGCTCAAGTCACTACATCAGAACAAGAAATCTATTTCTTTACTTTCTTTCAGATTGTAACTGCACCACTCACTTGTGGACCTCTCGGTCACCTCTTCTTTTGGTCATCTGCCAAGTTAGTCCTCGGTCAGGTTCTAAGCCAGGCTGGGAGATATCCAGACCATTTTTCTTAACAAGTTTGATGTACCTGTAATCCAACACCAATATGCATATGTCAGTTCTCGTATCAAGAAAAAATTGTCTGGAGAACTGAAGAGTGGAAGCATACTCCTCTGCGTTGAAATGATCCACCCCAAGGTCTTCATCCCAGATGAATATGTACTCGTAAGCTGCCACAATATCAGGGTGCAAGAATCTTTTGGCATACCACCTAGAGGTACGTGCATAAAGAAGAGTTAGATGAAGATTGATTTCAAATTACAATCAGAGGAACAGCCAGCACATTACAGCACAGTAGCGCACCATTTAGTTTGTTTGCTGACACTGATATGGATGGCTCGCTTTGACCACTCAAATTCATCCCATTCGGTCACACGGCCATCATAGTGGAATAACAGGATAGCGAAATTGTCAGAAAACTGCAACAAAGAAGAAGAAAAAAACAATCAGGATGGTAATCAGGTGAAATGGCATGCATTGATAAGAAAATTCAGTTTCTAGTGAAACTGCGCAGAGCTAAATTTTTGGTTATTCTGCTCAATAAAGGTGACAACAGCATTACCTTCTTCACTGCTCTGTTTATATTTTCTTTCTGTGCATATCCAACAGTGAAAGTCACAAGGTACTTTGGTTTGAATGGCAGGTCCTGCATATTTGAGATCAAATATCAGCACACCAAGCACCAGAAGGTAGAAGGGTACAGAATTCAGGACTTCTGATTTGAATTAGTTCAAGACATAACATGTGAATTGTGAGCACTGGTTGTGAGGTACTAAGTTTCTAACTTCATAACAATGGAGATGAACATGAAGAGCCACAAAGTATAACATTAATTTCAATCTCAACAATGCATGACGTTTTGATCTTAAAGAAAGAACTGGCTTAAAGATAACGCACGCATGCTTGTAAATCTGAATATTCGACACAGAGATAGAAATGCGAGATATTTCTCAAGATGTTCAGTTATAAATAGTTCCATTGAACTGGATATCAGTTAGGTGATGTGAGTATTCTGCACAAGAAAATGTACCTCACTTGGGTCTCCCCACAATCTGCGCAGATGGAAGTCAGTATCTGGCACAACAATGCCTGGTGCTAGCCTCTCTGCACCCCTGGGGTTTGTCGGAACATAAATCTATGATTCATAAGCAAATATTTTGTATTAGTGACCAAATCAAGTAGAGGTGAACATTGATCAGGAATGGATGTAATCAATGTAAATGGTTAATCTATGCACACCGATTATTCAAGCAGAATGTTTTGCCAAATGGACGCCATATCAAATACTTTACAAACTAAACTAGCATTCTGTCACAATGTCAAAATTAACAAGTCATAGAAGAAAACCTTTAAAGTAGTGTTTGTATTTGGTTCGGAAGTGTTCTCCCTTGCATTCCTGACAGAATTCCAGGCATGATTAAGTAAAGCTTGGGTCGTGAGCCCAGAGTTCCTCTCCTCTATGTACGAAACAAAGCTGGATGGGAAGTGTAGCTGCCACATTCCAAACACAAATAAGTTACTCTGTTCCAATGAACCAAAACAATGTGGTTACACTGGGCAAAAAAATCATCATAATTACCTTTGTTATGCTCACCGACGGGAATGAAATTCCAATGAAGAAGCCAAGGACCACTCCAATAACCGTTACCATAACAATCCTCATGGTTTCGTTTGTAAATCTAAACACGCTGCAAGCATTGACATGCCACGCAAAGAGCAAATGGGGAAATATTAACTGCAGGGGAAGCGTACAGCCAATTCGAATCAGAAGTAGAGAGTGAAAAAGGTACACACCCGCGACTGACAGCTGCGAGCTTCGCCATGATCTAGTATAGGAACGCAACCACAGGCGGTGGACACTTGCGAGCGAGGACTGCTACTCATCGTCCACAGAGATCATGCTGATGGAGTTGCGTCGCATCATCAGCATACGCAAAACAAAATGAAAGCCTGGAGAAAACAGTGGCAAACCCATGGTGAGAAACCCCGAGAGTACAAGCAAGTATATTAGCATGACTTGTGCATGATGAACAAATGACCAACCAGAACATATTCTTTTCTTTTTTCAAGATTGACAACCAGAACAAATTCTTCTCTTTTTTCAAGATTGACAACCAGAACATATTCTAATGCGTTCAGCCTCAAAAGCATCGAACAACACGATATTTCGCAATGAATGGAGGGCTAATAAGTAGTAGTATTACTAGTATTTTTGCCTGGAGTTAACTTGAGAAACCTGCCTCTCTGACTTATGCATGATGATTCTCGCAAAAAAAAAGACTTATGCATGATGAACTAATGACCAACCAGAACATATTGTAGTGACCCACAAGACGCTGACAGCCTGCAATTGTTCAACCTCAGAAGTATCGAACATCACAACAAGTAGTAGTAACAGCAGTTTAAATTTAGCCTGCAGTCAACTTGAGAGACCTGGCTGTAAGCACGGAGATTGATTACTACTGCTGACCGACCAAATCAGCTGATTAACTAAGACTTATTAGAGTTGAAAGTCCAAGCATGCTTACAGAGGATTCAACTCCTAAACTATAATCTAAAATATTTTCTTAAATAAACAATAGATGATGAACGGCCAATTAGTAGGAGCAATCCAGGTCCCCATCTTCTGAAATCCAATCCCCAAATCCAACCAATTGCACGTACCTACCTAAAAGCATGCTTCCAGAAGAAGAAGAAAAAGCATATTTTTTGCTACTCGAAAAGGGTTGGGGAAAGAAACCTGTGTGCGCACCTACGTGGAATCAGAGGCGGAGGATGAAGTTGGATTGCTGGGGATGGAGCCGATCCCCCTCGCCTCCGGCGCGGCCTCTGGGACTGGGCCGGGCAGGAAAGACAGGACCTCCGGCGGTGCGCTCCAAGATCGAGCCGAGCGGCGCCGGAACCCGGGCCGGCCGAATCCCACCAACCAAGAAAGCAAGCAGCTTCGCGGCGCGCGGCGGGCGGAGCAGCTAGGAAAGTAGGCGGTGCGGCACGAGGTTGTGGCCGGCGCGTATATGTAGGGGCGGAGGTGGGTGGAGGGGGCGGAAGTCGTGGGGCGCGGCAACGGCGCGCGACGGCGAGAGGGGGAGGCGGAGTCCAACCAACCGCACAAACACAAGCACCCAAGCCAAGCAGGGGAAAGCGAAGCAGAGGAAAGGAAGTTTCACTGTTCCCTCCCCTCCCACTCCGGGCGAGGCGACGACGTCGTGGACGTGGACGCGACGCCGGTTGCGGTGCGGTCCACGCGTGCGCGGCGGCCGATCCGGCAGCGCACGGCCGGGATGCGTGGACGAATGGGCGCGCGCGCGGGGGGTAGGCCACGTGCACCAACCGCCGTCCGAGCTGTGCGCTGTCCCCTCCCGCGACGGACAGGAGAAAATGGCAGCCACCTACCAAGCTGCCATGCCCACGTCTCCCACCAAGAGAAAGATTTTCATGTAGTATTTGTGCAAGATTTAGAAGCGTTTAATCAAAAAAGACTTGGGCATGCTTGCATTGCTCCTAGATTTCCATTCTCCGTCGCCTACACCACACGGCAGCAACGTACTCCACTGGTCAAAGCAAAAGCATGTCTTCATGTTTGAACTATACTACAAGTACACTTTCAAATGTGCTTGACTGCGTGAAAATGACGGCGGACTGACTTTTCTTTTCTCGTCTGCCATGCCCCGGCCTTCCTCTTCAGCACCGTCGTTTTCCTCGCATCCTTCGGGGTCCCCGGCTCCTCCACCGCAGACACGTCGCGCCCGCACAACAAGGCAACAAAGATGTCCATATATTTGGACCGTGATCGTATGCGAGAAACAAAAGAGGGTACGGAGGTGAGTGCAATGCATGTTTTTCAAAAATAACAATTGGAAAAGCGGAAACAAATGCAAAAATTCTGGGAGCGGGTATGGAAGTGGCCGTGATGTTTGTAAGTTGTAACAAATATGGGGCCGGCATGGTTACGAAAACAAATGTTTGTTTGAACATGATTAAAGCCCTGTTTGGTTCATAAGTCTTAGGACTTTTTTAGTCCCAACTTATAAGTCTCAAGTTCCTAAAAAGTCCCTATCTGTTTGGTTCCTGCGACTTAACATGGACTAAAAGACCATATTACAACTATAAGTCCCTCCTTGAGAGTCTTATTTCATAAATCTCAAATGCCCACTTGAAGTCCCTATAAGTCCCTCATGTTTGGTTTAGATGGGACTTATAGAGACTTTTTTAAGTCCCTAAACCAATAAGTCCCAGAAAACAAACACCTTCTAAAGCCTCGAGTGGGACCCGTGATGGATAGCTTTGCTCATTTCTACGGGAAACCAAAAACCCTTGGTTAAAGTTCGAGAAGCAGGGGCGGTGGCAGATCTAGAACTTTGAAACTTTACAATAAGGGGGTTGCACATTTTACTTACAAAATTTAATTGGTATCACACACACACACACACAATGTTCTTATTTTCGTCCACAAACGGATGGAACCATTTTATCCACAAAGATTTTTTTTTTTGCACAATAGGAAGCAGTAGCCAACCGAATTTTACATGGCGTCCACGTTGTATTGAGGTTGGAAGTTTCGTAGTGAAAAAAGCACCGGATCTATTATAAAGGTTCAACCGAAATACAGAACATCTCAAATATAATAAATTTGCGTTGAGATCTTTAGTTCGTCGAATGACCATTACAACTGCCTAAATGAGCCGTCCATGCGCCAGTGTAGCCACTCCCATATAGGAACCGACCACTTTGTCGATGACAGCCGAGAAGTCTTGGTGCACGTGCCCTTGAGAACCACCAGCCTGGAGCCGTAGTCATCGTCGGTGAACCCTTGAATCGATTTAAAGTGTCCAACATTAAATCTCACCATTGCATGTGCACGACAAGAAACCCTGTCGTCACCGCCCACGCAAGGTCTATGGTGTGCTATGAGCGAGCATTGGAGTATGCCAGCTTTGAAGAAGATCAAGAATACGGGACCTGAATGGCTCCTCCATCTGCTGCACCAATGTTGTGATGAATACGAACTTCCGATTCTTATGACGTTGTGGAGGGCCTGACACGTCCATAATGAGATAACCCACAACAAGCCGACGCCCCCTTTTGCTGCCTCGCCGAAGTTTTTCAACACCTACATTGACTTGCTATTATGTACTTTCATCGTTCTGAATTACTTATCGCGAAAATGAATATAGATAGATATATTTTTAGTTTTAGATACATCCATTTATGCACCCTAAAGTTGATCAGATGGTTCTAGACTCGACGATGGACTCGATTCCCACAAACATGCACCAGGACTTTGAAAAGTGATCATATATTATGGGACCGAGGGAGTACCGAGTAGATATTTTTTTAGGTAAAAAAATATACTGAGTTTTTTTAGACAAAAAAAAAGAAGATGCTGAGTAGTACTCCACTTTTGACCACTGCGCATGACTTTTTCTCGTCATTTATGTGCGCGCGTTGAGCAGGTCGCGCGATGGAGCGACAAACAGTTTGAGGCGATCTGGGCCGGTCTGACCAGGTCATGCCTTAGTCAACTCCCAGCCGCTGGCCCTGAGCCCAGCCCAGTATGCGCGCTAAACTTGTGAAGGAAACCTCCTAAACAGCGCTTGCGGCGCCAGCAACCCAGCTGGCGCTCACGCGCACGCGACATGGGCAGGCCCAGCTACCCCAGCTCGCTTGCCTCAGTTGACCAGTTGACCATTAATTGACCAGTTAAACAGTCGACCGGTTGACTGTTGATTTTTTGAAAAAGACAAAAATAAAAATAAAAATCATGAGTTTGATTTTTTAGCAAATTTGAAACTAGTTAGTGGCTACAAAAATGCTCATGAATTCTAAAATATTTCACAAGTTTAAACAAAGCTCAAAAAATTTGAAGAAAAAACTTCAAAACTTGGAAATGTTAACCATTTGAAAAGAAGTTTGCAAAAATGAAAAAGAGTTGAAAAATATGAAAAGATCACGAAAAAGTGAAAGAGCTTCATGAATTTTGAAAAAACGTTCACGAATTTGAGTAAAAAGTTCAAGAATTTGCAAAAACAAATTCGAATTTGAAAAATCTGCACACATTTGGTAAAAGAAATAGAAAAGCAAAGTATAAAAAAGAAAAAAACTAAACAAAACCAGGTAAGGCGGTATAAGCGCGCGCGTGCGGGGGGGGGGGGGGGGGGGGGTGTAACACCCTCGATGCGGCTATATCTCCCACGTGTCGAGGCACGACTTAGAGGCATAATCGCATTGAAGGCATAAGTCGCAAGTGAGGCAATCTTCACACAACCCATGTACATATAAATATAAAGGGGGAATAATAATAATAGTCGGCTTACACTCGCCACGTCACATCAAGGTGCATAAATAGCATATATCATACAAACACTCATGGCCCGACTACGGCGCCAAAATAAAAAAGACTCCCCAACATGCGACTAAACCCTGAGTCGAACCCCGAGCAGGCACCACTACTGATCATCAGGAAAAGAAACATAGTATCGCTGAGAGTCCTCGTCGTACTCCCACTTCAGCTCGAACGCGCCATCCGGAGGAGTATCATCGATCCCTGCATCTGGTGATATAGTAATCTGTGAGCCACAAGGACTCAGCAATCTCGCACCCTCGCGATCAAGACTATTTAAGCTTAAAAGGGTAAGGAAGGGGTAATGTGAGTGGAGCTGCAGCAAGCGACTAGCATATATGATGGCTAACTTATTCGCAAACGAGAGCGAGAAGAGAAGGCAAAGCACGAGCGGTAACTAAATAGAGCAGACTACGCAAACATAACTCCAACGCCGTGTCCACTTCCCGGACTCCGCCGAGAAGAGGCCATCACGGCAACACACGCAGTTGATTCATTTTAATTAATTAAGTTCAAGTTATCTACAACCGGACATTAACAAATTCCCATCTGCCCATAACCGTGGGCACGGCTTTCGAAAGATCAATCCCTGCAGGGGGTCCCAACTTAGCCCATAACAAGCTCTCACGGTCAACGAAGGAATAGACCTCCACCCAGGACCCACCGATCAGACTCGGTATCCCGGTACAACAAGATGATTCGACAGGTCAAAACTAGTCCAGCAACACCGCCCGAATGCGCCGACAAATCCCGATAGGAGCTGCACATATCTCTTTCTCAGGGCACACTCAGATTGTCTAAACTTCCGGTAGGCCAGCCCAGAGTTGCCCCTGGTGGCCACCGGCGGCTGACGTTCCGGACCAACACTCAGAGGAGCACTGGCCCGTGGGGGGCTAAAATAAAGATGACCCTCGGGCTCCGGAAACCCAAGGGAAAGAACAGGGTAGGTGGCAAATGGTAAAACCAATGTTGGGCATTGCTGGAAAAGCTTTAATCAAGGCGAACTATCAAGGGGTTCCCATAATAGCCCAACCGCGTAAGGGACGCAACAAACCGGGAACATAACACCGATATGACGGAAACTAGGCGGCAAGAATGGAACAAAACACTAGGCGAGATGCCGAGCCTTCCACCCTTTACCAAGTATATAGATGAGTAAAGATAACATAGCAATATAGTGATATCCCAACAAGTAAATAAATGTTCCAACAAGGAACGGCTCCAATCTTCACCTGCAACTAACAACGCTATAAGAAGGGCTGAGCAAAGCGGTAACATAGCCAATCAATGGTTTGCTAGGACAAAGGTGGGTTAGAGGCTCAATCATGGCAATTGGGAGGCTGACAAGCAAGTGGTAGACATCGTAGCATTGACAAAGCAAAAGAGCGAGCAAACTAGCATAGCAAAGATAGTAGTGATTTCAAGGGTGTGATCATCTTGCCTGCACAGTTGTCAGAATTGACTGGATCCTCAAAAGCAAACTCAACGGGCTCCTCGTTAGCGAACTCGTCTCCCGGCTCTACCCAACAACACAAACAAGCAACAAGGATACAATCAACCACGTGCAAGGGCAACCAATAAGATGCAAAGATGATATGCTATGCGGGATGCGATGCGGGATGCAAGAATGCAACATGTAACAGGAAATGCATGAACCTGGCCTCAACTTGGAAATCCAAGTGTGCCACTAGATAGAGGGGAATAAATCCCCTGAAACCGATATAAAGATCATGGCAATCGGAGCTACGGTTAAGAAATGGCAAGCGTTTTACTAAACGAACCGATCTGCGATTTATAGCAACATGCCTCCTAAACGCAACAAAATGAACATGCTACAGCCACCCAACATGAAAACAAATTGCATGGCAGTGATGTACTCATCACGCTTAACAAATTATCATGACTGAGGCATAGGCAAATTCATCCAGTAAGGGCTTCAAACAAGCATGGCAAAACTGAATAAGCAAAACAGATTTCAGACTTAGCGAAATTAACGCTAGTCTGAAATTTCAGACCACGATGCCCTCTTCGGAGCAACAAAACAACATGAAGGAAAACCTGAACATGGCAAGTAAGAGCATGGCATGAAGCTACTCAACAAGCTTAACAAAACACCCAACATGACCTGGGGCCAAAAGGGTTCACAAAATACTCTACCGAGCACACGAACATTGATGAAACACAATCAGTTTTCAGACTTAGTGAAAACTGGGACATGCTGAAATATTAACTCACGGAGGCATATAAACGATCTCGATGCTCTCACTACGGTGCAAGTCATGGCAAGGTAAGCATGTATCCATAAAGTAGGCACAAAATGCTAGCTAGACATGGCAAGAACAATGGCATAGCATGCATGGATCACTAGCAATCACTCCGGCAAAATCGCAAAAGAGTTAACGATCTGCCCAAAACAGCAACTATCCAAAAGTTAAGCTCGATTGAGTCAACCTAGGGTGCTTCAACATAACAAATAAAGACATGGATGGATTAAGCACAACAAGCATACCAAATCACTCTTACTGATCATCCTCCAAAGAGGCACGGATCACTAGGAAACAAGCCGGACATATAGCATCGTGAACTAAAACGGCTCAGACTTAGTGAAAATCACTAAGTCCCTGAAATCTGAAATCTCAGGTAGCCCTCTTCGCAAGCTTGCACAAGACAACACACACATCCTAAAAAATACATCGAAGGCACCTCTGGAAAGAAGACAACATGCTTAACAATTCATCCCAAAGGGGCATAGGCATATCATGCACGGATTAAATATGGCAAAAATGACAAAAGTGCATGTTGGATTAACGGATCTGCAATTTAACTCAACATGCCTCCTTCCAACAGCATTTTGGGCAACAGGATGACCCTAAATGCAAATGATGCAATGGAATGAAATGATGTACTCGTCGAGACGAAGAATTTGACATATCATACGCCCAAATCGGAGCTACGGATGCAAAGTTATGGCAGGTCAAACATGAGCATATGGAGTAAAAATCCTGGGACTTCGAAAAAATAGCCCCTAGGGTTTACTGTAGCATCCGCGGATCTGGATCGGGGTGCGCCTCCCGAGGCTGGATCCGGCGAGGCCGCTCGCCGGCGACGAAGGGCGGTGGCGGCCGGCGTCTTGCCGGACGTAGGGGAGGCGAGGCCGACTCCGGGCGGCGACCACCGGAGCGGCGGAGGCGGCGGCGTCGCGGCCGGGAGGAGGCGCGGCGAGCTGCGGGGATGCGGGGCGGCGCGGCGGAGATGCGGGGCCACGGCGGCGCGGCGAGCTCCGGCGCCGGTCGGCGTCCGGGAAGACGAAGCGAGGCGGCGGCGGGGAGAGTGGCCCGGTCGGGCGAGGTGGCGGGCTCCCCGCGGGCTCGGGCGGGCCGGCGCGGCGGCGGCGATGTGGGCGCCCGCCCGGGACACGTGGCGGCGTCTGATAGGCTGGCGGCGGCGGGCGGACGCGTCCGGCTCCGTCCCGGACGTGTCCGGCGGCGGCGGAGGTTTTTTTTTTAAAAAATTAGGGTTTCGAGGGGGAGAAGAAGAGATCCGAGATGGAGGGGTATTTATAGGCATAAGTGGAGCTAGGAGAGTCCAAATGAGGTGCGGTTTTCGCCCACACGATCGTGATCGAACGACCGAGGCGATGGAGCTGAGTTTGGTGGGTTTTTGGGCCAAAATAGAGGGGTGTTGGGCTGCACACACACGAGGCCTTTTCGGTCCCTCGGTTAACCGTTGGAGTATCAAACGAAGTCCAAATGACCCGAAACTTGACAGGCGGTCTACCGGTAGTAAACCAAGGCCGCATGGCAAGTCTCGGTCCAATCCGGAAATGTTTAATCCCCACACACGAAAGAAAGCTAGAAATGGCCACCGGAGGAGAACGAAGCGCCGGAATGCAAAACGGACAACGGGGAAAATGCTCGGATGCATGAGATGAACATGTATGCGAATGCAATGCGCGTGATGACATGATATGAGATGCACGAAAAACAAAACAACACACGGAGGCAAAGACCCGAACCCGAGAATTAAATATAACTTAATGCCGGAAACGGCATGAGTCGGAGTACATTAGGGGAAGGTTACATGTGGGGCGTTACAACACTCCACCACTACGAAAAGATCTCGTCCCGAGATCTAGGACTGAAAGGACTCCGGGTACTCGGAACGGAGGTGATCCTCGCGTTCCCAGGTAGCTTCACGGTCGGAATGGTGTGACCACTTGACTTTGAGAAACTTGATTGACTTGTTGCGAGTTTTGCGTTCAGTCTCTTCAAGGATTGCAACTGGGTGCTCACGGTAGGAGAGATCTTCTTGGAGCTCAATGTCCTCGAAGTTGACGGTGCGCTCAGGCGTCTTGAAGCACTTACGGAGTTGCGAGACGTGGAACACATCATGAACATTGGCAAAGGTTGCAGGAAGCTCGAGTTGATAGGCGAGGTCGCCTCTCTTGCTGACGATCTTGAAAGGCCCGACGTATCTTGGGGCAAGCTTCCCTTTGATACCGAAGCGACGAGTCCCTTTCATTGGAGAGACGCGGAGGTAGACATGGTCTCCGATCTCGAAAGCCAAATCACGGTGCTTGCTGTCGTAGTAGCTCTTCTGACGAGACTGGGCTGCTTTGAGGTTATCACGAATAACCTTGCACATTTCTTCTGCTTCTGTTATCAGGTCATTACCCAGCAGCTGACGTTCACCGGTTTCAGACCAGTTGAGAGGTGTACGGCACTTCCTACCATACAGAATTTCAAACGGGGCCTTGCCGGAACTTGCTTGGAAACTGTTGTTGTACGAGAATTCAACATAAGGAAGGCAATCCTCTCACTTCATGCCGAAGGAGATAACACAAGCCCTGAGCATATCTTCAAGAATCTGGTTGACACGCTCGACTTGACCGCTTGTTTGAGGGTGGAAAGCAGTGCTGAAACGAATGCTAGTGCCCATGGCCTTCTGAAAAGAATCCCAAAACTTGGAGGTAAAGATGCTGCCACGGTCTGAAGATATCACTTGAGGAATACCGTGCAGAGAGACAATGCGAGAGGTGTAGAGCTCCGCCAATTGAGCTGCAGTGATTGACTCTTTGATAGGCAAGAAATGAGCCACTTTGGTCAGCTTGTCGATGACAACGAATATAGCATCATTGCCACGCTTGGACTTAGGAAACCCGGTCACGAAGTCCATTTCAATGTGGTCAAACTTCCATTCTGGAATGGCAAGAGGTTGGAGGAGACCTGCTGGCCTTTGGTGTTCTGCTTTCACTCTTCTGCAGACATCACATTCATTCACGAATTGAGCGATCTCGCGCTTCATTCGAGTCCACCAATAAGTTTGCTTCAGGTCTTGATACATCTTCGTGCTCCCAGAGTGGATGGAGAGGAGAGAGTTGTGAGCCTCATTCATGATCACTTTACGAAGTTCTCCTTTGGGCACAACAATTCGATCCTCGAAGAAGAGAGTGTCCTTGTCATCAAGCCGGTAGCACTTGTACTTGGACTGACTCTTTGCAATACCGATCTTCACCTTTTTCACCATAGCATCAAGAAGCTGGGCTTGGCGAATCTGGTCTTCCAAGGTAGGAGAAAGTTGAAGGTTGGCAAGGAAACCTTGAGGAACAACTTGCAGATTAAGTTTGCGGGAAGCTTCACACAGCTCGGGTTGATAAGGCTTGAGAAACAGACTGTTGCAATATGCTTTTCTGCTCAAAGCGTCAGCAATCACATTAGCCTTGCCTGGAGTATACTCGATACTCGGATTGTACTCTTGAATCATTTCGACCCATCGAGTCTGCCTGAGGTTGAGATTAGGCTGAGTGAAGATGTACTTGAGACTTTTGTGATCGATGAAAATGTCCACTTTCCTTCCCAAGAGAAGATGTCTCCAAGTCAACAATGCGTGCACAACTGCCGCCAACTCGAGATCATGAGTGGGGTAGTTCTTCTCATTTGGCTTCAACTGGCGAGAGGTATAAGCAACAACTTTCTTCTCTTGCATCAGTACTGCACCGAGACCTTGGAGAGAGGCATCACAAAAGACCTCGTACGGCTTGGTTTCATCAGGCGGAGTTAGAATTGGAGCAGTGATCAATTTCTCTTTCAAAGCGTTGAAAGCAACATCACACTCCGGAGACCAAACGTACTTGACGTGCTTCTGAAGAAGATTTGAGAGAGGCTTCGCAATCTTGGAGAAGTTTTCAACGAATCTTCGACAATAACTTGCAAGACCGAGGAAGCTACGGAGTTGCTTCACATTCTGAGGAGGTTCCCAATTAACAATTGCAGACACCTTCTCAGGATCCACGGAAATGCCCTTGGCAGAGATAATATGACCAAGATAAAGAACCTCATCGAGCCAAAACTCACACTTGGAGAACTTGGCATAGAATTGATGTTCCCTTAGCTTGTCAAGAACCAAACGCAAGTGTTTGGCATGATCTTCCTTGTTCTTCGAGAAAACCAGGATATCATCGAGATAGACCAAAACAAAGTCGTTGGTGTAGGGGTTGAAGATGAAGTTCATCATGCGAGAGAACGTCGGAGGAGCATTAGCGAGGCCAAAAGACATAACTGTGTATTCATATGACCCATAGCTTGTTCTGAACGCCGTCTTTGGAATATCTTGTTCACGAATGCGAATTTGATGATAACCCATACGGAGTTCAAGCTTGGAGAATACTTGGGCACCCTTGAGTTGTTCGAATAGCTCATTAATGTTGGGAAGTGGATACTTGTTCTTGATGGTCTTCTTGTTCAATGGACGATAATCAACACAAAGTCGGTCCGTTCCATCCTTCTTTTTCACAAAAAGAACGCCACAACCCCACGGAGAAGTACTAGGACGAATGAGACCCATTCTTTCTTGCACATGGAGCTGTTTCTTCAACTCCTTCAACTCTTCGGGGCCGAGCTTGTAAGGCCGTTTACACACCGGTTCCGTACCGGGCTCAAGTTCAATAACGAATTCAACAGGCCGGTTTGGAGGCATGCCTGGGAGTTCTTCAGGGAAGACATCTTGATACTCACAAACAACCGGAATCCGCGAAATAGCATCCAATTCACCCTTCTCATTGAGAGAGAACAACCGGATGGTATTATCCCGAGCAGCAAAGACAATCACTTCCTCAGACGAATGAGTCAGTTGGATCTGCTTGGCTGCACAATCCAGCTGAGCTTTATGTTTAGAGAGCCAGTCCATCCCAAGAATGAGGTCGATATCGGAATTGCCAAGAATCATCGGGGAAGCCAGAAACTTAAAGTCACCCAGCGAGATAGAAATATCTGGAACTTCATAGATAGCAAGCAAGCATTTGCTCGGAGAGACGACTGCTAATGGCTGATGCATAACTTGAGAAAACCACCCGTGCTTAGATGCAAAAGGCTTCGAGATGAAACAATGTGATGCACCTGTATCAAAAAGTACTTTTGCAGGAACATCGTTAACAGGAAGGTTACCCATGATCACATCTGACGAATCCTCTGCTTGAGCTGCATTCACCATATTGACCTTGGCGTGCTTGGGATTGTGCTTGACCACAGCTGTACTTGCCGATCTGACAGGAGGAGGAGGAGGAAGACGCCTCTGGTTAAAACACTTGTTGGCGTAGTGACCCTTCTGTTGGCACTTGTTGCACGTGACCTCTGAGAGCGGACGGTGGTACGGAGCACTCGATCTTGGAGCTTGAGACGAAGTCTTGTTCTGAAAACCTGGGTTGGGTGGGTGGGACGAACCACTGCCACCTTTGCTCTTCTGCTGATACGGTTGACGAAACGGAGGAGGAGGAAGCCAATACTTCTGCTGCTTGGCCACTTGAGTAGAGGACGAAGACGAAGTGTCTCTGACTCGCTTCCTGGAAGCATCACCCCTGAGCTGAGCAGCCTCTTGCTTCAGTGCCATGTTGTAGAACTCATCGTATCTCAGCGGCTCGAAGAGGACAAGAGCGAGCTGAATTTCTTCACGAAGACCACCCCTGAACTGATAGATCATGCTCTTCTCATCAGGAACATCCTGCTTGGCAAAACGGGCGAGCTTCTGGAACAACTTGTTGTAGTCATAGACAGACAAAGAGCCTTGCTTCAGATTGCGGAATTCTTCACGTTTGCTTTCAGTCACGCTTTGAGGAATGTGATGAGCGCGGAAATCACGACGGAAATCATCCCAAGTGATCAAACGTCCACCTCTGGAATCCCGGTACTGCTGAAACCACTCTGCGGCCTGATCCTTGAGCTGGAAAGACGCGAACTTGACGAAATCTTCAGGTCTGACGTTGCTACATTCAAAATGCTTGCCCAGATCGACTAACCAATCATCAGCATCGGTAGCCTCAACGCAGTTACTGAACGTCTTTGGACCATTTGCGAGGAACTGATGCAGAGTTGCAAACTGGTTCTGGTTGCCGCCTTGGTTCGCTTGACTGCTTTGATTCCGCTCTTGGATGATTTGCATGATCAGCTGAGTATTTGCATTAGTAGCAGCCATCACAGCCTGCCATGCTTCCGGAGGAGGCGGAGGTGGCGGAGGATCTTGATTCTGGTTCTGACTGGTGCTCTTGGCGGGAGCCATCCTGAAGAGGTTGACCACCATTAGCACACAAATAGAGAAATATAGAAGGTGAATCCAACGAAATGAAAAATTGCAACATAAGTCTTCACACCCGAACAAAATGAACGAATGCACTTCTCTTGAAGTGGTCACATATTCCTAAATTGCGAAGCCACGAAGAATCATGTAGAAGAGGTACATCAACGAGGGATGAAATCAACATATGACGTCGGAGAAGAACGAATACCACAACTCGAAATAAAACCAAGGGTTGGCTTGCGGAATAAGCCGGAACAAACACATGATAGAAATTTCGTCCGAAGTGTTCGTGGTAGGACCTACACGGGCTCGACCGTACAGCACCATCATGTACAAGGCAGTGCACATGACATACGAAGCGTCCCCGAGTCAGCATAGCCAAGGACTCTTTAAGACACAACGAGGCCACTGTAAAATCGACCGTGAATAGGCGAACCACTAGACGTCGAACCCCAATTTCATATCACACATCTGTTGGAAAGATATCCTAAGGCTACTTGAATTCCCACCTATGGAACTCCCGAAACTTTCCGGTTATGCAATCAGGTGTTGAGGATACAGGGGAAGCATAATATCTCACCCAAGCTAGCAAATCCTACATCCAGCTGCATCCATCCTTCAACACATAACCAAGAAACCTTCGGAAACCATCTATCTCAACCTTCGAAAAGCATCCGTTATACAAGTTATGGCGATACTCCCGAACTCCCGCCCCAGTACTGGGTGGCGTCGAGGTTATCTCACCAACGAACTGCATAAAGGAGATTTTCGATGTCGCGCACATATCTCAAGTATACCAGAATTGCAACGATAGAATTATGATGACAACACCTCAGAGCTCAACTCCCCGGGACACTTCCACTAAACCCCTGACAGGAGGCACCAAGACAGTATTCTCATCATAAGCCATCGGAACAAAACTAAGATAGTCGCGTGATCCTAATTTTTTTTTGTGAAATTTGAGAAGAGAAGAGTCAAAACTCTACGTCAGGATGCCTTACCAGAGCGATGAGGAGACTGGGAAGTAAAAAGAATTCCTAAGCTCTCCGATATATAATTCCTAAGGACTCAAAACATTTTTCTAGACACAACTCGGCTGCTAGAAACGATCAAGCAATGGGGCTCCTAAGGTCGGGGAAGGCTCTGATTACCAACTTGTAACACCCTCGATGCGACTATATCTCCCACGTGTCGAGGCACGACTTAGAGGCATAATCGCATTGAAGGCATAAGTCGCAAGTGAGGCAATCTTCACACAACCCATGTACATATAAATATAAAGGGGGAATAATAATAATAGTCGGCTTACACTCGCCACGTCACATCAAGGTACATAAATAGCATATATCATACAAACACTCATGGCCCCACTACGGCGCCAAAATAGAAAAGACTCCCCAACATGCGACTAAACCCTGAATCGAACCCCGAGCAGGCACCACTACTGATCATCAGGAAAAGAAACATAGTATCGCTGAGAGTCCTCGTCGTACTCCCACTTCAGCTCAAACGCGCCATCCGGAGGAGTATCATCAGTCCCTGCATCTGGTGATATAGTAATCTGTGAGCCACAAGGACTCAGCAATCTCGCACCCTCGCGATCAAGGCTATTTAAGCTTAAAAGGGTAAGGAAGGGGTAATGTGAGTGGAGCTGCAGCAAGCGACTAGCATATATGGTGGCTAACTTATTCGCAAACGAGAGCGAGAAGAGAAGGCAAAGCACGAGCGGTAACTAAATAGAGCAGACTACGCAAACATAACTCCAACGCCGTGTCCACTTCCCGGACTCCGCCGAGAAGAGGCCATCACGGCAACACACGCAGTTGATTCATTTTAATTAATTAAGTTCAAGTTATCTACAACCGGACATTAACAAATTCCCATCTGCCCATAACCGCGGGCACGGCTTTCGAAAGATTAATCCCTGCAGGGGGTCCCAACTTAGCCCATAACAAGCTCTCACGGTCAACGAAGGAATAGACCTCCACCCAGGACCCACCGATCGGACTCGGTATCCCGGTACAACAAGATGATTCGACAGGTCAAAACTAGTCCAGCAACACCGCCCGAATGCGCCGACAAATCCCGATAGGAGCTGCACATATCTCTTTCTCAGGGCACACTCAGATTGTCTAAACTTCCGGTAGGCCAGCCGAGAGTTTCCCCTGGTGGCCACCGGCGGCTGACGTTCCGGACCAACACTCAGAGGAGCACTGGCTCGTGGGGGGCTAAAATAAAGATGACCCTCGGGCTCCGGAAACCCAAGGGAAAGAACAGGGTAGGTGGCAAATGGTAAAACCAATGTTGGGCATTGCTGGAAAAGCTTTAATCAAGGCGAACTATCAAGGGGTTCCCATAATAGCCCAACCGCGTAAGGGACGCAACAAACCGGGAACATAACACCGATATGACGGAAACTAGGCGGCAAGAATGGAACAAAACACTAGGCGAGATGCCGAGCCTTCCACCCTTTACCAAGTATATAGATGAGTAAAGATAACATAGCAATATAGTGATATCCCAACAAGTAAATAAATGTTCCAACAAGGAACGGCTCCAATCTTCACCTGCAACTAACAACGCTATAAGAAGGGCTGAGCAAAGCGGTAACATAGCCAATCAATGGTTTGCTAGGACAAAGGTGGGTTAGAGGCTCAATCATGGCAATTGGGAGGCTGACAAGCAAGTGGTAGACATCGTAGCATTGACAAAGCAAAAGAGCGAGCAAACTAGCATAGCAAAGATAGTAGTGATTTCAAGGGTGTGATCATCTTGCCTGCACAGTTGTCAGAATTGACTGGATCCTCAAAAGCAAACTCAACGGGCTCCTCGTTAGCGAACTCGTCTCCCGGCTCTACCCAACAACACAATCAAGCAACAAGGATACAATCAACCACGTGCAAGGGCAACCAATAAGATGCAAAGATGATATGCTATGCGGGATGCGATGCGGGATGCAAGAATGCAACATGTAACAGGAAATGCATGAACCTGGCCTCAACTTGGAAATCCAAGTGTGCCACTGGATAGAGGGGAATAAATCCCCTGAAAACGATATAAAGATCATGGCAATCGGAGCTACGGTTAAGAAATGGCAAGCGTTTTACTAAACGAACCGATCTGCGATTTACAGCAACATGCCTCCTAAACGCAACAAAATGAACATGCTACAGCCACCCAACATGAAAACAAATTGCATGGCAGTGATGTACTCATCACGCTTAACAAATTATCATGACTGAGGCATAGGCAAATTCATCCATTAAGGGCTTCAAACAAGCATGGCAAAACTGAATAAGCAAAACAGATTTCAGACTAAGCGAAATTAACGCTAGTCTGAAATTTCAGACCATGATGTCCTCTTCGGAGCAGCAAAACAACATGAAGGACAACCTGATCATGGCAAGTAAGAGCATGGCATGGAGCTACTCAACAATCTTAACAAAACACCCAACATGACCTGGGGCCAAAAGGGTTCACAAAATACTCTACCGAGCACACGAACATTGATGAAACACAATCAGTTTTCAGACTTAGTGAAAACTGGGACATGCTGAAATATTAACTCACGGAGGCATATAAACGATCTCGATGCTCTCATTACGGTGCAAGTCATGGAAAGGTAAGCATATATCCATAAAGTAGGCACAAAATTCTAGCTAGACATGGCAAGAACAATGGCATAGCATGCATGGATCACTAGCAATCACTCTGGCAAAATCGCAAAAGAGTTAATGATCTGCCCAAAACAGCAACTATCCAAAAGTTGAGCTCGATTGAGTCAACCTAGGGTGCTCCAACATAACAAGTAAAGACATGGATGGATTAAGCACAACAAGCATACCAAATCACTCTTACTGATCATCCTCCAAAGAGGCACGGATCACTAGGAAACAAGCCGGACATATAGCATCGTGAACTAAAACGGCTCAGACTTAGTGAAAATCACTAAGTCCCTGAAATCTGAAATCTCAGGTAGCCCTCTTCGCAAGCTTGCACAAGACAACACACACATCCTAAAAATACATGGAAGGCACCTCTGGAAAGAAGACAACATGCTTAACAATTCATCCCAAAGGGGCACATGCATATCATGCACGGATTAAATATGGCAAAAATGACAAAAGTGCATGTTGGATTAACGGATCTGCAATTTAACTCAACATGCCTCCTTCCAACAGCATTTTGGGCAACAGGATGACCCTAAATGCAAATGATGCAATGGAATGAAATGATGTACTCGTCGAGACGAAGAATTTGACATATCATACGCCCAAATCAGAGCTACAGATGCAAAGTTATGGCAGGTCAAACTTGAGCATATGGAGTAAAAATCCTGGGACTTAGAAAAAAAATAGCCCCCTAGGGTTTACTGTAGCATCCGCGGATCTGGATCGGGGCGCGCCTCCCGAGGCTGGATCCGGCGAGGCCGCTCGCCGGCGACGAAGGGCGGTGGCGGCCGGCGTCTTGCCGGACGTAGGGGAGGCGAGGCCGACTCCGGGCGGCGACCACCGGAGCGGCGGAGGCGGCGGCGTCGCGGCGCGCGGCCGGGAGGAGGCGCGGCGAGCTGCGGGGATGCGGGGCGGCGCGGCGAGCTCCGGCGCCGGTCGGCGTCGGGGAAGACGAAGCGAGGCGGCGGCGGGGAGAGTGGCCCGGTCGGGCGAGGAGGCGGGCTCCCCGCGGGCTCGGGCGGGCCGGCGCGGCGGCGGCGATGTGGGCGCCCGCCCGGGACACGTGGCGGCGTCTGATAGGCTGGCGGCGGCGGGCGGACGCGTCCGGCTCCGTCCCGGACGTGTCCGGCGGCGGCGGAGGTTTTTTTTTAAAAAAATTATGGTTTCGAGGGGGAGAAGAAGATATCCGAGATGGAGGGGTATTTATAGGCATAAGTGGAGCTAGGAGAGTCCAAATGAGGGGCGGTTTTCGCCCACACGATCGTGATCGAATGACCGAGACGATGGAGCTGAGTTTGGTGGGTTTTTGGGCCAAAATGGAGGGGTGTTGGGCTGCACACACACGAGGCCTTTTCGGTCCCTCGGTTAACCGTTGGAGTATCAAACGAAGTCCAAATGACCCGAAACTTGACAGGCGGTCTACCGGTAGTAAACCAAGGCCGCATGGCAAGTCTCGGTCCAATCCGGAAATGTTTAATCCCCACACACGAAAGAAAGCTAGAAATGGCCACCGGAGGAGAACGAAGCGCCGGAATGCAAAACGGACAACGGGGAAAATGCTCGGATGCATGAGATGAACATGTATGCGAATGCAATGCACGTGATGACATGATATGAGATGCACGAAAAACAAAACAACACACGGAGGCAAAGACCCGAACCCGAGAATTAAATATAACTTAATGCCGGAAACGGCATGAGTCGGAGTACATTAGGGGAAGGTTACATGTGGGGCGTTACAGGGGGGAGGGTCCAAAACCGGGCTTGGAAGCTTACAAACTAGAAGGAGCTTCGTACCAGATCGCATGCTAAGTTACATTAGATGGGCCGGCCTTTTGACGGAAGAAAAAATTGACAGGGGTGTACATGTCGAAATGTGTCAAATAGAAGAAAAGAATGATTCAAGGCCGACCAGTGCACTACTCTTGCTACTGTATATCTTTGAAAACAAAATCTTCTCTTTAGGAGGTCTGTTCGCGGATTTGAGAGAGTTCGCGAATTTCTATGAAACATACAAGTGTTTGCATGGTTAGTAAGTCCAACCAAGAAACAGGATATTGCAAAGATCACGGGCTAGGCACGTGATACAGGGTGCAGAATAAGTTATTCTTCATTCGAGGGACCATTTCATAAATAAATTACATTTGGAATTACATTCATATTGATTCGCTATGTAAAATTTGGCACAAGAAAACAAAAATATAGATCGTAAAACAAGAAAATTTGCATTTTATGTATATTTTATATTATGTTTTGACATTTCTAATTTTACGTAATATAAAATATTTTTTACAGCAATTATATATTTTCTTACGTTTTCTTTTTACGTGTGGAATAAGGCAAAATTTACGAAATGTAAATTACGGTGCATTTATGTTAAAATAGAGGGGGAGAGAGTAGGGAGGATGAAGAATAACTATTCCTCACCCACGACGATGAATAATTGCAAGATACGTGTTCCTGAGAATTGGAATGGTTACATAGCAAAAGCACACTGTTAGTAACGATGAAAGTAGAAATCGATGAATGTATACATGTCCGCTCTTGGCAGAAGCTGGAATTGATTCTTAACGTCAATTTGAAATGTGTTTCTAGCTGTTATTCATCACTAAATTTATATATTAGTTGGATAACATTTGCTTATCCCACTTCACTGGAATAATAGCGAGCACGTAGAGGGACCAGGGCTGCCCAGCAGACTCCATGAACTGGTGTACCGTGCATTACAGATATTTTTTTAAAGATCCAGCAAATTGCTGGCTTCGATTAGATTTAGCAGAAAGTAGCGGAAGAATAACACGAGGAGGATCCGAAGATCAAAGAAAAAGAAAAATGACAACTCTATTGGCTGCAGAATAACACTACTCTTACAAGATGGAACACCATCCATCCACAATAAGACAACGCAGTTCCGACTTCGACGAAGAACTACGAAGAACAAAGCATGGTTGGCGTCACAGAATATCACCGAACGAACCGCCTGCCGCCTTGTCATCGTACACCACCAGTGCCCCGCACCGCAGCTTCGACTTCATAACAACAAGCGGCCGAGGTAATCTTACGGACACGTCGGAGAAGAGCCGACTACCACGACCAATGCCACGCCTCCGACGATGCTCATTACCGTCATCGTTGCCACAGAAGCCAAACCGCCCTCATTGCCGGACAGACACTACCAAGCAGCACGAGCGATATCCCCATCTACCACTGGTCCCTCTGGTCGGTAAGGAGCTCCTGGAACAATGCCCCAAGAGGTGCGATGCCCTGTCAGGCCCTGTTCTTGTCCGTCCCCTGTTCCTCCGTGCCGTAAGTCATAACAGCCGTAGATCTCTCATCATGTATCTCTGGTGCTTGGATAACAGTTCACTAGCTTAAGGCATCTCTCCTCCGTCGATCTGCCATCCAACGGCTGTTGATGCTGGCGAGTAGCTGTAGCCTCCCCCGACAACGCATGTGCTCTATTTTCTTTACTTCTACTTTTACCAGCTCGTAATGGCTATAAAGCCAGCCACAATCGTGTGAGAGGGCATGTTATTTCGTATTGGGTGTAAACCCTAGCCGCCGGTGGCGAGCTGGGCTACTTTCCCCATTCTCCTCATCAAGAAAACCCTAGTTCTAAGCTCTGTTCTTCCCTTAAATTGTTGTTGTGTGTGTTAAATTGCATAATTCAGAGCTCTAGGCCTGTTACGCCCATTAGGCGCTGCACACCATCTGCAATTGTTAAATATGTGTCATTTGCAATGGTTACATAGCAAAGCGTACTGTCAGCAATGGTGAAAGTAGAAACCTTTCATTGTTGTCTGCTCTTGGCCGAAGATGCACTTGTTTCTAAACGTCAATTTAAAATGTGTTTGCATCACTAGATATATGTATTGGTTGGAAAACAATTGCCTATATTACTTCACTAGATCATACTACTATTATCGAGCACGTAGAGAGGCTAAGGTTGCCCAACAAACTTCATGAACTGGTGTGCTGATCATAATGTGTTGCTAGTACCGTCAAGAGATATTTATATTTCTCCAATTGATCGTAATGTTCCTGCTTGTTTTAGAGCCCCAAGAAGGTGAATCTGGTAGCTAAGCTGGTTCAAGGAGTGCGCGAGGAGATGGTTGCAAGTGACAGTTAAAAGGGCTGCGAAAACATTATATTCTCTCCGTTCCAAATTACTCGTCGTAGAAATGGATGTATCTAGAACTAAAATACATCTAGATACATCCATACCTACCGACCTGCGACAAGTAATTCGGAACAAAGGGAGTACCAAGTTTGGCAATTCTCAAAAACTTACCTACTCAAGTCACTCTACTGCTTCCTGAGTTGCTGTGATAGGTCCAGAGTGACCATTGATGTTTTTCATGAGAAATTCTTCCTATCAATTCCTGTAGTTCACCTGTCGAGATTTTAACTCAAGAACAAGTGTGGCGTGGCGCTCTCAGGAAAGAACTCGATGTCTTGTTTGCCTGACCAGTCTCTGTTCTGTTTGTACTAAATCTTTCCAGACATTTTGCTGTACTTCACCATGAATAAATTTGATACTAGTGCGAGTGACAGTGATTATTGCCGTACCAAGATAATGGTTAGATATTCTCTCAGACTCCATAGTGTAGAAATGCATTTCTTGCAGCTTGATTAGTTGTATTTGTAGAATAAAACAGGGAGACAGCAGCATCCAATCAATAGAAGATGACTCAAGCAAACTAATTTATTTTGGTTTGGACACAAAGCAAACTCCTTTTTCCGGTTTCTTTGAGAATTATTCGACCAAAGTTATAAGCAACTCTACTCGCAATCAGTTTTTGTTGGTGAGAAGAGATGATTTTCTTTCCTTGGAAACTTCCCGTTGCCTGCCTCAGTTGGGACTAACAAGGTTGGATTGTATGCACGGTGGTTGCTTCACCTGTGTATATGTCGCAAGGCGTCGCAAATTCAACAAGAAGATCAGAGTGGCGCAGCGGAAGCGTGGTGGGCCCATAACCCACAGGTCCCAGGATCGAAACCTGGCTCTGATAAGTTCTTTTTTTTTGGGTGACTTTTTACCTGTTGGGCCCGGTTCTATTACTGAAAACAGAGCGGTTGGGCTTCTCCATTTCGCTGGCCCATATTTTGTTGGTCGCTCGTTTTTCCAGCTTAGTTTGTTTTAGAGCATCTTGTACTGAAAATATACTCCCTTTGAAAATAGATATAAGGGCATGTACAATGATTGATAAGATAGTCTTATTTTAAGTTTTACATGTAATTTAGAGATGACAAAAAAGAGAGTTTACAATGGGTCATCTCTTAGTCTTATTTTCAATAAGCAGCAATTCCTAAAAACGTGGTGAGACATATTATGCTAAGAGAGAAGACAAGCCTTTTCTTATGAATTCTCTTTCCTTCACCTCATCATTGATCCTACGTGACACTTCTAAGATAGCACCATTGTATATGCCTTAAGACCTTTTAGATTACTAGAGTATATTATAAAAAGGTTATCATAATCATCCGGTGTATTCCCCTAAAAAAACAAAAAACAAAAAGAGGCTTATGTCGTATATTACTTTTCATCTTGTGCATCTAAGATTGCCTATTTCTAGATCTGTTTGATTTTTGTTGGGGTTTTCAGCCCGAATCGATAAATAGGATGGTGGCACGTGCTATTAGTTGGGGAAATTATGATGTATGTACTGGTACATTAAAAAACATGGTTTTTCCTTTTTCTTTTTCCCTTTTTTCTTTTGGTTTTTTCATTGTTTTTTTTATCTTTTTCCATTTTTATTGTACTTTCGATTTTGTGAACATCTTACAAATTCATGTCCATTTTTAGGAATTGTGAACATACTTCTAGGATCATGAACATTTTTTTGAATGTAAAACGTTTGGGGCCAACGCGCCGGCCGAACGCTCGGCCGGTCACGGCTCGCTGACGACGCAAGTGCATGGGGCCACGCTAGCCACACGTCCTCGTGACCCATCGAGCACTCCCTCCCAACATCTTTGTTTATTCCTTCCCCTCCTTATCCACTCCCTTCCAGCATCTTCTTCATCATCACAAAGACATCTCACCGGAAAAGTCCATCCACCGCCCGACTTTAACTGAGTTGGCGTGCTGTAGATCCATACCAGGCGTCCATGAGCTGGTTTTTGAGGGGGTCGTGCAGAGCTGCGAGAGTGGGAGGTGGTGGGTAGCTGGCCTACACCAAGATAGTGGGAGGCGGAGGGGCGGCACGGCGACTAGCTGCATAGCAGGCCGCAAGCCGCGACGGTGCCACTACTTGATGCAACCGGCAGGATAGGGAGCGGCAACCCCTGGCTAGCGGAGCTGCAATCGAGGCGTGGTCGAGCTGCATCCTGTGACGACCGCCAGATGGCTAGCTACAAAGGGTAGTTCCCAGAGCTGCAACCGCTCGTTGTTCGAGCTTCATATCGCGACGCACCCGACGGCGAGCTGCAACTGTGCAGTACAAGCTGATGCAGGGGCGGCGACGACGAGCTGCAACAGGTGATCTGGATTGCTGGATCTGGCTTTGCTGGAACAAGTGTTTTCTGTGTGTGCTGGAACTAGTAATCCTTTTTCTACAATCTTTTTCTTTGTTTGCTACAATCAAATCAATGGGAGTCTCCATGCTGTTAATTTTGCTGGAACCAGCATTTTTTTGCTGGAACTAGCAATTTTTTTTGCTATAATCAACCACTGAAGTTCTCTGGCTGAGATTGATTTTTGCTCACACCGATGTCCTTTTTTGCGGGAACGTTATAATGTTTTTGCTTCAACCGAATATTGAGGATTCGTTGCTTAAACCATGACGGCAACGGTGCTGTTATTTTTTAGATCTTTTTTGCGGCGGCAGCGGTGATGTGATTTTTGCTGCAACCGGCAGCAGGAAAGCTACAACCACGCCCAGATTTGCTATAACCAGCGATAATGAAGTGTGGCCGGCGGCGACAGCGCTTCATTTTTGTTGTTGTTGCAACCAGGCGACGGCGAGCATGAGGGGGACGACACACGATTTTTTGTTGCCTACCAATGCTGTAATTTTTTGTTGCAACCATGGGGGCCTCCTGGAACTGTAGCTGTTCGGGATCGAGAATGGCGAGCAGCGATCTACACTTCTCTACATCGTCAGCAGTTGTTGTTCTGGTGCGCTGATCCGATGAGACCGTAGCACGACAACATACGCACTGTATACTACAACTATGTTTGCCTGATGGACAGCAATATCATAAGAGCTATCGTCCATGTATGCATCCAGGGTCCCTACCTGCTTGCAAATATGTAGTGTCACGTCACAAATTCAACACAAAAATCAGAGTGGCGCAGCGGAAGCGTGGTGGGCCCATAACCCACAGGTCCCAGGATCGAAACCTGGCTCTGATAATTATTTGGTTGGGCTCTGTCATTTTGTTGGGCCCTTTTCTTATTCGTCCATCTCTGATTGTGTTTTCTTTCTTCTGCTGGACCCGGTTGTATCTAGTTGGGCTTTGTCATTTTGTTGGGTCCTTTTCGTATACCTCCATCTCATAATAAATTCTGATTGTGCCTGTTGCCTTCTTCATTAACTAAAAAAAAACCAGGTTTCTTCATTTTCTAAGGCCCATATTTTGCTCGCTCACTCATTTCCCCTTCTTACCATTTTTTGCGGGACCCCTCTTACCTTGTCTTATATCATCTTCTTCTCATCCAAAAATAAAATAAAAATAAAAGTTTGTCTTAGGTCATCCAGTTTATCCCCCTCAAACACAAAAACAAAAGGAGGCTTACTCTATGTAGTACTCCCTCCGATCCAAAAAACCTGTCAGAGGGAGTAATTTTTATGTCACGCATTTATCCAATGGCATTATCAGTCTCTGGTTTACCTTTTAAGAAGGTTTACTTTTTAAGAAGGTCCATTGCATTCACAAGACACGAAATAGCTAAGAATATTTTTAGAAAGGAAACTAAATGTCAATGGTTCGATGAACACCCTAGCGTAATTTGTGGTGTACTTGTGGATGTATCTACATTTCATTATTATAGTAACATGCGGCATGATAGCTTTCAAAAAATAAGAATGGAAAGGTCATTTCCCAGTTTGCTCTTTGAGGAGGTCCGTTCTAACCATCAGAATAGAAAGACCAATGTGGTTCATAGTTCCGGTTTTCCTCCTATCATGTGGTTTCTTTATACCATTTCTCCGGGAGAAGCCCAGGGCCATATTTAAAATTGTCCAACCTTTACAAGAGCCTCCTTACATAAACAAAAATATCACACAAGTCCTTTTTTTTATATCGATGACGTCTTAGTCCCACACTCGTCAGCAGCGCGTCGTGAGCAAATCTCGTGCAGAGCTGCGAGGCACCACGCACAGGAGGCAGCCTGACTGGGCCGCCCCTTCGAGTTCCACTGTGGATGAAACAGATATAGCATAAAAAGAGACGCCGAAGAAGAAGAAATATCAGCAGGAAAAGAAGAGGAAGAGAAAGAGGATGGACTTCCACCTAGTTAGTATTGATGAACTTTCCACTTCAGCCATATGCCTATTAATAATTTGTACTGCCATTTGATAGTAGCTAGGATGAACCATTATTTGTTTCCTAGCTAGGACTGAAACTCTATTCAGATCATGTGTGGTAACGTCATCACTAGTGTGAAGTGGTGACAACAACTTATGCAGGTTACAACCAAACAACGTGTCATATTAGCGGGTATTGCAACGCAGCCAACCAAATAGTGAGTCAAAATTAATTCCCTCATGCAGCCAACCTAGATGCGGACAACCAAAGTATGTGCAGATGCTAGGTTTTGGGCTTTTTTCGAGTCTAGACAACTAAACACGCCCTTAACCTATCATGCCTCTCAAAGATTAATGGGGGCTGAGCTAGTCGTTCTAAGGAAGGAATATTAATGGACCTCGGCCCATGTCAATTGCTAGTGGCCGCCAGTAGCAGAAACTGACAGTGCAAGCCACGCACAGGAGGCAGCCTGACTGGGCCGCCCCTTCGAGTTCCACCACACGTTATCCCAGGATGCGAACCGGCTACCGGCTGCTTACTATCACGTGTTGCCAGTCACCCCCTAAAAAACATGCTGCCAGCCATTCCAGCTAACTAGTAGTACACTTGATAGCAGAGCAGCGCATAACTGAAAGAACCAACTGTAGATGTAGAATCGGAATGGCCTATATGAAACGAAACCAGTATTGTTGCGATCTGCTGTAGCGAACCGAAACTAGGTATTGCAGCGAACCTGAAATACTTACTAGGCTCAACATTTTTTTAAAGTATTTGAAAAAGTGCCAACATTTATTGAATTTTGGCAAACATTCTTTGAATATGCAAACAAAATAATTGAAATAATTTTTTTCCAAAACCACGAACCAATTTTTGAATTTGTGAACAAATTTGACAACACAAACATTTTTTTATTTTTTGAAAAAATAATTGAAACGTGGAACATATGATGATATTCAAAACAAAAATTTGAAATAGTGAACATTTTTCAAATTAGTGAACATCTTTTGAAACTCTTGAAAATTTTCTGAACACAACCATTTTTAAAATTTCTGACAAAATTTGAAATGACGAAAAAATGGACCATTTCATGAAATTCTGACAAAAAATTGAAATCGCGAACATTTTTTGAAATTCTTGAACATATTTGTGAAATGTGATCATTCCTGAACTTATTTTAGAAAATGAATGTTTTTCCAATTTGTGAACAAATTACAAAAGAAACATATTTTGGAATTCCTAAACATTTTTGAGCTTGTGAACAAATTTTAAAGACATAAATATTTTTTGAAATTCCTGAACACTTTTAGTTACTCGAACATTTTTTATGTTTTGAACAATATTTGAAAACAGGAACATTTTTTTGACATATGATTTTTTTTATTCTAAAAAATATTAAAATGAAAATGTACTTGAAAAAGAAAAATTAAAAATGAAAAAGAAAAGAAAAAAGAAACAAAAAGAGAAAAGAAAAGAGACACGGATAAACCGAAAAAAGAGAAGATGAAAAATAAAAACCATAACAAAACCGGAGGCCGAGGTTCGAATGTGTGTGTGTGTGTGTGTGTGTGTGTGTGTGTGTGTGTGTGTGTGTGTGGCCCTGTGGGACAACGTACCTACATCAGTAGAGCAGATCAACTCCAAGAAACATAACTACAAAGACCACCACGACAGCCGGTGGAACCAGTGGCGGAGGCACGGGGGGCCAGCCAGGGCCTGGGCCCTCTGCAACATTCTAATTTCCTTGGTAATATGCATATGAACAATGACATCTTTTTACTGTTACCTGCAGCCGCCCTCCCCAACGTCTAATTATATGCATTCATGCCTCCGCCACTGGGTGGGACCAAAGCACAAGCAACATAGGGACGATTCGGCCACCAACCATGAGGCAACACCACTTACACAAGTCTAAGACGACACCACCGAGCAATGAGGCCATAACCCAACCCCACAAGACCGGCCGCCCCCTAGGTCACATAAGGAGGACGAACTGGAGGAACCACGAGTCAGGCAGCGACGAGAATGACATGAAAACGACCAGCAACATCAATCAAGGCGGAACAATTCAATCAAGTATCCACACATGTTCAGAAGGTGAAGGGGGTAAATACATCATGGAACAATATCGGAGGAGCACACGAAGAAGAAACTCCAACCTGTTGGAGACGGAGTGCAAGCGTAAGACTTGAGCCAATTCTGTGCAGACGGAGTGCAACCTTTATTTTAGCTTTGATATATCATCTCCCATGTGGGCACATGACTGACGTGCACTTGCTCTTGGCTTCAATGTAGGAGTACTTGGCGCTGGAGTAAAGTGCCTCCTGCACATGAGCTCTTCGATTTAATGTATCGGAGCACTTGGGCGCTGGAGTAAATAACTCCTGCACATAAAAATAAGGCTGCCACAGATTCTCGGGAAGACTTCTGTGACGAGCAAGTCTTCGTCTATGTGTCGTGTGTCCAGACGCTCTACGGCCTCATCTTTTGCCTATTGCTGAAATACCAGCTACCTACACGAATAGCTTCGTATTTACAAGTGGAGCCCTTAAATCCGCGTCCGGGGGGCAGCCCGGTCGGTGACCGGGCGTAAAATTACCGCCCAACCGTGACCGGGCGTAAAATTGCCATCCAACCGAACTAGGACAACCTCCCCCCCCCCCCCCCCCCCCCCCAATCCTAGTTGTATTAGGATTCCCCGAGGATGAAAGAGAGAGAGGAGGGCCGGCCACCTCTTCTAGTTCTAATACGACTAGGGAGGGGGGAGGCGCGCGGCCACCTTGGGCTGCTCCTTTCTCCTTTCCACTAAAACCCATTAAGCCCCATAAGGCTTCTGGGGGTTCCGGTAACCTCCCGGTACTCCGGTAAAATTCCGATTTCACCCGGAACACTTTCGATATCCAAATATAGGCTTCCAATATATCAATCTTTATGTCTCGACCATTTCGAGACTCCTCGTCATGTCCGTGATCACATCCAGGACTCCGAACTAACTTCGGTACATCAAAATGCATAAACTCATAATAACTGTCATCGTAACGTTAAGCGTGCGGACCCTACGGTTCGAGAACAATGTAGACATGACTGAGACACATCTCCGGTCAATAACCAATAGCGGGACCTGGATGCCTATATTGGCTCCTACATATTCTACGAAGATCTTTATCGGTCAGACCGCATAACAACATACGTTGTTTCCTTTGTCATCGGTATATTACTTGTCCGAGATTCGATCGTCGGTATCCAATACCTAGTTCAATCTCGTTACTCGTTCCGTAATACATCATCTCGCAACTAACTCATTAGTTGCAATGCTTGCAAGGCTTATGTGATGTGCATTACCGAGAGGGCCCAGAGATACCTCTCCGACAATCGGAGTGACAAATCCTAATGTCGAAATACGCCAACCCAACATCTACCTTTGGAGACACCTGTAGAGCTCCTTTATAATCACCCAGTTACGTTGTGACGTTTGGTATCACACAAAGTGTTCCTCCGGTAAACGGGAGTTGCATAATCTCATAGTCATAGGAACATGTATAAGTCATGAAGAAAGCAATAGCAACATACTAAACGATCGGGTGCTAAGCTAATGAAATGGGTCATGTCAATCAGATCATTCAACTAATGATGTGACCTTGTTAATCAAATAACAACACCTTGTTCATGGTTAGGAAACATAACCATCTTTGATTAACGAGCTAGTCAAGTAGAGGCATACTAGTGACACTAAGTTTGTCTATGTATTCACACATGTATTATGTTTCCGGTTAATACAATTCTAGCATGAATAATAAACATTTATCATGATATAAGGAAACAAATAATAACTTTATTATTGCCTCTAGGGCATATTTCCTTCATGAACATACTGTATGCTGAGACGTTGAAAGGGATGGGCATTCCGATGTCCAGACTCAGTACCAGCAACATAAGTTTCCATGGAGTCATTCCTGAGAAGAAGGCTGAGTCACTCGGCCAAATTGCTCTCGATGTGGTTTTCGGTGATTCCAAGAATTACCGCAAAGAAAAGTTGACATTCGAAGTTGTGTATTTCCAGAGTACTTATCACGCTATTTTGGGCAGGCCAACTTATGCATGCTTCATGGCTCGACCATGTTATGTGTATCTCAAATTAAAGATGCCTGGTCCCAAAGGTGTGATCACTGTTACGGGCAATCGGAAGAAAGCAGAAGAGTGTTTTCAGAAAGGCTCAAGGATCGCTGATGCTCAGATGGCAGTGGTGGAGCTGCAGGAGTACCAGAAGACTATAGACCCGAGTGATTTGTTGCGAGCCAAGAAGCCCGCTACAGAATTAGCTTTTCAGTCGTCTGGTGAAACGAAGCCGGTTCACATTCACCCGACCGATCCCAGTGCTGCTCCGACTCATATCTCAACAACACTCGACTCCAAATAGGAAGAAGCGCTCACCAGTTCCTCCCGAGTGGTGAGCCAGCCTCCCACTAGGGGGCTTAGCTGCAGTCCAGTACTCGCCTAAGTATTTGAAAATCCAACCGAGTGGTGAGCCAACCTCCCACTCGGGGGCTTAGCTGCAGTCCAGTACTCGCCTAAGTATTTGAAAATCCTACCGAGTGGTGAGCCAGCCTCCCACTCGGGGGCTTAGCTGCAGTCCAGTACTCGCCTAAGTATCTGAAAATCCTACCGAGTGGTGAGCCAGCCTCCCACTCGGGGGCTTAGCTGCAGTCCAGTACTCGCCTAAGTATTTGAAAATCCTACCGAGTGGTGAGCTAGCCTCCCACTCGGGGGCTTAGCTGCGAACCAGTACTCGCCTAAGTATTTGAAAATCCCACCGAGTGGTGAGCCAGCCTCCCACTCGGGGGCATAGCTGCAGTCCAGTACTCGCCTAAGTTTGAAAAATCCTACCGAGTGGAGAGTGACCCTCCCACTCGGAGGCTTAGCTGCAGTCCAGTACTCGCCTAAGTTTGAAAAATCCTACCTAGTGGAGAGCAACCCTCCCACTCGGGGGCTTAGCTGCAGTCCAGTACTCGCCTAAGTTTGAAAAATCCTACCGACTGGAGAGCGACCCTCCCACTCGGGGGCTTAGCTGCAGTCCAGTACTCGCCTAAGTTTGAAAAATCCTACCGAGTGGAGAGCGACCCTCCCACTCGGAGGCTTAACTGCAGTCCAGTACTCGCCTAAGTAAGAAACACATCCCAATCCGCAAGGACGACGAGGTGCAGGTCGACTGCCACCTTCTCTTTTGGAGCTTCTCCACAACTACAAAAGTTGTCTCGAGTGAAGAACGAGTTCCACTCGACGGAGAATTCATGAAGATATTCAACGATAAACCAAGTTCAGATAAATCCTAAAGGTTCCAGACCGCAGATCGAAGTGCTCAGGCATTCAGCCCGAAAGAGTTTAACGATTACAAAAACCACTCGGCATTCCGAGGCAAATTTAAGGTGGGGCATAAAAGTTTGTTCACTCCGTAGGAGGAGGACTGGCAGGCTCGACGAACTCGTCCAGGTCGACGCCGTCGGCGATCCGAGTGGCTGCAGCAATAAAAGTCTCCATAAAAGATCGGAAGTCATGCCTCTGGGTGTTGGCGACCTTGATTGCTGCCAGCTTATCTTGTCGCGCCTCCTTGTAGTGGACACGAACCAAAGACAGAGCCACATCAGCACCACACCGGGCAGAAGATTTCTTCCACTCCTGCACTCGACCAGGGATCTCGTTAAGTCGAGTCATCAGAGACTCGAGATCATTCTGGAGCGTGGCCCCTGGCCAAAGTGCCGTGTCGATCCGTGACGTGGCGACCTTCAGTCGAGCCAAGTAGTCCACAACACCGTCGATGCGGGATTCCAGTCGGAGTAGATTCATGGCAGTTTCATTTTTCACAGGAGAGTTGATGGGGTCCAAACCTGGCTCAATCCGCCCAGTCTCCTCCTCGAAGTTCTGGCAAAACTCTGCATTCACGATCCAAGGATATGTCAATTTTCGTATGCTAAGTCGACAAAAAACATCAGTCGGAACAAAATGTATACCTTCAAGCTTGATGAACAACTTCTTGGCAAGGCTCCTCAGATAGCTCTCCAGATCGTCCCTCCTGTGAGCGATGTCTTCCATCTTCTCGTTCAGGTTGACCTTGTCCTTCTTCAAGCGCGTGACCTCCTTGTTGGCTTCGTCCAGGGCAGATTTCATCTTGGCGTTCTCTTCTTCCAATTGGCCGACTGAAGCCAGTTTCTATTCAGCCAGAGCGGTTCTGTCGTCAGCTTTCTTTTGAGCATCAATCAAATCCTAATCCTTCTTCGCCAGAGCTTCGTTCAGTTTTTCTGCAAGGAAATGGTGCTTGATTCAGAAAGAGCAGAAGGGTACTCAAGCCTAAGACAAACTAGTCGACAAGCTCGTCTTACCATTGGCGTCGTCCTTCGCCTTTTGCAGCTCTGTCCTAGCCAATTCCAAGTCAAGGTTTAGCTAGATCTACTATTTCTCCAAGTCAGCAAAGCGAGCTCCAAGATCACAAGATTTCTGCAATCAGGGAGGGGAAGTTATTTTACAGCGAAAAACGACAAAGACGATAAATACTAAGACTACGGTCGACTGCCCGCAGTCCACTATAGTCCTGGGGACTACACCCAGTGGGTGCACTTTGTGTGCCCCCACCGGTTTAGTTTACACTCGACACGGCCAGACCAGATCGAGCGAAAGAATCAAAATACAAAGACCATAGTCGACTGCCAGCAGTCCACCGTAGTCTCGGGGACTACACCCAGTGGGTGCACTCAGCGTGCCCCCACTAGTCCAAAAATTCAATCGACGCACCCAGTGGGTGTACATATGCAAAGATTTTCGGAAAGACAGTCTTCAGATAGCATATCCTAACAGAACAAGCGGCGACCGACTAACCTGAACATTGCATTGGAGAGCCGAGCTGGCGTCATACGCGGCCTGACTGGCATCCCGCACCGTCTTCATCTTCTCCATCATAATGCCCGTCTGGCGTATGGCTTCCTTGGCAGCATTCACTTCGTCCTCTGGGACATGATGGATCGCAAAACTGAAGATGGGTCGGCAGGAGCTTGAGCAGTCGACGAAGAAGGCAGGGCACTCGACAATGGTACGACGAAGGTAACAGAACCCCGATTGGCATCACCAGCGTCCTGAACGACTGGTTCCGCCATCGGCGTCGACTGTGGCACCCTGCTTGCAGGAGCTTTCCTATTTTTCCTCGTCAAAGGCCTCTCAGGCTCTTCATCATCATCATCGGGGAGGTCAATAATGTTAGGAGCTATTCAAAGATCAATCGCCAAAATCACATCACCCAATGGTACACATTGCAGTTGAGTCGACCAAATAAAGACAGAATGACAGAAATCATACCCAGATTGGAAGTGACTGCATCCTCCATTACCTCATCCTCATCCCTATAAGCTGAGGTCCCAGAAGTAGCAGCGCTGCCAGTTCCAAAGTTTGTCTGGTTAAATCAAGAAAAAATAAACAACACAGAGCGTCGAGTGAATACAAAGGGAGACACTCACGCAGAAGCGACGGGGATGTCAATCTTAATCTTCGGCAACGCCTTCCGAGGCTTCTACTCTGCAACTTTGGGATGCTTTGACACTTTTTCAGTTGGGGTTGGTGAAGATGTCCGAGCACGCTTTGCTGACTGACCAGTCTGAGCAATCGCCTTTTCACGGGCCCTCGGTCGTTCTTGGTCAAGCTTGGATCGCCTCTCCATGCGAGGAGGCGACTCGACTTCTTCTTCGTCACTTGAGTCGTCGCTTTCTTCGTCCCCTTCTCCGTCAGAATGCCATTCGCCACTGTCGCCGCCGCTCGCCTCTCCTTCCGGGTCTTGCTCTTGCTCTCCGTTGGACACTGAGTACATTTCGATAAGGGCCTGAAAGAAAGCAGGAAGAATAAAGACAGTCGACGCAGTATAGACAGTTGCGCGAGTGAATTCCGATTATAATCAAAAGCTCAGAATCGGACCTTTTCTGGTTCATGGGACTGGTCGAATGGAGGAACTCTCCTGGCACCCCTGGGGTTGTCCTTGTTTCCGGTGATGCCCGACAGCCACCCCTCTAGTGTGTCATCATCGACCTCCTCCGGGTGAATCCGAGTGGTGTCATCAAGACCTGAATACATCCACATTGGATGGTCTCGAGCTTGAAGAGGCTGGATGCACCGCCGAAGGAAAACCTCCAAGAGATCCATACTAGTGACCCCGTCACGGATAAGCTGGACCACTCGTTCGACCAGCACCTTAACTTGCGCCCTCTCCTCCGGGATCACCTTCAAAGAGGAGGGTTTCCTCACTCGGCCCATGGTAAAAGGAGGGAGGCCAGTCGACTGCCCTGGCGTCGGCTGGTCTTTGCAGTAAAACCAGGTCGACTGCCATCCGCGGACCGAGTCGGGAAGAATCATGGCCGGAAAAGAACTTTCCCCTCTCATCTGAACACCAAGACCCCCACACATCTGAATCACTTGTGTTCTCTCATCACTCGGATTGGCCTTTTTCACCGTCAGAGAACGACAGGTGAAAATGTGCTTGAAAAGACCCTAGTGAGGCGGACAACCCAAGAAATTCTCGCACAAAGACACGAAAGCAGCGAGATACACGATTGTGTTGGGAGTGAAGTGGTGGATTTGTGCCCCAAAGAAATTCTTAAATCCCCGAAAGAAAGGGTGAGGAGGCAAGGAAAACCCACGGTCGACGTGAGTGGCAAGGAGAACGCGCTCACCCTCCCGAGGTTGCGGCTCGGATTCCTTCCCCGAAAGCCGCGCCGATCCATGGGGGATCAGTCCTCCGTCGGCTAGGTCGTCGAGGTCTTCTTGGCGGATCGTCGAGCGGATCCAGTCGCCCTGGATCCAGCCCTTCGGCAGGCCGGCTCGTGAGGAAGATCCACCCCGACTGGTCGCCTTCCCCTTTGCCTTTGCCGTCGCCTTCTTCGCCCTCTCCAGAGCCACCGTCTTCTCCTTCCCCATCGTCGCCGGCGAGACACGTATGGAGCGGCGGCGCTAGGGCGAGAGCGAGCGCGACGAAGAAGCCTGAAGAGGAGAAGAGGAAATGAGAACGCACTGTTCAAGAAACCCCGGTCCGACGCCTTATACGGGGTTACTTCCGAGTGGCTGACTGGTAGGCCCGGACGATCCTGTCAAATCCCGCAACAGTCGCGCGCGCGATACGTGGCAAAAAAGGTGGCGCGGAGATCGAGGCGGCTCCGCCCTATCCCATCCGATTACTGCGGCCTCCCCCGTCCCGCGCGCTTCCCAAAATTCGAATCCCGCGAAATCCGCGGGCAGCAGAACAACTTGTCAGACGGAAGATCTCCTCCACACCGTCACTCGGAGCTCTTCAAGTAAAGAAACTCACTCGACAAAAAACTAAGAATGGATCAAGGCGACTGAAAAGGAAGTTGATGTCGTCACTCAGGTTCATTGATCCGAAACAAGATATGCTCATGGTATGAAAAATGAGTCGGAGAAGTTCTCAACTCCTTCCCCACTCAAACCTCGATCCATTCGGGGGCTAATGATGAAGCTATGTACCTAGGGTAGGGTCATGGACCTGTCCTAACTGCCCTACCCAAGGACATCTCTAGAAGAAATCACCTTTCAATCGACTTGGAGGTGTTCCACTCGACAGACACGAAGACACTCGACCAAGAAGCAATCACTCGACCAAGATCCAACCATTCGACGGCCAGGAGACCTAAAGTCACTCCGCACGCTAACGGTCGGTCATTAAGTAGCTTTTATGGTCATCATAGCACTTTATTAGGGGCGTTACCAGTAACGCCCGACCTTAATGTACTTAAAACCCCGCATGACTGAGGGCCGAAGGGGTCTGACAAACTCTATATAAGCCACCCCCCTCCTCAGTGTAACGCGTTCACACCCCTGAGATTCATACACACATAATCCAGTCGACCGCCTCCGGGCTCCGAGACGCAAGGCTATTACTTCCTCCGAGAAGGGCCTGAACTCGTAAACCTCGTGTGCTTACAACTACTCCATACCTAATATCTTGCCTCTCCATACCTATCCCCCTACATTACTGTCAGACTTAGAACCACGATAGTTGGCGCCCACCGTGGGGCCGGTGTCTTAGCAATTTGTTGGAGGAGTTGCCATCTTTTCTGATCCAAATCATCATGGTTTCTGGCGGAGTTTTGGTGGAGGGCCACGAGATCCGTCTTGGCGCGCTCACGTTCATCGCCGACGACTCCGCTTGGCTTCAGGAGGCTCCGCTCGACGTGGACGCACTCCCTGTCCGCGAGGCAACGCACTTTCGCGCATGCGTCTGTGGCGTCCTCTTGCAGAAACCGTCGAACCATTATCGGTCGGCCCATGTGTTGTCCTCCCTCCCTGTTTCCCGCCGGCGCAAGCGCTCCGGTCAGTCGAGACTTCAGCGGTGGGTGAGACACGCGGTGGCACGCTAGTCGGCCACCCCTCAAGTCGCGGCGATCGAGCCCGACAAATCCCTCTACGGCATGTTCGACCTGTCGACTGGCTCCGCGGAGACCGCATCCGAGTGCGACAGCAGTGGTCCGGCGGCGGAGGTTCTGATGGTCGATGGACTGCGCAGTCCTCCCGGTTTTCCCCGCACCGACGGAGGCGCAGGTAGAGGCGACCCGTCGCATCCCCATGAGGAATATCTCCCTGAGCCTCTCACGTCGCTGCAGAGAGAAGAACTTCGTACACTGAGGGCCGGAGGGGTCTGACGAACTCTATATAAGCCACCCCCTCCTCAGTGTAAGGGGTTCGCACCCCTGTGATTCATACACACATAATCCAATCGACCGCCTCCGGGCTCCGAGACGTAAGGCTATTACTTCCTCCGAGAAGGGCCTGAACTCGTAAACCTCGTGTGCTTACAACTACTCCATAGTTAAGACCTTGCCTCTCCATACCTACCCCCCTACATTACTGTCAGACTTAGAACCACGACAATCGGCATCTACCATAGAGGGCTTAGGAAGATCAGACATGATGGATGTTGATGATGATTGATCCTTTGTCCGCAGAGGAGTCGCCAAATACTGTGTTGACACACAAACACGTCACGTGTACTCTCGACGCTGGGGGTGATGCACCGCAGCTCAAGTCGAAGGAGATGCGACCGGCAGCGCGATACGTAGGACAGCGGGCAGATGCTTTTGTGGACCCAAAAATCCGCACGCCCGGGAGGGACCCAATTAGGGAGTGTCGTGGCTATAGGCTGGAATAGGTCGATTAGCTCACCCCTAGAGCCTAGGGATTCATAGCTCTCAAATTCGAGGTACAACGAAGAATATAGAGAAAAACGATGGAGAGGTAAAATATAGATGAAAAAGTAGTATATTGATGTTTTGACCTCCAACATATATAAGAGGCAGCAGGACTTCTCATACAAGCAAAGAAATCATTTAGGCCTTTCTTACAAGAAAAATTACATCAATTCATGACTTAGAGCCCAAGTTCTAGTCTAACTCGGATTCAACCCGAATCTGGCCCAGATTTCTGTCTTGTTCCTTACGCGGGCCGTAGAATTTGCTTATGACCTACGATCAAGATGACCCAAACATTAAATCGTGAGCCGCCATGAGACGAACAACTCTCGTGTTTATCACTTTTCCAAATAAAGCCATCTCCAGTACTCCACTGGACTATCTTTAACTTCCAGACGGACTTGGTCATGCAACTGACTGGACCATTAGGGACTTGTGATGACTTCGCAGGTCGTATAATATCCCAGATGATGATGACCCGAAAAGCAAAGTGGACTGTTTAGACACTGCGAACAACTTCTGTGTTGAAGACTTTTTCAACCGAAGCTAGCTGTCCATTTTCAGCTCCTGGTCGGATTAGCTGATAGTAGTCGGATTTGGCACTCTTCGGTCGGCTGCCATTCATTTTTCGCTCGGGAAAACCCTCTTTTACTCAGACACAGGAGTTTTTAGTAGGATCTCGTGTTACTCGTGTTATCCGACAGGACTTTTACTGGACTACCACTCGGACTATCGGACATAGATTTAAGTCGAATTTCATTCATTCTGATCTTGTTTTAACTCCCCAAGTTGCATATGAGCTCGGATAGAAAAGATTTATATATCAAGCCGCCGTCAGGCTCCGTCGGCAGTGACCAAGGCGGCCCTCTGCACCGTGCAGCAGGAGACAGAGTGGCTCCTCCGCGAGCGGCAGGCAGCCACCGGACAAGGCTGTCGCGGCTCTCCGGCACCCTTCCATTGTTGGAGGGACGACAACGCCAGATACGGCGACAACGATGCGGTAGGATTGGGTGGCCACGTGTATGAGGTGGTCGTCCGATATAGGGTTTACATTTTTTTTAGTTTTTAGTTAAACGGTCAAAATATCGATCTTTTTATGTAAATTAAGTCTGAATTTTAATGAAAGCCGATGTGTTTACGTGAATTTTTTTGGACTAATTTAAATACGAGTTCAATTGTATACAGACAACATTGGATTGGTCCCCTTCCGCGGACGAACGCGGGATCAGATCAGATTTGCAGGTCCTTGCCCACATTGCTACTCGGTGTGAACGGGTGTGACGAGAGTAGCAAGCAGCACCGAGTCCCCGACCGTTGGCCTCGTCCCTCCATCTCCCAAGATTGTTCAAACCACGGCCTACACTGTTCTCTACCAAACGCGTAGTAACTTCTACCGAGCTCATAACTTCTACTGACAAGCCTCATCAATTCAAGGGTCAGAAACTTTCACTTTCCCCTTCCTCGCTCTCCCGTCCCGAGCTCCCAGCCACGCTCACGCACCAAGCAAAAATCCACGTCCGATTCAACATTTCCGATCCCGGCCGGCTAAGGCGAGAAGAAGCAGGAGCTGGCCCGTCGGCCGGCGCAGAGCTCCTGCTTGTCGGCCGGCGCAGAGCTCCTGCTTGTCGACGCCGCTCGCCCTAGCCGGAGTCCCACCATCTTGCTGGAGGGCGAGGCCGTCCGGTCGTCCAGACCGCGGGCACCGGCGACAAATAAGGGAGATTGTTGACCAGCTGTCGGTTGGTGGTGATGGCGTCGGCTTTGAGCACTGGTGCCGCACCTCCATGCTCGCCGAATGCTCCGGCGCTAGGAGCCGGCGGTGTGCTGCAGCAGGAGCTGGTCCCTTCGGGAAACAATGATTCGGTGGGGAATACGACGGCACCCGCGCCCATGAGCTCCCTGCTGCTGGCATCGGAGTGCTGCGGCTCCTCAGGTGCGCTCAAGTTCCTTCTCGACAGGGAAGATGCACACGAGCCACCAATGGGGGTGCAGGCTTCTAATGGGGAAGCACTACATGATAAAAGCAATGGGAATCTCTCGTACTCCGGGTCAAACGGGAGAAATGCTCTATATGCTGTGGTTTGTCAAGGCTCAGGTATTAATTTTCTATTTTCAAAGTTCGGTATTCCAAATTTCCAGGGGAGTTTTGCATATGGATTTCAAACTTCATTGGCTGTGTACCAAGATTGTATTGTATACATTTTTGTAGGTATGTTTAGTTTAAATGATGTTAGAGGTCATAAATGATTTCAAACTTAAAATTCCATTGACTGCTAACCAACATTGTATACAATTTTGTTGTATGAATGTATCTTTAGTTTACATGATGTCTGGGGTCGTAAAAGACTTTATGACACTTTTGCTATTGGGGTCGAATAGAAGTAAGACTCCAACTATCTTAGACTAGCCACAGTGGGAGTAACTTCAGCAGTAACTTCAAGTCCAACTCAGCAAAATTGTCTATGTGGCAATGAGTTAATAAAGAGAGAGGTAGTTCTAGTAACCTAGCTAGTTACTGTAACATCACACATATCAAGGCAAAATGAGTCTATAGCATAATAAATAGGGTGTTGCATGTTACTACACATATGTTACTTCCCACTATATAGGTAGTAACATAGAGTAGTAATATGTCCATGTTACTATTCTATGTTACTATCCATTGTGACTAGTCTTATATATGTTTAGTCAAGGGGAGGGGGGGGGGGGGGGTACTGAAGCAGAAGTATTGTTAAATACTCTAGCAGAAGTATTGTTAAATACTCTTGGTCTTCAGCATACCATTGACTACGTCTTTAACTAAAAGGAGTAGGCTTGGCTGCATTTCCTACAGCTTTGTATACTTAAGGGTGTGCCCGGGTAGGAGTTTAGAGCACAACTAGCTCCATCCATACATTGAGCATCCATCTCCTTTGTGATCAGGGACATCAATGGAGAGGGTTGACCCGATGTTGCCGGTGGCGTCGACCACCGGCGTTGTAGCTGATAGCTCGCCAAATGCTTTGGAGGTTGGCCTTTGGGATGCCCAGCAGCTGGAGGTCATGCCGTCCTCGTCCGGCAGCAACGACTCCCCCGCTGCCGGGGATACAAAGCCGGCACCCATGAATCCACTGTTGCTGGCAGCAGCGTGCTTCGGCTCCTCGGGTGCACTGAATTTCCTTTTCAGCAGGGAAGATGCACAAAAGTCACCGCTGATTATGCCTACTCAGGAATTTCTTGACTTACTAACCCCTGTCAGCAACCCCAGAAAAAGGCTGACTGTGCCAGAAGCCTCTGGTGATGTTGAAGATGGCGTTGATCTGTCTTGTTTGCCAGCAACAACTCTGCTTCTCAAGGGCGTCACCGCTGAGGGCGACACCGCACTACATGCGGTTGCCAGCCACGGGGAAAGTACAGAATTCCTCAAGTGTGCTAGCATCATCGACAAGAGGGACCAAGGCCTCCTGTTTGCAGTAAACGGAAAGGGTGACACTCCCTTGCATTGTGCCGCCAGAGCTGGTAAATCCCAAATGCTCTCTTGTCTCATTGAACTGGCTGAAAGTTACAACAGGTTGCCTGAGCTCATAAGGAAGGAGAATGCGCTTAAAGAGACAGCCTTGCACTGTGCCATCCACATTGGAAATAAGGATATTGTGGAGTGCCTATTGAAGGCTGATCCCGATTTGGCCAATTATCCTAAACCCAAGTTGGATAATTGTCTTAAAGAAGGCACCTCCCCATTGTACCTAGCAATTTCATTGAAAAGAGACGACATTGCACGCACACTACATGACATGAGTGATGGGAATCTCTCATATCACGGGCCAAATGGGCAAAATGTGCTGCATGCTGCCATTCTTCAAGGCATAGGTACGAATCATTGATCCAATTATCTCAAGCTTGTTCATCTGTTGCATGTTTACCTTTTGTATACAACTATTGTTATGTGCTTGTATTGCTTAGCACTAAAGGTATGAGGTGTTTAGATTATTTTTTTTGAAAGGGGGTTGAACCCCGCCCTTTGCATCGAGCCATGCATACAACTATTTTTATTATATTATTCATCAATGTCTTATAAGAAACATCAATTCTTCCGAATCCATCTTCTAGGAGACAAAAGTCGCTCCACCTACAAGCTTGATGATAATGATGATCAATTTTTTTCCGAAAAGGAGGATGACCCCTGGCCTCTACATCACGATGCATGCAACTATTTTATTAATTATTCATCAATATCTTACAAAGTAATACATGAATATTTCAAAAAAAAAACAAAGTAATACATGAATAAGTCTGAAGCCAAGCTACCATCTCGACAACATATGTCATTATTCCTGTCAACTTGATGAAGGGGTATAGATTGTCTGAGCCGCATACTCAGATCTCACAACAAAGCCTAGCACCTAAAGTCGGAGGGTCCAACCAAGCCGCACTGCCGGGTCTGGGGCACACACCGGGCCGGAGTACTCTCAGTGGTCACTGCATGTGCACGCTGCAGAGGCCGCCGCCACCGACTTCCACAGATCCATCTTCAGAGCAGGTACTGACGCATCGACCTTGCAAGGCCATACTGCCATCGACGCCACCACGATGCCAGACAACGCCGCCATCCTGCGCTCGTCCATCAACACATGTCCTCCGCCAAGACACCGCTGCTCCATCGCCGAGACCCGTCGTTGTCGATGTGCCAGATGCCACGCCGCTCCTCCTTCGCGAACCACACCTGCTGTCACTGGTCCGATCCCTTTCATGCGCAGTTCCTCTAGCCGAACACCCGAACGCCCTAGGCGGCGCCTCCAAGAAGGGCACGACACATGTAGTGCCGTCGTCGCCCAATCTAAAGAGATTTTGGGTCTTCACCCGGGCGTGGAGGCGGGGTGTAGGGGAGGGACCTTGATGGCGCCTACAACGAGGAGAGCGGCGACCTTCATTCTCGCCACCGTCAGGATGAGCGAGCCATCCAAAGTTTCCTCCGGTCCGAATCCACCTCTACCAGCCCCTGCCAATGCACCGAGGCCGACGCCCGAGACCGCAAGGGCGGCAAGGCACTAAATGCAGAGGGGCTGCGGGAGAGAGGCTGCAGCGGGGAGGAGATCCAGTCATGACAGCGCTTGCCCTAATCCCACTCCTACGCACACCATCTAAAGCCGGAGCACCAGTCCAAGAGACTCTTAGCATTGCCGCATGCACATGTGCCAGAAGTTGCCACTGCCGTCTTCCACGAACCCGTCATCCATAATTCTATGCATGTTTTCATGTCCTCGTATGTAAATATCCAGCGCTGAATGCACTTCCTCCGTCTCAAAATAAGTGACTCAACCTTGTACTAACTTTGTATTTGGAGTATGTTGGTATTTTCAAAGATTGTCAACACACTATTAGCCTTTTGTGTCATTTACATCATACCAACTAATAAACGATTGCATTTTCAGTGATCACGGAAGATGTGCTGAAATGGAACAATAGCCTTACCACACAAGGGGACAAAGATGGCAGCATGCCTCTTCACTTCGCTTCGTCACTACATCGTCGCTTATATCAACCATCTGAAGACTACTACAATATTCGTTGGTTATGGCATTCAAACATATTCAGGAAAGTATTCGAAGCTAACCCGGCCCCAGTGTATCAAGCAGACAACAAAGGATTGTTTCCCATACATATAGCTGCCTCTTTAGGTGCAAAAGGTACTGTGGCCATTATTCTTGGAAAATGTCCTAGTAGTGCTGGACTGCGAACTGCTCATGGACGGACTTTCCTTCACGTTGCTGTTGAGAAAAGAAGATCAAACATCGTCTCATTTGTTTGCCGAACTCCATCTTTAGCTTGGACATTAAATATGCAAGACAATGATGGGAACACTGCAATGCATTTAGCTGTGAAGGCTAGCATGCTTTATAGTTTTGGTTTCCTATACGCGAATAAGGAAGTGCACTTAAGTCTAGAAAACAACACAAAACAGACTGCCCTTGATATATCCAGAAGCTTGCTTCCTAAAGGAATGTATTTTACTTGGGTAATATACTCTCACCTTTATTAATATTCTACACTTGGTCTTTGGAAGAGAAACAAAATAATTCATGTGTCATTACCCATATGGTTATAATATTCACATTTTGTTCTTTTTCAGAACACTGACAGCCTGATATACAAGGTACTCACATATGCTGATGCTAAACATAGTTGTCTTCGCTGGGACAAGGTTGAAGAAAACTATAGTCGCCAATTAAAACGAGAGGACATGATCATAGAGGCAGAGAAGGTGAAAGATTCAAGTCAAATGCTAGGAATTGGTTCAGTTTTAATAGCAACTGTGGCGTTTGGTGCAACCTTTGCTGTTCCTGGAGGTTTCATAGCAGACGATCATCCCAATAGAGGCACGCCAACACATGCTGGGAGGTATACCTTTGACGCATTCATGACAGCGAATGCATTGGCTTTCATTTGCTCCTCAATAGCTACCATTGGTCTCATGTTCTCTGGATCTCCTATGGTTAACTTACTGAGCCGCCAAATCAACTTAGGCACCTCTGTGTTCTTCATGTCAAGTTCGGTCACATGCTTGTCTGCTGCTTTTGGACTGGGTGTGTATATGGTGCTAGCTCAGGTTGCTCTTGCTACTGGCATTGTGATCGGTGTGCTCAGTCCCCTCGTGGTGCTATATAGAAATTTTGAATTCTTACTAAAGGCGGGTATTCTTGCACGGCCGATATGCGTCCGGACGGGACTAAGTCGTGGATTAAGATGGTTAGCATGGATGATCGTTGGCCGAATGATCATGGAACTCTGGCCGTACGTACTTATCTTCGGGTGGGCCGCAATTGCGCAGAAGATCCGAAACCACCTCTGATGACAAGAAGCATCAAACATGTGATGAGCTCAAACTAAACGAAGTGGGTCTGCTAAGCTTTGTGATAAGTCATTCATCATTATATATTTGTTCAAAATGTATGTTACAGAAGTTTTGGTTTGTGTTTGGCTTGTAAGTTTGTTTGTTCAGAGTACTTGTGCTTGTAATAAGTAAACATTGTTTGCCTTATTTTTCCTAAGACTGCAATCCAAATGATTGTGTATGCCTGATGCATGTGTGCAAAGAATGGCCGGTTGAATTTGCATGGTGTGGTATCATGTCACGAGTATGTTATCCAATCAGTTAATTTTTTTTCGATAAAGGGCGTTTTTATTAACTCAAAATGTAGCATCGAGCGGATACAAAACATAAAGAGCGACACCCGGTCTCTGCATAGCTAAGATGCACACAGCCATCAAACAGACAGTCTGACAAAAAAAATATAAAAACGACAAAGTGGCAACAGTAAAGCCATATGGGGCCGAAACTATGCCTATGTCGACGGAGAAGGTGGATAGATTCGGAGATTATGCTGCCACCCATGTTGGGTAAAAACCTCCCTGGCCATCCGCCCCAATCGCATACACACCGCCTTGAACAGCGATTGGTACTTCGTTCGGTGCAGAGTAGACCACATACGAAGCCAGTGCGTACAACGGTAAATAACCTGCATGGGAGAAGAGATTTTTTTCATTAAAAACACAATCATTTCTACATAGCCAAAGCGACCATAGTAAGGCAGACGCTCCCACCCATATTAGCGTACTAAAAGTATTTGGTATTCCATCAAGCCAGTGACCATATATATTGGTAACACTTGTTGGTGGATACAAATTTGACGCTATTTGGATAACTGGCCATGTAGAATGCGCAAACTTGCATTGAAAGAAGAGATGTTTGATTGTCTCGTCATGAGTACAAAAACTACATTTCTTGCTTCCTTTCCAATTGCGTCGAGCGAGGTTGTCTTTAGTTAGCACAACTCCTCTCCGAAGATACCACATGAAAATCTTAACTTTTAGTGGCATCTTCGATTTCCAGATTTGTTTATTATTGGCCATTGGAATCTCTATGTGCGATAGTGCACGATACATAGAGTCAACTGTGAAGGATCCAGATGTAGTAAGATTCCAGCGAAAGACATCCCGGCCTTGTGTCAAGTTAATCGAATCCAAACGGGATAGAAGATGTTGCCATGACACAAGACGGGGCCCAACCAAATCCCTCCGAAATGATATATCTGGCGGAGAAGTGGTCATCACATGTGCAAGAGTATCGTTCTTATCGCGTACAATGCGGTACAAGGCTGGGTACTGTTCTTGGAGAGTGGTATTTCCTAGCCACTTGTCCTCCCAGAAGCGTATCTCCGAGCCGTCCTTTATCGCGAAGGATCCGAAACGGAAAAGATGTTGAACATTTAACTCGAGTTAGTGCTTAACCTTTCCTTGGACTCTGCGCAAGCGGAAACTACGTGCACCGACTGACCTTTTTTGGTGCATGGGAGTACAGGCAAATGAAACGTGGATATGACTAATTGGAAGTATGTAACTAATAACTATATGTCACAGCTGTGTTGTGTGGGTCTTGTTGTGTGGAGTTACCGAGTTCTGGTTGTGAAGAAAACTATGAATAGTCATCATTTTCTCCTGAATCGATCAACCTGAAGACGCAAGCTTTATTGTGGTCGTTCAGACAGCAGAAAAATGCACCATCAACACGCGGCACAGCGGGTGCACACCTCACCTAGACCTTATGGTCAGGACTGTTCAGCTAGCTATCCTAATTCCTAACAATGTGTGGCAATGTTTTGCTTGGTGCTATGCATATTGCCCTGGCGCTGAAAGTTTATTTACTGTCGGTTTGTCTGCTAAAACTTGGGTATAACTTGGCTCCAAGCGGTTCATCCTTGCGCATGTGTAGTGGCTTGGTAGTCGTTGGGGTGGTGTGGCGGTGCTCGGCACCTTTGTATCTTGCCTTGGGTGTGTGTGTCGTGTGCGGTGGTGGCGTGAGTTTGTATCGTGTTGCTTGTGAATCGTGCTTTATATATAAAGCGGGGCGAAAGCCTTTTTCGGTATAACTTGGGTAATCAGTCTGGAACCATCATAATACAGCTAGTTTTGAAAACAAGATCTTCAAGACTCCTTTTGAGACATTTTTATCTGCTTGCATTATTCCGACTACTTGGGCAGGTATTCAGAAGGGGTTGACGTTCTTTTCTCAAGAAAAGAGGGGATATTTTGCGCACCAATGGTGTGATGCTGAGGAAGGCGTGCCTGGGAGCAGAGAATCACTCCAGGAGCTGTTGATGCGGGAGAGCCTTGCTTTATTTTGAGGATGTTACTGTCTGCTGCTTCTCAGCTTGCAGCTGTCATACTCTGGTTGTAGTTTCTGCTCTGATGCAGTAGGTTGTGGTTTGAATTGTTAGCATGATCAGTTCTTCGCCCCCATAGTACACGGAAGGGGCTTTCGCCCGATTCGAAAAAGAAAAGGAAGCTAGCTGCCCAGCAAATCGGTGCATCGATAGAGACCTCTGCTTCCTCTTGTGAAGGATTCATATCCCTTGTTCACGTTTTACTTTACCCATGTTCTTGTTTTCTTCGGCCATGTTTCTTCGCAAGATTTATATCATCATCATGAACAACAACATCTACTGCTACTGCTGGTTATTGACAATATTTCTTGTTGCGACGCATCAAATACAGCTATGTGCACGTTAGGTAGGTCAGGCAACTTGACTCAGTGAACTGGAAACAATGTTACACACACAAGAGGAATGGACAACAACAAAATAAAAACAGAGCATAGTGTACCTCTGAAAATTCTTCTCCATCTGAGACCAGAGTGCCTGTGATTTGTAAATTCCTACCATGAAGTTCAATCTCAGGAATAAATGCACCAAATCACAAACAATGTTTACTGTTTTTTATTTATCAGAGGTAAAGTGATCATACCATCTCCATCAGAAGAAGTGGTTGTAGCAGATCTATAACCTGGCCTCAAATAACATTTGAAAAAATATATACATGTATCTACTAGCTTGTTGGAGCAGTTCTCAGTAGCTATGTCCAGTTGAGTACTACTGCCAAAAAAGGAAATAAAATCCAATAAAGAAATGAATCAAAGCTCTATCATGATAAAGAAGATTAAACTAGATTGGAAAATATCAAAATAGTAAAGAACTAAACCAGATAAAATTTCAGGACTCAGTATCATGATAAATTAAGCTTCTCATTGAATCCAAAAGCTTCTGCTCCGGTAATTTCTGATCAGCTGGAAGATTGTACTCTGGCTCCATATAGCACCGTAAATAGTCTTACAGAAGGTGCATTGACTGTCCTTTTTAGGATCGATAATTTCTCTTGGTTCGTACCACCTTTTTAGTGTAATTTTCTCATACAGATTTGCTGGAATTCATCTCGAGCAACAGCCCCTTGTTAAAAATGAATTCATCTGGCTGGAATTCATATGGCTGAGTCTCTGCTTACTTCTGGCCATAAACTGAATATAAATGCACCAAATGATCTGCGAACAATTTCAGACAGACAAGAAGAATGGACAAGAACACATAATAACAGAGCAGAAGCAGAGTGTACCTCTCAAAATTGCTTCTCTATATGAGACCAAGAGGGTCTATGATCTGTAAATTTGAACCATTAAGTTGAATCTCACGAATAAATGTACCAAATCAAACAGAATATTTACTGTTTCCATCTGAGGTAAACTGATCATACCATCTCCGACAGAAAGTGGTTGCAGCAGACCAGATTAAAGGGATGAATCAAAGTGCTAGTTTCTAACATATCATTTTACTAGGAGCAACCCAGGAAGAGACTAGACTAGACTGGAAAAGAGTAAGGAACTAAAATAGATAAGGTTTCAAGAGTCGAGTATCATGATAATGTACTTGGTTACACCCAAAAAAATCACATAGTAAAGCAGGGTTCAGTACTGAAATGGGGAACTATATGTGCATAAGTACCAATAAATAATTTGCACGATAGTAAAAACACACATATTTGTATTACAGGTAGCTTTACAAAAGAAAATGAAATTCAGATCAGCTTGCTGGTCACCTTGTCTATATACTTTTTTAGATAATAATGTGGTTATCTTGTCTACAGAATTACTGAACAAATGATTTTGAAACAATTTGTACAGATCGAATCCATTATCAGATTGTCGTAAACAGGATCAATTAACGGCACTATCTGTCTTTTTCCCCAAACTGCACTATCAATCTATATATAGTTATATGCACATGTGTAACTAGTTCAGTTTCAGTTCAGCGGCTATGTCTGTTTCCATCTTCAGAATGACGCAAGATGCTTGAGCCAACCAATTTCTGTGAGCCTGCTTTGACCTTTCCCTGTTCTACCTTTTGCTTCAGATCTTTGGAAAACCAAAGGCGCAGGAAGGCTGGCACTGATAATCAAGCCTAAAACAAGAACATTAAAAAAAAGCATATTCAGAAAGTGAACCAAATTGGTAACAAAAATACAAAAATAATACAACAAAGTAGCACTATGCAACATACACATAAGCTATTTATCACAATTTAATATTAAATGGCTAAGCCTATCAAGTATATTATTTATTCCAGAGTTGCGCTACCACTCCTATCAGAAGGGAAACAAATAAACTACCATACAGAACTTAATGAATCAGAGCATCATCACACATATTTGAATGTAAAACAATATGATTAGCTGGTAAGAAAATGGCCTAATTTTAATCCTCCTCGCTGTAATTAGTCTATGCTTCTATACACATAGAAGAGTACTCTGTTCTCGCAGCTGCAAATGACAATGGCCGAATTTGTTTATGTGGAACTCTAGCACTCACGGCCCAACATACTAGTCCAATATCACACAGAAGAAGCTACATTCACATAACTTAAGTACTCAGAACCTAGTGTTCTGGTTGAATTGACGCAAAACATTCATGGGAAAAAAAGAATTGACACAAAACATAACCAAATTTCTCTGACACTGGACGTAACAGCCCTGCCTGCAAACCCAATTTGGTAGAAAACTAACCAAATCGGGCAGGAGATACTCCGTCAGTTTCTCTGACGCAGCACCACTGCCACAACCACCGCTGCAGGTGCTGCAACGCTGCCCAGCTGTAGACGCCGCAGCCAACGCTTGGTGGTAAAATGCTCCGTGGCTAATTTCTTGTAGTGAGTAATGCATTGCAGTATCTAGGAAACAGAGAGATGGCAGAGTACATATATACTACTCCCTCCGTTCCAAAATACTTGTCGTGGATTTGAACTAAAACCATGAAAAGTATTTTGGAACGGAGGGAGTATGAAACATCAAACAAACTCAATCATTTTAGTTCCTGGCAGCAAGGAATTGGTGTGTTTCAGGAGTTATTACAGAAACAACAAACAATGAATGGTAAGATGCAGTTGCAAAGAAAATAAGAGCTGTTGATTCTATCACAGTACCATAGGACTCATTACAAATAATTAGAAGCGTGCACACTTAAAATGTATAAGAAATTAATATGATTTAAATTACCAAAGGACGTCACCGCTATTTTCGCTAACCAGGCTAAGCCCGTTTTCATTATTTGATCAAAATAACCAGTTATTACAAATTACAAATTTACAATACAACAATAGAGGGAATGGAAATGAAGATAGCAAGTTTGGGCACTAATAGGAAACCCGCTGCTGAGTGCTGCTCTCGAGCACCCACTACGGGGCAAAAACCTATTAGCACTACCCAAAACAGTCTAGAGCAGCATGACAGAAAAATGAAGGATTACAACAAACTACAGACCTCCAGCAGCAGAAGACAACGGGAGGACACAAAAAGAGCATGACTAGGCACGGAGCTCTAGAACATGCTTCATCCTGTTGTGCATCTCCTTCTGATCCCAGTCATCCTTGAAGCCCTTGTGCAGGTGCAACATCCAGAGCTTCTTGAGAGATCCAAGGGCTTCGATGCCACGAGGGACCATACTCAGCTCCGAGAGTGACACGATGTAGATCCCATCAATGCATGGAATGGCGCCCTCTTTAATCTCCAGTTGCTTGACATCAGGCATGTTCTTCAAGACAAGTGTCTTCAGCTCAGAGAAGCACCCAGCAGAAAGAACCAATGTACCTGCACTGCTCACCCTGTTAAGACTGAGATAAGTGAGAGCTGACAGATGAGATGACAACAGCTGCAGCGGGTCTTCTGTCCCAAGATTGCACCAGCTTAGAGCCAGATACTTGAGATTCTTGCCATGGTCCTTAAATATTGGGCACTTGAGTGTCCCAGCAGCCCAGGCGCCTCTGATGATCAGTCTATGGAGCCTCTCTGAAATTGGCTTGAGTGCTTGGAAAGAAAGTGTCTCCTTCTCATCACATGCACAGAGAAGTAAGCTGGAAAGTAGGGGCATATCTGAGAGGGTCTTGAAAAGGTCAACACAGTTAGATGCATTGATGTCATCAATCCAAACAGTCTGCAACTTAATCATTTTCTTCAGCTCTAGCGACAAGTCTTTGCTGGCATGGACGGTCTCAAGAGTTTGCAGGTCTTTAAAGTTGGAAATCATTTTCGGTGCTTCCACTCCGACAAAGTACCTGAACTGTGCCTGCTTCTCATCAGCAAACCTGTCAGCTAAAAGGTGTCGTAACTTCTCAACCTTCACAATTCCTGGCGGTAGCTTTTCTATTTTTGTTTGCTTGACGTCCAGCGTCTCGAGGTTTGAGAGTTTTTCAATAGTGTCCGGCAGTGACTGAACACTGGTGCGCCTCAAGCCAATGTAGCGGAGATTGAAGAGATTCCCAATGGATGCTGGCACTTGGTTGATTCCAGAGTCTTGAAGCTCAAGAACGGTAAGGTAGCTCGATCCAGACAAAACTGAGGAGATCATGTTGGTGGAGGATGAAGTTGCCCCAAGCGAGATGACGGTCCGGAGTCGTGGAAATTCCACTTCTGTAGCAACTGTGTTATCCACTTCTCTCCAACCACATGTTGAAAACCGGCGAACTTCTTTATCCACACGCATCATTTCGCCTTGATCATTCGCGGAACCAAACCTCTCCTCTTTAGCAATAACCAGGGCCAGGTCTCGGACAATGTCATGCATCTTACATTTACTAACCCTGAAGAGCTCATCCCTCTCCACAACTTCCAACATATTCCGACCGATGAGTTCCATGAGATTCCCCTCAGCCACTTCCTCCGGCGTGCTGTTATCTTTCTTCATCGCAAACCCTTCAGCAACCCACAACCGCACAAGGTTCTCCCGTGACATTGCATAGTCTTCAGGGAACAAGCTGCAGTACAGGAAGCAGTTCCTGAGATCACCTGGCAAGTCATGGTAGCTCAGATTAAGTATAGCTTGGACATGGTTATTTGCCTGTAGTTCACTCCGGAGACGATTGTACATCTGATTCCAGGCGTGCTGTGTCGGCTGCTTCGTGGACAATAGCCTGCCAGAAGATACGATGGTCAATGGCAGGCCATGACACCTCTTACCTACATCACCAGCCACCTTCTCAAGCTCCGGAGGGCACCTGCAGTCTGGGGTGTTGTGGAAAGCCCTTGAGCAGAATAGCTTGAATGACTCGTCCCTACCCAATGGCTGGAGTTGTAGGCGACGGCTCGCTAGAGCAAGAGCCGCAACATCTTCCCTCCGTGTCGTGATCATGACACGGCTTCCTTGGAGACCCTGAAATGCACTGCACATCAGACTATATGCTTCTGGATTCCACACATCATCAAGCACGATCAAGCACTTCCTATCTTGCAGTCTTCTTTATCGCCTCTTTTAGCTCAAAAACATCGGGTTTGGCGTCCGTCCTAAGAGGTGACGGCGGCGGCGACTCTTGTGTGTGTTGTTGTATCTTAGTGAGCAATGTCTTCAGTAAATCCACTACATCATATGCCTGTGACACCACAATCCAAGCATGCGCATCAGGGAAGTTGGTTTTCTCCCGATCATACACATTTTTCACAAGGGTTGTTTTACCCAAGCCTCCCATACCAGAAACTGTAATCACTGTGCTTTCGTTCTCATTGGTGGTCAGCCATTCGGTCAATTTGCTTCTGTTTTCATCAATTCCCACAAGATCCTTGTCACTAACATGTTCCGGGAAGCAGCCTCCAGATCGCTGCCTATCAATCTCTGCATGCCCATTTTTAGCAGGTTGGACTGCATCACTCCAATAATCACGCAGTCCTTTGACATGCCTAATCTCCTCCTCTAGCTCTACAACTTCCCCGGCAATTTTACTGAAGACCTTGATATGGCGTGAACCTCTGAAGATGTACCGATCTAGGAAGCCTTCATCCTTGAGCTTAAGAGCCTCATACGAGTACTTGTCAATAACATCCTCAACATGGTAGGCCAGCTTCCTCACGTTTCCAATCCAACCATTGATGACCTTGTTGCTGAGTTGTGTTGTACCCAAGTGTTGAATCACATCATTCATCGTATTCAGTTCTGTATTGATTCTTTTGATCTTTGCCGGCAATTCCTTTAGATTATCAACCTTCCTCGATAGCTTGTCTATGACAGCGAAGACAGCTTCATTCAAAATGACCGCCCCAATCTTCGAAACAGCGAGCAGTATAGCCTCTGCCATTTGCTTCTGAAAAAACACCAACACAAAACAAGTTATATCAGTTTCAGCTTGGACAAAATGTGGCATAATGGACAAAACGTGCCATATTGCATTTATAAAGGGTGCTAAGCAGTAAACACCACTATATTGTTGCTTAGTGTTAAAAGGTTTAGCCAAGTTTAATGAACTGAGCTTAATTATCTTCTGCCCATAACATGTACGACCTGGATAGAAAGGAGCATGGCTCCCAGCTTTCATTTCACTGAAAACCAAAATGGTGATACAGCCAACAGAATTATTCTTCTCCACAGAACCAGTGGGCACAACACAGAGTATACACAGTTGTAACTTGATGCGCAAAAACTGAAATCTCGGTTGATATGAGGCATGCTAGAACATTACATCACAACTACAGTCTACAATATAAAAAAATTGCATCGTTTCAATGATGTTTACTATTCATCATGAGTTTACAACCTTAATCATTCTCCAATTACTCCCTCTGTTTCTTTTTACTCGGCATACAAGGTTTGTTTGAAGTCAAACTATGCAAAGGTTATCAAATTTATATCAACATCTACAATATTAAAGCTATATGGGATGAAAATTAATTTCATGGTGCATCTAATAATATTGATTTTACATTGTGAATGTCTAATTTTTTTCTACAAAGCTCGTCAAACTTTACAAAGTTTGACTTCGACCAAATTTTATATGCAGATTGGGCCAGATCTCTGTCCATCAGATCACAGGATAACCACTAAAGGAAGACCCGAAAATTCCCACTGTAGAGAAATAGATATCACAATGGTACTTAATAAGAAATCAAAAAAAGTTAATTATAAACCTATCCTCTAATGGTTTTACCGCCTGCCTATAATTTGGTGTATATATAATCACTGTGCAGTTCTTAACCCAAATCACAATAAGCGTGTATCGCTGCAAAACCTGAAAATTAAAAAGACAAAGCCGAGCAAGACCTGCTTGCTAAAGGGTTCCAACCAGCGACATTGAACTGGCCAGATCAGTCAAGGACTTGGTTCTTCGGGGTTGGGGGAACTTTGGACCCAGAAACAGGGGAGTGTCGTTGGACGGACGAGCAACTTGCAATATCCATCAAGAAGCTTCAGAAATATATCAAGGCCGCGTAGGAAGGGACGTTCATTCCTGACAAAGAGAAGGACGAGCTGACTGAGGCCCTCGGGAATCCTGAGCACCCTGGACGAACACGATGCACACCAGGCTCCGTTCCATGGGTGGTTGGGTTTCCCGGCCACGGAGATGAGCGAAATGCAGAAGCTCAATGCAAGAATAGCAAAGCTAGAGGAACTTGCAGCTGCCGGCCAACCATCTCAGCGGCACGAATATCCTACCCGAGAAGCTACCCCACCATCTCAGCGGAGAAGCAGCGTGGCTTCCACGGAGCTCGTTCGGCCTGATTTCACGGCTCCTCGCTACCCCGTGGATACTATCACGGAGGCTCAACATTGCGAGCTAATGACGAAATGCCAGAACCTCACTTTGAAGGCAGCTGTCGGCTCTGTTGCACCTCCTCAAGCTGACGGAACTTTTCACTGTCGTTCGATTCCACATGGCTATGCTGTTTTGACGGTGGATGAAATAATGGAGGGATTTGAGGAGCCGGAGCTTGATCACCCTACAGGCGAAGGGGAGAATCATCTGGTTTATGCTTTGAGGAGTACCTGTCTATGGAGGAAGGAGTACATCAAGATTCCAAACTGGACGCCTCCTCCTCCGGCGAGTCAGGGCACTACGGCTCCTCCGCCTCCTCCGACGAGCACTCCGCCTCCTCCGACGTGTGAGGGCACTCCGGCTCCTCCTCCGCCTCCTCCGATGTGTGAGGGCACGCCGGCTCCTCCTCCGCCTCCTCCGGCATGTCAGCGGACTCCGCCGCGTCAGCAACGGCGGAAGAGAAACGCCGCCGCTCCGACGGCTAGCAGTACAAGCAGAGGCGGGAAGCAATTCAAATACAGTCCATGTCTCAAGGCTCCGGAAAAGTTACCATATGAGAGGACCGACAGGGAAAACAAGGACATCTGTCGTGCCCAAGTGAGGCACCATTTTGCATGGAAACCTCCACCTCCGAAGGAAACGTTAGATTAGGTGAAAGTGAAGCGCACTCTATATGCCCATAGGAGACCACCACCGCCTCCGCCGCAATCCAACTATGAGCGCATTATTGAAAGGACATATAAGGAAGCGGAGCGGTTGGAAAGTACTTCCAGTGATGCAAGATTAGCACAACGAAGAAGTGGGAAAACAATTCCCCAGCTCGGCGAACAAGCGAACCAATCGTGCCCCCCACTCAAGGTGTCTAGCGATATCATCGCTAATCATCCCAGGCTAGTGCCCGGTACCAATCCTGCTAATTACCTGAGCGATGATGTAGAGTTTGAAATAATGGAGGTGGACAGCTTCAGATACCAGCACGGGAAGCCTCTCGTCAAACCTGATCCTCCCCCTCTAACAACGATGATGCGAAGATTGCATGAATGGTACATGAAAACCTGCAGTGAGTCTGGGAAGAATTGTTTGATACTGAGAATTAAAGAGGAGCACGATCTCGTTGGAACTGAGTTGTTGCCTGTTGAATTTGTGGAGTTATTCCAGTTATACAACCAATTGGCCCTCGACAAACAACTCGTGACTTGCTACTGTCTGTAAGTATTACTTATGTAATTAGGTATATATATATAGCTCAGCTCTTTCATTGCATGTATATATAATTATCTCACTATATTATGCAGATTGAAGATCGCCGAATGCAGAAAAGCACAAATCTATGACATTGGGTTCATTAACCCAAATACCATAAATGAATGGTCGGTTAAAAACAGAGTCTCTGGTAATGAGGATAACTTGCTACAAGCGTTGCTTCGAAATCAAAACAAAGAGAAAATACTCTTTCCTTACACCTTCAAGTGAGTGTTACTGTCTTGTCATATTCGGTTTCCCTTACTCGAGGTTATGGTAATGTAATTGATGAGTTATGCTTGCGTGCGCCGCTTCCAGTTTATTCTGCTAGAGATTAAGCTTGACCGGGAACTAGTAACTGTCTTAGACTCGAGACGAAAAGATCACCAGGACTATGCAGACATGACTGAAAATCTCCAGAAGTAAGTTCAATCGATCATTATCGCACCATATCGGCAACTTTGTTCATTTCCTGATATCAAGTAATTATTTTCTTAGTGTGGCAGGGTTTGGAAAAAGTTCACCGTAATTGTTTCAGGACTACCGAGGGAGCTGCGATTTACACGCCTAAAAGTAAGTACTACTAGCTAGTTCCGATCATCTCCCATTGATTCTAGTTTCATCAATACCATTTATCATGCTTGATTATCAGTTTGATTGAACTCTATTTCTCGTAAAGTGCTTGTGGCAGGAGGCCGGGAATGATTTTCGTGGATACTACGTTTGCAAGTTCATCTACAACGCGACGGCCTCTCGGCGGGGCAACTCTGAAAAACAATATGAAGTACGTAAACAATAATATTCACACTTTTATTTTATTACCATCATTTGTGTTGAGTTTCATTCATATATATGTATTGACCCCTTGTTTACATTAGATGTGGTAGATGCGGGATGAACTCCTACACATGATCGCATATGAGCAATTCAAGAGGAATTGGCAGGATACTTTCTTGACCACGTCATACCTAAAGCCGAAGAATATCATGTGGAAATTAAAACCGATTTTAGATGTTAGGGATTGCAAGACATGTTATATTGTATATATGTAGTAGCGTTGGATAGATATACGAAAACTTGTTGTTCGACCAATCTTTCGAAGAAAGAGATGTCTCACTTCTCTCTGTATATATAGTTTCACGATGATGTTCGATAATTAATGGTTCCTTCATTTGCTTACTAGCTAGCGTGTCGAGTTCTCTCTATATGTATAGTAGCTAGTGTTGACCAAGCACGAAGAAAGAGAGGACACTTCTCTCCATTAGCTAGCTAACACAATATGAAACACCTAAATTAACCCTCCATAACCCCCTAACCCCCCCCCCCTTAAAAAAAACAGAAACCCCGGCTCCTGCCAACTGCTGACGCGTGGATGCCTTTTAGTCCCGGTTGGTAAAGGTCCTCCTGCCTGGGCACCCCGCAGCGGCCAGGTGGAGCCCCTTCACTCCCGGTTCGTAAGAGAACCGGGACTAAAGGTTTTGGGCTTTAGTCCCGGTTTCAGAACCGGGACTAAAGGCCCTCTTGAACCCGGACTAGTTCCTTGTTTTCTACTAGTGGTTTACTATTCATCATGAGTTTACAACCTTAATCATTCTCCAATTGCTCCAATTACTTTACATCACAACTACGCAAAGTTTGACCAAATTTATATCAACATCTACAATATTAAAGCTATACGGGATGAAAATTAATTTCGTGGCGCTTCTAATAATATTAATTTTACATGGTGAGTGCCTATATTTTTTTTCTATAAAGCTAGTCAAACATTACAAAATTTGACTTTGATCAAATTTTATATGCAAATTAAAAAGACAACCATGATAAGATTAGCCCAGATCTCTCTCCATCAGATCACAGGATAACCACTAAAGGAAGACCCGAAAATTCCCAGTCTAGAGAAATACTTCCTCTAGACAAATGTAAGACAAAGATTTTGGGACGGAGGGAGTAGATATCACAATGGTACTTAATAAGAAATCAAAAAAAAATTAATTCTAAACCTATCCTCTAAGGGCATGTACAACGCCGTCCACTCAGCTGTCTGTAAGACCTGCCACGTTGGATATTTTTCTACGTGGAAGAGAGAGAGGGAAGAGAGAGAAGGAGGCTGTCTGCAATTCGGGAGGCGGTCGATAACCCAGAAAAGGCGCTAGCTATCGATAGCCAATTCCCGTTGTACGTTCAGGCATCTGTAGCGAGTAGTTCCCTTTGCCTAACCCCCGTGTTTTTTATCGTCAATATTTCCTGTTTTTTTGGTGCTACAGATAGGCAAAGAGATGAACTATTGTACAGGCTGTTTTTAAGGCTATCTACAACTGACGTGGGAGATTGCTATAGACGAAGGGTATCTAAACTGATGTACATGCCCTAATGGTTTTACCACCCGCCTATAATTTGGTGTGTATATAATCACTGAGCAGTTCTTAACCCAAATCACAAATAAGCGTGTATCACTGCAAAACGTCCATGGGAGTTGGAGGAGGCTTACCACGCGACACACACTCTGCAGGTCTAATCTCCGTCCGCCGTCTGCCTCCCGGCCGTCGTGCTGCCGTCCACCACTGATGCTTCAACTGTAGCCGCCTTCGCGGCTTGAGAATCTCCCGATCTGGTCACAGCCTGGGTAACAGGGAGCGGGGACTGGCGAGTGGGGAAGGCAGAGGAACGGCAGGCGGGAGCGGAGCTTTGTAGGCCAAGAGATTTGGGGATTCGTAGTTGCTTCCTGCTTGGACTGAGTAAGCAGTGGCTTGACCTGAAGTGGGTCGTCGGGGTGGTTGCCTGCGGGCTGCGGCCCCCCGCTTTCCGGGCAAATTCGACTCCGCGTCCAACCCGCGGAACGTCGCCAACCTGGTGAATCCCGGTGCCTTTGCGCCGTGGTTTAGGTTAGGATCTTCGGGGCTCAAAGGGGCTCCCCCTCCCTCGACCCCCACGTGTCGCCCCCGTGGGCGCCCGGGGGGAAATCCTAGCCCCTGTTTCTCGACCCGGCCCGCCCACCTTTCCTCCTCGCCGTCGTCCGCAGCGACGCCGGGCAAAGCCTGGCTGGCAGGGCGGCGGCGGGGCTTCTTCCCCTTTCGAGCGTCTCGGGCGGCGCGGGATGACCAGATCACGTGGAGGCGTCGGGCTAGCACAGGGTCCGGTGGCGCGGCAGGCGAGCATCTTGGTGGCGGCAGCGCGGTCCGGCGGCGGCGGCTCGGATGCGAGTTGATGGTGAGGTGATTGCTGCATGATGTGTAGACCGGGTGGTCGCGGGCGCCGCCGTGTTCAGGCTGGCCGGATCCCGCTGGATCCGGTGCTTGGACGCTATCGGCTAGCGCAGGGTGGTGATCTTCGCCGCTAGCCACGTCAGATCGTTGGATCCGGCGCCTAGAGATCTACGGCGGCTGTTCTTCTCAATCCTTCTTCTTAGTGGGTTGAGCCCCATGGCACTTTCATCTCTGCGGGTTTCAGTTCGTGGCTCGATGCCGGATCCGGAATAGACAAAGGTTTGGTGGGCTGGTCCGGTCCGGCATCGGCGGCCTCCCTCGACACCATTACCCTCCCTGGAGGCAAAGCCGAGGTCCCTCCTATCCACCTCCGAACTCCTCATGGACGAAAGTCCAAAATTCAGTCTGGATTGGGCGGCGACGACGTCCTACGCGTTGTACCCTCCATGGAGGCGCCGTCTTGGGAGGCTCAGATGTTCGGGCGAGAGATGCTATGGGTGGTGGGCTCCGCTTAGCTCCCGCAGCGGTGACGGTGTGAAGGTTGGCAGGAGGAGCGGCGTTATATCTACCGCGTCGATGATGCCGAATATTGGCGGCATGGTGCAGTTGGATCTCGATGATGGATGCGGTTGGATGGACGAGCGCAGGGCGGTCGGACTGTTTGGCACCGTGGCGGCGTTGACTATGTAGGCCTAGCGAGGTCAATGCATCACTACTTATTCTGAAGATGGATCGGTGCAAAACGACGGGGGGGGGGGGGGGGGGGGGGGGGGATGGCCCTTGCAGAGTGCGCATGTGGTGCCTTCTGAAAGTGCGCCGGACCGGTGCGTTACCCAGTCCGGCATTAGATGTTAGGTGTCAGTGCGATGTCCGTTTGATATTAGACTCGGACATTCGGCACCCCTTCATCACGGGAATAGGAGCAGGGACTGGTGTTACCAAGATGGTGCTTTCAGGCTTACTGATGTAGTATCTTGTGATGACTTTGCGAATAATTAATAAAATGACTGTATACATCGCCTAGATGCAGAGGCCGATGTACATCCTCCTTTAAAAAAAACCAGTTAGGATCTTGAAACGTGAAGTCGGTAGCTTTTCCTCATCTATTTATTTTTGTCTGGTTTGTTTCCGCCTCATCTCTTATATCATTCCCCATCCTGTTTTTTCTGCTTCACACAACGAAGAAAATATGAAGCGATCCGAACTTTTCATACGGGCGCAAATTATTTAGTAACATTTCTATGTGAAAAATTAATCACGGTCAATCCGTAATATCTACTCTTAAAAGGGGAGTTGATAGTACTACTATGGGCTTGGGACATGTAGTCATAGTGACAAAGTATGGCATCATCTATAAAGGCAGTCACCTTGGTAAAGCAATGTAATGTGTTCAGCACATCAACGACCTTGCATATTGGAATTAAGGACATCAAATGGTAGCCTTTGAGCTTTTTCAAATTGCTTTTACTAACAGATAATTCATATCTTCCATTACTTACAAAGTAAACATAGACCAATATCTGTGTATATTCCTACCATTTTGTTGTCAAAATGGATGGGCGCGACAACGCGCGACACCGATGAGTCAATTGCAAAAAACTACCATATTTGCGGCTAGGTTTGCGGAAAACCACCAAGTCGGTAATCCGTTACAAAAAACACCGTGATTTCACTAAACTCTTTGCAAAAAGCACTGATCGAGTGATTTGGCTCGTTTGATCACTTTCTAACAAGTGGGACCAGATTGTAAGGAGGTGTGTTAGCAAAAATATTACATACACCCCCCTAGGTCTAAAAATAACAAGCAATCAGCCCCAACTCCCAATCCCCTGCCCCCGATCTGACCGGGAGGAGGCAACCACCGCGTGCCCTCGCAGCAGACCACGCCGCCGCTGTCGGCTCCCGCCGCCGCGCCGTAAGCCCACCCGCCGCCATCCCTCCATGGCGCGGACGCCTTGAGCAGCCATGCCCTGCTCCTACCCGAGGACATCTTGAGCCGCCATGCGTAGATCAAATGAGGGCCTTGTCCGCTTGCTCGGATCCATCGTCGTTGAGCTCGGTTGCAGCCGGATCCGCCGATATGAGGTGCTGCAGCGCTGGCGTCGTCGCCCTTCACCTGGAAGAAGTTGAGGTAGGGCGCCCTCAACTTCCGCGCTAGCGTCGGCGCCCTCGAGCTCGTCCTCCTTCGTGGAGAAGGGCGACGCCGCGACGGAAACATCTTGTCGAGCAGGTGGACTCAGCTCGTCACCTCCTCCCCCTCCTCCCCATCCACCCCTGCCCTTGACCACATCTTGTCGAGTAGGTGAACTGCTGCCCCTCCGCCTCGGTTCCCGCCGCGTGCTCAACGGCGACGACCCGGCCGCCACCATCGCTGCAGCACCGGCAGGCCAACGCCTTGGAAATGCACGCACTGCAGCCGCCTCCTCGTCATTCGCTATGGCCGTAGCCGTCTCCGACACCGACGACGGCGTCACCGTGCGCACCGGATGGCAGGGCCAGTGCACAACGGTTGTCCACACCGGGGATCTGATTGCGTTTTTTTGTAAATATCTAGGGGTGTGTGTGCTAATTTTTTGCCAGTTAAGCTCCTTACAATCCGGCCCCACTTGTCAGAAAGTGATCAAACGAGCCAAATCACTCGATCAGTGCTTTTTGCAAAGAGTTTAGTGAAATCACGGTGGTTTTTACAACGGATTACCGACTTAACCTAGCCGCAAATGTGGTAGTTTTTTGCAATTGACTCGACACCGATGATCTAGTTATCTTTGTAAAACCTAGTACTTCCGCCCCATCCTTGATTGCGAACGTTCCAAAAGGGAAGAAATCATCTTTGACCCGTAAGGCCCACCCACCAGGCCACCACACGATGGGAGTCTTCAATCCTAAACGACCACCATACGATGGAATTCGCGACAGGCACATATGTGGTGGTTAACGAGGAGTTGTTGGCGATAGGGTCAGGCTAAACTTCTTCCGGAGACCACACGTTGTGTCATTGCTGCTCTAGTTTCACCACCTAGTGATAGAAGTTGAGCGCACACAAGCCCCATAGGTGGAAGGCATATCCGATTGGGGAGATGGCGTCGGCTTCCAGCGTCGGGATTGCACCTCACGTCCTGCCTAATGCACTGTTAATGTCGCCCAACAATGGTGGTTCTGCCAGGGGTATGACATCGACCCCGGAGCCCATGAATCCCCTGCTGCTGGCATCCGTGTGCTTCGGCTCCTCGGCTGCGTCGGATTTTCATTTTAGAAGGGAAGACGCACAAGAGCCACCAATGGTGATGCCTACTCAAGCATTTCTTGACTTGCTTGTGGGATACAACCCCGGCAATAGCATCAGCGTTTGGTGCCATTGCCAGCAGCAGCTTCTTTTCCAGTAGCGGCTTGGCTTCTTTGGGGTGTCACCACTGAGGGGGATGCTGCACTACATGTGGTTGCTAGCCATGGGGACAGCGCAGAATTCCTCAAGAGTGCTACCATCATCAACAAAGAGGGACGAAGACCTCCTGTTTGAGGTAAATAGAAAGGGTGACACGCCCTTGCATTGTGCAGCCAGAGCTGGTAAACCTCAAATGCTCTATTGTCTCATTACGCTAGCTGGAAATCACAACATGAGAAAGGAGAACGGTCATAAGGACATGGCTTTGCATGACGCTGTCCGCCTGGGAAGAAACGATATTGTGGACACTCTACTTAAGGCTGACGACAAGTTGTCTAATTCTTCTGAAGAAGGCACTTCATTGTACCTAGCAATTTCACTGAATAGAGATAACACACACTACATGACAAGAGTAATGGGAATCTCTTGTATCACGGACGGCGAAATGCGCTGCATGCTGCGATTGTTCAAGGCATAGGTATGAATTATTGATCCAATTATTTCAAGCTTATAGTACATCTGTTGCATGTTTACCTTTTGTATACACTTTTTGTTATGTGGTTGTATTTCTTCGCACTAAAGGTGTGAGGTGTTTAGATAATCGGCAGGAAGACTCTATTGGTCTCTACATTCTACTATGTACATGATTAATCCAAACTATTACAAAATCACTAGGAGTTTGTGCTCTGTTATGCAAGTTTTGTTATGCAAGCCCACAACCAAGCTTTGTTATGCAAATTCAGCGAAAGTTCTGCAGCACTCGGATATTCCTTGTTTCCGGTGGTTCGCTTCACAGTACTGCGTTCTTCGTATACCGCAAGGGGCTCAGAGCAGGGATTCACCTATTTGGAAGGGCTTCAAACGGTTTATTCCTATGGTTCTGGCTGCTCTGTCGGGAATGGGAGCCTTCTTTCTTTTTGGCAAGACAAATGGGATGTTGGGCGTCTAAGTCACGAGCTACCAACTCTCTACACCTATGCTAAGGACAGTTTTGCATAGTTGCTTCCCAATTCTCTAATGGTGCTTGGGATGTCCAGCTGAACCCTAACCTTTCCCAATCGGCAGCCCAGGAGCTGCATCGCCTGCACTCTCTTCTTTTGGGGGTTCAGCCTGCCACCCAAGGCCAGGATACTCATTCTTCTTCAATATACAGAAAGGAAGTGAGTACTGCCTACATATATCACCTCCTCACTTTTCGAGGTATGGCGGGCGTGTGGTCGGCGCGTCGGTCGTGCGCTGGTCTGCGCCGCCGTGGTTCATCCGCGCGGCCACCGGCCTCCCTAACGCTGGAAAGCATGTCAACTGGATGCGCCATGCTCGGATCTATCACCTGGAAGGTAGAACTTGAAGCGGGAGGCCCTACACCGCCGTCGTACACCGGCCGTCGTGCACCAGCCGTCGTGCCAGATTCTTCGTCGCTGTTGCTGCCCGAGCTATGTCTGGCCGCCGTGCCGTCCACCGTGAGTCATAGAAGTCGCTGGACACCTCCACGACGAGCCCTGCTGCCTCCAGCGCCTTCCCCGCGTCGCGTGCTCCAGCGCGAGCTCTGGGGTGACCATTGGCCGGTCCAAACGAGCCACTCGGTCCGGCTCGGACTTTCATCGCTGCGGTCCGGTCCCTGAAAACAGGACCGCGACGCTGCTCGGTCCGGTCCGGACCGGACCGCCGACGGCCGGTCCAAACGACGGCTCGGTCAGGAACCGGACTGGTCCGGACCGTGTCGACCCTGATGTAGCACCTATACTAGATTACTAGTACATTATGTACAGTAAGTTTAAATACTGGAGGGCCATGTAAGTTAAGCTTCGTTCCCTAAGCGCTCGCGTGCGACCGGGGAGACCAAGACCTAGCTAGGTCTCCTTTAAAATGAGCCAATCTTATCTCTTGTCCTCACTCGTAGTAGTTGTTGGGGCCTTGGGGATGGTGCTCGTTTTTTTCTCACAATGGCGACCGGGCTTCCTCTTCTCCCCATCCTGATGATCAGATCATCGACTTCCTTTCTCTCGTTAGATGTTCAAATAAACTAATCAACAGCGGCCGGCTAGCCTGGTTAATTGTTGGTCAAGACCCAAACTCGTTTTAGTCATAGGTAAACATACGATGGACGGTCGATGATGGGCGCATATATGGTGCATGTGTCGTGGTTCTAAGTCTGACAGTGAGATAGGGGGGTATGTATGAAGAGGCTAGACCTTAGCTATTGGGAAGTTGTAAACCTTGCGTGCTTACAACTTCCCAATAGCTAAGGTCTAGCCTCTTCATACACACCCCCCTACCTCACTGTCAGACTTAGAACCACGACAGTTGGCGCCCACCTTGGGGCATTAGTCTTAGCGCCTAATTGGAGAAGTTGCGATTTTTCAGATCCACTTGATCATGTTTTCCTGCGGAGCTTTGGCAGAGGGCCGCGAGATCCGTCTCGGCGGACTCACTTTCATTGCCGACGACTCCGCCTGGCTCCAGGAGGTGCCGCTTGACGTCGACGCGCTCCCCGTCCGCGGTGCGACGCACTTCCGCGCGTGCGTCCGTGGCGTCCTCCTGCGGCGGTCGAGGGGACACGCAGTCCTCCTGGATTCCATCGCGCTGATGATGGTGCCGATAGAGGCGATCGGTCGCACCCTCACGACAAATACCTCCCCGAACCTCTTACGTCATTACAGCGGGAGGAGCTTCGTCGCCGGAACATGGACGCGCTTTACACCCCTATTGTTGGAGAAACCCCCGAGGCCCGGGCCTTGGAGGACGCGCGTTTGGCTAATCTAGCCGAGCGCACTCGACTGGAGAATCTACAGCGAGCTCTCGACGAGCGGGCGCGTCAGCGGGCTCCCGAGTCCAGTCGACGCCAGCAGGCTCCCGAGTCCAGTCGACGCCAACAAGCTCCCGAATCCAGTCGACGTCAGCTCTTCCCACCGCCGCAGGTGTACCGAACTCCGGTTCAGAACCTGGCTGCCGCGGCCCGCATAGCAGAGTCAATCCAGCCCTCTCAGTCGGAGGCTGGCAGAGAATTGCTGCAGATCAGAGCATTGCTCCGAGCGGCGGGAAATCAGAATTCCGCCGTCTCTCAATCGCGGGACATGATTCACAGTCGATCCGTTGCAACGGAAACCGTCCAGTCGGCTCACAGCCCGAGATCGCCCCCGAGGCGTGAGGGACGTGGAGACCGGCACGATCAATATAGGAGAAATGAACAATATGATCACCGACCCGACCGTGATGATAGACGTCGGGTGCCGTCCCCTCCCCCGAGGAGTGGATCATATGCACCTCGACATCGAGACGACAGGCGCCCCCATAACGTTGGGCAGAGGATTCCAGTCGACCCCTGAGACCCAGGCTTTGACGCGAGATCCATCCTCGTTCAAGGTCTGGTGGACAAGAACAGGGCTCATCGAGAGGGCCACAACAGAGACACGCCCACCGGCAGCAGGACACACGCCTCGGGGCCTGAATGTTTCAGTCGAGCCATCAGGGCCGCGGTGATCCCTCCGAACTTCAGGCTGGCGACTGGAGTCAGCAAGTTCACCGGTGAGTCCAAGCCTGACACGTGGCTCGAGAATTACCGAGTGGCTGTGCAGATTGGCGGCGGCAATGATGAGGTGGCCATGAAGCATTTACCCCTCATGTTGGAAGGCTCAGCTAGGGCGTGGCTGAATCAGTTGGCGCCCAGCAGCATTTACACTTGGGAGGATCTCTCCCGAGTGTTTATCACAACCTTCGAAGGGACATGCAAGCGCCCTGCAGGCCTTATGGAGCTGCGGTCTTGCGTGCAGAAGCCAAATGAAACTCTGAGAGAATACATCCAGAGGTGGATCACATTGCACCACTCGGTCGAGAACGTGCTAGACCATCAAGCAGTTTGCGCTTTCAAGGAAGGCGTCAAGTACAGGGAGTTGAATCTGAAGTTTGGCCGAACTGGAGAGATGTCCCTTAATCGGATGATGGAGATTGCCACCAAGTACGCTAATGGAGAAGACGAGGACCGACTCCGAAGTGGCAAACTCAAATCAGTCGCCCAAGAAACCGGAGGAAACTCCAGTCGGAAGCAGAAGCGGAAGGCCGAGCCAGCCGCCCCTGGGAGGCCCTGGCTGTGGCCTAGGGAAATTTCAAGGGAAAGCCCAAGGGCACATGGAAGCCCAAGAAGGTTAAAGATCAGGATGGGAATGATGTTCTGGACCTGCCATGTCACATCCATACCAAGAAAGATGAAGAAGGAAATTTTATTTTCCCGAAGCATACCACTCGACAGTGTCGGCTTCTGATTCAGCAGTTCCAGGGCAAGCAGCCCAAGGATAAGGAAAAAGTGCCGGACAGAGTTGAGGACGAGGAGGATGGTGACGATGGATACCCCAAGTCAATTCCACCTTGATGATTTTTGCTGATGTCGAAAGCAAAAGTCGACTGAAAGTCATTAATCGTGAGGTGAACATGGTTGCCCCGGCGACTCCCAGTTACCTGAAGTGGTCTCAGACGGCCATCACATTCGACCAGTCCGATCACCCGACGCACATTGCCACCCCTGGGAGGCAAGCTTTGGTGGTCGACCCAGTTGTCGAAGGCACTCGACTGACCAAAGTCCTGATGGACGGCGGCAGTGGCCTGAACATACTGTACGCTGAAACCTTGAAAGGAATGGGCATCCCGATGTCCAGACTCAGCACCAGTAACATGAGCTTCCACGGAGTCATTCCTGGGAAGAAAGCCGAGTCACTCGGCCAGATTGCTCTTGATGTGGTTTTCGGTGATTCAAAGAATTACCGCAAGGAAAAGTTGACGTTTGAAGTTGTGGACTTTCAGAGTGCTTATCACGCCATCTTGGGCAGGCCAGCTTACGCACGCTTCATGGCTCGACCATGTTACGTGTATCTTAAATTAAAGATGCCTGGCCCCAAAGGTGTGATCACTGTTACGGGCAACCGGAAGAAAGCAGAAGAATGTTTTCAGAAGGGATCAAAGATCGCCGACGCTCAGATGGCAGTGGTCGAGCTGAAAGAGTACCAAAAGACTGCCGCCCGAGTGAATTGCTGCGAGCTAAGAAGCCTGCCTCCGAGTCAACTTTTCAGTCGGCTGGCGAAACGAAGACAGTCCACATTCAGCCGACCGATCCCGACGCCGCTCCGACTCACATCTCGACGACGCTCGACTCCAAATAGGAAGAAGCGCTCATCCAGCTCCTCCGTGAGAACTGGGACATCTTCGCATGGAAACCTTCTGACATGCCTGGAGTTCCCAGGGGGCTGGCTGAGCACCGTCTGCGAGTCGACCCAAAGTTCAAGCCCGTGAAGGAACATCTTCGACGGTCCGCCGTCCAGAAAAAACAAGCCATTGGCGAGGAAGTGGCTCGGCTCTTAGCAGCTGAGTTCATCCGAGAGATCTACCACTCCGAGTGGCTCGCTAATGTCGTCATGGTCCCCAAGAAGGACAAGTCACTCCGTATGTGCATTGATTTCAAGCATATCAATCGGGCCTGCCTGAAAGATCATTTTCCTCTCCCTCGCATCGAGCAGATTGTCGACTCAACTGCGGGATGCGAGAGATTGTCTTTTCTAGATGCCTACTCCGGGTACCATCAGATCCGTCTGTATGGGCCCGACGAAATCAAAACAGCTTTCATCACTCCATTCGGATGCTTCTGCTACGTCACCATGCCATTCGGCCTCAAGAACGCCGGAGCCACATTCACGAGAATGATCCAGAAGTGTCTACTCACTCAAATCAGTCGGAATGTGGAGGCGTACATGGACGATATCGTAGTCAAGTCCCGGAAAGGTTCCGACCTGCGGGCTGACCTTGCTGAAACCTTCGCCAACCTCAGGAGGTACGATATCAAGCTCAATCCGTCAAAGTGCACTTTCGGAGTTCCAGGTGGAAAGCTACTCGGTTTTCTCGTTTCCGAACGGGGAATCGACGCCAATCCTGAAAAAATTGGCACCATACTCCGGATGAAGCGTCCTGTACGTGTGCATGATGTCCAAAAGCTTACAGGCTGCTTGGCCGCCTTAAGTCGATTCATTTCTCGACTCGGTGAAAAAGCGTTGCCTCTTTACCGACTGATGAAGAAGTCTCACAAGTTCGAGTGGACTCCAGAAGCTGATGCAGCGTTTGCAGAGCTCAAAGCTCTGCTCTCCACCCAGCCGGTGCTAGCTGCCCCAATTAGCAAAGAGCCTCTGTTGCTTTACATTGCAGCCACGGGACAAGTTGTCAGTACAGTACTTACGGTCAAGCGGGAAGAGAAAGGGAAGGCCTTCAAAGTTCAACGCCCTGTATATTATGTGTCTGAAGTTTTGACCCCTTCAAAACAAAGATACCCTCACTACCAGAATCTTGTATATGGGATTTATATGACCACGAAGAAAGTTGCACATTATTTCTCTGACCACTCCATTACAGTCGTCAGCGACGCCCCGTTATCGGAGATCCTGCATAACAGAGATGCAACCGGTCGAGTGGCCAAGTGGGCGATTGAACTCCTTCCTTTAGATATCAAGTTTGAAGCAAAGAAAGCCATCAAGTCCCAAGCAATCGCGGATTTCATCGCCGAGTGGATTGAACAGCAACTTCCGACTCAAGTTCACTCGGAACACTGGACTATGTTCTTCGATGGATCCAAGATGCTGAATGGTTCGGGCGCGGGGGTAGTTTTGGTCTCCCCCCAAGGAGATAAGCTCAGATACGTTCTCCAGATTCACTTCGATTCCTCCAATAACGAAGCAGAGTATGAAGCACTTTTGTATGGGTTGCGCATGGCCATTTCACTCGGCGTCCGTCGCCTCATGGTCTATGGCGACTCAGATCTGGTGGTTAATCAAGTGATGAAGGAGTGGGACGTCAGGAGTCCGGCAATGACTGGATACTGCAATGCAGTGCGGAAGCTAGAGAAGAAGTTCGAGGGGTTGGATGTAACACCCTCGATGCGACTATATCTCCCACGTGTCGAGGCACGACTTAGAGGCATAATCGCATTGAAGGCATATGTCGCAAGTGAGGTAATCTTCACACAACCCATGTAATATAATAAGGGGATAGAGATACATAGTTGGCTTACAATCGCCACTTCACACAATTACATGAATAAACATTACATCAATCAAATGCACTCATGGTCCGACTACGGAACCAAAATAAAAGAAGAACCCCAAATGCGACAAAGGTCCCCGATCGACCCCAACTGGGCTCCACTATTGATCAACTAGAACGAAACAACACAAATGAACAAGGTCTTCATCGAGCTCCTCCTGAGCTTGGTTGCGTCATCTGCACGAACTCATCGGCACCTGCAAGCTGGTTTTGGAAGTATTTGTGAGCCACAGGGACTCAGCAATCTCGCACCCTCGCGATCAAGACTATTTAAGCTTATGGGTAAGGTAAAGGTGTGAGGTGGAGCTGCAGCAAGCGACTAGCATATATGGTGGCTAACATACGCAAATGAGAGCGAGAAGAGAAGGCAAAGCACGGTCAATAAAAGTATGATCAAGAAGTGATCCTGGACTACCTACGTCAAGCATAACTCCAACAACCATGTTCACTTCCCGGACTCCGCCGGAAAGAGACCATCATGGTTACACACGCTGTTGATTCATTTTAATTAAGGTCGACTTCAGGTTTTCTACAACCGGACGTTAACAAATTCCCATCTGCCCATAACCGCGGGCACGGCTTTCGAAAGATCAAATCCCTGCAGGGGTGTCCCAACTTAGCCCATGACAAGCTCTCACGGTCAACGAAGGAATAGACCTCCACCCGAGAAATTCCGATCAAACTCGGTATCCCAGTACAACAAGAAATTTCGACAGGATAAAACTAAACCAGCAACACCGCCTGAATGTGCCGACAAATCCCGATAGGAGCTGCACATATCTCTTTCTCAGGGCACACTCAGATGAGCTCTCCATACAACTAAAACCAAACCTCGAGTTTCCCCGAGGGGGCGCTGCACAGGACTCTAGTTCGGACCAACACTCAGAGGAGCACTGGCCCGGGGGGGTTAAAATAATGATGACCCTTGAGCCGGCTGACTCAAGGGAAGAAAAGGCTAGGTGGCAACTGGTAAAACCAATGTTGGGCATTGCTGGAGAAGCTTTACTTAAGGCGAACTGTCAAGGGGTTCCCATTATAGCCCAACCGCGTAAGGGACGCAAAATCCGAGAACATAACACCGATATGATGGAAACTAGGGCGGCAAGAGTGGAACAAAACACCAGGCATAAGGCCGAGCCCTCCACCCTTTACCAAGTATATAGATGCATTAATTAAATAAGATATATTGTGATATCCCAACAAGTAAATAACTGTTCCAACAAGGAACAACATCTCCATGTTCCAACAAGGAACAAACTTCAATCTTCACCTGCAACTAACAACGCTATAAGAGGGGCTGAGCAAAGCGGTAACATAGCCAATCAACGGTTTGCTAGGACATAGGAGGGTTAGGGCTGAACATGGCAATTTGGGAGGCTGACAAGCAAGTGGTAGGCATCGTAGCAATGGCAAAGCAAAAGAGCGAGCAAACTAGCATAGCAAAGATAGTAGTGATTTCGAGGGTATGATCATCTTGCCTGAAATCCCGCAAGGAAGAAGAACGAGTCCATGAAGAAGACAAACAGGCGTAGTCGAACGGATCCTCACGAACTCGACGTTATCGAAACCAACCCGAAGAAGCAAACACCGGAAAAGAGCAAACAACATAGTAAACAACCAACACATCAACATGGCATGATGCACAATCGAGTATGATGCATGTCCGGTTTAATGAAGCATGGCATGGCAAAGTGCACACACAATCCTACACATTAAGTGGAGCACAATATGCATCGGGATGCATATTGACAAGACACCACATCAATTATTTAGTTCTCTCACGTTTATGTACCCAACAATATTAAATGTTATCAAACATGGCAAGAGGGTGAAGCAAAGCAAAACTACCTATCTAGTCAAGGTTAAATGAGGCCGGAAACAACGAACAACAATTCCAGAAAATCCCCATGTGCAAATATTAGGTTCGGTCCTGATCTGCCCTAAACACAATTTTAGAGTTGTTAAACATGCAAGATGAGGCCACCACGTTGAACTAGGCAAAATTCTACCCCATTTACATATAAAGTTTATTTAAATCCGAGTTACGGTTATTTAGTTATTAAATGCATGAAGTATAGGGACTTTTCTGTAAAACTGTAATCACTGGATAAATAGCTAAATTCGCAACGAGGAAAAAAAATAGAAGCGGGCTGATTCTGAACAGTGCGCTGGGCTGGGGTGCTGCTCACATTGGGCCAGAGGCCGGATCTGGCGAGGAAGCAGGCCGGGGCACTTGCTGGGCCACCGGAGTCTAGCGCGGCTGGGCTGGGCTTCGCGCGCTGGAGGGAGCGGCAGGCTGGGCCTCGGGGCGCTTTGGCGCCGCGGGAAACTGGGCCTTGGCAGCGGTCCAAGCGAGGCGGTGGACTAGTCAACGCGGGCAGCTGCGTTCGACGTCTCGGTCCTGAAGCAGGGGATCGAGCAGGCTGGACTTGGCGCTGGGGAGCAGAGGAGCGGCGAGCCGGCGGGGGCTCCTCCTGGATCCGCGCGACGAGGAGGAAGATGGGGCGCAGACGAGCTCCCGGATCCGGACGCAGGAGGTCGCCGGGGTCCCGTTCCTGCCGAATCGAAACGGAGGCGGGCTGGCGGATTTAGAAACGAGCATTGCTCCGGCGAGGGCACAGAGGTCCATGGTGCTCGGGAGGAATCCTGCGGGATCCGGTGATCTGCTGGTCGTGGTGGCGCGGGGAAGCTGGTGCTGCGGGCTCCTGGCGCCTTGGTCGTCAGGGTCCTTCGAGAGAGAGAGAGAGAGAGATGTGAGAGAGAGCGGGAGAAAGAGAAGCAACGAGGGGTGCAGGGTCCGGCCTGATGGAGATGGTTGCTGACGGGTTGCGAGGAGGCGCGGCTGCGGGTGGCCTCGGGCTCCTATGGTTCGATGCGCAGCAGACACGGGAGGCGAGACGAGGCTAGATTGGGCAGGTGGATCGGGGGATCCCGATGAGGATTGGGTCTGGATCGGGCAAGAGGGAGGCTGGTTGGTTGGTTCGGCGCTGAGAACAATAGAAGTGGCGGTGGCGTGGGGATGGGATGGATGGGACAGGCCCCTAGGATCTAGGGTTAGACTGGTTTATATACGCCTGCGGATTAGGTTAGGGGCTATCCCGTCCCTCGGATCGAAATCGGACGGCCGCGAATAAAATATCTAGGGAGTCCAAATAAGAAAACGGTGACGTTTTGTAGACGTTTGGGGATGTTCCGGACACAGCGGTAACGACAGTTCGAGTCGAGTCCGGGACAACTATCGGGCGCGCGCGAGGAGGGCTGCGGGCTGACGAGAGAGGTTAGGTAGGACCTGGTGGTGAGTAGTGGGCTGTGGAGACGGTCTCGAGCTGAGAGAAGAAAAGAGAGGGAGGCCCGGCGACTATTTCCGGAGACCGAAAACGTCCGACGTTTTGACCGGCTACTATTGCCGCTATATTTATCCGTTGGGGCGTCAAACGAACTCTGATTGCGATGAAACTTGACAGGCGGCCTGTCTACACTATAATAAGACCGCACACCAAATTTCAACTCAATCCGAGAACATTTTCCGGCCACTTATAAAATAATATCTCGGACATGCCGCGGGCGCGTGCAAGTGGGGTTGGGCTCAGAACGGACAACGGAGAGAAACTCAGAGAACCCGGGCTAATGCAAGTTTTGAAAAACATGATGATGCAATGCACATGATGACATGACAAGATGCAACACCCAAGCAAAAGACAAAGCAACAACAACGAATAACTTCACGACACCTGGCACATCGGTCTCGGGGCGTTACAACACTCCACCACTACGAGAGGATCTCGTCCCGAGATCTAGAATGGCACCGGAGGGACAACGGAAGAGATAAGAGAAGAGGTAAAACAAATTGCTTCTTTGACAAACGAGTGAAACGAAAGAACCTTTCGAGGTTGAACAAATTCGAGAAAAGGAAATACAATGAAGATGGACGAAGTGAAAAACACTCCGTTAGAAAAGAGGGACAAAGAACATTGCGAAACCTTGAGGTTGAAGGGAAGATATATATTGAGAACACTCCGGTTAAGGAAGGGGATCAAGGAAGACCAAATTTCGGGCAACACTCCGGTTGAAAAGAAAAGGAATTGAATAAGGACTTGATAAGATGAGAAGATACTTGATGAAATCACCATACACTGCCACCGGACTATTGAATGAATGGAACAAGGGGTAAGAAAGATCTCAGACCGCACTCCGGTTGAGAAGGGAGTCAAAATTTGATAAGATGAGAGAGCTCAAATGAAAACACGACACTCCGGTTGAGAAAGGGATGCAAGACTTGATAAGGCGACAAGAACTTGAGCAGAATGGCACCACACTCCGGTTAAACAAAATAGAGAAGGAAAAAGACTGATATAATTTGGACAGCACTTTGACTGTAAATGGAAGAAATTGAATATGATCTTGACAAACCGAGATGAGGAGTGAAAAGAGCAACATCACTAGACCTCCGGGAGAAAGAGTAGAAGTTGGATCTTGGAAAATGAAAGAATTGAGAGGAAAAGACATCTTCTACCCCAATAGAATTTGAAAAGCATCTTAAAGAGAAGGTTCGCACGGAGTTTTTGGAAACCAACAACAAAAAGAATAAGCTTGATATGGTCTTGAGGAGTACATCTCAAATTAAGAGATGAAAAACCTGCCACTCACGGGAAAAGAATTGGATTGACAAGAACAAGGAGACGAGAAGGCTATATTACCGGGAGGATAAAAGAAGAACTTGGATCATTGATAAACACCATAAGAGCGACAATCCTTAAAGGAAAGCTTTAGGTGAAATATAGCCCAAGATAACTCCAATGACGAGATTGATGGATTTAAAATATCTCAATCTTGACAGCATGTGAATCAAGAAAACATGAACTCAAATTATCAAGAATGATGTAAAACCACCTCCAAAGATACGGTAGAAAGAAATTGTACTCCGGATAGCAAGATGAAGAAAGCTTGACCTCCTTTGAAAAGAATCTCGATGAACACTTCGAGAAGGAATTAAATCCTTGATGAACCATCATGTAGAGCCTTCATGAAGAACTCCGATAATAACAAGAATGATCCAAAATAATTGAATGATGAAAAGAATAAGATTGAAGCCTCGCAATGATTTAGATAGAGATCTACGTGATAATATAATTGAGAGAACTTTGAACTCCGGAAAAATAAAAGATGAAACAAGTGAAACCAAGAATGAGTATGATGAGCCACTCCGGAAAAAAAACAGGAATAGAATAAACTCGATGAAACAAGAATAAGAATTACATTATGCGTATCCTTCATCAATTAAAATTGATGACAAGCAATGGAATTGGCATATTACTTATCCTCGTATCAAGGATTAAGAGAGATATCGCATAAACTCGAGAGAATCTTGAACGAACCATCGGTAGGATAGAAACAACGAATAAATTGATGTGATAATAAAGAAAAAAAATCTGGAACGAACCACCGTAAGAATTAAAATGAACGAAGAAAAGATAAAGGAACACCGGGAAGGATTAGCAAATGAACGAAGATGCTTGAGAGAATTTAGACCCATGAGAACGAAGAGATCACGAGCTGATTAAAGATCACTTGCATGAAGCACCGGTAAAATTTGGAGAAACAATAGCTGAAAGCTGAGAATGAATAAATCTTAGATGATGGACTCCGTATAGCAACTGAGAAGACTCTTAAATTGCTCCGGATGGGTAAAAAGATTCTGACAATCGAAAACAATTACGAGAGGATGGCAACAAGCTGGAATCACGAATCTTGAAAGAATGGTGCAAGATTAAAGAGAAACTCTTCTTCGGTCTTCAAAATCTGAGAATGACGATGAGAAACACCAACAATAATTGTAGAGGCACTCCGGAATGATTAAAAGAGGAGAGGTTGAGCCAACGATGAAAAGAATTTAACCGATCTTGGAGAAAGACATTTGACTGATGACAATTCAATCTTACGTCAAACTTTAAAAAGAATTTAGGATAGCTCCGAGAAAATAAGAGGAGTCAGGTAAGATCCTGGGAAAAGACCTGTGGGTTAGGGCCCACTCAAAAGAAAACACTGTAGAACGATTACTTGAGAAAGGAGATTGCACCGGTTGAATTAAATGGCTTGAATAAGATAACAACCTCGAAATATATTGAATGAATGCAGAGTGAAAAAACGAATCTTCGAGATATCTTGAGCACTCCAGAATAATAAATAGCGAGAAGTAGAATGATAATGAGGTGCACCGGCATAAGAAAAGCATTGGACAAAAGAAAAGACAATGCTCAATACCGAAGTTTGAATTGAATCCACCGGAGAAGAAAAGAATGAAGAATGACGAACTTGCAGCTCCGTTAGAATCTTCATGAGAAACACCGGATACGAACATTGAAGGAAATAGAACGGAGGGACTTCCATCAATAAAATGGATAGTGAAAAAGAAATCTGAATCCTTGAAGAAAAACAAAGGGAGGGAGGGTGGGAAAAACAAAGACAATTTGGAATGGATGGAACGAACACCGTAGAGAAGGACTGATAATTGATCTTGTAAATGTTGAAGTGAACGGATCCACTTGAGGAGAGACACACCGATTGAAAAGAATTAACATGACAAACTCGATTATCATGAAGGATTAGTATTCGCATAGGAATATGAGAACACCATTTCGGGAAGGTATGGAATCAACATTTGACTTTGAAGCAACTCAAATACCACAACTCAAAACAAAACAAAGGATTGGCTTGCAGAATAAGCCAGAACAAACATATGATCGAAATTTCGTCCGAAGTTTTCGTGGTGGGACCTACACGGGCTCGATCATACAGCACCATCATGTACAAGGCAGTGCACATGACATACGAAGCGTCCCCGAGTTGGCATAGCCAAGGACTCTTTAAGACACAACGAGACCACTGTAAAATCGACCGTGAATAGGCGAACCACTAGACGTCGAACCCCAATTTCATATCATACATCTGTCGGAAAGATATCCTAAGAGCTACTTGAATTCCCACCTATGAAACTCCCAAAACTTTCTGGTTATGCAATCAGGTGTTGGGGATACAGGGGAAGCATAATATCTCACCCAAACTAGCAAATCCTACATCCAGCTGTATCCATCCTTCAACACATAACCAAGAAACCTTCGGAAACCATCTACCTCAACCTTCGAAAAGCATCCGTTATACAAGTTATGGCGATAGTCCCGAACTCCTGCCCCAGTACTGGGTGGCGTCGACGTTATCTCACCAACGAACTGCATAAAAGAGATTTTCGATGTCGCGCACATATCTCAAGTATACCAGAATTGCAACGATAAAATTATGATGACAACACCTCAGAGCTCAACTCCCCGGGACACTTCCACTAAACCCCTGACAGGAGGCACCAAGACAGTGTTCTCATCATAAGCCATCGGAACAAAACCAAGATACTCGCGTGATCCTAAATTTTTTTTAGTGAAATTTGAGAAGAGAAGAGGTAAAACTCTACGTCAGGATGCCTTACCAGAGCGATGAGGAGACTGGGGAGTAAAAACAATTCCTATACTCTCCGATATATAATTCCTAATTGACTCAAAACATTTTTCTAGACACAACTCGGCCGCTAAAAACGATCAAGCAATGGGGGCTCCTAAGGTCGGGGAAGGCTCTGATACCAACTTGTAACACCCTCGATGCGACTATATCTCCGACGTGTCGAGGCACGACTTAGAGGCATAATCGCATTGAAGGCATATGTCGCAAGTGAGGTAATCTTCACACAACCCATGTAATATAATAAGGGGATAGAGATACATAGTTGGCTTACAATCGCCACTTCACACAATTACATGAATAAACATTACATCAATCAAATGCACTCATGGTCCGACTACGGAACCAAAATAAAAGAAGAACCCCAAATGCGACAAAGGTCCCGGATCAACCCCAACTGGGCTCCACTACTGATCAACTAGAACGAAACAACACAAATGAACAAGGTCTTCATCGAGCTCCTCCTGAGCTTGGTTGCGTCATGTGCACGAACTCATCGGCACCTGCAAGCTGGTTTTGGAAGTATCTGTGAGCCACAGGGACTCAGCAATCTCGCACCCTCGCGATCAAGACTATTTAAGCTTATGGGTAAGGTAAAGGTGTGAGGTGGAGCTGCAGCAAGCGACTAGCATATATGGTGGCTAACATACGCAAATGAGAGCGAGAAGAGAAGGCAAAGCACGGTCGATAAAAGTATGATCAAGAAGTGATCCTGGACTACCTACGTCAAGCATAACTCCAACAACCGTGTTCACTTCCCGGACTCCGCCGGAAAGAGACCATCACGGTTACACACGCTGTTGATTCATTTTAATTAAGGTCGACTTCAGGTTTTCTACAACCGGACGTTAACAAATTCCCATCTGCCCATAGCCGCGGGCTCGGCTTTCGAAAGATCAAATCCCTGCAGGGGTGTCCCAACTTAGCCCATGACAAGCTCTCACGGTCAACGAAGGAATAGACCTCCACCCGAGACATTCCGATCAGACTCGGTATCCCGGTACAACAAGACATTTCGACAGGATAAAAATAAATCAGCAACACCGCCCGAATGTGCCGACAAATCCCGATAGGAGCTGCACATATCTCTTTCTCAGGGCACACTCAGATGAGCTCTCCATACAACTAAAACCAAACCTCGAATTTCCCCGAGGGGGCGCTGCACAGGACTCTAGTTCGGACCAACACTCAGAGGAGCACTAGCCCGGGGGGGTTAAAATAATGATGACCCTTGAGCCGGCCGATTCAAGGGAAGAAAAAGGCTAGGTGGCAACTGGTAAAACCAATGTTGGGCATTGCTGGAGAAGCTTTACTTAAGGCGAACTGTCAAGGGGTTCCCATTATAGCCCAACCGCGTAAGGGACACAAAATCCGGGAACATAACACCGATATGACGGAAACTAGGGCGGCAAGAGTGGAACAAAACACCAGGCATAAGGCCGAGCCCTCCACCCTTTACCAAGTATATAGATGCATTAATTAAATAAGATATATTGTGATATCCCAACAAGTAAATAACTGTTCCAACAAGGAACAACATCTCCATGTTCCAACAAGGAACAAACTTCAATCCTCACCTGCAACTAACAACGCTATAAGAGGGGCTGAGCAAAGCGGTAACATAGCCAATCAACGGTTTGCTAGGACATAGGAGGGTTAGGGCTGGACATGGCAATTTGGGAGGCTGACAAGCAAGTGGTAGGCATCGTAGCAATGGCAAAGCAAAAGAGCGAGCAAACTAGCATAGCAAAGATAGTAGTGATTTCGAGGGTATGATCATCTTGCCTGAAATCCCGCAAGGAAGAAGAACGAGTCCATGAAGAAGACAAACGGGCGTAGTCGAACGGATCCTCACGAACTCGACGTTATCGGAACCAACCCGAAGAAGCAAACACCGGAAAAGAGCAAGCAACATAGTAAACAACCAACACATCAACATGGCATGATGCACAATCGAGTATGATGCATGTCCGGTTTAATGAAGCATGGCATGGAAAAGTGCACACACAATCCTACACATTAAGTGGAGCACAATATGCATCGGGATGCATATTGACAAGACACCACATAAATTATTTAGTTCTCTCTCGTTTTTGTACCCAACAATATTAAATGTTATCAAACATGGCACGAGGGTGAAGCAAAGCAAAACTACCTATCTAGTCAAGGTTAAATGAGGCCGGAAACAACGAACAACAATTCCGGAAAATCCCCATGTGCAAATATTACGTTCGGTCCTGATCTGCCCTAAACACAATTTTAGAGTTGTTAAACATGCAAGATGAGGCCACCACGTTGAACTAGGCAAAATTCTACCCCATTTACATATAAAGTTTATTTAAATCCGAGTTACGGTTATTTAGTTATTAAATGCATGAAGTATAGGGACTTTTCTGTAAAACTGTAATCACTGGATAAATAGCTAAATTTGCAACGAGGAAAAAAAATAGAAACGGGCTGATTCTGAACAGTGCGCTGGGCTGGGGTGCTGCTCACATTGGGCCAGAGGCCGGATCTGGCGAGGAAGCAGGCCGGGGCGCTTGCTGGGCCACCGGAGTCTGGCGCGGCTGGGCTGGGCTTCGCGCGCTGGAGGGAGCGGCAGGCTGGGCCTCGGGGCGCTTTGGCGCTGCGGGAAACTGGGCCTTGGCAGCGGTCCAAGCGAGGCGGTGGACTAGTCAACGCGGGCAGCTGCGTTCGACATCTCGGTCCTGAAGCAGGGGATCGAGCAGGCTGGACTTGGCGCTGGGGTGCAGAGGAGCGGCGAGCCGGCAGGGCTCCTCCTGGATCCACGCGACGAGGAGGAAGATGGGGCGCAGACGAGCTCCCGGATCCGGACGCAGGAGGTCGCCGGGGTCCCGTTCCTGCCGAATCGAAACGGAGGTGGGCTAGCGGATTTAGAAACGAGCATTGCTCCGGTGAGGGCACAGGGGTCCATGGTGCTCGGGAGGAATCCTGCGGGCTCCGGTGATCTGCTGGTCGTGGTGGCGCGGGGAAGCTGGTGCTGCGGGCTCCTGGCACCTTGGTCGTCAGGGTCCTTCGAGAGAGAGAGAGATGTGAGAGAGAGAGCGGGAGAAAGAGAAGCAACGAGGGGTGCAGGGTCTGGCCTGATGGAGATGGTCGCCGACGGGTTGCGAGGAGGCGCGGCTGCGGGTGGCCTCGGGCTCCTCTGGTTCGATGCGCAGCAGACACGGGAGGCGAGACGAGGCTAGATTGGGCAGGTGGATCGGGGGATCCCGATGAGGATTGGGTTTGGATCGGGCAAGAGGGAGGCTGGTTGGTTGGTTCGGCGCTGAGAACAATAGAAGTTGCGGCGGCGTGGGGTTGGGATGGATGGGACAAGCCCCTAGGATCTAGGGTTAGACTGGTTTATATACGCCTGCGGATTAGGTTAGGGGCTATCCCGTCCCTCGGATCGAAATCGGACAGCCGCGAATAAAATATCTAGGGAGTCCAAATAAGAAAATGGTGACGTTTTGTAGACGTTTGGGGATGTTCCGGACACAGCGGTAACGACTGTTCGAGTCGGGTCCGGGACAACTATCGGGCGCGCGCGAGGAGGGCTGCGGGCTGACGAGAGAGGTTAGGTAGGACCTGGTGGTGAGTAGTGGGCTGTGGAGACGGTCTCGAGCTGAGAGAAGAGAAGAGAGGGAGGCCCGACGACTATTTCCGGAGACCGAAAACGTCCGACGTTTTGACCGGCTACTATTGCCGCTATATTTATCCGTTGGGGCGTCAAACGAACTCTGATTGCGATGAAACTTGACAGGCGGCCTGTCTACACTATAATAAGACCGCACATCAAATTTCAACTCAATCCGAGAACATTTTCCGGCCACTTATAAAATAATATCTCGGACATGCCGCGGGCGCGTGCAAGTGGGGTTGGGCTCAGAACGGACAACGGAGAGAAACTCAGAGAACCCGGGCTAATGCAAGTTTTGAAAAACATGATGATGCAATGCACATGATGACATGACAAGATGCAACACGCAAGCAAAAGACAAAGCAACAACAACGAATAACTGCACGACACCTGGCACATCGGTCTCGGGGCGTTACATTGGAACTCCACCACATCCCCCGACTGAAAAACCAGGCAGCTGAGGACTTGGCAAAGATAGGCGCCAAGAGAGAAGCCATTCCAAGCAACGTGTTCTTGGAACACATTCACTCACCTTCAGTCCAAGAAGATCCTTTCACAGAAGAAGCCCCGCAGCCGAAAAGTGCCACAGATCCGACTGAAGTTGAAGTGCCTGAAGTAGTCGACCTAATCATGGAAGTCTTGGAAATCACCCCTGACTGGACAATACCGTACATTGCATATATCCTAAGGAAAGAACTTCCGGAGGACGAGGAGGAGGCTCGACAGATCGTCCGCCGATCTAAGGCCTTCACAGTCATAAGGGGACAGCTGTACAGAGAGAGTGCGACCGGAGTCGGCCAGAAATGCATAACGCCAGAAGAGGGTCAAATAATCCTTAACGATATCCACTCGGGAACCTGCGGTCACCATGCGTCCTCTCGGACTATTGTGGCTAAAGCATACCGAGCTGGATTTTACTGGCCAAGGGCAAATGAGATGGCGAAAGAGATAGTCGACAAGTGCGAGGGGTGCCACTTCTACTCCAACATGTCACACAAACCCGCGTCAGCCCTGAAAACAATTCCGCTCGTCTGGCCCTTTGCCGTCTGGGGATTGGACATGGTTGGCCCCCTAAGAACGGCCAGGAGTGGATTCACTCATGTACTTGTGGCAGTCGACAAATTTACCAAATGGATCGAAGCTAAGCCCATAAAGAGCCTCGATGCTGGCACCGCTATCAGTTTCATCAGAGGGTTAACATTCAGATATGGGGTCCCGCACAGCATCATCACTGATAACGGGTCAAACTTTGATTCGGACGAGTTCAGAGCATTTTGCGCTTCTCAAGGCACACGAGTCGACTACACTTCAGTCGCTCATCCCCAGTCGAATGGACAGGCTGAGAGAGCAAATGGTCTGATTCTCAAAGGGCTAAAACCTCGGCTGATGCGCGATCTCAAGCACGCGGCAAGCGCTTGGGTCGACGAGCTTCCGTCAGTTCTGTGGGGATTAAGGACCACCCCTAACCGGTCGACTGGAAGGACCCCATTCTTTCTGGTATATGGAGCCGAAGCTGTCCTGCCAAGCGATCTTCTTCATAATGCACCCCGAGTCGAACTTTACACCGAAGATGAAGCGGAGCAGGCCCGGCAAGACGCAGTCGACCTCTTGGAGGAAGAAAGGGAGATGGCCATGATCAGATCGACCATTTATCAACAAGACTTGCGCCGTTTTCACGCCCAAAATGTGAAAAGTCGAGCCTTCCAAGAAGGAGATCTGGTCCTCCGAGTAGATCAACAGAAGCCACACAAACTTTCTCCTACTTGGGAAGGCCCCTTCATAGTCACCAGAGTCCCCCACAATGGAGCATACCACCTGTACAACGTCGATCACCAGGTCGACGAGCCACGAGCTTGGAACGCGGAGCTGCTCCGCCCCGTTTACACCTGAGTTCCCCTTGTAATGAGAAGAATAATTTCTACAGTTCATTTTTATCAAAGACAAGAGTGTTCCAATAATTGTTTGCACACAAAACCCCCAGTGGGTGACTTGGCTGCGAATCCGTTTCGCCTAAATTTTAAAAAAGAAAAATCCTACCGAGTGGAGAGCATCCTCCCACTCGGGGGCTTAGCTGCAGTCCAGTACTCGCCTAAGTTCTCCCACTCGGAAACTTAGCTGCAGTCAAGCACTCGCCTAAGATTGAAAAAAAACCTACCGAGTGGAGAGCAATCCTCCCACTTGGGGGCTTAGCTGCAGTCCAGTACTCGCCTAAGTTCTCCCACTCGGAAACTTAGCTGCAGTCAAGCACTCGCCTAAGTTTGGAAAAATCCTACCGAGTGGAGAGCAATCCTCCCACTCAGGGGCTTAGCTGCAGTCCAGTACTCGCCTAAGTTCTCCCACTCGGAAACTTAGCTACAGTCAAGCGCTCGCCTAAGTTTGAAAAAATCCTACCGAGTGGAGAGCAATCCTCCCGCTCGGGGGCTTAGCTGCAGTCCAGTACTCGCCTAAGTTCTCCCACTTGGAAACTTAGCTGCAGTCAAGCACTCTCCTAAGATTGAAAAAATCCTACCGAGTGGAGAGCAATCCTCCCACTCGGGGGCTTAGCTGCAGTCCAGTACTCCCCTAAGTTCTCCCACTCGGAAACTTAGCTGCAGTCAAGCACTCGCCTAAGTTTGAAAAAATCCTACCGAGTGGAGAGCAATCCTCCCACTCGGGGGCTTAGCTGCGGTCCAGTACTCGCCTAAGTTCTCCCACTCGGAAACTTAGCTGCAGTCAAGCACTCGCCTAAGTTTGAAAAAATCCTACCGAGTGGAGAGCAATCCTCCCACTCGGGGGCTTAGCTGCGGTCCAGTACTCGCCTAAGTTCTCCCACTCGGAAACTTAGCTGCAGTCAAGCACTCGCCTAAGTTTGAAAAAATCCTACCGAGTGGAGAGCAATCCTCCCACTCGGGGGCTTAGCTGCAGTCCAGTACTCGCCTAAGTTCTCCCACTCGGAAATTTAGCTGCAGTCAAGCACTCGCCTAAGTTTGAAAAAACCCTACCGAGTGGTGAGCCGACCTCACACTCGGGGACTTAGCTGCAGTCCAGCACTTATCTGAATACAAAACCAAAACCACGAAGACATTTAGCAAGAAATTAAGTTCGGATAAAGCTTAAAAGGCCCTGGGCCCCGAATCAAGGTACTCGAGCCCTCAGCTCGGCAGAGTTTAAATGATTACAAGTCCACTCGGCATTCCGAGGCAAATTTAAGGAAAGGCATAAAAGTTTTCTCACTCCTCAAGAGGAGGACTGGCAGGAGCGACGAACTCATCCAGGTCAATTCCGTCCGCAATACGAGTGGCAGCAGCAATGAAGGTCTCCATGAAGTCTTGAAAGCTGTGCCTCTTGGTATTGGCGACTTGGATGGCGGTCAACTTTTCTTCTCGCGCCTCCTTGCAATGGACGCAGACTAAAGATAGAGCCACATCAGCGCCGCACCGGGCAGAAGACTTCTTCCACTCCTGCACTCGATCGGGGATTTTGTCAAGTCGAGCCATAAGAGACTCGAGATCGTTCTGGAGCGTAGACTCTGGCCAAAGTGTCGAGTCGATCCGCGACATGGCAACCTTCAGCCGAGCCAAGTAATCCACGACGCCGTCGATTCGAGATTCCAGTCGGAGCAGGTTCATGGCAGTATCATCTTTCACCGGAGAATTGATTGGGTCCAGACCCGTTTCGATCCGCCCGGTCTCCTCTTCGAAGTTCTGACAAAATTCTGCATACAAGACCTAAAGATAAGCCAACGATCGCAAAATTGAGTCGACACAAAAGAAAACCAGTCGGAATTGAACGCGCACCTTCGAGCTTGCTGTACAGCGTCTTGGCAAGACTCCTCAGGTAGCTCTCCAAGTCGTCCCTCCTACGAGCGACGCCTTCCATTTGCTCGCTCAGGGTGAGATGCTTCTTCTTCCAGTGCGAGCACTCCCTGTTGGCTTCATTCAGAGCGGCCTTCAGCCTGGTGTTCTCATCTTCTATCTGGCTGACCGAAGCCAGCTTCTGTTCAGCTAGTGCGATCTTGTCATCAGCCTCCTTGTGGGCAGCAGCCAAGTCCCGATCCTTCTTCGCCAGGGCCTCGCTCAGTTCTCCTGCAAAAGAAACGACGGTCGGTTCAGAAATAGCAAAAAGATACCCAAGCCTAAAACAAGACCAGTCGACGAGGTCGTCCTACCAGCAATGCCATCTCTGACCTTCTGCAGTTCCGTTCTGGCCAGTTCCAGATCGAGAGTCAGTTGAATCCGCTGCTTCTCCAACTCAGTGTAGCGAGACGCAAGTTCACAAGATTTCTGCAAAAGGAAATTTCAGTCGACAGACATACTAGATGAGTTGCTCCCGAGTAACTAAGGGGAAAGGGTAACGTTTCTAAGACTACTGCCGAAACAAAAACATTCGACAGTAGTCTCGGGGACTACACCCAGTGGGTGCACTCAGCGTGCCCCCACTGGTTCAAAAAAAAGAGAAAAGGAATACAGATTCAGAAACGCAATATAAAGACTACAGTCGACTGCCAGCAGTCCACCGTAGTCTCGGGGACTACACCCAGTGGGTGCACTCAGCGTGCCCCCACTAGTCCAAGAAAGAGAAAACACACCCAGTGGGTGTACAGATACAGATACAAAGATCTTCAAAAAGAAAAAGAAAGAGGGAGAAAGACTCTTCAAACAATCAAGTATCAAGTCGACTGACCTGGACGTTGCTCTGAAGCGCCGAACTTGCGTCGTAAGCTGCCTGGCTGGCCTCTCGAGCCTTCTTCACCTGTTCCATCATGACCCCTGCCTGGTGTATGGCCTCCTTCGCAGCGGCCACTTCGTCTTCAGGGACAGAGTACGCGACAAAGAGCGAAGTCGGATTGGCAGTCGACGCCGAGGGCTGCGCACTCGACAGGGGATTGGCAAAGGTCATAGAAGCCCAAGGGGCATCGCCGCTATCTCGAGCCACGGCCTCAGGCGCCGGAGCAGGCTGGGGAGTCCTGTCAGTCGACGGCCTCTTGGTCCTCCCTATCCTCAGCGGCTCGTTGTCGTCGTCATCCGGGAGGTCGATAACAAGAGGAGGGGCTGCAGGAAGAACTTTCAATCGACCAGAATTGTAAAAAACGTCCAAGTCAACTCAAAAACAGAATGTCAATAATCGTACCAGGGTTGGAGGTAGCAGCGTCCCCCATCTCTTGGTCGTCGTCTTTGGCAGAGATCTCGGAGGTAGCATCACTGCAAATTTCGAAGAATCGACCAGTTAAGCGTAACGAGTCGACCGAGGATCCGTCCTCCAATCGACGAGGGAAGACAAGCTTTGTTACCCGGAAATAACAGGGACAGTTATCTTCATCTTGGGCAGAGTCTTGGGCGGCTTGGATAGCGTCGTGCGTGGTTGCTTGGGGACCTTCCCAGTCGGTGTGGGAGAAGAAGTTCGAGGGCGTTTCGACGACGGCCCGACGGAGCCGCTCGCCTGACCACGTCCCTGTGCCGGGTTATGTGCGAGCTTGGATCGCCTTTCCGGGCGGGGAGGTTCGGTCTCCTCCTCCTCCTCTTCACTGGAGAAGATGTCGTCGCCTCCCTCTCCTTCACCATCCGACTCCCACTCACCCTGGTCATCCCCGCTCTCGCCTCCGCTCCATTCTCCTTCCTCAGTTGACCCCTGCGCCCCATTGGGCGTCGAGTACATCTCAGTGGTCGCCTGAAAGACAGCAGACAAAGGTAAAATCAATCGACCTGCTCGAAAGGAGACCAATACAGAAAACGAAGATTTCAGTCAAAAGACATAAAAACGCACCTGGTCGACCTCATACGAGCTGTCGAGTGGAATGACCCTCCTAGCTCCCCGGGGGTTGTCCTTGTTCCCCGTGATACTGGACAGCCACCCCTCCAACATCTCATCGGTAACCTCCTCCGGGTGGATCCGAGTGGTGTCCTCGAGGCCAGAATACAGCCACATCGGATGGTCCCGAGCCTGGAGCGGTTGGATTCGTCTCTTGAGGAAGACCTCCAGCAGATCCATCCCCGTCACGCCCTCGCGGACAAGCTCAACCACTCGACCGACCAGTATCTTGACCTGGGCCTTCCTTTCAGGCGTCACCTTCAGAGAAGCAGGCTTTTCGGCTCGGTCGAGGGTGAAAGGTGGGAGCCCAGTCGACCGCCCTGGAGTCGCCTGATCCTGGCAGTAGAACCAAGTCGCCTGCCAGCCCCGAACTGACTCCGGGAAGGTAATGGATGGGAAACAGCTCTTCCCTCTCGTCTGGATCGCCAAACCCCCGCACAGTTGGATCACTTGTGTCCTCTCGTCACTCGACTTGGCTTTCTTAACCGACTGAGAGCGACAGGTGAAGATGTGCTTAAAAAGCCCCCAGTGTGGGCGGCAACCAAGGAACGCCTCACACATTGAAATAAAGGCAGCGAGATAGACTATAGAATTGGGGGTAAAGTGGTGGAGCTGCGCTCCAAAGAAGTTCAAGAAGCTGCGGAAGAAAGAGTGGGGCGGCAGAGAAAACCTTCGGTCGATGTGAGTGGCGAGGAGCACGCACTCACCGTCGCGAGGTTGGGGTTCGATCTCTCCCCCCGGAAGACGCGCAGCCTTGTGAGGGATGGCTCCCCCCTCGACCAAGTCATCAAGATCCTCCTGACGGAGCACCGAAGGCATCCAGTCGCCCTGGATCCAACCCTTGGGCAGAGCCGTCCGGGAGGAAGATCCGCCGCGCGCAGACTTCTTCCCCTTCCCCGCCGCCGCCGCCTTCTTCGCGCGCTCCAGGGCGGTCGTCTTGCCCTTCACCATCGTCGCCGGCGAGATCCCGAGCTGGTCTTGCGGTGGCTGGGCGAGAGTAAAGGAAGCAGGGGAGGCTACGGAGAAAGAGCGAAAGAAGAGGAAGAGATGAGCACGCGCACTGATGGAGGGCTCCGGGCCAACTACTTATAAGGGGACGCTTCCGAGTGGCTGGCAGGTAGGCCCGAGCTATCCAGTCAAATCCCGTGGCAGGCGCGCGCGCAGTACGTGGCGAAAAAGGCGGCGCGGAGATCGAGGAGCCTTCGCACTGTCCCTCCCGATTACTGCGGCCGCCCCCGTTCCGCGCGCTTCCCAAAAAATCCGAATCCCGCGATCTCCGCTGGCTGCGGAACAACTTGACAAAACGGAAACCCCACGCGCACCGGCGCACGATGCCTCACAGGTAAAGAAATCCACTCGGCAAAAGACCTGGAACGGATCAAGGCGACTGAAAGAGGTTAATGACGGCATCCGTGACGGTCGACCCAGAACGAAGCGCCCATATAACCCGAAGAATCAGTCGGAAAGATCCCTAACCCCTTTTCTCATTCTAGCCTCGATCCGTTCGGGGGCTAATGATGAAGTCACGTACCTACGGTAGGGACACGGACCCGTCCTAAAGAACCCTACCATAGGACGTCCCTAGAAGAAGTCACCATTCAATCGACTTGAAGATATCTCACTCGACGGGTTGAAGACACTCGACCAAGAAGCTGTTACTCGACCAAGAAGCCTCGAGTGGTTGGCTTCTTGGTCGAGTAACAGCTTCTTGGTCGAGTGTCTTCAACCCGTCGAGTGAGATATCTTCAAGTCGATTGAATGGTGACTTCTTCTAGGGACGTCCTATGGTAGGGTTTTTTAGGACGGGTCCGTGTCCCTACCGTAGGTACGTGACTTCATCAGCATGCACCCATTCGCTGACAATTGATGATGATGATCGTTTACCTCGCGGTGGTTGGGTAATTAAATTAAGAAGGTGATGTAGGACACATAAGTTTATATAGAAGTACTGTACAAAGTGTCCAAGTTGGAGCTCTGAGCTGAACACAGCTAGCCCAGTTGGCTGTCGAAATGAGTTAACAACGGCCGCTGGCGAGTCTCGATAGTTTTATCCTTAGCCAAGTTCTGATCTCGTTTTAGGAATACATAAATACTATTTCCTCAGTTTATAAATATAAGTATTTTTCGAGATTTCACTATGGACTACATGGAGTAAAATGAATGAATCTATACTCTATCGGAACCAACCCGAAGAAGCAAACACCGGAAAAGAGCAAACAACATAGTAAACAACCAACACATCAACATGGCATGATGCACAATCGAGTATGATGCATGTCCGGTTTAATGAAGCATGGCATGGAAAAGTGCACACACAATCCTACACATTAAGTGGAGCACAATATGCATCGGGATGCATATTGACAAGACACCACATAAATTATTTAGTTCTCTCTCGTTTATGTACCCAACAATATTAAATGTTATCAAACATGGCACGAGGGTGAAGCAAAGCAAAACTACCTATCTAGTCAAGGTTAAATGAGGCCGGAAACAACGAACAACAATTCCGGAAAATCCCCATGTGCAAATATTACGTTCGGTCCTGATCTGCCCTAAACACAATTTTAGAGTTGTTAAACATGCAAGATGAGGCCACCACGTTGAACTAGGCAAAATTCTACCCCATTTACATATAAAGTTTATTTAAATCCGAGTTACGGTTATTTAGTTATTAAATGCATGAAGTATAGGGACTTTTCTGTAAAACTGTAATCACTGGATAAATAGCTAAATTTGCAACGAGGAAAAAAAATAGAAACGGGCTGATTCTGAACAGTGCGCTGGGCTGGGGTGCTGCTCACATTGGGCCAGAGGCCGGATCTGGCGAGGAAGCAGGCCGGGGCGCTTGCTGGGCCACCGGAGTCTGGCGCGGCTGGGCTGGGCTTCGCGCGCTGGAGGGAGCGGCAGGCTGGGCCTCGGGGCGCTTTGGCGCTGCGGGAAACTGGGCCTTGGCAGCGGTCCAAGCGAGGCGGTGGACTAGTCAACGCGGGCAGTTGCGTTCGACATCTCGGTCCTGAAGCAGGGGATCGAGCAGGCTGGACTTGGCGCTGGGGTGCAGAGGAGCGGCGAGCCGGCAGGGCTCCTCCTGGATCCGCGCGACGAGGAGGAAGATGGGGCGCAGACGAGCTCCCGGATCCGGACGCAGGAGGTCGCCGGGGTCCCGTTCCTGCCGAATCGAAACGGAGGTGGGCTAGCGGATTTAGAAACAAGCATTGCTCCGGTGAGGGCACAGAGGTCCATGGTGCTCGGGAGGAATCCTGCGGGCTCCGGTGATCTGCTGGTCGTGGTGGCGCGGGGAAGCTGGTGCTGCGGGCTCCTGGCACCTTGGTCGTCAGGGTCCTTCGAGAGAGAGAGAGATGTGAGAGAGAGAGCGGGAGAAAGAGAAGCAACGAGGGGTGCAGGGTCTGGCCTGATGGAGATGGTCGCCGACGGGTTGCGAGGAGGCGCGGCTGCGGGTGGCCTCGGGCTCCTCTGGTTCGATGCGCAGCAGACACGGGAGGCGAGACGAGGCTAGATTGGGCAGGTGGATCGGGGGATCCCGATGAGGATTGGGTTTGGATCGGGCAAGAGGGAGGCTGGTTGGTTGGTTCGGCGCTGAGAACAATAGAAGTTGCGGCGGCGTGGGGTTGGGATGGATGGGACAAGCCCGTAGGATCTAGGGTTAGACTGGTTTATATACGCCTGCGGATTAGGTTAGGGGCTATCCCGTCCCTCGGATCGAAATCGGACAGCCGCGAATAAAATATCTAGGGAGTCCAAATAAGAAAATGGTGACGTTTTGTAGACGTTTGGGGATGTTCCGGACACAGCGGTAACGACTGTTCGAGTCGGGTCCGGGACAACTATCGGGCGCGCGCGAGGAGGGCTGCGGGCTGACGAGAGAGGTTAGGTAGGACCTGGTGGTGAGTAGTGGGCTGTGGAGACGGTCTCGAGCTGAGAGAAGAGAAGAGAGGGAGGCCCGACGACTATTTCCGGAGACCGAAAACGTCTGACGTTTTGACCGGCTACTATTGCCGCTATATTTATCCGTTGGGGCGTCAAACGAACTCTGATTGCGATGAAACTTGACAGGCGGCCTGTCTACACTATAATAAGACCGCACATCAAATTTCAACTCAATCCGAGAACATTTTCCGGCCACTTATAAAATAATATCTCGGACATGCCGCGGGCGCGTGCAAGTGGGGTTGGGCTCAGAACGGACAACGGAGAGAAACTCAGAGAACCCGGGCTAATGCAAGTTTTGAAAAACATGATGATGCAATGCACATGATGACATGACAAGATGCAACACGCAAGCAAAAGACAAAGCAACAACAACGAATAACTGCACGACACCTGGCACATCGGTCTCGGGGCGTTACATTGGAACTCCACCACATCCCCCGACTGAAAAACCAGGCAGCTGAGGACTTGGCAAAGATAGGCGCCAAGAGAGAAGCCATTCCAAGCAACGTGTTCTTGGAACACATTCACTCACCTTCAGTCCAAGAAGATCCTTTCACAGAAGAAGCCCCGCAGCCGAAAAGTGCCACAGATCCGACTGAAGTTGAAGTGCCTGAAGTAGTCGACCTAATCATGGAAGTCTTGGAAATCACCCCTGACTGGACAATACCGTACATTGCATATATCCTAAGGAAAGAACTTCCGGAGGACGAGGAGGAGGCTCGACAGATCGTCCGCCGATCTAAGGCCTTCACAGTCATAAGGGGACAGCTGTACAGAGAGAGTGCGACCGGAGTCGGCCAGAAATGCATAACGCCAGAAGAGGGTCAAATAATCCTTAACGATATCCACTCGGGAACCTGCGGTCACCATGCGTCCTCTCGGACTATTGTGGCTAAAGCATACCGAGCTGGATTTTACTGGCCAAGGGCAAATGAGATGGCGAAAGAGATAGTCGACAAGTGCGAGGGGTGCCACTTCTACTCCAACATGTCACACAAACCCGCGTCAGCCCTGAAAACAATTCCGCTCGTCTGGCCCTTTGCCGTCTGGGGATTGGACATGGTTGGCCCCCTAAGAACGGCCAGGAGTGGATTCACTCATGTACTTGTGGCAGTCGACAAATTTACCAAATGGATCGAAGCTAAGCCCATAAAGAGCCTCGATGCTGGCACCGCTATCAGTTTCATCAGAGGGTTAACATTCAGATATGGGGTCCCGCACAGCATCATCACTGATAACGGGTCAAACTTTGATTCGGACGAGTTCAGAGCATTTTGCGCTTCTCAAGGCACACGAGTCGACTACACTTCAGTCGCTCATCCCCAGTCGAATGGACAGGCTGAGAGAGCAAATGGTCTGATTCTCAAAGGGCTAAAACCTCGGCTGATGCGCGATCTCAAGCACGCGGCAAGCGCTTGGGTCGACGAGCTTCCGTCAGTTCTGTGGGGATTAAGGACCACCCCTAACCGGTCGACTGGAAGGACCCCATTCTTTCTGGTATATGGAGCCGAAGCTGTCCTGCCAAGCGATCTTCTTCATAATGCACCCCGAGTCGAACTTTACACCGAAGATGAAGCGGAGCAGGCCCGGCAAGACGCAGTCGACCTCTTGGAGGAAGAAAGGGAGATGGCCATGATCAGATCGACCATTTATCAACAAGACTTGCGCCGTTTTCACGCCCAAAATGTGAAAAGTCGAGCCTTCCAAGAAGGAGATCTGGTCCTCCGAGTAGATCAACAGAAGCCACACAAACTTTCTCCTACTTGGGAAGGCCCCTTCATAGTCACCAGAGTCCCCCACAATGGAGCATACCACCTATACAACGTCGATCACCAGGTCGACGAGCCACGAGCTTGGAACGCGGAGCTGCTCCGCCCCGTTTACACCTGAGTTCCCCTTGTAATGAGAAGAATAATTTCTACAGTTCATTTTTATCAAAGACAAGAGTGTTCCAATAATTGTTTGCACACAAAACCCCCAGTGGGTGACTTGGCTGCGAATCCGTTTCGCCTAAATTTTAAAAAAGAAAAATCCTACCGAGTGGAGAGCATCCTCCCACTCGGGGGCTTAACTGCAGTCCAGTACTCGCCTAAGTTCTCCCACTCGGAAACTTAGCTGCAGTCAAGCACTCGCCTAAGATTGAAAAAAAACCTACCGAGTGGAGAGCAATCCTCCCACTCGGGGGCTTAGCTGCAGTCCAGTACTCGCCTAAGTTCTCCCACTCGGAAACTTAGCTGCAGTCAAGCACTCGCCTAAGTTTGGAAAAATCCTACCGAGTGGAGAGCAATCCTCCCACTCGGGGGCTTAGCTGCAGTCCAGTACTCGCCTAAGTTCTCCCACTCGGAAACTTAGCTACAGTCAAGCGCTCGCCTAAGTTTGAAAAAATCCTACCGAGTGGAGAGCAATCCTCCCACTCGGGGGCTTAGCTGCAGTCCAGTACTCGCCTAAGTTCTCCCACTTGGAAACTTAGCTGCAGTCAAGCACTCTCCTAAGATTGAAAAAATCCTACCGAGTGGAGAGCAATCCTCCCACTCGGGGGCTTAGCTGCAGTCCAGTACTCCCCTAAGTTCTCCCACTCGGAAACTTAGCTGCAGTCAAGCACTCGCCTAAGTTTGAAAAAATCCTACCGAGTGGAGAGCAATCCTCCCACTCGGGGGCTTAGCTGCGGTCCAGTACTCGCCTAAGTTCTCCCACTCGGAAACTTAGCTGCAGTCAAGCACTCGCCTAAGTTTGAAAAAATCCTACCGAGTGGAGAGCAATCCTCCCACTCGGGGGCTTAGCTGCGGTCCAGTACTCGCCTAAGTTCTCCCACTCGGAAACTTAGCTGCAGTCAAGCACTCGCCTAAGTTTGAAAAAATCCTACCGAGTGGAGAGCAATCCTCCCACTCGGGGGCTTAGCTGCAGTCCAGTACTCGCCTAAGTTCTCCCACTCGGAAATTTAGCTGCAGTCAAGCACTCGCCTAAGTTTGAAAAAACCCTACCGAGTGGTGAGCCGACCTCACACTCGGGGACTTAGCTGCAGTCCAGCACTTATCTGAATACAAAACCAAAACCACGAAGACATTTAGCAAGAAATTAAGTTCGGATAAAGCTTAAAAGGCCCTGGGCCCCGAATCAAGGTACTCGAGCCCTCAGCTCGGCAGAGTTTAAATGATTACAAGTCCACTCGGCATTCCGAGGCAAATTTAAGGAAAGGCATAAAAGTTTTCTCACTCCTCAAGAGGAGGACTGGCAGGAGCGACGAACTCATCCAGGTCAATTCCGTCCGCAATACGAGTGGCAGCAGCAATGAAGGTCTCCATGAAGTCTTGAAAGCTGTGCCTCTTGGTATTGGCGACTTGGATGGCGGTCAACTTTTCTTCTCGCGCCTCCTTGCAATGGACGCAGACTAAAGATAGAGCCACATCAGCGCCGCACCGGGCAGAAGACTTCTTCCACTCCTGCACTCGATCGGGGATTTTGTCAAGTCGAGCCATAAGAGACTCGAGATCGTTCTGGAGCGTAGACTCTGGCCAAAGTGTCGAGTCGATCCGCGACATGGCAACCTTCAGCCGAGCCAAGTAATCCACGACGCCGTCGATTCGAGATTCCAGTCGGAGCAGGTTCATGGCAGTATCATCTTTCACCGGAGAATTGATTGGGTCCAGACCCGTTTCGATCCGCCCGGTCTCCTCTTCGAAGTTCTGACAAAATTCTGCATACAAGACCTAAAGATAAGCCAACGATCGCAAAATTGAGTCGACACAAAAGAAAACCAGTCGGAATTGAACGCGCACCTTCGAGCTTGCTGTACAGCGTCTTGGCAAGACTCCTCAGGTAGCTCTCCAAGTCGTCCCTCCTACGAGCGACGCCTTCCATTTGCTCGCTCAGGGTGAGATGCTTCTTCTTCCAGTGCGAGCACTCCCTGTTGGCTTCATTCAGAGCGGCCTTCAGCCTGGTGTTCTCATCTTCTATCTGGCTGACCGAAGCCAGCTTCTGTTCAGCTAGTGCGATCTTGTCATCAGCCTCCTTGTGGGCAGCAGCCAAGTCCCGATCCTTCTTCGCCAGGGCCTCGCTCAGTTCTCCTGCAAAAGAAACGACGGTCGGTTCAGAAATAGCAAAAAGATACCCAAGCCTAAAACAAGACCAGTCGACGAGGTCGTCCTACCAGCAATGCCATCTCTGACCTTCTGCAGTTCCGTTCTGGCCAGTTCCAGATCGAGAGTCAGTTGAATCCGCTGCTTCTCCAACTCAGTGTAGCGAGACGCAAGTTCACAAGATTTCTGCAAAAGGAAATTTCAGTCGACAGACATACTAGATGAGTTGCTCCCGAGTAACTAAGGGGAAAGGGTAACGTTTCTAAGACTACTGCCGAAACAAAAACATTCGACAGTAGTCTCGGGGACTACACCCAGTGGGTGCACTCAGCGTGCCCCCACTGGTTCAAAAAAAAGAGAAAAGGAATACAGATTCAGAAACGCAATATAAAGACTACAGTCGACTGCCAGCAGTCCACCGCAGTCTCGGGGACTACACCCAGTGGGTGCACTCAGCGTGCCCCCACTAGTCCAAGAAAGAGAAAACACACCCAGTGGGTGTACAGATACAGATACAAAGATCTTCAAAAAGAAAAAGAAAGAGGGAGAAAGACTCTTCAAACAATCAAGTATCAAGTCGACTGACCTGGACGTTGCTCTGAAGCGCCGAACTTGCGTCGTAAGCTGCCTGGCTGGCCTCTCGAGCCTTCTTCACCTGTTCCATCATGACCCCTGCCTGGTGTATGGCCTCCTTCGCAGCGGCCACTTCGTCTTCAGGGACAGAGTACGCGACAAAGAGCGAAGTCGGATTGGCAGTCGACGCCGAGGGCTGCGCACTCGACAGGGGATTGGCAAAGGTCACAGAAGCCCAAGGGGCATCGCCGCTATCTCGAGCCACGGCCTCAGGCGCCGGAGCAGGCTGGGGAGTCCTGTCAGTCGACGGCCTCTTGGTCCTCCCTATCCTCAGCGGCTCGTTGTCGTCGTCATCCGGGAGGTCGATAACAAGAGGAGGGGCTGCAGGAAGAACTTTCAATCGACCAGAATTGTAAAAAACGTCCAAGTCAACTCAAAAACAGAATGTCAATAATCGTACCAGGGTTGGAGGTAGCAGCGTCCCCCATCTCTTGGTCGTCGTCTTTGGCAGAGATCTCGGAGGTAGCAGCACTGCAAATTTCGAAGAATCGACCAGTTAAGCGTAACGAGTCGACCGAGGATCCGTCCTCCAATCGACGAGGGAAGACAAGCTTTGTTACCCGGAAATAACAGGGACAGTTATCCTCATCTTGGGCAGAGTCTTGGGCGGCTTGGATAGCGTCGTGCGTGGTTGCTTGGGGACCTTCCCAGTCGGTGTGGGAGAAGAAGTTCGAGGGCGTTTCGACGACGGCCCGACGGAGCCGCTCGCCTGACCACGTCCCTGTGCCGGGTTATGTGCGAGCTTGGATCGCCTTTCCGGGCGGGGAGGTTCGGTCTCCTCCTCCTCCTCTTCACTGGAGAAGATGTCGTCGCCTCCCTCTCCTTCACCATCCGACTCCCACTCACCCTGGTCATCCCCGCTCTCGCCTCCGCTCCATTCTCCTTCCTCAGTTGACCCCTGCGCCCCATTGGGCGTCGAGTACATCTCAGTGGTCGCCTGAAAGACAGCAGACAAAGGTAAAATCAATCGACCTGCTCGAAAGGAGACCAATACAGAAAACGAAGATTTCAGTCGAAAGACATAAAAACGCACCTGGTCGACCTCATACGAGCTGTCGAGTGGAATGACCCTCCTAGCTCCCCGGGGGTTGTCCTTGTTCCCTGTGATACTGGACAGCCACCCCTCCAACATCTCATCGGTAACCTCCTCCGGGTGGATCCGAGTGGTGTCCTCGAGGCCAGAATACAGCCACATCGGATGGTCCCGAGCCTGGAGCGGTTGGATTCGTCTCTTGAGGAAGACCTCCAGCAGATCCATCCCCGTCACGCCCTCGCGGACAAGCTCAACCACTCGACCGACCAGTATCTTGACCTGGGCCTTCCTTTCAGGCGTCACCTTCAGAGAAGCAGGCTTTTCGGCTCGGTCGAGGGTGAAAGGTGGGAGCCCAGTCGACCGCCCTGGAGTCGCCTGATCCTGGCAGTAGAACCAAGCCGCCTGCCAGCCCCGAACTGACTCCGGGAAGGTAATGGATGGGAAACAGCTCTTCCCTCTCGTCTGGATCGCCAAACCCCCGCACAGTTGGATCACTTGTGTCCTCTCGTCACTCGACTTGGCTTTCTTAACCGACTGAGAGCGACAGGTGAAGATGTGCTTAAAAAGCCCCCAGTGTGGGCGGCAACCAAGGAACGCCTCACACATTGAAATAAAGGCAGCGAGATAGACTATAGAATTGGGGGTAAAGTGGTGGAGCTGCGCTCCAAAGAAGTTCAAGAAGCTGCGGAAGAAAGAGTGGGGCGGCAGAGAAAACCTTCGGTCGATGTGAGTGGCGAGGAGCACGCACTCACCGTCGCGAGGTTGGGGTTCGATCTCTCCCCCCGGAAGACGCGCAGCCTTGTGAGGGATGGCTCCCCCCTCGACCAAGTCATCAAGATCCTCCTGACGGAGCACCGAAGGCATCCAGTCGCCCTGGATCCAACCCTTGGGCAGAGCCGTCCGGGAGGAAGATCCGCCGCGCGCAGACTTCTTCCCCTTCCCCGCCGCCGCCGCCTTCTTCGCGCGCTCCAGGGCGGTCGTCTTGCCCTTCACCATCGTCGCCGGCGAGATCCCGAGCTGGTCTTGCGGTGGCTGGGCGAGAGTAAAGGAAGCAGGGGAGGCTACGGAGAAAGAGCGAAAGAAGAGGAAGAGATGAGCACGCGCACTGATGGAGGGCTCCGGGCCAACTACTTATAAGGGGACGCTTCCGAGTGGCTGGCAGGTAGGCCCGAGCTATCCAGTCAAATCCCGTGGCAGGCGCGCGCGCAGTACGTGGCGAAAAAGGCGGCGCGGAGATCGAGGAGCCTTCGCACTGTCCCTCCCGATTACTGCGGCCGCCCCCGTTCCGCGCGCTTCCCAAAAAATCCGAATCCCGCGATCTCCGCTGGCTGCGGAACAACTTGACAAAACGGAAACCCCACGCGCACCGGCGCACGATGCCTCACAGGTAAAGAAATCCACTCGGCAAAAGACCTGGAACGGATCAAGGCGACTGAAAGAGGTTAATGACGGCATCCGTGACGGTCGACCCAGAACGAAGCGCCCATATAACCCGAAGAATCAGTCGGAAAGATCCCTAACCCCTTTTCTCATTCTAGCCTCGATCCGTTCGGGGGCTAATGATGAAGTCACGTACCTACGGTAGGGACACGGACCCGTCCTAAAGAACCCTACCATAGGACGTCCCTAGAAGAAGTCACCATTCAATCGACTTGAAGATATCTCACTCGACGGGTTGAAGACACTCGACCAAGAAGCTGTTACTCGACCAAGAAGCCGAGATATCTTCAAGTCGATTGAATGGTGACTTCTTCTAGGGACGTCCTATGGTAGGGTTTTTTAGGACGGGTCCGTGTCCCTACCGTAGGTACGTGACTTCATCAGCATGCACCCATTCGCTGACAATTGATGATGATGATCGTTTACCTCGCGGTGGTTGGGTAATTAAATTAAGAAGGTGATGTAGGACACATAAGTTTATATAGAAGTACTGTACAAAGTGTCCAAGTTGGAGCTCTGAGCTGAACACAGCTAGCCCAGTTGGCTGTCGAAATGAGTTAACAACGGCCGCTGGCGAGTCTCGATAGTTTTATCCTTAGCCAAGTTCTGATCTCGTTTTAGGAATACATAAATACTATTTCCTCAGTTTATAAATATAAGTATTTTTCGAGATTTCACTATGGACTACATGGAGTAAAATGAATGAATCTATACTCTAAAACATGTCCATATACATCTGTATGTAGTTTGTAGTGGAATCTTTAAAAAGATTTATATTTAAGAACGGAGGGAGTAGTACAAGTGTGCACTAGTTTATGCTTGAGGGTCGTTTCAAGTTAAGCTTACCGCACTTAAGGGACAAGAGAGCAACCCCAGAAGCTTTACATATATCTGTACCGGTAGGCATCGATCTGACTGCACTAGATCTGAAGAATGGCTCGCCAGAGATCATACGATTCCCAGTGGAAGGAAGTAAAGGATATCAATGGCCATGTCTTGCAAATTGCCTACCTGACGTTCGTATTCAGAGGTTTAGGCGTCCTGATGGTTACCTGGACCACGGTGGTTCTTCTAGGCGGCTTTGTCTCTATGATAGACAAGAAGGATTTTTGGAATCTCACGACGATTACCTTGCTGCAAGTAATCTGGTTAGTATGTACTTTCTCTGTTCCTAAATATAAGTCTTTGTAGAGATTTCATTATGAACCATATATGAATGTATATAGTTGCATTTTAGAGTATAGATTCACTTATTTTGCTCCGTATGTGGTCTATAGTGGAATCTCTCCAAAAACTTATATTCTGAAAAAAATTCATTTTATATGAAAAATCTTCATCTTATAATAAAAAATTGTTTAGTTTACATTTCAAAAATAGTTACCATATACCCTCAAAAAAAAGTTACCATATACTATACAGAAAAGATTATAGTACAGAAAAAAAATATAAATGAGAAAGGTAAGAGAAATCAGGAGAAACCCAACCCTGAAAGAGAAAAGGGAAAAAGGAAAAAGCGTAAAGAAAAAAACAAAATGGAAATCGTAGGAGAAAAAAAACACAGGCGAACCCCGGAAGCGGGTATTTCAAAATGGAATTGTCCATGCATTGCAGAGAACTAAATGCTCATGTATTGCAAAAAATAAAAAGAAGAGGAAAAGGGGAAAGAAATAAAAACAAGTATTGTTGATTATTTGCTCCGCGGGTGAGACCATCTGCCTCGGTTGCTGATTATTTGCTTGACGCTCCCTCTGGCGCCGCGCATTGCTTGAAGCTGCGGGAACAGGCGAGTCTCCATGCTGGCTTCTGCTTGCGCGACTATTGTAAGATGTAGTGGCTGCTGTTTCGTTGCTGCCCACACGTTGTTCACTGGATTAGAAAAGTGATCGGATGGCGTAGGAATACGTACCGGCTGCTGCTGGATTGGCTGTTGAGGTGTGGTGGCTCCTGTCACCAGTGTTCTCGCTGTTACTCCCTCCGTTCCCTCGCGTCGCCCTCTCTAGGGCGACTCGGGGGCGACCAACCTCCCCGTCCGCCTCCTCCCCTTCTCGATCTATCCCCGCTGCCGCCGGAGACGGGCGTCGGATCCCCCGCGCGGCCGCCGATGAGGGTGGTGGCGAGGCCCTCGGCCGCGACGCCACTCGGGCTCGGACCTAGGGTTTGAGGCGGCGGCCTCTGCTGGTGAGGGCAGCGTCGTCCTGGCAGCGGGCAGCGCTCGCCAGAGTTGAGGGCCGCGTTTATTCGGCCGCGCGGGCGGCGAGTTGGCGGTGGATGCGGGCGCCGCATGAAGGGATCCCCTGCTGCTCTCTTTCGTCAGATCTGAAGACGGCGCCCCCGTGCTGCTGCTTCCTCCTCGTCAGTCCGGCCGGATCCGGTGGCGGACTGCGCGGATGTGGGGTTGGAAGCTCTGGATCGGAGTAATTTCTTGGCCGGCTGCGGCGGCCACGACGCCGGCGGCGCTCCAGGCGTTGTTTCCTTCTTGAAGGCGGCTTCGAGATCCAGCTCCCTCCCCCTCGTCCTCCCCCTGCACCCGGGTGAAAACCCACAACTTTGGTTGGGCGGCGGCGGTGCCTGGCTCCGTCACCTTCTTGAAGGCGCCGCTTTGGGTCCGCGAGGAGGTGGGACAGCTGCAGCGCGTTCTTGGCGTTCCTGATGGCGGCGGTTCTCTCTTTAGTGGTGTCGCTTCACCATGGCGGTCGGCTAGTCCGGCTCTTGTGGTGTTTGTGGTGCCCAACTCTTCGCCGTGTCTTCCTGGGGTGCTCCCGTCCCGTTTAGTGAGGCTGGAGGTGGAGCTGCTTCATCTTGTACGGAGCTTCAATGGAGATGTCAAGTCATGCCTGACCGACAGGTGTTACGCTTTGTCATGCCTGGTCGGCAGGTGCTACGCATGACAGATCTTCCAAAGACTTGAAGCTGTATCAGCTGATGGTACTTGGCAGCATGATGCTGAGGTGTATCAGTGGCGACCGTGACGTGCTCAGCTGTTTGCGCGCAGGGAGGAGGTGCCGTTGGGCGTCGTGGTGGCGTCGACGATAGCTGGACCGAGCAAGGTTGATGCATCAGTACAGTCTGAAGATGGAGCGGTGGCAGTTGGCGGAGGCGGCCTCTGAGTGCATGCTGGACCGGTGAGACCCATGCCCGGCAGACGTCCTGGATGGGACATCAGGTCTTAGATGTTAGGTTTGGCTGTGATGTCCGTTTGGTATTAGGGCCAGGCTATCTGTGCCCCTTTATCAACTAGATAGAGTTGCTTAGACGGCGGCTTTAGTCTTATTCTTGTATTACTTTGTAAGATCTTATGAAAATAATTAATAAGGGAAGCGCTAAAACTCAGCGATTGAGTTTTAGTGAAGTCTCAGTCGACCGGCCTAGCCATTAGATTTTCTTTTACTAGTTTACGACGTACGATGTTTCGTGAAAAACCAACGTCTGACGTTTTGTTTTGTTTTATCTGTCGGGGGTGAGGCTTGCTTGCGTGGTGGGCTGCCTAGCTACTGGCTGGAGCCTTTTTCATTGTTGGTCGCTTTTTTTGTTTGATTGTTGGTCTGCCATTTTTTTTCTGTTTTTTTTATTTTTCATTTACTCGTTTGTACATGTTTGATTTTCCTTTTTTTCTCATCTTCATGTATTTTATGCTTTTCCTTATTTATTTATTTAGTTATATGTTGTTTCCTCTTTTATTTTTTATTTTATCATTTTTTATAATATGTTCTTGTTTTTCTTTATATATATACATATAGGGTGGTATTATAACGCAACCTATAATTACACGTGTCACAATCCGTGTGTAACTACAAGGAGTACAATGCGATTGTAACTTGAGGGGGAGGGACGTTTGTCTAGTTGCATGTCCATCACTAGAGCTGCAATTGCAACTGCAGGGGATGGATGTTGACGAGTTGCATGTGCATCACTAGAGTTGCAATTGCACGTGTCGCAACTCGTCTACAACCGCAAGGGATACAATACGATTTGGAACTGGAGGGGGAGGGCCTGGTGGATGACTAGGTGCATGTCCACGACAAGAGCTGCAACTGCATGAGTTGCAACCCGCCTGCAACTGGAGGGGAGACGTCGACCAGTTGCACGTCCACCATTAGAATTGCAACTGCAGGCATCACAACCCGCCTGCAACTGCAAGGGGTAAAACACGACTGCAACTAGAGGGGGAGGATGTCGGTCAGTTGCATGTCCACCACTAGAGTTGCAATGCACATGTCGCAACCCACTTGCAATTGCAATGGGTACAACACGACTACAACTAGAAGGAGAGAGGCTAGTTGCATGTCCACCACTAGAGTTGTAACTACACATATCGCAACCCACCTGCAACTGTAAGGGATACAACGTGACTACAACTGGAGGGTGAGGGGGCCAGCTGCATGTCCATCACTAGAGTTGCAACTACATGTGTCGCAACCTACCATCAACAACATGTGGTACAACATGAATGCAACTGGTGCGGGTATCACTAGTAGAAAACCGGCCTTTTGTCCCGGTTCATAAGGGCCTTTAGTTCCGGTTCCTGAACCGGGACTAAAGGGTCGTTACTAATACCCTCACCCTTTAGTCCCGGTTCAAACCAGAACCGGGACAGATGAGGCTCCACGTGGGCGCTGCCGGCAGCCCAGGCAGGGGGGCCTTTGGTCCCGGTTCAAGACATAAACCGGGACCAAAAGGCTTCCACGCGTCAGCAGCTGGCTGGAGCTAAGGTTTTTCTTTCTTTTTTAAAAAAAAGTGGCTGTTTTAGGGGTTTAGGGGGTTATTTTTAGGTTGTTATTAGCTAGCTAATAGAGAGAAGTGTCCTCTCTTATATCTTCATCCTTCGTTTACCAACGCCACTGCTATGTTCATTTCACCCGCAGATATATAATAACTCATGCATGTTCGCATCATACATCATCATACAACTTCTACTCGTTATTAATAATAAGTCATACGATCATCATCCTCATAGTCATCGAACCCAACCCTACATAATTGTTCTTAGCACATGATCATCAGTATCAGGTAGGGCATAAACACACTTAAGGTAAAATAGCATAAAACAATATAGACCCTGACTCTCCATTATGAAGAATGGAGATCATCTTGTCTCCAATTCTTGCGCCTCGCTTCCTTTTGCTTCCAAGAAGCTCCTTACGATTGTCCATACATTTTTTCCATTCTTTGATTGTCATGTCTCCACTTCTTTTAGAAATCCGGTATGGACAGTTGAGATTCATAGGATGACCTGGATATATGTTCAAAACATCAAGGCGACCATACTCATACATCAGATGAGGCACACAATCCTTTGGGATTCTCTGTTGAAAAACATAGTAATAACTTCGTAGTTAGCAATGATGTATTAGTTTTAGAAGTATGCAAAAAGATGCACGGATGTCGTAATAGTAAACAATCTTACCAGGGTATCTCCATGGTAGTTACCATAGTTCAACACGTGCACTAGTGGCACGTATTGACCATAATGTTGAGGAGTTCGATTGTAGATATTGTAATTCTCAAGATCATTACAAAATCCAACCAGATGAGTTTTCTCCTTGTAAGTTAACTCAGAGCCATCGGTGTAGTAAGTTCTATCTACCATCTTCTGCACATTCTTTGATACTTCAAAATAAGCTGTCAATGGAAATAACCTGTCAACTATTTTGAAATGAACAATATAAATTAGTTAATAATTAACTATGTTTGAGAAACTCACATAGCGGTAGAACTGGAGGAGTATCAACAAGGACCCAAATGTCCATATTGTCTTGCTCGATTTCAGGATCACCAAGATCCATGGTGACAAGCATACCCTCATCAAAACCATACAATTTGCAAAATGCTTCCCAATTTTTGCAACCAAAATGGGTTACGCTCTCAGCATTATACAACTTTACTTCAAAATCCACATCATGATGGGTCCTTAGGTGAATTTTCTTCGTTTCAAAATTTTCATGGTCTTCAAAATCCATCATATCCAAGACATAGCGTCTTGCATGGCATGGTATAAACTATACTCGAATTGTAAAAGATGAAAATTACACGTTGAAATAGTTGAAGTCATGCTTAATTATGAAAAAAAACACTTGTCGTCGTTGCGTACCGTTTCAACTTCGAAGGTCTCCTCGAGCTTAATGCTGAAGCGCCGACCATCGTCCAGGTGAGGGCTGTTGCACTGACCTCGATCGTCGTGGCACCAGTCGCACTCCCCCAGGAGACTTCCGTCGTCCGATGATGACATTTCCTATACGTTCATAATTCAAAGACTAAATTAGATCATTATTATTCAACTAATCATATGCATATGCCTTGCATAGTGCTGTCCAATTTGAGCATTCAATAAAAAAATCAAATCGCAAAATAAAGTAGTATTCAAATTAGGATGCCTTCAATTATAAGAAAAACTACATCATCTCCATGTGTCCGTACATCGAATATTATCACTAATACACGTCGAATACTATATATCATACATATCGCCAGTACAGCTAGAACCGTAGCGCCCGACGGGTATCGGCACGGGCGGTGGACACCCAAAAGGAAGGAACCATCACAGGATCATAGCTCCAGTGAGATCCCTGAAGAACCTGCCAGGTATTCTCGAACCTGCCCTCCAACGCAACCATGTAGCGATGGACGTGCTCGTCCTCCTCGCTGACACGGTGACGTACCACCTCCGCGGTGTCCGAAAGCCTCGGCACCGTCACTGGCCCACGCGACCGCCACCAAACAAGGATCGGGTCAACGACGGGCTGGCTCCTCACCAAGCTACGCCCCCCGGAAGGTAGCGCCTCCTAGTACCACCCCGGCGGAGCCCAGTCCCGGACATGGCCCATCTGGTCAAGCAGGTGTCGTCCTCCGCCGACTCGACGACGAGGATGCGGGATAGGCATCGTCCACGTCGAAGCGGGAATAATTGCTTTAACTAAAAAAATAAACTAGTTCTATTAATTTTCTTGCTAAAAATAAACTACTTCTATATATAGTAAATAAACTAGTTTTCTTGAATCAACCAGTTCAACTACTAAGCACTTACTATAAATAGAATAATGTAGTACTTACTAAAAATAAACAAGTTTACCTAGTTCTAACTAATTCCATTAAACACTTTCTAAGTAGTACTAATTACTAAAAGTTATCGGGGAGGGGGCTATGTCGACAACGACATACCCGATAACAAAAATAAGAAGAGGAAGAAGAAGAAAAAAAAGGAGAAGAAGAAAGGAAAAGGAGAAGAAAAAAAGAAAAAAAGAGGAGAAGAAGAAGGAATACAGGAGAAGAAGAAGAATTCTTCTTCTTTTTCATCTTCTTATTTATTTCTCATGTTATTCCTCTCCTCTTCTTCTTATTCTCCTTTTTTCTCTCCTTCTTTTTCTTCTAAATATGAACATATACATAAATGACTTTGATCATACATAATTTTCAGATTCCTACACAATATGAACAAAATTACAACAAAAAAATCATAAAAATTCTATGAACAAAATTACAACAGAAAAAAATCATAAAAAATCTATGAACAAAATAAAAATTCTATGAACAAAATTACAACATAAACAAATCATAAAAATTCGATGAACAAAATTACAACAGAAAAAAATCATAAAAAATCTATGAACAAACTATACATCTAAATTAACTACAACTAAATTAACTATACATCTAAATTAACTATACATCCTAAATTACGCATCTAAATTAACTACACATCTAAATTTAGGAAATTACACAACGGGCCGGGGCGGCGATCGACGAGGAGGGGACGGCGTCGGCGGCGAGGAGGCAGGGGTGCACGGGGCGGCGACGGTGACGGCGAGGCACGGGCGACGGCGACGGCGCGGTCGGGGGCGACGACACGAGCAGCGGACGGCGACGGTGAGGGGCACGGTGTCGGCGGCGAGGAGGCAGGGGGGCACGGAGCGGCGACGACGCGGTCGGGGGCGACGGCAGGGGCGGCGGACGGCGTCGGGGCAGCCTGGCGGCGTCGATGTGCTCGGCGTCGTCGGAGGCAACTGCGAGGGAAATGTGAAAATTTCCTAAGTCTTTGCTTATATAGCAAAGCCATTGGTCCCGGTTCGTGGCACAAACCGGCACCAATGCCCCCCTTTAGTCCCGGTTGGTGCCACCAGCCGGGACCAAAGGCCACTTTTCGGCAGCCTTTGGTCCCGGTTGGTGGCACCAACCGGGACTAAAGGGGGCTGCGGGAAGCGGCGGCCTTTGGTCCCGGTTGGTGGCACCAACCGGGACTAAAGGGGGCCTTTGGTCTCGGTTGGTGGCACCTTTGGTCCCGGTTGGTGGCACCAACCGGGACCAAAGGCCTTGTGCTGCTGCGGCGTCGAAAGTTTAGTCCCACCTCGCTACTTGAGAGGGGTGCGCAATGGTTTATAAGCCCCACTGTCGCACCCCTCTCTAGCTCCTCTCCATTGCAGGCTTACGGGCCTAATTTTGACTTCTATGCCTGTGGGCCAACTGGGCCTCCTGCGGGCCTGAATCCTGGCCCATGGATGGGTTTCTAGTCGTATTCAGGCCGTGGGGGCCCAGTAGGTGGCATTTTTTTTTCTTTTTTTCTATTTATTTTTTCGTTTGTACTTAGAACTAAATACTTATAGTTTTTAAGTGATTTCTTTTTTTTAGTCACAAATATTATAAACTTTCTGTTAGTGCCATTAGTTTTCAAATTAGAATAGTTAAAATTTGAATTCTTTGAAATTTGTGTGAATCTCAAGTTTGTGATTAAAATTATCAGTGCCATTACTTTTCAAATTAGAATAGTTAAAATTTGAATTCTTCGAAATTTGTGTGAATCTCAAGTTTGTGATTAACTTTACTAGTGCCATTAGTTTTTCGTTTCTACTTAGAACTAAATACTTATAGTTTTTTAGTGATTTCTTTTTTCTTTTAGGTCACAAAAATTATAAACTTTCTGTTAATGCCATTAGCTTTAAAATTTGAATAGTTTAAATTTGAATTTTTAAAAATTTGTGTGAATCATTAGTTTACTAAATTTGTGTGAAAACACTTTGTGTATTATATTTACTATGTACAATCTTTATGCACAGAGATACCAAAAATTATAAACTTTCTGTTAGTGCCATTAGTTTTCAAATTGGAATAGTTAAAATTTGAATTCTTTGAAATTTGTGTGAATCTCAAGTTTGTGATTAAAATTGCTACTGCCATTAGTTTTCAAATTAGAATAGTTAAAATTTGAATTCTTTGAAATTTATGTGAATCTCAAGTTTGTGATTAACTTTACTAGTGCCATTAGTTTTTCGTTTCTACTTAGAACTAAATACATATAGTTTTTTAGTGATTTCTTTTTTCTTTTAGGTCACAAAAATTATAAAATTTCTGTTAGTGCCATTAGCTTTAAAATTTGAATAGTTTAAATTTGAATTTTTTAAAATTTGTGTGAATCACTAGTTTATGAATCACTAGTTTACTAAATTTGTGTGAAAACACTTTGTGTATTATATTTAGTATGTACAATCTTTCTGCATAGAGATACCAAAAATTATAAACTTTCTATTAGTGATTCTAGTTTTCAAATTAGAATAGTTAAAATTTGAATTCTTTGAAATTTATGTGAATCTCAAGTTTGTGATTAAAATTACTAAAAAAATGAACATAGATGCGCCTATAGAGAAAATTCAACCTAAATTCATAATCAATTTCCATGAATTTCAGAGAAATTCATTATGAATTTAGGTCAAATTTCCTGTATAAGGGCATCTATTTTCATTTTGAGAGGAGCTCAACAATGCATAAAGGGACGGGCTTATAAACCAGTGTGGGCGCCCTTCGGTTGGCGAGATGGGACTAAACTGTAAATCGCAACGAGGACCGACCATTTAGTCCCGGTTCGTGGCATGAACCGGGACTAAAGGGGAGCCTTTGGTCCCGGTTCAGGCCACAAACCGGGACCATTGGTGGTGGGCCAGGAGCCAGGCCCATTGGTCCCGGTTCGTCCCACCAACCGGGACCAATAGGTCCAGACGAACCGGGACCAATGGCCCACGTGGCCCGGCCGACCCACTGGGCTCACGAACCAAGACCAATGCCCCCATTGGTCCCGGTTCTAGACTAAACCGGGACTAATGGGCTGACCCGGCCTGGACCATAGCCCCCTTTTCTACTAGTGTATGATTTTTATTTTTATTTGTTATTTTTCATTTTATTAACAATATAAAATATTTTTTTAAATGTAAGAAGAAATAATATCAAAAAATGAAGAAAGCAGGGAAATGAACCGGAAGTTGTAAAATTGATTTGCCAAACAAATAAAGAAAGAAAAAACGGGCAGATTTTACTAGCCCATGAGAAACGGACTGATGAGCTTACAACAAGAAAGAAAAAGCAACTACCGATCCAGCCCAACATGAAGAAGTCGTGAACTAGCGAAAGCAGAGGCAAACATCGTCGCGGCCACATGCCCGTGGCTCCAATCGGCCTAATCCAGCCCGAAGCCGGCTCTGGTTCCTCCTTTGTTGCACTATGGACAACTCTCCTTGGCGAAATCCAAGGTGAATTCCCTCGTTCTCCAAACGTTGGGCTTCCTTAAGGACATCATTCCGTTTTTCAGCTTCAATGTTCTGTTGAACTTGGCGAGCTGTTCACTGCACTTCTCGATCTCCGTTTTTCGTGCTTCCTCGTTCACCGGAGTAACCGGGTCTGCGAGGAGCTCGCTGAATGCGCCAAAGTTTCATCTGTCGGCTCCTTCGGCCGCTATTGCTCCTCCGCCGGTTACCACCACGGTGTTAGCTCCCTGACCCGGCGTTCAAAACCCGGGTTCTGGCTTGAGGATGCGTCCGGCGAGGTTGTGATCAAGTTTTCTTGGGCATCGTAACGAGGCTGGGCTTGTTGATCTCCTGCCATGTTAGACAGCTGCGTGACTAGGTGGCACGTAAGAGACCGGGTACTCTTACTTATCTAAATATCCACCGAACTTCTCGTCGAAAAGCCGGAGTACGGACTCGGTTTCGTCAAGGTCGTTATCACCAAGCGACCATTCGCCGTCCGAGAGGACGAGCGTGGCACCTCCTGAGACGGAGTCGGTCACGGTTTCCGGCTCCTGCATGGCTTCACCGATGAAGCCGACGAAGGCGTCAACCTTGCCGAAGGGGACCCGGATTCCCGACTCGATGGAGTCGGTGGCGATTTTCGGCTCCTGCATGGTCCCAGCTTTGAGGTGGAGAAGTTTGATGGGACTGAAAGCTTTAGGTTATAAAAGACAAGGGTGAAAGATTTCAGGTGGAGAAGTTCAACGGGGTGAAAGCTTTGGATTATGGCAGACAAGGGTGAAAAATTTGTTGGCACAATAGGGATGCTTGATGGCATTGTTGCGGGGAGTCAAGCCAGCTAAGATGGAGGCCGAGGACTGGGAGGAGTTATAGATGAAAGCAGCCAGGACTATATTGTTGTGTCTACCAGACAAGGTTATTTATCATGTGATGGATGAGAATTCGCCGAAGAAGAGCTGGGAGAAGCTTGAAAGTCAATTTATGTCCAAGACTACGACGACCATGGTGTATCTGAAGCAAAAATTGTATGGGATAAAGATGCGGGAGGGGTTAGATCTTGTAAAGTACATGAACGCCTTTAACCAAGTCATGAATGACCTAGCATACTTGGGTGTGACGGTTGATGATGAGGATAGGGCAATTCTGCTTCTTTGTTCATTGCCATCATCCTATGACCATTTGATCACTACTTTGACACACGGCAAGGAGACCATCAAGAATGAGGATATTACTGCGGCATTGCTATCTTATAATATGAGAATGAAGAACGTAGTGGAAGTCTCTCATGGTGAAGGTTTGCTAGTCAAGGGTGAAGAGTGGCGGAAGGGATATAAGGCAGGGAAGAACAAGAAAAAGAAAGAGAAAAATACAATGTCACAAGTGTAAGCAGTGGGCACATATGAGAAAGACTGTCCAGATCTCAATAGTGGTGATTACTCAGACATCAGTAGTGATGTCCCCGTAGTGTCAGACAAATGGTCAACCAAAGGTGAAGCATGAATGTTGGATTCAGCTTAATCTTTTCATGCGACACCCAACAGGGAGTAGTCCTCTTCGTACAAGTCCGGTGAGTTTGGTTTAACCTATGTGGGCGGTGACACGGGTTATCGTGTTCCTGGAGTAGGTGCCATCAAAAGTAAGATGTTTGACGAACTTGAGCGAGCAGATGCTTCGAGGAGTCGGGCATTTGTCGGGTCTAAGGAGGAATCTAATTTCGCTTGGAGTTCTTCATGATGGTGGTATGGTATTCCATTGTGATCGGGATAAGAAGACCATGAGAATCATGGAAGATGAGGTGACCATGATAATTGGAGGAAGGACGGTTTCACATCTTTACAAGTTGCAAGGGAGCACTATTGCAGATGGAGTCACAGAGACTGGAGTTGCGGGAGTAGCAGCGGGATCCCACGGTGGCGGCGGGTCTGGGGCGGACTCGTTGAGTAGCTCTCGTTAAGCTACAAAGAAGACAACACAAGTCCGGAGTACATGGTAGTTTGATGCATAAACAAATTCAAGGTGGTGGAGAATATTCATCAAGGTGGAGTTTGTTGAGTTTGTGTCGAATATTTTGTACGAGTTGGGTTACGTTTGGACTTGGTGTTCTAGTGTTGCGTAGTGTCGGAATCAGACACATTGTACCTTGGCATCTTATATATGAGAAGGCACCCCATATTGTAATTCATAATGGCCAGATAGCGACAGGCACGCAAGGGAGAGTCGGTGGCTTGTGCCGGCACCCGGGTGCGGTATTGTTGCGGTATCTCACGGAGGAGCACCTGTAGTCATTGCCCTGGGGAGTAGGTAAGTTTGTCGAACCTCGTTCACATACCTTAGCGTCGTTATCGTGTTGTGATTGTTTGTTCCTGTATCGATCGCGTACCTTGGATTAATTCTAACAGCTATTGCCTAGATGTGCTTGCACTACCGCATGGTAGATAGCTCTCGCCTCGTTCGAAACGTCAATGTCCAAGTCTCTCCAAGGCCTCTGTTGGTCCGTTCTTTGCAACCAAAGCCAACGAGCCTCAAGAGCATGATTGAGCCACGGTAAAGTTTGGAATTCCTAACCCGCCGGCCCACTTTGATGTGCAGACCTGCTCCGAGGCCTAAGGAAATTACTAAAACCATTCAAGTTGTTCCTTCGGAGCTGTATGAGGACATTCCTCTCTAACATCCCATGTATGTTCTTCTGTTGCTTGTTCTTCTGGCTCAGATTAACCTTATTCTTGTGGTAAGGCTACACATCCTTGATGCTTCAGATGTAACAATGGTTTTGGTCCATTCTTGGTTGGTACAGCCGTACCAGTGGCAATCAAGCTCTGAGCCTCTGACCCATGGCTGTAGGGGCTATTTATAGTGTTTTGGTCATGCTATGTATGTATTATTTACTATTTAGATATCATCATTTTTATGTAGATAGGATGAGGGTGTATCATCATTTTGTCACATTTTAGATATCAACACATGTTCACGCACAGAACAAGGTGGTGTTTTGGTCATGCTATGTATGTATTATTCACTATTTAGATATCATCATGTAAACCACCCCCTGGCACCACCACCACCACCACCAACCCACCCACCCACCTTGTCCTGTGAGTGTCTTTTGGCCTACATCAAGCAGCCAGTCTACTCTTCAAAGTTTGGCACTCGTAGTTCTAGGACAATACAGATAAACAAGGAAATAATGCCAGCCCTCAAGTCATTGTTTGACCGTAGGGAATAAAGCGCACTGGAGGCCCTCAAGTCATACTTTGGAGTGTAGCGTCAGTCATGTGCTCTTCCGCATCTCCAGGTCATTGGGAAGATAGATTACATGTGCTACACCGATCGACGAGTAGTAAAAACACAAGAGCAGACAATTGACAGCCATGTGCTCCGATGTAAGAGCCACCAGATCACCACCAAGAAACAAGACAAACGGAGGAGGCTTAGTCTTCATCATACCATTCACTACGTCTTTAACTAATGGAGTAGGCTTGGCTGCATTTCTTGCAGGTTTGTATACTTAATAAGGGTGTACCCGGACAGAAGTAGAGCGCAACACAACTAGCCCCATCCATACATTGAGTATCTCCTAAGAAGAGAGAGTGCAATGGAGAGTGCTGACCCGATGTTGGCCATGTCGTTGAGCACCGGAGTTGCACCTCCTAGCTCGTCAAATGCTCTGGCTGTTGCTCTTTGGGATTCCCAGCAGTTGGAGATGATGCCGTCAGGCAGCAATGATTTTCCTGCCGCAGCTGGCCGGGAAAGGAAGCGGGCGCCTATAAATCCCCTGCTGTTGGCAGCGGCGTCCTTTGGCTCCTGGACGGCACTGAATTATCTTTTCAGCAAGGAAGACCAAAAAGCAGCACCAATGATTCAGCCTACTCAGGTATTTCTTGACTTGTTAATGGGATACCCTGCAAGATGCAGCACTACAGGAAGACTGACGGTGCCTCAACCTTCTCAAGATGTAGAAAATATGGTTGATCAGCCTGCTTCACCCATGGCTGCTCTGCTTCTCAACGGCGTCACTGCCAAGGGAGACACGGCACTACATGCGGTTGCGAGCAACGGTGACAGCAAGAATTTCTTGAGGTGTGCAACCGTCATCTACAAGAGAGACCAAGACCTCCTGTTTGCAGTGAATAAAAAGGGTGAGACGCCCTTGCATTTCGCGGCCAGAGCCGGTAAATCCCAAATGATCTCTTGTCTTGTTGACCTTGCTGAAAGTTGCAAGAGGTCGCACGAGCTCCTGAGAAAGGAGAATGTGTTTCAGGAGACGGCCTTGCATGATGCTGTCCGCATTGGAAATGAGGATATTGTGGAGCGTCTATTGAAGGCTGATCCAGACTTGGCTAATTATCCTAAAGAAGGCATTTCGTCGTTGTACCTCGCAATTTCACTGGAAAGATATACTATCGCACAGACCCTACATGATAAGAGCAATGGAAATCTCTCTTATATTGGGCCAGATGGGCAAAATGCGCTACATGCTGCGATTTTTGGAGCCTCAGGTATTAATTTTACATTTTCAGAGTTCAGTACTCCAATACCAATGCAATGTAGATACACAAAGTATTTCAAGCTTAAATCCATTAGCTGCCTACCAATATAGTATACATTTTTGTTTTATGAGCGCATGTTTATTATATACCTTATTATGTGAGGGATCGTACAAGACATCCTGATAATTTTGCTACAGAGGTAAGATAGAAGTGAGACTAAACCTACGAAGTTTGTTCAATATAGCCTAAGGGGTTTTTTTTTTTAAATGGAGGAGCTAGGACCCCTGGTCTCTGCATCCGGACGATGCGTGCAGCCACTTTATTAATTATTCACATAATACCTTATAAAGTCATACAACAGTAAGACTAAAGCCATCGTCTAGGCAACATCTGTAGCTACTCCTATCCAGTTGATGTAGTGATGCTGATAGTCTGGGCCTAATACCAAACAGACCTTGCTGGAAAACCTAACATCTAAGACCTGAGAGCATCTCCACTCGTTCGGCCCGCCAGCGCATGGGCCGGCGCTATTTCGGGTGCCCGCCCGGCGCTTTTGAGGCTCTGGGGGCGATCTAGCTTCCAGCCACGCCCCCAGGCGCCGCCCCCAAGTCGCGGCAAATTCAAACTTGGTCATTCCCGCTCCCAGAAAAATGCCACAAGTCCGGCGATCAGCGGCCCAGTTCGGCGATCACCTCGCCACAGTTCGATGATCAAATAAAAAGTTCGGCGTACAAAAAAAAGAAAGGACGCGTTGGGCAACGCGTCAAACGGCGGGGTCGGCCTCCGACGTCGGCGGAGTCGGCGTGCGCGGACTTGGCGGCATCGGAGCGGCTTCTGTGCTGGGCGGTGTCGGCGCGACTTCTGTGCTGCTGGGCATCATGGAGGCATAATCGCTCGGGCTTGGCGGCGTCGCCGACGGCAGCTGGTTCAGGATGAGGCCGCGCTCCGCCAGGTACCTTGCCTTGAGCTGCTCGTCGTTGCTCTGAAGCATGTCCGCCCCGCCCATCAGGAAAGCCAGGTCGGTGTTCTTCTTCATCGCGGCGACGTTGGTCCGGAGTAGGTCGAGCTTGACGACGCTGTTCGTCATCAACGCCGACCACCACGCCTCGGTCTTCTCTTCACGCAGGGCGGCCCGGGCCTTTGCGTCGGCGAGGCAATGCTCAATGGACTCTTGCACTCACGGGGTGGCCGAGTCGGCATGCTTCCCCTTCTTGGCCCCTTTGTTGCCTTCCGGGCGCCTGTTGCCCGCGCCCGGCGTCGGCGCGTCCGGCTTGTAGGTCTCCTTGGCCTTGGCGAGGGTGCACCGGGTATCCGCCCACTTCTCGCACTTGTCGATACGCTTGAAGACGTAGAGGTACTTGAAACCTTGGTCGATGTTGTCCTGGCGATACATGGCAAACATCCGCGGCAGCTGTGCCGAGGAACAAACCGTTGGCGGGCGCGCACACGGCGAAAAAAGTGGGAGACCGGCATGCCATACCTGATCCTCCATGCTGGCACCGTTCTTCGGGCGAGCCGCGATCTCCTCGACAATCACATGCCATTTGTTGCACGCCGTTTGGATGAGCCCCCAATGGTTCGCCATTGCCTTCGACCCGCGCTACATGTAGACGCCTTTGAAGTAGGGGTCGACGAGCTTGCGCTCGTCAAACTTGGCCTTAATGCGCTCCCAATACGTGTCGATGCTCTGGTTTGTGCCAGTGATCGGGCCGAGGCAGACGACTTTTCACGCTTCGGCGAGACACTCCTGCTCCTTGGACGCCCACTTGATGCGCGGCTCATCGGTCCTGGCCGCCCCCTTCTTCTTATGTTTCCTCGCCGGAGTAGGCGCCGGCTCCTCCTCCTCCTCCTCCTCCGTCTCCTCGCCGTAGTTGAGCTCGCCGTCCATGTCGCCGTTGAGGTCCATCGTGTCGTCCTAGGCAGTGAACCCGGGGGACGCAGCAGCGGCGACCGAGATGATGTCGTCCATGTCGGCCTCGGTCGCGTCGGTGTCGCCGAGATGCGACATGGAGGCTTGTGAGAAGGGCAGCGCGCCACGGCGGAGAGGGGGCGTATGGGAGGATGCATAGGCCGGCGGTGAGTAGGTGTACGGAGGGTACTGCATGCCGGCGAAGGTGGGCGAGGGCGTGCGCTAGGCCGGATGACCATGGGGAAAGGTGATGTTGGGGTTGAACCCGTCGTGCGCGTCACCATGGGTGTAGCCCGGCGACGGCGTGCAGCCCCAGGGTTGCGGCGACAACGAGAAGCCGGCCGGAGAACCGGCGCTTTGCTGGCTCCAGAGGGCGTACGGGGCGTGGCCGCCGGGTGGATTCATCATCCCCGTGCGAGCCGCCTCGGCTTGTTCGGTCGAGCGCTCCGCATCCGCCACCGCCGCAGCCGCGAGCGCCGCACTGTCCCGGGCCTTCTTGGCGTTGGCCCTATTCCGCCGGTCGGTGATGACAGCCTCCCAGCGCTGAACTTCCGCCCTCCAGTCGGCGTTGGCCCGGGGGCTTGGACGGCGGCGCCCTCGGCTTCCTCTACTTCAGCTGGGCGACGACCACGTACTTCTTCGGCGGCATGGCGGCTGGCTGGCAGGGAAGGAGGAGGAGATTGGCGGGAGAAATGGAGAATGATTGGAAGCCAAGGGGGGATGCGGGAGGAAACGGCGGGAAAAGGCCCTCCTCTCGCCGACAGGGCGGCCCCACGCCCCTTTTCGCTTTTGCCGGCGCCCCCAGGCGGCCCCCGGCGCTTGGGTTCGGCTCGGGTGCGCCGGCTGTTATTTTGGCCTAAACCGGCGCTAAATGAGATCCTGGGGGCGCGACTGGGCCAATTTTCGCCCGCCGGCGCTACAAAATCACCTAGGGGGCCTGTTGGGGGCGTGGCTGGAGATGCTCTGAGGTCCCAACCAGGACGCTTGCCGGGTATGGGGCACCCATCGGTCCGACACACTCCTCAACCAGGACGCCTACCGGGTATGAGGCCGCCGCAGCCACCTGCCACCAATCCATCTTCAGTGTTGTACTGCCGCATCTACCTTGCCCGGTCTAGCTGCCGTCGACGCCACCACGATGCCAGACAACGCCACCATCATGCGCTCGTCCATCATCACACGCCCACCGGCAAGACCCCGCTGCTCCATGCTGCTGAGACCCACTGTTGTCGACGTGCCAGATGCCACGCCGCTCCTCCGACGCGAAACACCACCTGCTGCCACTGGTCCCATCCCCTCTGCCTGCAGTTCCTCAAACCGTGTGGGGCCTCCAAAAAGGGTACGACACACGCAGTGTCGCCGCCGCCCAATCTAAGGAGATTTAGGGTTTTCACCCGGGCATAGGGTCGGGGTGGAGGGCAGGGACCTCGATGGCGCCTGCAAGTAGGAGAACGGCAACCCTGGTCGTGGCCACCGTCGGGATGAACGAGTCATCCAGAGTTTCGTCCGGTCCGATGTCACCTCTACCAGCCCCCGCGAATGCACCAAGGCCTACGACCGCGATCGTAAGCCACCAAGTGCAGCGGGAGAGAGCCTGCAACGCGGAGGAGATCCACCGGCGACTCACCGCCCACGCGGTCAAGACACCGCCCATCCACCCCCCCCCCTCGCGAACGTCACCATCCGAGGGCGCTTAACGGGGCCGCCGCCCCTGGTCCAGGTTCCTCCACGAAGGCCGGAGTGGCGAGATCCACCGTGAGCGACGAGATCCGGCACAGTGCAGCCGACGCGCGCCATCGCCCAAGCCCGCCGTCGACCGATCCCACCGCAGCAGGGGGTCCGCACGCTGTCGGGAGTCCCACACCCATGGATCTGGGCACCCGTGCACTGCCGCGAGTCCGCCGCCTCCGGGATCCACCACACCGTCGGGAGGGCCGCACCCTGCGGATCAGGAAGCCCGCGCCGCCGCGGATCGGGAAACGGGAGGAGAGACGCCGACCATCAGCAGCGGCGGAGGGGAAGAAGGGCGCTGAAGGGACTAGGCGGCGGCGGCGGCGGAGCCCTCCCGAGTCTCGCCCGCGGGGGAGGGGACGGGAGAGGGACGAGAGGGACTCTATGTGGTATGAACGAACAAAGATGAAATGACAACCTAAGGGGTAATATGACACCAGTTGTTAATGGAACTTGGCCGAAGCTTATCTGAAAAGGAAGTGAATTTTTCAAACTCTTTTCTTGTCGATTATCTTATGGTCATCATGTTGCTTCACTTACCTTGGATAATCAAACAAAATATCACATTTTCAGGGATCACAGAGAATCTGTTGAACTGGAATAGTATCCTTACCACTCATGGGGACAGAGATGGCAGTGCATCTCTTCACTTTTCATCTGTTTTCCGGCGTTCTGATAGATTCAGACAATTATTAGAAGCTAACCCAGCACCGGTGTATCAAGCAGACAACAATGGATCGTTCCCCATACATGTCGCTGCCTCTTTAGGTGCGAAAAATGTCCTAAACGTTATACTTGAGAAGTTTCCTAGCAGTGCCGGCTTGCGCAATGCTCAAGGACGGACGTTCTTTCATGTCGCCGTTGAGAAAATCAGACTCAACATAGTCTCCTTTGTTTGTCAAACCCCATCTTTAAATTGGATTTTGAATATGCGAGACGATGATGGGAACACTGCACTGCATTTTGCTGTCCAGTCTGGGATGCTTAGTAGTTTCTGTTCTCTATGTGGTAATATGGAAGTGGACTTAAGTTTAGCAAACAACAACAAGCAGACTCCTCTTGATTTATCCAGAATCTTGTTTCGTCGTGGAGTAAATCACATTTGGGTAATATATTCTCGCCCTTATTAATTTTAAAGCCTTGGCCCCCAGGTGCAATAAAATAAGTAATGGCTAGACTCTCCTTATGGTACTCATATTTTTGTTTGTTTTTTTCAGAACAGTGACCGCATGGTATACGAAGCACTCTACTTGGTTGGCGCTAAACATAGTTGTGTTCGCTTCGATCAGTTTGTAGAAAAGTATAGTCCCTGGTTAAAACCAGAGGATGAGGTCAAAGAAGCAGAGAAGATGAAAGATTCAAGCCAAACAGTAGGCATTGCTTCAGTTTTAATAGCCACCATTGCATTTGGTGCAACCTTTGCTGTTCCTGGAGGGTTCTAGCAGACGATCGTACCAACAGAGGCACACCAACACTTGCTGGGAGGTATACCTTTGATGCATTCATGATGGCGAATGCAATAGATTTTATTTGCTCCTTGATATCTACCATGAGTCTCATGTACTCTGGAAATTCCTTGGTTAACTTGCTGACCCGCCAATTCAACTTCGCAATAGCAATGTTTTTCATGTCAAGCTTGGTCACAAGCTTGTCTGTTGCTTTTGCACTGGGTGCGTATATGGTGCTAGCTCCGGTTGCTCATGCCACCGCCATTGTTATCTGTTTGCTTAGTCCTCTCGTGGTGCTATATAAAAATTTTGAATCCTCACTGAAGGTGGGTATTCTTGCAAGACCGATATGTGTTCGGATGGGACCAATTCAGGCATTAAAGTGCTTGGCATACATGATTGTTGGCCAATTGTTCGCTGAACTTTGGCCCTTCATACTTATCTTCGGTTGGGCCGCAGTTGCACAGAAGCTCCAGAACCACTAATGACTAGAAGCATCAAATATGTGATGAGCCAGAACAAAATGAAGTGGGTCCATTAACCTGTGGGACTAATCGTTCATCAGCATATGTTTGTTCAGACACATATATGTTTCGGAAGTTTTGGTGCTTGTTGTTCCCGGTTTGTAACTTCCTTTCTTCAGAGTACTTGTGCTTGTATTAAGTAGACAGTGTTTAGCATATTTTTCTTAAGACTATACAAAGAATGGACGGTTTAATTTGCACGGTGTAGTATCATATACTAACTCTGTCCAGAGTCGCTCAAACGGATGTATCTAGCACTATTTATTCCAGACGAAGGGAATATCAGTTAATAAGGCTGATTTTAAGACGTTGAATTTTTTACTCGAGTTGTTACGTCGATGTTACTAATTAGCAGTGTGTAGCTAACTATATCTCACGGCTGAGAAGTGTTGTATGCAGTTGTGAGTTCTGATTGTGAAGAAAACCACGAATAGTCGGGTTTTCTTTTTTGAAAGAACCGGTGTACCACCGGCATTCATATATAAAGCAGGGAGAAGATGGCAAATGCATTCATGATCAATTGATCATGGTGGGTTACAAGAGTTGGGTGTGTGCACCCTGAATGACAATATTAGTACTACCACTAGCCTGGCTCTCCTAGTGGTGTCTCGAGGCATTTCGCCCCCACTAGCTTCGAGCAGTCGGTATCTCTCCTAACAGCTGCGATCACACTGCTGATCTCATTTGTTGTATGCCTGAAGGTGCGATTGTTGCGTTCCATCCAGATGTGCCATGTAGTCAGGAAGATCATAATCTTGAGCTTGTCTCGTAGGTTGGGTCTTGCCTGCTGAATGAGGTTGCGCACTCGTCGAGCAGAGGTGGTGGTGTGATCGGTAGCTGAGGTGAGGAGTGTGAGCATTCGCCAACCCGGCCATGCTGAAATACGTTGCCAAATTTCTCTGTACATCGGACATTCCCAGAAGAGATGAACTGAGGTCTCCAAGTTTCTGTATCCATTTTCCCATCCTCTGCGTTGAAGTCTGTCATTGCACTAGAGGCGGTTTTGCAACAATAACCAGAAGAAGACTGTGATCTTTCCAGGGGCCGATATTTTCCATATCAATTGCTTGTCACCTGTCTTTGGTAGATCACTGAACTGTGCATTGTAGGCAGATTTTGCACTGTAGGTTCCGGAGCTATGCAGGCGCCAAAATATCTTGTCTTCGGTCTGGTGTTGCAGCGTCACGTTTGCTGCCCGTAGAGCTCTCCATAGGATGAGGAAGTTTTGTACAAAATCATCGTTTGAATGTTGTCTTAGGTCCCGAACCCAGGTGTCATTTGCGAGCGCTTCTGCCACACATCTGTTCTTTCCCCTCGAGCGCTTGAACAGGTCTGGGAATAGGGTGGCGAGGCTCGGTCAGGTGAGCCATGGTGACCACCAGAAAGAGGCCAGCTGCCATTCCCAAGGGTGACCCTGGCTGCGCTGTCAAAGAGGGCTCTATCCGTTTCATCGCAGGGTAGCTCTGATTCTTTCCCTGGTCACTCTTCATTTTGCCAAGCGAGCCACAGCCATCTCAGGCGCAGAGCGCTGGAGAATTTCTGCAGATCATGTATCCCAAGACCTTCATTTTCAGTCGGCGTACATATGCTCTTCCAAGCAACCTTGCATATGCCACCGTTGAGATCTTCCTCCTGTGTCCAAAGGAACTTTCGGCACACCTTAGCAATTTCTTTGAGCAATCGCTTGGGCGGCCGCAGCATTGAGAGGGCAAAAGCTGGAATGGCTGAGAGGAAGCGACAAGCATCTTGCCCTGTTTGACAAATTCATATCCGCAAGATAGTTGATATGAATTTTTCACAAGATAGTTGATATGAATTTTTCACGGACCGTGGATATGAATTTTTCACAAGATCCCCCGTTCACGTTTTCCGTTAACCATCTTGCCCTGTTTCTTGTCACAATATCTAACCATTTTATAGTGCTACTGCTTCTTATTGACACGTCAACTACAGCTCTATTTTTTTTAATAAAGGGCGCTTTTATTATCTCAAAATATAGCATTAAACGGATACAAAACATTAAGAGTATCATCCGCCTCTGCATAATTAGAATGAACAAAGCCAAACACTAGTAGTCTGACAAACAGAAAGATAAAAGAGTGACAATTCGGCAACAGTAGAGTCCATAGACCAACACTATGCCTATGTCAAAAGAGATGATGGACCGATCCGGAGATTATGCTGCCACCCATATTGGATAAAAACCTTCGTAGCCACCTGCTCCAATAGCGTACTCACCATCTTAAACAGCAGTTGGTACTCTGCTAGTTGTAGCGTACACCACGTACAAAGCGAGTGCGTATAACGGAAAATAACCTGCAAATGAGAAGCATTTTTGCAATTAAAAACAACATCATTTCTACATAGTCAAAGCGATCATAGTAAGGCATACGCTCCCACCCTTATTAGCGTTTTGTACCTATTAGAAATACCGTCCAACCAATGACCAAAAATATTGGCAACACTTGGATTGGAAAAAGAGGTGTTTAATTGTCTCTTCATGAGTACAAAAACAACACTTCTTACTTCCTGATCAGTTGCGTTGTGCGAGGTTGTCGTTTATTAGCACAACTCCCTTCAAAGATACCACATGAATATTTTAAATTTAAGTGGTACCTTCGCTTTCCAATTTTTTTTGTTATTACTCACTGGTACCTCAGAATGCGTGAATGCACGATACATAGAGTTTACTGTGAAAGACCCCAATGTAGTAAGGTTCCAGCGAAACACATCCCGACCTTGTGTCGGGTTAATCGAATCCAGAAGGGACAAGAGATTATCCATGACATAAGTCGGGTGCCAATCAAATCCCGCATGAACGAAATATTTGGTGGGGATGAGTTGAGCACTTGCGCAATAGTATTATTCTTATCGCATGCAATGTTGTATAAGGTTGGATATTATTCTCGGAGACTAGCATTGCCTAGGTAGATGTCTTCCCAAAAACGAATTTCTGACTCATCCTTTATCACGAAAGACCCAAAGCGAAAGAGATGCTTCTTTGCCGTCATTAGGACAGACAGCTATGTGCATGATAACTTGACTCGATGAACTGGGAAAATTTCCAGACAGGCAAGAGGAATGTGCAACAACATAATAATAACAGAAGAGAGTGTACCTCTGAAAATTGCTACTACATCTGAGACCAAAGAGCCATTGATCTGTAAATTTTGACCAAACCGCACAGAATCTTTATTGCTTTTATCAGAGGCAAACTGGTCATACCATCTCCATCAGAACCTTGTCCCAAAGAACTTCTGAAAACACACACACACATAAATGTATTTATTAGCTTGCTGCAGCAGTTCTCAGTAGCTTGTTACTAGGAGCAAACCAGGAAGAGGCACAATATAATGATAAAGAAGATTAACCTAGACTTGAAAACAGTAAGGAAGTTGATCGGAAAAAAAAGAGAGCAAGGAACTAAATTACATAAGGTTTCAACACGGAGTATCGTGATACTTGGTAACACCCAAAAATCACATAGTAAAGGAGGACTCAAAACTGAAGTACTGAACTGGGGAACTATATGTGCATAAATACCAATAAGTAATTTGCATGATGGTAAAAACATGCATTTTTGTATTAGAGGTAGCTTTACAAAAAAAAGATGAAATTCATATCATGCTTGCTGATCACCTTGTCTATATACTTATTCAGAGTTCTTCTATTATTACTCGGCCTCCCCTCCCGCGACGCTCCCGCGAGCGCCGGGGGGGGGGGGGGACCCTAACTCCGGCCCGCGGCCCTCCTCCTTGCGCTTCCCTCCCCTCGTCGCCGCCCCGACGTGCTGGTGGGCTAAGCCCTGCCAACGCGGGCGGCGGCGGGGTGTTCCTCCTTCTCCCACCCGGGTCGACGGTCGCGGGATCCAAGATCGGGTGGCGGCGCAGCGCTTTCCTCGGGGCACGACAACAGCAGCAGGCGGTGGAGACGCGGGCTGCGGGTGGCGGCGCGAAGGGGCTGAGGCGTGGTCGGGCGCGGTGGGCTCCAGCGGCGTTGACCCTGTTGGCATGCGGCCAGATCTAGGCCCAGGCGGCGCGGGCGGGGAGCGGCGTGGGCTGCGGGCGTCCGCCTGTGCCGTGGCCATGGCTGGTAGGGGCAGAGGCGCAGCGGCGGTGGCAGGTGGGCGGGTTGCTCGGTTTCCAGGCGTCCTGCCGGCTAGACGGCGACGGCGGTGCGGTTGGACTCCCCGGTGAGCTTCCTCGGTGGTCGGTGGCGGTCCTGGTGGGCACTCCTTGCCGGTGGCTAGGGCTGTGTTGGTGGCCTTGCGCGGCTCTGCGCTGGGCGCCGAGGCGGGGCGGCACAGGGGTGTGTCCGGGGGGAGGGATTTAGCTGGAGGGATGGGCGGCGCCAACGTGCTCGGGCCCCCGTCACCAGCACAGGGGTGTGCCGGTCTGGATGTGTCCGCTCCCCCACCTCCCCCTTTCTCCGGCCGCGTGCGGGCGGCTGTAGCGCCGGCGATCTTCAAGGCGGGATACATTCTGCGGCTCGTCGGTCTGGCGTGTCCCCTTGGTCCAAAGTTGACCCTTTTGGATGATCTTGGGGGTGTTTGGATGTTGGGCGGCGGCCCTGGCGGCGGGAGGCGTGGCGTTCGTGGACGGAACCTACGTCTCGGGTGTGGGCGGGCAACCATGGCCTCGCGGGGGGCTTGGTTGCGGCTGGTTGGCAGAGCGAGGATATGTCAGAGGGGTGCGAGCGCCGGAGTTCATCACTTGCCCAGTCCTTGTACTGGCCGATGGCGGCGGCGGCCGTGGTTGTCGTATCCTTCATGAAGGCATCGTGGCGGTGCTCCTACCCCTCGCATGTGACTCCGGGTGAAAACTTGATCTATAGATCGGACGGTGGTGGCTATCCGTGGGCGTCCCCTTCTAGGAGGCACTGTCTTGGAGTCCCTGCTCTGTCATGACCGTATCCCCCCTCCTCGTTTCTTCGTGGAGGTCTCCGTCCTCTTCAAGCGGTTATCCTTCGTCATTTTTAGTTAGCTTGGTTGGCAGTGGCATTGGGGGACGGTGCTCGACACCTTTGTATCATGTTTTGGGTGTGTCTGTTGTGTGCGGTGGTGGTGTGCGTTGTATCCGTCTGTCCGGATGTTGTGATGATGTTGGCTTTATAATATAAAGCGGGGGAAACCCTTTTTCGGTATATACTTATTCAGATGTGGTTATCTCATCTATAAAATTTCTGAACAAATGACTTTGAAACAATTTTGTACAGATCAAACCCATTATCAGTTTATCATAAATAGGATCCATTAACAGCACTATATATCTGTCTTTTCTCCCACACTGTACTATCAACAAATAGTCATATGCACAAGTTAACTAGTTCAGTTCAGTTCAGCAGCTCTATCTATTTCCATCTTCAGAATGATGCAAGATGCTTGAGCCAACCAATTTTTGTGAGGCTGCTTTTATCTTCCCTTGTTCTGCCTTTGGCTTCAGATCTGCCACCTTTCCTTTGATGAACCAAAGGTGCAGGAAGGCTGACACTGTTTTTTTTAAAGAAAGGCATATGCATATTCAGAAAGTGAACCAAAAGTATGACAAAAATACCAAACAAAACAACATATTTGAATGTAAAACAGTGTAATTAGCTGGTAATAAAAGTGGCCTAATTTTAATCTTCCTTGTTAGAGTTGTGTCGAATATTATTGTACAAATTAGGTTACAGTTGGACTTGGAGTCGTATGGTGTGTAGACAGGATATGGAGTCGTGTTCAAGTAGGACACTTGTATCCTAGGCCTCTCATATATAGAGGGGGTAGACACACGATGTAACCTATGCCAACATAATAGCACGGGTACGCGGGGGAGCCGGTGGCGTGTGCCTGTGCCCGGGCGGCCGGCGTGCGGTATTGTAACAGTGTCATGGGGAGGAGCGCCCGTAGTCATGCCCCGGGGATGTAGCCAGATCGGTGAACCTCGTTAACAAATCTCGGTGTCGTGCTTGTGTGATTGCTTGATTCTCAGTAGATCGACGGAGCGATTTGGATTTATTCTAACATTCCTTACTGTAATTAGTCTATGCTTCTATACACATAGAAGAGTACTTTGTTCCTGTAGCTGCCAATGAAAATGGCCGAATCTGTTTATGTGGATGTCTAGCACTCACAGTCCAACATACTAATCCAATATCACACAGAACAAGCTACATTCATACTAGAACCCAAGTACTCAGAACCTAGCGTACTGGTCGAATTAACACAAAGCATAACCTAATTTCAGGCTCAAAACGTAACAACCCAGTCTGCAAACCAAATTTGGTAGAAAACCAACGAAATCGGACAGGAGATATTCAAGAGTTCTATCTCACACACGAACGTAGTGCAGTCACTCACCTTGAACGTAGTACAGTCACTCACCTTGAACTAATCTGATTCAGTGGCGTGGTTGCAGCTTCTCCTCTTTCTTTAGTCCTGAAGCGTCTAAATTACCATGTCTGCCTTCGTTAGTTGCTCCGACGCTGAAACAACTGCTGCTAGCTCCGCCATAACACCACCGCCCATTTGTGGCTCTATTTTTTCGAGATGTTGTTCTTCCTTGTGTACAAATGTTGACGAACACAACACAGTCGCTCACTAATTTAAACATGTAAAAATAACAAAAAATACACATTGTTTTCTATGTGTTTTAATTTTACTGTTTAATCCTGAAAGCTTTTGCTTCCGGGATCCAAAACGCCCGCCTCCTCCTCCTCCAAAACACACACACTCCTTCTCCTATACATGTCTTTTGGCCTACATAAGCAGCCCAGGCTACTCTTCAAAGTTTGACACTCATAGTTCCAGGAGAATGAAGATAAAAAAGGAAATAATCGTAGCCCTCGAGACATTGTTTGACCATAGAGAAGAAAGCGCATTAGAGGCCCTCAAGTCATACTTTGGAGCGTAGCGTCACTCATGTCCTCTTCCTCATCTACAGGTCATTGGGAAGATAGATTACATGTGCTTCATCACTCGACAGCCATGTGTTCCGATTTAAGAGCCACCAGCTCACCACCAAGAAACAACAAACAAGACAAACGGAGTAGGCTTAGTCTTCAGCATACCATTCACTACGTCTTTAACTAAAGGAGTAGGTTTGGCAGCATTTTCTGCAGTTTTGTTGTATACTTGAGGTGTACCCCGATAGGATTAGAGCACACAACTAGCCCCATCCATAGGTGTACCCCGATACTTGTTTGTGACTGGACTCTGAAATATGGCCTCCTGGATTGCCTTCCGTTGAGCGTACTAAACTGGTGACAGTGACACTGCCATCTTGGTGAACATGTCATGATTCAGATTATCATAAAGTTCAAAAATCCAGTTCTTTGCACTTGGGTCTTTTTTTTTGTCAGCTTTGATTCTAGATAGTCATCAGATAGTGCCCAAATGCATCTCGACATCGTGCACAATAGAAGGGCATGTCGCCATGAGTCCTCACATCCACACAACGCACATGCGTTTTGAACTGACATGTTTCTCTTCTATAAACATCCGTTGTTGGGAGTGAGTGTTGGGCTAATCTCCACATAAAAACATGTAAAATAAATAAATAAATAAATAGTAATACTATTAATCACATAAGGTGCAGAATAAGTTGTTCTTCACCTGAGGTAATTTTATGATCTTTTCACAAATAAATTACATTTGAAATACAAATAGTTATATTTATATTGATTCACTACATAAAATTTGGCATAAGAAAACAAATATATAGGACCTAAGGCTTGAAACATTGCATTTTATGCATATTTTACACAATGTTTTTACGTTTGTAATTTTACATGACATAAAATATTTTTACGGCTATTACATTTTTTTATGTTCTCTTTTTACGTTTGAAATAAGAAAAAAAATACAGAGCATAAAATTACCGTCCATTGATGTTAAAATAGAGGGGGTGAAGAATAACTATTACTCGCCTAGGGTGACAAATAGTCAGTAATACTATTCATCATACAGGGTGCAGTATATATATTCACGAACACACACGCACACCCCTTGTCCTGTACATGTCTTTTGCCCTACATCAAGCACCCCAGTCTACTCTCGAAAGTTTGGTGCTCCTAGTTCCACGACAATGAAGATAAACAAGGAAACAATCCCCGCTTTTTCAAGTCATTGTTTGACCGCAGAAAAGAAAGCGCACTGGATGCCCTCAACTCACACTTTTAGAGCGTAGCATCATTCAATTTTTCAGTCTGTCCATCAGGTATGGGATCTGACTAAAAAGATGACTGAGGCGACTGCGGTGACTGAGGCGACTGGGGCGACCGAGCCGCCGCCGCCGGAGCGACCGCCTGCGCTACCGATCGCGTTGAGCGAGGAGTCTGCCAAGGAGCGGCGGGACCAGACACCGCCGCCGGATTCATTTCCGCTAATCGTGCCGGCACGTGAGGGGGATGGAGAAGGGGTGGTGGTCGGGCCGCCGCCGGCGGCATCACCTTCGCTAGTGTGGGCGCTTGGGGGCGGCGAGCCGGCTGCCTTGCCGTCGTCTCCGGTGCTGTTCTGGTAGCTAGGCTGTCCTAGCTCCGACTCTGACTCGGATCTGGATCACGATCCGTCCGCCGATTCGTCCGGTAAAGTGCATTGGAGGATTCGGTTCAAAGATGACCGGAGGATGGAGATTTGGCGCGATGGTTTCGTTTACGTGCACCCACACTCAAGTTGGACGATAGCGAGGGATGAGGAGCATGCCATTTTTGCCGGACGGTACCTGAATGATGATGAGATGATTCAAACAGGTATGCGTTTGCATATTGATTTCTTCGAAATTCTTGCGCTTGAGTGCTTGCAGGTTTCATCTAGCGGGGAGGAGCAGATCGAGATAGTTGATCTAACTACTTCGGAGCATCAAATCACGAGACCAAATCCAGGGATTGGAGGAAGGCTCTGGGTGCTTGTTGATGACGAAGAAGAGGATGTCGAGGTTCCTCTCTCGGTTGCTGCCAAAGACCCAAAGGTGACCGTGTCGTCGTCGTCGTTTGGGGGCAGAGGTGGTTGCTCCTTCGTCCAAACCGAGAGAGAGAGATGCAAGCGCAAGAGCTCCGTGCCGAGGCCGGCGGCGGCCATGGAGATCAAGTCATGGAAAGGGCCTATTCCTAAGGTAAGTTTGCCGCCTGTTACATTATCAGATTTCTCTCCGGCAGATGGTGGACAAAGGTCACCCGTAAAAAGAAGAAAAAAGTGTTGCCAGCGAAGGTTCACTCCCCGCCGCCGGCCGTCCGTCCCGGTGGGATCCGGGCGGCGCGATGCGTGCGTCTGACTCAAATTTGCGCTGACGCTGGGCTGGAGATCGCTGGACCAAGTCTAGGGCCGGGGCGGACTGGGTATGAGGCCCAGCCCGTGACCCAGAGGCTGGATGCGAGCAAAGTGGCCCATGGGCCTGTGCATGAATTGGTGTTGGACTCTGTGTCCACCCATGCACGTAAGGCAAGTGCATCCGCCGTCGTGGAAGGGGTCTGCCTCCGCCGTCGCAAAAGCCGCCGCCCCCTCATAAGCCGCCGCCTCCAGCGCCGAGGCCTGCCCCACCGCCGCTGGCCAGGGCCGCACCTCCGCCTAAGGCCGCGCCGCCCATGGCCAAGGCTGCGCCGTCCAAGGCAGCGCCCCCAGCTCCTAGGGCTGGACCGACCCAGTCCGGGCCCCATCAGCACCGCACGCCCACGCATGCACAGAACATGCAGCAGCAGCAGCAGCAAGTGCAGCAGCAGTACGTGCCGCGGGATGGTCGGCTCAGGGCGTCGGATTCTCACGCCGGAGGTCGCGGTACTAACGCGGCCAGAGATGCTAGTGGCGGATATGCTGACCAGGACCCTCCGCGTGGGTGTTGGGGCGATGATGGATATGACGTCTACGGGGAAGGCCAACATCGTGGTTCCTCGTCGACGGGAGGCGGGCGTGGGTACGCTTGGCAGAGTGATGGCACCGCTGAAAAACCGTTCTACGGTCCCCCTGGAGGATTTGTTGAGGGGGTTTCTGGCCCTGACTATCGGCAGAGAGGTGGCTACAGAGGTCATCGTTGTGGTCGCGGTGGTCGGAACCGGTACCGCCCACCTCCGCTGCCTGTCATTGTCGAGCCGACGGCATCCTCGGAGGTGATTGTTTCTGGCCGGACGCCGGATTTGTCCGGTCAGGTTTTGGACGCGGTGACGGCATTGGCTACCGCTGACATACCTGTGACTGAGCCGCCGCCTGCCGTTACCACTGATGCTACTGATAAGTCTGAGGCGGACAGAGCTTCGAGGTGGGCTCGAAAGAAGGAACAGATGCTATGCTACCGTTGTGGAGAGAGAGACCATTTCATTGCTGAGTGCACGGCTGAGTTATGTGATACATGTCTCAAGCCAGCACATGACACGGGGGAGTGCCCCGTTTTACGTGATCAGATGCCGAATATTACTATCTATGGTGTTCATTGTGCTGAGCTGATGTTCTTTGAGTCTCCTAGTGCGAGGGAGATTCCCGAGGAGCCTCAGAGCACAACCACGGGGATTGTAAAGGTCATGAAGGCTAATGTGTCTGAGGCGCAGATTATTCACAGGCTCAGTGAGTTAGTTCCGGGTGATTTTCCATGGGAGCTCTCTCCTCTCGAGGCCAACTCATACAAGGTCGATTTCCCTACAACTGAGGACTTGGAGCGTCTTCTGAGTTTTGGGCTGTGTAAGGTTCCTGGTACGCAGTGCATCCTTGAGTTCCATGAGTGGAAAAGAGTTGAGCCGCAGGGCACGCCTCTTACTCAGGTTTGGTTGTGATTCTCCGGTGCTCCATCCAAGCCGCTTCAGGATGCACGGGTGGTAGCTAGGCTGGGAATTCTCGTTGGGAAAACGAAGAAAGTGGACATGGCCTTTACCCGAGCTAACGGGGTGGCCCGACTGTTGGTGAGTGTCCTCAATATCGAGTTTGTACCTGACGTGGTCAAGTGGACTTATAGGGGCCAGGTATTTAAACTTGAGATAGAGTTTGAGGATACAGATCTTTTTGCTGAGGCTGTGGCTAGGACAGATGTGGACATGCATGACAGGAATGATGGATCAGATCACACGGCAGCGCGAGGGGAGGATGTTGTGCATGAGTCGTGCAACGGTCCCAGTGCTACACCACAGACGTCCGGGACAGGGGTTGCTCCTTCAGGTACGGTGCCGATGAACACTCTGCGGTTCGGTTCTTTTGAGCCAGCTTCTGCCCCTCCTCGGCTTTGGAGCAACCGAGTGGAGTCTGAGAGCGTGCTAGAGTGCACGCTCCCTCTATTGGATCTTGTTGTGGCTGATGGATCTGTCGATGGGAGCTTCGAGACGGATGCGCCTCTGATGATTTCGGTGGAGGGGGGGAGGAGGATCGTGGGCACGTGGCCCCTTCCTCCCCTTCGCCGTTGGCGTCAATTGAGGGGGGGGGGGAGGATGGTGGGCAGGTCGTTCCCCATCTCATGCTGATGCCTTACCAGAGTTGAGGACTGCGCTGGAGGTGTCTATGGTGACGAGCGGCGGCACACCAGCTTTGAGAGGGGGGCCTAGGAAGGAGGTCGCGGCCCTCTCCTCTCCTGCTGTGTTTGGGCGCGGGTCGCGGCAGGAGGCCCCGGCCCCTTTCTCTCCTGGGCGAGGGGCGGTCGCGCCCTCTCGGGAGCGTGGGCAGGCGTCCCTGAGCTCTCCTTGTCCGAGGTCGCCGGTGCCGGCGCCTGCGGAGCCTGGCGCCCCTCTGGGTGATTTGACCTAGCCGCGCGTTGGGGGTGGGACTGGAGGCCTCGTCCCTAACGGGGCCACTCGGGAGGAGGTCATTGCGTTTGGAGGCATTTCCGGATCCTATGTCTGAGGGGAGGCGGATGAGCTCCCGTCTCCAGGACCAGTAGGATGTTGATGACATGCAGCTGAGGTGCGCCAAGCGGGCGGCCAAGCTTCGTGATATCGAGATCACTACTGGTATGTCGGTCAACACGTCCAATTCCATTTTGCATTTCTCTAATAATGAAATTATTTATAATGCAAATCAGTTAGGAGTTTCACTAGGTAGCAATGATAGTGAAATTTTGAACTCTGTTAATGACCTCCTGGATTTGGAAGCGGAACGTGCTTTAGAAACGATTCGAAATTTAGCAGCGGTAAAACCCATGAATGATGCAGATATTGATGCGTTGGGTGTCAGAGTGCTCGATAATTTTTGTGCGGATCTTGCACCATCTATTCCCGAGTCTGAGGAAGACGATGCCTCTTTAGAAGATTCTGTAGTTCGATCCACTGAGCCTGGTTATGAGGACCGGGTGGAGGACCATAGCAAATCCAAACGCAAGTGGAAGCGGAAGGTTTATCCTGCTTCAACGGTATGTAGGAGTGCTAGGATTCGTACTACAAAAAAAATTCATGATGAAAGATGAAAGGAATCTTTTGGAATAGCAGAGGTCTGAAAGACTTGGCTAAAAGAAGGTTTCTTGCAGATGCGTCTATCGAGCATAGATTAGATTTTATTGCTCAATCGGAAACTGGTAGAGATAATTTTGCGCCCCAGTTTCTCAGTACTTTATCGGGTGGTGTAAATTTCGATTGGAATTGCCTGCCTCCGTGAGGAAGATTGGGTGCGATCTTACTTGGAGTGAGATGCGATTCGCTGGAAGTCCGAAGTGTTGTGATGGGTGACTTCGCGGTTAAGTTTCGGGTTAGGTCCAAAGCAGATGGGTTTAACTGGGCTCTGGTGGCGGTTTATGGTGCCGGGCAACCCGAGCTTAAACCCGAGTTTTTGGCGGATCTTGTTTGAATTTGCGGTTCTGAACAGCTCCCAATTTTAGTTGGGGTGACTTTAATATCATCAGGAGGAGAGAGGAAAAGAATAATGATAATTTTGACGGAAGATGGCCATTTATGTTTAATACCATTATTGAAAGCTTGGATCTGAGAGAGATAGAGCTTTCCGGTAGAAAATTTACTTGGGCTAATGCGTTGCCAAACCCGATGTTTGAGAAGCTGGATTGAGTCCTAGCGGAATGGGAACAGAAATCCCTTTGGTAACAGTCCAGGCTCTCTCACGCGGCATCTCTGATCACACGCCTTTATTCGTGGACTCTGGTGAGCCCAACCACGTGGGAAACAAAAACTCCTTTTCATTCGAGCTGGCATGGTTTGAACGTGAAGGCTTCTTGGATCTGATAGCCAGGGAATGGGCTAAGGATGCAGGAGGTAGGACTTCCGTTGAGCGCTGGCAGAATAAGATTAGGCATTTGAGAAGTTTCTTATGTGGGTGGACTAAGCACATTAGTGGGATTTATAAGGTCGAAAAGAAAGACTCCTTACACTTATTCAGTCCCTAGATTTAAAAGTCGAATCCATAATTTTGCAAGCCACGGAGCTTCATGCTAAGCTAGAAGCAGAGATGAGGTTGAAAGAGCTTCTCCGTGAAGAGGAATTAAAGTGGGCGTTGCGGGCTAAGGTCCGCAAAGTTGTCCAGGGGGACACGAACACTCAATTCTTTCACTTGATCACTAATGGCAAGCACAGAAAGAAGAGAATCTTTCAGCTTGAACAAGATGAAGGAATTATTTTAGGTCAGGATAACCTAAAAGTATACATTACCGAGTTCTATAAGGAGTTGTTTGGTCCTCCGGAGGATAATTGTGTGTTCTTGGATGAGTCCAGTATTGAGGATGTGCCTCAACTCACTGCTGATGATAATGATATTTTGGTGGCCCCGTTCATGGAGGAACAGGTGTTTGAAGCTATTGCGCAGATGAAAAACAATAAGGCTCCAGGGCCGGATGGATTTCCGGCGGTGTTCTATAAAAAGTGTTGGCATATTATAAAGGGGACTTGTTACCAATGTTCCATGATCTATTCTCTGGACAACTTCAGTTGTTTCACTTAAATTTTGGAACAATAACATTGTTTCCTGAGAAAATGGAGGCTGTGAGAATTGAACAGTTCAGGCCGATCTGCCTTCTCAATGTGAGTTTCAAAATTTTCACCAAGGTCGGGACTAATAGGCTCACACAGATTGAGCATTCTATGGTTCAGCAGTCCCAAACTGCTTTCATGCCGGACAGAAACATCCTAAAAGGGGTGGTGGTCCTTCATGAAACGCTCCACGAAATTCACTCAAAAAAATTAGATGGAGTTGTTTTTAAGGTGGATTTCGAGAAAGCGTACGATAAAGTCAAGTGGCCATTCCTTCAACAGGCCTTGGGTATGAAAGGTTTTGATAAAGCCTGGCGACGCCAGGTAGAATCATTCACGCAAAAAGGGAGTGTTGGAATTAAAGTGAATGACGACATATGTCATTATTTCCAGACACATAAGGGCCTGAGACAAGGGGATCCGATGTCTCCTATCTTGTTCAACATTGTAGCTGATATGTTGGCAATTATGATAGGAAGGGCTAAGAAGGCTGGACAGGTGGGAGGCTTGGTACCTCATCTAGTTGATGGAGGTGTGTCTATCCTACAGTACGCCGATGATACGATCATCTTCATGGAGCATGACTTGGCCAAAGCGAGAAACATGAAGCTGGTGTTATGCTTATTTGAACAATTGTCTGGGTTAAAGATTAACTTTCACAAAAGCGAATTGTTCTGCTTTGGTAGAGCCAATGACGAACAAGAGGCATATAGGCAATTGTTTGGATGCGAATTGGGAACTTTACCTTTCACATACTTAGGTATCCCAATTCACCATCGCAAGCTGACAAACGGAGAATGAAAGTGCGTTGAGGACCGATTTAAAAAGAAACTGAGTTGCTGGAAGGGCAAGCTCATGTCATACGGGGGCTGATTAATTCTGATTAACTCGGTTCTCACGAGTATGCCTATGTTTCTTTTGTTGTTCTTCGAAGTCCCAGTTGGAGTTAGGAAAAGACTGGACATCTATCGATCACGTTTCTTCTGGCAGAGCGATGAACTCAAAAGAAAATACCGACTAGCCAAATGGGATATCATCTGTTGACCGGAAGACCAAGGGGGTCTTGGTATTGAGAATCTTGAGGTCAAGAACAGATGTCTTCTCAGCAAGTGGTTGTGGAAGTTATCGGTAGAGACTGATGCCACTTGGGCGCAGCTCCTTCGTAGCAAGTATCTTCATTCCAAAACTTTGTCCCAGGTGACAGCAAGGCCGTCTGACTCGTCCTTTTGGAAAGGGCTTATGAAAGTCAAAGTAACCTTATTTAATAGGACAAAGTTTATTATTGGCAATGGCGCTAGAACGCGATTTTGGGAGGATACTTGGCTCGGAGAGACCCCCCTTGCCATTCAATACCCGTCGCTATATCGTATTGTTCAACAACGTGAGGTATTCGTTGCAATGGTACTTCAATCCACTCCACTTAATATGCAGTTCAGCAGGACGCTAATTGGCAACCGTTGGGAAGAATGGCTCCATCTAGTAGGTAGACTGATGGAGGTTCAACTATCTCAATGGCCCGACGCATTACGCTGGAAACTTACTAGGTCTGGAGAGTTTACTGTTAAATCAAGGTACGTTGATGTTATCAATTCAAGCTCGATTCCTAGTTCCAAACATGTTTGGGCTGTCAAAGTTCCGTTAAAAATCAAAGTGTTTATGTGGTTTATCCATAAATAAGTAATTTTAACCAAGGATAATTTGGCAAAGCGTAATTGGACAGGACCTACTAGGTGTAGTTTCTGTGATCAGGATGAGACTATCAAACACCTTTTTCTTGATTGCCCGTTAGCCAAAGTTCTTTGGCCGACAGTTCATATTGCTTTTAACATTACTCCACCGTGGTCTGTCAACATGTTATTTGGAACGTGGCTTAACGGGATAGGGCCCGAAACAGCGAGGCACATTCGCGTAGGAGTATGTGCTTTACTGTGGGCAGTCTGAAACTGCAGAAATGACTTGGTTTTTAACAGAACAACAAATATTCATTTTTTACAGGTTATTTTTTGAGCCACTGCGTTGATCCGTATGTGGTTGCTACTTACTCCGACGGAGGCCAGTGAGCGTTTGGTTACTGGATCTATCTGCTGGGAGATGGTAGCACGGGATATCTTCAAACGGTTTGGATGTCGGTCATGTAATAGGATAGGCAATTAGTTTACATATCTTTCTTATGTCAGCCGGTTGTGGCTTTTTCTGGCGAGTTTGTTTTCGCCCTTCTAGCTCTTTGTGAGCTCTCCTTTATTTTTCATTTTGAGACTTGAAGACCTTGTTGAACCTATTTATTTGTTTAATAAGTTGGCAGTATGCATCATTTTGATGCAGAGGCCGGGGAGTCCCCTCTTTTCGAAAAAAAGCATCAGTCATGTGCTCTTCCGCATCTCCAGGTCATTGGGAAGATAGATTATGTCCACTTCATCGGTCGACAATCGACGAGTACTAAAAACACAAAGAGCAGACAATTGATAGCTATGTGCTTCGATTTAAGAGCCACCAGCTCACCACCAAGAAACAGGACAAACGGAGGAGACTTTAGTCAGCATACCGTTCACTACGTCTTCAACAAATGGAGGAGGCTTGGCTGCATTTCTTACAGGTTTTGTATACTTAAGGGTGTACCTGAATAGTAGTAGAGCACACAACTAGCTCCAGCCATACCTTGTGTAGTTCCTAAGCAGAGAGTGCAATGGAGAGGGCTGACCCGATATTGGTGATGGCGTCGAGCACAGGCGTCGTAGCTAATAGCTCGTCAAATACTCTGGTTGTTGGTCTTTGGGATGCCCAGCAGTTGGGGGTGATGTCTTCCAGTAATGTCTCCCCTGCTGCCACTGGCGGGGACACAAAGCCGGCGACCATAAATCCCCTGCTGCTGGCATCGGCGAGTGTTGGCTCCTGGATGGCACTGAATTATCTTCTCAGCAAGGAAGACAAACAAGCACCACCAATGGTCCAGCCTACTCAGGTATTTCTTGATTTGCTCGTGGGATATCCTACCAGCAATAGCACCAAGGGAAGATTGATGGTGCAACAAGCTTCTGAAGATGTAGAAAATGTGGTTGATCAGCCTGCTTCACCCACGGCTGGTCTACTTCTCAACGGCGTCACTGCCGAGGGGGACACCGCACTGCATGTGGTTGCCAGCCATGGGGACGGCAAGGAATTCTTGAAGTGTGCAATCATCATCTTCAAAAGGGACCAAGACCTCCTGTTTGTAGTGAATAATAAGGGTGACACTCCCTTGCACTGTGCCGCCAGAGCCGGTAAGCTCCAAATGCTCTCTATTCTTGTTGGACTTGCTTAAAGTTGCAACAGGTTCCACGAGTTCCTGAGAAAGGAGAATGTGCTTAAGGAGACAGCCTTGCATGATGCTGTCCGTATTGGAAATCAGGATATTTGTCTGTTGAAGGCTGATCCTGACTTGGCCAATTATCCTAAAGAAGGCACTTCCCCATTGTACCTAGCAATTTCACTTCAAAGATATAGTATCGCACGGACCCTACATGACAAGAGCAATGGAAATCTCTCATACAGTGGACCCCATGGCCAAAATGCGCTACATGCTGCGACTTTTGGAACCATAGGTATTAATTAATTTTATTTTGGAAGTTAGGTATTTCAAATTACCAATTGAGTTTATATGCATAAATTATTTCAAACTTCGCATATATTTTTGTTGTATGCGCATATGTTTAATAGATGATGGGAGGGATCATTCAAGACTTCCTGACACTTTTGCTGTTAAGGTAGAATATAAGCAAGATCAAAACGGTCCAGTTGGTTCCGGTAGTCTATGGGGAAATATGACCGTATACCCCCCGATTAAGTTATACGTTCACATTTTTATTAAGCACTCCTCCTACCCAAAAAGTGAATGTCTTGATGTTCCGTGTTAATGGAACTAGATGATACCCCGCACGTTGTTCGATAATGTCGTGAAAAGAAGTGCATAACTAGGTGTTATGTAAACAATGATAAACTAATGAAAATAAAATGTAAGAGTATTCTTGAATTACACTTTAAAACATTAAAAAATTATGAAGCTTAAACCAAAATGATGTATACATAAAAAAATAGATTAAATTAAAATAGGGTCATTTCTAAAGAAAAATGTGAAGGATCAACTATATGTGTATGCTCCAAGCGCCAAACACATATTACGTGCCCATGAGAGCACAGAACTTAATGCAAAAAATCAATGATGACTTGCATACATGTGGCAAGGAAACGTTGCATGTATATACTAATGAAAAAATCCACTAGTGCATGTTGCATGGTAGAGGATTATCATGTTTACATCGGGCGGATGCTAGTGGATAAGCTAGTAAGGTTAGATAATTAGAAGTAGTGGGGATCACAATAATCTGGCAGCTATGATTATGATAATGTGGATAAGCTAGTAAGGTTGAGAGAATTATATTTAAGAGTGGGGATCACAAAGATTAGATAAAATTAAAAGTGGATAAGCTAGATTGAACTATAATGGATAATCTGACAGCTACATTAATTATAATAATGTGGAAGCACGAATGTTGAGATAACTAGATAATACCCCGCGCGTTGCTGCGGGAATCGGTTGCCATATATTTCAGTGATTTGATTGTATGAAGTTTCCATAGTTGAATTAATAATATATGAACTAAAGCTAAAAATAAATATTGTATATTGTACGCACTCCGTCTCAAGCTAAGTGCCTCAACTTCATACGAACTTTAGTACAAAGTTGTATTAAGATTGAGACACATATTTTGGGACAAAGTTCATATAGAGTTGAGGCACTTATTTTGGGACGAAGGGAGTATTTGATTATTTTGTAGTCAGAAAATATTTTGAATATAAGTGGCATAACGTAATGGAAAACTTTTTTCATGCATTTTAAGTGGACCTTTGATGAGGGTGGCATGTGTGGTGAGGTGAAAGGTGTGCATGAGATCAACTAATAATGAAAAACTTTTTCTCATGCATGTAGTGGTGGGCCTTTGATGAGGTGGCACGTGTGCATGTTGAGATAAATAGGATAGTGGGGATCAACTTCTTATGTATATAGGATAAGAAGTAGTGAGGATCACACTCTTAGACATATAGTATATTGTCGTTACTAGTAAGATTATCTGGAAAAATTGAATTTCTCAAACTCTTTTGTTGTTGACAATCTCCTGGCTCACATGTTGTCTCACTTACCTTGGACTAATAGACAAAATGTCATATTTTCAGGGATCACAAAACATATTTTGAACTGGAATAATTAAACCCTTTAACAGTCGCTACAACGGCGGATGAAGGACTATGCCACATGTTTTTTTACTGTGCCGAAGGGAAACTTAAAAACGCGTCCGGCCTCCTCCTCCCCTTTTCTCTCTCTCATTTTCCCACCTCAGCTAGGGTTGCCGCCGCCGCCCCATCGCTCCTCGCCGTCCTGGAAGCTCAAGGCATCGTTGCCGCAGTCGGACGAGCCCCCGACGGACGCGGGGAGGAGGAGCTCGTCGGGGGCGTTCGCGCGCAAGTTGGGCGCCAGCCTGTGGGAGATACATGACGTCGTCAGGGCCGCGGGCACCGGCCACCAGATCCGCAGGCGCGCGCGGAGGGGGCCCGCCGCATCCTCCTGCCACGACGGCGATGACGACGACGTGGATCGGGTGAGAGCCCCACTACCGCCCTCTCTGTTTTTTCATTGTCAACGTCGGTTGCGGCCTGTTATTTTCTTTGCAGTCTATTCCCCCAATCTCCATCATACTCTACACTGGCATCATGTGTCATTGTCGCTGAATTTTCAGTGCATCAATATGTTAGAATTAGTTCCTAATGTGCAGCCAGTGCGGCAGATAAATTAACTTTTCTGCTGCAACAACATATCATATACTGTTGCTCCTTGAGATTTGGCTATTTCGGCGCTAGAAAATCCTTCATGCTCCTGTTACAACTTTGTTCCTGCTAGCTAGGACACGTTCTAGCTTAACAGTTGCACTGGACTAATCTTTTGGCGGGCTTGTGAGAAGTAGTTGCATTTCAGATCCTCCTTGTTTCCATTGAAAACCGATGAAAAAGGAGAGATTAAGAAAAAAATACTGCTCATATGTACATTATTTGTTCATATGGACATTCTTCTGTGCTAAAAAACATATTTTGTTGTGATTTGTCACTGCTCAAAAGAAAGACAGTAAAAATGGTCTAACTTTTTGTTCCTGCTTTTCCTTTTTTACACTCTCCCTAATTTATTTTACCTTCTACTTACAATATATAGGCTATGTCGCCACATGTGTGTTTCCTGTAATGGCTTAGATTATCTTGAAAATTTTAACTTCAAAGGGTTCCCTGACATAGCTTTATCATATTCCACATTGCTACTCCAGACAGAATACATGTCAATTTTGCTTGAAAGGTTTTGAGTTTTCACTGATGGGCATGCTGGTCCAATGGCAAAACCAGCCAGCCAGTATAGAACTCTTCTAGTCAAAGCATAGTGATCTGTTTGTATAGACTGTTTTTCTAATTAGATGTTGTGTGTGCCAGGCTTCTACATAGTCTTAGGAGTCGTTTGGTTTGCACTCTGGTATCGTTTTTGACTTTCAGTATCAGAAAGCGCTGCTTACTATATTCTCTACTGAATACGTGTTTTGTTTGGTTCGGGCGTGAGGGAATGCAGAGCAGAGAGGATTCTGGATTCTATATCTGGACGGATCAGACGTTTTCGCGGATGTGAAGCATTGTATCAAATTATTACTAGGGATCATCTGCAATCTTTGTCGGTTTTGTTTGACTACCTATCATGAATCCATTTCTTTCGTCTCATTGATTTAGCAATCAATAATTTATTCTGGAATGGCAGAAGGTACAGCTTCATATATATACCATTTCTTTCCTTTTCAAGAAAATAGGCCATAGCTTGAATGCTAGGAGAAGTAATGGACCATGGATGGAAAAGTTTGGTCAGATTCCCTCCTATACATACATGGTATAATTTAAGAATCCCCTATTCACTTGTAGTTAATTATTAATATCATTTGTATTACCTACATTGTAGCCCAAATTCATGAATCCGTTTCGCTCATTTCATCCTTTGTTCTCTTTAGCTAGCCCATCTGGATGGATCTGTGGGTGGGTGACACAGTCTGCCGCGGGAGTAGGCGTGCGACGACGTTAAGGGAGGTTCAACCGTGGATGACCTGGGATGCTACTAGACAAGCGTGCAGAAGCCATCGGGGACGCCGTTGACATGCTGCAGGATGCACCGTCGAGGTAGCCATTCAACTGCTCACGAGCCGCTAGGGATGCCACCAATTGCATATGCCTCTTCCATGGCTCCATCCGTTACGTGTTGATTTTCATGCCGCTGCTTCTCTTCCTTTGCGAGCTTTGTCTTAATTTATCTTGTTGCCCCTTCTTGGGTTAGTCTTTTTGCAACCCCAACAAGGTCATGTCTGTTTTGTATACATGTACACATGATTTTTATGATTAGAAATCGAGTATTTAGTTAATTTCTAAGGCGATTGAACTATACGAGCTATTGTATTTCTTTTGCTACAATGGAACCATGTTGACCACTAGTTGAGCTATGTGCCACCATGCATGATATCATCATCTTTGTATTAGCTTTAGATCTGATCACTAATGCTTACTGACTATAGCTGTAGTTTCAGCAGTAGCATGGTAGCAGTTATCATATATTGGCTAAGTTGCACTTGTCTTGGGTACATCAAGATGAAGATCAAGAGAATTCCGATGAAAGGCATCATGTTGATTCTGATGTGAGACGCTGAAAGGTGTTCTTTTTATTTTGTTCCTTATTTGTCAGATGATTATTTATATCAATGTCATGTGTTCTGATGCATGCCATTTTCTGTTGTAGGAGGAGCAGTATTCAGGGTGCGAGAGTTAAGAGAGAATCTGCTGAAACCGAGGTGACAACAGATCAAGTGCTTTACTTCTATTTTAACTCACATTGATATTGATTCAATAGTATACATGTAAAATTAATTATTTTGGTATATAATGCATACTTGCAGACATCTAAGTAGCAATACCTTTGTTCGTACCCGTTTCCCGGTGCTGTCCGGCGGGTCACTACTTGGGCGCTCTTCAATTCCTTTGTTTTTGTTGTCTCCTACGATCTTTCGCTACACACTCCACCAGTACCACATCCCCTGCTGTAAGGTAACTAATTACTACCATCCTTGCTTGTGCTTGTGCTTGTACTAATTTTGAATTATTTCATTCCAGTTTGAGGCCGGCCGTAGCCATGATATCAACGGCATCCATCAATCCTGGATCCTTCGACATCTGGATGGACCATTGCTCCCTCATTGACTACGACGATGGGCTCATCAATATCACCTACCACAACATCGATATCAGTCTCCATGCCGTTCTGTTGTTTGTCCCTGCTACCAAGTCACTCAATGCTTGGTTTCTCTCAACAAATTTCACTCATTACATTGGATCATTGTGTGTACTGGTGAAAATAATTGTGTGTGTATGTGATTGCATTTTTTGTATGATTGATGTTATGATGGTTAATCACATTGTACACTAGGCGATCAAACTAATATACATATATCTTGCATCAATATTGTAGTTATTGATGACATAACTTGTGAGGAAAGGACATGGTAAATGAAGAGACAACATTACACAAGCTTCTATCTTTGTGAGGTCAGTAGCAATATGGTCATTTTGATGCCACAAACCAGAGGAACAAGTCCGGGTTCATCAATCATAGCTTTGAACCAAACACGAAGATGCAAAAATGGTTAGTTATATTGTAGTACTTATTCTATATCTTCGTTGATAACCCTGATATTTGCTAATAGTATCATGTTATTTCAGGACTGTAGATGGATAGACCAGAGTTGGAATTTTTGCTGTTTGTGACATAGAGAGATGGGAGGAGCTGACCTATGACTATAAATATGTTCATTCAGTTTCATGGTTACTTTATAAGTCTTTTTTTCATTATAGACAAATTTGTTTCGTCCTCCTTACTTTATTGCATTGTGTGCATAAAACTGTTGCTGCTTCTAATTGATGTCCTTGTCTACATATTTGTCCAGTTTGGAGCAGATCAAGATTATCATTGTGAAGCTTGAAACTGTAGAAAAATGGAAAACGGATTTTGGGGAGGCTACATAGTTTATACTCTCCAATATTTCTTAGCTAGATCCTCATATAACCTCGAGTTCTTTCTCTTTTCGCACTCGTAGTTCCCGGAAAAGTGAGAATAGGAACGAAATAATAATCCCCGGCAGTCATTCACGCATGTGCTCTTTCACATCTATATGCAGTACCAATTGGGAAGATAGATTATGTGTACTTTATCGATCTTCGTGCGCTAAAAGCACATGCTCGAGCAGGCCAAGAGACATCCACCAGATCACCGCCAAGAAACAAGACAAACGGAGGAGACCTTAGTCTTCAGCATACCACTAACTACGTCTTTAACTAAGGAGTAGGCATGGCTGCATTTCTTGTAGGTTTGTATACTTTTAAGGCTGAAGGGTGAACCCGAATAGAAGGTTGTGGATTTTACTGAGATATTCATCCACAATCCGGATTAGTACCGATATGAAAGAAAGACAGATAATGCACTGCTGATTAAGATTGCACCCTACATAGGTTTTTTTAAATGGTTAACAGGTAAAATAACATCATATTCAGATTCTATATATTTTTCTAACTAAAATCCATATATAACATGTTAAATTTGGAGTTACAGTTTAGAAGATATGAGTATTTTAAAAAACATTTAATATGTACTGCGGGTTTAATGTCAGAAATATGAGGGGGTTTTTCTATAAAATAGCATGACGGACTAAGAATATTTATTTCTTTTATTAGTAGGTATAGATTCTAAATGAAGCAACATACACCACTCAGGCTAAAATACATATTATGAATCGTTGTCTTTATATGGTGCTAGCAAGGCCATGTTGAGGTGGGCCAGCATACTCAAGTCAAGATTTTCGTTGAACAACGCATGAAGCTCCGGCATATCCAGAAGCTCATGCCCGCAGTAACCGCTGAGGGTGTTCACCTGCTCCACACAGTGAGGGAGCATAAAAGATGGCGGCCCATCGTTGTCACCACCGTCAAGGCCACGGTAGTCCTTCAGCAAGGCAGTGCAGACGTTCGTGATGCTTACCGTCACGTCATAGTCCAGCTTGCAGAAAGTGAGGCGGCGCGCCATCGACGTGCCGGTTTTGGCTTTGTGCAACATTTCTTGGACCTTACCATTGGCGGTGACGACACGTGCTTTGAGGATGTCTACGCCGATGAGTGCCAGGTCACGAAGGTCCTTTGCCTTCTCGCTCTGGTTGTCCGACTGGAGGGTCGAGACGCAGAATTTCTCCGTGAGGTGGATTTCTTTGTCGTAGTTGGCTGTAGCGTTCTTGCACGCTTTTGTCACGAAATCGGCTGCCTTCGGCTTGCCACCAACGTCACCACTAGTATGAGCAACAACTGACGAGGAAAAGAGCATGATGGTGATGGCAGAGAAGAAGATGGTGGTCGTTTGTGCTATTGCCATTGTTGCAAGGCCGGCTAGAGACCTTGAATTTTATTCAAAGTAGGAGTGGTGAGGATAAGTGTGTAGGCGAGGCCTAATGCTGGAATAGATGTGCGGTTTGATGGATGCCTAAGCATGTATTTATAAAGTTCATATAGTGGGGGTTCATGAATGCAGTATCCAATTTGGTTGTGCGCAGATCTGTTGACACTCACTTCGGATATCTTGTTATTAATATGTCTACTGTATAGCCATAAATGCAACACATCTTGACATGGATATCGAAATGATTATTTTCCATTCTATGCACATATGCACTGGCGGTTCAGAAATGCAGTATCTAGCTTGGCCATAGATATTCAAATTATTAGTGCTTTGCTCTGCATGAATACATATCCTCATTTTGGATATCCTTGTATTAATGCCCTCTCTATCCATAAATACGTTGATGCTCATTTTAGATGTCCTCTTATCAATGCGCATCTAACATCCATAGCTTCATGAATTTAACACCTCTTGATCATGGATATACAAATGATATACATGCAATCTGATGCGGCATCAATCTGTGCTTGGCTGGCCCAATATGCTCATGCGCTTCTGTGCTTCCTGGTGTGGAACGGAATACGTGGCTTTTTTATTTTGGTTTCTTACATCAGTTTTTGTTTCAGTTTAATTTAATATTTTATTATATTTTAACTTTTGTATTTCTTTTTTCTTTTTAATTTGTCTTTGAATATTTAAATATAACTAAAAATATTTTTTTAATAAAATAAATATAATTATGAATAGTTTTATTTTCCCCTTTTTAGTTTTTCTTTAAATAAAGTAAATATAATTATGAACATTTTCTCTTTTGTAAATAAGTATCTTTTCCTTTTTTTCATTTTTCCTCAAACTTCTGTTTTTTGTTTTCTTTTATTATTATTATTGTCAATTTTCTTCCTTTTTTCCCATAACTATTCCCTTCCTTTATATCATTTGAAAAAAAGGAGATAGCTTTTTTCACCACATTACCTCCTCATACCCGCTACACAATAATAGAAACATCCTTTCAAGTCCATAAAGGTAAATATTATGATGTCGACTTCACACAGCATGATGAAGAATAGTTAACACAAACATATAAAGAAAACCATGTATTTTGTTGGTGTTTAGTTCATTCACATACCGGGGAGGTCATCATTAACCCCGAGAACTAGGGCTATTACTCAAACATGTACAAGACAAACATGAAGAGCAGACACAAGTTATAAGCTAGCATCATGTTGTGGAAGGAGAGAGGCATGACAACGGTACTGGAGATAGCATCGGCCCTCCGACCGGTGTGGGGCGTTGGAAGAGACTCCTTCCTTCTTCCTTCTTCCTTCTTCCTTGTAGTGGCCCTTCCTCTATGGCGGTAAGGCGGACTTGTTGAAGAAATGGAGGTGTACCAGCTCGAGATGGATATGTGACGACACATGGTGAATGAGAGTTAGCGGCTAGGGTTGGAGGTATATATATAGCCAGCCTCCATGGGTCTCTTCCATGGATCCTCCTCATATCCTTTGATTCAAGGGCTGCAGAGGAGTTCCAACCTCTGATAATGCCTTCCTCGATGTCAAAGGATCGTGTGGGAATAAACAGGGATCAAATCAGTGAAGAATCATGGAAATTACTGTCAAATCCGCAACCCAGATCACCTGGTAAAAGTTCGGGACGCTCGTCCAGCGTGTTGTCTTCTCTTCTAGAACTACGTGTGGTGTTCCGTATTTTGGTCGCCATTGCCTCATACGAATTCCGGTTGGTCATTTTTTGCCTTGTCGGATTCTTATGAACAAGCCTGATAACCTCATGACACTAGATTGTCAATTTAGGCTTCTTGACCAATGTTATTTTGTCAAACTCCATGAGAGGCATGTATCTGGTGCTTGTAATTCCTCCGGTCTAGCCCCAACGTGATCCCTTTCATTGTGCTAAATCCATGTGAGTTCCAATACCCATACAAAAGCAACAAAACCAAAGAAAAACTAAAGGTTACGCAACAATCTCAACAATATGCACCAAAAATATAAATTATTCAAAATGGAAATAAAAATCGGTACATGGATATGCTATGAGGGATTTTGACACAAAAATATGGACCAAATAGGCTCTAAAACATGACACAAAATCAACTTATCAACATCCCAATCTTAAACCTTGCTCATCCTCGAGCATGAACGTTGATACACTCATTGATTTTATCCATCTAGCTTACCAATGAAGATGGTTGCCCAAAGGTGTATCCTCGTTTTATCAAGGTGTAAGCAACATAAAATGTACTCATACAAGGTAACACAAGTTGAATTACATGATGTATTATGATATCCCTTCCATTAGAGTTTCAACAACTGTTTCTATGTACCTTGTCAAAGTTAATTAAATCTAGCATGAGAGCAAATATTTGGAAGGTCCTACTTAATTGCTTGTTCATTTATCATTGTTTTTCTAGCACGAGTAGCGATAAAAAAAGTCAAGAAATAGATTCAGTGCCACCCACTAGTTTCCTCACGTCAAGGCTCTCAAGTGCTAACTTTGGTTGTAGCGCATCCATAATAGATATCTCTTAGATCTCAAGATCAAACAAAAAAGTGATAATTTGTAAACTGAGTTATTGCAGAGGAGAAGCTGAACACTCATGACCGATAGAGCGTTTTATTGTAATATTGATGAAGGCATGGAAAGATTGAACATATGAACTTCAAATAAAAAAAACTATATGTTTCTAGTAAGCGCTGAAGGATTTGCCCCCCTTCTTACTTACATACCCCATATGGCTACACAGAAAAATCGACAATGATGATACACTTTTAAAAAAAAGAGGCAAAAGCTTTTCACGTTTCATTTAATAAGAAGAATATTGTTCCTGGTTAATTGATGGGAACCGTGTGAAAATCGATACATTCAGGGCCAAGCCCACTCAAACCTCCCCGTCCTAAACAGGGACAAGCCCACACTCACTGATAATCGAGTGAACGCAACAAGAACGCTAACCACACCACCGCGCATCAAGAAACACCAAAAACAATACACTTGGAGTATAAGCACATGTTACACCTTGTATACACATGCAGAAAAAACAGCATCTGGTGGAGCTCATGTTGCAAAATAATAATAATTGAAATGATAGTTTGACCCACTCGTTGTTAAGGTTGGGATATTGCACTTGCAGAACAGAAAAACCAATGAATCAAATATGAATTACGAGGTAAGAGCAAGTGTATGTAAATTAAGACAGAAAATGATAAGAACGGGGCAGGAATTGGGGTACACTATTCTGAGACTCTAAAGGGGTGGAGCGGCTCGGATATGGGGCGTCGGCGCCGATGGCGTGCCGACAGCAGCGCGAAGGCGAGAGCTTTACGGGCCCACGAGGGCTCGGCCGGACCTGGTATGCTCCTGCTATTGCGCCGGACGGCTACAGTCGATGGCGGTGGAGGTGGGGCCCTCCCGCGTGCCGACGGTGCTGATGCCCTAGTCCCGTCTTCGATTCTTCGCCGCGCTGTCCTCACTTCGCGGTGCCGTGGTGAGACGGCGTGGGGGCCTCGTGACCGCATTGACGCATGGTGGTGGTTGGTTTGGTGGCTGGATCCGGAGCGCCAGAGGTGCGGGTTGGGATCGGGGGAAACCCCTGTCGGCACGGCCGACACCGGCGCGGTGGCGCCTGTGGGTGCCACCTGACCTTCCGGGAGGGCGTCGGGGGCTACCCTTCCGTTCGCCTCGTCGTGTACCGGAGGAAACCCTTGGCAGAAGCGTCGTCATCGTCGCGATCCTTCTTGGAGGTGTTGATAGGTGTCGGCGCTTCGGAGTCTTGGAGCCTAGTGGAAGATCCCGGTGGACGCAGCGATCGCGAGGCTTCTTCGTTTTTGTTGATCCGCCGTTGTCGGCATTTGTTTCTTTTGCTCTTTCTCTGTCATTTCTTTTGGGCATGACTGTGCTGCTTCCACCCCAGCACCTATCTCTGTATGGTTCGGTTGGTTGCTTTGTATACAAAGCGGGGGGAAACCCTTTTTCGGTATTCTGAGACTCTAAAGGGGTGGTGCAGAATAGCCCAGCCTATGTATCTATAGTCAAAACACATGGTTCAGATCATGTAATTTGTTCAGGAGTGAGGTCTGACAATAGAGAAACTCTATCCGGCATGTTTCAGTCAAGCACAAGCAACTTGCTGAAGAAATGCAGACTCCAGTCAAGCGTATTATATTGACGATTGGATACTCACACTGAGAGGGTAAATGCAACAGCACGCCCTTGACCACTTAAAGAGGAGCAGCTCTGCCCTGCACTCTACTAAGCACACCACACTCTGAATGACAAGAGGGTCTTCTTCAACCTCCGCGGGAGTACATCTGAGAGGAAAGTCTTTGAACATCTAAGTGCCATCTCAACGTGCAATGTTCATGCCTAAAAGAATGGGTGTGCCCTGCTCAACGTCTAAGTTTGCTTGGTTCGGTGAACGTCTGCAACGCCATGGTGTAAAAGAAAGAATGTTGAGTATTGCTGCATTGAATGACTTGGCTTGGAACCAAATAGCAGGTTGGTTTCTAGTCACCGTGCATATTGGTGGACGTGAACAAGATTTGGATTCATTCCTGGATGTTTGAAGGAAAAATAAATCACTTGTACGTGCAAAATGTTGCCATCTCAAGTTCAGATCATGAGTATTTTGAGTAGAGTTGAGAAAAAAAAGTGTTGCTGGACCGCACAAATACTGAATGCAATCCTCCCACGCACATGGTGAAAATATCCGTCAGCATGCACATATGCAAATATAGGAACCATCACAAGTTCAGTTGTAAAAACAAAAAGTGCCATCTCTACACAGACTGTATATTATTATCAGCAAAGCGTTTAAAACTGAAAGAAATATGAGGGCGTGACTACAGGTAATTCGACTGCTTTTGAATTATTAGGGCCAGTCGATCGTTTTGCGACGCCGGATGCAAATCCAACGGCGTGCGGCCCTTCTACTTCTTCCGGTTCATCTCTTTCCCAGGCAGCCGCACAGACCGCCGGCCGAACCGCCTGCCACCACCACCCGCGGCCTGCGGCACTCTCCGCGCAGCCTCGCCCTCCCTGGAATCCCACCGCCTCGCCACCCCAGACCCACAGATATTCCTTAGCGAACTTGCAGCAGCGCCGTGCACCCCCCCCCCCCCCCCCCCCAATCAACGATAGATGATGGGGTAGCTTGTCGGGAAGCTTCTTCCTCCCCTCCGGCACTTTCTCCCTTCAATCCATCCGTCCCAAAATAAGCAAAGTTAGTACAAACTCGAGTCAATTATTTTGGGATGAAGGGAGTACTATTTACTACAAATCAGAATGTTCGGGCATTTTCTTGCAGATACAAGGATGCTAGCTACTTCATGGGGGCTAACAAACTGCTTGCAAAATTCAACTCCTCACCGGAACCTGCATCCATTCATCTTTGGTAGCGGTAACTTTCTGATAAGCTTCAGGCCTGTCTTTTATGTTCCACGAAATAATTGAGTGCTGCCGTCCCCTTGGACGACCTTGCGGACTTATGCTCTGAGCGCCCACTTCAATTCTTCCTCTCGAAGCAATTCTTTCAGTCTTAGTTCCGCCTCCACTTTAGTTTCTAGTTCCCTGGTATCTAAAATGGATTACATCTTTTACATCTAAGGTACTAATAAGGTTAAGGTGCCTTTCCTTTTCAACCTTATAAACACCACTCAGATGTTTTGCCCAACCATGTACGAACTGTCGTAAGTGCCTAATCTTATTCTGCCATCTTTCTACGCTCAATCTCGTGTGCTATCAGATCCTAGTAACCTTCTCTCTCAAACCATGCTAATTCAAAAGAGAAGATATTTTTATTTTCCACATGAGTTGCGTCCCCAGAGTCAACATGTAGTGGGGTATGGTCAGATATCCCTCACGACAACGCATGGACCGTCACCAAGGGGAACTTCTGCTCCCATTCCACGCTGGTGAGAACACGATCCAACTTCTCGTATGTTGGATTTGGCAAAGTATTGGCCCAAGTGAATTTTCTACCAGAAAGCTCGATCTCCCTGAGATCCAGGCTTTCAATAATTGTGTTAAACATAAACGACCATCTGTCGTCAAAGTTATCATTGTTCTTTTCTTCCCGTCGTCGTATATGTTGGGGAACGTAGCATGCAATTTAAAAAAAATCCTACAGTCACGCAAGATCTATCTAGGAGATGCATAGCAACGAGGGGGAGAGCATCTTCATACCCTTGAAGATCGCAAAGAGGAAGCGTTTATCAACACGGTTGATGTAGTCGTACACCTTCACGATTCGTCCCGATCAAGTACCGAACGTACGGCACCTCCATGTTCACCACACATTCAGCTCGATGACGTCCTCACCTTCTTGATCCAGCAAGACGGTCGAAGTAGTAGATGAGTTTCGGCAGCACAACGACGTTGTGACGGTGTTAGTGAAGAACAATCTCTGCAGGGCTTCGCCTAAGCACTATGGAAACAATGACGGAGGATAAACTAGAGGAGACAGGGTTGCCGACAAACGGCTTGGTGAATCTTGATATGTTCTAGGTGCTAGCCCTACCCCTCTATTTATATGTTAAGCCCTGGGGTACAAACTTGGAGTAAAAGCCTACTCAAAGTTGGTTTTGCCCGAAAGGCAAGAGTCTTACTCGGACTCCAGGGCAAGACGCCAGGGTTCCCGGCGTCTACCCCCTAGATGCCAGGGTTCCTGGCGTCTAGCCTCTGGTCTCCGAAAAACTCCCTTTTGCACTTTCCAAAAGCCTCATGGGCTTTCCCCTTTGGCCCAAATAAAGTGTTCTCGTACCCAAACATTTCGGGAAACATCCGAAACCCCTTCCGGTGAACTCCGGAACCCTTCCGGAGACCAAACACTATTATCCCATATATCAATCTTTGCATCCGGACCATTCCGGTGCTCCTCGTCATGATCATGATCACATACGGGACTCCGGACAACATTCGGTTAGCAACATACATAACTCATATAGTACTATATCGTCAATGAACGTTAAGCGTGCGGACCCTATGGGTTCAAGAACTATGTAGGCATGACCGAGACACTTCTTCGGTCAATAACCAATAGCGGAACCTGGATGCCCATATTGGCTCCTACATATTCTACGAAAATCTTTATCGGTCGAACCTTATGACAACATACGTAATTCCCTATCTCCATTGGCATGTTACTTGCCCGAGATTCGATCGTTGGTATCGATGTCGGCCACTAGTAGATAAACCACCATTAGTCCCGGTTGGTAAGGGCCTTTTGTCCCGGTTTCTGAACCGGGACAAAAGGGTCGTTACTAATGCCCTAACCCTTTAGTCCCGGTTCAGTCCAGAACCAGGACAGATGGGCCTCCACGTGGCCAGTGCGCCGAGCCCAGGCAGGAGGGCCTTTGGTCCCGGTTGGTGGCACCAACCGGGACTAATAGGCATCCACGCGTCAGCATTTCAGGGGCTGGGTTTTTTTTGAAGGGGGGCGGGGTTGGGGGTTTTGGGGGATTAATTTAGGTGTTTTATATATTGTGTTAGCTACCTAATTAATAGAGAGAAGTGTCATCTCTTATGTCCGTGCTTGGTTGACGCTACGTACTATACATACGTATAGAGAGGACTAGACACGCTAGCTAGCTAGTAAGCAAACGAAGGAAACAGAACATCGTCATGAACATATATGCATACAGAGAGAAGTGATATCGACCACCTCTCCTTCTCCGAGAGATTGGTGGAACAACAAGTTCTCATATATCTATCCGACACTACCGGCTACATATATACAATAATTATCTCCTACAATATAATCTCCTAATTATATACGAAGTCAAGCTCCACATGGTATTCTCCGTCTTCAGCGATCACGTGGTCAAGGAAGAATGCCGCCAATTCCTCTTGAATTGCTCGGATACGATCTGGTGGTTGGAGTTCATCCCACACCCGAAAGATCTAATTTGAATAGATGAAACTCAACACAAATGATGGTAATAAAATAAAATTGTGAATATTATTGCTTATGCACTTCATATTATTCTTCAGTGTACCCCCGTTCACAGGTCGTGTAGCGGATGGACTCGCAAATGTAGTATCCACAGAAATCATTCCCTTGATCCTGCCACAACCACTTTACAAGAAATAAAGGTCAATCAAACTGATAAGCAAGCATGCCAAATGGTATTGATGAAACTAGCGCTTGAATCACTAGGAGACGCGCGGAACATGCTTCTATAGTACTTGCTTTCGAGTATCTAAATTGCAGCTTCTTCGGCAGTCCCGGAGCTTTTTTGGTGAATTTTCTTCAAACCCTGCCAGACAAAGAAAACAATTACTTGATATTAGGAAATGAACAAAGTTGCTGATATGGTGGATAATGATCGATTTAACTTACTTCTCGAGGATTTGAGTCATGTCCGCATACTCCTGGGGATCTTTTCGTCTCGAGTCTAAGACAGTTACTACTCCCTGCTCAAGCTTAATCTCTAGGAGAATATAGTGGAAACTGCGCACGCATGCATAACTCATCAATTACATTACTATAACCTGGACTAATATATAAGGGAAACCGAATATGCACAAGACAGTAACACTCACTTGAAGTTGTAAGGAAAGAGTATTATATCTTTGTTTTCATTTATTACCAACGATCGTAGCAAGTTGGCCTCGGTATCTTCGGCATGATATTCAACCTCAGTTGCATCTATGAGATTTGTGTTAATGAACCCAATATCACCGACTTGTTTTTTCTTCAATTCGGCGATCTTCAATCTGCATAATATAGTGAGGATAATTATAAATACATGCAATGAAAGAGCTGACCTATATAGAGACACTTAATGACAGAAGTAGTAGTACTTACAGACAGTAGCAGGTGCCGTTGCTTTATCGAGGGCCCTTTGATTGAAAAACTGGCAGAACTCCTCAAATGGAACATTCAACAGTTCAATTCCAACGAGGTCATGCTCCTCTCTAACTCTCAGCGTCAAAGTATTCGTCCCCCTAGACTCTCTGCAGGTTTTCATGTACCAATCATGCAATCTTCGCATCATCGTTTTTAGAGATCTTTCATCATTGACGAGAGGCTTGGTACCTCATCTAGTTGATGGAGGTGTGTCTATCCTACAGTACGCTGATGATACGATCGATCATCTTCATGGAGCATGACTTGGCCAAAGCGAGAAATATGAAGCTGGTGTTATGCTTATTTGAACAATTGTCTGGGTTAAAGATTAACTTTCACAAAAGCGAATTTTTCTGCTTTGGTAGAGCCAATGACGAACAAGAGGCATATAGGCAATTGTTTGGATGCGAATTGGGAAATTTACCTTTCAAATACTTAGGTATCCCAATTCACCATCGCAAGCTGACAAACGGAGAATGGAAGTGCGTTGAGGACCGATTTGAAAAGAAACTGAGTTGCTGGAAGGGCAAGCTCATGTCATACGGAGGCTTATTAATTCTGATTAACTCGGTTCTCACGAGTATGCCTATGTTTCTTTTGTTGTTCTTCGAAGTCCCAGTTGGAGTTAGGAAAAGACTAGACATCTATCGATCACGTTTCTTCTGGCAGAGCGATGAACTCAAAAGAAAATACCGACTAGCCAAATGGGATATCATCTGTTGACCGGAAGACCAAGGGGGTCTTGGTATTGAGAATCTTGAGGTCAAGAACAGATGTCTTCTCAGCAAGTGGTTGTGGAAGTTATCGGTAGAGACTGATGCCACTTGGGCGCAGCTCCTTCGTAGCAAGTATCTTCATTCCAAAACTTTGTCCCAGGTGACAGCAAGGCCGTCTGACTCGCCCTTTTGGAAAGGGCTTATGAAAGTCAAAGTAACCTTGTTTAATAGGACAAAGTTTATTATTGGCAATGGCGCTAGCATGCGATTTTGGGAAGATACTTGGCTCGGAGAGACCCCCCCTTGCCATTCAATACCCATCGCTATATCGTATTGTTCAACAACGTGAGGTATTCGTTGCAACGGTACTTCAATCCACTACACTTAATATGCAGTTCAGCAGGACGCTAATTGGCAACCGTTGGGAAGAATGGCTCCATCTAGTAGGTAGACTGATGGAGGTTCAACTATCTCAACGGCCCGATGCATTATGCTGGAAACTTACCAGGTCTGGAGAGTTTACTGTTAAATTAAGGTATGTTGATGTTATCAATTCAAGCTCGATTCCTAGTTCCAAACATGTTTGGGCTGTCAAAGTTCCGTTAAAAATCAAAGTGTTTATGTGGTTTGTCCATAAATAAGTAATTTTAACCAAGGATAATTTGGCAAAGCGTTATTGGACAGGACCTACTAGGTGTAGTTTCTGTGATCGGGATGAGACTATCAAACACCTTTTTCTTGATTGCCCGTTAGCCAAAGTTCTTTGGCCGACAGTTCATATTGCTTTTAACATTACTCCACCGCAGTCTGTCAACACGTTATTTGGAACGTGGCTTAACGGGATAGGGCCCGAAACAGCGAGGCACATTCGCGTAGGAGTCTGTGCTTTACTGTGGGCAGTCTGAAACTGCAGAAATGACTTGGTTTTTAACAGAACAACAAATATTCATTTTTTACAGGTTATTTTCTGAGCCACTGCGTTGATCCGTATGTGGTCACTACTTACTCCGACGGAGGCCAGTGAGCGTTTGGTTACTGGATCTATCTGCTGGGAGATGGTAGCACGGGATATGTTCAAACGGTTTGGATGTCGGTCATGTAATAGGATAGGCAATTAGTTTACATATCTTTCTTATGTCAGCCGGTTGTGGCTTTTTCTGGCGAGTTTGTTTTCGCCCTTCTAGCTCTTTGTGAGCTCTCCTTTATTTTTCATTTTGAGACTTGAAGACCTTGTTGAACCTATTTATTTGTTTAATAAGTTGGCAGTATGCATCATTTTGATGCAGAGGCCGGGGAGTCCCCCCTTTTCGAAAAAAAGCATCAGTCATGTGCTCTTCCGCATCTCCAGGTCATTGGGAAGATAGATTATGTCCACTGAAGGAAATATGCCCTAGAGGCAATAATAAAGTTATTATTTATTTCCTTATATCATGATAAATGTTTATTATTCATGCCAGAATTGTATTAACCGGAAACATAATACATGTGTGAATACATAGACCAACAGAGTGTCACTAGTATGCCTCTACTTGACTAGCTCGTTAATCAAAGATGATTATGTTTCCTAACCATGAACAAAGAGTTGTTATTTGATTAACGAGGTCACATCATTAGTAGAATGATCTGATTGACATGACCCATTCCATTAGCTTAGCACCCGATCGTTTAGTATGTTGCTATTGCTTTCTTCATGACTTATACATGTTCCTATAACTATGAGATTATGCAACTCCCGTTTACCGGAGGAACACTTTGGGTACTACCAAACGTCACAACGTAACTGGGTGATTATAAAGGAGTACTACAGGTGTCTCCAATGGTAGATGTTGGGTTGGCGTATTTCGAGATTAGGGTTTGTCACTCCGATTGTCGGAGAGGTATCTCTGGGCCCTCTCGGTAATGCACATCACATAAGCCTTGCAAGCACTGCAACTAATATGTTAGTTGTGAGATGATGTATTACAGAACGAGTAAAGAGACTTGCCGGTAACGAGATTGAACTAGGTATTGGATACCGACGATCGAATCTCGGGCAAGTAACATACCGATGACAAAGGGAACAACGTATGTTGTTATGCGGTCTGACCGATAAAGATCTTCGTAGAATATGTAGGAGCCAATATGGGCATCCAGGTCCCGCTATTGGTTATTGACCGGAGACGTGTCTCGGTCATGTCTACATTGTTCTCGAACCGTAGGGTCCGCACGCTTAACGTTACGATGACTATATGTTGCTAGTAAGCGCTGAAGGATTTGCCCCCCTTCTTACTTACATACCCCATATGGCTACACAGAAAAATCGACAATGATGATACACTTTTAAAAAAAAGAGGCAAAAGCTTTTCGCGTTTCATTTAATAAGAAGAATATTGTTCCTGGTTAATTGATGGGAACCGTGTGAAAATCGATACATTCAGGGCCAAGCCCACTCAAACCTCCCCGTCCTAAACAGGGACAAGCCCACACTCACTGATAATCGAGTGAACGCAACAAGAACGCTAACCACACCACCGCGCATCAAGAAACACCAAAAACAATACACTTGGAGTATAAGCACATGTTACACCTTGTATACACATGCAGAAAAAACAGCATCTGGTGGAGCTCATGTTGCAAAATAATAATAATTGAAATGATAGTTTGACCCACTCGTTGTTAAGGTTGGGATATTGCACTTGCAGAACAGAAAAACCAATGAATCAAATATGAATTACGAGGTAAGAGCAAGTGTATGTAAATTAAGACAGAAAATGATAAGAACGGGGCAGGAATTGGGGTAGACTATTCTGAGACTCTAAAGGGGTGGAGCGGCTCGGATATGGGGCGTCGGCGCCGATGGCGTGCCGACAGCAGCGCGAAGGCGAGAGCTTTACGGGCCCACGAGGGCTCGGCCGGACCTGGTATGCTCCTGCTATTGCGCCGGACGGCTACAGTCGATGGCGGTGGAAGTGGGGCCCTCCCGCGTGCCGACGGTGCTGATGCCCTAGTCCCGTCTTCGATTCTTCGCCGCGCTGTCCTCACTTCGCGGTGCCGTGGTGAGACGGCGTGGGGGCCTCGTGACCGCATTGACGCATGGTGGTGGTTGGTTTGGTGGCTGGATCCGGAGCGCCAGAGGTGCGGGTTGGGATCGGGGGAAACCCCTGTCGGCACGGCCGACACCGGCGCGGTGGCGCCTGTGGGTGCCACCTGACCTTCCGGGAGGGCGTCGGGGGCTACCCTTCCGTTCGCCTCGTCGTGTACCGGAGGAAACCCTTGGCAGAAGCGTCGTCATCGTCGCGATCCTTCTTGGAGGTGTTGATAGGTGTCGGCGCTTCGGAGTCTTGGAGCCTAGTGGAAGATCCCGGTGGACGCAGCGATCGCGAGGCTTCTTCGTTTTTGTTGATCCGCCGTTGTCGGCATTTGTTTCTTTTGCTCTTTCTCTGTCATTTCTTTTGGGCATGACTGTGCTGCTTCCACCCCAGCACCTATCTCTGTATGGTTCGGTTGGTTGCTTTGTATACAAAGCGGGGGGAAACCCTTTTTCGGTATTCTGAGACTCTAAAGGGGTGGTGCAGAATAGCCCAGCCTATGTATCTATAGTCAAAACACATGGTTCAGATCATGTAATTTGTTCAGGAGTGAGGTCTGACAATAGAGAAACTCTATCCGGCATGTTTCAGTCAAGCACAAGCAACTTGCTGAAGAAATGCAGACTCCAGTCAAGCGTATTATATTGACGATTGGATACTCACACTGAGAGGGTAAATGCAACAGCACGCCCTTGACCACTTAAAGAGGAGCAGCTCTGCCCTGCACTCTACTAAGCACACCACACTCTGAATGACAAGAGGGTCTTCTTCAACCTCCGCGGGAGTACATCTGAGAGGAAAGTCTTTGAACATCTAAGTGCCATCTCAACGTGCAATGTTCATGCCTAAAAGAATGGGTGTGCCCTGCTCAACGTCTAAGTTTGCTTGGTTCGGTGAACGTCTGCAACGCCATGGTGTAAAAGAAAGAATGTTGAGTATTGCTGCATTGAATGACTTGGCTTGGAACCAAATAGCAGGTTGGTTTCTAGTCACCGTGCATATTGGTGGACGTGAACAAGATTTGGATTCATTCCTGGATGTTTGAAGGAAAAATAAATCACTTGTACGTGCAAAATGTTGCCATCTCAAGTTCAGATCATGAGTATTTTGAGTAGAGTTGAGAAAAAAAAGTGTTGCTGGACCGCACAAATACTGAATGCAATCCTCCCACGCACATGGTGAAAATATCCGTCAGCATGCACATATGCAAATATAGGAACCATCACAAGTTCAGTTGTAAAAACAAAAAGTGCCATCTCTACACAGACTGTATATTATTATCAGCAAAGCGTTTAAAACTGAAAGAAATATGAGGGCGTGACTACAGGTAATTCGACTGCTTTTGAATTATTAGGGCCAGTCGATCGTTTTGCGACGCCGGATGCAAATCCAACGGCGTGCGGCCCTTCTACTTCTTCCGGTTCATCTCTTTCCCAGGCAGCCGCACAGACCGCCGGCCGAACCGCCTGCCACCACCACCCGCGGCCTGCGGCACTCTCCGCGCAGCCTCGCCCTCCCTGGAATCCCACCGCCTCGCCACCCCAGACCCACAGATATTCCTTAGCGAACTTGCAGCAGCGCCGTGCACCCCCCCCCCCCCCCCCCAATCAACGATAGATGATGGGGTAGCTTGTCGGGAAGCTTCTTCCTCCCCTCCGGCACTTTCTCCCTTCAATCCATCCGTCCCAAAATAAGCAAAGTTAGTACAAACTCGAGTCAATTATTTTGGGATGAAGGGAGTACTATTTACTACAAATCAGAATGTTCGGGCATTTTCTTGCAGATACAAGGATGCTAGCTACTTCATGGGGGCTAACAAACTGCTTGCAAAATTCAACTCCTCACCGGAACCTGCATCCATTCATCTTTGGTAGCGGTAACTTTCTGATAAGCTTCAGGCCTGTCTTTTATGTTCCACGAAATAATTGAGTGCTGCCGTCCCCTTGGACGACCTTGCGGACTTATGCTCTGAGCGCCCACTTCAATTCTTCCTCTCGAAGCAATTCTTTCAGTCTTAGTTCCGCCTCCACTTTAGTTTCTAGTTCCCTGGTATCTAAAATGGATTACATCTTTTACATCTAAGGTACTAATAAGGTTAAGGTGCCTTTCCTTTTCAACCTTATAAACACCACTCAGATGTTTTGCCCAACCATGTACGAACTGTCGTAAGTGCCTAATCTTATTCTGCCATCTTTCTACGCTCAATCTCGTGTGCTATCAGATCCTAGTAACCTTCTCTCTCAAACCATGCTAATTCAAAAGAGAAGATATTTTTATTTTCCACATGAGTTGCGTCCCCAGAGTCAACATGTAGTGGGGTATGGTCAGATATCCCTCACGACAACGCATGGACCGTCACCAAGGGGAACTTCTGCTCCCATTCCACGCTGGTGAGAACACGATCCAACTTCTCGTATGTTGGATTTGGCAAAGTATTGGCCCAAGTGAATTTTCTACCAGAAAGCTCGATCTCCCTGAGATCCAGGCTTTCAATAATTGTGTTAAACATAAACGACCATCTGTCGTCAAAGTTATCATTGTTCTTTTCTTCCCGTCGTCGTATATGTTGGGGAACGTAGCATGCAATTTAAAAAAAATCCTACAGTCACGCAAGATCTATCTAGGAGATGCATAGCAACGAGGGGGAGAGCATCTTCATACCCTTGAAGATCGCAAAGAGGAAGCGTTTATCAACACGGTTGATGTAGTCGTACACCTTCACGATTCGTCCCGATCAAGTACCGAACGTACGGCACCTCCATGTTCACCACACATTCAGCTCGATGACGTCCTCACCTTCTTGATCCAGCAAGACGGTCGAAGTAGTAGATGAGTTTCGGCAGCACGACGACGTTGTGACGGTGTTAGTGAAGAACAATCTCTGCAGGGCTTCGCCTAAGCACTATGGAAACTATGACGGAGGATAAACTAGAGGAGACAGGGTTGCCGACAAACGGCTTGGTGAATCTTGATATGTTCTAGGTGCTAGCCCTACCCCTCTATTTATATGTTAAGCCCTGGGGTACAAACTTGGAGTAAAAGCCTACTCAAAGTTGGTTTTGCCCGAAAGGCAAGAGTCTTACTCGGACTCCAGGGCAAGACGCCAGGGTTCCCGGCGTCTACCCCCTAGATACCAGGGTTCCTGGCGTCTAGCCTCTGGTCTCCGAAAAACTCCCTTTTGCACTTTCCAAAGGCCTCATGGGCTTTCCCCTTTGGCCCAAATAAAGTGTTCTCGTACCCAAACATTTCGGAAAACATCCGAAACCCCTTCCGGTGAACTCCGGAACCCTTCCGGAGACCAAACACTATTATCCCATATATCAATCTTTGCATCCGGACCATTCCGGTGCTCCTCGTCATGATCATGATCACATACGGGACTCCGGACAACATTCGGTTAGCAACATACATAACTCATATAGTACTATATCGTCAATGAACGTTAAGCGTGCGGACCCTATGGGTTCAAGAACTATGTAGGCATGACCGAGACACTTCTTCGGTCAATAACCAATAGCGGAACCTGGATGCCCATATTGGCTCCTACATATTCTACGAAGATCTTTATCGGTCGAACCTTATGACAACATACGTAATTCCCTATCTCCATTGGCATGTTACTTGCCCGAGATTCGATCGTTGGTATCGATGTCGGCCACTAGTAGATAAACCACCATTAGTCCCGGTTGGTAAGGGCCTTTTGTCCCGGTTTCTGAACCGGGACAAAAGGGTCGTTACTAATGCCCTAGCCCTTTAGTCCCGGTTCAGTCCAGAACCAGGACAGATGGGCCTCCACGTGGCCAGTGCGCCGAGCCCAGGCAGGAGGGCCTTTGGTCCCGGTTGGTGGCACCAACCGGGACTAATAGGCATCCACGCGTCAGCATTTCAGGGGCTGGGTTTTTTTTTGAAGGGGGGCGGGGTTGGGGGGTTTGGGGGATTAATTTAGGTGTTTTATATATTGTGTTAGCTACCTAATTAATAGAGAGAAGTGTCCTCTCTTATGTCCGTGCTTGGTTGACGCTACGTACTATACATACGTATAGAGAGGACTAGACACGCTAGCTAGCTAGTAAGCAAACGAAGGAAACAGAAGATCGTCATGAACATATATGCATACAGAGAGAAGTGATATCGACCACCTCTCCTTCTCCGAGAGATTGGTGGAACAACAAGTTCTCATATATCTATCCGACACTACCGGCTACATATATACAATAATTATCTCCTACAATATAATCTCCTAATTATATACGAAGTCAAGCTCCACATGGTATTCTCCGTCTTCAGCGATCACGTGGTCAAGGAAGAATGCCGCCAATTCCTCTTGAATTGCTCGGATACGATCTGGTGGTTGGAGTTCATCCCACACCCGAAAGATCTAATTTGAATAGATGAAACTCAACACAAATGATGGTAATAAAATAAAATTGTGAATATTATTGCTTATGCACTTCATATTATTCTTCAGTGTACCCCCGTTCACAGGTCGTGTAGCGGATGGACTCGCAAATGTAGTATCCACAGAAATCATTCCCTTGATCCTGCCACAACCACTTTACAAGAAATAAAAGTCAATCAAACTGATAAGCAAGCATGCCAAATGGTATTGATGAAACTAGCGCTTGAATCACTAGGAGACGCGCGGAACATGCTTCTATAGTACTTGCTTTCGAGTATCTAAATTGCAGCTTCTTCGGCAGTCCCGGAGCTTTTTTGGTGAATTTTCTTCAAACCCTGCCAGACAAAGAAAACAATTACTTGATATTAGGAAATGAACAAAGTTGCTGATATGGTGGATAATGATCGATTTAACTTACTTCTCGAGGATTTGAGTCATGTCCGCATACTCCTGGGGATCTTTTCGTCTCGAGTCTAAGACAGTTACTACTCCCTGCTCAAGCTTAATCTCTAGGAGAATATAGTGGAAACTGCGCACGCATGCATAACTCATCAATTACATTACTATAACCTGGACTAATATATAAGGGAAACCGAATATGCACAAGACAGTAACACTCACTTGAAGTTGTAAGGAAAGAGTATTATATCTTTGTTTTCATTTATTACCAACGATCGTAGCAAGTTGGCCTCGGTATCTTCGGCATGATATTCAACCTCAGTTGCATCTATGAGATTTGTGTTAATGAACCCAATATCACCGACTTGTTTTTTCTTCAATTCGGCGATCTTCAATCTGCATAATATAGTGAGGATAATTATAAATACATGCAATGAAAGAGCTGACCTATATAGAGACACTTAATGACAGAAGTAGTAGTACTTACAGACAGTAGCAGGTGCCGTTGCTTTATCGAGGGCCCTTTGATTGAAAAACTGGCAGAACTCCTCAAATGGAACATTCAACAGTTCAATTCCAACGAGGTCATGCTCCTCTCTAACTCTCAGCGTCAAAGTATTCGTCCCCCTAGACTCTCTGCAGGTTTTCATGTACCAATCATGCAATCTTCGCATCATCGTTTTTAGAGATCTTTCATCATTGACGAGAGGCTTGGTACCTCATCTAGTTGATGGAGGTGTGTCTATCCTACAGTACGCTGATGATACGATCGATCATCTTCATGGAGCATGACTTGGCCAAAGCGAGAAATATGAAGCTGGTGTTATGCTTATTTGAACAATTGTCTGGGTTAAAGATTAACTTTCACAAAAGCGAATTTTTCTGCTTTGGTAGAGCCAATGACGAACAAGAGGCATATAGGCAATTGTTTGGATGCGAATTGGGAAATTTACCTTTCAAATACTTAGGTATCCCAATTCACCATCGCAAGCTGACAAACGGAGAATGGAAGTGCGTTGAGGACCGATTTGAAAAGAAACTGAGTTGCTGGAAGGGCAAGCTCATGTCATACGGAGGCTTATTAATTCTGATTAACTCGGTTCTCACGAGTATGCCTATGTTTCTTTTGTTGTTCTTCGAAGTCCCAGTTGGAGTTAGGAAAAGACTGGACATCTATCGATCACGTTTCTTCTAGCAGAGCGATGAACTCAAAAGAAAATACCGACTAGCCAAATGGGATATCATCTGTTGACCGGAAGACCAAGGGGGTCTTGGTATTGAGAATCTTGAGGTCAAGAACAGATGTCTTCTCAGCAAGTGGTTGTGGAAGTTATCGGTAGAGACTGATGCCACTTGGGCGCAGCTCCTTCGTAGCAAGTATCTTCATTCCAAAACTTTGTCCCAGGTGACAGCAAGTCCGTCTGACTCGCCCTTTTGGAAAGGGCTTATGAAAGTCAAAGTAACCTTGTTTAATAGGACAAAGTTTATTATTGGCAATGGCGCTAGCACGCGAGTTTGGGAAGATACTTGGCTCGGAGAGACCCCCCCTTGCCATTCAATACCCATCGCTATATCGTATTGTTCAACAACGTGAGGTATTCGTTGCAACGGTACTTCAATCCACTACACTTAATATGCAGTTCAGCAGGACGCTAATTGGCAACCGTTGGGAAGAATGGCTCCATCTAGTAGGTAGACTGATGGAGGTTCAACTATCTCAACGGCCCGATGCATTATGCTGGAAACTTACCAGGTCTGGAGAGTTTACTGTTAAATTAAGGTATGTTGATGTTATCAATTCAAGCTCGATTCCTAGTTCCAAACATGTTTGGGCTGTCAAAGTTCCGTTAAAAATCAAAGTGTTTATGTGGTTTGTCCATAAATAAGTAATTTTAACCAAGGATAATTTGGCAAAGCGTTATTGGACAGGACCTACTAGGTGTAGTTTCTGTGATCGGAATGAGACTATCAAACACCTTTTTCTTGATTGCCCGTTAGCCAAAGTTCTTTGGCCGACAGTTCATATTGCTTTTAACATTACTCCACCGCAGTCTGTCAACACGTTATTTGGAACGTGGCTTAACGGGATAGGGCCCGAAACAGCGAGGCACATTCGCGTAGGAGTCTGTGCTTTACTGTGGGCAGTCTGAAACTGCAGAAATGACTTGGTTTTTAACAGAACAACAAATATTCATTTTTTACAGGTTATTTTCTGAGCCACTGCGTTGATCCGTATGTGGTCACTACTTACTCCGACGGAGGCCAGTGAGCGTTTGGTTACTGGATCTATCTGCTGGGAGATGGTAGCACGGGATATGTTCAAACGGTTTGGATGTCGGTCATGTAATAGGATAGGCAATTAGTTTACATATCTTTCTTATGTCAGCCGGTTGTGGCTTTTTCTGGCGAGTTTGTTTTCGCCCTTCTAGCTCTTTGTGAGCTCTCCTTTATTTTTCATTTTGAGACTTGAAGACCTTGTTGAACCTATTTATTTGTTTAATAAGTTGGCAGTATGCATCATTTTGATGCAGAGGCCGGGGAGTCCCCCCTTTTCGAAAAAAAGCATCAGTCATGTGCTCTTCCGCATCTCCAGGTCATTGGGAAGATAGATTATGTCCACTGAAGGAAATATGCCCTAGAGGCAATAATAAAGTTATTATTTATTTCCTTATATCATGATAAATGTTTATTATTCATGCTAGAATTGTATTAACCGGAAACATAATACATGTGTGAATACATAGACCAACAGAGTGTCACTAGTATGCCTCTACTTGACTAGCTCGTTAATCAAAGATGGTTATGTTTCCTAACCATGAACAAAGAGTTGTTATTTGATTAACGAGGTCACATCATTAGTAGAATGATCTGATTGACATGACCCATTCCATTAGCTTAGCACCCGATCGTTTAGTATGTTGCTATTGCTTTCTTCATGACTTATACATGTTCCTATAACTATGAGATTATGCAACTCCCGTTTACCGGAGGAACACTTTGGGTACTACCAAACGTCACAACGTAACTGGGTGATTATAAAGGAGTACTACAGGTGTCTCCAATGGTAGATGTTGGGTTGGCGTATTTCGAGATTAGGGTTTGTCACTCCGATTGTCGGAGAGGTATCTCTGGGCCCTCTCGGTAATGCACATCACATAAGCCTTGCAAGCACTGCAACTAATATGTTAGTTGTGAGATGATGTATTACGGAACGAGTAAAGAGACTTGCCGGTAACGAGATTGAACTAGGTATTGGATACCGACGATCGAATCTCGGGCAAGTAACATACCGATGACAAAGGGAACAACGTATGTTGTTATGCGGTCTGACCGATAAAGATCTTCGTAGAATATGTAGGAGCCAATATGGGCATCCAGGTCCCGCTATTGGTTATTGACCGGAGACGTGTCTCGGTCATGTCTACATTGTTCTCGAACCGTAGGGTCCGCACGCTTAACGTTACGATGACAGTTATTATGAGTTTATGCATTTTGATGTACCGAAGGTTGTTCGGAGTCCCGGATGAGATCACGGACATGACCAGGAGTCTCGAAATGGTCGAGACGTAAAGATTGATATATTGGAAGCCTATGTTTGGACATAGGAAGTGTTTCGGGTGAAATCGGGATTTTACCGGAATACCGGGAGGGTTACCGGAACCCCCCGGGAGACTAATGGGCCTATTGGGCCTTAGTGGAAAAAGAGAAAAGGGGCAGCCCATAGCTGGCCGGCGCCCCCCCCTTCCCCAAGTCCTAGTAGGACCGGGAGAAGGGGCCGGCCCCCCCTCTCTCTCCTTTCCCCCTGAGAGTCCTAATTGGAATAGGATTGGAGGGGGGAGTCCTACTCCCGGTAGGAGTAGGACTCCCCCTGCGCCTCCCTCTATCTGGCCGGCCGGCCCCCCCTCCTCCAACCTTTATATACGGGGGCAGGGGACACCCCAAGACACACAAGTTGATCCTTGAGATCGTTCCTTAGCCGTGTGCGGTGCCCCCTGCCACCAAGTTCCACCTCGATCATACCATTGTAGTGCTTAGGCGAAGCCCTGCGTCGGTAGTACATCAAGATCGTCACCACGCCGTCGTGCTGACGGAACTCTTCCTCGACGCTTTGCTGGATCGGAGCCCGAGGATCGTCATCGAGCTGAACGTGTGCTAAGAACTCGGAGGTGCCGGAGTAACGGTGCTTGGATCGGTCGGATCGGGAAGAAGACGTACGACTACTTCCTCTACGTTGTGTGATCGCTTCCGCAGTCGGTCTGCGTCGGTACGTAGACAACACTCTCCCCTCTCGTTGCTGTGCATCACCATGATCTTGCGTGTGCGTAGGAAAATTTTCGAAATTACTGCGTTCCCCAACAGTGGCATCCGAGCCTAGGTTTTATGGTTTGATGTTATCTGCACGAGTAGAACACAAGTGAGTTGTGGGCGATACAAGTCATACTGCCTACCAGCATGTCATACTTTGGTTCGGCGGTATTGTTGGGTGAGACGATCCGGACCAACATTACGCGTACTCTTACGCGAGACCGGTTCCCTCGACGTGCTTTGCACATAGATGGCTTGCGGAAGACTGTCTCTCCAACTTTAGTTGAACCAAGTGTGACTACGCCCGGTCCTTGAGAAGGTTAAAACGGAGTCTATTTGACGAACTATCGTTGTGGTTTTGATGCGTAGGTGAGATGAGTTCTTACTTAAGCCCGTAGCAGCCACGTAAAACTTGCAACAACAAAGTAGAGGACGTCTAACTTGTTTTTGCAGGGTATGTTGTGATGTGATATGGTCAAGGCATGATGCTGATTTTATTGTATGAGATGATCATGTTTTGTAACCGAGTTATCGGCAACTGGCAGGAGCCATATGGTTGTCGCTTTATTGTATGCAATGCAATCGCGATGTAATGCTTTACTTTATTACTAAACGGTAGTGATAGTCGTGGAAGCATAAGATTGGCGAGACGACAACGATGCTACGATGGAGATCAAGGTGTCGCGCCGGTGACGATGGTGATCATGACGGTGCTTCAGAGATGGAGATCACAAGCACAAGATGATGATGGCCATATCATATCACTTATATTGATTGCATGTGATGTTTATCCCTTTTTATGCATCTTATCTTGCTTTGATTGACGGTAGCATTATAAGATGATCTCTCACTAAAATTATCAAGAAGTGTTCTCCCTGAGTATGCACCGTTGCCAAAGTTCGTCGTGCCCAGACACCACGTGATGATCGGGTGTGATAAGCTCTACATCCAAATACAACGGGTGCAAAACAGTTGCACACGCAGAATACTCAGGTTATACTTGACGAGCCAAGCATATACAGATATGGCCTCGGAACATGGAGACCGAAAGGTCGAGCGTGAATCATATAGTAGATATGATCAACATAACGATGTTCACCATTGAAAACTACTCCATCTCACGTGATGATCGGTTATGGTTTAGTTGATTTGGATCACGTGATCACTTAGAAGATTAGAGAGATGTCTATCTAAGTGGGAGTTCCTAAGTAATTTGATTAACTGAACTTAAACTTATCATGAACTTAGTACCTGATAGTATCTTGCTTGTTTATGTTGATTGTAGATAGATGGCTCGTGCTATTGTTCCGTTGAATTTTAATGCGTTCCTTGAGAAAGCAAAGTTGAAAGATGATGGTAGCAATTACACGGACTGGGTCCGTAACCTGAGGATTATCCTCATTGTTGCACAGAAGAATTACGTCCTGGAAGCACCGCTGGGTGACAGGCCTGCTGCTGGAGCAACGCCAGATGTTATGAACGTCTGGCAGAGCAAAGCTGATGACTACTCGATAGTTCAGTGTGCCATGCTTTACGGCTTAGAATCGGGACTTCAACGACGTTTTGAACGTCATGGTGCATATGAGATGTTCCAGGAGTTGAAGTTAATATTTCAAGCAAATGCTCGAATTGAGAGATATGAAGTCTCCAATAAGTTCTATAGCTGCAAGATGGAGGAGAACAGTTCTGTCAGTGAGCATATACTCAAAATGTCTCGGTATAATAATCACTTGATTCAGATGGGAGTTAATCTTCCAGATGACTGCGTCATTGACAGAATTCTCCAATCACTGCCACCAAGCTACAAGAGCTTCGTGATGAACTATAATATGCAAGGGATGAACAAGACTATTCCCGAGCTCTTCGCAATGCTGAAAGCTGCGGAGGTAGAAATCAAGAAGGAGCATCAAGTGTTGATGGTTAGCAAAACCACTAGTTTCAAGAAAAAGGGCAAAGGGAAGAAGAAGGGAAACTTCAAGAAGAACAGCAAGCAAGTTGCTGCTCAGGAGAAGAAACCCAAGTCTGGACCTAAGCCTGAAACTGAGTGCTTCTACTGCAAGCAGACTGGTCACTGGAAGCGGAACTGCCCCAAGTATTTGGCGGATAAGAAGGATGGCAAAGTGAACAAAGGTATATGTGATATACATATTATTGATGTGTACCTTACTAGAGCTCACAGTAGCACCTGGGTATTTGATACTGGTTCTGTTGCTAATATTTGTAACTCGAAACAGGGACTACGGAATAAGCGGACGCTAGCAAAGGACGAGGTGACGATGCGCGTGGGAAACGGTTCCAAAGTCGATGTGATCGCGGTCGGCACGCTACCTCTACATCTACCTTCAGGATTAATATTAGACCTAAATAATTGTTATTTGGTGCCAGCGTTGAGCATGAACATTATATCTGGATCTTGTTTGATGCGAGACGGTTATTCATTTAAATCAGAGAATAATGGTTGTTCTATTTATATGAGTAATATCTTTTATGGTCATGCACCTTTGAAGAGTGGTCTATTCTTGTTGAATCTCGATGATAGTGATACACATATTCATAATATAGAAGCCAAAAGATGCAAAGTTAATAATGATAGTGCAACTTATTTGTGGCACTGCCGTTTAGGTCATATCGGTGTATAGCGCATGAAGAAAATCCATACTGATGGGCTTTTGGAACCACTTGATTATGAATCACTTGGTACTTGCGAACCGTGCCTCATAGGCAAGATGACTAAAACACCGTTCTCCGGTACTATGGAGAGAGCAACAGATTTATTGGAAATCATACATACCGATGTATGTGGTCCGATGAATATTGAGGCTCGTGGCGGATATCGTTATTTTCTCACCTTCACAGATGATTTAAGCAGATATGGGTATATCTACTTAATGAAACATAAGTCTGAAACATTTGAAAAGTTCAAAGAATTTCAGAGTGAGGTTGAAAATCATCGTAACAAGAAAATAAAGTTTCTGCGATCTGATCGTGGAGGAGAATATTTGAGTTACGAGTTTGGTGTACATTTGAAAAATTGTGGAATAGTTTCGCAACTCACGCCACCCGGAACACCACAGCGTAATGGTGTGTCCGAATGTCGTAATCGTACTTTACTAGATATGGTGCGATCTATGATGTCTCTTACTGATTTACCGCTATCGTTTTGGGGTTATGCTTTAGAGACGGCCGCATTCACGTTAAATAGGGCACCATCAAAATCCGTTGAGACGACACCTTATGAACTATGGTTTGGCAAGAAACCAAAGTTGTCGTTTCTTAAAGTTTGGGGCTGCGATGCTTATGTGAAAAAGCTTCAACCTGATAAGCTCGAACCCAAATCGGAGAAATGTGTCTTCATAGGATATCCAAAGGAAACTATTGGATACACCTTCTTTCACAGATCCGAAGGCAAGACTTTTGTTGCTAAATTCGGAAACTTTTTAGAGAAGGAGTTTCTCTCGAAAGAAGTGAGTGGGAGGAAAGTAGAACTTGACGAGGTAACTGTACCTGCTCCCTTATTGGAAAATAGTACATCATAGAAAATTGTTTCTGTGACACCTATACCAATCAATGAGGAAGCTAATGATGATGATCATGAAGCTTCAGGACAAGATACTACTGAACCACGTAGATCAACCAGAGTGAGATCCGCACCAGAGTGGTACGGTAATCCAGTTCTGGAAGTCATGCTACTAGATCATGATGAAACTACGAACTATGAAGAAGCGATGGTGAGCCCAGATTCCGCAAAGTGGCTTGAGGCCATGAAATCCGAGATGGGATCCATGTATGAAAACAAAGAATGGACTTTGGTTGACTTGCCCGATGATCGGCAAGCAATTGAGAATAAATGGATCTTCAAGAAAAAGACTGACGCTGACGGTAATATTACTGTCTATAAATCTTGACTTGTCGCGAAAGGTTTTCGACAAGTTCAAGGGGTTAACTACGATGAGACCTTCTCACCCGTAGCGATGCTTAAGTCCGTCAGAATTATGTTAGCAATTGCCGCATTTTATGATTATGAAATATGGCAGATGGATGTCAAAACTGCATTCCTGAATGGATTTCTGGAAGAAGAGTTGTATATGATACAACCAGAAGGTTTTGTCGATCCAAAGGGAGCTAACAAAGTATGCAAACTCCAGCGATCCATTTATGGACTGGTGCAAGCATCTCGGAGTTGGAATAAACGCTTTGATAGTGTGATCAAAGCATTTGGCTTTATACAGACTTTTGGAGAAGCCTGTATTTATAAGAAAGTGAGTGGGAGCTCTGTAGCATTTCTGATATTATATGTGGATGACATATTACTGATTGGAAATGATATAGAATTTCTGGATAGCATAAAGGGATACTTGAATAAAAGTTTTTCGATGAAAGACCTCGGGGAAGCTGCTTACATATTAGGCATAAAGATCTATAGAGATAGATCAAAACGCTTAATTGGACTTTCACAGAGCACATACCTTGACAAGATTTTGAAGAAGTTCAAAATGGATCAAGCAAAGAAAGGGTTCTTGCCTGTGTTACAAGGTGTGAAGTTGAGTCAGACTCAATGCCCGACCACTGCAGAAGATAGAGAGAAAATGAAAGATGTTCCCTATGCTTCAGCCATAGGCTCTATCATGTATGCAATGCTGTGTACCAGACCTGATGTGTGCCTTGCTATAAGTTTAGCAGGGAGGTACCAAAGTAATCCAGGAATGGATCACTGGACAGCGGTCAAGAACATCCTGAAATACCTGAAAAGGACTAAGGATATGTTTCTCGTATATGGAGGTGACAAAGAGCTCACCGTAAGAGGTTACGTTGATGCAAGCTTTGACACTGATCCGGACGATTCTAAATCGCAAACCGGATACGTGTTTACTTTAAACGGTGGAGCTGTCAGTTGGTGCAGTTCTAAACAAAGCGTCGTAGCGGGATCTACATGTGAAGCGGAGTACATAGCTGCTTCGGAAGCAGCGAATGAAGGAGTCTGGATGAAGGAGTTCATATCCGATCTAGGTGTCATACCTAGTGCATCGGGTCCAATGAAAATCTTCTGTGACAATACTGGTGCAATTGCCTTGGCAAAGGAATCCAGATTTCACAAAAGAACCAAACACATCAAGAGACGCTTCAACTCCATCCGGGATTTAGTCCAGGTGGGAGACATAGAGATTTGCAAGATACATACGGATCTGAATGTTGCAGACCCGTTGACTAAGCCTCTTCCACGAGCAAAACATGATCAGCACCAAGGCTCCATGGGTGTTAGAATCATTACTGTGTAATCTAGATTATTGACTCTAGTGCAAGTGGGAGACTGAAGGAAATATGCCCTAGAGGCAATAATAAAGTTATTATTTATTTCCTTATATCATGATAAATGTTTATTATTCATGCTAGAATTGTATTAACCGGAAACATAATACATGTGTGAATACATAGACCAACAGAGTGTCACTAGTATGCCTCTACTTGACTAGCTCGTTAATCAAAGATGGTTATGTTTCCTAACCATGAACAAAGAGTTGTTATTTGATTAACGAGGTCACATCATTAGTAGAATGATCTGATTGACATGACCCATTCCATTAGCTTAGCACCCGATCGTTTAGTATGTTGCTATTGCTTTCTTCATGACTTATACATGTTCCTATAACTATGAGATTATGCAACTCCCGTTTACCGGAGGAACACTTTGGGTACTACCAAACGTCACAACGTAACTGGGTGATTATAAAGGAGTACTACAGGTGTCTCCAATGGTAGATGTCGGGTTGGCGTATTTCGAGATTAGGGTTTGTCACTCCGATTGTCGGAGAGGTATCTCTGGGCCCTCTCGGTAATGCACATCACATAAGCCTTGCAAGCACTGCAACTAATATGTTAGTTGTGAGATGATGTATTACGGAATGAGTAAAGAGACTTGCCGGTAACGAGATTGAACTAGGTATTGGATACCGACGATCGAATCTCGGGCAAGTAACATACCGATGACAAAGGGAACAACGTATGTTGTTATGCGGTCTGACCGATAAAGATCTTCGTAGAATATGTAGGAGCCAATATGGGCATCCAGGTCCCGCTATTGGTTATTGACCGGAGACGTGTCTCGGTCATGTCTACATTGTTCTCGAACCGTAGGGTCCGCACGCTTAACGTTACGATGACAGTTATTATGAGTTTATGCATTTTGATGTACCGAAGGTTGTTCGGAGTCCCGGATGAGATCACGGACATGACCAGGAGTCTCGAAATGGTCGAGACGTAAAGATTGATATATTGGAAGCCTATGTTTGGACATAGGAAGTGTTCCGGGTGAAATCGGGATTTTACCGGAATACCGGGAGGGTTACCGGAACCCCCCGGGAGACTAATGGGCCTATTGGGCCTTAGTGGAAAAAGAGAAAAGGGGCAGCCCATAGCTGGCCGGCGCCCCCCCCTTCCCCAAGTCCTAGTAGGACTAGGAGAAGGGGCCGCCCCCCCCCCCCCCCCCTCTCTCTCCTTTCCCCCTGAGAGTCCTAATTGGAATAGGATTGGAGGGGGGAGTCCTACTCCCACCGGGAGTAGGACTCCCCCTGCGCCTCCCTCTATCTGGCTGGCCGGCCCCCCCTCCTCCAACCTTTATATACGGGGGCAGGGGACACCCCAAGACACACAAGTTGATCCTTGAGATCGTTCCTTAGCCGTGTGCGGTGCCCCCTGCCACCAAATTCCACCTCGATCATACCATTGTAGTGCTTAGGCGAAGCCCTGCGTCGGTAGTACATCAAGATCGTCACCACGCCGTCGTGCTGACGGAACTCTTCCTCGACGCTTTGCTGGATCGGAGACCGAGGATCGTCATCAAGCTGAACGTGTGCTAAGAACTCGGAGGTGCCGGAGTAACGGTGCTTGGATCGGTCGGATCGGGAAGAAGACGTACGACTACTTCCTCTACGTTGTGTTATCGCTTCCGCAGTCGGTCTGCGTCGGTACGTAGACAACACTCTCCCCTCTCGTTGCTGTGCATCACCATGATCTTGTGTGTGCGTAGGAAAATTTTCGAAATTACTGCGTTCCCCAACATCCACTTCATCGATCGACAATCGACGAGTACTAAAAACACAAAGAGCAGACAATTGATAGCTATGTGCTTCGATTTAAGAGCCACCAGCTCACCACCAAGAAACAAGACAAACGGAGGAGACTTTAGTCAGCATACCGTTCACTACGTCTTCAACTAATGGAGGAGGCTTGGCTGCATTTCTTACAGGTTTTGTATACTTAAGGGTGTACCTGAATAGTAGTAGAGCACACAACTAGCTCCAGCCATACCTTGTGTAGTTCCTAAGCAGAGAGTGCAATGGAGAGGGCTAACCCGATATTGGTGATGGCGTCGAGCACAGGCGTCGTAGCTAATAGCTCGTCAAATGCTCTGGTTGTTGGTCTTTGGGATGCCCAGCAGTTGGGGGTGATGTCTTCCAGTAATGTCTCCCCTGCTGCCACTGGCGGGGACACAAAGCCGGCGACCATAAATCCCCTGCTGCTGGCATCGGCGAGTGTTGGCTCCTGGATGGCACTGAATTATCTTCTCAGCAAGGAAGACAAACAAGCACCACCAATGGTCCAGCCTACTCAGGTATTTCTTGATTTGCTCGTGGGATATCCTACCAGCAATAGCACCAAGGGAAGATTGATGGTGCAACAAGCTTCTGAAGATGTAGAAAATGTGGTTGATCAGCCTGCTTCACCCACGGCTGGTCTACTTCTCAACGGCGTCATTGCCGAGGGGGACACCGCACTGCATGTGGTTGCCAGCCATGGGGACGACAAGGAATTCTTGAAGTGTGCAATCATCATCTTCAAAAGGGACCAAGACCTCCTGTTTGTAGTGAATAATAAGGGTGACACTCCCTTGCACTGTGCCGCCAGAGCCGGTAAGCTCCAAATGCTCTCTATTCTTGTTGGACTTGCTTAAAGTTGCAACAGGTTCCACGAGTTCCTGAGAAAGGAGAATGTGCTTAAGGAGACAGCCTTGCATGATGCTGTCCGTATTGGAAATCAGGATATTTGTCTGTTGAAGGCTGATCCTGACTTGGCCAATTATCCTAAAGAAGGCACTTCCCCATTGTACCTAGCAATTTCACTTCAAAGATATAGTATCGCTCGGACCCTACATGACAAGAGCAATGGAAATCTCTCATACAGTGGACCCCATGGCCAAAATGCGCTACATGCTGCGACTTTTGGAACCATAGGTATTAATTAATTTTATTTTGGAAGTTAGGTATTTCAAATTACCAATTGAGTTTATATGCATAAATTATTTCAAACTTCGCATATATTTTTGTTGTATGCGCATATGTTTAATAGATGATGGGAGGGATCATTCAAGACTTCCTGACACTTTTGCTGTTAAGGTAGAATATAAGCAAGATCAAAACGGTCCAGTTGGTTCCGGTAGTCTATGGGGAAATATGACCGTATACCCCCCGATTAAGTTATACGTTCACATTTTTATTAAGCACTCCTCCTACCCAAAAAGTGAATGTCTTGATGTTCCGTGTTAATGGAACTAGATGATACCCCGCACGTTGTTCGATAATGTCGTGAAAAGAAGTGCATAACTAGGTGTTATGTAAACAATGATAAACTAATGAAAATAAAATGTAAGAGTATTCTTGAATTACACTTTAAAACATTAAAAAATTATGAAGCTTAAACCAAAATGATGTATACATCAAAAAAATAGATTAAATTAAAATAGGGTCATTTCTAAAGAAAAATGTGAAGGATCAACTATATGTGTATGCTCCAAGCGCCAAACACATATTACGTGCCCATGAGAGCACAGAACTTAATGCAAAAAATCAATGATGACTTGCATACATGTGGCAAGGAAACGTTGCATGTATATACTAATGAAAAAATCCACTAGTGCATGTTGCATGGTAGAGGATTATCATGTTTACATCGGGCGGATGCTAGTGGATAAGCTAGTAAGGTTAGATAATTAGAAGTAGTGGGGATCACAATAATCTGGCAGCTATGATTATGATAATGTGGATAAGCTAGTAAGGTTGAGAGAATTATATTTAAGAGTGGGGATCACAAAGATTAGATAAAATTAAAAGTGGATAAGCTAGATTGAACTATAATGGATAATCTGACAGCTACATTAATTATAATAATGTGGAAGCACGAATGTTGAGATAACTAGATAATACCCCGCGCGTTGCTGCGGGAATCGGTTGCCATATATTTCAGTGATTTGATTGTATGAAGTTTCCATAGTTGAATTAATAATATATGAACTAAAGCTAAAAATAAATATTGTATATTGTACGCACTCCGTCTCAAGCTAAGTGCCTCAACTTCATACGAACTTTAGTACAAAGTTGTATTAAGATTGAGACACATATTTTGGGACAAAGTTCATATAGAGTTGAGGCACTTATTTTGGGACGAAGGGAGTATTTGATTATTTTGTAGTCAGAAAATATTTTGAATATAAGTGGCATAACGTAATGGAAAACTTTTTTCATGCATTTTAAGTGGACCTTTGATGAGGGTGGCATGTGTGGTGAGGTGAAAGGTGTGCATGAGATCAACTAATAATGAAAAACTTTTTCTCATGCATGTAGTGGTGGGCCTTTGATGAGGTGGCACGTGTGCATGTTGAGATAAATAGGATAGTGGGGATCAACTTCTTATGTATATAGGATAAGAAGTAGTGAGGATCACACTCTTAGACATATAGTATATTGTCGTTACTAGTAAGATTATCTGGAAAAATTGAATTTCTCAAACTCTTTTGTTGTTGACAATCTCCTGGCTCACATGTTGTCTCACTTACCTTGGACTAATAGACAAAATGTCATATTTTCAGGGATCACAAAACATATTTTGAACTGGAATAATTAAACCCTTTAACAGTCGCTACAACGGCGGATGAAGGACTATGCCACATGTTTTTTTACTGTGCCGAAGGGAAACTTAAAAACGCGTCCGGCCTCTTCCTCCCCTTTTCTCTCTCTCATTTTCCCACCTCAGCTAGGGTTGCCGCCGCCGCCCCATCGCTCCTCGCCGTCCTGGAAGCTCGAGGCATCGTTGCCGCAGTCGGACGAGCCCCCGACGGACGCGGGGAGGAGGAGCTCGTCGGGGGCGTTCGCGCGCAAGTTGGGCGCCAGCCTGTGGGAGATACATGACGTCGTCAGGGCCGCGGGCACCGGCCACCAGATCCGCAGGCGCGCGCGGAGGGGGCCCGCCGCATCCTCCTGCCACGACGGCGATGACGACGACGTGGATCGGGTGAGAGCCCCACTACCGCCCTCTCTGTTTTTTCATTGTCAACGTCGGTTGCGGCCTGTTATTTTCTTTGCAGTCTATTCCCCCAATCTCCATCATACTCTACACTGGCATCATGTGTCATTGTCGCTGAATTTTCAGTGCATCAATATGTTAGAATTAGTTCCTAATGTGCAGCCAGTGCGGCAGATAAATTAACTTTTCTGCTGCAACAACATATCATATACTGTTGCTCCTTGAGATTTGGCTATTTCGGCGCTAGAAAATCCTTCATGCTCCTGTTACAACTTTGTTCCTGCTAGCTAGGACACGTTCTAGCTTAACAGTTGCACTGGACTAATCTTTTGGCGGGCTTGTGAGAAGTAGTTGCATTTCAGATCCTCCTTGTTTCCATTGAAAACCGATGAAAAAGGAGAGATTAAGAAAAAAATACTGCTCATATGTACATTATTTGTTCATATGGACATTCTTCTGTGCTAAAAAACATATTTTGTTGTGATTTGTCACTGCTCAAAAGAAAGACAGTAAAAATGGTCTAACTTTTTGTTCCTGCTTTTCCTTTTTTACACTCTCCCTAATTTATTTTACCTTCTACTTACAATATATAGGCTATGTCGCCACATGTGTGTTTCCTGTAATGGCTTAGATTATCTTGAAAATTTTAACTTCAAAGGGTTCCCTGACATAGCTTTATCATATTCCACATTGCTACTCCAGACAGAATACATGTCAATTTTGCTTGAAAGGTTTTGAGTTTTCACTGATGGGCATGCTGGTCCAATGGCAAAACCAGCCAGCCAGTATAGAACTCTTCTAGTCAAAGCATAGTGATCTGTTTGTATAGACTGTTTTTCTAATTAGATGTTGTGTGTGCCAGGCTTCTACATAGTCTTAGGAGTCGTTTGGTTTGCACTCTGGTATCGTTTTTGACTTTCAGTATCAGAAAGCGCTGCTTACTATATTCTCTACTGAATACGTGTTTTGTTTGGTTCGGGCGTGAGGGAATGCAGAGCAGAGAGGATTCTGGATTCTATATCTGGACGGATCAGACGTTTTCGCGGATGTGAAGCATTGTATCAAATTATTACTAGGGATCATCTGCAATCTTTGTCGGTTTTGTTTGACTACCTATCATGAATCCATTTCTTTCGTCTCATTGATTTAGCAATCAATAATTTATTCTGGAATGGCAGAAGGTACAGCTTCATATATATACCATTTCTTTCCTTTTCAAGAAAATAGGCCATAGCTTGAATGCTAGGAGAAGTAATGGACCATGGATGGAAAAGTTTGGTCAGATTCCCTCCTATACATACATGGTATAATTTAAGAATCCCCTATTCACTTGTAGTTAATTATTAATATCATTTGTATTACCTACATTGTAGCCCAAATTCATGAATCCGTTTCGCTCGTTTCATCCTTTGTTCTCTTTAGCTAGCCCATCTGGATGGATCTGTGGGTGGGTGACACAGTCTGCCGCGGGAGTAGGCGTGCGACGACGTTAAGGGAGGTTCAACCGTGGATGACCTGGGATGCTACTAGACAAGCGTGCAGAAGCCATCGGGGACGCCGTTGACATGCTGCAGGATGCACCGTCGAGGTAGCCATTCAACTGCTCACGAGCCGCTAGGGATGCCACCAATTGCATATGCCTCTTCCATGGCTCCATCCGTTACGTGTTGATTTTCATGCCGCTGCTTCTCTTCCTTTGCGAGCTTTGTCTTAATTTATCTTGTTGCCCCTTCTTGGGTTAGTCTTTTTGCAACCCCAACAAGGTCATGTCTGTTTTGTATACATGTACACATGATTTTTATGATTAGAAATCGAGTATTTAGTTAATTTCTAAGGCGATTGAACTATACGAGCTATTGTATTTCTTTTGCTACAATGGAACCATGTTGACCACTAGTTGAGCTATGTGCCACCATGCATGATATCATCATCTTTGTATTAGCTTTAGATCTGATCACTAATGCTTACTGACTATAGCTGTAGTTTCAGCAGTAGCATGGTAGCAGTTATCATATATTGGCTAAGTTGCACTTGTCTTGGGTACATCAAGATGAAGATCAAGAGAATTCCGATGAAAGGCATCATGTTGATTCTGATGTGAGACGCTGAAAGGTGTTCTTTTTATTTTGTTCCTTATTTGTCAGATGATTATTTATATCAATGTCATGTGTTCTGATGCATGCCATTTTCTGTTGTAGGAGGAGCAGTATTCAGGGTGCGAGAGTTAAGAGAGAATCTGCTGAAACCGAGGTGACAACAGATCAAGTGCTTTACTTCTATTTTAACTCACATTGATATTGATTCAATAGTATACATGTAAAATTAATTATTTTGGTATATAATGCATACTTGCAGACATCTAAGTAGCAATACCTTTGTTCGTACCCGTTTCCCGGTGCTGTCCGGCGGGTCACTACTTGGGCGCTCTTCAATTCCTTTGTTTTTGTTGTCTCCTACGATCTTTCGCTACACACTCCACCAGTACCACATCCCCTGCTGTAAGGTAACTAATTACTACCATCCTTGCTTGTGCTTGTGCTTGTACTAATTTTGAATTATTTCATTCCAGTTTGAGGCCGGCCGTAGCCATGATATCAACGGCATCCATCAATCCTGGATCCTTCGACATCTGGATGGACCATTGCTCCCTCATTGACTACGACGATGGGCTCATCAATATCACCTACCACAACATCGATATCAGTCTCCATGCCGTTCTGTTGTTTGTCCCTGCTACCAAGTCACTCAATGCTTGGTTTCTCTCAACAAATTTCACTCATTACATTGGATCATTGTGTGTACTGGTGAAAATAATTGTGTGTGTATGTGATTGCATTTTTTGTATGATTGATGTTATGATGGTTAATCACATTGTACACTAGGCGATCAAACTAATATACATATATCTTGCATCAATATTGTAGTTATTGATGACATAACTTGTGAGGAAAGGACATGGTAAATGAAGAGACAACATTACACAAGCTTCTATCTTTGTGAGGTCAGTAGCAATATGGTCATTTTGATGCCACAAACCAGAGGAACAAGTCCGGGTTCATCAATCATAGCTTTGAACCAAACACGAAGATGCAAAAATGGTTAGTTATATTGTAGTACTTATTCTATATCTTCGTTGATAACCCTGATATTTGCTAATAGTATCATGTTATTTCAGGACTGTAGATGGATAGACCAGAGTTGGAATTTTTGCTGTTTGTGACATAGAGAGATGGGAGGAGCTGACCTATGACTATAAATATGTTCATTCAGTTTCATGGTTACTTTATAAGTCTTTTTTTCATTATAGACAAATTTGTTTCGTCCTCCTTACTTTATTGCATTGTGTGCATAAAACTGTTGCTGCTTCTAATTGATGTCCTTGTCTACATATTTGTCCAGTTTGGAGCAGATCAAGATTATCATTGTGAAGCTTGAAACTGTAGAAAAATGGAAAACGGATTTTGGGGAGGCTACATAGTTTATACTCTCCAATATTTCTTAGCTAGATCCTCATATAACCTCGAGTTCTTTCTCTTTTCGCACTCGTAGTTCCCGGAAAAGTGAGAATAGGAACGAAATAATAATCCCCGGCAGTCATTCACGCATGTGCTCTTTCACATCTATATGCAGTACCAATTGGGAAGATAGATTATGTGTACTTTATCGATCTTCGTGCGCTAAAAGCACATGCTCGAGCAGGCCAAGAGACATCCACCAGATCACCGCCAAGAAACAAGACAAACGGAGGAGACCTTAGTCTTCAGCATACCACTAACTACGTCTTTAACTAAGGAGTAGGCATGGCTGCATTTCTTGTAGGTTTGTATACTTTTAAGGCTGAAGGGTGAACCCGAATAGAAGGTTGTGGATTTTACTGAGATATTCATCCACAATCCGGATTAGTACCGATATGAAAGAAAGACAGATAATGCACTGCTGATTAAGATTGCACCCTACATAGGTTTTTTTAAATGGTTAACAGGTAAAATAACATCATATTCAGATTCTATATATTTTTCTAACTAAAATCCATATATAACATGTTAAATTTGGAGTTACAGTTTAGAAGATATGAGTATTTTAAAAAACATTTAATATGTACTGCGGGTTTAATGTCAGAAATATGAGGGGGTTTTTCTATAAAATAGCATGACGGACTAAGAATATTTATTTCTTTTATTAGTAGGTATAGATTCTAAATGAAGCAACATACACCACTCAGGCTAAAATACATATTATGAATCGTTGTCTTTATATGGTGCTAGCAAGGCCATGTTGAGGTGGGCCAGCATACTCAAGTCAAGATTTTCGTTGAACAACGCATGAAGCTCCGGCATATCCAGAAGCTCATGCCCGCAGTAACCGCTGAGGGTGTTCACCTGCTCCACACAGTGAGGGAGCATAAAAGATGGCGGCCCATCGTTGTCACCACCGTCAAGGCCACGGTAGTCCTTCAGCAAGGCAGTGCAGACGTTCGTGATGCTTACCGTCACGTCATAGTCCAGCTTGCAGAAAGTGAGGCGGCGCGCCATCGACGTGCCGGTTTTGGCTTTGTGCAACATTTCTTGGACCTTACCATTGGCGGTGACGACACGTGCTTTGAGGATGTCTACGCCGATGAGTGCCAGGTCACGAAGGTCCTTTGCCTTCTCGCTCTGGTTGTCCGACTGGAGGGTCGAGACGCAGAATTTCTCCGTGAGGTGGATTTCTTTGTCGTAGTTGGCTGTAGCGTTCTTGCACGCTTTTGTCACGAAATCGGCTGCCTTCGGCTTGCCACCAACGTCACCACTAGTATGAGCAACAACTGACGAGGAAAAGAGCATGATGGTGATGGCAGAGAAGAAGATGGTGGTCGTTTGTGCTATTGCCATTGTTGCAAGGCCGGCTAGAGACCTTGAATTTTATTCAAAGTAGGAGTGGTGAGGATAAGTGTGTAGGCGAGGCCTAATGCTGGAATAGATGTGCGGTTTGATGGATGCCTAAGCATGTATTTATAAAGTTCATATAGTGGGGGTTCATGAATGCAGTATCCAATTTGGTTGTGCGCAGATCTGTTGACACTCACTTCGGATATCTTGTTATTAATATGTCTACTGTATAGCCATAAATGCAACACATCTTGACATGGATATCGAAATGATTATTTTCCATTCTATGCACATATGCACTGGCGGTTCAGAAATGCAGTATCTAGCTTGGCCATAGATATTCAAATTATTAGTGCTTTGCTCCGCATGAATACATATCCTCATTTTGGATATCCTTGTATTAATGCCCTCTCTATCCATAAATACGTTGATGCTCATTTTAGATGTCCTCTTATCAATGCGCATCTAACATCCATAGCTTCATGAATTTAACACCTCTTGATCATGGATATACAAATGATATACATGCAATCTGATGCGGCATCAATCTGTGCTTGGCTGGCCCAATATGCTCATGCGCTTCTGTGCTTCCTGGTGTGGAACGGAATACGTGGCTTTTTTATTTTGGTTTCTTACATCAGTTTTTGTTTCAGTTTAATTTAATATTTTATTATATTTTAACTTTTGTATTTCTTTTTTCTTTTTAATTTGTCTTTGAATATTTAAATATAACTAAAAATATTTTTTTAATAAAATAAATATAATTATGAATAGTTTTATTTTCCCCTTTTTAGTTTTTCTTTAAATAAAGTAAATATAATTATGAACATTTTCTCTTTTGTAAATAAGTATCTTTTCCTTTTTTTCATTTTTCCTCAAACTTCTGTTTTTTGTTTTCTTTTATTATTATTATTGTCAATTTTCTTCCTTTTTTCCCATAACTATTCCCTTCCTTTATATCATTTGAAAAAAAGGAGATAGCTTTTTTCACCACATTACCTCCTCATACCCGCTACACAATAATAGAAACATCCTTTCAAGTCCATAAAGGTAAATATTATGATGTCGACTTCACACAGCATGATGAAGAATAGTTAACACAAACATATAAAGAAAACCATGTATTTTGTTGGTGTTTAGTTCATTCACATACCGGGGAGGTCATCATTAACCCCGAGAACTAGGGCTATTACTCAAACATGTACAAGACAAACATGAAGAGCAGACACAAGTTATAAGCTAGCATCATGTTGTGGAAGGAGAGAGGCATGACAACGGTACTGGAGATAGCATCGGCCCTCCGACCGGTGTGGGGCGTTGGAAGAGACTCCTTCCTTCTTCCTTCTTCCTTCTTCCTTGTAGTGGCCCTTCCTCTATGGCGGTAAGGCGGACTTGTTGAAGAAATGGAGGTGTACCAGCTCGAGATGGATATGTGACGACACATGGTGAATGAGAGTTAGCGGCTAGGGTTGGAGGTATATATATAGCCAGCCTCCATGGGTCTCTTCCATGGATCCTCCTCATATCCTTTGATTCAAGGGCTGCAGAGGAGTTCCAACCTCTGATAATGCCTTCCTCGATGTCAAAGGATCGTGTGGGAATAAACAGGGATCAAATCAGTGAAGAATCATGGAAATTACTGTCAAATCCGCAACCCAGATCACCTGGTAAAAGTTCGGGACGCTCGTCCAGCGTGTTGTCTTCTCTTCTAGAACTACGTGTGGTGTTCCGTATTTTGGTCGCCATTGCCTCATACGAATTCCGGTTGGTCATTTTTTGCCTTGTCGGATTCTTATGAACAAGCCTGATAACCTCATGACACTAGATTGTCAATTTAGGCTTCTTGACCAATGTTATTTTGTCAAACTCCATGAGAGGCATGTATCTGGTGCTTGTAATTCCTCCGGTCTAGCCCCAACGTGATCCCTTTCATTGTGCTAAATCCATGTGAGTTCCAATACCCATACAAAAGCAACAAAACCAAAGAAAAACTAAAGGTTACGCAACAATCTCAACAATATGCACCAAAAATATAAATTATTCAAAATGGAAATAAAAATCGGTACATGGATATGCTATGAGGGATTTTGACACAAAAATATGGACCAAATAGGCTCTAAAACATGACACAAAATCAACTTATCAACATCCCAATCTTAAACCTTGCTCATCCTCGAGCATGAACGTTGATACACTCATTGATTTTATCCATCTAGCTTACCAATGAAGATGGTTGCCCAAAGGTGTATCCTCGTTTTATCAAGGTGTAAGCAACATAAAATGTACTCATACAAGGTAACACAAGTTGAATTACATGATGTATTATGATATCCCTTCCATTAGAGTTTCAACAACTGTTTCTATGTACCTTGTCAAAGTTAATTAAATCTAGCATGAGAGCAAATATTTGGAAGGTCCTACTTAATTGCTTGTTCATTTATCATTGTTTTTCTAGCACGAGTAGCGATAAAAAAAGTCAAGAAATAGATTCAGTGCCACCCACTAGTTTCCTCACGTCAAGGCTCTCAAGTGCTAACTTTGGTTGTAGCGCATCCATAATAGATATCTCTTAGATCTCAAGATCAAACAAAAAAGTGATAATTTGTAAACTGAGTTATTGCAGAGGAGAAGCTGAACACTCATGACCGATAGAGCGTTTTATTGTAATATTGATGAAGGCATGGAAAGATTGAACATATGAACTTCAAATAAAAAAAACTATATGTTTCTAGTAAGCGCTGAAGGATTTGCCCCCCTTCTTACTTACATACCCCATATGGCTACACAGAAAAATCGACAATGATGATACACTTTTAAAAAAAAGAGGCAAAAGCTTTTCACGTTTCATTTAATAAGAAGAATATTGTTCCTGGTTAATTGATGGGAACCGTGTGAAAATCGATACATTCAGGGCCAAGCCCACTCAAACCTCCCCGTCCTAAACAGGGACAAGCCCACACTCACTGATAATCGAGTGAACGCAACAAGAACGCTAACCACACCACCGCGCATCAAGAAACACCAAAAACAATACACTTGGAGTATAAGCACATGTTACACCTTGTATACACATGCAGAAAAAACAGCATCTGGTGGAGCTCATGTTGCAAAATAATAATAATTGAAATGATAGTTTGACCCACTCGTTGTTAAGGTTGGGATATTGCACTTGCAGAACAGAAAAACCAATGAATCAAATATGAATTACGAGGTAAGAGCAAGTGTATGTAAATTAAGACAGAAAATGATAAGAACGGGGCAGGAATTGGGGTACACTATTCTGAGACTCTAAAGGGGTGGAGCGGCTCGGATATGGGGCGTCGGCGCCGATGGCGTGCCGACAGCAGCGCGAAGGCGAGAGCTTTACGGGCCCACGAGGGCTCGGCCGGACCTGGTATGCTCCTGCTATTGCGCCGGACGGCTACAGTCGATGGCGGTGGAGGTGGGGCCCTCCCGCGTGCCGACGGTGCTGATGCCCTAGTCCCGTCTTCGATTCTTCGCCGCGCTGTCCTCACTTCGCGGTGCCGTGGTGAGACGGCGTGGGGGCCTCGTGACCGCATTGACGCATGGTGGTGGTTGGTTTGGTGGCTGGATCCGGAGCGCCAGAGGTGCGGGTTGGGATCGGGGGAAACCCCTGTCGGCACGGCCGACACCGGCGCGGTGGCGCCTGTGGGTGCCACCTGACCTTCCGGGAGGGCGTCGGGGGCTACCCTTCCGTTCGCCTCGTCGTGTACCGGAGGAAACCCTTGGCAGAAGCGTCGTCATCGTCGCGATCCTTCTTGGAGGTGTTGATAGGTGTCGGCGCTTCGGAGTCTTGGAGCCTAGTGGAAGATCCCGGTGGACGCAGCGATCGCGAGGCTTCTTCGTTTTTGTTGATCCGCCGTTGTCGGCATTTGTTTCTTTTGCTCTTTCTCTGTCATTTCTTTTGGGCATGACTGTGCTGCTTCCACCCCAGCACCTATCTCTGTATGGTTCGGTTGGTTGCTTTGTATACAAAGCGGGGGGAAACCCTTTTTCGGTATTCTGAGACTCTAAAGGGGTGGTGCAGAATAGCCCAGCCTATGTATCTATAGTCAAAACACATGGTTCAGATCATGTAATTTGTTCAGGAGTGAGGTCTGACAATAGAGAAACTCTATCCGGCATGTTTCAGTCAAGCACAAGCAACTTGCTGAAGAAATGCAGACTCCAGTCAAGCGTATTATATTGACGATTGGATACTCACACTGAGAGGGTAAATGCAACAGCACGCCCTTGACCACTTAAAGAGGAGCAGCTCTGCCCTGCACTCTACTAAGCACACCACACTCTGAATGACAAGAGGGTCTTCTTCAACCTCCGCGGGAGTACATCTGAGAGGAAAGTCTTTGAACATCTAAGTGCCATCTCAACGTGCAATGTTCATGCCTAAAAGAATGGGTGTGCCCTGCTCAACGTCTAAGTTTGCTTGGTTCGGTGAACGTCTGCAACGCCATGGTGTAAAAGAAAGAATGTTGAGTATTGCTGCATTGAATGACTTGGCTTGGAACCAAATAGCAGGTTGGTTTCTAGTCACCGTGCATATTGGTGGACGTGAACAAGATTTGGATTCATTCCTGGATGTTTGAAGGAAAAATAAATCACTTGTACGTGCAAAATGTTGCCATCTCAAGTTCAGATCATGAGTATTTTGAGTAGAGTTGAGAAAAAAAAGTGTTGCTGGACCGCACAAATACTGAATGCAATCCTCCCACGCACATGGTGAAAATATCCGTCAGCATGCACATATGCAAATATAGGAACCATCACAAGTTCAGTTGTAAAAACAAAAAGTGCCATCTCTACACAGACTGTATATTATTATCAGCAAAGCGTTTAAAACTGAAAGAAATATGAGGGCGTGACTACAGGTAATTCGACTGCTTTTGAATTATTAGGGCCAGTCGATCGTTTTGCGACGCCGGATGCAAATCCAACGGCGTGCGGCCCTTCTACTTCTTCCGGTTCATCTCTTTCCCAGGCAGCCGCACAGACCGCCGGCCGAACCGCCTGCCACCACCACCCGCGGCCTGCGGCACTCTCCGCGCAGCCTCGCCCTCCCTGGAATCCCACCGCCTCGCCACCCCAGACCCACAGATATTCCTTAGCGAACTTGCAGCAGCGCCGTGCACCCCCCCCCCCCCCCCCCCAATCAACGATAGATGATGGGGTAGCTTGTCGGGAAGCTTCTTCCTCCCCTCCGGCACTTTCTCCCTTCAATCCATCCGTCCCAAAATAAGCAAAGTTAGTACAAACTCGAGTCAATTATTTTGGGATGAAGGGAGTACTATTTACTACAAATCAGAATGTTCGGGCATTTTCTTGCAGATACAAGGATGCTAGCTACTTCATGGGGGCTAACAAACTGCTTGCAAAATTCAACTCCTCACCGGAACCTGCATCCATTCATCTTTGGTAGCGGTAACTTTCTGATAAGCTTCAGGCCTGTCTTTTATGTTCCACGAAATAATTGAGTGCTGCCGTCCCCTTGGACGACCTTGCGGACTTATGCTCTGAGCGCCCACTTCAATTCTTCCTCTCGAAGCAATTCTTTCAGTCTTAGTTCCGCCTCCACTTTAGTTTCTAGTTCCCTGGTATCTAAAATGGATTACATCTTTTACATCTAAGGTACTAATAAGGTTAAGGTGCCTTTCCTTTTCAACCTTATAAACACCACTCAGATGTTTTGCCCAACCATGTACGAACTGTCGTAAGTGCCTAATCTTATTCTGCCATCTTTCTACGCTCAATCTCGTGTGCTATCAGATCCTAGTAACCTTCTCTCTCAAACCATGCTAATTCAAAAGAGAAGATATTTTTATTTTCCACATGAGTTGCGTCCCCAGAGTCAACATGTAGTGGGGTATGGTCAGATATCCCTCACGACAACGCATGGACCGTCACCAAGGGGAACTTCTGCTCCCATTCCACGCTGGTGAGAACACGATCCAACTTCTCGTATGTTGGATTTGGCAAAGTATTGGCCCAAGTGAATTTTCTACCAGAAAGCTCGATCTCCCTGAGATCCAGGCTTTCAATAATTGTGTTAAACATAAACGACCATCTGTCGTCAAAGTTATCATTGTTCTTTTCTTCCCGTCGTCGTATATGTTGGGGAACGTAGCATGCAATTTAAAAAAAATCCTACAGTCACGCAAGATCTATCTAGGAGATGCATAGCAACGAGGGGGAGAGCATCTTCATACCCTTGAAGATCGCAAAGAGGAAGCGTTTATCAACACGGTTGATGTAGTCGTACACCTTCACGATTCGTCCCGATCAAGTACCGAACGTACGGCACCTCCATGTTCACCACACATTCAGCTCGATGACGTCCTCACCTTCTTGATCCAGCAAGACGGTCGAAGTAGTAGATGAGTTTCGGCAGCACAACGACGTTGTGACGGTGTTAGTGAAGAACAATCTCTGCAGGGCTTCGCCTAAGCACTATGGAAACAATGACGGAGGATAAACTAGAGGAGACAGGGTTGCCGACAAACGGCTTGGTGAATCTTGATATGTTCTAGGTGCTAGCCCTACCCCTCTATTTATATGTTAAGCCCTGGGGTACAAACTTGGAGTAAAAGCCTACTCAAAGTTGGTTTTGCCCGAAAGGCAAGAGTCTTACTCGGACTCCAGGGCAAGACGCCAGGGTTCCCGGCGTCTACCCCCTAGATGCCAGGGTTCCTGGCGTCTAGCCTCTGGTCTCCGAAAAACTCCCTTTTGCACTTTCCAAAAGCCTCATGGGCTTTCCCCTTTGGCCCAAATAAAGTGTTCTCGTACCCAAACATTTCGGGAAACATCCGAAACCCCTTCCGGTGAACTCCGGAACCCTTCCGGAGACCAAACACTATTATCCCATATATCAATCTTTGCATCCGGACCATTCCGGTGCTCCTCGTCATGATCATGATCACATACGGGACTCCGGACAACATTCGGTTAGCAACATACATAACTCATATAGTACTATATCGTCAATGAACGTTAAGCGTGCGGACCCTATGGGTTCAAGAACTATGTAGGCATGACCGAGACACTTCTTCGGTCAATAACCAATAGCGGAACCTGGATGCCCATATTGGCTCCTACATATTCTACGAAGATCTTTATCGGTCGAACCTTATGACAACATACGTAATTCCCTATCTCCATTGGCATGTTACTTGCCCGAGATTCGATCGTTGGTATCGATGTCGGCCACTAGTAGATAAACCACCATTAGTCCCGGTTGGTAAGGGCCTTTTGTCCCGGTTTCTGAACCGGGACAAAAGGGTCGTTACTAATGCCCTAACCCTTTAGTCCCGGTTCAGTCCAGAACCAGGACAGATGGGCCTCCACGTGGCCAGTGCGCCGAGCCCAGGCAGGAGGGCCTTTGGTCCCGGTTGGTGGCACCAACCGGGACTAATAGGCATCCACGCGTCAGCATTTCAGGGGCTGGGTTTTTTTTGAAGGGGGGCGGGGTTGGGGGTTTTGGGGGATTAATTTAGGTGTTTTATATATTGTGTTAGCTACCTAATTAATAGAGAGAAGTGTCATCTCTTATGTCCGTGCTTGGTTGACGCTACGTACTATACATACGTATAGAGAGGACTAGACACGCTAGCTAGCTAGTAAGCAAACGAAGGAAACAGAACATCGTCATGAACATATATGCATACAGAGAGAAGTGATATCGACCACCTCTCCTTCTCCGAGAGATTGGTGGAACAACAAGTTCTCATATATCTATCCGACACTACCGGCTACATATATACAATAATTATCTCCTACAATATAATCTCCTAATTATATACGAAGTCAAGCTCCACATGGTATTCTCCGTCTTCAGCGATCACGTGGTCAAGGAAGAATGCCGCCAATTCCTCTTGAATTGCTCGGATACGATCTGGTGGTTGGAGTTCATCCCACACCCGAAAGATCTAATTTGAATAGATGAAACTCAACACAAATGATGGTAATAAAATAAAATTGTGAATATTATTGCTTATGCACTTCATATTATTCTTCAGTGTACCCCCGTTCACAGGTCGTGTAGCGGATGGACTCGCAAATGTAGTATCCACAGAAATCATTCCCTTGATCCTGCCACAACCACTTTACAAGAAATAAAGGTCAATCAAACTGATAAGCAAGCATGCCAAATGGTATTGATGAAACTAGCGCTTGAATCACTAGGAGACGCGCGGAACATGCTTCTATAGTACTTGCTTTCGAGTATCTAAATTGCAGCTTCTTCGGCAGTCCCGGAGCTTTTTTGGTGAATTTTCTTCAAACCCTGCCAGACAAAGAAAACAATTACTTGATATTAGGAAATGAACAAAGTTGCTGATATGGTGGATAATGATCGATTTAACTTACTTCTCGAGGATTTGAGTCATGTCCGCATACTCCTGGGGATCTTTTCGTCTCGAGTCTAAGACAGTTACTACTCCCTGCTCAAGCTTAATCTCTAGGAGAATATAGTGGAAACTGCGCACGCATGCATAACTCATCAATTACATTACTATAACCTGGACTAATATATAAGGGAAACCGAATATGCACAAGACAGTAACACTCACTTGAAGTTGTAAGGAAAGAGTATTATATCTTTGTTTTCATTTATTACCAACGATCGTAGCAAGTTGGCCTCGGTATCTTCGGCATGATATTCAACCTCAGTTGCATCTATGAGATTTGTGTTAATGAACCCAATATCACCGACTTGTTTTTTCTTCAATTCGGCGATCTTCAATCTGCATAATATAGTGAGGATAATTATAAATACATGCAATGAAAGAGCTGACCTATATAGAGACACTTAATGACAGAAGTAGTAGTACTTACAGACAGTAGCAGGTGCCGTTGCTTTATCGAGGGCCCTTTGATTGAAAAACTGGCAGAACTCCTCAAATGGAACATTCAACAGTTCAATTCCAACGAGGTCATGCTCCTCTCTAACTCTCAGCGTCAAAGTATTCGTCCCCCTAGACTCTCTGCAGGTTTTCATGTACCAATCATGCAATCTTCGCATCATCGTTTTTAGAGATCTTTCATCATTGACGAGAGGCTTGGTACCTCATCTAGTTGATGGAGGTGTGTCTATCCTACAATACGCTGATGATACGATCGATCATCTTCATGGAGCATGACTTGGCCAAAGCGAGAAATATGAAGCTGGTGTTATGCTTATTTGAACAATTGTCTGGGTTAAAGATTAACTTTCACAAAAGCGAATTTTTCTGCTTTGGTAGAGCCAATGACGAACAAGAGGCATATAGGCAATTGTTTGGATGCGAATTGGGAAATTTACCTTTCAAATACTTAGGTATCCCAATTCACCATCGCAAGCTGACAAACGGAGAATGGAAGTGCGTTGAGGACCGATTTGAAAAGAAACTGAGTTGCTGGAAGGGCAAGCTCATGTCATACGGAGGCTTATTAATTCTGATTAACTCGGTTCTCACGAGTATGCCTATGTTTCTTTTGTTGTTCTTCGAAGTCCCAGTTGGAGTTAGGAAAAGACTAGACATCTATCGATCACGTTTCTTCTGGCAGAGCGATGAACTCAAAAGAAAATACCGACTAGCCAAATGGGATATCATCTGTTGACCGGAAGACCAAGGGGGTCTTGGTATTGAGAATCTTGAGGTCAAGAACAGATGTCTTCTCAGCAAGTGGTTGTGGAAGTTATCGGTAGAGACTGATGCCACTTGGGCGCAGCTCCTTCGTAGCAAGTATCTTCATTCCAAAACTTTGTCCCAGGTGACAGCAAGGCCGTCTGACTCGCCCTTTTGGAAAGGGCTTATGAAAGTCAAAGTAACCTTGTTTAATAGGACAAAGTTTATTATTGGCAATGGTGCTAGCATGCGATTTTGGGAAGATACTTGGCTCGGAGAGACCCCCCCTTGCCATTCAATACCCATCGCTATATCGTATTGTTCAACAACGTGAGGTATTCGTTGCAACGGTACTTCAATCCACTACACTTAATATGCAGTTCAGCAGGACACTAATTGGCAACCGTTGGGAAGAATGGCTCCATCTAGTAGGTAGACTGATGGAGGTTCAACTATCTCAACGGCCCGATGCATTATGCTGGAAACTTACCAGGTCTGGAGAGTTTACTGTTAAATTAAGGTATGTTGATGTTATCAATTCAAGCTCGATTCCTAGTTCCAAACATGTTTGGGCTGTCAAAGTTCCGTTAAAAATCAAAGTGTTTATGTGGTTTGTCCATAAATAAGTAATTTTAACCAAGGATAATTTGGCAAAGCGTTATTGGACAGGACCTACTAGGTGTAGTTTCTGTGATCGGGATGAGACTATCAAACACCTTTTTCTTGATTGCCCGTTAGCCAAAGTTCTTTGGCCGACAGTTCATATTGCTTTTAACATTACTCCACCGCAGTCTGTCAACACGTTATTTGGAACGTGGCTTAACGGGATAGGGCCCGAAACAGCGAGGCACATTCGCGTAGGAGTCTGTGCTTTACTGTGGGCAGTCTGAAACTGCAGAAATGACTTGGTTTTTAACAGAACAACAAATATTCATTTTTTACAGGTTATTTTCTGAGCCACTGCGTTGATCCGTATGTGGTCACTACTTACTCCGACGGAGGCCAGTGAGCGTTTGGTTACTGGATCTATCTGCTGGGAGATGGTAGCACGGGATATGTTCAAACGGTTTGGATGTCGGTCATGTAATAGGATAGGCAATTAGTTTACATATCTTTCTTATGTCAGCCGGTTGTGGCTTTTTCTGGCGAGTTTGTTTTCGCCCTTCTAGCTCTTTGTGAGCTCTCCTTTATTTTTCATTTTGAGACTTGAAGACCTTGTTGAACCTATTTATTTGTTTAATAAGTTGGCAGTATGCATCATTTTGATGCAGAGGCCGGGGAGTCCCCCCTTTTCGAAAAAAAGCATCAGTCATGTGCTCTTCCGCATCTCCAGGTCATTGGGAAGATAGATTATGTCCACTGAAGGAAATATGCCCTAGAGGCAATAATAAAGTTATTATTTATTTCCTTATATCATGATAAATGTTTATTATTCATGCCAGAATTGTATTAACCGGAAACATAATACATGTGTGAATACATAGACCAACAGAGTGTCACTAGTATGCCTCTACTTGACTAGCTCGTTAATCAAAGATGGTTATGTTTCCTAACCATGAACAAAGAGTTGTTATTTGATTAACGAGGTCACATCATTAGTAGAATGATCTGATTGACATGACCCATTCCATTAGCTTAGCACCCGATCGTTTAGTATGTTGCTATTGCTTTCTTCATGACTTATACATGTTCCTATAACTATGAGATTATGCAACTCCCGTTTACCGGAGGAACACTTTGGGTACTACCAAACGTCACAACGTAACTGGGTGATTATAAAGGAGTACTACAGGTGTCTCCAATGGTAGATGTTGGGTTGGCGTATTTCGAGATTAGGGTTTGTCACTCCGATTGTCGGAGAGGTATCTCTGGGCCCTCTCGGTAATGCACATCACATAAGCCTTGCAAGCACTGCAACTAATATGTTAGTTGTGAGATGATGTATTACAGAACGAGTAAAGAGACTTGCCGGTAACGAGATTGAACTAGGTATTGGATACCGACGATCGAATCTCGGGCAAGTAACATACCGATGACAAAGGGAACAACGTATGTTGTTATGCGGTCTGACCGATAAAGATCTTCGTAGAATATGTAGGAGCCAATATGGGCATCCAGGTCCCGCTATTGGTTATTGACCGGAGACGTGTCTCGGTCATGTCTACATTGTTCTCGAACCGTAGGGTCCGCACGCTTAACGTTACGATGACAGTTATTATGAGTTTATGCATTTTGATGTACCGAAGGTTGTTCGGAGTCCCGGATGAGATCACGGACATGACGAGGAGTCTCGAAATGGTCGAGACGTAAAGATTGATATATTGGAAGCCTATGTTTGGACATAGGAAGTGTTCAGGGTGAAATCGGGATTTTACCGGAATACCGGGAGGGTTACCGGAACCCCCCGGGAGACTAATGGGCCTATTGGGCCTTAGTGGAAAAAGAGAAAAGGGGCAGCCCATAGCTGGCCGGCGCCCCCCCCTTCCCCAAGTCCTAGTAGGACCAGGAGAAGGGGCCGGCCCCCCCTCTCTCTCCTTTCCCCCTGAGAGTCCTAATTGGAATAGGATTGGAGGGGGGAGTCCTACTCCCGGTAGGAGTAGGACTCCCCCTGCGCCTCCCTCTATCTGGCCGGCCGGCCCCCCCTCCTCCAACCTTTATATACGGGGGCAGGGGACACCCCAAGACACACAAGTTGATCCTTGAGATCGTTCCTTAGCCGTGTGCGGTGCCCCCTGCCACCAAGTTCCTCCTCGATCATACCATTGTAGTGCTTAGGCGAAGCCCTGCGTCGGTAGTACATCAAGATCGTCACCACGCCGTCGTGCTGACGGAACTCTTCCTCGACGCTTTGCTGGATCGGAGCCCGAGGATCGTCATCGAGCTGAACGTGTGCTAAGAACTCGGAGGTGCCGGAGTAACGGTGCTTGGATCGGTCGGATCGGGAAGAAGACGTACGACTACTTCCTCTACGTTGTGTGATCGCTTCCGCAGTCGGTCTGCGTCGGTACGTAGACAACACTCTCCCCTCTCGTTGCTGTGCATCACCATGATCTTGCGTGTGCGTAGGAAAATTTTCGAAATTACTGCGTTCCCCAACAGTGGCATCCGAGCCTAGGTTTTATGGTTTGATGTTATCTGCACGAGTAGAACACAAGTGAGTTGTGGGCGATACAAGTCATACTGCCTACCAGCATGTCATACTTTGGTTCGGCGGTATTGTTGGGTGAGACGATCCGGACCAACATTACGCGTACTCTTACGCGAGACCGGTTCCCTCGACGTGCTTTGCACATAGATGGCTTGCGGAAGACTGTCTCTCCAACTTTAGTTGAACCAAGTGTGACTACGCCCGGTCCTTGAGAAGGTTAAAACGAAGTCTATTTGACGAACTATCGTTGTGGTTTTGATGCGTAGGTGAGATGAGTTCTTACTTAAGCCCGTAGCAGCCACGTAAAACTTGCAACAACAAAGTAGAGGACGTCTAACTTGTTTTTGCAGGGTATGTTGTGATGTGATATGGTCAAGGCATGATGCTGATTTTATTGTATGAGATGATCATGTTTTGTAACCGAGTTATCGGCAACTGGCAGGAGCCATATGGTTGTCGCTTTATTGTATGCAATGCAATCGCGATGTAATGCTTTACTTTATTACTAAACGGTAGTGATAGTCGTGGAAGCATAAGATTGGCGAGACGACAACGATGCTACGATGGAGATCAAGGTGTCGCGCCGGTGACGATGGTGATCATGACGGTGCTTCAGAGATGGAGATCACAAGCACAAGATGATGATGGCCATATCATATCACTTATATTGATTGCATGTGATGTTTATCCCTTTTTATGCATCTTATCTTGCTTTGATTGACGGTAGCATTATAAGATGATCTCTCACTAAAATTATCAAGAAGTGTTCTCCCTGAGTATGCACCGTTGCCAAAGTTCGTCGTGCCCAGACACCACGTGATGATCGGGTGTGATAAGCTCTACATCCAAATACAACGGGTGCAAAACAGTTGCACAGGCAGAATACTCAGGTTATACTTGACGAGCCAAGCATATACAGATATGGCCTCGGAACATGGAGACCGAAAGGTCGAGCGTGAATCATATAGTAGATATGATCAACATAACGATGTTCACCATTGAAAACTACTCCATCTCACGTGATGATCGGTTATGGTTTAGTTGATTTGGATCACGTGATCACTTAGAAGATTAGAGAGATGTCTATCTAAGTGGGAGTTCCTAAGTAATTTGATTAACTGAACTTAAACTTATCATGAACTTAGTACCTGATAGTATCTTGCTTGTTTATGTTGATTGTAGATAGATGGCTCGTGCTATTGTTCCTTTGAATTTTAATGCGTTCCTTGAGAAAGCAAAGTTGAAAGATGATGGTAGCAATTACACGGACTGGGTCCGTAACCTGAGGATTATCCTCATTGTTGCACAGAAGAATTACGTCCTGGAAGCACCGCTGGGTGACAGGCCTGCTGCTGGAGCAACGCCAGATGTTATGAACGTCTGGCAGAGCAAAGCTGATGACTACTCGATAGTTCAGTGTGCCATGCTTTACGGCTTAGAATCGGGACTTCAACGACGTTTTGAACGTCATGGTGCATATGAGATGTTCCAGGAGTTGAAGTTAATATTTCAAGCAAATGCTCGAATTGAGAGATATGAAGTCTCCAATAAGTTCTATAGCTGCAAGATGGAGGAGAACAGTTCTGTCAGTGAGCATATACTCAAAATGTCTGGGTATAATAATCACTTGATTCAGATGGGAGTTAATCTTCCAGATGACTGCGTCATTGACAGAATTCTCCAATCACTGCCACCAAGCTACAAGAGCTTCGTGATGAACTATAATATGCAAGGGATGAACAAGACTATTCCCGAGCTCTTCGCAATGCTGAAAGCTGCGGAGGTAGAAATCAAGAAGGAGCATCAAGTGTTGATGGTTAGCAAAACCACTAGTTTCAAGAAAAAGGGCAAAGGGAAGAAGAAGGGAAACTTCAAGAAGAACAGCAAGCAAGTTGCTGCTCAGGAGAAGAAACCCAAGTCTGGACCTAAGCCTGAAACTGAGTGCTTCTACTGCAAGCAGACTGGTCACTGGAAGCGGAACTGCCCCAAGTATTTGGCGGATAAGAAGGATGGCAAAGTGAACAAAGGTATATGTGATATACATATTATTGATGTGTACCTTACTAGAGCTCACAGTAGCACCTGGGTATTTGATACTGGTTCTGTTGCTAATATTTGTAACTCGAAACAGGGACTACGGAATAAGCGGACGCTAGCAAAGGACGAGGTGACGATGCGCGTGGGAAACGGTTCCAAAGTCGATGTGATCGCGGTCGGCACGCTACCTCTACATCTACCTTCGGGATTAATATTAGACCTAAATAATTGTTATTTGGTGCCAGCGTTGAGCATGAACATTATATCTGGATCTTGTTTGATGCGAGACGGTTATTCATTTAAATCAGAGAATAATGGTTGTTCTATTTATATGAGTAATATCTTTTATGGTCATGCACCTTTGAAGAGTGGTCTATTCTTGTTGAATCTCGATGATAGTGATACACATATTCATAATATAGAAGCCAAAAGATGCAAAGTTAATAATGATAGTGCAACTTATTTGTGGCACTGCCGTTTAGGTCATATCGGTGTATAGCGCATGAAGAAAATCCATACTGATGGGCTTTTGGAACCACTTGATTATGAATCACTTGGTACTTGCGAACCGTGCCTCATAGGCAAGATGACTAAAACACCGTTCTCCGGTACTATGGAGAGAGCAACAGATTTATTGGAAATCATACATACCGATGTATGTGGTCCGATGAATATTGAGGCTCGTGGCGGATATCGTTATTTTCTCACCTTCACAGATGATTTAAGCAGATATGTGTATATCTACTTAATGAAACATAAGTCTGAAACATTTGAAAAGTTCAAAGAATTTCAGAGTGAGGTTGAAAATCATCGTAACAAGAAAATAAAGTTTCTGCGATCTGATCGTGGAGGAGAATATTTGAGTTACGAGTTTGGTGTACATTTGAAAAATTGTGGAATAGTTTCGCAACTCACGCCACCCGGAACACCACAGCGTAATGGTGTGTCCGAATGTCGTAATCGTACTTTACTAGATATGGTGCGATCTATGATGTCTCTTACTGATTTACCGCTATCGTTTTGGGGTTATGCTTTAGAGACGGCCGCATTCACGTTAAATAGGGCACCATCAAAATCCGTTGAGACGACACCTTATGAACTATGGTTTGGCAAGAAACCAAAGTTGTCGTTTCTTAAAGTTTGGGGCTGCGATGCTTATGTGAAAAAGCTTCAACCTGATAAGCTCGAACCCAAATCGGAGAAATGTGTCTTCATAGGATATCCAAAGGAAACTATTGGATACACCTTCTTTCACAGATCCGAAGGCAAGACTTTTGTTGCTAAATTCAGAAACTTTTTAGAGAAGGAGTTTCTCTCGAAAGAAGTGAGTGGGAGGAAAGTAGAACTTGACGAGGTAACTGTACCTGCTCCCTTATTGGAAAATAGTACATCACAGAAAACTGTTTCTGCGACACCTATACCAATCAGTGAGGAAGCTAATGATGATGATCATGAAGCTTCAGGACAAGATACTACTGAACCACGTAGATCAACCAGAGTGAGATCCGCACCAGAGTGGTACGGTAATCCAGTTCTGGAAGTCATGCTACTAGATCATGATGAAACTACGAACTATGAAGAAGCGATGGTGAGCCCAGATTCCGCAAAGTGGCTTGAGGCCATGAAATCCGAGATGGGATCCATGTATGAAAACAAAGAATGGACTTTGGTTGACTTGCCCGATGATCGGAAAGCAATTGAGAATAAATGGATCTTCAAGAAAAAGACTGACGCTGACGGTAATATTACTGTCTATAAAGCTTGACTTGTCGCGAAAGGTTTTCGACAAGTTCAAGGGGTTAACTACGATGAGACCTTCTCACCCGTAGCGATGCTTAAGTCCGTCAGAATTATGTTAGCAATTGCCGCATTTTATGATTATGAAATATGGCAGATGGATGTCAAAACTGCATTCCTGAATGGATTTCTGGAAGAAGAGTTGTATATGATACAACCAGAAGGTTTTGTCGATCCAAAGGGAGCTAACAAAGTATGCAAACTCCAGCGATCCATTTATGGACTGGTGCAAGCATCTCGGAGTTGGAATAAACGCTTTGATAGTGTGATCAAAGCATTTGGCTTTATACAGACTTTTGGAGAAGCCTGTATTTACAAGAAAGTGAGTGGGAGCTCTGTAGCATTTCTGATATTATATGTGGATGACATATTACTGATTGGAAATGATATAGAATTTCTGGATAGCATAAAGGGATACTTGAATAAAAGTTTTTCGATGAAAGACCTCGGGGAAGCTGCTTACATATTAGGCATAAAGATCTATAGAGATAGATCAAAACGCTTAATTGGACTTTCACAGAGCACATACCTTGACAAGATTTTGAAGAAGTTCAAAATGGATCAAGCAAAGAAAGGGTTCTTGCCTGTGTTACAAGGTGTGAAGTTGAGTCAGACTCAATGCCCGACCACTGCAGAAGATAGAGAGAAAATGAAAGATGTTCCCTATGCTTCAGCCATAGGCTCTATCATGTATGCAATGCTGTGTACCAGACCTGATGTGTGCCTTGCTATAAGTTTAGCAGGGAGGTACCAAAGTAATCCAGGAATGGATCACTGGACAGCGGTCAAGAACATCCTGAAATACCTGAAAAGGACTAAGGATATGTTTCTCGTATATGGAGGTGACAAAGAGCTCACCGTAAGAGGTTACGTTGATGCAAGCTTTGACACTGATCCGGACGATTCTAAATCGCAAACCGGATACGTGTTTACTTTAAACGGTGGAGCTGTCAGTTGGTGCAGTTCTAAACAAAGCGTCGCAGCGGGATCTACATGTGAAGCGGAGTACATAGCTGCTTCGGAAGCAGCGAACGAAGTAGTCTGGATGAAGGAGTTCATATCCGATCTAGGTGTCATACCTAGTGCATCGGGTCCAATGAAAATCTTCTGTGACAATACTGGTGCAATTGCCTTGGCAAAGGAATCCAGATTTCACAAAAGAACCAAACACATCAAGAGACGCTTCAACTCCATCCGGGATTTAGTCCAGGTGGGAGACATAGAGATTTGCAAGATACATACGGATCTGAATGTTGCAGACCCGTTGACTAAGCCTCTTCCACGAGCAAAACATGATCAGCACCAAGGCTCCATGGGTGTTAGAATCATTACTGTGTAATCTAGATTATTGACTCTAGTGCAAGTGGGAGACTGAAGGAAATATGCCCTAGAGGCAATAATAAAGTTATTATTTATTTCCTTATATCATGATAAATGTTTATTATTCATGCTAGAATTGTATTAACCGGAAACATAATACATGTGTGAATACATAGATCAACAGAGTGTCACTAGTATGCCTCTACTTGACTAGCTCGTTAATCAAAGATGGTTATGTTTCCTAACCATGAACAAAGAGTTGTTATTTGATTAACGAGGTCACATCATTAGTAGAATGATCTGATTGACATGACTCATTCCATTAGCTTAGCACCCGATCGTTTAGTATGTTGCTATTGCTTTCTTCATGACTTATACATGTTCCTATAACTATGAGATTATGCAACTCCCGTTTACCGGAGGAACACTTTGGGTACTACCAAACGTCACAACGTAACTGGGTGATTATAAAGGAGTACTACAGGTGTCTCCAATGGTAGATGTTGGGTTGGCGTATTTCGAGATTAGGGTTTGTCACTCCGATTGTCGGAGAGGTATCTCTGGGCCCTCTCGGTAATGCACATCACATAAGCCTTGCAAGCACTGCAACTAATATGTTAGTTGTGAGATGATGTATTACGGAACGAGTAAAGAGACTTGCCGGTAACGAGATTGAACTAGGTATTGGATATCGACGATCGAATCTCGGGCAAGTAACATACCGATGACAAAGGGAACAACGTATGTTGTTATGCGGTCTGACCGATAAAGATCTTCGTAGAATATGTAGGAGCCAATATGGGCATCCAGGCCCCGCTATTGGTTATTGACCGGAGACGTGTCTCGGTCATGTCTACATTGTTCTCGAACCGTAGGGTCCGCACGCTTAACGTTACGATGACAGTTATTATGAGTTTATGCATTTTGATGTACCGAAGGTTGTTCGGAGTCCCGGATGAGATCACAGACATGACGAGGAGTCTCGAAATGGTCGAGACGTAAAGATTGATATATTGGAAGCCTATGTTTGGACATAGGAAGTGTTCCGGGTGAAATCGGGATTTTACCGGAATACCGGGAGGGTTACCGGAACCCCCCGGGAGACTAATGGGCCTATTGGGCCTTAGTGGAAAAAGAGAAAAGGGGCAGCCCATAGCTGGCCGGCGCCCCCCCCCCCCCCCCTTCCCCAAGTCCTAGTAGGACTAGGAGAAGGGGCCGCCCCCCCCCCCCTCTCTCTCCTTTCCCCCTGAGAGTCCTAATTGGAATAGGATTGGAGGGGGGAGTCCTACTCCCACCGGGAGTAGGACTCCCCCTGCGCCTCCCTCTATCTGGCTGGCCGGCCCCCCCTCCTCCAACCTTTATATACGGGGGCAGGGGACACCCCAAGACACACAAGTTGATCCTTGAGATCGTTCCTTAGCCGTGTGCGGTGCCCCCTGCCACCAAATTCCACCTCGATCATACCATTGTAGTGCTTAGGCGAAGCCCTGCGTCGGTAGTACATCAAGATCGTCACCACGCCGTCGTGCTGACGGAACTCTTCCTCGACGCTTTGCTGGATCGGAGACCGAGGATCGTCATCAAGCTGAACGTGTGCTAAGAACTCGGAGGTGCCGGAGTAACGGTGCTTGGATCGGTCGGATCGGGAAGAAGACGTACGACTACTTCCTCTACGTTGTGTGATCGCTTCCGCAGTCGGTCTGCGTCGGTACGTAGACAACACTCTCCCCTCTCGTTGCTGTGCATCACCATGATCTTGCGTGTGCGTAGGAAAATTTTCGAAATTACTGCGTTCCCCAACATCCACTTCATCGATCGACAATCGACGAGTACTAAAAACACAAAGAGTAGACAATTGATAGCTATGTGCTTCGATTTAAGAGCCACCAGCTCACCACCAAGAAACAAGACAAACGGAGGAGACTTTAGTCAGCATACCGTTCACTACGTCTTCAACTAATGGAGGAGGCTTGGCTGCATTTCTTACAGGTTTTGTATACTTAAGGGTGTACCTGAATAGTAGTAGAGCACACAACTAGCTCCAGCCATACCTTGTGTAGTTCCTAAGCAGAGAGTGCAATGGAGAGGGCTAACCCGATATTGGTGATGGCGTCGAGCACAGGCGTCGTAGCTAATAGCTCGTCAAATGCTCTGGTTGTTGGTCTTTGGGATGCCCAGCAGTTGGGGGTGATGTCTTCCAGTAATGTCTCCCCTGCTGCCACTGGCGGGGACACAAAGCCGGCGACCATAAATCCCCTGCTGCTGGCATCGGCGAGTGTTGGCTCCTGGATGGCACTGAATTATCTTCTCAGCAAGGAAGACAAACAAGCACCACCAATGGTCCAGCCTACTCAGGTATTTCTTGATTTGCTCGTGGGATATCCTACCAGCAATAGCACCAAGGGAAGATTGATGGTGCAACAAGCTTCTGAAGATGTAGAAAATGTGGTTGATCAGCCTGCTTCACCCACGGCTGGTCTACTTCTCAACGGCGTCACTGCCGAGGGGGACACCGCACTGCATGTGGTTGCCAGCCATGGGGACGGCAAGGAATTCTTGAAGTGTGCAATCATCATCTTCAAAAGGGACCAAGACCTCCTGTTTGTAGTGAATAATAAGGGTGACACTCCCTTGCACTGTGCCGCCAGAGCCGGTAAGCTCCAAATGCTCTCTATTCTTGTTGGACTTGCTTAAAGTTGCAACAGGTTCCACGAGTTCCTGAGAAAGGAGAATGTGCTTAAGGAGACAGCCTTGCATGATGCTGTCCGTATTGGAAATCAGGATATTTGTCTGTTGAAGGCTGATCCTGACTTGGCCAATTATCCTAAAGAAGGCACTTCCCCATTGTACCTAGCAATTTCACTTCAAAGATATAGTATCGCACGGACCCTACATGACAAGAGCAATGGAAATCTCTCATACAGTGGACCCCATGGCCAAAATGCGCTACATGCTGCGACTTTTGGAACCATAGGTATTAATTAATTTTATTTTGGAAGTTAGGTATTTCAAATTACCAATTGAGTTTATATGCATAAATTATTTCAAACTTCGCATATATTTTTGTTGTATGCGCATATGTTTAATAGATGATGGGAGGGATCATTCAAGACTTCCTGACACTTTTGCTGTTAAGGTAGAATATAAGCAAGATCAAAACGGTCCAGTTGGTTCCGGTAGTCTATGGGGAAATATGACCGTATACCCCCCGATTAAGTTATACGTTCACATTTTTATTAAGCACTCCTCCTACCCAAAAAGTGAATGTCTTGATGTTCCGTGTTAATGGAACTAGATGATACCCCGCACGTTGTTCGATAATGTCGTGAAAAGAAGTGCATAACTAGGTGTTATGTAAACAATGATAAACTAATGAAAATAAAATGTAAGAGTATTCTTGAATTACACTTTAAAACATTAAAAAATTATGAAGCTTAAACCAAAATGATGTATACATCAAAAAAATAGATTAAATTAAAATAGGGTCATTTCTAAAGAAAAATGTGAAGGATCAACTATATGTGTATGCTCCAAGCGCCAAACACATATTACGTGCCCATGAGAGCACAGAACTTAATGCAAAAAATCAATGATGACTTGCATACATGTGGCAAGGAAACGTTGCATGTATATACTAATGAAAAAATCCACTAGTGCATGTTGCATGGTAGAGGATTATCATGTTTACATCGGGCGGATGCTAGTGGATAAGCTAGTAAGGTTAGATAATTAGAAGTAGTGGGGATCACAATAATCTGGCAGCTATGATTATGATAATGTGGATAAGCTAGTAAGGTTGAGAGAATTATATTTAAGAGTGGGGATCACAAAGATTAGATAAAATTAAAAGTGGATAAGCTAGATTGAACTATAATGGATAATCTGACAGCTACATTAATTATAATAATGTGGAAGCACGAATGTTGAGATAATAAGAAGTAGTGAGGATCACGCTCTTAGACATATAGTATATTGTCGTTACTAGTAAGATTATCTGGAAGAATTGAATTTCTCAAACTCTTTTGTTGTTGACAATCTCCTGGCTCACATGTTGTCTCACTTACCTTGGACTAATAGACAAAATGTCATATTTTCAGGGATCACAAAACATGTTTTGAACTGGAATAATTAAACCCTTTAACAGTCGCTACAACGGCGGATGAAGGACTATGCCACATGTTTTTTTACTGTGCCGAAGGGAAACTTAAAAACGCGTCCGGCCTCCTCCTCCCCTTTTCTCTCTCTCATTTTCCCACCTCAGCTAGGGTTGCCGCCGCCGCCCCATCGCTCCTCGCCGTCCTGGAAGCTTGAGGCATCGTTGCCGCAGTCGGACGAGCCCCCGACGGACGCGGGGAGGAGGAGCTCGTCGGGGGCGTTCGCGCGCAAGTTGGGCGCCAGCCTGTGGGAGATACATGACGTTGTCAGGGCCGCGGGCGCCGGCCACCAGATCCGTAGGCGCGCGCGGAGGGGGCCCGCCGCATCCTCCTGCCGCGACGGCGATGACGACGACGTGGATCGGGTGAGAGCCCCACTACCACCCTCTCTGTTTTTTCATTGTCAACGTCGGTTGTGGCCTGTTATTTTCTTTGCAGTCTATTCCCCCAATCTCCATCATACTCTACACTGGCATCATGTGTCATTGTCGCTGAATTTTCAGTGCATCAATATGTTAGAATTAGTTCCTAATGTGCAGCCAGTGCGGCAGATAAATTAACTTTTCTGCTGCAACAACATATCATATACTGTTACTCCTTGAGATTTGGCTATTTCGGCGCTAGAAAATCCTTCATGCTCCTGTTACAACTTTGTTCCTGCTAGCTAGGACACGTTCTAGCTTAACAGTTGCACTGGACTAATCTTTTGGCGGGCTTGTGAGAAGTAGTTGCATTTCAGATCCTCCTTGTTTCCATTGAAAACCGATGAAAAAGGAGAGATTAAGAAAAAAATACTGCTCATATGTACATTATTTGTTCATATGGACATTCTTCTGTGCTAAAAAACATATTTTGTTGTGATTTGTCACTGCTCAAAAGAAAGACAGTAAAAATGGTCTAACTTTTTGTTCCTGCTTTTCCTTTTTTACATTCTCCCTAATTTATTTTACCTTCTACTTACAATATATAGGCTATGTCGCCACATGTGTGTTTCCTGTAATGGCTTAGATTATCTTGAAAATTTTAACTTCAAAGGGTTCCCTGACATAGCTTTATCATATTCCACATTGCTACTCCAGACAGAATACATGTCAATTTTGCTTGAAAGGTTTTGAGTTTTCACTGATGGGCATGCTGGTCCAATGGCAAAACCAGCCAGCCAGTATAGAACTCTTCTAGTCAAAGCATAGTGATCTGTTTGTATAGACTGTTTTTCTAATTAGATGTTGTGTGTGCCAGGCTTCTACATAGTCTTAGGAGTCGTTTGGTTCGCACTCTGGTATCGTTTTCGACTTTCAGTATCAGAAAGCGCTGCTTACTATATTCTATACTGAATACGTGTTTTGTTTGGTTCGGGCGTGAGGGAATGCAGAGCAGAGAGGATTCTGGATTCTATATCTGGACGGATCAGACGTTTTCGCGGATGTGAAGCATTGTATCAATTTATTACTAGGGATCATCTGCAATCTTTGTCGGTTTTGTTTGACTACCTATCATGAATCCATTTCTTTCGTCTCATTGATTTAGCAATCAATAATTTATTCTGGAATGGCAGAAAGTACAGCTTCATATATATACCATTTCTTTCCTTTTCAAGAAAATAGGCCATAGCTTGAATGCTAGGAGAAGTAATGGACCATGGATGGAAAAGTTTGGTCAGATTCCCTCCTATACATACATGGTATAATTTAAGAATCCCCTATTCACTTGTAGTTAATTATTAATATCATTTGTATTACCTACATTGTAACCCAAATTCATGAATCCGTCTCGCTCGTTTCATCCTCTGTTCTCTTTAGCTAGCCCATCTGGATGGATCTGTGGGTGGGTGACACAGTCAGCCACGGGAGTAGGCGTGCGACGACGTTAAGGGAGGTTCAACCGTGGATGACCTGGGATGCTACCAGACAAGCGTGCGGAAGCCGTCGGGGACGCCGTTGACATGCTGCAGGACGCACCGTCGAGGTAGCCATTCAACTGCTCACGAGCCGCTAGGGATGCCACCAATTGCATATGCCTCTTCCATGGCTCCATCCGTTACATGTTGATTTTCACGCCGCTGCTTCTCTTCATTTGCGAGCTTTGTCTTAATTTATCTTTTTGCCCCTTCTTGGGTTAGTCTTTTTGCAACCCCAACAAGGTCATGTCTGTTTTGTATACATGTACACATGATTTTTATGATTAGAAATCAAGTATTTAGTTAATTTCTAAGGCGATTGAACTATATGAGCTATTGTATTTCTTTTGCTACAATGGAACCATGTTGACCACAAGTTGAGCTATGTGCCACCATGCATGATATCAGCATCTTTGTATTAGCTTTTGATCTGATCACTAATGCTTACTGACTATAGTTGTAGTTTCAGCAGTAGCATGGTAGCAGTTATCATATATTGGCTAAGTTGCACTTGTCTTGGGTACATCAAGATGAAGATCAAGAGAATTCCGATGAAAGGCATCATGTTGATTTTGATGCGAGACGCTGAAAGGTGTTCTTTTTATTTTGTTCCTTATTTGTCAGATGATTATTTATATCAATGTCATGTGTTCTGATGCATGCCATTTTCTGTTGTAGGAGGAGCAGTATTCAGGGTGCGAGAGTTAAGAGAGAATCTGCTGAAACTGAGGTGACAACAGATCAAGTGCTTTACTTCTATTTTAACTCACAATGATATTCATTCAATAGTATACACGTAAAATTAATTATTTTGGTATATAATGCATACTTGCAGACATCCAAGGAGCAATACCTTTGTTCGTACCCGTTTCCCGGTGCTGTCCGGCGGGTCACTACTTGGGCGCTCTTCAATTCCTTTCTTTCTGTTGTCTCCTACGATCTTTCGCTACACACTCCACCAGTACCACATCCCCTGCTGTAAGGTAACAAATTACTACCATCCTTGTTTGTGCTTGTGCTTGTACTAATTTTGAATTATTTCATTCCAGTTTGAGGCCGGCCGCAGCCACGATATCAATGGCATCCATCAATCCTGGATCCTTCGACATCTGGATGGACCATTGCTCCCTCATTGACTACGACGATGGGCTCATCAATATCACCTACCACAACATCGACATCAGTCTCCATGCCGTTCTGTTGTTTGTCCCTGCTACCAAGTACCTCAATGCTTGGTTTCTCTCAACAAATTTCACTCATTACATTGGATCATTGTGTGTACTGGTGAAAATAATTGTGTGTGTATGTGATTGCATTTTTTATATGATTGATGTTATGATGGTTAATCACATTGTACACTAGGCGATCAAACTAATATACATATATCTTGCATCAATATTGTAGTTATTGATGACATAACTTGTGAGGAAAGGACATGGTAAATGAAGAGACAACATTACACAAGCTTCTATCTTTGTGAGGTCAGTAGCAATATGGTCATTTTGATGCCACAAACCAGAGGAACAAGTCCGGGTTCATCAATCATAGCTTTGAACCAAACACGAAGATGCAAAAATGGTTAGTTATATTGTAGTACTTATTCTATATCTTCGTTGATAACCCTGATATTTGCTAATAGTATCATGTTATTTCAGGACTGTAGATGGATAGACCAGAGTTGGAATTTTTGCTGTTTGTGACATAGAGAGATGGGAGGAGCTGACCTATGACTATAAATATGTTCATTCAGTTTCATGGTTACTTTATAAGTCTTTTTTTCATTATAGACAAATTTGTTTCGTCCTCCTTACTTTATTGCATTGTGTGCATAAAACTGTTGCTGCTTCTAATTGATGTCCTTGTCTACATATTTGTCCAGTTTGGAGCAGATCAAGATTATCATTGTGAAGCTTGAAACTGTAGAAAAATGGAAAACGGATTTTGGGGAGGCTACATAGTTTATACTCTCCAATATTTCTTAGCTAGATCCTCATATAACCTCGAGTTCTTTCTCTTTTCGCACTCGTAGTTCCTGGAAAAGTGAGAATAGGAACGAAATAATAATCCCCGGCAGTCATTCACGCATGTGCTCTTTCACATCTATATGCAGTACCAATTGGGAAGATAGATTATGTGTACTTTATCGATCTTCGTGCGCTAAAAGCACATGCTCGAGCAGGCCAAGAGACATCCACCAGATCACCGCCAAGAAACAAGACAAACGGAGGAGACCTTAGTCTTCAGCATACCACTAACTACGTCTTTAACTAAGGAGTAGGCATGGCTGCATTTCTTGCAGGTTTGTATACTTTTAAGGCTGAAGGGTGAACCCGAATAGAAGGTTGTGGATTTTACTGAGATATTCATCCACAATCCGGATTAGTACCGATATGAAAGAAAGACAGATAATGCACTGCTGATTAAGATTGCACCCTACATAGTTTTTTTAAATGGTTAACAGGTAAAATAACATCATATTCAGATTCTATATATTTTTCTAACTAAAATCCATATATAACATGTTAAATTTGGAGTTACAGTTTAGAAGATATGAGTATTTTAAAAAATATTTAATATGTACTGCGGGTTTAATGTCAGAAATATGAGGGGGTTTTTCTATAAAATAGCATGACGGACTAAGAATATTTATTTCTTTTATTAGTAGGTATAGATTCTAAATGAAGCAACATACACCGCTCAGGCTAAAATACATATTATGAATCGTTGTCTTTATATGGTGCTAGCAAGGCCATGTTGAGGTGGGCCAGCATACTCAAGTCAAGATTTTCGTTGAACAATGCATGAAGCTCCGGCATATCCAGAAGCTCATGCCCGCAGTAACCGCTGAGGGTGTTCGCCTGCTCCACACAGTGAGGGAGCATAAAAGATGGCGGCCCATCGTTGTCACCACCGTCAAGGCCACGGTAGTCCTTCAGCAAGGCAGTGCAGACGTTCGTGATGCTTACCGTCACGTCACGTCACGGTAGCCATCGACGTGCCGGTTTTGGCTTTGTGCAACATTTCTTGGACCTTACCATTGGCGGTGACGACACGTGCTTTGAGGATGTCTACGCCGATGAGTGCCAGGTCACGAAGGTCCTTTGCCTTCTCGCTCCGGTTGTCCGACCGGAGGGTCGAGACGCAGAATTTCTCCGTGAGGTGGATTTCTTTGTCGTAGTTGGCTGTAGCGTTCTTGCACGCTTTTGTCACGAAATCGGCTGCCTTCGGCTTGCCACCAACGTCACCACTAGTATGAGCAACAACTGACGAGGAAAAGAGCATGATGGTGATGGCAGAGAAGAAGATGGTGGTCGTTTGTGCTATTGCCATTGTTGCAAGGCCGGCTAGAGACCTTGAATTTTATTCAAAGTAGGAGTGGTGAGGATAAGTGTGTAGGCGAGGCCTAATGCTGAAATAGATGTGCGGTTTGATGGATGCCTAAGCATGTATTTATAAAGTTCATATAGTGGGGGTTCATGAATGCAGTATCCAATTTGGTTGTGCGCAGATCTGTTGACACTCACTTCGGATATCTTGTTATTAATATGTCTACTGTATAGCCATAAATGCAACACATCTTGACATGGATATCGAAATGATTATTTTCCATTCTATGCACATATGCACTGTCGGTTCAGAAATGCAGTATCTAGCTTGGCCATAGATATTCAAATTATTAGTGCTTTGCTCTGCATGAATACATATCCTCATTTTGGATATCCTTGTATTAATGCCCTCTCTATCCATAAATACGTTGATGCTCATTTTAGATGTCCTCTTATCAGTACGCATCTAACATCCATAGCTTCGTGAATTTAACACCTCTTGATCATGGATATACAAATGATATACATGCAATCTGATGCGGCATCAATCTGTGCTTGGCTGGCCCAATATGCTCATGCGCTTCTGTGCTTCCTGGTGTGGAACGGAATACGTGGGTTTTTTATTTTGGTTTCTTACATCAGTTTTTTTTTCAGTTTAATTTAATATTTTATTATATTTTAACTTTTGTATTTCTTTTTTCTTTTTAATTTGTCTTTGAATATTTAAATATAACTAAAAAATATTTTTTTAGTAAAATAAATATAATTATGAATAGATTTATTTTCCCCTTTTTAGTTTTTCTTTAAATAAAGTAAATATAATTATGAACATTTTCACTTTTGTAAATAAGTATCTTTTCCTTTTTTTTCATTTTTCCTCAAACTTCTGTTTTTTGTTTTCTTTTATTATTATTATTGTCAATTTTCTTCCTTTTTTTTCCTATAACTATTCCCTTCCTTTATATCATTTGAAAAAAAGGAGATAGCTTTTTGCACCACATTACCTCCTCATACACGCTACACAATAATAGAAACATCCTTTCAAGTCCATAAAGGTAAATATTATGACGTCGACTTCACACAGCATGATGAAGAATAGTTAACACAAACATATAAAGAAAACCATGTATTTTGTTGGCGTTCAGTTCATTCACATACTGGGGAGGTCATCATTAACCCTGAGAACTAGGGCCATTACTCAAACATGTACAAGACAAACATGAAGAGCAGACACAAGTTATAAGCCAGCATCATGTTGTGGAAGGAGAGAGGCATGACAACAGTACTGGAGATAGCATCGGCCCTCCGACCGGTGTGGGGCGTTGGAAGAGACTCCTTCCTTCTTCCTTCTTCCTTCTTCCTTGTAGTGGCCCTTCTTCTATGGCGGTAAGGCGGACTTGTTGAAGAAATGGAGGTGTACCAGGTCGAGATGGATATGTGACGACACATGGTGAATGAGAGTTAACGGCTAGGGTTGGAGGTATATATATAGCCAGCCTCCATGGGTCTCTTCCATGGATCCTCCTCATATCCTTTGATTCAAGGGCTCCAGCGGAGTTCCAACCTCTGATAATGCCTTCCTCGATGTCAAAGGATCGTGTGGGAATAAACAGGGATCAAATCAGTGAAGAATCATGGAAATTACTGTCAAATCCGCAACCCAGATCACCTGGTAGAAGTTCGGGACGCTCGTCCAGCGTGTTGTCTTCTCTTCTAGAACTACGTGTGGTGTTCCGTATCTTGGTCGCCATTGCCTCATACGAATTCCGGTTGGGCATTTTGGCCTTGTTGGATTCTTATGAACAAGCCTGATAACCTCATGACACTAGATTGTCAATTTAGGCTTCTTGACCAATGTTATTTTGTCAAACTCCATGAGAGGCATGTATCTGGTGCCTGTAATTCCTCCGGTCTAGCCCCAACGTAATCCCTTTCATTGTGCTAAATCCATGTGAGTTCCAATACCCATACAAAAGCAACAAAACCAAAGAAAAACTAAAGGTTACGCAACAATCTCAACAATATGCACCAAAAATATAAATTATTCAAAATGGAAATAAAAATCGGTACATGGATATGCTATGAGGGATTTTGACACAAAAATATGGACCAAATAGGCTCTAAAACATGACACAAAATCAACTTATCAACATCCCAATCTTAAACCTTGCTCATCCTCGAGCATGAAAGTTGATACACTCATTGATTTTATCCATCTAGCTTACCAATGAAGATGGTTGCCCAAAGGTGTATCCTCGTTTTATCAAGGTGTAAGCAACATAAAATGTACTCATACAAGGTAACACAAGTTGAATTACATGATGTATTATGATATCCCTTCCATTAGAGTTTCAACAACTGTTTCTATGTACCTTGTCAAAGTTAATTAAATCTAGCATGAGAGCAAATATTTGGAAGGTCCTACTTAATTGCTTGTTCATTTATCATTGTTTTTCTAGCACGAGTAGCGATAAAAAAAGTCAAGAAATAGATTCAGTGCCACCCACTAGTTTCCTCACGTCAAGGCTCTCAAGTGCTAACTTTGGTTGTAGCGCATCCATAATAGATATCTCTTAGATCTCAAGATCAAACAAAAAAGTGATAATTTGTAATCTGAGTTATTGAAGGGGAGAAGCTGAACACTCATGACCGATACTGGGTTTTATTGTAATATTGATCAAGGCATGGAAAGATTGAACATATGAACTTCAAATAAAAAAACTATATGTTGCTAGTAAGCGCTGAAGGATTTGCCCCCCTTCTTACTTACATACCCCATATGGCTACACAGAAAAATCGAAAATGATGATACACTTTAAAAAAAGAGGCAAAAGCTTTTCGCGTTTCATTTAATAAGAAGAATATTGTTCCTGGTTAATTGATGGGAACCGTGTGAAAATCAATACATTCAGGGCCAAGCCCACTCAAACCTCCCCGTCCTAAACAGGGACAAGCCCACACTCACTGACAATCGAGTGAACGCAACAAGAACGCTAAGCACACCAACGCGCATCAAGAAACACCAAAAACAATACACTTGGAGTATAAGCACATGTTACACCTTGTATACACATGCAGAAAAAACAGCATCTGGTGGAGCTCAAGTTGCAAAATAATAATAATTGAAATGATAGTTTGACCCACTCGTTGTTAAGGTTGGGATATTGCACTTGCAGAACAGAAAAACCAATGAATCAAATATGAATTACGAGGTAAGAGCAAGTGTATGTAAATTAAGACAGAAAATGATAAGAACGGGGCAGGAATTGGGGTAGACTATTCTGAGACTCTAAAGGGGTGGAGCGGCTCGGATATGGGGCGTCGGCGCCGATGGCGTGCCGACAGCAGCGCGAAGGCGAGAGCTTTACGGGCCCACGAGGGCTCGGCCGGGCCTGGTATGCTCCTGCTATTGCGTCCGGACGGCTACAGTCGATGGCGGTGGAAGTGTTGCTGGACCGCACAAATACTGAATGCAATCCTCCCACGCACATGGTGAAAATATCCGTCAGCATGCACATATGCAAATATAGGAACCATCACAAGTTCAGTTGTAAAAACAAAAAGTGCCATCTCGACACAGACTGTATATTATTATCAGCAAAGCGCTTAAAACTGAAAGAAATATGAGGGCGTGACTACAGGTAAGTCGACTGCTTTTGAATTATTAGGGCCAGTCGATCGTTTTGCGACGCCGGATGCAAATCCAACGGCGTGCGGCCCTTCTACTTCTTCCAGTTCATCTCTTTCCCAGGCAGCCGCACAGACCGCCAGCCGAACCGCCTGCCACCACCACCCGCGGCCTGCGGCACTCTCCGCGCAGCCTCGCCCTCCCTGGAATCCCACCGCCTCGCCACCCCGGACCCACAGATTTTCCTTAGCGAACTTGCACCACCGCCGTGCACCCCCCCCCAATCAACGATAGATGATGGGGTAGCTTGTCGGGAAGCTTCTTCCTCCCCTCCGGCACTTTTTCCCTTCTATCCCTCCGTCCCAAAATAAGCAAAGTTAGTACAAACTCGAGTCAATTATTTTGGGATGGAGGGAGTACTATTTACTACAAATCAGAATGTTCGGGCATTTTCTTGCAGATACAAGGATGCTAGCTACTTCATGGGGGCTAACAAACTGCTTGCAAAATTCAGCTCCTCACCGGAACCTGCATCCATTCATCTTTGGTAGCGGTAACTTTCTGATAAGCTTCAGGCCTGTCTTTTATGTTCCATGAAATAATTGAGTGCTGCCGTCCCCTTGGACGACCTTGCGGACTTATGCTCTGAGCGCCCACTTCAATTCTTCCTCTCGAAGCAATTCTTTCAGTCTTAGTTCCGCCTCCACTTTAGTTTCTAGCTCTCTGGTATCTAAAATGGATTACATCTTTTACATCTAAGGTACTAATAAGGTTAAGGTGCCTTTCCTTTTCAACCTTATAAGCACCACTCAGATGTTTTGCCCAACTATGTAGGAACTGTCGTAAGTGCCTAATCTTATTCTGCCATCTTTCTACGCTCAATCTCGTGTGCTATCAGATCCTAGTAACCTTCTCTCTCAAACCATGCTAATTTAAAAGAGAAGATATTTTTATTTTCCACATGAGTTGCGTCCCCAGAGTCAACATGTAGTGGGGTATGGTCAGATATCCCTCGCGACAACGCATGGACCGTCACCAAGGGGAACTTCTGCTCCCATTCCACGCTGGTGAGAACACGATCCAACTTCTCGTATGTTGGATTTGGCAAAGTATAGGCCCAAGTGAATTTTCTACCAGAAAGCTCGATCTCCCTGAGATCCAGGCTTTCAATAATTGTGTTAAACAGAAACGACCATCTGTCGTCAAAGTTATCATTGTTCTTTTCTTCCCGTCGTCGTATATGTTGGGGAACGTAGCATGCAATTTAAAAAAAAATCCTACACTCACGCAAGATCTATCTAGGAGATGCGTAGCAACGAGGGGGGAGAGCATCTTCATACCCTTGAAGATCGCAAAGAGGAAGCGTTTATCAACACGGTTGATGTAGTGGTACACCTTCACGATTCGTCCCGATCAAGTACCGAACGTACGGCACCTCCAAGTTCAGCACACGTTCAGCTCGATGACGTCCTCACCTTCTTGATCCAGCAAGACGGTCGAAGTAGTAGATGAGTTTCGGCAGCACGACGATGTTGTGATGGTGTTAGTGAAGAACAATCTCTGCAGGGCTTCGCCTAAGCACTATGGAAACTATGACGGAGGATAAACTAGAGGAGACAGGGTTGTCGACACATTGCTTGGTGAATCTTGATGTGTTCTGGGTGCTAGCCCTACCCCTCTATTTATATGTTAAGCCCTGGGGTAGAAACTTGGAGTAAAAGCCTACTCAAAGTCAGTTTTGCCCGAAAGGCAAGAGTCTTACTCGGACTCCAGGGCAAGACGCCAGGGTTCCCGGCGTCTACCCCCTAGATGCCAGGGTTCCTGGCGTCTAGCCTCTGGTCTCCGAAAAACACCCTTTTGCACTTTCCAAAAGCCTCATGGGCTTTCCCCTTTGGCCCAAATAAAGTGTTCTCGTACCCAAACATTTCGGGAAACATCCGAAACCCCTTCCGGTGAACTCCGGAACCCTTCCGGAGACCAAACACTATTATCCCATATATCAATCTTTGCATCCGGACCATTCCGGTGCTCCTCGTCATGATCATGATCACATACGGGACTCCGAACAACATTCGGTTACCAACATACATAACTCATATAGTACTATATCGTCAATGAACGTTAAGCGTGCGGACCCTATGGGTTCAAGAACTATGTAGGCATGACCGAGACACTTCTTCGGTCAATAACCAATAGCGGAACCTGGATGCCCATATTGGCTCCTACATATTCTACGAAGATCTTTATCGGTCGAACCTTATGACAACATACGTAATTCCCTATCTCCATTGGCATGTTACTTGCCCGAGATTCGATCGTTGGTATCGATGTCGGCCACTAGTAGATAAACCACCATTAGTCCCGGTTGGTAAGGGCCTTTTGTCCCGGTTTCTGAACCGGGACAAAAGGGTCGTTACTAATGCCCTAGCCCTTTAGTCCCGGTTCAGTCCAGAACCAGGACAGATGGGCCTCCACGTGGCCGGTGCGCCGAGCCCAGGCAGGAGGGCCTTTGGTCCCGGTTGGTGGCACCAACCGGGACTAATAGGCATCCACGCGTCAGCATTTCAGGGGCTGGGTTTTTTTAAGGGGGGGGGGGGGGGGTTGGGGGTTTTGGGGGATTAATTTAGGTGTTTCATATATTGTGTTAGCTACCTAATTAATAGAGAGATGTGTCATCTCTTATGTCCGTGCTTGGTCGACGCTACGTACTATACATACGTATAGAGAGGACTAGACACGCTAGCTAGCTAGTAAGCAAACGAAGGAAACAGAAGATCGTCATGAACATATATGCATATAGAGAGAAGTGATATCGACCACCTCTCTTTCTCCGAGAGATTGGTCGAACAACAAGTTCTCGTATATCTATCCGACACTACCGGCTACATATATACAATAATTATCTCCTACAATATAATCTCCTAATTATATACGAAGTCAAGCTCCACATGGTATTCTCCATCTTCAGCGATCACGTGGTCAAGGAAGAATGCCGCCAATTCCTCTTGAATTGCTCGGATACGATCTGGTGGTTGGAGTTCATCCCACACCCGAAAGATCTAATTTGAATAAATGAAACTCAACACAAATGATGGTAATAAAATAAAATTGTGAATATTATTGCTTATGCACTTCATATTGTTCTTCAGTGTACCCCCGTTCACAGGTCATGTAGCGGATGGACTCGCAAATGTAGTATCCACAGAAATCATTCCCTTGATCCTGCCACAACCACTTTACAAGAAATAGAGGTCAATCAAACTGATAAGCAAGCATGCCAAATGGTATTGATGAAACTAGCGCTTGAATCACTAGGAGACGCGTGGAACATGCTTCTATAGTACTTGCTTTCGGGTATCTAAATTGCAGCTTCTTCGGCAGTCCCGGAGCTTTTTTGGTGAATTTTCTTCAAACCCTGCCAGACAAAGAAAACAATTACTTGATATCAGGAAATGAACAAAGTTGCTGATATGGTGGATAATGATCGATTTAACTTACTTCTCGAGGATTTGAGTCATGTCCGCATACTCCTGGGGATCTTTTCGTCTCGAGTCTAAGACGGTTACTACTCCCTGCTCAAGCTTAATCTCTAGGAGAATATAGTGGAAACATCGCACGCATGCATAACTCATCAATTACATTACTATAACCTGGACTAATATATAAGGGAAACCGAATATGCACAAGACAGTAACACTCACTTGAAGTTGTAAGGAAAGAGTATTATATCTTTGTTTTCATTTATTACCAACGATCGTAGCAAGTTGGCCTCGGTATCTTCGGCATGATATTCAACCTCAGTTGCATCTATGAGATTTGTGTTAATGAACCCAATATCACCGACTTGTTTTTTCTTCAATTTGGTGATCTTGAATCTGCATAATATAGTGAGGATAATTGTAAATACATGCAATGAAAGAGCTGACCTATATAGAGAGACTTAATGACAGAAGTAGTAGTACTTACAGGTAGTAGCAGGTGCCGTTGCTTTATCGAGGTCCCTTTGATTGAAAAACTGGAAGAACCCATCAAATGGAACATTCAACAGTTCAATTCCAACGAGGTCATGCTCCTCTCTAACTCTCAGCGTCAAAGTATTCGCCCCCCTAGACTCTCTGCAGGTTTTCATGTACCAATCATGCAATCTTCGCATCATCGTTGTTAGAGATCTTTCATCATTGATGAGAGGCTTCCCGTACTCGTATCTGTATACTGCCGTCACCTCCAAGAAATCATAATGTACATCGTCGGGCAGGTAATCTCCAAGATTGCTATAACCAGGCACCATCCTCGGATCATTAGCGACGATGTCGCTAGATACCTTGAGCGGGGGGGGGGGGCACGATTGGTTCGTGTCAGGACCCCGATCCTAGGTCACACCGATCTAGCATGTAACACATCATATCACTTTGTGGCCTCACACACGGTATTTCCACGGGTGCCACCTTACCTGGCCCGGGACCGTTTGCGCCTTTTGGCTCACGTATATGATAGTGTCGCTAGCATCCATATGACAAAGAACCCGGGCCGACATGGCTAGTCATGAACCCAAAGCGGCACAGACCTATGGAGACAGGCATCCATGAATCACATCGAACATGTCGGTCATCAACGAGTGATTCCGGGCTGTAGTACTGGGCTAACAGGACTCCGGGGATCCCGGGCTGTAGCAGGCTAGGCAGGACTCCGGAAATCACCGCGTGACATTTCCCCGAAGGGACAGACATAGGGACGAAGTGAAACACATGCCGGCCAGTCAAGTGTCTTGAACAGTAGTGCTGGGCTAGCAGGACTCCGGTGAACCGGGCTGTAGCGGACTACTATGGCTCGAGGAACACTAGACTACATTTCCCCATAAGAAAGGTTGCGAAGGATAAACAACTAGGTTGTCGGATCTTACACATACCAAGCATTTTAATCATACACACAATATGCTCGATATGTGTAAATACAACATGGCATCACAACATAACTCTACAACTCAAGTATTTGTTCATTAGGCTCCGAGGAGCGAGATATTACAAACATGGGTCTCATGACCCGACATACAGAGCATACAAGCAACAAGCACATGCGGAAGCTTAACTTGTCTGAGTACAGACAACTACAAATGAAAAAGGCTGAGAAGACTAACTATCTACTAGATCCTGCCGAGGGCACAAGATCGTAGCTGAGGTATCAAGCTAAACGTCGAAGTCCACGCGGAACTACTAGCGAGACTGAAATCTCTCTGCAAAACATAAATTAAGCAAACGTGAGTACAAAGGTACTCAGCAAGACTTACATCAGAACTAAACTACATATGCATCGGTATCAACAAGGGAGAGTGGTGGAGTTTAACTGCAGCAAAGCCAGCTTTGACTCAGTGGCTAACCTGAACTACGATTGCAAGCAACTCTTTGAGGTGGCGCACACGAGTCCACACATTCACCATTCAATACACCACTATGGATCCGCTCCCGTTTCCCTACGAGAAGGCCATCCATAGCACTCACACTTATCTTGCGAGTTTTAGAGTATCCAATTTCACTTGTCTATGAACTATGCAAGGGGTCCAAGTTTCCATATCCGAGGAATCCGGCTATTCGAATAGATAATGATAACCCTGCAGGGGTGTACTTCTTCACACACGCTCCCACCACTTACCACCATATACACGTCATGTATCTCGGCAACCTTCAAGCGGAAGCCTGGCGAGGGTGTCGGCCACGGCCTACCTAAACACTTAAGTCTCTAGTCCAGGTTTATCGCCTATTCGGGTTCCATCCGCGAGGAGATCCGGCCGGAGTTTCGCTCACAGCCCCAAACGATGTGTGCAGGGTTCCCGAGACACCAAACGGGCGCCCGGTACACCCGGCCACGGTGTATCTACCGCAACATAGCCCACCCCTAGGGTCAGCGCTACGCACGGCCGCCAACACATAACCTACAAACCCCAGAAACTAGTTGCAACTCCTGGACAGAGTACTAGGGTGATTAAGAAGCCGAGAGGGTCAATTAAGGATCCCAATGAGTGGTAGTAGCTGTTCATGGATCACAGACACAGAACTCAGTTCCTGAGGACGGTTTCAACGAGACAACCCACCATGTACTCCTACATGGCCTCTCATCGCTACCTTTACCAAATCGTGTTCACACACTTAGCTCACACATAGTAGGACATGTTCACACATCTCCAATTCATCCCCGATGAATCGGAACTGACTCAACTCTAAGCAGTAGCAGGCATGACAAACAAGCATGAATGAGTAGGCACATCAGGGTTCAAACAACTCCTACTCATGCTAGTGGGTTTCATCTATTTACTGTGGCAATGACAGGTCATGCAGAGGATAAGGGGTTCAACTACCGCAACAAGTAACAGATGATCGTTGTTGTCCTAATGCAGTAATAGAGAGCAGGAACGAGAGAGGGGGATTGTATCGGAATGAACAAGGGGGTTTTGCTTGCCTGGCACTTCTGAAGATAATATAACTCTTCATCGGTGTCACCGATCACAGCGTCAGTACCACGTCTATCGAGAGGGGACAAATACCGGCAACAGAGAAAGAAATACAATCAATGCAATGCACAGTATGATGCATGATCATGACATGTCAATATGCTGTGGTTTGAGCTAATGCAACTAGCTATGATTTAAATGAAGTTGGTTTGAGTACAAGATTCAAATTCCAACCCCATATATGATTATTTAAATGCCCTTTATTTGTTTTGTCCAAAACAGAGGACAAACATTGTTCAAACATGCATGAAAATGGTACAGATGGATTCCTTGAATTTTTCTGATAATTTTACCTATATAATTTATTTTATTTGGAGTTACGGTTGAATTTCTATGATTTTTAGAAGTTTTGGGCATTTTCTGGAATTTCCTGATTTAAATTAAACCCAGAAAATAGTTTATTGCGTCAGCACTACGTCACTATGACGTCAGCGGTCAACAGGCGCGGTCCAGGTCAACCCTGACCAGTGGGACCCACTGGTCAGTGGTTAGTTAACTAACTAAATTTAGTTAGTGATAAACTAATACTAATCCTATTTTAGTTAGTGGCCTGGGGCCCACATGTCAGTGAGCCAGGGGAGGTCAAACCCCTGGTCAACTGGGTCAAACTCACCGGCCTTGGTCCACGGCTCAACGCCGGCTAGCCAGACGCGGCGGAGGGCTTCGGAATCGAGCCACCGGGCATCATTTTGAGCGCGGTTAGTTGCGTTCGAACGCACGCAGTGGCGCGCATCGAACGGTGGTGGTTTCCTGGCCTGGGGTGGCCGGGGTTAACGGCGGCAAGGTCATCCGCGGCGGCCGGAGTTCGGGCGAGCTCGGGGTCATCGCTAGGAGGCCCAGCAGGAGGTGCGGAGGGGTGCTGCGGGCTCCTGGGGACGCAGCGAGTGCGATGGAGTGCTCGGTTGCGAGCTTGCGCGGCTGTGGTCACGGTGGCGGCATGGCCGGCGGAGCCAAGCTCTCGGGCTCGACGGGAATGGGTGCTACGATGAGCTAGTGGGCATGGGAGTAGGGGGGATCGGTAGAGGAGCTCACAACGAGTCCAACGAGCACGAGGGCGAGGTCGGGGACGTCCAATAACTCCCGAATCGACGGTGATGAGCTTCGGTGGCCGGCGGCGGAAACGGCGATGGTGACGATGAAGCAGCGCGTCCGAGGCCGGGAGAATTGTCGAGGAGGAAGAGGCAGATGAGGCGGAGCTCGTGGGCTAGCTGGCTTGGCATGGGGATGCTGGTGGCTGCGGCAATGGCGAACGGCGGCGACGGTGGTCCTCGGGCGTCGCGCGAAAGAGCGAGGGAGAGGAGGGGAATGGGCACGGGAGAGTGAGAGGGGTACGGGGCGGTCGAGGGGGAGTGCGTGGCGGCGTTGAGGATGTCCAGGGCGACGAGGACGCGGGCAAGCAGGGTGGAGGTGGCGCGCGCGCGTCGGGCACGCGCCCGTCCTCCTGGCAGGGAGGAAGACGACAGGGAGGGGGTGGCTTGGTGGGCTGGGCCGCCAGCTGGGCCAGCCGGCTGCAGAGCTGGGCCGAATAGGTAAGTTAGCCAGGTAATTCTCTCTCTCTTCTTTTATTTTCTGTTTCTATTTTGTTCTGTTTTGTTTTGGTTTAGTAAAAATACTAAACCATTTAATAAAATCCTGAAAATATTCATGGACACATGCTGAATTATTTCAGTGGCCCAAAAATAGTTCCAACATTATTTGAGCATTTAAATTATTAATAGTGTTTAAATGCCCAAAGTCAAAGACAATAATGATTTAAATTCAGTGCCAAAATAATTCCTTAAAAATGTTCAATATTTTTGGTTTGGACACAAACCCTTGCCAAAATTATCAAACATTAATGAAGGCCATTTTTGTTTCACTGAATGCCAGCTTAAGGGTTCTTGCCCCTTTTTTTATTTAAGTTTTTGAGGCTTCCACTTTCCTCAATTCAAGTTTCAGAAATTTAACATGATGCATGGATGCAAGAAAAGTCAAGCAAGGCCTGAACTGGGGTTGTGACAGCTCACCCCCACTAAACAAGAATCTCGTCCCGAGATTTAAGACGTGAGGTAAGAAGAGAGGGGAAACACCAATAAAGAATCTTCACGATCCGATTGCCCTTCTCAAAGATGTTGATTCATTTCGTCATCTTGATCTTGACGTCTTTGCTTTCGGGATCTTCATCCAGCATGATGGCGGCAGAAAGGAAATTCTACAGAGATCGATCTCCTCGGAGATCGAGCACTCAAGATCAACTCATGGAGTGAGACATAGGAACATCTCTGGAGCTGAGAGACAAAACTTGCATCAGGAGCGATAGAAGAAACAATTTGACGAGGGTTTCAAAGTAGCGAGGGAAATTGCCGTGACTCCAAAATGGGGCACCTTGGGGAAGGTGACTCGAAGAATTATTCCCTTAAGTGGCAAAAAGAATTACTTTTGATCCATAAATCATTGAAGCTCTTTATACCAGCTTAAGGCAATTTACAATTGATCATTTGAGATAGCTTGAAGAGATGGCATACTTGGACTAGAATGGATGATGTGGACTACCTTGTTGAAGACAACACAATGGATGATTTTTGCTTATCATCGGAAATGTTTGGGACCCATGGTAAGTCCACTGTTGAAGATGATCCTGAACAACAACTACTGAGGTGCAAGCTGGGAACAAAATGCAAATGTTGGGAATGATTCTAGTAATTGGGGAGAAGGTTCACCGGCAAAGGTGATTCCACCAATTGGATGGCTATTGAACAACTGAGAGGACGGGGGCACAATCCAGTTGACGACAACATCAGAACCTAGTGCCTGAGCGTGCTCTCAAGAACTTGAGCATTTCCGTATTCATCAAGGTTCTGCCAATATCCGTGTCAAGGATCCTGGCAACACAACATGCTACCATGATGAATAATGGTGGTAGATGCAGATGCAAAGAAAGATAACACTCTCTCAGATTTCACCTTAGCGAAGCCAAGGAAACAAAATCTGGATGATCGACCGAGAGACATTTAGCACTCCGCTTCTAATGTTCTCCTTGATGTACTGGTTACCACGGTCATGCTTTAAGCATTGGCATAGCCACCAAGTAGTGGTCGAACTTCGGAATACAATAGATCCATAAGGAACAACTTCTGGATTAAACCATACGAAATCCTTATGGGAAGGTGGCCAACTTTCTTCAATCGAGATACTATAATAATAGGTCTTCCGGCTGGATGTGTTGGCCACGACATCCACTTTACCGGTTATCGAGAGACTAATATTATAGTTCTTGGAAAATGCTCCAACCATCATATCTGCCTGAGATTCAGATCTAGTTGGTGTCAGGATATTCCAGACTCATCGAGTCTAGAAAGGAAAAGGAAGGTTTGCAACACAAATCGACGAGACAACATTGCCGGATTCTCGGGGAATGAACTACGGTAGTAAGCTCCAAAACATGAGCCGGTTCTGCTACAAGCATGTGAACACGTTGTCCTGGACAAGCATGGCCACCTGGTAGTCTTACAACGAAACACTACCGAGTTCAGGAGGGAACCATCAACGAGGATATCGAAGTCCTTGCGTAAGTCTAGCTCCTAAGAAGAAACTTCTTCTCCTTGAACAAACCAATCAGTGGCTTGGTGTGCTAGGAACACATATGGAGTGGAGGTAATTAATCTACCAAACCATAGAATATTTCGCACATATGCATGACTGATTTGGGATGATTCCAAGGGAAACAAAACAAACCTTTCTCAAATTCATGGCGGCAACTTACATCGAGTGCACATGAATTAGAGGAAGTCACTTCTTTCATCCAAACATATGCTTCATGAACGAAACACGAAGATAATGCTTATAAAGTTTCCAATACTAGTGTAACGTTCAACATGAATCATGGGGGAGACAAAATGCTGCTGATGGGCTCAACAGCAACTCATCGGAATTTCCATATCACTGGACTTCCACTACTATGTGAACAATGTGATAGTATTGGTCAGACCAAAGGTATAATGGTGTATGCTCGAGGGACAATCGCAAGTAAGACAACATGACGAACATCATTGGGTCTGATTTGATTTGACGATAGCCCACACTCAAATCAAGGTTTGGACAAAACAATAGCTCCACCAATTGGTCACGATGATCAATCGATGAAGATATCATCTTTCTTCAACACACACACAAACACAAAGATATCCCTTAACATGAACTAAGTCAGACAAGCTTTTATCTTCCAACTCTCCAAGTTGTTGTTAAGCTTAACCAACTAGCTCAGGGGTATCCAACACAGATTCTTGGAGAATGGGTGGTTGGAGGAAAACCAACATGATCACGAACTCAACATAGCGGTCAGGTGACAACCAGGTAATACTTCCGAGAAGATAATCGGAACATCACGAACCACTGATATGTTACTAAGCTCGAGAACAATCTTGCTTTTCAGGGCAAGACGATATGATCGAGGAGTGAGGGATTGACACAATCCTAACTCGTTGATCGAAGAGTGCACCGGAAATAAGGACTAGGTAGCACGATCAATCTTAGAATGATGATTTCATAACCAACACGCTAAGAATGAGAATAGTGTCCATTAACTACCAAGCAACACAGTTGCTAGGAGTATTGATTCCACACATCATGACTCACGTGCCGGCATTCCGGTTACAATAACACAGGAACCGAGGAATGAACAATGATGGCAAGACGTATCACTGCATCAAGAATTCATAGGAGAAGGTGCAATTCTCACGACGCTCTTGACATAAAGTGGGTAATACTTCAGGGTAGAACAGAACCAAAAGCTGGGTTGCATTTTGATCTGCGGAATACAACTGCTTTGACCTAATCCTGGATATGGATGAGGTACTGGAGTTTATTTCTCCCAGTCATTCTGAAATAGAACGGCTTGATGAACCACAAGAATACTAGGCATCAATGAACACGAATGCATGCATACTCCTCACTATCAATTGATAGATGAAGATCGGAATATAACGGAAGGGGGACAACTCAAAGGTACATATAACTTTCTGAGTTGTGGATGCATAGGTTAGTAGGTCGAACGAGTTCAACATATTTCTTCTGGATAACACATGCAGAAAGGTAGAACTGGCAGAGCCACAATATACAATGGAGAACTCATCAAGAGCACTCTGGTTGTGATCCTTTGGTTCAAGAACTTCTGCCATAAGTGGTTCATAGTATTTGGAAGAAGGAAATACCACGGACCTCGAGGACTATCGCAAAGGTTACTAATATCCTAAAGGAACTAGCAACACTATCAACATGAGGTAGGTAAGGTGAGTCTCGGGTTCAAGAACCCATGAATAGAATGCCTACTAACTAAATGGCATCAGGGGATGCTTTCAAGAATGGTGGCCATAATCATCACACCGGGAACACAAAACATGGTTAGGTTACTAGGTGACTCCCTAAAACACCTAGGGTCATACTAGTAACTCCGACATATATGTCGAGGCAATAGAGTACCTCAACTGACCGGTTAGTGTGCTTATTCTGACCAAAAGGACATCGAAAACGGAGAGAAAGGATTTGCAAATGCATCAGACTATTTAGAGACCTGGGATGACTTGGACAACATAACGGCTATAAATGTTCAAAATGATTTGAGACATCCTGCAAAATGGTGGCATAACCACTCAGAAGCACAATATCAAGGTTCTGAGGCCAGTTATGAATATATGGAAGTAGTAGGAACTGAACTGCAGCATGAATCCATCAATCCTATAAGTCAACGGGTTAGTAACACGTCATCCTGATAGATAGATAAGAAGGCCTAGTTCTTAATCCCCGTAGAAAGGAAGAGGATGACTCAGATCAGAAGGGCATGAGGTATAAGGAGTAAAAAGAGCCTTACGTTCCCTTCCGCAATCAATTCCCTTACATAACTAAAGCATTTCTAGACTCAACTTCGACCAGTTTGGCTTGGTAATCCTACAGGCAGTCAGGCTCTGATACCAACGCTGTCAGGACCCCGATCCTAGGTCACACCGATCTAGCATGTAACACATCATATCACTTTGTGGCCTCACGCACGGTATTTCCACGGGTGCCACCTTACCTGGCCCAGGACCGTTTGCGCCTTTTGGCTCACGTATATGATAGTGTCGCTAGCATCCATATGACAAAGAACCCGGGCCGACATGGCTAGTCGTGAACCCAAAGGGGCACAGACCTATGGAGACAGGCATATATGAATCACATCGAACATGTCGGTCATCAACGAGTGATTCCGGGCTGTAGCACTGGGCTAACAGGACTCCGGGGATCCCGGGCTGTAGCAGGCTCGGCAGGACTCCGGAAATCACCGCGTGACATTTCCCCGAAGGGACAGACATAGGGATGAAGTGAAACACATGCCGGCCAGTCAAGTGTCCTGAACAGTAGTGCTGGGCTAGTAGGACTCCGGTGAACCGGGCTGTAGCGGACTACTATGGCTCGAGGAACACTAGACTACATTTCCCCATAAGAAAGGCTGCGAAGGATAAACAACTAGGTTGTCGGATCCTACACATACCAAGCATTTTAATCATACACACAATATGCTCGATATGTGTAAATACAACATGGCATCACAACATAACTCTACAACTCAAGTATTTGTTCATTAGGCTCCAAGGAGCGAGATATTACAAACATGGGTCTCATGACCCGACATACAGAGCATACAAGCAACAAGCACATGCGGAAGCTTAACTTGTCTGAGTACAGACAACTACAAATGAAAAAGGCTGAGAAGCCTGACTATCTACCAGATCCTGCCGAGGGCACAAGATCGTAGCTGAGGTATCAAGCTAAACGCCGAAGTCCACGCGGAACTACTAGCGAGACTGAAATCTCTCTGCAAAACATAAATTAAGCAAACGTGAGTACAAAGGTACTCAGCAAGACTTACATCAGAACTAAACTACATATGCATCGGTATCAACAAGGGAGGGTGGTGGAGTTTAACTGCAGCAAGCCAGCTTTGACTCAGTGGCTAACCTAAACTACGATTGCAAGCAACTCTTTGAGGTGGCGCACACGAGTCCACACATTCACCATTCAATACACCACTATGGATCCGCTCCCGTCTCCCTACGAGAAGGCCATCCATAGCACTCACACTTATCTTGCGAGTTTTAGAGTATCCACTTTCACTTGTCTATGAACTATGCAAGGGGTCCAAGTTTCCATATCCGAGGAATCCGGCTATTCGAATAGATAATGATAACCCTGCAGGGGTGTACTTCTTCACACACGCTCCCACCACTTACCACCATATACACGTCATGTATCTCGGCAACCTTCAAGCGGAAGCCTGGCGAGGGTGTCGGCCACGGCCTACCTATACACTTAAGTCTCTAGTCCAGGTTTATCGCCTATTCGGGTTCCATCCGCGAGGAGATCCGGCCGGAGTTTCGCTCACAGCCCCAAACGATGTGTGCAGGGTTCCCGAGACACCAAACGGGCGCCCGGTACACCCAGCCACGGTGTATCTACCGCAACATAGCCCACCCCTAGGGTCAGCGCTATGCACGGCCGCCAACACATAACCTACAAACACCAGAAACTAGTTGCAACTCCTGGACAGTGTACTAGGGTGATTAAGAAGCCGAGAGGGTCAATTAAGGATTCCAATGAGTGGTAGTAGCTGTTCATGGATCACAGACACAGAACTCAGTTCCTGAGGACGATTTCAATGAGACAACCCACCATGTACTCCTACATGGCCTCTCATCGCTACCTTTACCAAATCGTGTTCACACACTTAGCTCACACACAGTAGGACATGTTCACACATCTCCGATTCATCCCCGATGAATCGGAACTGACTCAACTCTAAGCAGTAGCAGGCATGACAAACAAGCATGAATGAGTAGGCACATCAGGGTTCAAACAACTCCTACTCATGCTAGTGGGTTTCATCTATTTACTGTGGCAATGACAGGTCATGCAGAGGATAAGGGGTTCAACTACCGCAACAAGTAACAGATGATCGTTGTTGTCCTAATGTAGTAAAAGAGAGCAGGAGCGAGAGAGGGGGATTGTATCGGAATGAACAAGGGGATTTTGCTTGCCTGGCACTTCTGAAGATAATATAACTCTTCATCGATGTCACCGATCACAGCGTCGGTACCACGTCTATCGAGAGGGGACAAATACCGGCAACAGAGAAAGAAATACAATCAATGCAATGCACAGTATGATGCATGATCATGACATGTCAATATGCTGTGGTTTGAGCTAATGCAACTAGCTATGATTTAAATGAAGTTGGTTTGAGTACAAGATTCAAATTCCAACCCCATATATGATTATTTAAATGCCCTTTATTTGTTTTGTCCAAAACAGAGGACAAACATTGTTCAAACATGCATGAAAATGGTACAGATGGATTCCTTGAATTTTTCTAATAATTTTACATATATAATTTATTTTATTTGGAGTTACGGTTGAATTTCTATGATTTTTAGAAGTTTTGGGCATTTTCTGGAATTTCCTGATTTAAATTAAACCCAAAAAATAGTTTATTGCGTCAGCACTGTGTCACTATGACGTCAGCGGTCAACGGGTGCGGTCCAGGTCAACCCTGACCAGTGGGACCCACTGGTCAGTGGTTAGTTAACTAACTAAATTTAATTAGTGATAAACTAATACTAATCCTATTTTAGTTAGTGGCCTGGGGCCCACATGTCAATGAGCCAGGGGAGGTCAAACCCCTGGTCAACTGGGTCAAACTCACCGGACTTGGTCCACGACTCAACGCCGGCGAGCCAGACGCGGCGGAGGGCTTCGGAATCGAGCCACCGGGCATCATTTTGAGCGCGGTTAGTTGCGTTCGAACGCACGCAGTGGCGCGCGTCGAACGGTGGTGGTTTCCTGGCCTGGGGTGGCCGGGGTTAATGGCGGCAAGGTCATCCGCGGCGGCCGGAGTTCGGGCGAGCTCGGGGTCGTCGCTAGGAGGCAGAGCAGGAGGTGCGGAGGGGTGCTGCGGGCACCTGGGGACGCAGCGAGTGCAATGGAGTGCTCGGTTGCGAGCTTGCGCGGCTGTGGTCACGGTGGCGGCATGGCCGGCGGAGCCAAGCTCTCGGGCTCGATGGGAACGGGTGCTACGATGAGCTAGTGGGCATGGGAGTAGGGGGGGTCGGTAGAGGACCTCACCGCAAGTCCAACAAGCGCGAGGGCGAGGTCGGGGACGTCCGGTAGCTCCCGAATCGACGGCGATGAGCTTCGGTGGCCGGCGGCGGAAACGGCGATGGTGACGATGAAGCAGCGCGTCCGAGGCCGGGAGAATCGTCGAGGAGGAAGAGGCAGATGAGGCGGAGCTCGTGGGCTAGCTAGCTTGGCATGGGAATGCTGGTGGCCGCGGCAAAGGCGAACGGCGGCGACGGTGGTCCTCGGGCGTCGCGCGAAAGAGCGAGGGAGAGGAGGGGAATGGGCACGGGAGAATGAGAGGGGTACGGGGCGGTCGAGGGGGAGTGCGTGGCGGCGTTGGGGATGTCTAGGGCGACGAGGACGCAGGCAAGCAGGGTGGAGGTGGCCGCACGGTGGTGCGCGGGCGTCGGGCACGCGCCCGTCCTCCTGGCAGGGAGGAATACGACAGGGAGGGGTGGCTTGGTGGGCTGGGCCGCCAGCTGGGCCAGCCGGCTGCAGAGCTGCGCCGAGTAGGTAAGTTAGCCAGGTAATTCTCTCTCTCTTCTTTTATTTTCTGTTTCTATTTTGTTCTATTTTGTTTTGGTTTAGTAAAAATACTAAACCATTTAATAAAAACCTGAAAATATTCATGGACACATGCTGAATTATTTCAGTGGCCCAAAAATAGTTCCAACATTATTTGAGCATTTAAATTATTAATAGTGTTTAAATGCCCAAAGTCAAAGACAATAATGATTTAAATTCAGTGCCAAAATAATTCCTTAAAAATGTTCAATATTTTTGGTTTGGACACAAACCCTTGCCAAAATTATCAAACATTAATGAAGGCCATTTTGGTTTCACTAAATGCCAGCTTAAGGGTTCTTGCCCCCTTTTTTTATTTAAGTTTTTGAGGCTTCCACTTTCCTCAATTCAAGTTTCAGAAATTTAACATGATGCATGGATGAAAGCAAAGTCAAGCAAGGCCTGAACTGGGGCTGTGACAGCTCGCTTGTTCGCCAAACTGAGCAATTTGTTTCCTAGCTCGTCGTTCTTTTATGTTTTGATCATTGACAGTACTTCCTGACCGCTCCACTTCGACAAATGTCTTTCCAATAATGCGCTCATAGTTGCCTTTCAGCGGAGACATTGGTGGTTTTGTTAGGGCAGCCAGAGTGCACTTCGCTTTCACCAGATCTACCTTCTCCTCCGGAGGTGGATGTCTCTCTGCTTTCGCCCCTTCAAAGAAGTCCTTCACTTCTTTTTGCACGATCTTCTTGTTTTCTTCCACGGTCATCTCTTACAGTAACTTCTCTAGAGGCTTGAGAGGTGGACCGTATCTGTATTGCCTCCCTCCTCTGGTTGTACTGCTAGATGCCGGAGCAGACGGAGCGGCTGCGGCTGTCTTCTTTCGTGCTTGCTTACGAGGCGGAGGAGAAGGACTACGGCGCGTCGGAGCAGCCAGGGCGGCGGCGGGTCTCATCTGCCCTTGCTGGCGAGGCGGAGAAGGAGGACGCTGGTAGCTGCTCGGGCGCGCCGGCGCAGGCAGAGAAGGAGGCGGAGTGCCGCCACGCGCCGGAGAAGGAGGAAGAGTGCCCTGATCGTCACTCGCAGGAGGAGGAGGCGGTGGAGGAGGCGGAGTGCCCTGACTTGCCGGAGGAGGAGGAGGCGGAGGCGTCCAGTTCGGAAGGTTGATGAGCTCCTTCCGCCATAGGCATGGAGTGTTTAGAGCAGAACCCAGCCTAGTCTCCCCTTCACTGGTAGGGTGGTCAAGATGGAGGTCCTCAAATCCCTCCGTTATTTCGTACACCGTCACCCTAGAATATCCTTCTGGAATAGGACGACGGTGAAAAGTTGCGCCCGGTTCACGAGGTCAAACAGAGCCGACAGCCTCCTTGACTTTGAAGTTCTGCCATTGCGTCATAAGGTGGCAATTTTGAGACTCCGTGATAGCATCCACGGGGTAGCTGGCAGGAGCCGTCAAGACATGCTCCGGCTGAAGCAGCTCGGTGGAAGCCACGCTGCTTCTCCGCTGAGATGGCGGGGTAGCTTCGGGGGAAGCTTCGGTAGTTCATTTCTGCGATTTGCTTCTCATTCCTCTATCGCTTGTACCCTTGCGGGCAGCGCCTGCAGCTGGGTCTGCTGCACTTTCTTCCTCCTCTCCTAGCATTTGTAACCACCTGCGTCCGGAAACCCAGCCTTCCGCGGAACGAAGCCTGGCGTGCCTCCTGTCCGTCCAGGGTGCTCAGGATTCCCGAGGGCCATTGTGAGCCCGTCGTTCTCTTTGTCTGGAACGAACGTCCCTTGCTGCGCTGCATCGATATAGTGCTGAAGCCTCTTGACTGGTATTTTCATTTGCTCGTCCATCCAAAAGCACTTCCCTAATACACGGTCCAAGGTTCCGCCAGCCCCGGAGAACCAAGTACGGCAACGGTTTGGCCAGTTCATTGTCTCTAGTTCGATCCCTTTATCAAGCAGATCATTCTCAGCCTTGGCCCACTTAGGCCGGGCTTTGAGGTAGCCACCTGACCCCGTGCGATGGTGAAGCTTCTTCTTCGCAGCATTTTGCTTGTGTGTCGCCGACAACTTCTTACTCTTTTCCGATGTCTTGTGGGCCACAAATGCAGACCAGTGATCTCTGATCTTCTCATATTTGCCGATGAATTCGGGTGTCTCTTCTTTGTCGACAAACCTTTTCAACTCATTCTTCCAACTCCTGAATAGGTCTGCCATCTTCTTAAGAGCAAAAGACTTGATTAATTGCTCTTTAACTGGCTTCTCCGGATCCTCCTCTGGTGGTAGGGTGAAATTTGACTTCAGCTCAGTCCAAAGATCATTTTTTTTGCATATCACTGACATAAGACACCTTAGGGTCTTCGTTCTTAGGTTTATACCATTGGTGGATGCTCATCGGGATCTTGTCCCTAACAAGAACCCAGCACTGAGCAGAAAATGCATCTTTTGTCCGGATGGGTTCAATCGGTTGGCCGTCGCGCGCGATTGCTGTGATCCGAAACCTTTCATCCGAGCTCAACTTTTTCTTTGGGCTTCGTCTCTTTACCGAAGTTGTGCTCGATCCGGAGGGCTAGAAAAAAGAAGAAAGACAAGAGTTAATTAATATATGTACATACCAAAACAATGAATGCATCAATTAGCTAGTCAGCACAGGCTTAACTAATATATATACCTGGCCGGACTCGGTTCGGTCACCGGAGCCGTCATGACGGTCTCCTTCTTGCACCGTCATTGGGTCACCCGAGCTGTCATCACGGTCTCCTTGCACCGGCATTGGGTCAACGGAGCCATCATAATCATAGCCTGCTTCTTCATCACCATGTCCTTCCAGACCATCGGTGTCGTTGAGAAACAACGAGCAGACGGCATCACTTCCTTATGCGAATATGTCCCCCAACATCGCTTCTTGTGCTTCGTATCGGGGGGTATCGATAGTTTCTACAAATATTTACAACATGGCAATTATTATTCACACATGACAGATGGATATACTAGTGGCAAACATAGAACTAGCTAGCTAATCACAATAAGGAATCATATTAATGGCCTCGACGCTGCTTCTCTAGGGTTTGGGGTGGCCTCGACAACGCTTCAAGGGTTTGGGGTGGCCTCGACAACGCTTCAAGGAGGGGGTAATATCAACAACGACGAGATACATACACAGGAAAATAATGTCATTGGGGAGGGGGTATATCGACCCCCCCCCATGTTGAAGTTATCGGGAGGGGTTTATATCGACAACGACGACATACGTACATGGGAAAATAATATTATCGGGGAGGGGGTATATCGACCCCCCCCCCCACGTGTTGAAGTTGTTGGGAGGGGGTATATCGACCCTCCCACACGTGTTGAAGTTATCGGGAGGGGTTTATGTCGACAACGATGACATACGTACATGGAAAAATAATATTATCGGGGAGGGGGTATATCGACCCCGCCCCCACGTGTTAAAGTTATCGGGAGGGGGGTATATCGACCCCCCCCCCCCACGTGTTGAAGTTATCGGGAGTTTATATCGACACGACATACGTACATGGGAAAATAATATTATCGGGGAGGGGGTATATCGACCCCGCCCTCGTGTTGAAGTTATCGGGAGGGGTATATCGACGACGACAGACCCGATAAAATATAAGAAAACGAAGAAGAAATAAAAAGAGGATAAGAAAAAAGGAATAGAGGAGAAGATTGAAGAAAAAAAAGAAGAAAAAAAGAGGAGAAGAAGAAAGGAATAGAGGAGAAGAAGAAAAAAATATAAAAATTTTATATTTTTTCTTCTTCTCCTCTATTCCTTTCTTCTTGTCCTCTTCCTTTTCTTCTTTTTTCCTCTTCTTATTTATTTCTCCTCCTCTTCCTCTCCTCTTCTTCTTTGTTTCCTCTTCTTATTTACTTCTTTCCTATCCTTCTTTTTCTTCTTCTTCCCTTCCTAGCTAGATATATAAGACTTTTCTAAAATTGTAACTTTTGCATATATAAAACTTTTCCATGGATCATCATTTCTCATATATATCGAATATATATCCATTGTCATATATAAAAACTTTCTGTATATGAACAAAAAAACATTTTTGACATATATACATCACATACACATATACATTATAGCCACATACACATATACATCACATATGAACAAAAAAATTAAACTAGTAAAAATAAAAAAACACATAGCCACATATGAACAAAAACATATAGTCACATACATACACATATACATTATATATATATGAACAAAAAAAATAAAAATAATAAAAATAAAAAAACAGAGCCGGGGCGGCGGCTCACAGCGGGGGTAGGCGAGGGCGTCGGCGCGTGGGGGCGGGACGGGGCAGGGGCAGGGCGACGAGGAGCGGGCGGCGACGGCAAGCACGTGGCAGGGGCTCGGGGCGCCGGGGCAGCGCGCGCGAGCAGGGGAGCTCGAGGCGACGGCGGGGGCGGCGAGGACGCCGGCGCGCGGGGGCGGGACGAGGCAGGGGCAGGGCGACGGCGACGAGCACGGGGCAGGGGCTCGGGGCGGCGCGCGCGAGCAGGGGAGCTCGAGGCGGGGCGGCGCGTGGGGGCAGGGCGACGGCAACGAGGACCGGGCGGCGACCCGTCGGGGCAAGGGCGCAGGGCGACGACGACGAGGAGCGGGCGGCGACGGCGAGCATGGGCAGCCTAGCGGCGTCGAGGAGGTCGGCGTCGTCGGGGGCAATTGGCGAGGGAAATCTGAAAATTTCCCAAGTGTTGCTTATATAGCAAAGGCTTTGGTCCCGGTTCGTGGCACCAACCGGGACCAATGCCCCCCTTTAGTCCCGGTTGGTGCCACCAACCGGGATCAAAGGTCTCTTTTCAGCAGCCCAAAGGGCGGGAAGCGGCAGCCTTTGGTCCCAGTTGGTGGCACCAACCAGGACTAAAGGGGGGCATTGGTCCCGGTTGGTGCCATAAACTGGTACCAATGCACCCATATAGTCCCGGCTGGTGCAACCAACCGGGACCAAAGGCCTTGCGCTGGCACGGTGCGGTGGGAAGTTTAGTCCCACCTCGCTAGCTGAGAGAGCTCAGCACTTGTTTATAAGCTGCGTTGCGGCTCATGTGCTGAGCTCCTCTCTAATATGCAGGCAGTACTTGCCTACCCTTGGCACTACCTTGTTGGGCCTATTGGGCCTACGGGCCTGCATCCTGGCCCATGTACAGATGGGTTTCTAGTCGTATGCAAGCCGTGTGGCCCAATAGATGGCATTTTTTATTTTTTCTAGTATTTGTTTTGTTTTTTGAATTATTTATTTTCTTTTGATTCTTGCTTTATTTATTTATTTTTCTTTTAGTTTTAGAAAAATTATAAACTTTCTGTTAGTGCCATTAGTTTTCAAATTTGAATAGTTAAAATTTGAATTCTTTGAAATTTATGTGAATCACAAGTTTGTGATTAACTTTACTAGAAAAATAGTTTTTTTCCGGTTTTTTGTTTTGTTTTTTGCATTATTTATTTTCTTTTGTTTTTTGCTTTAATTTTAAATTCTTTTTGCTTTTAGGTCAGCAAAATTATAAACATTCTGTTAGTGCCATTAGTTTTAGAAAAAATATAAACTTTCTGTTAGTGCCATAACAAGTTTGTGATTAACTTTACTAAAAAAATGAGCATAGATGCGCCTATAGAGAGAATGCAACCTAAATTCATAATAAATTTATATGAATTTCAGAGAAATTCACTATGAATTTAGGTCAAATTCCCTGTATAAGGGCATCTATTTTCACTTTGAGAGGAGCTCAACAAGGCAGAGAGAGACGGGCTTATAAACCGGTGTGAGCGCCCTTCGGTTGGCGAGGTGGGACTAAACTCTGACCACAACGAGGACCAACCCTTTAGTCCCGGTTTGTGGCACAAACCGGGACTAATGGTCATGGGCCAGGGGCGAGGTGCATTGGTCCCGGTTCATGCACGGAACCTGGACCAAAAGGCCCCGACGAACCGGGACCAATGGCCCACGTGGCTGCCCTCTTGAGTGTTCTTGGTGAGAACATAGTTGACAAGGAGCGAACCGGTATTAATGGTATTACGAGGGCCGAACCATAAGACATTAAAACATTTCAAATAAACTCTGAAAAAGTTGAAAGTTGGCATGGTATCATAATTTCACCCACCTAGCATGTGCATGTACAAAACGGACAATGGTATCATACTCGTCTGTTACAAAGTTGGCATGGTATCATCATAATAGTTGCGGGGGAAAGTCTTCACTTTTCTTCGCTTGTGTCATTTTCTTATTGCGCCGTAACAATGGATAATCTTCATCGTTTATCAAGATGCTTGGGTCAACGTTGACTTTGAAGGGAGGAATTTCATGAAACATTTCATAATCTTCAGACATGTCTATCTTGCCCTCCACTCCCACGATGTCCCTTTTTCCTGAAAGAACTATGTGGCGCTTTGGCTCATTGTATGATGTATTCGCTTCCTTATCTTTTCTTTTTCTCGGTCTGGTAGACATGTCCTTCACATAGATAACCTGTGCCACATCATTGGCTAGGACGAACGGTTCGTCAGTGTACCCAAGATTTTTCAGATCCACTGTTGTCATTCCGTACTGTGGGTCTACCTGTACCCCGCCTCCTGACAGATTGACTCATTTGCACTTAAACAAAGGGACCTTAAAATCATGTCCATAGTCAAGTTCCCATATGTCCACTATGTAACCATAGTATGTGTCATTTCCCCTCTCGGTTGTTGCATCAAAGCGGACACCGCTGTTTTGGTTGGTGCTCTTTTGATCTTGGTCAATCGTGTAAAATGTATTCCCATTTATCTCGTATCCTTTGTAAATCAATACAGTCAAAAATGGTCCCCTGGACAACAAGTACAACTCATCACAGACGGTGTTGTCATATCTGAGACGTGTTTCCAACCAACTGCTGAAAGCCCTGATGTGTTCACATGTAATCCATGTAGTCCAGACGTCACAATATAATTAAGTGTGTCAAAAACCATTACAGAACATCATGAATAGATAATTAAGTGACCAAATTAATAGAAGTTCATCATCACATTAAAACCAAAGTACATACATAGTTCTCATCTAACAACATATAGCTCTCCGGCACTACTAGGAAAAGGGCTATAGATGATATGACCACTAATGGCGCACCAGACATGTGTTGCGCCACTACTATATAGTAATGGCGCACCATGAGTCGGTGCGCCATTAGTGTGGTAGACACTAATGGCGCACCAGACCCACGATGCGCCATTAGTAACAAATTTTTTATTTTTCCAAAAATTCTAATGGCGCACCAGGGAGTAGTGCGCCATTACTAGTTTAACTAGTAATGGCGCACCTCCTACACAGTGCACCACTACTATTTTTTTTCCAAAACTACTAATGGCACACCTCAAGTTGGTGCGCCATTAGTAAGAAGGGTTACTAATGGCGCATTTGTCTGTGGTGCGCCATTAGTAACCTGGGACCAGCTAGATATTTTGGACAGCCACACCTACACACTCACTTTCCCCACTTCATTCTCTCCACCTCCTCCTCCAAGCTTGTGTCGGCTGCCTCCTCCTCCTCACCTCATTTGCACCATAGATTCATCAAAAATTAAGTGGTTAAATTACCTTTTTTGATAGGTAAGTAAGGGGAAAGCTATCTTTATGTTGTAGATCTACTCTTTTCTCCCTAGCTCGCTCCAACAACATGCACATGCGCTTTTTATGGCCTTGCTAGATCTATGTATGTTTGTGGTGTTGCATATGTTTGTGGTGTTGCATATATGTTTGTGTTTGCAGGTACCAGTATTTGAAATGCGATAGTTGCCAATATTTTGCCGGAATGTTGATTCATTTCCGTTTCGGCGAGAATTTTGGCACTATGCATTCTTTTTTGTCCTATTTTTAGGGAAAGTCATGCCAAATTTTTTCTTGGTTCTAAAATATCATTTTGCTCTACCCCGCAGGCGACCATGGTCCGCACGATGACCGAAGGCATCGTGAATAGGTTTTTGAGCTCCGCGAAGGCCGAGATGCTTCAAAAGAACGAGATGGAGATAAGATGTCCATGTCGAAGATGCAAGCTGAAGAGCCTTATTGCGGACCCGGATTCCGGGCAGGTGCGGGACCACCTACTCTTGCATGGTTTCATGGATGGCTATCGGTGGCAAGGTGATGAAGATGACTATGAAGTCGTCCATGGGGGCCGGGCAAGAAATGAGGAAGGGCAGCAAGACAATCACCGCGGCGAGGGCGGGCGAGAAGACGAAGAATCTCCAGGACATGATCACGACAGTGATGTTGTACACAGTCATCATGTAGAAGATGCCGGACATGATGATGAGGAAGATCAAGACGAAGGGCATGATCATGAAGATGAAGATGCCAGAGCAGACGACGATGGAGGCTGGGTGCAGGACCCTCATATTCAAGAGCTGCTTATCAAGCAGACGGATAATGCAAGAGCTGCCGCCTGAGAGAAAGCCAAGCTGGATCAACTGGAGATAGACGCGGTTACTCCATTGTATGAAGGATCGATGCAGGCCCGAGGATACCCTCCTGAAAGTAACGCTCATGGCTCTGGAGATGAAGGATCAAGTTCGATTCACTGAGCCTGGTTATGAGGACCGGGTGGAGGACCATAGCAAACCCAAACGCAAGTGGAAGCGGAAGGCTTATCCTGCTTCAGCGGTACGTAGGAGTGCTAGGATTCGTACTACAAAAAAATTTCATGATGAAAGATGAAAGGAATCTTTTGGAATAGCAGAGGTCTGAAAGACTTGGCTAAAAGAAGGTTTCTTGCAGATGCGTCTATCGAGCATAGATTATATTTTATTGCTCTCTCGGAAACTGGTAGAGATAATTTTCCGCCCCAGTTTCTCAGTACTTTATCGAGTGGTGTCAATTTCGATTGGAATTGCCTGCCTGCGCGAGGAAGATCGGGTGGGATCTTACTTGGAGTGAGATGCGATTCGCTGGAAGTCCGAAGTGTTGTGATGGGTGACTTCGCGGTCAAGTTTCGGGTTAGGTCCAAAGCAGATGGGTTTAACTGGGCTCTGGTGGCGGTTTATGGTGCCGCGCAACCCGAGCTTAAACCCGAGTTTTTGGCGGATCTTGTTTGAATTTGCGGTTCTGAGCAGCTCCCAATTTTAGTTGGGGTGACTTTAATATCATCAGGAGGAGAGAGGAAAAGAATAATGATAATTTTGACTGACGATGGCCGTTTATGTTTAATACCATTATTGAAAGCTTGGATCTGAGAGAGATAGAGATTTCCGGTAGAAAATTTACTTGGGCTAATGCGTTGCCAAACGCGACGTTTGAGAAGCTGGATCGAGTCCTAGCGAGCGTCAAATGGGAACAGAAATTCCCTTTGGTAACGGTCCAGGATCTCTCACGCGGCATCTCTGATCACACACCTTTATTCGTGGACTCTGGTGAGCCCAACCACGTGGGAAACAAAAACTCCTTTTCATTTGAGCTGGCATGGTTTGAACGTGAAGGCTTCTTGGATCTGATAGCCAGGGAATGGGCTAAGGATGCAGGAGGTAGGACTTCCGTTGAGCGCTGGTAGAATAAGATTAGGCATTTGAGAAGTTTCTTATGTGGGTGGGCTAAGCACCTTAGTGGGATTTATAAGGTCGAAAAGGAAAGACTCCTTACACTTATTCAGTCCCTAGATTTAGAATCCACAATTTTGCAAGCCACGGAGCTTCATGCTAAGCTAGAAGCAGAGATGAGGTTGAAAGAGCTTCTCCGTGAAGAGGAATTAAAGTGGGCGTTGCGGGCTAAGGTCCGCAAAGTTGTCCAGGGGACGCGAACACTTAATTCTTTCACTTGATCGCTAATGGAAAGCACAGAAAAAAGAGAATCTTTCAACTTGAACAAGATGAAGGAACTATTTTAGGTTAGGATCACCTAAAGTATAAATTACCGAGTGCTATAAGCAGTTTTTTGGTCCTCCGGAGGATAATTGTGCGTCCCTGGATGAGTCCAGGATTGAGGATGTGCCTCAACTCACTCCTGATGATAATGATATTTTGGTAGCCCCGTTCACGGATAAAGAGGTATTTGACGCTATTGCGCAGATGAAAAACAATACGGCTCCAGGGCAGGATGGATTTCCGGCGGAGTTCTATAAAACTGTTGGCCTATTATAAAGGGGGACTTGTTACCAATGTTCCATGATCTATTCTCTGGGCAGCTTCAGTTGTTTCACTTAAATTTGGAACAATAACATTGCTTCCTAAGAAAACGGAGGCTGTGAGAATTGAACAGTTCAGGCCGATCTGCCTTCTCAATGTGAGTTTCAAAATTTTCACCAAGGTCGGGACTAATAGGCTCACATAGATTGCGCATTCTGTGGTGCAGCAGTCCCAAACTGCTTTCATGCCGGACAGAAACATCCTAGAAGGGGTGGTGGTCCTTCATGAAACGCTCCATGGAATTCACTCGAAAAAATTAGATGGAGTTGTTTTTAAGGTGGATTTCGACAAAGCGTATGATAAAGTCAAATGGCCATTCCTTCAACAGGCCTTGCGTATGAAAGATTTTGATGAAGCCTGGCGACGCCAGGTAGAATCGTTCACGCAAAAAGGGAGTGTTGGAATTAAAGTGAATGATGACATATGTCATTATTTCCAGACACATAAGGGCCTGAGACAAGGGGATCCAATGTCTCCTATATTGTTCAACATTGTAGCTGATATGTTGGCAATTATGATAGGAAGGGCTAAGGAGGCTGGACAGGTGGGAGGCTTGGTACCTCATCTAGTTGATGGAGGTGTGTCTATCCTACGGTACATCGATGATACGATCATCTTCATGGAGCATGACTTGGCCAAAGCGGGAAACATGAAGCTGGTGTTATGCTTATTTGAACAATTGTCCGAGTTAAAGATTAACTTTCACAAAAGCGAATTGTTCTGCTTTGGTAGAGCCAATGACGAACAAGAGGCATATAGGCAATTGTTTGGATGCGAATTGGGAACTTTACCTTTCACATACTTAGGTATCCCAATTCACCATCGTAAGCTGACAAACGGAGAATGGAAGTGCGTCGAGGACTGATTTGAAAAGAAACTGAGTTGCTGGAAGGGCAAGCTCATGTCATACAGAGGCCGATTAATTCTGATTAACTCGGTTCTCACGATTATGTCTATGTTCTTTTTGTCGTTCTTCGAAGTCCCAGTTGGAGTTAGGAAACGACTGGACTTCTATCGATCACGTTTCTTCTGGCAGAGCGATGAACTCAAAAGAAAATACCGACTAGCCAAATGGGATATCATCTGTTGACCGAAAGACCAAGGGAGTCTTGCTATTGAGAATCTTGAGGTCAAGAACAGATGTCTTCTCAACAAGTGGTTGTGGAAGTTATCGGTAGAGACTGATGCCACTTGGGCTTAGCTCCTTCGTAGGAAGTATCTTCATTCCAAAACTTTGTCCCAGGTGACAGCAAGGCCATCTGACTCTCCCTTTTGGAAAGGGCTTATGAAAGTCAAAGTAACCTTGTTTAATAAGACAAAGTTTATTATTAGCAATGGCGCTAGCACGCGATTTTGGGAGCATACTTGGCTCGGAGAGACCCCCCTTGCCATTCAATACCCGTCGCTAGATCGTATTGTTCAACAACGTGAGGTATTCGTTGCAACGGTACTTCAATCCACTCCACTTAATATGTAGTTCAGAAGGACGCTAATTGGCAACCGTTGGGAAGAATGGCTCCATCTAGTAGGTAGACTGATGGAGGTTCAACTATCTCAACGGCTCGACGCATTACGCTGGAAACTTACTAGGTCTGAAGAGTTTACTGTTAAATCATGGTATGTTGATGTTATCAATTCAAGCTCGATTCCTAGTTCCAAACATGTGTTGGGCTGTAAAAGTTCTGTTAAAAATCAAAGTGTTTATGTGGTTTGTCGATAAACAAGTAATTTTAACCAAGGACAATTTGGCAAAGTGTAATTGGACAGGACCTACTAGGTGTAGTTTCTGTGATCGGGATAAGACTATCAAACACCTTTTTCTTGATTGCCCGTTAGCCAAAGTTCTTTGGCGGACAGTTCATATTGCTTTTAACATTACTCCACCGCGGTCTGTCAACACGTTATTTGGAACGTGGCTTAACGGGATAGGGTCCGAAACAGCGAGACACATTCGCGTAGGAGTCTGTGCTTTACTGTGGGCAGTCTGGAACTACAGAAATGACTTGGTTTTTAACAGAACAACAAAAATTCTTTTTTGCAGGTTATTTTCTAAGCCACTGCATTGATCCGTATGTGGTCGCTACTTACTCCGACGGAGGCCAGGGAGCGTTTGGTTACTGTATCTATCCGCTGGGATATGGTAGCACGGAATATCTTCAACCGGTTTGGATGTCGGTCATGTAATAGGATAGACAATTATTTTACCTATCTTTCTTATGTCAGCCGGTTGTGGCTTTTTCTGGCGAGTTTGTTTTCGCCCTTCTAGCTCTTTGTGAGCTCTCCTTTATTTTTCATTTTGAGACTTGAAGACCTTGTTGAACCTATTTATTAAGGACAGTATAACCGCACTTAAAGCGAGCCCTCTCAGCGCTTCGCGTTTTTGACCGTCCGTTTTCGCGATCTAACATTTCTTGGCCGTTTGATCTTCATTAGTGTGCCGTTTCCCTCGTCTCCCAGCAAGTGGGCCAGCTGTCCTAGAGGGACGCTGCTCTCGAAGAAGAAACGAAGTGCGCTGGTTGATTGGGCCATCTGCATGATTCGGCAGAAGCCCATCTGAGCGACGACTCTCCAGGCCCATCCACGACCTCTCTCCTCTCTCTCTCTCTCTCTCTGTCTCTCGATCGAGAACTCACGCCGCCCCATCTCCACCGTAGCCAACGCCTCCCATGGCACAGCCCCGCCGGTCATCTTCATTACTCTGGGCGCGGTGGGATCCTCTCAAGAGCCCTCATCGTGCCGCTGCGCCGCCCCTGTGCGCCGTCAACTTCACATCGCCCGCACCCCGTTCTTTCCCAATTCCTTACCTCGTGTGACCTAGGCGAACCGGCGAGCTGTCGCTGCCACATCCCTTCCCTCTGGATCGCAGCTCCTCCTGGTGCCGTCATTCATCATCCCCTCTACTCCGGTGATGTCTACTCCGGCCAACAGCATCAATCCATTATCCACTACGGAAAACCCAATAAGGTGAAGCGCAAGTGACACAACACCTCGTTCATTCACCCTCTCCTCCCGTCTTCCAACGCCGAATTTGCCCCCTCCGTGGTCATGCATCTCAACCAACCTCGCGAGTCCGCATGTATCGACCTCCACTTCTCATGTTGACGGTTCCTCCCCTCTGCTGCACACTCTCACACATAAGGCTCTCGCCTGCTTGAAGAAATACCCTGAATAAACCAAGAACGAGTAGGATATTTTTCTTCTAATCTATCACTTTGGATATTCAAGATCCACGGGATGTCCGAGCAATATATAAGTAATTTTTGGGAAGGAATCTTGAATAGAAGACTATGTGTCTATCTCTGGTTGTGTTCTTGATCTGTTGATTTCCATAATCCCTGTATGTGCATTCACACATGTTTGCAGGCTACTTATGTTATTCCTGCAGAGTTACATTCATAGCTTGTGAAGAGTAAAGGATGGATGGAGAGGTGCACTTATTTATTTTTAAATATGTGTACTTATTCAGCTCACAACAATTCCTATGCAGTCTAGCTGCATGTTAGATTCTTATATAATATGTGTATTTTTCTCAGTGCATCTGTATACAAATTGTATCATAGATTTGGTCATTCTCTGCATAGCTTCTTTTGTATTGCATTCACACAAGCACACTGAAGTTGTGGTATAATTGTCGTTTTATCTGTACCATTCTAATCTACTCAACTTCACCAGGCGATGATTGTAAGTCCTCTATTTTTATCATGATCCAGAGATGTCTGGGCAATATTAAGTAATTTGTGGGAAGTACTCTCGAATAGGTGACTATGTGCTTATCTGTTTCTGTTATTGATCTATTGATTTCCATAATCCCTGCATGTGCCTCCACATATGTTTGTAGGCTACTTGTGTTATTCTGCAGAGTTACATACATAGATTGTGAAGAGTAAATTGTGAATGGAGACGTGCACTCCTTTACTTTAGAGCATGTGTACTTATTTAGGTCATAAAAATCCATATGCAGTCTAACTAGTCCCTCTGTAAAGTAATATAAGATCACTTAGATCACTAAATATAATCTGCATACTTCTCTCAGTGCATCTGTATACAAATTACATCATTGATTTTCTCATTCGCTTGATAGCTTCACAAGCGCATTAAATTTGTGGCATAGTCGTTGTTTTATCTATACCATTTTAATCTGCTAACTTGCTAAGCAATCATCGGACTCTATTTTTATCATTTATCCTCTTCCAAATATCATGTCTATCCCTTGTACACTGGAGTCCGAGAAGTACAATTGTGCTTCTCTCACTTGTATAATTCTTCTATCAGTACAATTGTATTTCTCTCACTTGTTACGTTTTTGTGAATGGAGAAGATTGAAGCCAACGAGATTGTAGAAAGTGGCTCATATGCTGCGTGAATCGCAGACCTAAATGCAGAGTGCTGTCATGAAGTAATTTTGTTTTTCTCCTTTCAACGCTGAATATTCTAGCACAAAGTTGAGTGTAAGCGTGGATGTATTTTAATATTGTGTCCCTCCATGGAACTTGTATTGCATGTGCCTTAATTCCTTTCTCAATGGTATATCCTCTTTCAATCGCCTTTTTTATATTTAATCTTTCCATTTTCCTCGGTTTCAATTGTAGGTTCATGGATCTGAAGGAATTGATATTCATGGCTGCAAGATATTAAAAGTGTTAGAAATTATTTCTCTGTATCATCTGATTGTTGAGCATTTAGCTTTGGAAACAACAGTTTAGTGAGCTTTGCCTAGCCTGTTAAACTGAGTTATTAATCTGACAAAACCAATTGCAAGCTCATAGAATCTTGTAAGATATTATTCCTGCTGAATTTATATATTCTTGGATTTTTGTCTTCATAAATATTAGTTGTTTAATTTCCATCTAATTGTACATTTTGTTGTTTCCATTTTGTGCGTACTCTCTTCTCATGAACTGTTAGGTAGAGAAATGCAATTTTTTATGTGAGTATATATTTATATATTTCAGTTCTACCCATTCATAAACCTGAGTACCATTTATTATTTGTCTTGATTGATCTCGATGTGGTTTTATTTTGTCAAATATTTCTAATGTTGTTCTACAATATTGCTGTTTTTGAATCTTATGACACGAGCCTTTGCAAGAGAGGTTCTTATGTGAGGAGTCATGTCAAGATCAATTGCAATCATCTATCCATCAACCATTCTAATTCAAAACACATACATGTTTGAGACCCAAACTCGAACCAACTAAAAGTCCATTAGACCTATGAAAAAATCTGAACACAGTAGCTTGGAAACCAATAATATATTCCTCTCTTCAGAACAAGCATAAGCTCCCAAAAGTGCAATAGTTCAAAACACTGAAAACCAATGTATACAAATTAGGTTCATATTCCTATAACAATTATAAGAGCCCAAACACTGAATAAATAAATAAATTATTTCATATGACTAACAATTATAAGAGCCAAAATAGACGGGCGCTGCAACGCGCGCCATCAATGATCTAGTTCGTTTAATAAGTTGGCCGTATGCATCATTTTGATGCAGAGGCCGCGGAGTACCCCCTTTTCGAAAAAAAAGCATCAGTCATGTGCTCTTCCGCATCTCCAGGTCATTGGGAAGATAGATTATGTCCACTTCATCGATCGACGATCGACAAGTACTAAAAGCACAAAGAGCAGACAATTGATAGCTATGTGCTTCGATTTAAGAGCCACCAGCTCACCACCAAGAAACAAGACAAACGGAGGAGACTTTAGTCAGCATACCGTTCACTACGTCTTCAACTAATGTAGTTCCTAAGCAGAGAGTGCAATGGAGAGGCCTGACCCGATGTTGGCGATGGCGTCGAGCACGGGCGTCATAGCTAATAGCTCGTCAAATGCTCTGGTTGTTGGTCTTTGGGATGCCCAGCAGTTGGGGGTGATGTCTTCCAGTAATGTCTCCCCTGCTGCCACTGGCGGTGACACAAAGCCGGCGACCATAAATCCCCTGCTGCTGGCATCGGCGAGAGTTGGCTCCTGGACGGCACTGAATTATCTTCTCAGCAAGGAAGACAAACAAGCACCACCAATGGTCCAGCCTACTCAGGTATTTCTTGATTTGCTCGTGGGATATCCTACCAGCAATAGCACCAAGGGAAGATTGACGGTGCAACAAGCTTCTGAAGATGTAGAAAATGTGGTTGATCAGCCTGCTTCACCCACGGCTGGTCTACTTCTCAACGGCGTCACTGCAGAGGGGGACACCGCACTGCATGTGGTTGCCAGCCATGGGGACGGCAAGGAATTCTTGAAGTGTGCAATCATCATCTTCAAAAGGGACCAAGACCTCCTGTTTGCAGTGAATAATAACGGTGACACGCCCTTGCACTGTGCCGCCAGAGCCGGTAAGCTCCAAATGCTCTCTATTCTTGTTGAACTTGCTGAAAGTTGCAACGGGTTCCACGAGTTCCTGAGAAAGGAGAATGTGCTTAAGGAGACAGCCTTGCATGATGCTGTCCGTATTGGAAATCAGGATATTTGTCTGTTGAAGGCTGATCCTGACTTGGCCAATTATCCTAAAGAAGGCACTTCCCCATTGTACCTAGCAATTTCACTTCAAAGATATAGTATCGCACGGACCCTACATGACAAGAGCATTGGAAATCTCTCATACAATGGACCCCATGGCCAAAATGCGCTACATGCTGCGACTTTTCGAACCATAGGTATTAATTAATTTTATTTTAGAAGTTAGGTATTTCAAATTACCAATTGAGTTTATATGCATAAATTATTTCAAACTTCGCATATATTTTTGTTGTATGCGCATATGTGTAATAGATGATGGGAGGGATCATTCAAGACTTCCTGACACTTTTGCTCTTAAGGTAGAATATAAGCAAGATCAAAACGGTCCAGTTGGTTCCGGTAGTCTATGTTCACATTTTTATTAAGCACTCCTTCTACCCAAAAAGTGAATGTCTTGATGTTCCGTGTTAATGGAACTAGATGATACCCCACACGTTGTTCGATAATGTCGTGAAAAGAAGTGCATAACTAGGTGTTATGTAAACAATGATAAACTAATGAAAATAAAATGTAAGAGTATTCTTGAATTACACTTTAAAACATTAAAAATTATGAAGCTTAAACCAAAATGATGTATACATGAAAAAATAGATTAAATTAAAATAGGGTCATTTCTAAAGAAAAATATGAAGGATCAACTATATGTGTATGCTCCAAGCACCAAACACATATTATGTGCCCATGAGAGCACAAAACTTAATGCAAAAAATCAATGATGACTTGCATGCATGGACCGGTGATGTGGCAAGGAAACGTTGCATGTATATATAGTAATGAAAAAATTGCAACTTATAACTTGCATGCATGACTTGCTGAAGTGGCATGGTTACATGTCTAGAAAAAAATAGGTAGTGGGTTGTAGTGTATCTCTGATTTAAAATCCAATTAAAATCCACTAGTGCATGTTGCATGGTAGAGGATTATCATGTTTACATCGGGCGGATGCTAGTGGATAAGCTAGTAAGGTTAGATAATTAGAAGTAGTGGGGATCACAATAATCTGGCAGCTATGATTATGATAATGTGGATAAGCTAGTAAGGTTGAGAGAATTATATTTAAGAGTGGGGATCACAAAGATTAGATAAAATTAAAAGTGGATAAGCTAGATTGAACTATAATGGATAATCTGACAGCTACATTAATTATAATAATGTGGAAGCACGAATGTTGAGATAATAAGAAGTAGTGAGGATCACACTCTTAGACATATAGTATATTGTCGTTACTAGTAAGATTATCTGGAAAAATTGAATTTGTCAAACTCTTTTGTTGTTGACAATCTCCTGGCTGACATGTTGTCTCACTTACCTTGGACTAATACACAAAATGTCATATTTTCAGGGATCACAAAACATATTTTGAACTGGAATAATTAAACCCTTTAACAGTCGCTACAACGGCGGATGAAGGACTATGCCACATGTTTTTTTTACTATGCCGAAGGGAAACTTAAAAACGCGTACGGCCTCTTCCTCCCCTTTTCTCTCTCTCATTTTCCCACCTCAGCTAGGGTTGCCGCCGCCGCCGCCCCATCACTCCTCGCCGTACTGGAAGCTCGAGGCATCATTGCCGCAGTCGGACGAGCCCCTGACGGACGCGGGGAGGAGGAGCTCGTCGGGGGCGTTCGCGCGCAAGTTGGGCGCCAGCCTGTGGGAGATACATGACGTCGTCAGGGCCGCGGGCGCCGGCCACCGGATCCGCAGGCGCGCGCGGAGGGGGCCCGCCGCATCCTCCTGCCGCGACGGCGATGACGACGACGTGGATCGGGTGAGAGCCCCACTACCGCCCTCTCTGTTTTTTCATTGTCAACGTCGGTTGCGGCCTGTTATTTTCTTTGCAGTCTATTCCCCCAATCTCCATCATACTCTACACTGGCATCATGTGTCATTGTCGCTGAATTTTCAGTGCATCAATATGTTAGAATTAGTTCCTAATGTGCAGCCAGTGCGGCAGATAAATTAACTTTTCTGCTGCAACAACATATCATATACTGTTGCTCCTTGAGATTTGGCTATTTCGGCGCTAGAAAATCCTTCATGCTCCTGTTACAACTTTGTTCCTGCTAGCTAGGACACGTTCTAGCTTAACAGTTGCACTGGACTAATCTTTTGGCGGGCTTGTGAGAAGTAGTTGCATTTCAGATCCTCCTTGTTTCCATTGAAAACCGATGAAAAAGGAGAGATTAAGAAAAAAATACTGCTCATATATACATTATTTGTTCATATGGACATTCTTCTGTGCTAAAAAATGATCTAACTTTTTGTTCCTGCTTTTCCTTTTTTACATTCTCCCTAATTTATTTTACCTTCTACTTACAATATATAGGCTATGTCGCCACATGTGTGTTTCCTGTAATGGCTTAGATTATCTTGAAATTTTTAACTTCAAAGGGTTCCCTGACATAGCTTTATCATATTCCACATTGCTACTCCAGACAAAATACATGTCAATTTTGCTTGAAAGGTTTTGAGTTTTCACTGATGGGCATGCTGGTCCAATGGCAAAACCAGCCAGCCAGTATAGAACTCTTCTAGTCAAAGCATAGTGATCTGTTTGTATAGACTGTTTTTCTAATTAGATGTTGTGTGTGCCAGGCTTCTACATAGTCTTAGGAGTCGTTTGGTTCGCACTCTGGTATCGTTTTCGACTTTCAGTATCAGAAAGCGCTGCTTACTATATTCTCTACTGAATACGTGTTTTGTTTGGTTCGGGCGTGAGGGAATGCGGAGCAGAGAGGATTCTGGATTCTATATCCGGACGGATCAGACGTTTTTGCGGATGTGAAGCATTGTATCAAATTATTGCTAGGGATCGTTTGCAATCTTTGTCGGTTTTGTTTGACTACCTATCATGAATCCATTTCTTTCGTCTCATTGATTTAGCAATCAATAATTTATTCTGGAATGGCAGAAGGTACAGCTTCATATATATATACCATTTCTTTCCTTTTCAAGAAAATAGGCCATAGCTTGAATGCCAGGAGAAGTAATGGACCATGGATGGAAAAGTTTGGTCAGATTCCCTCCTATACATACATGGTATAATTTAAGAATCCCCTATTCAATTGTAGTTAATTATTAATATCATTTGTATTACCTACATTGTAGCCCAAATTCATGAATCCGTCTCGCTCGTTTCATCCTCTGTTCTCTTTAGCTAGCCCATCTGGATGGATCTGTGGGTGGTTGACACAGTCAACCGCGGGAGTAGGCGTGCGACGACATTAAGGGAGGTTCAACCGTGGATGACCTGGGATGCTACCAGACAAGCGTGCCGAAGCCGTCGGGGACGCCGTTGACATGCTGCAGGACGCACCGTCGAGGTAGCCATTCAACTGCTCACGAGCCGCTAGGGATGCCACCAATTGCATATGCCTCTTCCATGGCTCCATCCGTTACGTGTTGATTTTCACGCCGCTGCTTCTCTTCCTTTGCGAGCTTTGTCTTAATTTATCTTTTTGCCCCTTCTTGGGTTAGTCTTTTTGCAACCCCAACAAGGTCATGTCTGTTTTGTATACATGTACACATGATTTTTATGATTAGAAATCGAGTATTTAGTTAATTTCTAAGGCGATTGAACTATATGAGCTATTGTATTTCTTTTGCTACAATGGAACCATGTTGACCACAAGTTGAGCTATGTGCCACCATGCATGATATCATCATCTTTGTATTAGCTTTAGATCTGATCACTAATGCTTACTGACTATAGTTGTAGTTTCAGCAGTAGCATGGTAGCAGTTATCATATATTGGCTAAGTTGCACTTGTCTTGGGTACATCAAGATGAAGATCAAGAGAATTCCGATGAAAGGCATCATGTTGATTCTGATGTGAGACGCTGAAAGGTGTTCTTTTTATTTTGTTCCTTATTTGTCAGATGATTATTTATATCAATGTCATGTGTTCTGATGCATGCCATTTTCTGTTGTAGGAGGAGCAGTATTCAGGGTGCGAGAGTTAAGAGAGAATCTACTGAAACTGAGGTGACAACAGATCAAGTGCTTTACTTCTATTTTAACTCACATTGATATTGATTCAATAGTATACACGTAAAATTAATTATTTTGGTATATAATGCATACTTGCAGACATCTAAGTAGCAATACCTTTGTTCGTACCCGTTTCCCGGTGCTGTCCGGCGGGTCACTACTTGGGCGCTCTTCAATTCCTTTGTTTCTGTTGTCTCCTACGATCTTTCGCTACACACTCCACCAGTACCACATCCCCTGCTCTAAGGTAACTAATTACTACCATCCTTGCTTGTGCTTGTGCTTGTACTAATTTTGAATTATTTCATTCCAGTTTGAGGCCGGCCGCAGCCACGATATCAACGGCATCCATCAATCCTGGATCCTTCGACATCTGGATGGACCATTGCTCCCTCATTGACTACGACGATGGGCTAATCAATATCACCTACCACAACATCGACATCAGTCTCCATGCCGTTCTGTTGTTTGTCCCTGCTACCAAGTCACTCAATGCTTGGTTTCTCTCAACAAATTTCACTCATTACATTGGATCATTGTGTGTACTGGTGAAAATAATTGTGTGTGTATGTGATTGCATTTTTTATATGATTGATGTTGTGATGGTTAATCACTTTGTACACTAGGCGATCAAACTAATATACATATATCTTGCATCAATATTGTAGTTATTGATGACATAACTTGTGAGGAAAGGACATGGTAAATGAAGAGACAACATTACACAAGCTTCTATCTTTGTGAGGTCAGTAGCAATATGGTCATTTTGATGCCACAAACCAGAGGAACAAGTCCGGGTCCATCAATCATAGCTTTGAACCAAACACGAAGATGCAGAAATGGTTAGTTATATTGTACTACTTATTCTATATCTTCGTTGATAACCCTGATATTTGCTAATAGTATCATGTTATTTCAGGACTGTAGATGGATAGACCAGAGTTGGAATTTTTGCTGTTTGTGACATAGAGAGATGGGAGGAGCTGACCTATGACTATAAATATGTTCATTCAGTTTCATGGTTACTTTATAAGTCTTTTTTTCATTATAGACAAATTTGTTTCGTCCTCCTTACTTTATTGCATTGTGTGCATAAAACTGTTGCTGCTTCTAATTGATGTCCTTGTCTACATATTTGTCCAGTTTGGAGCAGATCAAGATTGTCATTGTGAATCTTGAAACTGTAGAAAAATGGTAAACGGATTTTGGGGAGGCTACATAGTTTATACTCTCCAATATTTCTTAGCTAGATCCTCATATAACCTCGAGTTCTTTCTCTTTTCGCACTCGTAGTTCCCGGAAAAGTGAGAACAGGAACGGAATAATAATCCCCGGCAGTCATTCACGCATGTGCTCTTTCACATCTATATGCAGTACCAATTGGGAAGATAGATTATGTGTACTTTATCGATCTTCGTGCGCTAAAAGCACATGCTCGAGCAGGCCAAGAGACATCCACCAGATCACCGCCAAGAAACAAGACAAACGGAGGAGACTTTAGTCTTCAGCATACCACTAACTACGTCTTTAACTAAGGAGTAGGCATGGCTGCATTTCTTGCAGGTTTGTATACTTTTAAGGCTGAAGGGTGAACCCGAATAGAAGGTTGTGGATTTTACTGAGATATTCATCCACAATCCGGATCAATACCGATATGAAGGAAAGACAGATAATGCACTACTGATTAAGATTGCACCCTACATAGTTTTTTTTAAATGGTTAACAGGTAAAATAACATCATATTCAGATTCTATATATTTTTCTAACTAAAATCCATATATAACATGTTAAATTTGGAGTTACAGTTTAGAAGATATGAGTATTTTAAAAAACATTTAATATGTACTGCGGGTTTAATGTCAGAAATATGAGGGGTTTTTTCTATAAAATAGCATGACGGACTAAGAATATTTATTTCTTTTATTAGTAGGTATAGATTCTAAATGAAGCAACATACACCACTCAGGCTAAAATACATATTATGAATCGTTGTCTTTATATGGTGCTAGCAAGGCCATGTTGAGGTGGGCCAGCATACTCAAGTCAAGATTTTCGTTGAACAACGCATGAAGCTCCGGCATATCCAGAAGCTCATGCCCGCAGTAACCGCTGAGGGTGTTCACCTGCTCCACACAGTGAGGGAGCATAAAAGATGGCGGCCCATCGTTGTCACCACCGTCAAGGCCATGGTAGTCCTTCAGCAAGGCAGTGCAGACGTTCGTGATGCTTACCGTCACGTCATAGTCCAGCTTGCAGAAAGTGAGGCGGCGCGCCATCGACGTGCCGGTTTTGGCTTTGTGCAACATTTCTTGGACCTTACCATTGGCGGTGACAACACGTGCTTTGAGGATGTCTACGCCGATGATTGCCAGGTCACGAAGGTCCTTTGCCTTCTCGCTCCGGTTGTCCGACCGGAGGGTCGAGATGCAGAATTTCTCCGTGAGGTGGATTTCTTTGTTGTAGTTGGCTGTAGCGTTCTTGCACGCTTTTGTCACGAAATCGGCTGCCTTCGGCTTGCCACCAACGTCACCACTAGTATGAGCAACAACTGACGAGGAAAAGAGCATGATGGTGATGGCAGAGAAGAAGATGGTGGTCGTTTGTGCTATTGCCATTGTTGCAAGGCCGGCTAGAGACCTTGAATTTTATTCAAAGTAGGAGTGGTGAGGATAAGTGTGTAGGCGAGGCCTAATGCTGAAATAGATGTGCGGTTTGATGGATGCCTAAGCATGTATTTATAAAGTTCATATAGTGGGGGTTCATGAATGCAGTATCCAATTTGGTTGTGCGCAGATCTGTTGACACTCACTTCGGATATCTTGTTATTAATATGTCTACTGTATAGCCATAAATGCAACACATCTTGACATGGATATCGAAATGATTATTTTCCATTCTATGCACATATGCACTGGCGGTTCAGAAATGCAGTATCTAGCTTGGCCATAGATATTCAAATTATTAGTGCTTTGCTCTGCATGAATACATATCCTCATTTTGGATATCCTTGTATTAATGCCCTCTCTATCCATAAATACGTTGATGCTCATTTTAGATGTCCTCTTATCAATACGCATCTAACATCCATAGCTTCATGAATTTAACACCTCTTGATCATGGATATACAAATGATATACATGCAATCTGATGCGGCATCAATCTGTGCTTGGCTGGCCCAATATGCTCATGCGCTTCTGTGCTTCCTGGTGTGGAACGGAATACGTGGGTTTTTTATTTTGGTTTCTTACATCAGTTTTTGTTTCAGTTTAATTTAATATTTTATTATATTTTAACTTTTGTATTTCTTTTTTCTTTTTAATTTGTCTTTGAATATTTAAATATAACTAAAAAAATAATTTTTTAATAAAATAAATATAATTAGGAATAGTTTTATTTTCCCCTTTTTAGTTTTTCTTTAAATAAAGTAAATATAATTATGAACATTTTCGCTTTTGTAAATAAGTATCTTTTCCTTTTTTTTCATTTTTCCTCAAACTTCTGTTTTTTGTTTTCTTTTATTATTATTATTGTCAATTTTCTTCCTTTTTTCCTATAACTATTCCCTTCCTTTATATCATTTGAAAAAAAGGAGATAGCTTTTTTCACCACATTACCTCCTCATACCCGCTACACAATAATAGAAACATCCTTTCAAGTCCATAAAGGTAAATATTATGACGTCGACTTCACACAGCATGATGAAGAATAGTTAACACAAACATATAAAGAAAACCATGTATTTTGTTGGTGTTCAGTTCATTCACATACTGGGGAGGTCATCATTAACCCCGAGAACTAGGGCCATTACTCAAACATGTACAAGACAAACATGAAGAGTAGACACAAGTTACAAGCCAGCATCATTTGTGGAAGGAGAGAGGCATGACAACAGTACTGGAGATAGCATCGGCCCTCCGACCGGTGTGGGGCGTTGGAAGAGACTCCTTCCTTCTTCCTTCTTCCTTCTTCCTTGTAGTGGCCCTTCCTCTATGGTGGTAAGGAGGACTTGTTGAAGAAATGGAGGTGTACCAGCTCGAGATGGATATGTGACGACACACGGTGAATGAGAGTTAGCAGCTAGGGTTGGAGGTATATATATAGCCAGCCTCCATGGGTCTCTTCCATGGATCATCCTCATATCCTTTGATTCAAGGGCTCCAGAGGAGTTCCAACCTCTGATAATGCCTTCCTCGATGTCAAAGGATCGTGTGGGAATAAACAGGGATCAAATCAGTGAAGAATCATGGAAATTACTGTCAAATCCGCAACCCAGATCACCTGGTAAAAGTTCGGGACGCTCGTCCAGCGTGTTGTCTTCTCTTCTAGAACTACGTGTGGTGTTCCGTATTTTGGTCGCCTTTGCCTCATACGAATTCCGGTTGGGCATTTTGGCCTTGTTGGATTCTTATGAACAAACCTGATAACCTCATGACACTAGATTGTCAATTTAGGCTTCTTGACCAATGTTATTTTGTCAAACTCCATGAGAGGCATGTATCTGGTGCCTGTAATTCCTCCGGTCTAGCCCCAACGTGATCCCTTTCATTGTGCTAAATCCATGTGAGTTCCAATACCCATACAAAAGCAACAAAACCAAAGAAAAACTAAAGGTTACGCAACAATCTCAACAATATGCACCAAAAATATAAATTATTCAAAATGGAAATAAAAATCGGTACATGGATATGCTATGAGGGATTTTGACACAAAAATATGGACCAAATAGGCTCTAAAACATGACACAAAATCAACTTATCAACATCCCAATCTTAAACCTTGCTCATCCTCGAGCATGAACGTTGATACACTCATTGATTTTATCCATCTAGCTTACCAATGAAAATGGTTGCCCAAAGGTGTATCCTCGTTTTATCAAGGTGTAAGCAACATAAAATGTACTCATACAAGGTAACACAAGTTGAATTACATGATGTATTATGATATCCCTTCCATTAGAGTTTCAACAACTGTTTCTATGTACCTTGTCAAAGTTAATTAAATCTAGCATGAGAGCAAATATTTGGAAGGTCCTACTTAATTGCTTGTTCATTTATCATTGTTTTTCTAGCACGAGTAGCGATAAAAAAGTCAAGAAATAGATTCAGTGCCACCCACTAGTGTCCTCACGTCAAGGCTCTCAAGTGCTAACTTTGGTTGTAGCGCATCCATGATAGATATCTCTTAGATCTCAAGATCAAACAAAAAAGTGATAATTTGTAAACTGAGTTATTGCAGAGGAGAAGCTGAACACTCATGACCGATAGAGGGTTTTATTGTAATATTGATGAAGGCATGGAAAGATTGAACATATGAACTTCAAATAAAAAAAACTATATGTTTCTAGTAAGCGCTGAAGGATTTAACCCCTTCTTACTTACATACCCCATATGGCTACACAGAAAAATCGACAATGATGATACACTTTTAAAAAAAAGAGGCAAAAGCTTTTCGCGTTTCATTTAATAAGAAGAATATTGTTCCTGGTTAATTGATGGGAACCGTGTGAAAATCGATACATTCAGGGCCAAGCCCACTCAAACCTCCCCGTCCTAAACAGGGACAAGCCCACACTCACTGATAATCGAGTGAACGCAACAAGAACGCTAACCACACCAACGCGCATCAAGAAACACCAAACACAATACACTTGGAGTATAAGCACATGTTACACCTTGTATACACATGCAGAAAAAACAGCATCTGGTGGAGCTCATGTTGCAAAATAATAATAATTGAAATGATAGTTTGACCCACTCGTTGTTAAGGTTGGGATATTGCACTTGCAGAACAGAAAAACCAATGAATCAAATATGAATTACGAGGTAAGAGCAAGTGTATGTAAATTAAGACAGAAAATGATAAGAACGGGGCAGGAATTGGGGTAGACTATTATGAGACTCTAAAGGGGTGGAGCGGCTCGGATATGGGGCGTCGGCGCCGATGGCGTGCCGACAGCAGCGCGAAGGCGAGAGCTTTACGGGCCCACGAGGGCTCGGCCGGACCTGGTATGCTCCTGCTATTGCGTCCGGACGGCTACAGTCGATGGCGGTGGAGGTGGGGCCCTCCCGCGTGCCGACGGTGCTGATGCCCTAGTACCGTCTTTGATTCTTCGCCGCGCTGTCCTCACTTCGCGGTGCCGTGGTGAGACGGCGTGGGGGCCTCATGACCGCGTTGGCGCATGGTGGTGGTTGGTTTGGTGGCTGGATCCGGAGCGCCAGAGGTGCGGGTTGGGATCGGGGGAACCCCTGTCGGCACGGCCGACACCTGCGCGGTGGCGCCTGTGGGTGCCACCTGACCTTCCGGGAGGGCGTCGGGGGCTACCCTTCCTCTCGCCTCGTCGTGTACCGGGGGAAACCCTTGGCAGAAGCATCGTCATCGTCGCGATCCTTCTTGGAGGTGTTGATAGGTGTCGGCGCTTCGGAGTCTTGGAGCCTAGTGGAAGATCCCGGTGGGCGCAGCGATCACGAGGCTTCTTCGTTTTTGTTGATCCGCCGTTGTCGGCATTTGTTTCTTTTGCTCTTTCTCTGCCGTTTCTTTTGGGCATGACTGTGCTGCTTCCGCCCCAGCTTCTTCGTTTTTGTTGATCCGCCGTTGTCGGCATGTATGGTTCGGTTGGTTGCTTTGTATACAAAGCGGGGGGAAACCCTTTTTCGGTATTCTGAGACTCTAAAGGGGTGGTGCAGAATAGCCCAGCCTATGTATCTATAGTCAAAACACATGGTTCAGATCATGTAATTTGTTCAGGAGTGAGGTCTGACAATAGAGAAACTCTATCCGGCGTGTTTCAGTCAAGCACAAGCAACTTGCTGAAGAAATGCTGACTCCAGTCAAGCGTATTATATTGACACGATTGGATACTCACACTGAGAGGGTAAATGCAACAGCACGCCCTTGACCACTTAAAGAGGAGCAGCTCTGCCCTGCACTCCACTAAGCACACCACACTCTGAATGACAAGAGGGTCTTCTTCAACCTCCGCGGGAGTAGCAAGGAAAGTCTTTGAACATCTCTGTCACTGCAATGTGCATGCCTAAAAGAATGGGTGTGCCCTGCTCAACGTCTAAGTTTGCTTGGTTCGGTGAACGTCTGCAACGCCATGGTGTAAAAGAAAGAATGTTGAGTATTGCTGCATGGAATGACTTGGCTTGGAACCAAATAGCATGTTGGTTTCTAGTCACCGTGCATATTGGTGGACGTGAACAAGATTTGGATTCATTCCTGGATGTTTGAAGGAAAAATAAATCACTTGTACGTGCAAAATGTTGCCATCTCAAGTTCAGATCATGAGTATTTTGAGTAGAGTTGAGAAAAAAAAGTGTTGCTGGACCGCACAAATACTGAATGCAATCCTCCCACGCACATGGTGAAAATATCCGTCAGCATGCACATATGCAAATATAGGAACCATCACAAGTTCAGTTGTAAAAACAAAAAGTGCCATCTCGACACAGACTGTATATTATTATCAGCAAAGCGTTTAAAACTGAAAGATATATGAGGGCGTGACTACAGGTAAGTCGACTGCTTTTGAATTATTAGGGCCAGTCGATCGTTTTGCGACGCCGGATGCAAATCCAACGGCGTGCGGCCCTTCTACTTCTTCCAGTTCATCTCTTTCCCAGGCAGCCGCACAGACCGCCAGCCGAACCGCCTGCCACCACCACCCGCGGCCTGCGGCACTCTCCGCGCAGCCTCGCCCTCCCTGGAATCCCACCGCCTCGCCACCCCGGACCCACAGATTTTCCTTAGCGAACTTGCACCACCGCCGTGCACCCCCCCCCCCCCCCCCAATCAACGATAGATGATGGGGTAGCTTGTCGGGAAGCTTCTTCCTCCCCTCCGGCACTTTCTCCCTTCAATCCCTCCGTCCCAAAATAAGCAAAGTTAGTACAAACTCGAGTCAATTATTTTGGGATGGAGGGAGTACTATTTACTACAAATCAGAATGTTCGGGCATTTTCTTGCAGATACAAGGATGCTAGCTACTTCATGGGGGCTAACAAACTGCTTGCAAAATTCAGCTCCTCACCGGAACCTGCATCCATTCATCTTTGGTAGCGGTAACTTTCTGATAAGCTTCAGGCCTGTCTTTTATGTTCCATGAAATAATTGAGTGCTGCCATCTCCTTGGACGACCTTGCGGACTTATGCTCTGAGCGCCCACTTCAATTCTTCCTCTCAAAGCAATTCTTTCAGTCTTAGTTCCGCCTCCACTTTAGTTTCTAGCTCCCTGGTATCTAAAATGGATTACATCTTTTACATCTAAGGTACTAATAAGGTTAAGGTGCCTTTCCTTTTCAACCTTATAAACACCACTCAGATGTTTTGCCCAACCATGTAGGAACTGTCGTAAGTGCCTAATCTTATTCTGCCATCTTTCTACGCTCAATCTCGTGTGCTATCAGATCCTAGTAACCTTCTCTCTCAAACCATGCAAATTCAAAAGAGAAGATATTTTTATTTTCCACATGAGTTGCGTCCCCAGAGTCAACATGTAGTGGGGTATGGTCAGATATCCCTCGCGACAACGCATGGACCGTCACCAAGGGGAACTTCTGCTCCCGTTCCACGCTGGTGAGAACACGATCCAACTTCTCGTATGTTGGATTTGGCAAAGTATTGGCCCAAGTGAATTTTCTACCAGAAAGATCGATCTCCCTGAGATCCAGGCTTTCAATAATTGTGTTAAACATAAACGACCATCTGTCGTCAAAGTTATCATTGTTCTTTTCTTCCCGTCGTCGTATATGTTGGGGAACGTAACATGCAATTTAAAAAAAATCCTACACTCACGCAAGATCTATCTAGGAGATGCATAGCAACGAGGGGGGGGGGAGCATCTTCATACCCTTGAAGATCGCAAAGAGGAAGCGTTTATCAACACGGTTGATGTAGTCGTACACCTTCACGATTCGTCCCGATCAGGTACCGAACATACGGCACCTCCATGTTCAGCACACGTTCAGCTCGATGACGTCCTCACCTTCTTGATCCAGCAAGACGGTCGAAGTAGTAGATGAGTTTCGGCAGCACGACGACGTTGTGACGGTGTTAGTGAAGAACAATCTCTGCAGGGCTTCGCCTAAGCACTATGGAAACTATGACGGAGGATAAACTAGAGGAGACAGGGTTGCCGACACACGGCTTGGTGAATCTTGATGTGTTCTGGGTGCTAGCCCTACCCCTCTATTTATATGTTAAGCCCTGGGGTAGAAACTTGGAGTAAAAGCTTACTCAAAGTCGGTTTCGCCCGAAAGGCAAGAGTCTTACTCGGACTCCAGGGCAAGACGCCAGGGTTCCCGGCGTCTACCCCCTAGATGCCAGGGTTCCTGGCGTCTAGCCTCTGGTCTCCGAAAAACTCCCTTTTGCACTTTCCAAAAGCCTCATGGGCTTTCCCCTTTGGCCCAAATAAAGTGTTCTCGTACCCAAACATTTCGGAAAACATCCGAAACCCCTTCCGGTAAACTCCGGAACCCTTCTGGAGACCAAACACTATTATCCCATATATCAATCTTTGCATCCGGACCATTCCGGTGCTCCTCGTCATGATCATGATCACATACGGGACTCCGAACAACATTCGGTTACCAACATACATAACTCATATAGTACTATATCGTCAATGAACGTTAAGCGTGCGGACCCTACGGGTTCAAGAACTATGTAGACATGACCGAGACACTTCTCCGGTCAATAACCAATAGCGGAACCTGGATGCCCATATTGGCTCCTACATATTCTACGAAGATCTTTATCGGTCGAACCTTATGACAACATACGTAATTCCCTATCTCCATTGGCATGTTACTTGCCCGAGATTCGATCGTTGGTATCGATGTCGGCCACTAGTAGATAAACTACCATTAGTCCCGGTTGGTAAGGGCCTTTTGTCCCCGTTTCTGAACCGGGACAAAAGGGTCGTTACTAATGCCCTAGCCCTTTAGTCCCGGTTCAGTCCAGAACCGGGACAGATTGGCCTCCACGTGGCCGGTGCGCCGAGCCCAGGCAGGAGGGCCTTTGGTCCCGGTTGGTGGCACCAACCGGGACTAATAGGCATCCACGCGTCAGCATTTCAGGGGCTGGGTTTTTTTTTTGAGGGGGGGGGGGGGGTTGGGGGTTTTGGGGGATTAATTTAGGTGTTTCATATATTGTGTTAGCTACCTAATTAATAGAGAGAAGTGTCCTCTCTTATGTCCGTGCTTGGTCGACGCTACGTACTATACATACGTATAGAGAGGACTAGACACGCTAGCTAGCTAGTAAGCAAACGAAGGAAACAGAAGATCGTCATGAACATATATGCATACAGAGAGAAGTGATATCGACCACCTCTCCTTCTCCGAGAGATTGGTCGAACAACAAGTTCTCGTATATCTATCCGACACTACCGGCTACATATATACAATAATTATCTCCTACAATATAATCTCCTAATTATATACGAAGCAAGCTCCACATGGTATTCTCCGTCTTCAGCGATCACGTGGTCAAGGAAGAATGCCGCCAATTCCTCTTGAATTGCTCGGATACGATCTGGTGGTTGGAGTTCATCCCACACCCGAAAGATCTAATTTGAATAGATGAAACTCAACACAAATGATGGTAATAAAATAAAATTGTGAATATTATTGCTTATGCACTTCATATTGTTCTTCAGTGTACCCCCGTTCACAGGTCGTGTAGCGGATGGACTCGCAAACGTAGTATCCACAGAAATCATTCCCTTGATCCTGCCACAACCACTTTACAAGAAATAGAGGTCAATCAAACTGATAAGCAAGCATGCCAAATGGTATTGATGAAACTAGCGCTTGAATCACTAGGAGACGCGTGGAACATGCTTCTATAGTACTTGCTTTCGGGTATCTAAATTGCAGCTTCTTCGGCAGTCCCGGAGCTTTTTTGGTGAATTTTCTTCAAACCCCGCCAGACAAAGAAAACAATTACTTGATATCAGGAAATGAACAAAGTTGCTGATATGGTGGATAATGATCGATTTAACTTACTTCTCGAGGATTTGAGTCATGTCCGCATACTCCTGGGGATCTTTTCGTCTCGAGTCTAAGACTGTTACTACTCCCTGCTCAAGCTTAATCTCTAGGAGAATATAGTGGAAACTGCGCACGCATGCATAACTCATCAATTACATTACTATAACCTGGACTAATATATAAGGGAAACGGAATATGCACAAGACAGTAACACTCACTTGAAGTTGTAAGGAAAGAGTATTATATCTTTGTTTTCATTTATTACCAACGATCGTAGCAAGTTGGCCTTGGTATCTTCGGCATGATATTCAACCTCAGTTGCATCTATGAGATTTGTGTTAATGAACCCAATATCACCGACTTGTTTTTTCTTCAATTCGGCGATCTTCAATCTGCATAATATAGTGAGGATAATTATAAATACATGCAATGAAAGAGCTGACCTATATAGAGAGACTTAATGACAGAAGTAGTAGTACTTATAGACAGTAGCAGGTGCCGTTGCTTTATCAAGGGCCCTTTGATTGAAAGACTGGAAGAACTCCTCAAATGGAACATTCAACAGTTCAATTCCAATGAGGTCATGCTCCTCTCTAACTCTCAGCGTCAAAGTATTCGTCCCCCTAGACTCTCTGCAGGTTTTCATGTACCAATCATGCAATCTTTGCATCATCGTTCTTAGAGATCTTTCATCATTGACGAGAGGCTTCCCGTACTCGTATCTTTGTACTGCCGCCACCTCCAAGAAATCATAATGTACATCGTCGGGCAGGTAATCTCCAAGATTGCTATAACCGGGCACCATCCTCGGATCATTAGCGACGATGTCGCTAGACACCTTGAGCGGGGGGGGGGGCACGATTGGTTCGCTTGTTCGCCGAGCTGGGCAATTTGTTTCCCAGCTCATCGTTCTTTTATCTTTTGATCACTGACAGTACTTCCCGACCGCTCCACTTCGACAAATGACTTTCCAATAATGCGCTCATAGTTGCCTTTCGGCGGAGACTTTGGTGGTTTTGTCAGGGCAGCCAGAGTGCACTTCGCTTTCACCATATCTACCTTCTCCTCCGGAGGTGGATGTCTCTCTGCTTTCGCCCCTTCAAAGAAGTCCTTCACTTCTTTTTGCACGATCTTCTTGTTTTCTTCCACGGTCATCTCGTACAGTAACTTCTCTAGAGGCTTGAGAGGTGGACCGTATCTGTATTGCCTCCCTCCTCTGGCTGTACTGCCAGATGCCGGAGCAGACGGAGCGGCTGCGGCTGTCTTCTTTCGTGCTTGCTTACGAGGCGGAGGAGAAGGACTACGACGCGTCGGAGCAGCCAGGGCGGCGGCGGGTCTCATCCGCCCTTGCTGGCGAGGCGGAGAAGGAGGAGGCTGGTAGCTGCTCGGGCGCGCCGGCGCAGGCAGAGAAGGAGGCGGAGTGCCGCCATGCCCCGGGGAAGGAGGCAGAGTGCCCTGATCGTCACTCGCAGGAGGAGGAGGCGGTGGAGGAGGTGGAGTGCCCTGACTCGCCGGAGGAGGAGGAGGCGGAGGCGTCCAGTTCGGAAGGTTGATGAGCTCCTTCCGCCATAGGCATGGAGTGTTCAGAGCAGAACCCAGCCTAGTCTCCCCTTCACTGGTAGGGTGGTCAAGATGGAGGTTCTCAAATCCCTCCGTTATTTCATACACCGTCACCCTAGAATATCCTTCTGGAATAGGACGACGGTGAAAAGTTGCGCCGGGTTCAGGAGGTCGAACAGAGCCGACAACCTGCTTGACTTTGAAGTTCTGCCATTGCGTCATAAGGTGGCAATTTTGAGACTCCGTGATAGCATCCACGGGGTAGCTGGCAGGAGCCGTCAAGACATGCTCCGGCTGAAGTAGCTCGGTGGAAGCCACGCTGCTTCTCCGCTGAGATGGCGGGGTAGCTTCAGGGGAAGCTTCGGCAGTTCATTTCTGCGAATTGCTTCTCATTCCTCTAACGCTTGTACCCTTGCGGGCAGCGCCTGCAGCTGGGTCTGCTGCACTTTCTTCCTCCTCTTCTAGCATTTGTAACCGCCTGCGTCCGGAAACCCAGCCTTCCGCAGAACGAAGCCTGGCGTGCCTCCTGTCCGTCCAGGGTGCTCAGGATTCCCGAGGGCCATTGTGAGCCCGTCGTTCTCTTTGTCTGGAACGAACGTCCCTTGCTGCGCTGCATCGATATAGTGTTGAAGCCTCTTGACTGGTATTTTCATTTGCTCGTCCGTCCAAAGGCACTTCCCTGATACACGGTCCAAGGTTCCGCCAGCCCCGAAGAACCAAGTACGGCAACGGTCTGGCCAGTTCATTGTCTCTGGTTCGATCCCTTTATCAAGCAGATCATTCTCAGCCTTGGCCCACTTAGGCCGGGCTTTGAGGTAGCCACCTGACCCCGTGCGATGGTGAAGCTTCTTCTTCGCAGCATTTTGCTTGTGTGTCGCCGACAACTTCTTACTCTTTTCCGATGTCTTGTGGGCCACAAATGCAGGCCAGTGATCTCTGATCTTCTCATATTTGCCGATGAATTCGGGTGTCTCTTCTTTGTCGACAAACCTTTTCAGCTCATTCTTCCACCTCCTGAATAGGTCTGTCATCTTCTTAAGAGCAAAAGACTTGATTAATTGCTCTTTAACTGGCTTCTTCGGATCCTCCTCTGGTGGTAGGGTGAAATTTGACTTCAGCTCAGTCCGAAGATCATTTTTCTACATATCACTGACATAAGACACCTTAGGGTCTTCGTTCTTAGGCTTATACCATTGGTGGATGCTGATCGGGATCTTGTCCCTAACAAGAACCCCGCACTGAGCAAAAAATGCATCTTTTGTCCGGATGGGTTCAATCGGTTGGCCGTCGCGCGCGATTGCTGTGATCTCAAACCTTTCATCCGAGCTCAACTTTTTCTTTGGGCCTCGTCTCTTTACCGAAGTTGTGCTCGCTCCGGAGGGCTAAAAAAAAGAAGAAAGATGAGAGTTAATTAATATGTGTACATACCAAAACAATGAATGCATCAATTAGCTAGTCAGCACAGGCTTAACTAATATATATACCTGGTTGGACTCGGTTCGGTCACCGGAGCCGTCATGACGGTCTCCTTCTTGCACCGTCATTGGGTCACCGGAGTTGTCATCACGGTCTCCTTGGACCGGCATTGGGTCAACGGAGCCATCATAATCATAGCCTGCTTCTTCATCACCATGTCCTTCCAGACCATCGGTGTCGTTGAGAAACAACGAGCAGACGGCATCACTTCCTTATGCGAATATGTCCCCCAACATCGCTTCTTGTGCTTCGTATCGGGGGGTGTCCATAGTTTCTACAAATATTTACAACATGGCAATTATTATTCAAACATGACAGATGGATATACTAGTGGCAAACATAGAACTAGCTAGCTAATCACAATAAGGAATCATATTAGTGGCCTCGACGCTGCTTCTCTAGGGTTTGGGGTGGCCTCGACAACGCTTCAAGGGTTTGGGGTGGCCTCGACAACGCTTCAAGGAGGGGGTAATATCAACAACGACGAGATACATACACAGGAAAATAATGTTATTGGGGAGGGGGTATATCGACCCCCCCCCCATGTTGAAGTTATCAGGAGGGGTTTATAACGACAACGACGACATACGTACATGGGAAAATAATATTATCGGGGAGGGGGTATATCGACCACCCCCCCACGTGTTGAAGTTGTCAGGAGGGGGTATATCGACCCTCCCACACGTGTTGAAGTTATTGGGAGGGGTTTATGCCGACAACGATGACATACATATGAGGGAAAATAATATTATCGGGGAGGGGGTATATCAACCCCGCCCCCACGTGTTGAAGTTATCGGGAGGGGGTATATCGACCCCCCCTCGTGTTGAAGTCATCGGGAGGGGGTATATCGACCCCCCCCCCCTACGTGTTGAAGTTATCGGGAGTTTATATCGACACGACATACGTACATGGGAAAATAATATTATCGGGGAGGGGGTATATCGACCCCCCCCCCTCGTGTTGAAGTTATCGGGAGGGGTATATCGACGACGGCAGACCCGATAAAATATAAGAAAACGAAGAAGACATAAAAACAGGATAAGAAAAAAGGAATAGAGGAGAAGATTGAAGAAAAAAAAAGAAGAAAAAAAAAGAGGAGAAGAAGAAAGGAATAGAGGAGAAGAAGAAAAAATATAAAAAATTTATATTTTTTCTTCTTCTCCTCTATTCCTTTCTTCTTGTCCTCTTCCTTCTCTTCTTTTTTCCTCTTCTTATTTATTTCTCCTCTTCTTCCTCTCCTCTTCTTCTTTGTTTCCTCTTCTTATTTTCTTCTTTCCTATCCTTCTTTTTCTTCTTCTTCCCTTCCTAGCTAGATATATAAAACTTTTCTAAAATTGTAACTTTTGCATATATAAAACTTTTCCATGGATCATCATTTCTCATATATGTCGAATATATATCCATTGTCATATATAAAAACTTTCTGTATATGAACAAAAAACTTTCTATGAACAAAAAAACATTTTTGACATATATACATCACATACACATATACATTATAGCCACATACACATATACATCACATATGAACAAAAAAATTAAACTAGTAAAAATAAAAAAATATATAGCCACATATGAACAAAAACATATAGTCACATACATACACATATACATTATATATATATGAACAAAAAAATTAAAATAAAAAAAATAAAAAAAACCGAGCCGGGGCGGCGGCTCACAGCGGGGGCAGGCGAGGGCGTCGGCACGTGGGGGCAGGACGGGGCAGGGGCAGGGCGACGAGGAGCGGGCGGCGACGGCAAGCACGTGGCAGGGGCTCGGGGCGCCGGGGCAGCGCGCGCGAGCAGGGGAGCTCGAGGCGACGGCGAGGGCAGCGGCGCGCGGGGGCGGGACGAGGCAGGGGCAGGGCGACGGCGACGAGCACGGGGCAGGGGCTCGGGGCGCCGGGGCGGCGCGCGCGAGCAGGGGAGCTCGAGGCGGGGCGGCGCGTGGGGGCAGGGCGACCGCAATGAGGACCGGGCGGCGACCCGTCGGGGTAAGGGCGCAGGGCGACGACGACGAGGAGCGGGCGGCGACGGCGAGCATGGGCAGCCTAGCGGCGTCGAGGAGGTCGGCGTCATCGGGGGCAACTGGCGAGGAAAATTTGAAAATTTTGCCAAGTGTTGCTTATGTAGCAAAGGCTTTGGTTCCGGTTCGTGGCACCAACCGGGACCAATGCCCCCCTTTTGTCCCGGTTGGTGCCACCAACCGGGACCAAAGGTCTCTTTTCAGCAGCCCAAAGGACGGGAAGCGGCAGCCTTTGGTCCCGGTTGGTGGCACCAACCGGGACTAAAGGGGGGGCATTGGTCCCGGTTGGTGCCATAAACTGGTACCAATGCACCCCTATAGTCCCGGCTGGTGCAACCAACCGGGACCAAAGGCCTTGCGCTGGCACGGTGCGGTGGGAAGTTTAGTCCCACTTCACTAGCTGAGAGAGCTCAGCACTTGTTTATAAGCTGCGTTGCGGCTCATGTGCTGAGCTCCTCTCTAATATGCAGGCAGTACTTGCCTACCCTTGGCACTACCTTGTTGGGCCTATTGGGCCTACGGGCCTGCATCCTGGCCCATGTACAGATGGGTTTCTAGTCGTATGCAAGCCGTGTGGCCCAATAGGTGGCATTTTTTATTTTTTCCAGTATTTGTTTTGTTTTTTGAATTATTTATTTTCTTTTGATTCTTGCTTTATTTATTTTTTTGCTTTTAGTTTTAGAAAAATTATAAACTTTCTGTTAGTGCCATTAGTTTTCAAATTTGAATAGTTAAAATTTGAATTCTTTGAAATTTATGTGAATCACAAGTTTGTGATTAACTTTACTAGAAAAATAGTTTTTTTCCAGTTTTTTGTTTTGTTTTTTGCATTATTTATTTTCTTTCGTTTTTTGCTTTAATTTTTAATTCTTTTTGCTTTTAGGTCAGCAAAATTATAAACTTTCTGTTAGTGCCATTAGTTTTAGAAAAAATATAAACTTTCTGTTAGTGCCATAACAAGTTTGTGATTAACTTTACTAAAAAAATGAGCATAGATGCGCCTATAGAGAGAATGCAACCTAAATTCATAATAAATTTATATGAATTTTAGAGAAATTCACTATGAATTTAGGTCAAATTCCCTGTATAAGGGCATCTATTTTCACTTTAAGAGGAGCCCAACAAGGCAGAGAGAGACGGGCTTATAAACCGGTGTGAGCACCCTTCGGTTGGCGAGGTGGGACTAAACTCTGACCACAACGAGGACCAACCCTTTAGTCCCGGTTTGTGGCACAAACCGGGACTAATGGTCATGGGCCAGGGGCGAGGTGCATTGGTCCCGGTTCGTGCATGGAACCTGGACCAAAAGGTCCCGACGAACCGGGACCAATGGCCCACGTGGCTGCCTTCTTGAGTGTTCTTGGTGAGAACATAGTTGACAAGGAGCGAACCGGGATTAATGGTATTACGAGGGCCGAACCATAAGACATTAAAACATTTCAAATGAACTCTGAAAAAGTTGAAAGTTGGCATGGTATCATAATTTCACCCACCTAGCATGTGCATGTACAAAACGGACAATGGTATCATACTCGTCTGTTACAAAGTTGGCATGGTATCATCATAATAGTTGCAGGGGAAAGTCTTCACTTTTCTTCGCTTGTGTCATTTGCTTATTGCGCCGTAACAATGGATAATCTTCATCGTTTATCAAGATGCTTGGGTCAGCCTTGACTTTGAAGGGAGGAATTTCATGAAACTTTTCATAATCTTCAGACATGTCTGTCTTGCCCTCCACTCCCACGATGTCCCTTTTTCCTGAAAGAACTATGTGGCGCTTTGGCTCATCGTATGATGTATTCGCTTCCTTTCTCGGTCTGGTAGACATGTCCTTCACATAGATAACCTGTGCCACATCATTGGCTAGGACGAACGGTTCGTCAGTGTACCCAAGATTTTTCAGATCCACTATTGTCATTCTGTACTGTGGGTGTACATGTACCCCGCCTCCTGACAGATTGACCCATTTGCACTTAAACAAAGGGACCTTAAAATCATGTCCGTAGTCAAGTTCCCATATGTCCACTATGTAACCATAGTATGTGTCATTTCCCCTCTCAGTTGTTGCATCAAAGCGGACACCGCTGTTTTGGTTGGTGCTCTTTTGATCTTGGTCAATCGTGTAAAATGTATTCCCATTTATCTCGTATCCTTTGTAAATCAATACAGTCAAAGATGGTCCCCTGGACAACAAGTACAACCAAGGTTGTCAGAATCGTGATTTTGAATCGGATCGGAGCTCCGATGGTAAGATCGCAAATCATAGAATCTTCACTATCAGGATCATAGAAACGTAGATTCTATGAACTAAAATCGTAGAATCATAGGGGTTAGTTTGGATCGTAAAGTCGTAGAATCGTATAACAGAATCGCGATTCTGACAACCTTGAGTACAACTCATCACAGACAGTGTTGTCATATCTGAGACGTGTTTCCAACCAATTGCTGAAAGTGCTGATGTATTCACATGTAATCCATGTAGTCCAGACGTCACAATATAATTAAGTGTGTCAAAAACCATTATAGAACATCATGAATAGATAATTAAGTGACAAAATTAATAGAAGTTCATCATCACATTAAAACCAAAGTACATACATAGTTCTCATCTAACAGCATATAGCTCTCCGGCACTACTAGGAAAAGGGCTATAGATGATATGACCACTAATGGCGCACCAGACATGTGTTGCGCCACTACTATATAGTAATGGCGCATCATGAGTCGGTGCGCCATTAGTGTGGTAGACACTAATGGCGCACCAGACCCACGGTGCGCCATTAGTAACAAATTTTTTATTTTTCCAAAAATTCTAATGGCGCACCAGGGCGTAGTGCGCCATTACTAGTTTAACTAGTAATGACGCACCTCCTACATAGTGCGCCACTACTATTTTTTTTTTTTGCAAAACTACTAATGGCACACCTCAAGTTGGTGCGCCTTTAGTAAGAAGGGTTACTAATGGCGCATTTGTCTGTGGTGCGCCATTAATAACCTGGGACCAGCTAGATATTTTGGACAGCCACACCTACACACTCACTTTCCCCACTTCATTCTCTCCACCTCCTCCTCCAAGCTTGTGTCGGCTGCCTCCTCCTCCTCACCTCATTTGCACCATAGATTCATCAAAATTAAGTGGTTAAATTACCTTTTTTTGATAGGTAAGTAAGGGGAAAGCTATCTTTATGTTGTAGATCTACTCGTTTCTCCCTAGCTCGCTCCAACAACATGCACATGCACTTTTTATGGCCTTGCTAGATCTATGTATGTTTGTGGTGTTGCATATGTTTGTGGTGTTGCATATATGTTTGTGTTTGCAGGTACCGGTATTTGAAATGCGATAGTTGCCAATATTTTGCCGGAATGTTGATTCATTTCCGTTTCGGTGAGAATTTTGGCACTATGCATTCTTTTTTGTCCTATTTTTAGGGAAAGTCATGCCAAATTTTTTCTTGGTTCTAAAATATCATTTTGCTCTACCCCGCAGGCGGCCATGGTCCGCACGATGATCGAAGGCATCGTGAATAGGTTTTTGAGCTCCGCGAAGGCCGAGATGCTTCAAAAGAACGAGATGGAGATAAGATGTCCATGTCGAAGATGTAAGCTGAAGAGCCTTATTGCGGACCCGGATTCCGGGCAGGTGCGGGACCACCTACTCTTGCATGGTTTCATGGATGGCTATCGATGGCAAGGTGATGAAGATGACTATGAAGTCGTCCATGGGGGCCGGGCAAGAAATGAGGAAGGGCAGCAAGACAATCACCGCGGCGAGGGCCGGCGAGAAGACGAAGAATCTCCAGGACATGATCACGACGGTGATGCTGTACACAGTCATCATGTAGAAGATGCCAGACATGATGATGAGGAAGATCAAGACGAAGGGCATGATCATGAAGATGAAGATGCCGGAGCAGACGACGATGGAGGCTGGGTGCAGGACCCTCATATTCAATAGCTGCTTATCAAGCATACGGATAATGCAAGAGCTGCCGCCCGAGAGAAAGCCAAGCTGGATCAACTGGACATAGACGCGGTTACTCCATTGTATGAAGGATGCAGGCCTGAGGATACCCTCCTGAAAGTAACGCTTATGGCTCTGGAGATGAAGGATGAAGTTCGATTCACTGAGCCTGGTTATGAGGACCGGGTGGAGGACCATAGCAAACCCAAACGCAAGTGGAAGCGGAAGGTTTATCCTGCTTCAGCGGTACGTAGGAGTGCTCGGATTCGTACTACAAAAAAATTTCATGATGAAAGATGAAAGGAATCTTTTGGAATAGCAGAGGTCTGAAAGACTTGGCTAAAAGAAGGTTTCTTGCAGATGCGTCTATCGAGCATAGATTATATTTTATTGCTCTCTCGGAAACTGGTAGAGATAATTTTCCGCCCCAGTTTCTCAGTACTTTATCGGGTGGTGTCAATTTCGATTGGAATTGCCTGCCTGCGCGAGGAAGATTGGGTGGGATCTTACTTGGAGTGAGATGCGATTCGCTGGATGTCCGAAGTGTTGTGATGGGTGACTTCGCGGTCAAGTTTCGGGTTAGGTCCAAAGCAGATGGGTTTAACTGGGCTCTGGTGGCGGTTTATGGTGCCGCGCAACCCGAGCTTAAACCCGAGTTTTTGGCGGATCTTGTTTGAATTTGCAGTTCTGAGCAGCTCCCAATTTTAGTTGGGGTGACTTTAATATCATCAGGAGGAGAGAGGAAAAGAATAATGATAATTTTGACGGACGATGGTCGTTTATGTTTAATACCATTATTGAAAGCTTGGATCTGAGAGAGATAGAGATTTCCGATAGAAAATTTACTTGGGCTAATGCGTTGCCAAACCCGACGTTTGAGAAGCTGGATCGAGTCCTAGCGAGCGTCAAATGGGAACAGAAATTCCCTTTGGTAACGGTCCAGGATCTCTCACGCGGCATCTCTGATCACACGCCTTTATTCATGGACCCTGGTGAGCCCAACCACGTGGGAAACAAAAACTCCTTTTCATTCGAGCTGGCATGGTTTGAACGTGAAGGCTTCTTGGATCTGATAGCCAGGGAATGGGCTAAGGATGCAGGAGGTAGGACTTCCGTTGAGCGCTTGTAGAATAAGATTAGGCATTTGAGAAGTTTCTTATGTGGGTGGGCTAAGCACCTTAGTGGGATTTATATGGTCGAAAAGGAAAGACTCCTTACACTTATTCAGTCCCTAGATTTAGAATCCACAATTTTGCAAGCCACGGAGCTTCATGCTAAGCTAGAAGCAGAGATGAGGTTGAAAGAGCTTCTCCGTGAAGAGGAATTAAAGTGGGCTTTGCGGGCTAAGGTCCGCAAAGTTGTCCAGGGGACGCGAACACTCAATTCTTTCACTTGATCGCTAATGGAAAGCACAGAAAGAAGATAATCTTTCAACTTGAACAAGATGAAGGAACTATTTTAGGTCAGGATAACCTAAAAGTATACATTACCGAGTGCTATAAGCAGTTGTTTGGTCCTCCGGAGGATAATTTTGTGTCCCTGGATGAGTCCAGGATTGTGGATGTGCCTCAACTCACTCCTGATGATAATGATATTTTGGTGGCCCCGTTCACGGATAAAGAGGTGTTTGACGCTATTGCACAGATGAAAAACAATACGGCTCCAGGGCAGGATGGATTTCCGGCGGAGTTCTATAAAACTGTTGGCATATTATAAAGGGGGACTTGTTACCAATGTTCCATGATCTATTCTCTGGGCAGCTTCAGTTGTTTCACTTAAATTTTGGAAAAATAACATTGCTTCCTAAGAAAACGGAGGCTGTGAGAATTGAACAGTTCAGGCCGATCTGCCTTCTCAATGTGAGTTTCAAAATTTTCACCAAGGTCGGGACTAATAGGCTCACACAGATTGCGCATTCTGTGGTGCAGCAGTCCCAAACTGCTTTCATGCCGGACAGAAACATCCTAGAAGGGGTGGTGGTCCTTCATGAAACGCTCCATGGAATTCACTCGAAAAAATTAGATGGAGTTGTTTTTAAGGTGGATTTCGACAAAGCGTATGATAAAGTCAAATGGCCATTCCTTCAACAGGCCTTGCGTATGAAAGATTTTGATGAAGCCTGGCGACGCCAGGTAGAATCGTTCACGCAAAAAGGGAGTGTTGGAATTAAAGTGAATGACGACATATGTCATTATTTCCAGACACATAAGGGTCTGAGACAAGGGGATCCGATGTCTCCTATATTGTTCAACATTGTAGCTGATATGTTGGCAATTATGATAGGAAGGGCTAAGGAGGCAGGACAGGTGGGAGGCTTGGTACCTCATCTAGTTGATGGAGGTGTGTCTATCCTAGAGTACATCGATGATACGATCATCTTCATGGAGCATGACTTGGCCAAAGCGAGAAACATGAAGCTGGTGTTATGCTTATTTGAACAATTGTCCGAGTTAAAGATTAACTTTCACAAAAGCGAATTGTTCTGCTTTGGTAGAGCCAATGACGAACAAGAGGCATATAGGCAATTGTTTGGATGTGAATTCGGAACTTTACCTTTCACATACTTAGGTATCCCAATTCACCATCGTAAGCTGACAAACGGAGAATGGAAGTGCGTCGAGGACCGATTTGAAAAGAAACTGAGTTGCTGGAAGGGCAAGCTCATGTCATACGGAGGCCGATTAATTCTGATTAACTCGGTTCTCACGAGTATGTCTATGTTCTTTTTGTCGTTCTTCAAAGTCCCAGTTGGAGTTAGGAAACGACTGGACTTCTATCGATCACGTTTCTTCTGGCAAAGCGATGAACTCAAAAGAAAATACCGACTAGCCAAATGGGATATCATCTGTTGACTGAAAGACCAAGGGGGTCTTGCTATTGAGAATCTTGAGGTCAAGAATAGATGTCTTCTCAACAAGTGGTTGTGGAAGTTATCGGTAGAGACTGATGCCACTTGGGCGCAGCTCCTTCGTAGCAAGTATCTTCATTCCAAAACTTTGTCCCAGGTGACAGCAAGGCCGTCTGACTCTCCCTTTTGGAAAGGGCTTATGAAAGTCAAAGTAACCTTGTTTAATAGGACAAAGTTTATTATTAGCAATGGCGCTAGCACGCGATTTTGGGAGCATACTTGGCACGGAGAGACCCCCCTTGCCATTCAATACCCGTCGCTATATCGTATTGTTCAACAACGTGAGGTATTCGTTGCAACGGTACTTCAATCCACTCCACTTAATATGCAGTTCAGAAGGACGCTAATTGGCAACCGTTGGGAAGAATGGCTCCATCTAGTAGGTAGACTGATGGAGGTTCAACTATCTCAACGGCTCGACGCATTACGCTGGAAACTTACTAGGTCTGAAGAGTTTACTGTTAAATCAAGGTATGTTGATTTTATCAATTCAAGCTCGATTCCTAGTTCCAAACATGTTTGGGCTGTAAAAGTTCTATTAAAAATCAAAGTGTTTATGTGGTTTGTCGATAAACAAGTAATTTTAACCAAGGACAATTTGGCAAAGCGTAATTGGACAGGACCTACTAGGTGTAGTTTCTGTGATCGGGATGAGACTATCAAACACCTTTTTCTTGATTGCCCGTTAGCCAAAGTTCTTTGGCGGACAGTTCATATTGCTTTTAACATTACTCCACCGCGGTCTGTTAACACGTTATTTGGAACGTGGCTTAACGGGATAGGGTCCGAAACAGCGAGACACATTCGCGTAGGAGTCTGTGCTTTACTGTGGGCAGTCTGGAACTGCAGAAATGACTTGGTTTTTAATAGAACAACAAATATTCTTTTTTTGCAGGTTATTTTCTGAGCCATTGCATTGATCCGTATGTGGTCGCTACTTACTCCGACGGAGGCCAGGGAGCGTTTGGTTACTGTATCTATCCGCTGGGATATGGTAGCACGGGATATCTTCAACCGGTTTGGATGTCGGTCATGTAATAGGATAGACAATTAGTTTACCTATCTTTCTTATGTCAGCTGGTTGTGGCTTTTTCTGGTGAGTTTGTTTTCGCCCTTCTAGCTCTTTGTGAGCTCTTCTTTATTTTTCGTTTTGAGACTTGAAGACCTTGTTGAACCTATTTATTTGTTTCATAAGTTGGCCGTATGCATCATTTTGATGCAGAGGCTGCGGAGTACCCCCTTTTCGGAAAAAAAGCATCAGTCATGTGCTCTTCCGCATCTCCAGGTCATTGGGAAGATAGATTATGTCCACTTCATCGATCGACGATCGACGAGTACTAAAAACACAAAGAGCAGACAATTGATAGCTATGTGCTTCGATTTAAGAGCCACCAGCTCACCACCAAGAAACAAGACAAACGGAGGAGACTTTAGTCAGCATACCGTTCACTACACGCCTTCAACTAATGTAGTTCCTAAGCAGAGAGTGCAATGGAGAGGCCTGACCCGATGTTGGCGATGGCGTCGAGCACGGGCGTCATAGCTAATAGCTCGTCAAATGCTCTGGTTGTTGGTCTTTGGGATGCCCAGCAGTTGGGGGTGATGTCTTCCAGTAATGTCTGCCCTGCTGCCACTGGCGGGGACACAAAGCCGGCGACCATAAATCCCCTGCTGCTGGCATCGGCGAGAGTTGGCTCCTGGACGGCACTGAATTATCTTCTCACCAAGGAAGACAAACAAGCACCACCAATGGTCCAGCCTACTCAGGTATTTCTTGATTTGCTCGTGGGATATCCTACCAGCAATAGCACCAAGGGAAGATTGACGGTGCAACAAGCTTCTGAAGATGTAGAAAATGTGGTTGATCAGCCTGCTTCACCCACGGCTGGTCTACTTCTCAACGGCGTCACTGCAGAGGGGGACACCGCACTGCATGTGGTTGCCAGCCATGGGGACGGCAAGGAATTCTTGAAGTGTGCAATCATCCTCTTCAAAAGGGACCAAGATCTCCTGTTTGCAGTGAATAATAACGGTGACACGCCCTTGCACTGTGCCGCCAGAGCCGGTAAGCTCCAAATGCTCTCTATTCTTGTTGGACTTGCTTAAAGTTGCAACAGGTTCCACGAGTTCCTGAGAAAGGAGAATGTGCTTAAGGAGACAGCCTTGCATGATGCTGTCCGTATTGGAAATCAGGATATTTGTCTGTTGAAGGCTGATCCTGACTTGGCCAATTATCCTAAAGAAGGCACTTCCCCATTGTACCTAGCAATTTCACTTTAAAGATATAGTATCGCACGGACCCTACATGACAAGAGCAATGGAAATCTCTCATACAATGGACCCCATGGCCAAAATGCGCTACATGCTGCGACTTTTCGAACCATAGGTATTAATTAATTTTATTTTGGAAGTTAGGTATTTCAAATTACCAATTGAGTTTATATGCATAAATTATTTCAAACTTCGCATATATTTTTGTTGTATGCGCATATGTTTAATAGATGATGGGAGGGATCATTCAAGACTTCCTGACACTTTTGCTCTTAAGGTAGAATATAAGCAAGATCAAAACGGTCCAGTTGGTTCCGGTAGTCTATGGGGAAATATGACCGTATACCCCGATTAAGTTATATGTTCACATTTTTATTAAGCACTCCTTCTACCCAAAAAGTGAATGTCTTGATGTTCCGTGTTAATGGAACTAGATGATACCCCACACGTTGTTCAATAATGTCGTGAAAAGAAGTGCATAACTAGGTGTTATGTAAACAATGATAAACTAATGAAAATAAAATGTAAGAGTATTCTTGAATTACACTTTAAAACATTAAAAATTATGAAGCTTAAACCAAAATGATGTATACATGAGAAAAATAGATTAAATTAAAATAGGGTCATTTCTAAAGAAAAATGTGAAGGATCAACTATATGTGTATGCTCCAAGCACCAAACACATATTACGTGCCCATGAGAGCACAAAACTTAATGCAAAAAATCAATGATGACTTGCATGCATGGACCGGTGATGTGGCAAGGAAACGTTGCATGTATATATAGTAATGAAAAAAATGCAACTTATAACTTGCATGCATGACTTGCTGAAGTGGCATGGTTACATGTCTAGAAAAAAATAGGTAGTGGGTTGTAGTGTATCTCTGATTTAAAATCCACTAGTGCATGTTGCATGGTAGAGGATTATCATGTTTACATCGGGCGGATGCTAGTGGATAAGCTAGTACGGTTAGATAATTAGAAGTAGTGGGGATCACAATAATCTGGCAGCTATGATTATGATAATGTGGATATGCTAGTAAGGTTGAGAGAATTATATTTAAGAGTGGTGGGGATCACAAAAATTAGATTAAATTAAAAGTGGATAAGCTAGATTGAACTACAATGGATAATCTGACAGCTACACTAATTATAATAATGTGGAAGTACGAATGTTGAGATAATTAGAAGTAGTGAGGATCACACTCTTAGACATATAGTATATTGTCGTTACTAGTAAGATTATCTGGAAAAATTGAATTTGTCAAACTCTTTTGTTGTTGACAATCTCCTGGCTGACATGTTGTCTCACTTACCTTGGACTAATAGACAAAATGTCATATTTTCAGGGATCACAAAACATATTTTGAACTAGAATAATTAAACCCTTTAACAGTCGCTACAACGGCAGATGAAGGACTATGCCACGTGTTTTTTTACTGTGCCGAAGGGAAACTTAAAAACGCGTACGGCCTCCTCCTCCCCTTTTCTCTCTCTCGTTTTCCCACCTCAGCTAGGGTTGCCGCCGCCGCCGCCCCATCGCTCCTCGCCGTCCTGGAAGCTCGAGGCGTCGTTGCCGCAGTCGGACAAGCCCCCAACGGACGCGGGGAGGAGGAGCCCGTCAGGGACGTTCGCGCGCAAGGTGGGCGCCAGCCTGTGGGAGATACATGACGTCGTCAGGGCCGCGGGCGCCGGCCGCCGGATCCGCAGGCGCGCGCAGAGGGGGCCCGCAGCATCCTCCTGCCGCGATGGCGATGACGACGACGTGGATCGGGTGAGAGCCCCACTACCGCCCTCTCTGTTATTTCATTGTCAACGTCGGTTGCGGCCTGTTATTTTCTTTGCAGTCTTTTCCCCCAAGCTCCATCATACTCTACACTGGCATCATGTGTCACTGTCGCTAAATTTTCAGTGCATCAATATGTTAGAATTAGTTCCTAATGTGCAGCCAGTGCGGCAGATAAATTAACTCTTCTGCCGCAACAACATATCATATACTGTTGCTCCTTGAGATTTGGCTATTTCGGCGCTAGAAAATCCTTCACGCTCCTGTTACAAGTTTGTTCCTGCTAGCTAGGACACGTTCGAGCTTAACAGTTGCACTGGACTAATCTTTTGGCGGGCTTGTGAGAAGTAGTTGCATTTCAGATCCTCCTTGTTTCCATTGAAAACCGATGAAAAAGGAGAGATTAAGAAAAAAAAATACTGCTCATATATACATTATTTGTTCATATGGATGTTCTTCTGTGCTAAAAAAACATATTTTTTGTGATTTGTCACTGCTCAAAAGAAAGATGGTAAAAATGATCTAACTTTTTGTTCCTGCATTTCCTTTTTTACATTCTCCCTAATTTATTTTACCTTCTACTTACAATATATAGGCTATGTCGCCACATGTGTGTTTCCTGTAATGGCCTAGATTATCTTGAAATTTTTAACTTCAAAGGGTTCCCTGACATAGCTTTATCATATTCCACATTGCTACTCCATACAGAATACATGTCAATTTTGCTTGAAAGGTTTTGAGTTTTCACTGATGGGCATGCTGGTCCAATGGCAAAACCAGCTAGCAAGTATGGAACTCTTCTAGTCAAAGCATAGTGATCTGTTTGTATAGATTGTTTTTCTGATTAGATGTTGTGTGTGCCAGGCTTGTACATAGTCTTTGTAACATTCCAAAATTCTAAATTTTGGAATGTTATATTAAATAAATAGATTTGATTGATTGACTGAAAGTGAGTGAACTTTTTGAAAGTTAAATGAGACGGAATTAAAGGACTTTCCCAAATTTTCATTTTGCATTTTGATCTCCATGAATTCAAATTCTTTTCATCGCCAAACCCTGGAGAGAAGATGACATGACTTCTTCCATTTATTTAAATGACAAGGGTTTTTGAAAACATTTGAATTTCATTTGGAAAATACTTCCAATCCAGAAACTTTATGCAACTCAATGCTTTTCAAGAACGAAGATAAAATGACTTCTTTAAAACATATGAAATATGAGTTGGGAGTTTCAAAGAATTAAATTCAAAGCCCCTTTGAATTTATTTTCAATTTGGAGTTATTTGAGTTTTATTCAAATTATTTTTCTCCCAAATAAAAATATATGGAAAATAGGGTAACATGATTCCCAACATCATAAAATTGGAGATAAATAAATTTGAATTAATTTTGGTATTTTTAAAATGATTTTTACTGGTTTTTTACTAGAGCAGTAGCAATATTTGCTTTATTTCAAGTTTTGTGGATTTTATTTCACACTATAAAAATGTTCATGTTGTAGAAAATCTTTTTCTAAAACTTTAGATGTATAATATGTCTATATATAATGTTATTTTAGTTTCGTTATTCGGTTTTTTTTCTGTTTCTAAAAAAATAAAATAATAAGTTTACATGCGGCCCATAGTTATTTACCGCCCACACGCGTAGCATAGTGGCAATGGGTGCCACATTTTTTTCTCTCTCTTAAATGGGCCAGGCCCAACCAACCATTTTTTTCCCTAGTTTTTTTTCTCAAATGATTTTTTTGTTGACCGAAAAAAAAACAGCAGCCGCAGCGTACGCGCGTGGTCGGCCGAAGGCCTTTAGGCCCATGCGAGCCGCATCTTTTCTTCTTTTTTTATTTTCTTTTCATCTACGTTTAGTCCTATATTAGCTAGCCTTTGACCTCTAAGCCTCTTTTCCACCAATAAATATAGATCCATAAAGTCTTTCAAAATCATTCGTTTCGGGTTAAATCAATATTTTGGTTTGAGTAGATTCACCAAAGAAAAATACATTTCTCCTCTCCAGCGGGATTTTTGGAAGTGTCTACTCACTCCGAAGTCATGTATATTTCTTCGTTTTCTGTATTTATACGTTAGACCTAGAATTTCTTTTAGCCGTAGCTATTTTTTTTCTGTAAAACAACTTGGCCCTGATTTTTCAAATAGCCATAACTTTTTATTCGTTCATCCAAATTAGATGAAACCAGCGCCTATAGTTTTGCCTTGTTTTCACCTATCCAGTTAAGCTGTCACGTCAACTTTTTGAAATTTTCAAATTTCGAAATTTGTTCAGATTAATATTCAAACTTCTTTTGTTCATAACTTGAGTTTCGTAACTCCGTTTGAGTTGATTCTTTTTGCAAATTGAAGCTCTTGACCTAAACTTTCTGATAAGGCCAAATGCATATAATTTTGGTACTGTTAGAAATTGTTTTATGTTGCAAGAGTTATTTGCTTGGTTTTGAAGTTTTTCGAATCGTCTTCTTCGATCTTTCTGATCTTTTGAGTGATTGCTTATGTGTGGTTACTATTGCTTGCTTATGATAGATTGACCGGAGTGTGACGAGTAGAACTATTAAGAGTTTTGAGTGCGAATCATCTTCATCAACAGTACATGCAAGTTCACACTTTGATCATATCCCTTTCATACCCAGTTTTTATGCATTAGTTTCACCCTCAAACATTGCATGAGTAGGATTGATAACATGTGGGTATTGGGAAGTAGTTGATGAGGTAGGAACCTATTGCTCTGCATTCAAACCTTGGAAGTTACTATTACGTTATGCTTATATTGCCATGCTATGCCCGTAGACGTGGATTGGGTTTGAGAGTATACATGACAGATGTGAGATTGTTAATTAATGGTTTACTTAAGGTGACAACTTTAACACACATCTGGGTGGATTGAGGCACCTGGGTATTCCAGTGATTGCCTGTTGAGGCACTTGGGTATTGCAGCGATTGCCTTTTTTTCTTTATAGACCGCCACCCAGGCTCAAAGGGATCATGGGATTATTCATATTAGAAACTTCCGTGTGCAGCCACAAGCTACTATGGGCTCTAGCATAGTTGACTAAGTCATGCGAACTCTTACAGTGGTAGACTAGCAGATGTAGGGGATGTAGGTTGGTACTGTCTACCCGATCGTAAGGTGCTAGCGCTTCTGAAAGACTATGTCTCGGTCATCCGTTTCTCAAACACCATGTAGTGCGAGAATCCCAACGGGGAAGATCGAGTCTTGTGGGGAAAAGTGCGCAAACCTCTACAGAGTGTATAAACTAATCATGATTAGCCGTGTCCCCGGTTATAGACGTTTTGAATATCTAGTACTTGGATTATCATGTGAATCTCATCATGTGACTCTAATTAATTTTGTTTGGTGATAATGATGATGCTTAATTGGGATTGAGAGGGTGTCTACACTCTCAATGTTTAACAACCACCATGATAGTTAAATAAAATTTATTTCTTTGTAGTAGGGAAAAATTGGCTTTTCGCAAAAAACCTTATAACCATAGAGCTTTTCCACCAGCCATATATGCATGTAGTGATAGCCATTGTTCATCATTCTCTATGGTGTGAATTTGCCAGTACATTCAATGTACTAACCCTTTGTGGCTGCAACGTCTCATGTTGCAGGACTTCTTACGACGAGTAAGTGATATGTTAGGGTTACGATTTCTACACTCAACTTTGTCGTTGGTGTTGATGGGAATCCACAACCTTGTTACTTCCGCTATTTGGATTGAGGTAATAGTATTTACGTTATTTTATACATGTGATTTACCTCTGCTATAAATCCTCGAATACTGTGTGTGTCAGCATACCGATCCAGGGATGACACTTAAGCACAGAGATTTGACCATCTGAGGTTAGGTCGCTACAGTCCTCTGTTGGAAAAGGCGGTGCCTAGGAGGCGCTTAGGCACGCCTAAGCGCTAGGCAATGGCTAAACGCTTCGCCTAGGGCATAAATGGAGGTCTAGGCAAGGCAATCAACGAATTGCGTACCCAAGCACGAAATCATGCCACATACTGCATTGATATACCAAACGAGTTATATTCCAATGGAAGTAGATGGTAATTAACTTATTTATATACCCTAAACTAATATCAACACCCATATAATAATCATAAATACACTATGAGTAAAAATTATATTACCGCCTAGGGCGCGCCTAGGGTGCTTAGGCACCGCCTAGGCACTAGGCGAAGGCCAACCGCCTCGCTTACGCCTACCGCTTTTTCCAACCTTGCTACAGTCTTAGGAGTCGTTTGGTTCACACTCTGGTATCATTTTCGACTTTCAGTATCAGGAAGCGCTGCTTACTATATTCTCTACTGAATACGTGTTTTGTTTGGTTAGGGCGTGAGCGAATGAGGAGCAGAGAGGATTCTAGATTCTATATCCGGACGGATCGGACGTTTCCGTGGATGTGAAGCATTGTATCAAATTATTACTAGGGATCTTCTGTAATATTTGTCGGTTTTGTTTGACTACCTATCATGAATCCATTTCTTTCGTCTCATTGATTTAGCAAGCAATAATTTATTCTGGAATGGCAGAAGGTACAGCTTCATATATATACCATTTCTTTCCTTTTCAGGAAAATAGGCCATAGCTTGAATGCCAGGAGAAGTAATGGACCATGGATGGAAAAGTTTGGTCAGATTCCCTCCTATACATACATGGTATAATTTAAGAATCCCCTATTCACTTGTAGTTAATTATTAATATCATTTGTATTACCTACATTGTAGCCCAAATTCATGGACCCGCATCTCCGTCTCGCTCGTTTCATCCTCTGTTCTCTTTAGCTAGCCCATCTAGATGGATCTTTGGGTGGGTGACACAGTCAGCCGCGGGAGTAGGCGTGCGACGACGTTAAGGGAGATTCAACCGTGGATGACCTGGGGATGCTACCGGACAAGCGTGCGGAAGCCGTCGGGGATGCCATTGACATGCTGCAGGACGCACCGTCGAGGTAGCCATTCAACTGCTCACGAGCCGCTAGGGATGCAACCAATTGCATATGCCTCTTCCATGGCTCCATCCGTTACGTGTTGATTTTCACGCCGCTGCTTCTCTTCCTTTGCGAGCTTTGTCTTAATTTATCTTTTTGCCCCTTCTTGGGTTAGTCTTTTGCAACCCCAACAAGGTCATGTCTGTTTTGTATACATGTACACATGATTTTTATGATTAGAAATTGAATATTTAGTTAATTTCTAAGGCGATTGAACTATATGAGCTATTGTATTTCTTTTGCTACAATGGAACCATGTTGACCACAAGTTGAGCTATGTGCCACCATGCATGATATCAGCATCTTTGTATTAGCTTTAGATCCGATCACTAATGCTTACTGACTATAGTTGTAGTTTCAGCAGTAGCATGCTAGAAGTTATCATATATTGGCTAAGTTGCACTTGTCTTGGGTACATCAAGATGAAGATCAAGAGAATTCCGATGAAAGGCATCATGTTGATTCTGATGTGAGACACTGAAAGGTGTTATTTTTATTTTGTTCCTTAGTTGTCAGATGATTATTTATATCAATGTCATGTGTTCTGATGCATGCCATTTTCTGTTGTAGGAGGAGCAGTATTCAGGGTGCGAGAGTTAAGAGAGAATCTGCTGAAACTGAGGTGACAACAGATCAGGTGCTTTACTTGTATTTTAACTCACATTGATATTGATTCAATAGTATACACATAAAATTAATTATTTTGGTATATAATGCATACTTGCAGACATCTAAGCAACAATACCTTTGTTCGTACCCGTTTCCCGGTGCTGTCTTCAATGCCTTTGTTTCTGTTGTCTCCTACGATCTTTTGCTACACACTCGACCACTACCACATCCCCTGCTGTAAGGTAACTAATTACTACAATCCTTGCTTGTGCTTGTGCTTGTACTAATTTTGAATTATTTCATTCCAGTTTGAGGCCAGCCGCAGCCACGATATCGACGGCATCCATCAATCCTGGATCCTTCGACATCTAGATGGACCATTGCTCCCTCATTGACTACGACGATGGGCTCATCAATATCACCTGCCACAACATCGACATCAGTCTCCATGTAGTTCTGTTGTTTGTCCCTGCTACCAAGTCACTCAATGCTTGGTTTCTCTCAACAAATTTCACTCATTACATTGGATCATTGTGTGTACTGGTGAAAATAATTGTGTGTGTATGTGATTGCATTTTTTATATGATTGATGTTATGATGGTTAATCACATTCTACACTGGGTGATCAAACTAATATCCATATATCTTGCATCAATATTGTAGTTATTGATGACATAACTTGTGAGGAAAGGACATGGTAAATGAAGAGACAACATTACACAAGCTTCTATCTCTGTGAGGTCAGTAGCAATATGGTCATTTTGATGCCACAAACCAGAGGAATAAGTCCTTGTTCATCAATCATAGCTTTGAACCAAACACAGAGAAATGGTTAGTTATATTGTACTACTTATTCTATATCTTCGTTGGTAACCCTGATATTTGCTAATAGTATCATGTTATTTCAGGACTATAGATGGATAGACCAGAGTTGGAATTTTTGCTTTTTGTGACATAGAGAGATGGGAGGAGCTGACCTATGACTATAAATATGTTCATTCAGTTTCATGGTTACTTTATAAGTCTTTTTTCATTATAGACAAATTCGTTTCGCCCACCTTACTTTATTGCATTGTGTGCATAAAACTGTTGTTGCTTCTAATTGATGTCCTTGTCTACATATTTGTCCAGTTTGGAGCAGATCAAGATTGTTATTGTGAATCTTGAAACTGCAGAAAAATGGAAAACGGATTTTGGGGTGGCTACATAGTTTATACTCTCCAATATTTCTTAGCTACATCCTCATATAACCTCAAGTTCTTTCTCTTTTCGCACTCGTAGTTCACGGAAAATTGAGAATAGCAACGAAATAATAATCCCCGACAGTCATTCACGCATGTGCTCTTTCACATCTATATGCAGTGCCAATTGGGAAGATAGATTATGTGTACTTTATCGATCTTCGTGCGCTAAAAGCACATGCTCGAGCAGGCCAAGTGACATCCACTAGATCACCGCCAAGAAACAAGACAAACGGAGGAGACTTTAGTCTTCAGCATACCACTAACTACGTCTCACTACTAGGAAAAGGCCTACTAGTGGCGCACCAGTTTTGCCTACTAATGGCGCACTATTGGTGCGCCACTAGTACCATGCCACTAGTATTATATACTAATGGTGCACCACGTCATGCGTCATTAGTATAGACCAACATGCGCCATTAGTATGCCTCCCAGGGGGCCATATTTACCCATGTGTTGGCATACTAATGGCGCACTGTGGGGTGATGCGCCATTAGTATCCTTTGGCATACTTATGGTGCACTGTGTAGTGATGCGCCATTAGTATCCTTTGGCATACTAATCACGCACTTTGAGGTGATGCACCATTAGTATGAATATTAGGTTTTTTTTACTTTTCTGATTTTTGTACAGGTTACAAAATATATTATTGGATAGAATATAGACAGCAACAGTAGATTCATCGAATACAATAGAAGATTAGTCTCCGAATTCAAAAGACCAAACAAAGATAGAACATTCCAAGTCTCGAGACCGCGAGTAGCGAGTTTGTCTTCACATTACAAGTCGATATCGATCATCTAAACTACCATCACATAGAAGAGAGTTGCGGTCATCACGATGAGCATCATCGCGATGAAACTGGTCTTCATCCGGTTCCTCCAACGCTCCCTCCTTTCTCCCGCTAGATAGCGGGCGTATCTAGATTCCGCCTCCGCCCTAGTGGTGTACCCTTTGTAATTGTTACCACTGAAACGGTGAACCTGTCTCCGACACTCCTCCCAGTCGTCGTAGACTCCGGGAACCTTACCTTGTACACGACATACGACGGCATCTCTATGCACAAGCCAAACAACAGAAAATACATAACCAATATATAAGTATGCAACAAAGGATTGGAAGAGAAAAGCAAGACATTAATAGCAGGATTCATGGTCCTACTAATAAATAGCATTGATTACATCTAAGTTGAACGACTATCCAAACCAAAGAGACATACAATTCATTAAAGTTTAATTACAACATGAGCCAATCAATGTTTCAGAACTACACATAGCATCACTACTTTCGACTCGACTCATGGGATCGGAGCGTGGATGAAGCCGTCGCCTGTCGTGATGGTCATGAAATCGCGGGCGTTGTCAGCCTGCATTTGTAGCGTTGTGTCTATCTCACTGTTGGACGGTTCATATCTGAGGTAGAACTGCCCCAAGGTATGAAGGACATCTTGATGGATGATTTCCGCAAACTCCGACTGGATGTGAAAGAATTCTTGTTTGATGTCCGTGTCCTAGATTGCCAACAAGCTCGCGGCCCAATCTTTGAGATTATCTAGTAGCAGAAGGTGATGATGGTCCCGTACAATCGCCCGCATGTGATGGAGGGCGTAGTAGGCATCCTTCTGACCGCCAAGCAGCTGCTTTACGCAGGAGAACTTAGTATTGTGGGCGAACACGTGCCTACCGTACCTACCAACTGGCCTGGTGAAGGTGCCTCCAGATTTGGCGTAGCCGGGGAGAACATCATCAAGAACTTTCTTGATATTTGTGTAGTCTATATTGGAGTCACGGTTTGGGTCGAAATACAAGGCCATGGAATATTTCGGGCTTAAGAGGATGAGTGTGCAATGTGTGTCACTGCACAGAACACGGAATGTTAGAAAAAAAAGAACGATCGAAATCTAAGAAATCATATGTTACGGTGCAGTTAGGGGATGACTTACTCGGGAAAGTAAGGCACGAGGAAGTTATCCTTATCTGGGTTTGCAAGAATGACGCCTTCGAGGTATGAACTCGCGACTTGGCGGTCCCCAGCGCTGCCCAAGAGCTTGGCACGCATGTAGAAGGGGTCGACTATCACGATGTCCGGGGTCTTGTCTCTAATGATCCGCATCTCCATACTCAGCGAAAATAGCCGAACGAAGGTGTAGTGCAGTGGATGAAGGTTAAACATAGCAAAGATGTCATCAAACCGCAGGATGATCGTACCCCCGATGGCGCCATCCACAAAGCCCTTGCCCTCTGGCACCTTGGCCACGAAAATCGGGTATGCCACATCATTCTCTCTGAGACACCACTTCTCCAAAGAAAGAACACTGTCATGCAGACTCCGCATAGCACCGGTTGCAGCATTGAGCATATTTGTCGGTAGCATCGCCCTACCCGCCACATGCACCCTCCTTGAGATATCCTTAGGTGAAGGTGGCCTGTCCTGAGCACGGATCGTACTCGGTGCCGGCTGGCTTGCACCGACGCCCTTTTTAGTCTTTCGTTTCCGTCCCTTCTTCTTGATCTACTGTAATGGGACAGAGTTCTGCTCACAGACCGCCTTCTTGAGCGTGTTGAGGCTGATAATATTTCGCACATCAGCTATCAGGCTCGGTGAAGGCAGCAGCTGGAGGCGTCTCCTGAGAACTGAATGCCAGACGACGCCTGTTGCAATTGGGTTTCTCCGCCGTACCAGTTAGATCGCGGTCGTCTTGGTTGGGTTCTTGAGAAGGAGGCCCGCAGAACTCGTCACCGTACCCATGTTCGGCAAAGTACTTATCGACGTTGGTAAATGTATCGTCGTCGTTGTCGTCGTCGTGCAGATCCTGTGCCATATGCTTGTCCGGATCCTGTGCCATAGGGATGTCCGGCATGTCCGGTAGCGTTGCGGCGTTCTTGCCATGGCTTGGCGCCGGCACGACTGGCGGTCTTGTTTGTGGGGTGGTGTCCCCGCCCCAAACAAATCTGGCTCTTCGGCGAAAGCAGGGGCCAGCTTACGCAGGCACTGAGGGTCATCTCATCATCTTCGTCGGCCCCAGCGGGTCGAATCGGAGGTAACAACTCGTCGCAGCCTGGCAGCACCCGAACCAGTTCAACCCTATACACTGTGGGTGGCATCGGATTATCGTGGAACACGGGGTTGCCCGGTTGAACGATTCTGCCCTTGGCGACATCGACCAACTCGCCGCCCACGAAGTGCAGGAGAGTGCAAGGAACGTCGGCGGTGCCCTGCGAAAACATGTAGGGCATCAGGGATGCCCAGTCAAAGGCAAGGAGATGAAGTCATCGGCCGAGAGGCTTAGTTACCGTGATGCCGTCGAGCTCGGCTAATGTCGAGGCACTGCCAACGGCGGGCGTGCAACTGATGGAGGGGCCGCTTGCTGGCGAGGTGCCGGCCGGCGTACACCAGGGTGCATTAAGCTCCAATGCCCGTGCCGGCGCCGGAGACACGAATACCGCCTCCGCCGGAGACACCAATGGCGCCGCCTGCGCGTTGTGCGAGTTGCTGGCCGTGAAGTTGGGAACTAGGGGAGGCCCCTGTTGGCCGCCCGCAATCCACGTCGTCAGCCCATGAATCAACGTAGGCACTATGGTGTTGAGCGTCATTCCCAGTTGTTGTTGCACTTGCTCTTGGACAATCTCCGGAATCCGCGCCACTTGTGCCTTGAGTGCTTCTACCTCGCGTGACTGGCTTTCCGAGCTAGTCTTTTTCTCCTTTCGCCCACCAGCGGTATAGTATGACGACCATTTTGTGGACAAGCCTTTGCCGGCCACACGACCGGCTGACGTCGGCTTACTGAGCTTATCCTTGTTTTTCATTATGTTCAACACCCTATTTAAAGGGGTGTCAAAAGGGGAGGTCTGAGATGACCCCGCGCTACTGCTTTCATTGTCTTGCGGAAGGAACGTGAACCATTTAGAAATATTGGGGATTAATTAGAATGCAACCATATGGAGCTAATTACGTGGGGGTGTATTCCTTACCAGAACAAGCTCAAGCGCCCTGGTCCTCGGATCCGAGGTAAGCTCCTTTGTTACCGAGTCCTCCTTGTACCGGGCCCTGAGAAAGTTCCTGGTCTGCTTGTCACGGTATTTCTAGAAGCGGGGCGGTAGGCCTTGCTCGGCATGCTCCGCGTCCTCCTTGTCCCATATAGGCTCCGCCACTCTGTAACCGCCGGGACCGAGTTGGTGGACCCCTAAGTTCAACTGTCGCATTTCTTTCCCCCACTGACTTGATTCGGAGGTTGCGTTGCTCTCGCACTTGATCTTGAACTCCTTGTAGTCATCTTCGCTCATCAAAGGATATTTCGCCTTGATCTTCTCATAACTATCACCTTTTTCAATCATTGCCTTCACTGTGCTTCTCCAAGTAGACAGGGCCGTGCTCATCCTCGTGAGGGCGGCATTGTTCACTTTATTCCCTGAGAGGTGTGTGTTTGCAAAGTCAGCGGGGAACTTGTATTGTTCGTGCAGCTTCGTGAATAGGAGGTTGCGCAAATTCCCTCGATCCTTATGCCTTAGGTTCTCGGTGTTGATCGAGACGGTGCTCCGGAGAATGCACCCGAGCTGAACTGAGTACCCCTTGACTACTTCTTTGGGTGTCGTCGGATGCCCGTCGGAGTTCACTTCAGTAAATTCCTCCTTGACGGTGCCGAGCACGCTCGGGCGTTGGTCCTTCCGTTGCCTCTTCGGTTGGCTGCCATATGTGCGTGCGTCGCCATCATCAGTGGTGGCATCCTCGACGGCACCATCAGTGGTGTCATCCCTGACACCACTAGGGCTTGTGTAGTCAGTATCGGTGTCTTCCGCGACGTCCTCATAGCGGTGAGGTTCTTCCTCCATCTCTGGGACAGCTCCCAGAATTGCTTGCCGCCCGAACCGCCGGCCTCATCGTTGTGGGCCATGTTTCGCTCTAAATAGGAAAAAAGTTTGGTTAAAAAGTTGGTTATTGTCAAGGAACAAGATCATGGTCTCATCATTTAGGGTTTGTCGACACCGAGGCATCCTAAAAGCTAAGCTTTTATCATTTAGGGTTTGTCGACGCCGAGGCACCCTAAAAGCCTAAGCGTACATTATTTAGGTTCTCATCGCGATACCGAGGCACCCTAAAAGCCAAGGTTTCATCATTTAGGGTTTGTCGACGCCGAGGCACCCTAAATGCTACGTTAAGTTTTCATCATTTAGGGTTTATCGATGCCGAGGCACCCTAGGTTGGGCCTAATCACTTGGCACTAATCACTTGGCTCTATTGCCACCTATGTTGGGTTTATCATCTAGGGTTTATCGATGCTAAGGAGAATTCTAAGTTGGGCCTAATAACTTGGCTCTATTGCCACCTATGGTTTAATGCAGCAAGAATGGCGGGGCAGTTGATCCTACTTAACTAAGTACTAAGATACCCCGGCCCATGCATTAGTCGCAAGTACCCCATATGTCGTTACCGGTGTAGGATTCCATCGTTACCCCGGAGTTCTGATAACCATCACTCTTCATGTCCTTTCCCTCGGTGTAGAATGTGTAGCCGTTGATATCGTACGCCTCATACGTCATTAGGTTGTGCTCAGCGCCCTGTGACAAGGCGAATATGAGTTGTTCTTCCGCGGAAGAATCCTCACGTAAAGGGTACGACAGAAGCTTCTGCTTGAACCAAAGCGTGAAACATGAGTTTTGCTCTTCGATTTCGTCCGTCCTCTGTTGGCCTCGGTCATTGTACGTCTTCTCAATAAAGGTTTTGTGCTCTACCACCCAAGGATCGACCACGTCTATGTGTTGTAGCGCGACTAGGTTTGCTCTTTCAAAGTCGGCGAGTCAACCCTCGAAGTCGACATGCATTTCGCGGCGACCCTCACGGTGACCCCATCAAGCGAGCCTGCCGAGGTGCCTGTTGACGGGAAGACCAACGGGGTTCTCGATGTCTACATAATTCGTGAAGTAGGAGATGCACTCTTCAGTCAGAAAGGCCCTGGCTATGCTTCCCTCTAGACGTGACATGTTGTGAACGTATCCTTTGATGACACCATTCATCCTTTCAAACGGCATCATGCTGTGTAGGAACGTCGGCCCGAGTTAGATGATATCCTCCATGATATGGACCAGCAGATGCACCATAACGTCGAAGAATGCGGGCGGGAAGTACATCTCAAGCTCGCATAGTATCACCACGATCTATTCCTGTAGCCTTCTGAGTTGCCTCACGCCAACCGACTTCCGAGAGATGACGTCAAAAAAGTTGGATAGGACAAATAGCGTTTCACGGACGTGCGTGTCCATGATCCCACGGATTGCAACTGGAAGTATCTGCGTCATCAGCACGTGACTGTCGTGAGACTTCATCCTGCTGAACTTCTGTTTCACTGGGTCTAGGTATCTGCTTATCTTCCCCGTGTAACCGTAAGGAAGTTTCTCTTTTCGCACTCGTAGTTCTCGGAAAATTGAGAAACGAAATAATAATCCCCGACAATCATTCACGCATGTGCTCTTTCACATCTATATGCAGTACCAATTGGGAAGATAGATTATGTGTACTTTATCGATCTTCGTGCGCTAAAAGCACATGCTCGAGCAGGCCAAGTGACATCCACCAGATCACCGCCAAGAAACAAGACAACCGGAGGAGACTTTAGTCTTCAGCATACCACTAACTACGTCTTTAACTAAGGAGTAGGCATGGCTGCATTTCTTGCAGGTTTGTATACTTTTAAGGCTGAAGGGTGAACCCGAATAGAAGGTTGCGGATTTTACCGAGATATTCATCCATAATCCGGATCAGTACCGATATGAAAGAAAGACGGATAATGCACCGCTGATTAAGATTGCACCCTACATAGTTTTCTTTTAAATGGTTAACAGGTAAAATAACATCATATTCCGATTCTATATATTTTTCTAATTAAAATCCATATATAACATGTTAAATTTGGAGTTACAGTTTAGAAGACATGAGTATTTTAAAAAACATTTAATATGTACTGTGGGTTTAATGTCAGAAATATGAGGGGGGGGTTTCTATAAAATAGCATGACGGACTAAGAATACCTATTTTTTTATTAGTAGGTATAGATTCTAAATGAAGCAACATACACCACTCAGTCTAAAATACATATTATGAATCGTTGTCTTTATATGGTGCTAGCAAGGCCATGTTGAGGTGGGCCAGCATACTCAAGTCAAGATTTTCGTTGAACAACGCATGAAGCTCCGGCATATCCGGAAGATCATGCCCACAGTAACCGCTGAGGGTGTTCACCTGCTCCACACAGTGAGGGTGCATAAAAGATGGCGGCCCATCGTTGTCACCACCGTCAGGGCCACAGTAGTCCTTCAGCAAGGCGGTGCAGACGTTCGTGATGCTTACCGTCACGTCATAGTCCAGCTTGCAGAAAGTGAGGCGGCGCATCATCGACGTGCCAGTTTTGGCTTTGTGCAACATTTCTTGGACCTTACCATTGGCGGTGACGACACGTGCTTTGAGGATGTCTACGCCGATGAGTGCCAGGTCACGAAGGTCCTTTGCCTTCTCGCTCCGGTTGTCAGACCGGAGGGTCGAGACACAGAATTTCTCCGTGAGGTGGATTTCTTTGTCATAGTTGGCTGTAGCGTTCTTGCACGCTTTTGTCACGAAATCGGCTGCCTTCGGCTTGCCACCAACGTCACCGCTAGTATGAGGAACAATTGACGAGGAAAAGAGCATGATGGTGATGGCAGAGAAGAAGATGGTGGTCGTTTATGCTATTGCCATTGTTGCAAGGCCGGCTAGAAACCTTGAATTTTATTCAAAGTAGGAGTGGTGAGGATAAGTGTGTAGGCGAGGCCTAATGCTGAAATAGATGTGCGGTTTCATGGATGCCTAAGCATGTATTTATAAAGTTCATATAGTGGGGGTTCATGAATGCAGTATCCAATTTGGTTGTGTGCAGATCTGTTGACACTCACTTCGGATATCTTGTTATTAATATGTCTACTGCATAGCCATAAATGCAACACATCTTGACATGGATATCGAAATGATTATTTTCCATTCTATGCACATATGCACCGGCGGTTCAGAAATGCAGTATCCAGCTTGGCCATAGATATTCAAATTATTAGTGCTTTGCTCTGCATGAATACATATCCTCATTTTGGATATCCTTGTATTAATGCCCTCTCTATCCATAAATATGTTGATGCTCATTTTAGATGTCCTCTTATCAATACGCATCTAACATCCATAGCTTCGTGAATTCAACACCTCTTGATCATGGATATACAAATGATGTACATGGAATCTGATGCGGCATCAATCTGTGCTAGGCTGGCTCAATATGCTCATGCGCTTCAGTGATTCCTAGTGTGGAACGGGATACGTGGGTTTTTTATTTTGGTTTCTTACATCAGTTTTTGTTTCAGTTTAATTTAATATTTTATTATATTTTAACTTTCATATTTATTTTTTCTTTTTTAAGTTGTCTTTGAATATTTAAATATAACTAAAAAATTATTTTTTAATAAAATAAATATAATTATGAATAGTTTTATTTCCCCTTTTTAGTTTTTCTTTAAATAAAGTAAATATAATTATGAACATTTTCACTTTTGTAAATAAGTATCTTTTCCTGTTTTTCATTTTTCCTCAAACTTCTGTTTTTTGTTTTCTTTTATTATTATTATTATTATTATTATTATTATTATTATTATTATTATTATTATTATTATTATTATTATTGTCAATTTTCTTCCTTTTTTTCCTATAACTATTCCCTTCCTTTATATCATTTGAAAAAAAAAGGAGATAGCTTTTTTCACCACATTACCTCCTTATACCCGCTACACAATAATAGAAACATCCTTTCAAGTCCATAAAGGTAAATATTATGACGTCGACTTCACACAGCATGATGAAGAATAGTTAACACAAACATATAAAGAAAACCATGTATTTTGTTGGCGTTCAGTTCATTCACATACTGGGGGGTCATCATTAACCCCGAGAACTAGGGCCATTACTCAAACATGTACAAGACAAACACGAAGAGCAGAGACAAGTTATAAGCCAGCATCCTGTTGTGGAAGGAGAGAGGCATGACAACAGTACTGGAGATAGCATCGGCCCTCCGACTGGTGTGGAGCGTTGGAAGAGACTCCTTCCTTCTTCCTTCTTCCTTCTTCCTTCTTCCTTCTTCCTTGTATTGGCCCTTCCTCTATGGCGGTAAGGCGGTCTTGTTGAAGAAATGGAGGTGTACCAGCTCGAGATGGATATGTGACGACACATGGGGAATGAGAGTTAGCGGCTGGGGTTGGAGGTATATATATAGCCAGCCTCCATGGGTCTCTTCCATGGATCCTCCTCATATCCTTTGATTCAAGGGCTCCAGAGGAGTTCCAACCTCTGATAATGCCTTCCTCGATGTCAAAGGATCATGTGGGAATAAATAGGGATCAAATCAGTGAAGAATCATGGAAATTACTGTCAAATTTGCAACCCAGATCACCTGGTAAAAGTTCAGGACGCTCGTGTGGTGTTCCGTATTTTGGTCGCCATTGCCTCATACAAATTCCGGTTGGGCATTTTGGCCTTGTTGGATTCTTATGAACAAGCCTGATAACCTCATGACACTAGATTGTCAATTTAGGCTTCTTGACCAATGTTATTTTGTCAAACTCCATGAGAGGCATCTATCTGGTGCCTGTAATTCCTCTGGTCTAGCCCCATAGTGATCCCTTTCATTGTGCTAAATCCATGTGAGTTCCAATACCCATACAATATCAACAAAACCAAAGAAAAACTAAAGGTTACGCAACAATCTCAACAATATGCACCAAAAATATAAATTATTCAAACTGGAAATAAAAATCGGTACATGGATATGCTATGAGGGATTTTGACACAAAAATATGGACCAAATAGGCTCAAACATGACACAAGAACAACTTGTCAACATCCCAATCTTAAACCTTGCTCATCCTCGAGCATGAACGTTGATACACTCATTGATTTTATCCATCTAGCTTACCAATGAAGATGGTTGCCCAAAGGTGTATCCTCGTTTTATCAACGTGTAAGCAACATAAAACGTACTCATACAAGGTAACACAAGTTGAATTACATGATGTATTATGATATCCCTTCCATTAGAGTTTCAGCAACTGTTTCTATGTACCTTGTCAAAGTTAATTAAATCTAGCATGAGAGCAAATATTTGGAAGGTCCTACTTAATTACTTGTTCATTTATCATTGTTTTTCTAGCACGAGTAGCGATAAAAAAGTCAAAAAATAGATTCAGTGCCACCCACTAGTGTCCTCACGTCAAGGCTCTCAAGTGCTAACTTTGGTTGTAGCGCATCCATAATAGATATCTCTTAGATCTCAAGATCAAACAAAAAAGTGATAATTTGTAATCTGAGTTATTGAAGGGGAGAAGCTGAACACTCATGACCGATACTGGGTTTTATTGTAATATTGATCAAGGCATGGAAAGATTGAACATATGAACTTCAAATAAAAAAACTATATGTTGCTAGTAAGCGCTGAAGGATTTGCCCCCCTTCTTACTTACATACCCCATATGGCTACACAGAAAAATCGAAAATGATGATACACTTTAAAAAAAGAGGCAAAAGCTTTTCGCGTTTCATTTAATAAAAAGAATATTGTTCCTGGTTAATTGCTAGAAACCGTGTGAAAATTGATACATTCAGGGCCAAGCCCACTCAAACCTCCCCGTCCTAAACAGGGACAAGCCCACACTCACTGGCAATCGAGTGAACGCAACAAGAACGCTAACCACACCAACGCGCATAAAGAAACACCAAAAATGATACACTTGGAGTATAAGCACATGTTACACCTTGTATACACATGCAGAAAAAAACAACATCTGGTGGAGCTCATGTTGCAAAATAATACTAATAATTGAAATGATAGTTTGACCCACTCGTTGTTAAGGGGGAATATCGCACTTGCAGAACAGAAAAACCAATGAATCAAATATGAATTACGAGGTAAGAGCAAGTGTATCGGAATTAAGACAGAAAATGATAAGAACGGGGCAGGAATTGGGGTAGACTATTCTGAGACTCTAAAGGGGTGGGGCGGCTCGAATATGTGGCGTCGGCGCCGATGGCGTCCCGGCAGCAGCGCGAAGGCGGGAGCTTTACGGGCCCACGAGGGCTCGGCCGGGCCTGGTATGCTCCTGCTATTGCGTCGGACGGCTACCGTCGCTGACGGTGGGGGTGGGGCCATCCCGCGTGCCGATGGTGCTGACGGTGGGGATGGGGCCCTCATGACCGCGTTGGCGCATGGTGGTGGTTGGTTTGGTGGCTGGATCCGGAGCGCCAGAGGTGCGGGTTGGGATCGGGGGAAACCCCTGTCGGCACGGCCGACACCGGCGCGGTGGCGCCTGTGGGTGCCACCTGACCTTCCGGGAGGGCGTCGGGGGCTACCCTTCCTCTCACCTCGTCGTGTACCGGGGGAAACCCTTGGCAGCAGCGTCGTCATCGTTGTGATCCTTCTTGGAGGTGTTGATAGGTGCCGGCGCTTCGGAGTCTTGGAGCCTAATGGAAGATCCCGGTGGGCGCCGCGATCGCGAGGCTTCTTCGTTTTTGTTGATCCACCATTGTAGGCATTTGTTTCTTTTGCTCTTTCTCTGTCGTTTCTTTTGGGCATGACTGTGCTGCTTCCGCCCCAGCACCTATCTCTGTATGGTTCAGTTGGTTGCTTTGTATACAAAGCGGGGGGAAACCCTTTTTCGGTATTCTGAGACTCTAAAGGGGTGGTGCAGAATAGCCCAGCCTATGTATCTATAGTCAAAACACATGGTTCAGCTCAGGTAATTTGTTCAGGAGTGAGGTCTGACAATAGAGAAACTCTATCCGGCGTGTTTCAGTCAAGCACAAGCAACAAGCAAAAGCAGTCAAGGGTAAATGCAACGGCACGCCCTTGACCACTTAAAGAGGAGCAGCTCTGCCCTGCACTCCAGTAAGCACACCACACTCTAAATGACAAGAGGGTCTTCTTCAACCTCCGCGGGAGTAGCAAGGGAAGTCTCTGAAACCTCCGCGGATGTATTTTCCTGACGCCATGTTGAAAGCTATGTATGTATTCCAGGCTATGAACTTTTAGGTACTGACTAGGTTCAAACCTTTGAACATCTCTGTCACTGCAATGTGCATGCCTAAAAGAATGGGTGTGCCCTGCTCAACGTCTAAGTTTGCTTGGTTCGGTGAACGTCTGCAACGCCATGGTGTAAAAGAAAGAATGTTGAGTATTGCTGCATGGAATGACTTGGCTTGGAACCAAATAGCAGGTTGGTTTCTAGTCACCGTGCATATTGGTGGACGTGAACAAGATTTGGATTCATTCCTGGATGTTTGAAGGAAAAATAAATCACTTGTACGTGCAAAATGTTGCCATCTCAAGTTCAGTTCATGAGTATTTTGAGTAGAGTTGAGAAAAAAAGTGTTGCTGGACCACACAAATACTGAATGCAATCCTCCCACGCACATGGTGAAAATATCCGTCAGTATGCACATATGCAAATCTAGGAACCATCACAAGTTCAGTTGTACAAACAAAAACTCCCATCTCTACACAGACTATATATTATTATCAGCAAAGCGTCTAAAACTGAAAGAAATATGAGGGCGTGACTACAGGTAAGTCGACTGCTTTTGAATTATTAGGGCCAGTCGATCGTTTTGCGACGTCGGATGCAAATCCAACGGCGTGCGGCCCTTCTACTTCTTCCACTTCATCTCTTTCCCAGGCAGCCGCACAGACCGCCAGCCGAACCGCCTGCCACCACCACCCGCGGCCTGCGGCGCTCTCCGCGCAGCCTCGCCCTCCCTGGAATCCCACCGCCTCGCCACCCCGGACCCACATATTTTCCTTGGCGAACTTGCACCACCGCCGTGCACCCCCCCCCCCCCCCCCCCCCAATCAACGATAGATGATGGGGTAGCTTGTCGGGAAGCTTCTTCCTCCCCTCCGGCACTTTCTCCCTTCAATCCCTCCGTCCCAAAATAAGCAAAGTTAGTACAAACTCGAGTCAATTATTTTGGGACGGAGGGAGTACTATTTACTACAAATAAGAATGTTCGGGCATTTTCTTGCAGATACAAGGATGCTAGCTACTTCATGGGAGCTAACAAACTGCTTGCAAAATTCAGCTCCTCACCGGAACCTGCATCCATTCATCTTTGGTAGCGGTAACTTTCTGATAAGCTTCAGGCCTGTCTTTTATGTTCCATGAAATAATTGAGTGTTGCCGTCCCCTTGGACGACCTTTGCGGACTTATGCTCTGAGAGCCCACTTCAATTCTTCCTCTCGAAGCAATTCTTTCAATCTTAGTTCCGCCTCCACTTTAGTTTCCAGCACTCTGGTATCTAAAATGGATTACAGCTTTTACATCTAAGGTACTAATAAGGTTAAGGTGCCTTTCCTTGTCATCCTTATAAACACCACTCAGATGTTTTGCCCAACCATGTAGGAACTGTAGTAAGTGCCTAATCTTATTGTGCCATCTTTCTACGCTCGATCTCATGTGCTATCAGATCCTAGTAACCTCTCTCAAACCATGCTAATTCAAAAGAGAAGATATTTTTATTTTCCACATGAGTTGCCTCCCCAGAGTCAACATGTAGTGGGGTATGGTCAGATATCCCTCACGACAACTCATGGACCGTCACCAAGGGGAACTTCTGCTCCCATTCCACGCTGGTGAGAACACGATCCAACTTCTCGTAAGTTGGATTTGGCAAAGTATTGGCCCAAGTGAATTTTCTACCAGAAAGCTCGATCTCCCTGAGATCCAGGCTTTCAATAATTGTGTTAAACATAAGCGACCATCTGTCGTCAAAGTTATCATTGTTCTTTTCTTCCCGTCGTCGTATATGTTGGGGAACATAGCATGCAATTTAAAAAAACCTACACTCACGCAAGATCTATCTAGGAGATGCATAGCAACGAGGGGGCGAGCATCTTCATACCCTTGAAGATCGCAAAGTGGAAGCGTTTATCAACACGGTTGATGTAGTCGTACACCTTCCCGATTCGTCCCGATCAAGTACCGAACGTACGGCACCTCCGTGTTCAGCACACGTTTAGCTCGATGACGTCCTCACCTTCTTGATCCAGCAAGACGGGCGAAGTAGTAGATGAGTTCCGGCAGCACGACGACGTTGTGACAGTGTTTGTGAAGAACAATCTCTGCAAGGTTTTGCCTAAGAACTATGGAAACTATGACGGAGGATAAACTAGAGGATACAAGGTTGCCGACACACGGCTTGGTGAATCTTGATGTGTTCTGGGTGCTTGCCCTACCCCTCTATTTATATGTTAAGCCCTGGTGTCGAAATTTGGAGTAAAAGCCTCCTTAAAGTCGGTTTTGCCCGAAAGGAAAGAGTCCTACTTGGACTCCAGGGCAAGACGCCAGGGTTCCCGGCGTCTACCCCCTAGATGCCAGGGTTCCTAGCGTCTAGCCTCTGGTCTCCGAAAAACTCCCTTTTGCACTTTGCAAAAGCCTCGTGGGCTTTCCCCTTTGGCCCAAATAAAGTGTCCTCGTACCCAAACATTTCGGGAAACATCCGAAACCCCTTCCGGTGAACTCTGGAACCCTTCCGGAGACCAAACACTATTATCCCATATATCAATCTTTACATCCGGACCATTCCGGTGCTCCTCGTCATGATCATGATCACATACGGGACTCCGAACAACATTCGGTTACCACTAGTAGAAAACCGGGCAATAGCACCGGTTCGTAAGGCCCTTTAGTGCCGGTTTAGGAACCGGCACTATTATTTCGGCACTAACGCCCCCCCCCTTTAGTACCGGTTCAGCACGAACCGGTGCTAAAGGGGTACCACGTGGCACGAGCCAGCTCCGGGGGCCGGGAGCCCTTTAGTACCGGTTAGTAAAACCAACCGGTACTAAATGGTTGTGGGTTTTTGTTTTATTTTATATTTTTCAATTAAATTTGTGTTATCAATTTAATTTAGGATTGTTTTATGTTATAATGAGTTGTAGTCGTCGTCATCATCATCATCATCGCATATTAATAAATAAATAAACTCTAGCTAGCTAAAAATCATCGTGGTCGTCTAATTACCACTATTTAATCATCATAGTCATTATCGCTAGCTATGTAATTCATCATCAACGTTGGCTAGCTTAAAGAGGAAACACTCACTTTGTAACAGAAGCAAAGAGATATCATCAAGTTCAACATAATCATCACCAACATCGAAGTTCAGGACACGGATCCATGAGACAAGTACTAATTAAGAGCATGAAGAGTAGCTACTGATCCTGCTGCTCCCTCTCAGGTAGAATAGCATAGAACATGTATAGCTCTCCTGATTCATCATACTGGAGCATGCAGATGAATCTGTCTCCTAATCTTGGGTTGCGCTTCTCCTTACTGCCCCCTAGTACTTCTCTGTGATCGTTAACAATTTTGCTCCAATCTTTCACTATTAAGCATTCTTCGCTTTTAGAAATCCTGAATGCACTCATGTGCAATGTAGGAAATCTTGGTCGTAAGCTAACCATTGACATGCGACCTTTTGTCTCGATCCACTGAGGCACAACTGTCATCGGAAGTCCCTGTTGAACAACATCGTATAGTAATTAATATACTAAGCAATGAAAGTTTAGCTTCAAAAATAATGTATGCAAAAGATGCACTAATTAAGGACAAAATATTTAAAATCTTACCATCTTTTGATTATAGATGTGACCGTAGTTCAATACGATCACCATTGGTCGCACGTTTTGAGTACTAACATTTCTAAGTGTAGGAAAAAAATTTGTCTTGACAGTATTAAGATCCTCAAGCTATGAAACATAATGACTTATCTCCTCGCAGTTTAGTTGAGCCCCGGGGCAGTAGTAGGTCCTGTCTACCAAGCACCGGACATGTTTGCTTGAACCGAAATAAGCTGACAATACAAAATAGTTGTCAACTATTTTTGAATAAACTGTATGAAAGACATAAACATATGCATGCATGGTTGAGAAAAACTCACCAAATGGTAGAACTGGAGGCGTTTGCACATCGACCTAGATGTGTATATTACCTTCAATATCATCTTCCGGACGAATATCAAAGGTGATAACCATATCAGGCTCAAATGCATAAGCCTTGCATAGTGCTTGCCAAGTTTTGCATTCAAAATGGGTGTATGTGTCTCCATTATATAATTTGACGTTGAAAGTATACCCATGCTGCGTCTTCAAGTAAACTCTCTTTACCTCCATATCATCTATAGCGCTGAAACCTATCTTATCCAAGACAAAAATTCTTGCATGGCAGGGGATGCGCTAGTAGAATAGTGAAAATTTAAAATTATAAGTTGAAGCAAATGAAGCATAAGTTTTGCATTCAAATAATAATTGACAAAGTGACTTACTGTATCAACTTCGAATGTCTCATCCAGCTTGATGCTGAAGCGTCTACCATCAACAAGGAAATTTTGGTCGCACAGGCCGCGCTGGTCTTCACAGTGTTCGCACATAATAAAATCTTTTTCGTCGTCAGATGACATTTCCTATGTTCATATAGGTGAAACATTAAACACCTATATCTAGCCAAATATATATTTATCAAACATTTGACATTAATATATCTAACTATATATTCAATTGACATTACTATATATTTAACTTTTCTATCTAATTCATCTAACATTCGACATTAATCTAACATTTATATAAACTCAAAATATATAAAAAATTAAATAAATAGAAAAAATCATTAACAAATAATATTTTAATTAGATCATCAAATCTCATATACCTAAATTTTCTTACTAAAAATAAACTAGTTATATTAATTATTCAACTAGTTCTAATCTCATATACCTAAATTTTCTTACTAAAAATAAACTAGTTATATTAATTATTCAACTAGTTCTAATCTCATATACCTAAATTTTCTTACTAAAAATAAACTAGTTATATTAATTATTCAACTAGTTCTAATCTCATATACCTAAATTTTCTTACTAAGAATAAACTAGTTATATTAATTATTCAACTAGTTCTAATCTCACATACCTAAATTTCCTTATTAAAAATAAACTAGTTATATTAATTATTCAACTAGTTCTAATCTCATATACCTAAATTTTCTTATTAAAAATAAACTAGTTATATTAATTATTCAACTAGTTCTAATCTCTAGTTCAACAATTTTTCTATCTAGCTAGCTAATTCATCTAACATTCGACATTAATCTAACATTCGATCATCTAATTAACTTTTCTAAAAAACAGAAAATAAGTAAAAAAATTGTGTGTGTGTATGTGTGTGTGTATGCATGTGTGTGTATATATACGTATATGTGTGTACGTATGTGTGTATGTGTGTGTGTATGCGTGTGTGTGTGTGGTATGTGTGTGTGTGCGGCCCCATATGCCGCCGCCCCGTACGTACGAGCGGGGGCGCCGGCGTACGGGGCGGGGGCGCCGGTGTGTGTGTGTATGTGTGTGCGGGAGCGAGAGAGAGACGTACGGCCGCGGCGATGACGACGGACGGCGGCGGCGTTCGGGGCGGCAGCGCGAGACGACGACGACGACGGGCGGCGGCGGGGACAGCGACGATGACGACGGACGACGGTACGGGCGACGGGCGGCGACGACGGGATCGAGCGGCGCGCGCGGCGGAGGTTGGAGACGAAGTGCGGAGTTGAAACTGAAATTTTCGTAAGTGCTATATATATATAGGATTGGCCTTTAGTACCGGTTCGTGGCTCCAACCGGTACTAAAGGCCTATTTTCCCCAGGCCAAGCGGCGGGAAACGAAGGCTTTTAGTACCGGTTGGAGCCACCAACCGGTACTAAAGGGGGGCCTTTAGTACCGGTTGGTGGCTCCAACCGGTACTAAAGGGTGTGCGCTGCCAAGCGAGGGGCGTAGAAATTTAGTCCCACCTCGCTAGCCGAAGGGCGCACACACCTGCTTATAAGCCCCGCCGCCGCTGCTGTCTCGAGCTCCTCTCTAAAGCAGGCCTTCTGGGCCTACCTCTTCTACTCTGCCCTGTGGGGCCTATTGGGCTTGCGGGCCTGCATCCTGGCCCAACAACAGGTTGGGTTTCTAGTCGTATGCAGGCCGCTGTGGCCCAGTAGGTGGGCTTTTTTCATTTAGTTTTTTCTTTTCTGCTTTATTTATTTTGTTTTATTTATTTTTAGTTGTTTTTTGCTGTATTTAGAGTTTGCGCTGCCACCCCAAAATTTAATCCCACCTCGTCCGGCGAAGGGCAGCCGCACTAGTTTATAAACCCAGCCGCGGCTACCTCTTCGAACTCCTCTATATAGCAGGCTTCTAGGCCTAATTAATTAGGGCGCGCTGCCCTGTGAGTCTGCTGGCCCTTCTGGGCCTGCATTTGCACACCCTAGGTCTGGTAGACCCACAGGGCAGTGCGCCAACAAATTTTTATATAGTTTTTTCTGTTCTGCATTACTTATTTTCTTTTATTTATTTTTGAGTAGTTTTTTATATAGTTTTTTCTTTTCTGCATTATTTATTTGCCTTGACCCTCTCTACTCTTTCGCGCATGCTATGCGGGTGATACGATGATACCATGCCAAGTTTCAACATTTTCAGGATTCATTTTGTAGTGATTTTCAATTTCACGGTCATTTAGCACTCTAATCAATTAGGTAAATGACCGAAAAACAACAAATGATGTCAGAACATGTTGGAAATTGATGACGTCGCTTTAAATGCTGCATACTGAACACAAAAGAAGTCCGGAGTTCAAATAAGTTTAAAAAACATTGAAGTGGCCATGTAACAGATGAGTTCTCGTCCGAAACCCTGATACTCGGAAAGAGTTTGTCCAGTTTGTACACGAAGTGCGTCCAGTTTTTGCCGTGACCCTCTCTACTCTTTCGCGCATGCTATGCGGGTGATATGATGATACCATGCCAAGTTTCAACATTTTCAGGATTCATTTTGTAGTGATTTTTTCAATTTCACGGTCATTTAGCTCTCTAAACAATTAGGTAAATGACCGAAAAACAACAAATGATGTCAGAACATGTTGGAAATTGATGACGTCGCTTTAAATGCTGCATACTGAACACAAAAGAAGTCCGGAGTTCAAATAAGTTTAAAAAACATTGAAGTGGCCATGTAACAGAGGTGCAATCAGTGGCGGAGCTAGACGAAAGTCATTGGGGGGTGAAACGAAAATCATCAATATTTGGGGGGCCAAATGTTAAAAAACTTCTAATTTATGTCTCCCTAAAAAAATTTCTTCAGAAATTGAGCCAAGGCTGAGGGAGCAGCAGCCCCCCTGGCCCCAACATAGCTCCGCCACTGGGTGCAATGCTGGTTAACTTGCTTCAAGCCATTCGGAATAGTGTAGACTGCACTGCACATAGCTCAGTGCAATCTATGCTATTCCGCAAGGTTTGAAGCTAATCAACATGTAGATGAGCATTGCAACTCTTCGTCATTGTCTGTGCACTCACGGCTTATAAACCGCTCATACTGCCTCTCTCTTGGCGAGGTGGGACTAAAAACAACTTGCCATAACCTCATCAATTTCCTCTTGAAACTTGTCCTTGCCTTTTTGCTTGCAGTCTTGTGGTGGAAGATCATCTTGAGCTTGTGTCCCCTTGAAGGAAGTGGGATACTTCTCTTGTTGAGGAACAAACTTTGTCTTGGGGTATTGATCTTCTTCCCACTCAACTCCATTGGCATTGAACTTTCGTTCAAAACCAACACCTTGATTCTTCCGGTGCCTTCCTTGCTTGCGCACAATTTCCTCGAATTGCTTACTCCCGGCAAGGCTTTTGTACACTCCTTTCTCTATAATTCCCTTCAATAAGCTATTTTCTTGCTCAAGTATAACTTGGCTAAGAGAATCATTAGTGGAATCAAGAGAACTACTGGAAGCAACAATGTTAGATCTTATGTCACAAAAAAGAAGTTGTATCAAACCTTTTATGTCGGATCTAGAATAAACCAATCGGTATCGCCATCATACAGCCCTACCGTGGCTCGTGATGCATATATATGCATATCAAATGCACGGTTGGGCGTATGATGGCGAATCCGAATGATTTGTATTCAGTCGATGAACTGGTAGATGTATGTAGTCGATGAACTGGTAGATGTATGTAGTCGATGAATTGAAAGACTTATGCAGGGAAGGCGGGAGATGGGCTATATATAGGGTCGTTTGGCTCACAAAGTGATTGTGGTAGTTTCGATCCAACGACTCACATGAGCTAGGAAGAAACACACCCTTGATCCAACGACTCGCAAGAGCTAGAAAGAAACACACGATCCGTGTGATTCTTCCTGATTGGTGGGATGCACATTAGTATCGGTTCGTGCCATGAACCGGTGCTAAAGATTGGCAACGAACCGGTACTAATGGTAGCAGCCCGCCTAGCCGTTGGAATCGGCACTAATGGTCACATTCGTGCCGGCTCAAATTCAAACCGGCACTATAATGTGCTTCACATTTGACCGTTTTTCTACTAGTCAATAGAGTTTGCCAAACTTGAGTTTCCCAAGTCACTTACACAAAAAGCTATGATTCATGGTTGTCAAATCCATAATTTCCAAACCACAACAACCTTGAGGCATAACAAGTTTTAAATGCTGCATACTGAACACAAAAGAAGTCCGGAGTTTAAATAAGTTATTAAAAATAAAAAAGAGGTGCAATGCTGGTTAATTTGCTTCAAGCCATTCGGAGTAGTGTAGATTGCACTAAGCCACTGCACATAGCTCAGTGCAATCTATGCTATTCCGCAAGGCTTGAAGCTAATCAACATGTAGGTGAGTATTACAACTCTTCGTCATTGTCTGTGCACTCACGGCTTATAAACCGCTCATACTGCCTCTCTCTTGGCGAGGTGGGACTAAAAACAGCTTGCCATAACCTCATTAGTACCGGTTCGTGGTACGAACCGGCACTAAATGGTGATGGTGGGGCCATAGCCTGACCGCGGGATGACACAGCCTCTTTAGTACCGGTTCATGGCATGAACCGGTACTAAAGGTTCGCCACGAACCGGTACTATTGATCGCCGCCACGAACCGGCACTAATGTACACATTAGTGCCGGCTCAAATACAAACCGGCACTAATGTGCTTCACGTTTGACTCTTTTTCTACTAGTGTACCAACATACATAACTCATATAGTACTATATCGTCAATGAACATTAAGCGTACGGACCCTATGGGTTCGAGAACTATGTAGACATGACCGAGACACTTCTCCGGTGAATAACCAATAGCGGAACCTGGATGCCCATATTGGCTCCTACATATTCTACGAAGATCTTTATCGGTCGAACCTCATGACAACATACGTAATTCCCTATCTCCATTGGTATGTTACTTGCCTGAGATTCGATCGTTGGTATTGATGTCGGCCACTAGTAGATAAACCACCATTAGTCCCGGTTGGTAAGGGCCTTTTGTCCCGGTTTCTCAACCAGGACTAAAGGGTCGTTACTAATGCCCTAGCCCTTTAGTCCCAGTTCAGTCCAGAACCAGGACAGATGGGCCTCCACATGGCCGGTGCGCCGAGCCCAAGCAGGAGGGCCTTTGGTCCCGGTTGGTGGCACCAACCGGGACCGATAGGCATCCACGCATCAGCATTTCAGGGGCTGGGTTTTTTTGAAAGGGGGTGGGTGGGGGTTTTGGGGGGTTAATTTAGGTGTTTATATATTGTGTTAGCTAGCTAATTAATAGAGAGAAGTGTCCTCTCTTATGTCCGTGCTTGGTCGACGCTACGTACTATACATACGTATAGAGAGGACTAGACACGCTGGCTAGCTAGTAAGCAAACGAAGGAAACAAAAGATCGTCATGAACATATATGCATACAGAGAGAAGTGATATCGACCACCTCTCCTTCTCCGAGAGATTGGTCAAATAACAAGTTCTCGTATATCTATCCGACAATATCGGCTACATACATACAATAATTATCTCTTACAATATAATCTCCTAATTATATACGAAGTCAAGCTCCACATGGTATTCTCCGTCTTCAGCGATCACGTGGTCAAAGAAGAATGCTGGCAATTCCTCTTGAATTGCTCAGATACGATATGGTGGTAGGAGTTCATCCCACATCCGAAAGATCTAATTTGAAGAAGGGGGTAAATACATACATACATACATATATATATATATATATATATATATATATATATATGAATAAATGAAACTCAACACAAATGATGGTAATAAAATAAAATTGTGAATATTATTGCTTACGCACTTCATATTGTTCTTCAGTGTACCCCCGTTCACAGGTCGTGTAGCAGATGGACTCGCAAACGTAGTATCCACAGAAATCATTCCCTTGATCCTGCCACAACCACATTACAAGAAATAAAGGTCAATCAAACTGATAAGCAAGCATGCCAAATGGTATTGATGAAACTAGCGCTTGAATCACTAGGAGACGCGCGGAACATGCTACGATAGTACTTACTTTCGGTTATCTAAATTGCAGCTTCTTCGGCAGTCCCAGAGCTTTTTTGGTGAATTTTCTCCAAACCCTGCCAGACAAAGAAAACAATTACTTGATATCAGGAAATGAACAAAGTTGTTGATATGGTGGATAATGATCGATTTAACTTACTTCTCGAGGATTTGAGTCATGTCCGCATACTCCTGGGGATCTTTTCGTCTCGAGTCTAAGACGGTTACTAGTCCCTGCTCAAGCTTAATATCTAGGTGAATATAGTGGAAACTGCGCACGCATGCATAACTCATCAATTACATTACTATAACCTAGACTAATATATAAGGGAAACCGAATATGCACAAGACAGTAACACTCACTTGAAGTTGTAAGGAAAGAGTATTATATCTTTGTTCTCATTTATTACTAACGACATAGCAAGTTGGCCTCGGTATCTTCGGCATGATATTCAACCTCAGTTGCATCTATGAGATTTGTGTTAATGAAACCAATATCACCGACTTATTTTTTCTTCAATTCGGCGATTTTCAATCTGCATAATATAGTGAGGATAATTATAAATACATGCAATGAAAGAGCTGACCTATATAGAGAGACTTAATGACAGAAGTAGTAGTACTTACAGACAATAGCAGGTGACCATTGCTTTATCGAGGTCCCTTTGATTGAAAAACTGGAAGAACTCCTCAAATGGAACATTCAACAGTTCAATTCCAACGAGATCATGCTCCTCTCTAACTCTCAGCGTCAAAATATTCGTCCCCCTAGACTCTCTGCAGGTTTTCATGTACCAATCATGCAATCTTTGCATCATCATTGTTAGAGATCTTTCATCATTGATGAGAGGCTTCCTGTACTCGTATCTGTGTACCACCGCCACCTCCAAGAAATCATAATGTACATCATCGGGCAGGTTATCTCCAAGATTGCTATAACCGGGCACCATCCTCGGATCATTAGCGACGATGTCACTAGACACCTTGAGCGGGGGGCATGATTGGTTCGCTTGTTCACCAAGCTAGGCAATTTGTTTCCCAACTCATCGTTCTTTTATCCTTTGATCACTGATAGTACTTCCCGACCGCTTCGCTTTGACAAATGTCTTCCCAATAATGCGCTCATAGTTGCCTTTCGGCGGAGACTTTGGTGCTTTTGTCAGGGCACCCAGAGTGCGCTTCGCTTTCACCGGATCTACCTTCTCCTCCGGAGGTGGATGTCTCTGCTTTCGCCCCTTCAATGAAGTCCTTCACTTCTTTTTGCACGATCTTCTTGTTTTCTTCCACGGTCATCTCGTACGGTAACTTCTCTAGAGGCTTGCTAGGTGGACCGTATCGGTATTGCCTCCCGCCTCTGGCTGTACTGCTAGACGCCAGAGCAGACGGAGCGGCTGCGACTGTCTTCTTTCATGCTTGCTTACGAGGCTGAGGAGAAGGACTACGACGCGCCGGAGCAACCGGGGCGGCGGCGGGTCTCTTCCGCCCTTGCTGGCGAGGCAGAGGAGGAGGCTGGTGGCTGCTCGGGTGCGCCGATGTAGGCAGAGAAGGAGGCGGAGTGCCGCCACGCGCCGGAGAAGGAGGCTTAGTGCCCTGATCGTCACTCGCTGGAGGAGGAACCGGTGGAGGAGGCAGAGTGCCCTGACTCGCCGGAGGAGGAGGAGGAGGCGGAGGTGTCTAGTTCGGAAGGTTGATGAGCTCCTTCCGCCATAGGCATGGAGTCTTTAGAGCATAACCCAGCGTAGTCTCCCCTTCATCGGTAGGGTGGTCAAGCTGCAGGTCCTCAAATCCCTCCGTTATTTTGTCCACCGTCACCCTAGCATATCCTTCTGGAATCGGACGACAGTGAAAAGTTGCGCCGGGTTCAGGAGGTCGAATAGAGCCGACAGCCACCTTGACTTTGAAGTTCTACCATTGCGTCATAAGGTGGCAGTTTTGAGACTCTGTGATAGCATCAACTGGGTAGCTGGCAGGAGCCGTCAAGACATGCTCCGGCTGAAGCAGCTCGGTGGAAGCCACGCTGCTTCTCCGCTGAGATGGCGGGGTAGCTTTAGGGGAACCTTCGGCACTTCATTTGCTGCGATTTGCTTCTCGTTCCTCTATCGCTTGTACCCTTGCGTGCAGCGCCTGCAGTTGGGTCTGCTGCACTTTCTTCCTCCTCTCCTGGCATTTGTAACCGCCTGTGTCCGGAAACCCAGCCTTCCACGGAACGGAGCCTGGCGTGCCTCGTGTCCGTCCAGGGTGCTCAGGATTCCCGAGGGCCATTGTGAGCCCTTCGTTCTCTCTGTCTGGAACGAACGTCCCTTGCTGCGCTGCATCGATATAGTGTTGAAGCCTCTTGACTGGTATTTTCATTTGCTCGTCCGCCCAAAGGCACTTCCCTGATATAGGGTCCAAGGTTCCGCCAGCCTCGGAGAACCAAGTACAGCAACGGTCTGTCAAGTTCATTGTCTCTGGTTCGATCCCTTTATCAAGCAGATCATTCTCAGCCTTGGCCCACTTAGGCCGGGCTTTGAGGTAGCCACCTGACCCCGTGCGATGGTGAAGCTTCTTCTTCGTGGCATTTTTCTTGTTTGTCGCCCACATCTTCTTACTCTTTTCCGATGTCTTGTGGGCGACAAATGTAGGCCAGTGATCTCTGGTCTTCTCATATTTGCCGATGAATTCGGTTGTCTCTTCTTTGTCGATAAACCTTTTCAGCTCATTCTTCCACCTCCTAAATAGGTCTGCCATCTTCTTAACAGCAAAAGACTTGATTAATTGCTCTTTAACTGGCTTCTCCGGATCCTCCTCTGGCGGTAGGGTGAAACTTGACTTTAGCTCAGTCCAAAGATCATTTTTCTGCATATCATTGACATAAGACACCTCAGGGTCTTCATTCTTAGGCTTATACCATTGGTGGATGCTGATCGGGGATCTTGTCCCTAACAAGAACCCTGCACTGAGCAGAAAATGCATCTTTTGTCCGGATGGGTTCAATCGGTTGGCCGTCGTGCGCGATTGTTGTGATCTCAAACCTTTCATCCGAGCTCAACTTTTTCTTCGGGCCTCATCTCTTTACCGAAGTTGTGCTCGATCCAGAGGGCTAGAAAAAAGAAGAAAGATGAGAGTTAATTAATATGTGTACATACCAAAACAATGAATGCATCAATTAGCTAGTCAACACAGGCTTAACTAATATATATATATATATATATACCTGGCCGGACTCGGTTCGGTCACCGGAGCCGTCATGACGGTCTCCTTCCTGCACCGTCATTGGGTCACCGGAGCCGTCATCACGGTCTCCTTCTTGCACCGGCATTGGGTCAATGGAGCCATCATAATCAGAGCCTGCTTCTTCATCACCATGTCCTTCCAGACCATCGGTGTCATTGAGAAACAATGAGCAGACGGCATCACTTCCTTGTGCGATTATGTCCCCCAACATCGCTTCTTGTGCTTCGTCTCGGGGGGTGTCCATAGTTTCTACAAATATTTACAACATGGCAATTATTATTCAAACATGACAGATGGATATATTAGTGGCAAACGTAGAACTAGCTAGCTAATCACAATAAAGAATCATATTAGTGGCCTCGACGCTGCTTCTCTAGGGTTTGGGGTGGCCTCGACAACACTTCAAGGGTTTGGGGTGGCCTCGACAACGCTTCAAGGAGGGGGTAATATCGACAACGATGAGATACATACACGGGAAAATAATGTTATCGGGGAGGGGGTATATCGACCCCCCCCCCCACGTGTTGAACTTATTGGGAGGGGTTAACATCGACAACGACGACATACGTACATGGGAAAATAATATTATTGGGGAGGGGGTATATCGACCCCCCCCCCCACGTGTTGAAGTTATGGGGAGGGGGTATATTGACGCCCCCCACGTGTTGAAGTTATCGGGAGGGGTTTATATCGACAACGACGACATACGTACATGGGAAAATAATATTATCGGGGAGGGGGTATATCGACCCCCCCCCCCATGTGTTGAAGTTATCGGGGGGGTATATTGACCCCCCCCCCCTCATGTTGAAGTTATCGGGAGGGGGTATATCGACCCCCCCCCACGTGTTGAAGTTATCGGGAGTTTATATCGACACGACATATGTACATGGGAAAATAATATTATCGGGGAGGGGGTATATCGACCCCCCCCCCTCGTGTTGAAGTTATCGGGAGGGATATATCGACGACGACAGACCCGATAAAACATAAGAAAACAAAGAAGAAATAAAAAGAGGAGAAGAAAAAAGGAATAGAGGAGAAGAAGAAAAAATAGAAAAAATTCTATTTTTTCTTCTTCTCCTCTATTCCTTTCTTCTTCTCCTCTTCCTTTTCTTCTTTTTTCCTCTTCTTATTTATTTCTCCTCTTCTTCCTCTCCTCTTCTTCTTTCTTTCCTCTTCTTATTTTCTTCTTTCCTATCCTTCTTTTTCTACTTCTTCCCTTCCTAGCTAGATATATAAAACTTTTCTAAAATTGTAACTTTTCCATATATAAAACTTTTCCATGGATCATCATTTCTCATATATATCGAATATATATCCATTGTCATATATAAAAACTTTCTACGAACAAAAAAAACATTTTTGACATATGTATTTAGCATATTCTAGCCACATACACATATACATCACATACACATATACATTATAGCCACATACACATATACATCACATACACATATACATTATAGCCACATACACATATACATCACATATGAACAAAAAAATTAAACTAATAAAAATAAAAAAAAATATAGCCACATATGAACAAAAACATATAGCCACATACATACACATATACATTATATATATATGAACAAAAAATTAAAATAATAACAAAAATAGAGCCGGGGCGGCGGCTCACAGCGGGGGCAGGCGAGGGCGTTGGCACGCGGGGGCGGGACGGGGCAGGGGCAGGGCGATGAGGAGCGGGCCGCGACGGCGAGCACGTGGCAGGGGCTCGGGGCGCCGGGGCGATGCGCGCGAGCAGGGGAGCTCGAGGCGACGGCGGGGGCGGCGAGGGCGCCGGCGCGCGGGGGCGGGATGGGGCAGGGGCAGAGCGACGGCGACGAGGAGCGGGCGGCGACCGCGAGCACGGGGCAGGGGCTCGGGGCGCCGGGGCGGCACGCGCGAGTAGGGGAGCTCGAGGCGGGGCAGCGCGTGGGGATAGGGCGACGGCGACGAGGACCGGGCGGCGACCCGTCGGGGCAAGGGCACGGGGCGACGGCGACGAGGAGCGGGCGACGACGGCGAGCATGGGCAGTCTGGCGGCGTCGAGGAGGTCGGCGTCGTCGGGGGCAACTGGCGAGGGAAATCTGAAAATTTCCCAAGTGTTGCTTATATAGCAAAGGCTTTGGTCCCGGTTCGTGGCACCAACCGGGACCAATGCCTCCCTTTAGTCCCGGTTTGTGCCACCAACCGGGACCAAAGGTCTCTTTTCAGCAGCCCAAAGGGCAGGAAGCGGCGGCCTTTGGTCCCGGTTGGTGGCACCAACCGGGACTAAAGGGGGGCATTGGTCCCGGTTGGTGCCATAAACCGGTACCAATGCACCCCTTTAGTCCCGGCTGGTGCAACCAACCAGGACCAAAGGCCTTGCGCTGGCGCGGTGCGGTGGGAAGTTTAGTCCCACCTCGCTAGCTGAGAGGGCTCAGCACCTGTTTACAAGCTGCGTTGTGGCTCAGGTGCTGAGCTCTTCTCTAATATGCAGGCAGTACTTGCCTACCCTTGTCACTGCCTTGTTGGGCCTATTGGGCCTGGGGGCCTACATCCTGGCCCATGTACAGATGGGTTTCTAGTCGTATGCAGGCCGTGTGGCCCAATAGGTGGCATTTTTATTTTTTTCTAGTATTTGTTTTATTTTTTGAATTATTTATTTTCTTCTGATTCTTGTTTTATTTTTTTATTCCTTTTGCTTTTAGTTTTATAAAAATTATAAACTTTCTGTTAGTGCCATTAGTTTTCAATTTTGAATAGTTAAAATTTGAATTCTTTGAAATTTATGTGAATCACAAGTTTGTGATTAACTTTACTAGAAAAATAGTTTTTTCCAGTTTTTTTGTTTTGTTTTTTGTATTATTTATTTTGTTTTGTTTTTTGTATTATTTATTTTCTTTTGTTTTTTGCTTTTAGGTCAGTAAAATTATAAACTTTCTGTCAGTGCCATTAGTTTTAGAAAAATTATAAACTTTCTGTTAGTGCCATTAGTTTTCAAATTTGAATAGTTAAAATTTGAATTCTTTAAAATTTGTGTGAATCACAAGTTTGTGATTAACTTTACTAAAAAAATGAGCATAGATGCGCCTATAGAGAGAATTCAACCTAAATTCATAATAAATTTCTATGAATTTCAGAGAAATTCACTATGAATTTAGGTCAAATTCCCTGTATAAGGGCATCTATTTTCACTTTGGGAGGAGCTCAACAAGGCAGAGAGAGACGGGCTTATAAACCAGCGTGAGCGCCCTTCGGTTGGCAAGGTGGGACTAAACTCTGACCACAACGAGGACCAACCCTTTAGTACCGGTTTGTGGCACAAACCGGGACTAATGGTCATGGGCCAGGGCGAGGCGCATTGGTCCCGGTTCGTGCGTGGAACCAGGACCAAAAGGTCCAGACGAACCGGGACCAATGGCCCACGTGGTTGCCCTGTTGAGTGTCCTTGGTGAGAACATAGTTGACAAGGAGCGAACCGGGATTAATGGTATTACAAGGGCCAAACCATAAGACATTAAAGCATTTCAAATGAACTCTGAAAAAGTTGAAAGTTGGCATGGTATCATAATTTCACCCACATAGCATGTGCATGTACAAAACGGACAATGGTATCATACTCGTCTGTTACAAAGTTGGCATAGTATCATCATTATAGTTGCAGGAGAAAGTCTTCACTTTTTCTTCGCTTGTGTCATTTGCTTATTGCACCGTAACCATGGATAATCTTCATCCTTTATCAAGATGCTTGGGTCATCCTTGACATTGAAGGGAGGAATTTCATGAAACTTTTCATAATCTTCAGACATGTCTGTCTTGCCCTCCACTCCCACGATGTCCCTTTTTCCTGAAAGAACTATGTGGCGCTTTGGCTCATCGTATGATGTATTCGCTTCCTTATCTTTTCTTTTTCTCGGTCTGGTAGACATGTCCTTCACATAGATAACCTGTGCCACATCATTGGCTAGGACGAACGGTTTGTCAATGTACCCAAGATTTTTCAGATCCACTATTGTCATTCCGTACTGTGGGTCTACCTGTACCCCGCCTCCTGACAGATTGACCCATTTGCACTTAAACAAAGGGACCTTAAAATCATGTCCGTAGTCAAGTTCCCATATGTCCATTATGTAACCATAGTATGTGTCATTTCCCCTCTCGGTTGTTGCATCAAAGGGTACACCGCTGTTTTGGTTGGTGCTCTTTTGATCTTGGTCAATCGTGTAAAGTGTATTCCCATTTATCTCATATCCTTTGTAAATCAAGACAGTCAAAGATGGTCCCCTGGACAACAAGTACAGCTCATCACAAACAGTGTTGTCACCTCTGAGACGTGTTTCCAACCAACTGCTGAAAGTCCTGATGTGTTCACATGTAATCCATGTAATGCAGACGTCACAATATAATTAAGTTTGTCAAAAACCATTACAGAACATCATGAATAGATAATGAAGTGACCAAATTAATAGAAGTTCATCATCACATTAAAACCAAAGTACATACATAGTTCTCATCTAACAACATATAGCTCTCCGGCACTACTACGAAAAGGGCTATAGATGATATGACCACTAATGGCGCACCAGACATGTGGTGCGCCACTACTATATAGTAATGGCGCACTATGAGTCGGTGCGCCATTAGTGTGGTAGACACTAATGGCGCACCAGACCCACAGTGCGCCATTAGTAACTTTTTTTTTCCAAAAATTCTAATGGCGCACCAGGGAGTAGTGCGCCATTACTGGTTTAACTAGTAATGGCGCACCTCCTACACAGTGCGCCACAACTATTTTTTTTGCAAAACTACTAATGGCGCACCTCAAGCTGGTGCGCCATTAGTAAGAAGGGTTACTAATGGCGCATTTGTCTATGGTGCGCCATTAATAACCTCGGACCAACTAGATATTTTGGATAGCCACACCTACACACTCACTTTCCCCACTTCATTCTCTCCACCTCCTCCTCCAAGCTTGTGTTGGCTGCCTCCTCCTCCTCACCTCATTTGCACCATAGATTCATCAAAATTAAGTGGTTAAATTACCTTTTTTGATAGGTAAGTAAGGGGAAAGCTAGCTTTATGTTGTAGATCTACTTTTTTTCTCCCTAGCTCGCTCCAACAACGTGCACATGCACTTTTTATGGCCTTGCTAGATCTATGTATGTTTGTGGTGTTGCATATGTCTTTGTGTTTGCAGGTACCGGTATTTGAAATGCGATAGTTGCCAATATTTTGCCGGAATGGTGATTCATTTCCGTTTCGCCGAGAATTTTGGCACTATGCATTCTTTTTTGTCCTATTTTTAGGGAAAGTCGTGCCAATTTTTTTCTTGGTTCTAAAATATCGTTTTGCTCTACCCCACAGGCGACCATGGTCCGCATGATGACCGAAGGCATCGTGAATAGGATTTTGAGCTCCACGAAGGCCGAGATGCTTCAAAAGAACGAGACGGAGATAAGATGTCCGTTTCGAAGATGCAAGCTGAAGAGCCTTATTGCGGACCCGGATTCCGGGCAGGTGCGGGACCACCTGCTCTTGCGTGGTTTCATGGATGGCGATCGGTGGCAAGGTGGATGAAGATGACTATGAAGTCGTCCATGGGGGCCGGGCAAGAAATGAGGAAGGGCAGCAAGACAACCACCAATCTCCAGGGCACGATCACGACGGTGATGCTGTACACAGTCATCATGTAGAAGATGTCGTACATGATGATGAGGAAGATCAAGACGAAGGGCATGATCATGAAGATGAAGATGCTGGAGCAGACAACGATGGAGGCTGGGTGCAGGACCCTCATATTCAAGAGCTGCTTCTCAAGCAGACGGATAACGCAAGAGCTGCCGCCCGAGAGAAAGCCAAGCTGGATCAACTGGAGATAGACGCGGTTACTCCATTGTATGAAGGATGCAGGCCCGAGGATACCCGCCTGAAAGTAACGCTCATGGCTCTGGAGATGAAAGTAAAACACAAAATGACCGACGCATGCTTCGACGAGAACATGTCATTCTGGTACAAACGTCTTCCCAAGGGGAACAAGTGCCCGACCAGTTTCGAGGAGGCGAAGAAAATCCTGTGTCCTATGGATTTACCGCACGTGAAATACCATGTGTGCATGAACAATTGCATCATTTATCAGGACGAGCACGCGTAGTCTACCATATGTCCAGTGTGCGGCGTCACTCGATACAAGAAGAGGAAGAAAGCTCCTCGAAAAGCGGTGTGGTACTTTCCGATCACTCCTCGTCTACAGCGGTATTTCGCAGACCCTAAGGTATCAAAGCTCCTGCGTTGGCACGCAGATAGGTAGGAGAAGAAGCGGGAAGATGACGGAAATGACCTGGAGATAAATAAAAAAGACAAGATGCTGAGTCACCCTAAGGATGCGAGCCAGTGGCAAGCGTTGAACTTCGAAGACCCAGAATTTGGGAATGATCCAAGGAACATCCTGCTGGGCGCGAGCACCGATGGAGTCAATCCGTTTGGCAGCCAGAGAAGCACACATAGCACCTGGCCTATGTTTGTGTGGATGTACAACCTTCCTCCCTGGTTGTGCATGAAGAGGAAGTACATTCACATGAGTATGCTAATTGAAGGGCCGAAACAACCAGGGAACGACATCAATCTGTATCTGGGGCTGTTGAAAGAGGATCTAGGCACGCTGTGGAAAACGCCAGCCAATATGTGGGATGCCGCAGAGAAAGAATATTTCCCTATGAGAACCGCACTGCTCACGACGGTGCATGACTATCTCGGTTACGGATATCTCATGGGGCAGGTGGTCCACGGATTTTCTGGATGCGTCAGGTGCATGGATGACACAACGTATCGCCAGCTAGATAGAGATCCTGGGTCTTCGAAAACCGTGTTCATGGGACATCGAAGGTGGCTTCGCGATGATGACCCGTGGAGAAAACGCAAGGATCTGTTCGATGGTGAAACCAAACCCCGAAGACGCATGTGTACGAGGAGCGACGAGGAAATAGACGAGTTGTTGAAAAATTGGAAAGATTGCCCACTGCCGGGAAAGAAGCAAAAGGCGCCAGAGCCGGGAAAGAAGCAAAAGGTGCCAGAGCCGCTGCTGAAGGTATGAAAAACGAGGTCTGTTTTTTGGGACTTGTCATACTGGAAGATCCGCCGTGTGCCTCACAGCCTTGATGTCATGCATATCACGAAGAACGTGTGCAAGAGTCTCCTTGGTACCCTGCTCAACATGCCAGAGAGGACCAAAGATGGGCCGAAAGCAAGGGCAGACTTGAAATCAATGGGCATCAGGGAGGAGCTTCACGCTAATGATGATGATGATGAGACGAAGCAGGACACAGAAAGTCGTCGCAAAGGCAAAAAGGCCAAGAAGACCGGAAATGACTACCCTTCGGCGTGCTTCACTCTAAGTCAGGAGGAGATCGAGCAGTTTTTCACCTGCCTCGTAGGAGTAAAACTTCCTTACGGTTACGCGGGGAAGATAAGTAGATACCTAGACCCAGCGAAGCATAAGTTCAGCGGGATGAAGTCTCACGACTGTCACATGCTGATGACGTAGATACTTCCAGTTGCAATCCGTGGGATCATGGACGCACACGTCCGTGAAATGCTATTTGTCCTATGCAACTTTTTTGACGTCATCTCTCGGAAGTCGGTTGGCGTGAGGCAAATCAGAAGGCTACAGGAAGAGATCATGGTGATACTATGCGAGCTTGAGATGTATTTCCCGCCCGCATTCTTCGACGTTATGGTGCATCTGCTGGTCCATATCATGGAGGATATCATCCAACTCGGGCCGATGTTCCTGCACAGCATGATGCCGTTTGAAAGGATGAATGGTGTCATCAAAGGATATGTTCGCAACATGTCACGTCCAGGGGGAAGCATAGCCAGGGGCTTTCTGACCGAAGAGTGCATCTACTGCACGAATTATCTAGGCATCGAGAACCTCGTTGGTCTGCCCGTCAACAGGCACCTCGGCAGGCTCGCTGGATGGGGTCACCGTGAGTGTCGCCGCGAAATGCATATCGACTTCGAGGGTCGACTCGCCGACTTTGAAAGAGCAAACCTAGTCGCGCTACAACACATAGACGTGGTCGATCCTTGGGTGGTAGAGCACAAAATCTTTATTGAGAAGACGTACAATGATCGAGGCCAACAGAGGACGGACGGAGATATAATCAAAGAGCACAACTCATGTTTCACGCGTTGGTTCAAGCAGAAGCTTCTGTCATACCCTTTACATGAGGATTCTTCCGTGGAAGAACAACTCATATTTGCCTTGTCACAGGGCGCCGAGCACAACCTGATGACCTGTGAGGCGTATGATATCAATGGCTACACATTCTACACCGAGGACAAGGACATGAAGAGCGATGGTTATCAGAATTCCGGGATAACGATGGAATCCTACACCGGTAACGACAAGGAGAGATACTACGGAAGGATCGAGGAGATCTGGGAGCTGAGCTACGCTAGAGAGAAGGTCCCGATGTTCCGTGTCAGATGGGCCAAGAGCGTCCGAAAAGAAGACCGGTATTTCACCACCATGGTTATACCCGAAGCCAAATCCAAGACCGCGGGCGCAAACGTCACCGCGAAAAATGAGCCACGGGTACTGGCTTCCCAAGTGGACCAATGCTTCTTCATTAACGACCCGTCAAAGCCCAGTCGTGTTGTCGTGGGGAGAGGCAAAAGGAAGATCATCGGAATGGAAGGAGTCGCCAATGAGCAAGACTTCGACAACTACGGCGACCCGAAGATGGAACATGACGACGACGATGAAGTAGCAACAGCATACACCACAAGAAGAAGCAGGACCACCCTACCTAAAGGACGTCTGTTCCACAAAAGAACTCCGTTTGCGAAAAAGAAGGGCAAGAAGATTGTGAACAGATAGCTAGCTAAGATCGATTGTATTTAAATCGTAGTCTTGAATTCTCGATTGTATTACATGGGCACTTTTTGAACTCATGAATATTTTTAAATTTCATGGGAACTTTTTGAATTCATGTCAGGACCCCGATTCCAAGTCACATCGATCTAGCCAGTAACACCTCATATCACTTTGCGGCCTCACGCATGGTATCCCATGGGTGTCGCCTTACCATGGCCCGGGACCGTTTGCGCCTTTTGGCTCACGTATATGATAGTGTCGCTAGCATCCATATGATAGAGAACCCGGGCCGACATGGCTAGTCGTGAACCCAAAGCGGCACTAACCTATGGGGACAGGCATACATGATTCACATCGAGCGTGTCGGTCAGCAGCGTGTGAATCCGGGCTGTAGCACTGGGCTAACAGGACTCCGGGAACCCGGGCTGTAGCAGGCTAAGCAGGACTCCGGATGTCACTGCGTGACATTTCCCCGAAGGGACAGACACAGGAACGAAGTGAAACACATGTCGGCCAGTCAAGTGTCCTGAGCAGTAGTGCTGGGCTAACAGGACTTCGGTGAACCGGGCTGTAGCGGACTACTATGGCTCATGGAAGCACTAGACTACATTTCCCCATAAGAGAGACTACCAAGGATAAACAACTAGATTGTCGGATCCCACACATACCAAGCATTTCAATCATACACACAATATGCTCGATATGTGTAAATACAACATGGCATCACAACATAACTCTACAACTCAAGTATTTATTCATTAGGCTCCGAGGAGCGAGATATTACAAACATGGGTCTCATGACCCAACAATCATAGCATACAAGTCAAAGCACATGCGGAAGCTTAACATGTCTGAGAATAGACATCTACAAATGAAAAAGGCTAAGAAGCCTGACTATCTACCAGATCCTGCCGAGGGCACAAGATCGTAGCTGAGGTATCAAGCTAAACGTCGAAGTCCACGCGGAACTACTAGCGAGACTGAAATCTCTCTACAAAACATAAATTAAGCAAATGTGAGTACAAAGGTACTCAGCAAGACTTACATCAGAACTAGCTACATATGCATCGGTATCAACAAGGGGGGTGGTGGAGTTTAACTGCAGCAAGCCAGCTTTGACTCAGTGGCTAACCTGAACTACGACTGCAAGCAACTCTTTTGAGGTGGCACACATGAGTCCACATATTCACCATTCAATACACCACTATGGATCCGCTCCCGTCTCCCTATGAGAAGGCCATCCATAGCACTCACACTTGTCTTGCGAGTTTTAAAGTATCCACTTTCACTTGTCTATGAACTATGCAAGGGGTCCAAGTTTCCATATCCGAGGAATCCGGCTATTCGAATAGATAATGATAACCCTGCAGGGGTGTACTTCTTCACACACGCTCCCACCACTTACCGTCGTTTACACGACATGTACTCGGCAACCTTCAAGCGGAAGCCCAACGAGGGTGTCGGCCACGGCCTACCTAAACACTTAAGTCTCTAGTCCAGGTTTATCGCCTATCCAGGTTCCATCCGCAGGGAGTCCGGCTGAGGTTTCCACATACGGCCCCGACCGATGTGTACAGGGTTCCGAGACACCAAACGGGCGCCCGGCATGCCCGGCCACGGTGTATCTACCGCAACATAGCCCACCCCTGAGGTCAGCGCTACGCACGGCCGCTAACACATAACCTACAAACACCAGAAACTAGTTGCAACTCCTGGACAGAGTACTAGGGTGATTAAGAAGCCGAGAGGGTCAATTAAGGATCCCAATGAGTGGTAGTAGCTGTTCATGGATCACAGACACAGAACTCAGTTCCTAAGGACGGCTGCAATGAGACAACCCACCATGTACTCCTACATGGCCTCTCACCGCTACCTTTACCAAATCATGTTCACACACTTAGCTCACACAGTAGGACATGTTCACAACTTTCCAATTCACCCGCGATGAATCAGACCTGACACAACTCTAAGCAATAGCAGGCATGACAAGCAAACATGAATGAGTAGGCACATCAGGGCTCAAACAACTCCTACTCATGCTAGTGGGTTTCATCTATTTACTGTGGCAATGACAGGTCATGCAGAGGAAAGGGGTTCAACTACCGCAACATGTAACAGTTGAATCGTTGTTGTCCAAATGCAGTAAAAGAGAGCAGGAGCGAGAGAGTGGGCTTGTATCGGAATGAACAAGGGGGTTGTGCTTGCCTGGCACTTCTGAAGATATCATTGGGTCTTCATCAGTGTCAACGATCATAGCGTCGGTACCACGTCTATCGAGAGGGGACAAATACCGGCAATAGAGAAGGAATACAATCAATGCAATGCACAACATGATGCATGATAATGACATGGCAATATGTTGTTGATTGAGCTAATGCAACTAGCAACACAATTAAATGAAGTTGGTTTGAATATAAGATTCAAATTCCAACCCCATATATGATTATTTAAATGCCCTTTATTGAATTTGTCCTAAACAGTGGCCTTAAGTTGTTCTAACATGCATGAAAATGCCATAAACAGATTCCTTGAATTTTTTTTGATAATTTTTCATATATAATTTATCTTATTTGGAGTTACGGTTTAATTTCTATGATTTTTAGAAGTTTTGGGTATTTTCTGAAAATAAATAAATAATTTAAGATTTATTTAAATTCCAGAAAGGAATTATTGCGTCAGCATGACCTCACAGTGACGTCAGCAGGTCAACGGCGTTGACCAGGTCAAACCTGACCAGTGGGACCCACTGGTCAGTGACCCAGTCAACTAACCAAGTTAATTAGCCCTAACTAACTGGATTGGGCCCACTGGTCAGCGACTAGCCTAACTAACCTAAATAGGATTAGCCCTAACTAACTTAGTTAGCCGGGCGGGGCCCGCATGTCAGTGGCTCATCTAATTAGCTAAGTTAATTAACACTAACTAACCTAACACTAATTAAGCAGGCGCCTGGGCCCACACGTCAGTGAGTCAGGGGGGAGTCAACCCAGCCAACTGGGGTCAAAACACGCCGGAGTTGACCCGCGGCTCGCCGCCGGCGAGGCCAGAGACGGCAGATGCGTTCGGGATTCGTCCTCCGGCGTCCAAAACGACGGACAAGGCCATCTACGGAATGAGGAGACTCATCCGCGTTGAACTGTGCGAGCGGAAGGGGTAGGGGTGGAGTAAGCACGCCGGACTCGAGCTCGTGGCAGCGGCCGGAGCTCGGGTGATGATGGATTCGTCGCTACGGTGCACTAGAGGGGAAACCGAAGGGTGCTGCGGGCTCCTGGGAGTGCAGCGAACACGGTGACGCGCTCAGGCGCAAGCTGGGGTGGCCCTGGCCACGGCGGTGAGAAACTACGACGGCGATGAGCTCTCGGGTCCGGCGGGCAGCTAGCTAGGGGACGAAATCGAGTGCACGGAGTGAGGGGAGAGGAAGAGGAGCTCACGAGGAGTTGGATGAGACGCTAAGTGGGCTCGGGGACGGCTTGGTGACGACGGAACGGCGGCGGCGATCTCCGGGCAGAGGCGGCGGGGACGAGCTTGATGGCGACACTTCCGGGCATCCGGGCTTGTTTCCGTCATCGAGGAGATGTAGTAGACAATGGCGGAGCTCCCGAAGACGGAGAGGGGTCGAGGGGTGGCCGGTGGACGCCGTGGCAGCAAGCGGCGGCGATGGGCACGCTCGGTGGTGGGGAAGAGAGCAAGACAGGGGAGGGGAGAGCGCTCGAGGGGGAGAGAGGAGAGGTGCAGGCGGTCGAGGGGAAGTGTGTGGCGCTCGGGGACGACTCCAGCAGCGGCAAGCAAGAAGGAGGTGGACGGACGCGTGCTCGCGCGCGCCGGCCACGCGCTCGTCCTCCTGGCGAGGGGGAAGACGACAGGGAGGACCCCTGGTGGGCTGGGTCGTCCAGCTACAGTGCTGGGCCGGTTGGTGGCGCCAGGTAGGTTAGGTAGGTGGCCCAGTGGCCTTCTCTCTCTCTTTTATTTCTATTTTTCTTTGTTCTGTAAGTTTGTGGCATTACTAAAAATATCTAGGCACTTTCAAAAATCACCAAACTGTGCATGCCCAATGTTTAGAAAATATCAAACATAGAACATTTTGGTTTGGGATTATTTGGGCATTTTAAATATTTTATAGGATTTAAATGCTCAAATGCAAATACTGTATGATTTAATTCAGTGACCCCCAGTTGACCTAGAAAAATGTGCAATATTTTTGGCAGAGGTTCAAGACCAATCCAAAGATGATCAACATTTTAGAGGGGCGTTTTGGGTTTAGTGAAATGATTTTTATTTGGACCCTAGTTGAGTTTCATTTGTTGCTAGGGTTTATCAGCCCCCATTTCAAAATTAAAAGAAATTGAAATTGATGCATGATGCAATGCCACTAATTACAAGAAGATTTCTAGGGTTGTGACAACTCACCCCCACTAAACAAGAATCTCGTCCCGAGATTCAAGTCGTGAGGTAAGAAGACAGTGGGGACACGGAACTGACACGGTCTTCACGATCCATCGCATTTCTGAAGATGTTGTTCCACTCACCATCTAGCATTGGCATCTTGCTCTGAGAATTTCATCCACTCATGACAATGAGAAGGAAGGAAAACCCTAAAGAGTCGATCTCCTCGATGATCAGGCAACTCACGATCAACTCATGGAGTGAGACATAGAAACATCTCGCGAACTAAGAGGCAAAACTTGCATCAGGAGCGATAGAAGAAACAATTTGATGAGGGTTTCAAAGTAGCGAGGGAAATTGCCATGATTCCAAAACGGGGCACCTCTGGGAAGGTGACTCGAAGAACTATTCCCTTAAGTGGCAAAAAGAATTACTTTTGATTCGGAGATCATTGAAACTCTTTATACCAGCCTAAGGCAATCACAAACGATCAGTTGAACGAGTTCAAAAGAATGACATACCCGGACTAGGATGGATGATGTGGACTACCTTGTTGAAGACAACGCAATGGATGATTTTTGATTATCATCGGAAATGGATGAGACCCATGGTAAGTCCACTTTTGAAGATGATCATGAACAACAGCTACTGAGGTGTAAGCTGGGAACAAAATGCAAATGTTGAGAATGATTCTAGTAACTGGGGAGAAGGTTCACCGGCAAAGGTGATTCCACCAATTGGATGGCTATCGAACAACTGAGAGAATGGAGGCACATTCCAGTTAACGACAACATCAGAACCTAGTGCCTGAGCGTGCTCTCAAGAACTTGAGCATCTCCATATTCATCAAGGTTTTACTAATATCCGTGTCAAGGATCCTGGCAACACAACATGCTACCATGATGAATAATGGTGGAAGATGCAGATGCAAAGAAAGATAACACTTTCTCAGATTTCACCTTAGCGAGGCCAAGGGAATGAAATCTGGATGATCGACTGAGAGACATTTAGCACTCCGCTTCTAATGTTCTCCTTGATGTACCGGTTACCATGGTCATGCTTTAAAGCATCAACATAGCCATCAAGTAGTGGTCGGACTTCGGAATACAATAGATCCATAAGGAACAACTTCTGGAGTAAATCCTAAGAAATCCTTATGGGGAGGTGGCCAACTTCCTCAATCAAGATACCACAATAATAGGTCTTCCGACTGGATGTGTTGGCCACGACATCCACTTTACCGGTTATTGAGGGACCAATATTATAGTTCTTGGAAAGTGCTCCAACCATCATATCTGCCTGAGATTCAGATCTGATTGGTGTCAGGATATTCCAGACTCATCGAGTCTAGAAACAAAATGAAAGTTTACAACACAAATCGACGAGATGACATTGCGAGATTCCCAGGAAATGGACTATGGTAGTAAGCTCCAAAACATGAGCTGCTGCTGCTAAACACATGTGAACACGCTGTCCCAGACAAGCATGACCACATGGTGGTCTTACAATGAAACACTACCGAGTCCTGGTTGGGAACCATCATCAAGGATATTGAAGTCCTTGCATAATTCATATGATTAGCTCTTATGGAGAACTTCTTCTCCCTGAACAAGTCAATCAGTGGCTTGGTGTGCTAGGGATACGTATGGAATGAAGATGATCAGTCTATCAGACCATAGAGTACTTCGCACGTGCATGACTGACTTGGGACGATTCCAAAGGAAGCAAAAACAATCTTTCTCGAATACACGGCGGCAACTTGCACCTAATGCACATGAACTTGGAGAAAGTCACTTCTTACACCAAACATGTATTTCAAGAACGGGACATGAAGATAATGCTTACAAAAGTTTCCAACACTAACTTAGATGTTCAACATGAATCATGGGGGAGACAACATGCTGCTGATGGGCTCAACAGCAACTCATCAAAATTTCCATATCACTGGACTTCCACCATCATGTGAACACGGTGGTAGCATTGGTCAGACCAAAGGATGTAATGGTGTATGCTCGAGGGATCAACCACAAGTAAAACAACATTACGAACATCGTTGGTTTTGATTTGACTTGACGATAGCCCACACTCAAATCAAGGTTTGGACAAGATAATAGATCCAACAACCGATCACGAGGACCAATTGGTGAAGATATCATCTTTCTTCAACACACGCACAAACACAAAGATATCCCTTATCATGAACTAAGTCAGACAAGCTTTTATCTTCCAACTCTCCAAGTTGTTGTTAATCTTAACCAACTAGCTCAGGGGTATCCAACACAGATTCTTGGAGAATGGGTGGTTGGAGGAAAACCAACATGATCACGAACTCAACATAGCGGTCAGGTGACAACCAGATAATACTTCCGAGAAGATAATCGGAACATCACGAACCACTGATATGATACTAAGTTCGAGACCAATCTTGCTTTTCAGGGCAAGACGATATGATCGATAGAGCAAGGGTTTGACAAAATCCTAACTCGTTGATCGAAGAGTGCACCAGGAAATAAGGATTAGGTAGCACAATCTATCTTAGAATGATGATTCAATAACCAAAACACTAAGAATGAGAATATTGTCCATTAACTACCAAGCAACAGAGTTGCTAGGAGTATTGATTTCACACATCACGACTCGGCATTCCGGTTACAATAACACGGGAACCGAGGAATGAACAATGATGGCAAGAAGTATCACTACATGAAGAATTCATAGGAGAAGGTGCAATTCTCACAACGCTCTTGACATAAAGTGGGTAATACTTCAGGGTAGAATAGAACCAAAAGTTGGGTTGCATTTTGATCTGCGGAATACAACTGCTTTGACCCAATCCTAGATATGGATGAGGTACTGGAGTTTATTTCTCCCAGTCATTCTGAAATAGAACGGCTTGATGAACCACAAGAATACTAGGCATCGATGAACACGGATGCATGCATACTCCTCACTATCAATTGATAGATGAAGATCGGAATATAATGGAAGGGGGACAACTCAAAGGTACATATAACTTTCTGAGTTGTGGATGCATAGATTAGTATGTCGAACGAGTTCAACATATTTCTTCCGGATAACCCATGCAGAAAGGTAGGGTTGGCAGAGTCACAACATAGAATGGAGAACTCATCAGGAGCACTCTGTCGTGACCTTTTGGTTCAAAAGAACTCCTGCCAAAAGTGGCTCATGATAATTGGAAGAAGGATGTACCACGAACCTCGAGGACTATCGCAAAGGTTACTAATATCCTAAAGGAACTAGCAACACTATCAACAAGAGGTAAAGTAGTGTGAATCTCGGGTTCAAGAACCCATGAATAGAATACCTACCACTACATGGCATCATGGGATGCTTTTGAGAATAATGGCCAGAATCACACACTGGGGATACAAAACATGGCTAGATCACTAGGTGACTCCCTAAAACACCTAGGGTCATAGTAATAGCTCCAACATATATGTCGAGGCAACAGAGTACCTCAACTCACCGATTAGTGTGATTAAACTGGCCCAAAGGAACATCGAGAATGGAAAGAAGGGATTTGCAAATGCATCAGACTGTTTAGAAACCTGGGATGACTCGGACAGCATAACGGCTATAATTGCTCAAAAAGATTTGAGACAGCCTACAAAGATGGTGGCATAATCACTTAACAACATCATATTAAGGTTCTGGTGCCAGCTATGAACATATGGAAGTAGTAGGAACTGAAGTGAGGCTGTAACTCAACAATCCTAGGCAACTACAGTTTAGTAACACGTCATCCTAAGAGATAGAAGAGAAACCTAGTTCTTACCTCGTAGAAAGGATAAGATGACTCATATCAGAAGGTCATGAGGATAAGGAGTAAAAAGAGCCTACGTTCCCTTCCACAATCAATTCCCTTACATAACTAAAGCATTTCTAGACTCAACTTCGACCAGTTTGGCTTGGTAATCCTACAGGCAGTCAGGCTCTGATACCAACGCTATGAGGACCCCGATTCCAAGTCACATCGATCTAGCCGGTAACACCTCATATCACTTTGCGGCCTCACGCACGGTATCCCATGGGTGTCGCCTTACCATGGCCCGGGACCGTTTACGCCTTTTGGCTCACGTATATGATAGTGTCGCTAGCATCCATATGATAGAGAACCTGGGCCAACATGGCTAGTCGTGAACCCAAAGCGGCACTAACCTATGGGGACAGGCATACATGATTCACATCGAGCGTGTCGGTCAGCAGCGTGTGAATCCGGGCTGTAGCACTGGGCTAACAGGACTCCGGGAACCCGGGCTGTAGCAGGCTAAGCAGGACTCCAGATGTCACCGCGTGACATTTCCCCGAAGGGACAGACACGGGAACAAAGTGAAACACATGCCGGCCAGTCAAGTGTCCTGAGCAGTAGTGCTGGGCTAACAGGACTCCGGTGAACCGGGCTGTAGCGGACTACTATGGCTCATGGAAGCACTAGACTACATTTCCCCATAAGAGAGACTACCAAGGATAAACAACTAGATTGTCGGATCCCACACATACCAAGCATTTCAATCATACACACAATATGCTCGATATGTGTAAATACAACATGGCATCACAACATAACTCTACAACTCAAGTATTTATTCATTAGGCTCCGAGGAGCGAGATATTACAAACATGGGTCTCATGACCCAACAATCATAGCATACAAGTCAAAGCACATGCGGAAGCTTAACATGTCTGAGAACAGACATCTACAAATGAAAAAGGCTAAGAAGCCTGACTATCTACCAGATCCTGCCGAGGGCACAAGATCGTAGCTGAGGTATCAAGCTAAATGTCGAAGTCCACGCGGAACTACTAGCGAGACTGAAATCTCTCTGCAAAACATAAATTAAGCAAACGTGAGTACAAAGGTACTCAGCAAGACTTACATCAGAACTAGCTACATATGCATCGGTATCAACAAGGGGGGGTGGTGGAGTTTAACTGCAGCAAGCCAGCTTTGACTTAGTGGCTAACCTGAACTACGACTGCAAGCAACTCTTTTGAGGTGGCACACACGAGTCCACATATTCACCATTCAGTACACCACTATGGATCCGCTCCCGTCTCCCTACGAGAAGGCCATCCATAGCACTCACACTTGTCTTGCGAGTTTTAAAGTATCCACTTTCACTTGTCTATGAACTATGCAAGGGGTCCAAGTTTCCATATCCGAGGAATCCGGCTATTCGAATAGATAATGATAACCCTGCAGGGGTGTACTTCTTCACACACGCTCCCACCACTTACCGTCGTTTACAAGACATGTACTCGGCAACCTTCAAGCGGAAGCCCAACGAGGGTGTCGGCCACGGCCTACCTAAACACTTAAGTCTCTAGTCCAGGTTTATCACCTATCCAGGTTCCATCCGCAGGGAGTCCGGCCGAGGTTTCCACATACGGCCCCGGACGATGTGTACAGGGTTCCAAGACACCAAACGGGCGCCCGGCATGCCCGGCCACGGTGTATCTACCGCAACATAGCCCACCCCTGGGGTCAGTGCTACGCACGGCCACCAACACATAACCTACAAGCACCATAAACTAGTTGCAACTCCTGGACAGAGTACTAGGGTGATTAAGAAGCCGAGATGGTCAATTAAGGATCCCAATGAGTGGTAGTAGTTGTTCATGGATCACAGACACAGAACTCAGTTCCTAAGGACGGCTGCAATGAGACAACCCACCATGTACTCCTACATGGCCTCTCACCGCTACCTTTACCAAATCATGTTCACACACTTAGCTCACACAGTAGGACATGTTCACAACTTTCCAATTCATCCCCGATGAATCAGACCTGACACAACTCTAAGCAATAGCAGGCATGACAAGCAAACATGAATGAGTAGGCACATCAGGGCTCAAACAACTCCTACTCATGCTAGTGGGTTTCATCTATTTACTGTGGCAATGACAGGTCATGCAGAGGAAAGGGGTTCAACTACCGCAACATGTAACAGTTGAATCGTTGTTGTCCAAATGCAGTAAAAGAGAGCAGGAGCGAGAGAGTGGGCTTGTATCGGAATGAACAAGGGGGTTGTGCTTGCCTGGCACTTCTGAAGATATCATTGGGTCTTCATCAATGTCAATGATCGCAGCGTCGGTACCACGTCTATCGAGAGGGGACAAATACCGGCAATAGAGAAGGAATACAATCAATGCAATGCACAACATGATGCATGATAATGACATGGCAATATGTTTTTGATTGAGCTAATGCAACTAGCAACACAATTAAATGAAGTTGGTTTGAATATAAGATTCAAATTCCAACCCCATATATGATTATTTAAATGCCCTTTATTGAATTTGTCCTAAACAATGGCCTTAAGTTGTTCTAACATGCATGAAAATGCCATAAACAGATTCCTTGAATTTTTTTTTGATAATTTTTCATATATAATTTATCTTATTTGGAGTTACGGTTTAATTTCTATGATTTTTAGAAGTTTTGGGTATTTTCTGAAAATAAATAAATCATTTAAGATTTATTTAAATTCCAGAAAGGAATTATTGCGTCAGCATGACCTCACAGTGACGTCAGCAGGTCAATGGCGTTGACCAGGTCAAACCTGACCAGTGGGACCCACTGGTCAGTGACCCAGTCAACTAACCAAGTTAATTAGCCCTAACTAACTGGATTGGGCCCACTGGTCAGCGACTAACCTAACTAACCTAAATAGGATTAGCCCTAACTAACTTAGTTAGCCGGGCGGGGCCCGCATGTCAGTGGCTCATCTAATTAGCTAAGTTAATTAACACTAACTAACCTAACACTAATTAAGCAGGCGCCTGGGCCCACACGTCAGTGAGTCAGGGGGGGTCAACCCAGCCAGCTGGGGTCAAAACACGCCGGAGTTGACCCGCGGCTCGCCGCCGGCGAGGCCAGAGACGGCAGATGCGTTCGGGATTCGTCCTCCAGCGTCCAAAACGACAGACAAGGCCATCTACGGAACGAGGAGACTCGTCCGCGTTGAACTGTGCGAGCGGAAGGGGCGGGGGTGGAGTAAGCACGCCGGACTCGAGCTCGTGGCGGCGGCTGGAGCTCAGGTGATGATGGATTCGTCGCTATGGTGCACTAGAGGGGAAACCGAAGGGTGCTGCGGGCTCCTTGGAGTGCAGCGAACACGATGACACGCTCAGGCGCAAGCTGGGGTGGCCCTGGCCACGGCGGTGAGAAACTACGACGGCGATGGGCTCTCGGGTCCGGCGGGCAGCTAGCTAGGGGACGAAATCGAGTGCACGGAGTGAGGGGAGAGGAAGAGGAGCTCACGAGGAGTCGGATGAGACGCTAAGTGGGCTCGGGGACGGCTTGGTGACGATGGAACGGCGGTGGCGATCTCCGGGTAGAGGTGGCGGGGACGAGCTTGATGGCGACACTTCCAGGCATCCGGGCTTGCTTCCGTCATCGAGGAGATGTAGTAGACGATGGCGGAGCTCCCGGAGACGGAGAGGGGTCGAGGGGTGGCCAGTGGAAGCCGTGGCAGCGAGCGGCGGCGATGGGCACGCTCGGTGGTGGGGAAGAGAGCAAGACAGGGGAGGGGAGAGTGCTCGAGGGGGAGAGAGGAGAGGTGCAGGCGGTCGAGGGGAAGTGCGTGGCGCTCGGGGACGACTCCAGCAGCGGCAAGCAAGCAGGAGGTGGCCGGACGCGTGCTCGCGCGTGCCGGCCACGCGCTCGTCCTCCTGGCGAGGGGGGAGACGACAGGGAGGAGCCCTGGTGGGCTGGGCCGTCCAGCTACAGTGCTGGGCCGGTTGGTGGCGCCAGGTAGGTTAGGTAGGTCGCCCAGTGGCCTTCTCTCTCTCTCTTTTATTTCTATTTTTCTTTGTTCTGTAAGTTTGTGGCATTACTAAAAATATCTAGGCACTTTCAAAAATCACCAAACTGTGCATGCCCAATGTTTAGAAAATATCAAACATAGAACATTTTGGTTTGGGATTATTTGGGCATTTTAAATATTTTATAGGATTTAAATGCTCAAATGCAAATACTGTATGATTTAATTCAGTGACCCCCAGTTGACCTAGAAAAATGTGCAATATTTTTGGCAGAGGTTCAAGACCAATCCAAAGATGATCAACATTTTAGAGGGGCATTTTGGGTTCAGTGAAATGATTTTTATTTGGACCCTAGTTGAGTTTCATTTGTTGCTAGGGTTTATCAGCCCCCATTTCAAAATTAAAAGAAATTGAAATTGATGCATGATGCAATGCCACTAATTACAAGAAGATTTCTAGGGCTGTGACAATTCATGAACATTTTTTCAAATTTGATCTCTATCCCCCTCCATCTCGATCCCTATCCCCCTCCATCTCGATCTCGATCCCCCTGCACCCTCCCCCGCTAGCTCCACCGCCGCTGACGACCCACCGCACCCTCCCCCGCTCCACTGCCGCCGACGACCCACTGCACCCTCACCGGCCCGCTCCACCGCCGCCGAGCACCCCCCGCACCCTCCCCCGCTTCACCGCCGCTGACGACCCAGCGCCGCCGAGCACCCCCCGCACCCTACCGCGCTCCGCCGCCGCCGAGCACCCCCATTTGATGATATTTTCAAATAACAAATTTGATAGTATCTTTTAATATTCATAAAAAAATATTACTGTTTTTATAAAAAATATATTAAAATAGCAACAAATAATAATAATAATAATAATAATAATAATAAACATACTAATGGCGCACCGCTCGGGGGTGCGCCATTGCTATCTAAAAAACATTCTAATGGCGCACCGCTCGTGTAGTGCGCCATTGCTATCTAAAAAACATTCTAATGGTGCACCGCTCAGGTAGTGCGCCATTGCTATCTGAAAAAACATTCTAATGGCGCACCGCTCAGGGTGCGCCATTAGTAATCTTCCCCCCTAGCTCTAACTTGCCCGACCCCTTCCTCCCTCCCTCTCGCCAGATCCACTTCCTCCCCATTCTCTTCCCCGACCCCCGACCCACGACGCCGCCGCCCCCGCCGCCCTTGCGCCCCCTACGTGTGCCGCCACCCCCGCGCCCCCACCACTTCAGCTCCCCGCGTCGCCGACAGCCTCCCCACGACCAACCGAGGTATCCCTGCATCCTCCCCGTGTCTCCGCCGTCGCCGACAGCCTCCCCGCGTCGACCCCTGCCCTGCGCCGCCTCTACCTCAGCCCGGGCACGGGGTGCAGGACGACGACCGCGACCGCCGGCCTCCCACCGACCAACCGAGGCATCCCTGCATCCCTTCGACGACGACGCCGCCGCCGACCCCGACCCCAACCCCAACCCCGACCCCTCTGGCGACCGGCCGCGCCCGCCCAGGTACCTCTGCTCCTTCCTCCCTCTCCACCCTTCCTCCCCATTCCCTGCCCATGAATGATTTTAGCACCACATTGTTCCCCGCGCATAAGGAACAACAATAAATGTTTTTATGATGAATGGTTTAAAGAATCCATTTACTCTAGATGTTTAGATGCTTTGTCTTGTGGGTTGGCGAGGTGTAGATGATACATCGAGCTTGGTCCCTGAATGATTTTAGCACCACACAAAAATCCTGCACCCCGATCGTTTGGCAACCTAGCTGTTGCTAGCAGTTGGCCGTATGAGCTTGTACTTGCTGACACCCAAATGTATGTATTTGCATGATTGACTAAATCACAGGGCAGGTCAAAGCGAGACAGGACGACCCTTTTAAAAAAAGCAAGACAGGACGATGTGGTAGTTACTAACGAGCTTGAGACACTCGCTAAGACGAGGGAAGAAAAACTATTAACGAGCTTGATTTAGCCTGCATGTGGAAATAAGATAACATGTTTAATTAGGTCATGTACTGTGCTTGTTCCTTGGTTATTTAGGTTGCAAAAAGGAATTTGAAAGTACTCCTTGTTAGGCTCCCAGCCACCAAAGCAAATCCTAAAAGTTTGGCTGGAACCATATGGCATTCGTTGGCTCCTTGTCACAAAAGGAAGGGTGGTATTCTTGCTCTTTTAAGCAGTAGTAGGCCTGGCCACCATCATCAATCTTAGTACAGCTCGGAAAGTACACCTTGTTGCATAAATCTCTTCCGAAAGCTGGCCTCGCAATTAGAGCATTGCTTCTGTCCCAAAACACGGCATCATCCTCCATCTCTTCCAAATCCATCCAAACCGTCCTAGACCGATCAAGCTTAAGTACTTTGATGAACCCAAAATTGTTGTTTTCTCGGATAATGGTGACTAGGTCACCTTTCCACTCCGCTAGATAGCTATAGTTCAACTCCTGAATTGTATACACATAGTCACTTCCACGTATCGGTTGATCTGGCTTGTCAAGGACCTTCCACTCCATATTTTCCACGTTCAAGTCCACGACTCCGAGCCTGCCATTCATGTCTAGGAATAATAATAAGTAGTTTGTTTTTAAGTTTTTACCCAACTAATTAAGTGACTGGCAATATCACCAACATTTATTTGTATTAAAATCACATCTATTATTTTGTTATTTTTGTTCTGATATTAATTGTGCTTCTATTAAAAGAATTGGGAGTTACTCACTGTACTAGAACTCTGTAGGTTCACTTTGAGAATGTAAGCACCTATTATTGCTACTGAAATCATTGGCTCATTACTGCCTTTGTGCAATGCAGAACTATTAAGAGTGATTTGGAGGATTCAAGATTCTGTGAAGCTCTTTTGACATTTAAAGCTCAGAACTGAAGGTACTTAATAATCTCAAAAGCTGGTGTTTGTTGCCTAGAAACAGAGGTTATTTACATATTGCATTGCTGGTGTTTGTTTATGTTCAGCGTTTAAGCATGTGTAGTGTAATGTAGTGTAGTGAGCTTGTTCGAGTGTAAAATCAGACTAGTATGGCCCTGGCCACAATCTGTCAACGTTAGCCTTCTGTGATTTTCAAAACAAGTTAACTGCATTCAGATCTCTTGATGCTCAAAACCTGTCAATTTCTATCAGCTTTTGATCTATCAAGTTGATATTCAGTCAAGTAGATGTCAAACTTGACACATAAACAGCAGCTTTAATAAACAGAGAGACAAGATGTAGGGTTTCTAGCTGCTGCCACAACACAAAGTCTATAGATGCTGAAGTTGTCAGTATTAATTATCAAATCATTCAGAGTAGATGATGCAAGCAATCAACATTCAGTTTTGACCATAACAGTACACTTGCTCAGAGTTTAAGCATGTGTAGTGTACAACTGCTCTACTAGTGTAAGTCATCTTACAATAAGCAATACACTTGCTCAGAGTTTAAGTTTACTGAACCTATTCATTTTTCTGGACTTAGTGAACATGATAAGACAAGACAGATGCTCTACTTTTAATTAACAGTAATCCATGATCAGCAACAGTTTCTTTCACTAATTTTCAGTTAACAGCAATCCATGATTTTTTTTCTAGCTAAAACTATTGATGATTTTTTGTTGGGTGACCTATTAGATCTGGAATGGAAGCTCACATAAGTTGAGCTGATTTTTGTCCATATGAAAGCAGAGGACCATATGGTTTGTGGCCTTTTCATCCATATGAAAGTAGAGGCCCTTGAGTTTGCTGGGTTTTGTCTCCGACCATCGTGTCGTGATGATTTTGCAGGTACCCTAAGAGGCCCTTGAGTTTTCGGAATGTCGATTAACTTCCGTTTCGGCAAATTCGGGTACTCCATATGTCCTATTTTCAGCAAAGGTCATGCTGAAAGTTTTCGGGAATTTTAGCATGACTTTGCTAAAAATCGGACATATGGGGTACTTGCTACTAATGCATGGGCCGAGGTATCTTAGTACTTAATTAAGTAGGATCAACTGCCTCTTGTGTTATGCATGGGCCTCGGCGTCGTTATGCATGGGCCTCGACGTTGACAAACCCTAAATGATAAAACCTTCGCTTTTAGGGTGCCTCGGTGTCGATAAGAACCTAAATGATGAAAGCTTAGGCTTTTAGGGTGCCTTGGCGTCGACAAACCCTAAATGATAAAAGCTTAGCTTTTAGGATGCCTCGGTGTCGACAAACCCTAAATGATGAGACCATGATCTTGTTCCTTGACAATAACCAACTTTTTGACCAAACTTTTTTCCTATTTAGAGCGAAACATGGCCCACAACAATGAGGCCGGCGGTTCGGGCGGCAAGCAATTCTGGGAGCTGTCCCAGGAGATGGAGGAACAACCTCACCGCTATGAGGACGCCATGGAAGACACCGATCCTGACTACACAACCCCTAGTGGCGTCGGGGATGACACCACTAATGGTGCCGCCGAGGATGCCACCACTGATGCTGCCGCCGAGGATCCACCACTGATGATAGCAGCGCACGCAAAGATGGAAGCCAACCGAAGAGGCAATGGAAGGACCGACGCCCGAACGTGCTCCGCACCATCAAGGAGGAATTACTCAAGTGGACTCCGACGGGAATCCAAGGTGGCCCAAACAAATAGTCAAGGGGTACTCGGATTAGCTCGGGTGCATTCTCCGGAGCACCGTCTCGATCAACACCGAGAACCTAAGGCATAAGGACCGAGGGAATTTGCACAACCTCCTCTTCATGAAGCTGCACGAATGATACAAGTTCCCCGCTGAATTTGAAAACACACACCTCTCAGGGCATAAAGTGAACAGTGCCGCCCTCATGAGGATGAGCACGACCCTGTCTACTTGGAAAAGCATGGTGAAGAGAATGATTGACAAAGCTGATAGTTATGAGAAGATCAAGGCGAAAAATCCTTCGATCAGCGAAGATGACTACAAGGAGTTCAAGATCAAGTGCGAGAGTAGCGCAACCTCTGAATCAAGTCAGTGGGGGAAAGAAATGCGGGAGTTGAACTTAGGGGAACACAAACTCGGTCCCGGCGGTTACAGAGTGGCGGAGCCTATATGGGACAAGGAGGACGCGGAGCGTGCCGAGCAAGGCCTACCGCGCTCCGCTTTGAGAAATACCATGACAGGCAGACCAGGAACTATGCCAGGGCCCGGTACAAGGAGGACCCGGTAACAAAGGAGCTTACCATGGATCCGAAGTCCAGGGCGCTTGAGCTTGTTCTGGCGCAGGATACTAAAAGCAGTAGCGCGGGGTCGTCTCAGAGCACCCCTTGGGACAGCACTCTAAATAGGGCGTTGAACGTAATGAAAAACAAGGATAAGCTCAGTAAGCCGTCGTCAGCTGGTCGTGTGGCCGGCAAAGGCTTGTCCACAAAATGGTCGTCATACTATGACGCTGGTGGGAAAAAGGAGAGAAAAACCAGCTCAGAAAGCCAGTCGCGCGAGGTTCAAGAACTCAAGGCACAAGTGGTGCGGATTCTGGAGATTGTCCAAGAGCAAGTGCAACAACAACTGGGATTGACGCTCACCGGCATTATGCCTACCTTGATTCATGGGCTGAAGACATGGATTGCGAGTGGCCAACAGGGGCCGCACCCGATTCCCAGCTTCACGACCAGCAACTCGCACAACGCGCAGGCGGCACCATTGGTGTCTCCGGCGGAGGCGGTATTGGTGTCTCCGACGCCGGCACGGGCATTGGAGCTTAATGCACCTGGGTGTACGCCAGCCGGCACCTTGGTAGCAAGCGGCCCCTCCGTCAGTTGCACGCCCGCCGTTGGCAGTGCCTCGACATTAGCCGAGCTTGACGCCATCATCACGGTAACTAATTAAGCCTCTCGGCTGAGGACTTCATCTCCTTGCCTTTGACTGGGCATCCCTGACGCCCTACATGTTTTCGCAGGGCGCCGCCAACGTTCCGTGCACTCTCCTGCACTTCGTGAACGACGAGTTGGTCGATGCCGCCAAGGGCAAAATCGTTCAACCGGGCAACCCCGTGTTCCACGGTAATCCGATGCCACCCACCGTGTATAGGGTTCAACTGGTTCGGGTGCTGCCAGGCTGCAACTAGTTGTTACCTCCGATTCGACCCGCCGGGGCCGACAAAGATGATCTGAGGCCAACTCCACCATGCAACCCCATTTTGTCCGCGTACGTCCGTTTAGGGTAAAACGGACATATCAGACGACCCAGCGCGCGACCCCATCCTAAAAAAATGTCTGTTTTCTGTCCACTTTGCCCCATCCTGCGAGCAAAGCTGGGCTGGTTTTGGGTCTGAAACGGACACGAGTGGACACTCTTTGCGTCGTCCTCGTCCGGGGCATGTCCTTTTGCATGTGACCCTGGCCCGCCTGTCATTGGCCCACACACCCACCCACCCATCCCTTTCTCTTTCCTCCTTTTTCTCTTTCTGGCCTACCACGCCCGCACACCACGACGAGGCAAAACAGCCATGGCCGCCGAGGAGCACGTGGCACGGTAGCGCCCCGTCGGCCGGCCGCCTCGCCGTCGTTGAGGCCCCGCCACCGCGGCCGGCGAGCATGCGCATGCGGGGGCATGGGGTGCGCGGCACGCTGCGAGCACACATGCGGCAGGGTGCGGGCGGCGAGCATGTGTAGCGCGGGGCGTGGGGTGTGCGGCGAGCATGCGCAGCGCGGGGCATGGGGGGAGCGGCAAGCGCGCAGACGGCAGGGTGCGGACGGCGAGCGCCCGCGTGTGTGCGAGCGACGGGGCGGCAGGGCGAGCGGGGGCGCGTGCACGGGCGGCGGTGAGCGGGCGCGCATGCGCGGGAAGCGGCCAGCGAGCGCGCGGGCCACAAGGCGCGTAGGCGAGCGCGGTCCGCGAGCGGGTGCAGCGGCGAGCGAGCGCGCATGCGCGTGCAGCGGCCAGCGAGCGCGCGGGGCACAGGGCGCGCAGGTGAGCGCAGGCCGCGAGCGGCCACGACGGCGAGCGTGCGCGGCGGCGAGCTGCAGCGGATGGTTCGGGGGCGTGGGGCGGATGGCGTGGGCACGCGGGTGGTCGAGCTCGCAGTGCGAGGCGGAGGGCGCGGCAGTGCGAGGCGGAGGACACGGTGCGAGCTGCTGCGGGCAGGGCGAGGCGGAGCGCACGCGGGCACGGCTCTGCGGGTGCGACGCTGCAGGTGGGGCCGAGGCGCGGCGGTGCGAGGCGGCGGGCGAGCGCAGCGCGGCGGGGCGGGGATGGCGCAGCCGCGGCGCAGGCGGGGCTGGCTGCTGCTGTTGCCGGTGAGAGGGCGAGGCGGCATAGACTCGGGGGCGGCGGGCTCGTGGCCGGGGCTGGGGCGGACATTTTGGGGTCGTTTGCTGCGGTGGGCGTCTCAAACTTAACCCGGACATGCATGTCCGTTTTGCAACCCATTGCCACCCCAAACGGACAAAATCCGGACAAAACGGACATCCATTTAGGTTCGTGCGGTGGAGTTGGCCTGATGACCCTCAGCGTCTGCCTAAGCTGGCCCCTACTTTGGCCGAAGAGCCAGATTCGTTTGGGGGCGGGGGACACCACCCCAAAGACAACACCGCCAGTCGTGCCGGCGCCAAGCCATGGCAAGACCGCTGCAACGCTACCGGACATCCCTATGGCAAAGGATCCGAACATGCATATGGCACAGGATCGGGACGACGACAACAACGATGACGGTACATTTACCAACGTCGATAAGTACTTTGCCGAACATGGGTACGATGAGGAATTCTTGGGGCCTCCTTCTCAAGAACCCAACCCTACAAAAGACGATCGCGATCTAGCTGGTACCACGGAGAAACCCAATTGTAACAGGCATCGTCTAGCTTTCAATTCTCAGGAGATGCCTCCAGCTGCCGACTTCACCGAGCCTCAGATAGCCGAGGTGCGAAATATTATCAGCCCCAACACACTCAAGAAGGCGGTCTGTGAGTAGAACTCGGTCCCATTACAACGGAAGAAGAAGGGACGGAAAAGAAAGAGTAACAAGGCTGCGAGCCAGCCGGCACTGAGTACGATTCGTGCTCAGGACGGGCCACCTTCACCTAAGGATATCTCGAGGAGGGTGCATGTGGCGGGTAGGCCGATGCTACCGACTAATATGCTCAATGCTGCAACCGGTGCTATGCGGAGTCTGCATGACAGTGTACTTTATTTGGAGAAGCGGCATCTCAGAGAGAATGACATGGCATACCCGGTTTTCGTGGCCAAGGTGCCAGAGGGCAAGGGCTTTGTGGATAACGCCATCGGGGGTACGATCGTCCTGCGGTTTGATGACATCTTCGCTATGTTTAACCTTCATCCGCTGCACTACACCTTTATTCGGCTATTTTCGCTGAGTATGGAGATGCAGATCATTAGAGACAAGACCCCGGACATCGTGATAGTCGACCCCTTCTACATGCATGCCAAGATCTTGGGCAGCGCTGGGGACCGACAAGTTGCGAGTTCTTACCTCGAAGGCGTCATTCTGGCAAACCCAGATAAGGATAACTTCCTCGTGCCTTACTTTCCCGAGTAAGTCGCCCCCTCAACCGCCCCGTAACATATGATTTCTTAGATTTTGATCGTTTTTTTAACATTCCGTGTTTTGTGCAGTGACACACATTGCACACTCATCCTCTTAAGCCCAAAATATTCCATGGCCACGTATTTCGACTCGGACCGTCAGTCGAAGAAAGACTACACAAATATCAAGAAAGTTCTTGATGATGTTCTCCCCGGCTACGCCAAATCTGGAGGCACCTTCACCAGGGCAGTTCATAAGTATGGCAAGCACGCAAGGTTGTCAGAATCGTGATTTTGAATCGGATCGGAGCTTTGATGGTTGGATCGCAAATCATAGGATCTTCACTATCAGGATCGTAAAGTCATAGATTCTAAGAACTAAAATCGTAGAATCATAGGGGTTAGTTTGGATCGTAAAGTCGTAGAATCGTATAACAGAATCGCGATTCTGACAACCTTGCAAGCACGTGTTAGACCACAATACGACGTTCTGCTGCGTCAAGCAGCCGCCTGGCGATCAGAAGGATGCCTACTACGCCCTCCATCACATGCGGGCGATCGTACTGGACCATAATCACCTTCTGCTACCAAATAATCTCAAAGATTGGGATGCGAGCTTGTCGGCAATCCAGGACGCGGACATCAGACAAGAATTCTTTCGCATCCAGTCGGAGTTTGTGGAAATCATCCATCAAGATGTCCTTCGTACCTCGGGGCAGTTCAACCTCAGAAATCAACCGTCCAACAGTGAGATAGACACAACGATACAAATGCAGGCTGACAATGCCCGCGATTTCATGACCATCACGATAGACGGCGGCTTCATCCATGCTCCGATCCCTTTAGTCAAGTCCAAAGTAGTGATGCTATGTGTAGTTCTGAAACATCAATTGGCTCATGTTGTAATTAAACTTTAATGAACTTGTATGTCTCTTTGGTTTGGACAGTCGTTCAACTTAGATGTAATCGATGCTATTAATGTCTTGCTTTTTTCTTCCGATCCTTTTGTTGCATACTTATATATTGCTTATGTATTGTCTGTGAATTGCTACTAATGTTTTGTTTGGCTAGTGCATAGAGATGCCGTCGTATGTCGTGTACAAGGGTAAGGTTCCCGGAGTCTACGACGACTGGGAGGAGTGTCGGAGACAGGTTCACCATTTCAGCGGTAACAGCAAACAAATGGTACACCACTAGGGCGGAGGTGGAATCTAGATACGCGCGCTATCTAGCGGGAGAGAGGAGGGAGTGTTGGAGGAACCGGATGAAGACCAGTTTAGATGATCGATATCGACTTGTAATGTGAAGACAAACTCGCTACTCGCGGTCTCGAGACTTGTAATGTTCTATCTTTGTTCGGTCTTTTGAATTCGGAGACTAATATGATGATTTGTATTCAGAGACTAATCTTCTATTGTATTCGATGAATCTGCTGTTGCTGTGTGGTGTTGTCTAAATTCTGTCCAATAATATATTTTGTAACATGTGAAAATATCAGAAAATAAAAAAATCCCTAATATTCATACTAGTGGTGCACCACTCAAGACACTAATTGCGCACTGTAAAAATGACACTAATGGCGCATCACCCACTAGTGCGCCATTAGTATGCCAAAGCACAAGGGTACATATGGCCCCCTGGGAGGCATTTTAATGGCGCACTGTGGGCTATACTAATGGCGCACTGCGTGGTGCGCCATTAGTACACCACTAATGGGGCACCAGTGGTGCGCCATTAGTATTTAATTCTAATGGCATGGTGCTAGTGGCGCACCAGTAGTGCGCCATTAGTAGGCAAAACTGGTGCGCCACTAGCATGCCTTTTCCTAGTAGTGATCCAGAGCATCTAATTAATTAAACCATACATTGAAACTATGTAAAACATTTCAATGCAAAAACAAATGCGATCATAATCGCAACCAAGGTAACAATTGATCCGACAGCATAATGATACCAAGCCTCGGTATGAATGGCATATTTTCTAATCTTTCTAATCTTCAAGCGCATTGCATCCATCTTGATCTTGTGATCGTCGACGACATCCGCGACATGCAACTCCAATATCATCTTCTCCTCCTCAATTTTTTTTATTTTTTCCTTCAAGAAATTGTTTTCTTCTTCCACTAAATTTAACCTCTCGACAATAGGGTCGGTTGGAATTTCTGGTTCACATACCTCCTAGATAAATAAAATCTATGTCACGTTGGTCGGCATAATTTTTATAAACAATAAATGAACCAATAGTTACAAAGATAATATATACCACATCCGACTCATAGATAGGACGAGGGCCGACGGGGGAGGATACCAAAACCATCGCACTATATAATAACAAGAAATAAAATAGTAAGAAAATTAGACAAGTATCTATCTAAAGCAAGATTTTTTTTTCTTTCAAAAAGAAGATAAGAACAAGAGGCTCACCACGCTGGTGCCGGCGACGAGATCGGCGTGAAGGAAATATGCCCTAGAGGCAATAATAAAGTTATTATTTATTTCCTTATATCATGATAAATGTTTGTTATTCATGCTAGAATTGTATTAACCGGAAACATAATACATGTGTGAATACATAGACAAACAGAGTGTCACTAGTATGCCTCTACTTGACTAGCTCGTTAATCAAAGATGGTTATGTTTCCTAACCATGAACAAAGAGTTGTTATTTGATTAACGAGGTCACATCATTAGTTGAATGATCTGATTGACATGACCCATTCCATTAGCTTAGCACCCGATCGTTTAGTATGTTGCTATTGCTTTCTTCATGACTTATACATGTTCCTATAACTATGAGATTATGCAACTCCCGTTTACCGGAGGAACACTTTGGGTACTACCAAACGTCACAACGTAACTGGGTGATTATAAAGGAGTATTACAGGTGTCTCCAATGGTAGATGTTGGGTTGGCGTATTTCGAGATTAGGGTTTGTCACTCCGATTGTCGGAGAGGTATCTCTGGGCCCTCTCGGTAATGCACATCACATAAGCCTTGCAAGCACTGCAACTAATATGTTAGTTGTGAGATGATGTATTACGGAACGAGTAAAGAGACTTGCCGGTAACGAGATTGAACTAGGTATTGGATACCGACGATCGAATCTCGGGCAAGTAACATACCGATGACAAAGGGAACAACGTATGTTGTTATGCGGTCTGACCGATAAAGATCTTCGTAGAATATGTAGGAGCCAATATGGGCATCCAGGTCCCGCTATTGGTTATTGACCGGAGACGTGTCTCGGTCATGTCTACATTGTTCTCGAACTGTAGGGTCCGCACGCTTAACGTTACGATGACAGTTATTATGAGTTTATGCATTTTGATGTACCGAAGGTTGTTCGGAGTCCCGGATGAGATCACAGACATGACGAGGAGTCTCGAAATAGTCGAGACGTAAAGATTGATATATTGGAAGCCTATGTTTGGACATAGGAAGTGTTCCGGGTGAAATCGGGATTTTACCGGAATACCGGGAGGGTTACCGGAACCCCCCGGGAGACTAATGGGCCTATTGGGCCTTAGTGGAAAAAGAGAAAAGGGGCAGCCCATAGCTGGCCGGCGCCCCCCCCCCCCCCCTTCCCCAAGTCCTAGTAGGACTAGGAGAAGGGGCCGGCCCCCCCTCTCTCTCCTTTCCCCCTGAGAGTCCTAATTGGAATAGGATTGGAGGGGGGAGTCCTACTCCCGGTAGGAGTAGGACTCCCCCTGCGCCTCCCTCTCTCTGGCCGGCCGGCCCCCCTCCTCCAACCTTTATATACGGGGGCAGGGGACACCCCAAGACACACAAGTTGATCCTTGAGATCGTTCCTTAGCCGTGTGCGGTGCCCCCTGCCACCAAATTCCACCTCGATCATACCGTTGTAGTGCTTAGGCGAAGCCCTGCGTCGGTAGTACATCAAGATCGTCACCACGCCGTCGTGCTGACGGAACTCTTCCACGATGCTTTGCTGGATCGGAGCCCGAGGATCGTCATCGAGCTGAACGTGTGCTAAGAACTCGGAGGTGCCGGAGTAACGGTGCTTGGATCGGTCGAATCGGGAAGAAGACGTACGACTACTTCCTCTACGTTGTGTGATCGCTTCCGCAGTCGGTCTGCGTTGGTACGTAGACAACACTCTCCCCTCTCGTTGCTGTGCATCACCATGATCTTGCGTGTGCATAGGAAAATTTTCGAAATTACTACGTTCCCCAACAGTGGCATCCGAGCCTAGGTTTTATGGTTTGATGTTATTTGCACGAGTAGAACACAAGTGAGTTGTGGGCGATACAAGTCATACTGCCTACCAGCATGTCATACTTTGGTTCGGCGGTATTGTTGGGTGAGACGATCCGGACCAACCTTACGCGTACTCTTACGCGAGACCGGTTCCCTCGACGTGCTTTGCACATAGATGGCTTGCGGAAGACTGTCTCTCCAACTTTAGTTGAACCAAGTGTGACTACGCCCGGTCCTTGAGAAGGTTAAAACGGAGTCTATTTGACGAACTATCGTTGTGGTTTTGATGCGTAGGTGAGATGAGTTCTTATTTAAGCCCGTAGCAGCCACGTAAAACTTGCAACAACAAAGTAGAGGACGTCTAACTTGTTTTTGCAGGGTATGTTGTGATGTGATATGGTCAAGGCATGATGCTGATTTTATTGTATGAGATGATCATGTTTTGTAACCGAGTTATCGGCAACTGGCAGGAGCCATATGGTTGTCGCTTTATTGTATGCAATGCAATCGCGATGTAATGCTTTACTTTATTACTAAGCGGTAGTGATAGTCGTGGAAGCATAAGATTGGCGAGACGACAACGATGCTACGATGGAGATCAAGGTGTCGCGCCAGTGACGATGGTGATCATGACGGTGCTTCGGAGATGGAGATCACAAGCACAAGATGATGATGGCCATATCATATCACTTATATTGATTGCATGTGATGTTTATCCTTTTATGCATCTTATCTTGCTTTGATTGACGGTAGCATTATAAGATGATCTCTCACTAAATTATCAAGAAGTGTTCTCCCTGAGTATGCACCGTTGCCAAAGTTCATCGTGCCCAGACACCACGTGATGATCGGGTGTGATAAGCTCTACGTCCAAATACAACGGGTGCAAAACAGTTGCACACGCAGAATACTCAGGTTATACTTGACGAGCCAAGCATATACAGATATGGCCTCGGAACACGGAGACCGAAAGGTCGAGCGTGAATCATATAGTAGATATGATCAACATAACGATGTTCACCATTGAAAACTACTCCATCTCACGTGATGATCGGTTATGGTTTAGTTGATTTGGGTCACGTGATCACTTAGAGGATTGGAGGGATGTCTATCTAAGTGGGAGTTCTTAAGTAATATGATTAAATTGAACTTAAATTTATCATGAACTTAGTCCTGGTAGTATTTTGCAAATCATGTTGTAGATCAATAGCTCGCGTTGTTGCTTCCCTATGTTTATTTTGATATGTTCCTAGAGAAAATTGTGTTGAAAGATGTTAGTGGCAATGATGCGGATTGGATCCGTGATCTGAGGTTTATCCTCATTGCTGCACAGAAGAATTATGTCCTTGATGCACCGCTAGGTGACAGACCTATTGCAGGAGCAGATGCAGACGTTATGAACGTTTGGCTAGCTCAATATGATGACTACTTGATAGTTTAGTGCACCATGCTTAACGGCTTAGAATCGGGACTTCAAAGACGTTTTGAACATCATGGACCATATGAGATGTTCCAGGAGTTGAAGTTAATATTTCAAGCAAATACCCGAGTTGAGAGACATGAAGTCTCCAGCAAGTTCTATAGCTAAAAGATGGAGGAGAATCGCTCAACTAGTGAGCATGTGCTCAGATTGTCTGGGTACTACAATCGCTTGAATCAAGTGGGAGTTAATCTTCCAGATAAGATAGTGATTGACAGAATTCTCTAGTCATCATCACTAAGTTAGTAGAACTTCGTGATGAACTATAATATGCAAGGGATAACGGAAACAACTCCCAAGCTCTTCGTGATGCTGAAATCAACGAAGGTAGAAATCAAGAAAAACATCAAGTGTTGATTGTTGACAAGAACACTAGTTTCAAGAAAAGGGCAAAGGGAAGAAGGGGAACTTCAAGAAGAACGGCAAGCAAGTTGCTACTCAAGTGAAGAAGCCCAAGTCTCATCCTAAGCCTGAGACTAAGTGATTCTACTGCAAAGGGACTGGTCACTGGAAGCGGAACTACCCCAAGTGATTGGCGGATAAGTAGGATGGCAAAGTGAACATAAGTATATTTGATATACATGTTATTGATGTGTACTATACTAGTGTTTATAGCAACCCCTCAGTATTTGATGCTAGTTCAGTTGCTAAGATTAGTAACTCGAAACGGGAGTTGCAGAATAAACAGAGACTAGTTAAGGGTGAAGTGACGATGTGTGTTGGAAGTAGTTCCAAGAGTGATATGATCATCATCGCACACTCCCCTATACTTTCGGGATTAGTGTTGAACTTAAATAAGTGTTATTTGGTTTTGGCGTTGAGCATGAATATGATTTGATCATGTTTATTGTAATACGGTTATTCATTTAAGTAAAAGAATAAGTTGTTGTTCTGTTTACATGAATAAAACCTTATATGGTTACACACCCAATGAAAATAGTTCATTGGATCTCGATCTTAATAATACACATATTCATAATATTGAAACCAAAAGATGCAAAGTTAATAATGATAGTGCAACTTATTTGTGGCACTGCTGTTTAGGTCATATTGGTATAAAGCGCATGAAGAAACTCCATGCTGATGGGCTTTCGGAATCACTTGATTATGAATCACTTGATGCTTGCGAACCATGCCTTTTGGGTAAGATGACTAAAACGCCGTTCTCCGGAACAATGGAGCGAGAAAAGATTTATTGGAAATCATACATACTGATGTATGTGGTCCGATGAATATTGAGGCTCGCGACAGGTATCATTATTTTCTGATCTTCACAGATGATTTGAGAAGATATGAGTATATCTACTTGATGAAACATAAGTCTGAAACATTTGAAAAGTTCAAAGAATTTCAGAGTGAAGTGGAAAATCATCGTGACAAGAAAATAAAAGTCTCTACGATATGATCGCAGAGGTAAAATATTTGAGTTACGAGTTTGGTCTTCAATTAAAACAATGTGGAATAGTTTCACAAAATCATGCCACATGGAACACCACAGCATAATGGTGTGTCCGAACGTCATAACCGTACTTTATTGGATATAGTGCAATCTATGATGTATCTTACCGATCTACCACTATCGTTTTGGGGTTATGCATTAGAGACAGCTGCATTCACGTTAAATAGGGCACCATCTAAATCCGTTGAGACGACACCGTGTGAACTATGGTTTGGCAAGAAACCTAAGCTGTCGTTTCTTAAAAATTTGGGGTTGCGATGCTTATATGAAAAAGTTTCATCCTGATAAGCTCAAACTCAAATCGGAGAAGTGCGTCTTCATAGGATATCCAAAGGAAACTATTGGATACACCTTCTATCACAGATCCGAAGGCAAGACTTTTTGTTGCTAAAATTCGGAAACTTTCTGGAGAAGGAGTTTCTCTCGAAAGAAGTGAGTGGGAGGAAAGTAGAACTTGACGAGGTAACTATACCTGCTCCCTTATTGGAAAGTAGTACATCACAGAAAAATGTTTCTGTGACACCTACACCAGTTAGTGAGGAAGCTAATGATGATGATCATGAAACTTCAGAACAAGACACTACTGAACCTCGTAGATCAACCAGAGTAAGATCCGCGCCAGAGTGGTACGGTAATCCTGTTCTGGAAGTCATGCTACTAGATCATGATGATCCTACGAACTATGAAGAAGCGATGGTGAGCCCAGATTCCGCAAAGTGGCTTGAAGCCATGAAATCTGAGATATGATCCATGTATGAGAACAAAGTATGGACTTTAGTTGACTTGCCCGATGATCAGCAAGCCATAAAAAATAAATGGATCTTCAAGAGGAAGACGGACGCTGATAGTAGTGTTACTATCTACAAAGCTAGAATTGTCGCAAAAGGTTTTCGACAAGTTCAAGGTGTTGACTATGATGAGATTTTCTCACTCGTATCTATGCTTAAGTCTGTCCGAATCATGTTAGCAATTGCCGCATTTTATGAAATCTGGCAAATGGATAAACAAAACCGCATTCCTTAATGGATTTATTAAAGAAGAGTTGTATGTGATGCAACTAGAAGGTTTTGTCAATCCAAAAGGTGCTAACAAAAATGTGCAAGCACCAGCGATCCATCTGTGGACTGGTGCAAGCATCTCGGAGTTGGAATATACGCTTTGATAAGTTGATCAAAGCATATAGTTTTATACAGACTTGCAATGAAGCCTGTATTTACAAGAAAGTGAGTGGGAGCACTACAGCATTTCTGATAAGTATATGTGAATGACATATTGTTGATCGGAAATAATGTAGAATTATTCTGTAAAGCATAAAGGAGTGTTTGAAAGGAGTTTTTCAAAGAAAGACTTCGATGAAGCTGCTTACATATTGAGCTTCAAGATCTATAGAGATAGATCGAGACGCTTGATAAGTTCTTTCAATGAGTACATACCTTGACAAAGATTTTGAAGTAGTTCAAAATGGAGCAGTCAAAGAAAGAGTTCTTGCCTGTATTATAAGGTGTGAAGTTGAGTAAGACTCAAAGCCCGACCACGGCAGAAGATAGAAAGAGAATGAAAGTCATTCCCTATGCCTTGGCCATAGGTTCTATAAAGTATGTCATGTTGTATACCAGATCTATTGTATACCCTACACTGATTTGGCAAGGGAGTACAATAGTGATCTAGGAGTAGATCACTGGACAGCGGTCAGAATTATCCTTAGTGAAATAAGGATATGTTTCTCGATTATGGACGTGATAAAAAGGTTCGTCGTAAAGGGTTACGCCGATGCAAGTTTTGACACTAATCTAGATGACTCTAAGTCTCGGTCTAGATACATATTGAAAGTGGGAGCAATTAGCTAGAGTAGCTCCGTGTAGAGCATTGTAGACATAGAACTTGCAAAATACTTACGGATCTGAATGTGACAGACCCGTCGACTAAAATTATCTCACAAGCAAAACATGATCACACCTTAGTACTCTTTGGGTGTTAATCACATAGAGATGTGAACTAGATTATTGACTCTAGTAAACCCTTTGAGTGTTGGTCACATGACGATGTGAACTATGGGTGTTAATCACATGGTGATGTGAACTATTGCTGTTAAATCACATGGCGATGTGAAACTAGATTATTGACTCTAGTGCAAGTGGGAGACTGAAGGAAATATGCCCTAGAGGCAATAATAAAGTTATTATTTATTTCCTTATATCATGATAAATGTTTATTATTCATGCTAGAATTGTATTAACCGGAAACATAATACATGTGTGAATACATAGACAAACAGAGTGTCACTAGTATGCCTCTACTTGACTAGCTCGTTAATCAAAGATGGTTATGTTTCCTAACCATGAACAAAGAGTTGTTATTTGATTAACGAGGTCACATCATTAGTTGAATGATCTGATTGACATGACCCATTCCATTAGCTTAGCACCCGATCGTTTAGTATGTTGCTATTGCTTTCTTCATGACTTATACATGTTCCTATAACTATGAGATTATGCAACTCCCGTTTACCGGAGGAACACTTTGGGTACTACCAAACGTCACAACGTAACTGGGTGATTATAAAGGAGTATTATAGGTGTCTCCAATGGTAGATGTTGGGTTGGCGTATTTCGAGATTAGGGTTTGTCACTCCGATTGTCGGAGAGGTATCTCTGGGCCCTCTCGGTAATGCACATCACATAAGCCTTGCAAGCACTGCAACTAATATGTTAGTTGTGAGATGATGTATTACGGAACGAGTAAAGAGACTTGCCGGTAACGAGATTGAACTAGGTATTGGATACCTACGATCGAATCTCGGGCAAGTAACATACCGATGACAAAGGGAACAACGTATGTTGTTATGCGGTCTGACCGATAAAGATCTTCGTAGAATATGTAGGAGCCAATATGGGCATCCAGGTCCCGCTATTGGTTATTGACCGGAGACGTGTCTCGGTCATGTCTACATTGTTCTCGAACCGTAGGGTCCGCACGCTTAACGTTACGATGACAGTTATTATGAGTTTATGCATTTTGATGTACCGAAGGTTGTTCGGAGTCCCAGATGAGATCACGGACATGACGAGGAGTCTCGAAATAGTCGAGACGTAAAGATTGATATATTGGAAGCCTATGTTTGGACATAGGAAGTGTTCCGGGTGAAATCGGGATTTTACCGGAATACCGGGAGGGTTACCGGAACCCCCCGGGAGACTAATGGGCCTATTGGGCCTTAGTGGAAAAAGAGAAAAGGGGCAGCCCATAGCTGGCCGGCGCCCCCCCCCCCCCTTCCCCAAGTCCTAGTAGGACTAGGAGAAGGGGCCGGCCCCCCCTCTCTCTCCTTTCCCCCTGAGAGTCCTAATTGGAATAGGATTGGAGGGGGGAGTCCTACTCCCGGTAGGAGTAGGACTCCCCCTGCGCCTCCCTCTCTCTGGCCGGCCGGCCCCCCTCCTCCAACCTTTATATACGGGGGCAGGGGACACCCCAAGACACACAAGTTGATCCTTGAGATCGTTCCTTAGCCGTGTGCGGTGCCCCCTGCCACCAAATTCCACCTCGATCATACCATTGTAGTGCTTAGGCGAAGCCCTGCGTCGGTAGTACATCAAGATCGTCACCACGCCGTCGTGCTGACGGAACTCTTCCTCGATGCTTTGCTGGATCGGAGCCCGAGGATCGTCATCGAGTTGAACGTGTGCTAAGAACTCGGAGGTGCCGGAGTAACGGTGCTTGGATCGGTCGAATCGGGAAGAAGACGTACGACTACTTCCTCTACGTTGTGTGATCGCTTCCGCAGTCGGTCTGCGTTGGTACGTAGACAACACTCTCCCCTCTCGTTGCTGTGCATCACCATGATCTTGCGTGTGCGTAGGAAAATTTTCGAAATTACTACGTTCCCCAACACGGCGCGGGCGATCGACGGTGGTGAAGACGGGAATGGGATGTGACGGGCCGCTAAACCTAGACAAATCTAGAGGAAAATGGAGTTTTGAGGTCGAGCTTCGCGAGGAGAAAGCTTAACTAGTGTGGCTCGGGCATTTCATCGAACACCTCATGTGCATAGGAGGTGAGCTAGAGCACCACAAAGCCCCCCCCCCTCGCCGGCCAGACAAAAACAGAGCACTGGAGTGCCCTGCTCGCGGGCGAGGGGGTATATATAGTCACCTCATTGGTCCCGGTTCGTGGCATGAACCGAGACTAAAGGGCAGCCTGTGGTCCCGGTTCAAGTCACCAACCGGGACCAATGGTGGTGGGCTAGGAGCCAGGCCCATTGGTCCTGGTTCATCCCACCAACCGGGACCAAAAGGTCCAGACGAACCAGGACCAATGGCCCACGTGGCCCGGCCGGCCCCCTGGGCTCACGAACCGGGTCCAATGCCCCCATGGGTCCCGGTTCTGGACTAAACCGGGACTAATGGGCTGAACCGGCCTGAACCTTTGCCCCCTTTTCTACTAGTGGGCTAGGACTACGTCGGTATTTCCCCAAAGAGGAAGGGATGATCCAGCACAGTGACGCTAGGTATTTCCCTCAGATATGAACTCAAGGTTATCGAACCAGTAGGAGAACCAAGCAACACAACGTAAAGAGCCCCTGCACACAAATAACAACTACTTGCAACCCGACGTGCTAAAGGGGTTGTCAATCCCTTCCGGGTAACAGTGCCTCAAGATAGGCAAACTGACGTGAGATAAAATTGTAGTAGATTGATAGATCGAACGCCAAATAAAATAAATAGGAATAAAACGCAGCAAGGTATTTTTGTATTTTTGGTTTAGTAGATCTTAAAATAAATGCAAAGGAAAAGTAGATCGCAAAGGCAAATAATATGAGAAAGAGACCCGGGGGCCGTAGTTTTCACTCGTGGCTTCTCGCGAGAAAAATAGCAAAGGTGAGTGAACAAATTATCACCAAGTTCAATCTCATGAATAAATGTACCATATCCATCATAAGAAGTGGTTGTAGCAGATCTATAACCTGGCTTCAAATAACATTTGAGAAAATATATGTACATGTATCTACTAGCTTGTTGGAGCAGTTCTCAGTAGCTATGTGCAGTTGAGTACTTTGAAGCTCCCTTGTGGGTTTATCCTTGCCCTTAATCACACAAACTACTGCCAAAAAAGAAAATAAAATCAATCAAGAAATGAATCAAAGCCCTAACATGATAAAGAAGATTAAACTAGACTGGAAAGTAGTAAAGAACTAAACTAGATAAGGTTTCAGGACTGAGTTCCATGATAAATTAAGCTTCCCATTGAAACCAAAAGCCGTACCAGGTCCTTCATCATAAGCTCAAAAAACGGCGCTCCACCTTGCCGAGTGGAGCAAGCGTATCTTCTCCAAGGCCAAGGTTTAGCTACATGCGGCCAACATGATCATTCTTCGACTGGACATTGCGCAAGAGGATCGACTACTATCCACGGAGGAGATGGACCTGCGGTCTAGGCTTAAGAGGCGGGTGATTAGTCTGGCAGTCCTACAGAGGGCAAGAAAGAGCCAATGCGCTAGGATCGCAAACCTCAAGGATGGAGATGCTAACACAAAAAAAATTTCACTGTCGTATCAACGCCAGGAGAAGAAAGAATCACATTCATAGGATCAAGGATGCACATGGTTGGGTGACTGAGCATGAGAAAAAAGAAGAGATAATCCACAGCCACTTCTCGGAGGTCATGGGCAGAGGTAGCACAAGCAACGTTGACTTCAATTGGGATGAGCTGGACATTCAACCCCACGACTTGCATGATCTTGGTGACCCCATCATAGAGGATGAGGTTTTGGCGGCCATAAAAGCTATGCCGGGTGACAAGGCACCCTGTCCGGACGGCTTCACGGGCATCTTCTTCAAACGGTGTTGGGATATCATCAAGCATGATCTCATGCGTGTTATCCAATGTTTTGACTCCCTCCACACTTCCCACTTGCAATGGCTCAACTCGGCCAATGTGGTGTTGTTGCCCAAGAAGGATGGGGCGGAAGGCGTCTCCGATTATAGGCCAATTAGCCTCGTGCATGCCATTGGCAAGATTATTGCCAAGATTCTTTCCTTGAGGCTTGCCCCCCACATGGACGCACTCATCTCTAACGCCCAAAGTGCTTTCATAAAGAAGAGGGGTATACATGCCAACTTCATGTATGTTCGCAATTCGCGCGTCGGTTGGACAAACGCAAGACTTCTGCCCTCCTCTTCAAGCTCGACATTAGAAAAGCATTTGACTCGGTCAAGTGGGAATACATCCTCGACCTTTTACAATGCAAGGGGTTCCCTTGCAAATTCCGGAATTGGATTGCCGCTCTGCTTTCATCGTCCTCTTCGCGCATCCTCCTCAATGGGCTTCCGGGCCACCCGATCAAGCATGGTCGCGGCTTCCGTCAAGGGGACCCGATATCAACGCTGTTGTTCGTCCTTGCAATCGACCCCCTTCAACAAATCCTCACCACAGCAACTCATAAAGGCATCTTACAAAAGATACGCGGGTGAGGTGCCATGATGAGAACCTCCCTCTATGCAGACGATGCGGCCATCTTTATGGCCCCAATTAAGAGGGACGTTGACAACCTCTCTGCCATCCTAAGGGGTTTCGGCGAGGTGACAGGCCTTTGCACTAACTTCCACAAGAGCTCGGTGGTGCCCATTCGATGCAATCATCTCCTGCTAGGGCATATTCTGAGTAGCATCCCGGCGACCCGCGCCATGTTCCCAATAAAATATGTAGGCCTCCCGCTCTCGGTCAGGCAACTTCGTAAAGTCGACTTCCAATATCTCGAAGACAAGGCGGCCGGGAAGTTGGTAACTTGGGAAGGACAAACCATCACAACCATTGGACGCACTGCCCTTGTCAGATCGGTCATCACCTCTCAAGCGGTCTTCTCCATCATGCCTCTCATTGTGTCACAGGGCACACTCCATAATCTCAACAAGGTGGAGAGGGCCTTCCTCTGGTCTGGTTCAGACAAGACGTCTGGTGCAAAATGCAAGGTCAACTGGGACGTGGTCTGCAGGCCCACAAATTATGGAGGCCTTGGGGTCCTCAACACCGACAAGTTTGCTCGGGCTCTGCGGCTGAGGTGGCTTTGGTTCGGATGGAAGGAGCCTAACAAAATTTGGGTTGGATTGGGCAACCCTTGCACCGAGGACGACCTGGATCTCTTCTATGCCTCAACCACAATCACCGTCGGAAATGGTGCTAAAACACCTTCTTGGGATGCCCCGTGGTTGCTTGGTCGCAAGCCCAAGGATGTTGCCCCACTTATCTATCAAGCCACGGAAAGAAAGAGCTGGAAGCTGCGAGAAGCCATACGCGGGAACGCTTGGATGACTCACATCAAGTGTGACATGGTTATCTCTGCCGCCTACATCCGAGAGCTTTTCTCGCTCTGGACACTTCTGCATGAAGTTCACCTTGACGTCCAGGTTGAGGATGACATTGTTTGGAAACATGCTGTTGATGAGATATACTCGGCGGCCACTGCTTATACGGGCATGGGATTGAGGGCCTTGGCTACTTCCATATTGAGGTTCCCGACATCCCCGCCCCCTCACCGTCGCTCCAGGCCATTGCTACCGTGAAGGATGGGGTGGCCTCGCCGGAGATGATTGAGGCCGAGCTCAACCACCTCTACCACTGCACCTGGGACTGGCAAGTCACCTTACTCTCTGGAGGCCAGTTCTCAGTCGTCTTCCCGGATGTGATCAGCCACGGGTATGGCACCCACAACGGAGACATCACCCTAGCCCTCTACAAGTTAGTGGTGGACATCTCCGTGCTGGTGCGGGACCCCTTGGCGGTCGCGGTCTTGGACACGGCCTGGATCCTCATTGGTGGCCTCCCGGACATCGCCTGCTCCGAGCGGATCATCCAGAACATGTATCGCATCCTCGGCAAGGTGGTGGTGGTCGATGAGCTCTCCCTCAGCAAGGAGGAGGAGGTCCGGGTTAAGGTCAAATCATTCGACTCCTCCAAGCTCTGTGCCACCATCCGAGTGTTCTTCAACGACCAGGGCTTTGACCTCCGCATCTCCCCCGAGCCTCCCAACCACATTGGCCACCCTCGCATCGAGGACAGCTTCCTAGGGGGCAGCCCGGATGGGGATGGCGCCGGTGGCCACCGCAGCGACCGCGACCCTCGTCATGGCCACCCCTCTAGCTCGGACGACGACGATGACGACGACTTCGAGGACAGCCCCCACCACGACCAGTCGCCTACGCCGGCCGCCGGGGCTGGGGTGGGGCTAGTCGTACCCACGCGGAAGCCCCCCGTCCCCCGATGATGGCCTCGACACCTCTGATGTCAGCCACCAGGTCTTTCCGGCTTCTTCGCCCCGCTCCCCCGACGGCATCTCCCTCAGCATCTTCGCCGCCTATCCAGCCAGGGCCGACCCGGCGCTGCTCGACCCGACCCCCTCCGTGCCCGATATAGAAAGTTGCTCACGAAGAGAGAGAAAAGAGAGAAGGGACAATGTTACTATCCTTTTACCACACTTGTGCTTCAAAGTAGCACCATGATCTTCATAGTAGAGAGTCTCTCATGTTATCACTTTCATATACTAGTGGGAATTTTTCATTATAGAACTTGGCTTGTATATTCCAACAATGGGCCTCCTCAAGTGCCCTAGGTCTTCGTGAGCAAGCAAGTTGTATGCACACCCACTAGTTTCTTTTGTTGAGCTTTCATACATTTATAGCTCTGGTGCATCCGTTGCATGGCAATCCCTACTCCTTGCATTAACATCAATCGGTGGGCATCTCCATAGCCCATTGATTAGCCTCGTTGATGTGAGACTTTCTCCTTTTTTGTCTTCTCCACATAACCCCCCTCATTATATTATATTCCACCCATAGTGCTATGTCCATGGCTCGCGCTCATATATTGCGTGAAAGTTTATAGGTTTGAGATTACTAAAGTATGAAACAATTGCTTGGCTTGTCATCGGGGTTGTGCATGATGAGAGCATTCTTGTGTGACGAAAATGAAACATGACTAAACTATATGATTTTGTAGGGATGAACTTTCTTTGGCCATGTTATTTTGAGAAGACATAATTGCTTAGTTAGTATGCTTGAAGTATTATCATTTTTATGTCAATATGAACTTTTGTCTTGAATCTTTCGGATCTGAATATTCATACCACAATTAAGAAGAATTACATTAAAATTATGCCAAGTAGCACTCCGCATCAAAAATTCTGTTTTTATCATTTACCTACTCGAGGACGAGCAGGAATTAAGCTTGGGATGCCTGATACGTCTCCAATGTATCTATAATTTTTGATTTCTCCATGCTATATTATCTACTGTTTTGGACTATATTGGGCTTTATTTTCCATGTTTATATTATTTTTGGGACTAACCTATTAACCGAAGGCCCAGCTCAGAATTGTTGTTTTTTGCCTATTTCAATGTTTCGGAGAAACAGAATATCAAACAGAGTCCAAACGGAATGAAACCTTCGAGAACGTGAATTTCTCATCAGATAAGACCCAGGAGACTTGGACCCCCTGTCAAGAAAACCACGAGGCGGTCACGAGGGTGGAGGGCGCGCCCCCTGCCTCGTGGGCCCCTCGAAGCTCCACCGACGTACTCGTTCCTTCTATATATACCTACGTACCCCCAAACGATCGGGGACGGAGCCAAAAACCTAATTCCACCGCCGCAACTTTCTGTATCCACAAGATCCCATCTTGGGGCCTGTTCCGGAGCTCCGCCGGAGGGGGCATCGATCACGGAGGGCTTCTACATCATCATCAAAGCCTCTCCGATGAAGTGTGAGTAGTTTACCTCAGACCTTCGGGTCCATAGTTAGTAGCTTGATGGCTTCTTCTCTCTTTTTGGATCTCAATAAAATGTTCTCCCCCTCTCTCGTGGAGAGATGTAACCTTATTTTTGCGGTGTGTTTGTTGAGACCGATGAATTGTGGGTTTATGATCAAGTTTATCTATGAATAATATTTGAATCTTCTCTGAATTCTTTTTTGTATGATTGGTTATCTTTGCAAGTCTCTTCGAATTATCAGTTTGGTTTGGCCTACTAGATTGTTTTTTCTTGCCATGGGAGAAGTGCTTAGCTTTGGGTTCAATCTTGCGGTGTCCTTTCCCAGTGACAGAAGGGGAAGCAAGGCACGTATTGTATTGTTGCCATAGAGGATAACAAGATGGGGTTTTTATCATATTGCATGAAATTATCCCTCTACATCATGTCATCTTGCTTAAGGCGTTACTCTGTTTTTAACTTAATACTCTAGATGCATGCTGGATAGCGGTCGATGAGTGGAGTAATAGTAGTAGATGCAGGCAGGAGTCGGTCTACTTGTCTCGGACGTGATGCCTATATACATGATCATACCTAGATATTCTCATAACTATGCTCAATTCTGTCAATTGCTCAACAGTAATTTGTTCACCCACCGTAGAATACTTATGTTCTTAAGAGAAGCCACTAGTGAAATCTATGGCCCCCGGGTCTATTTTCATCATATCAATCTCCATCACTTTATTATTGCTTTGCTTTTTTACTTTGCCTTTTACTTTTCACTTTGCATCTCTATACCAAAAATACCAAAAATGTTATCTATCATCTCTATCAGATCTCACTTTCGTAAGTCACCGTGAAGGGATTGACAACCCCTAAGCGTGTTGGTTGCGTTGAGCTATTGTTTTTGTGTAGGTACGAGGGACTCACGCGTAGCCTCCTACTGGATTGATACCTTGGTTCTCAAAAACTGAGGGAAATACTTACGCTACTTTGCTGCATCATCCTCTCCTCTTCGGGGAAATCCAACGCAGTGCTCAAGAGGTAGCAAGAAGAATTTCTGGCGCCGTTGCCGGGGAGTCTGCGCAAAAGTCAACATACCAAGTACCCATCACAATCCCTATCGCCCGCATTACATTATTTGCCATTTGCCTCTCGTTTTCCTCTCCCCCCAATTCACCCTTGCCGTTTTATTTGCCCTCTCTCTCTATCATCCCTCTCTATTTGCCTCTTTTGCCCGTTTCTTGTTTGCTCGTATGGTTGGAATAGTTGTTTATTTATTACTAAACAGAGAAGCTAAGACCTATGGATCCTCATCCACTTGCTAATATTTTTAAGAGATCCAATTATGTTGAACCAATTGCTAGTGAGTTTTGTGCACTAGATTATCTCTATGAAGTTTTGCTTGAAATTCGTGAATCTGAAAATTGCGATGAAGTATTTTATGAAGTGATTCACGATAGATCTTTGAATAAAAAGAATGATTGCAATGATGTTATTATATATTCTATTAATGTCAATTGTGCTAATAATATGCAAAACCCTAAGCTTGGGGATGCTAGTTTTGCTATGTCCTCTACTTGTTGCAATGATCATGATTGGGGTGATTCTTCTTTTGATCTTGAAAATTTATTTAAGCCCCATGATGAATATGAGATTGATTATAATGTTTGCAATAATATTGAAAGTGGGTTTAGAAGAATGTCAACTTTAGATCCCACATATTTGGAGAATGTTCAATCTTATGAAGTTTTTGATAAAAGTGCGTTTGGAAAGGTCATGACTTTAGTTAATGTTAATGCCACTATTTTGGAAGAGTGTCAACTTTGCGTGCATGTGGATCATGTTGAAAATATTTTATGTGATAGCTATTTTGTTGAATTTGCTTATGATTCTACATGTAATTATTACGAGAGAGGAAAATATGGTGGTAGAAATTTTCATGTTACTAAATTACCTCTCGTTATGTTGAGATTACTATTGTTTCTTTCCTCTTCCATGCATATGCTAGTTTTTGCTTGCCATGATAATTTGTTTGCCTATAAGATGCCTATGCATAGGAAGTATGTTAGACTTAGATGTGTTTGCCACATGTTTTATGATGCTCTCTTTGTGCTTCAATTCTTGTCTTTCATGTGAGCATCATTAAAATTAGCAATGCCTAGCTCAAAAGGCTTTAAAAAAAGCGCTTGTTGGGAGACAACCCAATATTTTTCCTTGCTGTTATTCAATAAATAATTTATCTAGCCTCTGTTTTGGTTGTGTTTATTTAGTGTTTGTGCCAAGTAGAACCGTTGGGAAGACTTGGGGAAAGTCTTGTTGAACTTGCTGTAAAAACAGAAACTTTAGCGCTCACGAGAACTGCTGTTATTTTTATTTGGAAAGTGCTATTTAGTTAATTCTTTTTGAAGATGATTAATAGATAAATTCCTCACGTCCATAAATTTATTTTAGAATTTTTGGGGTTCCAGATCTTGCGCTAGCTACAGATTACTACAGACTGTTCTGTTTTTGAGAGATTCTGTTTTTCGTGTGTTGTTTGCTTATTTTGATGAATCTATGGCTAGTAAAATAGTTTATAAACCATAGAGAAGTTGGAATACAGTAGTTTTAACACCAATATAAATAAATAATGAGTTCATTACAGTACCTTGAAGTGGTCTTTTGTTTTCTTTCGCTAACGGAGCTCACGAGATTTTCTACTTTAAGTTTTGTGTTGTGAAGTTTTCAAGTTTTGGGTAAAGATTTTATGGATTATGGAACAAGGAGTGGCAAGAACCTTATCTTGGGGATGCCCATGGCACCCCCAAGATAATCTAAGGACACCTAAAAGCCAAAGCTCCGGGGCATCCCCTCTTTCGTCTACTTCTATCGGTAACTTTACTTGGAGCTATATTTTTATTCACCACATGATATGTGTTTTGCTTGGAGCGTATTTTATGATTTGAGTCTTTGCTTGTTAGTCTACCACAATCATCCTTGCTGTACACACCTTTTGAGAGAGCCATACATGATTTGGAATTTGTTAGAATACTCTATGTGCTTCACTTATATCTTTTGAGCTTCATAGTTTTGCTCTACTGCTTCACTTATATCTTTTAGAGCATGGTGGTGGATTTGTTTTATAGAAACTATTGATCTCTCATGCTTCACTTAGATTATTTTGAGAGTCTTAATAGCATGGTAATTTTCTTAAAATCCTAATATGCTTGGTATGCAAGATTAATAATAAAACTTTCTTATGAGTGTGTTGAATACTAAGAAAAGTTTGATGCTTGATGATTGTTTTGAGATATGGAGGTAATAATATCAAAGTCGTGCTAGTTGAGTAGTTGTGAAATTGAGAAATACTAGTGTTGAAGTTTGCAAGTCCCGTAGCATGCACGTATGGTAAATGTTATGCAACAAATTTGAAACATGAGGTGTTATTTGATTGTCTTCCTTATGAGTGGCGGTCGGGGACGAGCGATGGTCTTTTCCTACCAATCTATCCCCCTAGGAGCATGCGCGTAGTACCGAGGTTTTTGATTACTTGTAGATTTTTGCAATAAGTATGTGAGTTCTTTATGACTAATGTTGAGTCTGTGGATTATACGCACTCTTACCCTTCCATCCTTGCCAGCCTCTTCAGTACCGTGCATTGCCCTTTCTCACATTGAGAGTTGGCGCAAACTTCGCCGGTGCATCCAAACCCCATGATATGATACGCTCTTTCACACATAAACCTCCTTATATCTTCCTCAAAACAGCCACCATATCTACCTATTATGGTATTTCCATAGCCATTCCAAGATATATTGCCATGCAACTTTCCATCATTCCGTTCATCATGACACATTCATCATTGTCATATTGCTTAGCCTGATCATGTAGTTGACATAGTATTTGTGGCAAAGCCACCGTTCATAATTCTTTCATACATGTCACTCTTGGTTCATTGCATATCCCGGTACACCGCCGGAGGCATTCATATAGAGTCATCTTTGTTCTAGTATCGAGTTGTAATCATTGAGTTGTAAATAAATAGAAGTGTGATGATCATCATTATTAGAGCATTGTCCCAAGTGACGAATAGAAAAAAGAGAAAGGCCATAAAAAGAGAAGGCCCAAAAAAAGGGGAAGGCCATAAAAAAGGCCCAAAATAGAGAAAAAGAGAGAAGGGACAATGTTACTATCCTTTTACCACACTTGTGCTTCAAAGTAGCACCATGATCTTCATAGTAGAGAGTCTCTCATGTTATCACTTTCATATACTAGTGGGAATTTTTCATTATAGAACTTGGCTTGTATATTCCAACAATGGGCCTCCTCAAGTGCCCTAGGTCTTCGTGAGCAAGAAAGTTGTATGCACACCCACTAGTTTCTTTTGTTGAGCTTTCATACATTTATAGCTCTGGTGCATCCGTTGCATGGCAATCCCTACTCCTTGCATTAACATCAATCGGTGGGCATCTCCATAGCCCATTGATTAGCCTCGTTGATGTGAGACTTTCTCCTTTTTTGTCTTCTCCACATAACCCCCCTCATTATATTATATTCCACCCATAGTGCTATGTCCATGGCTCGCGCTCATATATTGCGTGAAAGTTTATAGGTTTGAGATTACTAAAGTATGAAACAATTGCTTGGCTTGTCATCGGGGTTGTGCATGATGAGAGCATTCTTGTGTGACGAAAATGAAACATGACTAAACTATATGATTTTGTAGGGATGAACTTTCTTTGGCCATGTTATTTTGAGAAGACATAATTGCTTAGTTAGTAGGCTGCGGGACTCAAAGTCAATACTACTTGGGATCTGGAGAATGGCTGGCGGCGTACGCTGGAGGGTTCGCTTTGCGGCGGATCTGGCGACTGCACGTCACGTCACGCTCGACGACGGCGAGCTCTGGCTGCGCAGGGAGGCGCTCCGGATCGTGCTGCTTGATACTAGGGGGTACACGGTGGATGCACGATACCTACGCCCTAGTGAGTGGATCGATATCGGGGACATCGTCGCTTTTCCCTACCACTTTGCTAGGGTTCATGACAGATCTCCGGCGAACGGAGGAATCTCCGGCGGGGATGCGCTGCCGCATGGTTCACCGCGTGGGCTCACGGTGCACGGGAGCGTTCGTGCGGATAGAGACATGCACCGTCGAGCGTCACGTATGACAGATGGACCAGGGGTTCTGGGGCGCGGACCGGTCCGCCATGGGACGGATGCGCGACACGTAGGCGAGGGGAGATCCAACCGCCTTGAGAGCGATGGAGCTAGGGTTTCCGGGGGCGCCGCGGGTATAAATCTTGCGGCTGCTACTCCTTCCCCCATTTTGGATCTCGACGAGGGGCTCGCCCACTTCTGGAGCGCTTCGCCTCTCGCCAGATCTAGGGTTCGTCCTAGCTTTGCTTGGTGGGAGGGCAAAATCCATGGTGATCTGCGTTCTTTTGCCCAAGTAGTTTCCTCTCAATCCCCCACAAATCCCCCTGCTAGATCCAAAGAGAAGCCACCTACGAGTTCTTCCGCGAATCCTGCTGCTAGATCCAAAGAGAAGCCACCTGTTGAGATGAGAGGGGACGGATTTGGTGCGGGCCGCCATGGGCGCGGCGCTGGGCGTTTCGACCGTGGCCACGGCCGCGGCTTCGACTCTAACGTCTGGAAGCGCAAGACGAAGATGGGAAGCTCCTCCACCACCAACGACAAGTGGGATGAGGCGGCCGGCGCCCTGCAGGCGAACCGAACCCGGCAATCCATATGGGATGGGGATGGTGGTGACCTGCAGGAGTCTCAGGTGCCGACGATGACAGATGGGCAGCAGGCACCTCCTCCCCACCGCCAGGAGCTGCGTGGTGGTGATGCTAGAAGCGACAAGGCTCACCACGCCTTTGACAAGAACACTGCCACTGCTGCTAATCGCGAGTACTCCTCCTCTGGTACTATCGTTCCTCCTTGTGATGCTTGTCAGATCTGCCATCTTCCTGGGCATTTCACTGTTAGGTGTCCTCAGGCTATCTGTGATAGATGTAAAAAGAGAGGTCACCTGTCCTTTGTCTGCAATGAGTTCTTTCCTTGGGATTACACACCTGTGATGTGTTCTTTTCAAACTAAGGGTCAGGGCTTCTTTTACATTCCTGATTACAGCGTGGATAGGCAGAGTAGGGATAACATTTTCAACATTGTTGTTACCATTACTGATGGCTCTGCTCAGACCAAGGATATTGAACATGAGTTGAGTGTTTACGTTGGCCAGGGATGGCGATGCTCTGCTAGATTCTTTGCTCCACAAAAGTTTTTCATGAGAATGCCGAACCCTAGAGAGGTTGACAGAGCTCTTTTTGTTGAAAATATTAAACTGGAAAAGTGTGGGGTCAGTGTCAAGTTTTCTCCTTGGTCTGAGGATATTGACTCTGAGGGACTGTTAGAGATTGCTTGGGTTAAGATCGGAAAAATTCCACCTAACAAGAGATGTGATAAAAATGTAGCTTATGTGGGAGGCCTTGTTGGAATTACTCTGGAAGTCGATATGTCTACCATAAATCGCCCATCCTCTATCAGAGCTAAAATCGGTTGTAGATCGATAGCTCAACTCCCTGCCACTGCTGAAGGGGTGCTTGCAGGACGTTTCTACAGGTTTACATATGAGGTTGAGGAGGTTTTGGTTAAAAATCCTATGGACATAGAGACCATTGATCCTATTCCTGATGAAAGGACCAAGCCAGACCAGACTCCCAAGAGAAAATGTACTGAACAAGGAAAAGGGATGCCGCAGCCCGAGTCTGCTGGGCATGGCAATACTGGGGGCTCTTACCGTGGTGGCAAGGCCTGTCGCCTGCTATATGATGATAAGGAGGGATCTCCCTCTATTGAAAGTGATGGGGACAATTCCCTGCTCACTGAAACATTACAGAGAGAAATTGAGGAGAAAATGAAGGATGGCAAGGGAGATCCCTCCAACTGGATTGTCCCCAGGAATCCTGTTGTCATGGAGAAAACCACTCAAGTCATTCAGGTGAAGAGAGCCATACATAATAATTATGCTTCACCCCGTCAGGCTGCTTCTAACCATTCTCAGATTGTGGAGGTAACTGGTGAGGTGGACCCTGGGATCAAGACTTCGTGCAGCTATGTGGTACAACTCCCGTCCCCTGAAAGCAATGAAGAGATCATTCTCACTCCACCACTAGCAACTGAAGCCCCGCTGAGATTCAGCAAGTGTAACCTTTCTGGAATGCAGGACAAGGTGGAGGATAAGGCCAAAAAAATGGCTAGTAAGAGGAATCTGGAAGGTAATAATATTCCTACCTCCAAAAATTCATTTGATGTGCTTTCTGATTATGAGTTAATTAGCAGAGCTCAAAAGATAGGGGTAGAAATACCCAATGATGATTTCGTTGTTGTTGACATTATTAGAGAGCTTGAGTGCGCCCGAAAAGAATTAGATGATAAAAAAGAAGATAATAATGATGATAAAGAGCAGGATAACATGACTGTGACAAATGGCTTAGGCAGGAATACCCCTGTGATATTAGAGTGGTTAGACCAGGAAGAGCATATTTTTGAGTGTATTTCCTCTGTGAAACCTAAGAAGAAAAAACATAATATATCCAATATCAAAATTTCTAGGCCTGTGACTAGGAGTCAGAAAAGAAACAACACTGAGGAAGAATTGTTATGTAACCCTGCCCCGTCTCCTGGTAGGGTTACTAGAGCCAAATTCCACAAAAAACGTTCCAAATGAGAGGCCTCATTTGGAACTGTCGAGGGGTAGGCAAGAAAGGGATGGCCACCTGCTTCTCAGACATGATTAGTGACCATTCCCTTGACTTTCTGGGTCTACAAGAAACTATAAAAAAATAATTCACACCAAAATGTTTGAGAAGAATTGACCCCTTTGACATATTCCAGTGGAACTGGGTGCTCTCGATGGGCAAATCTGGGGGCATTTTATGTGGTACAAGGAAAGATACTTTTGACATAGTATCCTGTGCTAAGGGCAAATATGTTCTACAACTAGTGTTGTTTGACAAAAAGAAGAAAATTCAATGGGGGTTGCTGGTAGTTTATGGATCAGCGCATGATGAATTCAAAAATGAATTCCTGGTGGAGCTAGCATCCTTTTGTAGTGGCATGACCATACCCTACATTGTGGTGGGGGGGTTTAATATCCTGAGACATTCGGGAGAGAAGAATAAAAAGATGGTGAACAATAAAGCCATTGACCTGTTTAACTCCATAATCAATACATTAGCTCTTAGGGAGATCCACATCAATGGGGGGAAGTATACTTGGACTAACAACCAGACTCATCCCACACTAGAAAAACTAGACCGAATCCTTATGTCTGAATGTTGGGAAGATATTTTCCCATTGGTTTCAGTGAGGAAACTAGTTCGGGAGCAGTCTGATCATAACCCACTCCTGCTATCCTCCGGGGAAGAGGGGCGCGATGCCCCGAAACCCTGTGAATTTCGTTTTAACCTGTCCTGGATCAATGATGACAAGTTCATGCCCACTGTGAGGAAAATTTGGGCTAGAAAAGTAGCGTCATCAGATCCAATTGATGCCCTAAACATCAAGCTGAAAAGAATCAAAACTTATTTCAAAGGTTGGGGCTCGAGTAAGTATGGGCATGATAAGAAAAAGAAAGAAGAACTACGTATGGAACTAGATATGCTTGAGAAACTAGAAGAAGAAGATATGTTGCCTCCTGACTTGTATAGTAGAAAAATGGACATCAACGCTGAGCTCTATGAGCTCCTGGTTAATGAGGAAATATTTTGGCTTCAACAGTCCCATGAGCGCTGGCTGCTCAAAGGAGACCTGAACACTGACTATTATCATAAAATTGCTAATGGACGGAAATGCAAAAATACAGTCCAATCACTTAAAGTGGGAGAGACATTGATTGAAGGCACGGACAATTTGATTGCACACGCCACTGAGTTCTACAAAGAACTGTTTGGACCAGCCCCTGGTAACCGGGTTCATCTCGACCCGGGAACCTGGTCCCCTCAAGAGAAATTAGATGAAAAAGATAATAAAGATCTTTGTCGAGAATTTACAGAACAAGAGGTCAAAGAGGCTCTTTTCGACATGGCTCCTAATAGAGCCCTTGGACCCGATAATATTCCTGCTGAGTTCTATCAGGTGTGCTGGGATATAGTCAAAAATGACATTATGGCCCTTTTTAAAGCCTTCCACCAAGGGACACTGGATGTTCAACGGCTTAACTATGGAGTTATTACTCTACTCCCTAAAGTTTCTGAAGCCGAGAAAATCCAACAATACAGGCCCATCTGCTTGTTGAGATGCCCATATAAGTTGATCACCAAAGTTCTTGACCGTAGAGTTGCCATTTATGCGAACAAACTCATTAGTACTACTCAAAACGCCTTTGTAAAAGGGAGAAACATCATGGACGGGGTCCTGTCCCTTCATGAAATCCTCAATTACACTTATGTTAAGAAGAAAGTGGGAATGGTCCTTAAGTTGGACTTTGAAAAAGCCTATGATAAGGTGAATTGGGACTTTCTCCTAGAATGCCACAAGATGCGGGGCTTTGACAAAACCTAGTGTGGTTGGATTGAAAAGATATTGCACAATGGGACGGTGAGCATCAAACTAAATGGTAGTGTTGGGCCGTATTTTCAAAGCAAAAAAGGGGTTAGGCAGGGGGACCCACACTCTCCTTTCCTGTTCAACCTAGCAGTTGAATGCCTCACTAAAATGATCAAAAATGCCCAAAAGAACAAACTAATTGTGGGCTTGGCTGCAGACCTCATCCCTGATGGGGTGGCGGTCCTGCAATATGCAGATGATACAATCATTTGTATCGAGGATGATGCTGATAAGGCTGTCAACCTGAAGTTGCTGCTATATATGTTTGAAATGATGTCTAGCCTGAAAGTTAACTTTCAAAAAAGTGAGATCCTCACTATGGGTGGAGATGAAAATACGGTGAAAAAATATGCAGAAAGCTTCAACTATGAGGTTGGCAATTTCCCGCTCAAATACTTGGGAATGCCTGTGAGCTATACTAATCTAAAATCTTCCAATTGGGAGTTTATTGTTGGTAAGTACCTCAAGAGGTTCGAGGCCTGGATCGGCAACGCTGCCTCAATAGGAGGGAGGCACACTTTGCTTGATTCTGTTGTCACACAGATATCTCTCTACCACATGTCTATGTGGCTCATGAATAAAACTTTCATAGAGAGACTAGACAAACACAGACGTAGGTTCTTCTGGCAAGGGTGCAACAAAAAGAGGAGATACTATCTTGTTAAATGGAGCAAGATATGTAGATCCAAAGATAAAGGGGGTTTAGGTATTAAAGATCTTAGAAAGCAAAATATTAGTCTCATGGTCAAATGGTGGTGGAAATTAGAGACGCAAGATGGGCTATGGCAGGATATAGTCCGGGCCAGATATCTTCGCAACACCTCTGTTGCTGAAGTTTCCCCCAAATTCTCTGACTCTCCCTGTTGGAAAGCTTTGCTCAAGATTAAAGATATATATATGATGGGCAGAAAGATTGAGACTGGGGCTTGGAACTTGATCAGGTTGTGGAAAGATCTGATAAATGGGCTGACCCCATTTCAAGATCAGTATCCGCGCTTGTTTGAAATCTGCAACTACCCAACAAGCACCCTGGACCAAAAAGATAGGCTTGACGACGCCTCTATGTTCAGACGTAGGCTTACCCCTGAATTATCCAAGCAATGGGAAGATATGCGTGATGTGGTCAATAAAATCCCCCTTACTGAGAGGGATGATCGTATTTTCTGGGGACTCAACCAGAATGGTAAGTTCACCACTAAGTCAGTATATAAAATGCTGGAGAGACCCCTGAGTGGATGCCATTATAGATGGATTTGGAAAGCCAAGATCCCTCTTAAAATCAAGATCTTTCTGTGGCAAATGTCGCAAGACGCAGTCCTTACTAGACAAGTGATGAGCAAAAGAAAATGGACAGGGAATCCCTGTTGCTCTTTCTGCAAACAGATGGAAACGGTGAAGCACTTGTTCTTTACTTGTCCCGTGGCCAGGATTTTTTGGCGATCCATTGGAGTAGCTCTTGGCACCGATAGATGCCCGTCGAATTACTGGCAATACTTTGTGTGGTGCCACAAATTCCTTCCTGGTAAGCAAAAGTTTCATACGGTGGGACTAGCGGCCGTATGTTGGGCCATTTGGTTGGCACGCAATCGAGCTACTTTTGAAAAGAAACAAATTAAGATTCATTTTGAGATTGTGTTTTCTCTATGTTCCTTTCTATTATATTGGACAGGGCTTCAACAAGGAGAGGACGTTAAGGATCTTCGTGCTGGAGCTGAGATGATCAGGACTGGGACGATGCAGTTGATGAAGATGTGTGATGCTGTCAAGAAACCAATCCAAGGTGCCTGATGCTCTCTAGAGGCGGGCTGGATGAGGAGATGACGGGCGGGCGATCCCAATACTGTTTCCCCCTTCGAGTTTCGTGCGGATGTGTGTTTTGATACTTTGATCTGATCTTTTGAGAATGTAATAGGTTAGGTGTTATGCTGTGCTACCCAGGTTTTCGCCCCATGATACTCGTTTCGACGGCGAGCGAGTATGGTGGGTTTCCTGGTAGTGATAGAATTCTCTATGCCTCTTTCCCCCCTCCTGTTTTTCTAGCTTGGACTGGTTGTATTTCCGTTCTTTGCAATGGAAAGGGGTAAAAGCCCGGTTCTAAAAAAATTGCTTAGTTAGTATGCTTGAAGTATTATCATTTTAATGTCAATATGAACTTTTGTCTTGAATCTTTCGGATCTGAATATTCATACCACAATTAAGAAGAATTACATTAAAATTATGCCAAGTAGCACTCCGCATCAAAAATTCTGTTTTTATCATTTACCTACTCGAGGACGAGCAGGAATTAAGCTTGGGATGCCTGATACGTCTCCAACGTATCTATAATTTTTTATTTCTCCATGCTATATTATCTACTGTTTTGGACTATATTGGGCTTTATTTTCCATGTTTATATTATTTTTGGGACTAACCTATTAACCGAAGGCCCAGCTCAGAATTGTTGTTTTTTGCCTATTTCAGTGTTTCGGAGAAACAGAATATCAAACGGAGTCCAAACGGAATGAAACCTTCGGGAACGTGATTTTCTCATCAGATAAGACCCAGGAGACTTGGACCCCCCCCCCCCCCCCGTCAAGAAAACCACGAGGCGGTCACGAGGGTGGAGGGCGCCCCCCCTAGGGCGTGCCCCCTCCCTCATGGGCCCCTCGAAGCTCCACCGACGTACTCCTTCCTCCTATATATACCTGCGTACCCCCAAACGATCGGGGACGGAGCCAAAAACCTAATTCCACCGCCGCAACTTTCTGTATGCACGAGATCCGATCTTGGGGCCTGTTCCGGAGCTCCGCCGGAGGGGGCATCGATCACGAGGGCTTCTACATCATCATCAAAGCCTCTCCGATGAAGTGTGAGTAGTTTACCTCAGACCTTCGGGTCCATAGTTAGTAGCTTGATGGCTTCTTCTCTCTTTTTGGATCTCAATACAATGTTCTCCCCCTCTCTCGTGGAGAGATGTAACCTTCTTTTTGCGGTGTGTTTGTTGAGACCGATGAATTGTGGGTTTATGATCAAGTTTATCTATGAATAATATTTGAATCTTCTCTGAATTCTTTTATGTATGATTGGTTATCTTTGCAAGTCTCTTCGAATTATCAGTTTGGTTTGGCCTACTAGATTGTTTTTTCTTGCCATGGGAGAAGTGCTTAGCTTTGGGTTCAATCTTGCGGTGTCCTTTCCCAGTGACAGAAGGGGCAGCAAGGCACGTATTGTATTGTTGCCATCGAGGATAACAAGATGGGGTTTTTATCATATTGCATGAAATTATCCCTCTACATCATGTCATCTTGCTTAAGGCGTTACTCTGTTTTTAACTTAATACTCTAGATGCATGCTGGATAGCGGTCGATGAGTGGAGTAATAGTAGTAGATGCAGGCAGGAGTCGGTCTACTTGTCTCGGACGTGATGCCTATATACATGATCATACCTAGATATTCTCATAACTATGCTCAATTCTGCCAATTGCTCAACAATAATTTGTTCACCCACCGTAGAATACTTATGCTCTTGAGAGAAGCCACTAGTGAAATCTATGTCCCCCGGGTCTATTTTCATCATATCAATCTCCATCACTTTATTATTGATTTTCTTTTTACTTTTCCTTTTACTTTTCACTTTGCATCTCTATACCAAAAATACCAAAAATATTATCTATCATCTCTATCAGATCTCACTTTCGTAAGTGACCGTGAAGGGATTGACAACCCCTAAGCGCGTTAGTTGCGTTGAGCTATTGTTTTTGTGTAGGTACGAGGGACTCGCGCGTAGCCTCCTACTGGATTGATACCTTGGTTCTCAAAAACTGAGGGAAATACTTACGCTACTTTGCTGCATCATCCTCTCCTCTTCGGGGAAATCCAACGCAGTGCTCAAGAGGTAGCAATGGTCGGCTCGCCGAGGCCCGTGCACGCCCTCCCCCCGCCGCTGGAACGCCGCTCGGGACCTCCCCGAGCGCCCCTCCCCGCGCGTCGGACGCCCCGGCTGAGATCCGAGGCCGCACTCGCTCCCGTACCGCCGCCCTCCGCGCCCAGAGCGCGTCACGTGTCTTGGGGCCAAGCAGCCCCCCGATGGATGCATGATGCGAGCCTTATTCTGGAATATCCGCGGTTTCGGCCAAGACGGTCGGCGCCGCCAACTCATTGAGTACATGCGAACCGAGCGAATCGACATTGTAGCCATTCAAGAAACGATGCATACTGAATTCTTCCTATCGAAGCTTGAGCATCTGAGCTCCGACCTGTTCGCCTGGCACTGGCTCCCTTCTAGTGGGAGTACAGGTCACTCGGGTGGCATCCTCCTAGGTGTGAAGGATGCCACCCTTGAGGTTGGGGGCATGGACCGGGGCGAGTTCTTTGTTAGCATGGAGGTCTTTGAAAGGTCCTTATATTTTAAATGGGAGATCATTGCGGTTTATGGTCCGGCCGACCACCACAGGTCGGAGACCTTACTCGCTGAGCTCCGAAGGAAGGTTGCGTCGGCCCAGTTCCCGGTAGTAGTGGGCGGCAATTTCAACCTCATCCGGACGGAAGAAGACAAGAGCAATAATCTAGTGAACTTTCCTCGGATGCAATTATTCAATGATTGCATTGCTGATATGGGGCTGCGGGAACTCGATCGTGTCGGGGCCAGGTTCACTTGGACTAACTGCCAAGTTGATCCAACTCGCTCGGTCCTCGATCGAGTTCTCGCCTCCCCTGAGTGGGACATTCGGTGTCCCCTGGCATCGCTGCGGGCGATCACGCGGATTGGTTCCGACCACGTGCCCCTTCTCCTCTGTTCGAAGAATGAGCGCCCCCCTCTGCCGCCACGCTTTCGTTTCGAGACCTACTGGTTGCGTCAACTAGGCTTCACCACCGCGATGATCGCCAGGTGGCGTGAGGCGAGGGACGCCCCCCATAGGGCCCTGTCGGTCGTCGATTCTTGGCATTTCTGCACCAAGCGATCGCGACAATTCATGAAAGGGTGGGGTGCAAATGTGCGTCGGGACATTCGTGAGCGGAAGAAGGCTCCCCTTGAGGGCATCTAGGCCCTCGACCTACGGGCTGACGCTGCTGGTCTTTCGGCGGACGAATGGATGCTTAGGTATGACTTGGAAGATCAGCTCACGGTCATCTACACTGACGAGGAGGCCTACTGGTGCTTGCGGGGTACGTAGAATTGGGTCCTCAAGGGGGACGCTAATACTGCCTACTTCCAGGCCATTGCTAGTGGCCGCAGGCGCCGCAATTCCATCCCCCTGCTGTGGGATGGTCCGACCCTTCTTCAGCAGCCGGAGGACATCCGGGCGCATGTTGATGGCTTCTATAGAGACCTATTCTCTGCCTCCCCTCGGGGAGGGCTTGCCCTTGTGCAAGACATTTGGCCTGCCCACTGTTGTGTCTCGCCTGTGGATAACACGGCCCCGTTCTCTGAGGAGGATGTTTGGGCGGCTATTAAGGGCATGAACCCCTCCCCGGCCCCAGGCCCGGATGCCTCCCAGTGAAGTTCTTCCAGACCTTCTAGGAGGTGATTGAACCTGAGGTGATGGCCCTATTCAACGAGTTCATGGCTGGGACCATTGACCTCGACCGGCTGAATTATGGGGTAATCACTCTCATCCCAAAGGTGACGGGTGCCTCGGACATCCGACAATTTTGGCTGATTACAGTGATTAACGTCATCTTCCGCATCCTCGCCAAGGGGTACACCATTAGGGTGGCCCCTATAGCTGACCGGATCACTCACCCTAATCAGTCGGCCTTCATCCAGGGTCGCTATATCCTTGATGGAGTCTTGGTGTTCCACGAAGCTCTCCATGAGGTGCACTCCAAACACCTCAAGGCAGTCTTCCTGAAACTGGACTTCCACAAGGCTTATGACACGGTCAGCTGGACCTTCCTTCGGGAATGTTTGCTTCGGAAAGGCTTCGACGATAGGTGGGTGACCAGAGTTATGCAGATGGTCTCTTCTGGCCGCACAGCGGTGAACATTAATGGGGAGATCGGCCCGTTCTTCCCCATGTTCTGTGGGGTCCGCCAGGGCGACCCCTTCTCCCCAAGGCGGCGGGACACATTAAGGGGATTGTCCCGCAGCTTGTTGGAGGCTACGGGGTCTCCCTCCTCCAATATGCGGACGACACCATTATCATGGTGGAGGGTTCTGAGAGTGATATTTTGAACCTCAAGTTCCTCTTATTGTGCTTCCAGCAGATGTCCGGCCTTAAGATCAACTTCGACAAGAGTGAGGTTATGGTATTGGGCTACGCCCAAGACGAGCGATAGAGCATAGCGGATCGGCTTAACTGCCAGCTTGGGAGCTTCCCCACGACTTATCTGGGGATACCCATTAGTGACACCAGGCTTACGGTGGCCGAGCTACGCCCCACGGTGGGGAAGCTCCAACACCGGATTGAGCCCTGGCAGGGTTGGTGGCTCTCGAAAGCAGCCCATTCGGTGCTCATTAACTCGTCCCTCTCCAGCCTCCTATTATTCATCATGAGCTTCTATAGCCTTCTGGAGACTCTTCATCACGAGATTGCCACCGTTCAGGGGCGCTTCTTCTGGGCCGGCGAGGGTGATAAGCAGAAATGCCACATGGTCAGGTGGTCTGAGATCTGCAAACCTCGCGACCAGGGCGGCCTCAGGATCATGTCCTCCAAACGCATGAATATTACCCTTCTGACTCGGTGGCTCTGGAGGATTAGCAACGGCGATGGTGGCATGTGGCTACGCATCATTCGGCAGAAATACCTCTTAGGCTAGCCTCTCGCCTTCTGTCAGCGATCTGGGGGCCCCCAGTTCTGGCAATCCATCATTCAGCTCCTCCCTGTCCTCCGGATCGGGACCTCGATCGCGATTGGTTCCGGTACCGCCATGTTGTTCTGGTTTGATCGCTGGACTGGTGATACGCCACTAGCGGTCCACTTTCCGGGTCTGTTCTCCTTCGCGGTTGCCCCTCAGATCTTCGTGGTGACCGCCCTTATTGACTAGGGCGGCTTGCGTTCCGAAGGCCCTTTGGTCCTGCTCAGAATGCGGACTGGCAGGAGTTGCTTGACTGTATTGCTCTCCATGAGCCGGACCTCACGTCTGACGATGACCGCGCCAGGTGGCGCCTCGAGCCGTCCGGTCAATTCTCCACCAAATCTCTCTATCTGGCCATCGCCCCCTCGCTCGGCCATGAGGCTCTCTCCCCCATTTGGGAGATTCGCCTCCCCTTGAAAATTAGGATCTTCATGTGGCAGCGGATTCGTGGTCGCCTCCCTTCTAGCGTTGAGGTTCCGAAGCGCAATGGCCCTGGTGATGGGTGTTACCCACTCTGTGGGCCTGAAGAAGATTCGAACCATATCTTCTTCACCTGCGTGTCTGTGTAGTTCCTACGGAGCTGTTTACGCGAGATTGTGGGTGGAAGCTGGGCTCATACCACCTTCCACACTCTCTTTGATGAACTCCAGGCGATCCGCCCCGCGTTGCGCCACATTAGGTGGCTGACCATTGGGGTCCTTGCCTGGACGCTGTGGACTGTTAGGAATAAACTTGTGACTCAGCATATCCCTCTTCGTCGTGCTACTGACGCTTTGTTCAAATGGTCTGGTTACTTGCAGCTTTGGTGGCCGCTTAGCCGCCCCAGGGAGAGAGACGCCATCACCTCCATCATCACACAGCTTCGCGCGATGGCTCTCCGGATGGCCCCGCCGCTACCCCCACCACCGCCTGAGCCAGATTAGCTCTTCTTCGTCATCGACACCGCTGCCGTTTGTTGTCTGTGCGTTCCCTGTTGACTTGTTGGGCTTGTTGTGTTGTGCCCACAGCTGAACCTGTGTTGTGTGTTGTGTTTCGTGCGTGTGTTGGACCTTCGCGCGGTGGCGTTGGGTGTGTGTATGTTTCGGATGATTCCTTGTGGACTTTGTGCTCGGTGGTTGCTTTATTTATAAAGCGAGGCGAAAGCCTTTTTGGGTAAAATCTCTAGTTACTAGGAGCAAGCCAAGAAGAGGCATAGTTTCATGATAATGTACTTGGTAACACCCAAAAATCACGCGGTAAAGCAGGACTCAAAACTGAAGTACTGAAATGAAGAACTATATGCGCATAAATACCAATAAGTGATTTGCACAGTAGTAAAAAAAACACATATCTGTACTGGAGATCATGCTTGCTAGTCACCTTATCTATATACACCCTCCATGACTTGATATAAGATGTTTTTTGACACTATCATAGTGCCAAAAAACATTCTTCTAGTAAGTTACATAGGTAGTACTTTTTAGATAATGCGGTTATCTTGACTATAGAATTACTGAACAAATGATTTTAGAACAATTTTGCACAGATCCAATCCATTCTCAATTTATCATAAACAAGATCCGTTAACAGCACTACCTGTCTTTTTCCCCACAGTGCACTATCAGCCTATAGACATATGCGCATGTGTAACTAGTTCAGTTCAGTTCAACAGCTCTATCTGCCTCCGTCTTCGCTATTATGCAAGATGCTTGAGCCAACCATTGCAGTTGAGACGTGTGACAATCAAGAGTTCCCTAGAGTTTGGTTCAAAGGCTAAGGACTCCCTGCCACCTTCATAGGGGCACTAAGGCCGAGCATGAAAAGAAAAAAAAATTGGCACCTACGTTATACCAGTTGTGCATCTCTGAGTCGTTTTGCCAACTTAAAATGGCCATAGGACGACTTAGTTTGCGCTGCCATTTTCCTGACACTATGAGTTGTCTATGAGGTTCAAGTAGACTGCCAGCTTTTCATGTTTTATTAGAACACAAAACTTTGTCTTTTTTGCCGAGGAGATGTTTTTGCATACAACACAGTCGGGCACTAATTTTTCTAAACATGAAAAAGAACATAAATTACATATTATTTTCTATGTGTTTTCATTTTACTGTTTTTCCTTGAAGCATATGTCATGTGCATGTCTTTTGGCATACATCAAGCAGCCCAGTCTAGTCTTCAAAGTTTGGCGCTCGTAGTTCCAGGACAATGCAGATAAACAAGGAAATTATCGCAGCCCTCAAGTCGTCCTTTGACCATAGAGAAGAAAGCACACTGGAGGCCCTCAAGTCAGACTATGGAGCGTAGCGTCAGTCATGTGCTCTCCCGCATCCCCAGTTCATTGGGAAGATAGATTATATGTGCTACACTGATCGACGAGTACTAAAAGCGCAAGAGCTGACAATTGACAGCCATGTGGTCCGATTTAAGAGTCACCAGGTCAGCACCAAGAAACAAGACAGACGGAGGAGGCTTTAGTCTTCAGCATACCACTCACTACGTCTTTAACTAAAGGAGTAGGCATTGCTGCATTTCTTACAGGCTTATATACTTAATAAGGGTGTACCCGGATAGAAGTAGAGGCACAAAATAACTAGCTAGCTCCATACATACCTTGAGTAGTTTCTAAGCAGAGAGTGCAATGGAGAGGGCTGACCAGATGTTGGCGGTGGTGTCGAGCACTGGAGTTGCACCTCCGATGTTGGCGATGGCGTCGAGCACCGGCATTGCACCTCCGATGTTGGCGATGCCATCGAGCACCGGCAATGTTGGACAGAGCTCGTCAAATGCTCTGGCGGTTGGCCTTTGGGATGCGCAGCAGTTGGAGAAGAAGCCGTCCGGCAGCAATGATTTGCCTGCTGCAGCTGGCCGGGAAAGGAAGCCGGTGCCTATAAATCCCTTGCTGCTGGCATCGGCAAGTTTTGGCTCCTGGATGGCAATGAATTATCTTTTCAGCAAGGAAGACAAACAAGCACCACCAATGGTCCAGCCTACTCAGGTATTTCTTGACTTGCTAGTGGGATACCCTGCCGGCAACATCACTGAAGGAAGATTGACGGTGCAGCAAGCTTGTAAAGATGTAGAAAATGTGGTTGATCAGCCTGCTTCACCCACAACGGCTCTGCTTCTGAAGGGCGTCACTGCCATGGGAGACACCGCACTACATTCGGTTGCAAGCAATGGTGACAGCGATAAATTCTTGATGTGTGCTAGCATCATCATCGAGAGGGACCAAGGCCTCCTGTTTGCAGTGAATAAAATGGGAGACACGCCCTTGCATTGTGCTGCCAGAGCAGGTAAATCCCAAATGGTGTCTTATCTCATTGAACTAGCTAGAGGTGCCAATAGGTTGCATGAACTCTTGAGAAAGGAAAACGGAGTTAAGGAGACAGCCTTGCATGACGCTGTCCGCACTGGGAATGAGGATATTGTGGTGACTCTGTTGACGGTGGATCCCGAGTTGGGTAATTATCCTGAAGAAGGCACTTCACCATTGTACCTAGCAACTGTACTGGCAAAATATGCCATTGCACGGACACTGCATTATAAAAGCAATGGCAATCTCTCATATTCCGGACCATACGGGCAAAATGCACTACATGCTGCAACTTTTCAAGGTATTAATTTTCTATTTTCAAAGTTTGGGGCTACAAATTACCGATGGAGTAGTTGTTTCATCCTAGCATTATAGGATTGATATTACATACTACTACTCCCTCCATTCCTAAATATTTGTCTTTTTAGAGATTTCAACAAGTGACTACATACGGAGCAAAATGAGTGAATCTACACTCTAAAATATGTCTATATACATCCGTATGTGGTAGTCCATTTGAAATCTTTAAAAAGACAAATATTTAGGAACGGAGGGAGTAATAAGGTGCATCATCTTTTCTGGAAGCTCATAAAAAAAAGGTGCATGAGTAAAGACAATGTGTGCCAGTAAGACTTGTGTTGGTCCGTGGGGACAGTCTAGAGCCTAGGAGTTACAGTAGATGCATAAATTATTTCAAAGTTAAAATCCATTGGCTGTATTTTTTGTTGTATGCAGATGTGTATACATTACGTGAGGGATGGTACAAGACTTTCTGATGTTTTTGCTACTGAGGTAGAATAGAAGTGAGGCTCGAACTATTTAGTTGGTTCAAAGATAGCCTTGACATGACCGTATAACCCTATTAGGTTGTTTTGTCAAGGTTGTACGGAAAAGAAGTGAATCTTTGAAAACTTTTCTTGTAGATAATCTCTTGATCGTCATGTTTCTTCACTCCCCTTGACTAACGAACAAAATACAACATTTTCAGGTGTCGCAAAACATATGGTGAACTGGAATACTAGCCTTACCACTTATGGGGATAGACACGGGATTACACCTCTTCACTTCGCTTCAGGTGTCGGTGGTTCTATTTCTAATGAATTCAGACAGTTATTAGAAGCTAACCCAGCACCAGTATACCAGGCAACTAACAATGGATTTTTTCCTATACATGTTGCTGCCTCTGTGGGCACGAAATTTACCATAAGCATTATTCTTGCAAAGTTTCCTAGTAGTGCCGGATTGCGCACTGCTCAGGGACGGACATTCCTTCATGTTGCAGTTGAGAGAAAAAGATTGGACATAGTCTCCTTTGTATGCCAAACTCCTTCTCTAGACTGGATTTTAAATATGCGAGACAATGATGGCAACACTGCATTGCATTTGGCAGTCCGGGCTGGAAAGCTTCGAACTTTTTGTCCTCTATATGGGAACAAAGGAGTGCACTTAAGTTTAGCAAATAACAAAAGCCAGACTCCCCTTGATATCGCCAGAGCCTTGCTTCCTCATGGAATGCATTACGAATGGGTAACATACTCTCACCTCATAATTTTTCAAGTCTGCTTCTTCTAGCGAAACAAAATAGTCAATGGCTCATACCTCTATAGGTTGAAGGTTCTCATATTCTCTTTTATTTATTTTTCAGAACAGTGATTGCCAGATATACCGGGCACTCTTATCGGGCGGTGCTAGACATAGTTTTCTTGTCCCGCATCAGATTGAAGGAAATTATAGTAATCAATCAAAACAAAAGCAGGTTGAAGAAGCAGAGAAGGTGAAAGAGTCAAGCCAAATACTAGGCATCGGTTCAGTTTTAATAACAACTGTGGCATTTGGTGCAACTTTTGCTGTTCCCGGAGGCTTCATAGCGGACGATCATACCAACAGAGGCACACCAACACTTGCTGGGACGTATACATTTGACGCGTTCATGATGGCCAATGCGTTAGCTTTCATTTGCGCCTCGATAGCTACTGTTGGTCTCATGTTCTCTGGATCTCCTTTGATTAACTTGAAGAGCCGCAGAATCAACTTGAACACATCTGTGTACTTTTTGTATAGTTCGGTCACATGCTTGTCTGCTGCTTTTGGACTGGGTGTCTATATGGTGCTAGCTGAAGTTGCTCAAGCTACTGGCATTGTGATCTGTGTGCTCAGTCCTCTCGTAGCTCTATATGGAGGTCTTGAAGTCTTAATGAAGTTCTGTATTCTTGCACAACCGGTATGGGTTCGGCTGGGACCAATTCGCGCATCAAAGTGGCTTGCATACACGCTTGTTTCCATACTGTTGATGGGACTTTGGCCCTTCATTATTATCTTTGGTTGGGCTGCAATTGCACGGAAGCTCCGAAACCACTGACGACAAGAGGTATCAAATATGTGATGAGCTGAAGCTAAACGAAGTGGGCCAGCTAAGCTTTGTGACTTAGTCATTCATCAGCATATGTTTGTTCAGAACCTATGGTGTGAGTTATCTTGGCTTGTACTCCCTCCGTCCCATAATATAAGAGCGTTTTTCACACTAGTGTAGTGTGAAAAACGCTCTTATATTATGGGACAGAGGGAGTAACTTTCTTTCCTTGGAGTACCTGTGCTTGTAATAAGTAAACAACGTTTGCCAAAATTTTCCTAAGACTGCAGTCCGTCCGAATGGTTGTGTATCCGACGTCTGTGCGCAAAGCATGTATGGTTGATTTTGCACTGTGTGGTATTATATCGCGACTAGTACATAATCCGAACAGATTAATTAGGTGACGCTGGTTTTACCACGTTGAAAGTGACTCGAGTTGTGTGTGGGATTCCAGGGCAAACGAACGTGCATATGACTTGTCAGTGTAAATGCTACTCCATAAATCCGAAGATGACAGTAGCGTAAGTCATGCTGTTTGGAGTTACTGAGTCTTGCTTTGGTCAAGAATATGGAGAACATGGAATAGTAGTAATAGTTTTCCGAATAGCTATGGTTGTTCCAGCAGCAGGAGGCGGGTGTGACTGATTAACGGTTGAAATGTAGTTTGGATTAAGTGGCTCAATGACCTTCAGCCCGGCCTTGTGCTAAGATTGCGGCCGGCCTCCAACAGCTAGTTCAGCACTGCCATGAGGCTTAGGTGAGTGGTTTGGGTAGTGGCCCAGCTAGCACCCCTTCATCTTTTTGGATAGGAGTTGCGGCATGTGTTGCCAAGATGGTGGATTCAGGCACATTGTTGTAACACTTTGTAAGGTCCTCGAGAATAATCAATAAAGTGGCTGTATGCATCTCCCAGATGCAGAGGCCGGGGTCATCCTCCTTTTCTAAAAAAAATGATGTAAGTGACTATGATCCCTACACAATTAACAAGGATCGCACAACACAAGGCAAAGTCAGGCGGGTTTGGGGCGATGAGGAACTACACAGAGGGGACGGGTTTAAAATGCATGGTTATGTTTCTTCGGAGATTAGAATTCAAGATACACAGGCCAGGCCTTTAAACGAGTTGGTGCTAAGCACTTACATGTGGGTCCGAGGCTCTGTTTTTACCAAGCTGACCGCTTGGTCAGCTGTCCCAAGATTCACATCATCATCATCATCTACTGTGCTACTTCTGGTTATTGACAATATTTCTTGTCACGACACACATCAACTACATCTATGTGCATGTTAGGTAGGTCAGGCAACTTGACTCAGTGAACTGGGAACAATTTGAGACAGACAAGAAAAACAGGCACAACATACCAAGAAAATACCAGAGCAGAGTGTACCTCTCAAAAAATTGTTTCACCTCCATCTGAGATCAGGGAGCCTGTGATTTGTAATTCTGGAACGTTAAGTTCAATCTCACAAATAAATGTACCAAACCACACGGAATCTTTACTGTTTTTATCGGAGGTAAACTGATCATACCATCTCTATCAGAAGACGTGGTTGGAGCAGATCTATAGCCTGGCCTCAAATAACTTTTGAAAAAAGATATATATGTTGAAATATATTGTCCGCCTCCCTCCATCAGTTCGGACTTTTGGATGAGTTGGCTGGAGCATGAATTTAATATGGTATCCGAGCCAAAAGGTCTTGAGACCCTGCCAACGCAGTATTAAAATAAAACGGTTCTGCGGCCTACATTGATCCCACGTCTAAGGACTAAAATAGCCTAGACGTGAGGGGGGTGTGTTGAAATATATTGTCCGCCTCCCTCCATCAGTTTGAACTTTTAAATGAGTTGACTGGAGCATGAATTCGATAATATACATATATTTACTAGCTTGTTGGAGCAGTTCTCGGTAGCTATTGTGCAGTTCAGTACTTTGAAGCTCCCTTGTGGGTTCATCCTTGCCCTTAATCACACAAACTACTGCCAAAAAAGGAAATAAAATCAAATAAAGGAATGAATCAAAGTGCTAGTGTCTAACATCACTTGTTGAGCAAACCAGAAGAGATGCAGTATCATGATAAAGAAGATTAAACTATACTCGAAAAGAGTAAGGAAATAAACTAGATAAGGTTTCAACACCGAGTATCATGATAATATACTTGGTAACACCAAAAAAATCACATAGTAAAGCAGGACTCGCAACTGAAGTACTGAACTGGGGAACTATATATACGTGCACAAATATCAATAAGTAATTTGCAGAATAGTAAAAAAACACATATTTGTATTAGGGATAACTTATTACAAAATAAAATGAAATTCAGGTCATGCTTGCTGATCACCTTGTCTACATCTTTTTTTTTAGATAATGTGGTTATCTCATCTATACAATTTCTGAACAGATGACTTTGAAACAATTTTGTACAGATCAAATCCATTATCAATTTATCATAAATAGGATCCATTAACGGCACTATCTGTCTTTTCTCCCAAACTGTACTATCAACCAATAGTCATATGCACAAGTTAACTAGTTCAGTTCAGTTCAGCAGCTCTATCTATTTCCATCTTCAGAATGATGCAAGATGCTTGAGCCAACCATTTTTTGTGAGCCTGCTTTTACCTTCCCCTGTTCTGCCTTTGGCTTCAGATCTGCCACCTTTCCTTTGATAAACCAAAGGTGCAGGAAGGCTGGCACTGTTTTTTTTTAAGAAAGGCATATGCATATTCAGAAAGTGAACCAAAATGGTGACAAAAATACCAAACAAAACAACATATTTGAATGTAAAATAGTGTAATTAGCTGGTAATAAAAGTGGCCTAATTTTAATCTTCCTCACTGTAATTAGTTTATGCTAATATACACATAGAAAAGTACTTTGTTCCTGTAGCTGCCAATGAAAATGGCCGAATCTGTTTATGTGGAACTCTAGCACTCACGGTCCAACATGCTAATCCAATATCACATAGAACAAGCTACATTCATACTAGAACCCAAGTACTCAGAACCTAGCCTACTGGGTGAATTAACAGAAAACATAACCTAATTTCTGGCTCAAAACGTAACAACCCAGTCTGCAAACCAAATTTGGTAGAAAAGCAACGAAATCGGGCAGGAGATATTCAGGATTTCTATCTCACACACGAATGTAGTACAGTCACTCACCTTGAACTAATCGGATGCAAAGGTTCTCTGATTCAGCGGCGTGGTTGCAGCTTCTCCTCTTCCTTCAGTCCTGAAGCCTCTAAATTAGTACCAAGTCTGCCTTCGTTAGTTGCTCCAACGTGGAAATCACTGCTGCTCCTCCACAACAACACCGCCCATTTGCGGCTCTATTTTTCCTTTCTACAGCGGTGTGTGTGAGTAATTGCGTGATGGGGGATCAAATCCATGTGTGTGCATTTTTTCAGTTTGGTCATCAGTAGTTCAGTGCTTGGTAGCTATATGTATGCCAGTTCAGTACTGATTCATGAACATACTTGGTAACAAAGATATGAGTAAGTTGACTCTAATACATACATGTATAGCGGCCAAAATGCTTTGTGGCTAATTATATGTTCTCTTGTAGTGAGTAATACATTGCAATATATAGGAAGCAGAGAGATGGCCGAGTACATACTGCGTACATACTTCGATAGAATCAGTCTATCTATGACATCAAGCAAAACCATCCAGTGAAAATTAAGCTTATATAAATGAAACAAACTCACTTATTTTAGTTCCTGATGGGAATGCCCGTGTTTCAGGAATTATTACAGAAACAACCAACAATGTGTGCATGACAAGATGCAATTGCAAAGCAATCAAGAGCTGCTGATACTATTACAGTGCCATTATAAATAATTAAAAGCATGTACGCTTACAGTGCATAAGCGATTCTTATGATTTTTAATTACCGAAGGATGTAGGACGTGGATTTTTAGAGCACCTGCACCCCGGTCCTACTATCCTGACTGTCCAATATTGCTTTAAGATCTCTGCAACATAACTAATTTTTTATATGAAATTTTCTCTTTTTTGTTTCTCTCACATAAAACATGTTTTGAAGTTCAAATCTTTGCAGTGTGGCAAAACTTTCTAACTAGAATCTAGGATAAATCTTTCAGAAATTTTTGTCAAACATAAATTTACAAAAAATATTTTTAAAATTTTTAAAATCGTTTTTGTATATTTATATTTGACAAAAAAATTCTGAAAGATTTATCCTAGATTCTAGTTAGAAAGCCTTGCCACGCTGCAAAAATTTGAACTTCAAGACATGTTTTATTTGAGAGAAACAAAAAAGAGAAATGTATTTACACGTATCGTGATGCAGGAAATGGATGGCTAGATATAGAGGGCCTGGGTGCAGGTGCTCTATTATATATTTTCGGAAGGATGTAGTTGCCGCTCTTTGCTATGCACAGAGCTCTGGAACATGCTTCATCATGTTCTGCGTCTCTGCCGCTCTTTGCTAGCTAGGCACGGAGCCCTGGAACATGCTTCATCTTGTCGTGCATCTGGTTCAAATCCCAGTCAGCCTTGAAGTCCCTGTGCAGGTCTAGCATCCAGAGCTTCTTCAGAGACCCAAGCGACTCGATGCCACGAGGGACCATACCGAGCTCCGAGAGCGACACGATGTAGATCCCATCAATGCACGGAATGGCACCCTCCTCAATCTCCAGTTGCTTGACATTAGGCATGCGCCTCAAGACGAGCGTCTTCAGCTGAGAGAAGCACCCTGCAGAAAGCACCAGTGTACCTGCACTGCTCACCCTGTTAAGGCTGAGATAAGTGAGAGCTGGCAGATGAGATGCCAGCAGCTGCAGCGGGTCTTCATTCCCAAGATTGCACCAACTCAGAGCCAGATACTTGATATTCTTCCCATGACCCTGAAATATTGGACACTTGAGCGTCCCATCGGCCCAGCCACCTCTAATGATCAGTCTGTGGAGCCTCTTGGAAATTGGCTTGAGTGCTTGGAACGTAAGTGTCTCCTTCTCATCACATGCACAGAGAAGTAAGCTGGAAAGCAGAGGCATATCTGAGAGGGTTTTGAAAAGGTCATCACAGTTAGATGCATTGATGTTATCAACCCAAACAGTCTGCAGCTTATTCATTTTCTTCAGCTGAAGTGACAAGTCCTTGCTGGCATGGACGGTCTCAAGAGTTTGCAGTTCCTGGAAGTTGGAAATCATATTCGGCGCCTCGACTCCGACAAAGTACTGGAACTTCATCTGCTTCTCATCGGCAAACCTGTCAGCTAAAAGGTGTCGTAACTTCTCAACCTTCACAATTCCTGGCGGTAGTTTTTCTATTTTTGTTTGCTTGACGTCCAGCGTCTCGAGGTTTGATAGTTTTTCAATAGTGTCTGGCAGTGACTGAACTCTGGTGCGCCTCAAGCCGATGTAGTGGAGATTGAACAGATTCCCGATGGATGCTGGCACTTGGCAGATTGCAGAGTCTTGAAGCTCAAGAACAGTAAGGTAGTTGGATCCAGACAAAACAGAGGAAATCATGTTGGTGGAGGACAAAGCTGCTGAAATCGAGATGACGGTTCTGAGTCGTGGAAAATCCACTCCTGGAGCAGCTGCCATACTATCTCTCCAACCGCATGTTGAGAACCGGCGAACTTCTTTATCCATGAGCGTCATTTCGCCCTGATCACTCGCGGAGCCAAACCTCTCCTCTTTAGCAACAGCAAGAGCCAGGTCTCGAACAATGTCATGCATCTTACATGTACTAACCCTGAAGAGCTCATCCCTCTCCACAACTTCCAGCATATTCCGGCCGATGAGTTCCATGAGACTCCTCTCAGCCACTTCCTCCGGCGTGCTGTTATCTTTCTTCTTTGCAAAACCTTCAGCAACCCACAACCGCACAAGGTTCTCCCGTGACATTTCATAGTCTTCACGGAACAAGCTGCAGTACAGGAAGCAGTTCCTGAGATCACCAGGCAAGTCATGGTAGCTCAGATTAAGTATAGCCTGTACATGGTTATTCCCCCGCAGCTCACTCCGGAGATGGTTGTACACCTGATTCCAGGCGTGCTCTGTTGGTTGCTTTGTGGACAATAGGCTGCCAGACGATACAATGGCCAATGGCAGGCCACGACATCGGTCAACTATAGCAGCCGCCACCTCCTCAAGCTCTGAAGGGCACTTGCGGCCAAGGCTGTTGTGGAAAGCCCTAGAGCAGAATAGCTTGAAAGATTCAACGCTACCCAATGGCTGCAATAGTAGGCGGTGCCTCACTGGAGCAAGAGCCGCAACATCTTCCTTCCGTGTTGTGATCATAACACGGCATCCTTGGAGACCCTGGAACGCACTGCACATCTGAGTATATGCTTCTTTATCCCACACATCATCAAGCACGATCAAACACTTCTTATTTTGTAGTATCTTCTTTATAGCCTCTGTTAACTCATAAACATCAGCTTTGGCACCCGCACTAAGAGGTGACGGCGGCGGCGACTCTTGTGTGTACTGTATCTTGGTGAGCAATGCTTTCAGCAAATCAACTACAACATACGCCCGTGACACCACAATCCAAGCATGAGCCTCAGGAAAGTTGGCTTTCTCCCGATCATACACATTTTTCACAAGGGTTGTCTTCCCCAAGCCTCCCATACCAGAAACAGTAATCACTGTGGTTTCTTTCTCATCGGTGGTCAGCCATTCGGTCAACTTGCTCCTGTTTTCACCAATTCCGACAAGGTCCTCATCGCTAACACTTTCTGGAAAGCAGCCTCCCCATCGCTGCCTATCAATCTCTGCATGCTCATTTCTAATGGGTTGGACTATAGTGCTCCAATAAATATGCAGTTCTTTGATGTGCCTGATCTCCCCCTCTATCTCTATAACTTCCTCAGCAATTTTACTGAAGACCTTAACATGGCGTGAACTTCTGAAGGCGTACCGATTTAGGAAGCCTTCGTCCTTGAGCTTAAGAGCCTCATATGAGTACTTGTCAATCACATCCTCAACATGGTAGGCCAGCCTCCTCACATTTCCAATCCAACCCTTGACGACATTGTTGCTTAGATGTGTTGTACCCAAGTCTTGAATTACATCGTTCATCGTCTTCAGCTCTATATCGATTCTTTTTATCTTTGCGGGCAATTCCTTCAGGTTATCAACCTTCCTTGACAGCTTGTTGATGACAGCCAAGACAGCTTCATTCAAAACGATTGCCCCAATCTTTGAAACAGCGAGCAGTATTGCCTCCGCCATTCCCTTCTGAAAAAACACCAACACGGAACAATTTATATCGGTTTCAGCTTGGCCAAAATCTGGCATATTATGTTTATAACACTTGGTATTTAGCATGTCTAGTCAATTTGTTAACCGAGCTTAATCATCTTGCCCATAACATGTACAACGAAGACAAGCGCTGTTGTATAATTATATTACTTTTTGACATAAAAGGAGCAGGGGCAGAGCTATGTGTATTGCTGAGGGGGCTATGGCCCTCCAGCCTAGGACAAATTTCTGAAGACTTTTTTTTCTAGGGACATAGTTAGAAGAAAAAAAATTCATTAGCCCCCACAAACACGCATACTGAAAACCGATATGATGATACATCCAACATCCCCGCCGTCTGTGTCACACACATACAGAACTGCGCAAAGCTTTCCAAGCACCAAACACGCTATGGCATATAAAACTTTTTCTGCATCACACAGCGACAGAAAAAGAGAACATAAAGCCACCTTTACAGTTCTCAGGGACATAGAAAATCCTGTCGACAACATACTGAAAAACTGAGCGATGAAACATCATCTATCTATAATAGTCAGCGACTCAGCGTTGTGTGAGTGCTTGGCATAGATGGGTGAGAGAATGGCGGCTTCTGGCCATAATACGTATAGGAAGATAGGCGCTATCGTACTCTCTCTTTTCCATAAAAGGAGAATGGCTCCCATGCATCTTCCATTGTTAACTGAAAACTAATACGGTGATACAGCCAACATCCCCTGCCTTTCATCCGTCTCACACACATGCAGAGTTGCGCAGAACTTGGCCAGCCGCCAAGCCCCAAACACACTACAGTTTATCTCTACTCTCATAAAAAACAGAGTTGGTGATGATGGTGTACCTGCCATCATGCAATATAGGCCATTCGATCTATATCCGACGGATAGGAAGGAAACTATCGCAATTTTGCAAAAAGATACCCACACCCCTCTCCATATTTACAAATAAGGCCTTCCCTCGTTCATCATTTTCTCTCGCAAGATAAACTACTCATACAAATGCATCTTGATGTTCCGTGCAACGCATGGGCATCTTACTAGTTGAAAGGAAAAAAGCGACAGTACATCACACAAAGATTCTAAAAGAGAAGACCCAACTTGGGCATAGCAAATCCACTGAATAACACTCTGAAAAAATCGAGTGATGAAACATCATCTATGTTTTTTTCTTTTTCTGTTTTTGCATCTACTGTATATGTTAGCTAGTCAGTGGGACCATAGGTGGGTGGAAAACCTATTCTCCAGTGGTGGATGAACCCAAATCGGTATGCAAGACTGCAGCAACATCTATGGGACGGACCGGGTTCCACTGTCAGAGACAACGGATCATCCAAGAAAAGAAGATAAAGTTGATGATGGAGGCTTGGCTTACCACGCGATCTGCTTCCCGGCCGTCGAGCGGCCGCTACCGTTGCTCTCCGCTCTAGTCGCCGCCGCCGCCGCCGCCGCTGCCCTCTGGGTTCAGCTGCCGCCGTCGCCGCCTGGGAATCTCAAGAAGCTCAGGCCGCAGCCTGGTCGTCTGGGTGGTAGGGAGTGGGGATTACGGAAGAAGGCAGGACTGCACGAGGCAGAGGCATGGCAGGCGGGAGAGCGGTGGAGGGGTGGAGCCGCTGGATCCATGGCCGGAGCGGAGCTTTGTAGATTTGGGGATACTATCTTGGTTGGTGCTCGGACTGATTGCTTGACCTGAACTGGGTCGTGGGTGTGGGTCGTCGGGGGGAGGCGACCAGCGGCACCCATTCCTTTCCTGCCAAATATATTACATTCCGCGTCCAAGGCGCGGAACAGACGCGGTTTTCTAAAAATTTTAACACGATACAGAACCAAACGCTCATATATACGCGCATACATTCGTCCATATAAACATGTACACACGCATTCTATCTCTATAAACACTTTCGAAAGAAGGAGTCGGGATATCGTCTCTTGAGATTTACAAAGTTATCATAGGCGCCTCGTCGTCGACGAGAACGTCTCGACTTGAACCCTGGTCGGTTGAGGATACCACTGTCCCTCAAACCATCCAACCACAGGTAGCACTTTCGAGAGACCGAGCCAACACATCATTGACGAAGACGCCAGGGAGGAAAGTCTTCTCTCACAACACTCGTCTCTCAAAAGACTGAAATAAATTTAGAAAATGCGAGCACTAGTGTAAGTTTAGGACTTGGACCTTGATGGGCTGGAAGGGATATCATTATCCTACTAATCATCTAACCACATATTGATTCGCAAATCAATGCATTTTCATTCTACTAACCATCTAACCACATATTGATTCGTAAATCAATGCATTTTCAATTATGGTAGTACAACAGATTTTAGCCTTCGAGGTTTCAGTGGTTATAGTAATGGCCAAAGTGGTGGCCTAGTGCTATTTTGAGATTGCCATTATTAATGAAATGCTTTCTACCAGTTTGTAGTGCTAAATGGCCTCTAGGTTCAGCCGCTTGGAGATGATAATATCCAAAGGGCATTTTAATCTAATACTCCCTCTGTACACTAACATAAGACGCTTTTGCAGTTCAATTATCAAGAAAAGTGACAAGCACAATTTTAAGACAACTGGACGCAGAACAACCACTAAAAAAATTCTTCTCTGAATTAGAAAAGAAAGTCGCACGGTTTAAGATTCTAGCAACATGCACGCGTCATCTCAAAGAAGCTACTACACTCCAGACCGTTTACACATTTCGAGCCTAGCAGCACCCTCACCATATGCATTTGCACTATGTCCAGATCAACAAGATGTTGACACTTGACAGCCCATATATGCAAAAATAAAAAGATGCAATCTCAATGCTTGTTGCAGCCTGACGCCGTCACTTTTCCTGTCTCTCTCTGCTTCTTCTCTGTTCTTCAATCTTGAGAAACTAATTAATTATCAGCTGCCAACATGCCTTCGATTATATATCTGCCCCAAGAATCTGCAGCAGCGCAGTGATTGCAAGAATCAAGTGTCCAAGACATGAGTGAACTTCCGGGATTCGGACTAGCGATAGCGCTGGTACATCCTCCGCAGATCTCGGCAGTGTACGCACGTCCATGGGGTCAGTGGGGGATCAAGGCAGTATGAGTGTACCCACTGCGATCGGCAGACGTGGCAGCTCAGTATAAGCTCTTCGGGCTCACGGCTGTGGCACATGTAGCAGGCCCCTTGGGTAGACTGCACGTTGGGTTCGGCAGACAGATGAGCATCCAGAAGCACAAGTACATTAAGTCAAGCAGTAGCGGTTTTTGCACAGTGAAAGCAGATTTAACTCACCGATGATGATCCAAGAAGGTCGCCGTGGCCTTCGCCAGCAAACATGAAGATGTTGGTTGAAGCTCCACAAGTAACGGGGGTCTGCGAGTATATCTTCTGATCTGAAGTACCGGCCTCATCCACCTTGCTGATCCAGGAGAAACTGGCTTTGCAAAGTGGGCACGTTGAGACCTTTCCCCTGGAAGACTGAAACACACAGCATGCACATGTGTAAGCAGCAGCTACTACAACAAATAATTTCTGATCGAAAATTAGTTACAAACATAAGCAGCTAGCTAGAAGAATAGGTTTTCCACTGACATCTAGTAATTTGTTTTGTTCAAGGCCTGCCTGCTGAGAGCTATCGGGAATGGTGACTGTATGTTCAATTTCTGATCTTATGTAAACTGGAAACATGTACTCCCTCCGTTCGCAATTACTTGTCTTGGAAATGGGTGTATCTAAAACTAAAATACATCTAGATACATCCATTTCTATGACAAGTAATTCCGAACGGAGGGAGTATTTCAATCAGGATCTAATGCTGTACTGCTGCCCTGAATCCACGCTACCATACAAGCATTAAGCGCATATTTAGTGTGTTGTATAGTAGAGCAACATATATATTTAAAAGATATATACATTGTGCAAAAGAAAACACATTATAAGCAGATTTTAAGGAGTGAATTTAACTAAAGGATTTTATTTATGTTGACGCAACATACCAGACAATCCGCCCATCCTTGAATGCATGAATAACAGAACCGATGTCCACATGGTAAGATGCCCCTCGAGGAAGAAAAATCAGTCCAGCAAATGACACATGAAAGCTCTGCTTGTCTTTGCAGGCTCGATGGTTCTTCCATTGTGAGCTTCTCATCATCTCCCTGGTCATGATCAGCTGTGATGCCAAGGTCACTTTGATCTATTTTCTCTTGTGTACAGAAAGATGGTTCATGTCCTGACAAATCACCAGGTTGCAAGCTTCTCGACCTCTCACCCAAATCAATAGTTTCTTGCTCTTCACTCTTTTCCGGTTCGTAATCATGCATACTAGTTTCACAATGATCGTATATGCTTTCCAAGGTAGATTGCCGAAATGATGGTGCATTTGTGCTCCTTATTTTTCTCCGGGCTTCTCTAGTCGAAGTATCAAACATTTGTAGTTCCTCAAAACTATCTGACAAACTATCATCAGATAATTCCATAAGAGAGCGTGCATGCTTGCTTCGTGATCCCTTTCCCATAGGATCATTTCTTTCGCCCATCTGACCAACAACCTCATTACGCACGAGACCTGACAAGTTTCCCTTTTGCTTCGATGTGCTCCGAGATGAAGTATAACTTGACGTGTGAAGGCCTTCTCTTATCTGTATTTTCATTAGATATATGTGTAAGTTTACAGCTGAGAATAGAACAGTTAGCGCAAGGGACAACGAAACAAGCTGAAACACGAAGTCAACTGCTCATCTTATCTATTCATCAAAGACCACATCAGAATTTTCTCATCTTGGGAATGTAAATGTAACTCATACAATATTCAAGGTCATCTACATAGCAATAACACTTCATATAGGTGCTCTTTCCAGTTTCGAGCATTAACAGGTCCTTTCGTAGTCAGGACTTAAGATTGACGGCTTCACTGTGTAACAAAAATATTGGTAGGTTTCCTAAACAGAATGAAGACCTTATGACAGCACAAAACAAAATCAAAAGCTTGTCAGGCTAAAGCTAGACAAATGAATTTATTTCAAAATGGTTCCAACGGAGTACGATTTGGAAATTACCATCAAACTTGAAGCATTGTCTCGCACATGTAGGACATCTGTATCAGTTGACTTCTGCTCATGCTTTAAACGCTTTTTTCCTCCTTTAACATCTCCTGAACGAATCTTTTTTGAATCCCCGGCGACGACTAAATTCTGAAGGCAACAGGGCAACCAAGGTCCATCAGGTAATTTACAGCATAACATGTCAGGAATAATGGCACTTCTGAAAAAATAACGCATTCTTCTAAGACCGTCAACTATTTGGGGCAACGAAGAGAAACCACAATGGGATGAATAACAGCACTATTACTTATACAATATATAACAGAGTGATATACACACACAAAAAATAGGCCACTTGTGAGAAAAATCTACTTTAGCAACTCAAATTAACAGCTTCAATGATAACAATACAGAAAAGAAAAAGGTAATTTGAGCACTACACATGCAGTTAAAATATCAGTTTCTAATACAAAAAAAAAACCCACATCAGGTTCAAGCCTCAACTTACTTGCAGGACATACATGGTGTATTTTACTATAACATCAGAACTAATCACTTAATTATTAAGTTATTTCATCAATCATACAGTTATGGAAAGCAAGATCGTTGTCTTACTATATAGAGCATGCCTGTCGCATGATTTGTCATCACACAGCAAATCTCTTACAGAAAAGATTAGCTTTTACTTAAGGAAATGGATCTAAACAGTGTTGTATTTGTTATCTGAAATGAATGGAAAAAATTGAACTGGGTGAAATGTAAAACCTGAAGACCAAATGGAGAATTAAGGGATTGGATTCACAAACTAAATCAATTGGAAACAATGGCTCTTACTTCTTTTAATAGGGATGATTCCAACCAGCCCTGATGCTCAAAATCAGAATCTGAATCATCGATCTTGAGCACATCCCTGGCATATGAAGTACTGCATAAATTAGAAGGTAACTCTTTCAAGCATGGATCCTCCCTGAAACTTGAAGCATTGTCTCGCGGATGTAGGATATCTTTATCACTTGACTTCTGCTCACGCTTTAAATGCCTTTTTCCTCTAACATCACCTGAACGAATCTTCTTCGAATTCCCGGCAACGTCTAAATTCTGAAGGCAACAGGGAAGCTCCATCAGGACATTTACAGCATAACTTGTCAGGAATAATGACACTTCAGAAAAAAATATTGTATTTTTCTAAGACCATCAACCATTTGGGCCAATGGAGGGAAACCACAATGTGATGAATAACAGCACAATACTTACACAATATATAATAGAGTGAAATAAACAAAAATTTGGGCCGCTTCTGAGAAACACCAACTTTAGCAACTCAAATTAACAGCTTAAATGAAAACAATACAGAAAAGAAAAAGGTACTGAAATTTGAGTACAACACATGCAGATAAAATATCAGATTCCAATACAAAAAATCCACATCAGATTCAGGCCTTATAACTTACTTACAGGACATACATGGTGTATCTACTAAAACGTCAGAACCAATCACTTAATTACTAACTTAGTTCTTCATTTATAAAGTTATGGGAAGCAAGGACACTATCTTACTATATAGAGCATGCCTGTCGCACGATCTTTAATCAGTAATCACAAAGCAAATCTCTTACAGAAAATAATGGCTTTTACTTGAGGAGATGGATCTAAACAGTGTTGTATTTGTTATCTGAAATGAACGTTAAAAATTGAACGAGTGAAATCTAAAACCTGAAGACTAAATGGAGAATCAAGAGATTGGACTCATAAACTAAATCAACTGGAAATTGAAAATAACGGCTCTTACTTCTTTTAATAGGGATGAACCCGACCATCCCTGATGCTCCCAATCAGAATCTGAATCATCAATCTTGACCACATCGCTGGCATATGAAGTGTTGCATAAATCAGAAGGCAACTCTTTCAGGCACGGATCCTCCCTGAGTGCGTTTCTCTTGGACCGCTTGCCTGGCAAAGCAGACAGCTGTGGGACTGGCCCGGCTTCTTCACCACTGGACATCAAGCACAACAAGATTTTCTGAGGATTACATTGCAAACAGTTTGATAGTGAGAAAAGGCATTATGCTACTTTGGCTAGTTTATTACAAGGCATCAACTAAGGGACGCATAAAGATTTGTAAGCATCTACATCAAATACACAGCTAGAGATGACAACAATGTGCATCGCTTTGTCACCGCAAATTAAACTGCTGCTGCAAACATGCACATGGAAATCAGAAACAAGTTGCGAAAATAATTCATAGTCCCAATTTTCACATTTACTTGGAAAATCCATTTTAACTAATTCATTCAGTTACACAACAGAAGCAATTAACCATGTACTACCACATGTATAGCTGCACCGCGACAAAACAGCTGAAGAAATCGGCTTACCTTTCCATGGTGTAGGGGCCCTCGGGGAGGCGCCTCCCCTCCCTGAGGCAGTCCTGGAACCAGCGGTGGCTGACGATGCGCACCCGAAGCCTCCTGGCGATGTCGTACTTCTTCCCCTCGAGCCTCCAGCAAACCTAATCGCAATTAAACAAGGGAAATCAGCAGGGCATGCATATAGAGTGGAAACCAGAGTCGACGAGGGCGCCGCCCGTGAAACATTCATTACCAGGTGGGTTATGGATCTGCTCATGGCGCCGACGTAGCTGGCGCCGGTCTCCGAGATGAGCTTCACGAGCCTGTGCCGCTCGTCGCCGTGGTAGCCGCTCACCGTCGCTATCACCCCGCCCATCCCCGCCACCGGCATGGCTCCGCCGCAGGAGCGAGGCTCCGGGGACGAGGCGGGCGCGCGAGGAGACCGGCCCGAGGACGGATACGGCGGGTGGGAGGTTGGAGGCGCGGCGGCAGGCTGAGCGGAGGGAGGGCCGGCGGCGGGGCTGGCGGCGGCGGCTAGGGCCGGCCGAGATTTGGGAATGGGGAAGATGTGGAGCGCGTACTGCCTCGATTTGGATCCAACCGGTGGCATTCCTGGCGTAAATTGTACCAACTCCGCGATTTCGAATTCGCATGTTCTTTTTTTTCTTTTCCTTTCGCGTGTGCTGCGCAGCGATGGCCGTCCGATTCGCCCATCAGCCACCATCCACCGTTGGGCCATGGCAACCGGGTCGAACGCAGCGGCGAGCCCGTCTTCAGCGGTGATGACACAAGCAGGCATCGTCGTCCAGGCGTTGCAAACGCCGTCGGACTCCACGGCGGCGGCATTGTCGGCACTCCAGTCGTCACCGTGCAACAACATCATCGACGAATCAATACATTCCCATCTTCATTTTTCATCCATCTTAGTCGGTGGGCCATGTGAGGCAAGGCCGCCGGAAACAATGAATATCTTGACCTGAAGGAACTACAGGGGATTGGAGTTGGACCCGACCGTGGGCGGATTACGAGACCTGCTTGTACGGTCCTACAATTCAGCGGTGATGCTCTTAGCGGAGACAAAAGGAAACGAGATCCAATGAATAAGCTCAAATGGAGTCTAGGATTCCGACATGGGGTGGCGGTTAATTGTGAGGGAAGAAGTGATCTGTTTAACTTTATGGTGGCAGGATGATGTAGAGGTTTGAGTTAGACCATCGTGTCGGTATTATATAGCTGCGGTGATCACACTTGAGGGGAGAACCTTTAGATTCACTGGAATCTACGGTGAACCTCGTACTGAGCTCCGACAGAAGACATGGGATGTTCTAAGATATCATAAGTCCCAAGATGATATCCCCGAGATGTGTGCTAGTGATTTTAACGAAGCTATGTAGAACAGCTAGGTGGTATGGCCGGAGTCTCGACAAGATGGAGGCCTTTAGAGACCATCTTGAGGTGACTGCATTGGCGCTGGCAGATATCGGATACTTGGGATACACGTATACTTGAGACAATAAGATCCTTTGGAAAATGTTAAGGCCTCTTTTGGTTCATAGGATAGGATTATTATAGAAATAGGAATCTTATAGGAAATGAGATGACATGTATCTCAAATCCTATGAGTAGGAATAGGAAACAAGATGTCATTTGGTTGACACCAAAAGAATTTTTCCATTGAGTCTAGGCTCTTTTTTATTTTCCTATGAAATGTGGAGGATAGGAACCAATCCTATGTAGGAATAGGAATCCATTCCTATGAACCAAAGGGCTCTAAAGGAAAAAAATCCTATAAAAATCCTATCCTCTAGAATTCTTATAAAATTCTTCTAAACCAAAGAAGGCCTTAAAGATTCTGTTGGATGTGAGCGTATTTGCGTAAGTGACGACACAACTGTGAAGATAGTAGTGCCTTTCTTTACGCTCTCAGCTGGATCAAAAAATCGCACTTTCTCACGAAATGAGCCCAAACAGTTTCCACACTCTCCCACCTCCATTGCAAGCATGCACACCAAAGCCCCCATTGCTTTTCTGACATTCCATGCAATTCCTAGGGTTTTTTCGGTGAAAAAACCCTAAAATAATGCCCAACGTGACGTAACATGCATTCGATGTCCGAATTCGTTCAAATCTTACGTGAATGGGACGAGGAGGCACAAATCCAAGTGGTCAAGGACCGCGGCGGAGCCTATGGAGCGTCCGTGGCGGCGGGCGGGTGCCGACAGGGGTGAGAGAGGTGGCGCGGGCGCAGCGGCACGGGAGTGAAGCGACGGAGACAGTGAAGGAGAGGCGCAGCTTTTACTCAGCTGCCAAGTAGTGAAGTATATTTATGAAAAGGCATACATGGCTGAGAAAAATTTATCCTTAACTACGGAGGATTGGGGATCGGCTAGATGTTGGTTAAAGAAGTAAAACCGAATTTTTACTTCTCTAACTGGGTTATGGGAGATCGGTTACCGCGCTCCCACCGCTCTGCTACGAGCTCATCCACAAAATGAGATGTTTATATTTTACATGTACAATCAAACTTTGTGTATTATTCAATACGTGGGCTACTAGTTGTAAAGAAATGAGCAATCATATTTTATGTCCTCGTCGTCATTGCTGTCCTCTGGCTTGACTGAAGCAGCGGAGAGATCTCCCGAAGCCAAGCCAATCATGGCCGCCCCCGCCTCCTACGACCGCGCGGCCGAGCTGCGCGCGCTGGACGCGACCTTCGCCGGCGTCCACGGCCTGGTAGCCGCCGGCGCCACGCACGTCCCGCGCATCTTCCGCGTCGCCGACCCGCCTTCTTCTTCCCAGCTACAGCAACCGCCCCAAGAACCGACGGCGACGGCGCCCTCCGTCCCGGTGATCGACCTCGCCGGCCCGGACCGCGCGGCCACGGTGGCGTCCGTGCGCCGGGCCGCGGCGGAGTGGGGCTTCTTCCAGGTGACGGGGCACGGCGTGCCCCCGCGGTCGGCGGCCGCGGCGCTGCGCGCGGTCCGTGGCTTCCACGAGGCCCCCGGCGGCGAGGGCAGCGACAAGGCGCGGCTCCACTCGCGGGAGCCCGGCAGGGCCGTCAAGTACCACTGCAACTTCGACCTGCACCAGTCGCCCGTGGCCAACTGGCGCGACACCCTCTACCTCCGCATGGCCCCCGACCCGCCCCTCGCCGCCGACCTGCCGGAGCCCTGCCGGTGAGCACTTACCTAAATCATCATCTGCTCCAAGCAGAAACAAATCCGAACGCTCCAGAGCGGAGCTGACATGCTGGTTTGCAGCGAGGCGCTGTTCGAGAACGCGGAGCAGGTGAAGGGTCTGGGGGACGCCCTGTTCGGGCTGCTGTCGGAGGCCCTGGGCCTGGACCGGAGCCGTCTGACGGACATGGAGTGCAGCCAGGGGCAGATCATGCTGTGCCACTACTTCCCGCCGTGCCCGGAGCCGGCGGCCGCCATCGGCACCAGCCCGCACTCCGACTCCAGCTTCCTCACCGTGCTCCTCCAGGACGGCGTCGGCGGCCTCCAGGTCCTCCACGAGGGCCGGTGGGTCGCCGTCCCGCCCGTCCCCGGCGCGCTCGTCGTCAACGTCGGCGACCTCCTGCAGGTGATCGACCGGGACCACCATCGTCGTCGGCATTTCTGAAGCTCTGAGCTGAGCTGAACCTTGGTTTTCTTGTGAGCGTGCAGCTGATCTCGAACGACGGGTTCCGGAGCGTGGAGCACAGGGTGGTGCTGGCGGCGGGCGCGGAGCCGAGGGTGTCCATCGCGTGCTTCTTCAGCACGCACTTCCACCCCGCGTCGACGCGGGCGTACGGCCCCATCGGGGAGCTGGTGTCCGGCGGCAGCCCGGCGCTGTACAGGGAGACGCTGGTGAGGGACTACGTCAAGCACTACTACGCCATCGGGCTGGACGGCAAGGCCGCGCTCTCCGTTTTCCGGCTATGAACGAAAACGAAATTGCCAGGGAAGGCAGCCAAGGACCTCAATAATCTACTGTAGCAGTCTTTTGTTGGCACTCTACAATGCTAACAAGGTGACAGCAAAATGTCTGCAGTACTACATTCGTCATGATTTATTGGTTTCTTTGTATTTTCTGTTCAAGTTTGATCATACATTTAACTATCAAGATGTTAATACATTCATTCTTTGGACCGACGATGAAGACAGACAAAGGTAGAGGAGATCATATCGCTGCATGACCGGCGTTATGGCAACACACACGCCGGCCCGAGGCACCCGCTCAAGATCCACCGTCATAGCCACGCCTCCAAGCCGCGACGGAGGGACGCCCCTCCGCTGCCATCACCCCCCCCCCCCCCCCCCCCCGTGCACGCACGATCTTTGCCCAGCCGGGATCCGGCGGCGGCGGGAGGGGAGGTAGACGGGAGGCGGAGGAGATCGGGATCTCCTAAAAATCAGGAGAGAATTTCACTTCCCCGGCCTCTACACCAATTAAGGGTGCATACGGCTACACCAATTAAGGGTGCATACGGCCTTTTAAGTATGTGTATTAGGATTTTTAATCTCGGTTATGCACCGAGCCTAGTCCTCAATAAATACGTGAGTACCAGAAAAGTCTGGTCCTCAAGAATAAATATGAACCTAAATTCGTCTCCGTGAGGATTTGAACCCAGATGTTAGGTTTGTACACCCCCTCCCCAACCAGTTGAGCTAGTACAAGCGGGACTAATAAATCAGGACGAAGATAGTACCAACTTACACTTTACACAGACTTAAATGCTACTCATATTGTTTTTTTAAGAAGACAAAAGTTTCATCTCATTCATTAATTAGAAAAGAAGAGAGTTGCGCGGTTAATCCCGGAGAATTGGGAGAAAACCGTTACAACTTGACCGTGGAAGGCACCGCCGGCCGGCTGGGCTGCGCTCAACATCTACGGGTCCTTTTCTGCCAAGGACGGAACTGCAGGAGCTGGCATGGTCCTCCGGGATGAACATGAAGATATTATTTTTTCGTCTTGCCGTGAGTTAAGGCAGTGTGCATCACCACTAGAATCTGAACTTGCTGCATGTTCAGAAGGCATCTCCCTGGCTACCCAGTGGTCTGGGCTGCCTTTTGTGATTTAAACGGACTGCACAGAAGTGGTAAAACTAATTGAAGGAGGTATTGGCGATCGATCGAAACATATGATGTTGATCCGCGAGATTACTTCGCGTCTCTTCGGGAACATGGTGAATTCTTAGTTAAGCTTGTGAGGCGTTAACAAAACGATGTTAGTTATTTTTTTAGCAAACTTTGGTCGAATAAAGAAGCGCACTGCGGTGTGGCTTCATTCTGGGCCGGACAAGGTTCCGGACCTATGAAATGCAGACATGGCTGCCACTTAATTAATGAATTCCCTTTTTTTCCCTGAAAAAAAACTTGACCGTGGAAGAATCTCAACCCATATACAGGTGGACCAGTAGCCTATCTGATAGCCCACACACCCCACAACTGATCCCGTACACGGCGACTTTGTTTTCTCAATTCCATTTCTTTGGTTGGGTCCGAAATAACCGATTTCTAGAAAATCTCAAATGTCCTAGGATTTGTTTAATGAACAAACTTTGAACTCATTTTTTCCATCTTTTAACATATCCTAAATACTGGTTAGTGCAGTTACACTTTTTGTTGACAATGAGGATATTGGTGTGCTTTGCACGATTGCATTGATATTGGTCCTCATGCATGTCTCCCCAGCGTGGGAGCCCTGAGGACACAAGTCCATCCACTATAGGAATGTCGCCGCCACATCATCCGCACCTGAACAAATTGACACCTAGACCCATCACCGACCAGAGAGCAGAACACCACGTTGAAGGAAGATCTAGACTACTTTTATTCACTGCCACGTCGTCGGAGCTGGAGGTAAAATGTAGAGTGGCCGAAATAAAGATGGAAGGAAAAGTATTTTAGTGTGTTTGTCAAGCTTAACCTTATCAAGCTTTCAGGCATGTCAGCTTCTATATTACAAAAGCATGATGAAACCTCAAATACGAAAAGTACTGTAGGCTATTCAACCTCCCTTGCATGCATCGTTATTATCTCACAAAAAACAAAAGAAAAACTATTTATACATCCAAATGTTTACACTACATATAGGAAAGGATTTGATCTCTGAGCATTGTTACTTCCCCCAAGTATGTGAAACTTCTTCCAACAAACCTTGGAAGAGTTAATCCAAATAACCTTGCTCGCCAAATATGAAAGATATAGATTAACGGTTATCACAATTTTATTTTCTGCAGTAATGTATCAAACTTTTTAGGAGAAGGGTCACAATGTTTACTAAGCCCAATGTGTTTCAGCTACTTTTTTTAATTAGTGGATCCCTCATTGAGTTCCTTTTGCTACATGTGCCTCCTATAAATTCTTGAAAGCATATATAGCACACCCCGGCATAATAATGCAACATACCTAGAGTCAAACCTAATAATTTAGGTGCATACATACTTGCATTTTATTCGCCATTATCTTTCGGCGAATATTTTGTTTGCATGAACAACCAACTTCAGCTAAAAGGTTCTGAATGAAATGCTGCAACATATTTCTTGATATTGGGATAGCTATGTAAAGCAGTAGCATAAATCACACGCCAAGTAAGTTCTTAATGAAATGCACATGAATAAATAAAAGAACTTACATTGTCATGAAAAAAAATCCCCCTGAATCCAGTTTATATAATTTCTCTGTAACAATATATGGCAGCTATATTAGAACATATCCTTCGAAGGATCTATTTATTGGAACCCAACATGATTAGTTTCTTCACTGGATCCTTCTGCATGGTAAAATTCCCTTTATTGGACAAAGTAGAGATTTGCACACCTTTATAGATTAGTGAGATATTCTCCAACAACAGTTACAGAATCATGTGAGATTTTTTAAATGTATAGAAAATCATGTAGCTGAAATAGTAGTACATCTACAATATCTTGCCTCCTACTGAAACTTACAAAATTTACTGGATTGCTATGCACTTATTATAAAATGTCACAGGAGCACATGAAGTCTGCAAGTAAAGTTTTCTCTAAGAATGAATTATATATTATGATTCCCAACCCCTCAAGCTAGGCTCCACCCACCTTAATTCCAGTCGACATCATCCGTAAACACAATCAGACCAAAATAAGGCAATTCTAATCAAGGTGATGGCGTTACTTCTTGATATTGTCCAATTTAATACATCTGGTGGTACAAGTAATCCCGGGAAACAGAGACCTGCATATTCACTTGTTCAGTATCCCTTTGATAATAAGTTGTAAGCCAATACTGCTGCACAGCTCTTATGTACGTGTTATATTAAATTATACATTTGCAGTACAACCATTGGCAACCTAAAATAATCCCAAACCTAGAATTCTAGATTGCTTGAAGCCCCACGATTCTCATTTAATCTGTAATGCACATGTACTGGACGTGAATGGAGTCGCCGTAGTCGCGACGCAAGAGCGCCCTGGTCTCGGAGAAGTCACGACGACACTACATATAATAATCCGGTGATTTAGTTTCCTAATAGGATGGTTGCACCTCTAATTCGTTTCCTATATAATAGGCCGCGCCCGTGATTTGTTTCCTAATAGAATGTGAGGGGAACCAATTCCTTCCTTAGTCTGCGATTAGATTTGCGTGATTGTCGGGGGACGCGGGACTGATAGTCGGAGAGAAGGCTTCTCGGATGGTGGAGCACTGTCAGTCATTGAAAATTGCCAAGTCCACATCATAGAGTTATTAGATCAATGAAGGCCGTTAGATTGAGATTTGTGGGACTAATCGTGCGGTGCTGAATGGATCGTCTAGTGCTCTGGGGTAATTGCGGGGTGCACGTAAGAAAGTTCTTGTTGGATTGTTTAATAGTAGTGAAGATTGGAAAGTCATAAAAATTAGATTGGTTGCCTAATGTGATATGGGAAAGGGAGAAAAAAAAGTACATGGTTACATATACAAGCGTCTGTGGCAACTTCATCAATCTTAAGATGATGTGCCAGCTCAGTCTTTCGAAGGTGCTCATAGAGTAGGGTGTGGGTGAGTGCATGTGCGTATGTACGAGTGTCTACGTCTGTACCGTGTTCCAAAAAAGTATTAGCACCTATACACACTTTTTCCGTGCCATCACTATATCTGGCTTTTGTTTTTTCTGCATTAGTGACCCGGGACGCCATATGAATAAAATCACTGCACTTATTATAGGGAAGTCAGAGATATTCTATTTGAAGGAGGACGGGATTCGAATCAGGGAAAAGATCTTTTTTTTTCTATTGATTCGATGTAATAATAAATTCATTTCCATTTTCCTGTCTATATGATTTTGATTTCTTATGAATGAACCTTCGGTAATGCTTTTATCTCTATCCTATGTGTCGCAGGTTGCCTGTCCAGTTTATAAACAAATACGGGCACCGATATGTGGGCCATCTTGCCAAGACCCGAAATAAATCAACATAAATAAGAAAACAAAAATGTATATATTAAATGGAGTAAAATGAAAAAGAATCCTCTTGTATGAAGTAAATCCGGTCAGAAACGTGAAAGTTTTTTTTTTGAAGTTAGAAACGTGAAACTCCAAGGATAGAAAAGTAACATGGACTTCTGCAAGGGGCAGAGAAAATCATTTTCTCGGCGTTGGGCAGAAAAAATCGTTCTGTCGTCTTCGACACGGCCTCGACACGACCCTGTGGCCTCATACGTAAGTGGGCTAAAAGTTACTCGAACAAAAAAAAAACGTAAGTGGGCTAAAAGCGAGCAGGCTTTTCAGCCTCGGACGAACAAAAAATAAATCTCGACTTCCGGCCAAGCCCACGCCACGCCCAGAGAGTTCCCCATCACTCCGACCACCACCACCATTTCTGTCAGCTCTCTTCTCCTCTCCCAGGGCCGTTCAGATCGCCGTGACTCAGCCGCCATGGCCGCCACAAAGCCTGCTCCCGCCGCGAGACTCCTGTGATCCCAATTAACACCCGCCCCGCCCCTCGCCGCCCCAACAACCAACCCCCAACCGCGGATCGACGGGGACATGCCTCCCACGCCGCCGCCGGAGACGGACGCCGAGCCGGAGTTCGCCGAGATCGACCCCACCGGCCGCTACGGACGGGTAACGATCCGACCTCCACCATTCACCCTCTTCATTCCCTCCACTTCCCCTGCCCCGTTCGCTCGTCCTCATCTCAACATCTGCTGATTCGGAGGCCGGCGGCGTCCCCTGTTTTGTTTTCTTTGATGCAGTACACGGAGGTTCTCGGCAAGGGCGCGTTCAAGACGGTGTATCCTTTCCACGGCGAGCCCCTCCGGCCATTGACGCGCCGGTGCCCACACGATTCGTTTCCGGGGCCGTTTGACCCCTCCTGATTGGCCAAGATTCGTTTTTTTACCCGGTCCACTGACCCTTTCGCTGTTTGAAACGGTGCCATATGCCATATCTGCTCAACTTTCGGCATTTATGCCGAGTATTCCAGGGCGTTTGAGTGCTAGAAAACCCGTTATTTCTTCTTCAGTTCAATGGGAGTCTAGCTGTCATTGACCTGCTGTGGTTGCTGGACTTTTTATAGATTATATAATTGAAGAATAATCGCCCGGCCTCTGCAGCGCACACGACCCAGCTGTGGTTCCTGGATGCATTTGTTGTCGTCTGAAAGTTTCCATTTCCTGCTGTGCATTGGCTGGCATATATACAGTAGTTGCCGCCCTTCTATGAACGATATGACAAGCATATATGCCTAATTTTGACCGAATTCAACCAGTGAATGTGGGGATGGTTAGCCGCTTTTATTGCTTGGCTGCTTGTCACTCCTGTGGGAGGTCTGCTGACTTCATGCCCGTAGCTGTCGCCACTCTTTGAGAAATCGAGATGCTTGAAAGTAGATCGTGCCGTTCTAGTGCATGTTTTGAGTTATACTTGAATCCTCGACATACCTTCTGTAACCACATCTTATCATTGCATAATTTCTACTGCTGTCTAAGGTTTTATAGTTTTCATGTTAGCATGTCAACTGTCAACATAGTGTTTTCGACTTAAGCGCTAGTGCCCAGTACCAGAGCATACTAACCCTGTTGAAATGTTCTGTCTTAGTCGTGTACCCTGTTAAGATTCGATTGTTACTCAGTCCACGCAGGCTTTTGCCGTTTGAAACCTCCCCATATGCCTTATGATGTGTTGAATTCTGCTTAACACTGGTATTTATGCCTGCTATTTAGGGGCTCGGGGGTGAATGCTATCTATCCTCTGTGGAAACCTGCCATTTCTTCTTCTTCGCGTAAATGTGAATTTAGCTGGCATTAACCTGCTGTGGTTGCTTGTCATTTTTTCTCAGATTTACTACTCTTTTCTGTCTGGGTTGTTTGACTTGTCCTGCTTGGTCAAGATTCAATTTTCACAAAGTACACGCATGCTTTTTTCCAATCTGCAATGGTCTCATATGCCTAGTGATGCGTTGATTTCTGCTGTAGTTTTGGTATTTATGTCTGCTGTTTCTTCTTCATTTGAATGGAATTTTAGCTGCCATTGACTTGCTATGATTTCTGGAATTTTTTTTATAATGAAAGAATAATCTCCCAGTGTCTGCACCCTACATCTCTACAGTGTGCACACGAGACAGGACCCAGCTGCAATTTCTGGATGCATTTGTCGTTTCAAAGTTTCCATTTCCTGATGTGCATTTGGTTGGCATACACTTGCTGCTGTCCTTCTGGGAATGATGATATGCCAATTATATATGCCTAATTTAGACTGAAATCGAGTTTTCATTACTTGGCTGTGTTGTCGCTTGAGTGGAAGGTTTGCTGACTGTATGTGCATAGCTGCTACCACTCTTTGAGAAATTGGGATGCTCAAGAGTAATCGTGCCATTTTAGTGCAAGTTTTGCGTTGTACTTAAATCCTGTTTTTGATGTTGATTGTCGACAGAGCTTGTATAACCACACTTTTTCATTGCATATTTCTAGTGTTGTCAAGGTTATGTAGTTTTCATGTCAGCAGTTGATTTGGTTGCGCATTGTCCAGAACCAGAATTTACTAGCCCCATTAAAATATTCTATCTTTGGTAACTTCTACTTTCTAATTTTATTTGCACATATCTTTCTATGAACTTGGAATCCTTAATTCAGATTCTGTCGACATAGTTACAAGGCTTTTGATCAACTGGAAGGGCTAGAAGTTGCTTGGAACCAGATTAAAGTGGGTGATATATTACGGAACAATGATGATTTGGAGAGGCTGAGATCAGAAGTGCGGTTGCTTAAGACACTCAAGCACAAGAACATAATCAAGTTCTACAATTCATGGCTTGACAAGAAAAACAACAACATAAACTTCATCACAGAAGTCTTCACATCAGGAACATTGCGCCAGTCTGTGCTCTCATGCTCCCTCTTGGCTGCAGCTTTTTAATAAAGTTGAACATGTGTAATTAGTTGCTGATGTCACCTTCTTTAACACTACTGTCATCATCTAGATATATATGTCATTCTTAGGACATAAATAAAAAATTAGTCTATTACGTGTTCCCAAACACATATTTGATTCTAGCATGGCCGCGCCAATAAGGAAGCAGTATTCGCAGAAACTAAATCAACATGCCGGATATATCATATACCTAACGTCTTTCCATATGCCTAAGCTGTCACTGAATATTTTTCACACTGCCTTATCTTTTTAGGTACCGTATTAAGCACAAGAAGGTAGACATTAGAGCTTTGAAGAAATGGTCAAGGCAAATCTTGAGTGGTCTAGTGTACCTCCATGGCCATGATCCACCAATAATCCATAGAGATTTGAAATGTGATAACATATTTGTAAATGGAAACCAGGGTGAAGTAAAGATTGGAGACCTGGGATTAGCAACCATCCTAGACAATGCACGCTCAGCTCATAGCATCATTGGTAACCGATTCAGTTGCGTAAATCTATGTTTGTTCTTCTGAATTTTATAGTTGGGCCTTTCTAATGTTGTCTCTGTCTTTTCATAGGCACACCGGAATTCATGGCGCCAGAACTCTATGATGAAGAATATAATGAGCTTGTAGACATTTATGCATTTGGGATGTGTTTACTGGAGCTTGTTACATTTGAGTACCCATATTGTGAATGCTCCAATGCAGCACAGATATACAAGAAAGTTTCTGATGTTAGTCTGCCTTATGCTTTGTGTTATATTTCATTTTTATTTTCCTGATAATTTTAGTCAATAAAGTGACATAAAAAGTACTGTTGCTACATGATTATTGCTGCTCGCACTGACCTATTTATCTTGATAGCTGCAAATTCATCATCTGGGCAATGCTAACATTCTTTCTGATTTCAGTATACACATAGCATCAAATGGCATAACAATCATAATTTCCTAACTGTTACAGCTATGTTTTTCTCTTATATTTTTTAAGGTTGATTCTTTTTTTTTTCAGAAGCGTAAAAACAAAATGTTTTTAGAGTCGTCAGCGTGTTGAAATGTTATGTTCGCAGAATATCATTTGTCTTCTAAATTATTGGCGTAGTCGCACGAATTGTGTTGGATACTATAAAAATGGTAAAAAATTTAAGAACAAGTAGAGTGATCTAAAAGGTCTTATATTTCTTTCCAGAGGGAGTATCATTTAATATGGGATGTGTGGTTCTTCAGTTGTGTAGTATTTTTGATAGTCAATGTATTTGTAAGCATAGGCCTCCTATCTGTTTTTCCATCCATCGCTGTTTGCATAGGATTGTAAGCTATACTGTTGAACTGCCAATACAACTTAAGCTTTTATTCAATCTGTCAGATTAGATCCGACAAAATATTACTACTAAAAATATCTAACTTCTAAGAGTAAGAGTACGTAATAATTTGTGTTAGAGGCACACTGGCAAGATGTAGATGCAGGAGTCTTGGAATGATAATTTCTCTGCTCTACCATAACTTATAAGTGTCTGTTTCATTATTTTTGGTATGTACATATGTCCTAGCCCAGTAGGCACTTCCTGGCTGATTGTTACTGTGGAATATCTTATCAAATACGCTAGTGTCTGATTGCCTTAATCTCTTGATTCTTATATTACAGGGTGAAAGGCCTGGTTCACTGGCTAAGATTGAGGATCCTGAAGTTAAATTCTTTATAGAGAAATGCATAGCCCAAGCTTCCCAAAGGCTCTCAGCAGAAGAACTATTAGTGGATCCTTTTCTCCTAGATGTTGATGATGAAAGAATCTTCTATCCAGTACAGTCAAATACGAATGCATCAGGTAAATGACTAAACTGGAGACATATCTCAAACTACTGATGCATGATTTAGTAAAATTGCTATCTTCCCCATGTAACCTTACAATAAACATACCAGATGCTGGCGGCAGTTCGAACCCAAGTGCGAATTACAGAACAGCATCATCTGTTGGCTCCAGGGGACGAACAGGTATAAGCTCAGTGACCTCACAGTGATGCGAACATAAACTCATTGATGAGGTTTCCTCCTTTTCATATTTCAATTTTATGGTGGAATGCAGGTAGCACGGGGGGATCACATCCAAGTGATATACACAGCAATAGGGATCGACATGCCGCGAGTAGTCGAATGATCACCGTTGAGAGTCAGCGGAAGGACCTAAATACAATATTTTTGAAACTGCGGATTGCTGATTCAACAGGTACTTATGGTGGGACCGATTATAATTGTCGTTATATAGCTAGTTTGGTGCTTGCACTTCATACATATTTTCAATTGCAATGTGCAGGTCATGCCCAAAACATCCATTTTCCGTTTGATATTGAAGCTGACACTTCAATTAGCGTTGCTACGGAGATGGTTGTACAGCTGGATCTCACGGACCAAGATGTCACTGCGATTGCAGAAATGATAGATGCTGAAATACAGGCACATATCCCTGAATGGGCGTTTGATGAATCAGTTGACAACCAAGGGGATGAAGGAGCTCATTCTGAGACTGATAATTCAGAATCCGATAACGGTGAGACTTCTGAGCTTCGTAACGAGGTTGATGCAACAACCAATGGTTTTACACAGGAGCAACTTCCTTCTGGCCGGAAATACTGGTCAGACTCACCCAGAAGAGATATTGAAATCTCCCACTCGGTGGAGGACCAACAGACTGATGATAATATGCCAAATGGGATATTGAAAAACAATAATGTAGACGGTATGTGTGAGCGAATGTCATCATCAGTGCACTTGTCGAGCCCGGATGCGGTCAACAGGAACTCAGGAGGAGCTTCCGCTGGCACTAGCTCTCGTCTTTCAGACGGCGGTTATCTCACAGCAGATCTTAATGAAAAGTTGGCAGATTTGTTGGCGAATCAGAAAGAGGAGCTCAGTGCGCTGCGAAGAAAACATAAGGCTGACCTAGAGGTGATCTTGAATGGGGTGCCTGCACAACATCGCGAGGAAACCTTAACTAGGTGCCGCTTGAAGGCAGATCAGAAGAAGTTATGACTCCTTTATGTACATCTTGGCTGCGTCTTGTTTTAGACCGGCAGCACCAAGGAGTTTCTTAGAATCATTGTTGTGCAAAATTGGCCTCGCCGTTTCCTCTTCTTTTTTCAATGGAGAAGCCGCTGCAGGTGCTTGTGGATTACGTATGATACTCGCTCCCAGTGCAAGTTGTCTGGAGGTTTTTGAAGTCAACGGAAGGTTTCTGCGCTCAGCGAGTCAAACCATGCAGACACCATCATGCCAAAGAAATTGTTCATAAGAAGTGCATATTTTCTTTTCATTTCTCCCTTTTTGTATTGTCAACTTTCTTAGCTACATGACGGTGTTTGAGCTGTTGCTCACCTGCATTCATCACAAACGTAATGTTCAATTATTCCTCCCCATCATGCCTGGCTCACATGCTCTTCTAGAGCCTTAGAGCTGTACTATCTGTGTGTGTGTGTGTGTGTGTGTGTGTGTGTGTGTACATTTCATGTACCCATCTCTATGACCATGATCATGCACACACACACATACACACTGACACACATTTATCCATTTGTTAAGTGCAAGTGTGGAGCTCTCCACTGACTCGCTCGTCCCGTCAGCAGATCTGGAGTGCCCAATGATGATTGATGAGCAGTATCTCTATGTGTGCAGCAGCAACACATGCTTCCAGTAGCTTCCATCACATGCCCCAGATCTCTGTGTCCCCTTCCTGCCCCTTTTCCCGTTCCCAAATTCATCTCCTGCATCTGAATCTGTGTACTGGTGCTGCAAACCTGAGGGCTCTCCAACCCAGCTGGTTAACTAGTCAGCTGCACACAGAATTCGGATCTGTGTTACAGTGAGCAGTGACACTGTCCACCCTCCAATGTCACCCTGTCACCATGTTCAGGGGATGCATCCATGCAGCCATCATCACCAACACCAGCAGGATGATATTTCTGTTGGTCACTTTCAGAGGCAAATGTTGGTCACTTTCAGTCAGAGGAAATGCAGCACCATTTTGATCTTGAGATTGTTTTGTGGATCCAATGCATTAAGGCTAAGAAACAAACCCCCCAAGATGTCAAATGCTCCCCACCCATCACTGCCCCATTTTCACACAGCAGAAACCCCCAAACCAGCTGCATGGACGGGTGCCAGCCAGAAGATACAAACAACACAGACAACACATCAGATTTGTCCCAAAGTACACTAATATTAATTGGAACTTTGGAAGATACTGCACTAGTACATAATGGTCCATAGATGCAGCATGCATGCATGTATCCTACTCCCTCCATTCCTAAATATATTTTTTTTAGAGATTTTAATATGGACTACTCCATACGAAGTAAAATGAGTGAATCTACAGTTTAAAATACGTATGTATACATCCATATGTACTCCCTCCGTTCCGAATTATTTGTCTTAGATTTGTCTAGATATGGAGATATCTAGCACTAAAATGAGTCTAGATACATCCGTATCTAGACAAATTCAAGACAAGTAATTCGGAACGGAGGGAATAGTTCATATTGAAATCTCTAAAATGACTTATACTCCCTCCGTTCTAAATTACTCGTCGCAGAAATGGATGTATCTAAAACTAAAATACATCTAGATACATTCATACCTGCGACAAGTAATTCGAAACGGAGAGAGTATTTAGAAACGGAGGGAGTAGCAAATTTTTTTTGAGCAAAATTATTATTAGTAAGCTGTATGTGCATACATACACACACACACACCAGTGTCCAGCCCATGAATGAATTGAAATAAAATGGAAGGGATTGGTAGTCCAGCCATGGATGCCAATTATGTACTCGTTGGTCTGTCTCCAGCCAGCTGAGCTGATCCCCCGGAAGACACGCACATTAGTCCCACCTCGCCCAGCGGGGAGCTCATCACCCACCTTATCACCCGCAACCACCACGTCGTCCGTCCTCCCCTGCGCTATATATCCCTCTCCCCCTCCACCTGCGCCTCCTCTCCTCCGTCTCCTTTTCTTCCTCAGCTCCGGCGGCAGCGAGCGTAAGAGCGGCGTGCGAGCTCCGGCGGCAGTAGCAGTGTGCGTGCATGACGCGGCCGCTGCTGTAGTTTAGTTTACAGAGGTTTCTGCCGGCCATGCATGCGCAGAGGGTGAGCGGCGAGCAGGCGGGCCCGGCGATGCCGTGCGAGATCGCGGCCGACGACATGCCGGCGGCGAGGAACGGGCACTACAGGCCGGGCAAGGCGGTGACGGCGTCGGTGTACCGCGCCAAGGTGGCCGGCCACTCGCGGGTGGTGACGGTGTCGTGGTCGCGGGACCTGCTGTCGCACGCCTTCGCCGTCGCCATCTCCGGGGCCGACGGCGCGTCGGCGGAGTGCCGGGTGGACCTGCGTCCGTGGCAGTTCTGGCGGCGCGCGGGGTCCCGGCGCGTGGACCTGGGCGGGGCCACGGTGCGCGTGCTCTGGGACCTGCGCCGCGCGCGCTGGCACGGCGCCGGCGCGGGCCTCCCGGACCCGCGCGCCGGGTACTACGTCGCCGTGGAGGCCGGCGGCGAGGTGGCGCTGGTGCTCGGCGACCTCCGCAAGGCAGCGCTGCGGCGCGCGTCGCCCAGCGCCCCGCCCGCGCTCGCCGCCGTCCCCGTGGCGCGCAGGGAGCACGTGTTCGGCCGGCGGAGGTTCGCGGCCAAGGCGCGGTTCCACGACCAGGGCGCCGTCCACGACGTGGCCATCGACGTCGGCGGCGAGGACGACATGGAGATGGCCATCGCCATCGACGGCGAGGAGGCGGTGGCCGTCAAGCACCTGCAGTGGAAGTTCCGGGGCAACCAGTCCGTCACCTTCGGCCGGGCCAAGGTGGAGGTGTACTGGGACGTGCACGACTGGCTCTTCGCGGGCGCCGCCGGCGGCGCCCGCCCGGCGCTCTTCATCTTCCGCCCCATCGTGTTGTCCAGCGCGTCCGTGGGGGCCTCCACGCCGCTGCTCGCCGGCGTCGACGGCGCCGCCGGCGCCACCGGGTTCTGCCTCTACCTCTACGCCTGGAAGCTCGACTGATCGATCCACAATTCGTTCGATCCATCATAGCCATTGTCCATCCTCATCATCATCATCATAAAACAAAAAATGTGAAACCAAGATGAGTGCAACGTAGTAACAATTTTCTCCGATTTTGTAACTCTTTCTTGTTCCGGAAACGGCATAATTGAATATAATTCTTTCGAAAACCACACAAACATAGTGGTTCACTTCAATTCATTCCCCTGAAATTTGCATTGCTCAGCTCAAGTTCACTGAGTGAGCTCACAATTTTGGGTGTATACATGTGTGTAATTAGTATGTGTGACACTGTAATTAGTAGCTTGATTAGTTAGGGATTAGGGAGACACTGTGGGGTGGATGGCACATGGGGTGATGAGGGAGAGTGGGTTCCAGTGGTGTGGTGTAGCAGCAGCTGTGCATGGACTGACGCATCAGACTGACCGATCAAGAGTGAGAGAGAGAAAAATATTGCCACCGCAAAAGGTGACAGATTGGATCCACCACCCTAATCTGATCATGCTCATGGCCCCAGATGAATTTTGATTAGGTTTATTGTTTCCTTGCCAAATTCACACTATCATTGATCTGGGGTATCCTATGTGATGCCTCTCACCTCTTCCTCCCCTTGACTTCTAAAAGCAAAAGTAGTAGTTATAGTAATGTTTAATTTGTGCAAATGCGAGTACTTTGGACATGTTTTGAAAAATGTGAGCTGGACCAGCATGTGGACCGGCTTCAATATAGTTATTTGACACAAAAATTATATGTTGCCTGATTTGTATTGAATAATGTTTTTCTAACAATTGATATAACTTTTGTGTTTTATTGGTGCCTAACTGATGGTCAAATTTGAGTCTGGAAATGTGCGGGCGCCTTTCATGAGAAAGGGAACGGAGAGGTGAAAATGTTCAATTTACTGAACCAGGAGTGTTTCGCGGTGAAAACAAACAATATATGATACTTAATGCGCCGCGAGATTGTCATGAGAAATTTGCAAGGTTGTATCTTCTTATTTGTCCACACCCATCCATCTATATTATCTCTATGTGTATGGATGTGTAGGTGAGATGCTAAAAGGCTGTAAGATTCCACCATGGGAAAACAATGGAGCAAAATGGAGGATGAATAAACAATGTCGGTCCATCTTGTTCCCTTGCTAGTAGGAGTAGCTTGCATCTGCTGGATAGCTGGTGCCAATCAATAAAAAGATTAGCTTCTCCGTTCAAACAAAATATTATGTTCTGGTTGGTGCCATTTGTCTTCGAACTGTGTGTTCAACAATAGCTATGAAGGTATGCATATATAAATCGCGCGATAATCATTAATAACACGAAACAAACACAAAATAAAACGGGAGACCGAAATTCCAACCTAGACGATGCTTTGTCAAGATGGCGGTGTTTTTCCACAGAATAATACTATATATGAGAGGTGGGTGAGGACAATTATTTTACATCGACACGAATCCCGAGGCGCAAACATCCAAAACATAAATAAATTAGCATATGACAGTTTACCTGTCGCTGGCCTCCTCCTCCTCCCCCCCCCCCCCCCCCCCCATTGCCCCGGTCAAAATTGTTCCGTAGCTGGTACAATCTTGCTGATTACTCAATTAACACTTGGCGTAGAGTATTATTGTGCACAGCTCCATGACAAAAACAATCCACTCCAGTGGGATCCTGTGTTGCCTGATTTCCTTGTCTCACATCTCATGCTTATGCAATGAACGCAGGCTTCTTAGACGAAAACGTTGAACGTCCGACTTCAAATTATTAAAGCCCTAGACGGGCAAATAATACATGGATGTTGAAAAGAACTTACAACACAACACACACGATAAGCACACAAAACTGAAGAATAATATGTACAATTTAAGATGACATCACCCTCCAAGCTCGAACACCATAGAAGAAGGCGGAAACAATACCAGAGAAGTACCCAACCGCCTTGGGGATGATCCTGTTGATGCTCGCTTCAAGACACTATGAAGACACCATGCACTCCTCCCTAGCCAAAGACGGTCCCTTCCCTGATCATCTTGGTTCGACGAACGCCGCACCATTAGGCAAAGGAGGCGTTCACCCTGGAACTTGGAGAGGTGCAAGTCTCCAAGCCACCAACGTGGAACAACCACGCGCACGCCAGAGGATGCCGGCCCACACCCTAGGATGTCCCTGCTGCTGAGTCCAGGAAGGATAGTACTCCAAACGTTCCAAAATATATGAAATTCTAGAATTATCGTAAGTCCAACATTTTTTTAGTTTGACCAAGTCTATAGAAGAATATATCAACATATACGACACAATCATGTATAGCATGAAAATATATTTCGTGGTGAATCTAATAACAATAATTTGATTTTGTAGATATTAGAACATTTTTCTATAAGTTGGTCAAACTTAAAGATGTTTGACCTAAGACAAAAACCTAGTTCTCCATGTATTTTGGGATGGAGGGAGTATTTCTTACATAGGATCTTGGAGAGGTAGGGGTTAGGGATGTGGGAGGAGCGCAACTCCCACAAGCGTCACCATTGTCGTGGTCGACCAAAAATCTATTTTGGCCTAGATCTCACACCACCAAGGCCCGCATTCGGCAGATCTAGCGACCAAATATAACAAGTGGTTAGATCTCGTGGGGGTGGGCCGGAGGAGGAGAAAGTGCACACACCTTAAGATCCGATAAGGCAGCCCATAGACCACCCACCTCTCCCCCAAGGCATTGCCCCCCGCATGGCGAAGGACGTCGGCCCACACCTACGGGTGCCTCTGCCGTTCATACGACATTGCTTCTCCACCCACCTAAGGTTGCCGCCTCGGCGCCCAAAGACCCTCCGTCCGAGCAGCTGAGAAGCCGAAGCCTCGCTGCCGCCCTGACCGGCGGCTCCATGGGCTTTTCGATGGCTGCCTCTGTCTTCGAAAGGGGAATGGGAGCTGAGAGGGAGTGGTGGCGCGGCGGAACCCATGTCACCCTCGAGAGGATGACGTGAGGGCCGAAGTGTCTATGTTGATCACTGGCACTGTAGTGAATGTGTCGCACTCGGGAGGACGGCGTGAGTCCTGAAGTGTTTGTGTTGATCACTGTAGCAAATCAAACACTTCGATGAAATAGATCAAGTGTCCATCTTCAAGACACCGCCGCAGTCTCGTCTTCTTAGCGATGCAGACACCAAAAGAGAACACACGACCACTTTGTCCAAAAATGCTCCAAGGGAAAAAGGGTCAGAAGGTAGCACTAATCAGTTAAGCACCACACAGTCACAACCCAGACATGCGGGCACATGCTTGCACTACACTGGTCCATAGACACTAGATGCAGTTAAATTAACTTGATGTGTGGACTAACCGGCCTAAAGCTAAGTAGCTAGCTTAGGCCGAAGGAGTGTGAATGAATGAACGAATGAGCTGCTAGCTTAGTTTGTGGCTATAGATGCGCATGTCTTGTGCCCGGGATCAGCGGACAGGTCCAGGGGTCTACTCTACAACTGCACGATTGCAACAACCATACTTTTCTTGCATGGCCATGTGCAGCCACCCTGTTTTGCCGCCACAAATCACAAGGATGCATATGTAGCCTTGTCCTCATCCTCTCATACTAGTGAGTACTAGTACGACTGTTGACATGTATGTGTGTATATTTCGTAGGCGGCATTGACATGTGTGGCTGCTAGCTCCTAGTAGCTCACACGCCACTCTCGTCTTCACGCAACCATCCATCTATCTATCGTAACGTATGCATGCATGCAACTTCCCGCAGACATATATGGAGTAGTTTAATGCACTTTATAGTAGTAGTACATATTTGTAGCATACCATTGCATGCTCATATATGTATGTGATGAAGATGCCCATGATTATTATATATGCGTGTATGTATGTTTGTATGTCAAGGGAAATGGAGATAAATGATAAAATAAATATGTATGTGAAGGTGCCCATGATTTTTGTATATACGAATACATGCATTTATGTTTCTAGGTCAAGGGAAATGGAGATAAATGATAAAATAAACATGATGTGATGTGTGAGATTATAAGGGAGAAGTACCCAAAGGAGCACGTAGCTAGCTGTTGTCCACCAAAGAAAGAAAATGGGGAAGCATGCATGGGGTCGTGCTTTTCTTAGTTTGGACCATTTGTCACTAACACGTCGTCCCCTTGCCTTTTTTTTTTTGCATTTCGGGCTCTTCCTTCTTTTGAGCACAAAGCCAGAAAGTGTTGGGTTTCTTTGTGCGTGGTGATCTGTTTTTGTTGCACAAAGAGATCTGATTTGGTCCAAACTCCAAAGCAGGCAATCACTGTAGCTATTGCTCATTCGGTGAAGTGAGCTCCTAACTGGCAGTGCAAGCCTTGGAAGACATTGATACTGATTACTTCTCCATTGCTTTCTTTTGAGAGAGAGATATGTGGTGCATACGCTCAACCTCAAAAAGCAAAAAAAAAAGATAGTTGAAACAATCAGTTTTTTTTAGGGGTGTAACGACTCTTTATTCAAACAAGTTCAGAGGAACCGTTACAATGTCGTGAGGTGAAGAAACCAAACATGTCCACATGTGTTTGAGGACAAAGAAAACTTAGCGAAGGAATCGGCTTCAAAGTTCCTAGTTCTATTTTTCTCTACTACTATTAAATAAGCAAACATTACTTTTTCTAAACATGCCCCGTCAAGCATACACGCAATAACACAGAGCAATTAGAGCCTCACGATCAGACCCATTTATTTAGATCTAACCGTCAACATACCTACTAATTCTCGCCTAAGTGCATTTAGCAATTTGAAAGGGCGAACGAAAACTCTGCCATCCCCCGTCCGCTGATCCACTAATCGATCCGCTCCGCTAATCCCTCCATCGCTTCTTCCCCTTCCGCTCCGCTAATCCCTCCATCACTTTCTCCCCTACCAAAAATCGCTGCCGCTGGCGTCCCCATGGAGGCAGGCACAGAGCCTGTACACGCGTCATCGCCGTCACTCCTCCGGCCGTCCAGGCCCACGCCATGCCTTCTCCCCACGCGGCATCGCCTCCACCAGCCCTCCACGCCCCACTTCCCCTGCCGGAGGTCCCCCCATCTTCTCACTTCCTCAGTCGAGATGCCGCCGCCCAACCACCGCATCTCACCCGCGGGCCTCTTCGGCGCGCCTCACCCGCCGCCCTCCCAGTGCTCCCTCACATCACTCCCTTCTCGGTGCCCACCAGCCGTCCTCCTGGCGCTCACCACTCCACCCCACGAAGACAAAGTCGAGACGGCAACAGGCGCCCGCATCGCCGGCTCGCCGCACTCCGCTGGCCAACAACCGCCGCGGGCGTTCTCTGATCCCCTCGCGCAGCAACAGCAACGGGCGCCCCAGTCCCCTCCATGCGTCCGTGCACTCCGCCTGGGAGTTGCTCTGTTGCCAGGTACGATGGTCCATGCCAGCGGCCGTGACACATGATGCTCTGTGGTTAGGAACGACTTACTTTGCATGAACTGCTTAGCTCGTGAGTTATGCATCAGCCGCTTAGAGCAAGTCAATGTGCATATTAATTCATCTCAAGCTATTGCGGATCGTTCTTCAGTAAAACAAATCTGTACTATATCTCACTTCAATTTCATTGGTGTGGCACAACTATTCATTTTAGGAGATTCAAGACTTCTATTTCATAAGATATTCAATGGATATTTTGTGAAACTATTTCTACCTTGGTTATTCTCCAGAAGAAACAAACTCATGTGAGTGATATTCAGTAGCCTTATAGTAGATATTTGTGAGTGAGTTGGCTTGCATCGCTAATGTTAATTGTGGCTTTCGCAGGTTCAGGAAGAGCTATTTTGTGCACATGAGTTGCTATTGGCAGTGGACAGATTGTCTATCCAGAGAGCTTAGAGAAAAAAGTGAGTCGTTCAATTTTATGTGATGGGAATGTTCACAAGGCATCTTAAATTTTGGAGAGAAATAAACCCATAAAGAATTCACAAGTGTGCTTGTTCACAGATTTCTTGCGGTGATTAGTAGTAGATGTTCTGCAAAACAATTATATAGGTTAACTTGTCTATATATTGCTTCACATTTGTGTGTTTTAAGGTGAATTCAATACAGATCATGGTAGCTAGAGCAGGTGAATGTTCATGAACAGCATTGCTGCTAGCCACAAGCATCAAGTAATCGTATCAAGATTGCTTTGGTGTTGTGGTCCCATAAACATCAAACGTTTGTATGCTGATTGGTAACAGGCCGATTTAGACTGGATAATCTACTGGTTTTGGGACTGACTTGAAAAAGTAAAAATTTATGGGTAATCAAGGTAAATGCTCACCCAAAGGGCAAAAAATTGGTTGTCGTTTTTCTAGCAACCGGACAAAAGGTCCATTTTCAAAGCATTGTTTGAACTTCTCTGAATTCACAGTGGTAAGTTCCGTTCTCATTTCTCTAGCTGTAGAATTACTTAAGGTGGATTGAGAGTTGTTCCTTTCTATTTTGCATGAATTTATATCTGTTGGTTCATTGATTATCTATGAACTGAAATGATTCCCTCTTGTTGATTGGAGGATGGCGCACAGAATGTAACCTCCCAAGTAGACTATCTCCAGCAGAGGAAAACTTCCACCGAATCGACACGAAGCTCCATATCCATGTTGGCGCTCCGGCGGTGGCGACAACTGCGCCAGCGCCAACACGCCATCCCTCAGCCCGCTTTGCTTGATGCCGGACTCGCCGTCCGCGTCGGAGAGGCAGCTGCAGGTCAGGATGCTCCGGGAGATCACCGCGCTTGGGCAAAATGAGCATCACATCCTGGTCCAGCAAGGAGGATCATATGTGTACCAAAACCGGAGAAGAGCGCCGGCAAAGAAGACGAGGTGAAGGAGGAGTTCGAAGCTCGAGCTGCGGCATGGGCAGGGTCCAAGAAGTGTAAACTTGCATCAAGGCACGAACAAAATCTCCACATATTTTTGTAACGCCCGGGTAATCAAGCTACAGTAAAACTCTCCTAATAATGCCATGTCATCTGCGATTACTGTTACTAATCTCGGGATAATTCGAAACCGCGTCAAATTCAAACTTAAAATTAAAGTCGACAATAAAAGTTTTCAAAATTGAAACAAAAATGTTCGGTGGACGCCAAATATTACAAAGATAATTATGGTGCAGAAAATACATTTTTAGTAAAAGACTAAATACTTTAAAATGAAATAAAACAGAAAAGAAAAAAATAAAAAAAAGAAAGAAAGAAAGAGAAAGGAAAACCCCCCAAACCCCCCTGGGCCATCTGGCCCAGCTAACCCACCTGGCCCATCCGGCCGAACCGGCCCGCCTCCCCCTGCCGCCTCCCTTCCCTGTTCCCCCGACCCGGGTCGGAACAGGGGCGCGTCCCCGCCGCACCCTCTCGTCGGCGACGACGAGGGGATAAGGTCGCCACGCCGCGCCCCCTCGGTCTCTCCTCCCACTCACCCCCACGCTCGCCTCGGTTCTTGCGCCTCCCACTCCCCTCCAGAGCCACCGCGACCTCCAAGCCCTTCCGACGCGTCCGCTCGCTCCGCCTCCCTCGACTACGCCTCCACGTCAAGACGCAGGACGTCGAGCACCATCGAACGCTGTCCCAACCTCGTCTTCTTCCTCGGATCCCCGACGCATCTCCGACGAGCGCCGTCGACTCTCCGGCTACTAAACTCCCAAGGGCCATCTTGCGTGCCGCACGGTGAGCTCCCCATCTCCCGCCCATCTCCGTTAGCTCCCTCGCACGCCCTAGCTAGCTGCCGCCGAAGCACCCAAGCGCTCCGCAGCGGACCCCGTCACCGACGAGTCTCCGGTGACCAAATGGTCAGGAGCTCGTGTCGGTTACGCTCCTCATGCCCCGTAGATCCTCCCCAACCTCTCCATTTCTTCGCTAGCTCGCCCCAGCTCCACTCTCCTCGAGCTCCCAACTACGCCGGCGCCTGCGTCGCCGGCGCCCTTCCGGTGACCAAATGGTCACGGGGCCGAGCCCTTTGTGCTCAGCGCGTCGCGCAGCTCCACCCTAGCCTTCCCGCTCGCCCCGAAGCGCGCTGCGTCGCTGTCTTCGTCCGCGCCCGAACAGCAGCCCGCCGCGCTCGTCGCCGGCGACCATTCCGGCCACCCCCGCCGTCGTGCTCCCCTCCATCAAACGCGGCGTGAAGAGGCCATTCCAGAGAGCCTGGCCGCGCCCGATTTGGTGCCCCGTAGCGCGATTCCGGCCAACTCCGGCGAGGGGCCGCCTTTGTTGGGTCGCCGGAGTCGCTTCGGCACCGTCCGCCGACGTGGCTAGGCGGGGCCCACCCCTGGGTCGCTGCCTATGGGCCTGGGGGCCCCAATGGCCATGTTGACCAAGTCAACTTCGCTGACGTGGCAGCTACTGCCACTGACATGCGGGCCCCACGCCATGAAACAAATAAAAACAAATATATAAACTACTAATTAATTAAGTTAATTAACTAAAACCTAATTAGACACTTACTGCTGGGGCCACCCACTAATTAACCCATTTTAGTTAGTTTTAAAACCCCGTTAAGGCCCTTGACAATGACATGTGGGTCCCACTGGACCCACATGTCTGGTTTGACTGGTCAACCGACCAGTTGACCTGCTGACATCACTTTGATGTCATGCCTACGTCATCACACACTGTTTTGGATAATGTTGGAATTAAATATATAATTAAAATCAGAAAATGATTTAAATCTTTAGAAAATCATATCTTTTAATCGGTTACTCGGATGAAAATACTTTGTACATGAAAGTTGCTCAGAACGACGAGATGATTCCGGATACGCAACCCGTTCGTCTGCTAGACCTCCCTAACCTATCGAACTCATAACTTTCCCCCTCCGGCTCCTCTGCCCGAAAACGCGAAACACCGGGGATACTTTCCCGGATGTTTCCCCCCTTCACCGGTATCACCTCATACCGCGTTAGGGCACCCCTAGCATCGTTACTTGCCTTATCATGCATCATTATGCATCTGTTTGCATTGTATTCATTGTTTCTTCCCCCTCTTCTTCCGCTAGACACCGAGACCGACGCCGCTGCTACCCAGTACGACTACGGAGTTGACGACCCTTCTCTCTTGCCAGAGCAACCAGGCAAGCCCCCCCTTTGATCACCAGATATCGCCTACTCTTCTCTCTACTGCTTGCATTAGAGTAGTGTAACATGTTACTGCTTTCCGTTAATCCTATTCTGATGCATAGCCCGTCCTTGCCACTACTGTTGATACCTTTACCTGCAATCCTAATGCTTAGTATAGGATGCTAGTTTATCATCAGTGGCCATACATTCTTGTCCGTCTGCCATGCTATATTATCGGGCCGTGATCACTCGGGAGGTGATCACGGGTATATACTATATACTTTATACAGGATACATGTGATGACCAAAGTCGGGTTGGCTCGAGGAGTACCCGCAGTTGATTCACGAATTGGGGGCTGGAAGGACATACTTTCCCGACGGCCCTCTGTGTGGATCTTTGTGGCGAAGCGACATGGCAGGTTGAGACCACCTAGGAGAGAGGTGGGCCTGGCCCTGGTCGGCGTCCGCGGTTATTTCAAGATAACACGTTTAACAAGATCTTGGTATTTGATCTGAGTCTGGCCACTGGCCTATATGCACTAACCATCTACGCGGGGACAGTTATGGGCACTCGATGTCGTGGTATCAGCCAAAGCCTTCGTGACGTCACTGAGTGGCGCGCGCCGGATTGGACCGTAAGCCTGCTCTTGTATTAAGGGGGCTAGTTCTGCTTTCGGCCGCGTACGCAACGTGCAGGTGTGCAATGGGCGATGGGGCCAGACCCCTGCGCCATAGGATTTAGACCGGCGTGCTGACCTCTCTGTTGTGCCTAGGTAGGGCTGCGACGTGTTGATCTTCCGAGGCCGGGCATGACCCAGGAAAGTGTGTCCGGCCAAATGAGATTGAGCGTGTTGGGTTATGTGGTGCACCCCTGCAGGGAAGTTAATCTATTCGAATAGCCGTGATCTTCGGTAACAGGACGACTTGGAGTTGTACCTTAACCTTATGACAACTAGAACCGGATACTTAATAAAACACACCCTTTCAAGTGCCAGATACAACCGGTGATCGCTCTCTCACAGGGCGACGAGGGGAGGATCATCGGTTAGGTTTATGCTATGCGATGCTACTTGGAGGACTTCAGTCTACTCTTTTCTACATGTTGCAAGATGGAGGTTACCAGAAGCGTAGTCTTCGAAAGGACTAGCTATCCCCCTCTTATTCCAGCTTTCTGCAGTTCAGTCCACATATAATAGCCTTATTCCAGTTGATACCAATGCATACATATGTAGTGTAGCTCCTTGCTTGCGAGTACTTTGGATGAGTACTCACGGTTGCTTTCTCCTTCTTTTTCCTCTATCCCTTCTACCTGGTTGTCGCAACCAGATGTTGGAGCCCAGGAGCCAGACGCCACCGTCGACGACGACTCCTACTACACCGGAGGTGCCTACTACTACGTGCTGCCCGCTGATGACGACCAGGAGTAGTTAGGAGGATCCCAGGCAGGAGGCCTGCGCCTCTTTCGATCTGTATCCCAGTTTGTGCTAGCCATCTTATGGCAACTTGTTTAACTCATGTCTGTACTCAGATATTGTTGCTTCTGCTGACTCGTCTATGATCTAGCTCTTGTGTTCGAGCCCTCGAGGCCCCTGGCTTGTAATATGATGCTTGTATGACTTATTTTATTTGTAGAGTTGTGTTGTGATATCTTCCCGTGAGTCCCTGATCTTGATCGTACACGTTTACGTGTATGATTAGTGTACGGTCAATTCGGGGGCGTCACAAGTTGGTATCAGAGCCGACTGCCTGTAGGAATCCCCCTTCCACGCTGCTTGGCCGAAGTCGAGTCTAGACATTACAATTTTTTTTACTAACATGGTAGTGTGCCTTACGGGCCCACGTCGCCATCTGGGTGGTATTAGGATCTTTTACTCCTCGATCCTTAATCTAGGACTCTGAACTCTCTCCTACTCGGGTTAAACGATTTTACTAACTCTAACACTAGGATCCCGTGACCATGTTCACCTCAAAGTTGGATAAGCCCTAGTTATTCTTTAGAGTAGTATTTGAACATTATCCACATTGTCATTTGACTCCTATGAAAACATCTTTGTTTTCAGATGGGACCCACGAGGCAGGTCGTGCGCCACACAACGGCCATTAGTGCCTCAGGATTACCTGCTGTGTTGGTTGAGATGATGACCTATCTGGGTTATCGCTGGCACCCTGAGTACACCGTCTATGAGGAGTATCAGGACTTCAACCAGGAGCAGTACCGTGCCATCGTCCACCTCTACTCTCGGGAGTATGACTCCACTACCGTGCTGCACACTGCTCATGGTGTTGGAGTGACTATCGATATGGCGGTCCACGATGCTGCTTATGCTGCTCTGACATGTCTTCGTGGAGAGTATCAGGAGTTGGACACCTCCCCCTTCAGGCACATTGCTATCGCATCCGATGTTGGTGCGGAGGGTTACTACACTGCTGCCTACTCCACTGTCACCTGAGAGCCCTTCTACCATCAGAACCTGGTTCTGCATGCTGATGTGCTGGATAGAGCTAACCGAGCTCTTCGCCACAAGCTGTACACCACCCGTCAGCACCTATATCGTGCTCTGATGCTGTTGCACCCCTCTGTCCGCTCTGGTGATCTGTCGCGTTCTGCGATCTACCCTGCCCGGACCGTGATGCCCCAGGGCGTCGGCTGGCCAGATGTGGGAGGCTACTCTCCTGCATTGGGTCCTCTCCTGCCACCTGCGCATCGGGTTCCACACCAGAGTATCCGCGGACCCCAGGCTACTCGCGTGAAGGTCTTCCCTTCGCGTCACTACCAGCTGTCGGGCTACACCTACCTCTGCAGTACCGCATGGGACTGATGTAGACTTGCTTATTAGTGTTAGATGCATTCGCCGCGAGCCTGTGTGCCGCCTATGATGTCGTAGCCTATGTACCGAACTCTGTGTAACGAACTCTATGCATGATCTCTTTTGTAAGATATGCCGACTACTATGTAGTATCTATCATGCTGCTTTCGTTGTGCATGTTTCATCATGAATGATTCTTGTTTTTGCAAATTTCTCAATGCTGAACTACCCCTGTTAAATATTAGCAGGATGGTTAGACCAGGTGGTCGTGGTCGTGGTGGCAACGCCCCACCACCGCCTGAGTACATGGCTGGGATGATGCAACAGTTTGAGCTGAATCGTCAGTTCATGGAGAATATTATGGCTCAGTTTCCTCGCCCCAATATGAACCAGCAGCCAACCCAAGTGACTCTGCAGGATTTCATGCGCCTCAACCCAACCGTGTACCGCAGCTTGACTCAGCCTCTGGATGCTGATGACTGGCTCCGTGACATCACCTATGAGATGGAGTCTGCTGATGTAGCCCCTGCCAGCTATGTCACCTTTGCTTCCTTCTTTCTGAAAGGACCCGTAGCTCAATGGTGGGACAGCCACAGGCGTACTCTGCCAGCTGGAACAATCATCACCTGGCCAGACTTCCAAGCTGCCTTCCGTGCTCGCTTCATTCCTCAGGGAGTCATGGACCGTAAGAAGCGCGAGTTTCGCAACCTCACCCAAGGCAACAAGACTGTTGAAGCTTATCAACGGGAGTTTCTTGACTTGTCCCGCTATGCTGAAGAAGACATTGCAACTGATGCACGCAGACAGGAGAAGTTCCGTGATGGCCTTCAAGCTGACATCAAGCTTGCACTTCTAGTGCATGACTTTGCTGATTTCGCCACTCTGGTGAACAAAGCCATCAATGTCGAAACTGGTCTGCAGGAATACCAGAGCTCTCACAGGCGCAACCGTGACACGGGCTCATCTTCGGGCCCGTCTTCGCAGAAGCGCAAGATATGGATTCCCAACAGCATGTACCAGCCGAATGCACCTGCCCCAAGGCAGACCTATGCTGCACCTCGTTTGCCTGCTCCTCCAACTAGGCAGCCAATACTTCCAGCTCCACCACCACAAGCTCCTGTTCCCACTCCCAATAATGGTCTCTGCTACAAGTGTGGTCAGCCAGGTCACCGTGCTAGGGATTGCAATCAGAACCAGAATCAACTGGCCCTCCCCACAGCTGGCCGTGGAAGCAACCAACCTCGCAACAACAATGCCAAGTCTTATGGTCATGTTCATGCCAACCACGTTGATCTCAATGAAGTTCTAGACCAGCCTGCTACCGTGATGGGTACACTCCTCGTAAACTCAGTACCTGCATCTGTTTTATTCGATTCAGGAGCATCGCATTCATTCATGTCAGAAGATTTTGCATACAAGCATGACGTTAAATGTGAGGAGATGGACACTTCGGTATTGGTAAAAACCCCCGTGGGACAATGTCAAACCTCACTGGTTGGCATCGATGTCCCCGTGGAAATCGAAGGGCTGGAATTCTATGCGTCTCCCATTATCCTGAAGTCGTCTAACATCGACCTCATTCTGGCACTACTAGAAAAAGGGCTATAGATGGGATTGACAGTAATGGCGCACCTGACAAGGGGTGCGCCATTAGAGTTGAAACTACTAATGGCGCACCTGGCACAGGGTGCACCATTAGTATTAATTTTTTTTTGGAACTAGTGCGCCTGTCCAAACATACTAATGGCGCATCCAGACAAAGTGCGCCATTACTAGTTGTAACTAGTAATGGCGCACCTGTCGGAAAGTGCGCCACTAATGTTGTTTTTTTATTATATTTTTTTCCTTTTTTTGCAAAACTACTAATGGCGCACTATCGCACCGTGCGCCATTACTAGTTCAAACTAGTAATGGCGCACTAGGGGACAGTGCGCCATTAGTAATTTTTTTTTGCAAAACTAATAATGACGCACCACCAGAAGGTGCGCCATTAGTAACCTAGATTACTAATGGCGCATTTTGAGTTGGTGCGCCATTAGTAAGTGGGCAGCAACAAGATATTTTGGGGAGCCTCTCCTACCCACACTCACTTTCTCCCCACTTCATTCTCTCCACCTTCTCCTTGTCTCGGGTGCCTCCTCTTTTTCACCTCATTTCCACCATAGATTCATTCAATTTAAGTGGTTAAATTACCTTGTTTTGATAGGTAAGTAATGGGGGAAGCTATATTTATGTATTTCTCCCTACAACAATGTGCACATATGCACTTTTTATGGCCTAGCTAGATCTATGTATGTTCGTGGTGTTGCATATGTTTGTGGTGTTGCATATGTGTTTGTGTTTGGAGGTGTACCGGTATTTGAAATGCGATAGTTGCCAATATTTTGCCGGAATGTTGATTCATTTCCGTTTCGGCGAGAATTTTGGCATTAAGCATTCTTTTTGGTCCTATTTTTAGGGGAAGTCATGCCAAATGTTTTCTTGGTTCTAAAATATCGTTTTGCTCTACCCCGCAGGCGACCATGGTCCGCATGATGACCGAAGGCATCGTGAATAGGTTTTCGAGGTCTGCGAAGGCCGAGATGCTTCAAAAGAACGAGACGGAGATAAGATGTCCGTGTCGAAGATGCAAGCTGAAGAGCCTTATTGCGGACCCGGAATCCGGGCAGGTGCGGGACCACCTGCTCTTGCGTGGTTTCATGGATGGCTATCGGTGGCAAGGTGATGAAGATGACTACGAAGTCGTTCATGGGGGCCGGGCAAGAAATTAGGAAGGGCAGCAAGACAACCACCGCGGCTCGGGCGGGCGAGAAGACGAAGAATCCCCAGGAGATGATCACGACGGTGATGCTGTACACAGTCATCATGTAGAAGATGCAGGACATGATGATGAGGAAGATGCCGGAGCAGACGACGCTGGACCATCGATGGGCTGGGTGCAGGACCCTCATATTCAAGAGCTGCTTCTCAAGCAGACGGATAACGCAAGAGCTGCCGCCCAAGAGAAAGCCAAGATGGATCAACTTGAGTTAGACGCGGTCACTCCATTGTATGAAGGATGCAGGCCCGAGGATACCCGCCTAAAAGTAACGCTCATGGCTCTGGAGATGAAGGTAAAACACAAAATGACCGACGCATGCTTCGACGAGAACATGTCATTCTGGCACGAACGTCTTCCCAAGGGGAACAAGTGCCCGACCAGTTTGGAGGAGGCGAAGAAAATCGTGTGTCCTCTGGATTTACCGCACGTGAAATACCATGTGTGCATGAACAATTGCATCATTTATCGGGACGAGCACGCGGAGTCTACCATATGTCCGGTGTGCGGCGTCACTCGATACAAGAAGAGGAAGAAAGCTCCTCGAAAAGTGGTGTGGTACTTTCCGATCACTCCTCGTCTGCAGCGGTATTTTGCGGACCCTAAGGTAGCAAAGCTCCTGCGTTGGCACGCGGATAGGGAGGAGAAGAAGCGAGAAGATGACGCAAATGATCCTGAGATAGATAAAAAAGACAAGATGCTGAGTCACCCTAAGGATGCGAGCCAGTGGCAAGCGTTGAACTTCGAAGACGCAGAATTTGGGAACGATCCAAGGAACATCGTGCTGGGCGCGAGCACCGATGGAGTCAATCCGTTTGGCAGCCAGAGAAGCACACATAGCACCTGGCCTGTGTTTGTGTGGATGTACAACCTTCCCCCTGGTTGTGCATGAAGAGGAAGTACATTCACATGAGTATGCTAATTGAAGGACCGAAACAACCAGGGAACGACATCAATCTATATCTGGGGCTGCTAAAAGAGGAGCTTGACACGCTGTGGAAAACTCCAGCCAATACATGGGACGCCGCAGAGAAAGAATATTTCCCTATGAGAGCCGCGCTGCTCACGACGGTGCACGACTATCTCGGTTACGGATATGTCGCGGGGCAGGTGGTCCACGGATTTTCTAGATGCGCCAGGTGCATGGATGACACAACGTATCGCCAGCTAGATAGAGATCCCGAGTCTTCGAAAACCGTGTTCATGGGACATCGAAGGTGGCTTCGCGACGATGACCCGTGGAGAAAACGCAAGGATCTGTTCGATGGTGAAACCGAACCCCGAGGACGCCCGCGTACGAGGAGCGGCGAGAAAATAGACGAGCTGTTGAAAAATTGGAAAGATTGCCCACTACCGGGAAAGAAGCAAAAGGCGTCAGAGCCGGGAAAAAAGCGAAATGCGCCAGAGCCGCTGCTGAAGGTATGGAAAACGAGGTCTGTTTTCTGGGACTTGCCGTACTGGAAGATCCACCGTGTGCCTCACAGCCTTGATGTCATGCATATCACAAAGAACGTGTGCGAGAGTCTGCTTGGTACCCTGCTCAACATGCCAGAGAGGACCAAAGATGGGCCGAAAGCAAGGGCAGACTTGAAATCAATGGGCATCAGGCAGGAGCTTCACACTATATATGATGATCATGATGATGAGGCGAAGCAGGACACGGAAAGTCGTCGCAAAGGCAAGAAGGCCAAGAAGACTGGAAATGACTACCCTCCCGCGTGCTTCACTCTAAGTCAGGAGGAGATCGAGCAGTTTTTCACCTGCCTCATAGGAGTAAAACTTCCTTACGGTTACGCGGGGAAGATAAGCAGATACCTAGACCCAGCGAAGCAGAAATTCAGCGGGATGAAGTCCCACGACTGTCACGTGCTGATGACGCAGATACTTCCAGTTGCAATCCGTGGGATCATGGACACGCACGTCCGTGAAACCCTATTTGGCCTATGCAATTTTTTCGACGTCATCTCTCGGAAGTCTGTTGGCGTGAGGCAACTCAGAAGGCTACAGGAAGAGATCGTGGTGATACTATGCGAGCTTGAGATGTACTTCCCGCCCGCATTCTTCGACGTTATGGTGCATCTGCTGGTCCATATCGTGGACGATATCATCCAACTCGGGCCGACGTTCCTGCACAGCATGATGCCGTTCGAAAGGATGAATGGTGTCATCAAAGGATACGTTCGCAACATGTCACGTCCAGAGGGAAGCATAGCCAGGGGCTTTCTGACCGAAGAGTGCATCTCCTACTGCACGAATTATCTAGGCATCGAGAACCCCGTTGGTCTGCCCATGAACAGGCACCTTGGCAGGCTCGCTGGATGGGGTCACCGTGAGGGTCGTCGCAAAATGCATGTCGACTTCGAGGGTCGACTCGCCGACTTTGAAAGAGCAAACCTAGTCGCGCTACAACACATAGACGTGGTCGATCCTTGGGTGGTACAGCACAAAACCTTTATTAAGAAGACGTACAATGACCGAGGCCAACAGAGGACGGATGGAGATATACTCAAAGAGCACAACTCATGTTTCACGCGTTGGTTCAAGCAGAAGCTTCTGTCGTACCCTTTACATGAGGATTCTTCCGCGGAAGAACAACTCATATTCGCCTTGTCACAGGGCGCCGAGCACAACCTGATGACCTATGAGGCGTACGATATCAACGGCTACACATTCTACACCGAGGCCAAGGACATGAAGAGCGATGGTTATCAGAACTCCGGGGTAACGATGGAATCCTACACCGGTAATGACAAGGACAGATACTACGAAAGGATCGAGGAGATCTGGGAGCTGAGCTACGCTGGAGAGAAGGTCCCGATGTTCCGTGTCAGATGGGCCAAGAGCGTCCTAAAAGAAGACCGGTATTTCACCACCATGGTTATACCCGAAGCCAAATCCAAGACCACGGGCGCAAACGTCACCGCGAAAAATGAGCCATGGGTACTGGCTTCCCAAGTGGACCAATGCTTCTTCATTACCGACCCATCAAAGCCCAGTCGTGTTGTCGTGAGGAGAGGCAAAAGGAAGATCATCGGAATGGATGGAGTAGCCAATGAGCAAGACTTCGACAAGTACGGCGACCCGAGGATCGAACATGACGACGATGATGAAGTAGCAGCATACACCACAAGAAGAAGCAGGACCACCCTACCTAAAGGAAGTCCGTTCCACAGAAGAACTCCATTTGCAAAAAAGAAGGGCAAGAAGATTGTGAACAGATAGCTAGCTAAGATCGATTGTATTTAAATCGGAGCCTTCATTTCTCGATTGTATTTCATGGGCACTTTTTGAACTATCATGAATATTTTTAAATCTCATGGACACTCGATCTCGACCCCCCTCCATCTCGATCGCTATCCCACCTCGCCAGATCCGGTCCTCCTCGCTGCCAGCACCCCCGGTCCACCGGCAGCCGCCGCCGGCCCCCCGCACCCTCGATTCCCCTACTCAACCGCCGCCGCCGACCCCCCGCACCCCGCGCACCCTCCCCCGCTCCACCGGCATTACTGTTTGATGATATTATTTAAAAAATTATTACTGTATTATAAAAAAATATTACTGTTATGATTTAAACAAGTTTGAACATATTTAAACACAAATATGTATCAAACAACATTTTAATGCATAAAAAAATTGTGGAGCCTGGGAATCAAACCCAGGACCTCCTGGTGTGAGAACTGGCTGCTGACCAGTCAAGCTAGTAGAGGCAACTTGGTGTCTATCAGGTCAGGTGGAAGATAACCTGTTGGCTCGAGCAGAAATAAAAAAAATACTAATGGCGCACCACGGTGAGGTGCGCCATTAGTATGGATGTACTTATGGCGCACCGAGGGGTGGTGCGCCATTAGTATTGTGCCCGGCCCCATCCATATTCCCTCCCCGGCAGGCCCCTCCCTATCCCCTCTCTCTCCCTCGCCCTCGCCCTCGATCCCCTTTCCCTCTCCTCTCCCGACGCCACTGCCCCGCCGCCTTGACGCTGCCCCGCCGCCCCGACGCCGCCTCGACGCCGCCCCGACGCCGCCCCGACGCCGCCTCGACCCCGCCCCGACGCCCCGACGCCGCCCCGACGCCGCTGCCCCGACGCCGCCTCCCTCCTCCGCTCCTTCTCCTCCCAGGTAACCCCCGCTTCCCCGCCCCTCTCTCACGCGCCGTTCCTCTGCCTTGCCGCGCCGTTTCTCTGATCGGTGTTGTTGGGTGTAATGAGCAGGGGAGGCCCTGACACCCTCGCTGCCCCTGACCCCCTGCCGCCCCGCCGCGCCGGTCCACCACCCCCCACCCCGCCCGAGCCGCCGCCATCCCGACGCCCTAGCCGCCCCGACACCCCGCTGCCCCGGTGCCCCGGTGAGCTTCCCCCTGTTTTTTCTTTTAGTTTGTGATTGGGCTGCCTAGAATGTTTAGGATGTTAGTTTACTCATAGATTTTGTCTCTGTGGTAATCTGTCAAGTCAATTAAGCCCAATGCTGATGAGTTTCTGATTTAGTTTCTTTGGCATCTTCATGCTGCAATTTTGCTTCTTTAGTTGTTCTCATCAATTTGCACAAGTTTGGCGTGAGTTTTCTAGCATCTTAGTAAAACTGCTTGTAGTGTTAAGATTTCTTGGGGGCAGCTTTCAGCCGGACTTGCAAAGACTTCTTAGCACCCCCTTCGATGACGGGTGAGATGGCAGCACCCATGGAGTTCATTTGGTTCAGTTTCTATAGTGCAGTTAAGAGTATTAGTGCCTACCGTTATTGAGTAAAAAAAGGAAAAGACAAGCAATGTGGAAGAATCAGATTACGTGTGGTAGAGAGAAGTTCCTTCATTTTTTTCTAAGTGCACTGCAGTAATTTGGAGCAGTTGTTCTATGGCTTTTTTAGCACAAAAAGTCCGATTATATAAGCAAAAACAATTGTTAGCTTTTAGATGTTGTGGTGGTTCACTTGGGGGTATGTGTAGCAGTTAGCAAAAATAGAGGACTAAAGTGCTCTGTTTTGGCAAACCAGTACATGCATGCCTTTTTTCTTCTTCATTTTTTAGTAAAGTGCTCTGTTCTGGGTCATGCACTTTGTGCCATGGCCACATTGGTTTTCTGTTTGGCCTCAATTTGGCCTGACAAATGATGGTCTACTAGCTGGTCTACTAGCTGGCAAGATGCTTGGTATATATATGTTGTGTTCAGTTTTGGCAGGAGTTCAGAACAACCTATGAAGCTGTATTTCTGTAATGTGGTGATGATCTTATCTGCAAGAATGAAAATGATGAGCTATGTTTCTAAAATGTGGTGATGATCTTATCTTAGCTGTATTTCTGAACTGGTAGCTAAGTCTATTACTTGTGATGATGCTGCTGCTGCTACTGTACTACTTGTCAAGTGATGCTGCTGCTGCTTTCTGCGAGTTGCTGCTGCTAGTTGTGATTTTGTCAAGTGATGCTGCTGCTACTTGTGATCTTCTAAAATGACCCCTTTCTCCTGAAACATTGATTAATTTCCGTTTCGGTTGAGAAATGGGGCACTCCAAGGTCAAGAAAATTAGCAAAGGTCATGCCCAATTTTCTTGACCTAGAAGGTGCCCGATTCTCAACCGAAATAAAAATTAATTTGCTTTAGTGGTTGGATTAGTTTAGTATTTTTTTCACACACTCAGACACCCTTGCTTGCCATGTGTGTGAGAGAGATAGTGAGAGGAGACAAGAAGAAGGGGGTTAGGAAGATGTTGCCTGCTCATCAAAGCTAACCATCTCCCTCTTTTCACCCCTTTTCCTTTGTCTTTTGTGGGTTGAAAGGAAGCTACTGTCTTAGCTAGCTTAGCTTGTGCACAAATCCCAGTGTTACAATCTAGAAAATTAGCCTGCAAAGATGAGGTCCCATGCTGGCTGTACCACTTCATCATGCAAAAGTGCCTTCAAGATCCAAGGCAATATCACAAACATCATAGGCAATTTGACCAAACTCACAACCTTGTATCTTTGCAGCAACCAACTTTCTAGACACACCCCTCAAGAACTAGGTTACCCTGAGAACGTGGACTTGGACCTTAGCAACAACACACTAACAGGTTCTATCCCAAAACACCTAGGCAATATCACAAACATCTCTCAATTGTTCCTTGACAATAACCAACTTTTTGGCGACATTCCTCGAGAATTAGGTTATTTGGTCAACTTAGAGATCTTGTTCCTTGACAATAACCAACTTTTTGACCAAACTTTGTTCCTATTTAGAGAGAAACATGGCCAACAACGATGAGGCCGGGGGTTCGGGCGTCAAGGCATTCTGGGAGCTGTCCCAGGAGATGGAGGAACAACCTCACTTGTATGAGGCCGCCACCTTTCCCACCGATCCTGAGACCACTGATGGTACCGCCGAGGATGACCCCACTGATGCCACCACTGATGGTGCCGCCGAGGATGCCACCACTGATGATGGCGGCGCACGCACAGATGGCAGCCAACCGAAGAGGCAACGGAAGGACCGGCGCCCGACCGTGCTCCGCACCCTCAAGGAGGAAGTTACTGAAGTGGACTCCGACGGGAATCCAACGGCGCCTGAACGAATAGTCAAGGGGTACTCGCTTCAGCTCGGGTGCATTCTCCGGAGCACCGTCTCGATCAACACCGAGAACCTCAAGCATCCTGACCGAGGGAATTTGCGCAACCTCCTCTTCATGAAGCTGCACGAACGATACAAGTTCCCCGCTGAATTTGAAAACACAAGCCTTAAAGGGAATAAAGTGAACAATGCTGCCCTCACGAAGATGAGCACGACCCTGTCTACTTGGAAAAGCAATGTGAAGAGAATGATCCAGAAAGGTGAGAGTTATGAGAAGATCAAGGAGAAAAATCCTTCGATCACCGAAGATGACTACAACGACTTCAAGATCAATTGCTCGAGCACCGCAAGCTCCGATTCAAGTAAGTGGGGGAAAGAAATGCGGGAGCTGAACTTAGGGGAACACACACTCGGTCCCGGCGGTTACAGAGTGGCGGAGCCTATATGGGACAAGGAGGATGCGGACCGTGCCGAGCAAGGCCTACCGCCCCTCTTTGATAAATACGGTGACAAGCAGACCAGGAACTTTGTCAGGGCCCGGTACAAGAAGGACCCGAAAACAAAGGAGCTTACCACGGATCCGAAGACCAGGGAGCTTGAGCTTGTTCTGGTAAGGAATACACCCCCGCGTAATTAGCTTCATATGGTTGCATTCTAATTAATGAAGCCAAATTTCTAAATGGTTCACATTCCTTCCGCAGGCGACTGAAAGCAGTAGCGCGGGGTCGACTAAGAGCAACCCTTGGGACACCACTCTAAATAGGGCGTTGAATGTAATGAAGAACAAGGATAAGCTCAGTAAGCCGACGTCAGCTGGTCGTGTGGCCGGCAAAGGCTTGTCGACAAAATGGTCGTCATACTATAACACTGGTGGGTGAAAGGAGAAAAAGACCAGCTCAGAAAGCCAGGCGCGCGAGGTTCAAGAACTCAGGGCACAGGTGGCGCGGATTCCGGAGATGGTCCAAGAGCAAGTGGAACAACAACTCGGAAGGACGATGACCGCCATTGTGCCTACCTTGATCCAGGGGATTAGTGCGTGGATTGCGGGCGGCCAACAGGGGCCGCCCTCGATTCCTAGCTTCACGTCCAGCAACTCGCATAACGCGATGGCGGGGCCATTGGTGTCTCCGACGGAGGCGGCATTGGTGTCTCCGACGCCGGCACGGGAGCTTAATGCACCCGGGTGTACGTCGGCCGGCACCTCTGCAGCAAGCGGCCCCTCCGTCAACTGTACGCCCGCCGTTGGCGGTGCCTCGACATTAGCCGAGCTCGACGCCATCATCACGGTAACTAATTAAGCCTCTCTCGGCCGAGGACTTCATCTCCTTGCCTTTGACTGGGCATCCCTGACGCCCTACATGTTTTCGCAGGGCGCCGCCGACGTACCGAGCACTCTCCTGCACTTCGTGAACAACGAGTTGGTCGATGTCGCCAAGGGCAAAATCGTTCAACCGGGCAACCCCTTGTTCCACGGTACCCAGATGCCACCCAACTTGTTTAGGGTTCAACTGGTTCGGGTGCTGCCAGGCTGCGACGAGTTGTTACCTCCGATTCGACCCGTCGGGGCCGACGATGATGACGTGATGACCCTTAGCGCCTGCCTGAGCTGGCCCCTGCTTTGGCCGAAGAGCCAGATTCGTTTGGGGGCGGGGGACACCACCCCAAAGACAACACCGCCAGTCGTGCCGGCGCCAAGTAGGCCCCATGGCAAGACCGCCGCAACGGTGCCGGACATCCCTATGCCACTGGATCCAAACATGCATATGGCACAGGATCAGAATGACGATGACGACGATACATTTGCCAACGTCGATCAGTACTTTGCCGATCATGGGTACGGTGGTGACTTCATGGGGCCTCCTTCTCAAGAAGCCAACCCAACAAAAGACGTGCGCGATCTAGCTGGTACCGCGGAGAAGCCAAGTTGCAACAGGCGTCGTCTAGCGTTCAGCTCTCAGGAGACGCCTCCAGCTGCCGACTTCACCGAGCCTCAGATAGGCGAGGAGCGAAATATTATCAGCCCCAACACACTCCAGAAGGCGGTCCGTGAGCAGAACTCGGTCCCATTACAGGAGAAGAAGAGGGCACGCAAAAGAAAGACTAACAAGGGTGCGGGCCAGCCGGCACCGAGTACGATCCGTGCTCAGGACGGGCCACCTGCACCTGAGGATATCTCGAGGAGGGTGCATGTGGCGGGTAGGCCGATGCTACCGAGAAATATGCTCGATGCTGCAACCGGTGCTATGCGGAGTCTGCATGACAGTGTTCTTTCTTTGGAGAAGCGGCATCTCGGAGAGAAGGATGTGGCATACCCGGTTTTCGCGGCCAAGGTGCCAGAGGGCAAGGGCTTTGTGGATAACTCCATCGGGGGTACGATCGTCCTGCGGTTTGATGACATCCACGCTATGTTGAACCTTCATCCGCTGCACTACACCTTCATTCGGCTATTTTCGCTGAGTATGGAGATGCGGATCATTCGCGACAAGACCCCGGACATCGTGATAGTCGACCCCTTCTACATGCGTGCCAAGATCTTGGGCAGCGCTGGGGACCGGCAAGTCGCGAGTTCTTACCTCGAAGGTGTCATTCTGGCAAACCAAGATAAGGATAACTTCCTCGTGCCTTACTTTCCCGAGTAAGTCCTCCCCTCAACCGCCCCGTAACATATGAATTCTTAGATTTCGATCGTTTTTCTTTTAACATTCCGTGTTTTCTGCAGTGACACACGTTGCACGCTCATCCTCCTAAGCCCCAAATATTCCATGGCCACATATTTCGACCCAGACCGTCAGTCGAACGTAGACTACACAAATGTCAAGAAGGTTCTTGATGATGTTCTCCCCGGCTACGTCAAATCTGGAGGCACCTTCACCAGGCCTATTCGTAAGTACGGCAAGCACGTCTTCTCCCACAATACGACGTTCTGCTGCGTCAAGCAGCCAACTGGCGGTTAGAAGGGTGCCTACTACGCCATCCATCACATGCGGGCGATCGTACGGGACCATCATCAACTTCTGCTACCGAGTAGACTCACAGATTGGGCCGCGAGCGTGTCGGCAATCCAGGACGCGGACATCAGACAAGAATTCTTTCGCATCCAGTCGGAGTTTGCGGAAATCATCCATCAAGATGTCCTTCGTACCTCGGGGCAGTTCTACCTCAGAAATCAACCATCCAATAGTGACATCGACACAATCCTACAAATGTAGGCTGACGACGCCCGTTGTTTCATGACTCCCACGATAGACGGCGGCTTCATCCACGCTCCGGTCCCTTGAGTCGAGTCGAAAACAGTGATGCTGTGTCTAGTTCTGAAACATCGATTGGCTCATATGTTGTAATTAAACTTTAATGAAATTGTAGTATGTCTCTTTGGTTTCGAGAGTCATTCAACTTAGATGTAATCGATGCTATTAATGTTTTGCTTTTCTCTTCCGATCGTTCTGTTGCATACTTATATGTTGCTTATGTATTGTCTGTGAATTGGTACTAACGTTTCGTTTGGCTACTGCATAGCGATGACGTGGTATGTCGTGTACAAGGGTAAGGTTCCCGAAGTCTACAACGACTGGGAGGAGTGTCAGAGACAGGTTGACTGATTCAGCGGTAACAGTTACAAAGGGTACACCACTAGGGCCGAGGCCGAATCTAGATACGCCCGCTATCTAGCGGGAGAGGGGAGGGAGCGTTGGAGGAACCGGATGAAGACGAGTTTCATCGTGATGACCGCAGCTCTCTTCTATGTGATGGTAGTTTAGATGATCGATATCGACTTGTAATGTGAAGACAAACTCGCGGTCTCGAGACTTGTAATATAATGTTCTATCTTTGTTCGGTCTTTTCAATTCGGAGACTAATATGATGAATTGTATTCAGAGACTAATCTTCTATTTTATTCGATGAATCTGTTGTTGATGTGTGCTGTCTATATTTTGTCCAATTATACATTTTGTAACCTGTGCAAAAAATAGAAAATTAAAAAACAAAAAAAAACCTAATATTCATACTAATGGCGCATCACATCATAGTGCGCCATTAGTGTGCCAAAGGATACTACTGGCGCATCATTAAACAGTGCGCCATTAATATGCCGAAGTTACTAATGACGCATACTGTTGTTGTGCGCCATTAGTATGCCAAAGCACCTGGGTATACATGGCCCCCTGGGAGGCATACTAATGGCGCACCGTGGACTATACTAATGGCGCACCGCGTGGTGCGCCATTAGTATACCAGACAATAATGGCGCACCAGTGGTGCGCCATTAGTAAAATATACTAATGGCGTGCTACTAATGGCGCACCACTAATGCGCCATTAATGGCCAAATTAGGTGCGCCATTAGTAGGCCTTTTCCTAGTAGTGTGGGAATGGATTGGTTGAAAGCGCATACTGCTTCAATAGTTTGCGCCACTAAGGTCATCCATCTGCTACACCCTTCTGATGAAATAATAGCTTACCAAGCTCATCTAGTTCAGAACGCCGATGCACGACTTTATGCATTGAATGCGTTGAACGCTGCACCACTCAAGGGCATTGAAAACATTCCCATCGTTCGTGAATTCCAAGACGTCTTCCCAGAAGAACTTCCAGGGATTCCCCCAGCTAGAGCTGTCGAATTCATCATCGACTTGAAACCCGGCACTACCCCTATAGCTAAACGACCCTACAAGATGCCGCCGCATTAACTCAATGAGCTTAAGGAGGAAATCGACAAATCTCTTGTCAAAGGTTTCATTCGCCCAAGTTGCTCTCCTTGGGGAGCACCTTCTCTCTTTGTTAAGAAAAAGGATGGGACAAACCGATTAGTCCAAGACTACCGTCCTATAAACCAAGCTACCATTCAGAATAAATATCCTCTTCCTCGGATCAATGATCTTTATGATCAACTGTCTGGCTCATCAGTGTTCTCCAAACTCGATTTGAGGTTAGGTTACCACCAGATCCGTGTTCGTGAAGAGGATATCCCAAAAACCGCCTTCGTGACTCGGTATGGATCATACGAGTACACCGTCATGTCATTCGGCTTAACGAATGCTCCCGCCACCCTCTCTCGTCTGATAAACTATATATTCATGGATTACCTCGACAAGTTTGTCGTGGTTTATCTGGACGATATCCTTGTATTTTCCAAGAATGAAGAAGAACATGCTGCACATCTTCGTCTTGTGCTAGAAAAGCTTTGAGAGCACCAACTGTATGCTAAGTATTCCAAGTGTGAATTCTGGCTCCCCGAAGTAACCTATCTTGGGCATGTCATCTCCAAGGATGGTATTGCCGTCAACCCTGAACGAGTTCAGGCTATTCTCAATTGGACTCCTCCGAAGAATGTCAAGCAAGTCTGAAGTTTTCTCGGTCCCGCCAGCTATTGCCGTCGATTCGTCGAGAACTTCTCCAAGATTGCCAGGCCTCTGACTAATCTGTTGCATAAGGGTGTCAAGTTCGATTGGACAGCCAAGTGTCAGGAAAGTTTCCAGGCGCTCAAAGACAAGTTGACTTCTGCCCCCGTGCTTGCTCCACCTGATACTAAGAAGGACTTCGTCATTTACTGCGACGCTTCCCGTCAAGGATTAGGTTGTGTCCTAATGCAAGAGCGCAGAGTGATTGCTTATGCCTCTCGTCAACTGCGCCCTCATGAAGAAAACTACCCAGTTCACGACCTCGAGCTTGCTGCTGTCATTCATGCACTGAAGCAGTGGCGACACTACCTTCTCGGTAATCGTTGCGAGATCTTCACCGATCACCAAAGTCTGAAGTATCTGTTTACTCAGCCAGATCTGAACCTCCGTCAGCAAAGATGGATGGAGACTGTTGCAGGCTTTGACGTGGGTATATCATATACCCCCGGCAAGGCTAATGTAATGGCTGATGCCTTGAGCCGCAAGTCTTACTGCAACCACCTCCAGGTTCACAAAGTTCAGCCCTCGCTTGTCGAAGAATTTAGAAAGCTGAACCTCCATATTGTTCCTCCTGGAGCACTCGCTCCCCCTCCCCCGGAGTTCCGCAAGATGAATCTTCTTGTTGTTACTAAGGGTTCTCTAAATACCCTGGCTGTCGTACCAGATCTCGTAGCTGGTATAAAGACTATTCAAGGTTATGACTCTGAAGTCCATAAGATTAAACGCCATCTAGCAGAAGGAAAGCCCTCATTCTTCACGATCGCCGACGATGGCGCCTTGTATTTCAAAGGCCGCCTAGTGGTACCATGTTCGAACAAAAACCTGGATAAGACTAAAAGGGTTATGCAAGAAGCTCATGATACGCCTCTGTCCATCCATCCTGGTAGTACAAAGATGTATCAGGATATTCGCCAAAGATTCTGGTGGTCTAATATGAGGCAGGACATTGCTCGTTATGTTGCGGAGTGTGATGTTTGCCGTCGTATCAAAGCTGAGCATCAAAGGACTGCTGGAACTCTGCAACCTATCTCTATTCCTGACTGGAAATGGGACCATGTTGAAATGGACTTTGTCACTGGATTTCCCAAATCGCAGAAAGGTAATGATGCTATTCTTGTCGTCATTGACCGACTTTCCAAAGTTGCCCATTTTCTGGCGGTCAAAGAGACAATCACTGCTAGTCAGCTTGCTACTCTCTACATGGCCAGAATTGTTTCACTTCACGGTATCCCACTGGTTATCAGTTCAGACCATGGCAGCTTATTCACTTCAAGGTTTTGGGCAAGTTTCCAAGAAGCTATGGGAACTCATCTGTCGTTCAGTACTGCGTTTCATCCTCAGTCGCAAGGACAGGTTGAACGTGTCAACCAAGTCCTCGAAGACATGCTTTGAGCTTGTGTAATATCATTCGGCAAGAAATGGGAGGAATCTCTTCCATATGCCGAGTTCTCTTATAATAATAGCTATCAAGCTAGTCTGAAGATGCCCCCCTTCGAAGTGCTATATGGACGAAAGTGTCGAACCCCTCTGAACTGGTCAGAAACGGGGGAACGTCCACTCTTCGGTCCGGATATTATCCAACAGGCCGAAGAACAAGTCTGCATTATTCGCGAGAATCTCAAGACTGCTCAGTCACGTTAGAAAAGTCAGTATGACCGTCATCACCAAGACATGGTCTATCAACCTGGCGAAAAGGCTTATCTTCGAGTTACACCAATGAAGGGTGCTCACCGCTTCCGGATCAAGGGCAAGGTAGCTCCTCGCTATATTGGTCCCTTCACTATTCTCGAAAGGCGTGGAAAGGTGGCATATCAACTGGAGCTTCCGCCGAACCTTTCTCAGGTTCACGATGTGTTCCATGTGTCACAACTCCGTCATTGCTTCAAGGATCCAATCCGAGCGGTGGATCATGAAGTGCTCGAATTGCAACAGGACCTCTCTTATAAAGAGCATCCGGTCCGCATTCTTGACCAAGCTGAACGCCGCACATGTCAGAAGGCGATCAAATTCCTCAAAGTCCAGTGGTCGAATCACTCTGAAGACGAAGCCACTTGGGAACGCGAGGACCGCCTACGTGATGAATACCCCGCACTATTTCCTTCTACCTCCTAAAATCTCGGGACGAGATTTCTTGTAGTGGAGGAGTTTTGTAATGCCCGGGTAATCAAGCTACAGTAAAACTCTCCTAATGATGCCATGTCATATGCGATTACTGTTACTAATCTCGGGATAATTCGAAACCGCGTCAAATTCAAACTTAAAATTAAAGTCGACAATAAAAGTTTTCAAAATTGAAACAAAAATGTTCGGTGGACGCCAAATATTACAAAGATAATTATGGTGCAGAAAACACATTTTTAGTAAAAGACTAAATACTTTAAAATGAAATAAAACAGAAAAGAAAAAAATAAAGAAAAGAAAGAAAGAAAGAGAAAGGAAAACCCCCCAAACCCCCCTGGGCCATCTGGCCCAGCTAACCCACCTGGCCCATCCGGCCGAACCGGCCCGCCTCCCCCTGCCACCTCCCTTCCTTGTTCCCCCAACCCGGGTCGGAACAGGGGCGCGTCCCCGCCGCACCCTCTCGCCGGCGATGACGAGGGGATAAGGTCGCCACGCCACGCCCCCTCGGTCTCTCCTCCCACTCACCCCCACGCTCGCCTCGGTTCTTGCGCCTCCCACTCCCCTCCAGAGCCACCGCGACCTCCAAGCCCTTCCGACGCGTCCGCTCGCTCCGCCTCCCTCGACTACGCCTCCACGTCAAGACGCAGGACGCCGAGCACCATCGAACGCTGCCCCAACCTCGTCTTCTTCCTCGGATCCCCGACGCATCTCCGACGAGTGCCATCGACTCTCCGGCTACTAAACTCCCGAGGGCCATCTTGCGTGCCGCACGGTGAGCTCCCCATCTCCCGCCCATCTCCGTTAGCTCCCTCGCACGCCCTAGCTAGCTGCCGCTGAAGCACCCAAGCGCTCCACCGCGGACCCCGTCGCCGACGAGTCTCCGGTGACCAAATGGTCACGGGCTCGTGTCGGTTACGCTCCTCATGCCCCGTAGATCCTCCCCAACCTCTCCATTTCTTCGCTAGCTCGCCCCAGCTCCACTCTCCTCGAGCTCCCGACTACGCCGCCGCCTGCGCGCGTCGTCGGCGCCCTTCCGGTGACCAAATGGTCACGGGGCCGAGCCCTTTGTGCTCAGCGCGTCGCGCAGCTCCACCCTAGCCTTCCCGCTCGCCCCGAAGCGCGCTGCGTCGCCGTCTTCGTCCGCGCCCGAACAGCAGCCCGCCGCGCTCGTCGCTGGCGATCATTCCGGCCACCCCCGCCGTCGTGCTCCCCTCCATCAGACGCGGCGCGAAGCGGCCGTTCCAGAGAGCCTGGCCGCGCCCGATTTGGTGCCCCGTAGCACGATTCCGGCCAACTCCGCCGAGGGGCTGCCTCTGTTGGGTCGCCGGAGTCGCTCCGGCACCGTCCGTCGACGTGGCTAGGCGGGCCCCACCCCTGGGTCGCTGCCTATGGGCCTGGGGGCCCCAACTGGTCACGTTGACCAAGTCAACTTCGCTGACGTGGCAGCTACTGCCACTGACATGCGGGCCCCATGCCATGAAACAAATAAAAACAAATATATAAACTACTAATTAATTAAGTTAATTAACTAAAACCTAATTAGACACTGACTGCTGGGGCCACCCACTAATTAACCCATTTTAGTTAGTTTTAAAACTCTGTTAAGGCCCTTGACAATGACATGTGGGTCCCACTGGACCCACCTGTCTGGTTTGACTGGTCAACCGACCAGTTGACCTGCTGACATCACTCTGATGTCATGCCTACGTCATCACACACTGTTTTGGATAATGTTGGAATTAAATATATAATTAAAATTAGAAAATGATTTAAATCTTTAGAAACTTTTAATCCGTAACTCGGATGAAAATACTTTGTACATGAAAGTTGCTCAGAACGAAGAGACGATTCTAGATATGCAACCCGTTCGTCCGCCACACCTCCCTAACCTATCGAACTCGTAACTTTCCCCCTCCGACTCCTCTGCCCGAAAACACAAAACACCGGGGATACTTTCCCGGATGTTTCCCCCCTTCATCGGTATCACCTCATACCGCGTTAGGGCACCCCTAGCACCATTACTTGTCTTGTCATGCATCGTTATGCATCTGTTTGCATTGTATTCATTGTTTCTTCCCCCCTCTTCTTCCGCTAGACACCGAGACCGACGCCGCTGCTACCCAGTACGACTACGGAATTGACGACCCTTCTCTCTTGCCAGAGCAACCAGGCAAGCCCCCCCTTTGATCACCAGATATCGCCTACTCTTCTCTCTACTGCTTGCATTAAAGTAGTGTAACATGTTACTGCTTTCCGTTAATCCTATTCTGATGCATAGCCTGTCCTTGCCACTACTGTTGATACCTTTACCTGCAATCCTAATGCTTAGTATAGGATGCTAGTTTATCATCAATGGCCATACATTCTTGTCCGTCTGCCATGCTATATTATCGAGCCGTGATCACTCGGGAGGTGATCACGGGTATATACTATATACTTTATACAGGATACATGTGATGACCAAAGTCGGGTTGGCTCGAGGAGTACCCGCAGTTGATTCACGAATTGGGGGCTGGAAGGACATACTTTCCCGACGGCCCTCTGTGTGGATCTTTGTGGCGAAGCGACAGGGCAGGTTGAGACCACCTAGGAGAGAGGTGGGCCTGGCCCTGGTCGGCGTTCGCGGTTATTTCAAGATAACACGTTTAACGAGATCTTGGTATTTGATCTGAGTCTGGCCACTGGCCTATACGCACTAACCATCTACGCGGGGACAATTATGGGCACTCGACGTCGTGGTATCAGCCGAAGCCTTCGTGACGTCAGCGACTGAGTGGCGCGCGCCGGATTGGACCGTAAGTCTGCTCTTGTATTAAGGGGGCTAGTTCTGCTTCCGGCCGCGTACGGAACGTGCAGGTGTGCAATGGGCGATGGGCCCAGACCCCTGCGCCATAGGATTTAGAACGGCGTGCTGACCTCTCTGTTGTGCCTAGGTAGGGCTGCGACGTGTTGATCTTCCGAGGCCGGGCATGACCCAGGAAAGTGTGTCCGGCCAAATGGGATCGAGCGTGTTGGGTTATGTGGTGCACCCCTGCAGGGAAGTTAATCTATTCGAATAGCCGTGATCTTCGGTAACAGGACGACTTGGAGTTGTACCTTGACCTTATGACAACTAGAACTAGATACTTAATAAAACACACCCTTCCAAGTGCCAGATACAACCGGTGATCGCTCTCTCACAGGGCGACGAGGGGAGGATCATCGGTTAGGTTTATGCTATGCGATGCTACTTGGAGGACTTCAGTCTACTCTTTTCTACATGCTGCAAGATGGAGGTTACCAGAAGCGTAGTCTTCGAAAGGACCAGCTATCCCCCTCTTATTCCAGCTTTCTGCAGTTCAGTCCACATATAATAGCCTTATTCCAGTTGATACCAATGCATACATATGTAGTGTAGCTCCTTGCTTGCGAGTACTTTGGATGAGTACTCGCGGCTGCTTTCTCCTTCTTTTCCCTCTATCCCTTCTACCTGGTTGTCGCAACCAGATGTTGGAGCCCAGGAGCCAGACGCCACCATCGACGACGACTCCTACTACACCGGAGGTGCCTACTACTATGTGCTGCCCGCTGATGACGACAAGGAGTAGTTAGGAGGATCCCAGGCAGGAGGCCTGCGCCTCTTTCGATCTGTATCCCAGTTTGTGCTTGCCATCTTATGGCAACTTGTTTAACTCATGTCTGTACTCAGATATTGTTGCTTCTGCTGACTCGTCTATGATCGAGCTCTTGTATTTGAGCCCTCGAGGCCCCTGGCTTGTAATATGATGCTTGCATGACTTATTTTATTTGTAGAGTTGTGTTGTGATATCTTCCCGTGAGTCCCTGATCTTGATCGTACACGTTTGCGTGTATGATTAGTGTACGGTCAAATCGGGGGCGTCACAATTTTCTTCTGAATCTTATGTTGTTTTGGTCATGATGGATCAGATATCAAAGGAAGGAGGTGATGATACAAGAGTGGGAGAATTGCGAGAAATCCAAATTCGAAGCCAAGATGAATGCAGAGCTCAGCATCCATGAACTTGTTGCACTGTCCAGATAAGACTGAAACAAATCTCAGCTGGTTGTAATTGTGAAAATTTTATTTCAGGTGCAGGCCTAGAAGGCGCGGGCGAAGAACAGCTTCACCAAGAGGCTGCCCACACTGAGGCACAAGTTGGAGGGGAAGCAAGCGAGAGTCGAGGCGGAACCAGCGGGCAGTCTGGGTGGCGTGATAGGTAGAGCGCATCCGGAAGACCGGACGCGTGCCGTCCCGGTTCCAGTGCTGCAACTGGTTCCTGTGCTGAAAACCAAACAAAATTCAGATTGCGTCTGAAATGCAATCTCACTGAAGAAGCTTGAAGGTCTCATTGCAAGCCTGTGGAACAAGATGCACATGAAATTATTTGAATCAGTGTGCTGTAGGTGTTGGTTTGCTGTGTAGTCTGTACAATGTGACCTGAGCTACAGTAGCATGTTACCATTGATAACATGAGGTAATGCTAATGGTCTACTGGCTAATGTAGTGAGAACTTGAAATCATCTTTTCTTTAAACTTAGTGGTAATTGTAGAAAAATAAAAAATATGGCATTTTATAGAGGAAAGATATATATTTGTTGCTCAGTTCCAGGATGGAATCTGGCTTGCTTGTTCCTTTGCCATAAGTCGTTTTTGTTTGCGACTGAATTTAGCTAATGCTAGCTCAAAATGAAAGAAAAAAGACTAGCTAACTTGCTGCTTTGCCATAAGCCGTCTTATATTGTGAAAAATATACTACTATTTTTTATCTTCACATTTATTGGCAACTATTTTTTGGTCTTATTATTTTATCTCACTACTTTCCGGTTGCTTTCAAGCTTTTCTTGAAGAACAAATATTAAATTGTGAATTCATTTGAAACCCTGCCATCTTATAATGGAGAATCTATAAGAGAGTATTCAAGCATGTCTCTTTTCACACTTACATTGTAAGAATCTTTGGAATTGTATATCTATTCTATCGGAGCGGAAATAGAGATGGATGTTGGTGATGTATTGAATCTCGGTACATTGCAGGAGATCTCATCGAGATTTAATCTCGCAGAGTTTATTGAATGTATAGGAATCATTGCGTATGCTGATTGAAAATTTATACTTTAACATATTCAAATTTTGAACTCTAATAAGACGTGCATTGCACGTGCATGCCTACTAGTGTAAATAAAATTACAAGTTTCAAAAATAGTCGAAACAGTTAGCTTTAGAAAGAGATCATTGATTCAGATGTGGGAAGCACTGGGCCTTGGTCAGACTGGGCTCACTCATGGGCCTTGCGAGCGCTAGAGTTTGTTCAGAATGTCACAAAAAACGTTTTTTTTGGCTTACAAAACGAAAATAAGGGTGCGATGGAACTCTGGAATCTTCTTCTTCCTCCACCCTGAAAAATTCCACCACCAAAGCATCAACAAAAAAAAAACAAATGTTGCTACTCGCATTTCACTCTTTGGAATGAAAAAAAGATATGGTATCTCTACTATTAATTAAAGGGGGATCGAACGTCGTGATGGTTCGACCTCCTTCGATCCCCCACCTCAGAACCATCGCTCGAGCAGGCCAAAATCCAACGCCAACTCAGCCCATGTACAACGCCAACTCAGCCCACATACGAGATCCACAGCCAAAAAGCACAGGGCTCAATCCACGAATGAGGTCACCCAACAAAAAAACAGTTCGACAACCCACGACGAGGTCCATCGACCAAAAAACAAACCACCTACGAGCTCCATCGAACCGCGAACGCACGTCGTCAGGGAGAGAAACGCCAGTTATTTGCCGCGTACGAGCTCCATCAACTCGCGAACGCACGACGCCGAGGAGATCAAACACCAGCGCACAGGAGCTCCATCGACTCGCAAACGCACGCCGCCAGGAAGTCGCCGTCCGGCCACGTCCTACGACGCCAAGGAGGCATGAGACCTCCATCGACCCGCCCGCACACGCCGCCAGGAAGTCGCCGTTCAGCCACGTCGTATGCACGCGAGCTGTGCGAGCTGCAGCCTCCGCCGCTGCCACCGCCGGGAAGTCGCCTCTGCTGTTGCCATCAACCTCTGATCGCCCTCATCATCCAAAATCCAAGATCCGGCCGTCCCAAGGTAACCCAGTCGCACAACCCACCGTCGGAAGCCAACTCACGCATACCCATCTCCCCCACCACCGTACTTCTTCCCAATCGTAGCCGCCGATCTAGGCAAACCAAGCTTCTTGACTTGGTTCGGTTTTTTTGGGCCAATCTGGTTTACTTGCATGGACGAAATCCTTTCCTCTCTTTACTTAACTCACTCATGATCCAACCCTTGTATAAAATAGGGTACAAGACATAGGTAAAGATTGTTGAAGGTAGAATACATAGGTACACATCGTATGGTGCTGAATATTCTGTACTTTTTCCTATAAATACAACAACGATGTACAAGATGTGCATATATAAGAAGGTCTTCTTAGATGTAGTTATATGGCATACAAATGAGTCTTGCATGTGATTGTGATAGGATGCTGGGTTTGTGAAGTGTGAGCAGTGGCCAACACATATATTCCTCATGTGATTTTGATAGCTTGGTGAGGAGCACGATGTGGGAGGGCGACCTGCAGGAGCGTCGCGTCGGTGGCAGCGACAGACGACGACGACCCAGGTAATCTCCCTTACATTTGCACCCCATCTTCTCCCTATATCATGCACTCCCTCACCGGAGCAAAGGAAAAGTGTAACAGAAATTAGAGAGTTGGAGGGTTCTCAGATTATCAGAGACTCAAAAGCCCCAAGGATAAATTTGGAGCTGCAAATGTGCCATATATTTCTTGAAATATTCACATCATTTATTGTGACTGATTTTTCTTTTTGAAGGAAACAGGGACTAATTACAATTGTATGTAATCTTGATATATAGGTACACCAATAGAGGTTGTTGGATGTCAACTGCTAATCACAACATCTTTGTATTTACTACAAACTCTATTTTTCTTTGATTTACTAGCATTTTGATGGAAAAGAAAATACAATATTTGGTTTCCAATGGTATCAATTTGTGTCACTGTTGTTGTATTCCATCTTGACTAGAGATTATGCTAGAATGAGTGAACTGCTACCATCCGACAATGTGAAGGTGAGACTTGTTTCTTTCCATTTTAGGTGATATGTAAAAATTATCATGACAAGCAAAATCTGAAACTGGACAGTCTTTTATTCGTGCAACTGAAATATGTGTGTATGGTGCCTTTTTGAATTGCCATGAAACTTGTACTAAGCGTCTATGAAAAAATGCCTTTTCTGCTGAGTAGTATCAACCAAATCCAAAAATAGTAATTGGAAATTATAAGTACTTCAGGAATTCTCAAGTGTGCAACCAACTGTATCAAGTAGGAACTCGATGCTTGATTTGCAAAATTATCAAGTTTGTTCCATCAATGTAGATTGTGTTGAAGGTTTCTTGTTTGTGGCTTAGATTTTTGAATTTTTCACAAGTTCAGTAGCAAAGATGCGTGTACAAAAGTGTTTAGATGGCTGTTTGGATCAGTGCATGTCCATGTAGATGTATCACTTAGCTTTGTGGTTTTAAATGCACGTGTGGAATGAGCTGTTTAGATATGAAGACCAATTTTAATTAACATGTTTATTTAGAAATTCTCCTGTAATTTGAGAAATCTTCAGAAGAATCAGTCTGATTATGTAATTAGAGATGCCATAATGAGCCGATGTTACACGCAAGATATTGAGGTAGTAGGCATGGTAATTTTATTGTTACTAAGCACTGATGTGTTACAAAATGCCATGTTTCCAGATTGTTATGCATTATTTCTCAATAACTGTACCAAGCATACTTAGTGGTTGAGAAAGTAGTTGTGTTTTGGATTATCTACATTTTTTTCTCTGAAAGTGTGGAAATATATTACTATTTGATAAGAAAAAACAGGGCATAGTTTAATAGGCTAAACTCATCTTGCTGATTGCAGTTATCAAGCATATTGTGCAAGATTTCAAGTACAAACTTGGGCCATTGGACATAGGAGGGGTTAATTCTTACCGATTTGTGTTAAATGTCGTGTGAGCAGATTTGACTTTGTGATGATCACTATGTCAACTTATGCCTGCCACAATTCCTCATGTTATAAATCTAATTTATGCTTCTTGAGTATGTTGGGATCAGACCTAAAGCGGATAAAAACTACTTTATTGGTTGTCTCTCGCTTCAATGTTGGTTCCTCTGCTCAGACTAGCATGGCTGGTGTTGTACCCGTTGAGATGCACAACGCTCCATCGCAACTACACAAGTGACTGCACATTTTGTTTTCCTTGATGCTGATATAACAAAGGGAAAGGTTGCTAGAATTAACGAAGAATGAAACAGACGAACCAGGCCTCTGGTCAGATTGAGGGAAGGTGTTGCAGGTTTCAAAACACATTGAGAAGTGTAGAGGAGATAAAGAGAATTAGGCTCGCGGAGAAAGCCGAAGGAAGGGTAGAGGCGATGGGTACAATGGGACTAATGGAGGAATGAGTTGGATGACGAGTACAACAAAGAGGAATGGAGTTGAAGGTGGCATGACGATCAGATTGTGAAGGAGAGCAAGATGATATTGGTGTTTGCTGAGTCAATAGTGTGTACATAACTATCCTGTAGCATTACTATTTTGTTAAATTTGTAAGAGTGAGACTGAAAATTCAATTTGGCCCTCGGGCACCTATGCTCTTGCTTCCAATTTTCAAAAATTCCATTTGTAAAAAAACGCTAGAAAATTCACACTATAGTAATCTACATGTTTGTTGAGCCTATAAATCTTCATAAAATAATTGAAATTAATGTAGTTTGTGCAAAAATAAAGGGTTGGTCGTATTTCTACATATTTCGATTTGCATTTCGTTCACTTGTGCTTGTTATTTTTGTACAATATGCATATCTAATTGTTATTATTTTTAACCTTTTGATTCTCCGGATGAGTATTTGTGGCCTGCACCGGGAGTGCCCTAAAAGCAAAAAAGTTGGGTTTGTACAAGATAATATTTGTTTGAACACACTCATAACCTGTGTGCGACATACATGATGTAACTTATAGTGATGATTCCACAAATATCTCTCTATCTAAGTTTGTTATATATCCCGTGGCAACGCACGGGCATTCGATTAGTATGTGTATAAGTTCAATGTATTATAGAGACGAGAAATATGGATTTACATGCTAAGACGGGGATCTCAGATTTTCTACCTTCCCGCCTTAAGCGAGAACGAGGGACCCTCGGCCTAAAGGGTCGATGTTGTTGGGCTAGTCCAATAACCATTATTTTATTTTCTCACATTTTCCTTCATTGATTTGTATTTCATCCTTTTCTTATTCTGTATTTACGTTATTTTTTAACTTTTTGTCGCATTTTTCTCGTCTTACTTATAGATAAATTTATACACTTATTTTTACCCCACCCGCCCCCTTTTTCTGCAATATGAGAACATTGTTTGGAGATACATACACATTTCTGTTGGAGGTCATGAACATTTAGTTCTCTGAAGTACTTGGATGCTTCACTTCTGAAATACCCTTCACAAAAAATAAATCCCTTTCAAACACATGCATGTTTTTTATAGCCAAGAACATTTATTTTTAACCGGGTGAACCTTTTTCTATATAAATTGTTTTACTTACAACAATAAGTAAATATCTGATTTCTATGGGCATGTTTTTGAAGAGTAGCATGAACTATGTAAACATATGTTTCTAGTCTCATTCATCGCCTTGTGAGCATTGGATTTTAGGCTTTATACAATGGGAGGTGCTTAGAGAGATGCTTAGAAAAATAGACCGGATTTTTCTGAAGTATCGGTGCCTATTTCTACAGGAGAGACGCTTAGTTAAATGTCTATTCTGTATAAATATGCATCGATGCTTAAGAAAAGCCTAATTTATTTCTCTAAGCACCTCCCATTGTACAAGGCCTTAAAGCCCAAGGAAGACTACCTCTTCTTCCTCCCTTTTCTTCGTTTAGGCAAATCCTAGTAGACGTCCACGGGCGTCAACTACTCGAGGCCACACCACAAGATGGAGTGAGGTGGGCTGATCCTGTTCCGGGGTTCGCGTACGGTTGCAGCTGTTTCGTTCGCTGGCTGTTGTCATTTTTTTCTTCTATGGTTTGTTTATTTTGGTTTTTTGCTTTACACTTTCTTGTTTTTTCCTATCCTCTTCCCGTCTTCCGGGTTTGGTTTTCTCCTATTTTCCTTCCTTTTTTATTTTCGTATTTTAAATTGTTTTCTATATTATAAACATTTTCCTAATACATGGTGAACATTATCCAAAAACACGCCGACCTTTTTTAATATATAGTGCCTATTATTTTAAATTCACACTAAACAATATTTTAATATACGTTGAACATTTTTCAACATACAGTGATATTGTTTTCATTTGATGGTGAACTTTTTGCACTATAATTTTTTAAATACACACTGAATTTTTTACTATTTATCGTATTTTTAATAGGTTTTTATTTATTTAGAACTCTTCAAAAAATCCAACGTAGTTTTTCGGAAAAAATGATTGAAAACCGAAGAGAAAAAATGGCAACGCAAACCTTTTAATTTTTGGAGGCAGGCAAAGCAAACCTGCCTAACTAATCACTTCAGAGTGGGCCGGCACATTAGCGAAAACCAATTCTACCTTTGGCCCATCAGCATGAACGCACGCGGTGCCCAGGTCGCTGCCTCCACCCCGACGCCGCCGCCGGCTCTCCTTCCGGCGCCCCTTCTCGCACCGGCAGCGCCATAATATAAGAACGTTTTTGACACTATACTTGTGTAAAGACGCTCTTATATTATGAAATGGAGGGAATAGATTCTATGCGTTGTGTCCTTCAGACCTGTATCAAATTTGCACATTACTTATGCATCCTGTTCTAGATAAATTTAGTTTTTTTTAGATTAAAAAAAATTAGAATATGATGTTGTGTTTATTGAAACATACTCCTATGAAATAGCAGCATTACTGGAACAGTATCAACGCACATAACTGGACTTTTCTATACGGAATGAAGTTGAAACTTGTGATTTTAGTGGAATAACAGCTCGGAGTCAGTGTATTGCTTGGAGCTGTCAAATTTATAATGGTTTTAGATTTCACTTGCTGTCAAAATCTCGTTCACTCCCCTTCACCTGATCATGCTCTGTGTCAATTTCGCTGGTACTTGTAAGCTCCCTTTGATGCCATCTTCTGACAATCTGTTCCTGGTTCATAAATTCACTTCGGGAATTTGTCATTGTAAGCCCGTTTACTTGCAACACTGACTTCTTGTATTTCCGTGTCTAATCTGTGGCCTTTACGAAATTGTACTACTTGAATCTTAACATCAAGTTTTTTTTAAAGATAATTAACTCAGTCCCTATCATCTGATCGAAGACATTTGCATTGCGTATGGCGCAACTGTGCTGCACAAACATTGGGACAAGTATATGTGTAGCACATAGGATTGAGAGAGCAGTTTCCATCACTTGAAAATCAAAGAAATGAAATGTTAATGCGCTCAAACGCACATGATGACATCACACACAGGAAACGTGGTAGTACAATGTGGTTTAATACAGTAGAGTACATGTGAATGAACAGACGCAAATCCATATATCAAAAGAAAAAAAAGCCTGACACAAATCCATGGCAAATAATCTAGCTTGTTTGCACTGAGAGAGCTAGTTATCTGGCTCTATCTCTGAGTCTTGGTGCTTCATTTCTCTGTGGAGTTGCCGTGCTTTCTTCACGAGGGAATCAAGGGTGTCGGCAGTGGCAGGTACCGCCATCGTGATCTCATTGGCGAAAACCATGCTGCCCTCGAGATCCAGCATGGTCTCTGAAGCGCTGGACAGCGAGTCCATGAGGCTCTCGAGATTAATTCGGGCGCCATGGCCCCTGAGTTTCTGCATTTCTGCTATCACCATCCTAGTGGTAAGCTTCATCGCTGTCAGGCTATCGGTGGTGATGATACCCCTGTTTAACTGCACCATCTTTGTCGCAAGGCTGAACATGGTATATTCTTCTGGATCTGTAGCTTGGTCTCCTACCTCTCTCAAAATTGTGTCGAGATCAAGGTGATATTTGTTACATGCCGTCACACAGAGGGATAGCAGGGCAGGATGCAACTTGTGATGTTGGTTTTGGCCAGGAGAGGATGAAGTCTTCTTGCTCGTTGTCTTCTTCTTCTTCTTCTTCTTCTTCCTCTTCTTCATTTTGCTTTGGCTTTCGATGTCAGTATCTAATTTGGCATACCCGGGAATTCCTTCTCCTATTGACGCATGGTGATAGAGTATTTCTTTGAGCACCTACAACGGTAATAACCAGAGAGAGAGAGAGAGAGAGAGAGAGTTGTTGCGACTACTTTATAATTGGAAAAGAATGAAATGTTCTAGAAACGCAAAGAAGGAAATGTTGCAATTGTCATCAAAGGGGAATGAATGAATGGCTTAGCTGGAGGAATATTCACCTTGCATGCTTGAAGAAAGAAAGACAAAAAGGAAGAAATAACAGACATATAATAAAGAAACAATTATCTATGTATGTACCTGTGGCATAATATCTAGAATGTATTCCTTGAGTGTACTTTCATCCTCAGTGTTCTCAGTGTAATGAACACATAGATGCTCCAGAATTTCTGCTGCAATTTTTCTGCATATGTTGTCGTCCTGTACAAGTATCTTCGCGAGTTGACCAACAAACACATCGTTTTCTTTCTTGGGGAGGAGGGTGGCAGTACTTTTGCTGCCGAGAAACAACGCCAACAGTGTTTTCCCTGCAGTCTTTCTGATGGAGCCATTGTCACCACGAATGAAGACGTTTATGAGCGTCTTAGTTAGATTATCTCTGCTGGCATTTTCGTCCATCGATAGTTGCGAGAGTATCTGCATGCCCTTCATCTTCAGCTCATATTTACATTCTTCGCAGGTAACAATTCTTTCAATGGTGGCGATTGCTCCCTCATTCTTTGACAACCGTTGACGCAAGTCTTCCCTTGTGTTTTCCTTGCTAGTCACAATCAGCTGAAGCATCACCCCCAGAGATCTCTCTACTGCCATAGTCGACCATGCACTATGACCTGAGCGGTGCACTAGGTCGTAGCTGACAGGTGCCATGATCTTGTAGACAACATGTTTGGCGTTGATTATGATTTCACAGTTGACCTCATTGCCTGCAAGGCTCCAAAGGAGACTCAGTCCAGTCAGTACCAGCTCTTTGTAGCAAGCGAGCACCTTAGATGATGGTTGCTGATCAACATCGCTGTCCGACTCCGAGTCCAACTCCAGTGGTGAAGTGTTGTGTGCCTGGAGTAGGTGATATTCTTCGAAAGTGTTGATGAGTGAAGATATGCATTGGATCCATCGTGGGAACTGCTCCAAACGGATCTCGCCAGCAAGCTGCTCCAATATCCTCATAGCGGCCTCTCTCATCTTTCTGTTGTATGAGTCTCTCGAATCTAACGTCTGAAGGAGTTTCTCTAGAATGTGGGAGGAGGATGCAGACCCAAATATGAGCCGCTTGATCAGCCTACTTTGCTGTATAATAATCCTCTCTTCCTTTTGCTGATGCTGCGGCCTCTTCTTGCACTCCTCCCTCTTCCTCTTCATTTCTTCTCTCTTATTCTTCTCATCCATTCTAACCAATGGAGCTCCAGTCCTGTTCTCTAATTCTAATTGCTGCCTGTGCTCTTCTTGTTGGACCAAATGCTGCCGGGTGAGTAGTCTCTCCAGTATCAGTGTCCCAGAAAGGAAGTTACGAGGCGAGTTGGACTCCATGAGTTGTACAGCATATGTGATGAGGTTCCTTCCTCTGACGGAGGATGGCTTTTGGAAGCATTCCTTCCTGATTTCATTCAAGTAGCCTGAAACTGCAGGGTCCCCATCTTGGAAGCCGTATGATTGGCTCACTTGTTTCACTATCCTCTTCTCCGTAAGCAGCAAGATGATTCTATAAAGGAACAATGCACCTTGGACCATACACATAACGTACAAGAGATTATGCGCCGGATCCATGTTTGTTCTGCCCTCGACCGTGTCGCCATAGTAGTCGTGCTCCATTAGACCGAATATCGAGATCCAAGCGGTGATGATCATCCCAAAGAGCACGAGACACGGCGCAGAGACAACACAAAGGTACACCATCACACTGTGAAGCTGCACTAGAACCCATCCAGCCACCACAAACACGACTGCAAAAACTCTCTTAACCACTGCCAGTTCCTGGTGATCATTTCGTGTATTAGCAGCCAACTCCCAGTTGGTGGTCAATAGATTCTTCACTGTCCTCAAGCTCGAGATCAGATCACCAGCAGAGCCTATCCTTTCAATGAAAGAGGCATTGATGCTGTTGTATATAGGGTCAAGTTAGATACATGCTGGCTATATATATAAGCGTGCGGCAAGAAACAATATTAAGCAACAAGAAAAATCTCAGATATACTCTCTCCGTCCGGGCTTACAAGACCCGTACGTATTTTAAGATTTATGTTGTTCATCATTCATGAATTACACCAATAATGTACACATTGTGTACCATAAAAGTACTACTATGAAGTTTGCTCGAATGGGAATCCAATCCTATACTCTTTGTGCATCTGCCATATATTTTGTTGCACAAATAAATGGTCAATGCTGTTAGAATTTACACGTGGCAAGTAGAACACGGCCTAAAGCCTCCCCTTTATGCCTTGCAGTAATGATTTGCCTGGAATTATGATTTACGACCTTTACCACAACGGTGCCATCCAGGCATCAAACTATTTTCTGGATTAGGTTTGATTGCTACTTACGCGAGCCCTTTTAGATTAGGAGGTCCTCAGAGAGGGCTACTTTACTAAATTAACATTTCAAATAGTGTACAAAGGAGATCTTTCTGAACGAGAGGGCCTAAGATCATAACGAGAAGCTTTGTTGCAGAGATAAGAGCAGCTAGAGGAAAATCTGGACAAGAACGCTCTCTTGAAGAATGAGCTTTTGACGGAGTAACATATTTTGGGTTGAAGCTAAAGCAAACATGATTTGAGCAGCTGTGAGGCGACAACCCGAAACAGTTTATTGTGTAACGTGCTGAAGCGGTGAGCAACTTTTCCGCCAAAGCTGTCGTGCATGATCACGCTGCTCCGGGAACTTTATGGGAGAATCCTCTATTCCTAAATAGCTAGAACCAACCATTTAATTTTTCCTCTACGTGCAACACTTCCAAATCAACATGTCATGCATGTCTCCCATGTCACCAACAAGCAGAAAGTCCACCGGTGAGCATTAACAACTATTTTTGCGCAATTATTTTTGTTCACACGACGCTCAAAATTGATGTAGCCATATGTTTGACTATATTGACATATCAACAACCGTGTGCTCGTAATCGCAAAAAAGAAAAAACCGTGAGGAAGGAAAAAATCGCTCGGCCCCGTGTCGCCCCCCGCGGGCGGCATGGGCGCTCGAACCCTAGCCGCCGCCCCCAACCTCCACCCTCCTCCCCTCCCCCCGCCACCGCCGGCGGGCGCCGCCGGGCAAAGCCCGTGCGGTGCCGGCGGCAGCGGGATCTCCTCTGCCCTCTCCTGGAGAGGGGCCGCGGGGGGCTTCTTCTTCGACAGATGGCGGAGCTCGGAGGCCGGCGCATCAAGCGGGGCGCACAGGCAGGTGACAACGTGGCGGCTGGCCGGTGGCGGCGCGTCGAGGAGGAGCACGCGGGTCGGTGGCGGTGTGGCGCTCTCTTGACGGGGCTGGGGTCGGCTAGATCTACGCGCGTCGGAGGAGAGGCTGGCGGCCGGAGCTCGGCAGGAGGCCCGGTGGAGCGGCGAGCCGGGCAGGAGCAGGCAGCGGTTGGTTGGCGAGCGCGGATGTCGGTGGCGCAGTCTAGAGGCATCGATGTGAGTCCATGGCTAGACTGGTGGCGGCGGCACTGCGATGGCTCGGCCAAGATGTAATCTTGGCGAGCAGCGAGCGGTCGGCCACCTCTATGTGATGTGGCAAGCGACGAGGCTCTCTCGGTGGTGCGGCTGGTTCTTCGTGGAGACGAGGGTCCGACCATTGCAAGGCTGTCCCTTGGAGTGGCCGATAGCTGTTGCGGGTGATTTTGGACCTTGCCGGAGGTGGGGGTGGCTATGGTTCCTGGCTGGGTGGTAGTGGTGTGGTCGGTGCTCTGCTTGTCGTGTGTCCGGTTGTAGTCCCTCGGCTTGCAGCTGCGCTGGTGAAGTGCCACGGTGGCGGCAGTGTGAAGCTTCTGGGACGGTGTTGCCCAATTCCAGGTGGTGTGGTGAGGTGCGACGCGCGGCTGAAAATCTTGCTCGGTTTCCTCGGGCCGGCAATGATGGCACCTGTGGATGTCATCCCCCTCCTTGGAGGTGTCGTCGAGGCGTGTTCGTCGTGTCCCTCGCTCACTTGGAGTTGTGGTTGTCTCCGGGCGAAAGCCTCGATTCGGTGTGGGATCGACGCAATGACGGCGTCATTGACGGTGTTTCTCTGTTGGGAGCATTGTGTTTGGAGACATGGCTAATTCCTTGACGCTCTCCTCCAGTGTCCGTCGCTGTCCTCTTTGTTCCACGACGATGCTATGTACGCCCATCGACGGTGTGTCCAAGACGTTGTCTTTCTCGGATCGGATCGAGTCCTGCCACCCACTTGCCATTTCCTCTTAGGCAATAAGAGTGGATGGTGCGTCCACAAGTGAAGCTCTGCGGAAGTTGGTGGTCTTTGGAGGTGTCCGGCGTCGGTCGAGACTCGAGACGTGGTGTAGTGTTTCAGTTGGGATATGCTCTTTTCTTTTGTAGTTTGCTTGTGGTGTTGTTTGTCTTTGGTGTGGTGTTCGTGCTACTCTCGTTGTTCGCAACGAGTGTAGTTTTTTATAACTGAAATTCTGCCTTTTATAAAGCTATGGTACGCCTAGACATACTCTCGAAAAAAAAAACCGTGATCTAGAGATGGAGAGCATCTCTACCATGCAGCATGCATTAGTACATTCCCAATCTCATCACATTCAATTATGCCATGCTTAATCTCTTTTGTTAAGATTTTAATTTTTATTCAATTTGGTGAAATTTCTCGTAGGCTATAAATCTATACAATATTTTGAAATCATACCTTCAATTCTGCAGCAACACACGGGGAATCTTCCAGTAACAGAAAAAAAATGCTCCTAGCCCCCTCCACCTATCACTCGCATGTGTCGCTCCCATCCCCGGTGATAGCGTATTCAACTGAGATTTGATCTTCAACTTGAGCACTAGACAAGTGCTGTGATATGTGTGTGTGTGTACGTGTTGATTTGTGCCCAACATATGCTTTTGTGGAACCTATGCAATTTCATCTAATTATTTTAGTTAGCATTTTGAATTATCACAAAATGGTTTAACATTAATATGTGTTAAATTATTCATTATCAATCAAACTAGAATTACTAGGTCATTAACTTACACTCAACAAATTATGATGATCTGAACACTCAAGGGGCATTTTAGACATTTCCTTAGCTCACATACATACTTTGTAACCATGTTACCAAACAATTATTCTTCGTCGCCACTACTTCTTCGGCACCACAACTTTCTCATCACATCATGACGAGTGCTTTGAAATAAGACACATTTTGAATACGTTTTGGTCAGTTTTTAAAACTTTGTTAAGTTTTATCTGCTGAAACTTGATGCGAGAAGGACAAAAATCACAAGTTTCAGACACTAAAGTTAAAACTTGGTGTGCCCTCATGCGATATCCAACGACTTTGTGGATAAAGAGAAAATCGTGCGGCTGATCACGCTGGGTAGATGTGTGCCCCTCGCACCAAACTTCTGTTGTTCTTGTAAGATGTTTTCACGGCAAGCTAGAAGGAATATTCCGATGTGAACAGTAAGGTTGGAGAGGAAATTCTTTTTGTCTCTAACCAGACTTTTAATTTTTTAAAAAGTATTTGTTATTCATCTGTGGGTGCGCGCACACGCATTTGTGTTGGTGGTGGTGGTGTGTGTGTGTGTGGGGGGGGGGGGGGGGGTGGAACATTTTCTAATCTGATGATGGATTTTGGTTCGTGATTCATCTCTACTATTAAAGTGGTTCGACCGCCTCGTATGTCAGCCATCGCGCGGTGTCCCCGCACGCGAAAAAATCGGATCGCCTCCCCCACCACGCCTCGCACGAACCCGGCACTACCCCTATAGCTAAACGACCCTACAAGATGCCGCCGCATTAACTCAATGAGCTTAAGGAGGAAATCGACAAATCTCTTGTCAAAGGTTTCATTCGCCCAAGTTGCTCTCCTTGGGGAGCACCTTCTCTCTTTGTTAAGAAAAAGGATGGGACAAACCGATTAGTCCAAGACTACCGTCCTATAAACCAAGCTACCATTCAGAATAAATATCCTCTTCCTCGGATCAATGATCTTTATGATCAACTGTCTGGCTCATCAGTGTTCTCCAAACTCGATTTGAGGTTAGGTTACCACCAGATCCGTGTTCGTGAAGAGGATATCCTAAAAACCGCCTTCGTGACTCGGTATGGATCATACGAGTACACCGTCATGTCATTCGGCTTAACGAATGCTCCCGCCACCCTCTCTCGTCTGATAAACTATATATTCATGGATTACCTCGACAAGTTTGTCGTGGTTTATCTGGACGATATCCTTGTATTTTCCAAGAATGAAGAAGAACATGCTGCACATCTTCGTCTTGTGCTAGAAAAGCTTTGAGAGCACCAACTGTATGCTAAGTATTCCAAGTGTGAATTCTGGCTCCCCGAAGTAACCTATCTTGGGCATGTCATCTCCAAGGATGGTATTGCCGTCAACCCTGAACGAGTTCAGGCTATTCTCAATTGGACTCCTCCGAAGAATGTCAAGCAAGTCTGAAGTTTTCTCGGTCCCGCCAGCTATTGCCGTCGATTCGTCGAGAACTTCTCCAAGATTGCCAGGCCTCTGACTAATCTGTTGCATAAGGGTGTCAAGTTCGATTGGACAGCCAAGTGTCAGGAAAGTTTCCAGGCGCTCAAAGACAAGTTGACTTCTGCCCCCGTGCTTGCTCCACCTGATACTAAGAAGGACTTCGTCATTTACTGCGACGCTTCCCGTCAAGGATTAGGTTGTGTCCTAATGCAAGAGCGCAGAGTGATTGCTTATGCCTCTCGTCAACTGCGCCCTCATGAAGAAAACTACCCAGTTCACGACCTCGAGCTTGCTGCTGTCATTCATGCACTGAAGCAGTGGCGACACTACCTTCTCGGTAATCGTTGCGAGATCTTCACCGATCACCAAAGTCTGAAGTATCTGTTTACTCAGCCAGATCTGAACCTCCGTCAGCAAAGATGGATGGAGACTGTTGCAGGCTTTGACGTGGGTATATCATATACCCCCGGCAAGGCTAATGTAATGGCTGATGCCTTGAGCCGCAAGTCTTACTGCAACCACCTCCAGGTTCACAAAGTTCAGCCCTCGCTTGTCGAAGAATTTAGAAAGCTGAACCTCCATATTGTTCCTCCTGGAGCACTCGCTCCCCCTCCCCCGGAGTTCCGCAAGATGAATCTTCTTGTTGTTACTAAGGGTTCTCTAAATACCCTGGCTGTCGTACCAGATCTCGTAGCTGGTATAAAGACTATTCAAGGTTATGACTCTGAAGTCCATAAGATTAAACGCCATCTAGCAGAAGGAAAGCCCTCATTCTTCACGATCGCCGACGATGGCGCCTTGTATTTCAAAGGCCGCCTAGTGGTACCATGTTCGAACAAAAACCTGGATAAGACTAAAAGGGTTATGCAAGAAGCTCATGATACGCCTCTGTCCATCCATCCTGGTAGTACAAAGATGTATCAGGATATTCGCCAAAGATTCTGGTGGTCTAATATGAGGCAGGACATTGCTCGTTATGTTGCGGAGTGTGATGTTTGCCGTCGTATCAAAGCTGAGCATCAAAGGACTGCTGGAACTCTGCAACCTATCTCTATTCCTGACTGGAAATGGGACCATGTTGAAATGGACTTTGTCACTGGATTTCCCAAATCGCAGAAAGGTAATGATGCTATTCTTGTCGTCATTGACCGACTTTCCAAAGTTGCCCATTTTCTGGCGGTCAAAGAGACAATCACTGCTAGTCAGCTTGCTACTCTCTACATGGCCAGAATTGTTTCACTTCACGGTATCCCACTGGTTATCAGTTCAGACCATGGCAGCTTATTCACTTCAAGGTTTTGGGCAAGTTTCCAAGAAGCTATGGGAACTCATCTGTCGTTCAGTACCGCGTTTCATCCTCAGTCGCAAGGACAGGTTGAACGTGTCAACCAAGTCCTCGAAGACATGCTTTGAGCTTGTGTAATATCATTCGGCAAGAAATGGGAGGAATCTCTTCCATATGCCGAGTTCTCTTATAATAATAGCTATCAAGCTAGTCTGAAGATGCCCCCCTTCGAAGTGCTATATGGACGAAAGTGTCGAACCCCTCTGAACTGGTCAGAAACGGGGGAACGTCCACTCTTCGGTCCGGATATTATCCAACAGGCCGAAGAACAAGTCTGCATTATTCGCGAGAATCTCAAGACTGCTCAGTCACGTTAGAAAAGTCAGTATGACCGTCATCACCAAGACATGGTCTATCAACCTGGCGAAAAGGCTTATCTTCGAGTTACACCAATGAAGGGTGCTCACCGCTTCCGGATCAAGGGCAAGGTAGCTCCTCGCTATATTGGTCCCTTCACTATTCTCGAAAGGCGTGGAAAGGTGGCATATCAACTGGAGCTTCCGCCGAACCTTTCTCAGGTTCACGATGTGTTCCATGTGTCACAACTCCGTCATTGCTTCAAGGATCCAATCCGAGCGGTGGATCATGAAGTGCTCGAATTGCAACAGGACCTCTCTTATAAAGAGCATCCGGTCCGCATTCTTGACCAAGCTGAACGCCGCACATGTCAGAAGGCGATCAAATTCCTCAAAGTCCAGTGGTCGAATCACTCTGAAGACGAAGCCACTTGGGAACGCGAGGACCGCCTACGTGATGAATACCCCGCACTATTTCCTTCTACCTCCTAAAATCTCGGGACGAGATTTCTTGTAGTGGAGGAGTTTTGTAACGCCCGGGTAATCAAGCTACAGTAAAACTCTCCTAATGATGCCATGTCATATGCGATTACTGTTACTAATCTCGGGATAATTCGAAACCGCGTCAAATTCAAACTTAAAATTAAAGTCGACAATAAAAGTTTTCAAAATTGAAACAAAAATGTTCGGTGGACGCCAAATATTACAAAGATAATTATGGTGCAGAAAACACATTTTTAGTAAAAGACTAAATACTTTAAAATGAAATAAAACAGAAAAGAAAAAAATAAAGAAAAGAAAGAAAGAAAGAGAAAGGAAAACCCCCCAAACCCCCCTGGGCCATCTGGCCCAGCTAACCCACCTGGCCCATCCGGCCGAACCGGCCCGCCTCCCCCTGCCACCTCCCTTCCTTGTTCCCCCAACCCGGGTCGGAACAGGGGCGCGTCCCCGCCGCACCCTCTCGCCGGCGATGACGAGGGGATAAGGTCGCCACGCCACGCCCCCTCGGTCTCTCCTCCCACTCACCCCCACGCTCGCCTCGGTTCTTGCGCCTCCCACTCCCCTCCAGAGCCACCGCGACCTCCAAGCCCTTCCGACGCGTCCGCTCGCTCCGCCTCCCTCGACTACGCCTCCACGTCAAGACGCAGGACGCCGAGCACCATCGAACGCTGCCCCAACCTCGTCTTCTTCCTCGGATCCCCGACGCATCTCCGACGAGTGCCATCGACTCTCCGGCTACTAAACTCCCGAGGGCCATCTTGCGTGCCGCACGGTGAGCTCCCCATCTCCCGCCCATCTCCGTTAGCTCCCTCGCACGCCCTAGCTAGCTGCCGCTGAAGCACCCAAGCGCTCCACCGCGGACCCCGTCGCCGACGAGTCTCCGGTGACCAAATGGTCACGGGCTCGTGTCGGTTACGCTCCTCATGCCCCGTAGATCCTCCCCAACCTCTCCATTTCTTCGCTAGCTCGCCCCAGCTCCACTCTCCTCGAGCTCCCGACTACGCCGCCGCCTGCGCGCGTCGTCGGCGCCCTTCCGGTGACCAAATGGTCACGGGGCCGAGCCCTTTGTGCTCAGCGCGTCGCGCAGCTCCACCCTAGCCTTCCCGCTCGCCCCGAAGCGCGCTGCGTCGCCGTCTTCGTCCGCGCCCGAACAGCAGCCCGCCGCGCTCGTCGCTGGCGATCATTCCGGCCACCCCCGCCGTCGTGCTCCCCTCCATCAGACGCGGCGCGAAGCGGCCGTTCCAGAGAGCCTGGCCGCGCCCGATTTGGTGCCCCGTAGCACGATTCCGGCCAACTCCGCCGAGGGGCTGCCTCTGTTGGGTCGCCGGAGTCGCTCCGGCACCGTCCGTCGACGTGGCTAGGCGGGCCCCACCCCTGGGTCGCTGCCTATGGGCCTGGGGGCCCCAACTGGTCACGTTGACCAAGTCAACTTCGCTGACGTGGCAGCTACTGCCACTGACATGTGGGCCCCATGCCATGAAACAAATAAAAACAAATATATAAACTACTAATTAATTAAGTTAATTAACTAAAACCTAATTAGACACTGACTGCTGGGGCCACCCACTAATTAACCCATTTTAGTTAGTTTTAAAACTCTGTTAAGGCCCTTGACAATGACATGTGGGTCCCACTGGACCCACCTGTCTGGTTTGACTGGTCAACCGACCAGTTGACCTGCTGACATCACTCTGATGTCATGCCTACGTCATCACACACTGTTTTGGATAATGTTGGAATTAAATATATAATTAAAATTAGAAAATGATTTAAATCTTTAGAAACTTTTAATCCGTAACTCGGATGAAAATACTTTGTACATGAAAGTTGCTCAGAACGAAGAGACGATTCTAGATATGCAACCCGTTCGTCCGCCACACCTCCCTAACCTATCGAACTCGTAACTTTCCCCCTCCGACTCCTCTGCCCGAAAACACAAAACACCGGGGATACTTTCCCGGATGTTTCCCCCCTTCATCGGTATCACCTCATACCGCGTTAGGGCACCCCTAGCACCATTACTTGTCTTGTCATGCATCGTTATGCATCTGTTTGCATTGTATTCATTGTTTCTTCCCCCCTCTTCTTCCGCTAGACACCGAGACCGACGCCGCTGCTACCCAGTACGACTACGGAATTGACGACCCTTCTCTCTTGCCAGAGCAACCAGGCAAGCCCCCCCCTTTGATCACCAGATATCGCCTACTCTTCTCTCTACTGCTTGCATTAAAGTAGTGTAACATGTTACTGCTTTCCGTTAATCCTATTCTGATGCATAGCCTGTCCTTGCCACTACTGTTGATACCTTTACCTGCAATCCTAATGCTTAGTATAGGATGCTAGTTTATCATCAATGGCCATACATTCTTGTCCGTCTGCCATGCTATATTATCGAGCCGTGATCACTCGGGAGGTGATCACGGGTATATACTATATACTTTATACAGGATACATGTGATGACCAAAGTCGGGTTGGCTCGAGGAGTACCCGCAGTTGATTCACGAATTGGGGGCTGGAAGGACATACTTTCCCGACGGCCCTCTGTGTGGATCTTTGTGGCGAAGCGACAGGGCAGGTTGAGACCACCTAGGAGAGAGGTGGGCCTGGCCCTGGTCGGCGTTCGCGGTTATTTCAAGATAACACGTTTAACGAGATCTTGGTATTTGATCTGAGTCTGGCCACTGGCCTATACGCACTAACCATCTACGCGGGGACAATTATGGGCACTCGACGTCGTGGTATCAGCCGAAGCCTTCGTGACGTCAGCGACTGAGTGGCGCGCGCCGGATTGGACCGTAAGTCTGCTCTTGTATTAAGGGGGCTAGTTCTGCTTCCGGCCGCGTACGGAACGTGCAGGTGTGCAATGGGCGATGGGCCCAGACCCCTGCGCCATAGGATTTAGAACGGCGTGCTGACCTCTCTGTTGTGCCTAGGTAGGGCTGCGACGTGTTGATCTTCCGAGGCCGGGCATGACCCAGGAAAGTGTGTCCGGCCAAATGGGATCGAGCGTGTTGGGTTATGTGGTGCACCCCTGCAGGGAAGTTAATCTATTCGAATAGCCGTGATCTTCGGTAACAGGACGACTTGGAGTTGTACCTTGACCTTATGACAACTAGAACTAGATACTTAATAAAACACACCCTTCCAAGTGCCAGATACAACCGGTGATCGCTCTCTCACAGGGCGACGAGGGGAGGATCATCGGTTAGGTTTATGCTATGCGATGCTACTTGGAGGACTTCAGTCTACTCTTTTCTACATGCTGCAAGATGGAGGTTACCAGAAGCGTAGTCTTCGAAAGGACCAGCTATCCCCCTCTTATTCCAGCTTTCTGCAGTTCAGTCCACATATAATAGCCTTATTCCAGTTGATACCAATGCATACATATGTAGTGTAGCTCCTTGCTTGCGAGTACTTTGGATGAGTACTCGCGGCTGCTTTCTCCTTCTTTTCCCTCTATCCCTTCTACCTGGTTGTCGCAACCAGATGTTGGAGCCCAGGAGCCAGACGCCACCATCGACGACGACTCCTACTACACCGGAGGTGCCTACTACTATGTGCTGCCCGCTGATGACGACAAGGAGTAGTTAGGAGGATCCCAGGCAGGAGGCCTGCGCCTCTTTCGATCTGTATCCCAGTTTGTGCTTGCCATCTTATGGCAACTTGTTTAACTCATGTCTGTACTCAGATATTGTTGCTTCTGCTGACTCGTCTATGATCGAGCTCTTGTATTTGAGCCCTCGAGGCCCCTGGCTTGTAATATGATGCTTGCATGACTTATTTTATTTGTAGAGTTGTGTTGTGATATCTTCCCGTGAGTCCCTGATCTTGATCGTACACGTTTGCGTGTATGATTAGTGTACGGTCAAATCGGGGGCGTCACAATTTTCTTCTGAATCTTATGTTGTTTTGGTCATGATGGATCAGATATCAAAGGAAGGAGGTGATGATACAAGAGTGGGAGAATTGCGAGAAATCCAAATTCGAAGCCAAGATGAATGCAGAGCTCAGCATCCATGAACTTGTTGCACTGTCCAGATAAGACTGAAACAAATCTCAGCTGGTTGTAATTGTGCAAATTTTATTTCAGGTGCAGGCCTAGAAGGCGCGGGCGAAGAACAGCTTCACCAAGAGGCTGCCCACACTGAGGCACAAGTTGGAGGGGAAGCAAGCGAGAGTCGAGGCGGAACCAGCGGGCAGTCTGGGTGGCGTGATAGGTAGAGCGCATCCGGAAGACCGGACGCGTGCCGTCCCGGTTCCAGTGCTGCAACTGGTTCCTGTGCTGAAAACCAAACAAAATTCAGATTGCGTCTGAAATGCAATCTCACTGAAGAAGCTTGAAGGTCTCATTGCAAGCCTGTGGAACAAGATGCACATGAAATTATTTGAATCAGTGTGCTGTAGGTGTTGGTTTGCTGTGTAGTCTGTACAATGTGACCTGAGCTACAGTAGCATGTTACCATTGATAACATGAGGTAATGCTAATGGTCTACTGGCTAATGTAGTGAGAACTTGAAATCATCTTTTCTTTAAACTTAGTGGTAATTGTAGAAAAATAAAAAATATGGCATTTTATAGAGGAAAGATATATATTTGTTGCTCAGTTCCAGGATGGAATCTGGCTTGCTTGTTCCTTTGCCATAAGTCGTTTTTGTTTGCGACTGAATTTAGCTAATGCTAGCTCAAAATGAAAGAAAAAAGACTAGCTAACTTGCTGCTTTGCCATAAGCCGTCTTATATTGTGAAAAATATACTACTATTTTTTATCTTCACATTTATTGGCAACTATTTTTTGGTCTTATTATTTTATCTCACTACTTTCCGGTTGCTTTCAAGCTTTTCTTGAAGAACAAATATTAAATTGTGAATTCATTTGAAACCCTGCCATCTTATAATGGAGAATCTATAAGAGAGTATTCAAGCATGTCTCTTTTCACACTTACATTGTAAGAATCTTTGGAATTGTATATCTATTCTATCGGAGCGGAAATAGAGATGGATGTTGGTGATGTATTGAATCTCGGTACATTGCAGGAGATCTCATCGAGATTTAATCTCGCAGAGTTTATTGAATGTATAGGAATCATTGCGTATGCTGATTGAAAATTTATACTTTAACATATTCAAATTTTGAACTCTAATAAGACGTGCATTGCACGTGCATGCCTACTAGTGTAAATAAAATTACAAGTTTCAAAAATAGTCGAAACAGTTAGCTTTAGAAAGAGATCATTGATTCAGATGTGGGAAGCACTGGGCCTTGGTCAGACTGGGCTCACTCATGGGCCTTGCGAGCGCTAGAGTTTGTTCAGAATGTCACAAAAAACGTTTTTTTTGGCTTACAAAACGAAAATAAGGGTGCGATGGAACTCTGGAATCTTCTTCTTCCTCCACCCTGAAAAATTCCACCACCAAAGCATCAACAAAAAAAAAACAAATGTTGCTACTCGCATTTCACTCTTTGGAATGAAAAAAAGATATGGTATCTCTACTATTAATTAAAGGGGGATCGAACGTCGTGATGGTTCGACCTCCTTCGATCCCCCACCTCAGAACCATCGCTCGAGCAGGCCAAAATCCAACGCCAACTCAGCCCATGTACAACGCCAACTCAGCCCACATACGAGATCCACAGCCAAAAAGCACAGGGCTCAATCCACGAATGAGGTCACCCAACAAAAAAACAGTTCGACAACCCACGACGAGGTCCATCGACCAAAAAACAAACCACCTACGAGCTCCATCGAACCGCGAACGCACGTCGTCAGGGAGAGAAACGCCAGTTATTTGCCGCGTACGAGCTCCATCAACTCGCGAACGCACGACGCCGAGGAGATCAAACACCAGCGCACAGGAGCTCCATCGACTCGCAAACGCACGCCGCCAGGAAGTCGCCGTCCGGCCACGTCCTACGACGCCAAGGAGGCATGAGACCTCCATCGACCCGCCCGCACACGCCGCCAGGAAGTCGCCGTTCAGCCACGTCGTATGCACGCGAGCTGTGCGAGCTGCAGCCTCCGCCGCTGCCACCGCCGGGAAGTCGCCTCTGCTGTTGCCATCAACCTCTGATCGCCCTCATCATCCAAAATCCAAGATCCGGCCGTCCCAAGGTAACCCAGTCGCACAACCCACCGTCGGAAGCCAACTCACGCATACCCATCTCCCCCACCACCGTACTTCTTCCCAATCGTAGCCGCCGATCTAGGCAAACCAAGCTTCTTGACTTGGTTCGGTTTTTTTGGGCCAATCTGGTTTACTTGCATGGACGAAATCCTTTCCTCTCTTTACTTAACTCACTCATGATCCAACCCTTGTATAAAATAGGGTACAAGACATAGGTAAAGATTGTTGAAGGTAGAATACATAGGTACACATCGTATGGTGCTGAATATTCTGTACTTTTTCCTATAAATACAACAACGATGTACAAGATGTGCATATATAAGAAGGTCTTCTTAGATGTAGTTATATGGCATACAAATGAGTCTTGCATGTGATTGTGATAGGATGCTGGGTTTGTGAAGTGTGAGCAGTGGCCAACACATATATTCCTCATGTGATTTTGATAGCTTGGTGAGGAGCACGATGTGGGAGGGCGACCTGCAGGAGCGTCGCGTCGGTGGCAGCGACAGACGACGACGACCCAGGTAATCTCCCTTACATTTGCACCCCATCTTCTCCCTATATCATGCACTCCCTCACCGGAGCAAAGGAAAAGTGTAACAGAAATTAGAGAGTTGGAGGGTTCTCAGATTATCAGAGACTCAAAAGCCCCAAGGATAAATTTGGAGCTGCAAATGTGCCATATATTTCTTGAAATATTCACATCATTTATTGTGACTGATTTTTCTTTTTGAAGGAAACAGGGACTAATTACAATTGTATGTAATCTTGATATATAGGTACACCAATAGAGGTTGTTGGATGTCAACTGCTAATCACAACATCTTTGTATTTACTACAAACTCTATTTTTCTTTGATTTACTAGCATTTTGATGGAAAAGAAAATACAATATTTGGTTTCCAATGGTATCAATTTGTGTCACTGTTGTTGTATTCCATCTTGACTAGAGATTATGCTAGAATGAGTGAACTGCTACCATCCGACAATGTGAAGGTGAGACTTGTTTCTTTCCATTTTAGGTGATATGTAAAAATTATCATGACAAGCAAAATCTGAAACTGGACAGTCTTTTATTCGTGCAACTGAAATATGTGTGTATGGTGCCTTTTTGAATTGCCATGAAACTTGTACTAAGCGTCTATGAAAAAATGCCTTTTCTGCTGAGTAGTATCAACCAAATCCAAAAATAGTAATTGGAAATTATAAGTACTTCAGGAATTCTCAAGTGTGCAACCAACTGTATCAAGTAGGAACTCGATGCTTGATTTGCAAAATTATCAAGTTTGTTCCATCAATGTAGATTGTGTTGAAGGTTTCTTGTTTGTGGCTTAGATTTTTGAATTTTTCACAAGTTCAGTAGCAAAGATGCGTGTACAAAAGTGTTTAGATGGCTGTTTGGATCAGTGCATGTCCATGTAGATGTATCACTTAGCTTTGTGGTTTTAAATGCACGTGTGGAATGAGCTGTTTAGATATGAAGACCAATTTTAATTAACATGTTTATTTAGAAATTCTCCTGTAATTTGAGAAATCTTCAGAAGAATCAGTCTGATTATGTAATTAGAGATGCCATAATGAGCCGATGTTACACGCAAGATATTGAGGTAGTAGGCATGGTAATTTTATTGTTACTAAGCACTGATGTGTTACAAAATGCCATGTTTCCAGATTGTTATGCATTATTTCTCAATAACTGTACCAAGCATACTTAGTGGTTGAGAAAGTAGTTGTGTTTTGGATTATCTACATTTTTTTCTCTGAAAGTGTGGAAATATATTACTATTTGATAAGAAAAAACAGGGCATAGTTTAATAGGCTAAACTCATCTTGCTGATTGCAGTTATCAAGCATATTGTGCAAGATTTCAAGTACAAACTTGGGCCATTGGACATAGGAGGGGTTAATTCTTACCGATTTGTGTTAAATGTCGTGTGAGCAGATTTGACTTTGTGATGATCACTATGTCAACTTATGCCTGCCACAATTCCTCATGTTATAAATCTAATTTATGCTTCTTGAGTATGTTGGGATCAGACCTAAAGCGGATAAAAACTACTTTATTGGTTGTCTCTCGCTTCAATGTTGGTTCCTCTGCTCAGACTAGCATGGCTGGTGTTGTACCCGTTGAGATGCACAACGCTCCATCGCAACTACACAAGTGACTGCACATTTTGTTTTCCTTGATGCTGATATAACAAAGGGAAAGGTTGCTAGAATTAACGAAGAATGAAACAGACGAACCAGGCCTCTGGTCAGATTGAGGGAAGGTGTTGCAGGTTTCAAAACACATTGAGAAGTGTAGAGGAGATAAAGAGAATTAGGCTCGCGGAGAAAGCCGAAGGAAGGGTAGAGGCGATGGGTACAATGGGACTAATGGAGGAATGAGTTGGATGACGAGTACAACAAAGAGGAATGGAGTTGAAGGTGGCATGACGATCAGATTGTGAAGGAGAGCAAGATGATATTGGTGTTTGCTGAGTCAATAGTGTGTACATAACTATCCTGTAGCATTACTATTTTGTTAAATTTGTAAGAGTGAGACTGAAAATTCAATTTGGCCCTCGGGCACCTATGCTCTTGCTTCCAATTTTCAAAAATTCCATTTGTAAAAAAACGCTAGAAAATTCACACTATAGTAATCTACATGTTTGTTGAGCCTATAAATCTTCATAAAATAATTGAAATTAATGTAGTTTGTGCAAAAATAAAGGGTTGGTCGTATTTCTACATATTTCGATTTGCATTTCGTTCACTTGTGCTTGTTATTTTTGTACAATATGCATATCTAATTGTTATTATTTTTAACCTTTTGATTCTCCGGATGAGTATTTGTGGCCTGCACCGGGAGTGCCCTAAAAGCAAAAAAGTTGGGTTTGTACAAGATAATATTTGTTTGAACACACTCATAACCTGTGTGCGACATACATGATGTAACTTATAGTGATGATTCCACAAATATCTCTCTATCTAAGTTTGTTATATATCCCGTGGCAACGCACGGGCATTCGATTAGTATGTGTATAAGTTCAATGTATTATAGAGACGAGAAATATGGATTTACATGCTAAGACGGGGATCTCAGATTTTCTACCTTCCCGCCTTAAGCGAGAACGAGGGACCCTCGGCCTAAAGGGTCGATGTTGTTGGGCTAGTCCAATAACCATTATTTTATTTTCTCACATTTTCCTTCATTGATTTGTATTTCATCCTTTTCTTATTCTGTATTTACGTTATTTTTTAACTTTTTGTCGCATTTTTCTCGTCTTACTTATAGATAAATTTATACACTTATTTTTACCCCACCCGCCCCCTTTTTCTGCAATATGAGAACATTGTTTGGAGATACATACACATTTCTGTTGGAGGTCATGAACATTTAGTTCTCTGAAGTACTTGGATGCTTCACTTCTGAAATACCCTTCACAAAAAATAAATCCCTTTCAAACACATGCATGTTTTTTATAGCCAAGAACATTTATTTTTAACCGGGTGAACCTTTTTCTATATAAATTGTTTTACTTACAACAATAAGTAAATATCTGATTTCTATGGGCATGTTTTTGAAGAGTAGCATGAACTATGTAAACATATGTTTCTAGTCTCATTCATCGCCTTGTGAGCATTGGATTTTAGGCTTTATACAATGGGAGGTGCTTAGAGAGATGCTTAGAAAAATAGACCGGATTTTTCTGAAGTATCGGTGCCTATTTCTACAGGAGAGACGCTTAGTTAAATGTCTATTCTGTATAAATATGCATCGATGCTTAAGAAAAGCCTAATTTATTTCTCTAAGCACCTCCCATTGTACAAGGCCTTAAAGCCCAAGGAAGACTACCTCTTCTTCCTCCCTTTTCTTCGTTTAGGCAAATCCTAGTAGACGTCCACGGGCGTCAACTACTCGAGGCCACACCACAAGATGGAGTGAGGTGGGCTGATCCTGTTCCGGGGTTCGCGTACGGTTGCAGCTGTTTCGTTCGCTGGCTGTTGTCATTTTTTTCTTCTATGGTTTGTTTATTTTGGTTTTTTGCTTTACACTTTCTTGTTTTTTCCTATCCTCTTCCCGTCTTCCGGGTTTGGTTTTCTCCTATTTTCCTTCCTTTTTTATTTTCGTATTTTAAATTGTTTTCTATATTATAAACATTTTCCTAATACATGGTGAACATTATCCAAAAACACGCCGACCTTTTTTAATATATAGTGCCTATTATTTTAAATTCACACTAAACAATATTTTAATATACGTTGAACATTTTTCAACATACAGTGATATTGTTTTCATTTGATGGTGAACTTTTTGCACTACAATTTTTTAAATACACACTGAATTTTTTACTATTTATCGTATTTTTAATAGGTTTTTATTTATTTAGAACTCTTCAAAAAATCCAACGTAGTTTTTCGGAAAAAATGATTGAAAACCGAAGAGAAAAAATGGCAACGCAAACCTTTTAATTTTTGGAGGCAGGCAAAGCAAACCTGCCTAACTAATCACTTCAGAGTGGGCCGGCACATTAGCGAAAACCAATTCTACCTTTGGCCCATCAGCATGAACGCACGCGGTGCCCAGGTCGCTGCCTCCACCCCGACGCCGCCGCCGGCTCTCCTTCCGGCGCCCCTTCTCGCACCGGCAGCGCCATAATATAAGAACGTTTTTGACACTATACTTGTGTAAAGACGCTCTTATATTATGAAATGGAGGGAATAGATTCTATGCGTTGTGTCCTTCAGACCTGTATCAAATTTGCACATTACTTATGCATCCTGTTCTAGATAAATTTAGTTTTTTTTAGATTAAAAAAAATTAGAATATGATGTTGTGTTTATTGAAACATACTCCTATGAAATAGCAGCATTACTGGAACAGTATCAACGCACATAACTGGACTTTTCTATACGGAATGAAGTTGAAACTTGTGATTTTAGTGGAATAACAGCTCGGAGTCAGTGTATTGCTTGGAGCTGTCAAATTTATAATGGTTTTAGATTTCACTTGCTGTCAAAATCTCGTTCACTCCCCTTCACCTGATCATGCTCTGTGTCAATTTCGCTGGTACTTGTAAGCTCCCTTTGATGCCATCTTCTGACAATCTGTTCCTGGTTCATAAATTCACTTCGGGAATTTGTCATTGTAAGCCCGTTTACTTGCAACACTGACTTCTTGTATTTCCGTGTCTAATCTGTGGCCTTTACGAAATTGTACTACTTGAATCTTAACATCAAGTTTTTTTTAAAGATAATTAACTCAGTCCCTATCATCTGATCGAAGACATTTGCATTGCGTATGGCGCAACTGTGCTGCACAAACATTGGGACAAGTATATGTGTAGCACATAGGATTGAGAGAGCAGTTTCCATCACTTGAAAATCAAAGAAATGAAATGTTAATGCGCTCAAACGCACATGATGACATCACACACAGGAAACGTGGTAGTACAATGTGGTTTAATACAGTAGAGTACATGTGAATGAACAGACGCAAATCCATATATCAAAAGAAAAAAAAGCCTGACACAAATCCATGGCAAATAATCTAGCTTGTTTGCACTGAGAGAGCTAGTTATCTGGCTCTATCTCTGAGTCTTGGTGCTTCATTTCTCTGTGGAGTTGCCGTGCTTTCTTCACGAGGGAATCAAGGGTGTCGGCAGTGGCAGGTACCGCCATCGTGATCTCATTGGCGAAAACCATGCTGCCCTCGAGATCCAGCATGGTCTCTGAAGCGCTGGACAGCGAGTCCATGAGGCTCTCGAGATTAATTCGGGCGCCATGGCCCCTGAGTTTCTGCATTTCTGCTATCACCATCCTAGTGGTAAGCTTCATCGCTGTCAGGCTATCGGTGGTGATGATACCCCTGTTTAACTGCACCATCTTTGTCGCAAGGCTGAACATGGTATATTCTTCTGGATCTGTAGCTTGGTCTCCTACCTCTCTCAAAATTGTGTCGAGATCAAGGTGATATTTGTTACATGCCGTCACACAGAGGGATAGCAGGGCAGGATGCAACTTGTGATGTTGGTTTTGGCCAGGAGAGGATGAAGTCTTCTTGCTCGTTGTCTTCTTCTTCTTCTTCTTCTTCTTCCTCTTCTTCATTTTGCTTTGGCTTTCGATGTCAGTATCTAATTTGGCATACCCGGGAATTCCTTCTCCTATTGACGCATGGTGATAGAGTATTTCTTTGAGCACCTACAACGGTAATAACCAGAGAGAGAGAGAGAGAGAGAGAGAGAGAGAGTTGTTGCGACTACTTTATAATTGGAAAAGAATGAAATGTTCTAGAAACGCAAAGAAGGAAATGTTGCAATTGTCATCAAAGGGGAATGAATGAATGGCTTAGCTGGAGGAATATTCACCTTGCATGCTTGAAGAAAGAAAGACAAAAAGGAAGAAATAACAGACATATAATAAAGAAACAATTATCTATGTATGTACCTGTGGCATAATATCTAGAATGTATTCCTTGAGTGTACTTTCATCCTCAGTGTTCTCAGTGTAATGAACACATAGATGCTCCAGAATTTCTGCTGCAATTTTTCTGCATATGTTGTCGTCCTGTACAAGTATCTTCGCGAGTTGACCAACAAACACATCGTTTTCTTTCTTGGGGAGGAGGGTGGCAGTACTTTTGCTGCCGAGAAACAACGCCAACAGTGTTTTCCCTGCAGTCTTTCTGATGGAGCCATTGTCACCACGAATGAAGACGTTTATGAGCGTCTTAGTTAGATTATCTCTGCTGGCATTTTCGTCCATCGATAGTTGCGAGAGTATCTGCATGCCCTTCATCTTCAGCTCATATTTACATTCTTCGCAGGTAACAATTCTTTCAATGGTGGCGATTGCTCCCTCATTCTTTGACAACCGTTGACGCAAGTCTTCCCTTGTGTTTTCCTTGCTAGTCACAATCAGCTGAAGCATCACCCCCAGAGATCTCTCTACTGCCATAGTCGACCATGCACTATGACCTGAGCGGTGCACTAGGTCGTAGCTGACAGGTGCCATGATCTTGTAGACAACATGTTTGGCGTTGATTATGATTTCACAGTTGACCTCATTGCCTGCAAGGCTCCAAAGGAGACTCAGTCCAGTCAGTACCAGCTCTTTGTAGCAAGCGAGCACCTTAGATGATGGTTGCTGATCAACATCGCTGTCCGACTCCGAGTCCAACTCCAGTGGTGAAGTGTTGTGTGCCTGGAGTAGGTGATATTCTTCGAAAGTGTTGATGAGTGAAGATATGCATTGGATCCATCGTGGGAACTGCTCCAAACGGATCTCGCCAGCAAGCTGCTCCAATATCCTCATAGCGGCCTCTCTCATCTTTCTGTTGTATGAGTCTCTCGAATCTAACGTCTGAAGGAGTTTCTCTAGAATGTGGGAGGAGGATGCAGACCCAAATATGAGCCGCTTGATCAGCCTACTTTGCTGTATAATAATCCTCTCTTCCTTTTGCTGATGCTGCGGCCTCTTCTTGCACTCCTCCCTCTTCCTCTTCATTTCTTCTCTCTTATTCTTCTCATCCATTCTAACCAATGGAGCTCCAGTCCTGTTCTCTAATTCTAATTGCTGCCTGTGCTCTTCTTGTTGGACCAAATGCTGCCGGGTGAGTAGTCTCTCCAGTATCAGTGTCCCAGAAAGGAAGTTACGAGGCGAGTTGGACTCCATGAGTTGTACAGCATATGTGATGAGGTTCCTTCCTCTGACGGAGGATGGCTTTTGGAAGCATTCCTTCCTGATTTCATTCAAGTAGCCTGAAACTGCAGGGTCCCCATCTTGGAAGCCGTATGATTGGCTCACTTGTTTCACTATCCTCTTCTCCGTAAGCAGCAAGATGATTCTATAAAGGAACAATGCACCTTGGACCATACACATAACGTACAAGAGATTATGCGCCGGATCCATGTTTGTTCTGCCCTCGACCGTGTCGCCATAGTAGTCGTGCTCCATTAGACCGAATATCGAGATCCAAGCGGTGATGATCATCCCAAAGAGCACGAGACACGGCGCAGAGACAACACAAAGGTACACCATCACACTGTGAAGCTGCACTAGAACCCATCCAGCCACCACAAACACGACTGCAAAAACTCTCTTAACCACTGCCAGTTCCTAGTGATCATTTCGTGTATTAGCAGCCAACTCCCAGTTGGTGGTCAATAGATTCTTCACTGTCCTCAAGCTCGAGATCAGATCACCAGCAGAGCCTATCCTTTCAATGAAAGAGGCATTGATGCTGTTGTATATAGGGTCAAGTTAGATACATGCTGGCTATATATATAAGCGTGCGGCAAGAAACAATATTAAGCAACAAGAAAAATCTCAGATATACTCTCTCCGTCCGGGCTTACAAGACCCGTACGTATTTTAAGATTTATGTTGTTCATCATTCATGAATTACACCAATAATGTACACATTGTGTACCATAAAAGTACTACTATGAAGTTTGCTCGAATGGGAATCCAATCCTATACTCTTTGTGCATCTGCCATATATTTTGTTGCACAAATAAATGGTCAATGCTGTTAGAATTTACACGTGGCAAGTAGAACACGGCCTAAAGCCTCCCCTTTATGCCTTGCAGTAATGATTTGCCTGGAATTATGATTTACGACCTTTACCACAACGGTGCCATCCAGGCATCAAACTATTTTCTGGATTAGGTTTGATTGCTACTTACGCGAGCCCTTTTAGATTAGGAGGTCCTCAGAGAGGGCTACTTTACTAAATTAACATTTCAAATAGTGTACAAAGGAGATCTTTCTGAACGAGAGGGCCTAAGATCATAACGAGAAGCTTTGTTGCAGAGATAAGAGCAGCTAGAGGAAAATCTGGACAAGAACGCTCTCTTGAAGAATGAGCTTTTGACGGAGTAACATATTTTGGGTTGAAGCTAAAGCAAACATGATTTGAGCAGCTGTGAGGCGACAACCCGAAACAGTTTATTGTGTAACGTGCTGAAGCGGTGAGCAACTTTTCCGCCAAAGCTGTCGTGCATGATCACGCTGCTCCGGGAACTTTATGGGAGAATCCTCTATTCCTAAATAGCTAGAACCAACCATTTAATTTTTCCTCTACGTGCAACACTTCCAAATCAACATGTCATGCATGTCTCCCATGTCACCAACAAGCAGAAAGTCCACCGGTGAGCATTAACAACTATTTTTGCGCAATTATTTTTGTTCACACGACGCTCAAAATTGATGTAGCCATATGTTTGACTATATTGACATATCAACAACCGTGTGCTCGTAATCGCAAAAAAGAAAAAACCGTGAGGAAGGAAAAAATCGCTCGGCCCCGTGTCGCCCCCCGCGGGCGGCATGGGCGCTCGAACCCTAGCCGCCGCCCCCAACCTCCACCCTCCTCCCCTCCCCCCGCCACCGCCGGCGGGCGCCGCCGGGCAAAGCCCGTGCGGTGCCGGCGGCAGCGGGATCTCCTCTGCCCTCTCCTGGAGAGGGGCCGCGGGGGGCTTCTTCTTCGACAGATGGCGGAGCTCGGAGGCCGGCGCATCAAGCGGGGCGCACAGGCAGGTGACAACGTGGCGGCTGGCCGGTGGCGGCGCGTCGAGGAGGAGCACGCGGGTCGGTGGCGGTGTGGCGCTCTCTTGACGGGGCTGGGGTCGGCTAGATCTACGCGCGTCGGAGGAGAGGCTGGCGGCCGGAGCTCGGCAGGAGGCCCGGTGGAGCGGCGAGCCGGGCAGGAGCAGGCAGCGGTTGGTTGGCGAGCGCGGATGTCGGTGGCGCAGTCTAGAGGCATCGATGTGAGTCCATGGCTAGACTGGTGGCGGCGGCACTGCGATGGCTCGGCCAAGATGTAATCTTGGCGAGCAGCGAGCGGTCGGCCACCTCTATGTGATGTGGCAAGCGACGAGGCTCTCTCGGTGGTGCGGCTGGTTCTTCGTGGAGACGAGGGTCCGACCATTGCAAGGCTGTCCCTTGGAGTGGCCGATAGCTGTTGCGGGTGATTTTGGACCTTGCCGGAGGTGGGGGTGGCTATGGTTCCTGGCTGGGTGGTAGTGGTGTGGTCGGTGCTCTGCTTGTCGTGTGTCCGGTTGTAGTCCCTCGGCTTGCAGCTGCGCTGGTGAAGTGCCACGGTGGCGGCAGTGTGAAGCTTCTGGGACGGTGTTGCCCAATTCCAGGTGGTGTGGTGAGGTGCGACGCGCGGCTGAAAATCTTGCTCGGTTTCCTCGGGCCGGCAATGATGGCACCTGTGGATGTCATCCCCCTCCTTGGAGGTGTCGTCGAGGCGTGTTCGTCGTGTCCCTCGCTCACTTGGAGTTGTGGTTGTCTCCGGGCGAAAGCCTCGATTCGGTGTGGGATCGACGCAATGACGGCGTCATTGACGGTGTTTCTCTGTTGGGAGCATTGTGTTTGGAGACATGGCTAATTCCTTGACGCTCTCCTCCAGTGTCCGTCGCTGTCCTCTTTGTTCCACGACGATGCTATGTACGCCCATCGACGGTGTGTCCAAGACGTTGTCTTTCTCGGATCGGATCGAGTCCTGCCACCCACTTGCCATTTCCTCTTAGGCAATAAGAGTGGATGGTGCGTCCACAAGTGAAGCTCTGCGGAAGTTGGTGGTCTTTGGAGGTGTCCGGCGTCGGTCGAGACTCGAGACGTGGTGTAGTGTTTCAGTTGGGATATGCTCTTTTCTTTTGTAGTTTGCTTGTGGTGTTGTTTGTCTTTGGTGTGGTGTTCGTGCTACTCTCGTTGTTCGCAACGAGTGTAGTTTTTTATAACTGAAATTCTGCCTTTTATAAAGCTATGGTACGCCTAGACATACTCTCGAAAAAAAAAACCGTGATCTAGAGATGGAGAGCATCTCTACCATGCAGCATGCATTAGTACATTCCCAATCTCATCACATTCAATTATGCCATGCTTAATCTCTTTTGTTAAGATTTTAATTTTTATTCAATTTGGTGAAATTTCTCGTAGGCTATAAATCTATACAATATTTTGAAATCATACCTTCAATTCTGCAGCAACACACGGGGAATCTTCCAGTAACAGAAAAAAAATGCTCCTAGCCCCCTCCACCTATCACTCGCATGTGTCGCTCCCATCCCCGGTGATAGCGTATTCAACTGAGATTTGATCTTCAACTTGAGCACTAGACAAGTGCTGTGATATGTGTGTGTGTGTACGTGTTGATTTGTGCCCAACATATGCTTTTGTGGAACCTATGCAATTTCATCTAATTATTTTAGTTAGCATTTTGAATTATCACAAAATGGTTTAACATTAATATGTGTTAAATTATTCATTATCAATCAAACTAGAATTACTAGGTCATTAACTTACACTCAACAAATTATGATGATCTGAACACTCAAGGGGCATTTTAGACATTTCCTTAGCTCACATACATACTTTGTAACCATGTTACCAAACAATTATTCTTCGTCGCCACTACTTCTTCGGCACCACAACTTTCTCATCACATCATGACGAGTGCTTTGAAATAAGACACATTTTGAATACGTTTTGGTCAGTTTTTAAAACTTTGTTAAGTTTTATCTGCTGAAACTTGATGCGAGAAGGACAAAAATCACAAGTTTCAGACACTAAAGTTAAAACTTGGTGTGCCCTCATGCGATATCCAACGACTTTGTGGATAAAGAGAAAATCGTGCGGCTGATCACGCTGGGTAGATGTGTGCCCCTCGCACCAAACTTCTGTTGTTCTTGTAAGATGTTTTCACGGCAAGCTAGAAGGAATATTCCGATGTGAACAGTAAGGTTGGAGAGGAAATTCTTTTTGTCTCTAACCAGACTTTTAATTTTTTAAAAAGTATTTGTTATTCATCTGTGGGTGCGCGCACACGCATTTGTGTTGGTGGTGGTGGTGTGTGTGTGTGTGTGGGGGGGGGGGGGGTGGAACATTTTCTAATCTGATGATGGATTTTGGTTCGTGATTCATCTCTACTATTAAAGTGGTTCGACCGCCTCGTATGTCAGCCATCGCGCGGTGTCCCCGCACGCGAAAAAATCGGATCGCCTCCCCCACCACGCCTCGCACGAACCCGGCACTACCCCTATAGCTAAACGACCCTACAAGATGCCGCCGCATTAACTCAATGAGCTTAAGGAGGAAATCGACAAATCTCTTGTCAAAGGTTTCATTCGCCCAAGTTGCTCTCCTTGGGGAGCACCTTCTCTCTTTGTTAAGAAAAAGGATGGGACAAACCGATTAGTCCAAGACTACCGTCCTATAAACCAAGCTACCATTCAGAATAAATATCCTCTTCCTCGGATCAATGATCTTTATGATCAACTGTCTGGCTCATCAGTGTTCTCCAAACTCGATTTGAGGTTAGGTTACCACCAGATCCGTGTTCGTGAAGAGGATATCCTAAAAACCGCCTTCGTGACTCGGTATGGATCATACGAGTACACCGTCATGTCATTCGGCTTAACGAATGCTCCCGCCACCCTCTCTCGTCTGATAAACTATATATTCATGGATTACCTCGACAAGTTTGTCGTGGTTTATCTGGACGATATCCTTGTATTTTCCAAGAATGAAGAAGAACATGCTGCACATCTTCGTCTTGTGCTAGAAAAGCTTTGAGAGCACCAACTGTATGCTAAGTATTCCAAGTGTGAATTCTGGCTCCCCGAAGTAACCTATCTTGGGCATGTCATCTCCAAGGATGGTATTGCCGTCAACCCTGAACGAGTTCAGGCTATTCTCAATTGGACTCCTCCGAAGAATGTCAAGCAAGTCTGAAGTTTTCTCGGTCCCGCCAGCTATTGCCGTCGATTCGTCGAGAACTTCTCCAAGATTGCCAGGCCTCTGACTAATCTGTTGCATAAGGGTGTCAAGTTCGATTGGACAGCCAAGTGTCAGGAAAGTTTCCAGGCGCTCAAAGACAAGTTGACTTCTGCCCCCGTGCTTGCTCCACCTGATACTAAGAAGGACTTCGTCATTTACTGCGACGCTTCCCGTCAAGGATTAGGTTGTGTCCTAATGCAAGAGCGCAGAGTGATTGCTTATGCCTCTCGTCAACTGCGCCCTCATGAAGAAAACTACCCAGTTCACGACCTCGAGCTTGCTGCTGTCATTCATGCACTGAAGCAGTGGCGACACTACCTTCTCGGTAATCGTTGCGAGATCTTCACCGATCACCAAAGTCTGAAGTATCTGTTTACTCAGCCAGATCTGAACCTCCGTCAGCAAAGATGGATGGAGACTGTTGCAGGCTTTGACGTGGGTATATCATATACCCCCGGCAAGGCTAATGTAATGGCTGATGCCTTGAGCCGCAAGTCTTACTGCAACCACCTCCAGGTTCACAAAGTTCAGCCCTCGCTTGTCGAAGAATTTAGAAAGCTGAACCTCCATATTGTTCCTCCTGGAGCACTCGCTCCCCCTCCCCCGGAGTTCCGCAAGATGAATCTTCTTGTTGTTACTAAGGGTTCTCTAAATACCCTGGCTGTCGTACCAGATCTCGTAGCTGGTATAAAGACTATTCAAGGTTATGACTCTGAAGTCCATAAGATTAAACGCCATCTAGCAGAAGGAAAGCCCTCATTCTTCACGATCGCCGACGATGGCGCCTTGTATTTCAAAGGCCGCCTAGTGGTACCATGTTCGAACAAAAACCTGGATAAGACTAAAAGGGTTATGCAAGAAGCTCATGATACGCCTCTGTCCATCCATCCTGGTAGTACAAAGATGTATCAGGATATTCGCCAAAGATTCTGGTGGTCTAATATGAGGCAGGACATTGCTCGTTATGTTGCGGAGTGTGATGTTTGCCGTCGTATCAAAGCTGAGCATCAAAGGACTGCTGGAACTCTGCAACCTATCTCTATTCCTGACTGGAAATGGGACCATGTTGAAATGGACTTTGTCACTGGATTTCCCAAATCGCAGAAAGGTAATGATGCTATTCTTGTCGTCATTGACCGACTTTCCAAAGTTGCCCATTTTCTGGCGGTCAAAGAGACAATCACTGCTAGTCAGCTTGCTACTCTCTACATGGCCAGAATTGTTTCACTTCACGGTATCCCACTGGTTATCAGTTCAGACCATGGCAGCTTATTCACTTCAAGGTTTTGGGCAAGTTTCCAAGAAGCTATGGGAACTCATCTGTCGTTCAGTACCGCGTTTCATCCTCAGTCGCAAGGACAGGTTGAACGTGTCAACCAAGTCCTCGAAGACATGCTTTGAGCTTGTGTAATATCATTCGGCAAGAAATGGGAGGAATCTCTTCCATATGCCGAGTTCTCTTATAATAATAGCTATCAAGCTAGTCTGAAGATGCCCCCCTTCGAAGTGCTATATGGACGAAAGTGTCGAACCCCTCTGAACTGGTCAGAAACGGGGGAACGTCCACTCTTCGGTCCGGATATTATCCAACAGGCCGAAGAACAAGTCTGCATTATTCGCGAGAATCTCAAGACTGCTCAGTCACGTTAGAAAAGTCAGTATGACCGTCATCACCAAGACATGGTCTATCAACCTGGCGAAAAGGCTTATCTTCGAGTTACACCAATGAAGGGTGCTCACCGCTTCCGGATCAAGGGCAAGGTAGCTCCTCGCTATATTGGTCCCTTCACTATTCTCGAAAGGCGTGGAAAGGTGGCATATCAACTGGAGCTTCCGCCGAACCTTTCTCAGGTTCACGATGTGTTCCATGTGTCACAACTCCGTCATTGCTTCAAGGATCCAATCCGAGCGGTGGATCATGAAGTGCTCGAATTGCAACAGGACCTCTCTTATAAAGAGCATCCGGTCCGCATTCTTGACCAAGCTGAACGCCGCACATGTCAGAAGGCGATCAAATTCCTCAAAGTCCAGTGGTCGAATCACTCTGAAGACGAAGCCACTTGGGAACGCGAGGACCGCCTACGTGATGAATACCCCGCACTATTTCCTTCTACCTCCTAAAATCTCGGGACGAGATTTCTTGTAGTGGAGGAGTTTTGTAACGCCCGGGTAATCAAGCTACAGTAAAACTCTCCTAATCATGCCATGTCATATGCGATTACTGTTACTAATCTCGGGATAATTCGAAACCGCGTCAAATTCAAACTTAAAATTAAAGTCGACAATAAAAGTTTTCAAAATTGAAACAAAAATGTTCGGTGGACGCCAAATATTACAAAGATAATTATGGTGCAGAAAACACATTTTTAGTAAAAGACTAAATACTTTAAAATGAAATAAAACAGAAAAGAAAAAAATAAAGAAAAGAAAGAAAGAAAGAGAAAGGAAAACCCCCCAAACCCCCCTGGGCCATCTGGCCCAGCTAACCCACCTGGCCCATCCGGCCGAACCGGCCCGCCTCCCCCTGCCACCTCCCTTCCTTGTTCCCCCAACCCGGGTCGGAACAGGGGCGCGTCCCCGCCGCACCCTCTCGCCGGCGATGACGAGGGGATAAGGTCGCCACGCCACGCCCCCTCGGTCTCTCCTCCCACTCACCCCCACGCTCGCCTCGGTTCTTGCGCCTCCCACTCCCCTCCAGAGCCACCGCGACCTCCAAGCCCTTCCGACGCGTCCGCTCGCTCCGCCTCCCTCGACTACGCCTCCACGTCAAGACGCAGGACGCCGAGCACCATCGAACGCTGCCCCAACCTCGTCTTCTTCCTCGGATCCCCGACGCATCTCCGACGAGTGCCATCGACTCTCCGGCTACTAAACTCCCGAGGGCCATCTTGCGTGCCGCACGGTGAGCTCCCCATCTCCCGCCCATCTCCGTTAGCTCCCTCGCACGCCCTAGCTAGCTGCCGCTGAAGCACCCAAGCGCTCCACCGCGGACCCCGTCGCCGACGAGTCTCCGGTGACCAAATGGTCACGGGCTCGTGTCGGTTACACTCCCCATGCCCCGTAGATCCTCCCCAACCTCTCCATTTCTTCGCTAGCTCGCCCCAGCTCCACTCTCCTCGAGCTCCCGACTACGCCGCCGCCTGCGCGCGTCGTCGGCGCCCTTCCGGTGACCAAATGGTCACGGGGCCGAGCCCTTTGTGCTCAGCGCGTCGCGCAGCTCCACCCTAGCCTTCCCGCTCGCCCCGAAGCGCGCTGCGTCGCCGTCTTCGTCCGCGCCCGAACAGCAGCCCGCCGCGCTCGTCGCTGGCGATCATTCCGGCCACCCCCGCCGTCGTGCTCCCCTCCATCAGACGCGGCGCGAAGCGGCCGTTCCAGAGAGCCTGGCCGCGCCCGATTTGGTGCCCCATAGCACGATTCCGGCCAACTCCGCCGAGGGGCTGCCTCTGTTGGGTCGCCGGAGTCGCTCCGGCACCGTCCGTCGACGTGGCTAGGCGGGCCCCACCCCTGGGTCGCTGCCTATGGGCCTGGGGGCCCCAACTGGTCACGTTGACCAAGTCAACTTCGCTGACGTGGCAGCTACTGCCACTGACATGTGGGCCCCATGCCATGAAACAAATAAAAACAAATATATAAACTACTAATTAATTAAGTTAATTAACTAAAACCTAATTAGACACTGACTGCTGGGGCCACCCACTAATTAACCCATTTTAGTTAGTTTTAAAACTCTGTTAAGGCCCTTGACAATGACATGTGGGTCCCACTGGACCCACCTGTCTGGTTTGACTGGTCAACCGACCAGTTGACCTGCTGACATCACTCTGATGTCATGCCTACGTCATCACACACTGTTTTGGATAATGTTGGAATTAAATATATAATTAAAATTAGAAAATGATTTAAATCTTTAGAAACTTTTAATCCGTAACTCGGATGAAAATACTTTGTACATGAAAGTTGCTCAGAACGAAGAGACGATTCTAGATATGCAACCCGTTCGTCCGCCACACCTCCCTAACCTATCGAACTCGTAACTTTCCCCCTCCGACTCCTCTGCCCGAAAACACAAAACACCGGGGATACTTTCCCGGATGTTTCCCCCCTTCATCGGTATCACCTCATACCGCGTTAGGGCACCCCTAGCACCATTACTTGTCTTGTCATGCATCGTTATGCATCTGTTTGCATTGTATTCATTGTTTCTTCCCCCCTCTTCTTCCGCTAGACACCGAGACCGACGCCGCTGCTACCCAGTACGACTACGGAATTGACGACCCTTCTCTCTTGCCAGAGCAACCAGGCAAGCCCCCCCTTTGATCACCAGATATCGCCTACTCTTCTCTCTACTGCTTGCATTAAAGTAGTGTAACATGTTACTGCTTTCCGTTAATCCTATTCTGATGCATAGCCTGTCCTTGCCACTACTGTTGATACCTTTACCTGCAATCCTAATGCTTAGTATAGGATGCTAGTTTATCATCAATGGCCATACATTCTTGTCCGTCTGCCATGCTATATTATCGAGCCGTGATCACTCGGGAGGTGATCACGGGTATATACTATATACTTTATACAGGATACATGTGATGACCAAAGTCGGGTTGGCTCGAGGAGTACCCGCAGTTGATTCACGAATTGGGGGCTGGAAGGACATACTTTCCCGACGGCCCTCTGTGTGGATCTTTGTGGCGAAGCGACAGGGCAGGTTGAGACCACCTAGGAGAGAGGTGGGCCTGGCCCTGGTCGGCGTTCGCGGTTATTTCAAGATAACACGTTTAACGAGATCTTGGTATTTGATCTGAGTCTGGCCACTGGCCTATACGCACTAACCATCTACGCGGGGACAATTATGGGCACTCGACGTCGTGGTATCAGCCGAAGCCTTCGTGACGTCAGCGACTGAGTGGCGCGCGCCGGATTGGACCGTAAGTCTGCTCTTGTATTAAGGGGGCTAGTTCTGCTTCCGGCCGCGTACGGAACGTGCAGGTGTGCAATGGGCGATGGGCCCAGACCCCTGCGCCATAGGATTTAGAACGGCGTGCTGACCTCTCTGTTGTGCCTAGGTAGGGCTGCGACGTGTTGATCTTCCGAGGCCGGGCATGACCCAGGAAAGTGTGTCCGGCCAAATGGGATCGAGCGTGTTGGGTTATGTGGTGCACCCCTGCAGGGAAGTTAATCTATTCGAATAGCCGTGATCTTCGGTAACAGGACGACTTGGAGTTGTACCTTGACCTTATGACAACTAGAACTAGATACTTAATAAAACACACCCTTCCAAGTGCCAGATACAACCGGTGATCGCTCTCTCACAGGGCGACGAGGGGAGGATCATCGGTTAGGTTTATGCTATGCGATGCTACTTGGAGGACTTCAGTCTACTCTTTTCTACATGCTGCAAGATGGAGGTTACCAGAAGCGTAGTCTTCGAAAGGACCAGCTATCCCCCTCTTATTCCAGCTTTCTGCAGTTCAGTCCACATATAATAGCCTTATTCCAGTTGATACCAATGCATACATATGTAGTGTAGCTCCTTGCTTGCGAGTACTTTGGATGAGTACTCGCGGCTGCTTTCTCCTTCTTTTCCCTCTATCCCTTCTACCTGGTTGTCGCAACCAGATGTTGGAGCCCAGGAGCCAGACGCCACCATCGACGACGACTCCTACTACACCGGAGGTGCCTACTACTATGTGCTGCCCGCTGATGACGACAAGGAGTAGTTAGGAGGATCCCAGGCAGGAGGCCTGCGCCTCTTTCGATCTGTATCCCAGTTTGTGCTTGCCATCTTATGGCAACTTGTTTAACTCATGTCTGTACTCAGATATTGTTGCTTCTGCTGACTCGTCTATGATCGAGCTCTTGTATTTGAGCCCTCGAGGCCCCTGGCTTGTAATATGATGCTTGCATGACTTATTTTATTTGTAGAGTTGTGTTGTGATATCTTCCCGTGAGTCCCTGATCTTGATCGTACACGTTTGCGTGTATGATTAGTGTACGGTCAAATCGGGGGCGTCACAATTTTCTTCTGAATCTTATGTTGTTTTGGTCATGATGGATCAGATATCAAAGGAAGGAGGTGATGATACAAGAGTGGGAGAATTGCGAGAAATCCAAATTCGAAGCCAAGATGAATGCAGAGCTCAGCATCCATGAACTTGTTGCACTGTCCAGATAAGACTGAAACAAATCTCAGCTGGTTGTAATTGTGCAAATTTTATTTCAGGTGCAGGCCTAGAAGGCGCGGGCGAAGAACAGCTTCACCAAGAGGCTGCCCACACTGAGGCACAAGTTGGAGGGGAAGCAAGCGAGAGTCGAGGCGGAACCAGCGGGCAGTCTGGGTGGCGTGATAGGTAGAGCGCATCCGGAAGACCGGACGCGTGCCGTCCCGGTTCCAGTGCTGCAACTGGTTCCTGTGCTGAAAACCAAACAAAATTCAGATTGCGTCTGAAATGCAATCTCACTGAAGAAGCTTGAAGGTCTCATTGCAAGCCTGTGGAACAAGATGCACATGAAATTATTTGAATCAGTGTGCTGTAGGTGTTGGTTTGCTGTGTAGTCTGTACAATGTGACCTGAGCTACAGTAGCATGTTACCATTGATAACATGAGGTAATGCTAATGGTCTACTGGCTAATGTAGTGAGAACTTGAAATCATCTTTTCTTTAAACTTAGTGGTAATTGTAGAAAAATAAAAAATATGGCATTTTATAGAGGAAAGATATATATTTGTTGCTCAGTTCCAGGATGGAATCTGGCTTGCTTGTTCCTTTGCCATAAGTCGTTTTTGTTTGCGACTGAATTTAGCTAATGCTAGCTCAAAATGAAAGAAAAAAGACTAGCTAACTTGCTGCTTTGCCATAAGCCGTCTTATATTGTGAAAAATATACTACTATTTTTTATCTTCACATTTATTGGCAACTATTTTTTGGTCTTATTATTTTATCTCACTACTTTCCGGTTGCTTTCAAGCTTTTCTTGAAGAACAAATATTAAATTGTGAATTCATTTGAAACCCTGCCATCTTATAATGGAGAATCTATAAGAGAGTATTCAAGCATGTCTCTTTTCACACTTACATTGTAAGAATCTTTGGAATTGTATATCTATTCTATCGGAGCGGAAATAGAGATGGATGTTGGTGATGTATTGAATCTCGGTACATTGCAGGAGATCTCATCGAGATTTAATCTCGCAGAGTTTATTGAATGTATAGGAATCATTGCGTATGCTGATTGAAAATTTATACTTTAACATATTCAAATTTTGAACTCTAATAAGACGTGCATTGCACGTGCATGCCTACTAGTGTAAATAAAATTACAAGTTTCAAAAATAGTCGAAACAGTTAGCTTTAGAAAGAGATCATTGATTCAGATGTGGGAAGCACTGGGCCTTGGTCAGACTGGGCTCACTCATGGGCCTTGCGAGCGCTAGAGTTTGTTCAGAATGTCACAAAAAACGTTTTTTTTGGCTTACAAAACGAAAATAAGGGTGCGATGGAACTCTGGAATCTTCTTCTTCCTCCACCCTGAAAAATTCCACCACCAAAGCATCAACAAAAAAAAAAACAAATGTTGCTACTCGCATTTCACTCTTTGGAATGAAAAAAAGATATGGTATCTCTACTATTAATTAAAGGGGGATCGAACGTCGTGATGGTTCGACCTCCTTCGATCCCCCACCTCAGAACCATCGCTCGAGCAGGCCAAAATCCAACGCCAACTCAGCCCATGTACAACGCCAACTCAGCCCACATACGAGATCCACAGCCAAAAAGCACAGGGCTCAATCCACGAATGAGGTCACCCAACAAAAAAACAGTTCGACAACCCACGACGAGGTCCATCGACCAAAAAACAAACCACCTACGAGCTCCATCGAACCGCGAACGCACGTCGTCAGGGAGAGAAACGCCAGTTATTTGCCGCGTACGAGCTCCATCAACTCGCGAACGCACGACGCCGAGGAGATCAAACACCAGCGCACAGGAGCTCCATCGACTCGCAAACGCACGCCGCCAGGAAGTCGCCGTCCGGCCACGTCCTACGACGCCAAGGAGGCATGAGACCTCCATCGACCCGCCCGCACACGCCGCCAGGAAGTCGCCGTTCAGCCACGTCGTATGCACGCGAGCTGTGCGAGCTGCAGCCTCCGCCGCTGCCACCGCCGGGAAGTCGCCTCTGCTGTTGCCATCAACCTCTGATCGCCCTCATCATCCAAAATCCAAGATCCGGCCGTCCCAAGGTAACCCAGTCGCACAACCCACCGTCGGAAGCCAACTCACGCATACCCATCTCCCCCACCACCGTACTTCTTCCCAATCGTAGCCGCCGATCTAGGCAAACCAAGCTTCTTGACTTGGTTCGGTTTTTTTGGGCCAATCTGGTTTACTTGCATGGACGAAATCCTTTCCTCTCTTTACTTAACTCACTCATGATCCAACCCTTGTATAAAATAGGGTACAAGACATAGGTAAAGATTGTTGAAGGTAGAATACATAGGTACACATCGTATGGTGCTGAATATTCTGTACTTTTTCCTATAAATACAACAACGATGTACAAGATGTGCATATATAAGAAGGTCTTCTTAGATGTAGTTATATGGCATACAAATGAGTCTTGCATGTGATTGTGATAGGATGCTGGGTTTGTGAAGTGTGAGCAGTGGCCAACACATATATTCCTCATGTGATTTTGATAGCTTGGTGAGGAGCACGATGTGGGAGGGCGACCTGCAGGAGCGTCGCGTCGGTGGCAGCGACAGACGACGACGACCCAGGTAATCTCCCTTACATTTGCACCCCATCTTCTCCCTATATCATGCACTCCCTCACCGGAGCAAAGGAAAAGTGTAACAGAAATTAGAGAGTTGGAGGGTTCTCAGATTATCAGAGACTCAAAAGCCCCAAGGATAAATTTGGAGCTGCAAATGTGCCATATATTTCTTGAAATATTCACATCATTTATTGTGACTGATTTTTCTTTTTGAAGGAAACAGGGACTAATTACAATTGTATGTAATCTTGATATATAGGTACACCAATAGAGGTTGTTGGATGTCAACTGCTAATCACAACATCTTTGTATTTACTACAAACTCTATTTTTCTTTGATTTACTAGCATTTTGATGGAAAAGAAAATACAATATTTGGTTTCCAATGGTATCAATTTGTGTCACTGTTGTTGTATTCCATCTTGACTAGAGATTATGCTAGAATGAGTGAACTGCTACCATCCGACAATGTGAAGGTGAGACTTGTTTCTTTCCATTTTAGGTGATATGTAAAAATTATCATGACAAGCAAAATCTGAAACTGGACAGTCTTTTATTCGTGCAACTGAAATATGTGTGTATGGTGCCTTTTTGAATTGCCATGAAACTTGTACTAAGCGTCTATGAAAAAATGCCTTTTCTGCTGAGTAGTATCAACCAAATCCAAAAATAGTAATTGGAAATTATAAGTACTTCAGGAATTCTCAAGTGTGCAACCAACTGTATCAAGTAGGAACTCGATGCTTGATTTGCAAAATTATCAAGTTTGTTCCATCAATGTAGATTGTGTTGAAGGTTTCTTGTTTGTGGCTTAGATTTTTGAATTTTTCACAAGTTCAGTAGCAAAGATGCGTGTACAAAAGTGTTTAGATGGCTGTTTGGATCAGTGCATGTCCATGTAGATGTATCACTTAGCTTTGTGGTTTTAAATGCACGTGTGGAATGAGCTGTTTAGATATGAAGACCAATTTTAATTAACATGTTTATTTAGAAATTCTCCTGTAATTTGAGAAATCTTCAGAAGAATCAGTCTGATTATGTAATTAGAGATGCCATAATGAGCCGATGTTACACGCAAGATATTGAGGTAGTAGGCATGGTAATTTTATTGTTACTAAGCACTGATGTGTTACAAAATGCCATGTTTCCAGATTGTTATGCATTATTTCTCAATAACTGTACCAAGCATACTTAGTGGTTGAGAAAGTAGTTGTGTTTTGGATTATCTACATTTTTTTCTCTGAAAGTGTGGAAATATATTACTATTTGATAAGAAAAAACAGGGCATAGTTTAATAGGCTAAACTCATCTTGCTGATTGCAGTTATCAAGCATATTGTGCAAGATTTCAAGTACAAACTTGGGCCATTGGACATAGGAGGGGTTAATTCTTACCGATTTGTGTTAAATGTCGTGTGAGCAGATTTGACTTTGTGATGATCACTATGTCAACTTATGCCTGCCACAATTCCTCATGTTATAAATCTAATTTATGCTTCTTGAGTATGTTGGGATCAGACCTAAAGCGGATAAAAACTACTTTATTGGTTGTCTCTCGCTTCAATGTTGGTTCCTCTGCTCAGACTAGCATGGCTGGTGTTGTACCCGTTGAGATGCACAACGCTCCATCGCAACTACACAAGTGACTGCACATTTTGTTTTCCTTGATGCTGATATAACAAAGGGAAAGGTTGCTAGAATTAACGAAGAATGAAACAGACGAACCAGGCCTCTGGTCAGATTGAGGGAAGGTGTTGCAGGTTTCAAAACACATTGAGAAGTGTAGAGGAGATAAAGAGAATTAGGCTCGCGGAGAAAGCCGAAGGAAGGGTAGAGGCGATGGGTACAATGGGACTAATGGAGGAATGAGTTGGATGACGAGTACAACAAAGAGGAATGGAGTTGAAGGTGGCATGACGATCAGATTGTGAAGGAGAGCAAGATGATATTGGTGTTTGCTGAGTCAATAGTGTGTACATAACTATCCTGTAGCATTACTATTTTGTTAAATTTGTAAGAGTGAGACTGAAAATTCAATTTGGCCCTCGGGCACCTATGCTCTTGCTTCCAATTTTCAAAAATTCCATTTGTAAAAAAACGCTAGAAAATTCACACTATAGTAATCTACATGTTTGTTGAGCCTATAAATCTTCATAAAATAATTGAAATTAATGTAGTTTGTGCAAAAATAAAGGGTTGGTCGTATTTCTACATATTTCGATTTGCATTTCGTTCACTTGTGCTTGTTATTTTTGTACAATATGCATATCTAATTGTTATTATTTTTAACCTTTTGATTCTCCGGATGAGTATTTGTGGCCTGCACCGGGAGTGCCCTAAAAGCAAAAAAGTTGGGTTTGTACAAGATAATATTTGTTTGAACACACTCATAACCTGTGTGCGACATACATGATGTAACTTATAGTGATGATTCCACAAATATCTCTCTATCTAAGTTTGTTATATATCCCGTGGCAACGCACGGGCATTCGATTAGTATGTGTATAAGTTCAATGTATTATAGAGACGAGAAATATGGATTTACATGCTAAGACGGGGATCTCAGATTTTCTACCTTCCCGCCTTAAGCGAGAACGAGGGACCCTCGGCCTAAAGGGTCGATGTTGTTGGGCTAGTCCAATAACCATTATTTTATTTTCTCACATTTTCCTTCATTGATTTGTATTTCATCCTTTTCTTATTCTGTATTTACGTTATTTTTTAACTTTTTGTCGCATTTTTCTCGTCTTACTTATAGATAAATTTATACACTTATTTTTACCCCACCCGCCCCCTTTTTCTGCAATATGAGAACATTGTTTGGAGATACATACACATTTCTGTTGGAGGTCATGAACATTTAGTTCTCTGAAGTACTTGGATGCTTCACTTCTGAAATACCCTTCACAAAAAATAAATCCCTTTCAAACACATGCATGTTTTTTATAGCCAAGAACATTTATTTTTAACCGGGTGAACCTTTTTCTATATAAATTGTTTTACTTACAACAATAAGTAAATATCTGATTTCTATGGGCATGTTTTTGAAGAGTAGCATGAACTATGTAAACATATGTTTCTAGTCTCATTCATCGCCTTGTGAGCATTGGATTTTAGGCTTTATACAATGGAAGGTGCTTAGAGAGATGCTTAGAAAAATAGACCGGATTTTTCTGAAGTATCGGTGCCTATTTCTACAGGAGAGACGCTTAGTTAAATGTCTATTCTGTATAAATATGCATCGATGCTTAAGAAAAGCCTAATTTATTTCTCTAAGCACCTCCCATTGTACAAGGCCTTAAAGCCCAAGGAAGACTACCTCTTCTTCCTCCCTTTTCTTCGTTTAGGCAAATCCTAGTAGACGTCCACGGGCGTCAACTACTCGAGGCCACACCACAAGATGGAGTGAGGTGGGCTGATCCTGTTCCGGGGTTCGCGTACGGTTGCAGCTGTTTCGTTCGCTGGCTGTTGTCATTTTTTTCTTCTATGGTTTGTTTATTTTGGTTTTTTGCTTTACACTTTCTTGTTTTTTCCTATCCTCTTCCCGTCTTCCGGGTTTGGTTTTCTCCTATTTTCCTTCCTTTTTTATTTTCGTATTTTAAATTGTTTTCTATATTATAAACATTTTCCTAATACATGGTGAACATTATCCAAAAACACGCCGACCTTTTTTAATATATAGTGCCTATTATTTTAAATTCACACTAAACAATATTTTAATATACGTTGAACATTTTTCAACATACAGTGATATTGTTTTCATTTGATGGTGAACTTTTTGCACTACAATTTTTTAAATACACACTGAATTTTTTACTATTTATCGTATTTTTAATAGGTTTTTATTTATTTAGAACTCTTCAAAAAATCCAACGTAGTTTTTCGGAAAAAATGATTGAAAACCGAAGAGAAAAAATGGCAACGCAAACCTTTTAATTTTTGGAGGCAGGCAAAGCAAACCTGCCTAACTAATCACTTCAGAGTGGGCCGGCACATTAGCGAAAACCAATTCTACCTTTGGCCCATCAGCATGAACGCACGCGGTGCCCAGGTCGCTGCCTCCACCCCGACGCCGCCGCCGGCTCTCCTTCCGGCGCCCCTTCTCGCACCGGCAGCGCCATAATATAAGAACGTTTTTGACACTATACTTGTGTAAAGACGCTCTTATATTATGAAATGGAGGGAATAGATTCTATGCGTTGTGTCCTTCAGACCTGTATCAAATTTGCACATTACTTATGCATCCTGTTCTAGATAAATTTAGTTTTTTTTAGATTAAAAAAAATTAGAATATGATGTTGTGTTTATTGAAACATACTCCTATGAAATAGCAGCATTACTGGAACAGTATCAACGCACATAACTGGACTTTTCTATACGGAATGAAGTTGAAACTTGTGATTTTAGTGGAATAACAGCTCGGAGTCAGTGTATTGCTTGGAGCTGTCAAATTTATAATGGTTTTAGATTTCACTTGCTGTCAAAATCTCGTTCACTCCCCTTCACCTGATCATGCTCTGTGTCAATTTCGCTGGTACTTGTAAGCTCCCTTTGATGCCATCTTCTGACAATCTGTTCCTGGTTCATAAATTCACTTCGGGAATTTGTCATTGTAAGCCCGTTTACTTGCAACACTGACTTCTTGTATTTCCGTGTCTAATCTGTGGCCTTTACGAAATTGTACTACTTGAATCTTAACATCAAGTTTTTTTTAAAGATAATTAACTCAGTCCCTATCATCTGATCGAAGACATTTGCATTGCGTATGGCGCAACTGTGCTGCACAAACATTGGGACAAGTATATGTGTAGCACATAGGATTGAGAGAGCAGTTTCCATCACTTGAAAATCAAAGAAATGAAATGTTAATGCGCTCAAACGCACATGATGACATCACACACAGGAAACGTGGTAGTACAATGTGGTTTAATACAGTAGAGTACATGTGAATGAACAGACGCAAATCCATATATCAAAAGAAAAAAAAGCCTGACACAAATCCATGGCAAATAATCTAGCTTGTTTGCACTGAGAGAGCTAGTTATCTGGCTCTATCTCTGAGTCTTGGTGCTTCATTTCTCTGTGGAGTTGCCGTGCTTTCTTCACGAGGGAATCAAGGGTGTCGGCAGTGGCAGGTACCGCCATCGTGATCTCATTGGCGAAAACCATGCTGCCCTCGAGATCCAGCATGGTCTCTGAAGCGCTGGACAGCGAGTCCATGAGGCTCTCGAGATTAATTCGGGCGCCATGGCCCCTGAGTTTCTGCATTTCTGCTATCACCATCCTAGTGGTAAGCTTCATCGCTGTCAGGCTATCGGTGGTGATGATACCCCTGTTTAACTGCACCATCTTTGTCGCAAGGCTGAACATGGTATATTCTTCTGGATCTGTAGCTTGGTCTCCTACCTCTCTCAAAATTGTGTCGAGATCAAGGTGATATTTGTTACATGCCGTCACACAGAGGGATAGCAGGGCAGGATGCAACTTGTGATGTTGGTTTTGGCCAGGAGAGGATGAAGTCTTCTTGCTCGTTGTCTTCTTCTTCTTCTTCTTCTTCTTCCTCTTCTTCATTTTGCTTTGGCTTTCGATGTCAGTATCTAATTTGGCATACCCGGGAATTCCTTCTCCTATTGACGCATGGTGATAGAGTATTTCTTTGAGCACCTACAACGGTAATAACCAGAGAGAGAGAGAGAGAGAGAGAGAGTTGTTGCGACTACTTTATAATTGGAAAAGAATGAAATGTTCTAGAAACGCAAAGAAGGAAATGTTGCAATTGTCATCAAAGGGGAATGAATGAATGGCTTAGCTGGAGGAATATTCACCTTGCATGCTTGAAGAAAGAAAGACAAAAAGGAAGAAATAACAGACATATAATAAAGAAACAATTATCTATGTATGTACCTGTGGCATAATATCTAGAATGTATTCCTTGAGTGTACTTTCATCCTCAGTGTTCTCAGTGTAATGAACACATAGATGCTCCAGAATTTCTGCTGCAATTTTTCTGCATATGTTGTCGTCCTGTACAAGTATCTTCGCGAGTTGACCAACAAACACATCGTTTTCTTTCTTGGGGAGGAGGGTGGCAGTACTTTTGCTGCCGAGAAACAACGCCAACAGTGTTTTCCCTGCAGTCTTTCTGATGGAGCCATTGTCACCACGAATGAAGACGTTTATGAGCGTCTTAGTTAGATTATCTCTGCTGGCATTTTCGTCCATCGATAGTTGCGAGAGTATCTGCATGCCCTTCATCTTCAGCTCATATTTACATTCTTCGCAGGTAACAATTCTTTCAATGGTGGCGATTGCTCCCTCATTCTTTGACAACCGTTGACGCAAGTCTTCCCTTGTGTTTTCCTTGCTAGTCACAATCAGCTGAAGCATCACCCCCAGAGATCTCTCTACTGCCATAGTCGACCATGCACTATGACCTGAGCGGTGCACTAGGTCGTAGCTGACAGGTGCCATGATCTTGTAGACAACATGTTTGGCGTTGATTATGATTTCACAGTTGACCTCATTGCCTGCAAGGCTCCAAAGGAGACTCAGTCCAGTCAGTACCAGCTCTTTGTAGCAAGCGAGCACCTTAGATGATGGTTGCTGATCAACATCGCTGTCCGACTCCGAGTCCAACTCCAGTGGTGAAGTGTTGTGTGCCTGGAGTAGGTGATATTCTTCGAAAGTGTTGATGAGTGAAGATATGCATTGGATCCATCGTGGGAACTGCTCCAAACGGATCTCGCCAGCAAGCTGCTCCAATATCCTCATAGCGGCCTCTCTCATCTTTCTGTTGTATGAGTCTCTCGAATCTAACGTCTGAAGGAGTTTCTCTAGAATGTGGGAGGAGGATGCAGACCCAAATATGAGCCGCTTGATCAGCCTACTTTGCTGTATAATAATCCTCTCTTCCTTTTGCTGATGCTGCGGCCTCTTCTTGCACTCCTCCCTCTTCCTCTTCATTTCTTCTCTCTTATTCTTCTCATCCATTCTAACCAATGGAGCTCCAGTCCTGTTCTCTAATTCTAATTGCTGCCTGTGCTCTTCTTGTTGGACCAAATGCTGCCGGGTGAGTAGTCTCTCCAGTATCAGTGTCCCAGAAAGGAAGTTACGAGGCGAGTTGGACTCCATGAGTTGTACAGCATATGTGATGAGGTTCCTTCCTCTGACGGAGGATGGCTTTTGGAAGCATTCCTTCCTGATTTCATTCAAGTAGCCTGAAACTGCAGGGTCCCCATCTTGGAAGCCGTATGATTGGCTCACTTGTTTCACTATCCTCTTCTCCGTAAGCAGCAAGATGATTCTATAAAGGAACAATGCACCTTGGACCATACACATAACGTACAAGAGATTATGCGCCGGATCCATGTTTGTTCTGCCCTCGACCGTGTCGCCATAGTAGTCGTGCTCCATTAGACCGAATATCGAGATCCAAGCGGTGATGATCATCCCAAAGAGCACGAGACACGGCGCAGAGACAACACAAAGGTACACCATCACACTGTGAAGCTGCACTAGAACCCATCCAGCCACCACAAACACGACTGCAAAAACTCTCTTAACCACTGCCAGTTCCTGGTGATCATTTCGTGTATTAGCAGCCAACTCCCAGTTGGTGGTCAATAGATTCTTCACTGTCCTCAAGCTCGAGATCAGATCACCAGCAGAGCCTATCCTTTCAATGAAAGAGGCATTGATGCTGTTGTATATAGGGTCAAGTTAGATACATGCTGGCTATATATATAAGCATGCGGCAAGAAACAATATTAAGCAACAAGAAAAATCTCAGATATACTCTCTCCGTCCGGGCTTACAAGACCCGTACGTATTTTAAGATTTATGTTGTTCATCATTCATGAATTACACCAATAATGTACACATTGTGTACCATAAAAGTACTACTATGAAGTTTGCTCGAATGGGAATCCAATCCTATACTCTTTGTGCATCTCCCATATATTTTGTTGCACAAATAAATGGTCAATGCTGTTAGAATTTACACGTGGCAAGTAGAACACGGCCTAAAGCCTCCCCTTTATGCCTTGCAGTAATGATTTGCCTGGAATTATGATTTACGACCTTTACCACAACGGTGCCATCCAGGCATCAAACTATTTTCTGGATTAGGTTTGATTGCTACTTACGCGAGCCCTTTTAGATTAGGAGGTCCTCAGAGAGGGCTACTTTACTAAATTAACATTTCAAATAGTGTACAAAGGAGATCTTTCTGAACGAGAGGGCCTAAGATCATAACGAGAAGCTTTGTTGCAGAGATAAGAGCAGCTAGAGGAAAATCTGGACAAGAACGCTCTCTTGAAGAATGAGCTTTTGACGGAGTAACATATTTTGGGTTGAAGCTAAAGCAAACATGATTTGAGCAGCTGTGAGGCGACAACCCGAAACAGTTTATTGTGTAACGTGCTGAAGCGGTGAGCAACTTTTCCGCCAAAGCTGTCGTGCATGATCACGCTGCTCCGGGAACTTTATGGGAGAATCCTCTATTCCTAAATAGCTAGAACCAACCATTTAATTTTTCCTCTACGTGCAACACTTCCAAATCAACATGTCATGCATGTCTCCCATGTCACCAACAAGCAGAAAGTCCACCGGTGAGCATTAACAACTATTTTTGCGCAATTATTTTTGTTCACACGACGCTCAAAATTGATGTAGCCATATGTTTGACTATATTGACATATCAACAACCGTGTGCTCGTAATCGCAAAAAAGAAAAAACCGTGAGGAAGGAAAAAATCGCTCGGCCCCGTGTCGCCCCCCGCGGGCGGCATGGGCGCTCGAACCCTAGCCGCCGCCCCCAACCTCCACCCTCCTCCCCTCCCCCCGCCACCGCCGGCGGGCGCCGCCGGGCAAAGCCCGTGCGGTGCCGGCGGCAGCGGGATCTCCTCTGCCCTCTCCTGGAGAGGGGCCGCGGGGGGCTTCTTCTTCGACAGATGGCGGAGCTCGGAGGCCGGCGCATCAAGCGGGGCGCACAGGCAGGTGACAACGTGGCGGCTGGCCGGTGGCGGCGCGTCGAGGAGGAGCACGCGGGTCGGTGGCGGTGTGGCGCTCTCTTGACGGGGCTGGGGTCGGCTAGATCTACGCGCGTCGGAGGAGAGGCTGGCGGCCGGAGCTCGGCAGGAGGCCCGGTGGAGCGGCGAGCCGGGCAGGAGCAGGCAGCGGTTGGTTGGCGAGCGCGGATGTCGGTGGCGCAGTCTAGAGGCATCGATGTGAGTCCATGGCTAGACTGGTGGCGGCGGCACTGCGATGGCTCGGCCAAGATGTAATCTTGGCGAGCAGCGAGCGGTCGGCCACCTCTATGTGATGTGGCAAGCGACGAGGCTCTCTCGGTGGTGCGGCTGGTTCTTCGTGGAGACGAGGGTCCGACCATTGCAAGGCTGTCCCTTGGAGTGGCCGATAGCTGTTGCGGGTGATTTTGGACCTTGCCGGAGGTGGGGGTGGCTATGGTTCCTGGCTGGGTGGTAGTGGTGTGGTCGGTGCTCTGCTTGTCGTGTGTCCGGTTGTAGTCCCTCGGCTTGCAGCTGCGCTGGTGAAGTGCCACGGTGGCGGCAGTGTGAAGCTTCTGGGACGGTGTTGCCCAATTCCAGGTGGTGTGGTGAGGTGCGACGCGCGGCTGAAAATCTTGCTCGGTTTCCTCGGGCCGGCAACGATGGCACCTGTGGATGTCATCCCCCTCCTTGGAGGTGTCGTCGAGGCGTGTTCGTCGTGTCCCTCGCTCACTTGGAGTTGTGGTTGTCTCCGGGCGAAAGCCTCGATTCGGTGTGGGATCGACGCAATGACGGCGTCATTGACGGTGTTTCTCTGTTGGGAGCATTGTGTTTGGAGACATGGCTAATTCCTTGACGCTCTCCTCCAGTGTCCGTCGCTGTCCTCTTTGTTCCACGACGATGCTATGTACGCCCATCGACGGTGTGTCCAAGACGTTGTCTTTCTCGGATCGGATCGAGTCCTGCCACCCACTTGCCATTTCCTCTTAGGCAATAAGAGTGGATGGTGCGTCCACAAGTGAAGCTCTGCGGAAGTTGGTGGTCTTTGGAGGTGTCCGGCGTCGGTCGAGACTCGAGACGTGGTGTAGTGTTTCAGTTGGGATATGCTCTTTTCTTTTGTAGTTTGCTTGTGGTGTTGTTTGTCTTTGGTGTGGTGTTCGTGCTACTCTCGTTGTTCGCAACGAGTGTAGTTTTTTATAACTGAAATTCTGCCTTTTATAAAGCTATGGTACGCCTAGACATACTCTCGAAAAAAAAAACCGTGATCTAGAGATGGAGAGCATCTCTACCATGCAGCATGCATTAGTACATTCCCAATCTCATCACATTCAATTATGCCATGCTTAATCTCTTTTGTTAAGATTTTAATTTTTATTCAATTTGGTGAAATTTCTCGTAGGCTATAAATCTATACAATATTTTGAAATCATACCTTCAATTCTGCAGCAACACACGGGGAATCTTCCAGTAACAGAAAAAAAATGCTCCTAGCCCCCTCCACCTATCACTCGCATGTGTCGCTCCCATCCCCGGTGATAGCGTATTCAACTGAGATTTGATCTTCAACTTGAGCACTAGACAAGTGCTGTGATATGTGTGTGTGTGTACGTGTTGATTTGTGCCCAACATATGCTTTTGTGGAACCTATGCAATTTCATCTAATTATTTTAGTTAGCATTTTGAATTATCACAAAATGGTTTAACATTAATATGTGTTAAATTATTCATTATCAATCAAACTAGAATTACTAGGTCATTAACTTACACTCAACAAATTATGATGATCTGAACACTCAAGGGGCATTTTAGACATTTCCTTAGCTCACATACATACTTTGTAACCATGTTACCAAACAATTATTCTTCGTCGCCACTACTTCTTCGGCACCACAACTTTCTCATCACATCATGACGAGTGCTTTGAAATAAGACACATTTTGAATACGTTTTGGTCAGTTTTTAAAACTTTGTTAAGTTTTATCTGCTGAAACTTGATGCGAGAAGGACAAAAATCACAAGTTTCAGACACTAAAGTTAAAACTTGGTGTGCCCTCATGCGATATCCAACGACTTTGTGGATAAAGAGAAAATCGTGCGGCTGATCACGCTGGGTAGATGTGTGCCCCTCGCACCAAACTTCTGTTGTTCTTGTAAGATGTTTTCACGGCAAGCTAGAAGGAATATTCCGATGTGAACAGTAAGGTTGGAGAGGAAATTCTTTTTGTCTCTAACCAGACTTTTAATTTTTTAAAAAGTATTTGTTATTCATCTGTGGGTGCGCGCACACGCATTTGTGTTGGTGGTGGTGGTGTGTGTGTGTGTGTGGGGGGGGGGGGGGGTGGAACATTTTCTAATCTGATGATGGATTTTGGTTCGTGATTCATCTCTACTATTAAAGTGGTTCGACCGCCTCGTATGTCAGCCATCGCGCGGTGTCCCCGCACGCGAAAAAATCGGATCGCCTCCCCCACCACGCCTCGCACGAACCCGGCACTACCCCTATAGCTAAACGACCCTACAAGATGCCGCCGCATTAACTCAATGAGCTTAAGGAGGAAATCGACAAATCTCTTGTCAAAGGTTTCATTCGCCCAAGTTGCTCTCCTTGGGGAGCACCTTCTCTCTTTGTTAAGAAAAAGGATGGGACAAACCGATTAGTCCAAGACTACCGTCCTATAAACCAAGCTACCATTCAGAATAAATATCCTCTTCCTCGGATCAATGATCTTTATGATCAACTGTCTGGCTCATCAGTGTTCTCCAAACTCGATTTGAGGTTAGGTTACCACCAGATCCGTGTTCGTGAAGAGGATATCCTAAAAACCGCCTTCGTGACTCGGTATGGATCATACGAGTACACCGTCATGTCATTCGGCTTAACGAATGCTCCCGCCACCCTCTCTCGTCTGATAAACTATATATTCATGGATTACCTCGACAAGTTTGTCGTGGTTTATCTGGACGATATCCTTGTATTTTCCAAGAATGAAGAAGAACATGCTGCACATCTTCGTCTTGTGCTAGAAAAGCTTTGAGAGCACCAACTGTATGCTAAGTATTCCAAGTGTGAATTCTGGCTCCCCGAAGTAACCTATCTTGGGCATGTCATCTCCAAGGATGGTATTGCCGTCAACCCTGAACGAGTTCAGGCTATTCTCAATTGGACTCCTCCGAAGAATGTCAAGCAAGTCTGAAGTTTTCTCGGTCCCGCCAGCTATTGCCGTCGATTCGTCGAGAACTTCTCCAAGATTGCCAGGCCTCTGACTAATCTGTTGCATAAGGGTGTCAAGTTCGATTGGACAGCCAAGTGTCAGGAAAGTTTCCAGGCGCTCAAAGACAAGTTGACTTCTGCCCCCGTGCTTGCTCCACCTGATACTAAGAAGGACTTCGTCATTTACTGCGACGCTTCCCGTCAAGGATTAGGTTGTGTCCTAATGCAAGAGCGCAGAGTGATTGCTTATGCCTCTCGTCAACTGCGCCCTCATGAAGAAAACTACCCAGTTCACGACCTCGAGCTTGCTGCTGTCATTCATGCACTGAAGCAGTGGCGACACTACCTTCTCGGTAATCGTTGCGAGATCTTCACCGATCACCAAAGTCTGAAGTATCTGTTTACTCAGCCAGATCTGAACCTCCGTCAGCAAAGATGGATGGAGACTGTTGCAGGCTTTGACGTGGGTATATCATATACCCCCGGCAAGGCTAATGTAATGGCTGATGCCTTGAGCCGCAAGTCTTACTGCAACCACCTCCAGGTTCACAAAGTTCAGCCCTCGCTTGTCGAAGAATTTAGAAAGCTGAACCTCCATATTGTTCCTCCTGGAGCACTCGCTCCCCCTCCCCCGGAGTTCCGCAAGATGAATCTTCTTGTTGTTACTAAGGGTTCTCTAAATACCCTGGCTGTCGTACCAGATCTCGTAGCTGGTATAAAGACTATTCAAGGTTATGACTCTGAAGTCCATAAGATTAAACGCCATCTAGCAGAAGGAAAGCCCTCATTCTTCACGATCGCCGACGATGGCGCCTTGTATTTCAAAGGCCGCCTAGTGGTACCATGTTCGAACAAAAACCTGGATAAGACTAAAAGGGTTATGCAAGAAGCTCATGATACGCCTCTGTCCATCCATCCTGGTAGTACAAAGATGTATCAGGATATTCGCCAAAGATTCTGGTGGTCTAATATGAGGCAGGACATTGCTCGTTATGTTGCGGAGTGTGATGTTTGCCGTCGTATCAAAGCTGAGCATCAAAGGACTGCTGGAACTCTGCAACCTATCTCTATTCCTGACTGGAAATGGGACCATGTTGAAATGGACTTTGTCACTGGATTTCCCAAATCGCAGAAAGGTAATGATGCTATTCTTGTCGTCATTGACCGACTTTCCAAAGTTGCCCATTTTCTGGCGGTCAAAGAGACAATCACTGCTAGTCAGCTTGCTACTCTCTACATGGCCAGAATTGTTTCACTTCACGGTATCCCACTGGTTATCAGTTCAGACCATGGCAGCTTATTCACTTCAAGGTTTTGGGCAAGTTTCCAAGAAGCTATGGGAACTCATCTGTCGTTCAGTACCGCGTTTCATCCTCAGTCGCAAGGACAGGTTGAACGTGTCAACCAAGTCCTCGAAGACATGCTTTGAGCTTGTGTAATATCATTCGGCAAGAAATGGGAGGAATCTCTTCCATATGCCGAGTTCTCTTATAATAATAGCTATCAAGCTAGTCTGAAGATGCCCCCCTTCGAAGTGCTATATGGACGAAAGTGTCGAACCCCTCTGAACTGGTCAGAAACGGGGGAACGTCCACTCTTCGGTCCGGATATTATCCAACAGGCCGAAGAACAAGTCTGCATTATTCGCGAGAATCTCAAGACTGCTCAGTCACGTTAGAAAAGTCAGTATGACCGTCATCACCAAGACATGGTCTATCAACCTGGCGAAAAGGCTTATCTTCGAGTTACACCAATGAAGGGTGCTCACCGCTTCCGGATCAAGGGCAAGGTAGCTCCTCGCTATATTGGTCCCTTCACTATTCTCGAAAGGCGTGGAAAGGTGGCATATCAACTGGAGCTTCCGCCGAACCTTTCTCAGGTTCACGATGTGTTCCATGTGTCACAACTCCGTCATTGCTTCAAGGATCCAATCCGAGCGGTGGATCATGAAGTGCTCGAATTGCAACAGGACCTCTCTTATAAAGAGCATCCGGTCCGCATTCTTGACCAAGCTGAACGCCGCACATGTCAGAAGGCGATCAAATTCCTCAAAGTCCAGTGGTCGAATCACTCTGAAGACGAAGCCACTTGGGAACGCGAGGACCGCCTACGTGATGAATACCCCGCACTATTTCCTTCTACCTCCTAAAATCTCGGGACGAGATTTCTTGTAGTGGAGGAGTTTTGTAACGCCCGGGTAATCAAGCTACAGTAAAACTCTCCTAATCATGCCATGTCATATGCGATTACTGTTACTAATCTCGGGATAATTCGAAACCGCGTCAAATTCAAACTTAAAATTAAAGTCGACAATAAAAGTTTTCAAAATTGAAACAAAAATGTTCGGTGGACGCCAAATATTACAAAGATAATTATGGTGCAGAAAACACATTTTTAGTAAAAGACTAAATACTTTAAAATGAAATAAAACAGAAAAGAAAAAAATAAAGAAAAGAAAGAAAGAAAGAGAAAGGAAAACCCCCCAAACCCCCCTGGGCCATCTGGCCCAGCTAACCCACCTGGCCCATCCGGCCGAACCGGCCCGCCTCCCCCTGCCACCTCCCTTCCTTGTTCCCCCAACCCGGGTCGGAACAGGGGCGCGTCCCCGCCGCACCCTCTCGCCGGCGATGACGAGGGGATAAGGTCGCCACGCCACGCCCCCTCGGTCTCTCCTCCCACTCACCCCCACGCTCGCCTCGGTTCTTGCGCCTCCCACTCCCCTCCAGAGCCACCGCGACCTCCAAGCCCTTCCGACGCGTCCGCTCGCTCCGCCTCCCTCGACTACGCCTCCACGTCAAGACGCAGGACGCCGAGCACCATCGAACGCTGCCCCAACCTCGTCTTCTTCCTCGGATCCCCGACGCATCTCCGACGAGTGCCATCGACTCTCCGGCTACTAAACTCCCGAGGGCCATCTTGCGTGCCGCACGGTGAGCTCCCCATCTCCCGCCCATCTCCGTTAGCTCCCTCGCACGCCCTAGCTAGCTGCCGCTGAAGCACCCAAGCGCTCCACCGCGGACCCCGTCGCCGACGAGTCTCCGGTGACCAAATGGTCACGGGCTCGTGTCGGTTACACTCCCCATGCCCCGTAGATCCTCCCCAACCTCTCCATTTCTTCGCTAGCTCGCCCCAGCTCCACTCTCCTCGAGCTCCCGACTACGCCGCCGCCTGCGCGCGTCGTCGGCGCCCTTCCGGTGACCAAATGGTCACGGGGCCGAGCCCTTTGTGCTCAGCGCGTCGCGCAGCTCCACCCTAGCCTTCCCGCTCGCCCCGAAGCGCGCTGCGTCGCCGTCTTCGTCCGCGCCCGAACAGCAGCCCGCCGCGCTCGTCGCTGGCGATCATTCCGGCCACCCCCGCCGTCGTGCTCCCCTCCATCAGACGCGGCGCGAAGCGGCCGTTCCAGAGAGCCTGGCCGCGCCCGATTTGGTGCCCCGTAGCACGATTCCGGCCAACTCCGCCGAGGGGCTGCCTCTGTTGGGTCGCCGGAGTCGCTCCGGCACCGTCCGTCGACGTGGCTAGGCGGGCCCCACCCCTGGGTCGCTGCCTATGGGCCTGGGGGCCCCAACTGGTCACGTTGACCAAGTCAACTTCGCTGACGTGGCAGCTACTGCCACTGACATGTGGGCCCCATGCCATGAAACAAATAAAAACAAATATATAAACTACTAATTAATTAAGTTAATTAACTAAAACCTAATTAGACACTGACTGCTGGGGCCACCCACTAATTAACCCATTTTAGTTAGTTTTAAAACTCTGTTAAGGCCCTTGACAATGACATGTGGGTCCCACTGGACCCACCTGTCTGGTTTGACTGGTCAACCGACCAGTTGACCTGCTGACATCACTCTGATGTCATGCCTACGTCATCACACACTGTTTTGGATAATGTTGGAATTAAATATATAATTAAAATTAGAAAATGATTTAAATCTTTAGAAACTTTTAATCCGTAACTCGGATGAAAATACTTTGTACATGAAAGTTGCTCAGAACGAAGAGACGATTCTAGATATGCAACCCGTTCGTCCGCCACACCTCCCTAACCTATCGAACTCGTAACTTTCCCCCTCCGACTCCTCTGCCCGAAAACACAAAACACCGGGGATACTTTCCCGGATGTTTCCCCCCTTCATCGGTATCACCTCATACCGCGTTAGGGCACCCCTAGCACCATTACTTGTCTTGTCATGCATCGTTATGCATCTGTTTGCATTGTATTCATTGTTTCTTCCCCCCTCTTCTTCCGCTAGACACCGAGACCGACGCCGCTGCTACCCAGTACGACTACGGAATTGACGACCCTTCTCTCTTGCCAGAGCAACCAGGCAAGCCCCCCCTTTGATCACCAGATATCGCCTACTCTTCTCTCTACTGCTTGCATTAAAGTAGTGTAACATGTTACTGCTTTCCGTTAATCCTATTCTGATGCATAGCCTGTCCTTGCCACTACTGTTGATACCTTTACCTGCAATCCTAATGCTTAGTATAGGATGCTAGTTTATCATCAATGGCCATACATTCTTGTCCGTCTGCCATGCTATATTATCGAGCCGTGATCACTCGGGAGGTGATCACGGGTATATACTATATACTTTATACAGGATACATGTGATGACCAAAGTCGGGTTGGCTCGAGGAGTACCCGCAGTTGATTCACGAATTGGGGGCTGGAAGGACATACTTTCCCGACGGCCCTCTGTGTGGATCTTTGTGGCGAAGCGACAGGGCAGGTTGAGACCACCTAGGAGAGAGGTGGGCCTGGCCCTGGTCGGCGTTCGCGGTTATTTCAAGATAACACGTTTAACGAGATCTTGGTATTTGATCTGAGTCTGGCCACTGGCCTATACGCACTAACCATCTACGCGGGGACAATTATGGGCACTCGACGTCGTGGTATCAGCCGAAGCCTTCGTGACGTCAGCGACTGAGTGGCGCGCGCCGGATTGGACCGTAAGTCTGCTCTTGTATTAAGGGGGCTAGTTCTGCTTCCGGCCGCGTACGGAACGTGCAGGTGTGCAATGGGCGATGGGCCCAGACCCCTGCGCCATAGGATTTAGAACGGCGTGCTGACCTCTCTGTTGTGCCTAGGTAGGGCTGCGACGTGTTGATCTTCCGAGGCCGGGCATGACCCAGGAAAGTGTGTCCGGCCAAATGGGATCGAGCGTGTTGGGTTATGTGGTGCACCCCTGCAGGGAAGTTAATCTATTCGAATAGCCGTGATCTTCGGTAACAGGACGACTTGGAGTTGTACCTTGACCTTATGACAACTAGAACTAGATACTTAATAAAACACACCCTTCCAAGTGCCAGATACAACCGGTGATCGCTCTCTCACAGGGCGACGAGGGGAGGATCATCGGTTAGGTTTATGCTATGCGATGCTACTTGGAGGACTTCAGTCTACTCTTTTCTACATGCTGCAAGATGGAGGTTACCAGAAGCGTAGTCTTCGAAAGGACCAGCTATCCCCCTCTTATTCCAGCTTTCTGCAGTTCAGTCCACATATAATAGCCTTATTCCAGTTGATACCAATGCATACATATGTAGTGTAGCTCCTTGCTTGCGAGTACTTTGGATGAGTACTCGCGGCTGCTTTCTCCTTCTTTTCCCTCTATCCCTTCTACCTGGTTGTCGCAACCAGATGTTGGAGCCCAGGAGCCAGACGCCACCATCGACGACGACTCCTACTACACCGGAGGTGCCTACTACTATGTGCTGCCCGCTGATGACGACAAGGAGTAGTTAGGAGGATCCCAGGCAGGAGGCCTGCGCCTCTTTCGATCTGTATCCCAGTTTGTGCTTGCCATCTTATGGCAACTTGTTTAACTCATGTCTGTACTCAGATATTGTTGCTTCTGCTGACTCGTCTATGATCGAGCTCTTGTATTTGAGCCCTCGAGGCCCCTGGCTTGTAATATGATGCTTGCATGACTTATTTTATTTGTAGAGTTGTGTTGTGATATCTTCCCGTGAGTCCCTGATCTTGATCGTACACGTTTGCGTGTATGATTAGTGTACGGTCAAATCGGGGGCGTCACAATTTTCTTCTGAATCTTATGTTGTTTTGGTCATGATGGATCAGATATCAAAGGAAGGAGGTGATGATACAAGAGTGGGAGAATTGCGAGAAATCCAAATTCGAAGCCAAGATGAATGCAGAGCTCAGCATCCATGAACTTGTTGCACTGTCCAGATAAGACTGAAACAAATCTCAGCTGGTTGTAATTGTGCAAATTTTATTTCAGGTGCAGGCCTAGAAGGCGCGGGCGAAGAACAGCTTCACCAAGAGGCTGCCCACACTGAGGCACAAGTTGGAGGGGAAGCAAGCGAGAGTCGAGGCGGAACCAGCGGGCAGTCTGGGTGGCGTGATAGGTAGAGCGCATCCGGAAGACCGGACGCGTGCCGTCCCGGTTCCAGTGCTGCAACTGGTTCCTGTGCTGAAAACCAAACAAAATTCAGATTGCGTCTGAAATGCAATCTCACTGAAGAAGCTTGAAGGTCTCATTGCAAGCCTGTGGAACAAGATGCACATGAAATTATTTGAATCAGTGTGCTGTAGGTGTTGGTTTGCTGTGTAGTCTGTACAATGTGACCTGAGCTACAGTAGCATGTTACCATTGATAACATGAGGTAATGCTAATGGTCTACTGGCTAATGTAGTGAGAACTTGAAATCATCTTTTCTTTAAACTTAGTGGTAATTGTAGAAAAATAAAAAATATGGCATTTTATAGAGGAAAGATATATATTTGTTGCTCAGTTCCAGGATGGAATCTGGCTTGCTTGTTCCTTTGCCATAAGTCGTTTTTGTTTGCGACTGAATTTAGCTAATGCTAGCTCAAAATGAAAGAAAAAAGACTAGCTAACTTGCTGCTTTGCCATAAGCCGTCTTATATTGTGAAAAATATACTACTATTTTTTATCTTCACATTTATTGGCAACTATTTTTTGGTCTTATTATTTTATCTCACTACTTTCCGGTTGCTTTCAAGCTTTTCTTGAAGAACAAATATTAAATTGTGAATTCATTTGAAACCCTGCCATCTTATAATGGAGAATCTATAAGAGAGTATTCAAGCATGTCTCTTTTCACACTTACATTGTAAGAATCTTTGGAATTGTATATCTATTCTATCGGAGCGGAAATAGAGATGGATGTTGGTGATGTATTGAATCTCGGTACATTGCAGGAGATCTCATCGAGATTTAATCTCGCAGAGTTTATTGAATGTATAGGAATCATTGCGTATGCTGATTGAAAATTTATACTTTAACATATTCAAATTTTGAACTCTAATAAGACGTGCATTGCACGTGCATGCCTACTAGTGTAAATAAAATTACAAGTTTCAAAAATAGTCGAAACAGTTAGCTTTAGAAAGAGATCATTGATTCAGATGTGGGAAGCACTGGGCCTTGGTCAGACTGGGCTCACTCATGGGCCTTGCGAGCGCTAGAGTTTGTTCAGAATGTCACAAAAAACGTTTTTTTTGGCTTACAAAACGAAAATAAGGGTGCGATGGAACTCTGGAATCTTCTTCTTCCTCCACCCTGAAAAATTCCACCACCAAAGCATCAACAAAAAAAAAAACAAATGTTGCTACTCGCATTTCACTCTTTGGAATGAAAAAAAGATATGGTATCTCTACTATTAATTAAAGGGGGATCGAACGTCGTGATGGTTCGACCTCCTTCGATCCCCCACCTCAGAACCATCGCTCGAGCAGGCCAAAATCCAACGCCAACTCAGCCCATGTACAACGCCAACTCAGCCCACATACGAGATCCACAGCCAAAAAGCACAGGGCTCAATCCACGAATGAGGTCACCCAACAAAAAAACAGTTCGACAACCCACGACGAGGTCCATCGACCAAAAAACAAACCACCTACGAGCTCCATCGAACCGCGAACGCACGTCGTCAGGGAGAGAAACGCCAGTTATTTGCCGCGTACGAGCTCCATCAACTCGCGAACGCACGACGCCGAGGAGATCAAACACCAGCGCACAGGAGCTCCATCGACTCGCAAACGCACGCCGCCAGGAAGTCGCCGTCCGGCCACGTCCTACGACGCCAAGGAGGCATGAGACCTCCATCGACCCGCCCGCACACGCCGCCAGGAAGTCGCCGTTCAGCCACGTCGTATGCACGCGAGCTGTGCGAGCTGCAGCCTCCGCCGCTGCCACCGCCGGGAAGTCGCCTCTGCTGTTGCCATCAACCTCTGATCGCCCTCATCATCCAAAATCCAAGATCCGGCCGTCCCAAGGTAACCCAGTCGCACAACCCACCGTCGGAAGCCAACTCACGCATACCCATCTCCCCCACCACCGTACTTCTTCCCAATCGTAGCCGCCGATCTAGGCAAACCAAGCTTCTTGACTTGGTTCGGTTTTTTTGGGCCAATCTGGTTTACTTGCATGGACGAAATCCTTTCCTCTCTTTACTTAACTCACTCATGATCCAACCCTTGTATAAAATAGGGTACAAGACATAGGTAAAGATTGTTGAAGGTAGAATACATAGGTACACATCGTATGGTGCTGAATATTCTGTACTTTTTCCTATAAATACAACAACGATGTACAAGATGTGCATATATAAGAAGGTCTTCTTAGATGTAGTTATATGGCATACAAATGAGTCTTGCATGTGATTGTGATAGGATGCTGGGTTTGTGAAGTGTGAGCAGTGGCCAACACATATATTCCTCATGTGATTTTGATAGCTTGGTGAGGAGCACGATGTGGGAGGGCGACCTGCAGGAGCGTCGCGTCGGTGGCAGCGACAGACGACGACGACCCAGGTAATCTCCCTTACATTTGCACCCCATCTTCTCCCTATATCATGCACTCCCTCACCGGAGCAAAGGAAAAGTGTAACAGAAATTAGAGAGTTGGAGGGTTCTCAGATTATCAGAGACTCAAAAGCCCCAAGGATAAATTTGGAGCTGCAAATGTGCCATATATTTCTTGAAATATTCACATCATTTATTGTGACTGATTTTTCTTTTTGAAGGAAACAGGGACTAATTACAATTGTATGTAATCTTGATATATAGGTACACCAATAGAGGTTGTTGGATGTCAACTGCTAATCACAACATCTTTGTATTTACTACAAACTCTATTTTTCTTTGATTTACTAGCATTTTGATGGAAAAGAAAATACAATATTTGGTTTCCAATGGTATCAATTTGTGTCACTGTTGTTGTATTCCATCTTGACTAGAGATTATGCTAGAATGAGTGAACTGCTACCATCCGACAATGTGAAGGTGAGACTTGTTTCTTTCCATTTTAGGTGATATGTAAAAATTATCATGACAAGCAAAATCTGAAACTGGACAGTCTTTTATTCGTGCAACTGAAATATGTGTGTATGGTGCCTTTTTGAATTGCCATGAAACTTGTACTAAGCGTCTATGAAAAAATGCCTTTTCTGCTGAGTAGTATCAACCAAATCCAAAAATAGTAATTGGAAATTATAAGTACTTCAGGAATTCTCAAGTGTGCAACCAACTGTATCAAGTAGGAACTCGATGCTTGATTTGCAAAATTATCAAGTTTGTTCCATCAATGTAGATTGTGTTGAAGGTTTCTTGTTTGTGGCTTAGATTTTTGAATTTTTCACAAGTTCAGTAGCAAAGATGCGTGTACAAAAGTGTTTAGATGGCTGTTTGGATCAGTGCATGTCCATGTAGATGTATCACTTAGCTTTGTGGTTTTAAATGCACGTGTGGAATGAGCTGTTTAGATATGAAGACCAATTTTAATTAACATGTTTATTTAGAAATTCTCCTGTAATTTGAGAAATCTTCAGAAGAATCAGTCTGATTATGTAATTAGAGATGCCATAATGAGCCGATGTTACACGCAAGATATTGAGGTAGTAGGCATGGTAATTTTATTGTTACTAAGCACTGATGTGTTACAAAATGCCATGTTTCCAGATTGTTATGCATTATTTCTCAATAACTGTACCAAGCATACTTAGTGGTTGAGAAAGTAGTTGTGTTTTGGATTATCTACATTTTTTTCTCTGAAAGTGTGGAAATATATTACTATTTGATAAGAAAAAACAGGGCATAGTTTAATAGGCTAAACTCATCTTGCTGATTGCAGTTATCAAGCATATTGTGCAAGATTTCAAGTACAAACTTGGGCCATTGGACATAGGAGGGGTTAATTCTTACCGATTTGTGTTAAATGTCGTGTGAGCAGATTTGACTTTGTGATGATCACTATGTCAACTTATGCCTGCCACAATTCCTCATGTTATAAATCTAATTTATGCTTCTTGAGTATGTTGGGATCAGACCTAAAGCGGATAAAAACTACTTTATTGGTTGTCTCTCGCTTCAATGTTGGTTCCTCTGCTCAGACTAGCATGGCTGGTGTTGTACCCGTTGAGATGCACAACGCTCCATCGCAACTACACAAGTGACTGCACATTTTGTTTTCCTTGATGCTGATATAACAAAGGGAAAGGTTGCTAGAATTAACGAAGAATGAAACAGACGAACCAGGCCTCTGGTCAGATTGAGGGAAGGTGTTGCAGGTTTCAAAACACATTGAGAAGTGTAGAGGAGATAAAGAGAATTAGGCTCGCGGAGAAAGCCGAAGGAAGGGTAGAGGCGATGGGTACAATGGGACTAATGGAGGAATGAGTTGGATGACGAGTACAACAAAGAGGAATGGAGTTGAAGGTGGCATGACGATCAGATTGTGAAGGAGAGCAAGATGATATTGGTGTTTGCTGAGTCAATAGTGTGTACATAACTATCCTGTAGCATTACTATTTTGTTAAATTTGTAAGAGTGAGACTGAAAATTCAATTTGGCCCTCGGGCACCTATGCTCTTGCTTCCAATTTTCAAAAATTCCATTTGTAAAAAAACGCTAGAAAATTCACACTATAGTAATCTACATGTTTGTTGAGCCTATAAATCTTCATAAAATAATTGAAATTAATGTAGTTTGTGCAAAAATAAAGGGTTGGTCGTATTTCTACATATTTCGATTTGCATTTCGTTCACTTGTGCTTGTTATTTTTGTACAATATGCATATCTAATTGTTATTATTTTTAACCTTTTGATTCTCCGGATGAGTATTTGTGGCCTGCACCGGGAGTGCCCTAAAAGCAAAAAAGTTGGGTTTGTACAAGATAATATTTGTTTGAACACACTCATAACCTGTGTGCGACATACATGATGTAACTTATAGTGATGATTCCACAAATATCTCTCTATCTAAGTTTGTTATATATCCCGTGGCAACGCACGGGCATTCGATTAGTATGTGTATAAGTTCAATGTATTATAGAGACGAGAAATATGGATTTACATGCTAAGACGGGGATCTCAGATTTTCTACCTTCCCGCCTTAAGCGAGAACGAGGGACCCTCGGCCTAAAGGGTCGATGTTGTTGGGCTAGTCCAATAACCATTATTTTATTTTCTCACATTTTCCTTCATTGATTTGTATTTCATCCTTTTCTTATTCTGTATTTACGTTATTTTTTAACTTTTTGTCGCATTTTTCTCGTCTTACTTATAGATAAATTTATACACTTATTTTTACCCCACCCGCCCCCTTTTTCTGCAATATGAGAACATTGTTTGGAGATACATACACATTTCTGTTGGAGGTCATGAACATTTAGTTCTCTGAAGTACTTGGATGCTTCACTTCTGAAATACCCTTCACAAAAAATAAATCCCTTTCAAACACATGCATGTTTTTTATAGCCAAGAACATTTATTTTTAACCGGGTGAACCTTTTTCTATATAAATTGTTTTACTTACAACAATAAGTAAATATCTGATTTCTATGGGCATGTTTTTGAAGAGTAGCATGAACTATGTAAACATATGTTTCTAGTCTCATTCATCGCCTTGTGAGCATTGGATTTTAGGCTTTATACAATGGAAGGTGCTTAGAGAGATGCTTAGAAAAATAGACCGGATTTTTCTGAAGTATCGGTGCCTATTTCTACAGGAGAGACGCTTAGTTAAATGTCTATTCTGTATAAATATGCATCGATGCTTAAGAAAAGCCTAATTTATTTCTCTAAGCACCTCCCATTGTACAAGGCCTTAAAGCCCAAGGAAGACTACCTCTTCTTCCTCCCTTTTCTTCGTTTAGGCAAATCCTAGTAGACGTCCACGGGCGTCAACTACTCGAGGCCACACCACAAGATGGAGTGAGGTGGGCTGATCCTGTTCCGGGGTTCGCGTACGGTTGCAGCTGTTTCGTTCGCTGGCTGTTGTCATTTTTTTCTTCTATGGTTTGTTTATTTTGGTTTTTTGCTTTACACTTTCTTGTTTTTTCCTATCCTCTTCCCGTCTTCCGGGTTTGGTTTTCTCCTATTTTCCTTCCTTTTTTATTTTCGTATTTTAAATTGTTTTCTATATTATAAACATTTTCCTAATACATGGTGAACATTATCCAAAAACACGCCGACCTTTTTTAATATATAGTGCCTATTATTTTAAATTCACACTAAACAATATTTTAATATACGTTGAACATTTTTCAACATACAGTGATATTGTTTTCATTTGATGGTGAACTTTTTGCACTACAATTTTTTAAATACACACTGAATTTTTTACTATTTATCGTATTTTTAATAGGTTTTTATTTATTTAGAACTCTTCAAAAAATCCAACGTAGTTTTTCGGAAAAAATGATTGAAAACCGAAGAGAAAAAATGGCAACGCAAACCTTTTAATTTTTGGAGGCAGGCAAAGCAAACCTGCCTAACTAATCACTTCAGAGTGGGCCGGCACATTAGCGAAAACCAATTCTACCTTTGGCCCATCAGCATGAACGCACGCGGTGCCCAGGTCGCTGCCTCCACCCCGACGCCGCCGCCGGCTCTCCTTCCGGCGCCCCTTCTCGCACCGGCAGCGCCATAATATAAGAACGTTTTTGACACTATACTTGTGTAAAGACGCTCTTATATTATGAAATGGAGGGAATAGATTCTATGCGTTGTGTCCTTCAGACCTGTATCAAATTTGCACATTACTTATGCATCCTGTTCTAGATAAATTTAGTTTTTTTTAGATTAAAAAAAATTAGAATATGATGTTGTGTTTATTGAAACATACTCCTATGAAATAGCAGCATTACTGGAACAGTATCAACGCACATAACTGGACTTTTCTATACGGAATGAAGTTGAAACTTGTGATTTTAGTGGAATAACAGCTCGGAGTCAGTGTATTGCTTGGAGCTGTCAAATTTATAATGGTTTTAGATTTCACTTGCTGTCAAAATCTCGTTCACTCCCCTTCACCTGATCATGCTCTGTGTCAATTTCGCTGGTACTTGTAAGCTCCCTTTGATGCCATCTTCTGACAATCTGTTCCTGGTTCATAAATTCACTTCGGGAATTTGTCATTGTAAGCCCGTTTACTTGCAACACTGACTTCTTGTATTTCCGTGTCTAATCTGTGGCCTTTACGAAATTGTACTACTTGAATCTTAACATCAAGTTTTTTTTAAAGATAATTAACTCAGTCCCTATCATCTGATCGAAGACATTTGCATTGCGTATGGCGCAACTGTGCTGCACAAACATTGGGACAAGTATATGTGTAGCACATAGGATTGAGAGAGCAGTTTCCATCACTTGAAAATCAAAGAAATGAAATGTTAATGCGCTCAAACGCACATGATGACATCACACACAGGAAACGTGGTAGTACAATGTGGTTTAATACAGTAGAGTACATGTGAATGAACAGACGCAAATCCATATATCAAAAGAAAAAAAAGCCTGACACAAATCCATGGCAAATAATCTAGCTTGTTTGCACTGAGAGAGCTAGTTATCTGGCTCTATCTCTGAGTCTTGGTGCTTCATTTCTCTGTGGAGTTGCCGTGCTTTCTTCACGAGGGAATCAAGGGTGTCGGCAGTGGCAGGTACCGCCATCGTGATCTCATTGGCGAAAACCATGCTGCCCTCGAGATCCAGCATGGTCTCTGAAGCGCTGGACAGCGAGTCCATGAGGCTCTCGAGATTAATTCGGGCGCCATGGCCCCTGAGTTTCTGCATTTCTGCTATCACCATCCTAGTGGTAAGCTTCATCGCTGTCAGGCTATCGGTGGTGATGATACCCCTGTTTAACTGCACCATCTTTGTCGCAAGGCTGAACATGGTATATTCTTCTGGATCTGTAGCTTGGTCTCCTACCTCTCTCAAAATTGTGTCGAGATCAAGGTGATATTTGTTACATGCCGTCACACAGAGGGATAGCAGGGCAGGATGCAACTTGTGATGTTGGTTTTGGCCAGGAGAGGATGAAGTCTTCTTGCTCGTTGTCTTCTTCTTCTTCTTCTTCTTCTTCCTCTTCTTCATTTTGCTTTGGCTTTCGATGTCAGTATCTAATTTGGCATACCCGGGAATTCCTTCTCCTATTGACGCATGGTGATAGAGTATTTCTTTGAGCACCTACAACGGTAATAACCAGAGAGAGAGAGAGAGAGAGAGAGAGTTGTTGCGACTACTTTATAATTGGAAAAGAATGAAATGTTCTAGAAACGCAAAGAAGGAAATGTTGCAATTGTCATCAAAGGGGAATGAATGAATGGCTTAGCTGGAGGAATATTCACCTTGCATGCTTGAAGAAAGAAAGACAAAAAGGAAGAAATAACAGACATATAATAAAGAAACAATTATCTATGTATGTACCTGTGGCATAATATCTAGAATGTATTCCTTGAGTGTACTTTCATCCTCAGTGTTCTCAGTGTAATGAACACATAGATGCTCCAGAATTTCTGCTGCAATTTTTCTGCATATGTTGTCGTCCTGTACAAGTATCTTCGCGAGTTGACCAACAAACACATCGTTTTCTTTCTTGGGGAGGAGGGTGGCAGTACTTTTGCTGCCGAGAAACAACGCCAACAGTGTTTTCCCTGCAGTCTTTCTGATGGAGCCATTGTCACCACGAATGAAGACGTTTATGAGCGTCTTAGTTAGATTATCTCTGCTGGCATTTTCGTCCATCGATAGTTGCGAGAGTATCTGCATGCCCTTCATCTTCAGCTCATATTTACATTCTTCGCAGGTAACAATTCTTTCAATGGTGGCGATTGCTCCCTCATTCTTTGACAACCGTTGACGCAAGTCTTCCCTTGTGTTTTCCTTGCTAGTCACAATCAGCTGAAGCATCACCCCCAGAGATCTCTCTACTGCCATAGTCGACCATGCACTATGACCTGAGCGGTGCACTAGGTCGTAGCTGACAGGTGCCATGATCTTGTAGACAACATGTTTGGCGTTGATTATGATTTCACAGTTGACCTCATTGCCTGCAAGGCTCCAAAGGAGACTCAGTCCAGTCAGTACCAGCTCTTTGTAGCAAGCGAGCACCTTAGATGATGGTTGCTGATCAACATCGCTGTCCGACTCCGAGTCCAACTCCAGTGGTGAAGTGTTGTGTGCCTGGAGTAGGTGATATTCTTCGAAAGTGTTGATGAGTGAAGATATGCATTGGATCCATCGTGGGAACTGCTCCAAACGGATCTCGCCAGCAAGCTGCTCCAATATCCTCATAGCGGCCTCTCTCATCTTTCTGTTGTATGAGTCTCTCGAATCTAACGTCTGAAGGAGTTTCTCTAGAATGTGGGAGGAGGATGCAGACCCAAATATGAGCCGCTTGATCAGCCTACTTTGCTGTATAATAATCCTCTCTTCCTTTTGCTGATGCTGCGGCCTCTTCTTGCACTCCTCCCTCTTCCTCTTCATTTCTTCTCTCTTATTCTTCTCATCCATTCTAACCAATGGAGCTCCAGTCCTGTTCTCTAATTCTAATTGCTGCCTGTGCTCTTCTTGTTGGACCAAATGCTGCCGGGTGAGTAGTCTCTCCAGTATCAGTGTCCCAGAAAGGAAGTTACGAGGCGAGTTGGACTCCATGAGTTGTACAGCATATGTGATGAGGTTCCTTCCTCTGACGGAGGATGGCTTTTGGAAGCATTCCTTCCTGATTTCATTCAAGTAGCCTGAAACTGCAGGGTCCCCATCTTGGAAGCCGTATGATTGGCTCACTTGTTTCACTATCCTCTTCTCCGTAAGCAGCAAGATGATTCTATAAAGGAACAATGCACCTTGGACCATACACATAACGTACAAGAGATTATGCGCCGGATCCATGTTTGTTCTGCCCTCGACCGTGTCGCCATAGTAGTCGTGCTCCATTAGACCGAATATCGAGATCCAAGCGGTGATGATCATCCCAAAGAGCACGAGACACGGCGCAGAGACAACACAAAGGTACACCATCACACTGTGAAGCTGCACTAGAACCCATCCAGCCACCACAAACACGACTGCAAAAACTCTCTTAACCACTGCCAGTTCCTGGTGATCATTTCGTGTATTAGCAGCCAACTCCCAGTTGGTGGTCAATAGATTCTTCACTGTCCTCAAGCTCGAGATCAGATCACCAGCAGAGCCTATCCTTTCAATGAAAGAGGCATTGATGCTGTTGTATATAGGGTCAAGTTAGATACATGCTGGCTATATATATAAGCATGCGGCAAGAAACAATATTAAGCAACAAGAAAAATCTCAGATATACTCTCTCCGTCCGGGCTTACAAGACCCGTACGTATTTTAAGATTTATGTTGTTCATCATTCATGAATTACACCAATAATGTACACATTGTGTACCATAAAAGTACTACTATGAAGTTTGCTCGAATGGGAATCCAATCCTATACTCTTTGTGCATCTCCCATATATTTTGTTGCACAAATAAATGGTCAATGCTGTTAGAATTTACACGTGGCAAGTAGAACACGGCCTAAAGCCTCCCCTTTATGCCTTGCAGTAATGATTTGCCTGGAATTATGATTTACGACCTTTACCACAACGGTGCCATCCAGGCATCAAACTATTTTCTGGATTAGGTTTGATTGCTACTTACGCGAGCCCTTTTAGATTAGGAGGTCCTCAGAGAGGGCTACTTTACTAAATTAACATTTCAAATAGTGTACAAAGGAGATCTTTCTGAACGAGAGGGCCTAAGATCATAACGAGAAGCTTTGTTGCAGAGATAAGAGCAGCTAGAGGAAAATCTGGACAAGAACGCTCTCTTGAAGAATGAGCTTTTGACGGAGTAACATATTTTGGGTTGAAGCTAAAGCAAACATGATTTGAGCAGCTGTGAGGCGACAACCCGAAACAGTTTATTGTGTAACGTGCTGAAGCGGTGAGCAACTTTTCCGCCAAAGCTGTCGTGCATGATCACGCTGCTCCGGGAACTTTATGGGAGAATCCTCTATTCCTAAATAGCTAGAACCAACCATTTAATTTTTCCTCTACGTGCAACACTTCCAAATCAACATGTCATGCATGTCTCCCATGTCACCAACAAGCAGAAAGTCCACCGGTGAGCATTAACAACTATTTTTGCGCAATTATTTTTGTTCACACGACGCTCAAAATTGATGTAGCCATATGTTTGACTATATTGACATATCAACAACCGTGTGCTCGTAATCGCAAAAAAGAAAAAACCGTGAGGAAGGAAAAAATCGCTCGGCCCCGTGTCGCCCCCCGCGGGCGGCATGGGCGCTCGAACCCTAGCCGCCGCCCCCAACCTCCACCCTCCTCCCCTCCCCCCGCCACCGCCGGCGGGCGCCGCCGGGCAAAGCCCGTGCGGTGCCGGCGGCAGCGGGATCTCCTCTGCCCTCTCCTGGAGAGGGGCCGCGGGGGGCTTCTTCTTCGACAGATGGCGGAGCTCGGAGGCCGGCGCATCAAGCGGGGCGCACAGGCAGGTGACAACGTGGCGGCTGGCCGGTGGCGGCGCGTCGAGGAGGAGCACGCGGGTCGGTGGCGGTGTGGCGCTCTCTTGACGGGGCTGGGGTCGGCTAGATCTACGCGCGTCGGAGGAGAGGCTGGCGGCCGGAGCTCGGCAGGAGGCCCGGTGGAGCGGCGAGCCGGGCAGGAGCAGGCAGCGGTTGGTTGGCGAGCGCGGATGTCGGTGGCGCAGTCTAGAGGCATCGATGTGAGTCCATGGCTAGACTGGTGGCGGCGGCACTGCGATGGCTCGGCCAAGATGTAATCTTGGCGAGCAGCGAGCGGTCGGCCACCTCTATGTGATGTGGCAAGCGACGAGGCTCTCTCGGTGGTGCGGCTGGTTCTTCGTGGAGACGAGGGTCCGACCATTGCAAGGCTGTCCCTTGGAGTGGCCGATAGCTGTTGCGGGTGATTTTGGACCTTGCCGGAGGTGGGGGTGGCTATGGTTCCTGGCTGGGTGGTAGTGGTGTGGTCGGTGCTCTGCTTGTCGTGTGTCCGGTTGTAGTCCCTCGGCTTGCAGCTGCGCTGGTGAAGTGCCACGGTGGCGGCAGTGTGAAGCTTCTGGGACGGTGTTGCCCAATTCCAGGTGGTGTGGTGAGGTGCGACGCGCGGCTGAAAATCTTGCTCGGTTTCCTCGGGCCGGCAACGATGGCACCTGTGGATGTCATCCCCCTCCTTGGAGGTGTCGTCGAGGCGTGTTCGTCGTGTCCCTCGCTCACTTGGAGTTGTGGTTGTCTCCGGGCGAAAGCCTCGATTCGGTGTGGGATCGACGCAATGACGGCGTCATTGACGGTGTTTCTCTGTTGGGAGCATTGTGTTTGGAGACATGGCTAATTCCTTGACGCTCTCCTCCAGTGTCCGTCGCTGTCCTCTTTGTTCCACGACGATGCTATGTACGCCCATCGACGGTGTGTCCAAGACGTTGTCTTTCTCGGATCGGATCGAGTCCTGCCACCCACTTGCCATTTCCTCTTAGGCAATAAGAGTGGATGGTGCGTCCACAAGTGAAGCTCTGCGGAAGTTGGTGGTCTTTGGAGGTGTCCGGCGTCGGTCGAGACTCGAGACGTGGTGTAGTGTTTCAGTTGGGATATGCTCTTTTCTTTTGTAGTTTGCTTGTGGTGTTGTTTGTCTTTGGTGTGGTGTTCGTGCTACTCTCGTTGTTCGCAACGAGTGTAGTTTTTTATAACTGAAATTCTGCCTTTTATAAAGCTATGGTACGCCTAGACATACTCTCGAAAAAAAAAACCGTGATCTAGAGATGGAGAGCATCTCTACCATGCAGCATGCATTAGTACATTCCCAATCTCATCACATTCAATTATGCCATGCTTAATCTCTTTTGTTAAGATTTTAATTTTTATTCAATTTGGTGAAATTTCTCGTAGGCTATAAATCTATACAATATTTTGAAATCATACCTTCAATTCTGCAGCAACACACGGGGAATCTTCCAGTAACAGAAAAAAAATGCTCCTAGCCCCCTCCACCTATCACTCGCATGTGTCGCTCCCATCCCCGGTGATAGCGTATTCAACTGAGATTTGATCTTCAACTTGAGCACTAGACAAGTGCTGTGATATGTGTGTGTGTGTACGTGTTGATTTGTGCCCAACATATGCTTTTGTGGAACCTATGCAATTTCATCTAATTATTTTAGTTAGCATTTTGAATTATCACAAAATGGTTTAACATTAATATGTGTTAAATTATTCATTATCAATCAAACTAGAATTACTAGGTCATTAACTTACACTCAACAAATTATGATGATCTGAACACTCAAGGGGCATTTTAGACATTTCCTTAGCTCACATACATACTTTGTAACCATGTTACCAAACAATTATTCTTCGTCGCCACTACTTCTTCGGCACCACAACTTTCTCATCACATCATGACGAGTGCTTTGAAATAAGACACATTTTGAATACGTTTTGGTCAGTTTTTAAAACTTTGTTAAGTTTTATCTGCTGAAACTTGATGCGAGAAGGACAAAAATCACAAGTTTCAGACACTAAAGTTAAAACTTGGTGTGCCCTCATGCGATATCCAACGACTTTGTGGATAAAGAGAAAATCGTGCGGCTGATCACGCTGGGTAGATGTGTGCCCCTCGCACCAAACTTCTGTTGTTCTTGTAAGATGTTTTCACGGCAAGCTAGAAGGAATATTCCGATGTGAACAGTAAGGTTGGAGAGGAAATTCTTTTTGTCTCTAACCAGACTTTTAATTTTTTAAAAAGTATTTGTTATTCATCTGTGGGTGCGCGCACACGCATTTGTGTTGGTGGTGGTGGTGTGTGTGTGTGTGGGGGGGGGGGGGGGGTGGAACATTTTCTAATCTGATGATGGATTTTGGTTCGTGATTCATCTCTACTATTAAAGTGGTTCGACCGCCTCGTATGTCAGCCATCGCGCGGTGTCCCCGCACGCGAAAAAATCGGATCGCCTCCCCCACCACGCCTCGCACGAACCCGGCACTACCCCTATAGCTAAACGACCCTACAAGATGCCGCCGCATTAACTCAATGAGCTTAAGGAGGAAATCGACAAATCTCTTGTCAAAGGTTTCATTCGCCCAAGTTGCTCTCCTTGGGGAGCACCTTCTCTCTTTGTTAAGAAAAAGGATGGGACAAACCGATTAGTCCAAGACTACCGTCCTATAAACCAAGCTACCATTCAGAATAAATATCCTCTTCCTCGGATCAATGATCTTTATGATCAACTGTCTGGCTCATCAGTGTTCTCCAAACTCGATTTGAGGTTAGGTTACCACCAGATCCGTGTTCGTGAAGAGGATATCCTAAAAACCGCCTTCGTGACTCGGTATGGATCATACGAGTACACCGTCATGTCATTCGGCTTAACGAATGCTCCCGCCACCCTCTCTCGTCTGATAAACTATATATTCATGGATTACCTCGACAAGTTTGTCGTGGTTTATCTGGACGATATCCTTGTATTTTCCAAGAATGAAGAAGAACATGCTGCACATCTTCGTCTTGTGCTAGAAAAGCTTTGAGAGCACCAACTGTATGCTAAGTATTCCAAGTGTGAATTCTGGCTCCCCGAAGTAACCTATCTTGGGCATGTCATCTCCAAGGATGGTATTGCCGTCAACCCTGAACGAGTTCAGGCTATTCTCAATTGGACTCCTCCGAAGAATGTCAAGCAAGTCTGAAGTTTTCTCGGTCCCGCCAGCTATTGCCGTCGATTCGTCGAGAACTTCTCCAAGATTGCCAGGCCTCTGACTAATCTGTTGCATAAGGGTGTCAAGTTCGATTGGACAGCCAAGTGTCAGGAAAGTTTCCAGGCGCTCAAAGACAAGTTGACTTCTGCCCCCGTGCTTGCTCCACCTGATACTAAGAAGGACTTCGTCATTTACTGCGACGCTTCCCGTCAAGGATTAGGTTGTGTCCTAATGCAAGAGCGCAGAGTGATTGCTTATGCCTCTCGTCAACTGCGCCCTCATGAAGAAAACTACCCAGTTCACGACCTCGAGCTTGCTGCTGTCATTCATGCACTGAAGCAGTGGCGACACTACCTTCTCGGTAATCGTTGCGAGATCTTCACCGATCACCAAAGTCTGAAGTATCTGTTTACTCAGCCAGATCTGAACCTCCGTCAGCAAAGATGGATGGAGACTGTTGCAGGCTTTGACGTGGGTATATCATATACCCCCGGCAAGGCTAATGTAATGGCTGATGCCTTGAGCCGCAAGTCTTACTGCAACCACCTCCAGGTTCACAAAGTTCAGCCCTCGCTTGTCGAAGAATTTAGAAAGCTGAACCTCCATATTGTTCCTCCTGGAGCACTCGCTCCCCCTCCCCCGGAGTTCCGCAAGATGAATCTTCTTGTTGTTACTAAGGGTTCTCTAAATACCCTGGCTGTCGTACCAGATCTCGTAGCTGGTATAAAGACTATTCAAGGTTATGACTCTGAAGTCCATAAGATTAAACGCCATCTAGCAGAAGGAAAGCCCTCATTCTTCACGATCGCCGACGATGGCGCCTTGTATTTCAAAGGCCGCCTAGTGGTACCATGTTCGAACAAAAACCTGGATAAGACTAAAAGGGTTATGCAAGAAGCTCATGATACGCCTCTGTCCATCCATCCTGGTAGTACAAAGATGTATCAGGATATTCGCCAAAGATTCTGGTGGTCTAATATGAGGCAGGACATTGCTCGTTATGTTGCGGAGTGTGATGTTTGCCGTCGTATCAAAGCTGAGCATCAAAGGACTGCTGGAACTCTGCAACCTATCTCTATTCCTGACTGGAAATGGGACCATGTTGAAATGGACTTTGTCACTGGATTTCCCAAATCGCAGAAAGGTAATGATGCTATTCTTGTCGTCATTGACCGACTTTCCAAAGTTGCCCATTTTCTGGCGGTCAAAGAGACAATCACTGCTAGTCAGCTTGCTACTCTCTACATGGCCAGAATTGTTTCACTTCACGGTATCCCACTGGTTATCAGTTCAGACCATGGCAGCTTATTCACTTCAAGGTTTTGGGCAAGTTTCCAAGAAGCTATGGGAACTCATCTGTCGTTCAGTACCGCGTTTCATCCTCAGTCGCAAGGACAGGTTGAACGTGTCAACCAAGTCCTCGAAGACATGCTTTGAGCTTGTGTAATATCATTCGGCAAGAAATGGGAGGAATCTCTTCCATATGCCGAGTTCTCTTATAATAATAGCTATCAAGCTAGTCTGAAGATGCCCCCCTTCGAAGTGCTATATGGACGAAAGTGTCGAACCCCTCTGAACTGGTCAGAAACGGGGGAACGTCCACTCTTCGGTCCGGATATTATCCAACAGGCCGAAGAACAAGTCTGCATTATTCGCGAGAATCTCAAGACTGCTCAGTCACGTTAGAAAAGTCAGTATGACCGTCATCACCAAGACATGGTCTATCAACCTGGCGAAAAGGCTTATCTTCGAGTTACACCAATGAAGGGTGCTCACCGCTTCCGGATCAAGGGCAAGGTAGCTCCTCGCTATATTGGTCCCTTCACTATTCTCGAAAGGCGTGGAAAGGTGGCATATCAACTGGAGCTTCCGCCGAACCTTTCTCAGGTTCACGATGTGTTCCATGTGTCACAACTCCGTCATTGCTTCAAGGATCCAATCCGAGCGGTGGATCATGAAGTGCTCGAATTGCAACAGGACCTCTCTTATAAAGAGCATCCGGTCCGCATTCTTGACCAAGCTGAACGCCGCACATGTCAGAAGGCGATCAAATTCCTCAAAGTCCAGTGGTCGAATCACTCTGAAGACGAAGCCACTTGGGAACGCGAGGACCGCCTACGTGATGAATACCCCGCACTATTTCCTTCTACCTCCTAAAATCTCGGGACGAGATTTCTTGTAGTGGAGGAGTTTTGTAACGCCCGGGTAATCAAGCTACAGTAAAACTCTCCTAATCATGCCATGTCATATGCGATTACTGTTACTAATCTCGGGATAATTCGAAACCGCGTCAAATTCAAACTTAAAATTAAAGTCGACAATAAAAGTTTTCAAAATTGAAACAAAAATGTTCGGTGGACGCCAAATATTACAAAGATAATTATGGTGCAGAAAACACATTTTTAGTAAAAGACTAAATACTTTAAAATGAAATAAAACAGAAAAGAAAAAAATAAAGAAAAGAAAGAAAGAAAGAGAAAGGAAAACCCCCCAAACCCCCCTGGGCCATCTGGCCCAGCTAACCCACCTGGCCCATCCGGCCGAACCGGCCCGCCTCCCCCTGCCACCTCCCTTCCTTGTTCCCCCAACCCGGGTCGGAACAGGGGCGCGTCCCCGCCGCACCCTCTCGCCGGCGATGACGAGGGGATAAGGTCGCCACGCCACGCCCCCTCGGTCTCTCCTCCCACTCACCCCCACGCTCGCCTCGGTTCTTGCGCCTCCCACTCCCCTCCAGAGCCACCGCGACCTCCAAGCCCTTCCGACGCGTCCGCTCGCTCCGCCTCCCTCGACTACGCCTCCACGTCAAGACGCAGGACGCCGAGCACCATCGAACGCTGCCCCAACCTCGTCTTCTTCCTCGGATCCCCGACGCATCTCCGACGAGTGCCATCGACTCTCCGGCTACTAAACTCCCGAGGGCCATCTTGCGTGCCGCACGGTGAGCTCCCCATCTCCCGCCCATCTCCGTTAGCTCCCTCGCACGCCCTAGCTAGCTGCCGCTGAAGCACCCAAGCGCTCCACCGCGGACCCCGTCGCCGACGAGTCTCCGGTGACCAAATGGTCACGGGCTCGTGTCGGTTACACTCCCCATGCCCCGTAGATCCTCCCCAACCTCTCCATTTCTTCGCTAGCTCGCCCCAGCTCCACTCTCCTCGAGCTCCCGACTACGCCGCCGCCTGCGCGCGTCGTCGGCGCCCTTCCGGTGACCAAATGGTCACGGGGCCGAGCCCTTTGTGCTCAGCGCGTCGCGCAGCTCCACCCTAGCCTTCCCGCTCGCCCCGAAGCGCGCTGCGTCGCCGTCTTCGTCCGCGCCCGAACAGCAGCCCGCCGCGCTCGTCGCTGGCGATCATTCCGGCCACCCCCGCCGTCGTGCTCCCCTCCATCAGACGCGGCGCGAAGCGGCCGTTCCAGAGAGCCTGGCCGCGCCCGATTTGGTGCCCCGTAGCACGATTCCGGCCAACTCCGCCGAGGGGCTGCCTCTGTTGGGTCGCCGGAGTCGCTCCGGCACCGTCCGTCGACGTGGCTAGGCGGGCCCCACCCCTGGGTCGCTGCCTATGGGCCTGGGGGCCCCAACTGGTCACATTGACCAAGTCAACTTCGCTGACGTGGCAGCTACTGCCACTGACATGTGGGCCCCATGCCATGAAACAAATAAAAACAAATATATAAACTACTAATTAATTAAGTTAATTAACTAAAACCTAATTAGACACTGACTGCTGGGGCCACCCACTAATTAACCCATTTTAGTTAGTTTTAAAACTCTGTTAAGGCCCTTGACAATGACATGTGGGTCCCACTGGACCCACCTGTCTGGTTTGACTGGTCAACCGACCAGTTGACCTGCTGACATCACTCTGATGTCATGCCTACGTCATCACACACTGTTTTGGATAATGTTGGAATTAAATATATAATTAAAATTAGAAAATGATTTAAATCTTTAGAAACTTTTAATCCGTAACTCGGATGAAAATACTTTGTACATGAAAGTTGCTCAGAACGAAGAGACGATTCTAGATATGCAACCCGTTCGTCCGCCACACCTCCCTAACCTATCGAACTCGTAACTTTCCCCCTCCGACTCCTCTGCCCGAAAACACAAAACACCGGGGATACTTTCCCGGATGTTTCCCCCCTTCATCGGTATCACCTCATACCGCGTTAGGGCACCCCTAGCACCATTACTTGTCTTGTCATGCATCGTTATGCATCTGTTTGCATTGTATTCATTGTTTCTTCCCCCCTCTTCTTCCGCTAGACACCGAGACCGACGCCGCTGCTACCCAGTACGACTACGGAATTGACGACCCTTCTCTCTTGCCAGAGCAACCAGGCAAGCCCCCCCTTTGATCACCAGATATCGCCTACTCTTCTCTCTACTGCTTGCATTAAAGTAGTGTAACATGTTACTGCTTTCCGTTAATCCTATTCTGATGCATAGCCTGTCCTTGCCACTACTGTTGATACCTTTACCTGCAATCCTAATGCTTAGTATAGGATGCTAGTTTATCATCAATGGCCATACATTCTTGTCCGTCTGCCATGCTATATTATCGAGCCGTGATCACTCGGGAGGTGATCACGGGTATATACTATATACTTTATACAGGATACATGTGATGACCAAAGTCGGGTTGGCTCGAGGAGTACCCGCAGTTGATTCACGAATTGGGGGCTGGAAGGACATACTTTCCCGACGGCCCTCTGTGTGGATCTTTGTGGCGAAGCGACAGGGCAGGTTGAGACCACCTAGGAGAGAGGTGGGCCTGGCCCTGGTCGGCGTTCGCGGTTATTTCAAGATAACACGTTTAACGAGATCTTGGTATTTGATCTGAGTCTGGCCACTGGCCTATACGCACTAACCATCTACGCGGGGACAATTATGGGCACTCGACGTCGTGGTATCAGCCGAAGCCTTCGTGACGTCAGCGACTGAGTGGCGCGCGCCGGATTGGACCGTAAGTCTGCTCTTGTATTAAGGGGGCTAGTTCTGCTTCCGGCCGCGTACGGAACGTGCAGGTGTGCAATGGGCGATGGGCCCAGACCCCTGCGCCATAGGATTTAGAACGGCGTGCTGACCTCTCTGTTGTGCCTAGGTAGGGCTGCGACGTGTTGATCTTCCGAGGCCGGGCATGACCCAGGAAAGTGTGTCCGGCCAAATGGGATCGAGCGTGTTGGGTTATGTGGTGCACCCCTGCAGGGAAGTTAATCTATTCGAATAGCCGTGATCTTCGGTAACAGGACGACTTGGAGTTGTACCTTGACCTTATGACAACTAGAACTAGATACTTAATAAAACACACCCTTCCAAGTGCCAGATACAACCGGTGATCGCTCTCTCACAGGGCGACGAGGGGAGGATCATCGGTTAGGTTTATGCTATGCGATGCTACTTGGAGGACTTCAGTCTACTCTTTTCTACATGCTGCAAGATGGAGGTTACCAGAAGCGTAGTCTTCGAAAGGACCAGCTATCCCCCTCTTATTCCAGCTTTCTGCAGTTCAGTCCACATATAATAGCCTTATTCCAGTTGATACCAATGCATACATATGTAGTGTAGCTCCTTGCTTGCGAGTACTTTGGATGAGTACTCGCGGCTGCTTTCTCCTTCTTTTCCCTCTATCCCTTCTACCTGGTTGTCGCAACCAGATGTTGGAGCCCAGGAGCCAGACGCCACCATCGACGACGACTCCTACTACACCGGAGGTGCCTACTACTATGTGCTGCCCGCTGATGACGACAAGGAGTAGTTAGGAGGATCCCAGGCAGGAGGCCTGCGCCTCTTTCGATCTGTATCCCAGTTTGTGCTTGCCATCTTATGGCAACTTGTTTAACTCATGTCTGTACTCAGATATTGTTGCTTCTGCTGACTCGTCTATGATCGAGCTCTTGTATTTGAGCCCTCGAGGCCCCTGGCTTGTAATATGATGCTTGCATGACTTATTTTATTTGTAGAGTTGTGTTGTGATATCTTCCCGTGAGTCCCTGATCTTGATCGTACACGTTTGCGTGTATGATTAGTGTACGGTCAAATCGGGGGCGTCACAATTTTCTTCTGAATCTTATGTTGTTTTGGTCATGATGGATCAGATATCAAAGGAAGGAGGTGATGATACAAGAGTGGGAGAATTGCGAGAAATCCAAATTCGAAGCCAAGATGAATGCAGAGCTCAGCATCCATGAACTTGTTGCACTGTCCAGATAAGACTGAAACAAATCTCAGCTGGTTGTAATTGTGCAAATTTTATTTCAGGTGCAGGCCTAGAAGGCGCGGGCGAAGAACAGCTTCACCAAGAGGCTGCCCACACTGAGGCACAAGTTGGAGGGGAAGCAAGCGAGAGTCGAGGCGGAACCAGCGGGCAGTCTGGGTGGCGTGATAGGTAGAGCGCATCCGGAAGACCGGACGCGTGCCGTCCCGGTTCCAGTGCTGCAACTGGTTCCTGTGCTGAAAACCAAACAAAATTCAGATTGCGTCTGAAATGCAATCTCACTGAAGAAGCTTGAAGGTCTCATTGCAAGCCTGTGGAACAAGATGCACATGAAATTATTTGAATCAGTGTGCTGTAGGTGTTGGTTTGCTGTGTAGTCTGTACAATGTGACCTGAGCTACAGTAGCATGTTACCATTGATAACATGAGGTAATGCTAATGGTCTACTGGCTAATGTAGTGAGAACTTGAAATCATCTTTTCTTTAAACTTAGTGGTAATTGTAGAAAAATAAAAAATATGGCATTTTATAGAGGAAAGATATATATTTGTTGCTCAGTTCCAGGATGGAATCTGGCTTGCTTGTTCCTTTGCCATAAGTCGTTTTTGTTTGCGACTGAATTTAGCTAATGCTAGCTCAAAATGAAAGAAAAAAGACTAGCTAACTTGCTGCTTTGCCATAAGCCGTCTTATATTGTGAAAAATATACTACTATTTTTTATCTTCACATTTATTGGCAACTATTTTTTGGTCTTATTATTTTATCTCACTACTTTCCGGTTGCTTTCAAGCTTTTCTTGAAGAACAAATATTAAATTGTGAATTCATTTGAAACCCTGCCATCTTATAATGGAGAATCTATAAGAGAGTATTCAAGCATGTCTCTTTTCACACTTACATTGTAAGAATCTTTGGAATTGTATATCTATTCTATCGGAGCGGAAATAGAGATGGATGTTGGTGATGTATTGAATCTCGGTACATTGCAGGAGATCTCATCGAGATTTAATCTCGCAGAGTTTATTGAATGTATAGGAATCATTGCGTATGCTGATTGAAAATTTATACTTTAACATATTCAAATTTTGAACTCTAATAAGACGTGCATTGCACGTGCATGCCTACTAGTGTAAATAAAATTACAAGTTTCAAAAATAGTCGAAACAGTTAGCTTTAGAAAGAGATCATTGATTCAGATGTGGGAAGCACTGGGCCTTGGTCAGACTGGGCTCACTCATGGGCCTTGCGAGCGCTAGAGTTTGTTCAGAATGTCACAAAAAACGTTTTTTTTGGCTTACAAAACGAAAATAAGGGTGCGATGGAACTCTGGAATCTTCTTCTTCCTCCACCCTGAAAAATTCCACCACCAAAGCATCAACAAAAAAAAAACAAATGTTGCTACTCGCATTTCACTCTTTGGAATGAAAAAAAGATATGGTATCTCTACTATTAATTAAAGGGGGATCGAACGTCGTGATGGTTCGACCTCCTTCGATCCCCCACCTCAGAACCATCGCTCGAGCAGGCCAAAATCCAACGCCAACTCAGCCCATGTACAACGCCAACTCAGCCCACATACGAGATCCACAGCCAAAAAGCACAGGGCTCAATCCACGAATGAGGTCACCCAACAAAAAAACAGTTCGACAACCCACGACGAGGTCCATCGACCAAAAAACAAACCACCTACGAGCTCCATCGAACCGCGAACGCACGTCGTCAGGGAGAGAAACGCCAGTTATTTGCCGCGTACGAGCTCCATCAACTCGCGAACGCACGACGCCGAGGAGATCAAACACCAGCGCACAGGAGCTCCATCGACTCGCAAACGCACGCCGCCAGGAAGTCGCCGTCCGGCCACGTCCTACGACGCCAAGGAGGCATGAGACCTCCATCGACCCGCCCGCACACGCCGCCAGGAAGTCGCCGTTCAGCCACGTCGTATGCACGCGAGCTGTGCGAGCTGCAGCCTCCGCCGCTGCCACCGCCGGGAAGTCGCCTCTGCTGTTGCCATCAACCTCTGATCGCCCTCATCATCCAAAATCCAAGATCCGGCCGTCCCAAGGTAACCCAGTCGCACAACCCACCGTCGGAAGCCAACTCACGCATACCCATCTCCCCCACCACCGTACTTCTTCCCAATCGTAGCCGCCGATCTAGGCAAACCAAGCTTCTTGACTTGGTTCGGTTTTTTTGGGCCAATCTGGTTTACTTGCATGGACGAAATCCTTTCCTCTCTTTACTTAACTCACTCATGATCCAACCCTTGTATAAAATAGGGTACAAGACATAGGTAAAGATTGTTGAAGGTAGAATACATAGGTACACATCGTATGGTGCTGAATATTCTGTACTTTTTCCTATAAATACAACAACGATGTACAAGATGTGCATATATAAGAAGGTCTTCTTAGATGTAGTTATATGGCATACAAATGAGTCTTGCATGTGATTGTGATAGGATGCTGGGTTTGTGAAGTGTGAGCAGTGGCCAACACATATATTCCTCATGTGATTTTGATAGCTTGGTGAGGAGCACGATGTGGGAGGGCGACCTGCAGGAGCGTCGCGTCGGTGGCAGCGACAGACGACGACGACCCAGGTAATCTCCCTTACATTTGCACCCCATCTTCTCCCTATATCATGCACTCCCTCACCGGAGCAAAGGAAAAGTGTAACAGAAATTAGAGAGTTGGAGGGTTCTCAGATTATCAGAGACTCAAAAGCCCCAAGGATAAATTTGGAGCTGCAAATGTGCCATATATTTCTTGAAATATTCACATCATTTATTGTGACTGATTTTTCTTTTTGAAGGAAACAGGGACTAATTACAATTGTATGTAATCTTGATATATAGGTACACCAATAGAGGTTGTTGGATGTCAACTGCTAATCACAACATCTTTGTATTTACTACAAACTCTATTTTTCTTTGATTTACTAGCATTTTGATGGAAAAGAAAATACAATATTTGGTTTCCAATGGTATCAATTTGTGTCACTGTTGTTGTATTCCATCTTGACTAGAGATTATGCTAGAATGAGTGAACTGCTACCATCCGACAATGTGAAGGTGAGACTTGTTTCTTTCCATTTTAGGTGATATGTAAAAATTATCATGACAAGCAAAATCTGAAACTGGACAGTCTTTTATTCGTGCAACTGAAATATGTGTGTATGGTGCCTTTTTGAATTGCCATGAAACTTGTACTAAGCGTCTATGAAAAAATGCCTTTTCTGCTGAGTAGTATCAACCAAATCCAAAAATAGTAATTGGAAATTATAAGTACTTCAGGAATTCTCAAGTGTGCAACCAACTGTATCAAGTAGGAACTCGATGCTTGATTTGCAAAATTATCAAGTTTGTTCCATCAATGTAGATTGTGTTGAAGGTTTCTTGTTTGTGGCTTAGATTTTTGAATTTTTCACAAGTTCAGTAGCAAAGATGCGTGTACAAAAGTGTTTAGATGGCTGTTTGGATCAGTGCATGTCCATGTAGATGTATCACTTAGCTTTGTGGTTTTAAATGCACGTGTGGAATGAGCTGTTTAGATATGAAGACCAATTTTAATTAACATGTTTATTTAGAAATTCTCCTGTAATTTGAGAAATCTTCAGAAGAATCAGTCTGATTATGTAATTAGAGATGCCATAATGAGCCGATGTTACACGCAAGATATTGAGGTAGTAGGCATGGTAATTTTATTGTTACTAAGCACTGATGTGTTACAAAATGCCATGTTTCCAGATTGTTATGCATTATTTCTCAATAACTGTACCAAGCATACTTAGTGGTTGAGAAAGTAGTTGTGTTTTGGATTATCTACATTTTTTTCTCTGAAAGTGTGGAAATATATTACTATTTGATAAGAAAAAACAGGGCATAGTTTAATAGGCTAAACTCATCTTGCTGATTGCAGTTATCAAGCATATTGTGCAAGATTTCAAGTACAAACTTGGGCCATTGGACATAGGAGGGGTTAATTCTTACCGATTTGTGTTAAATGTCGTGTGAGCAGATTTGACTTTGTGATGATCACTATGTCAACTTATGCCTGCCACAATTCCTCATGTTATAAATCTAATTTATGCTTCTTGAGTATGTTGGGATCAGACCTAAAGCGGATAAAAACTACTTTATTGGTTGTCTCTCGCTTCAATGTTGGTTCCTCTGCTCAGACTAGCATGGCTGGTGTTGTACCCGTTGAGATGCACAACGCTCCATCGCAACTACACAAGTGACTGCACATTTTGTTTTCCTTGATGCTGATATAACAAAGGGAAAGGTTGCTAGAATTAACGAAGAATGAAACAGACGAACCAGGCCTCTGGTCAGATTGAGGGAAGGTGTTGCAGGTTTCAAAACACATTGAGAAGTGTAGAGGAGATAAAGAGAATTAGGCTCGCGGAGAAAGCCGAAGGAAGGGTAGAGGCGATGGGTACAATGGGACTAATGGAGGAATGAGTTGGATGACGAGTACAACAAAGAGGAATGGAGTTGAAGGTGGCATGACGATCAGATTGTGAAGGAGAGCAAGATGATATTGGTGTTTGCTGAGTCAATAGTGTGTACATAACTATCCTGTAGCATTACTATTTTGTTAAATTTGTAAGAGTGAGACTGAAAATTCAATTTGGCCCTCGGGCACCTATGCTCTTGCTTCCAATTTTCAAAAATTCCATTTGTAAAAAAACGCTAGAAAATTCACACTATAGTAATCTACATGTTTGTTGAGCCTATAAATCTTCATAAAATAATTGAAATTAATGTAGTTTGTGCAAAAATAAAGGGTTGGTCGTATTTCTACATATTTCGATTTGCATTTCGTTCACTTGTGCTTGTTATTTTTGTACAATATGCATATCTAATTGTTATTATTTTTAACCTTTTGATTCTCCGGATGAGTATTTGTGGCCTGCACCGGGAGTGCCCTAAAAGCAAAAAAGTTGGGTTTGTACAAGATAATATTTGTTTGAACACACTCATAACCTGTGTGCGACATACATGATGTAACTTATAGTGATGATTCCACAAATATCTCTCTATCTAAGTTTGTTATATATCCCGTGGCAACGCACGGGCATTCGATTAGTATGTGTATAAGTTCAATGTATTATAGAGACGAGAAATATGGATTTACATGCTAAGACGGGGATCTCAGATTTTCTACCTTCCCGCCTTAAGCGAGAACGAGGGACCCTCGGCCTAAAGGGTCGATGTTGTTGGGCTAGTCCAATAACCATTATTTTATTTTCTCACATTTTCCTTCATTGATTTGTATTTCATCCTTTTCTTATTCTGTATTTACGTTATTTTTTAACTTTTTGTCGCATTTTTCTCGTCTTACTTATAGATAAATTTATACACTTATTTTTACCCCACCCGCCCCCTTTTTCTGCAATATGAGAACATTGTTTGGAGATACATACACATTTCTGTTGGAGGTCATGAACATTTAGTTCTCTGAAGTACTTGGATGCTTCACTTCTGAAATACCCTTCACAAAAAATAAATCCCTTTCAAACACATGCATGTTTTTTATAGCCAAGAACATTTATTTTTAACCGGGTGAACCTTTTTCTATATAAATTGTTTTACTTACAACAATAAGTAAATATCTGATTTCTATGGGCATGTTTTTGAAGAGTAGCATGAACTATGTAAACATATGTTTCTAGTCTCATTCATCGCCTTGTGAGCATTGGATTTTAGGCTTTATACAATGGAAGGTGCTTAGAGAGATGCTTAGAAAAATAGACCGGATTTTTCTGAAGTATCGGTGCCTATTTCTACAGGAGAGACGCTTAGTTAAATGTCTATTCTGTATAAATATGCATCGATGCTTAAGAAAAGCCTAATTTATTTCTCTAAGCACCTCCCATTGTACAAGGCCTTAAAGCCCAAGGAAGACTACCTCTTCTTCCTCCCTTTTCTTCGTTTAGGCAAATCCTAGTAGACGTCCACGGGCGTCAACTACTCGAGGCCACACCACAAGATGGAGTGAGGTGGGCTGATCCTGTTCCGGGGTTCGCGTACGGTTGCAGCTGTTTCGTTCGCTGGCTGTTGTCATTTTTTTCTTCTATGGTTTGTTTATTTTGGTTTTTTGCTTTACACTTTCTTGTTTTTTCCTATCCTCTTCCCGTCTTCCGGGTTTGGTTTTCTCCTATTTTCCTTCCTTTTTTATTTTCGTATTTTAAATTGTTTTCTATATTATAAACATTTTCCTAATACATGGTGAACATTATCCAAAAACACGCCGACCTTTTTTAATATATAGTGCCTATTATTTTAAATTCACACTAAACAATATTTTAATATACGTTGAACATTTTTCAACATACAGTGATATTGTTTTCATTTGATGGTGAACTTTTTGCACTACAATTTTTTAAATACACACTGAATTTTTTACTATTTATCGTATTTTTAATAGGTTTTTATTTATTTAGAACTCTTCAAAAAATCCAACGTAGTTTTTCGGAAAAAATGATTGAAAACCGAAGAGAAAAAATGGCAACGCAAACCTTTTAATTTTTGGAGGCAGGCAAAGCAAACCTGCCTAACTAATCACTTCAGAGTGGGCCGGCACATTAGCGAAAACCAATTCTACCTTTGGCCCATCAGCATGAACGCACGCGGTGCCCAGGTCGCTGCCTCCACCCCGACGCCGCCGCCGGCTCTCCTTCCGGCGCCCCTTCTCGCACCGGCAGCGCCATAATATAAGAACGTTTTTGACACTATACTTGTGTAAAGACGCTCTTATATTATGAAATGGAGGGAATAGATTCTATGCGTTGTGTCCTTCAGACCTGTATCAAATTTGCACATTACTTATGCATCCTGTTCTAGATAAATTTAGTTTTTTTTAGATTAAAAAAAATTAGAATATGATGTTGTGTTTATTGAAACATACTCCTATGAAATAGCAGCATTACTGGAACAGTATCAACGCACATAACTGGACTTTTCTATACGGAATGAAGTTGAAACTTGTGATTTTAGTGGAATAACAGCTCGGAGTCAGTGTATTGCTTGGAGCTGTCAAATTTATAATGGTTTTAGATTTCACTTGCTGTCAAAATCTCGTTCACTCCCCTTCACCTGATCATGCTCTGTGTCAATTTCGCTGGTACTTGTAAGCTCCCTTTGATGCCATCTTCTGACAATCTGTTCCTGGTTCATAAATTCACTTCGGGAATTTGTCATTGTAAGCCCGTTTACTTGCAACACTGACTTCTTGTATTTCCGTGTCTAATCTGTGGCCTTTACGAAATTGTACTACTTGAATCTTAACATCAAGTTTTTTTTAAAGATAATTAACTCAGTCCCTATCATCTGATCGAAGACATTTGCATTGCGTATGGCGCAACTGTGCTGCACAAACATTGGGACAAGTATATGTGTAGCACATAGGATTGAGAGAGCAGTTTCCATCACTTGAAAATCAAAGAAATGAAATGTTAATGCGCTCAAACGCACATGATGACATCACACACAGGAAACGTGGTAGTACAATGTGGTTTAATACAGTAGAGTACATGTGAATGAACAGACGCAAATCCATATATCAAAAGAAAAAAAAGCCTGACACAAATCCATGGCAAATAATCTAGCTTGTTTGCACTGAGAGAGCTAGTTATCTGGCTCTATCTCTGAGTCTTGGTGCTTCATTTCTCTGTGGAGTTGCCGTGCTTTCTTCACGAGGGAATCAAGGGTGTCGGCAGTGGCAGGTACCGCCATCGTGATCTCATTGGCGAAAACCATGCTGCCCTCGAGATCCAGCATGGTCTCTGAAGCGCTGGACAGCGAGTCCATGAGGCTCTCGAGATTAATTCGGGCGCCATGGCCCCTGAGTTTCTGCATTTCTGCTATCACCATCCTAGTGGTAAGCTTCATCGCTGTCAGGCTATCGGTGGTGATGATACCCCTGTTTAACTGCACCATCTTTGTCGCAAGGCTGAACATGGTATATTCTTCTGGATCTGTAGCTTGGTCTCCTACCTCTCTCAAAATTGTGTCGAGATCAAGGTGATATTTGTTACATGCCGTCACACAGAGGGATAGCAGGGCAGGATGCAACTTGTGATGTTGGTTTTGGCCAGGAGAGGATGAAGTCTTCTTGCTCGTTGTCTTCTTCTTCTTCTTCTTCTTCTTCCTCTTCTTCATTTTGCTTTGGCTTTCGATGTCAGTATCTAATTTGGCATACCCGGGAATTCCTTCTCCTATTGACGCATGGTGATAGAGTATTTCTTTGAGCACCTACAACGGTAATAACCAGAGAGAGAGAGAGAGAGAGAGAGAGTTGTTGCGACTACTTTATAATTGGAAAAGAATGAAATGTTCTAGAAACGCAAAGAAGGAAATGTTGCAATTGTCATCAAAGGGGAATGAATGAATGGCTTAGCTGGAGGAATATTCACCTTGCATGCTTGAAGAAAGAAAGACAAAAAGGAAGAAATAACAGACATATAATAAAGAAACAATTATCTATGTATGTACCTGTGGCATAATATCTAGAATGTATTCCTTGAGTGTACTTTCATCCTCAGTGTTCTCAGTGTAATGAACACATAGATGCTCCAGAATTTCTGCTGCAATTTTTCTGCATATGTTGTCGTCCTGTACAAGTATCTTCGCGAGTTGACCAACAAACACATCGTTTTCTTTCTTGGGGAGGAGGGTGGCAGTACTTTTGCTGCCGAGAAACAACGCCAACAGTGTTTTCCCTGCAGTCTTTCTGATGGAGCCATTGTCACCACGAATGAAGACGTTTATGAGCGTCTTAGTTAGATTATCTCTGCTGGCATTTTCGTCCATCGATAGTTGCGAGAGTATCTGCATGCCCTTCATCTTCAGCTCATATTTACATTCTTCGCAGGTAACAATTCTTTCAATGGTGGCGATTGCTCCCTCATTCTTTGACAACCGTTGACGCAAGTCTTCCCTTGTGTTTTCCTTGCTAGTCACAATCAGCTGAAGCATCACCCCCAGAGATCTCTCTACTGCCATAGTCGACCATGCACTATGACCTGAGCGGTGCACTAGGTCGTAGCTGACAGGTGCCATGATCTTGTAGACAACATGTTTGGCGTTGATTATGATTTCACAGTTGACCTCATTGCCTGCAAGGCTCCAAAGGAGACTCAGTCCAGTCAGTACCAGCTCTTTGTAGCAAGCGAGCACCTTAGATGATGGTTGCTGATCAACATCGCTGTCCGACTCCGAGTCCAACTCCAGTGGTGAAGTGTTGTGTGCCTGGAGTAGGTGATATTCTTCGAAAGTGTTGATGAGTGAAGATATGCATTGGATCCATCGTGGGAACTGCTCCAAACGGATCTCGCCAGCAAGCTGCTCCAATATCCTCATAGCGGCCTCTCTCATCTTTCTGTTGTATGAGTCTCTCGAATCTAACGTCTGAAGGAGTTTCTCTAGAATGTGGGAGGAGGATGCAGACCCAAATATGAGCCGCTTGATCAGCCTACTTTGCTGTATAATAATCCTCTCTTCCTTTTGCTGATGCTGCGGCCTCTTCTTGCACTCCTCCCTCTTCCTCTTCATTTCTTCTCTCTTATTCTTCTCATCCATTCTAACCAATGGAGCTCCAGTCCTGTTCTCTAATTCTAATTGCTGCCTGTGCTCTTCTTGTTGGACCAAATGCTGCCGGGTGAGTAGTCTCTCCAGTATCAGTGTCCCAGAAAGGAAGTTACGAGGCGAGTTGGACTCCATGAGTTGTACAGCATATGTGATGAGGTTCCTTCCTCTGACGGAGGATGGCTTTTGGAAGCATTCCTTCCTGATTTCATTCAAGTAGCCTGAAACTGCAGGGTCCCCATCTTGGAAGCCGTATGATTGGCTCACTTGTTTCACTATCCTCTTCTCCGTAAGCAGCAAGATGATTCTATAAAGGAACAATGCACCTTGGACCATACACATAACGTACAAGAGATTATGCGCCGGATCCATGTTTGTTCTGCCCTCGACCGTGTCGCCATAGTAGTCGTGCTCCATTAGACCGAATATCGAGATCCAAGCGGTGATGATCATCCCAAAGAGCACGAGACACGGCGCAGAGACAACACAAAGGTACACCATCACACTGTGAAGCTGCACTAGAACCCATCCAGCCACCACAAACACGACTGCAAAAACTCTCTTAACCACTGCCAGTTCCTGGTGATCATTTCGTGTATTAGCAGCCAACTCCCAGTTGGTGGTCAATAGATTCTTCACTGTCCTCAAGCTCGAGATCAGATCACCAGCAGAGCCTATCCTTTCAATGAAAGAGGCATTGATGCTGTTGTATATAGGGTCAAGTTAGATACATGCTGGCTATATATATAAGCATGCGGCAAGAAACAATATTAAGCAACAAGAAAAATCTCAGATATACTCTCTCCGTCCGGGCTTACAAGACCCGTACGTATTTTAAGATTTATGTTGTTCATCATTCATGAATTACACCAATAATGTACACATTGTGTACCATAAAAGTACTACTATGAAGTTTGCTCGAATGGGAATCCAATCCTATACTCTTTGTGCATCTCCCATATATTTTGTTGCACAAATAAATGGTCAATGCTGTTAGAATTTACACGTGGCAAGTAGAACACGGCCTAAAGCCTCCCCTTTATGCCTTGCAGTAATGATTTGCCTGGAATTATGATTTACGACCTTTACCACAACGGTGCCATCCAGGCATCAAACTATTTTCTGGATTAGGTTTGATTGCTACTTACGCGAGCCCTTTTAGATTAGGAGGTCCTCAGAGAGGGCTACTTTACTAAATTAACATTTCAAATAGTGTACAAAGGAGATCTTTCTGAACGAGAGGGCCTAAGATCATAACGAGAAGCTTTGTTGCAGAGATAAGAGCAGCTAGAGGAAAATCTGGACAAGAACGCTCTCTTGAAGAATGAGCTTTTGACGGAGTAACATATTTTGGGTTGAAGCTAAAGCAAACATGATTTGAGCAGCTGTGAGGCGACAACCCGAAACAGTTTATTGTGTAACGTGCTGAAGCGGTGAGCAACTTTTCCGCCAAAGCTGTCGTGCATGATCACGCTGCTCCGGGAACTTTATGGGAGAATCCTCTATTCCTAAATAGCTAGAACCAACCATTTAATTTTTCCTCTACGTGCAACACTTCCAAATCAACATGTCATGCATGTCTCCCATGTCACCAACAAGCAGAAAGTCCACCGGTGAGCATTAACAACTATTTTTGCGCAATTATTTTTGTTCACACGACGCTCAAAATTGATGTAGCCATATGTTTGACTATATTGACATATCAACAACCGTGTGCTCGTAATCGCAAAAAAGAAAAAACCGTGAGGAAGGAAAAAATCGCTCGGCCCCGTGTCGCCCCCCGCGGGCGGCATGGGCGCTCGAACCCTAGCCGCCGCCCCCAACCTCCACCCTCCTCCCCTCCCCCCGCCACCGCCGGCGGGCGCCGCCGGGCAAAGCCCGTGCGGTGCCGGCGGCAGCGGGATCTCCTCTGCCCTCTCCTGGAGAGGGGCCGCGGGGGGCTTCTTCTTCGACAGATGGCGGAGCTCGGAGGCCGGCGCATCAAGCGGGGCGCACAGGCAGGTGACAACGTGGCGGCTGGCCGGTGGCGGCGCGTCGAGGAGGAGCACGCGGGTCGGTGGCGGTGTGGCGCTCTCTTGACGGGGCTGGGGTCGGCTAGATCTACGCGCGTCGGAGGAGAGGCTGGCGGCCGGAGCTCGGCAGGAGGCCCGGTGGAGCGGCGAGCCGGGCAGGAGCAGGCAGCGGTTGGTTGGCGAGCGCGGATGTCGGTGGCGCAGTCTAGAGGCATCGATGTGAGTCCATGGCTAGACTGGTGGCGGCGGCACTGCGATGGCTCGGCCAAGATGTAATCTTGGCGAGCAGCGAGCGGTCGGCCACCTCTATGTGATGTGGCAAGCGACGAGGCTCTCTCGGTGGTGCGGCTGGTTCTTCGTGGAGACGAGGGTCCGACCATTGCAAGGCTGTCCCTTGGAGTGGCCGATAGCTGTTGCGGGTGATTTTGGACCTTGCCGGAGGTGGGGGTGGCTATGGTTCCTGGCTGGGTGGTAGTGGTGTGGTCGGTGCTCTGCTTGTCGTGTGTCCGGTTGTAGTCCCTCGGCTTGCAGCTGCGCTGGTGAAGTGCCACGGTGGCGGCAGTGTGAAGCTTCTGGGACGGTGTTGCCCAATTCCAGGTGGTGTGGTGAGGTGCGACGCGCGGCTGAAAATCTTGCTCGGTTTCCTCGGGCCGGCAACGATGGCACCTGTGGATGTCATCCCCCTCCTTGGAGGTGTCGTCGAGGCGTGTTCGTCGTGTCCCTCGCTCACTTGGAGTTGTGGTTGTCTCCGGGCGAAAGCCTCGATTCGGTGTGGGATCGACGCAATGACGGCGTCATTGACGGTGTTTCTCTGTTGGGAGCATTGTGTTTGGAGACATGGCTAATTCCTTGACGCTCTCCTCCAGTGTCCGTCGCTGTCCTCTTTGTTCCACGACGATGCTATGTACGCCCATCGACGGTGTGTCCAAGACGTTGTCTTTCTCGGATCGGATCGAGTCCTGCCACCCACTTGCCATTTCCTCTTAGGCAATAAGAGTGGATGGTGCGTCCACAAGTGAAGCTCTGCGGAAGTTGGTGGTCTTTGGAGGTGTCCGGCGTCGGTCGAGACTCGAGACGTGGTGTAGTGTTTCAGTTGGGATATGCTCTTTTCTTTTGTAGTTTGCTTGTGGTGTTGTTTGTCTTTGGTGTGGTGTTCGTGCTACTCTCGTTGTTCGCAACGAGTGTAGTTTTTTATAACTGAAATTCTGCCTTTTATAAAGCTATGGTACGCCTAGACATACTCTCGAAAAAAAAAACCGTGATCTAGAGATGGAGAGCATCTCTACCATGCAGCATGCATTAGTACATTCCCAATCTCATCACATTCAATTATGCCATGCTTAATCTCTTTTGTTAAGATTTTAATTTTTATTCAATTTGGTGAAATTTCTCGTAGGCTATAAATCTATACAATATTTTGAAATCATACCTTCAATTCTGCAGCAACACACGGGGAATCTTCCAGTAACAGAAAAAAAATGCTCCTAGCCCCCTCCACCTATCACTCGCATGTGTCGCTCCCATCCCCGGTGATAGCGTATTCAACTGAGATTTGATCTTCAACTTGAGCACTAGACAAGTGCTGTGATATGTGTGTGTGTGTACGTGTTGATTTGTGCCCAACATATGCTTTTGTGGAACCTATGCAATTTCATCTAATTATTTTAGTTAGCATTTTGAATTATCACAAAATGGTTTAACATTAATATGTGTTAAATTATTCATTATCAATCAAACTAGAATTACTAGGTCATTAACTTACACTCAACAAATTATGATGATCTGAACACTCAAGGGGCATTTTAGACATTTCCTTAGCTCACATACATACTTTGTAACCATGTTACCAAACAATTATTCTTCGTCGCCACTACTTCTTCGGCACCACAACTTTCTCATCACATCATGACGAGTGCTTTGAAATAAGACACATTTTGAATACGTTTTGGTCAGTTTTTAAAACTTTGTTAAGTTTTATCTGCTGAAACTTGATGCGAGAAGGACAAAAATCACAAGTTTCAGACACTAAAGTTAAAACTTGGTGTGCCCTCATGCGATATCCAACGACTTTGTGGATAAAGAGAAAATCGTGCGGCTGATCACGCTGGGTAGATGTGTGCCCCTCGCACCAAACTTCTGTTGTTCTTGTAAGATGTTTTCACGGCAAGCTAGAAGGAATATTCCGATGTGAACAGTAAGGTTGGAGAGGAAATTCTTTTTGTCTCTAACCAGACTTTTAATTTTTTAAAAAGTATTTGTTATTCATCTGTGGGTGCGCGCACACGCATTTGTGTTGGTGGTGGTGGTGGTGTGTGTGTGTGTGTGTGGGGGGGGGGGGGGGGGGGGTGGAACATTTTCTAATCTGATGATGGATTTTGGTTCGTGATTCATCTCTACTATTAAAGTGGTTCGACCGCCTCGTATGTCAGCCATCGCGCGGTGTCCCCGCACGCGAAAAAATCGGATCGCCTCCCCCACCACGCCTCGCACGAACGAAAAAACCACGAACGCACATGCCACCTATCCCACCTTCCACTCCTCCGAATCCCTCGATGTCTATCCCGTGGCTCTCCGGAGAGGAATCGCCGCCACCGACCTTCTTAGCGAACTTGAGCGGCAGCACACGGTGGATCCTCGCTCTTGCCATCTCATCTCGTCCTCACTGAGTCTAGGAGAAGCTCGACGAGCAGGAGCGCTTCGTCGATGGAGGAAGGGGCTGAGGCAGGAAGCCACGATGAAGGCCGCCATGTCGGCGAGCCCGACCATTCGCGCCTCACGACCGTGCAAGGTGAGGAAGAGGAACAACTCCAATCTCCATGGGCAGGCCGTCCAGGAGGAGGAGGTGCTGCCGATCTCAATGATTGCAGAGAGGTTGGAGGAGGAAGACCGAAGACGTCGATGTACCGATTGCCCTGGACGACGATCGCTACCCTACCTGGATCGCCTTCGCCTATGCTTCCTCCTCTCACCTAGTCATGGACCCGTGAGCGACCTTTCTTCCCTCCCTCGTGGTGCGATCTATGTTCTTTTCTTATGCGGGGAGTGTGATCTATGTTCTCTGGTTCAAAATTGTGTTGGTCTGGTCCGAAGTAAGAGAAGCGACCTTGGAAGGAAAATGAGCCTTTGCACGCTAGCAGCCGGGAGTTTCCGTGGCAATGATTTTTGATTTTTCTTAGATAACTACCAAGCAGGTGGTCGACTGTTTCAAAAAAACCAAAAACACTCTTTGCTAGCGATTTAAACCATTTTACGATAGGTTGGGCCCACCCCTAAACAATCTATTTGTTTGACCGTTACCTTATATGTGGGACCCACGTGTAAGTTGTCTCTTCTTTCTCTACCTTCTCTTCTCTCCTTTGGCTCTTTCTTCTTCCTCCCCCCTTGCCCGACTACCCCCACCCACCGACGGCCACCTCCACCATCCGTCGCGCGCCAAGACAAGGTCGACGGCGGGAAGAAAGGCCGCCCGGAGGAGTAGCCACATCGCAGGAGCACGGGCCGCTGCCATCCGTGTGCCTTTACTAGGAGCGCCCCCGCAGCGCCCACGAGCAAGGGTCACCGCCAGCCGCGCCAAGGAGAACAGGTCGCCGCCAGCCGCGCCAAGGAGCACGGGCCGCCACCAACCGCGCCATGGCCAGGGGCTCGGGCCGCCGCGCGCCATGGCCAGGAGCAGCAGCAACGGTCGGCAGGGAACTCCGCCACACAATCTGTCGCCCGCCTCGCACCAAGGAACGCGGCGGCCTCACCGCCGCCTTTCGCCTGGCCGACGACCTGGCCGTCGGTGAGCTGTCGGCGCCGTTTTTCTGGACGCACGCGAGTTATCCGCAAGGGCCCGATTGCTTTTCTAAAAACATTTAGGGACCTAATTGCTTTTTTAGAAAAATTACAGGGGCTGTCTGTAAATGTATAAAAGAATAGATTTTTTTATAAGAATATGACTAAAGGGACACTGACATGTGGGCCCCACATGTAAGGTAACGGTCAAACAAACGATTTTCTTACATGTGGGTCTCAACTGTTATAATCGGGGTCAATTTTAAAGCACTTTATGATTAGGGTTTTTTGAAACAGCCGACCACGCGTCTGGTAGTTTTCTGATTTTTTTTTTAAAATCGGTAGTTTTTTGGAACCCTAGCCTGTAAAGTAAGAGTAGTAGTTTTTATACTATTTGGTCGGCTGAAGAGGAAAATCAGGGGGAAGCTAGACGACGAGAGAGAAAATATCCTCCGTCGTGCGTATGCATATGTTTGATTATAGACAGAAATCAACGAACCAACTTAATCCCGAGTGAAGTAAACAGTAAAGATGCATGAAGTGAGAAGATAGAAATACTAACCAGGCTAGCTCTACGGCGGTAATAAGGGTCAGCCGCCAAAAATCTTTCCTGTCTAACATGGAGACGAAGCCTCCGAGAAGAACAACAGTGATCCAGGTAACCACCAGGACGCCTACCCCTCTGATGGCGGACATCACGTAGGCGAGAAGCACGGCATGGCCATTGATAAGCTGTACCTCCTTCCATTGGGAGTCATATCTTTGGCTTGCCATTCTTCACATCAAGTGTAGTTCTAGATGCATAGATGCCAATAAGTATGCATAAAAGCATGCGCACGCTAAGCTTATCTTACTTCATACATACATAGCACATCGGTACGGCAGATATGTTTTATCTATGCCGAAAACGAGGTTGGATCTTGACCAACAATTAACACCCTAAACGAGGACGACCGGCAGCTGCTATAATTAATTTGAACTGCCAGCTTTGTTTACCTCACTTCATGCCAACGCCAACCAAGTCACAATGAAAAAACTGAGCAAGCTCCTAGGTTTTTGTCTTTTTCTGTCAAACATGTATCTGAACGATTTTTGCGACTCTTTTTAGCCGGAAGCGCATGCGCTTTGGCTGGTCATAGCAGGGAGTAATTTATACTAGTGTCATGCATATGAAACTAATCTAAGTTTCTATAATATAAAGTAATATGGTACTAGTGTCATAGATGGCTTTATTTATTAGCTTTTAGACTCATCTTTCTTGGAAAACGCTATGCTACAGTAACATATTATGTTACTTTAAACACCTCTCTCCTCATTAATTACATGTTACATAAACAAATTTTTTTTGGAGTGCATTATGTTACTATCTAAGTTACTTCCACTATGACTAGCCTTATCTACGTCATTGCTACAGTAACATATTATGTTACTCTAAACACATTTCTCCTCATTAACTACATGTTACATAAACAAAATTTTCTTGGAGTACATTATGTTACTATCTAAGTTACTTCCACTATGACTAGCCTTATCTACGTCGTTGCTTTTTCTTGCTAGGGTATGTGTCGTTGCTTTTTTAACACTTTCACTCAATAATCATACTCCCTCTGTCCAAGTGTGTTGGGTACTTACTACTTCCTCCATTCTACAATTAGTGCGCCCGTGCTTCTCAAGATTTAAGTTTGACCATAAATTTGACTACCGAGAACGACATCGGCAAGAGCAAAAATTATACCATTGAATTCGTATTTTCGATATGAATTCACTGATATAATTTTTGTTCCCGTCGCAGTCGGTCTTGTTGGTTAAATTTATGGTCAAACTTGGATCTCGGAAAACGCAGGTGCACTACATTGTGAAATGGAGGGAGTATCTAAGATCATCTACACATGGGCGCCCCACCCGGTCACTGACCGGTCACGAAAATTTGACTCAGACAGGCCTCAAATGCTCGGGCTGATCGACACCCCTTATATCCAGCCCAAATATGGGCCAGATATGGGGCGCGCCCGCCACGTTGGACTGACGGCCCGTAGAATTGCCCGGAAAACCGGCGGTCCGAAACTCGTTTCCCCCGTCAGACCGATGTCGCCGCGTGGCGCCGCTCTGGTGGGCCGCGTAGTGCCTAGCGCGGCTATTTAAGTCGACCGCCGGCACCGAAACCCTACCATCCACATTTTTCTCCGCATGTCCGCCGCTGCCGCCACTTTCCACTCCCCGTCCTCCTAGTAGCCATGTCTCCATGCCGCTGGATGAGGAGCCACCCATTTCTAATGCCGAAGCGCCGGCTAGAGCTCCTTGAGCAGATCTGTTCAAGGCGCGGAGCCTAGATCACCGCTGGGCTACCTCCGGATGCAGTGGATCCGGAGAAGGAGTTGGAGGAGGACGAGGACGAGGAGGAGGAGATTGAGGAGGAGGAGGATAAGCCGAACGAGGAGGAGGATGTGGGGGACGCTGGCGGTGTGGATCTGCAGGCGGAGTAGCAGGTCATCCTCGATTTCCTCCGCTCGGAGTCGGCTGCGGAGGCCAAACATCGTCGTCGTCGCCTACAGGAGATGGAGGCCGCCAAGGAGGTGGAGATGCTCGCCTAGATGGATGAGGTCGAGCAGGGGGAGGATGAGCCGGAGCCCTCCTACACGCTCGTCCAGCCAGCGCCCGGCACTGACGTCGTGGATATCTCCGACGACGAAGATTAGGTAGGATAATACGTAGTATGTAGTATCTAGGATTTTTGTTTTGCATGCTTTGTATGGATTTAGGGGTTGAAATATGAGAGACTCGGATAAAGAGTGCCTAATTTGAAGTGTGACCGGTCACTGTCTGTGAACGCACTCGGCAGGCGTTTGAGAGGCCGAATTTGTAAAATCCGGCTGTAGATGCTCTAAAAGTAGTCGAACTTGATAAATCTGACCTCTCAAATGCCCGCGAACGCGCCCAAACGCGTTTGCGGACACTGTCCGATCACTGATAAACAGAGTTATATCTTTGGCCAGCCATTCTTCACATCAAGTGCAGTTAGATGCACAGATGCCAATGTGTATGCATAAAGCATGCGTGCGTTAAGCCTATCTTAGAGCATCTATAATCCGGCTTGGTAAATTCGACCCCTCAAACGCTCGTGGACAAGTCTGGACGCGTCCACCGGACAGTGACCGGTCGTACCTTAAAAAATGCATTGCATATTCAGATACCTCAAATTACAAATCTCAAATCTATATTATTACATGCAACGTAGCGATGTTTAAGCGGAGCTCGTCCGGTCACTAAGGTCATGTCCATCTGGGGGCTGCGCTTTCAAGAGTGTTGGTCCGATTCCCAGTAAGGTAGAGTAGGGCATGGGACACGAACCGACTCACGGGACTCAAGGCGCCGCCGTCTCCCATGCCCTACTCTTCTTTGTCGGAGCCCGTAACCTGTTGGGAGCCGGTGGACGTTAGATCGTTGACGGATCCGTCCTGGGACGAGTCGTCGATGTCCACCACGATGCGGTTGCGGCGCCCGTACTGATGCATCATACGGGGCATCAGAGAATGCGACTCCGCCTCATCGACATCAACCGCCGCGAGGGCTGCCACCGCTTCCCGCGCCCGGTGTCTCGCACAGCGGGCACACCGTGCCATGCTCTCGTTGGACGAGGCCCATAGTGCATCCCGATGCTCGGCGCGCGAACGAAGGAGTTGCACATCCGCCACCGTGTTCGGATGCCAGACGGACCGCACCGCCTTCGACGAGGCAGCTACGGCTGGCCTAGCGTCGGATCCATGCGCCATTTGGGCGGGCACAATGGATTCCCGATGAAAGGAGTCCAAGCGCCGCCGTGCATGGCCCCCCTCCCAGGCGCGGCATAGCGCAAGACGGATGGCCATCTCCTTCTCGGGTCCGCGGGGGATAAGTTCGGGGTCAACAGATCTGAAGATGAAGGACTCTGATCCACTGCCCGCCATGCCGGAAGGCGTCAGAGACAAGCTTGGGTGCCAAAGGAGAGTGAAGTGAAGTGATTAGGGTTTGTTCAGTGAGCGGATAGGGAGAAATATACGCGGGATCGGATGGACCAGCATGGATCGGGTCTGATGTGGCGGGCCTGCCTGGGTGCGCCCAGGCGCTTCTAATATCAGCCCATATTTAGGCTAGATATGAATGGTGCCGGTTAACTCAGGCGTTTGAGGAGCGTTTGAGACGTCTGTTTAGGTCAAAATTTTATAATTGAATGGACACTGACCGGATAGCCCGCAGGAGAGTTTAAGGCGCCCAGCTAAACATGCACTTACTACTTCATACATATGTGTAACACATCAATAAAAAAGTACAGTTACATACTTACGACATGTATGTTTATCTATGCCGAAAACGAGATTGAATCTTGAACGAATTAACAAGCTAAGCGAGGACGACCGGCAGTTGGTATAATTAATTTGGAGGTGCCAGCTTTGCTCACCCCAGTTCGTCGCTTCGTGCCAACGCCAACCAAGTCACAACGGGAAAAGAAGAACGAGCCCCTAGGTTGTTGTCTTTTTCTGCCAACATGTGTTTGGACGGATTTTGCGCGTCTTTTTAGCCGCAAGCGCATTGTGCACGCGTTTATCGGTATCGTTGCTTTTTGTGTAGTTGCTTTTTAACACTTTTACTCCATGATCATAAAAAATGCTCGCGCACGGGTGCCTGGGTGCGTTCGCGGATACTGATCGATCAAATCTTAAATTTTTCTTCTCACAATTAAACATCTCAATTATCATACCTTAAATTCATACAAACTCATGCAACTAAGTAACGATGCATTACATGTATCGTTCGACTACAACATCACTAACATGTTGCCGGACTACCAAAATTTGGTATGTTTGGCTATAGTGGAGAAGATCATTCATGACTGCCCTTGCCCTTGCCGTCCTTGTCTCGCAAGTACCGGTCGAAGGCGCATAGGGATCGAGTCGGATCTAATCGTCGTCGGAACTGCTTGACTTGTCGGTGTCCTCCTTGTGCTCCTTGGGTGGCAGTCCAGCCATTGCACAGACCGCCCGATTCTATTCTTGGGCGAGGGCGCACGTGTTCCTCTGCTCCGCTCTACAATGCGGGCGCGGATGGCTTCCTCCTCAATGGCCGCCCGCGCCGCCGCATCAGCCGCCTCCGCCGCCTTTATCTTTTTCTTCCCATGATGGGTACACTGTTCTCGATGGGACTCATAATCCGCCAGAGCGGTGATAAGGAAGGGGACATTTGAAGGCTATCGGGCTCGCGATGATCCAGTAGCGAAGGATCCGAGCGCCTGTCTCGCCCACGCTATGGAGTCGCGCCGGACAGATCTTGTCGTCGCCCGGGCGCTGTCGTCCTGAGAGCGGCATAATGCACTCTCTGAGGAAGAAGGATGGACGGCACGGCCGGCCGTCCGCGAGGGATAGACGCAGTCGCGCGAGGGGTCGCGTCCCTCAGAAGGAAGAAAACCCGTTTCCTGACAAATAAAATCACACTACCATATAGACCCAGGACACCAATTCCTTGCTGCGAGGAACTAAAATTATTAAGTTTGTCTGATGTTTCATACTCTTTCCGTTCCAAAATACTTGTCATGATTTAAGTTCAAATCCACGACAAGTATTTTCAGTGAGGGAGTAGTATGCATGTACTCTGCCATCTCTCTGTTTTCTAGACACTGCAATGCATTAATCACTACAAGAAATTAGCCATGGAGCATTTTGTCACCAAGCGTTGGCTGCGGCGTCTACAGCCGGGCAGCGTTGAGTGCTAGACTGTGTGATATTCGACTAGTATGTTGGGGCGTGAATGCTAGAGTTCCACATAAACAAATTCGGCCATTGTCATTTGCAGCTACGAGAACAAAGTACCCTTCTATGTTTATAGAATCATAGACTAATTACAGTGGGGAGGATTAAAATTAGGCCATTTTCTTACCAGCTAATTGTATTGTTTTACATTTAAATACGTGTGATGATGCTCTGATTCATCAAGTTCTGTATGGTAGTTTATTTGTTTCCCGAGTGGTAGCGTTAGTCTGGAATAAATAATATACTCCTACTTGATAGGCTTAGTCATTACCCAAAAAGGCTTTCGCCCCGTCTTATAAATAAAGCAACGATCATCAACATGGCAGTACAAACTCACACCACACACACCTAAGGCATAATATATAGGCGCTGAACGCAGCAACACCATCCCTAGCTACGAAGAGATGAAGCCGCATACGGTGAACCATGAACTCCAAGGCGGCGCCTTCAGAAAGGATACAACACCGGAGCGCCGCCCCCGCCTGACCTGAGGGTCAGAGTTTCCCCTGGAGCAACACAACGGGCAATGAGAGTTGCGATGACGCCTTCAAGAAGGGAACGAGCTTCGTCGCCGCCGGTCCATCCGGGGATAGAACATGTTTTCACCCCGACCAACACTCACCGCCACCGAACACCACACCCCGGCCATCAGGCCGCCCACACGGCCATGACAGCCGGGCAGCACCCAGCCACGGGCTCTGCCCATGAGCACCGGGCTACCACCAGTAGGGCCTCCGCCCCGGCATCCAAGACCAAGACGCCACCTCACCTGAGACCCGCCGCTACACCAACCAAAGAGACGAGCGGAAAGGCTCAGCCTTTCGCACCCCTGAGCGGCCCCCAGCGCCGAGACCCAATAGGCCGGCCAAAGATGGCCACCATCGCCCCGTCCTGCAGCACCGGGCGCGAGACGAGCTCGGTCCTGCTGCCGGGCGCGAGACGAGATCGGTCCCGCGGCACCAGGCGTGAGACGTGCGATGGACCGCAGCGGGGAGCGGGCCAGCCCTTCGAGTCAAGTAGAGGCCAGGCGACGAGGAGATGAAGCAAGGTCGAAACAGCTCGACCGCAGATCAGCCGACGCCGGAGAAGCCGGCCGCCGCCGTGGGCAACACTGCTGGCCACCGTGCATGTAGCCGCCACGCCACCGGAAGGCCACCACCTGGACCTTCCCGCGCCGCCGCCCACGGCCGAAGCACCAACCATACCCGGCCGCTGCCCCAACCCGTGCCGCCTGTCGGAGAAGTCGTGTCAAATCCGGTCGGCACGCCCCCCCACCTCCACCAGCTCCAGCCCAACTTCAGCCCCGACCGAGAGGAGAGGGAGACCAAGCCGAAGCCCGTAGAGAAGGGGTCCACCATAACCGCCCGCTGCAGCCCGTGACCAGATCCGATCCACCGCCGCCACCACAGGCACGCAGCCGCCGCGCCGCCGCCCTCGCCCACCACGCCGCCGCTCGCACGTCGCCGTCGGAAGCCACCGTCGCCGCACCGCCGGGCCCTGCGCATGCCCGGCACCGCCGCCAGAGCAGGCCGCCCTGCACCGGACACCCCCGAGCGGCGGAGAGAGAGGGGCCCCGCCGCCAGCCACCGCGAGGGGCTTTGCCTCGGCGGCTGCGGCCGGCGACGAGGGTGGGGGAGGGTGGGGAGGAGGAGAGGAGGGGGGGGGGGGGAGCCGCGCCGCCGCCCGAGTCGCCCGCGGGGGGACGACGCGGGGGCTAGGTCTCCATGATGCGGTCTACAACTATTCACCCAAAGCCTAGGCTTAGTCATTTAATATTAAATTGTGATAAATAGCTTGTGTATGTTGCATAGTGCTACTTTGTTGTATTATGTTTGTATTTTTTTTTACCAATTTGGTTCACTTTCTGAATGTGCATGTGCTTTTTTTAATGTTCTTGTTGGATTGGAGATTCTAATTAGGCTTGATTGTAGTGCCAGGCTTCCTGCACCTTTGGTTTTTCAAAGATCTGAAGCCAAAGGTAGAACAGGGGAAGGTCAAAGCAGGCTCACAGAAATTGGTTGGCTCAAGCATCTTGCGTCATTCTGAAGATGGAAACAGACAGCCGCTGAACTGAACTGAACTAGTTACACATGTGCGTATAACTATAGGTTGATAGTGCAGTTTGGGGAAAAAGACAGATAGTGCCGTTAATTGATCCTGTTTATGATAAACTTATAATGGATTCGATCTGTACAAAATGGTTCCAAAATCATTTGTTCAGTAATTTTGTAGACAAGATAACCACATTATTATTAAAAAATTATATAGACAAGGTGACCAGCAAGCTGGTCTGAATTTCATTTTCTTTTGTAAAGCTACCTGTAATACAAATATGTGTGTTTTTACTATCGTGCAAATTATCTATTGGTATTTATGCACATATAGTTCCCCATTTCAGTACTGAATCCTGCTTTACTATGTGATTTTTTTGGGTGTAACCAAGTACATTATCTTGATACTCAGTCTTGAAACCTTATCTAGTTTAGTCCCTTACTCTTTTCCAGTCTAGTCTAGTCTCCTTTATCATTGATACTATGTCTCTTCCTGGGTTGCTCCTAGTAAAAAGAGATGTTAGAAACTGGCACTATGATTCATTCCTTTAATCCAGTCTGCTGCAAACACTTTTTGTCAGAGATGGTATGATCAGTTTACCTCAGATGGAAACAGTAAATATTCTGTTTGATTTGGTACATTTATTCATGAGATTCAACTTGATGGTTCAAATTTACAGATCATAGGCCCTCCTGGTCTCAGATGGAGAAGCAATTTTGAGAGGTACACTCTGCTTGTGCTCTGTTATCACGTGTTCTTGTCCATTCTTGTCTGTCTGAAATTGTTCCCAGTTCATTCGATGCATTTAAAATTCAGTTTATGGCCAGAAGTAAGCAGAGACTCGGCCGGGGGAACAGGGGGCTGTTGCTCGAGACGAATTCCTGGAAATCTGTATGAGGAAAATACATTAAAAAGGTGGTACAGTTTAAGAGAAATTATCAATCCTGAAAAGGAAAATTAATGCACCTTCTGTTAGGCAAGTTCTTCGTGGGCGATGACCATGATGTGATAGACAAGATTGCTTCTTTCTCGACCTTTCGTGTGTGGAGCCTTCTGTGGACTCGCGCAACCGTTACCCTTTGTGGGTTGAAGTCTTCACCAACGTGGATATACGATAGCACCACCTATCGGAATCATACCAAAAATCTTCGTGTCTCCGATTGCGTTCGCACAATCCAATCCCATCTCTTTACTTTCTTGCAACTTGCATGCTTTACTTTTTGCTGCTCATATACTCTTGCCATGCTTACTTGAAATGTATTGTGAATGTTTAAACTTATGCTAAAAATTCACCTTAACTTGAAAAATTTAAAAATTGCTACTTCTCTTTGTTGAGGTCTAATCACCCAACCCCCTCTAGACACCTCTTCTCGATCCTTTCAGGTAGCGAGGCATGTATTGTATTATTGCCATCAAGGATAAAAACATGGAGTTTGTATCATATTGTTTGAGTTTATCCTTCTACATCATGTCATCTTAATTAAGGCATTACCCCGTTCTTATTAACTTAATATTCTAGATGCATGCTGTATAGCGGTCGATGTGTGAAGTAATAGTAGTAGATGCAGGCAGGAGTCAGTCTACTTCTCACAGAAGTGATGCCTACATTCATTATCATTGTCTTAGATATCATCATAACTTTGCGCTTTTTCTATCAATTGCTCAACAGTAATTTGTTTACCCACCATATGCTTTCTTCAAGAGAGAAGCCTTTAGTGAAACCTATGGCCCCCGGGTCTATTTTTTCATCATATAATTTCAATTCTATAAACCAAACAACCCAAAAATACATTGCTGTAATTTATTTATATTTAATTTGTTTTACGTTTTAGTAATATTTTATATCTATCTCTATCAGATCTCATCCTTGCAAGTGACTGTGAAGGGATTGACAACCCCTTTATCACCTTGGGTGCAAGTGTTTGTTTGTGCAGGTGCATAGATTGGAGAGTTGCTTGTACCTCCTATTGGATTGATACCCCGGTTCTCAAACTGAGGGAAATACTTATCTCTGCTTTGCTTCATCACCCTTTCTCTTCAAGGGAAAAACCAACTCAAGCTTAAGAAGTACCAGGAAAAATTTCTGGCGTCATTGCAGGGGAGGTTCTACATCAAGCCTACCAAGTATCCATCTTAACCTCTCATCTCTTGCATTACATTATTTGCCAATTGTCTCTCATTTTCCTCTTCCCCACTTATAAAACATTTTCAGAAAAACACAAAAATACTTGCTTTTTTATTTGCCTTCTTTTCGTTCGCTTGCTCGTTTGCTATCTTTATTTGTGTTGCCATGTGCCTTCTATTTGTTTACATCTTTACTTGCTAAAAATCTATTGATATGGATCCACTTAAAGTTTTCCACTTGGATCATCTTCGATCCATATGTGCTCATGCTGAAACCCAAACTAGTTTAGTTAAGAGAAAATCTTTTGATGAGCATATTCATTTTATGCGTCGCCGTTTGTCTTAAAAAGGGAGACTCTTATGGAATCAAATAAATTGTTTGCTATACTATACTTGAAATCTTTGTGAACCTTGTGATTTTACTTGTTGCTCTAAGAATAGAGAGAAATGAAAACAAACTCTCAAATAAGAAAATAATTGTGTGAGTCTTTTTTCTGCAGCTAGTTTATTTCATTGAATAGGTGCCGTGCACCATCAGCTTAGCAAGGATTTCAGGGCTCGTTAGTTGCTACCCTGAGAGACATGCTTGAGAAATTTAGGTGGCCAGAGGATTTTATTTATTTATTTCTACAAGCAACTTACTGGAGATGCTGTTTTGTTAGTTACCTGCGCCTAAGAACTTTAAATACTTTTTTCCATAAAGGGTGGATTTTATTGACTTAAAGTGAAGCATCAAGAGGATACAAACAAATGAGTATACACCCGGTCTCTGCATAGTTAAGATGCACACAGCCAACACCAACGTACGCACACAAAACACGCCGACAAATAGCGAAGTCATACTAGACCAAAGCTATGCATGGGCGAGGAAAAAAGAAAAAAGCCCCAAAGCGATCAGATCACGATCGGCAAACTATAACAATGACCATATCTGCACCGACAATCTCATGACACCACGCGGACGACGACGTTCTTCAACAGCAACGCCTTAAGGAAGGGAGCAACACTCAAGTGTCACCGTCACCGAATCCAGCCATCCAAGACTAGAATTTAGGTTTTCACCCTGAAGAATCAGTCCGAGCATTCCGAACAATGCCTTCAACAAAGTAACGATGTAAAAACATCGCCATTGTCAGGTATACCCAACACGGGCGAGACCAAGGCTTTCACCCCGGAGCTCTAGATTGGGTGCTCAAGTAGCACCACCATCAAGGTCATTCATGTATTGTCGCCACCGCTTTTCCACGATCCCAGTAGCTATAGGCGATATGCCCACCGCCACCACACAACAATCCCTCTGCATCAAGACATCGTCCACAGTTTGCATTTCGCCGCCGAAGTCAGCCATCACATCTGCAGAGATGAAACTCTCATAGAATCTTTTGATGGAGGCCATAATCCACGGCGAGGCCGCCGCCGTCCCAGATCCAATCTCCCATGACATAGTCCTAGGTGGACACCAACAGCCAACACCATGGGTTGTAGCTAGCCGGCAACCTGGGCGGCCGCCGATCATGTGCATGCATGTCCACGCATGTGTATGCATATGCCTCCATGAACCAGCCCCGTGTGCTTCCCCTGATCATACTCCATGCTATAGAGATCATCCAGATCGGAGCCTGAATCACCAGTTAGTTGCCAGACCTGAAAAGATCGGGAAACTAGCAACATGGGACGACGACGGCCAGATCGGGAGACACCATGCCATGGACAGATCAGGAAGCGAGCGACATGGGACAACGACAGCCAGATCAGAAGGCAATCAACTGAGGAAAGAATAGAAAAAACCGGGCTGGGACACCCCGCCGCCGCCGTCCGTCCGCCGGGCGGCCGGCCTCCTCCGGCGGCGGCAAGGTAAACGGGGCTGCGTGGAAGGGCCTCCGAAGGTAGCTGCGGCGGCGCGGCTAGCGGGTTGTTTTGAACTAATTACGGTTCTTCTTACTCTGATCTTTCCTCTCTTTCCCGTGAATGTTTACAATCTGCAATAGCACAAGACAATTCATAAGATGAACAAGAGCACGAATCCAATCAAAAGGCTCGGTTCTCTTGCGGTTCGACACAGTAAGAAAAGAAAAGAAAAATCCATCGAATACAGAATAAGCATAGATCAAGATCAATCCCTATTTCACGTCCAGAGAAATTAAAAGGTAAACAATGAGAACGAGAAGGGGGAACACGGAGCTCGCTGGAACTCGAAGATGATTGGTATCCTTGCCGCCCACGAACATGGACGGAGCTCACCACCGGCCGGCTGTCCAACTCCTTGTACAAACCTCGACGGAGTTTGAAGCCGTCTGACCTCCACGCACACGCACCTGGCCGGATACAATGCAGATACAACGGGGGGCTTTTCATTAATTAATCATTTTTCAACACAATTAATCATTTTTTAACACAATGCAGATACAAACGCTCATACATATGCACATGCTCCTTGGGGTTGGGGGGGGGGGGGGGCTTTTCATTAATTAATCATTTTTTAACACAATTAATCATTTTTAACACAATGCAGATACAAACGCTCATACATATGCACATGCTCCTTGGGGGGGAGCTTTTCATTAATTAATCATTTTTTTAACACAATGCAGATACAAACGCTCATACATATGCACATGCTCCTTGGGGAGGGGGGAGCTTTTCATTAATTAATCATATTTTTAAGACAATATAGACACAAACGCTCATACATATGCACACGCTTCCTCCGTTTCTAAATATTTGTCTTTCTAAAGATTTTAATAAATGACTACATATGAAGCAAAATGAGTGAATCTATATTTTAAAATATGTCTATATATATTTGTATGTGCTAGTCCATTTAAAATCTCTAAAAGGACAAATAGTTAGGAATGGAGGAAGTACATTTCACCTTTATGAATGTACGCATGCACACTCTATGTGTATGAGCACCTCCGAAAGACTGAGCCGGCACATCATTTTGAGATTAACGAAGTCGTCACAGACGTCTTCGTAGTTGGCAGGAATGTCTCCTTCCACTAAAGGCACATCGCCGAAAGGCTTGAAATAAATTTAGGAAAATATGACCACCAATACCAAATTTAGGATGTAAACCCTATGGGTTGGTTCCACGACAAGGAATCTAACCATACGAGCTACACTCAGACCGTAGTATAGTTAAATAATCCTTATTAATGATAATGGCAATGTCAATAGACCACCAATTTGACTATTAGTATAACTCCACTGAAAACCTCTGATGCTAAAATTAATACTTCCCTCATCTCATAATATTTTATGTTTTTTTTAACTCTAGTGTGGTGTCAAAAAACATCTTATGTTATGGGACGGAGGAAAGTTTATGTGTGTATATATTCCCCTGTCCACTAGGAGTGCCTGGTAGTGTGTGAAATTTATACTATGAACCTGCATGAGTTGTACGTGTAACACCCTAGATGTAATTTATCTTAATTGCATTCCAACTCTTGCCGTTTCCGGCACTAAGTTATTCTATATCCTCGTTGTCGGGTTTTTGTCTCCGTGTGTTTTTAATCTTTGTCATGTATCTCATATCATGTCATCATGTGCATTGCATTTGCATACGTGTTCGTCTCATGCATCCGAGCATCTTCCCCGTTGTCCGTTTTGCATTTCGGCGCTCCTATGTCCTCCGATGGTCCTTTCTACCTCTTTTCGTGTGTGGGGGTTAAACATTTCTAGATTGGACAGAGACTTGTCATGCGGCCTTGGTTTACTACCGTAGACCGCCTGTCAAGTTTCGTGCCATTTGGACACCGTTTGATACTCCAACGGTTAACCGAGGTACTGAAAAAGCCTCATGTGTGTTGCAGCCCAACACCTCTCCAAAGTGGTCCAAAATCCACCTAAACCTCTCTCATCATCTAGAGCGTTCGATCACGATCGCGTGGCCGCAAACCGCACCTCATTTGGAGCTTCCTAACTCCCTCTACCTCTATAAATAGATCCCTCCACGAAATCCCGGGTCTCTTCTCCCCCAAAACCCTAGAAATTCATCCCCGCCGCCGGACACGTCCGGTTCCCACCGGACGAGTCGCCGCCGCCGCCCACAGCCAACCGGAGGCTGCCACGTGGCCGGCCGCCTCCTCCCACCGCCGTGACCCGCCCGGCCCGCAGCCGGCCCCCGAGGGCCCGAGGCGCGCCGCCCATCTCCTTCCTACCGCGCCGCCCGCGCCCTCGAGCGCCGCCGACTTCGCCGCCCTCCACCGCGTCCCTCGCCGGCGCCGACGCCCGACCTCGTCGCCGTCCTCCTCCGCAGGCGCTGCGCCGCCCGGCCCCCGCAGCGCCGCGCCGGCGACCTCTCCGCCTCCCTCGTCTCCGGCGCTGCCCCGGCACATCTCCGGCAAGGTCCTCGCCAAGTCCGGTGACTTCGACTCCGGTGCCGTCCATCCTCATTTCCCGTGCAGCTACAGTGCTTGTTCGGACCTCAGATCTGAAAAAACCCTAGATCCGGTTGACTTTTCCCTCTTCTTCCAGTAATTTTATGCATACTTTGACATGCCATAACTCTGCATCCGTAGCTCTGATTCGTGCGTGTAGCATATCAAAATGTTCGTCTCGACGAGTACATCATTTCATCTCATTGCATTATTTTCATTTGAGCTCATCTTGATGCCCGAAATGTTGTTGGAAGAGGGCTATGTGAGGAATATTTCAGATCTGTTTCAGCAAATGGCCTTTTGTCATTTTTGCCATAATTAATGTGTGCATGCTATGATCCTGAGCTCTACATGTGTTTTGTAGAATGCTATGCCATCTTTACAGGGGTGTATGTCATGCATTTTTGTGATCTATGTGGTGACTAGCACAAGTATGCAAAGTAGCTTACTCACTGATGCTGATTTCAGGGACTTAGAATTTCACTAAGTCCTTGCCCTGTCATTATTTTTATGCCATATGTTCATGTTGTTTCCTAGTGATCCGTGCCTCTTTTGAGGATGATCAGTAAGGAGGTTTTGTTAATATTGTTGTGCTCTATCCATCCATGCCTTTTTTGCAATTATGGAGCACCCTAGCTTGAGTCAATCGAGCTCTACTTTTACTATAAACTGTTCCTGGCAGGTTGCTAACATGTTTAGCGATTTTGCTGAGGTTGTTGCTATTGATCCGTGCATGTTATGTTGTTGTTCTTACCATGTCTAGTTTCTATGCCATGTATTCTTAATGGGTGTATGCTTAGATTGTCATGCAATGCCTCGTAGTGAGTGCATCGAGCTCGTAAACATGCCTACTCGTTATCTGTTTTGCATGCTCCAGTTTTCACCAAGTCTGAATCTGTTTATGTTTTTGCTATGTTCGCATGCTTGCAATTGTATTTTCTGATCCCTTTTGGCTCAAGGTCACTAAGGGACTTTTGTTATATGCTTAGAGTAGCTTCATGCCATGCCTTTATTTGCCATGATATGTTCCTGTAGCATGTAATTTTCATGCTCTAAAGATTGCTTCCTGATGATAAATTCCTGACTTGTGTTATTTTCACTAAGTCTGAAACCAGTAATCTTTTGCACTTTTGCCATGCTTGTTTGAACCTGTTAATGAGTGAATTAGCCTTTGCTCAGTGTTCATCTTTTGTCAAGCATCATGAGTGGATCCCTGCCATGTATTTTGTTGTTATGTTTGAGTGCTGTAGCATATTTATCTTGATGCATTTACTTGGTCACTTGCTGATTATCGCAGACCAGTGCCATATTTGTTTTGCTTGCCATTTTCAAACCGTGCATCCGATTCCGGTGATCTTTATATCGATTTCGACCGAAATCACCTCACCTTTCCAGTGACACTCTTGGATTTCCATGTTGAGGCTATGTTCAATCATTCCTTTCCAAATCTTGCATATGCATCACATATCGCATCCCGCATATCATACCATGTTTGCATCATGTTGCTTGAGCATTGCACGTGGTTGATTGTGTTCCTTTTGCTTGTTGTTCTTGCTTGGGTAGAGCCAGGAGACGAGTACATGAACAAGGATCCCGTTGAGTTTGCTTACGAGGATCAAGGCAACTCTGAGAACTTTGCAGGCAAGATGACCATACCCTCGAAATCACTTCTATCTTTGCTTGCTAGATGCCCGCTCTTTTGCTATGCTTATGCTACGATGCCTACCACTTGCTTATCATGCCTCCCATATTGCCATTTCAAACCTCTAACCCACCATGTCCTAGCAAACCGTTGTTTGGCTATGTTACCGCTTTGCTCAGCCCCTCTTATAGCATTGCTAGTTGCAGGTGAAGATTGGAGATCGTTCCTTGTTGGAACATGTTTATTGTTGGGATATCACCATATTATCTTGTTTATCTTAATGCACCTATATACTTGGTAAAGGGTGGAAGGCTCGGCCTTATGCCTGGTGTTTTGTTCCACTCTTGCCGCCCTAGTTTCTGTCATATCGGTGTTATGTTCCCGGATTTTGCGTTCCTTACACGGTTGGGTTATAATGGGAACCCCTTGATAGTTAGCCTTGAATGAAACTCCTCCAGCAATGCCCAACCTTGGTTTTACCATTTGCCACCTAGCCTCTTTTTCCCTTGGGTTTCCGGAGCCCAAGGGTCATCTTTATTTAAACCCCCCCCGGGCCAGTGCTCCTCTGAGTGTTGGTCCAAACTAGAGCCCTGTGCAGCGCCCCCTCGGGGAAACTCGAGGTTTGGTTTTAGTTGTATGGAGTGCTCATCTGAGTGTGCCCTGAGAACAAGATATGTGCAGCTCCTATCGGGATTTGTTGGCACATTCGGGCGGTGCTGCCGAACTTGTATTACCATTGTCGAGGATGTCTTGTAACCGGGATGCCGAGTCTGATCGGATTGTCTTGGGAGAAGGAATATTCTTCGTTAACTGTGAGAGCTTGTGATGGGCTAAGTTGGGACTCCCCTGTAGGGATTTGAACTTTCGAAAGCCGTGCCCGCGGTTATGGGCATATGGGAATTTGTTAATGTCCGGTTGTAGATAACCTGAAACTTAACTTAATTAAAATGCACCAACCGCGTGTGTAACCGTGATGGTCTCTTCTCGGCGGAGTCCAGGAAGTGAACACGGTGTTGGAGTAATGTTTGACGTAGGTTGTTCTAGGATCACTTCTTGATCATAGTTGTTCGACCGTGCTTTTGCTTTCTCTTCTTGCTCTCTTTTGCGCATATGTTAGTCACCAAATATGCTAGTCGCTTGCTGCAGCTCCACATCATACCTTACCTTTCCTATAAGCTTAAATAGTCTTGATCGCGAGGGTGTGAGATTGCTGAGTCCCCGTGACTCACAGATTCCTTCCAAACTAGATGCAGGGACCGATGATACCGCTCCAGATGATATGACCGAGCTCAAGTGGGAGTTCGATGAAGACTCTCGTCGTTACTATGTGTCTTTCCCAGATGATCAGTAGAGGTGCCCAGTTGGGGCGATCGGGGACTTTGTCACATTTGGGGGTTGATCTTTATTGTGGTTCCGTAGTCGGACCTTGACTGTATTGGATGAATGTAATGACTTATTTATGTATTTGTGTGACGTGGCGAGTGTAAGCCAACTATGTACCTTTCCCCTTTATTTATTTACATGGGTTGTTGTGAAGATTACCTAACTTGCGACATTGCTTTCAATGCGTTATGCCTCTAAGTCGTGCTTCGACACGTAGGAGATATAGCCGCATCGAGGGCATTACAGTACGCCATGTCGAGGAGTCGAAGGGCCAGCGGAGAAGAAGACTCGACGACGGTTGCAGTGCCAATCGGCGCGGGGCCGATGTCACCATTGGTGGTCGGAGTAGACGAAATGGTCGGGGTAGATGACAGCGACGCTGGCAATGGGCTGGTGCTAGATGAAGACGAAAGGGGCTGGATGGGCAACAACGGTGGCTACGGGGTTAGCAGCGCCAGGGTCCGAAGAAGAGCAGCGGCGGTGGCCTATTGGTGGCGGCGACGGTGCTCGAAGTAGGCGATGAGAACCCAACAACGTGACGAAGACCAGCGCGAACGGTGGCGTTCTCGCGCCAAGGGAGGTGGCGCGGCGCATGCCACGGGAGGTCGACGCGCGTGGGCGGCGATGGACCACGCGCCGCGACGCTATGGCCCAAAGGGGCGATGCAACGGCGGCGGGCAGGTCAGGGCGACGGTGGAAGACCTCGGGGCGATTGCGGAGACCGCGGGCTGTGATGCTACAACACGAAGGGATGGTGCAGCTGTTGGGGCACGTAGTAATTTCAAAAAAATTCCTACGCACACGCAAGATCTATCATGGTGATGCATAGCAACGAGAGGGGAAGAGTGTTGTCCACGTACCCTCGTAGACCATAAGCGGAAGCATTATGACAACGCGGTTGATGTAGTCGTACGTCTTCACGATCTGACTGATCCTAGTACCGAAAGTACGGCACCTCCACGATCTGCACACGTTCGGCTCGGTGACGTCCCACGAACTCTCGATCCAGCTGAGTGTCGAGGGAGAGCTTCGTCAGCACGATGGCGTGATGACGGTGGTGATGAAGCTACCGTCGCAGGGCTTCGCCTAAGCACTACGATGATATGACCGAGGTGGATTATGGTGGAAGGGGGCACCGCACACGGCTAAGGGATCAATGATCAACTGTGTGTTCTAGGGTGCCCCCTGCCCCCGTATATAAAGGAACAAGGTGGGAGGTCGTCCGACCCTTGGAGGTGCGCCAAGGAGGGGAGGAGTCCTCCTCCTAGTAGGAATAGGACTCCCCCTTTCCTAGTCGAACTAGGAGGAGAAAGGGGGAAGGAAGGAGAGGGAGAGAAGAGAAGGAAAGGGGGGAGGGGCTCCGCCCCCCCTTCCCTAGTACAATTCGGACTAGAGGGGGAGGGGCGCACGACCCTGCCTTGGCCGGCCCTCTCTCTGTCCACTATGGCCCATGTTGGCCCATTAGTTCCCCGGGGATTCCGATAACCCCCCGACACTCCGATAATTATTCGGTGACCCCTGGAACTCATCCGGTGTCCGAATATAGCCATCCAATATATCAATCTTTATGTCTCGACCATTTCAAGACTCCCCGTTATGTCCGTGATCATATCCGGGACTCAGGACTACCTGCGGTACATCAAAACACATAAACTCATAATACCGATCGTCACCGAACGTTAAGTGTGCAGACCCTACGGGTTCGAGAACTATGTAAAAATGACCGAGACACATCTCCATTCAATAACCAATTGCGGAGCCTGGATGTTCATATTGGCTCCCACATATTCTACAAAGATCTTTATCGGTCAAAGCGCATAACGATATACGTTGTTCCCTTTGTCATCGGTATGTTACTCGCTCGAGATTCGATCGTCGGTATGTTAATACCTAGTTCAATCTCGTTACTGGTAAGTCCCTTTACTCATTCCATAATGCATCATCCCGTAACTAACTCATTAGTCATATTGCTTGCAAGGCTTATAGTGATGTGCATTACCGAGACGGCCCAGAGATACCTCTCCGATACTCAGAGTGACAAATCCTAATCTCGATCTATGCCAACTCAACAAACACCATCGGAGACACCTGTAGAGCATATTTATAGTCACCCAGTTACGCTGTGACGTTTCATGTCACACTAAGTGTTCCTCTGGTATTCGGGAGTTGCATGATCTCATAGTCACAGAGACATGTATAAGTTATGAAGAAACAATAGCAATAAACTAAACGATCATAGTGCTAAGCTAACGGATGGGTCAAGTCAATCACATCATTCTCTAATGATGTGACCCCGTTCATCAAATGACAACTCATGTCTATGGCTAGGAAACTTAACCATCTATGATTAACGAGCTAGTCAAGTAGAGGCATACTAGTGACACTCTGTTTGGCTATGTATTCACACATCCACTAAGTTTCCGGTTAATACAATTCTAGCATGAATAATAAACATTTATCATCATATAAGGAAATATAACTAACAACTTTATTATTGCCTCTAGGGCATATTTCCTCGAGTCTCCCACTCGCACTAGAGTCACTAATCTAGTTCACATTGTCATGTGATTTCACACCAACAGTTCACATCTTTATGTGATTAGTTCACATCTTCATGTGACTAATACTTAAAGGGTTTACTAGAGTCAATAATTTAGTTCACATCGCAATGTGATTAACACCCAAAGAGTGATCATGTTTTGCTTGTGAGAGAAGTTTAGTCTACGGGTCTGCAACATTCAGATCCGTATGTATTTTGCAAATTTCTATGTCTACAATACTCTGCATGGAGCTACTTTAGCTAATTGCTCCCACTTTCAATATGTATCTAGATCGAGACTTAGAGTCAGCTAGATCGGTGTCAAAAGCTTGCATCGATGTAACTCTTTACGACAAACTATTTTATCACCTCCATAACCGAGAAATATTTCCTTAGTCCTTTAAGAATAATTTTGACCGCTGTCCAGTGATCTACTCCTAGATCATTATTGTACTCCCTTGCCAAACTCATGCTAAGGTATACAATAGGTCTGGTACAACATAGCATACTTTATAGAACCTATGGCTGAGGCATAGGGAATGACTTTTCATTATCTTTCTATTTTCTGCTGTGGTCGGCTTTTGAGTCTTTACTCAACTTCACACCTTGCAACACAGGCAAGAACTCCTTCTTTGACTGTTCCATTTTGAATTACTTCAAAATCTTGTGAAGGTATGTACTCATTGAAAAATCTTATCAAGCGTCTTGATCTATCTCTATAGATCTTGATGCTCAATGTATAAGCAGTTTTACCGAGGTCTTTCTTTGAAAAACTCCTTTCAAACACTCCTTTATGCTTTCTAGGAAATTCTACATCATTTCCGATCAACAATATGTCATTCACATATACTTATCAGAAAGGTTGTAGTGCTCCCACTCACTTTCTTGTAAATACATGCTTCACCGCAAGTCTGTACAAAACCATATGCTTTGATCACTTTATCAAAGTATATATTCCAACTCCGAGATGCTTGCACCAGTCCATAGATGGATTGCTGGAGCTTGCACACTTTTTTAGCACCTTTAGGATTGACAAAACCTTCTTGTTGCATCATATACAACTCTTCTTTAAGAAATCCATTAAGTAATGTAGTTTTGACATCCATTTGTCAGATTTCATAAAATGTGGCAATTGCTAACATGATTCGGACGGACTTAAGCATCGCTACAAGTGAGAAAATCTCACCGTAGTCAATATCTTGAACTTGTCAAAAACCTTTTGTGACAATTCGAGCTTTGTATAATAACACTACTATTAGTGTCCGGCTTCCTCTTGAAAATCCGTTTATTCTTAATGGCTCACCGATCAACGGGCAAGTCAATCAAAGTCCATACTCTATTCTAATACATGGATCTCATCTTAGATTTCATGGCTTCAAGCCATTTCACGGAATCTGGGCTCATCATCACTTCCTCATAGTTCGTAGGTTCGTCATGGTCAAGTAACATGACCTCCAGAACAGGATTACCGTACCACTCTGGTGCGGAATGTATTTTGGTTGACCTACGAGGTTCGGTAGTAATTGGATCTGAAGTTTCATGATCATTATCATTAACTTCCTCACTAATTGGTGTAGGAATCACTAGAACTGATTTCTGTGATGAACTACTTTCCAATTCGGGAGAAGGTACAATTACCTCATCAAGTTCTACATTCCTCCCACTCACTTCTTTTGAGAGAAACTTCTTCTCTAGAAAGGATCCACTCTTAGCAACAAAGATCTTGCCTTTCGGATCTGTGATAGAAGGTGTACCCACCAGTTTCTTTTGGGTATCCTATGAAGATGCACTTTTTCGATTTGGGTTTGAGCTTATCAGGCTGAAACTTTTTCACATAAGCATCACAACCCCAAACTTTAAGAAACGGCAACTTAGGTTTCTAGCCAAACCATAGTTCATACGGTGTCGTCTCAATGGATTAGACGGTGCCCTATTTAACGTGAATGTAGCTGTCTCTAATGCATAACCCCGAAACGATAGTGGTAAATCGGTAAGAGACATCATAGATTGCACTATATCCAATAAAGTATGGTTATGACGTTCAGACACACCATTATGTTGTGGTGTTCTAAGTGGCATGAATTTGTGAAACTATTCCACATTGTTTTAGCTGAAGACCAAACTCGTAACTCAAATATTTGTCTCCGCGATCAGATCGTAGAAATTTTATTTTGTTGTTACGATGATTTTCCACTTCACTCTGAAATTCTTTGAACTTTCCAAATGTTTCAGACTTATGTTTCATCAAGTAGATATACCCATATCTGCTCAAATCATCTGTGAAGGTCAGAAAATAAAGATACCTGCCGCGAGCCTCAACACTAATCGGATTGCATACATCAGTATGTATTATTTCCAATAAGTCAGTTACTTGCTCCATTGTTCTGGAGAACGGAGTTTTAGTCATCTTGCCCACAAGGCATGGTTCGCAAGCATCAAATGATTCATAATCAAGCGATTCTAAAAGCCCATCAGCATGGAGTTTTTTCATGCGCTTTACACCAATATGACTTAAACGCCACTGCCACATATAAGTTGCACTATTATTATTAACTTTGCATCTTTTGGCTTCAATATTATGAATATGTGTATCACTATAATCGAGATTCAATAAACCATTCACCTTGGGTGTATGACCTCAGAAGGTTTTATTCATGTAAACAGAATAACAATTATTCTTTGACTAAAATGAATAACTATATTGCAATAAACATGATCCAATCATATTATGCTCAAGGCAAACACCAAATAACATTTATTTTAGGTTCAACACTAATCCCAAAGGTAAAGGGAGTGTGTGATGGTGATCTTATCAACCTTGAAATCACTTCCAACTCACATCATCACCTCTCCCTTAACTAGTCTCTGTTTATTTTGCAACTCCCGTTTCGAGTTACTACTCTTAGCAACTGAACCAATATCAAATACTGAGGGTTAGTATAAACACTAGTAAAGTGCACATCAATAACATGTATATCAAATATGCTTTTGTTCACTTTGCCATCCTTCTTATCCGCCAAGTATCTAGGGCACTTCCACTTCCAGTGACCATTTCCTTTGCAGTAGAAGCACTCAGTTACAGGCTTGATTCTAGCTTTGGGCTTCTTCATGGGAGCAGCAACTTGCTTGCTATTCTTCTTTGAAGTTCCTCTTTCTTTCCCTTTGACCTTTGTTGAAACTAGTGGTCTTGTTAACCATCAACACTTGATGTTATTTTTTGATTTCTACCTTCGCTGATTTCAGTATCGCGAAGAGCTTGAGGATTACTTTCGTCATCCCTTGCATATTATAGTTCATCACTAAGTTCCAGTAACTTGGTGATGGTGACTAGAGAACTTTGTCAATTACTATCTTATCTGGATAATTAACTCCCACTTGATTCAAGCAATTGTAGTATCCAGACAATCTGAGCACATGCTCACTTCTTGAGCTATTCTCCACCATCTTGTAGGCAAAGTACTGTCAGAGGTCTCCTACCTCTCGACACGGGCATGAGTATGAAATACCAATTTCAACTCTTAGAACATCTTATATGCTCTATGGCATTCAAAAACATTTTTGAAGTCCTGCTTCTAAGCCGTAAAGTATGGTGCACTAAACTATTAAGTAGTCATTATACCGAGCTTTGTCAAACGTTCATAACGTCTGCATTTGCTCCTGCAATAGTTATGTCACCTAGAGGTGCATCAAGGACATAATTCTTCTGTGCAGCAACGAGGATAATCCTCATATCACGGATCCAATCCGCATCATTGCTACTATCATCTTTCAACATAGTTTTCTCTAGGAACATATCATAAATAAAACGGGGAAGCTATACGCGAGCAATTGATCTACAACGTAAATATGCATATACTATCAGGACTAAGTTCATGATAAATTTAAGTTTAATTAATCATATTACTTAAGAAATCCCACTTAGCTAGACATCCCTCTAATCATCTAAGTGATCATGTGATCCATATTAACTAAACCATGTCCGATCATCATGTGATATGAAGTAGTTTTCAATGGTGAACATCACTATGTTGATCATATCTACTATATGATTCACGCTCGATCTTTCGGTCTTAATGTTCCGAGGCCATATTTGCATATGCCAGGCTCGTCAAGTTTAACCTAAGTATTCTGCTTGTGCAAAACTGGCTTGCACCCGTTGTATGTGAAAATAGAGTTTATCACACCCGATCATCACGTGGTGTCTCAGCATGAAGAATTGTCGCAACGGTGCATACTCAGGGAGAAAACTTATATCTTGAAATTTTAGTGAGTGATCATCTCGTAATGCTACCGTCGTACTAAGAAAAATAAGATGCATAAAAGATAAACATCACATGCAATCAAAAATATGTGACATGATGTGGCCATCATCATCTTGTGCCTTTGATCTCCATCTCCAAAGTACCGTCATGATCTCTATCGTCACCGGCATGACACCATGATCTTCATCATCTTGATCTCTATCTATGTGTCGTCACATGATCGCCTCGCCAACTATTGCTTTTGCAACTATTGCTATCGCATAGCGATAAAGTAAAGCAATTGTATGGCGCTTGCATCTTGTGCAATAAAGAGATAACCACACTAGTGCAGAACCGGGCTTTAGCGCCTGTTCGTAAGGGTCTTTAGTGTCGGTTCCAGAACCGGCACTAAAGAGTGGGGACTAAATGTCCCCCCCTATAGTACCGGTTCATCACAAACCGGCGCTAAAGTGCCACCACGTGGCACGAGCCAGGCCCGGGTGCGTGTAGGACATTAGTACCGGTTGGTAACACCAACCGGCACTAAATGTTTGGGGTGATTTTGGTTTTATTTTTTATTTTTCCATTAATTTTGTGTTTTCCATTTAATTCTTTTTTGTTTGCTGGTATTTTATGATACTACATATTATACATGTTATGCATATATAGATTTATTAGCGCATGCAGAGATCACGGTTGTTCGGATATTTGTTGATCGATCCATATTTATAGGGGTCCAGGCGACTCGGCTTTATCTCACTTCCGACGTAAAAATAGAAAAACCTAACAATATATTCCCCTGTTACCTGCAAACGGGTGCGGCGGCGGCGGCCAGGATACCACCTTCGTCTGATTCGGCGGCGGATGTGGCTACGCCAACAACAGCGGCATAATTTTCTTTGATCACGGAGCCCAGATACGTTCTGCTATTCACTTTCATTGAGTTCAGACGTATTTATGCATTCTTTGTAATCAAATCTAAACGAGTAAGCAATATAATTGCAAGGTTGTAATCAAGAAGGACCACGATCTCATGAAACGCGCGGCCGGAGGCGACCTGATTCATCCATGTTCAACCACGACGAGAGCAGCAGCTGGACGATATATGAGTATGAGATTTGGCTCATAGGCTCATAGCAGATCGCCGGCGTCATGCCACACACGGCCAGCGGTGACAGATCAACAACGCTCTCACACAACATGCTGGAATGTACAAATGACCGACTCCGTGAGTCGTGTTTAGAGTATTCACGATGAATCGATCACAAAATCTGATGCATCAGTAAAGATGTGGACTAGTTAGACCTTAGGATGTCGTGGTTCAGACTTCAGAGTATACTCAGTTTTTCAGTGGTCTGGTGTATACATCTGCATGAAAATGTAGAGGCGAAGTGCACATGCGTGCTACTTTAATCTTGTTTTTGGATGGACCCATTTTTGTCAAGATTGGTGTATAGTACTTCTGTAATATAATTATTCAGTATATACACATTTTACCATTCTTGTTCTTAAATTTTCTATTGAGATTTGGCACCATACTTGTACTACAATACTCCCTTCACACCAACTATAAAAACTGTTATACGTATAATAATTACCTTGAGATACTTCTTTTTGAACGCAACACTACACACTTATCTTAATAAAATCACTGTATATTCTGTTGTTTAGAGAAAGGAAGTATATACCTTTGGACTTCCAAACATTTTTTTTTGCATGGAACTGCCAAACAGTACACTCTTTTGCGACTAAATAGTACTATTCCTCTTCCCTAGAAGAAAAGCAGTACGCAGTATGTACTCTTGAATAAAAACTTGTACAGTATATATGCCCAAACTTGGCCAGCAGTATATACCTGAACAATATACATGCCTTAACTTGACAAGCATTATATACCCCTTTTATAAAAAAAATGTATATACCTCAGTGATTGTAATATTATATACTGTAATATTATATACCCCTAACCCGGCAAGTAGTATATACACCATAAAATAATATACCACCCCGGTTACACTGAAAAAACCAAGAAAGAATATCTTACGTTTTGAATGAGTGGCACGGCTGGTTGGAGTAGTTACGAGTAAATAGGAAACTAATTAGTTTTTTTTAAGTAGCATGGCTGGTTTGTTTCAACTTGGATGCGTCCCTAGATCTCTCAGCTAACCCGATCCAATAAGAGTAGGAGTACATACATCCGGGAGTATAAAAAAAGGAGTCCTATATATACACACACACACACAATTTCTCCTACATGTTGCCTTGGTGCCTTCGGAGCACGATGACAAGTGGTTCATGGGGGCGATAGCGGGTAATAGTATTCTCCTTTGGGATCTATGACCTGGTTGAGGAAAAATCCCGCTATTTCCTCTTGAAATGCTAGTATGCGCTTCATTGCTAGGAGCTTCTCCCGCACCTCTTTGAACTATTAAGAAGATCAATATGCATGTGTATTAATTGTGTGACTAGATATCGATAATGATGTAAATATTGTGAATAGTGTTCCGGCAAACGTACCCATTCCTGTCATTGAGATTTGCTTCTTTCGGACGCCATCATGCGAATGTTCTCGCAAACGTAGACACAGATTTGTCCCTGGAGTCTGCCTCACGGCCTTTACGAGAATGGAATTTAATCAGATAATAATTAATCAAGCATGATAATTAATTAATGGTATTGAAACAAGAATTAAAGAGATGGTAAGCTAGCTAGTAATACTTAATAACTTACCTTGGGTCGAAACCAAAACAGCTTTTGTCGCCATTTGGCTGGAGTCACCTTGATGAACTTTGCCCAAGCCTTGCCCGTCAGCAAAGAAAATGAATAAATGGGTTATTAAATAGTTGATATGAAGAAATGCCGAACTAATTAAATAGGCCGAGATATAGTTAATAATGATTGAAATTACCTGCCGACTATCCCCTTCAAGATGGCGAAGTCACTTTCTTCCTTAAGTAGTGAGTCCAGTACTTCAACTGTTCCTTTATCAACTTTAATGATTAACAAGGTCCAGTGAAAACTGCATGCGCACACGTTTGCATGTCTTAATTAAGCGAGCATGTGCACAACACTAATCAACTAGCGTAAACCCTATACATTTAATTATTAATATCTATCTAGTTAGTAAGCAAAAATAGAATTTGTAGTACAAGACAGTGTGACTCACAGAAAGTTGTAAGGAAGTAGTATATCTTCATTGCTATTGAGTCGCTTGAAGCACTCTAGCATGCTTTCCTCTAAACTTGCTCGACAACTTGGAATATTCCATGTGTACTCATTAACGGTATTAGGGTCAATGAACCCAATGCCATAGTGTCCAGATTTTTTCATTTCATACATCTTCATCCTGCATAATACCACAGAAAAAATATAGTGAGGATAATTACAGGTAATGATTGATCAAAATGATCACTACCGCTAGCTTGAGACTTAAATTATAGAAATAAATCATTTACAGACAATAGCAACTGACGAGATATTTGTCGAGTGCGTCTTGATTGAATAACTGAAACAATTCTGTATACTCAACGGCCAGAGCTTTCTCATGGAAGTAATGCTCCGCCTTGACATTCACCATGAGGGACTCTCGATTGGAAATCTTGGTAATGTTTATGTACCATTAATGTAATTCATACATTCTCGTTGGGAGGTTCTTGACCTCCTCGGGCTTGACCAAAGGTTGGCCGGGAACATATTGCCGTTTTATTTCCTCCTCTCTAAGCGGAGACATGGGCTCGATGTCGAGGAGTTGTCCAACACTGATACCGAGCATTTTAGCATTCCTTATATGCTTCTCGGTTATTACCAGATTGTTCAGCTAGGGAACGGTTTGCCCACAATAATATACGGCGTGCGTACTCTCATGTGTTGTTGGCACAACAAGCGGGAGGGTCGATTGCGCCGCCTATTCTCCTAGCTGGGGAACGGTTTTTCCGCATTTTTTGGCAGCTGGTTGTTGGCTCGAGCTCGAGCTCGCTTCCGGCTTGGGAGCTGATGGTCTAGCCATACGAATGAAGTGGTCAATCTTTTCCTCGGTCACTTTCTCCCTTGGCGGCGGTGCCGGTTTCAGTACAAAATGGGCGTCCACTTGGGCCTTCACTGTGGCTTCATTTTGCTCCTCGGTCATGTCATAAGGCCTCTGAGGAAGAGGAGCGAGGCTGCTTGGACCATATTTATATCGCTTGCCTCCGCCTGTACCTCCTGTACTACCTCGACTCGTACCGCTACACACCATAGCTGCGGCGTGTCTCTTCTGCGATTGCTGAGGCGACGAAGATGACTGACGTGGCTGAGTTGGAGCAGGAGTCTGCTCACACATTGGTGGACTTGGAGGAGTGGGAGTATGCTGACACGATGGCGGACTTCGAAGAGGAGTCGGCTCACGCGTTTGTGGACTTGGAGGAGCGGGAGTCTGCAGACACGGTGGCTGACTTCGAGGAGGAGTCGGCTCATGTGTTCGTGGACTTGGAGGAGCGGGAGTCCCCTGACTCGGTGGCGGAATTCGAGGAGGAGTCAGAAGACACGGTGTTGGTGGATTTCGAAAGACGATGCAATCCTTTCTCCATAGGATGATACGATGTATGGCCTCCTCCAGTGTGTGCTTGTCGTCACCTCCAGGAATGTCAAGCTGTAGCTCCGAATATGGGTCCACCACCTCATCAACCAAGACACAAGTATAGCCCGCTGGAATCGGGGTGCAATGGAAGGTTCTTCGGGGCTAATTGTAAAAGCAACGACGTCTGCCACCTTCATGGATATGTTCTTCATTGTAAAGTGTAGCTCACAATTAGTGTTCTCTATGATGTCATCCATAGGGTATGTATCCAGCAGTGTGTTGCCCGGGGCGGAACGAACGCTGCTTCTCGGCATGGATGGGATGGTGCTATCCAATGTTCGACGATCATCCACTTGCTGCTGCCGCTGTTGAGACCCCCTTTCCTGGCTAAGTGAGTCGATCTGCTGCTGCTGCTGGAATTTGAGTGCCAAGTCCACGTGACTTGCTTCTAGGCCTTGAAGGCGTTCTGCGTCCTGCTTCCTCTGCTCCTCCTCCAGCTTCCTCTTCTTCTCATCCTCCCTCTTCTTTCTTGCATGGCTCTTGTAGTCGTTGTTCCATTCCGAAAAGCCCTCATACTAGGGAATAACGCCCTTTCCTCGTGTTCTTCCCGGGTGTTCAGGATTTCCCAGGGCGCGCGTAAGCTCGTCGTTCCCTCTGTTGGGCGTGAACACCCCCATTTGAGCATCTTCTATTGCGTCAAGTAACTTTTGTTCGGCTCCTTTTAGACTTGCCTTCTTCGAAACCTCGCCTGTCTTCGGGTCCAACTCCCCCCATGCGCATATAACCAAGTTCTGCACCTGGGGGGCCAGCTCCTAGTAACCGGAGTGACCCCTGCATCCTCCATATCTTGATCATACTTATCCCACTTAGTCATTGCCACCGCGTAGCCACCTGGCCCCAGCCTATGGAACTGCGTCTTTTTTGTGGCATTGGCCTTGTTTTTTCTCGACCGTTCCTTAGATAATTCTGATTCCTTGAATTCCACGAAAGCGGGCCAGTGTTCTCTTTACTTCTTCAGTGTTCCCATGAATTCAGGAGTCTTCCTTTCTGCAGTGAGGTAGTTGGCCCATACAGTTTTCTTGTGGGCGTTGAATGCAATTGCCATCTTCTTAAGAGCAACGTCCTTGACTTTCTGCACATCTGCATCAGTGAAATAATCTGGTAGGGTGAAATGTTCCATCAGAGATTCCCAAAGATTGTCTTTTGCTCTGTCGTCGACCCAAGTAACATCTGGACGTTTAGTTTTTGGCTCTTTCCATTCTTGAATGGAGATCGGGAGTTGGTCCTTCACAAGAACTCCGCACTGACGAACAAACTTGTTCGCAATGTTCTTAGGCGAAAGGGGTTCGCCATAAGCTTTGATGGAGTCGATGTTGTACTTTACACCCTCCTTCAACTTTTTCCCGGGCCTCGCTTTCTCCTGCTATCTATAGAAGTACATTTGCTCGATCCGGAGGGCTGAAAGAAAAAAGATCGATTGGTTAATATATCTTCAAATAAAAAAAACATGTGATGATCACTAGATGCCTGCTTATATAAATATACCTCGCCGGTAGTCTTTGTTATTTCAAGACCAACATTCTCTGTGTCATCATAATCATAATCATAATCATAGTTCATGACTTCATCACCTCGGTCATCCTGATCGAATATCTTATCATCACCCTCCCCGGTATTGTTCAGATATTGGGAGCCATCATCTGCTTCATTCAGATCATCTGGCCTGGTAGGGCTGCGTATGATCTCGAACATGGCCTCTTCTCCCTCTCTGCCGGTTTTGTCCGCCATATCTTTTATTTAACACTAATCCAGAATAAATATAAAACAATTTAGTATTCAAATTACAATGCATGGATGCAATCAATAAGGAAAAACTGAATCATATAGTACATAATATGCATCGTCTCGAATAATATATAATCTCGAATACATCGTCTCAAATAATATATAATCTCGAATACATCGTCTCGAATAATCACTGGCCAGGTAGATAATAAATATCAAATACTACACAGGAATCACGTGGACACCCAAAGAGAAGGAACCATCACAGGATCATATCTCTGGTCATCTGCCCAAAGAACCTGCCAGGTATTGGAGAACCTGACGTCCATAGCAGCCATGTAGCGATGGACGTGCTCATCCTCCTCCCTGACACAGCGACACACCACCTTCGGCGGGGCCGGCTCTCTCTACACCGAACGTGGCCCACATGAACGCCACCAAAGGAGATCAGGGGCGATGACGGGACCCGGGTTCCTCACCAAGCGGCGAGCCCCTCAAGGTAGCACCTCCCAGTGCCAGCCCGGCGGAGCCCAGTCCCGGACATGGGTCCTCTGAAGCAGGACGTTGTCGCGAATGGGTCGACGGCGAGGATGCGGGCCGGGCATCGTCGAGAAAAAAAATACTATATGCCGCAAAAGTAACATTTTTTAAATTATTGGATTGTGATTTCTTATATACAAATTTAAAAAATGCTATCATACTAATTAAGCAATTCTATATGCAATTTCATACTAATTAAGCATCTAACACTAAAAACAGGAAAAACAACTTCTATACATCCATTAAAAAACATAAAAACAACATTATATAAAAAACCATACTAATTAAACACTAATTATATCCATCTAACATGCATTCATGCATATATACTAGTGAAAAAATAATAATCTAAAACATGTAAACTAATTAAACATACAAAAATACGTATATACTAATTAACTTAAGGAAATGTGTGTGTGTGTGTGTGTGTGTGTGTGTTCATCATTCTTGTGTGTGTGTATGGGCTCGGGGAGGGGCGGCGCCCATGGTGGCCGCCGGGGGCTAGGGAGAGGGGATAGAGGGGGGGGGGGAGCTCACAGCGGGGCGACGGCGACGACGAGGCGACAGCCGGGGCGGCGACGGGGGGCGGCGACGTGATGGGGGCGGCGACGTGGGGTCAGGCCGGGGGCGGCGACGGAGACGAGGGCGGCGACGGGGACGGCGGCGGCGACGGCAACGGTGCGCGACGGGGGCGGCGACAGGGACGATGCAGGACGGGGGCGGCGATGGCGTCGATCGATCGGGGCAGGCGGTGCTTCAATGGGGAAACAGAGGGAGGTTGAAATTTTTTCAAGTGCTGCTTATATAGAAGGCACCTTTAGTACCGGTTGGAGCCACCAACCGGTACTAAACGTCTGTTTTGGCCAGGCGAAGCAGCGTGAAGCGCACCCCTTTAGTACCGGGTGGTGGCACCAACCAGTACTAAAGGACCCCTCCTTTAGTACCGGTTGGAGACGACCCGGTACTAAAGGGGTGCGATGGCGCAGGTGCGATGCGGCAAGTGTAGTCCCACCTCGCTAGCCGAGGGGCGTCCGCACTGGTTTATAAGCCCCAGTGTGGCAGCTCCCTCGAGCTCCTCTCCAAAGCAGACCTACTGGGTCTATCTGTTCTCTGCTGCCCTGTGGGCCTACTGGGCCTTTGCGGGCCTGCATCCTGGCCCAATAACACGTTGGGTTTCTAGTCGTATGTAGGCTGCTCTGGCCAGTAGGCGGGCTTTTTTATTTTCTTATTTTTTTTGCTTTATTTACTTTTGAGTTGTTTTTGCTGTATTTAGAGTTTCTTTGTGAATATTTTTGCTTTAGGTATAAAAAATTACTAACTTTCTGTTAGTGCTGGTAGTTTTCAAATTTGAATAGTTTAAATTTTGAATCATTTGAAATTTGTGTGAATCACTAGTTTGCGAATAACTTAACTTTGAAAATAGATTTTTCAGTGATACTTTTTTCTTATGTTTAATATGAGTGTGTTTTATCATTATCTTCAATTTGGTAATGCTTAGGTTATTTAAAAAGTGAAATGCCTTTGTAACAGATGAGTTTTCGTTCGAAACCCTGATACTTCGAAAGAGATTATCCATTTTGTACATGAAGTGCATCCAGTTTTTGCGGTAACCCTCTCTACTTTTTTGCACATACTATGTGGGTGAAATTATGATACCATGCCAACTTTCAACCTTTTCTGAGTTCATTTGAAGTGCTTTTCAATTTCAGGGTCATTTAGCTGAAAAAAATCAGTAAATGCATGAAAGAATTTGTTTGCACATAAAATTTCTTCGCGTTTGAAATGCCAAAACACATAACTACCCTAACGATTACAAAGATTCCCTCCTGGGTGTGAAACACAAAAGAAAGTGATGATAGTGAAGCCTATCACATCCCAGATCTTTGGGTGTGAAACTTTTTCTTCGCATGTGTCCCTTTGCGCCGTATCCATGAAAAATCTTCATCATTTAATGGGATGCTCGGGTCAATATTCACTGTGAATGGAGCAATTTCATCAAACTTTTCATAGTCTTTTGACATGTCTATCTTGTCATCCACTCCCACGATGTTTCTTTTCCCAGAAAGAACTATGTGGCGCTTTGACTCATCGTATGATGCATTCGCTTCCTTATCTTTTATTTTTCTCGGCTTGGTAGACATGTCCTTCACATAGAAAACCTATGCCACATAATTGGCTAGGACGAATGGTTCGTCTGCATACGCAAGATTGTTGAGATCCACTGTTGTCATTCCGTACTGAGGGTCTTCTATTACTCCGCCTCGTGTCATATTCACCCATTTGCACCGACAAGGGATACCGCGCATGCACGCACTGTTTGGACGATACCGACAGTATATATTTGGCTAATTGTAGGAAGAATGTGTACCTGGGACATCGTCGATTTATTCCGAGCAGGCATCCCGTCAGAAAGAAAGGCAAGCATTTCAAAGGTGAGGCGGATCACGGGACGAAGCCTCGCCACCGTACTGGTGCTGATGTACATGATATGGTCAAGGATTTGAAGGTAGTCTTTGGAAAGGGTCCTAGCAGACAACCTGTTCCAAATGACGCCGACGGACGCGCACCCATGTGGAAGAAGAAATCTATATTCTGGGACCTGCCCTATTGCAAAGACCTAGAGGTCCGCTCCGCAATCGACGTGATGCACGTGACGAAGAATCTTTGTGTGACCCTGCTTGGCTTCTTGGGCGTGTATGGGAAGACAAAAGATACACCTAAGGCACGGGAGGACCAGCAACGTATGCACGGAAAAGACGACATACATCAGGGTCATGCCAGCTACACTCTTACCAAAGAAGAGAAGAAAATCTTCTTTGAATGCCTGCTCAGTATTAGGGTACCGTCTGGCTTCTCGTCGAATATAAAGGGAATAATAAACATGATAGAGAAAAAGTTCCAGAACCTAAAGTCTCATGACTGCCACATGATTATGACGCAACTGCTTCCGGTTGCATTGAGGGGGCTTCTACCGGATAACGTTCGATTAGCCATTGTGAAGCTATGTGCATTCCTTAATGCAATCTCTCAGAAGGTAATCGATCCAGAAATCATACCAAGGTTAGAGAATGATTTGGTGCAATGTCTTGTTAGTTTCGAGTTGGTGTTCCCACCATCCTTCTTCAACATCATGACACACATCCTAGTTCACCTATGCGAAGAGATTAATGTTTTGGGTCCTGTATTTCTACGCAATATGTTCCCCTTTGAGAGGTTCATGGGAGTCTTAAAGAAATATGTTCATAACCATGCTAGGCCAGAAGGAAGCATCTCCAAGGGCCATGAAAATGAGGAGGTCATTGAGTTTTGTATTGACTTTATTCCTGACCTTAAGCCGATTGGTGTTCCTGAATCGCGGCATAAGGGCAGACTAGATGGAAAAGGCACGCTAGGAGGGAATAAAATAATATGTATGGACGGACATTCTCTCACTGAAGCACACTACATAGTTCTACAGAATTCCGCCTTGGTGGCTCCGTATATGGACGAACACAAGAATTTCTACGCCCCAAACACCCGGAGCGGTCTGATGACTGGATTACACGTGAACGGACCGGGAGTTCCGCCGGCTGGTTGCAGACATGTACCATGCATGACGCCTCTATTGAATATGACTTGTACTCACTGTCCCAGTTACCATCTTCTAATATAATGACTTTCAAAGGGTACGAGATAAATGGTAATACATTTTACACGATCGCCCAAGATAAGAAGAGCACCAACCAAAACAGTGGTGTCCGCTTTGATGCAACAACCAAGACGGGAAAGGAAACATATTATGGTTACATAGAGGACATGAACTTGACTATGGACGTGGTTTGAAGGTCCCTTTGTTTCGGTGCAAATGGGTCAATATGACACGAGGCGGGGTAACAAAAGACCCGTAGTACGAAATGACAACAGTGGATCTTAACAATCTTGCGTATGCAGACGAACCATTCGTCCTAGCCAATTATGTGGCACAGGTTTTCTATGTGAAGGACATGTCTACCAAGCCGAGAAAAAGAAAAGATAAGTAAGCGAATGCATCATACGATGAGCCAAAGCGCCACATAGTTCTTTCTGGGAAAAGAAACATCGTGGGAGTGGATGACAAGACACACATGGCAAAAGATTATGAAAAGTTTGATGAAATTGCTCCATTCACAGTGAATATTGACCCGAGCATCCCATTAAATGATGAAGATTTTTCATAGCTACGGCGCAAAGGGACACACGCGAAGAAAAAGTTTCACACCCAAAGATCTGGGATGTGATCGGCTTCACTATCATCACTTTCTTCTGTGTTTCACACCCAGGAGGGAATCTCTGTAATAGTTAGGGTAGTTATGTGTTTTGGCATTTGAAACGCGAAGAAATTTTATGTGCAAACAAATTCTTTCATGCCTTTAATGATTTTTTCAGCTAAAAAGGCATTTCATTTTTAAATAACCTAAGCATTACCAAATTTAATATAATGATAAAACACACTAATATTAAACATAATAAAAAAGAATCACTGAAAAATGTATTTTTAAAGTTAAGTTATTCACAAACTAGTAATTCACACAAATTTCAAATAATTCAAAATTTAAACTATTCAAATTTAAAAACTACCGGCACTAACTGAAAGTTTCTAAAAACTATCAAAAATATTCACAAAGAAACTCTAAATACATAAAAAAACAACTAAAAATAAATAGAACAAAATAAATAAAGCAGAAAAGAAAAACTAAATGAAAAAAAGCCCACCTACCGGGCCACAGCGGCCTACATACGACTAGAAACCCAACCTGTTGTTGGGCCAGGATGCAGGCCCGCAAGCCCAATAGGCCCCACAGGGCAGAGTAGCAGAGGTAGGCCCAGAAAGCCTGCTTTAGAGAGGAGCTCGAGACAGCAGCGGCGGCGGGGTTATAAGCAGGTGCGAGCGCCCTTTGGCTAGCGAGGTGGGACAAAACTTCTGCGCCCCTTGCCTGGCAGCGCACCCCCTTTAGTACCGGTTCGTGGCATCAACCGGTACTAAATGGGGGGGGGTCCTTAGTACCGGTTGGAGCCACCACCCGGTACTAAAGGCCTGCCCTTCCCGCCGCTTGGCCTGGCCAAAACAGGCCTTTAGTACCGGTTGGTGGCTCCAACCGGTACTAAAGGTGCCTTCTATATATACATCACTTCGAAAAATTTCATTCTCCCTCTGTTTCTTTCTCTGTTTCCCCATTGAAGCACCGCCCGCCCTGATCGATCGATGCCGTCGCCGCCCCCATCCCCGTCGCCGTCCCCGTCTAGCGCCGCCCCAGTCGCATGCCGTTGCCGTCGCCGTCCCCATCCCCGTCGCCGCCCTCATCCCCGTCGCCGCCCCCGTCCCCGTCGCCGCCCCCGTCCCCGTCGCCGCCCCTGTCACATCCCTAGTTCTGGTATGACCTAGACTAGCTAGTCATGTTTGCATCATGTTTAAATTGCATTTAAATATGAATTGGGGATTTGTGAAACCCTCAGAAATCATTTCTGAAAATGACCCAAGTAAAAATTGCTCCAAAAGGGTCCAAGAAAATGCTCATGTTGCTCTTTGAAAATATTGGACAGAGATAAAAATCAAATCAATATTTTTAAGAGCTCATAAGTATTTATTTTGGGCATTTGGAATTAATCCAGTAATTATTTCCTTTGGATGTATATTTGCCATATATATAATATATGTCCAAAAATTCTGAATTTTGGTGAGGGACTTTGGATTAATCCCTTAGGTCCCTGCAAAATTTGACAGAATTAAATAAAATGGTTTAGTATTATTACTAAGTCAAAACAAATGACAGAAAATAGAAAACAGAAACAAAATAGAAAAAAGGGAGAACTTACCTGTGCACCTCACCTGGGCCTTACCTGGCAGAAGTGGCCCGGCCCACCAGGGGCTCCCCGGTCTTCTTCCTCCTTTGACAGAAGGACAGAGCGCGCGTGGTCGCCGCGCGCGAGCACACGCCGGCCACCTCCTGCTTCCCTGCTCGCCGCTGGAGGCACCCGAGGGCGACACGCACTCCCCTCGACCCTCTCCTACTCCCCCCCCATGCTCATCCCCTCCCCTGGACCTCTCTCTCTCACCCCCCGAATGGCTCCGTCGCCACCACTTGCCGTTGCCGCGCCCATCGTCATGGCCTCGCCCTCGTTTCGTGCCCAGACGCTCCGCGCCGTCGTCCTCGTCCTCTCCGTCAAGCTACGCGTCGCCGGACGCCCCTGGAGCGCCTCCATCGCCGTCATCTTCATAACCGGCCACCGGAGATCGCCGTTGCCGTTCCGCTCGCGTTCGACCCTCCCTGAGCTCGTTGACGACGTCTACGGTCTCCCCGTGAGCTATCCTCCGTTTCCCCTCTGTCCCCGCGCTCGATTCCATGCTGTAGCCCTGCTACCGTCGTAACCGCGAGCGCCTCGCCGCCGGCCATGTCGCCGCCGTGGCCAGGGCCACCGTAGCTAGCGCCCGAGCATACCACCATGCTCAGTGCAATGCCAGGAGGCCGTAGAGGCCCTCCGCAGCCCCTACCGTGCCCTGCAGCCAAATCCCGCCGGGACCCGTGCTCCGGCCGTCGCCTCGAGCCCCGCTCCGGCGAGCTCCGGCGCCCCCGCAGCCTCCCACCAGCTCCCCTGGATGCGGACGACGACGGGCTACGCCCCGGTGGTCTTCGCGTGTCTAGACGCCGCTCGTAGCGCAAGTCCGGCGAGTCGTCGCCGCGCTATTGGTTGCCGCAAGCCAGAACTCCGGCGGGCTGACGTGGCATCTTAGTTAGGCACGAACTACCCCCTAGAGACACTGACACTAGGCCCCAGCGCCACTAATTTTAATTAGATTAGTAAAAAAACCCTCCGTTTAACACTGTGACACTGACGTGTGGACCCCACACGTCAGGTTTGACCTGGTCAGCCGCCTTTGACCTGCTGACGCAATGCTGCTGTCATGCTGACGCAATATATCATTTTTCTGGTTTTAAAATAAATCAGGAAACTCTAGAAATTGTTATAAACTTCAAAAATTCATAGAAATTCAACCGTAGCTCAGATTGAAATAATTTATATATGAAAAATGATCAAAAAAATTCAATCTATCCATCTGTACCATTTTCATGCATGACAAACCAACCTATACATGCTGTATATATGAAAACATATAAATGGCATATTTAAGAGCTTAATTTGGAGTTGCAATTGAACCCTTGGTTCAAATGGACCTCAACCAAATGAATGCTAGTTGCATTAGCTCAAAAAACATCACGTCTTTATGCCATGTTCATGCATCATATTGTTGCATATGATTGTGTATTGATTTCCGACACTGTTCCTTCTCGATAGGTCCTGCTCCGGAGACCGATCCAGAGTACCTGTCAGTGGAGCAGTGCCCCCCTGTTGATCTACCAGGCAAGCAACCCCCTTGTTTATTCTGATACAATCCTACTCTCTCGCTCATGCTCTCATTTATTGCATTAGGACAACAACGATTCAACTGCTACTTTATGCTGCGGTAGTTGAACCCATTCCTCTGCATGACCTGTCATTGCCACAGTAAATAGTTAAAACCCACTAGCATGTGTAGGAGTTGATTGAGCCATGTTGTGCTCCTACCATGCTTTGCATGCTATTGCTTAGAGTATGTCAGGTCTAATTCATTGGGAATGGATTGGAGTGTTACGATATGTTCCGGTGCTGAGAGTTAAGCGTGTGAACACGATTTGGTAAAGGTAGTGGTGAGAGGCCATGTAGCAGTACATGGTGGGTTGTCTAATTGGGACCGTCCTTAAGAACTAAGTTCTGTGTAAGTTGTCCAATGACTAGCTACTACCACACATTGGGCTCCGGGCGCTCCAAGCTCTCTCGACTTATTAACCGCCTTGATCTCTGTCCAGGAGTTGCAAATAGTTTCTGGTGTTTGTAGGTAGTGCCATTTTTCTACCGAGTGGCACCCGGTAGGGTGGACTTGGGACATACTAGGCACACGTGGCCCGGTGTACCGAGTGGCACCCGGATGGTGGGCTCGGGAACCCTGTACACATTGTTTGGGGCCGTGAGCGAAACCCTGGCCGGATCTCCTTGCGGATGGAACCCGAATAGGCGATAAACCTGGACTAGAGTCTTGTGTGGTTAGTCAGGTCATGGCCGACACCCTCGCCAGGCTTTCGCTTGAAGGTTGCCGAGATACCTGACGTGTATATGGTGATAAGTAGTGAGAGCGTGAGTAAGAAGTACAATCCTGCAGGGTTATCATGATCTATTCGAATAGCCGTGTCCTCGGTTATGGACTTCTTGGATTCTTACGTGGTACATAGACAACTTAAAGTGGATACTCTAAAATGCTCAAGACAAGTGTGAGTGCTATGGATGGCCTTCTCATAGAGAGACGGGGATGAATCCATAGTAGTGTATTTATGTGGTGATTAGTGGACTCATGTGCGCTGCCTCATCTCAAAGAAGTTTCTCGTTGTCATAGAACAGGATAGCCACCGAGTCAAAGCTAGCTTGCTGCAACTAAACCCCACATTACCTTCTTGATATAAATGCATGTATGCTAGGATCTAATGTAAGTCTTGCTGAGTACCTTTGTACTCACGTTTGCTTTATTTATGTTTTGCAGGTGAGACATCTGTCTCACTAGTAGTACCGCTTGGACTTCGGCGAGTAGCTTGTTACCTCAGGTACGATCTTGTACCCTTGGGAGGGACTTGTAGATAGTCAGGCTTCTGAGCCTTTTCCTTTTGTAGTTGTCTGTACTCAGACATGTAATGCCTCCGTTGCTTGTATGCTCTGAATGATGGGTCATGTGACCCCTGTTTGCATTTAATGCTATGTAGCTCTTCTGGGCCTTTATCTATATGAGTTTGCGTTATGTTGTGATGCCATGTTGTACAACACATACTTGCATGTTATGCGTACGTGTGACGTGTATTGCTATGTGTAGGGTCCGACAATCTAGCTATTTATCCTTGGCAGCCTCTCTTATGGGCAAATGTAGTCTAGTGCTTCCTTGAGCCATAGTAGTCCGCTATAGCCTCGTTCACCGGAGTCCTGATAGCCCAGCACTACTGCTCACGACACCTGACTGGCTGGCATGTGTTTCGCTTCGTTCCTGTGTCTGTCCCCTCGGGGAAATGTCACGCGGTGACATCCGGAGTCCTGCCTAGCCTGCTACAGCCCGGGTTCCCCAGAGTCCTGTTAGCCCAGTGCTACAGCCTAGATTCACACGCTGCTGACCGACATGCTCGATGTGAATCATGTATGCCTGTCCCCATAGGTTAGTGCCGCTTTGGGTTCACGACTAGCCATGTCGGCCCGAGTTCTCTGTCATATGGATGCTAGCGATGCTATCATATACGTGAGCCAAAAGGCGCAAACAGTCCCGGGCCATGGTAAGGCGACACCCGTGGGAATACCGTGCGTGAGGTCGTAAAGTGATATGAGGTGTTACATGCTAGATCGGTGTGACTTAGAATCGGGGTCCTGACAGCGTTGGTATCAGAACCTGACTGCCTGTAGGATTACCAAGGCAACCTGGTCGAAGTTGAGTCTAGAAATTCTTTAGCTATATAGGGGAATTGATTGTGGAAGGGAACGTAAGGCTCTTTTTACTCCTTATGCCTCATGCCTTCTGATCTGAGTCATCCTATCTTTCCTACGGGGTTAAGGAACTAGGCTTTCTCTTCCGTCTATCAGGATCACGTGTTACTACTCTGTAGTCTCTAAGGTTTGGTTGATGTGAGTCTTATCCCAGTTTGAGTACCTCCGGTGTAGCCTGTATAGTAATATCTCAGAACCTTGAGTGATGATGTTGAGTATGGTGCTACCCCGTTTTTTGCAGAATGTCTCATTTCGAGCATTTTATTGCCGTTATGCTGCCGGAATTGTCCTAGGAGTTCAAGAGATAGTATTTTCCTCGTACTATATTCTACATCGTTATGATGATGCTGAATCCATCCTTTGTTTCCTTGGTTGGTTCTTCAGGATGTTGTTAGTTAACCAAAGTTCTGTTGCTCGTAGCCGGAACCACGGAGATGGTAGGGATGAGGATCCTCCCGACCAGCCTTCGTTGGCAGAGTTCATGTTAGAGATGGAGAAGAACAAGCGAGAGTATAACCGCTTGTTAGAACGTATTGAGGAGAACACCTCCCATCAGCACAAACAGTCAGCATCCATCTATGATTTCATTGGTCTGAAACCACCTACCTTCCATCATTCCATTGAACCACTTGATGCAGATGACTGGCTCTGTAGTATCACACACAAGCTGCGTTCTGCGAACGTAGCTGAAAGTGACAAGGTCACCTATGCTGCTTATCATCTGGAAGGTCCTGCTAGTATTTGGTGGCAGAACTATGAGGCTATGCTTCCAGCTGGCCAGATAACCACCCGGAGAGATTTCACCGAGGCTTTTCGTGAGCATCACATTCCTCAGGCTCTCATCGACCGCAAGAGAGAAGAGTTCTGTAGTTTTACCCAGAGTAAGATGGCTGTTGATGCTTACAGTAGAGAGTTCGAGAACCTTGCCCGCTATGCTACAGAAGAGGTGTCCACAGACGCCAAGAAATAGGCTAGGTTCTGGAAGGGTCTCAACCCCAAGTTGCGTCGTGATCTCCACTTGCATCATTGCAATACATTCCAGGCTCTTGTGAACAAGGCCATTAATGCATAGACATCTCAACTCACTTACGAGGAGTCTCGTAAGCACACCCGTGGTTTGGATTCTTCTTCTGGTTCTACTTCGTAGAAGCGCCGGATTTGGGTTCCGAACTCCGCTCTTCCACCCAGTTATTCACCGAGGCCCTCTTATGTGGCGCCTCACCCAGTTCAGTTACATGCTCCACCCAGGCCTACTGGTAGACTGCTTGTCAATGCGGGTCCACGTCCTACTTTAGGGACTTGTTTCACATGCGGAGAGCCAGGACACTATGCACGTGACTACTCTCAAACCAACTATGCTCCACCCCTGCCTGAGAAGTCTGTTGGCCATGGTAAGCCACCATGCAAGATGATCAGTGCCAAGTCAGCTCCCACTGAACGTGGATGTGTGCATCATGTCTCAGCTAAAGACGCTCATGATGATCCGGATGTCGTTTTGGGTACACTCCTTGTCAACTGTCATCCAGCTTCAGTTCTGTTCGATACCGGAGCATCTCACTCCTTCATCTCTGAAGGCTATGCTTGTTTGCATGATATGTCATTTTGTGATATGCCAACTCCACTTGAAATCCAAACTCCAGGGTCTAGATGGCAAACTACCAGAATAAGCCATGGTAATGAAATTCTTGTTGACAGACTTGTATTCCTTGCGTCACTTATAGCCCTCAAGTCTATAGATATTAACATCATCTTGGGTATGGACTAGATGAAAGCTCATTTTGCCAAGATTGATTGTTACACCACGTCTGTTCAGCTTACACACCCATCTGGCAAGCTAGTCATTGTCTCCACTAGAGTTGCAAAGCGTCAACTCTACTCTCTTAATGCCAGCCCTCTTCCAGACCTTGAAGATATCTCGGTAGTCCGTGATTTTCTGGATGTCTTTCCAGAAGAAATGCCAGGTATTCCACCTGACAGGGATGTAGAGTTCGTCATAGATCTTCTCCCAGGAACCGCCCCAATTTCTAGGAGACCTTACAAGATGGCACTCTTAGAACTGGCTGAGCTTAAGAAACAACTCGATGAATCCTTGCAAAAGGGTTTCATCCGTCCTAGTTCTTCTCCCTGGGCTTGCCCCGTCCTCTTCGTCAAGAAGAAGGATGGTACAGATCGGATGGTTGTAGATTATCATCTCGTTAATTTGGTCACGATAAAGAACAAGTATCCGCTCCCCAGGATCAACGACATGTATGATCAGCTCGCTGGATCCTCGGTCTTTTCAAAGATGGATTTGAGGTTAGGCTACCACCAAATCAAGATCAGAAATGGGGACATTCCTAAGATGGCTTTTGTCACTCGTTATGGTCAGTACGAGTACACCGTCATGTCCTTTGGTCTAACCAATGCTCCAGCTACATTCTCTCGCTTGATGAACTCGATTTTCATGGAGTACTTAGATAAGTTCGTCGTGGTTTACCTCGATGATATTCTTATTTACTCGAAGAACGAGGAAGAGCATGCCAAACATCTTAGACTTGTGTTAGAAAAACTCAGAGAGCACCGTCTTTATGCCAAGTTCTCCAAGTGCGAATTTTGGTTGCCAGAAGTGACCTACCTAGGCCACGTGATATCTGGTAAGGGCATTGCCGTCAATCATGAGAGAGTTCAGGCCGTTCTTGATTGGACTCTGCCTGAAACAGTTAAGCAAGTTAGGAGTTTCCTTGGTCTAGCCAGTTATTGTCGCCGCTTCGTTGAGAACTTCTCCAAAGTTGCCAAACCTCTCACGGAACTTCTCAAGAAAGATAAAAAGTTTGAGTGGTCCCCACAGTGTGAGCATAGTTTTCAGGAACCGAAAAGATGCTTGACTTCTGCTCCCATACTTGTGCCACCGGATTTCACTAAAGACTTTGTTATCTACTGCGACGCCTCACGACAGGGACTAGGTTGCATTCTTATGCAGGATCGTCATGTGATTGCCTATGCATCTCAACAGTTGCATCCACATGAGGATAAATATCCTACACATGATCTAGAGCTTGCAGCCGTAGTCTACGCACTTAACACATGACGACATTACCTTCTTGGTAAACGTTGCGAGATTTACACCGATCATCAGAGTCTCAAGTATATCTTCACCCAACCTGATTTAAACCTTAGGCAAAGACAGTGGTTGGAGTTGATCTCAGATTACGAATTAGGGATTACCTACACCCCAGGCAAGGGCAATGTCATGGCTGATGCACTAAGTCGTAAGTCCTATTGCAACAATCTTATGTTGCAGCAGGGCCAACCACTTCTCCATGAGTAATTCTGTAAGCTTAACCTTCACATTGCTCCTCATGGATTCCTTTCTACCTTGCTGGCGAAACCTACTCTTGTGGATCAGATCATCTCTGCTCAGAAGCAGGATACGGGAATTTCCCGGATCAAGAGAAACATTAACAAGGGAGTTGGTGGTAGTTTCTCTATAGATGATCGTGGTGTTGTTTTCTTTGAGAGTCGCTTGGTGGTTCCCAAGAATCAACATCTTCGACAATTAGTCCTTAAGGAGGCGCATGAATCTCCTCTCATGATTCATCTCGGTAGTACTAAGATGTATCAGGACCTACGCCAGAGGTTCTGGTGGACTAGGATGAAGAGAGAAATTGCTCAGTTTATTGCTAACCGCGATGTTTGTCATCGCGTTAAGGCAGAACATCAAAGGCCTACTGGCACCCTTCAACCATTAGCTATTCCTGAGTGGAAATGGGATAAAGCTGGTATGGACTTCATCACCGGCTTTCCCAGGACCAAGAGAGGGAATAATGCTATCTTCATAGTCATTGATCGTCTTTCCAAAGTGGCTCACTTCCTACCTGTTCGAGAGAGTATCACTGCTAGTCAGCTCGCTGACTTATATATTTCTCGAATAGTGTCACTTCATGGTGTTCCACTAGAGATCAATTCAGATCGTGGTAGTATTTTCACTTCTCATTTGTGGGAGAGTTTCCAAACTGCCACGGGCACCCATCTTTCCTTCAGTACCGCTTTCCACCCTCAATCAAGTGGTTAGGTGGAAAGGGTCAACCAAATTCTTGAAGACATGCTTAGAGCTCGTGTTATCTCATTCGGTATGGATTGGGAGAAGTGTCTTCCCTTTGCCGAGTTTGCTTATAACAATAGCTACCAATCCAGCCTCAAGAAAGCTCCTTTTGAGGTTCTGTATGGACGAAGATGTCGAACACCTCTGAACTGGTCACAAACCGGTGAAAGAGAATTCTTTGGACCAGACATGATTAAGGAGGCAGAAGAGCAAGTTCGCATCATTCATGAGAATTTGACAACAGCCCAATCTCATCAAAAGAGCCAGTATGACCATAGTCATAAGGAAGTGGCTTATGAAGTTGTCGACAAAGCTTACCTTCGGGTTACCCCTTTGAAGGGTACCCATTGTTTCGGTATCAAGGGAAAGTTGGCTCCTCGTTAGATTGGTCCTTTTCGCATTCTCGCTAAACAAGGAGAGGTTTCCTACCAGTTGGTACTACCCCCACCTCTTTCTCGAGTTCATGATGTCTTCCACGTCTCCCAACTCAGGCGTTGCTTCTCGGATCCCATCCACGGAGTGGACCACAAAACGCTTGATCTCCAAGATAACCTCACTTATCGAGAGTACCCCGTCCGCATTCTGGATCAAGCAGAGCGTGTCACTCGACGTCATAACATCAAGTTTCTCAAGGTTCAGTGGTCTCCTCATTCCAAGAGAGAAGCTACCTGGGAGCGTGAAGATCGTCTTCGACTTGAGTACCCCGCTTTCTTTCCGCCAACCCCTGAATCTCGGGACGAGATTCTTTCGAGTGGGGGCGAGTTGTCACATCCCTAGTTCTTGTATGACCTAGACTAGCTAGTCATGTTTGCATCATGTTTAAATTCCATTTAAATTTGAATTGGGGATTTGTGAAACCCTCAGAAATCATTTTTGAAAATGACCCAAGTAAAAATTGCTCCAAAAGGGTCCAAGAAAATGCTCATGTTGCTCTCTGAAAATATTGGACAGAGATAAAAATCAAATCAATATTTTTAAGAGCTCATAAGTATTTATTTTGGGCATTTGGAATTAATCCAGTAATTATTTGCTTTGGATATATATTTGCTATATATATATATATAATATGTCCAAAATATCTGAATTTTGGTGAGGGGCTTTGGATTAATCCGTTAGGTCCCTGCAAAATTTGACAGAATTATATAAAATGGTTTAGTATTATTACTAAGTCAAAACAAAACACAGAAAATAGAAAACAGAAACAAAATAGAAAAAGGGAGAACTTACCTGTGCACCTCACCTGGGCCTTACCTGGCAGAAGTGGCCCGGCCCACCAGGGGCTCCCCGGTCTTCTTCCTCCTTTGACAGAAGGATAGCGCGCGCGTGGCCGCCGCGCGCGAGCACACGCCGACCACCTCCTGCTTCCCTGCTCGCCGCTGGAGGTACCCGAGGGCGACACGCACTCCCCTCGACCCTCTCCCACTCTCCCCCATGCTCATCCCCTCCCCTGGACCTCTCTCTCTCACCCACCGAACGGCTCCGTCGCCACCGCTCGCCGTTGCCTCGCCCACCGTCACGGCCTCGCCCTCGTTTCGTGCCCAGACGCTCCGCGCCGTCATCTTCATAACCGGCCATCGGAGATCGCCGTCGCCGTTCCGCTCGCGTTCGACCCTCCCCAAGCTCGCTGACAACGTCTACGGTCTCCCCGTGAGCTCTTCTCCGTTTCCCCTCTATCCCCGCGCTCGATTGCGTGTCGTAGCCTTGCTACCGTCGCAACCACGAGCGCCTCGCCACCGGCCATGTCGCCGCCGTGGCCAGGGCCATCGTAGCTAGCGCCCGAGCACACCACCATGCTTAGTGCAATGCCAGGAGGCCGTAGAGGCCCTCCGCAGCCCCTGCCGTGCCCTGCAGCCACATCCCACACGGACCCGTGCTCCGGCCGTCGCCTCGAGCCCCGCTCCGGCGAGCTCCGGCGCCCCCGCAGCCTCCCACTTGTTCCCCTGGATGCGGACGACGACGGGCTACACCCCGGTGGTCTTCGCGCGTCCAGACGCCGCTTGTAGCACAAGTCTGGCGAGTCATCGCCGCGTTATTGGTCGCCGCCGGCCAGAACTCCGGCGGGCTGACGTGGCATCTTAGTTAGGCACTAACTACCCCCCTAGAGACACTGACACTGGGCCCCAGCACCACTAATTTTAATTAGATTAGTAAACCCCCCCCCTCCGTTTAACACTGTGACACTAACGTGTGGACCCCACATGTCAGGTTTGACCTGGTCAGCCGCCTTTGACCTGCTGACGCAATGCTGCTATCATGCTGATGCAATATATCATTTTTCTGGTTTTAACATAAATCAGGAAATTCCAGAAATTGTTATAAACTTCAAAAATTCATAGAAATTCAACCGTAGCTCAGATTGAAATAATTTATATATGAAAAATGATCAGAAAAATTCAATCTATCTATCTGTACCATTTTCATGCATGACAAACCAACCTATACATGCTGTATATATGAAAACATATAAATGGCATATTTAAGAGCTTAATTTGGAGTTGCAATAGAACCCTTGGTTCAAATGGACCTCAACCAAATGAATGCTAGTTGCATTAGCTCAAACAACATCACGTCTTCATGCCATGTTCATGCATCATATTGTTGCATATGATTGTGTATTGATTTCCGACACCGTTCCTTCTCGATAGGTCCTGCTCCAGAGACCGATCCAGAGTACCTGTCAGTGGAGCAGTGCCCCCCTGTGGATCTACTAGGAAAGCAACCCCCCTTGTTCATTCTGATACAATCCTACTCTCTCGCTCCTGCTCTCATTTATTGCATTAGGACAACAACGATTCAACTACTACTTTATGCTGCGGTAGTTGAACCCATTCCTCTGCATGACCTGTCATTGCCACAGTAAATAGTTAAAACCCACTAGCATGTGTAGGAGTTGATTGAGCCATGTTGTGTTCCTACCATGCTTTGCATGCTATTGCTTAGAGTATGTCAGGTCTGATTCATTGAGAATGGATTGGAGTGTTACGATATGTTCCGGTGCTGAGAGTTAAGCGTGTGAACACGATTTGGTAAAGGTAGCAGTGAGAGGCCATGTAGGAGTACATGGTGGGTTGTCTCATTGGGACCATCCTTAAGAACTAAGTTCTGTGTAAGTTGTCCAATGACTAGCTACTACCACACATTGGGCTCCGGGCGCTCCATGCTCTCTCGACTTATTAACCGCCTTGATCTCTGTCCAGGAGTTGCAAATAGTTTCTGGTGTTTGTAGGTAGTGCTATTTTCTACCGAGAGGTACCCGGTAGGGTGGACTTGGGACAGACTAGGCACACGTGGCCCGGTGTACTGAGTGGCACCCGGATGGTGGTCTCGGGAACCCTGTACACATTGATTGGGGCCATGAGTGAAACCCCGGGCGGATCTCCTTGCGGATGGAACCTTAATAGGCGATAAACCTGGACTAGAGTCTTGTGTGGTTAGCCAGGTCGTGGCCGACACCCTCGCCAGGCTTCTGCTTGAAGGTTGCCGAGATACATTATGTTTATATGGTGATAAGTGGTGAGAGCGTGTGTGAAGAAGTACACCCCTGCTGGGTTATCATGATCTATTCGAATAGCCATGTCCTCGGTTATGGACTTCTTGGATGCTTATGTGGTACATAGACAACTTAAAGTGGATACTCTAAAATGCTCAAGACAAGTGTGAGTGCTATGGATGGCCTTCTCGTAGAGAGACGGGGATGAATCCATATTAGTGTATTGATGTGGTGATTAGTGGACTCGTGTGCGCTGCCTCATCTCAAAGAAGTTTCTCGTTGTCGTAGAACAGGATAGCCACTGAGTCAAAGCTGGCTTGCTGCAACTAAACCCCACATTACCTTCTTGATACAAATGCATGTATGATAGGATCTGCTATAAGTCTTGCTGAGTACCTTTGTACTCACGTTTGCTTTATTTATGTTTTGCAGGTGAGATATCTGTCTCACTAGTAGTACCGCTTGGACTTCGATGAGTAGCTTGTTACCTCAGCTACGATCTTGTACCCTTGGGAGGGACTTGTAGATAGTCAGGCTTTTGAGCCTTTTCCTTTTGTAGTTGTCTGTACTCAGACATGTAATGCCTCTGTTGCTTGTATGCTCTGAATGATGGGTCATGTGACCCCTGTTTGCATTTAATGCTATGTGGCTCTTCTGGGCCTTTATCTATATGAGTTTGCGTTATGTTGTGATGCCATGTTGTATAGAACATACTTGCATGTTATGCGTACGTGTGACATGTATTGCTATGTGTGGGGTCCGACAATCTAGCTATTTATCCTTGGCAGCCTCTCTTATGGGGAAATGTAGTCTACTGCTTCCTTGAGCCATAGTAGTCCGCTACAGCCCGGTTCACCGGAGTCCTGATAGCCCAGCACTACTTCTCAGGGCACTTGACTGGCCGGCATGTGTTTTGCTTCGTTCCTGTGTCTGTCCCCTCGGGGAAATGTCACGCGGTGACATCCGGAGTCCTGCCTAGCCTGCTACAGCCCGGGTACCCCGGAGTCCTGTTAGCCCAGTGCTACAGCCCGGATTCACACGCTGCTGACCGACATGCTCAATGTGAATCATGTATGCCTGTCCCCATAGGTTAGTCCCGCTTTGGGTTCACGACTAGCCATGTCGGCCCGAGTTCTTTGTCATATGGATGCTAGCGATGCTATCATATACGTGAGCCAAAAGGCGCAAACGGTCCCGGGCCATGGTAAGGCGACACCCGTGGGAATTCCATGTGTGACGCTGCAAAGTGATATGAGGTGTTACATGCTAGATCGGTGTGACTTAGAATCAGGGTCCTGACAGCTTTGGTATCAGAGCCTGACTGCCTGTAGGATTACCAAGCCAACCTGGTCGAAGTTGAGTCTAGAAATTCTTTAGCTATATAGGGGAATTGATTGTGGAAGGGAACGTAAGGCTCTTTTTACTCCTTATGCCTCATGCCTTCTGATCTGAGTCATCCTATCTTTCCTACGGGGTTAAGGAACTAGGCTTTCTCTTCCGTCTATCAGGATCATGTGTTACTACTCCGTAGTCTCTAAGGTTTGGTTGATCTGAGTCTTATCCCAGTTTGAGTACCTCCAGTGTAGCCTGTTTAGTAATATCTCAGAACCTTGAGTGATGATGTTGAGTATGGTGCTACCCCGTTTTTTTGCAGAATGTCTCATTTCGAGCATTTTACTGCCGTTATGCATGTCCCCATAGGTTAGTGCTGAAGGAAATATGCCCTAGAGGCAATAATAAAGTTATTATTTATTTCCTTATATCATGATAAATGTTTATTATTCATGCTAGAATTGTATTAACCGGAAACATAATACATGTGTGAATACATAGACAAACAAAGTGTCACTAGTATGCCTCTACTTGACTAGCTCGTTAATCAAAGATGGTTATGTTTCCTAACCATGAACAAAGAGTTGTTATTTGATTAACAAGATCACAACATTAGGTGAATGATCCAATTGACATAACCCATTCCATTAGCTTAGCACCCGATCGTTTAGTATGTTGCTATTGCTTTCTTCATGACTTGTACATGTTCCTATGACTATGAGATTATGCAACTCCCGTTTACCGGAGGAACACTTTGTGTGCTACCGAATGTCACAACGTAAATAGGTGATTATAAAGGTGCTCTACAGGTGTCTCCAAAGGTAGATGTTGCGTTGGCGTATTTCGAGATTAGGATTTGTCACTCCGATTGTCGGAGAGGTATCTATGGGCCCTCTCGGTAATGCACATCACATAAGCCTTCCAAGCATTACAACTAATGAGTTTGTTGCGAGATGATGTATTACAGAATGAGTAAAGAGACTTGCCAGTAACGAGATTGAACTAGGTATTGGATACCGACGATCGAATCTCGGGCAAGTAACATACCGATGACAAAGGGAACAACGTATGTTGTTATGCGGTCTGACCGATAAAGATCTTTGTAGAATATGTAGGAGCCAATATGGGCATCCAGGTCCCGCTATTGGTTATTGACCGGAGACGTGTCTCGGTCATGTCTACATTGTTCTCGAACCGTAGGGTCCGCACGCTTAACGTTACGATAACAGTTATTATGAGTTTATGCATTTTGATGTACCAAAGTTAGTTCGGAGTCCCGGATGTGATCACGGACATGACGAGGAGTCTCGAAATGGTCGAGACATAAATATTGATATATTGGATGACTATATTCGGACACCGGAAGCGTTCAGGGGAAGTTTCGGATAAAACCGGAGCACCGGGGGGTTACCGGAACCCCCCGGGGGGTTAATGAGCCTCATGGGCCTAAAGTGGAGAAGAGAAAAGGGCTGCCAGGGTAGGCCGCGCGCCCCCTCTCCCCCTAGTCCGAATTGGACAAGGAGGGAGGGGCGGCGCCCCCCTCTTTCCTTCTCTTCTTCCACCTCTCCTAGTTTGACAAGGAATAGGGAGGGGAGTCCTACTCCCGGTAGGAGTAGGACTCCTCCTGCGCGCCTCTATAGGGCCGGCCGCACCCCCCCTTGGATCCTTTATATACGGAGGCAAGGGGGCACCCTAGGACACAAAATTGATCAACATGATCGTTCCTTAGCCGTGTGCGGTGCCCCCTTCCACCATATTCCACCTCGGTCATATCGTTGTAGTGCTTAGGCGAAGCCCTGCGTCGGTAGAACATCATCATCATCACCACGCCGTTGTGCTGACGGAACTCATCCCCGAAGCTTTGCTGGATCGGAGCCCGGGGAGCGTCATCGAGCTGTACGTGTGCTAAGAACTCGGAGGTGCCAGAGTAAGGGTGCTTGGATCGGTCGGATCAGAAAGACGTACGACTACTTCCTCCACGTTGCGTCAACGCTTCTGCTTCGGTCTACGAGGGTACGTAGACAACACTCTCCCCTCTCGTTGCTATGCATCACCATGATCTTGCGTGTGTGTAGGAAATTTTTTGAAATTACTACGTTCCCCAACAGTGGAATCAGAGCCTAGGTTTTATGGTTTTGATGTTATATGCACGAGTAGAACACAAGTGAGTTGTGGGCGATATAAGTCATACTGCCTACCAGCATGTCATACTTTGGTTCGGCGGTATTGTTGGATGAAGCGGCCCGGACCGACATTACGCGTACGCTTACGCGAGACCGGTTCTCCCAACGTGCTTTGCACAAAGGTGGCTTGCGGGTGACTGTTTCTCCAACTTTAGGTGAACTGAGTGTGGCTACGCCCGGTCCTTGCGAAGGTTAAAACGGCATCAACTTGACAAACTATCGTTGTGGTTTTGATGCGTAGGTAAGATTGGTTCTTGCTTAAGCCCGTAGCAGCCACGTAAAACATGCAACAACAAAGTAGAGGATGTCTAACTTGTTTTTGCAGGGCATGTTGTGATGTGATATGGTCAAGACATGATGCTAAATTTTATTGTATGAGATGATCATGTTTTGTAACCAAGTTATCGGCAACTGGCAGGAGCCATATGGTTGTCACGTTATTGTATGCAATGCAATCGCGCTGTAATGCTTTACTTTATCACTAAGCGGTAGCGATAGTCGTGGAAGCATAAGATTGGCGAGATGACAACGATGCTACGATGGAGATCAAGGTGTCGCGCCGGTGACGATGGTGATCATGACGGTGCTTCGGAGATGGAGATGACAAGCACAAGATGATGATGGCCATATCATATCACTTATATTGATTGCATGTGATGTTTATCTTTTATGCATCTTATCTTGCTTTGATTGACGGTAGCATTATAAGATGATCTCTCACTAAATTATCAAGAAGTGTTCTCCCTGGGTATGCACCGTTGCCAAAGTTCGTCGTGCCCAGACACCACGTGATGATCGGGTGTGATAAGCTCTACGTCCATCTACAACGGGTGCAAGCCAGTTTTGCACACGCAGAATACTCAGGTTAAACTTGACGAGCCTAGCATATGCAGATATGGCCTCGGAACACGGAGACCGAAAGGTCGAGCGTGAATCATATAGTAGATATGATCAACATAATGATGTTCACCATTGAAAACTAATCCATTTCACGTGATGATCGGTTATGGTTTAGTTGATTTGGATCACGTGATCACTTAGAAGATTAGAGGGATGTCTATCTAAGTGGGAGTTCTTTAAGTAATTTGATTAATTGAACTTAAATTTATCATGAACTTAGTACCTGATAGTATTTTGCTTATGTATGTTTGATTGTAGATAGATGGCCCGTGCTGTTGTTCCATTGAATTTTAATGCGTTCCTTGAGAAAGCAAAGTTGAAAGATGATGGTAGCAATTACACGGACTGGGTTCGTAACTTGAGGATTATCCTCATTGCTGCACAGAAGAATTACGTCCTGGAAGCACCGCTGGGTGCCAGGCCTGCTGCTGGAGCAACACCAGATGTTATGAACGTCTGGCAAAGCAAAGCTGATGACTACTCGATAGTTCAGTGTGCCATGCTTTATGGCTTAGAATCGGGACTTCAACGACATTTTGAACATCATGGAGCATATGAGATGTTCCAGGAGTTGAAGTTAATATTTCAAGCAAATGCCCGGATTGAGAGATATGAAGTCTCCAATAAGTTCTATAGCTGCAAGATGGAGGAGAACAGTTCTGTCAGTGAGCATATACTCAAAATGTCTGGGTATAATAATCACTTGATTCAGATGGGAGTTAATCTTCCAGATGATTGCGTCATTGACAAAATTCTCCAATCACTGCCACCAAGCTACAAAAGCTTCGTGATGAACTATAATATGCAAGGGATGAATAAGACTATTCCCGAGCTCTTCGCAATGCTGAAAGCTGCGGAGGTAGAAATCAAGGAGCATCAAGTGTTGATGTTCAACAAAACCACTAGTTTCAAGAAAAAGGGAAAAGGGAAGAAGAAGGGGAACTTCAAGAAGAACGGCAAGCAAGTTGCTGCTCAGGAGATGAAACCCAAGTCTGGACCTAAGCCTGAAACTGAGTGCTTCTACTGCAAGCAGACTGGTCACTGGAAGCGGAACTGCCCCAAGTATTTGGCGGATAAGAAGGATGGCAAGGTGAACAAAGGTATATATGATATACATGTTATTGATGTGTACCTTACTAGAGCTCGCAGTAGCACCTGGGTATTTGATACTGGTTCTGTTGCTAATATTTGCAACTCAAAACAGGGACTACGGATTAAGCGAACACTGGCGAAGGACGAGGTGACGATGCGCGTGGGAAATGGTTCCAAAGTCGATGTGATCGCGGTCGGCATGCTACCTCTACATCTACCTTCGGGATTAGTATTAGACCTAAATAATTTTTATTTGGTGCCAGCGTTAAGCATGAACATTATATCTGGATCTTGTTTGATGCGAGACAGTTATTCATTTAAATCAGAGAATAATGGTTGTTCTATTTATATGAGTAATATCTTTTATGGTCATGCACCCTTGAAGAGTGGTCTATTTCTGATGAATCTCGATAGTAGTGATACACATATTCATAATGTTGAAACCAAAAGATGCAGAGTTGATAATGACAGTGCAACTTATTTGTGGCACTGCCGTTTAGGTCATATCGGTGTAAAGCGCATGAAGAAACTCCATACTGATGGACTTTTGGAACCACTTGATTATGAATCACTTGGTACTTGCGAACCGTGCCTCATGGGCAAGATGACTAAAACACCGTTCTCCGGTACTATGGAGAGAGCAACAGATTTGTTGGAAATCATACATACCGATGTATGTGGTCCGATGAATATTGAGGCTCGTGGCGGATATCGTTATTTTCTCACCTTCACAGATGACTTAAGCAGATATGGGTATATCTACTTAATGAAACACAAGTCTGAAACATTTGAAAAGTTCAAAGAATTTCAGAGTGAAGCTGAAAATCATCGTAACAAGAAAATAAAGTTTCTACGATCTGATCGTGGAGGAGAATATTTGAGTTACGAGTTTGGTGTACATTTGAAATAATGCGGAATAGTTTCACAACTCACGCCACCCGGAACACCACAGCGTAATGGTGTGTCCGAACGTCGTAATCGTACTTTACTAGATATGGTGCGATCTATGATGTCTCTTACTGATTTACCGCTATCATTTTGGGGTTATGCTTTAGAGACGGCCGCATTCACGTTAAATAGGGCACCATCAAAATCCGTTGAGACGACGCCTTATGAACTATGGTTTGGCAAGAAACCAAAGTTGTCGTTTCTTAAAGTTTGGGGCTGTGATGCATATGTGAAAAAGCTTCAACCTGATAAGCTCGAACCCAAATCGGAGAAATGTGTCTTCATAGGTTACCCAAAGGAGACTGTTGGGTACACCTTCTATCACAGATCCGAAGGCAAGACATTTGTTGCTAAGAATGGATCCTTTCTAGAGAAGGAGTTTCTCTCGAAAGAAGTGAGTGGGAGGGAAGTAGAACTTGACGAGGTAACTGTACCTGCTCCCTTATTGGAAAGTAGTACATCACAGAATACTGTTTCTGCGACACCTACACCAATTAGTGAGGAAGCTAGTGATAATGATCATGAAACTTCAGGACAAGATACTACTGAACCTCGTAGATCAACCAGAGTGAGAACCGGGCCAGAGTGGTACAGTAATCCTGTTCTGGAAATCATGCTGCTAGATCATGATGAACCTACGAACTATGAAGAAGCGATGGTGAGCCCAGATACCGCAAAATGGCTTGAAGCCATGAAATCTGAGATGGGATCCATGTATGAGAACAAAGTATGGACTTTGGTTGACTTGCCCGATGATCGGCAAGCAATTGAGAATAAATGGATCTTCAAGAAGAAGACTGATGCTGACGGTAATGTTACTGTCTACAAAGCTCGACTTGTCGCAAAAGGTTTTCGACAATTTCAAGGGGTTGACTACGATGAGACCTTCTCACCCGTAGCGATGCTTAAGTCTGTCCGAATCATGTTAGCAATTGCCGCATTTTATGATTATGAAATTTGGCAGATGGATGTCAAAACTGCATTTCTGAATGGATTTCTGGAAGAACAGTTGTATATGATGCAACCAGAAGGTTTTGTCGATCCAAAGGGAGCTAACAAAGTGTGCAAGCTCCAGCGATCCATTTATGGACTGGTGCAAGCCTCTCAGAGTTGGAATAAACGCTTTGATAGTGTGATCAAAGCATTTGGTTTTATACAGACTTTCGGAGAAGTCTGTATTTACAAGAAAGTGAGTGGGAGCTCTGTAGCATTTCTGATATTATATGTGGATGACATATTACTGATTGGAAAAGATATAGAATTTCTGGATAGCATAAAGGGATACTTGAATAAGAGTTTTTCAATGAAAGACCTCGGTCAAGCTGCTTACATATTAGGCATAAAGATCTATAGAGATAGATCAAGACGCTTAATTGTACTTTCACAAAGCACATACCTTGACAAGATTTTGAAGAAGTTCAAAATGGATCAAGCAAAGAAAGGGTTCTTGCCTGTGTTACAAGGTGTGAAGTTGAGTCAGACTCAATGCCCGACCACTGCAGAAGATAGAGAGAAAATGAAAGATGTTCCCTATGCTTCAACCATAGGCTCTATCATGTATGCAATGCTGTGTACCAGACCTGATGTGTGCCTTGCTATAAGTCTAGCAGGGAGGTACCAAAGTAATCCAGGAGTGGATCACTGGACAGCTGTCAAGAACATCCTGAAGTACCTGAAAAGGACTAAGGATATGTTTCTCGTATATGGAGGTGACAAAGAGCTCATCGTAAACGGTTACGTTGATGCAAGCTTTGACACTGATCCGGACGATTCTAAATCGCAAACCGGATACCTGTTTACATTAAACGGTGGAGCTGTCAGTTGGTGCAGTTCTAAACAAAGCGTTGTGGCGGGATCTACATGTGAAGCGGAGTACATAGCTGCTTCGGAAGCAGCAAACGAAGGAGTCTCGATGAAGGAGTTCATATCCGATCTAGGTGTCATACCTAGTGCATCGGGTCCAATGAAAATCTTTTGTGACAATACTGGTGCAATTGCCTTGGCAAAGGAATCCAAATTTCACAAGAGAACCAAGCACATCAAGAGACGCTTCAATTCCATCCGGGATCTAGTCCAGGTGGGAGACATAGAGATTTGCAAAGATACATACGGATCTGAATGTTGCAGACCCGTTGACTAAGCCTCTTCCACGAGCAAAACATGATCAGCACCAAGGCTCCATGGGTGTTAGAATCATAACTGTGTAATCTAGATTATTGACTCTAGTGCAAGTGGGAGACTGAAGGAAATATGCCCTAGAGGCAATAATAAAGTTATTATTTATTTCCTTATATCATGATAAATGTTTATTATTCATGCTAGAATTGTATTAACCGGAAACATAATACATGTGTGAATACATAGACAAATAGAGTGTCACTAGTATGCCTCTACTTGACTAGCTCGTTAATCAAAGATGGTTATGTTTCCTAACCATGAACAAAGAGTTGTTATTTGATTAACGAGATCACATCATTAGGTGAATGATCTGATTGACATGACCCATTCCATTAGCTTAGCACCCGATCGTTTAGTATGTTGCTATTGCTTTCTTCATGACTTATACATGTTCCTATGACTATGAGATTATGCAACTCCCGTTTACCGGAGGAACACTTTGTGTGCTACCAAACGTCACAACGTAAATGGGTGATTATAAAGGTGCTCTACAGGTGTCTCCAAAGGTAGATGTTGGGTTGGCGTATTTCGAGATTAGGATTTGTCACTCCGATTGTTGGAGAGGTATCTCTGGGCCCTCTCGGTAATGCACATCACATAAGCCTTGCAAGCATTACAACTAATGAGTTAGTTGCGAGATGATGTATTACGGAATGAGTAAAGAGACTTGCCGGTAACGAGATTGAACTAGGTATTGGGATACCGACGATCGAATCTCGGGCAAGTAACATACCGATGACAAAGGGAACAACGTATGTTGTTATTTGGTCTGACCGATAAAGATCTTCGTAGAATATGTAGGAGCCAATATGGGCATCCATGTCCCGCTATTGGTTATTGACCGGAGACGTGTCTCGGTCATGTCTACATTGTTCTCGAACCGTAGGGTCCGCACGCTTAACGTTACGATGACAGTTATTATGAGTTTATGCATTTTGATGTACCAAAGTTAGTTCGGAGTCCCGGATGTGATCACGGACATGACGAGGAGTCTCGACATGATCTTCGTAGAAGCGTTCCGGGGAAGTTTCGGATAAAACCGAAGCACCGGGGGGTTACCGGAACCCCCCGGGGGGTTAATGGGCCTCATGGGCCTAAAGTGGAGAAGAGAAAAGGGCTGCCAGGGCAGGCCGCGCGCCCCCTCGCCCCCTAGTCTGAATTGGACAAGGAGGGAGGGGCGGCGCCCCCCTCTTTCCTTCTCTTCTTCCACCTCTCCTAGTTGGACAAGGAATAGGGAGGGGAGTCCTACTCGCAGTAGGAGTAGGACTCCTCCTGCGCGCCTCCATAGGGCCGGCCGCACCCCCCCCCCCTTGGATCGTTTATATACGGAGGCAAGGGGGCACCCTAGGACACACAATTGATCAACGTGATCATTCCTTAGCCGTGTGCGGTGCCCCCTTCCACCATATTCCACCTCGGTCATATCGTTGTAGTGCTTAGGCGAAGCCCTGCGTCGGTAGACCATCATCATCGTCACCACGCCATTGTCCTGACGGAACTCATCCCCGAAGCTTTGCTGGATCGGAGCCCGGGGAGCGTCATCGAGCTGTACGTTTGCTAAGAACTCGGAGGTGCCGGAGTAACGGTGCTTGGATCGGTCGGATCGGGAAGACGTACGACTACTTCCTCTATGTTGCGTCAACGCTTCCGCTTCGGTCTATGAGGGTACGTAGACAACACTCTCCCCACTCGTTGCTATACATCACCATGATCTTGCGTTTGCGTAGGAAATTTTTTGAAATTACTACGTTCCCCAACAAGTGCGTCTTTGGGTTCACGACTAGCCATGTCAGCCCGGGTTCTCTATCATATGGATGCTAGCGATGCTATCATATATGTCACCCAAAAGGTGCAAACGGTCCCGGGCCATGGTAAGGCGACACCCGTGGGAATACCGTGCGTGAGGCCGCAAAGTGATATGAGGTGTTACATGCTAGATCGGTGTGACTTAGAATTGGGGTCTTGACAACCCTCGTCTCTGTCACCGCCCCGGGCCCGTCCCCGTCGCGCCGTCCCCGCGTCGCCGCCCCCGTCACGCCCCGGCCTGTCGCCGTCGCCCCGCTGTGAGCTCTCCCCCTCTAACCCCTCTCCCTCGCCCCCGGCAGCCACCATGGGCGCCGCCCCTCCCCGAGCCCATATACACACACACAAGCATGATGAACAGACACACACACACACACACACATTTCCTTAAGTTAATTAGTATATATGTATTTTGTGTGTTTAATTAGTTTAGATTTTTAGATTATTATTTTTTCACTAGTATATATGTATGAATGCATGTTAGATGGATATAATTAGTGTTTAATTAGTATAGAATTTTTTTATATAATGTTGTTTTTCTGTTTTTTAATGGATGTATAGAAGTTGTTTTTTCTATTTTTAGTGTTAGATGCTTAATTAGTATGAAATAGCATATAGAATTTTGACATATGCAATGATAGCATAATTAGTGTTACATTTGCATATAGTATTTGTTGTCGACGATGCCCGGCCCGCATTCTCGCCGTCGACCCGTTCGCGATGACGTCCTGCTTCAGAGGACCCATGTCCAGGACTAGGCTCCGCCGGGCTGGCACTGGGAGGTGCTACCTTCAGGGGCGCGACGCTTGGTGAGGAACCCGGCCCCGGGTCCCATCGTCGACCCTCATCTCCTTTGGTGGCGTTCGCGTGGGCCACTTTCGGTGCGGAGGGAGCCGACCCCGCCGGAGGTGGTACGTCGCCATGTCAGGGAGGAGGACGAGCACGTCCGTCGCTGCATGGCTGCTATGGATGTCAGGTTCTCCAATACCTGGCATGTTCTTTGGGGATATCACCTGAGCTATGATCCAGTGATGGTTCCTTCACTTTGGTTGTCCACCGCCCGTGCCTCAGGAACCGCGAGTGGCCTAGATTACTCTTTAGTATTCGATCTTTATTAGCTGCTAGATAGCTAGCTAGCTAGTGATGTATTTGATATATAATATTCGAGATTATATATATTATTCGAGACGATGTATTCGAGATTATATCTATTATTCGGGACGATGTATTCAAGATTATATTCGATTATGCTTATTATGTACTATGATTGATTCGGTTTTTCCTTATTAATTGATTGCATCCATGCATTGTAATTTGAATACTAAATTGTTTTATATTTCTTTTGGATTAGTTAAAATAAAAGCTATGGCGGACAATACCGACAGAGAGGGAGAAGAGACCCTGTTCGATATCATACGCCATCCTCACGGGCCAGATGATGATTAGAATGAAGAAGATTATGACGGCTTCGAATTTCTAAACAACACCGGGGAGGGTGATATGATATTCGATCGCGGCGACCGAATTGATGAAGTCATGAACTATGATTATGATGTTGATGAAGAAAATGTTGATCTTGAAACAACAAAGACCGGCGAGGTATATATATTTATATAAGCAGGCATCTGGTGATCATCACATGTTTTAAATGACTTGAAGATATATTAACGAATCGATCTTTCTTCTTTCAGCCATCCGGATCGAGCAAATCTTCAGGCAACAGGAAACGAGGCCCGAACAAAAAGGTGAAGGAGGGTGTAAAGTACAATATCGAGGCCATCAAACCTAATGGCGAACCATTAGCGCCTAAGAAGATTGCGGACAAGTTCATTCGTCAGTGCGGAGTTCTTGTGAAGGACCAACTCCCGATCTCCCTTCAACCATGGAGAGAGCCAGCAAAGCCACGTCCAGATGTTACTTTTGTCGATGACAGACAAAAAGGTCTGCTTTGGGAAACTCTCATGGAACATTTCACCCTACCAGATCATTTCACATATGCAGATGTGGAGAAAGTCAAGGACGCAGCTCTTAGGAAGATGGCGGTTGCATTCAACAACCACAAGAATCGTGTATGGGACAAGTACGTCAAGGGAGGAAGGAAGACTCCAGTATTGAGGGAACACTAGAGAAGCAAAGTGCTCATTGGGACGATTTCGTGAAATTCAAGGATTTGGAATTAGCTAAGGAACGGTCGAGAATAAACAAGAAAAATGCTGAAAAAAGGATAAGTTCCATAAGCTGGGTCCAGGTGGCTACACGGTGGCAATGCCTAAGTGGGATAAGTCTGAGAAAGAGATGGAGGATGCAGGTGTCACTCTGGTTACTAGGACCTGGCCCCCCAGGTGCAGGACTTTGTTCTATGCGCATCGGGGGGAGTTGGACCCGAAGACAGGCAAAGTTTTGAAGAAGGCATGTCTGAATGGAGTCGAAGATAAGCTACTTGTTGCAATAGAAGAGGCTCGATCGGGGGTGTTCCAACCCAACAGAGAGAACGACGAGCTTACGCATGCCCTAGGAAATCCTAAACACCCGGGAAGAACATGAGGCAAGGGCGCTATTCCGTGGTATGAGGGGTTTTCGGACTGGAACGCCGACTATAAAACCCGTGCGAGAAAGAAGATTGCGGAGGAGAAGAAGAGGAAGATGGAGGAGGAGCAGAGGAAGCTGGACTATGAACGCCTTCAAGGCCTAGAATTAGCGCACGCGGACTTGGCAGTCAAATTCCAGCGGCAGCAGGAGCACATCGACTCACTTAGCCAGCAAAGGGGGTCTCAGCAGCTGCAGCAGCTAGCGGATGATCCAGCATTGGATAGCACCGCCCCATCCATGCCGAGAAGCAGCGTGGGTTCCGCCCCGGGCGACGCAATGCTGGATAGATACCCATGGATGACATCATGGAGAACACTAACTACGAGCTACACTTCAAAATGAAGAACATATCCATGAAGGTGGCGGACGCCGTTGCTTTTACAAATCCCCCCGAGGCAACCTTCCATTGCAACTCGATTCTAGCGGCTATGCTCGTGTCTTGATTGATGAGGTGGTGGACCCATATTGGGGGCTACAGCTTGACATTCCTGGAGGTGATGACGAGCACACATTGGGAGAGGCCATACATCATATCATCCTATGGAGAAAGGATTGCATCGTCTTTCGAAGGCCACCGACACCATGTCACCCGACTCCTCGTCGAAGTCCGCCACTGAGTCAGCAGACTCCCACCCCTCCAAGTCCACCAACGCGTGAGGCCACTCCTCCTCCTCCAAGTCCGACAAAGTGTCAGGCCACTCCTCCTCCAAGTCCGACACAGCGTCAGACGTCCACTCCTCCTGCAAGTCCGGCACAACTTCAGGCCACTCCTCCTCCAAGTCCGGCACAGCTTCAGGCCACTCCTCCTCATCCAACTCAGCCACGTCAGCTGTATCCGCCGCCTTAGCAATCACGGAAGAGAGCCGCCGCAGCTATGGTGCGTAGCAGTACAAGTCAAGGTAGTACGGGAGGTACAGGCGGATGCAAGCGATTTCAATATGGTCCAAGCAGCCTCGCGCCTCTTCCGTAGAGGCCTTACGACAAGTTCGAGGAGGAAAACACAGCCATATCAAAGGCTGAGGTGGAAGCCCATTTTGCATCGAAACCGCCATCGCCGCCAAGGGAGAAAGTGCCTGAGGAAAAGATTGACCACTTCATTCGTATGGCTAGACCACTAGCTCCCAAGCCTGTTGACACAGACTGTGAGCGCCACCTCAGGAAGTTAAATTGAGCACGTCTACAGAAAAGAGGCGAGCTCGAGCTCGAGCAAATCAACTGGCAAAAAATGTGGTAAAACCGTTCCCCAGCTGGGAGAACAGGCGGCGCAATCAATCCTCCCACTTGTTGTTCCAACAACACATGATAGTACACGCGCCCAATATTATTGTGGGCAAACCGTTAACGTTCCCGGGCTGGGCGATGTGGTAATAACCGAGGAGCATATTGAGCAGGCTGAAAGGCTCATGATCACTATTGGACAACTCCTCGATATCGAGCCCATGTCTCTGCTTAGAGAGGAGGTCAAGAAGCTCCCAACAAGAATGTATGAATTGCATCAATGATACATGGACATTACCAAGATTTCCAGTCGAGAGTCCCTCATGGTGAATGTCAAGAAGGATCATTACTACCATGAGAAAGCTGTGTCCATTGAGTATTCAGAACTATTTCAGTTATACAATCAAGACGCACTCGACAAATCTATCGTCAGTTGCTATTGTCTGTAAGTGATTTCTTTCTGTAATTTAAGTCTCAAGCAAGCTATAGTGATCATTTTGATCAATCATTACCTGTAATTATCCTCACTATATTTTTTTCTGTGGTATTATGCAGGATGAAGATGTATGAAATGAAAAAGGTGGACGCTATGGCATTGGGTTCATTGACCCAAATACCGTTAATGAATACACATGGAAATTAGATGCATATTATGAAAAAAGTGTAGAGGAAAGCATGCTAGAGTTCTTGAAGCGCCTCAATACCAATGAAGATATACTACTTCCTTACAACTTTCAGTGAGTCACACTGTATTATACTACAAATTCTCTATTTTTGCCTACTAGCTAGCTACATGTTTTTGCTTACATATGCCCGCTTAATTAAGACATGCAAACATGTGTGCATGCAGATTTCACTGGATCTTGTTAATCATTAAATTTGATGAAGAAAGAGTTGAAGTACTAGACTCACTACTTATAAGAAAGCAAGTGACTACACCATCGTGAAGGGGATAGTCAACAGGTAATTTCAATCATTATTAACTATATCTCGGCCTACTTAATTAGTTCGTCATTTCCTGATAACAACTATTTAATAACCCATTTATTCATTTTCTTTGTCGGCGGGCAGGGCTTGGGCAATGTTCATCAGCGTCACTCCAGGCCAATGGAAACGAAATCTGAAATGGTATCGACCCAAGGTAAGTAATTAAGTAGTACTAGCTAGCTGCCATCTCTTTAATTATCATGCTTGATTAATTATTATCTGATCAAATTCCATTCTCGTAAAGGCCCTGAAGCAGGCGCCGGGGAATAATCTGTGTGCATACTACGTTTGAGAGAACATTCGCATGATGACGTCCGAAAGGAGCAGATCTCAAAGACAGGACTGGGTACTTTTGGCAGAATACTATTCACAATTTTTACACCATTATCGATATATCTAGTCACACAACTAATACACATGCATATTGATCTCCTTCTTAACAGTTTAGAGAGGCGTGGGAGCAGCTCCTACCAGAGAAGCGCATAGAAGCAATTCAAGAGGAAATAGCGGGATTTTTGCTCGACCAGGTCATAGATCCCAAAGGAGAATACTTTTACCCGCTACCGCCCCCATGAACCACTTCCAATTGTCATCATGCTCCGAAGGCACCAATTAGGCTAATGCCACTGGCTCCGAAGGCACCAATTAGGAGAAATTGTATATAGCTACCTGATTGTATACATATATACATGTGTGTATATATGTGTGAATTAATGGTGGTTGTGAGACATTTGATGATATATATATATATATATATGATCGGTTCTACTAGAAATTCTATTTATATATATGCATAACGTGTACAATATGTAGCATCATAAAATACCAGCAAACGAAAAAGAATTAAATGGAAAACACAAAATTAAATGAAAAAGAAATCATAAACCCAACCCCCCAACCTTTTAATACCGGTTGGTGTCACCAACCGATACTAAAGGGCTCCCTGCCCCCAGAGCTGGCTCGTGCCACGTGGTTGCCCTTTAGCACTGGTTTGTGCTGAACCGGTACTAAAGGGGGGGGACCTTTAGTGCCCACACTTTAGTGCCGGTTACCGAACCAGGACTAAAGGGCCTTACGAACCGGTGCTATTGCCCGGTTCTGCACTAGTGAAACAACGTACGGGTAAGATAATTATACGAGTAACTATATATCCAAATCACACAAACATCAATTTTTTATATAAAACATTCATGAACAAGAGGCTCACCACAAGGTGGTGCCGGCGACGGGACGTTGCGAGCGATCGACGGTGGTTACGACGGAGATTTAGCAGGCACTAAGTAAACCACACCTACATATGCAAACTAAGTGTTATTTTTGACCTCAAATTGCATATAAATCAAATACTAGCACACATATATAATTCCTCCCAAATTACTAAACTCACAAATCAATCACTATATAAAGCATTGCAAGAGCTAATCTAGCAATGAGAGATGAAAGGACAAAGTTGCAAACCTTTGTGATCATTTGAATGGATGGGCCCCTTCAAATCTTGACAAATTTTGGGCAAAATGTGTGATGAGCTTGAGAGAAAGAGGGGAAGAAATAAGAGGAGAGGGGAAAGGGGAAGAATAGAGCGAGCTGGTGGACAAAGGGTTTATGTAGGAGAACCTTTAACACCGGTTCATGCCACAAACCGGTACTAAAGGTGCTGGAGGGGCCCCAGACTGACAACATCCTGCCACCACTCACTTTAGTACCGGTTTGTGGCACGAACCGGTGCTAAAGGTTCGCCACGAACCAGTACTAATGTGAGCGGCCGGCTAGCCGTTGGAACCGGCACTAATGCACACATTAGTGCCGGCTCAAAATCAAACCGACACTAATGTGCTTCACATTTGACCCATTTTCTACTAGTGCCATAAGGATCCTGCCAGTTGCCGATAACTTCAACAAAACATGATCATCTCATACAACAATTTATATAATCATGTTTTGATCATATCACATCACAACAAGCCCTGCAAAAACAAGTTAGACATCCTCTACTTTGTTGTTGCAAGTTTTAAGTGGCTGCTATGGGCTAAGCAAGAACCGTTCTTACCTACGCATCAAAAACCACAACACGGTATAGTGATTGCTTTTTGATCTTCAGAAAGAACCATGTTCATTGTATCCGATTCAACTAAAGTTGGAGAAACTGACACTCACTAGCCACCTGTGTGCGAAGCACGTCGGTAGAACCAGTCTCACGTAAGCGTACGCGTAATGTCGGTCTGAGCCGCTTCATCCAACAATGCCGCTGAATCAAGAATTAACTAGTGATGGCAAGCAATATGTATATACATACGTCCACAACTCCTTTGTGGTCTACTTGTGCATATAACATCTACGCATAGACCTGGCTCGGATGCCACTGTTGGGGAATGTAGTAATTTCAAAAAAATTCCTACGCACACGCAAGATCTATCATGGTGATGCATAGCAACGAGAGGGGAAGAGTGTTGTCCACGTACCCTCGTAGACCGTAAGCGGAAGCATTATGACAACGCGGTGGATGTAGTCGTACGTCTTCACGATCCGACCGATCCTAGTACCAAAAGTACGGCACCTCCGCGATCTGCACATGTTCGGCTCGGTGACGTCCCACGAACTCTCAATCCAGCTGAGTGTCGAGGGAGAACTTCGTCAGCACGACGGCGTGATGATGGTGATGATGAAGCTACCGTCGCAGGGCTTCGCCTAAGCTCTACGATGATATGACCGAGGTGGATTATGGTGGAGGGGGCACCGCACAAGGCTAAGGGATCAATGATCAACTTGTGTGTTCTAGGGTGCCCCCTGCCCCCGTATATAAAGGAGCAAGGGGGGAGGCTGGCCGGCCCTTGGAGGTGCGCTAAGGAGGGGAGGAGTCTTATACGTCCATTTTGCATCATGCTTTTATATTGATATTTATTGCATTATGGGCTGTTATTACACATTATGTCACAATACTTATGCCTATTCTCTCTTATTTTATAAGGTTTACATGAAGAGGGAGAATGCCGGTAGCTGGGATTCTGGGCTGGAAAAGGAGCAAATATTAGAGACCTATAGCAAAAGAGCCCGTGCGTTGCAACGGGAGATAAAACATAACACACGCTTTTAACTCAGTAACCATCACTCAAGACCACAATAGGTCCATCTCCTTTATTTTTGCGAGGCATCATATTTGTGTTGCCGCTTATCCTCCTTCTCACTCTCGCCGGCGATGGCCTCGGTGTTCACACAAAACGACAAAAAATGTGTGTTGAATATGGTTAATCCTAAGGCGTCTCTCTCTCCCTATCTCCTCCCTCTCTCTCTCTCTCTCTCTCTCTCTCTCTCTCTGCTCGCTCGCTTTCTCTCACTCTCGCGATGAGAAATCTGTTGTTTTCCTCTTCGACATTTTTCAGAGGTATGCATGTGTAGTTATCGATGTTTTCTTTTTCGTATATGGTTATAGTGGTGTGTTTATTTGCAATTCGGATCGCCGCCGGTATGAAAAAACGAATCTTGCATTATAAATTATAAGTTTGCTTCCATAACAATATTTTAAAAATATTTAATAGGTAAAATTAACATCATATTTAGATTCCACACATTTTTCTAATAAAATTTCATATATGATATGTTAAAATCAAAGTTATGGTTTAAAAGATACAGATAATTTAGAAAATCATTTGGTTTGACTCAAATATATTCCAAAATAATATTTAAAAATACTTAACAGGTAAAAATAATCTCATATTCATATTCTACATATTTTTCTAATCAAATTTCGTATATAACATGTTCAAATCGGAGTTACGGTTTAAAAGATATGGATGATTTTAAAAAGCATTTGTTTGACTTAAATATGATCCGCGGATGAATTACCTAAAACATCAGGGTTTTTTCGAAAAATGTAAAATAACGGTTCGGGTGTGACTTAAATCCGGACGGCGGGTTGATTTCAAGAAAAGACAGGGACTTTTGTGTAAAATACGAAAATAACGATTCGTTTTAACTTAAAATAGAACTGCGGGTTGAATTCTCTAAAATAGAGGGACTTTTCTAAAAAATACCATGATGGTCGAAAGGAACCCAATTTGCTTTATTATTAGGTAAAGATTCTGCACATCTCCAAAAGTCCTGAAACTCCACGGGAGCACTTTTCAGAATATATAAAAAAATACTGAGCGCAAGAAATACCAGAGGGGGGCCACACCCTGGCCACGAGGGTGGGGGCGCGCCCTACCCCCCTGGGCGCGCCCCCTGCCTCGTGGGCCCCTTGGTGGCCCTCCGATGCCCATCTTCTGCTATATGGAGTCTTTTGTTGAGGAAAAAATCATAAGCAAGCTTTCGGGACGAGACTCCGCCGCCACGAGGCGGAACCAATCTAGGGCTCTGGCGGAGCTGTTCTGCTGGGGAAACATCCCTCCGGGATGGGGAAATCATCACCATCGTCATCACCAACGATCCTCTCATCGGGAGGGGGTCAATCTCCATCAACATCTTCACCAACACCATCTCATCTCAAACCCTAGTTCATCTCTTGTATCCAATCTTTGTATCCAAACCTCAGATTGGTACCTGTGGGTTGCTAGTAGTATTGATTACTCCTTGTAGTTGATGCTAGTTGGTTTACTTGGTGGAAGATCATATGTTCAGATCCATTATGCATATTAATACCCCTCTGATTATGAACATGAATATGCTTTGTGAGTAGTTACGTTTGTTCCTGAGGACATGGGAGAAGTCTTGCTATTAGTAGTCATGTGAATTTGGTATTCGTTCGATATTTTGATAAGATGTATGTTGTCATCCCTCTAGTGGTGTCATGTGAACGTCGACTACATGACACTTCACCATTGTTTGGGCCTAGAGGGAGGCATTGGGAAGTAATAAGTAGATGATGGGTTGCCAGAGTGACAGAAGCTTAAACCCTAGTTTATGTGTTGCTTCATAAGGGGCTGATTTGGGTCCATATGTTTCAAGCTATGGTTAGGTTTACCTTAATAGTTTTGTTGTAGTTTCGGATGCTTGCAATAGGAGTTAATCATTAGTGGGATGCTTGTCCAAGTAAGGACAGTACCCAAGCACCGGTCCACCCACATATCAAATTATCAAAGTACCGAAGGCGAATCAAATGATCGTGATGAAATATGCCCTAGAGGCAATAATAAATTAGTTAATATTATATCATATTTCATTGTTCATGATAATCGTTTATTATACATGCTAGAATTGTATTGATAGGAAACTCAGATACATGTGTGGATAAATAGACAACACCATGTCCCTAGTAAGCCTCTAGTTGACTAGCTCATTGATCAATAGATGGTTATGGTTTCCTAACCATGGACATTGGATGTCGTTGATAACGGGATCACATCATTAGGAGAATGATGTTATGGACAAGACCCAATCCTAAGCCTAGCACAAGATCATGTAGTTCGTTTGCTAAAGCTTTTCTAATGTCAAGTATCATTTCCTTCGACCATGAGATTGTGCAACTCCCGGATACCGTAGGAGTGCTTTGGGTGTGCCAAACGTCACAACGTAACTGGGTGGCTATAAAGGTACACTACAGGTATCTCCGAAAGTGTCTGATGGGTTGGCACGAATCGAGACTGGGATTTGTCACTCCGTGTAAACGGAGAGGTGTCTCTGGGCCCACTCGGTAGGACATCATCATAATGTGCACTATGTGACCAAGGAGTTGATCACGGGATGATGTGTTACGGAACGAGTAAAGAGACTTGCCGGTAACGAGATTGAACAAGGTATCGGGATACCGACGATCGAATCTTGGGCAAGTACAATACCGTTGGACAAAGGGAATTGAATACGGGATTGATTGAATCCTCGACATTGTGGAACATGTGGGAGCCAACATGGGTATCCAGATCCTGCTATTGGTTATTGGCCGGAGAGTTGTCTCGGTCATGTCTGCATGGTTCCCGAACTCGTAGGGTCTACACACTTAAGGTTCGATGACACTAGGGTTATTAGGAAGACTTGTATGTGATTACCGAATGTTTGGAGTCCCGTATGAGATCCCGGACATCACAAGGAGTTCCGAAATGGTCCGGAGGTAAAGATTTATATATGGAAAGTTGTTGTTCGGGTTCCAGGAAAAGTTCGATTTTTTCCGGTATTGTACCGGGAAGCTTCCGGAGGATTCCGGAGAGGTCCGGCGGTCCGGAAAATGTTCCACCACGTCCAATACAGCAGCATGGGCTGTAGGGGGGCACCCTAACCTTAATGGGCCAAGGGCACCAGCCCCCCAAGGCCCATGCGCATGGGAGAGGGGAAACCCTAAGGGGGAGGGCCTCCACTTGACTTGGGAGGCACTCCTCCCCCCCTTGGCCGCCGCCCCAACCCTAGATGGGATCTAAAGGGGGCCGGCCCCCTCTCTTCCCACCTATAAATAGTGGCGGGGTGGGAGCACTAGTAGAAAACCGGGCAATAGCACCGGTTCTTAAGGCCCTTTAGTGCGGGTTTAGGAACCGGCACTATTATTTCGGCACTAAAGCCCCCCCCCTTTAGTACCGGTTCAGCACGAACCGGTGCTAAAGGGAAACCACGTGGCACGAGCCAGCTCCGGGGGCCGGGAGCCCTTTAGTACCGGTTGGTAACACCAACCGGTACTAAAATATTTGGGGGGTTTTTGGTTTTATGATTTCTTTTCATTTAATTTTGTGTTTTCCATTTTAATTCTTTTTCGTTTGCTGGTATTTTACGGTACTACACATTGTACACGTTATGCATATATATATATATATATATATATATATATATATATATATAATTTCTAGTAGAACCAATCATATATATATCATCAATCATGTCTCACAAACCACCATATTAATTCACACATACACACATGTATAGCTATATACAATTTCTCCTACATATGCATGTTGCCTTCGGAGCCAGTGGCATTAGCCTAATTGGTGCCTTCGGAGCACGATGACAATTGGAAGTGGTTCATGACCTGGTCGATGGGGGCGATAGCGGGTAATAGTATTCTCCCTTCGGATTTATGACCTGGTCGAGCAAAAATCCCGCTATTTCCTCTTGAAGTGCTTCTACGCGCTCCGTTTCTAGGAGCTTGTCCTGCACCTCTTTGAACTGTTAAGAAGGAGATCAATATGCATGTATATTAGTTGTGTGACTAGATATCGATAATGGTTTAAAAATTGTGAATAGTGTTCTGACAAGCGTACCCATTCCTGTCTTTGAGATCTGTTCCTTTCGGACGCCATCATGCGAATGTTCTCGCAAACGCAGTATGCACACAGATTAGTCCCCTGCGCCTGCTTCAGGGCCTTTATTACGAGAATGGAATTTAATTTGATCAGATAATAATTAATCAAAGCATGATAATTAAAGAGATGGCAGCTAGCTAGCTAGCTAGTACTACTTAATTACTTAGCTTGGATCGAAACCATTTCAGCTGTGGTTTCCATTCGCCTTCCGTGACGCTGATGAACCTTGCCCAAGCCCTGCCCGCCGACAAAGAAAATGAATAAAGGGGTTATAAAATAGTTCATATCATGAAATGACGAACTAAATAGGCCGAGATATATAGTTAATAATGATTGAAATTACCTGTTGACTATCCCATACAAGATGTTGTAGTCACTATTTGCTCTGAGTAGCGAGTCCAGTATTTCAACTGTTCCGGCGTCAACTTTAATGATACAGAAGATCCAGTGAAATCTGCATGCACACACGTTTGCATGTCTTAATTAAGCGGGCATATGTAAGCAAAAACATGTAGCTAGCTAGTAGGCAAAAACAGAGAATTTGTAGTACAAGAAAGTGTGACTCACTCGAAGTTGTAAGGAAGTAGTATATCTTCATTGTATTTGAGGCACTTCAAGAACTCTAGCATGCTGTCCTCTACCTGCTTTTCATAATACTTGCTCATTTTCCATGTGTATTGATTAACGGTGTTTGGGTCAATGAACCCAATGCCATAGCGTCCACCTTTTCTCATTTCATACATCTTCATCCTGCATAATACCACAGAAAAGAATATAGTGAGGATAATTACAGGTAATGATTGATCAAAAGGATCACTACAGCTAGGTTGAGACTTAAATTACAGAAAGAAATCACTTACAGACAATAGCAACTGACGATAGATTTGTCGAGTGCGTCTTGATTGTATAACTGAAACACTTCAGAATACTCAACGGTCACAGCATTCTCATGGTAGTAATGATCCTTCTTGACTTGCACCATGAGGGACTCTCGATCGGATCTCTTGGTAATGTCCATGTACCATTGATGCAATTCATACATTCTCGTTGGGAGCTTCTTGACATCTTCTGGCTCGACCAAAGGTTGGCCCCAGACATATTTCCGTTTTATTTCCTCCTCTCTAATCGCAGGCATGTCCTCGATCTCGAGGAGTTGTCCAATAGTGATCTTGAGTTCTTCAGCCTGCATTATATGCTCCTGGGTTATTACCACATCGCCCACCTGGGGAACGTAAACTGTTTGGCCACAATAATATTGGGCGCGTGTACTGTCACATGTGGTTGGCAGCACAACAAGCAGGGGGATCGATTGCGCCGCCTGTTTTCCCAGCTGGGCAACGGTTTTCCCGCATTTTTCAACGGGTGCTTGTTGTTTGCTCGAGCTCGAGCTCGCCTCCTTCTGTAGACGTCGTCGATTACACTTCCTGATGTGGCGCTCATAGTGTGTGTCAACAGGCTTAGGAGCTGGTGGTTGAGCCATACGAATGAAGTGGTCAACTACTTCCACATGCACTTTCTCTCTTGGCGGCGGTGGCGGTTTCGGTCCAAAATGGGCGTCGACTTCTGCCTGCACTATGGCATTGGTTTGCTCCTCGGTCCTGTCGTAAGCCCTCACAGGAAGAGGAGTACTGAGGTTTGGACCATATTTATATCGCTTGCCGCCGCCTGTACTTCCTGTACTATGACCTCGACTCGTACCGCTACGCACCATAGCTGCAGGGTGTCTCTTCTGCGATTGCTGAGGCGGCGGAGACGGCTGACGGGGCTGAGTTGGACGACGAGGAGTGGCCTGAAGCTGTGCCGGACTTGCAGTGGCCTGAGGTTGTGCCGGACTTGGAGGAGGAGTGGACGTCTAACGCTGTGTCGGACTTGGAGGAGGAGTGGCCTGACACTTTGCCGGACTTGGAGGAGGAGGAGTGGCCTCACGCGTTGGTGGACTTGGAGGAGCGGGAGTCTGCTGACTCGGTGGCGGACTTCGAAACATGATGCAATCCTTTCTCCATAGGATGACACGATGTATGGCCTCTCCCAATGTGTGCTCGTCGTCACCTCCAGGAATGTCAAGCTGTAGCTCCGAATATGGGTCCACCACCTCATCAACCAAGACACGAGCATAGCCCGCTGGAATCGGGTTGCAATGGAAGGTTGCCTCGGGGGAATTTGAAAAAGCAACGGTGTCCGCCACCTTCATGGATATGTTCTTCATTTTGAAGTGTAGCTCGTAGTTAGTGTTCTCCGTGATGTCATCCACGGGGTATGTATCCAGCACTACTGCGTCGCCCGGGGCGGAACCCATGCTGCTTCTCGGCATGGATGGGGCGGTGCTATCCAATGCTGGATCATCCGCTAGCTGCTGCAGCTGCTGAGACCCCCTTTGCTGGCTAAGTGAGTCGATCTGCTCCTGCTGCCGCTGGAATTTAGTTGCCAATTCCGCTTGACTTGCTTCTAGGCCTTGAAGGCGTTCATAGTCCAGCTTCCTCTGCTCCTCCTCCATCTTCCTCTTCTTGTCCTCCGCAATCTTCTTTCTCGCACGGGTTCTGTAGTCGGCGTTCCAGTCCGAAAACCCCTCATACCACGGAATAGCGCCCTTGCCTCGTGTTCTTCCCGGGTGTTCAGGATTTCCCAGGGCACGCGTAAGCTTGTCGTTCTCTCTGTTGGGCTGGAACACCCCCGATCGAGCCTCTTTTATTGCAACAAGTAGCGCATCGTCGACTCCGTTCAGACATGCCTTCATCGAAACATTGCATGTCTTCGGGTCCAACTCCCCCCCATGCGCATAGAACCAAGTCCTGCACCTGGGGGGGCAGTTCTTAGTAACCGGAGTGACACTTGCATCCTACATCTCTTTCTCAGACTTATCCCACTTAGGCATTGCCACGCGTAGCCACCTGGCCCCAGCTTATGGAACTTATCCTTTTTTCCGGCATTGGCCTTGTTTATTCTCGACCGTTCCTTAGCTAATTCTGAATCCTTGAATTTCACGAAATCGTCCCAATGAGCACTTTGATTCTCTAGTATCCCCTCGAATACTGGAGTCTTCCTTCCTACCTTGACGTACTTCTCCCACGTCATTCTCTTGTGGTTCTTGAATGCAACCGCCATCTTCCTAAAAGCAGCGTCCTTGACTTTCCGCACATCTGCTTCTGTGATATTATCTGGTAGGGTGAAATGTTCCATGAGAGTATCCCAAAGCAGTTTTTTTTATTCTCGTCCACAAAAGTAACATCTGGACGTGGCTTTGCTGGCTTTCTCCATTCTTGAAGGGAGATCGGGAGTAGGTCCTTCACAAGAACTCCGCACTAACGAACGAACTTGTCCGCAATCTTCTTAGGCGCTAATGGTTCACCATTAGGTTTGAATGCCTCGATATTGTACTTTACGCCCTCCTTCAACTTTTTGTTCGGGCCTCGTTTCGTCCTTTTGCCTGAAGATTTGCTTGATCCGGATGGCTGAAAGAAGAAAGATCGATTCGTTAATATATCTTCAACTCATTTAAAACATGCGATGATCACCAGATTCCTGCTTATATAAATATATATACCTCGCCGGTGTTTGTTGTTTCAGGATCAACATGTTCTTCGTCGTAGTTCATGACTTCATCTTCTCGGTCGTCGCGATCGAATATCACATCACCCTCTCCGGTGTTGTTTAGAAATTCGGAGCCGTCAAAATCTTCTTCATTCTGATCATCATCTGGCCCGCGTATGATATCGAACATGGTCTGTTCTCTCTCTCTGTCGGTATTGTCCGCCATAGCTTTTATTTAACTATGCCAAAAGAAATATAAAACAATTTAGTATAATCTCGAATAATAGATATAATCTCGAATACATTGTCTCGAATAATAGATATAATCTCGAATACATCGTCTCGAATAATAGATTTAATCTCAAATACGTCGTCTCGAATAATAGATATAATCATCTCGAATATTATATATCGAATACATCATTAGCTAGCTAGCTAGCTAATAAAGATCGAATACTACAGAGTAATCTAGGCCACTCGCGGTTCCTGAGGTGCGGGCGGTGGACACCCAAAGAGAAGGAACCATCACTGGATCATAGCTCGGGTGATCTCCCCAAAGAACCTGCCAGGTATTGGAGAACCTGACGTCCATAGCAGCCATGTAGCGATGGACGTGCTCGTCCTCCTCCCTGACACGGCGACGTACCACCTCCGGCTGGGCCGGCTCCCTCCGCACCGAAAGTGGCCCACGCGAATGCCACCAAAGAAGATGAGGGTCGACGACGGGACCGGGGGCCGGGTTCCTCACCAAGCGTCGCGCCCCTGAAGGTAGCACCTCCCAGTGCCAGCCCGACGGAGCCCAATCCCGGACATGGGTCCTCTGAAGCAGGACGTCGTCGCGGACGTGTCGACGGCGAGGATGCGGGCCGGGCATTGTCGACAACAAAATACTATATGCCGCAAAAGTAAAGTAACATTTTTTAAATGATGGATTGTGATGATTTCATATATGCAAATTCTAAATTTTATAACTAAAAATATGAGAAACTAAAAAAACATCGATCATCGTCTAACAATTTGAAATTAATCTAATTCATCTAGCTAGCTAAAACTAACATTTCCAAAATTTCTAACATTTCTATAACATTTGACATTATATATATTATAACTAACATTTCTACATACTATTTGACATTAATCTAATCTAATTAATTAATTCTTCTAAAACTTTTTATGAAAAACAGAAAAACAGAAAAAACTAAAAGCTAAAAACAGAAAAATTGTGTGTGTGTGTGTGCGCGTCTAGTGTGTGTGTGTGTAGTGTGTGTGTGTGTGCATGTAGTGTGTGTGTGTGTGTGCGCGCGCGCGTGTGGGTGCGCTACGGTCGGCGCCGGCGCCGGTGTGCGCTACGATCGATTGGAGGGAGGAGAGGGGCCGGGGGAGGGGCTCACAGCGACGGCGAGGCGAGGTCGAGGCGACGGCGACGGCGAAGCGAGGGGATCGGCGACGGGGACGAGGGCGGCGACAGCGACGGGGAAGAGGGCGCGACGGGGACGGCGTAGGACGGGTGCGGCGTCGATCGGGAAGAAACAGAGTGGGAGAATGAAATTTTTCGAAGTGTTGTATATATAGAAGGCACCTTTAGTACCGGTTGGAGCCACCAACCGGTACTAAAGGTCTGTTTTGACTAGCCCAAGCGGCGGGAAGCGACCCCCTTTAGTACCGGTTGGTGGCTCCAACCGGTACTAAAGGCCCCCCCTTTAGTACCGGTTGATGCCACGAACCGGTACTAAAGGGGGTGCGCTGCCAGGCGAGGGGCGTAGAAGTTTAGTCCCACCTCGCTAGCCGAAGGGCGCTTACACCTGCTTATAAGCCCCGCCGCCACTGCTGTCTCGAGCTCCTCTCTAAAGCAGGCCTTCTGGGCCTACCTCTGCTACTCTGCCCTGTGGGGCCTATTGGGCTTGCGGGCCTGCATCCTGGCCCAATAACAGGTTGGGTTTCTAGTCGTATGCAGGCCGTTGTGGCCCGGTAGGTGGGCTTTTTTCATTTAGTTTTTTTTGCTTTATTTATTTTGTTTTATTTATTTTTAGTTGTTTTTTGCTGTATTTAGAGTTTCTTTGTGAATATTTTTAATAGTTTTTAGAAACTTTCAGTTAGTGCCGGTAGTTTTTAAATTTGAATAGTTTAAATTTTGAATTATTTGAAATTTGTGTGAATCACTACTTTGTGAATAACTTACCTTTAAAAATACATTTTCAGTGATTCTTTTTTCTTATGTTTAATATTAGTGTTTTTTATCATTATATTCAATTTGGTAATGCTTAAGTTATTTAAAAAATGAAATGACTTTGTAACGGATGAGTTTTCGTCCGAAACCCTGATACTTCGAAACAGATTGTCCATTTTGTACACGAAGTGCATTCAGTTTTTGCGGTAACCCTCTCTACTTTTTTGCACATGCTATGTGGGTGAAATTATGATGCCATGCCAACTTTCATCCTTTTCTGAGTTCATTTGAAATGCTTTTCAACTTCAGGGTCATTTAGCTGAAAAAATCAGTAAATGCATGAAAGAATTTGCTTGCATCCCAGATCACATCCCAGATCTTTGGGTGTGAAACTTTTTCTTCGCGTGTGTCCCTTTGCGTCGTAGCCAATGAAAATCTTCATCATTTAACGGGATGCTCGAGTCAATATTCACTGTGAATGGAGCAATTTCATCAAACTTTTCATAATCTTCTGACTTGTCTGTCTTGTCATCCACTCCCACGATGTTTGTCTTCCCAGAAAGAACGATGTGCCGCTTTGGCTCATCGTACGATGCATTCGCTTCCTTATCTTTTCTTTTTCTTGGCTTGGTAGACATGTCCTTCACATAGAAAACCTGTGCCACATCATTGGCTAGGACGAATGGTTCGTCTACATACGCAAGATTGTTGAGGTCCACTGTTGTCATTCCGTACTGCGGGTCTTCCGTTACCCCGCCTCGTGTCATATTGACCCATTTGCACCGAAACAAAGGGACCTTCAGACCACGTCGATAGTCAAGTTCCCATATGTCTTGTATATAACCATAATATGTTTCCTTTCCCGTCTTGGTTTCTGCATCAAAGCGGACACCATTGTTTTGGTTGGTGCTCTTCTTATCTTGGGCAATCGTGTAAAATGTATTACCATTTATCTCGTACCCTTTGAAAGTCATTATATTCGAAGATGGTAACTAGGACAGCAAGTACAGGTCATCTTCAATAGAGGTGTCATGCATGGTACGTGCTTGCAACCAGCTGGCGAAACTCCTGGTTTGTTCACGTGTAATCCAGTCATCAGACCGCTCCGGGTGTTTGGAGCGTAGCAAATTCTTGTGTTCATCCATATACGGAGCCACCAAGGCGGAATTCTGTAGAACTGTGTAGTGTGCTTCAGTGAGAGAATGTCCGTCCATACATATTATTTGTTCCCCTCCTAGCGTGCCTTTTCCATCCAGTCTGCCCTTATGCCGCGATTCAGGAACACCAATCGGCTTAAGGTCAGGAATAAAGTCAATACAAAACTCAATGACCTCCTCATTTTGACGGCCCTTGGAGATGCTTCCTTCTGGCCTAGCACGGTTATGAACATATTTCTTTAAGACTCCCATGAACCTCTCAAAGGGGAACATATTGTGTAGAAATACAGGACCCAAAACGTTAATCTCTTCGCATAGGTGAACTAGGACGTGCGTCATGATGTTGAAGAAGGATGGTGGGAACACCAACTCGAAACTGACAAGACATTGCACCAAATCATTCTGTAACCTTGGTATGATTTCTGGATCGATTACCTTCTGAGAGATTGCATTGAGAAATGCACATAGCTTCACAATGGCTAATCGAACGTTTTCCGGTAGAAGCCCCCTCAATGCAACCGGAAGCAGTTGCGTCATAATCATGTGGCAGTCATGAGACTTTAGGTTCTGGAACTTTTTCTCTGCCATGTTTATTATTCCCTTTATATTCGACGAGAAGCCAAACGGTACCTTAATACTGAGCAGGCATTCAAAGAAGATTTCCTTCTCTTCTTTGGTAAGAGCGTAGCTTGCATGACCCTGATGTATGCCGTCTTTTCCGTGCATACGTTGCTGGTCCTCCCGTGCCTCAGGTGTATCTTTTGTCTTCCCATACACGCCCAAGAAGCCAAGCAGGGTCACACAAAGATTCTTCGTCACGTGCATCACATCGATTGCGGAGCGGACCTCGAGGTCTTTCCAATAGGGCAGGTCCCAAAATATAGATTTCTTCTTCCACATGGGTGAGCGTCTGTCAGCGTCATTCGGAACAGGTTGTCCACCAGGACCCTTTCCAAAGACCACCTTCAAATCCTTGACCATATCATGTACATCAGCACCAGTACGGTGGCGAGGCTTCGTCCGGTGATCCGCCTCACCTTTGAAATGCTTGCCTTTCTTTCTTACGGGATGCCTGCTCGGAAGAAATCGACGATGTCCCAGGTACACATTCTTATTAGCCAAATATATACTGTCGGTATCGTCCAAACAGTGCGTGCATGCGCGGTATCCCTTGTTTGTCTGTCCTGAAATGTTACTGAGAGCAGGCCAATCATTTGATGGTCACGAATAGCAATGCCTTTAGGTCAAATTCTTCCCCCATGTGCTCATCCCACGCACGTACACCTGTTCCATTCCACAGTTGTAAGAGTTCTTCAACTAATTGCCTTAGGTACACATCAATGTCGTTGCCGGGTTGCTTAGGGCCTTGGATGAGCACTGGCATCATAATGAACTTCCGCTTCATGCACAACCAAGGAGGAAGGTTATATAAACATAGAGTCACAGGCCAGGTGCTATGGTTGCTGCTCTGCTCCCCAAAAGGATTAATGCCATCTGCGCTTAGACCAAACCATACGCTCCTTGCGTCATCTGCAAACTCCTTCCCGTACTTTCTTTCGATTTTTCTCCACTGCGACCCGTCAGCGGGTACTCTCAACTTTCCGTCTTTCTTACGATCTTCTCTGTGGCATCGCATCGCCTTGGCATGCTCTTTGTTTTGGAACAAACGTTTCAACCGTGGTATTATAGGAGCATACCACATCACCTTGGCAGGAATCTTCTTCCTGGGGCGCCGGCCCTCGACATCACCAGGGTCATCGCGGCAGATCTTATAGCGCAATGCACCACATACCGGGCAAGCGTTCAAATCCTCGTACTCACCGCGGTAGAGGATGCAATCATTAGGGCATGCATGTATCTTCTGCACCTCTAACCCTAGAGGGCAGACAGCCTTCTTTGCTTCGTATGTACTCTCGGGCAATTCGTTCTCCTTTGGAAGCATATCCTTTATCATTACCAGCAACTTTCCAAATCCCTTGTCAGATACACCATTCTCTGCCTTCCATTGCAGCAAATCCAGTGTGGTGCCCAGCTTTTTCTTGTCACCTACGCAATTCGGGTACAACAATTTTTTGTGATCCTCTAACATGCGCTGCAACTTCTTCTTCTCCAAATCACTTGCGCAGTTTCTCTTTGCATCGGCAATGGCCCGACCTAGATCATCAACGGGCTCATCTGATGCCTCTTCTTCAGCTTCTTCCCGCATTGCCGGCTCAGCTTCTTCTCGCATTACCGGCTCAGCTTCTTGCCCCATTGTTGTATCATCGTATTCAGGGAACCCATGGCCAGGATAGCTATCGTCGTCCTCTTCTTCTTCATTGTCTTCCATCATAACCCCTCTTTCTCCGTGCTTGGTCCAAACATTATAATGGGGCATGAAACCGGACTTAAACAGGTGGACGTGAATGGTTCTTGACGTAGAGTAATTGTGACCATTCTTACAGCGAGCACATGGACAAGGCATAAAACCATCCGCCCACTTGTTTGCCTCAGCCGAAAGCAGAAAAGTATGCACGCCCTCAACGAACTGGGGAGAGCATCGGTCATCGTACATCCATTGCCGGCTCATCTTCATTACACAACACCGAATAGACCAAATTAATACAAGTTCATACAATTAATACAAGTTCATACATAAAGTTCATACAACACTTAAATCCAACAAACAAATAACTTTCTAGCTAAAGCATTTAAATGCAACAACAAATATGATCAAGATCGCAACTAAGGTAACAATGGATCCAACAGCATAATGATACCAAGCCTCACTATCGATGGCATATTTTCTAATCTTTCTAATCTTCAAGCGCATTTTCTCCATCTTGATCTTGTGATCATCAACGACATCGGCAACATGCAACTCCAATTCCATCTTCTCCCCCTCAATTCTTTTCAATTTTTCTTTCAAGTACTCGTTTTCTCTTTCAACTAAATTTAACCTCTCGGCAATAGGGTCGGTTGGAATTTCTGGTTCACATACCTCCTAGAAAAAATTTCTATGTCAACTTGATGGGCATAATTTGTCATAAACACGAAATGCAACTAGTTTTAAAAGAGAATATACATACCACATCCGAATCATAACAAGGACTAGGGCCGACGGGGACGGATATCAAAACCATGGCACTATATGTATAACAAACAACGTACGGGTAAGATAATTATACGAGTAACTATATATCCAAATCACACAAACATCAATTTTTATATAAAATTTCATGAACAAGAGGCTCACCACAAGGTGGTGCCGGCAACGGGATGGTGCGGGCGATCGACGGTGGCTACGATGGAGATTTAGAAGGCACTAAGTAAACCACACCTACATATGCAAACTAAGTGTTATTTTTTACCTCAAATTGCATATAAATCAAATACTAGCACATATATATATCCTTCCAAATTACTAAACTCACAAATTAATCACTATATAAACCAATGCAAGAGCTAATCTAGCAATGAGAGATGAAAGGACAAAGTTGCTAACCTAAGGCAATGTAGGACGAAGGGTCTATGTAGGACGACCTTTAGTACCGGTTCGTGTCAAGAACCGGTACTAAAGGGGCTGGAGGGGCCCCATTCTGACAACATCCTGCCACCACTCTCATTAGTACCGGTTCGTGGCATGAACCGGTGCTAAAGGTTCGCCACGAACCGGTACTAATGAAAGCGGCCCGGCTAGCCGTTGGAACCGGCACTAATGTATACATTAGTGCCGGCTCAAATACAAACCGGCACTAATGTGCTTCACGTTTGACCCTTTTTCTACTTGTGGAGGGCAGCCACACCCTTGAACCTGGCGCAACCCCTCCCCTCCAATACCTCTCCTCCTCCGCGTGAGCTTGGCGAAGCCCTGTCGGAGAACTGTCACTCCATCACCACCACGCCGTCGTGCTGCTGTTGGACTCTATTCCTCAACCTCTCCCTCCTCCTTGCTGGATCAAGGCGTGGGAGACGTCTCCGTTCCGTACGTGTGTTGAACGCGGAGGTGCCGTCCGTTCGGCGCTAGGATCATCGGTGATTTGGATCATGACGAGTACGACTCCGTCAACCCCGTTCACTTGAACGCTTCCGCTTAGCGATCTACAAGGGTATGTAGATGCACTCTCCTTCCCCTCATTGCTAGATTACTCCATAGATTGATCTTGGTGATGCGTAGAAAATTTTAAATTTCTGCTACGATCCCCATCAGTGGCATCATGAGCTAGGTCTATGCGTAGTTTCTATGCACGAGTAGAACACAAAGCAGTTGTGGGCGTCGATATTGTCAATTTACTTGCCGTTTCTAGTCTTATCTTGATTCGGCGGCATCATGGGATGAAGCGGCCCGGACCGACCTTACACGTACTCTTACGTGAGACTGGTTCCACCGACTGACATGCACTAGTTGCATAAGGTGGCTAGCAGGTGTCTATCTCTCCCACTTTAGTCGGATCGGATTCGATGAAAAGGGTCCTTATGAAAGGTAAATAGAAATTGGCATATCACGTTGTGGTTTTCACGTAGGTACGAAACATTCTTGCTAGAAACCTATAGCAGCCACGTAAAAACTTGCAACAAGAATTAGAGGATGTCTAACTTGTTTTTGCAGCATATGCCGTGTGATGTGATATGGCCAAAAGGATGTGATGAATGATATATGTGATGTATGAGATTGATCATGTTCTTGTAATAGGAATGACGACTTGCATGTCGATGAGTATGACTACCGGCAGGAGCCATAGGAGTTGTCTTAATTTATTTATGACCTGCGTATCAACTTAAATGTCATGTAATTACTTTACTTTATTGCTAAAGCGTTAGCCATAGTAGTGGAAGTAATAGATGACGAGACAACTTTAAGAAGACATGATGATGGAGATCATGGTGTCATGCCGGTGACAACGATGATCATGGAGCCCTGAAGATGGAGATCAAAAGGAGCAAAATGATATTGGCCATATCATGTCACTATTTGATTGCATGTGATGTTTATCATGTTTTACATCTTATTTGCTTAGAACGACGGTAGCTTAAATAAGATGATCCCTCACTAAAATTTCAAGAAAAGTGTTCCCCCTAACTGTGCACCGTTGCGAAGGTTCGTTGTTTCGAAGCACCACGTGATGATCGGGTGTGATAGATTCTAACGTTCGAATACAACGGGTGTTGACGAGCCTAGCATGTACAGACATGGCCTCGGGACACATGCGAAACACTTAGGTTGACTTGACGAGCCTAGCATGTACATACATGGTCTCGGAACATGGAAGACCGAAAGGTCGAACATGAGTCGTATAGAAGATACGGTCAACATGAGATGTTCACCGTTGATGACTAGTCCGTCTCACGTGATGATCGGACACGGCCTAGTCGATTCGGATCATGTTTCCCTTAGATGACTAGAGAGATGTCTATCTGAGTGGGATTTCATTAAATAATTTGATTAGATGAACTCAATTATCATGAACATAGTCTAAATTGTCTTTGCAAATATGTTGTAGATAAATAGCTCACATTGTAGCTCCCTGTTTCAATACGTTCCTAGAGAAATATTAAGTTGAAAGATATTGTAAGCAATGATGCGGACTAGGTCCGTAGTCCGAGGAGTGTCCTCACTGCTACACAGAAGGCTTACGTCTTTGATACACCGCTTGATGTGCAAACCCCTACAACATCGCCTGTGGATGTTGTGAACACCTGACAGACACATCCTGATGACTACTTGATAGTTTAGTGCACCATACTTTACGGCTTAGAATCGGGATTCCAATGACGTTTTGAATGCCATAAGACATATGAGATGTTCCAAGAGCTGAGATTGGGATTTCAGGCTCATGCCCGTGTTGAGAGGTGTGAGACCTCTGATAAGTTCGTTAGCCAACAAGATGGAGGAGAATAGCTCAACTAGTGAGCATGTGCTCAGAATGTCTGGGTGCTACAATCACTTAAATCAAGTGGGAGTTAAACTTCCAGATAAGATAGTGATTGATAGAGTTCTCTAGCCACTATCACTAAGCTACTAGATCTTCGTGATGAACTATGGCATGCAAGGGATGGAGTTGATCCCCGAGCTGTTCACGGTGCTTAAGACCGCAAAAGGTAGAAATCAAGAAAGAGCATCAAGTGTTGATGGTTTAACAAGACAACTGGTTTCAAGAAGGGCAAGGGCTAGAAGGGAAACTTCATGGATAGCAAACCAGTTGCCGCTCCAGTGAAGGAACCCAAGGTTGAACCCAAACCCGAGACTAAGTGCTTCTATTGTAAGGGGAACGGTCACTGGTAGCGGAATTACCCCAAATGCATGGTAGATAAGGAGGCTGGAAACTTCAACAAAGTATATACGTGTTATTAATGTGTACCTCACTAGTACTCCTGGTAGCACCTGGGTATTGGATACCGGTTCAGTTGCTATTATTGGTGACTTGAAACAAAAGCTACGGACTAAAAGGAGACCGGCTAAGGGTGAGGTGATGATGTGTGTTGGAAGTGTTTCCAAAGTTGATGAGATCACCATCACACACTCCATCTGCCTTCGGGATTAGTATTGAACCTAGATAAATGTTATCAGGTGTCTACGTTGAGCATGAATATGATTAGATCGTGTTCATTGCAATACAGTTATTTATTTAAGTTAGGGAATAATGGTTATTCTGATTACATGAATAATACCTTTCATGGTCATGCACCCTATGTGAATGGTTCATTGAATCTCGGTCGTGGTAATACACATGTTCACGCCAAAAGATGTAGAGTTAATAATGATAGTACCACTTTCTTGTGGCACTGCCGCTTAGGTCATATTGGCGTAAGATGCATGAAGAAACTCCATGTCGATGGATGTTTGGAGTCACTTGATTTTGAATCGCTTGACACATGCGAGCCATGCCTCATGGGCAGGATGACTAAGACCCCGTTTTCAGGTACAATGAAACGGGCAAGTGACTTGTTGGAAATCATACATGTTGATGCATGTGATCCAATGAGAATTGAAGCGTGCGGTGGATATCGCTATTTTCTCATCTTCACTGACGATTTGAGTAGATATAGGTATATTTACTTAATGAAACACAAGTCTGAAACGTTTGAAAAAAGTTCAAGCGATTTCAGAGTGAAGTTAAGAATCATCATAACAAGAAGATCAAATTCCTATGATCTGATCAATGAGAATTTCTGAGTTATGAGTTTGGCAAACACTTAAGACATTTTGGAATTGTTTCACAGTTGAAGCCACCTGGAACACCACAGGGTAATGGTGTGTCCGGACGTCGTAATCGAACCTTATGAGATATGGTGCGATCTATGATGTCTCTTACCGATCTACCGTTTTCATTTTGAGGTTATGCGTTAAAGACAGCTGCATTCACTTTAGATAGGACACCATCTAAGTCCGTTGAGACGACATCGTGTGAACATTGGTTTGGCAAGAAACCAAAGTTGTCGTTTCTTAATGTTTGGGGCTGCGATGCTTAAGGCTTCAGCCGGAGAAGCTCGAACCCAAAGCGGACAAACACATCTTCATAGGATACCCAAGGGTGACAGTAGGGTATACCTTCTATCTCAGATCCGAGGGCAAATTGTTTGTCACTAAGAACGGGTCCTTTCTCGAGAAGGAGTTTCTCTCGAAAGAATTGAGTGGGAGGAAGATAGAACTTGATGAGGTTGTTGAACCTTTACTTCAACTAGAGAGTGATGCAACACAGAAAGATGTTTTCTGTGGCGCCTACGTCTGTTGAATAGGAAGTTAATGATAGTGATCATGAAGCTTCGAATCAGGTTGCTATCGAACTTCGTAGGTCGACAAGGATATGTACTACTCCTAAATGGTACGGTAATCCTGTCTTAGATATCATGTTGTTAGACAACAATGAACCTACGAGCTATGGAGAAGCGATGGTGGGCCCGTATTCCGACAAATGGTTAGAAGCCATGAAATCCGAGATAGGATCCATATATCAGAACAAAGTATGGACTTTGGTGGACTTGCCCGATGATCGACAAGCCATTGAGATAAATGGATCTTTTAAGAAGAAGACAGACGTGGGCGGTAATGTTACCATCTATGAAGCTTGACTTATGGGAAAGAATCTTTCCACAAGTTCAAGGAGTTGACTACGATGAGAATTTCTCACCCGTAGCGATGCTTAAGTCCGTCAGAATCATGTTAGCATTAGCTGTATTTTTCGATTTTGAAATCTTACAGATGGATGTCAAAACAAATTTTCTTACCAGTTTTCGTAAGAAAAGTTGTATGTGATACAATCAAAGTTTTGTTGATCCTAAGGATGCTAAAAGGTATGCTGGCTCCAGCAATCCTTCTATGGACTAGAGCAAGCATCTCGGAATCGGAATATATGTTTTGATGGAGTGATCAAAGCTTTTAGGTTTATACAATGTTTGTTAGAAACTTGTATTTACAAGAAAGTGAGTGGGAGCACTACAACATTTTTGATAAGTATATGTGGATGACATATTGTTGATACGAAATAATGTAGAATTTCTGGAAAGCGTAAACGGTTGTTTGAAGAGTGTTTTTCAAAGGAAGACCTGGATAAAGCTGCTTACATATTGGGCATCAAGATCTATAGAGATAGATCAAAACGCCTGATGACACTTTCAAAGAACGCACACCTTAACATGTTTTTGAAGGAGTTCAAAATAGACCAGTCAAAGAAGGGGTTCTTACCTGAGTTGTAAGGTGTGAAGTTGAGTAAGACTCGAAGATTGACCACGGCAGAAGAAAGAGGAAGGACGAAGGTCGTCCCCTATGCTTTTGTCATAGGCTCTATACGGTATGCCATGCTGAGTACCGCACCTGATGTGTGCCTTGCCACATGTCTGGCAAGAGGGTACAAAGGTGATCTAGGACTGGATCACCAGATAGCGGTCGAAATTATCCTTAGAGGAATAAGGAAATGTTTCCCGGTTATGGAGATGATAAAGAGTTCGACGTAAAGATTTACGTCGATGCAAGCTTAACACCTATCCGGGTAGCTCTGAGTAGAGATACCGGATACGTATAATGGAGCAACAATTTGGAATAGCTCCAAGTGGAACGTGGTAGCCATCTACGATATGACATAAAGTTTTGCGAAATACATAGGGATCTGAATATGGCAAGACCCGTTGACTACAACCTCTCTCACAAGCATAACATGATCAAACCCAGAACTCATTGAGTGTTAACCACATAGTGATGTGAACTAGATTATTGACTGTAGTGCAAGTGGGAGACTGTTGGAAATATGCCCTAGAGGCAATAATAAATTAGTTATTATTATATCATATTTCATTGTTCATGATAATCGTTTATTATCCACGCTAGAATTGTATTGATATGAAACTCAGATACATGTGTGGATAAATAGACAACACCATGTCCCTAGTAAGCCTCTAGTTGACTAGCTCGTTGATCAATAGATGGTTACAGTTTCCTAACCATGAACATTGGATGTCGTTGATAACGGGATCACATCATTAGGAGAATGATGTGATGGACAAGACCCAATCCTAAGCCTACACTACACCACGGTCAAGATTTGGTGGCACACCTATCTGTTGGCATAGGGTACCTTTGCCGACAAATAAATTGTAGCTAACAGCTAGGCCGACAAAAGATAAAACAGTCGGAGGACTTGATGTTGGCAAAGGTATTGCCAACAGTTGTTTATTTCCTGACACACGTTCAATTGGCATACACCCTACCTACGCCAACACATTTCCTGCGGTCATACACCCTACATATCCCGACAGATGATTTGTGGGCGTACACCCTATCTACCCCGACAGCTCTTTTGTGGGCGTACACACTACTTTTGTCGACACATAGATTGTCCCTCTAGGTATATGCTTTTGCCGACACTTAATTTGTCGAGGTAGGTACATACCTTGGCCGACACTTAATCTGTCAATGTAGGTACATACCTTGGCCGACACTCATTCTGTCCAGCTACTTAGGTACGTTTCCCAACACTTACTCTGTGAAGATAGGTATGTACCATGGCCAACAGGTACCATGCAACATCCATATAAAGTGTACAGACAAAACAATAATTTGGCACATATGCGGTGCTCAAGTGTCATCCACAAATGACATCAAAATGAAAATATTTGATATACATATACAATGCTCAAATTTCATCCATAAAGAGCATCAAGATGACAACATACATATATATCGACCCAGGTTCACAACAACCAACATAGTTTGCCCATCCATGAGCACTACATATGTTTGACCCAGGTTCATAATAACTTACATATATATTGACCCAGGTTCAAAACAAAACAAGTCGCATTAATAGGAGCACTACTTGCTGGTCTAAAAGAGTTCAAACACTAGTCCAGAACACCAGTCATATACATGAGCACAAAGTTCTACTCCAAAATGCTTGAAGCACCAAATAACACACAGAAGATTCATGGCATGGTTGAAATTGGCTGGTCCAAAATACTACAAATAGCCAAATGTTCCATGACACTCCAAGTCATCATATCCATGCGCTAGGTGGCTAAGTACCTGAAATCCATAAAAATTTCTCAAGTGAGCATTCAACCCCAAAAATGTTCAAAGCTCAAATAAAGATTGGCAGGAACAGATTATGCATGGTTTTATTCTCCTTAATAAATTACAGATAGGATTTAGAGATTATTTGCATGGAAGTTTCATAGCAAGCATAGTACATTGAGAAGAGATCACCAGGGCACATTGAGAATAAAAAAAACCATGACAAATTTGTTCCAGGACATTTACATTGAGAATAAAACAATGCATAATTCTGCACACTACTCCTGTATTGAATGTAATATAGGACACCTCTGGCTACAAGTTGTTCTGGCCCGTCTCTCACACTCAGCAAAGTGATCCAATAAATTATGAAAACCCACAAATGCAAACAATCAATATCTCACTCAGGTTTACAATTAAAAAAAGGCAGTAAAAAAGAATAGAATGCAAAGAACATAACAATAGCTAGTGAAGTGCTACCATGAATTAGATAGGTGAAAAACATGATATGGATTTGTGCCAGCAATAAACAGATGGTTTCTCACATTCAACAAGCATTCCACTATTTCCAATCACAATAATTTCATCACATCACATAAAAAGTTGTTGATGGCACAACAATCACAGAATACAAGGAAAATAATGCATCATAGTAAACTTGAAGTTTGGAGTATGTCATAGTACCTGCACCTCGTGGCACATTGGCTGCCTTCTGTGCATCTTTGATCTACAACAATAATCATCACTTAACATCTCCCATGGCCAATAGGTGATCAATCAGCGAAAAAGAAAAGAAATCAAGTGCTCTAGATTCTTACCATAGCAGATGGCCATGCAATTGATTTACCCTTAGCATCTGCCATGGTAAGCACATCTCCATACGGACGAGGCAACTGAGTGTCCCTTTTGAACACCGAATAGACGGCAATTTCAACAAATTGAGAACCTAGAGGCTCACCCCCACCACAGCCTTTGGATTGGTTGTTTGAATTGTTCCTTTGGCAACAGCAACACTTAAGGGTCTACTTATGCTATATAGTATCACATCTCTTCCACCCTATAGGGAAAAATTGTAATTCAGACCATACTTTCATTTTAAAGAAGCAAGTTCAAGTCTACAAATACATATTATTGTGTAGAAAAGCATAGGAAATCCGAAGCAGAAAAACTTAAGTTAATAAAGCATCATATTGACAAGATCTAGTTAAATGAATTATCATTCATACTTAAGTCAAATGAATTTTCATTCAAGTTGTATCATAGCAATAAATTCAAATGAAGTTGAATCATAGCATAGCATTACAGTCAAAAGGAGGGCATAACATCTTCTATGTAGGAAAGAAAGGTTAACCCCTTGTTGCTTGTCAGGTTTCTGTACATTAACAACTCTTCTTCCAATTCCAATAGCATTTGACTCAGCCACGTCCTCCAGAATAGTATTACCTTCTTCAGTATTACTAGCTTCTCTTGTCCTTATGTTCTACATCAAAATCAAGCATTATAGATGTTACTAAATATAATAAACTATAAATAAATCATATCACTACATGTTCCACTATTGCAGAGATACAATATAGTAGAACTATCATGTTACCTGTTGTGCTATTGCAGCAGGTGTGCTATTGGGTTGATCTCATTGCCCTTGTGAAGACAAAAGAAGTTCCCTCATCTCAGCCATTTGCTTCTTCATGTCATCCATTTGTGTCATTTTCTTCTTCATGTCGTCCATTTGTTTTTGCAAATGTTCCACTTTTTGGTTAGATACACGACACACCTCCATTGCCATTTGAAGCTTTGTAGATTTATACTGCTGGGTTCCAGGCAACTCTAGTTTAGATGGAGTTGGACCCAATCCAATAGCACGAACATATCCATCTTTTTCTTTTCCACAAACAAATGCAAACAAATCACCATCCTTAATACCATTGTCCACTAATTCAAGGTGCTTTTCTGCTTCATCTTGAAGTTCTTTCTGTAAATTTCAGAAATGTGTTATGTGTTCCTAGTATTTACTACATAAACAAAAATATGAAAGGAATCGAAAAATTAAAGTGCATCTAAACTTACAATTCTTAATGCAGACCCTTTTTGAGGAAGTCCACTAATTCGATGTGTATGTGTTTCAATAAATAGTTCATGTCTATGCGGGTGATGATTGAGCACCTCGGTCTATGTCAAGCAATAAAAATATTAAACAATTTTCAAAATGTATAAACATCCAAGTTTACAACAAAGATTGCATGGTTGCATGCCATTTCAGTGTCAACCCGAGCAAAACTCTTACTTCCAGATGTGTGATTTTGATTATGATTTGCTCGATTTTTTTGCCTCTTATTGGGCGAGCCTACGAAATGGTGTCATAAAATCATGTCAAACAAGTAGAATCATATGTCAATACCAACCTAACAAAGAGCTTACCTTAGCTTTGGAGTTAACCAAAATGCAACAAGCAACTTCCATTGGTCAGGATGAACTCTAGCATCACATGATGCTATAAGTTCATCATACGTATAGGATTCATCATAATATTCCCTCTTTAGGTCTGATTTGAAGTCTTTCCATTTAATTTGTGCTTTTTTCATATACCATTGGAAAACTCGTTGGTCTAATTCCCAAAACAACTGAAAAATAGGCATTCAAAACCATTAGAGAACAATACGACATATACTAAATCGCTAGTCACTCCTAATCATAACAGTAAGATAGCATCCAGGACATAAGAGCAGGACATAAACGCATTACCTTTGCCTCAGCCCATAAAGCAAGTTTTCTCGATAGATCAACCTTCCTCCAATCATCAAATTCAACCGGAAAACCCTTGGTTCTTATTTGTGTTCCAACAAAGTTAGCAAACCGTGTAGCAGATTTACCACAAGGCTGACCATACTCATTTATTTCCAACTTGAGTTTAGGCTTGTTTTGCCTTCCCCATATGCTTTTCATAGCAGTAACTTTCCTGACCTCCCTTTCCTGGCCTGATACACAACAAATGCAGAAAACAGGTTTAGTATTGTCAGTGCATTATCATTCAATTGCAAGGTTCACAAAGAATGCACAAACTAGCTTCTAAGCAATGCAAGGTACACGTATCAAAGTTAAGAAGCATACCTTCAGGTTCATTCACTACAACCTCATGTTCGGTTATTATTTCAGTAGTTAATCTTGAAGTAGACCTCAATTGTCGTTCAGGAGCTTGAGTTTGTGAAACAGGAGTTTGCTTTTGTCTCTACAATTACAACATAAATAAGTGTTAACTATTCTAAATGGGATAGCCATATCAATGTTCAGCTTTTCATAGCATGCAAACATGTCATTCTGCATGTGCAAACATATGCATTACTCAAAGCAATATGTAACACCCTCGATGCGACTATATCTCCCACGTGTCGAGGCACGACTTAGAGGCATAATCGCATTGAAGGCATAAGTCGCAAGTGAGGCAATCTTCACACAACCCATGTACATATAAATATGAAGGGGAATAATAATAATAGTCGGCTTACACTCGCCACGTCACATCAAGGTACATAAATAGCATACATCATACAAACACTCATGGCCCGGCTACGGCGCCAAAATAGAAAAGAACCCCCAACATGCGACTAAACCCTGAATCGAACCCCGAGCAGGCACCACTACTGATCATCAGGAAAAGAAACATAATATCGCTGAGAGTCCTCGTCGTACTCCCACTTCAGCTCGAACGCGCCATCCGGAGGAGTATCATCGGTCCCTGCATCTGGTATAATAGTAATCTGTGAGCCACAAGGACTCAGCAATCTCGCACCCTCGCGATCAAGACTATTTAAGCTTAATAGGTTAGGAAGGGGTAATGTGAGTCGAGCTGCAGCAAGCGACTAGCAGATATGGTGGCTAACTTATACGCAAAAGAGAGCGAGAAGAGAAGGCAAAGCACGAGCGGTAACTAAGTAGAGCAGACTACGCAAGCATAACTCCAACGCCGTGTCCACTTCCCGGACTCCGCCGAGAAGAGGCCATCACGGCAACACACGCAGTTGATTCATTTTAATTATTTAAGTTCAAGTTATCTACAACCGGACATTAACAAATTCCCATCTGCCCATAACCGCGGGCACGGCTTTCGAAAGATCAATCCCTGCAGGGGGGGTCCCAACTTAGCCCATAACAAGCTCTCACGGTCAACGAAGGAATAGACCTCCACCCAGGACCCACCGATCAGACTCGGTATCCCGGTACAACAAGATGATTCGACAGGTCAAAACTAGTCCAGCAACACCGCCCGAATGCGCCGACAAATCCCGATAGGAGCTGCACATATCTCTTTCTCAGGGCACACTCAGATTGTCTTAGGTACGGGTAGGCCAGCCCAGAGTTGCCCCTGGTGGCCACCGGCAGCTGACAGTTGGACCAACACTCAGAGGAGCACTGGCCCGGGGGGGTTAAAATAAAGATGACCCTCGGGCTCCGGAAACCCAAGAGAAAGAAAAGGGTAGGTGGCAAATGGTAAAACCAATGTTGGGCATTGCTGGAAAAGCTTTAATCAAGGCGAACTATCAAGGGGTTCCCATTATAGCCCAACCACGTAAGGGACGCAACAATCCGGGAACATAACACCGATACGACGGAAACTAGGGCGGCAAGAGTGGAACAAAACACTAGGCGAGAGGCCGAGCCTTCCACCCTTTACCAAGTATATAGATGAGTAAAGATAACATAGCAATATAGTGATATCCCAACAAGTAAATAAATGTTCCAACGAGGAACGGCTCCAATCTTCACCTGCAACTAACAACGCTATAAGAAGGGCTGAGCAAAGCGGTAACATAGCCAATCAATGGTTTGCTAGGACAAAGGTGGGTTAGAGGCTCAATCATGGCAATAGGGAGGCTGACAAGCAAGTGGTAGGCATCGTAGCATTGGCAAAGCAAAAGAGCGAGCAAACTAGCATAGCAAAGATAGTAGTGATTTCAAGGGTGTGATCATCTTGCCTGCACAGTTGTCAGAATTGACTGGATCCTCAAAAGCAAACTCAACGGGCTCCTCTTTAGCGAACTCGTCTCCCGGCTCTACCCAACAACACAAACAAGCAACAAGGATACAATCAACCATGTGCAAAGGCAACCAATACGATGCAAAGATGATATGCTATGCGGGGTGCGATGCGGGATGCAAGAATGCAATATGTAACAGGAAATGCATGAACCTGGCCTCAACTTGGAAATCCAAGTGTGCCACTGGATAGAGGGGAAGAAATCCCCTGAAAACGATATAAAGATCATGGCAATCGGAGCTACGGTTAAGAAATGGCAAGCGTTTTACTAAACGAACCGATCTGCGATTTACAGCAACATGCCTCCTAAATGCAACAAAATGAACATGCTACAGCAACCCAACATGAAAACAAATTACATGGCAGTGATGTACTAATCAAGCTTATCAAATCATCATGACTGAGGCATGGGCAAATTCATCCATTAAGGGCTTCAAACAAGCATGGCAAAACTGAATAAGCAAAACAGATTTCAGACTTAGCGAAATTAACGCTAGTCTGGAATTTCAGACCACGATGCCCTCTTCGGAGCAGCAAAACAACATGAAGGAAAACCTGAACATGGCAAGTAAGAGCATGGCATGGAGCTACTCAACAAGCTTAACAAAACACCCAAAATGACCTGGGGCCAAAAGGGTTCACAAAATACTCTACCGAGCACACGAACATCGATGAAACACAATCAGTTTTCAGACTTAGTGAAAACTGGGACATGCTGAAATAATAACTCACGGAGGCATATAAACGAGCTCGATGCTCTCACTACGGTGTAAGTCATGGCAAGGCAAGCATATATCCATTAAGAAGGCACAAAATGCTAGCTAGACATGGCAAGAACAATGGCATAGCATGCATGGATCACTAGCAATCATTCCGGCGAAATCGCAAAAGAGTTAACGATCTGCCCAAAACAGCAACTATCCAAAAGTTGAGCTCGATTGAGTCAACCTAGAGTGCTCCAACATAACAAGTAAAGACATGGATGGATTAAGCACAACAAGCATAACAAATCACTCTTACTGATCATCCTCAAAAGAGGCACGGATCACTAGGAAACAAGCCGAACATATAGCATCGTGAACTAAAACGGCTCAGACTTAGTGAAAATCACTAAGTCCCTGAAATCTGAAATCTCAGGTAGCCCTCTTCGCAAGCTTGCACAAGACAACACACACCTCCTAAAAATACATGGAAGGCACCTCTGGAAAGAAGGCAGCATGCTTAACAATTCATCCCAAAGGGGCACAGGCATATCATGCACGGATTAAATATGGCAAAAATGACAAAAGTGCATGTTGGATTAACGGATCTGCAATTTAACTCAACATGCCTCATTCCAACAGCATTTTGGGCACCAAGATGACCTCTAATGCAAATGATGCAATGGAATGAAATGATGTACTCGTCGAGACGAAGAATTTGACATATTATACGCCCAAATCGGAGCTACGGGTGAGGAGATATGCTCGGTCAAAGTAGCAAGAAAAACTAGGGTTAGGAGATGAAAAGTCAACCTAGGAGGAAAATTTGGATCTCAGATCTGCACTGTTCATCGGCACGACTTCCGAGGTTCGACGGCCGGTGATGGCGGTGGTGGCCGGAGATGGAGGGGGTCGCCGGGGTAGGAGAGGAGGAGGCCGGAGAGGGCGGCGGAGCCGGCCGGTGGCGGGCGGCGGCTCGCGGCGTCGGAGCGCGTCGGGCGGCGGTGGTCGCGGCGAGGCGGCGGCCGGCGTCGTCGGGCGAGGCGGAGGAGGCGGCGAGCGGCGGCGGGGCGGCAGCCGGCGTCGGGGAAGGCGGCTGGGTCGGGCGGCGCGGAGCTCGGGCCCGCGGGGGCCTCGCACGGGCCTTGCAGGCCGGCGGCGGCAGGCGGGACGGCGCGCCACGTGGCGCTCTGACAGTGGCCGCGGGCGGCGGCGGACGGTGTCCGGCCGGGTCGGACAATGTCCGGCGCGGCGCGGGGCGATTTAGGGTTTCGGAGGAGAGGGGAGATCCAAAACGGGGGGGTTCTATTTATAGGCATAAGTGGAGCTAGGAGAGTCCAAATGAGGTGCGGTTTTCGCCCACACGATCGTGATCGAACGACCGAGACGATGGAGCTGAGTTTGGTGGGTTTTGGGCCAAATTGGAGGGGTGTTGGGCTGCACACACACGAGGCCTTTTCGGTCCCTCGGTTAACCGTTGGAGTATCAAACGAAGTCCAAATGACCCGAAACTTGACTGGCGGTCTACCGGTAGTAAACCAAGGCCGCATGGCAAGTCTCGGCCCAATTCGGAAATGTTTAATCCCCACACATGAAAGAAAGCTAGAAATGGCCAGCGGAGGAGAACGAAGCGCCGGAATGCAAAACGGATAACGGGGAAAATGCTCGAATGCATGAGATGAACATGTATGCGAATGCAATGCACGTGATGACATGATAAGAGATGCACGAAAAACAAAAACAACACACGGGGACAAGGACCCGAACCCGAGAATTAAATATAACTTAATGCCGGAAACGGCAAGAGTCGGAGTACAATTGGGGAAGGTTACATATGGGGCGTTACAACACTCCACCACTACGAAAAGATCTCGTCCCGAGATCTAGGACTGAAAGAACTCCGGGTACTCGGAACGGAGGTGATCCTCGCGTTCCCAGGTAGCTTCACGGTCGGAATGGTGTGACCACTTGACTTTGAGAAACTTGATTGACTTGTTGCGAGTTTTGCGTTCAGTCTCTTCAAGGATTGCAACTGGGTGCTCACGGTAGGAGAGATCTTCTTGGAGCTCAATGTCCTCGAAGTTGACGGTGCGCTCAGGCGTCTTGAAGCACTTACGGAGTTGCGAGACGTGAAACACATCATGAACATTGGCAAAGGTTGCAGGAAGCTCGAGTTGATAGGCGAGGTCGCCTCTCTTGCTGACGATCTTGAAAGGCCCGACGTATCTTGGGGCAAGCTTCCCTTTGATACCGAAGTGACGAGTCCCTTTCATTGGAGAGACGCGGAGGTAGACATGATCTCCGATCTCGAAGGCCAAATCACGGTGCTTGCTGTCGTAGTAGCCCTTCTGACGAGACTGGGCTGCTTTGAGGTTATCACGAATGACCTTGCACATCTTTTCTGCTTCTGTGATCAGGTCATTACCCAGCAGCTGACGTTCACCGGTTTCAGACCAGTTGAGAGGTGTACGGCACTTCCTACCATATAGAATTTCAAACGGGGCCTTACCGGAACTTGCTTGGAAACTGTTGTTGTACGAGAATTCAGCATAAGGAAGGCAATCCTCCCACTTCATGCCGAAGGAGATAACACAAGCTCTGAGCATATCTTCAAGAATCTGGTTGACACGCTCGACTTGACCGCTTGTTTCAGGGTGGAAAGCAGTGCTGAAGCGAATGCTGGTGCCCATGGCCTTCTGAAAAGAATCCCAGAACTTGGAGGTAAAGATGCTGCCACGGTCTGAAGATATCACTTGAGGAATACCGTGCAGAGAGACAATGCGAGAGGTGTAGAGCTCCGCCAATTGAGCTGCAGTTATTGACTCTTTGATAGGCAAGAAATGAGCCACTTTGGTCAGCTTGTCGATGACAACGAATATAGCATCATTGCCACGCTTGGACTTAGGAAACCCAGTCACAAAGTCCATTTCAATGTGGTCAAACTTCCATTCTGGAATGGCGAGAGGTTGGAGGAGACCTGCTGGCCTTTGGTGTTCTGCTTTCACTCTTCTACAGACATCACATTTATTCACGAATTGAGCGATCTCGCGCTTCATTCGAGTCCACCAATAAGTTTGCTTCAGGTCTTGATACATCTTCGTGCTCCCAGGGTGGATGGAGAGGAGAGAGTTGTGAGCCTCATTCATGATCACTTTACGAAGTTCACCTTTGGGCACAACAATTCGATCCTCGAAGAAGAGAGTGTCCTTGTCATCAAGCCGGTAGCACTTGTACTTGGACTGACTCTTTGCAATACCGATCTTCACCTTTTTCACCATAGCATCAAGAAGCTGGGCTTGGCGAATCTGGTCTTCCAAGGTAGGAGAAACTTGAAGGTTGGCGAGGAAACCTTGAGGAACAACTTGCAGATTAAGTTTGCGGAAGGCTTCACAAAGCTCGGGTTGATAAGGCTTGAGAATCAGACTGTTGCAATATGCTTTTCTGCTCAAAGCGTCAGCAATCACATTAGCCTTGCCTGGAGTATACTCGATACTCGGATTGTACTCTTGAATCATTTCGACCCATCGAGTCTGCCTGAGGTTGAGATTAGGCTGAGTGAAGATGTACTTGAGACTTTTGTGATCAGTGAAAATGTCCACTTTCCTTCCCAAGAGAAGATGTCTCCAAGTCAACAATGCGTGCACAACTGCCGCCAACTCGAGATCATGAGTGGGGTAGTTCTTCTCATTTGGCTTCAACTGGCGAGAGGTATAAGCAACAACTTTCTTCTCTTGCATCAGTACTGCACCGAGACCTTGGAGAGAGGCATCACAAAAGACCTCGTACGGCTTGGTTTCATCAGGCGGAGTTAGAACTGGAGCAGTGATCAATTTCTCTTTCAAAGCGTTGAAAGCAACATCACACTCCGGAGACCAAACGTACTTGACGTGCTTCTGAAGAAGATTTGAGAGAGGCTTCGCGATCTTGGAGAAGTTTTCAACGAATCTTCGACAATAACTTGCAAGACCGAGGAAGCTACGGAGTTGCTTCACATTCTGAGGAGGTTCCCAATTAACAATTGCAGACACCTTCTCAGGATCCACGGAAATGCCCTTGGCAGAGATAATATGCCCAAGATAAAGAACTTCATCGAGCCAAAACTCACACTTAGAGAACTTGGCATAGAATTGATGTTCCCTTAGCTTGTCAAGAACCAAACGCAAGTGTTTGGCATGATCTTCCTTGTTCTTCGAGAAAACCAGGATATCATCGAGATAGACCAAAACAAAGTCGTTGGTGTAGGGGTTGAAGATGAAGTTCATCATGCGAGAGAACGTCGGAGGAGCATTAGCGAGGCCAAAAGACATAACAGTGTATTCATATGACCCATAGCTTGTTCTGAACGCCGTCTTTGGAATATCTTGTTCACGAATGCGAATTTGATGATAACCCATACGGAGATCAAGCTTGGAGAATACTTTGGCACCCTTGAGTTGTTCGAATAGCTCATTAATGTTGGGAAGTGGATACTTGTTCTTGATGGTCTTCTTGTTCAATGGACGATAATCAACACAAAGTCGGTCCGTTCCATCCTTCTTCTTCACAAAAAGAACACCACAACCCCACGGAGAAGTACTAGGCCGAATGAGACCCATACTTTCTTGCTTATCGAGCTGTTTCTTCAACTCTTCGGGGCCGAGCTTGTAAGGCCGCTTGCACACCGGTTCCGTACCGGGCTCAAGTTCAATAACGAATTCAACAGGCCGGTTTGGAGGCATGCCTGGGAGTTCTTCAGGGAAGACATCTTGATACTCACAAACAACCGGAATCTGCGAAATAGCATCCAATTCACCCTTCTCATTGAGAGAGAATAACCGGATGGTATTATCCCGAGCAGCAAAGACAATCACTTCCTCAGACGAATGAGTCAGTTGAATCTGCTTGGCTGCGCAATCCAGCTGAGCTTTATGTTTAGAGAGCCAGTCCATCCCAAGAATGAGGTCGATATCGGAATTGCCAAGAACCGTTGGAGAAGCCAAGAACTTGAAGTCACCCAACTTGATAGAAATATCCGGAGCAATGGAGTTAGCCTGCATGCGTTTACCAGGAGAGACGACTGCTAATGGACTAGGCAGAATTTGCTGAGCCAAACCATGCCTAGATGTAAAAGGCCTTGAAATGAAACAATGCGATGCACCTGTGTCAAAAAGAACTTTTGCAGGAATACCATTAACAGGAAGGTTACCCATGATCACATCTGACGAATCCTCTTCTTGAGCTGCGTTCATCAAGTTGACCTTGGCGGACTTGGAATTATGCTTGACCACAGCTGTACTTGCCGATCTGACAGGAGGAGGAGGAGGAAGACGCCTCTGGTTGAAACACTTGTTAGCGTAGTGACCCTTCTGTTGGCACTTGTTGCACGTGACCTCTGAGAGCGTACGGTGGTACGGAGCACTCGATCTTGGAGCTTGAGACGAAGTCTTGTTCTGAAAGCCTGGGTTGGGTGGGTGGGACGAACCACTGCCACCTTTGCTCTTCTGCTGATACGGCTGACGGAACGGAGGAGGAGGAAGCCAATACCTCTGCTGCTTGGTCACTTGAGTAGAGGACGAAGACGAAGTGTCTCTGACTCGCTTCCTGGAAGCATCACACCTGAGCTGAGCAGCCTCTTGCTTCAGTGCCATGTTGTAGAACTCATCGTATCTCAGCGGCTCGAAGAGGACAAGAGCTAGCTGAATCTCTTCACGAAGACCACCCCTGAACTGATAGATCATGCTCTTCTCATCAGGAACATCCTGCTTGGCAAAACGGGCGAGCTTCTGGAACAACTTGTTGTAGTCATAGACAGACAAAGAGCCTTGCTTCAGATTGCGGAATTCTTCACGTTTGCTTTCAGTCACACTTTGAGGAATGTGATGAGCTCGAAAATCACGACGGAAATCATCCCAAGTGATCAAACGTCCACCTCTGGAATCCCGGTACTGCTGAAACCACTCTGCGGCCTGATCCTTGAGCTGGAAAGACGCAAACTTGACGAAATCTTCAGGTCTGACGTTGCTACATTCAAAATGCTTGCCCAGATCGATTAACCAATCATCAGCATCGGTAGCCTCAACGCAGTTACTGAACGACTTTGGACCATTAGCGAGGAACTGATGCAGAGATGCAAACTGGTTCTGGTTGCTGCCTTGGTTCGCTTGACTACTTTGATTCCGCTCTTGGATGATTTGCATGATCAGCTGAGTATTTGCATTAGTAGCAGCCATCACAGCCTGCCATGCTTCCGGAGGAGGCGGAGGTGGCGGAGGATCTGGGTTCGGAGTCGTGCACGTTGGAGGAGCCATCCTGAAGAGGTTGACCACCATTAGCACACAATTAGAGAAATATTGAAGGTGAAACCAACGGAATGAAAAATTGCAACAAAATTCTTCACATCCGAACAAAATGAGCGAATGCACTTCTCTTGAAGTGGTCACATATTCCTAAATTGCGAAGCCACGAAGAATCATGTAGAAGAGGTATATCAACGAGGGATGGAATCAACATATGACGTCGGAGAAGAACGAATACCACAACTCGAAATAAAACCAAGGGTTGGCTTGCGGAATAAGCCGGAACAAACACATGATAGAAATTTCGTCCGAAGTGTTCGTGGTAGGACCTACACGGGCTCGACCGTACAGCACCATCATGTACAAGGCAGTGCACATGACATACGAAGCGTCCCCGAGTCAGCATAGCCAAGGACTCTTTAAGACACAACGAGGCCACTGTAAAATCAACCGTGAATAGGCGAACCACTAGACGTCGAACCCCAATTTCATATCACACATCTGTTGAAAAGATATCCTAAGGCTACTTGAATTCCCACCTATGAAATTCCCGAAACTTTCCGGTTATGCAATCAGGTGTTGAGGATACAGGGGAAGCATAATATCTCACCCAAGCTAGCAAATCCTACATCCAGCTGCATCCATCCTTCAACACATAACCAAGAAACCTTCGGAAACCATCTATCTCAACCTTCGAAAAGCATCCGTTATACAAGTTATGGCGATACTCCCGAACTCCCGCCCCAGTACTGGGTGGCGTCGAGGTTATCTCACCAACGAACTGCATAAAGGAGATTTTCGATGTCGCGCACATATCTCAAGTATACCAGAATTGCAACGATAGAATTATGATGACAACACCTCAGAGCTCAACTCCCCGGGACACTTCCACTAAACCCCTGACAGGAGGCACCAAGACAGTATTCTCATCATAAGCCATCGGAACAAAACTAAGATACTCGCGTGATCCTAAAAAAAAAATTTAGTGAAATTTGAGAAGAGAAGAGACAAAACTCTACGTCAGGATGCCTTACCAGAGCGATGAGGAGACTGGGAAGTAAAAAGAATTCCTAAGCTCTCCGATATATAATTCCTAAGGACTCAAAACATTTTTCTAGACACAACTCGGCTGCTACAAACGATCAAGCAATGGGGCTCCTGAGGTCGGGGAAGGCTCTGATTACCAACTTGTAACACCCTCGATGCGACTATATCTCCCACGTGTCGAGGCACGACTTAGAGGCATAATCGCATTGAAGGCATAAGTCGCAAGTGAGGCAATCTTCACACAACCCATGTACATATAAATATGAAGGGGAATAATAATAATAGTCGGCTTACACTCGCCACGTCACATCAAGGTACATAAATAGCATACATCATACAAACACTCATGGCCCGGCTACGGCGCCAAAATAGAAAAGAACCCCCAACATGCGACTAAACCCTGAATCGAACCCCGAGCAGGCACCACTACTGATCATCAGGAAAAGAAACATAATATCGCTGAGAGTCCTCGTCGTACTCCCACTTCAGCTCGAACGCGCCATCCGGAGGAGTATCATCGGTCCCTGCATCTGGTATAATAGTAATCTGTGAGCCACAAGGACTCAGCAATCTCGCACCCTCGCGATCAAGACTATTTAAGCTTAATAGGTTAGGAAGGGGTAATGTGAGTGGAGCTGCAGCAAGCGACTAGCAGATATGGTGGCTAACTTATACGCAAAAGAGAGCGAGAAGAGAAGGCAAAGCACGAGCGGTAACTAAGTAGAGCAGACTAGGCAAGCATAACTCCAACGCCGTGTCCACTTCCCGGACTCCGCCGAGAAGAGGCCATCACGGCAACACACGCAGTTGATTCATTTTAATTAATTAAGTTCAAGTTATCTACAACCGGACATTAACAAATTCCCATCTGCCCATAACCGCGGGCACGGCTTTCGAAAGATCAATCCCTGCAGGGGGGGTCCCAACTTAGCCCATAACAAGCTCTCACGGTCAACGAAGGAATAGACCTCCACCCAGGACCCACCGATCAGACTCGGTATCCCGGTACAACAAGATGATTCGACAGGTCAAAACTAGTCCAGCAACACCGCCCGAATGCGCCGACAAATCCCGATAGGAGCTGCACATATCTCTTTCTCAGGGCACACTCAGATTGTCTTAGGTACGGGTAGGCCAGCCCAGAGTTGCCCCTGGTGGCCACCGGCAGCTGACAGTTGGACCAACACTCAGAGGAGCACTGGCCCGGGGGGGTTAAAATAAAGATGACCCTCGGGCTCCGGAAACCCAAGGGAAAGAAAAGGGTAGGTGGCAAATGGTAAAACCAATGTTGGGCATTGCTGGAAAAGCTTTAATCAAGGCGAACTATCAAGGGGTTCCCATTATAGCCCAACCGCGTAAGGGACGCAACAATCCGGGAACATAACACCGATATGACGGAAACTAGGGCGGCAAGAGTGGAACAAAACACTAGGCGAGAGGCCGAGCCTTCCACCCTTTACCAAGTATATAGATGAGTAAAGATAACATAGCAATATAGTGATATCCCAACAAGTAAATAAATGTTCCAACGAGGAACGGCTCCAATCTTCACCTGCAACTAACAACGCTATAAGAAGGGCTGAGCAAAGCGGTAACATAGCCAATCAATGGTTTGCTAGGACAAAGGTGGGTTAGAGGCTCAATCATGGCAATAGGGAGGCTGACAAGCAAGTGGTAGGCATCGTAGCATTGGCAAAGCAAAAGAGCGAGCAAACTAGCATAGCAAAGATAGTAGTGATTTCAAGGGTGTGATCATCTTGCCTGCACAGTTGTCAGAATTGACTGGATCCTCAAAAGCAAACTCAACGGGCTCCTCGTTAGCGAACTCGTCTCCCGGCTCTACCCAACAACACAAACAAGCAACAAGGATACAATCAACCATGTGCAAAGGCAACCAATACGATGCAAAGATGATATGCTATGCGGGGTGCGATGCGGGATGCAAGAATGCAATATGTAACAGGAAATGCATGAACCTGGCCTCAACTTGGAAATCCAAGTGTGCCACTGGATAGAGGGGAAGAAATCCCCTGAAAACGATATAAAGATCATGGCAATCGGAGCTACGGTTAAGAAATGGCAAGCGTTTTACTAAACGAACCGATCTGCGATTTACAGCAACATGCCTCCTAAATGCAACAAAATGAACATGCTAAAGCCACCCAACATGAAAACAAATTACATGGCAGTGATGTACTCATCAAGCTTATCAAATCATCATGACTGAGGCATGGGCAAATTAATCCATTAAGGGCTTCAAACAAGCATGGCAAAACTGAATAAGCAAAACAGATTTCAGACTTAGCGAAATTAACGCTAGTCTGGAATTTCAGACCACGATGCCCTCTTCGGAGCAGCAAAACAACATGAAGGAAAACCTGAACATGGCAATTAAGAGCATGGCATGGAGCTACTCAACAAGCTTAACAAAACACCCAAAATGACCTGGGGCCAAAAGGGTTCACAAAATACTCTACCGAGCACACGAACATCGATGAAACACAATCAGTTTTCAGACTTGGTGAAAACTGGGACATGCTGAAATAATAACTCACGGAGGCATATAAACGAGCTCGATGCTCTCACTACGGTGTAAGTCATGGCAAGGCAAGCATATATCCATTAAGAAGGCACAAAATGCTAGCTAGACATGGCAAGAACAATGGCATAGCATGCATGGATCACTAGCAATCATTCCGGCGAAATCGCAAAAGAGTTAACGATCTGCCCAAAACAGCAACTATCCAAAAGTTGAGCTCGATTGAGTCAACCTAGAGTGCTCCAACATAAAAAGTAAAGATATGGATGGATTAAGTACAACAAGCATAACAAATCACTCTTACTGATCATCCTCAAAAGAGGCACGGATCACTAGGAAACAAGCCGAACATATAGCATCGTGAACTAAAACGGCTCAGACTTAGTGAAAATCACTAAGTCCCTGAAATCTGAAATCTCAGGTAGCCCTCTTCGCAAGCTTGCACAAGACAACACACACCTCCTAAAAATACATGGAAGGCACCTCTGGAAATAAGGCAACATGCTTAACAATTCATCCCAAAGGGGCACAGGCATATCATGCACGGATTAAATATGGCAAAAATGACAAAAGTGCATGTTGGATTAACGGATCTGCAATTTAACTCAACATGCCTCCTTCCAACAGCATTTTGGGCACCAAGATGACCTCGAATGCAAATGATGCAATGGAATAAAATGATGTACTCGTCGAGACGAAGAATTTGACATATTATACGCCCAAATCGGAGCTACGGGTGAGGAGATATGCTCGGTCAAAATAGCAAGAAAAACTAGGGTTAGGAGATGAAAAGTCAACCTAGGAGGAAAATTTGGATCTCAGATCTGCACTGTTCATCGGCACGACTTCCGAGGTTCGACGGCCGGTGATGGCGGTGGTGGCCGGAGATGGAGGGGGTCGCCGGGGTAGGAGAGGAGGAGGCCGGAGAGGGCGGCGGAGCCGGCCGGTGGCGGGCGGCGGCTCGCGGCGTCGGAGCGCGTCGGGCGGCGGTGGTCGCGGCGAGGCGGCGGCCGGCGTCGTCGGGCGAGGCGGAGGAGGCGGCGAGCGGCGGCGGGGCGGCAGCCGGCGTCAGGGAAGGCGGCTGGGTCGGGCGGCGCGGAGCTCGGGCCCGCGGGGGCCTCGCACGGGCCTTGCGGGCCGGCGGCGGCAGGCGGGACGGCGCGCCACGTGGCGCTCTGACAGTGGCCGCGGGCGGCGGCGGACGGTGTCCGGCCGGGTCGGACAATGTCCGGCGCGGCGCGGGGCGATTTAGGGTTTCGGAGGAGAGGGGAGATCCAAAACGGGGGGGGTTCTATTTATAGGCATAAGTGGAGCTAGGAGAGTCCAAATGAGGTGCGGTTTTCGCCCACACGATCGTGATCGAACGACCGAGACGATGGAGCTGAGTTTGGTGGGTTTTGGGCCAAATTGGAGGGGTGTTGGGCTGCACACACACGAGGCCTTTTCGGTCCCTCGGTTAACCGTTGGAGTATCAAACGAAGTCCAAATGACCCGAAACTTGACTGGCGGTCTACCGGTAGTAAACCAAGGCCGCATGGCAAGTCTCGGCCCAATTCGGAAATGTTTAATCCCCACACATGAAAGAAAGCTAGAAATGGCCAGCGGAGGAGAACGAAGCGCCGGAATGCAAAACGGACAACGGGGAAAATGCTCGAATGCATGAGATGAACATGTATGCGAATGCAATGCACGTGATGACATGATAAGAGATGCACGAAAAACAAAAACAACACACGGGGACAAGGACCCGAACCCGAGAATTAAATATAACTTAATGCCGGAAACGGCAAGAGTCGGAGTACAATTGGGGAAGGTTACATATGGGGCGTTACACAATACCTTTTACTTCTTTCGGGGAGCAGGTAGGCCTTCTGACACATATGCATCTTCTAGACCTTTCAGATTCAAAGTTCTCTTCATGTTCTCGTTTTGTTTTCTAAGTACTTCAACTACATTTTTGTTCTTTTCGAGTTCATATTCAGGGATTCTTTCTGCGCTTCTTGCTGCGGTTGCCATTTTTGCTCCTGCTCCTGTAAGTGTTTACAAATGAGTTAGTAGTCTATACAACAATCAAGTATTTGAACTAACAACACAACCAAATTTTACACAACTGCCAAATAAGATGCAGAAAATCATTATCACACTTACTTCCTCTTTGGTGCAGCAACAATTATTCCATCTATATCAGTCCTTACATGAGAAAATTTGGTATAATCAATGTCGGGATCAACATCTGTGTGTAGATCAATTAACAACCCCTTATAGCATTTTCAAGAACTACATTTTCATCATCATCATCCATATTTTCTTCATCCACAGCGGCCATAGAGTACATGCCATGTGGTTTATTGTTCTGGACAACTGCACACCAACCTTCATTATCAACCTCTGGAACATAGAAAACTTGTGTGGCTTGTGATGCTAAGATGAAAGGTTCATCTGATAACTTATCACCGCTACTGAATAAATGGTTGAAGTTAACAGTTGTAACCCCAAAGTGATCGGTTTTTACCCATTTGTCTTGTTCACAATTGTCAACCCAATCACATCGAAATAACACCATATATCCTTTTTGGCGGTAGTTTAGCTCAACTATCTCCCTAATAATGCCATAATATATCTCTACTCCTTCTGAATTTTGCGCAGCTATAGCTACTCCACTATTTTGAATAGGTCTACCATCATCACTTGAGTGTGTATGGAAATCAAACCCATTAGTAGTATAGCTGTTAAATTTTCTAGCACATGAAAGGCTCTTGGGCTAAAATTTGCATTTCTTCTGATACTTCTACACCTCTTTCAACTAATGCCAACACCTGAGTATAGAATTGTTGTTAGTTACAACAAGTCAACATGATTAATGTTGAGCACAATAGGTCAAGTCATGTCCTACTTACATGTTGTCGAAACCACTCATGAAATTTCTCATGTTGCATAGTATTGATTGCTTTTTCATTGGGAAGACCAATTGAGGATAGGTGCTCGCGGTGCTTCCTATAATTGTGTATCAAATTAACTATTGTAGGAAAGATAAGAAAGGAAGAGATAATATTACTACAGCATGGGAAGCTTACTTCACATAAGGTTTTATTTCATTGTGGTTGAACAAGACATATCTATGTGCTTGGATCCAAGAATTGGTCGATAATGATACAATGCTACCCAAACCTTGCCCCTTGTGGCAGAAGTATGGATTGGTACTGGAGGTTTCATTATTCAGCACCTCAACATTATTATCTTGCCGGGTGAACCTAGTCTCACACCCTTTTAGATAGAGAGAACAATATGTAGGGCTCTCATCAAACAAGTAACCCTCAGCGATTGATCCTTCGGGATGGCTTCTAGTGCAAACATGTCCTTTGAAGTGCCCCAAATACCTACATACTACAGATTGTAAGCCTATTTGCAAAATTCATTTGTAAAAAAATATTGCTATTAGATTTTGTTTAGAAGATCACCTTTCTACCGACCACATGCTTTGGAAGTGTACTGGACCACCAATTCTAACTTGGGCAGGCAGATGCACCATCAAGTGGACCATGACATCAAAAAAACTTGGTAGGAATATAGTTTCAAGTATGCTTAAGGTCTCAGCTATTTCAGCCTCTAGGATTTGCATATCACTGATGCGGATAACAGGTGAGCAAATCTTCTTGAAGAAGTTACTAACATGAGTCAATGCAGCACATACTCTTGTTGGCAGTATTTTTCGAATCGCAAGAGGAAGTAGGTATTGCAATAGAATGTGATTATCATGGCTCTTAAGTCCAAAAATCTTCTTCTCGGCAACATGGATATAACGTCGTATATCAGCTGCAAAGCCTTGTGGAAACTTGACTCCCATCAGGACTTGGAGAAAATGTTTCATCTGCTCAGGTGTCAAAGTATATTGTGCTGGAGGTATATACAATTTACCCTCTTCTACTTCAACAGGATGAAGGTCCCCCATAATACCCAAAGCTTGGATGTCTAGGCGAGAATGTGCGTTATCCTTTGATTTTCCCTCAAGGCTCAGAAGTGTGTTAACTATGTTATCACATACATCTTTTTCTATATGCATAACATCAAAATTATGACGCAACATCAGATCTTTCCAATAGGGCAACTTAAAGCACACATATCTTCTTTTATAAAGGGAAAGCGATTCACCTTCTTTGCGTTTTCTCTTTAATGTTTTCCTAGCAGCTAGATCTTTTCCAAAGGATGTTTCAAGATTTGCTGTCAAATCATCAATTTCCTCACCGGTAAGAGGTATAGGTGCAATCCTATGCTCTGACTTGCCATCAAATAACTTTTCATCTGACCTAAACTTATGGTTGGATGATAAGAACCTACGATGTCCCATATAACAATATTTGTTGCCCTTCTTTAATTGTAGAGAACAAGTGAGTGAATGGCACTCAGGACAAGCTACCTCACCCTGGGTAGCACACCCATGAGTGTAGCCTAAACCTGGAAAGTCGTGTATGGTGCAAAGGATGGCAGCATGAAGATCAAATATTTCAGACTTCGAAGCATCAAATGTCTTTACACCATGGTAGTACATATCTACTAGATCGTCTACTAAAGGCTCAAGGTAGACATCCATATCACCACCAGGTGCCTTAGGGCCAGGAATGAGCAAAGAAAGGATGAAATTAGGCCGCTTCATGCACATCCAAGGAGGAAGGTTGTATGGAATCAAAAAGACTGGCCAGATACTGTAGGTACTCCTTGTCGTCCTAAATGGATTAAAGCCATCTGTTGTCGCAGCAAACCTAAAATTGCGACTGTCATTACCAATTAGTGGATGTTTGGAATCAAAATCCTTCCAGAAAATAGCATCCGCTGGGCACCTAATCAGACCATCTTTGGTACGTTGTTCATCATGCCACCTCATGTCAGTTGCAGTTTTAGAGGACGCAAAATACCTTTGAAGCCTTCTTTTAATAGGAAAATAGCGAAGAACCTTTTTAGGAACCCTATGTACCCTTTTCCCATCAGGACTCTTCTTTTCTGATTTCCACCTTGAATTTTTACACTTTGGACACTGATTATCCTTATCAAATTCATTTCTGAATAGTACACAATCATTTTCACACGCACGAATATTTACATACCCAAGCCCAACAGATTTAACTATTTTCTTAGCTTCATTGAAATTTTTGGGAAGTACTGAACCTTTGGGGAATGCATCGCTAAGTAACTCAAGCACCATGTCAAAACTTTTGTCACTCCATCGCCCAAGAAGTTTGATGTGGAGCAATTTGACAACAAAACGCAATTTTGAGAAGTTTTTACACCCAGGGTATAGCTCTTTGTTGTCATCATCAACCATCTTCAAATAAGCCTTGGTATCAGCATAAACATGGGGGTTTTTACTGTCCTCATTGTTCTCTTCCAACACCCCCCATCATCTAATCCACAAGCTATGTCTCGCAAGAAATCAGCTAATTCATTATCTGCCGATGAAGTCTCTGCTTCTACCCCCTCAACATTTGGGCAAGAGTGGCTAGATTCTCCATGAAACAACCATGTATGATACCCCTCCATGAAACCCGTACATATCAAATCGTCACGTACTTCAGTTGCTACTCTCCATTTAGAGTTCAAACATATCTTGCAAGGACACAAGATTTTGTTTCCATTTGTTGAATTAATAAAAGCAAACTCTATAAACTTGTCTACCCCCTGTACATACTCATTTGTGTGCCTACATGTAATTTTTTTAGATATCAGAACAGTTCATGACATAATTATACCGCTTATGAGTTGGAAAAAAAGCTAATTTGATGTACCTAGGCTGAGACAACCATGTTTTGTCCATGATGCACCCTTAATATCAAATTTTCCAACTAATCTGTATTTGGCCAGTGCGGCAGTGTTAGCTTTGCATCCGTGAAGCTACAATCATTATGCAAGCAACAATAGAAATATCAAACTATCATTATTCAAGCAACAAAAACAACTGCATATGGTTCAAGTTCAGTAATACACAAGCAGACAACAATATATAGAAGGAAATCACAGGAGGAGCTGATGCTTACCTCACGAAACAGAGTATGGATGGGGATGAGTCTTGTGCAGAAATCGGCAGCAACGACGGCTCGCCTTGGGAGGGGTGCAGCTCGCAGGTCGAAGACCAACGGTGCCCAGGACGTTCTGAGGCGGCTGGAAGTCGGGGGTGAGCGCCGGCTGGATGTGGGGGACGCGAGGACGGCGGATTCAATGTAGGGGTGGAGCTCGGGGGAGGCCAGGCATCGGGCTAGAGCTCGACGGCGGCTGGGCGTCGGGGTGGTGCTCGACGGCGGCTGGGCGTCGGGGTGGTGCTCGACGGCGGTTGGGCGTCAGGGTGGCGCTCGACGGCGGCTGGGAGATGGGGTGGAGCTCGACGGCGGCTGGGCGACGGGGTGGAGCTAGACGGCGGCTGGGCGACGGGGTGGAGCTCGACGGCGGCTAGGCGACGGGGTGGAGTGCGAGGATGCGAGGACGGCGGCTGGGCCGTCGGGGTGGAGCGCGAGAACGGCGATGACGGTGGATCGAGCGTGAGGGCGGTGGCGGCAGGCACGGGTAGGGTTATGGAATTGTGTTTTTTTTATTGAGGTAGGAACTGGCTAGATTTGGGGATATTTTGCACGGGCATGCCGAAAATTTCGCCTCCTTGCGCCTAAATCTCGCGCCAAGTTTGCAACCTCCTGTCGATTGACACGTGTCAACCTACGCCGACACTTAATCCGTGCCCATACACCCTACATACACCGACACATCTGATGTCGCTAAGTGTGTATCTACGCCAACTGATAAACTGTCAATCGCCACACATGTGCACATGACGTGTTGTTAAGAAAACGCCGACTGATACGTGGTGGCTTTGTGGTTGCTGACACTTACTATGTCCACATTGATTTATCTTCGCCGACACATGATGTGAAGACATAACTTAAAAGATACGCCAACACTTATTTTGTGGACATCAGTAGACCTTTGCCCACAGAATTGTGTCACCTAAACTCCACCGTGGTGTAGTGCTAGCTCAAGATCGTGTAGTTCGTTTGCTAAAGCTTTTCTAATGTGAAGTATCATTTCCTTAGACCATGAGATTGTGCAACTCCCGGATACCGTAGGAGTGCTTTGGGTGTGCCAAACGTCACAACGTAACTGGGTGGCTATAAAGGTACACTACAGGTATCTCCGAAAGTGTCTATTAGGTTGGCACGAATCGAGACTGGGATTTGTCACTCCGTGTAAACGGAGAGGTATCTCTGGGCCCACTCAGTAGGACATCATCATAATGTGCACTATGTGACCAAGGAGTTGATCACGGGATGATGTGTTACGGAACGAGTAAAGAGACTTGCCGGTAACGAGATTGAACAAGGTATCGGGATACCGACGATCGAATCTCGGGCAAGTACAATACCGTTGGACAAAGGGAATTGAATACGGGATTGATTGAATCCTCGACATCATGGTTCATCCGATGAGATCATCGTGGAACATGTGGGAGCCAACATGGGTATCCAGATCCCGCTGTTGGTTATTGGCCGGAGAGTTGTCTCGGTCATGTCTGCATGGTTCCCGAACACGTAGGGTCTACACACTTAAGGTTCGATGACACTAGGGTTATTAGGAAGACTTGTATGTGATTACCGAATGTTGTTCGGAGTCCCGTATGAGATCCCGGATATCACAAGGAGTTCCGAAATGGTCCGGAGGTAAAGATTTATATATGGAAAGTTGTTGTTCGGGTTCCAGGAAAAGTTCGGTTTTTTCTGGTATTGTACCGGGAAGCTTCCGGAGGATTTCGGAGAGGTCCGGAGGTCTGGAAAATGTTCCACCACGTCCAATACAGCAGCATGGGCTGTAGGGGGGCGCCCTAACCTTAATGGGCCAAGGGCACCAGCCCCCCCAAGGCCCATGCGCATGGGAGAGGGGAAACCCTAAGGGGGAGGGCCTCCATTTGACTTGGGAGGCACTCCTCCCCCCTTGGTCGCCGCCCCAACCCTAGATGGGATCTAAAGGGGGCCGGCCCCCTCTCTCCCCACCTATAAATAGTGGAGGGGTGGGAGGGCAGCCACACCCTTGAACCTGGCGCAGCCCCTCCCCTCTAATACCTCTCCTCCTCCGCGTGAGCTTGGGGAAGCCCTGCCGGAGAACTGTCACTCCATCACCACCACGCCGTCGTCCTGCTGTTGGACTCTCTTCCTCAACCTCTCCCTCCTCCTTGCTGGATCAAGGCGTGGGAGACGTCTCCGTTCCGTATGTGTGTTGAACGCAGAGGTGCCGTCCGTTCGGCGCTAGGATCATCGGTGATTTGGATCATGACGAGTACGACTCCATCAACCCCGTTCACTTGAACGCTTCCGCTTAGCGATCTACAAGGGTATGTAGATGCACTCTCCTTCCCCTCGTTGCTAGATTACTCCATAGATTGATCTTGGTGATGCGTAGAAAATTTTAAATTTCTGCTACGATCCCCATCAGAACCGGTGCTAAAGGTTCGCCATGAACCGGTATTAATGAGAGCGGCCGGCTAGCCGTTGGAACCGGCACTAATGCACACATTAGTGCCGGCTCAAAATCAAACCGACACTAATGTGCTTCACATTTGACCCATTTTCTACTAGTGCCATAAGGATCCTGCCAGTTGCCGATAACTTCAACAAAACATGATCATCTCATACAACAATTTATATAATCATGTTTTGATCATATCACATCACAACATGCCCTGCAAAAACAAGTTAGACATCCTCTACTTTGTTGTTGAAAGTTTTAAGTGGCTGCTACGGGCTGAGCAAGAACCGTTCTTACCTACGCATCAAAAACCACAACGCGGTATAGTGATTGCTTTTTGATCTTCAGAAAGAACCATGTTCATTGAATCCGATTCAACTAAAGTTGGAGAAACTGACACCCACTAGCCACCTGTGTGCGAAGCACGTCGATAGAACCAGTCTCGCGTAAGCGTACGCGTAATGTCGGTCTGAGCCGCTTCATCCAACAATGCCGCTGAATCAAGAATCAACTAGTGATGGCAAGCAAAGATGTATATACATACGTCCACAACTCCTTTGTGGTCTACTTGTGCATATAACATCTACGCGTAGACCTGGCTCAGATGCCACTGTTGGGGAACGTAGTAATTTCAAAAAAAATCCTACGCACACGCAAGATCTATCATGGTGATGCATAGCAACGAGAGGGGAAGAGTGTTGTCCACGTACCCTCGTAGACCGTAAGCGGAAGCATTATGACAACGCGGTGGATGTAGTCGTACGTCTTCATGATCCGACCGATCCTAGTACCGAAAGTACGGCACCACCGCGATCTGCACATGTTCGGCTCGGTGACGTCCCACAAACTCTCGATCCAGCTGAGTGTCGAGGGAGAACTTCGTCAGCATGACGGCGTGATGACGATGATGATGAAGCTGCCATCGCAGGGCTTCGCCTAAGCACTACGATGATATGACCAAGGTGGATTATGGTGGAGGGGGGCACCGCACAAGGCTAAGGGAGCAAGGGGGAGGCCGGCCGGCCCTTGGAGGTGCGCTAAGGAGGGGAGGAGTCTTATACGTCCATTTTGCATCATGCTTTTATATCGATATTTATTGCATTATGGGCTGTTATTACACATTATGTCACAATATTTATGCCTATTCTCTCTTATTTTATAAGGTTTACATGAAGAGGGAGAATGTCGGCAGCTGGGATTCTGGGCTGGAAAAGGAGCAAATATTAGAGACCTATAGCAAAAGAGCCCGTGCGTTGCAACGGGAGATAAAACATAACACACGCTCTTAACTCAGTAACCATCACTCAAGACCACAATAGGTCCATCTCCTTTATTTTTGCGAGGCATCATATTTATGTTGCCGCTTATCCTCCTTCTCACTCTCGCCGGTGATGGCCTCGGTGTTCACACAAAACAACAAAAAATGTGTGTTGAATATGGTTAATCCTAAGGCGTTTCTCTCTCCCTATCTCGTCTCTCTCTCTCTCTCTCCCTTTCTCTCACTCTCGCGATGAGAAATCTGTTGTTTTCCTCTGCGACATTTTTCAGAGGTATGCATATGTAGTTATCGATGTTTTCTTTTTTCGTGTATGGTTATAGTGGGGTGTTTATTTGCAATCCGGATCGCCGCCGGTATGAAAAAAACGAATCTTGCGCTATAAATTATAAGTTTGCTTCCATAACAATATTTTAAAAATATTTAACAGGTAAAATTAACATCATATTTAGATTCAACACATTTTTCTAATAAAATTTCATATATAATATGTTAAAATCAAAATTATGGTTTAAAAGATACAGATAATTTAGAAAATCATTTGGTTTGACTCAAATATATTCCAAAATAATATTTAAAAATACTTAACAGGTAAAAATAATCTCATATTCATATTCTACATATTTTTCTAATCAAATTTCATATATAACATGTTCAAATCGGAGTTACGGTTTAAAAGATATGGATGATTTTAAAAAGCATTTGTTTGACTTAAATATGATCCGCGGATGAATTACCTAAAACATCAGGGTTTTTTCGAAAAATGTAAAATAACGGTTCGGGTGTGACTTAAATCCGGACAGCGGGTTGATTTCAAGAAAAGACAGGGACTTTTGTGTAAAATACAAAAATAACGATTCGTTTTAACTTAAAACAAAATTGTGGGTTGAATTCTCTGAAATAGAGGGACTTTTCTAAAAAATACCATGACGGACGAAAGAAACCCAATTTGCTTTATTATTAGGTAAAGATTCTGCACATCTCCAAAAGTCCTGAAACTTCACGGGAGCACTTTTCAGAATATATAAAAAATACTAAGCGCAAGAAATACCAGAGGGGGCCACACCCTGGCCACGAGGGTGGGGGCGCGCCCTACCCCCTGGGCGTGCCCCCTGCCTCGTGGGCCCCCTGGTGGCCCTCCAATGCCCATCTTCTGCTATATGGAGTCTTTCGTTGAGGAAAAAATCATAAGCAAGCTTTCGGGACGAGACTCCGCCGCCACGAGGCGGAACCAATCTAGGGCTCTGGCGGAGCTGTTCTACCGAGGAAACTTCCCTCCGGGATGGGGAAATCATCACCATCGTCATCACCAACGATCCTCTCATCGGGAGGGGGTCAATCTCCATCAACATCTTCACCAACACCATCTCATCTCAAACCCTAGTTCATCTCTTGTATCCAATCTTTGTATCCAAACCTCAGATTGGTACCTGTGGGTTGCTAGTAGTATTGATTACTCCTTGTAGTTGATGATAGTTGGTTTACTTGGTGGAAGATCATATGTTCAGATCCATTATGCATATTAATACCCCTCTGATTATGAACATGAATATGCTTTGTGAGTAGTTATGTTTGTTCCTGAGGACATGGGAGAAGTCTTGCTATTAGTAGTCATGTGAATTTGGTATTCGTTCGATATTTTGATGAGATGTATGTTGTCATCCCTCTAGTGGTGTCATGTGAACGTCGACTACATGACACTTCACCATTGTTTGGGCCTAGAGGGAGGCATTGGAAAGTAATAAGTAGATGATGGGGTTGCCAGAGTGACAGAAGCTTAAACCCTAGTTTATGCGTTGCTTCGTAAGGGGCTGATTTGGGTCCATATGTTTCATGCTATGGTTAGGTTAACCTTAATAGTTTTGTTGTAGTTGCGGATGCTTGCAATAGGAGTTAATCATAAGTGGGATGCTTGTCTAATTAAGGACAGTACCCAAGCACCGGTCCACGCACATATCAAATTATCAAAGTACCGAAGGCGAATCATATGATTGTGATGAAAACTAGCTTGACGATAATTCCCATGTGTACTCGGGAGCACTTTACTTCATATAAGAGTTTGTCCAGGCTTGTCCTTTGCTACCAAAAGGATTGGGCCATCTTGCTGTACCTTATTTACTTTTATTACTTGCTACTCATTACAATTTACCTTATCACAAAAACTATCTGTTACCGACAATTTCAGTGCTTGCAGAGAATATCTTACTGAAAACTGCTTATCATTTCCTTCTGCTCCTCATCGGGTTCGACACTCTTACTTATCGAAAGGACTACGATAGAACCCCTATACTTGTGGGTCATCAGAGTCCTCCTCCTAGTAGGAGTAGGACTCCCCCTTTCCTAGTCCAACTAGGAGGAGGAAGGAGAGGGAGAGAAGAGAAGGAAAGGGGGGCACCGCCCCCCTTCCCTAGTCCAATTCCCTGGCCCTCTCTCCCTCCACTAAGGCCCATGTTGGCCCATTAGTTCCCCCGGGGGTTCCGATAACCTCCCGGCACTCCGATAATTATCCGGTGACCCCCGGAACTCATCCGGTGTCCGAATATAGTCATCCAATATATCAATCTTTATGTCTCGACCGTTTCAAGACTCCTCGTCATGTCCGTGATCATATCCAGGACTCCGAACTACCTTCGGTATATCAAAACACATAAACTCATAATACCGATCGTCACCGAACGTTAAGTGTGCGGACCCTACGGGTTCGAGAACTATGTAGACATGATCAAGACACGTCTCCGGTCAATAACCAATAGCGGAACCTGGATGTTCATATTGGCTCCCACATATTCTACGAAGATCTTTATCGGTCAAACCGCATAACGATGTACGTTGTTCCCTTTGTCATCGGTATGTTATTTGCCCGAGATTCGATCGTCGGTATCTCAATACCTAGTTCAATCTCGTTACTGGCAAGTCTCTTTACTCGTTCCGTAATGCATAATCTTGTAACTAACTCATTAGTCACATTGCTTGCAAGGCTTATAGTGATGTGCATTACCGAGAGGGCCCGGAGATACCTCTACGATACTCGGAGTGACAAATCCTAATATCGATCTATTCCAACTCAAGAAACACCATCGGAGACACCTGTAGACCATCTTTATAGTCACCCAGTTACGTTGTGACGTTTGATAGCACACTAAGTTTTCCTCCGATATTCAGGAGTTGCATGATCTCATAGTCATAGGAACATGTATAAGTTATGAAGAAAGCAATAGCAATAAACTAAACGATCATAATGCTAAGCTAATGGATGGGTCAATTCAATCACATCATTCTCTAATGATGTGATCCCGTTCATCAAATGACAACTCATGTCTATGGCTAGGAAACTTAACTATCTTTGATTAACGAGCTAGTCAAGTAGAGGCATAATAGTGACACTCTGTTTGTCTATGTATTCACACATGTACTAAGTTTCCGGTTAATATAATTCTAGCATGAATAATAAACATTTATCATGATATAAGGAAATATAAATAACAACTTTATTATTGCCTTTAGGGCATATTTTCTTCAGCAGCGGCTGAGCGCCGGACGGTGCAACCGCGGGGACGGCCTCGGGGCGGCGGCGGGGACTATGTTGATCCAAAGTATGTAAAGATGCAAGAGGTTATGATTCTTATCATTGTAGTTTTCTGTATGATTTGCTAATAAACTATTTGTGTTAAACAAAGCACCCCATCTTATTTCATAGAACTATGTGGTTATGCACACCTTTTAAAACCTACACACGTGGTCCCCAAATTATACCATATTTTTCGTGAAGATCTTTGGTTTATGTTCTTTGCTTCATCTTCTCACATCTCCATTTAGAGCTCCTTTCTCTACTTCTAATCAATCTGCATAGATACTACTTTGTTAGGCTTCTGTGCAATAACATAACTAATGGTTGGCTGCTCTGTTATGTCGTTTTTATCTTTATGATGATCTGATCGATTAGAGCAACAGAGGATCATGATTTTTTTTATCATACTTTGCACCGAAGAGTTCAAGGTGTTTCTACTATGTTTTATGATTTACGGCAAATACATGTTAGTCTAAAATATGTTATTTAGTGTTGATGGGAAATGTTTATATTTTACAAAAAAAATATGTGCTCGTTGACGATCGCCTTCTTCTTGCAGCGACTTGGGAAGGAGGAGCACGATTGTGCTTGTGGGGTAAAAGGCTGAAGTGACGATGCCACTGGGACAACTCCTCGGTGCATAGAACTTCTATGGACCAGGCAGCTCCAATGCCCACTCGAGTTCCTTTTGGTTCAATCATTTGTTTCCATCCATTCTTTATAAGCTTGATTCTTTGACACAAATGGATCCTTGAATATGCATGTCATGTTGCTCAAGTCATAATTTTTATTTTCTGTTGTCACTTAGGATCTTGAAACCTTCCTCCCCTCCTCACGCTGTTTTGCTTTGATCACAGATGTAACCTTTGTTATGAAAAATGCTTATCACAGAGGACAAGTTATCGCTCTTTTGATTAATTAGTATATGGTTTTGGTCATTATATTGTAGGCGTACCGTTGTAACAATGCATGTTAGCTACAGATTTCATACAATTCCCTCCATTTTGAGTTTATGATAGTTATGATGTCATTTAATTAAGTGAAAACTGCTATGCCTTGCATGAGAGGTTCTTATATACTCTGCCTAATTAGTGGAATGCCATCTTCAGCCAGCAAGCTTACTAAATTTCTATTGGTTAATCTAGAGATCGTCACTATATGAGTTTCTCATGTGCACCACTGTTCTACCGATTAGTGTATTGCTTCGACATTTACGATTTCTTGTGTTTTTACGCTCATTGCCTCTCCTTTTCCTGAGAAGATGCCCACTTGCCTTCTTTTTTATAACAATTGGCAAGATAGATAGTTCATCAATCATAACTGACAACATTCATTTTTATATGACATGATTACCAACTAATTCTAGAGCCAACCTAATTAGTAGACAGACAAAAATATTTACTCTTTGTTGCCACATGATGGACCAAGAGGTTTACAGCCATGGTGCTATTGTCTGGTGTGCTTTCTTATAGTATCTTCATTTCTTTTGTATATGATGTAAGCTTGCTCCGTTTACCAGTGTTTTTCCGTGTTTATGAAGAAAAGGTTTGGGTTCAGTGCAACTTTCCGCGTTTATTTGACTTTTGTGATTTATGATCTGATGTTTAGGTCCAAGCTCCTTTTTTTTCTCTACCTCGCTATGTGCTTGCTCTGCTCAAGTGTTAAGCATGTCCTTGGCTGCTTGCTACTTACAGCTCAGGTCATGGGATTGAGCTGGGCTACTGCTGGCTGTTACTGCACATTGCTGCCATTCATACAAGTTCAACATCCAATAAGGAGCGGCATGTTGTACCAGGTTATAAGCTTCGGGTTCAGAAGGGATGGGCGCAGGCATGATGCCTTTTGACCAGACGCTCCTTAAAGAGATGACCATTTTGATGGTGTTTACTGGTGATCCTTTTGCGTATGTTTACAGATGAATGCACATTGTTGGATATTAATTTTGTGTTTAGCTGTGTCTTCTCGATGCGCCCTGTTCATACTGTTGTTGATACTTGCCTTGATGATTTTCCCGAGTTGAGCATATAACTATTTTTGTATGTGTTAGGCAAGCTTTGTGTATAGACCTTCGTAAAATATATATCCCTGTCATCTTTTATGTGAGTGAAATATCCATCAGCATTGTACCGGATCATATTTGCTTTGTACTAAATTTGATGCCTTCTACTGAACCATACTTTGCTTTGTGTTGGACCTTGCTGTACTGAGTTGATTCATCCTTAGGGATCACTCTAATTCCCTTTTGCCGTCCTACCTCTCCTCTCTTGCATCCGGGCCGTCCTCCCTCTCTCGCCATCCTACCTTTCCTCTCTTTCATCCAGTCGCCGTTGTCTTGCTTCGCCTTTATTTGGACTATGTAACACCCCCTGTCCTGTTAAAACTATCCTCTCTACAGGTACAAGCCTAAATTTCTGCTCTCTTTTAGTGGACGCGAATCAACGTCGACCTCTGTCTAAATGCATGGGACTTGGTACTGAGTTATCAGAATAGTTCGTATTTTATTTACCTATTACATGGTATGTAATTTTCGTATCTTATTTACCTATTACATGGTATGTAATGACAAGGAAGTCGAGGACCTTTTGTAGTTGACTGAACCAACTGCTATGTGTGATCTAAACTTGATATATTAGATTGATAAACACAACTACATTAAGCTATTTTTTATACTTGCAATGCTTCAATGATTGTATTGCCGGGTTGGATATGACTATACCTAACAGCACCGCTGTCGGGTGCGGCAGGCCGCACTTCCTACCTAGTATGGTACGGGTGCTGCTAGGCTCCAGATTTGTAAACGGTCCGGAGAGTAGTAGCTTCTTTAAGAAGATGCATGCATGTTGCTAGAATCTTCTTTCTTTTCTAATTCAGACAATGAACAGAAGAAATTTTGTACTGGTTGTTTTGCGTCCAGTTGTCTTAAAACTGTACTGGTCATTTTCCTTGATAATTGAACTGTGAAAACATCTTATATTAGTTTAGAAGGGAGTATTAGATTAAAACGCCCTTTGGATATCTTTGTTCATAAAAAGTGTGTACTTAGTCTTTTCTTCATTTTAAATACCAGTGTAGTTTTTCACGAAAGAGGGTATTACCCCCGGCTTAGCATTCTATCAGTAGATCGTCGTTCATGTTGCTTGAACAAAGCCTATGTTACCATCTCCAAGCGGCTAAACCTAGAGGCCATTTAGTACTACAAACTGGTAGACACATGCATTTGTGTTTTCTTGTCAAAATAATTTCTTTTTTTTGGTGTGGGGGGGGGGGGGGGGGGGGGGGGGAGGGGGGAGCTTTTCATTAATAAATCATATTTTTTTAACACAATACAGACACAAACGCTCATACATATGCACATACATTTTACCCTTAGGAATGCACACTTGCACACTATGTGTATGAGCACCTCCGAAAGACTGAGCCGACACATCATTTTAAGATTGACGGAGTCGTCACAGACGCCTTCGTAATTGGCAGGAACGTCTCCTCCCACTAAAGGCACATCACCGAAAGGCTTGAAATAAATTCAGAAAAATATGAGCATCAATACCAAATTTAGGATATAAACCATGTGGGTTGGTTCCACCACAAGGAATCTAACCATACGAAGTACACTCAGACCGTAGTTGATCATAGTTAAATAATCCTTATTAATGATAATGGCAATGTCAATAGACCACCAATTTGACTATTAGTATAACTCCACTGAAAACCTCATAGCCTAAAATTAATACTTCCCCCATTTCATAATATCTTATGTTTTTTTAACCTAGTGTAGTGTCAAAAGACATCTTACGTTATGGGACAAATGAAAGTTTGTGTGTATATATTCCCCAATCCGCTGGGAGTGCCTGGTAGTGTGTGAAATTTATACTATGAAAAGAAAGAAAACAATGTAGAGCGTGTTCGCTAGTTCGGCAGTGTCGTCGCCGACCCAGTTACGCCACCCTTTGGTCGAGGAGGAACGGGGAGTGCTCATAGTCCACAGATTCATAAAGAATAATAGGCTGTCAATTCTTTTAAAATGATTCTTTTATGGGAAAATGAAAATTAGTTTCGCATTTTGTGTGTATAAACTTCCATGGCATATTTACAAAACACCCTCTCCAAAAATGCTTTAGGCCACTAAAGTGATGACTAAAACGTCTTATATTTGTTTACAGAGAGAGTATTCATCACGTGTTTATAAAAATGTTCACAATCACGTAGTTGTATAAGGAACCCCTTAGTTGACGAGCATTCTCCAATCGCCAGAAGGGGATGGCATTTGTGACCAATTTCATTGGCATTTTTATTTGTGAAGGGACAATTTATTTAAAGCTGTGACGACAGTTTCTGTGAGAGAAGACACCTTTTTATTTAAAATTGCCACCGTTTTATCTCGTTTCAGAACTAAAACTGCCATTAGTAGAGGTTTGTTTGTCACCACTCTCCCTGTCGCCAGATAGGATTTCCGTTATAAAATGTCTGTTTGCATGTACTCCCTTCGTTCCAAAATAGATGACCCAACATTGTATTGGGTTATTTATTTTGGAACGGAGGTAGTATTTTATACAGGTTCACACTTTTTTTTACATGAAAAGCTAAAGAAAACTGAATCATTTTTTTTGTAAGACAAAGAAAACTGAACCATAAAAAATGAAACTGAAGGGGAAAAAGAGAGCACAAGAAAACAAGAAAACGAGGGAAACCGCGTCTGTTCCGCGCGAGCGGAGAATCTGCCAGGAACGCGGCCGCAGGTCGTCACCCCGACGACCCAGTTCAGGTCAAGCCACTGCTCCGTCGCCGTCGGTCACTCCAACCAAGAAACCATCCCCAAATCTACAAAGCTCCGCTCCGCCCATGGATCCACCTCCACCCCTCCACCCCTCCCCCGCTCGCCGTTCCTCTGCCTCGTGCAGTCCTGCCTTCTTCCCCCTAGTCACCACTCCCTGCCGCCCAGGCGACCAGACCGGCGACGGTCTGGCGGCGGCGGCGGCGGCTACAGTTGAACCGAGAAGGTGGCCGCGGCGACTGCAGCTGAAGCAGAGGGTGGCCGGCGGCTTGACGGCCGGGAGGCAGACCGCGGGCGGACTCCGACGGAGCTCGGTTCAGAACTGCAGAGCAGATTGCGTGGTAAGCAGCCTCCATCAACTCCTCCTCATATATGTCGTCGTTGCTGCAGCCTTGCACGCTGATTTGGGTCCATCAACCATCGGATGGTGGTAAAACCATCAGAGGGCAGGTTTTCCACCAATCTGTGCCAAGCACTAGTAGTCTAGTGACTAATATAGATGATGTTTCTTCACTCATTTTTGTGTGTGTGTTACTGAGTGGAATTGCTATGCCCTGTAGAACCGTAAGGTGGCTTTATGCTCTCCTTGAATTTTGGGGTCTTTCTTTAGTGGTTATCCTGTGATCTGATGGAAAGAGATCTCGCACAATCTAGTATCATGGTTGTGTGCAACACCGCATGGTCCATCTAGTAATGAAAGAATAGTTAATTATTGTATAAAGATTTAGATCATAAAACTCATGATGAGTAGTAACCTCATTGAAATGAGGCAACTTCTGTATATTGCAGTTGTGATATTAAATTTAAAGCATGCCTAATATCATCAGAGATTTCAGTTTCTCTGGATAAGGTTACTGTGTGTACTCTGTACTGTGCCCACTGGTCACATGGAGGATGGCGTGATGTGTAAAAAGCTATGTTCTTTGTGTGGAAAGGAAATCACATCCATCTTTCGGTTTGTCCCTCTATGGTTAGCATGGTTAAACAAAAGCACAGTGGAGGAGAATAATTCTGTTGGCTGTATGACCATATTGGTTTTCAGTGAAATGAAAGCTGGGAGCCATGCTCTTTTTTGTCGAGAATAAAAGAGAGTACAATAGAGGTTGTTGCCGGACATGTTATGAGCAGAAGATAATTAAGCTCAGTTCATCAAATTGGCTAAACGATTTAAATACTAAGCAACAATATTGTGGTGTTTAGCCTTCTTTATAAACACAATCTGACACGTTTTGTCCAATATGCCACATTATGCCCAAGCTGAAACTGATATAACTTGTTTGGTGTCGCTGTTTTTTCAGAACTGAATGGCTGAGGCTATACTTCTCGCTGTGTCAAAGATTGGGACAGTCGTTTTGAATGAAGCTGTCTTGGCTGTCATTGACAAGCTGTCGACGAAGGTTGATAATCTGAAGGAATTGCCAGCAAAGATTGAAAGAATCGACATAGAACTGAAGACTATGAATGATGTAATTCAAGATTTGGGTACAACACATCTCAGCAACAATGTCGTCAGGGGTTGGATTGGACATGTGAGGAAGCTGGCCTACCATGTCGAGGATGTGATTGACAAGTACTCTTATGAGGCTCTTAAGCTCAAGGATGAAGGCTTCCTACATCGGTACATCTTCAGAGGTTCACGCCATATAAAGGTCTTCAGTAAAATTGCTGAGGAAGTTATACGGATAGAGGACGAGATCAGGCAGGTCAAAGGACTGCCTACTTATTGGAGCAACACAGTCCAACCCATAAGAAATGAGCATGTAGAGATTGATAGGCAGAGATGTGGAGGCTGCTTCCCGGAACGTGTTAGTGATGAGGATCTTGTCGGAATTGATGAAAACAGGAGCAAGTTGACCGAATGGCTGGCCACCGATGAGAAAGAAAACACAGTGATTACAGTTTCTGGTATGGGAGGCTTGGGGAAAACAACTCTTGTGAAAAATGTGTATGATCGGGAGAAAGCCAACTTCCCTGATGCTCATGCTTGGATTGTGGTGTCACGGGCATATAATGTAGGTGATTTGTTGAAGACATTGCTCACGAAGATACAACAACACACACAAGAGTCACCGCCGCCGTCACCTCTTAGGACGGACGCCAAACCTGATGTTTTTGAGCTAAAAGAGGCGATAAAGAAGATACTGCAAGATAGGAAGTGCTTGATCGTGCTTGATGATGTGTGGAATCCAGAAGCATATAGTCTGATGTGCAGTGCATTTCAGGGTCTCCAAGGAAGCCGTGTTATGATCACGACACGGAGGGAAGATGTTGCGGCTCTTGCTCTAGTGAGCCGTCGCCTACAACTCCAGCCATTGGGTAGAGACGAGTCATTTAAGCTATTCTGCTCAAGGGCTTTCCACAACACCCCAGACCGCAAGTGCCCTCCGGAACTTGAGAAGGTGGCTGGTGATGTAGTTAAGAGGTGTCATGGCCTGCCATTGACCATTGTATCTTCTGGCAGCCTATTGTCCACGAAGCAGCCGACACAGCATGCCTGGAATCACATGTACAATCATCTCCGGAGCGAACTACAGGCAAATAACCATGTCCAAGCTATACTTAATCTGAGCTACCATGACTTGCCAGGTGATCTCAGGAACTGCTTCCTGTACTGCAGCTTGTTCCCTGAAGACTATGCAATGTCACGGGAGAACCTTGTGCGGTTGTGGGTTGCTGAAGGGTTTGCGATGAAGAAAGATAACAGCACGCCGGAGGAAGTGGCTGAGGGGAATCTCATGGAACTCATCGGTCGGAATATGTTGGAAGTTGTGGAGAGGGATGAGCTCTTCAGGGTTAGTAAATGTAAGATGCATGACATTGTCCGAGACCTGGCCCTGGTTATTGCTAAAGAGGAGAGGTTTGGTTCCGCGAATGATCAAGGCGAAATGATGCGTGTGGATAAAGAAGTTCGCCGGTTTTCAACATGTGGTTGGAGAGACAGTAACACAGTTGCTACAGAAGTGGAATTTCCACGACTCCGGACCGTCATCTCGCTTGGGGCAACTTCATCCTCCACCAGCATGATTTCCTCAGTTTTGTCTGGATCCAGCTACCTTACTGTTCTCGAGCTTCAAGACTCTGCAATCAACCAACTGCCAGTATCCATTGGGAATCTGTTCAATCTCCGCTACATTGGCTTAAGGCGCACAAATGTTCAGTCACTGCCAGACACTATTGGAAAACTCTCAAACCTGGAGACATTGGACGTCAAGCAAACAAGAATAGAAAAGCTACCACCTGGAATTGTGAAGGTTGCCAAGCTACAGCACCTTTTAGCTGACAGATTTGCTGATGAGAAGCAGGCGCAGTTCAGGTACTTTGTCGGAGTGGAAGCACCGAAAATGATTTCCAACTTTAAAGAACTGCAAACTCTTGAGACCGTCCATGCCAGCAAAGACTTGTCGCTAGAGCTGAAGAAAATGAGCAAGTTGCAGACTGTTTGGATTGATGACATCAATGCATCTAACTGTGATGACCTTTTCAAGACCCTCTCAGATATGCCTCTACTTTCCAGCTTACTTCTCTGTGCATGTGATGAGAAGGAGACACTTTCTTTCCAAGCACTCAAGCCAACGTCTGAAAAGCTTCATAGACTGATCATCAGAGGCGGCTGGGCTGCTGGGACACTCAAGTGCCCAATATTTAAGGACCATGGAAAGAATCTCAAGTATCTGGCTCTAAGCTGGTGCAATCTGGGGACGGAAGACCCGCTGCAGCTGTTGTCATCTCATCTGTCAGCGCTCACTTATCTCAGTCTTAACAGGGTGAGCAGTGCAGGTACATTGGTCCTTTCTGCTGGGTGCTTCTCTGAGCTGAAGACACTTGTCTTGAAGAACATGCCTGATGTCAAGCAACTGGAGATTAAAGAGGGCGCCATTCCATGCATTGATGGGATCTACATCGTGTCACTCTTGGAGCTGAGTATGGTCCCTCGTGGCATCGAAGCCCTTGGATCTCTCAAGAAGCTCTGGATGTTGTACCTCCACAAGGGCTTCAAGGATGACTGGGATCAGAAGGAGATGCACAACAAGATGAAGCATGTCCTAGAGCTCCGTGCCTAGTCTTGCTCTTTTCGTGTCCTCCCGTTGTCTTCTGCTGCTGGAGGTCTGTACTTTGTTGTAATCTTTATTTTTTCTGTCATGCTGCTCTAGACTCTTTTGGGTAGTGCTAATAGGTTTTTGCCCCGTAGTGGGTGCTCGAGAGCAGCACTCAGCAGCGGGTTTCCTATTAGTGCCCAAACTTGCTATCTTCATTTCCATTCCCTCTATTGTTGTATTGTAAATTTGTAATGAACTGGTTATTTTGATCAATTAATGAAAACGGGCTTAGCCCAGTTGGCAAAAGTATCGGCAACCTCCTTCGGTAATTAAATATCATATTAATTTCTTATACATTGTAAGTGTGCACGCTTCTAATTATTTGTAGTGAGTCCTATGGTACTGTGATGGTATCAACAGCTCTTAATTTCTTTGCAACTGCATCTTATCATTCATTGTTTGTTGTTTCTGTAATAACTCGTGAAAAACACCAATTCCTTGCTGCCAGGAACTAAAATGATTGAGTTTGCTTGATGTTTCATACTCCCTCCGTTCCAAAATACTTGTCGTGGTTTTAGTTCAAACCCACGACAAGTATTTTCAGTGAGGGAGTAGTATGTATGTACTCTGCCATCTCTCTGTTTCCTAGATACTGCAATGCATTACTCACTACAAGAAATTAGCCACGCAGCATTTTGCCACCAAGCGTTGGCTGCGGCGTCTACAGCTGGGCAGCGTTGCAGCACCTGCAGCGGTGGTTGTGGCCCGATTTGGTTGGTTTTCTACCAAATTTGGTTTGCAGGCAGGCAGGGCTGTTTCGTCCAGGGCTATAGTTATGTGTAACTAGTTCAGTTCAGTTCAGCAGCTCTGTCTGTTTATGATAAACTGATAATGGATTCGATCTATGCAAAATTGTTTCAAAATCATTTGTTCAGTAATTCTATAGACAAGATAACCACATTATTATCTAAAAAGAATATAGACAAGGTGACCAGCAAGCTGATCTGAATTTCATTTTCTTTTGTAAAGCAACCTGTAAACGCGTGTTCTTACTATCGTGCAAATTATTTATTGGTATTTATGCACATATAGTTCCCCATTTCAGTACTTCAGTCTTGAACCCTGCTTTACTATGTGATTTTTTTGGGTGTAACCAAGTACATTATCATGATACTCAAGTCTTGAAACCTTATCTAGTTTAGTTCCTTACTCTTTTACAGTATAGTCTAATCTCCTTTATCATTGATACTATGTCTCTTCCTGGTTTGCTCCTAGTAAAAAGAGATGTTAGAAACTAGCACTATGATTCCTTCCTTTAATCTGGTCTGCTGCAACCACTTTCTGTCGGAGATGGTATGATCAGTTTACCTCAGATGGAAACAGTAAATATTCTGTTTGATTTGATACATTTATTCATGAGATTCAACTTGATGGTTCAAATTTACAGATCATAGGCCCTCCTGGCCTCAGATGGAGAAGCAATTTTGAGAGGTACACTCTGCTTCTGCTCTGTTATTACGTGTTCTTGTCCATTCTTGTCTGTCTGAAATTGTTCCTGGTTCATTCGATGCATTTAAAATTCAGTTTACGGCCAGAAGTAAGTAGAGACTCGGCCGGGGGAACAGGGAGCTGTTGCTCGAGACGAATTCCTGGAAATCTGTATGAGGAAAATACACTAAAATTGTAGTGGACAGCATAAAAAGTAGTCTGGGAACTAGATTGATTCGGCACACGGAGCGGTGGTTGTGGTTTACATAGCACTCCCTCTCTTCATTAAAACCATTAAGCTACGCGTGAAGGGCGGCCAACCAGCTATGCCATGTGGCCGCGGTGAGAAATCTTTTGCAAATCTTTGTATTTTTGTTACCAATTTGGTTCACTTTCTGAATATGCATATGCCTTCTTTTAATGTTTTCTGGTGCCAGCCTTCCTGCACCTTTGGTTCATCAAACGAAAGGTGGAAGATCTGAAGCCAAAGGTAGAACATGGGAAGGTAAAGGCAGGCCCATAAAAATTGGTTGGCTCAGGCATCTTGCGCCATTCTGAAGATGGAAACAGATAGAGCTGCTGAACTGAACTAGTTAACATGTGCATATGACTACATATTGATAGTGCAGTTTTCGAGAAAAGACATATAGTGCTGTTAATGGATATTGTTCATGATAAATTGGTGATGGATTCGGTCTGTACAAAATTGTTTTGAAATAATTTGTTCAGTAATTTTATATACAAGATAATCACACTATTATCTAAAAAAGTACATAGACAAGGTGACCAGCAAGCTCACCTTGAGTTCGTTTTAATTTGTAAAGGTACCTCTAATACAAATATGTGTGTTTTAACTATCCTGCAAATTATTTATTGGTAATTATGCACATATCCCCTCTTCAGTACTTCTGCTTCAAATCCAGCTTTACTATGTGATTTTTTTGGGGTGTTACAAAGTACATTATCATGATACTCAGCCTTGAACCCTTATCTAGTTTAGTTCCTTACTCTTTTCCAGTCTAGTTTAATCTTGTTTATCATGATACTATGTCTTTTCCTGGTTTGCTCCTAGTAACAAGAGATTGTTAGAAACTAGCACTTTGATTCATTCATTTAATCTGGTCTGCTGCAACCACTTCTTCTGATGGATTTACTTCTGATAAAAAACAGTAAAGATTGTGTGTGATATGGTATATTTTTTCATGAGATTGAACTTGATGGTCCAAATTTACAGATCGTTCTTCTTGATGGTCTCAGATGGAGAAGCAGTTTTGAGAGGTACACTCTGCTCTCTTATTCCGTGTTGTCCATCTTCTTGTCTGTCTCGAAACATTCCCAGTTCATTTGGTACATTTTAAATTCAGTTTAGGACCAGCGCGCACTAAGTAGAGACTCGGTCGGGGGAACAAGGGGCTGTTGCTTGATATGAATTCCAGCAAATCTGAATGAGAAAATACACTAAAATAGGTGGTACAATTTAAGATAAATGATCGATCCTGAAAAGGACAATTAATGTACCTTCTGTGGGACAGTATACGGGTACTATATGGAGCCAGTGTAATTTTCCAGCCGATTAGAAATTACCGGAGCAGAGGCTCTTGGTTTCAGTGAGAAGCTTAATTTGCAAGATAGTAGTGGGCTGTATAAAAAGTAGTCTGGGAATTAGATTGATTGGGTGCACCTGAATTGGTGCAAGGCCATGTGTATATATAGCATGCTCTTGGGGCATTTTATTCTTCGATAAAGAGCACTTTTATTAACTCAAAATGTAGCATCAAGAAGAAACAAATCATGATGAGCAACACATGGCCTCTGCATAGTTAGAGTGCACACAACCAAACACAAACAGTCTGAAAGAAAATAAAAAGCTGACATATCGACACTAGTAGAGTCAAATAGGACCGTCACTATGCCTATGCCGAAGGAGGTGGTGGGCCGATACGGAGGTTATGCAGCCACCCATGTTGGGAAAAAACCTCCATAGCCACTCGCTCCAATTGCGTACACACCGCCTTGAACAACGATTGGAACTCCGTACGGTGAAGCATAGACCATGCACGAAGCGATTGCGTACAACGGAAAATAACCTGCAAAGGAAAAGAGTTTTCATCATTAAAAATCAGATCATTTCTACATAGCCAAAGCGACCACAGTAAGGCGTACGCTCCCACCGTTATTAGCATTTTGAATCTATAAGGAATACTGTTCAACCAATGACCAAAAATATTGGCAACACCTATGGGCGGATAAAGATTAGACGCTATTTGGATGATTAACCACGTAGAACTGGAAAAAGAGGTGTCTGATTGTCTCGTCATGAGTACAAAAGCTACATTTCTTGCTTCCTTGCCAGTTGTGACCGACGAGGTTATCTTTGGTTAGCACCACTCCCTTTCAAAGATACCACATGAAGATCTTAACTTTCAGTGGAATCTTCGATCTCCAAATTTTCTTGTTATTATCCACTGGGACCTCTGAATGCGTGAGCGCAAGGTACGTCGAGTCGACGTTGAAGAACCCAAATGTAGTGAGGTTCCAGCGGAACACATCTCGTCCTTATGTTAGGTTAATCATATCAAATCGTATCCAATCTTGGGGCATGAACAACAAAGCCATATACAACCGGATATACACGGTAGTTAGGCTAAGGTTGTTAATATGCATATGTACAACAATCATATATGGTGTAACTGAATAAATGTACAACCAACAAGTCTTGATACATAACACATGATATTTACACTGGCCAAATCAAAGCTCATTAACACCATACAACAACTGAAAAAACATCATACAAGAGGACACCGCACTACTATCATCTTCTGGTTTACATAGTACGTATCATTTACACTCATTTGTGGTATAGGTATCATGCCCACATAATTGACGCTTTCATATTATCGGTGGCTCCGGAGCTTTCTTGCAATTGCGGCCCAACCAAAGATAAGTATGAAAGGCCAAAGTTCTTTCAACATTGTGATAAAGATAATACTTGATATTTTCTTTATTGCACGAGTTAGACCCACCCTAAGGCGTAATGGTCGTGCAAGAATACCCAGCTTTACTAAGAATTCAGAATTTCTGTATAACACTGCAAGAGGAGTAAATGCACAGACCGCAATGGCAGTATCATGAGCAACCGGAGCTAGCACCATGTACACACCCAGTGCAAAAGCAGCAGCCAAGCTTGTGAGCGAGCTTGACACGAAGAACACAGATGTGCGTAAGTTGATTTGGCGGCTCACCAACTTAACCATAGAAGATCCAGAGAACATGAGACCAATCGTAGCTATTGAGGAGCAAATAAAGGCTAACGCGTTTGCCATCATGAATGCGTCAAACGTATACCTCCCAACAAGTGTTGGTGTGCCTCCATTTATATGATCATCTGCTCTGTAGCCTCCAGGGAGAGCAAAAGTTACACCGAAGGCCACGGTTGCTATTAAAACTGAACCAATGCCAAGCATTTGGCTTGCATCTTTCACCTTCTCTTCTTCACTGATCATATCCTTTGAATTTTTTGGCTGAGTATATTTTCCATAAATCTGATCCCGACAAAGAAAACTATGTTTACCTTCAACCGATGCGAGTGCCATGTGAATCCTCTGGTCAGTGTTCTGGAAAAACAAACATGAATATGAGAACCATATGGAGATATAAGCCATGTATAATTTTGTTTTGCTTGAAGCAGTCAAGCCTTGAAAGAATAGCGAAGATGAGGGTATATTACCTGCATGTAGTGCATCCCCGTAGGAAGCAAGCTTCTGGATAGATCAAGGGCAGTTTGTCCATTGTTATTTCTTAATATTAATTGCACCTCCTTATTCCCGTAGAGAGAACAGAACATTCGAAGCTTCCCAGCCTGGACAGCTAAATGCAATGCAGTGTTCCCATCATTGTCTTGCATATTCAAAATCCAAGCTAAAGTTGGAGTTCGGCAAACAAAGGAGACAATGGTCAGATTTCTTTCCATAACGGCAACATGAAGGAACGTCCGTCCTTCAGCAGTGCACAGTCCGGCAGTACCAGGAAACTTGTCAAGAATTATGCTTATGGTATCTTTCGCTCCCACTGACGCAGCGACATGTATGGGGAATAATCCGTTGTTGTCTTCCTGAAACACTGATGCCGGGTTAGCTTCTAATATTTGCTTGAATCCATTGGAACACTGGAGGGATGAAGCAAGGTGAAGTGGTGTACTCCCATCTCTGTCCCCATAAGTGGTAAGGCTATTATTCCATGTTAGCACATGTTTTGTCATCACTGGAAAACAATATATCGTTTGTTAGATAAGTGAAGCAACATGATAGGCACGTGAATAAATACAAGAAACTAGCACAGTGACCCTAGGAAATCCGAGTACACTGTCTTTAGTCTGTTGAAAGTGTGTTTGAAAAATAGATTTTGGAATTCACCTTAGGTGACTGAAAATAATATAGTCCTATGGCCACCTCAAGTTTAATATAATGTGAGAACCATAGACACATATTTCATTTATAGACTAATGATTATTACCAACTGTGAAAACACCATATTAAATGCATGAATGTATGTGTCATTTGTGCATGATACCATATTAGTACAAATAATTTAAGTTTATATCCGAAGCTAACTGATAATTCATATCTGATGATTGATTAGTACACATATTTAAAACCCAAATTAGGGTTTGATATTTTTATGTGATTTTAGATGGACACATATGAGTATTGATATAATGGGGTCCATTACTAATTAGGGTCCACTAGAGCAATGCCGAGATGATTTTGATGCACAATTATAATAAATATTTATCTGTTGTGGTCCATTGCAAATATCATAAAACGGATAATAGAATAAAGTTTAGGTACAGTTATGAAAAAAATCTATTGGTTGCATGGCCTACCATATTATGGTGGGATTTTCTGGCCAATAATATTTTCCTATTAGATCATATGGGTTTTCTTGTATAGAATAATGGTTGTGTTCTGAATGTATATGAGGACAGAACTTCAGATGAAAAAATCATAACAAAAAGGGAAAATCTTTATGTATATTGACATTGGTGTTTATAAACCATTTGAATTTATCAATGGTCTTTTCAATTGAATGATATAAAGGCTTCTTAATTAATAGAAAAAACTATGTGTGTTGATAGTTAGGCTAATACCAATATTTTTCCTTATAGAGATCTTCCTTTTATTTACTTATCAATTCACTGGGAAAACAGATGATAGTTATTTTGTACGGTATAGGAATATGTCGATAACAAATTAGGTTTGTAACAGAGGCAAAACTTTATTCATGACAATATAATTATATATATTTTAGAAAATTTATTAATATGTTTGCATATCATGGTCAAAGTATAAAATTCTACTAGATACACTTTTTTTGAATATTTTTTAATGCCGGTTTCATCATCATCATCATCATCATCATCAACCATCTATTTGATGTGTCTCTCTCACTGCTATAATGACTCTTCAATTGATACAGCCTAAGTTCTAGCTCATGTATATGTGTGTGTTGTGTCGATTGACATGAATACACCTCCAGAAAAAAAAATGGCATGACTACACTTTCTTGGATGGCACAGTTCTGTCAACAATCTTAATTTTCAATCAGTCGTTTATTTCACTACGCCGTCTTCTTCCTAACAATCATTGCCGCCAAGACTCTGGTTTTTCCCTAGTCATATATCAAAGAAGTACTTAGTGATGACCCAAAGCATGTACATATACAACACCAGTTTCCTATCGCTGCTGACAAAGTATGTTTTTATTTGCTGATGGCGGCGGCCACCAAATATATAGTTGGATGCTTGGACGCATATTCTCAATCATAACTATTCTTCAGTGAAATAATATTGTCTTGAACCCGTCATTTATATATCTTATGCCTATCATATTTTCATCTTATAGATAATATATAGTTATATTGCACACAGAATATATTTCTCGTTTGGAAACACAATCACAATTGTGATGGTAAAATATTGGCAAGATAATATTTCATTTTTTCTAATAAAACATACAAGAAAATTTATTCATATATAAATCCCCTAATGACCAGCACAAAACAAAAAAATAATTGAAACTAAGATTATACACCATTTATGTTAATAGACTTGGATCCGAGCCATTAGAATTCAGACCCACGGTGATCCATTGGTTGTTATTTGTATAGGTAGAATTATTATGATCTAATAGTTGTGACCTGTTTAGCCAAAATTATGACAATCAAAAGTTGTGGTGTGTTTAGGACATTTATGAGGATCTAGCTATTAGTTGTGGTTCATCTATAGAAATAGGTCCACCAGCTTAGCGGCCAGACGTTTTTTCCTACTTATGGGATTTTAAAATATCTCCATTTTCTATTGTTGTGATCCACTATTAACTGGTAATATAAATTTGAGATATTATGTTTAAATAGCTAATAAAAATGTGATGATGTATCATAAAATATATCTAAAGGCATATTTCAACATGCTATCTTGAGCCCCATAGCAGAAGTTTAATAAAGTCTCTTTCCTCTGATGATGAAAATAAACAAATGCACATACAAGAAAAATGTGTAGAAAGTTTGTAGCCAACCATGAGATTTATAGGTTTCAAACAATTTATGCATCTACACTTCATTGGTAATTTTGAGTAATAGACTTCAAAAAGGAGAATTCATACCCATGCCTTGAAGGACCGCAGCATGTAGCGCATTATTCCCATGCGATCCTCGATACGACAGATTTCCATCACTCATATTATATAGTGTCCTTGCAATTTCATTCCTTTCCAGTAAAATTGCTAGGTACAATGGTGAAGTGCCTTCATTAGGATAATTAGCCAAGCTAGGATCAACCTTCAATAGAATCTTCACAATATGTTCATTTCCAACGCGGACAGCATCATGCAAGGCTGTCTCGACAAGCATGTTCTCTATTCTCAAGAGTTTTTGCAGGCTATTGCGATTTTCAGCTAGTTCGATGAGATGAGAAACCATATGGGGCCTGCCAGATCTGGTAGCACAATGCAAGGGTGTGTCACCCTTATTATTAACCGCAAACAGGAGGTCTTGGTCCCTCTCATCAATGATGCTAACACACTTCAAGAATTCTGGGTTGTGTCCATGGCTTACAACCGCATGTAGTGCAGTGTCCCCCCTAGCAGTGACACCCTTGAGAAGCGAAGCTGCTGCTAGCAAAACATGTTGATCAACACCATCTTGTACTTTTATGTTTTCAAATGCTGCTTCATGCAAAGTAGGCTGATCTGCAACATCTTCTACGCCATTAGAAGCTACTACAGGTAATGCAAGCTGATCAACACCATCTTCTATGTTGAGAGAAACTATGGTTGGCAAAGCAGGCTGACAAATGCCGTCTTCTAAGCCATGAGAAGGCGTTGATGGCAAAGCATGCTGATCAAGACCAGCTTCCACATCAGCCAATCTTCTTCTGGTGCTGCTATCAAGGGTGTATGCCTCTAGCAAGTCAAGAAATACTTGCGTAGGCATCAACATTGGTGGCTCATGTTTGTCTTCCCTTTCGAAAAGGAAATGCAGTGCTGACGAGGAGCCAAGGCATGCCGATGCTAGGAGCAGGGGATTTATGGGCGTCGGGGTCGTATCCTTGCCCTTGCGGGAATTGTTGCTGCCGGTCACCTTTAGCCTACAACCATCACCATGATTTACCACTGACGCATTTGGCGAGCTAGGAGGTGCAACGTTAGTGCTTGATGCCAGTACCAACATCGGTCTACTTTCTCCCCTGCACTTCATGTGCAAGTTAGTGAGTTAGACCCTCCACATATGGGACTTGTTGCACAAGTCATACACCTAGAGTAAGAAAAGCAAATGCTTAAAAACAAGAACGAGACTTACTTTATCAGTAACTAACTACTAAGGCATAATACAAAAGGTCAAAAATGAACAAACATAAGAAGTTGAAAAAGATTAAATATACTTGTGCCCTTGGAATAACCGTCCGGTTAGGTATATCCATCATATCTGCAATAATTTATCGCCGACAGAGTGTTATTAGAGCTACCCCAATAACACTTTTTGGATTATTATGGTAAGTGTTGCAACAGATCCCCAATACACTCAACCCCAGCAGACCAACCTGAATGTAGGGTCCACTTGTTAGTGTGTCACTATTATTAAGGGAGAATGAGAGTCAAGATTCGAGTCGATTACTGGGGAAGGTCCATCTTCCCCTCCAAGGGCAAGTTGGGGGAAGGCAATATTGGTGATTACCAATAATTGTGAATACAAAAGGGGATCTACTGGAGCAAAAAACTAGGCCCAACTCCCCCAACATGGGATATTTTTTGGGGAAAGGAGATCTGCTGGATGTTCTCTTATCTCGACAGGAGCATCGCAATAGTAAGTGCTAGCTAGCCACCACACACAATGTGTTTTTATCCATAGAGAGAGACGAAAGAAAGATGGGAGGAGGGGTGGAGGGCCTGAACACTGGTGACTATGAGATGACGAGGGGAAACAAGAAGGCAAGAAAAGGAAGAAGCTTCCGCTATTCCATCAAACCTGGTGCCGTCCGATTGCAGATGATTGCTTTGCTCATCAAGGATGATGATCATCTAACCGTTTAGCTTAATTTTTTCTTCTGATTTTTGTATATCTAAAAATACAAACATATAAATTTTGGAAATATATTTATTATATTTATATAATAGGATATTATGATGTGTTGACCGTCTATGGAAAATGTTCATCTTCCCCTCCAAGGGCACATCTGGCTAATAACAAATTCGAGTGATTTCTAAAAACTGTTTCAATAAATAAAATGTTTCTGTATGTATGTACAATTTTTATCTTGAAATATATTCTACTATTTGTGAAACCAGTGAATGTATCTAACAGAAAAGGTTCATGCATGTTCTGAATCTATTTTTGTCAGATAATGTTCAGATTCTTCTTTAATAATATGGTCCACCATCCTTAATTATGTATGGTCATGTATTGGAGAAAAATGGACGCATGTAACTGCTTAAAAGTATCACATATTCTATGAACAAAGATAGTAAACTTTATTGTGTTCAGTTTTATTTTCATTCAAAAGAAAGTAACTATACAAAACAAACTAAAATATTTATTATAGTAGATAAATAATCTATTATTCTAAAAACAAAATTACCTGAATATTTTATATGATAACATCATTAGAAGATGCATGTATTGGCGAAACACGTGAATGTAAAAACAAAAATTGTAACATAAACAAAGAAAACTAAGAAAACTTGAGTTAACAAAAATAAAAAATAAAGACTAAGATGAAATAAGCTGAAATAAAGAAAATGGAATAAGTAAGGAAGAACAAATGGAGGAGGAAAGTAAAATGTGGAAAACAAAAAATACAAAGGAAATGAAAGCGGAGTGTGACCAAATTAAAAGTCATAAATTAGAATATAAGAAAGCAAAAGAAAAGAAACACAAGAATGACAATGAAGAAAAAGTAAAGGCAGTGAAAAAAAGAAGAAGAGGGACACCGAATCCCTCTCTTTTGGTAAAGCGGGAGAACAAACAAAGAGCTCAACATAACGTGAGTGGCTCGTGCTACGCACAAATGCTCTTCGTCCTTTGCCGGCACAGCAACCCCCTCCATCGGTGCAAAGCCTGCGTGCCTACCTACGTACGTCCAGCTTTGTTGCTTCTCCTCCGTCCCAACAAATCATGTGAAACTATGTAATGTATTTTATCTCCCGCAAAATCTATTTTTGTATCTTTGCACGGCATGTTTGACTTCTTGTCAAATGCATTCTTTGTAATTATTTACTCCACACTTGGATAGTGGCCTGCTTCAGTCTTTTTGTACTAATCTACTGCATTTGTGTTCGCTGAAAAATCAAATAAATTATATTATTGGGTAGGCATTTGTTTTTTAAATTGTCGGTTACCATTTTTTGTTGGCATTTAACACGTTTTAGGATAATTTATTGATGCAGAGGCCGGGGGTATTTCTCCTTTTTCAAAAACAAATGTTTTAGGATAATTTAGAACATCTATAGAAGTGCAATTTATCGCAAAACAACAAGAGAGATGATCGGAGCGTCGTCAACGACAGTCCTTTTACAGTCTAGCTAATTTTGCTCGTACCAAAGGTAGAACCATGACTTAGTTGGGTTCTGGTCGTGAGGAAACTGTCCTGCTAGCTGCTGATGATTGTAATTCTATAAGTTGAGTAATACAAGTTATTCACCCGCAAAAAAAATAGTTCAAGATAGTGTCATTGAAATTGTTTTAATATTCGTTTCTTAATCCATATCTGTACAGCGACAGCAATTTACAGCGCATATGTCATGGGGATGGCTGCCCCTGAGTTAGCAGACGGTATATAGCACACTAGACCAAGTTTGAGACTAGTAAGACGGGGCATCAAGAAAACGAAAATTCGAATCTGAGCCCGAGCTCATCTGCATCTGCGCTCACGAAAAAAAATCAAAATAAATACTAGGAAAATTCAAAAAATTCCAAAAAAAATTGGGTGGTAGACAATTTGATGCGTGAGGTACGCTTCAATTTTCAAAACATTTGGACTTCTGTGCAGCTCTCAGAAAAAAAGACAAATCGGAGGTCTGTAAAAATGTGTACTGTTCACATACTGTTCTAGTCTGATTTGTCTTTTTTGCTGAGAGCTGCACACAAGTTCAAATGTTTTGAAAATTGGAGCGTACCTCACGCATCGAATTTTCTACCATCCTAATTTTTTTTTGGAATTTTTTGATTTTTTCTGAATTTTTTACGAATTTTTTTTGACCAGGTGCAGATGCACCCAGCACCAAAACGCTGCTCTCCATCAGAAACTTAATTTGACACTAGCAGACTGGGGATATGGCTGCCCCTGAGTTAGCAACACATATTCGGCTTTTAATCCATATCCCTAACTTAGTTAACTAGATTGAGATTGTGAAAGACCAATACTCACAAAAACTAAACCAAGTTTGAGACTAGTAATATGAGACATCAGACAAAGAATACGAAACATAAAATACTTGTATAAAAGACTAAATAATAATAGAGGCTAAGGAAGAAAAGATACCAAAACATTAGACGCGGAGATAGATACTAGGAAATGGGCGCTAGGAGCATTGCCGAACCAGAAATGCTTATCCCACCTTGGTTGATCGATCATCACTATATTCGCTTCCCTCGTCACCGACGACTTCAAATTTTGAGATTTACAAAGAATATTTGTTTATGGTTGCTAACTAGTTTTCTTTTCTTTTTTGCAGCGAGTTGCTAGCTAGTTATATGCAAGGAAAACAGCGGGCAAATTGAAGAGAACGAATGTAGTAGCATATGCTTCGAGGAATACCTCCGTCGCGGCCGCTGAGTTTGCCGAGCCGTCACCAACCAGCGGCAGCGGCAGGGGAGGGAGGGTGGGCAGCTAGGCAAGGCCGGAGCTGGCAGCGGAGAAGGGCAGTAGCTAAGCCACCTCTCACCTCACTTATACTATATAACAAGAGAAAAGGGCGGAGAGAGGGTGGGCGCGACGGTAAGGAAGACGACGAGAGCAAGCAAGGTAGCAAGGAAAGGTGAGTGGGTTGCTGTTCCCATCCAACCGGCGTAGGGCGTCGTCCGATCGGACAGGCCACAGCCCGGCCGCATAGATTCGCCGGGACCGCCATGGCTGCTATACACTCGTGTTTTCTGTTGAGTACTCCCTATGTAAAAAAACATAAGAGCATCTCCAACACTGACCTCAAGCCGCCCGCATGCGTCTGGAGTTCGGATCTTGGAAGCGATCCAACACAGCTTTGCATTGATCTGTCGAACGGTCAGGATCATGTTTTTCATGCAAACTAAAACCAAACATAGGGGGCTTTGTGTGAGTCTGGACACAAGACACGTCGGACTCTTTACCCTCATGACCTTAAACCGCCCACGCGTGTCTGGAGTTCGAGTCCCGGAAGCCATCCAACGTAGGTTTGTATTGATCTGTCGAACGGTTAGGATCATGTTTTTCCTGCAAACTGAAACCAAACATAGGGGGCTTTGTGTGAGTCTGGACACAAGACACGTCGGACTCTTACACCCATGACCCACTCAAAAGGAAAGCGAAGCCCACCCCTTTTGTATCATCGTGCACTGTATTCGTGCCAAAATTCATCACTCTCTTCTTCCATCCCGCCGCTCTCCATCCAATTCACGCCTTTTTCTCCCACTTTCTTAGTCGTTGTCGCTGTCGACGCATGGAACGGGACGAGGATCTGCCAAAGATGGAGGTGCAGGAGGATCCAAGTATCACCCTCGCCCGGAAGATCAATTCGGTGACGCGGCAAAATCGTCATGTCAAAGCAAAGGCAGCAAAGGAGGCAACACTCATGAAGCGTAAGGTCGGTGGAGGGCACGTGCTGATGGCGTCCATGGTGGTGGCGTGCTGGTCGCTGACGTGGTAGAGGTCACGGCCAGGGCCGCGGAGCCCAGATGATGTCGCCCATCGTTCAAAAACCGTCATTATCGGGACATTACAAGGCTCCGTACTACTACGCCGCCAAGCAGCTTAGTAGGCAGTGCATGACAACCCCCGCCGGGCAAGTGTCTTACATCGTCGATGTCGACGCGGCGCCGCTGCTCTTTATGTCTAAAGCAGGTGAGAAGGTGTACGACAATGCGGGCAGGGAGATGTTCGACATGAAGGTGGAGCATTGGATGACCGCCTCCCGCATCCATGTTCGCGGACGGATGTGGAAAGGAATTTGCGGGTCAGTATAGAAGATGCCCTAAGAGCATTCAAAGCTTAACCTTGCCATTACCGTCTCTAGATAGGGCCCCTAAACATTCTTATATTTCTTTATAGAGGGAGTACTATATTATATATTATATTATTTGAGAGAAGGCACTGACGGAGGGGGGTTGCTGTTCTAGTGAAGGAGGAATAGCACCTGTTTGTCCGTACGGGCGCATGCAGCACACCCCAGCTGCCCATTCTTGTTCCTCTCCTAGCTTTTCCCTTTGTTACTTTTCGTGTTTCTTTTATTTCCCTTTCTTATACTCCAACGGCTGAGTTCACATATTCTGTTTTCATTTCTTTTGTACTTTTCATTTCTCTCTTCCGTAACCTTTTATTTATCTTACTTTTTTTCACAATCAAAAGTAATAAGGAGAGACCGGGTGCACTTGGCGAATGCCACGGATACACTGAAACACCCCCAACGATAAGCCATTGAAAAGGGCTGAGAAAGAAGCTCTCATCACCATGCGCATTACCATGTCCATGCATCTCCCATGAAAAGCCTAACCTGGCCATCATCGTCTTCTGATAGCGTCATTCAATTCTATCATGAAGTGCAAACACTCATATGCAGTAACAATATTGTCGTTGGTAACCTTCCTAGCATAGAATTTGTATGTTACCATGAGATAATATATGGAAGTACAACCTTCAGTCTGTTGGTCAGTATCATTGATGCAATCCTTATATACTCCTTCCATTTTTATATACAAGGCCACAAACCCATATTACAGGTATCAAGATAGAAACTAATGGCCACTTAAGCCAATGTTGCAAACTAGTCTTTTCTTCTCGCTTGACGTGTTAATTAATGTGTATTTTTTTCTCCAACGCACAACAAGACAACTCTCTCACTCCTCGTTGGTTTATTAATGCAATGCATTAAAACCAACCTTCTCACCCTCACATACATGCATTGAGTATTAATGTCCTCGGTTGGTAGTACATGGCAAACCTCATAATTTTATCTCGATTGGTGTTAGTGGCCTTGTATAGCTGCAAATTGTAATTTTAATAGTGGCATTGTATACAAAAATGGAGGGAGTATTACCTTTGCATAGATTGATCAGTCTGAACTGCCCTAGCTCTATTGGGGATGTAACCTTTGGAATCAGTAGTATGTACATCTTGTTAATTGTCATCAGTCCATCCCCTCCTATATATAAAGCACTAGTACGACAACCTACGTGAATTCTTCTCCACAAACTTCCTAGTGCCACCGGGAAAAGTGTGTCCCACACCTCTTTTTTCATTGAAAGGCACAAGCAGGTCCTTGTTCATCTCCGTCGTCAGCTTCCAAGGTACCACATCAATAACGCCTTGCTATATGCCGCTTAAAGTGTCATATAGCAGCATTCGCCCAGGCGTCGCTTTTGATGGCTAGCCCATTCTGGTACTGTTTTCCAAATCTTTCTGGGCTTGGCATTAGTTTTTCGGCCATTGGATTTTTTTGTGTGGTTCGTTTTCTTGGAAATGGTTTTACTAAGTTTCCTGTGATTTTGGGGTATAAATGTATTTTCACTTTTCTATTTCTTTAGCCATTTGATTTTTTTGCATTTTTCTTTCTATTATTTCTTTTTAAATAAAGCCTAAATAATATGTATATAAATATTTTTGACAAATATATGAATTTTTTTCAAAAACACATGACCAATTTTAAAGTTTCATGAATATTATTTCTCATTTCATGAACAGTTTGTAAATTTTATGAACATTTTTCTAAAATGCATGATAATTTCTTAAATTATGTCAATTTTTTTCCAAAAAGCATGACCGCTTTCAGATTGTATGATTTTCTATAAATGGGTGAGTTTTTGAAAAATTCTCTGATTGTTTCTCAGTATACATGAACGCCTTGTTTTAAAAAATGTGCACACTTATTTAAATCACATGCACATTTTATAAAATTTTAAAAATAGGTGAACACTTTTAAAGTTGTAGAAAATTTTTAGGCATGAAATGTTTTTTAAATTACATGAATATTTTCAAATGGTACAAACATTTTGAAAATACATAAAAATACAGTTAAATGTCATGATAATTTCTAAAATACGTGAATACTCTTGGAATATTCACTTTAGAAAATAAAAGTAAGAGAAAGAAATGAAAAGAATGCCATGGGCATATGCTCATGCATATGTACATTAAGATTCATTGATATGATTATTATGCATTTGGAGGTCTGTATGTCAGCCGTGTAAGATTACCATGATCTCATCAGTTTGATAACCAGGCAGCACAACAATCTTTTTGAGGAATTTGTTCACACCCCTTTTTTGAGCAAGAAGTGTTGGGTATTGGGTGCGCTGCTGATTTGTTTCGATCCAAACCAGGAAATTGCTCTCTAAATTTGCTTTTTTTTTGCCGTTGAAACTACCAATTCCCCTAGAAAATAAAAACTATTTTACATCCTTTCTGGGCTCATTCATGGGCCTTGGGAGCACCGGATATTTTTCAGGGCCCATACCAAGATTGCGTGCATTCTTCCTCTTTTTTTGTTGTTGTTGAGGGAATCCTGCTCTTCTTCTAAATTCGGCCTTAGAAAAAACCAATTCTACCTCCGGCCCATCAGCACCAACAGCTGCCTCCACTCCGGCACCGCCGCCGGCTCTCCTTCCGGCGCAGGCGCCCTTCTCGCGCTGCCGCGGCCACCTCCTTCCCACGCTGTTCTGCAGATTGATTCCTAGAATCCTACTCTAGTTTGGTAGGCCATGATGGAGGCACGCCGAGTATTCTACGCGTGAATTTGATTCTAGGTATGTACTCCATACCTATAGAAAATTGGCTTGCGCAAAATATAGAATGTAGATCTGCACAGTACTCGCATATCCTGTTTTGACAGATTTTGAGTATGATGTCATTTTTATCAGTAGAACATATGACAAAGCAGCATTTGTACTCCTTCCGCGTTCCTAAATATAAGTCTTTGGAGAGATTCAACTATGGACCACATACGGAGCAAAATTAGTGAATCTATACTCTAAAATGCATCTAGATCATAGTTTTAAATAGTCGGCTATAACCCCGCTATAGCTGTTTGAGCATGTTGCCGCTAAATGATTTCATATATAATTTATCGCTATAGCCCGCTATAGCCCAGCTATAACTGTTTTTAAGGGTCGCTGCTATATGCTATAGTTCGCTATTTAAAACATTGATCTAGATACATTCGTATGTGGTTCATAGTGAAATCTCTACAAAGACTTATATTTAGGAACAGGGAGAGTATAAAATAGTACCGTTGCACATAAATAAAATTTTCTCTATGAGATGGATTTGAAACTTGTGATTTTAGCGGAATAATAGTTCGCCGTGAGTAAGATACTCGGATGGTGTAGTTCTCTCAAAATATTTGTTTCGAGATGTGAAAATTATAATGGTTCAATTCCCACTTCACTTGATCGTGCTCTGTGTTAATTTGGTTGGTACTTATAAGCTTCCTTTGATGCCATTTTCTGACAATCTGTTCTTGGTTCATAATTTACTACGGGAATTTATCATCTGTGAATTACCAGTGGAGCTCTGTATTTTGTAAGCCCGCTTACTTGCAACGCTGACTTCTTGTGTTTGCGTGTCTAATCATTTGCCTTTACCTAATAGTACTACTCAAATGGTTAAGACCAAGTTTTTTCGAGAAGATAATTAACTCAGCCCCTGTCGTCTGATGTAAGACATTTGCACCGAATATGTTGCAACTGTGCGGTACTAACTTTGGGACAAGTGTATATGTAGCAGATAGACATTGGGAGAGCAATTTTCCGTCACTTGAAAATCAAGGAAATGAAAGTTAACATGCCCACCCATGACATGGGTGAAACATGGTAGTGCAATATAGAATAGTACAGTACAAGCGAATGAACCGATGCAAATCCATATATGAAAAGAAAAAGTCTGACGCAAACCCATAGCAAATAATCTCTGCTGCTTGCACTGAGAGCTAGCAGGAGCTTGATGGCGCTATCTCCAAGTCTTTGCTTTATTTCACCCTGGAGTTCCCGTGCTTGTTTCACGAGGGAATCGAGGGTGTCGGCAGTGGCAGGAGTGGCTGCTGTCGCAAAAACCATGGAGCTCTCGAGATCCATCATGGTATCTGAAATGCTGGACGGCGAGTCCATGAGGCTGTCCAGATTAGCTCGTTCGACACCTGTACTATGGCACCTGAGTTTCTGCATTGCTGCTATCACCATTCTAGTGGTAAGCTTCATCGCTATCAGGCTGTCAGTGGTGATGAGATCCCTGTTTAACTGTACCATCTTCAGCGCAAGGCTGAACACACGACATTCTGCTGGATCTCTGGCTTGATCTCTTCCTTCTCCCAGCAAAATTGCATCTAGATCAATGTTTAATTTGTCAAATGCCGTCACACATAGGGATAGCAGAGCAACATGCAGCTTGTGGTGTTTGTTTTGCTTAGGAGGGGACGATGTATCGTTCTTCTTCTTGTCGTTGTTGGTAATGCAACTTATGCTGCGAACCCTGCCCACACTACACAGCAGATTTGTTCCTAGTTCGGTATATTTGTTCCAAATTAGATTCTAGTTATTCCTCCAGCCCTGTACCAATTTTTCACAGTACTTGCGCATCCAGAATATGAAATTCAGTAGCAGCATTACTGGGACAGTATTAACGCACATAACTGAACTTTACTATTCAAGATGCAGATGAAACTTGTGATTTTAGTGCAATAATAGTTTGGCGTCAGTAGATTTCTTGGAGCTGTGAAACTTATAATGGTTTTAGAGTCCACCTGCTATGAAAATCTTGTTCAGTTCCCTACTTCACCTGATGATGCTCTGTGTTAATCCCCTTGATACTTTTTTCTGATAATCTGTTCCTGGTTCATATATTTACTGCAGGGATTTGTCATGTGTGAATGGTATTACCAATGGAACTTTGTATTTTGTAAGTCCTTGTACTTGCAACACTGACTTCTTGTATTTGCGTGTTTAATCTGTTGCCTTTACCACATAGTATACTACTCAAATGTTAACACCAAGTTTTTTTTTCTTCAAAAAGATAATTAACTCAGCCCCTATCATCTGATCTAAGACATTTGATCGGGTATGTCACAACTGTGCGTCTGTGCCGCACAAACTTTGGGACAAGTATATGCTTAGCAGATAGACATTGAGAGGGTAATTTCCATCACTTAAAAATCATAGAAATGAAGTGTTAATGCGCTCACACGATGAGACACAGAAAACATGGTAGTACAATGTAGTTTAATACTACAATACAGTACAGGTGAATGAACATACACAAATCCATATATCAAAAGAAAAAAAGTCTGTCACAAATCCATAGCAAATAATCTAGCTTGTTTGCCCTGAGAGAGCTAGATAGCTGCCACTATTTCCAAGTCTTGGTCCTGTATTTTGGCATGAAGTTGCCGTGCTTGTTTCACGAGGGAATGGAGGGTGTCGACAGTGGCAGGTTTCGTCATCGCGAAAACTATGCATCCCTCCAGATCCAACATGGTCTCTGAAACACTAGACAGGGAGTCAATGAGGCTCTCCAGATTAGCTCGGTCGACAGTGGCGCCGTTGCCCTCGAGTTTCTTCATTGCTGCTATCACCATCCTAGTGGTAAGCTTCATTGCTGTCAGGCTGTCGGCGGTGATGAGGTCCCTATTTAGCTGTACCATCTTTGTTGCAAGGCTGAATGCAACACATTCTCCTGGATCCATAGCTTGTCCCAGCGAAATTGCATTCAGATCAAGGTGTAATTTCTCACATGCCGTCACACAGAGGGATAGCAGGGCGACGTGCAACTTGTGCTGTTCGTTTTGCCCTGGAGAGGATGAAGCATTCTTCTTCTTGTTCCTTTTCTTCTTCTTGGTTTCGCTTTGGCTTTCGACGTCAGTATCTGATCTGGCATACTCAGGCTTTTCTTCTTCTCCTGTTGACCCATGGCATATTTCTCTGAGTACCTGCAATGTTAATAACAATAGCGTAAAGTATGTATATTAGCATATATAGAATGAGTTGCTGCGGTTACTTCACAGTTGCAAAAACAAAATGTTGTAGAAACGCAAAGAAGGAAGTGTGCCAATTGTCATGAAAGGGGAATGATTGAATGACAGGCAAGAGGAATATTCACCTTGCTTGTATATAAATAACAGAAATAAAGAAAGAAAGGAGTGTGTGTGTGGGTACCTCCGGCATCACACCTGCAATGGTGTTCTTGAGTGTGCTGAGATATTCACCATCCTCAGCAAACTGAATACAAAGATGCTCCAGAATTTCTGCAGCATTTTTTCTGCATGTGTCGTTGTCTCCAACTTGTAAAAGTATTTTAGCAAGACCACCAACAAACTCATTATGTTCCTCCTTGGGGAGGAGGGTGGCGACGCTTTTGCTGCTGAGAAACAGCAACACCAGTGTTTCGCCTGCAGTCTTTCTGATGGAGGTGTTGCTGCTATCACCATTAATGAAGATTCTCACGAGCACCTTAGTTAGATTACCTCTGTTTGCAGTTTCATCAATGCATATATGCGTCAGGATCTGGATGGCCTTCATCTGCAGTTCCCCGCCTTTGCATTCTTCGCAGACAACAATTTTTTTCATAGTGCCGATTGATCCTTTGTCGCTTGAGATCTGTTGACGGAGGTCTGCCCCAGTGTCTCCCTTGGTATTCACAATCAGTCTAAGTATCACCCCAAGTGATCTCTCTACTACTCGAGTGGACCATGCACTATGACCTGCGTGGTGCACTATGTCGTAGATAACAGGTGCCATAATCTTGGAGACAAGATGTTTGGTGTTGCTTATAACTGTGCAGTTGTCCTCACTGCCTGCAAGTTTCCAAAGGATGTGCAGGCCAGTCAACAACAGCTCTTTGTAGCCATGGAACTGATTGGTTGTGCTCCTGTTGGCCTTAGATGACGATGGCCGATCGATGCCGTTGTCTGACTTTGACTTTGATGAAGAAGAAATAGCAGTAGCAGTGTTGCTGCTCTTACTAATTTTTTGCCTGCAATACATGATACTGAACTTCAAATTGTTGTGCCCCATAGCCACCAGCTCAGAGAATGATAGTTTATCCATGTCGCTGTCTGAGTCTGAGTCTGAGTCTGACTCTGAGTACTCTGGGTTTGACTCAAATGACAAAGTATTGATGCTGCTGCGGCCTTGTTCCTGTTCTTGACAATTTTTGGTGTTTGGCGATGGTGCCAGAGTCATCACAGTGGCTTCTTCTCTGTTTGATGAGGACGGCAATGACCGATATGACTGTAATCGGCGGTATTCTTCAAATGTGTTGATGAGTGAAGATATGCATTGGATCCCTCGCGGGAACTTCTCCAAATGAATCCTGCCAGCAACGTGCTCCACAATCCTCGCGGCGGCCTCCCGCACCTTTCTGTCGGATGAGCGTTGCGAATCCAGTGTCTGAAGCAGTCTGTGGAGAATGCCTATGGAAGATGCAGACCCAATCAACCGTTTTATCATCCTGCGCTGCTGCACAATGATCTCCACACTCTTCTTGTTCCTCTCCTCATTCCCCTCTTTCTTCTTCGTATCCTTTTGAACCAAAGGAGCTCCAGTCTTTTCCTCTAAATCTAACTGTTGCTGTTGCTTTTCTTCTTCTTGTTTGACCAAAATAGGAGAATGCTGCCGGGTGAGTAGTCTGTCCAGTATTAGTGCCCCGGAAAGATAGCTATGAGGCGACTTGGACTCCATGAGTTCTACAGCATATGTGATGAGGTTCCTCTCTCTGGCAGATGATATGTTCTTGAAGCACCCCTTCCTGACTTCGCCCAGGTAGCCTAAAACTGCACGGTCACCATCTTGGAAGCCGTATGCTTGGCTCACTTGTTTCACTACCCTCTCCTCCAAAAACAGCAACATGATTCTACACAGCCACAAGGCACTTTGGGCCACACACATGGTGTACAAGACGTTATGCGCCGGATCCATGTTTACTCTACCCTCATCCGTGTCGCCGTAATGGTCATGGTCCATTAGACCGCGTACCGAAATCCAAGCGGTGATGAGCATCCCAAGGAACAGGAAGAACGGCGTACAGGCGATACACATGATCAACACCGTACTTTGAACCAGCGATAGAACTAGAAGAACGACTGCAACAACTCGATTCACCACTGCATCAGCCAGCTGCGAGTTGCTCGTCAATAGATTCTTCATCGTCAAGCTTGAGGACTGAGCACCATAAGGGTCGAACCTTTCAATGAAAGAGGGCTCAATCCTGTTGCACATGCATTCCAAGTTAGATACATGCTCGCTCTGTATATAAGAGAGTGACGAGAACAAGAGTTTTTTCTTTTGAGAGAAACGAAAACAAGATGAATGATGGGCCCTATGGAAGAAACCTAGAATATCACAATCCTCCGGTGGTCAGATGAATGATGGGCTTAAAAAAAGATAACAACGAGGAGGAAGGAAATCCTGATGACCAGAAATGGAAGAGAGAGATGAATCAGAACACTTGGTTTTGTGAGCCTGTTGGTCGCTGCTTTGGCTCACTTGTAGTTTCTCTTGGTGGTTGTTTGCTTTGTTTTGTTTTGATGTTTGTTGTTACCGTTTTGCTGCAGCTGAACCATTTTGTTATTTTGCACATGGATGCTAAAGCATGTTTGTTGTTCCGCTATCGTCTCATAGTGGAACCTGGTCCATTTGGGATCGTATGGAAGAAAAAAAACGAGAACAATATTAAGCAACAAAGAAATCTCCGATATACTCTCTTCTTTTCGTTACAAAGCCCACTGCAATGGTATCCTGGCAGGGTAGCCCCTCGAAAACCCCATCGCTCATGACATGGATAGGGAACGCGCGGGCGCCGGATGAAGTGCTCGAGCATACTCTCCATATTACGAAACTGATGTGCCACGTCATCCTAGTCTATCGAAAAAGGAAAGTATATGATCCCCAAACTTCATGCTACCCCGGTCAAGAGCCCGTGTGTATTTATTTGGGGTTTAAAAAAATAATTTAAAAGCTATAACTTTTGATTCGAGCTTAGTAATTTAGATCCGTTTTCATTGTTGGGTTTCTGATGATGAGTTCTTCAAAACTAGATCACATATGGTTAGGTTTCAACAAAGGTTTTTTAGAGCAATTTTGGTTGCTACGGAGGCAACTTTATTGTTATACGAAAATAACTACTTTTTATTGCCTAGTATGACTACCTATGAGCGAGGAATCCTTCTAAGTTTGTTACCATGGTACCAATTGACTAATTTCACCTGTAAGTAGCAATATAGAGAAGTAAACTCAGTTTTTTGGTCTAGTGGGACTGCCTATTAGGTAGTTTGTGTAAAAACGAGAAAATCACATGAAACATGAGGGGCCTTTAGTGCTACATGCAAGCAACTTTAATGCACTAAGTGTATCCGTGAATTTTGCTAACATTATCCCAACATGCCTATCGTTGGTAAGCTCAGTTGCCTAAAAATACTCCGAAATTGCCTACCATTGATGCCCAGTTGCCTTGTATTGGTAATAGTTGCATATCGATGATGCTTAGTTGTCTATAAATACTGTAGCCTACCATTGATGCTCAGTTGCTTGATATTGGTAATTAGTTGCCTACCATTGCTGCTCAGTTGCCTAACTTCGCAAATTAGTTGCCTACAATAGTATGAAGTTGCTCATCATTGTTCGTCTAAGTTGCCTACAAACACTCTGAAGCTACCTACCGATGATGCATAGTTGCTTGTCATTATTGTTTTAGTTGCCCACAATACATTGAAAAGTTGACAATCAGTGTTGCTAAGTTGTCTATCTATGAAATTAAGTTGCTTACTATACCGGAAAGTATTTAGTGCAACTAAAAATGATATTAAGCTATTCGCCAGTCATGGAAAGCAACTTAGGATAATGTTAGTCTATCTAAAAAACTAAGTTGCCTACCAACCTAGAGGCGAAGCTAGTTATGGTGGGAAACTTAAAGGTGAAGCTAGTTAACTTGATAGTCATTGTAGCCAATTTCAAAGGGTTTTTAAATGATCGGCAGTGATCCAACGTAGACTAACAGAAAGTTGCTCCTATAACACTACATTTGCTTCTGTTTCATCCAAAGTTGCTCATTAAAAAAGTTAGTTGAAACATACTCAAATGGGATCTAGTTTTGAAGACCTCGTCACGGAGAACCTAGTGGTGAAAACATATCTTAATTTTGATGATCGGTTCAAAAGTTATAGCTTTTTGAAAATTTGAAAAATGCAAATTAAATGCATGCACATGGGGTCAGGATCTTGCAGCGAAATTGCAGGACGGGTGGCCAAGCAGAGACGTGGTGGACGGGGTGCTTTTCCTGCGATTGGTTATAATTCCACTGTGTATTAGAGACCACAAGCGGGAGAGAGATAGGCAGAAGACAAGAATATGTGATCCCTTGTCATCTAGCGCGTGCGCCAGCCAAAACAAGATCATGAAGCTGGATGATCTAGCATTTGCGACAAAACAATTGTGGGTGAATTCACGTGGGAAAAGCCCAGTAGCAGATCAGTGAGGGGGTATTACCCACCTTCAGTAATGATAAAAAATTACCCACCTTCTGTATGAGGATGACACCATGATCATGATGGAGGGGTTGGAATTTGATACTATCAACCTTAAGTTCCTACTCCTCTGCTCTAAGGCCATGTCGGGCCTTAAGATCAACTTTGAGAAGAGCGAAGTGGTGATCATGTATTACCCACATGAAGAGCAACAACGGATTGTGGACAACTTAAATTGCAAGTTGTCCTCATTTTTTTATCACCTACCTTCGGATGTCGATCGGTAACATTAGGATCATGATCCTAGACTTTGACCCGCTAGTAGGTTAAGGCTAAGCTGTGGTGCAGGAGGTTCACCTCCAAGGGGAGGAACACTATGGTCATCGACTCTTGCCTCTCGAGCCTCCCCATGTTTATGATGGGGTTGTATATCCTCCTAGAGGGGGTTCATGGCGCCTTTGAGAAGGAGCTCTTGCGCTTGTTTTGGCAGGGGGTCCAACGGGCGTTAGAAGTACCATATATGATGAAGTGGCTTGATATCTGCTTCCCCAAAGAATAGGGGGTCTGCGTATTCTGGTGTATTGGCCCACAAATGTGGCCCTCGTGCTGAAGTCGGGTTTGTCGGGTCCTTAGGGACGAGGGGGGCTATGTTTTCAACTTATTAAATCTATGTATCTCCAAGCCCGCTCCCTATTAGGGTGTGACCATAAGGAGGAATCCTAGTTATAGGAATCCCTTCAGGTGATTAAGCATGAGATCCTCCTGGATACCGGCATCTCCATTCGTGATGGAGAGGGTACCTTTTTTTGGCTTGATCCGTGGCTCGGTAGGATCTCGCTTAGCACCAACTTCTCGGCCCTTTTCGCAATTTGCTCCGATCCGATGCTCTTAGTAGCTTCGGTGGTTTGCAGTGGGAATGAGAACATCTCGTTCCAACAAACATTCAGGCCCGAGGAAACTTAGCATGGACCAAGTTATGGCAGGCCCTTTCGGTTTCGCCATTGGCGACCCCAGACGCTGTGTCGTGTCACCTTGCCCCCTCGGGGCTCTTCTCTATCGGGTTGGCATACCACACTCTATGTCGGTCCAAGACCCATGCTTGGTCCACTCCTTTGTGGAAAGCTCCACTACCACTGAAAACAAAGTTTTTGTATAGCAGTTGCTCTATGACCGCCGCCCGCCGGGTACAGAGGTGGGAAAGAGACATTGACTTGGCAATGACCTTTGTCCCCTTTGCTTGTCCCGCCTCCCGTGTCTTGTGGAGATTTCTCCATGAGGCCAGTGGTAGGCCTCAGGACTGGGCGAATTCTTAGATCTCCACGTGCACCATAACGGAAAGAGGAGGCATATCTTCCGGTTGGTGCTCGCGGCTAAGGCTTAGACCTTATGATTACGCATAATAAGATGGTCATTGAGAGGGTCTTCTTGCAACGTGGTTTGATTTTGTGTTCAAATTCTTGGTATTTTTGCAGCAGTTGCACCCGCTTTGTAGGCGGCGGGACAGAGGCCGGCTAGGTGCCATGCTGGATGGTCTTTAGGTGCTCGATTGTTAGTTCACCTCACCCCCTAGCTAGCACTTGATTCCTCGTCTCCGAGGAGTCACACAACGCCTTTCCTTTTCACTTTTGGGCATGTCTTGCGTTGTTGCCCCATCAAACCTCTTGTTTACTTTCCTTGTACTTGGATCACTTGTTGTTTGGATGTGGTTGGTGCGTTCTTTATAAAGTAGGGCGAATGCCTATCACGAGAAAGGCCCAATAATGGATCGCGAGAAAGTCGTGATGGGTTTGTGCTTTGGGCCCCTCCCGCTCCTTCCGAAGCACCATTCGACCCTTGACAAGACACATCACCAATAGTACGGTCCCCAAACTTTTCCAATTCTCAGTGTTTGCTCATGCCCTTTCCCGCCCGTGATCTCGCCTATATAAACGCCCTCCACTCTCGTATGCACATCCTAGCCCACCTATGGATGCTCCACCGCTCCCAGCGATACACCCCGCGTGCCCTATCTCTCTCTCACACCAAAAACCCACCACTCCGCTACTGCCCACCCTTTCCCCAAGCCCCCACCTTGCCACCGCCCCGATGGTTGCGGAACTATGCATGTGCCCCGTCCTGGCCTGCCTGCCTCCCGGTGTTTTAACCGAGTGGTGGAGGAGGAGCCCCGCTCCTCCCCTTGTTGCATGTTTTCCGCCAACGCTTCTTGTCGCGTGCCCTTCTTCACCTGCACCGTCATCGACATGGCCGCCGCCTGGGTTCAGCGATGAGGAGGACATGGAGTTCAACTAGACAACGACGCCACGGTTTAGCAACAACAACTCCAAGCAGTGCGTGCATCATCCACTGCCCGCCCAATCCATCGAGGCCTATGGAGCCACAAAGGCATGGTATCAGTTTTGCTTTCCTAAGACCTCGCACCCTAGTTGTCGCTGCTAGCCCTAGCCCTAGCCGCCCCTGCTCATGGACTTTGACTCCTTTGGCTTCTCTCCCCACTCGCCAATGGCCTCCGACCACACCAACCCATTCACCCCAGCAGCGGCTCGCCCCGCCGTCGCGACCGCCACTACTATCCAACTCATCAACATCCGCAACCATGTTGTCGCCATCATCGACTTTGACGAGTCCAACATCTTCATCTAGAAGGCCTTTGTCAACCTCACCTTCCAAAAGCTCGGCCCTCTCGATCATGTTAGACGACTCGGTCGACGCTACCATGATGCTCGGTGATGTTGGTGGAGTTAGATCGACCAATGCACCATTCATGGCTATACACCACCATCTCAAAAGACACCCTTGAGATCATCATCCAAACCTCCGACTCGACCGAGCACGTCTGGACAACCATCACCGCCCTCTTCCTCAACAATAACCTCCGGCGCACCATCTTCACAAAGCGCAAGTTCCACAACCTCGTGTAGGGCGATCTGATCGTCACTGCCTCCGCCAGTCGTTTCAAGTGTTTATTTGATACCCTTCGTGGTGTGGGTTTCTATATCAACACTCATGACATGCTTCTCATCCTCATCAATGGGCTCAACGGCGACTCCAGCCACTCCATGTCCGCCCTCACCATCAGCCCTGCTGGTCTCACCTTCACCCGTGCCCACCGTGTACTCCTCCAGGAAGATTGTCACCTTGCCCGTAATGCTGAACACGTCTAGATGACGATGCTCATCGCCAACCTCCCCTCCTGATCCTCGCTCCCCCGCACCTCCTACTACCATGCTCGCAGCCCTGGCAAGGACTGGAAAGCAACAACCCCAGTCGGTAGCCGGCGCGCCACCTGGCGATCCCAAACCCACCACCACGCGGGACGCTCCCTCGCTGTTCTGGCCCGCCAGAAGCTATCCAATATCCGGTATACTCGAGGCATGGCCACCCAATTGGCATGCTTCCGGCGCTGGTCTCCTCGGCCCACGCCCCGATGTCTCCACATCTCACACCTATGCCACCCACCTCGGGCAGCCATGTCTCGGCTACGTGCCATCGTACCCGGGCTGTGGTCCGCCCCTGCAGCCTCAATGGACAACATGGGACCAGAGCAGCTCCACGCCACCCTAGACAATTTCTCCCTCCAGCATAGCGGTGTCGGAGGCGGCCGCTCCGACTGGTTCCTCGACACTGGCTCTTCTTCACACGGGGCCAACAACCACGGTATCCTCTCTTCTTCCTCCCTTTCCTTCACATCGTCTTCTGTCATTGTCGGTAATGGTGCCTCTCTTCCTATCACCCACACAGGCACCGCTACCCTTCCCACCTCCTCCCCAATTCACTTACGCAATATCGTTGTCATTCCTAATCTTATATAAAATTGATTTATGTTTGTTCTTTAACTCGCACAAATTCTATCACTGTTGAATTTGATGAGTTTGTTTTTTCTGCCAAGGATCGTCGTACACAAGAGCTGATTCTCCGATGTGATAGCTCGGGCGGACTCTACCCACTTGTCTCCGGACCTTTGGCTTTCCTCTTGTAATAAATCACCCCCTATGACATGTCATGCTTAGATTGGGGAAGCACGTTCGTTTCCCCTTTGCTCTTATGCATTGCAATGAATGGACTTTCCCTATAAAAAGTGTTTCGGGCTTTCAGTATTATCTTGTCATACTCGATGACTTTTCCTACTATGCTTGGACTTTTTATTTACATAGAAAATCAGATGTCTTCCCCATCATCTCTCGTTCTCATGCTTTTGTTACCACCCAATTTTAGCGTTCCATAATGGCTTTTCAGACTGTCAATGGTCCGGGGTTGGATAATAATGCATCTCGTGATTGTTTTGCACAAGATGGTATCCATCTTCGCTTATCGTGTCCATATATTTCTCAGCAAAATGGTCGCGCTGAATGCATTCTTCGAACCTTGAATGGCAGTGTTCGTACTTTATTATTTCATGCTCATCTCCCTTCCAGGTTTTGGGCTGAAGCTTTGAGTACGGATAGTGTCCGTACTTTATAATTTCATGCTCATCTCCCTCCCAGGTTTTGGGCTAAAGCTTCTCAATCTTCTCCCTTGTTTTCCTCGGCAAAACTTCACACCTCACCAACTCTTGTTTGGTTCCCCGCCTGAGTACAACCATCTTTGTGTTTTTCGTTGCTTATGCTACCCCAATACCGCCTCCACTACTCCCCATAAACTGTCTTCGGATACCCTCCCGATCACTGGGGATATCGCTGATATGATCCTACTACATGCTGTGTACTAACTTCACGCCATGTCATTTTCGACGAGCATGTTTTCCTTTCAGGAACATGGATACATCATCACCTGCCGCTTCTCCACCCTTCGAGCTCGAGGGCCCTACCATTCCTGCACAGCAGCCGCCGACCAGTGGGCACCGTCCTCGTGGCCCTACGGTACCTACCTGGCATGGCGGCAGCCCCGCTGAGGTCCCCCATGCGGCCTTTGACTAGAAATTTTCATGCGCGTGTATTACTTGATTTTTATTTCTTCGATCATGTGGGAAAAACCCAACAGATTATGCTACAAAAACATAACATCATTCCTACGCATCCCTGCTTCTGACCACAGGAGTTTGAAGGTGCGCCAAGTTTTTGGTATGTGTGACCAAGCATATTTTTGCACCTTTGAGACATCGACTGCATATTGTTTCAACAACACACTAGGTTTACATTTTTTTACTATAGTTTCATGCAATTCGAGAGCTGTTCGACATTATTTAAATGGCACATTAAAATACAAAATTATGAAAAAATACAGGCTTCCATGTATCATTTTGTATTATGTATTTGTCCAACATATCGCACCGCCTGCAGCTATAAATTGTTGGCGTGTTGGAGCTACGTGTTACAATGGGATGATCATAGGTAGTGGAGAGAAAGAGGGACTCACGGTCCCACAATTAAAAGAGAATATGCATTCAGTTGTTTTATGAGATTTTGTAAGGTACTCACTCCGCTCTATAATATAGAAAGGGCATCTACAACACGGGCGCTAAGAGCGGACGTCGGGATAAAATTTCTGTCCGTTATGTTCGATTCCCACCCAAATCCAGGAAATCAGTTACCGTCGAAGCTAAGAGCATCTCCAGCCGCGCCCCCCAACAGCCCCCCCCCCCCCCCCCCCGGCCCTTTTTTAGCGTCGGCGCCAAAAATTCGGCCCAGTCGCGCCCCCAGAAGCCTGTTTTTCACCGGTTAGGCCCGCAACTAGTGTTGGCGGACCCAGGCTGAACCCGGCGCGCTGGGGGGCGCCAGGGCGATTGATTTTGGCGCGAAAGAACAGCGGGCCCACCGAGTTAGCGACCCCACCTCATCTCGTCGTCCTCAACGCCTCGGTTTCCCGCGGGCAATCAATGCCAAGGCTGCCGCCGGTCAGCCTTCCATTGATTCCTCACGGGCAGCGCCGCGCGACGACGCTCCCCCTCCCGCCACGCGTACACACGACGACGCCCCCCGACCACTATATAAAGCAGCGCCTCCCTCGCCGGTGGCCGCACCCACCCGCAACCCCCTCTCTCCTCATGCACAGCCGCCGCCGACGACCTCTCTCCTCTTCCCCTCTTCCCGTTCGCAGCCGCGACGATGGGCGAGAGGTTCCCCGGAGATGGGGCGACGGCCAATGGCTGCGGCCGCCGCTCGCTGCACGAGTGGGAGGCCTACCTCCTGCACGAGGCGAATATCCCGGCGCCTCCCGACATGCGCGCGTCGAGGCGGTGGAGGCTCAGCGCCGGGGGAAGCCTTCTTCGTCGAAGGTGGCCGGCCAGAGGCTGGGTGGTCGGATCTCGATATCCATCGTCTAGTCCCGGCTGCGAGTTGGGGAGACATGGTTGCCAGTAAAAACTGAGCCGATGGCAGGCGATGGCGGCGTTCTACGCCGTTACCTTGATGAAGACATCGTCATGTAACTGTTGGAAATATGCCCTAGAGGCAATAATAGAAGCATTATTATTATATTTCCTTGTTCATGATAATTGTCTTTTTATTCATGCTATAATTGTGTTATCCGGAAATCGTAATAGAGGTGTGAATAATAGACACCAACATGTCCCTAGTAAGCCTCTAGTTGACTAGCTCGTTGATCAACAGATAGTCATGGTTTCCTGACTATGGACATTGGATGTCATTGATAACGAGATCACATCATTAGGAGAATGATGTGATGGACAATACCCAATCCTAAACATAGCACAAGATCGTATAGTTCGTTTGCTAGAGTTTTCCAATGTCAAGTATCTTTTCCTTAGACCATGAGATCGTGTAACTCCCGGATACCGTAGGAGTACTTTGGGTATACCAAACGTCACAACGTAACTGGGTGACTATAAAGGTATACTACGGGTATCTCCGAAAGTGTCTGTTGGGTTGACACGGATCAAGACTGGGATTTGTCACTCCGTATGACGGAGAGGTATCACTGGGCCCACTCGGTAATGCATCATCATTATGAGCTCAAAGTGACCAAGTGTCTGGTCATGGGATCATGCATTACGGTACAAGTAAAGTGACTTGCCGGTAACGAGATGATCATGAAACTTCAGATCAAGTTGCTACTGAACTTCGTAGGTCCACAAGGAAACGTTCCGCACCAGAGTGGTACGGCAACCCTGTCTTGAAAATCATGTTGTTAGACAACGGTGAACCTTCGAACTATGAAGAAGGGATGGCGGGCCCGGATTCCGACAAATGGCTGGAAGCCATGAAATCCGAGATAGGATCCATGTATGAAAACGAAGTATGGACTTTGACTGACTTGCCCATTGAGCGGCGAGCCATAGAAAATAAATGGATCTTTAAGAAGAAGACAGACGCGGATGGTAATATCACCATCTATAAAGCTCGGCTTGTCGCTAAGGGTTATCGACAAGTTCAAGGGGTTGACTACGATGAGACTTTCTCACTGGTAGCGAAGCTAAAGTCCGTTCGAATCATGTTAGCAATTGTCGCATTCTACGATTATGAGATATGGCAAATGGACGTCAAAACGGCATTCCTTAATGGTTTCCTTAAGGAAGAATTGTATATGATGCAGCCGGAAGGTTTTGTCGATCCTAAGAATGCTGACAAGGTGTGCAAGCTCCAACGCTCGATTTATGGGCTGGTGCAAGCATCTCGGAGTTGGAACATTCGCATTGATGAGATGATCAAAGCGTTTGGGTTTACGCAGACTTATGGAGAAGCCTGCGTTTACAAGAAAGTGAGTGGGAGCTCTGTAGCATTTCTCATATTATATATAGATGACATACTTTTGATGGGAAATGATATAGAACTCTTGGACAGCATTAAGGCCTACTTGAATAAAAGTTTTTCAATGAAGGACCTTGGAGAAGCTGCTTATATATTAGGCATCAAGATCTATAGAGATAGATCGAGACGCCTCATAGGTCTTTCACAAAGCACATACCTTGATAAGATATTGAAGAAGTTTAATATGGATCAGTCTAAGAAGGGGTTCTTACCTGTGTTACAAGGTGTGAAATTGAGCTCAGCTCAATGTCCGACCACGGCAGAAGATATAGAAGAGATGAGTGTCATCCCCTATGCCTCAGCCATAGGTTCTATTATGTATGCCATGCTATGTACCAGACCTGATGTAATTCTTGCCGTAAGTTTGGTAGGAAGGTACCAAAGTAATCCCGGCAAGGAACACTGGACAACGGTCAAGAATATCCTGAAGTACCTGAAAAGGACTAAGGAAATGTTTCTCGTTTATGGAGGTGACGAAGAGCTCATCGTAAAGGGTTACGTCGACGCTAGCTTCGACACAGATCTGGATGACTCTAAGTCACAAACCGGATACGTGTATATTTTGAATGGTGGGGCAGTAAGCTGGTGCAGTTGCAAGCAGAGCGTCGTGGCAGGATCTACATATGAAGCGGAGTACATGGCAGCCTCGGAGGCAGCGCATGAAGCAATTTGGGTGAAGGAGTTCATCACCGACCTAGGAGTCATACCCAATGCGTCGGGGCCGATCAAACTCTTCTGTGACAACACTGGAGCTATTGCACTTGCCAAGGAGCCCAGGTTTCACAAGAAGACCAGGCACATCAAGCGTCGCTTCAACTCCATTCGTGAAAATGTTCAAGATGGAGACATAGATATTTGTAAAGTGCATACGGACCTGAATGTAGCAGATCCGTTGACTAAACCTCTCCCTAGAGCAAAACATGACCAACACCAGAATTCCATGGGTGTTCGATTCATCACAATGTAACTAGATTATTGACTCTAGTGCAAGTGGGAGACTGTTGGAAATATGCCCGAGGCAATAATAAAAGCATTATTATTATATTTCCTTGTTCATGATAATTGTCTTTTATTCATGCTATAATTGTGTTATCCGGAAATCGTAATACATGTGTGAATAAAAGACACCAACATGTCCCTAGTAAGCCTCTAGTTGACTGGCTCGTTGATCAACAGATAGTCATGGTTTCCTGACTATGGATATTGGATGTCATTGATAACGAGATCACATCATTAGGAGAATGATGTGATGGACAAGACACAATCCTAAACATAGCACAAGATCGTATAGTTCGTCTGCTAGAGTTTTCCAATGTCAGGTATCTTTTCCTTAGACCACGAGATCGTGTAACTCCCGCATACCGTAGGAGTACTTTGGGTATACCAAACGTCACAACGTAACTGGGTGACTATAAAGGTATACTACGGGTATCTCCGAAAGTGTCTGTTGGGTTGACACGGATCAAGACTGGGATTTGTCACTCCATATGATGGAGAGGTATCACTGGGCCCACTCGGTAATGCATCATCATTATGAGCTCAAAGTGACCAAGTGTCTGGTCACGGGATCATGCATTACGGTACGAGTAAAGTGACTTGCCGGTAACGAGATTGAACGAGATATTGGGATACCGACGATCGAATCTCGGGCAAGTAACATACCGATTGACAAAGGGAATTGTATATGGGGTTGCTTGAATCCTTGACATCGTGGTTCATCCGATGAGATCATCGAGGAGCATGTGGGAGCCAACATGGGTATCCAGATCCCGCTGTTGGTTATTGACCGGAGAGCAATCTCGGTCATGTCTACATGTCTCCCGAACCCGTAGGGTCTACACACTTAAGGTTCGGTGACGCTAGGGTTGTAGGGATATGTATATGCAGTAACCCGAATGTTGTTCGGAGTCCTGGATGAGATCCCGGACGTCACGTGGAGTTTCGGAATGGTCCGGAGGTAAAGAATTATATATAGGAAGTGCTATTTCGGCCATCGGGACAAGTTTCGGGGTCACCGGTATTGTACCGGGACTACCGGAAGTGTCCCGGGGGTCCACCGGGTGGGGCCACCTATCCCGGAGGGGCCCATGGGCTGAAGTGGGAAGGGATCCAGCCGAAAGTAGGCTGGGGCGCCACTTCCCCTAGGGCCCATGCGCCTAGGGTAGGGGAAACCCTAAAGGGGCGCCCCCTTGCTTGGGGGGCAAGCCCCCCACCCCTTGGCCGCCGCCCCCCTAGGAGATTGCATCTCCTAGGGCCGGCGCCCCCCCTAGGCTCCCTATATATAGTGGGGGGAGGGAGGGCCTCTTACCTACGCCATTGGTGCCTCCCTCTCCCTCTCCAACACCTCCTCCTTCTCCATAGAGCTTGGCGAAGCCCTGCCGGAGTACTGCAGCTCCATCACCACCACGCCGTCGTGCTGCTGCTGGAGCCATGTTCCTCAACCTCCCCTTCCCCCTTGCTGGATCAAGAAGGAGGAGACGTTACGCTGACCGTACGTGTGTTGAACGCGGAGGTGCCGTCCGTTCAGCGCTAGGATCTCCGGTGATTTGGATCACGTTGAGTACGACTCCCTCATCCCCGTTCTTTGAACGCTTCCGCTCGCGATCTACAATGTACGTAGATGCATCTAACCGCTCGTTGCTAGATGAACTCATAGATGGATCTTGGTGAAACCGTAGGAAAATTTTTGTTTTCTGCAACGTTCCCCAACAGTAACTACTGCCGACCCACTCATGTTACTCCTGGGGAAACCCTGGGATCTGGTGTTCCAGATCGTACGATGGCGGCACTGCGGTGTCATGTCTCTCTTGGGAGCATCATTTGTGGAGCAGCGCTGGAAGTCAAAGGCAGGAGGTGGACTGGTTTCGTCTTGCACGGAGCTTCGGTGGAGATGTCAAGTCATGCCTGGGCGACAGGTGCTACGCTTTGTCATGCCTGATCGGCAGGTGCTACGCATGACAAATCTTCCAAAGACTTCAAGCTATGTCGGCTGCTGGTACCTGGCGACATGGTGCTGAGGTGTACCGATGGCGACCGCGACGTGCTCAGCTGTTCGCGCGCAGGGAGGTTGTGTCATTGGGCGCCGTGGTGGCGTCGACGACAGCTAGACCGAGCAAGGTTGATGCGTCAATACAACTCTGAAGATGGAGTGATGGCAGTTGGCGGTGATAGCCTTTGAGAGCGCGCCGGACTGGTGTGTGCCCTAAACCCGGTAAGTGGCTTGGTTGGGGCCTCGGGCCTTAGATGTTAAGCTTGGCTGCCAGGTCTGTGGTATTAGGTCCGGACTATCAGCATCCCTTCATCAATTGGATAGGAGTAGCGACATATGTTGCCTAGACGGTAGCTTCAAACTTTTTGTTGTATTTTTTAAAGGTCTTTTGGGAATTATTAATAAAGTGACTGCATGCATCGCCGAGATGCAGAGACCGAGGGTCTTCCTACTTTAAAAAAATGAATAGTCTAAAGTGATGCATCAGGATGACTTTTGTTTCAGCTCCATCCCTTGTGGTTGGTAATACCGCCATAAATGTATGTTTTGTACTACTATCTTCGTCCTCGTTTATTTGTTTTCTTTGTAATTTATGCCAAATTTTGATCAAAGATTAACTAAGAAACTGTTAATGCATGTCAATAAAAATTATATCGTTGGATTCATATTTGAACATAATTTTCAGTGATATAAGTTTTGGTGAGATATATGATCATTTTGTTAGTTAAATTTATGATCAAAATTTGACATGAAATATAATAGAGACTAATAAACTAGAACGGAGGTAGTAATAATGAGATACTGGTGTAATGCAAATTAGTCAAAGAAAAACTTATCAAAATATGTGCCGCCAGGATCTATTCTTGAAGATCGCGTCTGAACAATGGCAATGGTCAGCACATATTTGTACATGGACATTCCATTTGGAAGCAGTTACAGTTTGATGCTTCATGTCGTATAGAGTCGCAAGACGACTGAGGAAAGCTGCCTTCCCTTTGATCTCCACCGGTGAGTCTGTGAATTCGCCTCCCTATGCTTGCCGCTCTGGCGGACAACGGCAGAGAGGGTATTCCTAGTGCCTCGGCTTAGATAGGTAGATTTTGGTTCTTGCAAGGGTGGTGACGAACGGATGGCGGCGTTTCTTGTTCGTGTCAGTCTTCTGGGTATAGATCCTCCTCAAATTCGTTCGTCGAAGCGGATTAGACGAAGCTTCAGCATAGATTCCTGTCAGCTCCTCGAAGCGGCAAGGTTAGTGTTTCATGTCGAGCATACGCAACGATGAAATTTTATGTCAGGTTCTTCAAATCGATTCAAGTATTTAATGGCGACGCCCGTGGCTCCCGAACGCTGGTCCTTATGGGCACGTGCAGGGCCGGCCCTAGGGGGGCGAACGGGGAGGCCACCCCGGGCCCCGCAAATGACAGGGGCCCCTCCCGGTATCTGTACGTAGTAACATACGTATACTTCATTCCCTTAAAAAAACGTACGTATACTTCAAGGGGAAAAAACGAAGACAAACTCAGCGGGAGCTCCTATAGGCCGCTCGCTGCGGCAAAGTGCCGGCGCTTTGCAATGGCACGCGACGGCACGTTCCCGAGATGAAAAATCAAATTGCAAAAAAGGAAATCGCGCTAGCGCTGTAACTCGAACACACGACTTTGCACCAATTGGCCTGCCGTGCAAACCACCGCGACGAAGACCATCTGATGTTCACTTAGCAGCCGGAGAGTTAAACACGTATACGAGAGAGACTAATGTTAAACATTAATTCATAAAAAATCCTAAAAACTACAGTCCATTTTTCGAAATTATGAATACTTTCTTCAAAATAAAAACATTTTTCGAATTTTCGTACAAATTTTGTAAAACAGGAACATTCTGATGATGTGAACAAATTTAAAAACAGGGAACATTTCTTAAATTTGTGAACAAAAAATAAAAAGGTTTACTTTTTAAAACTTCCAGAACATTTTTTGAATTTCTGAACAAAATTAAAAAATATGAACTATTATAGAATTTGTGAACAAATTAGGAAAACTAGAACATTTTCTTCAATTCCCAAACATTTTTTGAATCTTGAGAACAAATTTTGAAACAGAGAACATTTTTGAAAAATCCTGAACAAATTTAGAGGGGCGAACAATTTTTTAAAGTATGAACATTTTTTGAATTTTGAGAACATATTTTAAAGCGCAGAACAATTTTGAAAAATGCCGAACAAATTTGGAAGCGCGAACATTTTTTTAATATGTGCACAAAAAATTGAAATCTGGTACATTTTCGGAATTTCGAAAGTGTGTACTTTTTTGTGTAACAAGAACAAATTTTGAATGTTGAGAACATTTTTTCAAAAACTGAACATTTTTTGGAAACACGAGCAAAAATTATTTTTTTGATTTTTTTTTAAAGAGAAGAAAAGAAAAAGAAATAAAAAAGAAAATCGTAAACATTTTGTAAAATTGCGAACAAGTTCTGAGAAAGAAAAATAAACTTGAAAAAGAAAATGAAACAAAAAACAAAAAAGTAGAAAAAACAGAAACCAAAAAAGAGAAATGGAAAAACAATAGAAAGCCGAAAAAGAACCCGAAAAAAACGATATAGGAAAAAAAAGCGGTTCAGGGAACCTTCTAGAAGGTTCCCAAGCCCGGTTGGACGCATTATGTATAAGTGGGCCGGCCCAGGTTTGTCGCTCGCTGTGCTGCCCTGTGCGGTAGCCCGACATTTTGCCGCAGCGAGCGGCGTATAGGGATTTCCAAACTCAGCGACGCCTCAGCCCTCAGCGTACAGGAAAGAAAACGAGAGGTGTGGCCTGGCCCATGTTTCCACCTCGTACAGGCACATTAGGTGCACATGAAACACGACGTGCACAGGAAAGGAATCGCCGATTGCATGCAGAGAAGGCTAATCTCTGGCTGAAGATCTGGGGCTTCAGAATTTGATGATTGCGTCGGACTGTCAAAAGGTAGTAAAGCATATCAAAGAAAAATTAGGTGGAAACTACGGTGGAGTGATGAAAGAGATAACTTCGTGGCAATCTTCTTTTAGTTCTTGTTGTTTTAAGTTTGAATGTAGAGTCTTTGAGCCTCATAAACTAGCTATGCATGCTGTAAAGTTGGTTCATGGCCGACATATTTGACTGGGGCTACCACATATGACACTTCTGTAATACCGGTAGCAATACCAACAAATGAATAAAGCCTAGCTTTTATGCTCAAAAAAAAGGAAAGGAATCGCTGGATTCACATTTTCCTTTTCCTTCGGATCGTTCGATCGTTCTTCCGCTGGCCGCTGTTCGTCTAATCGCCGTCTTCAACTCCGTGTCTCTGCGGCCTCTGACGAGTTATTCGTCTAATCGCCGTCTTCAACTGTGCGTCTCTCCGGCCTCTGACGAGCAGGCAACTGGTACGTCTCTCCTTGCGCCGTATGCGGCTCTGTCATCTGCCCTCGCCTGTTCTAGTGTTATTCTTCCTGTTTTTTTTTTCTAATGCTGAATTGCTGATTCCTGAAATTTGCTAGGGCATAATATGGTAAGTACCTTATCTCTATAATCCAATCTGGCTATGTGTCTTTGCTGATTCCCGAATCAACTGGTCAATAGGGAATTGTTGGCTGGGCGATCAAATCATTGAGGATTTAGCACACATAGCCAGATTAGAATTAGATTACAGAGATAAGGCACTATATTATGCCCTAGCAAATTATGTCATGATAATATTAGATGAAGGTCTTCTATAATTAATCTAATGTGTTAATTAGCTTTGTGCTAATTGTAAAAGCTAATTGTTCCTTTCAATTTCAGCAAGGTAATTGTTCAGTTTCAGAAAGTTGAAATTATTGAAGAACTAGGTGAGATCTACAATGCTGCGAGAGATGTTAAATGGCTTGGCAGCTTGATGCATTGAGAAAAAAATGTTTGATGAAACTGATATTGATACAATCATTAGCGATTTTGCATCTCAGAATGTTAGGAGACATTTTTGAAGGTAATATGTTATACATTATGCGATATGCACACTGATTTTGCTTAAATGTTTTCTTTGATACAATTATATCTACGCATGATTATTACTAGTTAGACATTTATACTAAGGGTCCCGAAGGGCCTCGGACTGTAGTTTCGCCCTGGCCCCCTGAAATCTCAGGACCGGCTCTGGGCACGTGCACGAAGACTTTCCGACCATTATCAATAAGGTTAGGCGGGCTCCAGTATGGGAGTGGTGACCACGGCTTGTTAGTGGCTCGTTCTGGCGGCCACAATGGTCGTTCGGTTATCCATGAGCCTTGATGTAATTTTTATTATATTTGGGATGCTTTGTACTTCCGATGAATTTTTATAATAGATCTGATATTTTTCGTAAAAAAAAGTCACATCTTAAAAGCCTCAAATTGTCTATTTTGAGCGTTAGAACATGTAAAAGTGGCGTGGGATTGCGTTAGGGCATAAAGATCTCCATCTCACCGAGGAAGCAGAGTTAGGACACAAGGATCTAAACCCTACGAACATGTAGACTGCAGGACCCTAAAAAAGAACATGTAGACTGAAGGAAGCTAGACAACGGGATTAAAAATAACCGATCATGCATATGCATATGTTTGATGCACAGAGTAAATAGAAACAGAGGAAGTATATAAAAAGAATCAACGGACCAACTTAATTATGGGGAAAGTAAGCACTATAGTAAAGATGTATTATACGAGAAGAGATGATACTGACCAGAGTATCTGTATGAGGGTAATCAGAGTGAGACGCCCAAAATCCACCTTGTCTATCATAGAGACGAAGCCACCGAGAAGAACCACCGTGCTCCATGTAAACACCAGGAAGCCTATGCCCCTGATTGCGAACAACGTGTATGCCAGAAGCATGGCATAGCCATTGATAAGCTTTACTTCCTCCCATTCGGAGTCGTATCTCTGGCCCAGCCTACCCATTCTTCACGTCTGTCAAGAGTAAAAGCATGCATGCGCTGCGCTAAGCTCAACAGTGTTTCTTTTTCTGCTTTTTTTCCTTTTCTTTTTCTTCTTTTCCTTTTGTGTTAGGCTTTAGCCAAGGACTCTTCTGCCCTGAGCCAGATCTATATTTACTTTAGCTTTTTGCTTTATTCTATCTTTTTCTTTTCTTCTTTACTTTTTATAACCTTATTTCTATTACATATTTATGAATTTCCAAGTTTTTACCCTTTAGCAATTTTTTAAATGGGGTCACCCCAGTAAGTAAAAGTTTGACAATTTTTACCCCTTTTGAAATGATAAAGCATGGGTCAAAACTAGAGTAAAAATGATAAAGTAGGGGTAAAAACTTGAATTCACTAATTTATTATTTATCCATTGCCTTTCCTTTCCTATTTTACTTTATTTTAAATAAATATATATATATATATATATATAATATTTTATAGCCTTATTTATAATTTCATTTTTTTTCTCCTCTATTTTTACTTGGGTTTTCTATTTCGTACCCCGGGTTCCTTAGTACTACTTAGTTTTGCCCACATGGCCTAACTTTCCTCATTTTTCCCCTCCTCCCTCCACCCCATCTTCACAAAAGCTCAAACAAAGAGCTCCGTGAGGTTATAGTCATTGATCATTACTTGGTTGAGTTCCAGCACTGCTAGGAAAAGGCCTAGATGTGGCGCGGGTTAAATGGCTAATAGTAGTGCAGGTGTCTGCGCTACTACTACCGCGTTACAGCCAATACGGTAGTAATAGTGCGGGGGCCACATGTGCTGCTAATACTTTGCTGTAGCACGGGTGTGGCCCCCGCGCTACTGCTACCTATGTGTAGTATTAGCCTTATGTATAGTAGTAGTGTGTGAACATTACTTGGTTTAGTTCCTAGCATGTGGGACTGCTTAAATGTGTCGTCTTCAACCTCCCCTAGCCACATGAACATATCTAGGCAGAGCACGCCCTTGGCCATTATATGTGTGACCAAAGGCCTCCCCTAGTCACATGAGCATGTCCTCGAGCTCCAACTCCTATCCCTCTACCTCTTCACTACCGGATTCAACTTGACATACCCTGTGCCGAGCGAATCAATGCCGCCTTCCTTGGATGCATTTGTTTGCCGCCGAAGCCTGATTCGCCACTGTCCAAGCTCCCCTTCTGGTACATTAGAACCGCAATGAAATCTGCTTCCTCCCATTAATTTCTAGATGGAGTTCGACCTCTAGCTAGCTCCCTTATCGTGCTTATGGACTCGTCACTACCGCCGCCGCCTAGATGCCGCTGCTAGAGCTCGTGCTTGTCGGTGCCGAGTGATGAGTGCTATTTTTACACACATTTCAACCAAGATATTTCATTAAAAGAGAGATATTCACTCCGATATTGCCACTAATGACTAATGAATGCAAATGATTCCACAAATCCTCTATTTAATATTTTTCCATGGGAAATAGGCTAAAAAGGGAAGATATCACTTGGGATAAAGGGAAGGAAGGAAAATGGAGAAGAAATAAATCATCAGGAGGCGCCAGAAGGCCTCTAGAGCAAAAGACGGCGTTCCATGCGGGCGCTTGCACCTGTATGAGCTGTCATATTTGGCGTGGAAACCGAGGCAGCTCGTCCACCATAACAACTTTTATTAAGGGGACCCCGTCGAAATATCAATAGAACGAGCAGAGGAGGAGCGTCAAGCACGCTCACAACCCATTCATCATCATCTCCATTCATAAACCCTAGCTGCCGCCATTTTCACCTTCATAGACATCTCCACCACCATAGCCCTCTCTCATCTAGTTTATACTTGTAGTTGTGCATCTCACAATGCATCCACTGTAAGACATATTGCAATCAATCTCAAGATGCGTTCTTCAATGATTTCTTCTCGTGATCTGATCTTCATGTGTGAGTAGTCCGGTAATGTATGGGGTGAGGCATGAGCCTTGCAGCCCAAGGTATTTGGTGAAGGGATCAATGGAAGTCTTTGACACAACATCTTGTATGTGTAAAATAAAATTGCATCGTGAAGTTTCTCTTGTCTTGTCCACGATCTTCATCCCTGAAAGTACCTAGTATCATAGAGATCGAGCATCGGTGAGGTTAGGAGCAAAGGGTCGTGAAGTGTTATACCTAACACCAGAGACGGCAAGGTTTAGTAGGGTAACATGGATCATATCATTGGAGATTCATGACGTGTAGTCATTGAATACCAAAGCTTTTGTCTGATATTACTATCTTAATTATGGAGGCAACCCCGCGAGACGGGTAGGGCCTTCGGTAGGACAACTGATTTTTGATACAGGACTCGTACTGGTCAGGATGTTATTTGGACAGCCCCCCCCCCAATTCTAAACAAAGCAAGCACCTCTTGATGGGTGACTTCCCGAGTACAAACAAATATCATTTTTTATCCCAACACCAATACATGGTTGTAAGCATTAAGACCTTATCCCTATACCATCTTTTTATTATAAGAGTTTGAATCACTATTTGCTTGTTGATCCAGTCAAAAGCTGGATTTGACACTTTGGCAAAAGTTTTCTAGAGAACTTTGCTTCAAGGTAATCTTCCTCTCGTGGGTTCGATAACCCAGGGTCATCTTTGGGGAGATAGGTGTGGGATACTCTTTTTAGTTCCAATACCGGATCAATAAAAAGGAGATATCACCAAGCAGGTGGATGTGCTTCTGGGCTCTCCAGGAGGCCAGAGAGCCCTTTAACTCGATCATTACCACTACGCACACTCATTTTGGTCGAGCATGTGCCTCAGCCGGAGTAAGACCTTGCTATCGCAATCGTTTCCAGTGGCCCCCTGCCCCACAACCATCGTTCTATGCAGTCAAGTGCCAGCAACCCATATAGACCATCCTCGTGCCCGGCCATGGCCGGTGCATGGAGTCTGAGCAAATCTCAGGGACATAAAACCGGGAGCCATGCCTACCCACGTCGAGAGGTTGAAGCTAAGGTTGGCCCCCACATGTTGGTGAAAGAAAACGAGAGAGAAAGAAGGGAATGCTTGCATCCGTTGATCATACTTAACATCCGACAGTCCGGACTGCTACATGCCCCTGATCCGATTAAAAAGGCCTTGGGCTTAAGGCTGGAGCGAGTTGCATGGTTGGTTACTGGGTACAAGTCCTATAACAGTTCTCTTCTAGGTTAGTTTTTCTCATATCTCCCCCCCCCCCCCCCCCCCCTTTTCCTTTTTATAGTTTTCTCTAATATAAACATTTTTCTAATACACACTGATTTTTTAATATACAATGCACATTTTTTTAAATACACATTATTTTTCATATATTATGAACATTTTTTCCATATACAGAAAACTATTTTTTTAATGTACATCAAACTTTTTCCGAATATAAAATTTTAAAATAAAAACATTATTTTTATAAATATATTATATATTTTTTGGAATAGTTATTTATTTATTTATATCACTTAAAAATACAACACTCATTTTTTTCGAAAACTAATTAGAAAACGGAAGAGAAAAAGAAATGTGAAGCAAACCTGTGTAACTAAGCACTTTACAAGGGGCTGGCCCAGTAGCAAGGTCTCCTTCCTTCACCGTCTCTTCTTTCGGCTTCCCTCGGAAAAGGCACACCGGCTCACACAGGTCCAAAAAAAAAAAGAACACCGGCGCACGTGGCGGCCCAGGTACATCCACGGCGGTCGCTGCCTCCACTCCGACACCGCAGCCGGCTCTCCTTCCGGCGCTCCCTCTCGTGCCGGCGGCGCCTCCTGCCCAGGTGTGACCTCCTTTCCGTCACTCATGGTGCGAACCCTGCCCACACTGCCCAGCAGATCTGTTCCAAATCCTCCAGACCTGTACCAAATTTTCAGAGTACTTACGCATCCTGTTCTAGATAAATTCAGAATTTGATGTTGTGTTTATTGGAACATAGTATGAAGTAGCAGCATTACTGGAACAGTATCAACGCACATAACTGAACTTTTCTATACGAAATGAAGTTGAAACTTGTGATTTTAGTGCAATAATAGTTCGGCGACAGTATATTGTTTGGAGCTGTGAAACTTATAATGGTTTTAGAGTTCACTTGCTGTGAAAATCTTGTTCAATTCCCAACTTCACCTGAACATGCCCTGTGTTAATTTGGTTGGCACTTATAATCTCCCTTTGATGCCATTTTGTGACAAGCTGTTCCTGGTTCATAAATTTACTGCAGGAATTTTTCATTCATGATATTACGTGTGGAACTTTGTATTTTTCGTACGCCCTCGTACTTGCTACACTGACTGTACCAGCGTGCCTAATCTGTTGCCTTTACCAAATACAAATAGGACTACTGAAATGTTAACACCAAGTTTGATCTCAAAGATAGTTAACTTACCCTGCTCAATTATGTGATCTAAGACATTTGGAATATCTATGCATTGGGTATATCGCAACTGCAGTGAACAAACTTTGGAATAAGTAGATATGTAGCACACTGACTTTGTGAAAGAAACTGCCATCACTTGAAACCAAAGAAATGAAATGTAAATGCACCGACCCATGACACATGTACTCCCTCTGTAAACTTTTATAAGTCTTTTTAGATCACTGAAGTAGTGATCTAAAAAGTCTTATAAAAGTTAACAGAGGAAGTAGTACACCATCGTATAGTACAAGTTCGACAGGTCTAAAAAGAAAGTCTGAAGCAAATCAATATCAAATAATTTAGCTTGTTTCTTCTGAGAGAGCTAGCTAGCTAGCTAGCTAGCTCTATTTCAGAGTCTTGGCCCCTAATTTGGCCGTGGAGTTTCGATGCCAGTTTAACGATGGACTCGAGGGTTTCATTGTTGTCAGGAATCGTCGTTGTCCTTGTTCCAGTGGCAAAAACCATGCAGCTCTCGAGATCCACCATGTCCTCTGAAACGCTGGAGAGCAAATCCATGAGGCTCTGCAGGTCAGCTCGTTTGGCGATGGTGCTGCGACCATCCACCATGTGTTTCTTCATGGTTGCTATCACCATTCTGGTCGTAAGCTTCATCACTGTCAGGCTGTCGGCGGTCATGAGATCCCTGTTTAACTGTACCAACTTCGTCGCAAACCTGAATGCGACACCTTCTCCTTGATCTCCTTGGTCTCCTTCTCCCGGCGAAACTGCATTGACGTCGAGGTGTAATTTCTCACATGCCATCACACAGAGGGACAGAAGGGCAAGATGCAACTTGTGGTGTTGGTTTTGCCGAGACGATGAAGTATTGTTGTTGTTGTTGTTACTGACATTTACTTCTAAAACAGCATTACCATCGACAGCGACTTGGCTTTCGACGTTGGTACCTGGTCTGGCATACGTGGGTTTTCCTGCTTTTCCTGTCGACCCAAAACCAAGTAGTATTTCTCTAAGCACCTGCAATGATTATAACAATAGAGTGCACATATTAAGAATAGTTAAAAGTAACAAATCAAACGCAATACAAAAAAAATGTGCCCATTGCTATGAAACGGGAATGAATGAATAGCTGAGCACATGGTACCTGTGATAAGCTATCTAAAAATCCAAAGGGGGAATGATGAATAACTGACTGGAAGGAGATTCACTTTCCATGTATGCGTTCCAAGAAAGAAAGAACATAGATTAATATGCAAACAACCATGCACGTACCCTTGGCATCACACCCGTCATGGCATTCTTGAGTGTACCGAGATATTGATCATTCCAATTGTAATGAATACATAGATGCTCTAGAATTTCTGCTGCAGTTTTTCTGCATGTGTTGATCTCATCATCTGAAACTATTTTCACCAGAGCACCAGCAAAGTCGGAGGCATCGTTCTCCTTGGGGAAGATGGTAGCAACGTTTTTGCTCCCAAAAAACAGCACCAGTCCTTTACCTGCAGTACCTCTGATGGACCCGTCACTAGTATCACCATTAACAAAGATGCTTACCAGCATCTTAATGAAATCTCTTCTGCTTTCAGTTTCGTCCATACATAGTTGCGTAAGGATGTGCATGGCGTTCATCTGCAGCTCCCTGCCCTGGCATTCTTCACACTTGACGATTCTTCCGATTGTGGTGATTGCTTTCTTGTTGCTCGAGATCTGCCGGCGCAGCTTGACCCTAGTCTCTCCCTCCGCGGCCACGAGCCAGAGCATCACCCTCAGCGATCCCTCAACTACGCTAGTGGACCATGCACTATGATGTGTGCGGTGCACTAGGTCGTAGCTAACAGGCGCCATGATCTTGCAGACAAGATTTTTGGTCTTGCTTATGATTGTGCAGTTGTCCGCACTGTCTGCAAGACTCCAAAGGATACGCAGGCCAGTTAGCACCAGTTCTTTGTAGCCGTGGAATGGATTGGTATTTCCGTTCCTCTTCTTAGTCTTGGGAAATAACCATTCATAGATGTCCAAGTCGCTATCCCAGGGTAATTCTGATTCTGACTCCGATTCCGACTCTGACTCTGATGGCGATAAACAAGTGCCACTACTGCTGCTACACCTGCCTTGTTCCTGATATTGACCATTGTTTGTTTTCGACGATAGTGGCTGGGTTGCCACACTTGCTTCATTTCTCTTTGACGATGATTGGTGTGGTAAGAGCCGTTGGTATTCTTCGAAGGTGTTGATAAGTGAAGATATGTACTGGATCCCTTGGGGGAACTGCTCCAGACGAATCCCACTGGCGACGTGCTCCACTATCCTAGCAGCGGCCTCCCTCTTCTTTTGGTCATATGAGTGGCTTGAATCTAGTGCATGAAGCAGTTTCTGCAGAATGTGAGCAGAAGATGTAGATCCGATCAGCTGCCCGATCACCCTGCGCTGTTGCACAATGATCTCCTCTTCTGTTCGAGGACGATGCTGCTGCCACCACTTCCTCCCCTGCCTCTTCTTCTCCCTCCTCTCCTGATTATTCTCCTCTTTATTCCCCATTTTAACCAAAGAAGCTCCAATATTGCCCTCTAAATCTGATAGCTTCTGCCGCTGATTTCCTTTTTCTTGTTTGACCAAATTAGGGGCTTTAATCTTGTCCGAATGCTGCCGGGTGATTAGTCTGTCCAGAATCAATATCCCGGAAAGGCAGTTGCCACCGAGGGACGAGCTGGACTCCAGGAGTTCTACAGCATACGTGACGAGGTTCCTTCCTCTCACGGAAGATGGGTTCTTCGAGCATCCCCTACTGATTTCGAAGAAGTAGCCTGAAACTGCACAATCACCATCTTGTAAGCCGTAAGCTTGGCTCACTTGTTTCACTACCCTCCTCAACCAAAGCAACAAGATGTTTCTATAAAGGAAGAATGCACCCTGGACCACACACATGGTGTACAAGATAGTATGCGCTGGATCCATGTTTGTTCTCTCCTCAGGCTTGTCGCTGTAATGGTCGTGGTCCATGAGACCGCGTACCGATATCCAGATGGTGATGAACAGCCCACAGATCATGAGCAACTGCAGAAAGTTCAGGCAGAAGGACAATACCACAGCGTGAACCAGCACTACCACCGCTGCAATAACTTCCCTAACGACTGCCAGTACCTGGCGATTACCGTATGCATTATCAGCCAGCTGCCGGTTGGGCGTCACTAAAATTTTCACCGCCCTCAGGCTCCAGACCAGATTAGCAGCAGAAGTCATCCTTTCACCGAATGAAACATTGATGATGTTTGTACGCGCATTCAAAGTTAGATACATGCCAGTCTATATATAAGCAAGTGATGTGAAACAAGATTAAGCAACAAAACATACGTATTTGTGAGGACGACATCTTTAGGAGTTTTTTTGGATCCATTTTTAATTTTACAGATATTCATACTATACGTTTGGAACATAAAAGAAGACTCTCTTCTCCCTAAGCAATGAAAATTTCTTCTCTGTTTTGTCTAGATCTCGCCTTCTTTCATTTACTCCCTCCTTGTGAAATTAGAGTTTTCAAGCTGCAACTTGGAATGTTATCTATATATTGATATGTTCCTAGAAATTAAAGTGCATAATTTTGAAATACTTTTCATGACAAAAATAATACTCTTTTCCTTTGAAGTGTCTCAGTAATCAGTTTATATGATGATAGACGAAGCTGCACATAAGTTTGACTGCATGCCCCATCGTCTCAATATTCCCTTCACATGTCGACAGAAGATTGACTACATGATTTTTAGGAAGCCTTCTTTATCTATTAACCCTTACTATCTTCTAACTATCCAACGGTTTGTAATCCGGCTATTATACAGTCTCCCTTGCATGAATTTTTGGTGTCATATAACATGACTATGCTGGCATCAATGACATAGGGGTAGCCCGTGCACGTAACTCTCGCTTGCATCGGGTCCGAGGAACGGTCCAACCACTTTGAGTCTCTTGTATGCAGCCATAGTCCAAATTTCTGCATGGGGCTGTTTTCGGGACTCGAACCCGTGACATGGTGGTCACAAGGCAACAACTTTATTGCACCAAGACTCCCCTTCATCTATTATTTGAATGATATAATTGAACACTATTGTTTCTCAATTAGTGTCTTCATTGATAACAAATCCTATAAAGTCATTTCCACGCGACAATGTTACTACCAAAATTGACCCTTGGAGTTCATCAATGCTCCTTACTGTATATATTGGCATACCGCCACAATACTCTTTGTATTGTACTAAATTTGTTGCTTATGTGATGTATGAAATTGGTTGATGAATTGATGTTTATATCATGCGCGTGATGTGCATCTTCTAATAACTTCTTCCTCGTCGAAACAGATTCTTCATCACTAGATGCAATGCTCTCATCGCAACTCTCAGTGTTTCGTGAAATGTCATCAGGGTCGTAGTTGGGTTCATGGCATCCACTCATTGATCTCTGCCCCCCAAGAATCCCCAACCCTGCTGTTGAAAAAGTAAAAAAATGGAAGCAAACTGAAAAACTCCACATAGCTGACAAGAGAAAAGGCTACAAGCTGTAAAATATGTTGAAAAAACACGGATGGGTATTTCCCCCATTTTGCAAACATAGCTTCAGCAGCCGCCGCCTCGGTGCAAAAAAAATTTGTTAGATGGACAGTGCCGCTTTCATCGAGTATGTATGAGGAACTTTCCCCTTGGACATTGCTTTACAAAATCAGAAAATAAATGCGGCACGGTGCGCGCTGATCATTGTTACTCGGGAATTAATGACTTGGTAAAACTAGCTAACTATCCTACCCTAAACGTTAACTGAAGAAAGCGACACCTACTGGAATCTGAAAAAGACACTTACTGAAGATGTTCCCTACATGCTGGATTCTCTCTCTTCCCATCCCCATCCCAACCCCCACCTTCATCACTAAAATGTTGCGTGTTACACAATCTGCACCTTAATTTCGAAACCTCAGTCTGAGAGAAACACTGAATAAACTTACACCTTCCACGGAAACTACAACCATAACTGAATAAAATGGCACCTAACACTGAAACGGCTGAAAGAGAGAGAGAGATGCCTGGCTGTTCAGAAATCACGGAAACGCTAAGACCAAAATACAACACTATGAACTACTACCAAAATCCTGAACAACTACGTACAAAGTACTAACAAAACTGAATGGCACATCTGCCCAACACATACATGCGCACAAAACCGCCCATACGCTAGGCCCAACCCACTTTGTGTGTGGATCCTTAGTACATATAAGTATACTCATATCAATTTTCATCACCAAAACGTCCATAATCTAAAGAAAAAAAGGGGAAACATGCTGAGGGCAAATCCCCCAAATTTTTGTATCCGCGAAATCGAGCGGCATAAAAGTATCTGCTGAACTAATAACCCGGACATTACTATGATTTTCATCAAATTAGTCTGAAACACGATGAAAAAACAACCCCCGCACATCAAGGGATCTACGCGCATGGCGCGCGGGGATGAACACAGAGCTGCACGACTGGAATAACTAGAAATCAGAGTTGTAGGGAGGGGAAAGGGATAACTAGCCATACCTCCCGCGCGAACGGCGCCGACGAACGGTTGCAACATCACCGGCGAAACCTTGCTGGTGGCGGGACTAGCAAAAAATCTTCGCCGCCCTCCTCTCAGTACCTCCCTCTCTCCTTCCCCCTGCTCCTCCATGACAGCGGCTCCCCTTCACAGGGCTGTGCTGCGGCAGCTTCACGCGCTCCATGACCTCCAGCTAACCCCTTGCTGCTACTCCCGGACGGTGGTGACCCCCCTCCACCGCCACCGCCTCCGCCTCTCCTCCCCTTCCCTTCTCTCTCTGATACAAAATGATTTCTGGGCCGCCGACCACCACCCAAAAATAATTAAAAATCGTGTGGGTGAAAACAGATTGTAAGATTGTTTTTAAAAAACGGATCCGGGTATGGGTGCGGAGCAATATAGCCTGACCACCCGAAGAGAGAAACAACTGAGAACCGACACGCGCCACACAGGGATAGAAGGCAACGAGCGAATAAACCAAAGAGAAAAGTCTGAAAAAAAAACCTTCATGAACTCTTAATTCTAAATTAGGACCCTGTATTTATCAATCCTGATCAATCCCGTCTTTAGACCTGTTTGTCACACCAGGAAAAGGATCAATCCCGAACGGGATGCTCACGTGTCATCTACATCTTCTTCTTCACTCTCACTCTCTCTCTCACTCGCATGCCCGTGCAAGTCTAAGAATATACGGACAACATTACTAACTTGTCGCAGACTTGCAGATAATAACTATGTTACTTAGTAGTGGTTGTCTCTCCATGGCATGGGGGAAAAAGAGATTAGCATGCTTGACATTGTGAATATTCATGGCGTACATGTTTGGGCCCTTCAAGTGGGGAGAAGATGTGTGTGACAAGTGGCCCCGCTTAGTCGGTGATAGAAGTTATGATCCACTAGGGATTATCTGTTTCTCAGCGCCCCAAACTGGTCTACGTCAGTAGAAGCTCGGGATTGACTGGGATCGATAAGTACGGAGTGCTAATTTCAGGGATTGAAATTTCATGGTTTAATTCAAACGGGCTCTACGAGTTTAAGGTCTTTTTATTAGATTTTTCTCTAAACGAAACAGCGCTACGATTTGTGCAGATCCGACAGTCACAAAAGAGGCCTGAAAAATTGAAAATAAATGACTGAAAATTAGAAAAAAAATGTTCTTTTATACATGTGAAATTTGACATGCATTATGTTTATAGATGCAACCACACAAAACTAAAAAGGCCCGTGGCAACGCACGAGCATTCTACTAGTTTGTACTTGTGGGGAAGAAGGCATCTGTTTTTCTTCCTACCGAATTAGCCCTGGGTGTTTTTTTTAGAAACTTAGATATGGGTGTTCCAAAATTTATACCTAGGCTTTTTTCTTCTGAGAAATCTTAGACGTGAGCATTGTAGATTCTATTTTGTACATGTGGGCACAGTCCTATTTTTGTACGTGGCATGTGTTTATTTGATTAATGGAGGCTTATTTTTATTTCACGGGCAATCAGCCGAGTCGTTATTTTATTGCCCTTTTATTGTAGGACTTTTGTTTGACATTTTATTCTTGGATACATTTTTTAGAAATAGGTGACGGCTTTCCTTGTGGCAGAATATATGATTTATGGAGGCATTTTTTTAATTTCACGCGCAATCAGCCGGTTCGCGGAAATCTTTTCCTTCTATTCTTGATTTTTGTTGGACATTTTGTGTTGGAGTTTTAACAGTGCTTTCTGTTTTAACTTTTATTTAGGAAGGAGAGGAGGCGCTCCTTGGCTCCTTGTTTTGTTTCATTATTAATGTTAGACATGTCAGATCCCTTTTTAAGGGAAGGAAATGAGAGCGCAGGAGGTTTTCCCTTTTAGTTTTTAGGAACGGGTGGAGGTTTCCTTGTTTTGCTTCATTATTAAATGTTAGACGTGTCAGATCCGTATTTTTTTTGCGACCCAATTGAGAGCGCAGGCTTTACTTTTTAATTTTATTTTTGGAAACGGACGGAGGCTTTCCTTGTTTTTTTCATTAATGTTTTTTTCGTCATTGTTTTGTTTCGTTAATGTTAGACGTGCCAGGTCTGTTTTTTATGAAACTGGAATGAGAGCACTTGTTAAAGTGGGCTTTTCTTTTTTTTGGTAACCCGTGTCAAATCCATATTTATGGGGAGGGATCATCTCATTTTTTTCAACGAAACATGTATATGGGTTTTACTCCCCTTGTCCCAAAATATAAGAACGTTTTTAGTACTAGTATAGTATAAAAAATGTTCTTATATTTTGGGACTGAGGGAGTATATTTTAGAAACCTGCGATGCCAAACTTTTTTCAATGGAGCTCGATTACTTTGTGCGTGTCTTTTTTTATTTGAATAGAGAAGGCACGGTGATTTTTTTTGTGTGCTCTCGACATGTATATTCTCTTTAGACGTGCGTACGGCCGGAATTATTTTAATGGGCCTCAAGCACTTCTATTAGTACGTGTCTTATTTTTCCTTTCAAGAGAGAAGACACGTTGGTTTCTGTCTGGGTGTTTTTAAGATCGGAATTTAATTTTGAAACATGTGTATCGTGGATGTAGTGGACTTGTTTCCTGATACGTGTGGGTTGTGCCCTCTTTATGCATTAATTGTCGCTTTTATGGTGCCTTTAATTATTAATAAATATAAGATCTTTAATTATTGTCGCTATAGACAGCTTAAGGTGGGATAGAATTCAAGGACTCCTTGAAGCATCGCATCCGACGGTTAAAAATACTTAATTTGAATATCGGATGGCTAGTTTTCTTAGTTACCGAGGACTAACGTGGTTACTCGTATGGTGCCTCCAATTAGTAAATATAAGATAAGATATAAGATATAAGATAAGGTTAAAAGTAAAGTTGAAATCAAGGGGGAGAATGTTAGGTTGATCTCTCTCCCGTTTGAACCCAACAGATCGAACGGGCCCCTGACTCACGCCCTGATCAGGGGCGCCCAACCAAACCATGGTTGGTGGGCCCCTGTCGCCAGCGCAATATAAAGAGGTGGGGTGCCGGGGCACGATCACAAGGTTGACCGTGCACCACAACACCACCAACACACCAATCCGATCTAGGGTTTGCGCTAGGCTGACGGGAAGCTCCGCCGCCACCACCTCGCCCACACTCCGCCATCACCATGGCAGGCGCTGGATCGAGCTCGTCTGCACAAGGAGAAGGTAGGACTACCGTGAATACCTAAGCCTACACGATCCAGAGGATCTATCAGGTGGTCGGCGCCAGAGAAGTAGGTCCGCCTCTGTCGCCTCTAGGGAACTACGCAGGGCAGGAGTGGCTTTTTTACCCCTTGCTACTGTGTTTTTTTGCAAAGTCACCCACCATTGTTGTAGCTTTTGCATTTAAGTACTATATCAATTTTTGAACGCCATCTTCTACATCACCAGAAGCTTCTTGTGCTGCTAACGGGGTTAACAAGTCAAGAAATTGAAATTCCTGATTAGGCACAATCATTGGTGGCTTTTGTGTGTCTTCCTGCTGAAAAGAAAAGCCAGTGCACCCGATCGAGGAACCAAAGCAACGCCGGGTCTGCCCTCTCCATTGCGCTATATCTGCTTACTAACTACTCCAGTAGTTGGATGCTCAAAGTATGGATGGAGCTAGCTGTGCGCTATACTCCTATCCGCGTACTCCCGTAAGTATACAAACCTGTAACAAATGCATCCAAGCCTACTCTAGTTGATGTGGTATGCTCAAGACCAAGTCTAGTTCTTAATACTTGTTACAAGTCTCCTTCGTTTGTAAATTGGCCGCCTGTTGTGTTTGTAGTACACGATCATGGATGAAGTACGCATAATCTATCTTCCCAATGACCTGGAGAGGTGGAAGAGCACATGAGCGATGCTATGCTCCAAATTGTCAACGATCCGGTAAGTGCGCTAGCTTTCTTATCTACAGTCAAACAGTGACTTGGGGTCTGGGATTATTTCTCTGCTCTCAATTTTTGAAAAAAGGAATCTTCGTCCAAAGTATCTTTAATTTTTTCAATAGTGGTTGTGTATTTAGCTCGCTAATGGGCCGCATGCATCATCATGATGCAGAGGCCGGGGGTATACCTCCATTTCCAAAAAAAAATTAGCTCGCTAATTCGGAGGTTAGATATTTTTTTTTGCAGATATTAACTGGTTTCATTTGCCAAAAAGGGCGCCCAAGGTCATACCCACGTTTCATTTGCCTATAATCCCCACAACTCAAGTTAAATATTCAACATGATAAAATCAGCCTAATTAACTGGTTGGATAATGCACTTGTGAATTGTGATATGATGCCACACCGTGTGCAAATTCAACCGTCCATACTTTGTGCACAGGCGTCAAGTCCACAACCATTCGGATTGCAGTCTGAAGAAAAATATGGCAAACGCTGTTTACTTATTACAGGCACAACTACTCTGAACAGAATAAAGGAAGTTACAAACACCAAAACTTCTGTAACATATAAAGGTTCTGAACTAACATATGGTGATGAACGAGTAGTACAAAGCTTAACAGACCCTCTTCATTTTGTTCTAGCTCATCACATGTTTGATGCTTCTAGACTCTAGTCATCAGTGGTTCCGGAGCTTATCTGCAATTGCGGCCCAACCGAAGATAAGTATGAAAGGCCAGAGCTCCCGGAGCAGTCGGCAAACGATCATCTTTGCTAACCACTTTAATGCCTGAATTGTTCCCATACGTAGGCATATGGGTCTTGCAAGAATAACCACCTTTAATGAGAACTCAAAATTTCTATATAGCACCACGAGAGGACTAAGCGCACAGATAACAATGGCAGTGGCATGAGCAACCGGAGCTAGCACCATATACACTCCGAGAGCAAAAGCAGCAGACAAGCATGTGACCGAAGTTGACATGAAGAAAACAGATGTGCTCAAGTTTATTAGGCGGCTCTTCAAGTTAATTATAGGAGCTCCAGAGAACATGATACCAATTGTAGCTGTTGAGGAGCAAATGAAAGCTAACGTGTTGGCCATCATGAATGCGTCAAACATATACCTCCCAGCAAGTGTTGGTGTGCCCCTGTTGCTATGATCGTCTGCTATGAAACCTCCAGGGACAGCAAAAGTTGCACCGAACGCCACAGTTGCTATTAAAACTGAACCAACGCCTAGTATTTGGCTCAAATCTTTCACCTTCTCTGCTTCCTTGAGCTTGTTCCCTCGTTTTAATTGACGACCATACTCTTCTTCATGGTGATCCAGGTGAAGACCACTATGACTATCACCACACAATGTGAGCGCCATATATATCCGCTTTTCATTGTCCTGAAACACATGGATACATGAGCCATAAATTATTTTTTGCTTCTCTTGAAGGAGACAAGCTTTGAGAATTACTAAAGGTTAGAGAGTATTACCCAGTTATAATGCATTCCGCAAGGAAGGTAATTCCTGGCTAGATCAACAGGCGTCTCCTCACTGTTGTTTGTTAAACTTAAGCACACTTCCTTATTTCCATACAGGGAACAAAATATTCGAAGGCTTGAAACCTTGACGGCTAAATGCAGTGCAGTGTTCCCATCATTGTCTTGCATATTTAAGATCCAAGCTAAAGATGGATTTTGGCAAACAAAGGAAACTATGTTCAATCTCTTTTTCACAACGGCAACATGAAGGAATGTCCGTCCTTGACCAGTGCGCAATCCGGCACTACTAGGAAACTTCTCAAGTATAATGCTTATGGTATTTTTCCTACCAACAGAGGCAGCAACATGTATGGGGAAAAAACCATTGTTGTCTGCCTGGTACGTTGGTGCTGGGTTAGCTTCGAATAATTGCGTGAAACTAGTGTGATTCTGGAAGGATGAGGCCAAGTGAAGAGGCGTGCTCCCATCTCTGTCCCCATGTGTGGTAAGGCTATTATTCCACTCCACAAGTTCTGTGATCCCTGAAAATGTGATATTTTCTTTGTTAGTCCAAGGTAAGTGAAAGACACATGACGACTACAAGAATATAGTTTGATACCATTCGGTGAAGCAAATGATAGGCACATGATTATTGTTGGGGGGGGGGGGGGGGGGGGGGGGGGATGACCCCCGGGTAGTCCCAAGATGGCTAGCCGTCCCGTCGGACATGCGCGGACGTCATGGCCATCCCTTGGCCACTATTGCTGAATAAGCACGCGGACGAGGCTCCTCTGACGTACTGCAGGGAGCAGTTGGGCCACTGACGTGTGGGCCCAGAAGCAGGTTGGCCCACCTGTCAATGAGCCAACTGCACCCTGCAGTACGTCAGGGGAGCTGAGTCCTAAGCACGCACTATTCATCCATCATGCATCATCATCTACAACGCCTCTTTTCCCCTAGGCGTCTGTTGATAAAAGACCCCATGGGGCCTCTCGCGGCAGCAGGCTCGCGGACGCTCGTTCCTGCCTCGCGAAGACCAAGCCGATGATATCAAGGCCCCGCGTCCATCATTCTTTACCATTATACCCCGGGGGGCGGCCTATAAGACACCCCCCCCCCCCCCCCCCCCCGTTCCCCAGGAGAGGGCCATCGGCTTGAGCTGAGAGATACATTCCCACACACTCACACACGAGAGGCAAGACGGAGAGCTAGCTCCTTCTTCCTCCTTCACTAAACAGCTACAAGAGCGCAATTGTAGCCCTTGTGCATATCATACTACATTCAGTAGGACTAGGGGTGTTATCTCCCCGGAGGGCCCCGAACCTGGGTACGTCTTGAGTCTCGCTCTGGCGCGTGCCGACCTTGTCTTCGAAACGACCAGCGTCCTCGTGTAGTCCCCCACTTTTAGCCATCTCCTGGCATCTGCCGTGAAACCTACAAATAGTTCTAGACATTCACTTACTGGGGTTAATCAAATAAAAATATGACAAATTACTTAAAAGAGGTATATGGTCATATTTGCCCACAGTCTATCAACACTAGATGTAAGGGCTTATTTATCCCTACGGTGTTTTGGTGATTGATGACAATGCATTTTGCGGACTAATCATGTGCTTTGAGTGCTTTCAGATATTCATCCTTCGGCACGGAATGATTACTTCCCTTTGGCGCTCTACTCAAGACGGTGTAGTCTATTCCGTGACCTTGTTGGTGGACTAGGTTTCGTAGTAGTCACCGTACTATCAAGAGGGGGTCCGTTTCGGTATGGCTTGGGTGGAATCAACACGTACACGTTCTCTTCACACCCTCCAATCTTTTCCGCACCTTTGGGGCCTTTCTTTCCCTCCTTCCTCTGTTTTTCCTGGACCCAGCGGTAGTACCGCGGTCCACAGCGGTAGTGCGGCTGAGACTTCCTAAGCGGTAGTACCGCTCTTGGAGCGGTAGTACCGCTCCCTGGAGCGGTAGTACCGCTCCCCGAGCGGTAGTACCGCTGGGTGGCCTCAGCGGCAGTACATCTGCGGTTCCGTGCTACTGCCGCCCTGCCACTGCATCAGCAGCGGTAGTACCGCTCCTCGGAGCGGTAGTACCGCTTGCTGGGGCTCAGCCGCAGTACCGTGGTGGCATGGTGCTCCTTCCGCTTCGATTCTTGCGCACATTTTCTCGTGTCGGGTTTTGCGGTACTAGGCGCGGCAGTAGTGGCGGTAGTACTGCTCGAGAGCGGTAGTACCGTTCTACCTCCACGGTAGTACCGCTGAGGGGGAGCGGTAGTACCGCTTGTGGGCGGCAGTACCGCCCTAGGCCTTCTCTTTTGGCGCGGTAGTACCGCTGAGGGGGAGCGGTAGTACCGCTCTAGGGCGGTAGTACCGCTCTGCCTCCGCGGCAGTACCGCCCTCTGCGGGGCTAAGTGGGGGGTAACGGTTCACTTGTTTCCCCCACTATATAAGGGCTCCTTCTTCTCCCTCTTTGCCTTACCTCTTCCACCAACCCTCATTATTGCCCAAGCACCATTTATTGCTCAAGCTCCATTGCATACCCCAAGCTTCCTCTTGCCCGATCTATCTCCCTAGCCAATCAAACTCGTTGATTTGCTCGGGAGTGGTTGAGAAGGCTCCGATCCACACTTCCACCAAGGGATTTTTGATTCCCCCATTCATCCTTAGCGGATCTTGTTACTCTTGGGTGTTCGAGCACCCTAGACGGTTGAGGTCACCTCGGAGCCATATTCCATTGTGGTGAAGCTTCGTGGTCTTGTTGGGAGCCTCCGATTAAGTTGTGGAGTTTGCCCCAACCTTGTTTGTAAAGGTTCGGTCGCCGCCTTCAAGGGCACCAATAGTGGAATCACGGCATCTCGCATCGTGTGAGGGCGTGAGGAGAATACGGTGGCCCTAGTGGCTTCTTGGGGAGCATCGTGCCTCCACACCGCTCCAACGAAGACGTACTTCCCCTCAAAAAGAAGGAACTTCGGTAACACATCCTCGTCTTCACCGGATCCACTCTTGGTTATCTCTTACCTTTACTTGTGCAAGCTCTTTAGTGATTATTCCCTTGCTTGCTTGTGTGCTTGTTGTTGTTGCATCATATAGGTTGCTCACCTAGTTGCACATCTAGACAACCTACTTTGATGCAAAGATTAATTTGGTAAAGAAAAGCAAAAAATTGGTAGTTGCCTATTCACCCCCCCCTCTAGTCAACCATATCGATCCTTTCAATTGGTATCAGAGCCTCGTCTCTTTATTAAGGACCTTACCGTCCAAAGAGTATGGTTGATACCGTAGACGGTGCGGAGGAACACTCCGGTGTGAATCCTATCTCGTCTACAGGCGATGGGGGAACTTCGGTCTCTCGTGAGGAGTTCAATGTAGCCTTGGAGACATTGAAAACCTCCATGCCGACCGAAGTTGAAAACATGTTTACTAAATTCCTTGAGGGGCTTAAACTTTCCACCGCACCGTTGAAAGTGGGGGATCCCGCCAACAAGGTGTCGGATGCTACCCCCGACAAAGGGGAAGCTAGTAGTGAAAAGGCTCCTTCTTTGAGTGGCAAGAATGGCACCGGCATCTTTGCCCACGTGGAACCACCACTTGTTTATGGTGGACCGGTTCCTTCTACTCATTTGAATCATGCCGGTCCTCCTCCTAAGATTGTGAAAAATGAGGATTTTGATTCTTGGGTTTACCGCTTTAAACGTCATTTAAATCATGTGAACACTAACCTTTGGAGAATCATTGAAGAAGGTTTTTATCCACATGATCCAAGAAGCCGCGGACAATCAATTCAATGAGAATGCTCTCTTCATCATTCAAGATGCAATTCCACCCGAAGACCTACCTCATCTTCGCCCTTACTCCTTGGCCAAAGATGCATGGCATTGTGTCGTGTCTCTCTACCGGGGAAGCGCAAGCATTCAACGCTCCAACTATGAAGTGGTACAAGATGAGGCCGATGAGTTTGCAATGAAGGAAGATGAAGAGCCTCGTGAGCTTTTTCGGAGAGTCACCAAACTCGCGGTCTCACTACAGATCACGGGAGCAAGGACACGGATGACAATTGGATCAAGCGCAAATTCCTCAAGGCAATGATGCCCTACCACAAGGCCATGTCCTCCGTCATCCGCCAAAGACCGGACTTCCACACTTTGACCTCAAGCGAGGTGTTGGATGAGTTTGTGGCCATGAACATCTTGGACAAGACCGCCGACAATGCGGTGCTCCGGTCTCAACGGGCAAAGAAGCCCAACCTTGCTTTGAAGGCCAAGCTCACCGTGGAAGAAGAAGAAGAGGAAGAAGAGGAGAGCAACCCCGAAGATACAAAGTATGCATATCATGAACACATGGCTCTTGCTTCAAGGCAATTTTGGAGCAAGAAAAACTCGAGGCCCAACTTTAGCAAAAGCAACTCAAGTGGGACAAGGGGCAAGCAACGTGTGAGGACTTGCTACAATTGCGGCAATGTGAGTCATTTTGTTGCGGAATGCCCGTATGAGAAGAGGGAAGATAATGGTGGCAAACTCATCCGAAAGGACAAGGCCAAGTCGTTCCCCAACAAGAACAATTTCACCAAGAAGACTCCTCCCAAGGCCTTGGTTGTGCAAGAAGAGTATAATGAGGATGATGACGATGATGAAGATGATGAGACGGTTGCCATGGCCTCCGTTGCCATTGCAACAACGTCACAAGTGTCTCTCTTCGACTCACCCAACTGTTGGGGAACGCAGTAATTTCAAAAAAATTCCTACGCACACGCAAGATCATGGTGATGCACAGCAACGAGAGGGGAGAGTGTTGTCTACGTACCAACGCAGACCGACTGCGGAAGCGATCACACAACGTAGAGGAAGTAGTCGTACGTCTTCTTCCCGATCCAACCGATCCAAGCACCGTTACTCCGGCACCTCCGAGTTCTTAGCACACGTTCAGCTCGATGACATTCCTCGGGCTCCGATCCAGCAAAGCGTCGAGGAAGAGTTTCGTCAGCACGACGGCGTGATGACGATCTTGATGTACTACCGACGCAGGGCTTCGCCTAAGCACTACAACGGTACGATCGAGGTGGAATTTGGTGGCAGGGGGCACCGCACACGGCTAAGGAACGATCTCAAGGATCAAGTTGTGTGTCTATGGGGTGCCCCCTGCCCCCGTATATAAAGGCCAGAGGCAAGGGGGTCGGCCGGCTAGGAGGGAGGCGCAGGGAGGAGTCCCACTCCTACCGGGAGTAGGACTCCTTCCCCCAAATCCTATTCCTAATAGGACTCTTCGGGAGAAAGAGAAGAGAGGGGGGCCGGCCCCTTCTCCTAGTCCTAATAGGACTAGGGAAGGGGGGTTCGGCCGGCTAGCCTGTGGGCTGCCCCTTCTCTCTTTTCCACTAAGGCCCAATAGGCCCATTTGCCTCCCGGGGGGTTCCGGTAACCCTCCCGGTAATCCGGTAAAATCCCGATTTCACCCGGAACACTTCCGGTGCCCAAACATAGGCTTCCAATATATCAATCTTTACGTCTCGACCATTTCGAGACTCCTCGTCATGTCCGTGATCTCATCCGGGACTCCGAACAACCTTCGGTACATCAAAATGCATAAACTCATAATAACTGTCATCGTAACGTTAAGCGTCCGGACCCTACGGTTCGAGAACAATGTAGACATGACCGAGACACGTTTCCGGTCAATAACCAATAGCGGGACCTGGATGCCCATATTGGCTCCTACATATTCTACGAAGATCTTTATCGGTCAGACCGCATAACAACATACGTTGTTCCCTTTGTCATCGGTATGTTACTTACCCGAGATTCGATCGTCGGTATCCAATACCTAGTTCAATCTCGTTACCGGCAAGTCTCTTTACTCGTTCCGTAATACATCATCTCACAACTAACTTATTAGTTGCAGTGCTTGCAAGGCTTATGTGATGTGCATTACCGAGAGGGCCCAGAGATACCTCTCCGACAATCGGAGTGACAAACCCTAATCTCGAAATACGCCAACCCAACATCTACCATTGGAGACACCTGTAGTACTCCTTTATAATCACCCAGTTACGTTGTGACGTTTGGTAGTACCCAAAGTGTTCCTCCGGTAAACGGGAGTTGCATAATCTCATAGTTATAGGAACATGTATAAGTCATGAAGAAAGCAATAGCAACATACTAAACGATCGGGTGCTAAGCTAATGGAATGGGTCATGTCAATCAGATCATTCTACTAATGATGTGACCTCGTTAATCAAATAACAACTCCTTGTTCATGGTTAGGAAACATAACCATCTTTGATTAACGAGCTAGTCAAGTAGAGGCATACTAGTGACACTCTGTTGGTCTATGTATTCACACATGTATTATGTTTCCGGTTAATACAATCCTAGCATGAATAATAAACATTTATCATGATGTAAGGAAATAAATAATAACTTTATTATTGCCTCTAGGGCATATTTCCTTCACCAACGAGAGCATCAACGCCAAGTGTCTCATGGCTAAAGCCACCAACAAGGTAACCCCCAACATCAAAACTACCATCGTTAATCATCCTTCCCCATTGGATTGTATGAATGAAGTTGAGGGAGCTAATGTGGTGGCTAACGAGTTTGAGGCCTTTATGGGCAAACTCAAGGGAAAATCCAAGAAGCAATTTGTTGCTCTCTTGGAACAACTTGGTGAGGCCAATGACATGATCGAGGCTCACGAGGACACCATCTCGAAGATGGAAGGGCATAGTCGTGACTATGCCGATGAGATTTCGGATCTTTCTAATGCTCTTGAGGAAGAGCGTGGTCTTCGTTTGGCTCTTGAGGAGTCACACAACGTTGATCATGCTAAGTTAGAGAAAGATTATGATCATGTCCTAGTTGTGTCTCGTGTACTAAACTCCGAGAAGGCCAAACTCGGGGTTGATCTTGCTAGACTCAAAGAGGAGTTTGATATACTCGACAAGGCCCACAAGGCCTTGAAGGGTATTCACGCGAGTCTCAAGGAGTCTCATGATCAACTCCAAGTGAAGCTAACTAAGGAGAAAGCAACTTTTCCTCATATGGTTTTACTTGATAACGCAAATGCTACTAACCCGTGTTGTAAGCATATGCATCTTGTTGAGGAAAATGCATCGTTGAAGGCGCAACTTGAGAGAGGCCTTGTGATGTGCATACAAGGCAAGAAGAACCTCAATGATCTCTTGATCAACCAAAAGGGAGGTGTGGCGAAGGAAGGGGTTGGGTACGTCCCCAACTCCAAGAACAAGAAGAAGGATGACAAGACCAAACGACCTCCTCCCCTCATGCAAACTTTTGTGAGGGCGGGAGAGAGTGTTCCCGTGGAGAAGAAGAAGAACAAAGTCAAGAAGGGCAATGTCACCTCACCCAACAAGACCGGCGATTTTAATCCTTCTTATGTGTTGTGCCGTGCTAGTGATGGGCATGTTTATGCCAAATTTGTTGGCCCTCTTCATGAGTACATTGAATGGTCTATTTGGGTTCCTAAGACCCTTGTTACTAACATCAAAGGACCCATTACAAAATGGGTACCTAAAACCAAGCATTGATCTCTTGTAGGTGTTTGCTTCCGGTGGTGGATCATGGTTGCTCGACAGCGGAGCTACAAATCATATGACCGGAAGCAAGGACTTGGTGGTGGACGTGCGCACGGTTCCATCTATGCCCACCAATGTCGAATGGGGTGACGCCTCATCTTCTAAGGTATTGGGACTTGGCAAGGTGGTCATCTCTCATGATCTCACGATCGAGAAGGTCATGCTTGTTGAGTCCCTTGCATACAATTTACTTTCCGTTCGTCAACTTGCAATCATGGGCTTTGCCACTTTCTTTGATATCGATACCGTGGCCCTCTTGTGGAGCAAGACTCTTAAAGTAGCCTTTGTTGGGCATGTTGAGAACGGTCTATATGTGATTAACTTTTCGGAGCGACCCACTAAGACCGCGACATGCCTAATGGCTAAAGTTGATGTGGGATGGCTTTGGCATCGCCGTTTAGCCCATGTCAATATGAGATCTTTGCAAAGTCTCCTAAAGGGGGACCATGTCCGTGGACTAACAAATGTTAGTTTTGCTAAAGATCGTGCTTGCAGTGCCTGTATCGAAGGGAAGCTACATGAGAAGGCTCACCCTCCCACGACTATCATTTATTCAAAAAGGCCTTTGGAGCTCCTTCACATGGATCTCTTTGGGCCTCCATCCTTCGATAGTCTTGGAGGAAGAAAGTATTGCTTGGTGATTGTGGATGACTACTCAAGGTACACGTGGGTGTATTTCTTCAAGAGGAAGAGTGAGACCCAACAAACCGTCATTGACTTTGCAAATGAAGCACAACGTCAACACAATGCAAAGATTTTGACGATAAGAAGTGACAACGGCACCGAGTTCAAGAACTACACCTTGGATGAATTTCTTAGTGATGAGGGAATCAAGCATCAATTTTCCGCACCGTACACCCCTCAACAAAACGATGTTGCGGAGAGGAAGAACCGGACGTTGATGGATGCGGCAAGGACCATGATGGCGGAGTTCAAGTCTCCATACAACTTTTTGGCCGAAGCCATCAACACTGCGTGTCATGCATCAAATCGGCTCTACCTCCGCAAGGGTTTGAACAAGACTCCTTATGAGATACTCACCGGTAACAAGCCCAACCTCAAGTACTTCCGGGTGTTCGGGTGTAAGTGCTTCATTCTCAAAAAGGGTGTTCGTTTGTCTAAATTAGAGGCTAGAGCTTATGAGGGCATATTTGTTGGTTATGCTACAAACTCTCATGCTTACCGTGTCCTCAATAAATCCACGGGACTTATTGAGGAGACGTGTAACGTGGAGTTTGATGAAAATAACGGCTCCCAAGTGGAGCAAAGTGGCACTTGTGATGTAGGTGATGAAATTCCTCCTCAAGCCATAAGAAGAATGGGTGTTGGATTCATCCTACCCATTGAGGAACCCCTTGTGGCCGAAGGAGAAGGACAATGCTCCACTCAAGTGGAGCCATCACCAACCCAAGGCCCACACGCTTCCGAAGAACAAAGTGAAGGCCCTCAACCTCATGAACTAGACCAAGGGCAACATCATGCTCAAGACGGTGTTGACACACCAAGTGATGCCCAAGGTCAAGTACTCTCCCCCGAGCAAGTTCAAGACCAAGAACAAGCTCATGATGACACTCAAGATAATCAAGTAACCGCTCCTCAACTCACTGCCGAGGAGGAATTAGAGCGTCGGGCCGCCAAGGTTGCTTCCAAGCTCTCCACCAAAGACCATCTCATGACGAATGTGCTTGGAAGCTTAAGAAAGGGGGTAAGCACTCGTAGACAATTAGCAAATTATTATGAGCATCATGCTTTTGTCTCTTGTGTGGAACCCCACAAGGTTTATGAGGCGCTAGAAGATCCGGATTGGCTTAATGCCATGCATGAAGAACTCAACAACTTCGAGCGCAACAAAGTGTGGAGATTGGTGCCAAGGCCAACGGGGACCCACAATGTTATTGGAACCAAGTGGATATTCAAGAACAAGCAAGATGCCCATGGGATTATCATTCGCAACAAGGCTCGTTTGGTAGCACAAGGCTACTCCCAAGTCGAGGGTATCGACTGCGGTGAAACCTTTGCTCCCGTTGCTCGTCTTGAATCCATTCGCATGTTGATTGCATATGCTTCTCATCATAACTTTAAGTTACATCAAATGGATGTGAAGAGTGCTTTTCTTAATGGTCCCATTAATGAATTGGTGTACGTCAAGCAACCCCCCGGGTTCGAGGATCCCTACTTTCCCGATCATGTGTATCAACTCGATAAGGCACTCTATGGCCTTAAACAAGCCCCACGTGCGTGGTATGATCACCTTACCGAGTTGTTACAAGACCGTGGGTTTGAAGTTGGGGTAATCGACCCCACTCTTTTTACTAAGAAGGTCAAAGGGGAGTTGTTTGTGTGCCAACTATATGTTGATGATATTATCTTTGGTTCTCCTAACAATGCCTTCAATGAGGAATTTGCCGCTCTCATGACCTCAAAGTTCGAGATGTCCTCCATGGGGGAGTTGAAGTTCTTTCTAGGGTTCGAAGTGAAGCAAAGAAGAGAAGGAACCTTCATCAATCAATCCAAATACACTCAAGACATGCTCAAGAGATTCAAGCTAAGTGACGTCAAGCCGGCTTCCACCCCAATGCCCACCAAGTGCCAACTCGACCTTGATCCAAATGGTAAAGTGGTGGATCAAAAGGTATATCGTTCCATGATTGGTTCCTTGCTTTACCTTTGTGCATCTAGACCGGACATCATGTTGAGTGTGGGAATTTGTGCACGGTTTCAAGCCGCACCTAAGGAAAGTCACTATGTGGCGGTCAAACGAATCTTTCGATATTTGGCTCATACCCCAAACTTTGGCCTATGGTACCCAAGAGGATCAAACTTCAAGCTTGTAGGGTTCTCGGATTCCGATTGGGCGGGAGACAAAGTGGATAGGAAGTCCACCTCCGGAGGATGCCAATTCCTTGGTTGCTCTCTGGTAAGTTGGTCTTCCAAAAAGCAAAGTTGTGTGTCTCTCTCGTCCACCGAAGCGGAGTATGTTGCGGCCGGTAGTTGTTGTGCACAACTCTTGTGGATGAGGCAAACTTTGAAGGATTACGGTGTCACTTGTGACAAAGTGCCTCTTTGGTGTGACAACGAAAGTGCCATCAAGATTTCTCTCAACCCGGTGCAACACTTCAAGACGAAGCATATTGAGATTCGGTATCACTTCATCCGGGATCACATCAGGCGAGGAGAGATCGAGCTCAACTATGTCAACACTCATGACAACCTTGCAGATATTTTCACGAAGCCCTTGGATGAAGCAAGATTTCGCGAGTTAAGGCATGAGCTAAATATCATTGATTCGAGCAATGTTGCTTGAACCCGTGCACACCCTACCTCACTCAATTTGTTGTCTAGTTTAGGTGTAGGCATGGACATAGGGGGAGTGTTGTTCTTTCAATGAACTCTCCTTCCCCCCATTATGCATAAATTGATTAAGTCTTTCACTTTTTGCCATTGTTGATGGCACGCGTGCTGAAAAGATGAGTTTTGGTCATGGGCCCAAGGTTAAAATCTTCGCGGCGCCATACCTCTTGACTCAAACATAGGTGGCTTCGGCCACCGCCCTCTCTTGGCCTCTTGCTGGGGTGCTTCTTTCTGTTTCTTCTTCGTTGCGGTGTTCTTTTTGAGCAAGGCCTTGTGATCTAGTGGTCGCCGTGTGCTGGGGCGGTACTGCCGCTGCTGGCGAGCGGTACTACCGCTCCCAGCGCGGTACTACCGCGGTGGGGCGGGGGTCAGGGGTATTTATAGGGGCAGGGGAGGTTTCTTCCTCCCCATACCCATTATCCCCTCGTGCCTCTCTCTCTCTCCAGCACCGTTCCGGCGCGGAAGGGCTCCGGTGGATCTCCTCCTCCGGGGCATCCCTCTCCATTTCCTTCGGTGGAGTCGATCCCCACCTCGTCCTCTTGCCATGGATGCCGGTATTGCCCCCGTTCCTTCTCTCTTTTGGTCTTGTGTTTAGATCTTGTGCTTTAGGGGCAATGTTGGTTGCATCTCTAGATTTTTGGCTAAATCTAGGCTTGAGTTAGTTGGAGTAAGCAACTAGATCATTGAGATTGTTGTTTGGTAGGATTATGTTTGAATTTGGTAGGCCGGTAGTGCCGGATCTGTCCACGGTAGTAGCATGCCACTGTTTCACCGCCCCATGCTGTGAAACTGCTGTGCATCCGCCTCAAGCGGTACTACCGCTCCCCCTGGAGCGGTACTACCGCTTGACCTCGTGCGGTACTACCGCTCCCTCTGGGGCGGTACTACCGCTCGGGGCGGTACTACCGCGGTCAGGGCACGGTACTACCGTTGCATGCCCACTTCCATCATTCTCCTACATTGCTTTTGATTTGTTTGTTGGCTTATGCTCGTCTCCTCTGTTTGTTTTGCGTCCTTTGTGTGTTTGGCTCCAGGTGATGACACTTCTGAGCAGCATGGTCGCCGTATCAACCCTGGACGTGCCACCTCCAAGCGTTACCGGACCTCAGAGCCTGCCGGTGTTTCTTCCAGCACTCAGCCGCCTCCAGCGCGGGCTTCAGCAAGTGTTCCTCCTCCTCCTCAGCACCAGAAGCGAGCCGCCAACAAGCCAAAAGGGAAGACTGTGACTGAGATGACCAACAAGGAGTTCTGGGAGAAGCGTCGTCACAACCCCTATACGGAGGATCAAGACTCCACTTTGGTCAACCGCCCGTTCTGGAACCGTTATCAGTTTGCCATCTTTTTTGATGTGATCAAGGCCAAGAAGAATCTGTTTGTTGATGTGCGCTCTATTGACGTTGATGCCATGGAGAAGGATCCAGAGTATTTTGGGGAAGCCCTTCAGATGTGCACCCAGCTGAACATTCTCCAGATCATGTAGTTCAACAAGGATTTCGATGCGGATTTGTTGGCTCAGTTCTTTGCCACCGTTCACCTTGGAACAGATGTTGACCGGACCCTGACCTGGATGACCAATGGCAAGCTGCTTTCTGTCAAGTGGCGGGCGTTCATGGAGTTGCTGGATGTGGTGGATAACGGGCTTGAGACTCCAGTCGGTTTCCGTCCTCACCGCCATGACACCTCCACCCATAAGCAAGCCCTTTGGCCCTACTGCACTGTCAAGATCCACCCTGTCACTGAGAAGAAGACCTACGAGCTGTCTCCGTATCTGGACATTCTTCATCGTATCTTCCGTGAGACTCTCTTCCCTCGCATTGGGAATCTGGATATGGTCCACTCTTATCTCGTGGACATGCTTCTTTTCTGTCAGCATGAGAAGGATGCCAACACTGGAGAGAGCCTGGATATCTCTCATGTCATGTGGTCTGAACTTGTCTCCGCCGTGTCTGAGCGCAAGTGTCCTATCTATGGCCCCTTCATCATGAGGCTCATTGAGCGGGCCTGGGCACAGACCTACCCCAGAGTGTTGCTTGAGACTGGAGATTTAGTTTTCCATGAGGTCAAGCGTCTGAGGAAGAAGGACAACTGGTCTGCAACTCACACAGGGGGTCCTTCTACTGCTGCCACCGGGGGCCCGTCTGCCGCTGCTACTGCCATGGACACTGAGGGTGGGGATGCTCCTCCTGGCCATGATGCGGACCTTGGCCACTCCAGTACCGAACCATCATGGGCCCAGAAACTCAAGCGCAAGATGAAGAAGCTCTTCTATCTGGAGTCCCATGGTCAGTATATGTCTCATGTGGCGGAGAAGAATGCCAGGTCGCGCCACAAGGAGCTCATGCGCCAGCTGGGCGCCACAGTTGTCAGTGGATCCGAGGGACAGATCACTGAAGAGGAAGACTGGATACATCAGAACTACCACTGGACCGACTCCGATGCCGAGCAGTTCTCTCCCCACGGTGCAGATGCAGAGATGTGATGATCACCTGGAGTCGTAGTGTCTCTCTTGACCTTTTTGGTGTCTCGCTGCCAAAGGGGGAGAGAGTGTAGGGATTTGATTTGCTCGTTTTCGCTTCTTGTGTCGTGCTTTGCTTTTAGTCTTGTGCGTTTCCCTTGGTTTGGTTTGTTGTGAGACTTAAGTTCCCGTCATATGGTGTAAGACATATGCTACCTTAGCTATCTTATCTATGATCATGCACCTCGGTATCTTATAGCTTGCTTATCCTATCATATATGTTGTTTGCATGTATCTTTCTTAGGTTATTTGGTCTCTAAAATATAGCGGGGGCTGTGATCTTAGTGTGTGTGCCTTTCAGTCCCTAGTATTCATCTAGTTTGCACACATCCAGGGGGAGCCTATCTATATTTTAGAGGCGTGAGCACTCTTGTATTCTTTGTCATTACTCTTTTTGTGCAAATCCCGTATTGTCATCAATCCACCAAAAAGGGGGAGATTGTAAGGGCTTATTTATCCCTACGGTGTTTTGGTGATTGATGACAATGCATTTTGCGGACTAATCATGTGCTTTGAATGCTTTCAGATATTCATCCTTCGGCACGGAATGATTACTTCCCTTTGGCGCTCTACTCAAGACGGTGTAGTCTATTCCGTGACCTTGTTGGTGGACTAGGTTTCGTAGTAGTCACCGTACTATCAAGAGGGGGTCCGTTTCGGTATGGCTTGGGTGGAATCAACACGTACACGTTCTCTTCACACCCTCCAATCTTTTCCGCACCTTTGGGGCCTTTCTTTCCCTCCTTCCTCTGTTTTTCCTGGACCCAGCGGTAGTACCGCGGTCCACAGCGGTAGTGCGGCTGAGACTTCCTAAGCGGTAGTACCGCTCTTGGAGCGGTAGTACCGCTCCCTGGAGCGGTAGTACCGCTCCCCGAGCGGTAGTACCGCTGGGTGGCCTCAGCGGCAATACATCTGCGGTTCCGTGCTACTGCCGCCCTGCCACTGCATCAGCAGCGGTAGTACCACTCCTCGGAGCGGTAGTACCGCTTGCTGGGGCTCAGCCGCAGTACCGTGGTGGCATGGTGCTCCTTCCGCTTCGATTCTTGCGCACATTTTCTCGTGTCGGGTTTTGCGCGGTACTAGGCGCGGCAGTAGTGGCGGTAGTACTGCTCAGAGAGCGGTAGTACCGTTCTAACCTCCACGGTAGTACCGCTGAGGGGGAGCGGTAGTACCGCTTGTGGGCGGCAGTACCGCCCTGGGCCCCTGCCCTAGGCCTTCTCTTTTGGCGCGGTAGTACCTGCTGAGGGGAGAGCGGTAGTACCGCTCTAGGGCGGCAGTACCGCTCTGCCTCCGCGGCAGTACCAGCCCTCTGCGGGCTGAGTGGGGGGTAACGGTTCACTTGTTTCCCCCACTATATAAGGGCTCCTTCTTCTCCCTCTTTGCCTTACCTCTTCCACCAACCCTCATTATTGCCCAAGCACCATTTATTGCTCAAGCTCCATTGCATACCCCAAGCTTCCTCTTGCCCGATCTATCTCCCTAGCCAATCAAACTCGTTGATTTGCTCGGGAGTGGTTGAGAAGGCTCCGATCCACACTTCCACCAAGGGATTTTTGATTCCCCCATTCATCCTTAGCGGATCTTGTTACTCTTGGGTGTTCGAGCACCCTAGACGGTTGAGGTCACCTCGGAGCCATATTCCATTGTGGTGAAGCTTCGTGGTCTTGTTGGGAGCCTCCGATTAAGTTGTGGAGTTTGCCCCAACCTTGTTTGTAAAGGTTTCGGTCGCCGCCTTCAAGGGCACCAATAGTGGAATCACGGCATCTCGCATCGTGTGAGGGCGTGAGGAGAATACGGTGGCCCTAGTGGCTTCTTGGGGAGCATCGTGCCTCCACACCGCTCCAACGGAGACGTACTTCCCCTCAAAAGGAAGGAACTTCGGGTAACACATCCTCGTCTTCACCGGATCCACTCTTGGTTATCTCTTACCTTTACTTGTGCAAGCTCTTTAGTGATTATTCCCTTGCTTGCTTGTGTGCTTGTTGTTGTTGCATCATATAGGTTGCTCACCTAGTTGCACATCTAGACAACCTACTTTGATGCAAAGATTAATTTGGTAAAGAAAAGCAAAAAATTGGTAGTTGCCTATTCACCCCCCCCCCCCCCCCCCCCCCGAGTCAAACATATCGATCCTTTCACTAGATGCTTGTGTCAAACTTTCATTCTATATAAATAGCAAAAGTGTCAAGAGCGCCTTGTCCTGAACATAAAGTTTATACAGTACAAATTGGCGACCACAAATGGATATGGATGGAAAAGCTTCAAAGAATTTATGCATATACTCCATTGGTGATGTTGTTTTTAGGATTTTTGTACCTTAGTAATTAAATCATCATAACTTAATTTCAAATATGAAGTTGCCTACCACACATACCATATGGTACTCTATTGGTGATTTGGGGTACCTAACTTTCAGGAAAGAAAATTAATACCTGAGCCTTGAAAAGTTGCGGCATGTAGCGCATTTTGCCCATTTGGCCCGGAGTATGAAAGATTCCCATTGCTTTTATCATGCACTCTGAGATAGCGCGTATACCTTCTCATTAAAATTGCTAGGTACAGTGGTGAAGTGGCTTGTTCAGGATAATTAGCCAAATCAGGATCAGCCCCCAGCAAAAACTCCACAATATCATTTCTTCCAATGCGGACACCGTCATGCAAGGCCGTCTCCATAAGCACATTCTCCTTTCTCAAGAACTCATGCAACCTGTTGCATCTTTCAGCAAGTTTAACGAGACAGGAGACCATTTTGGACTTACCAGCTCTGGCGGCACAATGCAAGGGCGTGTCGCCCTTTTTATTTACTGCAAACAGGAGGCCTTGGTCCCTCTTGCTGATGATGGTAGCACACTTCAAGAACTCTGCATCGTCACCATGGCTAGCAACCACATGTAGTGCTGTGCCCCCATCAGCGGCGACGCCGGTGAGAAGCCGAGATGCGCTTGGGAATGACGGCTGATCAAGGCCATCCTCCACACTGCCAGAAGCTTGTGGCGCGTTGCCGGGGGCGTTTCCCGCTAGCAAGCCAAGAAAGTCTTGAGTAGGCATCACCATTGGTGCCTCTTGGTTGTCTTCCCTTCTGAAAAGAAAATCCAGCGCAGCCGAGGAGCCGACACACGCCGATGCGAGCAGCAGCGGATTTATGGGATTTGTGAGCGACATCACCTGCAGCTGCTGGGCAGCACAAACGCTAAGCGCCACAGCATTTGGCGAGCTATCAGCTACAACGCCGGTGCTCGACGCCATTGCCAACATCGGGTCAACCCCCTCCATTGCACTCTCTCCTTACAAACTACTAGTAGCTGGATGCTCAATGTTTGGATGGGGCTAGTTGTGGGCTCTACACTTCCCATATATCCGGGAGCCTACTCCTTCAGTTAAAAGAGGCAGTGAGAAGACCAGGTGTAGTTCTTAATGTTATCACAAGCCTCATCCGCTTGTCTTGTTTAATTTCTTGGTGGTGATCCTGTGGCCCTTAAATCGGAGCACACGTGGCTCCCAATTGGTTACTCTTGTGTTTTTAGTCCGTGATGATTGGTAGAGCACGCATAATCTATCTTCCCAATGACCTGGAGATGTGGAAGAGCACATGAGTGATGCATATGCTACGCTCCAAATTGTCAACGATCCAGCGACTGCTCTTTCCTTTGTACGGTCAAACAATGACTTGAGGGCTGGGATCATTTCGTGCTTCTCTCCATTTTCCTGGAACCACGAGTGCCGTAAAATTATATGCTAGGCGTTGGGGAGCAGCTTGCCAGGAACTTGGACGATTTGTGCAGCGGTCTTCTCATGAACCGATGGCATACAGCTATGGCAATGGCGGTGAATCTGGTAACCGCTTTCGGTTTAATGTTTGGCATATGGGAGCCCGACCATGGGGCCTATGGGAGCCTTACCGAGGATCGATCACGAGACCTCAAGCAAACAAGCTTTCAGTGTGGCCAACCTAGATAATAAGAGCTGGTGATTACATGGCAGAGCAAAAGCATATAAGAACAATACCAACGCAGATCCAAACATTCCTTTTTCATTTTATTTTCTTTTCCTGTTTTTGAATTTTTCTTCAAAATTCCAGAAATGTTCTCAAACCTGAAATTCGTTCACAAAATTCAAAAAAAAATGTTCGTGTTTTCAAAATTTTTTGCAAATTTCAAAAAACTATCGTGTTTTCAGGACTTGTTTGTATTTTATAAAAAATGTTCAGGATTTCAAAAATTATTCATGTTTATAAAAATATGATTTTTTGAATGAATGTGTAATGAAATGTGAACGGTTTTCAGTCAAATATTTTCTAAGAATGTGAATATTTTTTGACAATTATGAACAGTTTTCTGATTATATGTAGACTTTTTGAAACTCTTAGCAAATTTTGAAAACATGATTTTTTTTTGAAAAAACAGGGACATTTTTTGAAAATCACGAACATATTTGAATGCAGGTTTTTTTAAAATTTTGCAAACAATTTTGAAAATAGGAACAATTTTTGGAAATGCAAACGTTTGTGAACAATGTTTGAAACACACGAACAAATTTGAAAACCTAATAAATTTTTGGAAACATGAACATCTTTTAACTCCTCAATAAAATTTCAAAAGTGAACATTTTTAAAAATTGCGAACAATTTTGCAATTACATGATTGTTTTTTAAATAAAATGAATTTAGAAATGAAAAATAAAAAGGAAATAAAAAAGAAACAAAAAATGGGAGAAAAATAGAACCAGGAAAAATAAAAAATAAAAATAAATAGAGACAAAAAAACCGGTTAAGGAACCTCCTAGAAGGTTCCCAAAACCAAATAAAAACCAGCTAGAAACCTCCTAGACGGTTGCTAAAACCGGGATTGAAGAGCGCTAAGCGGGCCGACCTAGGTCATCGCTTGCTTGTGAACCCTGTGTGATTGCTCGATAACTTGATGCAACGTGCATCGTATAGGGTTTTCCCGAGACCTTGTCAGCGCATATTTGCAACAAGTTATGCAATTTGCATCATCTGTACCGACCAAAGATCAAATTGGCTACCGCGGGAGGCCCAACCGCTCGAGCTTAACCTTCCCTACCGTTCAGAGATCAAATTGGCTGCCGCGGGGAGGCCCAACCGCCCGAACTTAACCTTCCCCGCCCACCCCACCTCGGCGTTGGCCGATTCTCGCCGAACTCCTTCGGCTACCCACATCCCCTCGACCACCTTGTTGCCGTCGTGGAAGCTTGGAGCACCGCCGTCCATTCTGGTCGATCCCCTGTCCCTTTGCTCACCGAAATGCCAACATATTCAGGAGAAGCATGAAAATTCTACTTAATATACATGAAAAAAGTCTTTCAAGATGTATAATAGATTTTAATGCCACATTATTATTTTTGACACATGATTTTTTTTTAATATATTCTATCTATTAAAGTGTTTTTAAAAATATTCTAAAATATGCATATTCAGGAAAAAATGCGTTAATGGCCGTGCCATTTATGTCGTTCTTTACATGAGGCATATATCTCATTCAAGGCACGAGGAAGAATCGTTTTGAGGAACTTGCTCTTATGGCACCTCTCACATTACCCTAACCTCGATACACCAAGGTGACGGCAAGAATCTACGCTGGAGCTCCGTCGACTATATTTAGATGGGTGAACTCGAGAAGGATCTGAGTCTGGTAGACAAACTTAAAAAAGAAGCGTCGCCATCCGACTGAGAGTTGCACCTGCGAGGACTAAAAACCCTGACATAAACTATTAACCGAAGCAAAGGCACCGGACTTCCCCAAAGTGGCAGGCAGAGGGAAGGCGACTCAACAGGCTCGCCGGCGATGCATGGATGGGAGAGTTTGCCCCAGCTACCGAAGGGAAGGGGAAAAAAGCTTGGAGGAAATCTCTAATTGGGGATTGCCTCATTATTTTGCTGATTTCGGCTTGAAAATAAATCCCTCGTTGGTTCTTCACCAAGTGGTGGATCATCAGTCCCGTAAAAACTTCCTATAGAACAGTCGCATATTGTTCTCAAGCTAATGCACTCCTTGAACATTTTCTTTTCCAGATTCACGAATATATTATTCAATATTTAAAATTGTTTCGAACATATTTTCTTGAGTTGTTTCAACGATTTTTCTGAAAACATACTTATATTTTTTTTGGAAAATAATAAAAAGTACTAGTATAAGGTTATTGGGCCGCGCCTGTGAGCCACGGCGTGGGCGTTTGCCAAGACCTACTAGCTTCTTGTTCGTCATATACATCTGGCCCATCAGCATCCACGCCACCTCTTTTCCACCATCCCCTGCCGACGGATCCGGAGTAGGCCGGATTCGAACTCCGCCGCCGTCGAGCCGTGTCCCTCCGCAGCGCCGCCGTCGAGCCGTGTCCCTCCACAGCGCCGCCTTCTCTCCCCAAGACCACCCGGCTCCCAGGTTTCCCCTCACGGCGGCCGCTGCATCCATCCATCCAGAAGACGCCGCCGCCGCCCCTCCTCCCGCCGGCGTCTCCTCCAGGTTCGTAAATCCGCCTCCATGCTAGTCTGTGTTGTAGGTTTGTGCCCCTTCACCGCGTCCGTGGCTAATCGTGGTACGCCCCGGTTCAGACCAGTGATTGATTCCCCTCCAGGCAAATTAACGGGCCTATGCACGTATGCAAATTGCGAATTATCTGGTGGACGCATTGGCCAGATCGAATTATGTGAAGCTGGAAAGAATGATTTACTCTGTGCCTCGATAAGCTGCAATCCCCTGTTTTGTCAAATACGTAGAGACCAACAGCTAATGTGGAGCGATGCTCCTGCATCAGAAAAAAAGGACTGAATATTGACTGCACATGTTTCTTTTTATATATATGAGCAAGTGTAGGAACTTGTTTTGTTTTTCAAGACTTACTCATTGGCATTGCAAGCTAGTACTTGATTGCTTAATTCTGCCATTAATTTGTTTGGGGGGGGGGGGGGGGGGGGGGTTCAATTAATAATGGTTATGCAGTTCATTAAGATGCCATTCTGGAACTTGTTCATTTTGCTCTTCTGCTGATCGTTTTTGGTTCTAAATTTGGTTAATACTTGTATTCTGCCTTTGCTGTCATTTTCCTGTTTCATAAATTTGCTTTGAAGAGGGAGTAGAAAATAGTGATTTTGTCATTCAACATCCACAGTATTCCTTCATTCATCTAATCGGTCCCACATCAGTTGTATGGTCTATGGACGTTTCTAATTTGCTGCCTTACCCAAATAGTGCTACTGAAGTGTTAACAGCATGTTCATTCACACAGATTGTTCACTCAGCCCCTGCTGTGTGACCTTTCAACTGATCTTGTTCACTTCACTCTTGAACTGAATCTTTAGATATCGCTCTCAATCTTGTTCACTTCACTCTTTAACTGATCTTTTCTGGTGTAAATTTGGTTGATACTTACAAGTTGCCTTTATTTTTTTCCCGATTCAACAAACCTACTCTGGATGGCCTGATTTTGCAGCTTATCCCGTGTACCCTGATCTACCAGATATTGCTTGGGGCAATTTCACTTTTGATGCCTGTGCGGTTCCTTTACATGTTTATCCAAATTTTCACTCAGTTATCTGCCTTATCCAATTAGTACCATTGAAATATTAACAGTATGTTTATTCTGAAAGATTGGTAACTTAGATCTGCCATGTGATGTAACACATTTGCATTATCCATGCATTGGGTGTATGTTCCCCTAAACTCCGGCACGTGCTGGATTCTCTTTTCCATTTTGATGGTCCTTATACAAACTGAAGGTGTAGACAGTTGGTACTTGTGTTCAGAGAAATAAAGAGAAGAAGCCAGACCAGTGACCATTGTGATTTGGGCATTTTGCTCTTCTTACTCCATTTAGTTTTGGTACTTTTTCACCATGAAGCCTCTTAATCCTCCACCCCTCCTCCCCCTGTTTTCCCTGTGCTGCTGGCTGAATGGTATCACCCGGTGCCACTGTAAATGTTGAGAGAGTAAATGTTTGAGTAACATTACTACTCCAAATGACTTGGTTGTGCTGTTTGCCAAACAGGTCATATTCTACTGCCCCGAGCACATTGAAAGATGGTTAATGCAATCAAGGGGCTGTTCATCTCCTGGTAAGCTCATCAATCCCAACAGGATCCATCCACCATTTTGTTCATTTGGCCATCTCTCTGCAGTTTTACTTGATCCACTGGTTTATCTTTTTTGTTTCCCAGTGATATACCGATGGCTCAGTTCATTGTTAATATGAATGCGTCAATGCCCGCATCGGAGAAGTTCATCGTCCACATTCTTGACCCCACACACATGTTTATCCAGCCTAATATGGGAGATTACATCAAAAGTAAGATGGCGGAGTTCAGAGACCAGAACAGCTACGAGAAGCCAACGTGAAGGGCCACCATCCATTACCGTGGTGCTAGCTTCAAACTCCATCCAGAGATGCCTATGTTGATTATCGTTATGTAGAATGGTTATATGCTGAGACTGAACGTTATGTTTCACTTGTGATGTTGTGGAACGACAGTTCTGTAGTATCACAGAGTTTTGCGTCTTATGTATCTTCGGAGTGAGCCTTTAGCTGATAATATTTCTGGTGATGTTGACCTTGATACCGTGCGCTGAATAAAGTACCACTTCTTATGTATTACCCTTGTCAAGGTGTTCGGTAAGCTAATTACTGGAGCTCTGGATAGAGCCAAGTAGAAGCTTTACCAAGTATATGAAGTAAGAAAGACATATTTGTGTTACAATTCGTGAAATCAAGTCTCCAGTTGGTTTAGCTATGCATTTGTCTGAATATATGTACTCCATTTTGCACCCAAGAAATATGTTGCTGTAAAATTGTAGAGCTAAAAGCTGCCAACAGGGAAATTACCTTTACTATTTTGCTTGGATCTGGCTTGTTTTGACTTTTGTATAGTTTGGGAAAGAGAAATGAGCACATGACACAGTATGATGAACTGAACTTGATGCCCCTCTTTTACTCCAAGTAGCAAGTGTGGCCAGCAGGAGGTAACATTCCCTTGCATCTTTTCGAAAAGGTACACCCTTTTTTCTCAAAGTGAAGGCAACAAACTACTGTTCTGAATCAATGTGGTGAACTGATAGAAACCATTGTACTACCTTGCTATGTCCAGGTAGCTGAGGACAGACAAGAAGCACTAACCTGGAAAATGACTCATGGCAATCTCTTGACACTGATAGTTCATCCTCCCATTAGCTTGCATGTGTACAGTTTCCTTCTTCAATTTAGACTTCACACATGTGCACTAAGATTTTTGCTTTGAGTGAGGTTCACAGGCACCAACAATGTTTCCTCTGAACTTTTTGCAGGTACCACAGACAGAAAGGGATGCTCTCTCTGCACCCAGCATACACATGCTTGGAAGCCAAGTCTCGCCGTCAGAGATCAAAGCTTAAAGCCTTGGCATGATTTAATTTAAACACTCAATGGCAATGGCAATGGCAATGGCAGGCGTTGCTGCACATCTCTCTTTTCTCCATTTGCCTTTGCTTTGAAGCAATTCAATCCCATGCCCAAACTGAGGCTACAAATACATTGCATGCTCTCTTGTCTCTTCCATCCTGCAACCCACACTTCCATTCCAGGTATCAGTCATGGCTTCCAAGCTCTCGGTTGCCGTTCTTCTCCTCTGTGTCGGCGTGTGCGTGGCTCGCAACAGCGACTTCTCCATCGTCGGCTACTCGGAGGAGGACCTGTCGTCGCACGACAGGCTCATCGAGCTGTTCGAGAAGTGGCTAGCCAAGCACCAGAAGGCGTACGCGAGCTTCGAGGAGAAGCTGCACCGGTTCGAGGTGTTCAAGGACAACCTGAAGCTCATCGACGAGATCAACCGGGAGGTGACCAGCTACTGGCTCGGCCTCAATGAGTTCGCCGACCTCACCCACGACGAGTTCAAGGCCGCCTACCTTGGCCTCAGCCCTCCTCCGGCTAGCCGGAGCAGTAGCCGGAGCTTCAGGTACGAGGACTTGTCTGCCCACGACTTGCCCAAGGAGGTGGACTGGAGGAAGAAGGGCGCGGTGACGGACGTGAAGAACCAGGGGCAGTGCGGCAGCTGCTGGGCATTCTCGACCGTGGCGGCGGTGGAGGGGATCAACGCCATCGTGACAGGCAACCTGACGGCGCTGTCGGAGCAGGAGCTCATCGACTGCAGCGTCGACGGCAACAGCGGCTGCAACGGCGGCATGATGGACTATGCCTTCTCCTACATCGCCTCCAGCGGCGGGCTCCACACCGAAGAGGCCTACCCGTACCTCATGGAAGAAGGCAGCTGCGGCGACGGCAAGAAGAGCGAGTCCGAGGCGGTGTCGATCAGCGGCTACGAGGACGTGCCGGCAAAGGACGAGCAGGCGCTGATCAAGGCGCTCGCACACCAGCCCGTCTCCGTCGCCATTGAGGCCTCCGGCAGGCACTTCCAGTTCTACAGCGGGGTAAGCATACATATTAACATATATTTCTGGCAATGGAAAAAAAGCCTGACGTGTCACCGAAATGTGACCCACATGCATACTCACGTTGGATGACATTTTTCAACTTACACCCTTCTACTTTTGTTCTTAACATTTGCTCTGAACTATGTTTGAAATGACTTGTAATCTGAAACATTTTCCTGGTTCCTGCAGGGGGTTTTCGATGGTCCGTGCGGCGCGCATCTGGATCACGGGGTGGCGGCGGTCGGGTACGGGTCGGACAAGGGCAAGGGCCACGACTACATCATCGTGAAGAACTCGTGGGGAGCCAAGTGGGGCGAGAAGGGGTACATCAGGATGAAGAGGGGCACCGGCAAGGGCGAGGGCCTCTGCGGCATCAACAAGATGGCCTCCTACCCTACCAAGGACAACTGATGATGATCGCGTCTGCTGATGTTCCAGGCTGAGATACTGCATCCAGAGCACGCGTTGAACCATCCTTGAGAGTCGTTGTTCCTCATCTTCGCATTTCCGTTGCTTTTTCTTTTATGTGGTTTTTATTTCGGTTAACACGACAACAATGGATGGAATAAGAAAAAAATTGTTTTCAAGTCTCCTTTGAGATTGCTGAGCTTGTCTGGTTACTGTGTTGAGTGACATGGCCTGAAAGTTCACATGTAAGTGAGTGCAGGTAACATTAATGCATGGAGTCAAGCTCTGCTCTTCCTCAGAGACACTCAATAATCTTCACACCAAACAGTCATCACAAGACATAACCCCAGTGCCAACAAACAACTAGAAACGCCTCATTTAGAAAAATGCATTGCCAATCAACACCACATCTGTCATCTAGCCCAAGATGTATCATCCAAGGACAACAGTTACCTGCAGTTGAACAGCAAAACCTAGCAGCCTGCACCAGATCCATTACACTTCAATCCAATCCTTTTGGCTATTAGACCAACGAAAAAATTCTCTTGCTTCGGACTTCAGATATACTAGATTTGTTTATTAGACCAACCAAAAAAAACTCTTACTTCAGACTTCAGAAATAGATTAATGGAATCCAAGTTGAGGCCTTGAAGTCTACTCTTTAAATTTATTTACTCAAGTGATTGGTAATAAATAATCTACATCTGTCAATCCAATGACCAGTTTAAATAACGCATCACGGAAGCCTCAAAGAACCATATTGAAGGGTTTTCTTGTTGTTTTTTCCGGTTTCTCATGGTTATGCTTATCCTTATTTTTCAATAGTCTTCTCGTTACCTCACTTCTTTTACTGAAAAAGGCTTTCGCCTGATTTATATATAAAACAACGACCAGATATACACATTCTGATACAACACGTCACCAATACACACCACACTCACCCAAGGTAAGGTACAAGGGTGCTGACACACCGCCACACTACCTAATCTACCACCAAGCACACTATAGATGAGCCAAAACGAACCGCTTGGAGCCGACGAGGACCTCCCGAAAACTAGCCGCCGAGAAGAAGTGAAGTGGGACACTAATAGAGCATGGACTCCAAGGCGGTGCCTTCAAGAAGGGCACGACACCGAATTGTCGCCACCGCCCGATCTCGAAGATCAAATTTTCACCCAGAGCAACATGAAGAAAAGGGAACCCCACGACGAAGACTTCGAAGGAAACGACGCCCGCGGCCGCCGCCAACGTCGGTCAGAAAAACCAGGTAAATAATGTACTCCGGTATTAACCCCCCCTCCGCCCATCATGCTACGCGCCAGACATCACCGCGCCTATTTATATTGAACTTTTTTTATTTAGTCATGAACTATCTTGTGGTTAAATATTGTTTTTTTAATTGATATACAAAAAATACAAATATGTTGATGCTTATTTACATACATAATTTTTCTATCTAATATTATCATTACAAGTCTTTTTTTCCAATGTTAGATTAAACCTTAACTTGTGTGTTTCTATCGCATGTGCATCCTTGATGTCTTAAATAACTCTTCGTATCGTGTCCTTAACGGACGTATTGGGTATCATTTTGATATTAATATATTATCCTAGAAACTAGTTTTTCAATGCATTAAGCTAGCAAATGACTTTACAATTTTTCTAGATTGTACAAGAGTATCAGGTTTAGGTGAAATGAAGAACTGTAGAGTATACAAAGTGTTAGAAGTATAAACGTGATTAGCTAGAGATAAGGAGAAAGAGATAGACTCAGTTTAAATACACAATATCTTGCCTTGTACTCCAAGCCTCTTCTACGGTGTACTCTATATATACCCCTACGAGGGTCATATCAATACAACACATAATTCTAAGGTTTCATATTTTCTACATGGTATCAGAGTCAAGAGGTCTTGAGTTCAAGACCCTGCCAACGCAGTGTTAAATAAAACGATTCTGTGGCCTACATCGATCCCACGCCTAAGGATTAAAATAGTCTAGACATGAGGGGAGTGTTGAAATATATTACCCACCTCTTTCCATCAGTTCGGACTGAATTTGAAGTCTTGTGTTTTCGTCGTCTTCTCCGATGCTCCATCATCAACCACGTCTCTGATGAGTCGGCACCTAGGGCGGTGACTGCGTCCCCTCCTGGTACCTTCCTTGTCTCTTCTCTCTTCCCTCCCGCAGTCACAGCGGGAGTGGCTGACGACGCGGACGCTATTGACTGGAGTTGTCGCCGATATGTTGCTGTAGACCAAGCTATTAATGTCGATGTCGAGGTAGCCAATTATGGTATTAAAGCGGTTAGTGTCACGACGCCGATCCTAGGATCTTCCACCACTTCCACAACGCGCTGCCCCGGGGAGATTAATCTTCTCTCCCCGAGGGTGCGGCATCCGACCATCAAAGATCATATTGGCCCTTAGATTAGTTTAGAAAAAAAATTCGAATTTCCAATTCTCATCTACCAGATTGATTTTTTTCCTTAGCCACAAATAAACTCCTAGATCTCCACGATCCCCTGTCCGGTGAAAATTTATGCAGATCAATTGTTAATGTGTGCAACTACGGCGACACAAGCAGCTGCTTCTCCATCACATCCGCCGGCCGGGTCTTCCGATGCAACTGCAAGCGACAACGTCAAGCACCACCAGGCACCAGTCGGCTTCCATCCAGTCTGCGCCCGCTTCCATCCGATCGCCATCGACGTCATGCCTTATCTGCCTCTGCACCGAGCACCACACCGCCCGCACAGATTTCCATCGCGAACGAGTAGGTGGATCTCCCGGCGACGTTCGCGAGCGACTTCAGTCGGCTTCCTCGCGTAGGCGCCGCTTCCCATCTACTCCCTCCGTTTTAAATTACTTGTCTTAGATTTGTCTAGATACGGATGTATCTAGATTCATTTTAGTGCTAGATACATCCGTATCTAGACAAATTTAAGACAAGTAATTCGGAACGGAGGGAGTACATCGACCCGATCGAGGCGGATGCATGGCTTCGGTCATGCGCACAGCTTGGATCCGACCTACAGTGGACCTCAGGCTCACACGCAGTTACCCTGTCTAAACATCAAGTACGTCTGTGTATAAGTCGTACAACGCAGACACCTTTGCATGTGCATGGGCGCTACGCCCGTGACTCCGCCACGAGCGGTTCGAGCCGACGAGACCCACTACATCGATCATCTACACCGAGCGATCTGCATCAAGCCACCTATTTCTGCATCGACATCGCCCCACGACATCTGCATCAAGCCATCAACACGAAATCACCTGCACCGACTGATCTGCGACGCCGCATCATCAAGTTGGACGACTACATCATTGATCACGACTACCTCGATCATGGATACAACACCATGATTGGCTATCTCGACATCGACATTAATGGCTTGGTCTACAGCAACATATCGGCGACAACTCCAGGCAACAACGTCCGCGTCATCACCAGCGTTCACGCCACTCCAGCTGTGACTGCGGGAGGGAAGAGAGAAGAGACAAGGAAGGCACCAAAAGGGGACGCAGTTACCGTCCTAGTCTTTTCTACGTTGATGATGGAGCAGCAGAGAAGACGACGTAAACACACGACTTCAAATTCAGTCGTAACGTCCACTTCACTCCCGCTACGACTGAGGGGGATGTTAGAAGTATAAACGTGATTAGCTCAAGTATAAACGTGATTAGCTCAGGTGTTATAATGCGGCCCTGTAATAATTATTATCAAATGTCACCGTGCTTACTCTGCCACATAAACCCATTGTGTGGTTCGTGCGTGGTAGGGTTCTATTGTTTGTAATCCACTATAGCTCAGGTGTTGTTTCAAGGGCACCATTGCATCAGTGGATGTCGTACTTAAGTACTATGTCAAACTATGCGGACTGGAGTACTAAGAAATATTTTCTACCTGATGCTATGATTTGCTTTGAAAATTCAAGTCCTTATGAAATTGTTGGTAACATATCTGAACTTGTGTGGTAAGTCAATAGAGCGTGATCGTGAAGCATGCCGTGATGGAGTCTAGCAGTGAATGTTTTCAAATAAAAAAGGAAATACAAAAAAATTCAAAACATTCTGATTTTTTTGTGTGAAACATTCAAAATGTTTGTTAGATTGCAAAATTTCATCACATATGATATTCGTGTAAATCGTGGCAAAAAAAACAAAATTGATGCTCCAAAATGTTGTTTTCAAATGCATTTGGAAGCATCCATTTCTTTTTTGCCACATTTTCCACAAATTTCATTTCGTGATGAAAATTTACAAGCTATGAAAACATTTGTCAATGTTTCACATTAAAAAAAATCATATTTTTTTGAAATTTTTTCTGTTTCTTGTGACTCAACACTTACGGTACAGTTGGGTGCTACTTGAACACGAGTGGAATCATAGTATGTCTTAGAAACCATCGCTGGGAGCGCACTGATCATAATGCCTCGTCAGGAAGGGTAGAAAGGTTCCCCTAAATATTCATGATCATGAAATGCTGCCTTGAGTGGCTAGTTGATCTTGTTCTGAAAGGTTATCGTTCGATGGTTCTGTCAGCTGCCCATTGGATCCTGGAATGCACCAGGAAAGGGCGGCTGGTTTACGTTGCACACCACCGCGGCCTAACATGCCCGTTATTTGGAAGTGTTACAGAACGGTAAGACGCGGCACATGACTGTCTAGACCAACGACAGACAAACAGACTTGCGCTCATTCAGTAAGGACCAGATGTGACCATGATACTGCTCCAAAAGGAGAGCACAACTCATCAGAATACAAAAGAGGATACAACCTGAAGCGCAAATCTCTAGAATGAGGAGTGGTCCAGGTTTGAGGATCATTTGGACCCCAGAGCCGAAATTGATATCCGACATATTTGCTGCAAGAATACAAGACGAAAGCATGATTATCAGATGTCAGTGACAGAAAGAGACGCGATTTGTTACAGAAAAATGTTGACGGGGTAGGTCGTAAAAAATAAGAAAACTTATCAAAGATTTCATTGTACAAAGATTCCAGTAAACTCCGGAGATAATATAATAACTAAAGGCAGGAAATGTGCTATGATAATTCCATGTTCTGAAGTCTAAACCTCCAACACCGCCACTGGCATCAGTTCATCAGCATGACAATATTGTGCATGCATGGCCCTACATCCAACAGAGGTTTAGATATGCAAATAAAGCCTGGTCAAATGACAGCTAAGATCCAAGGAGAATATCAAGAAAAATTTGTAAAATTTGGAATCGTAATAACTGATAAGCAATCACAACAGGAGAGAAAAATCTGTGTCTCAATAGCATAGGCATACACAATGACACACTTGATATCAGGAAACTCTGTTAGCATGGCTATACTCAATGAAACGCTACAAGCTAGTACAAGCCAGCCTTCTCACACAACTCAGCATTACGAGGACGACCTTAGTGGCTGAATATACCAGCACAAACGATGGCATCGGTAACATGTGGGTAAGTCACCGAGCTGACCCCCAAAACCTACAACGGGTTCGACCAGAAGCTATTGAGCAACTAGGTCTCTAGAGTAAACATCCATCCCCAAAATTCATATGGTAAGAGCCTGAATGATCTCTAGGGCATGGTAGCAAGCATATTTATCAAATCACGTAGTTGGTTCTATGAAGAAAGAATGCCTCATTAAGAAAAGTACAGAGGTGGCAACAAGCTGTGAAAGGAGGTAATAAGCATTAGCAGTCTTCATATGGGGAAAAAATAAGAGGGGGAGGAACCTGAAGTTTTGCAAGAGTCTCGAGCGTTTGCACAAGCACTGAGGGGGTTCTGCAGCCAGCTCCGCTGCTTTCTTGTGTTATGCCTGCGTGAACTGTTCCTGGACCCAAAATGGGTTCAGCAAAACCACATGGTGCACAATTACACACAGATGATCAGTTGCTGACAAATAAAGAAATAAAACATGACATTACCTTGACGTACAAATCAGATTCGATGGCAACCCTCGGCACATTAAGTAGAAGTTGAGTACAGATGAACAAAATCTTGCTAGCAACCTGCAACCAGAACACAGACTGGCACCGTTAACCAATGAATGTATATTTCACAAGTACCTAAGTGAGTAAGCTAAACAAAATTCTGTAGAACTGCATCCACACTGATCATAAGTAAACATGACTATAAGACGGTTGAACTCGACTTACGAGTGAAAAATGAGCAATCATGACTATGAAACGGTTGAACAAGCTCTGTGAGCACAGGATCTAAAAACTATTTCACCTCTGAATTAGCTGGCCTAAGTGCTAAAACATTCTACATGGTGATAACTAGATAGGCGGCCACATGATTTCCATTCCATGAGTTTAAGGTAGTACAGTTCAGTTTGATTCAGAGTTAAAAACCTACATAATAAAACATCACCAACAGTCCTGCCTGCTCTGTGACAAAAGGAGTCATAGGGCGCGTCAGTAGTGACACCTTAAACCACCGTGCTCTCCCGGCTACACCTCGAATGTTGTATTTAATGGTGCTAGACCCGCTTGTTTTGCTTTTCCTTGGTGTGTCCAGTTTTGCTTACTTTTTCTCAAGAAAACGCAAAAGCTTTGAGTCTCGGTGTATTGAAAAGGTAGGAATAAGGTTAATTACAAACCCAAGTGGGCAGAGCAAAAGCAAAAAGTGAAAAAGGAAACTGCTCAGGGAAATCAATGAACATCCCAGCCCTCAGGCCGGCAGCCAGCCAGCCCCATGCGCAACCCTCATCGAAGATATATTCGCTGAGAATGGCGCGAGCATCCGGTTGCACACTGTCAAAAGTGCAGGCATTCCTGTGCTTCCAGATCATCCAGGACGTGAGAAGCACGGTGCTCGCAAGACCCTTGCCGCTCTTTAGGGGATCCCTGCCTGGGATGCAAGTTGTGGCCACCAGTCGATGAGTGGCTCCCCTGCAGGGACGGGATCTCTGACGGCGGCATGGATCCAGGAGAGGAACTCACGCCAAGTGTCCCTGGCAAATGGGCAGTCAACCAGAAAGTGCTGCATGCTCTCCAAGGTTTGGCCACAAAACATGCAGGCAGGATCGTGTGGCCGCTCTCTGCGAGCTAGGCACTGACGCACTGTGCTGTCCAGTAACGATCCAAGCAGGTGAGCCAGAAGAAAAACTTAACCCTGTGTGGATCCCATGGCTTCCAAGTAAGCTTCCAAGCATGGCAGCCGACTGAAACATGGAAGCTCGCCCTGTAGGTATGTAGCATGAACGCGCAAAGTAGAAAAGACTGCAGCAGACAACACGCTATCGTGAAAAAGAATTATATGAAAATGGAAGAGAAACGATCAGGAACCTACATCTATTGCAGAGCCACTAGATCCCTACATCAGTTTGATTAGATTGAGAAGCTTAAAGCAATTACCAAGGGATACAGCATCATTTTGTTCAACAGAGATATCTTCAGAAATTGGAAACTTGTAAAATATGTAAACAAACGGTCACTACGCCTTCCGGAACAAGTAGATGCCCCTTCAATCTGCAAATGAATCGGTTCTACGAGCAAGGACCGTGGCGCTGTGCAACTGAAACTGCTTAGGAGCTCATCCAATAAGGTGGTTGAAGGCACTCCAATGTCACCGAGTAGCTCCTCGGACCCGGAAGACATCATATAGGTATTGCCCTCTGAGGCAGTCATCCCTGGAGAGGAGACCAAGGGCGGCACCTCTCCAACCAAGCCAACAGGTAAGGACACCTCAGTCCGCTCCATATCATCGGTCCCTCTGACTTTCTCAGCAACCTTAGCTTGCGCCTCCTCACCTTGAGTCACCATCCTATGCAGAGCTAGATCCAAAGGAGGAGGAACATCTACAGGTAGAGCCACAGCAGCCAGTACCTCGGATGAGCAACCGGCCACACCCGCATCACTGATATCCTTACCGCAAGCAACAACAGGAGGCAGCGATTCCTCATGGTCACACCAGGGAGGAGGTGGACCCATCGGCGCCAAGGAAGAGATGATGGCCGGCGAAGCAACAACTCTGTCACTAATAACCTCCAGCCGCTCCAAGAGGCCTGAGACCTGGGCCGCCCGTCCCTGCAAAGTGACCGCCATGTCGCGGAGAGGTTGAACGACCTCCTCCACACGGGCGGTAACCAGGGCCTGCAGTTCGGCGCGCAGCGTCTCGGTCTGTGCTGCAAAAAGGGGTTGCAGCAGCCCCAGATCAGTAGCAAAGGTAGTCTTGCCGGGATCGGACAGACCTGACCAAGAGACACCGGAGTTGCTACAAAGGGCCTCCTGAACGAGCCCCGTCGGAGAGGCAACCACGGCGGCCCACGAGCGCTGCTGCAACTGTTGTGAAGAAGCTGGGGGCTCGTGGTTGGGGAGGCCAGGAGCAGATGGCGGCAACATGGAGCGGCGGAGGCGACCTTGACTGGCAGGAAGGCGACCCGGATAGTCACGCTTGCGATGGCCAGAGTGGCCGCAACCCAGGCAGGTGACAGGGCCTCGGCAATCGGCGACAAAGTGGTCCTCCGCCAAGCAACGGAAGCAGAGTCCGTAAGCTCTCCGCTTGAATGCGAGGGAGCAGTCGTCCTTCTTCTTGCGGGGCAGGGCAGCTGGCTTCTCCAGCCTCAGGCGATGCCGGCCCCCGACCTCCACCCACCCCTTCTCCGCCGGAGCCTGCGATGCATCAGACACGATTTGTGGCCTGAAGTTCGGGGGGAGTCGATCTGGAGGGGGCGGCAACTTGAGTGGAGGGAGGAGCCCAGGGCATCCCTCGGAGCGCGAGAGAGAAGCCCCGTCACCATCACTAGCAGCGGCAACCAGCAGTCTTGGATCTGGATCTGCATGGGAGTTCGGACGGAGGGCAGGAATGGGGAGGTCGGTGGCCAGGGAGGGATCTGGGGGGGTGAGAGTGGTGGGTGGAGAGGAGGCCATGGTCACGGGTGGAGCTCGGGGGATGAGCTAGGCCGCAGCCGCGGCGGCGGCGGCAGCGACGGAGTCGCAGCTAGCTTCGCAGGAGGGGCGCCGGTAAGAACAAAAACTGCAACATTCCTACTGCCAAACGCGCTGAATATAGGTTGGCGGAGGCTTATGGGGAACTACGGAAGGGAATGACGTCTAAGAAAGCCACCGAGGAGGAGGTGCAAGAGAAGATGAAGCCTTATCTACAGATGTATAAGAAACCGCTTACGCCAACGGCGGTCCAGGCAATCCGTGTCTTGGTGGAAGTCAATGTTTGATCTCATTTTTCAGAAGGTTAGGCCCAAGTACACAGCTAGTTGCAGGCGTGTTCTTGAGGTTGCAGAGGTTGACTTGGTTGGGTATGTTGTGTTGTCGGTGGTCTTGGGCTTAGGCACCCTTGTATCTGGCTCGGGCGACGTCCCTTGAGTGCTAGCCCGGTCTTTGTGGTCTTCGCCGGTTTCCCTATGTAATCGTGCCATGTATGGTTTTTGGGTCCGGTTTCCCCTATTAACTGGACCAATTCTCTTCTTCTTAATGCAATGCGGGAGCTCCCCGCCCTCTGACGAGGTTTCGTCAAAAAAAAATATGTAAACAAGACTTCGGGTAGTTGAACAAGTGGTATAGGTTTCAGATGTAAAAAGAACAAATGGCCACATTGGCCATTTATAAGATTAAATGGGCTAAAATCATTCAAAGATTAAACAGAAATTTTAACATAGAACTTCAGGCTTATGAACCTTCCTCTTTTTCTTGTTATCTTGGAAAATCAGGTAATGCTGCTTCTCTTTTGGGTAATCAAGTTAGAAGAACATCTTCAAGGCTGGTGTACCTTAAAAGATAACAGAAATTTCATGAATAACAAGAGATATAATATGCACGAGTGTATCAACGTTTTCTAGCCAATACAATAGAATGAATTATAAGAACAAAACCAGCAGGAAGTGCTTTGAGCTTTTTCATAAGGACCAACATATTCTCGGAAAACACTAGGATATACCATGGAATTACTACTATCACTTTCATTCCTCTTTGCAATCCCTTCTTTTATGGAAAATTGTAAGGGAGGCATAACAAATAGGAACCCAAACTCAATCCCATGAGAACTTGAGCCCAGGTGGTGGACTGTAGATCCACTCTCCCTGCATGCAGTCCCACCCAAGTGAGCCAAGCATTCCTCCATCACATTTCCTTAATTTCGCAGGTACTTCCTATGATTCTATCAAATCAGAAGCCTCTATTGTATAACATGATGCTGAAACCATCAAGTATCACACTGACAAATAGCAAGGCCCGCTGAAGCCATAAAGTATCACACTGACAAATAGCAAGGCCCGCCCTAACGTAGGAGAAAAAACAATGTAGGAAATGAGAACAGAAGATTATGCATAGATAGTAGCAGGAGGCAGGTCTTATCCAGTTACACAACAACAACAATGGCAAGAAAAATACTTGGGACATGGATAGAGCGATGATGCAACGTCATAACCTCGTCATTGCTGCTATCGTTGAAAGACGTTCGTGGATATCCAGCTTCTTTGTTGGCAGCCCTTCGGACTGGAAGCAGAGACCAGTACTTGCAGGAGCTAAACCTAAGATGACACATCTGGTGACTGGTCATCCGGCAAGGCATCCCTGTCCTTGCTCTCCTTCCACTTAGCCGAGCCACATCTCAGTGTTGAATGCTCCGAGCACATACGCCTGCAAGAGCAGCAAGACAATGAACCACGACTTTGAACAGATACGGTAGCAGTATTTTGATCTGAAGCACCATAGAAAACAAAGGCAGGGTTTCTCTGATGGAATGTGCCTATTTCTCTGAAAACTAGATCAGATACTGCAGCAATATGTCCACCGGGAAATCACAAAAATATAGGTAGGGATGCTCTAAAGGAATGTGTTGATAACTCTGAACATAGGACCGTCAACATCAATTGACAGATGACATATTGCTGCAGTTATATACTATTTTGGGGTCAGCTTGGTTGTTGTTGGGCGTTGCTTGCTACGGGAATGTTGGTGGTGGTAGTGCGGCCAGTTGGGGTCGGCGGTGGTTTGTGTTGCTGCCGCCTTGCTCCCTGTGTGTTCGTCTTTGGTGGTGTTCCCCGGTGATGGCCATGTTGCTGTGCAAGTTCAAGTCCCTCCATTGGTGGACGATGTGTTGCGGTGAGCTTTGTGCTCTTGGTGTTGTTCCGGTTCATCTTTGCTCTTCGATGACGCAAGAAGCCTCCCCAACTTGCTAATTGTCCCGAATTCCTGTGGCGGAGCTCCCAGTCAAGGTTCATGTTGTCATTCGTTGGTTGCGGATGCTCCTGAGTTGTGTCATGAGGTTCGGTGTGCACGCCGGTGCGGTGCGTTAGGTTGCTTGCTTAATCTAGGTATTGTGATACCTCGACGACACCCCTCATCTACTTGTGCCTCCCGTGGTGTTGATCCTTCGGTCTGCTAGCTAGGTCATGACTTGTCCTGGGGGTCCTTTTTCCTTCTCTTGTTAATCTTTGATGTGCGTCAATTTTTTCTCATCTTCTGTAACCTTGTTACTTGTATGGTTTTCCTCATAAACGGGGTCAATTTGTTAATGTTTTCGATCTTGTTTCCCTTATAAACTGGTCAGCCAAAGCTTAAGGGGCAACTCTTAGCTTTGGGAGCTTTTTGAGCAATATACAGGTGGGGAGGGATCCCCCCCCCCCCCCCCCCCCCGGTGACCGTTCAAAAAAACAGCAGGAGAAGCATGCCTCTTGGTGCTCATCAATGCGTTCAAAACAGCTAGTTAAGCCAAACCATCAAGAGTGTTACAACCAACGGTTTTTTAGAGGTAGAGATGGCAATCGTTCAGAAGTTCAGATTGAAGTGGCAAATATTACAACATACTGACCTTTATCCTCTCATTGTGCTAAATCCTTGTAGCCATATCAGCAATTCCAACATTTTCCAGTGCACTTCTCGTCACCACCAACTTCACGCACTAGCATATTTCGAACAAGAAATTACACTAATGCATAACATAAGAGCAAAATCCATCATGTGCTGTAAAAATCATGAGTTGTTCGTCTTTGGGCTAATGACACTCAGTATTACAGGAAAGGCACTGGGTAATATACTTGATTTAGTGGAAAATAAATGAATGCCCTAGGTAATATACTTGATGTAGAGGCACTGCCAGAAGCCCAGAACCGAACACAGTTAATAAACAAGAACATGGGTAAAAAAAAGTACCTCTAGCAGCATGGGGTCTTGAAGATCGTTTCTTTTGTAAAGATCCTCAAATTTCGTATGTTCCAGCAAATTTTGTATTGGCTTGAACAGGCAACATGGATCAAAAAATGAAGCCACTTTCTCGTGAAGGACACTCCTTCCCAACAAACATGTGGTTCAGGACTGATTAACATGAAGGTGTCTCCTGCTTTCCAAATTGAACCCAGGTTGTGCTTCAGAAGTTAGTTCAGAATAACAGCAGCCAAATGCAATGCAAAGCCATCTTCCAAATAATTAAATTTTCAGGACATTTAGATAACACAAACATGACCATGAGCAATCAATACAATCCACAGATAAATATTGTAGAAAAGTCCCTTGGCAGTGACAAATGTTCATATTTCCACCTAATAAATGTATCACCAAGTGCACTAATCTTCCTTAATTATGCCAAAAAATTAAGCCAACAAATTTGGTATAACAAGCCAGCATAATATATAATAACTTAGTTCGCTACTCATTACTTATAACCCATCAAGTTACTTAATATAATAACAATAATATAACTTAGTGCACCACATTATTACATCATGATTAACATAGTTCACTACATCATTGCATCACTCCATTACATCAGAACTAAGTTTACCAAGTCACACGATTACAGCCTAAAGTCCATCAAGGACCAGACAATCCTGAATCCGAACTCCCCAGCACCACACGTAATTTTCTCTTCATCTACACCAGTGCGGCGTGGAGTGAAATCAAAGGTTCTTTCAGGACAAACACCAGAAGCCTCATTATTTATGCAAAACATCACATTTCTTTCCAGACAGATAGTAATGACACTTCTCCGGAGTTTGATAACTCCACTTTCATCACTTGTAACCACGCCATCTGCTGTGCTATCATGAATCACAATCGTTTGTTCATTGTCCAGCTTGCGAGCTTTATCCGCGATGCCAACTGTTATATTTCCTTTAAAAAGCCCCTCAATGAGCTTGATTTCAAAGGTGCACTCGACTGCATTCAGGACAGTTGTGAATCTCACTTCTGTAGTGCTGAGCCAGCTCTCAAGGGTTTCACTTCTAACCATGACATCTTTCTCTCTAGACAGTACTCGGCCATCAATGCTTATTAGACCCTTGCTAAATGGCCTGTCTGGAACTCCTTCTTCCCTTATTTTAAGATCTATCTCTAGATAGATGAAATCAACCAGCACTAGACCTCGATATGGGCCAGTTAAAATCAGCATTCCATCCTATGAAAAGAATTGCACGAGAGGTTAGAGTATGCTCATCCAAACACTGCTCAAAATGAAGATTGAAAGCATGCCATAAAAGCTACTGCATTCATATGCAGATGATTATCTGGATCGACAACCACCAGCAAGAAGATGACTCCATTTAGATGCACATTAAGTATTAACAGTTGATATTAAATGCATCATGGAATAAAGCAAAACCCTTTGGGAACGAACTTAGAAGCAAGGATGTACCTTGTTGAGACGCTGGCAATCATCTCTATTGCGGTGAAAGAGATAAATGCACTTGTAGTCAATGCTGTCTCTGGCAATGACACGGCCATAGACATTGACTGGGAAGCCTACATCTGAGGAGACTATGCTGACGGAGAGGATGTTTGCAGAGTCTTCTAGCCCAAATTCATCTTGGTAGATACTATCGGTGTATCGCATTGGAGGGACAGACGCTGCAATGAATAAACAAAATATATCTGTCAGATTATTTCATCACAATAAACAGGCCCAGGTTGTGTTTTTCCTGTTTATATCCCACTGAGTTAAACCATCTAATATTCTTATTTTGACTTGCGAGTTAACTACAAGAGAAAGCTATCATCTCACCATTCGAACCAAGTTAATTTCAATTCTAGCGAAATCAGTGATTCCTGTTGTTAAGCGATAAACATATGAATCAAATCTATGTATATGAATTGAGATTCGCTGTTAACTTCAAGAGGAAACTATCATCTCACCATCTGTAGGAAGTTAATTTCAGTTTTAGCCAAATCAGTGAGTTCCTGTTGTTAATTGAAACTGAATCCAATCTAGTAAACGGACTGAGATTTGCTGTTTACTGCTATGCATCAACAATGAACATGGCATGTCAGAGGATTCTCCTAACAGAGGATTATGCAGGTGAAACGTACTAATTCAGTCCCCATGCATACTGTCAATCAGACAATTCTACAAATATAAAGCCAAAAGAGAAGAGTACTACACCGGCTTCAGAAACGGAGAGGCCACTTACACTCTTCGTTGATGTCAAAGACGGAGAAATCTCTGAGAAAGAATCGGGTGTAGACGTCGCGCCCCACCTTGGGATCGTGCTGGATGATGGAGTCCATGACCGCATCGTGTGCCTCGCGTCTCCGCCGGTTCTCCTCCGTCTTCCTCGCCTTCTCCTCTTCCTCCCGCCGGCGCCTCTCCACCTCCTCCTCCGCCCAGCCATCCCAATCCTCACTGTCATAGAAGAAAGGCTCGAAGCCCTCCACCTCCTCCTCCGACTCCAACTGCTCTACAGACGCCATGATGAATGAATCCTTACTCGCCGCCGCCTCCGAGCAAATCGAGCAAACCCTAACAGCGCCGCTGTCGACCCCTTTCCTCTTTGTTGATTCTTATGCTGCTAGTGCTTTGGGCTGGGCTAAGTCCAGCCGTTGCCCCCCCAGGAGGGGCGCGCCGGCGCTAAATCGCGCACTGGAGGCGTGATGCCCCCCAGTCGCGGCGCCCACGGCTAGTTAAAAAAGTCAAAAATGGCGAAAAAACGACTCTAACGCAAACATCAACGAGTTCATTCAAACTTAAACATATTTTACAAAAAAAAACTTCCGCGGGCTACCCGCCGTCTCCCTCGCCGCCCGCCCACGCGGTTTACATGCCGAGAAGGCTGTAGAACTGCGTGTAGTCACCGCCGTGGGCTGGGCTAAGGCCCAGGTGACTTATCAGCGGGTACCGGTGCCACTTGTTGGGCCAAGGCAAAGCAACCTCTTTATCTCTATACTTAACTTATTAAATACTCCTACTTCTTGAACGCAAAAAAAATATTCCTACTTCTAAAAAAACTTAACTTGTTAAATTCTTCTAGAAAAACTTAACTTACTAAATTCTTCAAAAAAAACTTAACTTATTAAATGCTGCTAAAAAACTTAACTTACTACCCCGTTCCTAAATATAAGTCTTTAAAGAGATTTCACTAGGACTACATACAAAGTAAAAATGAGTGAATCTACATTCTAAAAAATGTCTATATACATCTGTATGTAGTTCGTAGTGCAATCTCTAAAAAGACTTATATTTAAGAATGGAGGGAGTATTAAATTATCAAAAAAAACTTAACTTATTAAAGATTTCTTTTAACTGAACTTATTAAAGAGTTAACTTAAATTAAAGAGTTGATTATCAAAAACAAAACCAAAAATAACTTAAAGAGTTGATTCTAAAAAAACCTAACCTAAAGAGTTACCCCTCAAAAAAACTTAAATTAAAGAGTTACCCCTAAAGAAACTTAACTTAAAGAGGTAGCCCAAAAAAAGTTAACTTAAAGAGTTTCTCACAAAAAAAAAGTTAACTGAAAGAGTAAAATTGCCTCAAAAAAAAACTTAAAGAGTAAATTTGTCTAGAAAAACTTAAAGAGTAAAATGCATAGGCGGTCCTAATTCTTTCGTTGAATTGCCAACTGAGTCCCAATACTTTGAAAATGCAAGTCTGGGTCCTAAATCTTTTTAAGTCGTCCATCTCAGATTCTAATTCTCTCTCATCAGCGCTGACCAGCCTGCATGGCACTTTGACCCCAGCCACGCCGACTGGAGGGCCCAGGCGGGAGATTTCCCGAGGCTAACGATTGGGCATTTATGCAATGCGGCCCTTGTAGCATTGATTATTTTCATTCCCCGGTCCCTAGGTCCTCTCTCTCTCTCTCTCTCTCTCTCTCTCTCTCTCTCGCCATGGTTGCTCCATCGCCATGTCGGCCGCCTCAGGCTCGTCTACTAGGAAGCGCCCCAGGAAGAAGGTTGTGCAAGCGTCACTTCCACTGCCGCAACCAACGGGGAGACTGTCGTTGGTGGCATGCCATTGCTACCGAATTCGGTCAACGATTCATCTTGTGTCAAAATTAGACGCAAAATCCTAGGAGGGTTTTCTAAAAGTACCCCTAATCATCGTGTAAGATTCCATTTTTTGCTCGATTTTGATCTCTTTTCCGTGTGTTTTCTCACATGTGTGAAATTGTGTGACAGGCTTAATCAAATCTTTGCCAACACTACTACTTGGAAAGATAGACTAGACAACTACAAGGATGTCTTGTTTGGAACTAGGCACACTGAGCAGTGTTGATTTGGCTAGTGTCAGTGCTAGTGAACAAATATAGTAGGAAGAAGACTATGAAGCAATAAATGCAAAGCACTTTTGATAGTAAATGAGCTTATTTTTCTATATAGGAGTATTTTCAGTGCATTTTGTTGTATTGGTTGCAATAATAGTGCATGTAGTTTTTAAAGTGATCCTGTAGTAGGGAATGCGAATGAATAAAGTGTGGTGCATGCTTGATGTATCCAATTGTATATGACATGTATTTGTTTGAATGGAAATGAATTTTGGCAACATTTTGTTTGTTTGCCTATAATTTGGTAGCAGTTTGTTTTACTTGCATTGACCGGGCAACTAAACATTAACATAGAGAGTGACAATTTGCACAAAATGAAACTTAAAAGCAGTCTTAAAGATAGACTGGTGGGTTCAACATTACAAGAATTGATCTTACAAAGTTCATGATCTGCAACATAAGGAACTAGCATAGCACTTTCCGAAATAGGAAAACGCGCTCATCGAGTTCATCCGTGAGATCCGGGACATCTTTGCATGGAAGCCTTCAGACATGCCAGGTGTACCTAGGAAACTTGCTGAGCACACTCTCAATATTGATCCTAAGTTTAAGTCGGTCAAGCAATTTCTTCATTGTTTTAATAAGGAGAGGCATGGCCATTGGTGAAGAGGTGGCCCGACTCTTAGCAACCGGATTCATTGTTGAAGTTTTTCTTCCTGAGTGGTTAGCTAATCCGGTGCTAGTACTCAAGAAAAATGGCACTTTGGCGTATGTGTGTGGATTACACAGACCTTAACAAAGCTTTGCCCAGCTGATCCTTTTGCTCTTCCCCATATTGATCAGATCATTGATGCTACGGCGAGTTATGAGCGTTTGAGCTTTTTAGATGCTTATTCTGGTTATTATCAGATCAAGATGGCCTGTTTGCAAATTTTTAGAATCCTCAAATTCTAAAAGGAAAAAAAGTTATGCTCAAATTTCAGTTTTTTTTTAAATTTTTGTTAAATCTGGTCAAACTACTTATTCAAGAAGTATTAGTGTTACTAACTAATTATTCAAGAATATTAGTGTTACTAAATAATTATTTCAGTTTTTTTAATTTTGGTCAAATATGGTCAAACTGTGATCAAACAATGGTCAAACTACTTATTCAAAAAATATTAGTGTTACTAAATAATTATTTCAGTTTTTTTTGTATTTTGGTCAAATCTGGTCAAACATTGGTCAAACTACTTATTCAAGAAATATTAGTGTTACTAAATAATTATTGTTTTTTAGAACAATAGTTTCAAACTCAAACAATGAAATGTGTGACTTCATGCTCAAGCTAAATTCCTAAGGGTTAATAGAATTGACATCTTACTATTGTCAGGAAAACAATTTGGAAACGAGGAAAAATAGAACCCTGAAGTTAAGCGTGGTCAGGCTGGAGTAATGAAAGGATGGGTGACCGTCCGGAAAGTTAGATGATTTGGAATGATGAGGGGTGAATAGATATTAGAGGTTAAATTGAGCAGTGATGAGGGTTGATTAGAGATTAGATGTTAAAATAATTCAGAAATTTGAAAATAAAAAAAATCAAAAAAATCATAAAATTTTCTTTAGTACCGGTTAGTGTTATCAACCGGGACTAAAGGTGGACCTCCAGGCAGCGGCCACGTGGAGGGCCTTTAGTCCCTGTTCGTATAAGAACTGGGACTAAAGGGGGAGGGTTTAGTAACGACCCTTTAGTCCCAGTTTCAGAACCGGGACTAAAGGCCCCTTTTCTACTAGTGCATGTATCCTCCCAAAACCTCGTAGCAGTACCGTTTTCAAGTATGAATTTTGTCCTATTGAAGAAGAGTGGTTTAACTCTCATCGGTCCTTTCCAAAATGGCGAATCAACCGGCCTGTGTATCACCTGGGACAAAGTTCTTGAATGGAGGTACTTGTTCCGCAAAATTTGAGCGACCGGATTACACAACAGTTTGTACACCATGAGAAGGAGGTGGTAGCTGCCAACGGCAGTTGTATAGCACGATCCACTTGAAAGCAGAAGCACTGGATCCCTGTATACAATTAAAAAGAAGGCGTCAATACTCAATATACATACAATTGAAAAGAGGGCGTCAATATACAGCTGACATTCCCTTGGGTGTAACCCGAGCGAATGACCGTTCTCCAAACCAGGTAGGAATTGTAACGCCCTGACCAAACACATCAGTTCCTAGCCGTTGTGCTTGGTATCTAAACTGGCCTTACGTAAACATTAGTATTTCATGCGCATTTGTTTCCTCACTCGTGCACGCACTAAATTTGGATGTTTCTTTCGGATGGCGCCCTAAAAAGCAGGTGTACTTTGTTGATATGAGTAATATATCATTTTCTTAAGCCTAGATGTCACACGAACAAGCAAACATTGTCGTTAATTGAAAAAACTTTAAGCGAATGCTCAAAAAATGTGATGTTGTATAAGGAGTTGCCATGTTGTAAACTAAAAATTGCCATTCAGGATTTGCCATACTAGCTGAATGAAATCGTCATGCTACATCAACGGAAAAAGGTGATAATTGACATGCTCTAAAAACATAAATTATCATCGTCTGTGAATGTGTTCGCTCATATTGACATCCTGAGCGAACCAATTAGTGCTTAGTGCCAACACCTCGTAGTTTGCTCAAAGGATGTATTTGCAGTGAACACTTCAGGATTGGTGCGTGGGACCCGACATGCACGAGGTCATTCGCTCCGACTCCTTAAAAATCTGACATCAGCCTTCTAACATTTAGGTAAAAAGAAATAGCAGGACCAGACAACTGTTTGGCAAATGCATCAATACAAATGAGCAGAAAAATTGTATATAATGCCTACAAAAATAGTGAAGTTAACATCATGTCAGTGCAACATAAACTAACATTTAAACACAATGCAAGCCCAGAAGCAACCATGTAATACTGGCCTCAGGCTTCCCTTCAAGCTCCATGGAAGATTCAGAGGTTGGGGCGCGTCGCATGATTCTTTTAACTTCTTATAGTTAGACAATGCTCGAGCGGCCGTCCTATGTCATGCTGAGACTGGAAGAAGAATGCTAGTTAATATAAGGACAATGCATTGACTGTTTAGGAAAATTAAGCGCCATCATTCAAGATGAACATCTCTGCTTGCATTTGGATAATGCCTTGACTGAAACCTTCATTGATCACCTGTTTCCAAATTCAGTTGAACATGTCTCACGAGCAAACAAGTTTCAGACTCAGGGTCATCGGCAATGCTAACCATCAAAGTTTGCTCTGAAGCATCAAAGGGAGCCAGCCATGCTTTGGAGGACGCTACCTCAGACTATGAGCATAAGCTATACACTACAACCTCAGCGTCTGCACTCACGTCCTCAAAAGATCGGCAGTTCCTCCCTTTCCATGGATTCTACGATATGTAATCAGCAGCAGTGTCTTGCTTCTTCAAGACAGCAAACTTGCTCAGGGCGGAAGATTTGTGCCACCAAACTTTGATTGTGACAGCACGAAATCCGGCGGTAGCCACCTTATTGTCAGAGGGACAGAAGAGGTGGCGAGCGAAGGAGCAGTTAAACGTCAGTTGAGTAGCAGATTCAGGAACCTGATCACATAGGACAGAAGAGGTGCCATTCTTCAATAGAAGCCGCAAGTAAAATTTAATTTTGGGCTCAGCCTTCACTTTTAAGAAAAAGGGTTTTCCCCCGCTTTGTATTACAAAGCAACCAATCGATACAGCCAACAATAGGTGTTGGGCAGAAGCAGCACAATCACATCCAAAAGAAACGAAAGAGAAAAAATGCCGACAACGGCGGATCAACGGAAACGAAGAAGCTTCACGACCACTGCGCCCACCGAAGATCCCCCACCAAGCTCCAAGGCTCTGAAGCACGGGTACAAATCAACACCTCCAAGAAGGACCGCGACGATGACGACGTTGCTGCCAAGGGTTTCCCCCGATACGCAACGAGGCGAGAGGAAGGGTCACCCCCGACGCCCTTCAGGAAGGTCCGGCGGCACCCACCGGCATCGCCGCGTCGGTCTCGGACAGGCCGACAGGAGTTTCCCCCGATCCCAACCTTCACCTCGGATGCTTTAGAGCCTGCCACCAAACCGACCACCCACCATCTTGCGCCACCGCGGTCATGAAGCCTCCACGCCGTCTCACCACGGCACCACGAAGTGAGGCCTGCACAATGGAGAATAGGAGTCGGGGCTAGGGGCCGCAGCACCGTCGGCACGCGGGAGGGCACGACCTCCACCGTCAACGACGGTAGGCGACCGGACACAGTAGCAGGAGCATACCAGGCCCGTGGGCCCACAGGCCCGGTCGGGACCTCCACGCCCGTAAAGCTCCCGCCACCACGCTGCAGCAGGCACGCCGTCGGCATCACCGCCCCCATTCAAGCTGCTCCTCCTCCACACCACACAGACGACGATGAAGCCACGCCGCGGAGCCGGCCCGCTAGGACCCAGATGGGACCCGCAGGGCCAGATCTGGGCCGGGGGCGTGCCGCCGGCCAACCAGCGCCACCACGCCTTCTCGCCGCCAAGGGGCCATGCCACCACCTCAGGCGCCGCCGGCCACTGCCGCCGAGCCGAGGAGCACCGCCGCCGCCCATGCCCCGGGCAGGTAGCCGCGCGCGCGGCGACAGGCCGTCCCGCCGCCGCCAACACCACCCGGACAGGCGCCGGGGGCAACCGCCGGCGGCGGCAGGGAAGGAAGAGGAAAGGAAGGTGGCCGAAGAGGGGAGGGGCTCGCGTCGCCCCGGCCACCTCCCGGGGAGGCGGCACGGGGGCGTATCCGGGAGGGGGGAGAGGGGGGGGGGGAGTGGGAGCGGGGACGGCCGGCGGCCAGCGGCGGCGGGGGGAGTGAGGGAGGAACCCTAGAGGACGGGCCAAATCAAGTAGAAGTCGACCATGGGTGATTACTCACAGCCTTCACTTTCCAGTTTCCAAACACTATCCAACAGTGGTTGAGGGGAGTTCGCAGCAAAGTGAAATCCATATGCAAGGCAGCCGAAGCGACCATCCGCCGTTAGTAGCCATCGAATATCATACGGGCCCATGGACAACTTAACAGACCACACTTTGTCCCACAAAACAATGAACTGACCTAGTTCATCTTCACTATTCATCCTCAGCAGGTCACACATCCAACCATTTAGTTCCGAAGTTTCTTTGACAGTAATATTCTTCTGGCAACCCGAAAGAGGCATCCAAAAACCCACTTTAGCTGCATCACCAAGCTCAATGTGTGTGCAACAGTGCAAACAGAGAACATATAGCTTTATGCCTTTTATCAATAATTATCACAGGGGGTAGGGCTGCCAGACCAAGGTATCTTGATGCCCAAACTAAAACAAGCAGGTACAATGCTCTACTAACACAAGCAGTGTCCTTGATGCCCAAACACCGGCATTCTTGGGGGAGCAAACAGAGCGCCAATTCACGGGACATTTCCTCCCCTTAGCCTCCTCATCCACGTTCCAAAGAAAATTTCTTGTCCATTCTCTTGGTTGTCCATTTGATTGGAGCAAAATCAGGGAGGAAATAAGTTGCAGTGCCGTGAAGAAAGCATTAACCAATGTCAATCTCAGGTTTGCTGTGATGTTCTGTTCTATACTATTTCAGGTTTTCAGTTCATGCTCAATGTATTATAATTCTGATGTTCTATAACTCCAAATTTATTTACTGACCCTGAAGATACGTGATCCCAATCCACTTTATTTGAAGTTGCCATCTTCAATTGTTACCAGTCCACTGGTTTCATAACAGCCCTCAAGGTGTGCAAGAACAAAAGACAGCATGAACCTTTTGTTTTGTGCTGTTTAAATAATGATTCACAGAAAATCGATCAAATGTTGATTATTTCTTAAACTATGGTCAGGAGAATCATGCCTCTTGGTGCTCGTCAATGCGTTCAAAACAGCTAGTGGAGCCAAACCATCAAGAGTGTTACAACCAACGGTTTTTAGAGGTAGAGATGGCAATCATTCAGAAGTTCAGATTGAAATGGCATATATTACAACATACCGACCTTTATCCTCTCATCGTGCTAAATCCATGTATCCAAGTTAGCAATTCCAACATTTTCCAGTGCATTTGTCGTCACCACTGTTATGGCGCTGCTAGAAGGAGGGCGCGAGAGGGCCGGTCGGGGGCCTTTTGCCCACGGCCGGGCAAGATGGAAGGGATTTCCTTCTTAATTCTTGCTTAATTAGATTGATACATCTTCTCTCTTTATATAGAGAGGTTTACTTGACTCCCAAGCAAGGCTTACTTGACCCCTAAGCAAGCGACTCTTATCTCTAATTAACCCTAAGACTAACTGGCCCATTAAGCCCATTACGTACTCTAACACTACACCCCACCTGGACATGCAGCTTGTCCTCAAGCTGCAGCCTAACCAACTTATAACCATGACTCGACGCAACCCAAACCTAACACCTAAAAACAAGCCTTTTACATCTCGGCTTGTTTTATTATTCTCAACCTGAAATGGACTGGGATGCTTTATTTTGGACCCCTTAACAAAAAGTGAACACCATCTGCACGTCGGACATGCACGTGTACAGCCACCTGGATCCCATGGACACCATCTGGACAAAAGGAGTGCATGTGTAGGACCACCTGGAAGTGGTCGCAAGAGTGACCAGCAGAGGCGCCCTTGCGGCGCCCGGTGACGGAATGCAGTGGTGCTACGTGGTGCGCTGTTGTCGGTGACACCATGCCTTCTTCCTGCCGGACGGCTGTTGGTCTGCACCGCACAGGGAAGAGTGGGGGGCTTGCGATGGAGAATGACGAGGAAGGGTGCGCCCCCCCAACCGCCAATGTCGCAGACTTGGAGGTCGCTGCCCGTGGGGAAAACAGCATGCCCGCTGCCCGAGGGGGAAACCGCATGCCCAAGATCCTCGGCGCAGCGGATGAGATCGAGGTCCTTTGCGCAGCGAAGGGCAACTTGGAGGAGCGGCAGCTGCAGACCACGCATCTCCCGCACACGCCGACGCGCTAGGAGGCCGCGCGCAGTAGCCTGCAGCCTCACCGCCGCCGACACGTGGCGGGTAGCGATCCAAGACGGAAGCGGTGACGGCGACGGCGGGGACTGGACTTGGTGGAGCGGGACTCCCGCCGGCACGGTCGATGCGGGGCCGGAGCTAACCGGTGGTGGCTGCTGCAGCGGTTGCGGCGGTGGCGCACCGGGCAGCGGCAGCGGCTGCTGCGGTGGAGCGCCGGGCGCAGCGGAGGTCGGCAGGAGCGGCGGCTGCCAGTGCAGCCAGGGCTAGGCGGTGGTGGCGATGGATGGCAACTGCAGTGGCCCGGCGAGCGCGGCGAAGGCCGCCTGGTGCGGCGGCTGCCACGGCAACCACGGCGGCGCGAGGGCGGCGATGGGCGCTGGAGGCGCGGCAGGAGCCGGCCCCGGCCACTGCGGGGCGGCGGTGGGCGACAGCTGCAGCTGGGGCAGTAGCGTCCTAGCGAATGCCGCGGAGGCCCCTGGATGCGGCGAGTACCATGGCAGGGCCGGCAGCCCGACGATGGCGATCAGCGGCAGGGGCGGCGACGGCCCGTAGGGGCTGGCCAGGTACAGCCGGATGCCCTGGACGGCTGTGACGAGGTCGTTGAGGACCCCGATGATCTCCTCCGGGGTGTAGACGGCGGACGGTGGTGCGGTGGAGGGCGCCGACATCTGGACGGTGGCTGCGCCGGAGGATGCGACCAGCGGCGCGGACGGGGAGGGCAGCGGCGCAGTGTAGATGGCCAGCAGCGCGGTGGTGACGGTCGGCAGCGGAAGCGATGGGGTGGGAGGCGACGAAGACATGATCGGAACTGAGCTACCTGATACCAAATTGTTATGGCGCTGCTAGAAGGAGGGCGCGAGAGGGCCGGCCAGGGGCCTTTTGCCCACGGCCGGGCAAGATGGAAGGGATTTCCTTCTTAATTCTTGCTTGATTAGATTGATACATCTCCTCTTTTTATATAGAGAGGTTTACTTGACTTCCAAGCAAGGCTTACTTGATCCCTAAGCAAGCGACTCTTATCTTTAATTAACCCTAAGACTAACGGGCCCATTAGGCCCATTACGTACTCTAACAACCACCAACTTCACACACTATTTAGAACAAGAGATTACACTCATACATAACTTAAGAGCAAAATCATATACTGTAAAAATCATGAATTGTTGACATTCGCGTATGACAGGAAAGGCACTAGGTAATATACTTGATTTACTGCGAAAATAAATGTATGCCCTAGGTAATATGCTTGATTTAGCAGAAAATCAACACAGATGTCGTCAATTAGCATATCCACATATGCATATGTGGAAGCATTGCCAGAAGCCCAGAACCGAACACAGTTTATAAAAGAGAACATGGGTAAAAAAAAGTACCTCTGGTGGCATGGTGTCTTGAAGATCGTTTCTTTTGTAAAGATCCTCAAATTTCTTATGTACCAGCAGATTTTGTATTGGCTTGAACAGGCAACATGGATCAAAAAATGAAGCCACTTTCTCATGAAAGACACTCCTTCCCAAAAAACATGTGGTTCAGGACTGATAACATGAAGGTGTCTCCTGCCTTCCTCGTTGAACTCAGGTTGTGCTTCAGAAGTTAGTTCCGAATAACAGCAACCAAACACAATGCAAAGCCATCTTCCAAATAATTAAATTTTCAGGACATTTAGATAACACAGACGTGACCATGAGCAATCAATACAAACCACAGATAAATATGGTAGAAATGTCCCTTAACAGTGACAAATGTTCGTATTTCCGCCTAATACATGTCTAACAAAACACCAAGTGCACTAATCTTCTTTAATTATGCCAAAAAATTAAGCCAACAAATTTGGTATAACAAGCCAGCATAATATATAATAACTTAGTTCGCTACTCATTACTTATAATCCATCAAGTTACTTAATAACAATAATATAACTTAGTGCACCACATTATTACATCACGATTAGCATAGTTCACTACATCATTGCATCACTTCATTACATCAGAACTAAGTTTACCAAGTCACAGGATTACAGCCTAAAGTCCATCAAGGACCAGACAATCCTGAATCCGAACTCCCCAGCACCACACGTAATTTTCTCTTCATCTACACCAGTGCGGCGTGGAGTGAAATCAAAGGTTCGTTCAGGACAAACACCAGCAGCCTCATTATTTATGCAAAACATCACATTTCTTTCCAGACAGATAGTAATGACACTTCGCCGGAGTTTGATAACTCCACTTTCATCACTTGTAACCACGCCATCTGCTGTGCTATCATGAATCACAATAGATAGTTCATTGTCCAGCTTGCGAGCTTTATCCGCGATGCCAACTGTTATATTTCCTTTAAAAAGCCCCTCAATGAGCTTGATTTCAAAGCTGCACTCGACTGCGTTCAGGACAGTTGTGAATCTCACTTCTGTAGTGCTGAGCCAGCTCTCAAGGGTTTCACTTCTAACCATGACATCTTTCTCTCTAGACAGTACTCGGCCATCAATGCTTATTAGACCCTTGCTAAATGGCCTGTCTGGAACTCCTTCTTCCCTTATTTTAAGATCTATCTCTAGATAGATGAAATCAACCAGCACTAAACCTCGATATGGGCCAGTTAAAATCAGCATTCCATCCTATGAAAAGAATTGCACGAGGGGTTAGAGTATGCTCATCCAAACACTGCTCAAAATGAAGATTGGAAGCATGCCATAAAAGCTACTCCATTTATATGCAGATGACTGTCTGGATCGACAACCACCAGCACTAAGATGACTCCATTTAGATGCCAATTAACAGTTGATATTAAATGCATCACCTGATAAAACGAAACCCGATTGGAACGAACTTAGAAGCAAGGATGTACCTTGTTGAGATGCTGGCAATCATCTCTATTGCGGTGAAAGAGATAAATGCACTTGTAGTCAATGCTGTCTCTGGCAATGACACGGCCATAGACATTGACTGGGAAGCCTACATCTGAGGAGACTATGCTGACGGAGAGGATGTTTGCAGAGTCTTTTAGCCCAAATTCATCTTGGTAGATACTATCGGTGTATCGCATTGGAGGGACAGACGCTGCAATGAATAAACAAAATATATCTGTCAGATTATTTCATCACAATAAACAGGCCCAGTTTGTGTTTTTCCTGTTTATATCCCACCATCTAATATTCTTATTTGACTTGCGAGTTAACTTCAAGAGAAAGCTATCATCTCACCATTTGAACCAAGTTAATTTCAATTTTAGCAAAATCAGTGATTCTTGTTGTTAAGTGATATACATATGAATCAAATCTAAGTAAATGAACTGAGATTCGCTGTTAACTTGAAGAGAAAACAATCATCTCACCATCTGTGGAAAGTTAATTTCAGTTTTAGCCAAATCAGTGAGTTCCTGTTGTTAACTGAAACTGAATCCAATCTAGTAAACGGACTGAGATTTTCTGTTTACTGCTATGCATCAACAATGAACATGGCATGTCAGAGGATTCTCCTAACAGAGGATTATACAGGTGAGAGACGTCCTACTGTAACGTAATTCAGTTACTGTCAATCAGAAAAAATTACCACAGCTTCAGAAAATGAGAGGCCACTTACACTCATCGTCGATGTTGAAGACAGAGAAGTCTCTGAGGAAAAACCGGGTGTAGACCTTGCGCCCGGCCTTGGGATCGTACTCGATGATGGAGTCCATGACCGCTTCGTGTGCCTCGCTTCTCCGCCGGCTCTCCTCCCGCTTCCGAGCCTTCTCCTCTTCCTCCCGCCGGGACCACTCCTTCTCCTCCACCGCCCAGGCCACCCACTTTGCCTGGTCATACAATAAAGGCTCTAAGCCCTCCACCTCCTCCTCCTCCTCATCCTCCAACTCCAACTCCTCTACAGATGCCATCGCCAATTCGGCCGCCGCCGCCGCCGGGCCAATCGAGCAAACCCTAGAGCGCCGCCGAGCCAATCGAGCAAACCCTACTTTTCCTCTTTGTCGATTCTTATAGATGCTGCTTTGGGCTGGGCCAAGGTCCAAGACTATTAAGTAACGTGTCAGCCTAGGCAGCCCCTGGGGTGTCCCTTAGCAATCGCCGCAACCGTAGAGACCTTCCCTACCCTGCAATCCCTTCTCGCCGGCGGATCGGCGGGGCCCAGGCTGTCCGGGACGGGGTTGGCTTGGGAACCTACCGCCCGCGGAAACATCTTCTCGGGCAAGAGATCTCAATGGAAAGTAAAGCTTCGGGCTCGGGGTCGGCTCCGACCGAACTAGAGGCGATGATGGCAAAGCTTGGTTTGAAGGAGGAGGACCTTCAGGATGTAGTGGTGGATGATGAAGAATTACCAGAGGAAGCAACAAGATGGATGGCAATAGCAAGGGTGCATACAGAGAAAACCTATAGCCAGTAGTGGCTCTATAGGAGCATGAGGATTGCTTGGGACTTGGCGTAGGTGGTGAAGATCCATCCCCTAGAGGAGAACCTATACACACTGCAATTCTCGTGCCTTGGTGATTGGGAGCGGGTGATGGAAGAAGGGCCTTGGAACTTCAAAGGGAAAGCGGTGGTTATAGCACCGTATGATGGCTTCACCAGACCTTCCTCGATTGTGTTGAATACCATTGAGATATGGGCACAGATTCATGATCTGCCAGAGGGTTACTTTCCCCTCATCAAATCCCTTTCATCAACACTTGGAGAGTATATTTTTGCTGAACCCAAGTCCCAAGATTTTGAAGGCAATTTCTATCATGTGCGCATCAGAATTGATGTTACAAAGCCTCTTAGGAACGCTGTCTCCCTGGTCAAGAGGAAGAAAAGAGAAATCTTTGTCGTCAAATATGAAAGGCTTCCTGATTGGTGTGCCGTTTGTGGTCACTTGGGACATTTATTCAAGGAGTGTGTGGAGATGGTGTGCATCCTCCACAGGCACTTGTTTTTAAGGATCTGAGAGTGGGCTGGTTCCAAGGCCCGGGGCGTGGTCCGGGTGAAGGAAGGGCAACACGGGGTGGTAGAGGCAGAGGCCGTTCGGGAAGAGGACCGGGACGTGGTGCATTCCATGATCAGTGGGGTTTTGAGGAATATGATCTGGCTGAGGAGAATAGCGGGGATGCAGATATGGAAGATGCAGAAAAATCTCGCAAGAGATCGACAGCTCAGAATGAAAAACTACTGCAGGTTGCCCCAACTCTGGCGTCAAAGGGTACAGCAACACTGGCTCTCCCACCTCCAACTGTGCCCACTAGTCCACCACCGAAGCAGGACCCGAAGCGGGTCAAACCAAGTCAGCAGCCGGCGGACAAGAACTATCCAAAGAGCAGCAACCTACCACAAAACAATGATGCGCGTATGGCGGGCCTCCCAAGGGGGTCGCGCCTAGCGCAATGAGTCTTCTATGCTGGAACTGTCGCGGGGCCGGCAAACCCGCGGCAGTTCGTGAGCTTCGTGATCTCACGAGGCAATTTGCCCCCTCTATAGTTTGTATCCTTGAAACACAAATAGAAGGATCGCGTGTGGAGAATTTGGTAGGATCTCTAGGTTTTAATAAAAGTTTCGCTGTGAGTAGCTCTAGTCGTAGTGGTGGACTTGGAATTTTTTGGAATGAGAAAATAAAGCTTGAAGTTCTTGGTTATTCGAAATATCATATAGATGTAATGGTGAAAGAGTTGACACAGATAGAGACCCGCATTTCTTTTGTGTATGGAGAAGCCCAAGTGAACCAGCGGCACAAGACTTGGGACATGTTGCGGGCGATTGTTGGAACAGGTAGTGGCCCATGGATGGTAATTGGTGATTTTAATGAAGTGTTACATGGGTATGAGCATGATGGAGTGGGCGATCGGAGCCAGGCACAAATGGATGGCTTCCGTCACGCACATGACACATGTGGCCTCTCTGATATAGGCTACACTGGCACGGACTGGACGTTCGAAAGAAGAGTCGCTGGAGGGACATATACGAGGGTTAGGCTGGACAGATGTGTGGCTAACCCGGAGTGGATCCTAGCTTACCCAGGAGCGACTGTGGAGCACAAAACGGCAGCGTCAAGCCATCACGTACCACTACTACTTCGGATGGAGGACGTGCATGCATGCAGACGGCCCCCACGAGCTTTTAAATATGAGTTGTGCTGGGAAGTGGGAACGAGACCCAACCTTGGCATCTGTAGTAAAGGAGGGATGGGATAAAACTAATGCAAATTCGGTGGAGTCACTGCGCAATAAACTCCAGTCGATGTCAACTGATCTCTTCACCTGGGACAGGACACATTTTGGCAGTGTCAGGCGGGAAATAGCGAGATTAAAAAATGAACTGCAGCTTTTGCGGGAGATCCCAGGAAGATCTGGCCCATCGCGACAGGAGACGAAGGTAGCTGATCAACTCGTCGAACTGTTCCACCGGGAGGAGATATTGTGGCGTCAGAGAGCACACGTTGATTGGCTTGTGCATGGGATACGAATACTTATTTTTTCCATCTTCGTGCTAGCAGACGACGACGGAAAAATCAAATTAAATCTTTAAATTTGTCTGACGGAAGAATGATTGAGGAGACAGATGAGATGGAGAAATTGGCGACTGAGTTTTATAGTAACTTGTATGCATCAGAGGGTGTCCATGGGACTAATCATGTCATGCAAGCTGTCCCAGAAAGAGTGACTCCCGCTATGAATGAGACTCTGAATGCACCGTACACCCAAGAGGAAATTAAGCTAGCATTATTTCAAATGTTTCCAACAAAAACTCCAGGCCCTGATGGATTTCTAGCACACTTCTTTCAGCGTCATTGGGACGTGTCTGGCCCTGAAGTAACTACTGCAGTGTTACGTATTATCAACGGAACCGAGTCGGCTGAGTGCATTAACGACACGATGCTCGTCTTGATCCCTAAGGTAAAAAATCCCACATCGTTGGCACAGTTTAGACCTATTTCCTTGTGTAATGTCTTGTACAAAATTGCATCCAAGGTCATAGCCAACAGGTTGAAAGTTGTTCTCCCGGATATCATCTCAGAGGAACAGTCTGCTTTTGTTTCAGGAAGGCTAATTACAGATAATATAATAACTGCTTATGAGTGTTTACATTTTATGAAGAGGAACAAAGCAAAAAGAAATAGACACTGTGCGCTGAAGTTGGATATGATGAAAGCCTATGACAGAGTCGAGTGGGATTATCTGGAAGCGATAATGCTGAAACTGGGCTTTACAGAAATTGGGTTCACATTGTCATGAACCTGGTTAGAACAGTAAAGTTTTTAGTCATGTTCAATGGTAAGAAATTATAAGAGTTTCAACCTTCTCGTGGTATACGACAGGGAGATCCGATTTCCCCATATTTATTCTTGTTAGCAGCAGAGGGCCTTTCGTGCCTTTTAAAATCTATGGACGAGTCATCCAACCTGAGTGGAATACGGGTAGCCCCTACGGCTCCGCCAGTAAACCACTTTATTATTCGCAGATGACAGCCTGCTGTTTTTCAAGGCTAATATAGATGGGGCAAATGAGGTGAACCAGTTGTTGCATACTTATTGTCAGGCATCCGGGCAACACATCAATTATGAGAAGTCATCCATATTCTTTAGTAAGGGTTGTCCAGACCATATCAGAACAGAGATAAAAGGTTTGCTGCAGGTTCCTAATGAAGCTTTGTCTGCAAAGTATTTGGGAATGCCAACCGAAGTTGGTGCCTCAAAAAATGGTGCCTTCAAATATCTCAAGGACTATTTATGGAGCAAAGTGCAAGGGTGGATTGAAAAATCTTTGTCTTCAGCGCGAAAGGAGGTGCTAGTAAAATCTGTTGCTCAGGCCGTTCCAGTCTTTTCCATGTCATGTTTCAAACTACCTAGGGGCTTGTGTGAGCACTTAAACATGTTGATCCGGAAGTTCTGGTGGGGGAGCAAGGATGGCCACCGTAAGCCTAGTTGGGTGTCATGGGAGTCAATGACCCAACCAAAAAGCATGGGGGGTTTGGGCTTCAAAGATTTTGAGATGTTCAATCTGGCACTATTGGCAAAACAAGCTTGGCGAATCCTTCAATGTCCAGAGGCGTTGAGTGCTAGAATTCTCAAGAGTGTTTATTTCCCAAATTGCTCGATCCTTGAAGCAGAGGTTGGTACTCACCCAAGCCAAATCTGGAGGGCGGTTATTGATGGCCGGGATATGTTAAAACATGGTCTTATCAGAATTATTGGGAATGGAGAGAGGACGAACATCTGGTCGGATAACTGGATACCCAGGGCAGAAATGATGAGACCTTTTGGTAGATTATCTAATGACCCACCCCAATATGTGTCCGAATTGATTGATCACACCTCTGCTGTTTGGGATACTGTTAAGCTAGAAGAAGTCTGTCTCCCAATTGACATCCCTGCTATACTACGAATACCATTGTGTACTTCTGAAATACAAGATTCCTGGTCATGGTTTTTTGAGAAAAATGGCAGATTCTCTGTGAGGTCAGCCTACCGAATGATGGTTGCTACAGAGTTCAGAAGGGAGGCGTGGCTAGACGGGGCAGCAGGTTCTTCAAGCTCGGATCGTGATGCCCAGTCCTGGACAAGTTTATGGAAGATTTCTGTACTGAGCAAGATACAGATGTTTTTATGGAGATTAGCGAAACACTCTTTACCCACCGAAGATGTCCGGGCTCATAGGAACATGGCGACGTCCAGTACATGCGGATTATGTGGAGCGGAAGACTCCTGGAGGCACTCTATGATGGAGTGTTATATGTCAAGATGTGTGTGGGCGTTGGTGAATGGCGAGTTGGCAGAACACCTGTGTGAAACAAATGAACCAAGTGCAAAGCAGTGGATCTTCTCCATGATCGACACTTTATCCCACGAAGCTTTCATCAGGCTGGCAGTTACTTTGTGGGCAATATGGTGGGCTCGAAGGAAGGCAATACACGAACAAATCTACCAGAGTCCCTCAGCAACCCATGAGTTCATTCGAAGATTCTTGGCAGATTTGGAGTTTCTTCCGAGGAGTCCCATCAAGAACAACCCTGTGGAGAGGACTGGTGTACGTCGCCCTAAGGCCCCGCCTGCGGGACATGCTAAAATCCACGTGGACGCGGCTGTTTCCAAGACCCGCAACTGTGGTGCTGCGGCGGCGGTGTGCAGGAGTAACGATGGGAACTTCACGGGCAGTTCAGCATTGGTGATACATGGGATAACTGATGCAGCAACATTAGAAGCTATTGCATGCAGGGAAGGTTTTGCTCTGGCGCAAGATTTACTATTGACTGATTTGTTATAGCTTCGGACTCCAAGCAAGTAGTTAATGATATTAAGTCAGCAAGCAATGGAGGCTACGGAGCAATCATCTCGGAGATTAGGAATCTTTTAGTAGGGTTCAATTGTAATCTTACTTTCGAAGGCAGAGGGTCTAATAGCGATGCCGATAGGTTAGCCAAGTTTGCACACTCGTTGGATCGGGGTAGGCATTTGTGGTTTCTGGAACCCCATGATCCTTTTTGTATCCCACTTAATGTGGTTTTTGAGCAATAAAAACTTGGTTAGCCCCTAAAAAAAGCAATAAGAAAAAAAATAGTTTCAAAAAAAGCAGCAAGAAAAAAACGTTGCCAAAAATACATAAATTTCATTGGAGGATTTTTTTTCTAATTTGCACACAATTTTTTAGGGGTGATTTAGTTGGTAAAATAATGTATTTCATTTAGAATAAGTATACTGCCAAAATTTGATTTTAACATCAACATTCCATCTCCACTGATTTTAAAGATCTATCCCTACGGGGCTGTTTGGATCGATGCCTTGGAGCGCCTAACAAAAAGAAAAAAAAATGTTGACTACACTTTAGACAACTACTAGATGATACCCTTCCACATTGCTGCGGGAATTGATTGCAATATATTTGAGTGGGATTATTTTTCTTTGTAGGAATACGAACATTGGTAATAAAATGACAACCGGAACTGGAAATAATACTTTGATTTAATGTACTTGATTACTGTGTAGTTTTACAATACTACCTCCATTTCAGTTTACAAGTCCTGCGCGTATACCTAGGTTGCCAATTTTATCAATCTAATATAAACTATATAACACAAAAAATATACCTTTTAAAAGTAGAAACTCCGAAGTTTATGTTGATATATTTTTTGTAATATATAATTTGTATTAGGTTGGTCAAATTAACGACCTAGGGGTACGCGCACGCCCTGTAAACTGAGAGAGAGGTAATATACATTACATAGAAGCATAATTGCATGGATTTGCCAGGCTGACTCCTCGGTTACACACAGTATTGGGAGTAATAAAAATGCTAGACTGACTCCTCGGTTACCAAAGGCGGAAGAGGAAGAAGACGTCTGTGGGCAGTTTCTCGTGGACTACCAGTGGTAACTGAAAGCTAACGTGGTTGCTTTGTAAGGTGATGGGTCCCTCTTGCAAGTCTCTAATAAAACGCTGAGGTGGCACTGTTGCTGATGTGAATAGGATGCATGTCAAGAGAAGTAACATAAGGGGATGAACTATTTAGGTATTATAGATTTGGATGGACGTCAAATTTTTGTTTCACCCGGCCCTCTGCACCTTTGCTAGCAGATTTAGGGCATCTCTAACGGTGTACATCAAAACAGACACATCAAAAGTCCGCGGACCGAGCTTTTCGGTATCATACGAGATTTCCATACCATTTGGATCTTCGGTTTGTTCGGTATATAACTTAAAACCATCGGTTAACCAAAAAATTGGAACACCAATGTTTTTTCCTTTTTTCTTTATGCTATGGTTAACCAAAAAATGGAACACCAATGTTTTTCCTTTTTTTTCTTTATGCTATAAAGCACAACACCCTGATTTATTGGGCTGTCGCGCTTTTTTTCTTTAGAGAAAAGGCGCCGGCCGAGCCCGAGAAGAACTCGAACCTAGCCCGACTTTGAATTAACAAAGCCATCAACCGGCTAGGATTACAAAGGCACCAAAATACAGATGAAATGCAAAGCAAATCGGAAAGGAAGATACAAGGCATTGGCAGAACAACACGATGGCAACAACAGAAACATTGATGCCGACGGCCAGCACTATGCCTACATTAACTAACCAAGTAAGAACACGGGGGAGGGCCACACCGGGCAAGCATTGAGCGTCGGTTGCATCGACAAGCCAAACATGGGCAACACTTGAGCTGTCTCCCCACTATCGCAAAGGCCCACTACCCTTTCACCGAGGCTCGATGAGTGCCACACCAGCGAACAACAGAGTGGCTACCACAGAGCCCAACTCAAGGTGTCCAGCTACCATAGGAAGCAGATCGAGCTGACCAGCGAACCACAGAGGACCAACCAGACGAGCACCAAGCCGGAAATGGCAGCATGAAGCACGCGACACGAGCTGTCGAACAAAGGCGCGCACCCATGGAGAAGACTGAAGAGGGCATGACTATGCACCGGGCGAAGCTGAGCAAGATGTAGTAGGAGGACCAGGCTGTCATGCTTCGGAGCCAAGCCACCAGCCGCTCCACCCACAAGAGCAAGTCCCAGGCTGTCGTGCTTCGCACATGAACTAGCAGCTAGCAGCTAAAAAAGGCTAGCAGTGCAACTCATCGGGGCCTATACCTGGCCATGGGAAGCCCGACCCGGACGGCCTGGCCCAAAAAAGCCCAACCTTGTCCATGGGTCGGGACAGGGCCTAGCTTTTGAGCCTGAAGGCCAGGCCAGGCGAGGCTCAGGCCTGACATATTAGCGATTTAACGAAGAGGCCCGACGGGCTTTTACATTGCCGGGCTAGGCTTGGGCCTGACTTTTAGGCCCGACGCCCGGGCCGTGCCCGGCCCGAGTTTACTTTCAAGCTTGGTTAGGTCCGGTCCGAAGCCCGGCTCGGCCCGAGGGATGGCCAGATATACCGGGACCCCTTCTCATAGTCGTCTCACCTCAGTCTGCTTGTCAAGTAGCGAGGTGGTACTAATTCGTAGACACTTCAGTACATCACACTTCCTTTTTGAAGACATAGTAGATCACACAAGTCACACTAATTCCAGCGCGTGGGCAGTGGACCAGGCTTGACCGACTAGCCGTGCATAAATAAGAGCCCAACAGGCAACAGACCAGCATACATACAGACCGAGAAACATTATTTACCAACCAAAATAAACCGAATAAAGCAAACATGAATAGTGACCAGACGGGAGCTATGATGTCGCCTTAGTTGGGCCAAGGCACTTAGTTTTGGTTTTTTTTCTTGGTAATTCTTTTTCTATTTTTGAACTTTATTATTATTTTTTAAATCCGTTTAAGAATTTGAAATATTGTTTGGAATACAGAAAAAGTTCTTGTTTTCAAATATTGTTTACAATTTTTGAAAATGTTCTGTAATTCAAAAAATGTTCCTGTTTTTGATTTTTTTTCCACATATTTAAGAAATGTTTGTGTTTCAAACAAGTTTGATGAAAAAAATTAAAGTACTCCCTCCGTCCCAAAATATAAGTGTGTTTTTACACGAGTGTAGTGTCAAAAACACTCTTATATTATGGGACAGAGGGAGTGCGTGGCTTTCAGTTTGTGTTTAACATCAATTGTTGGGAATTTGTTAACAATTTTGAAAAAAAGTGTTCAACTTTATAAAATTTTCATATGCAATTTTAAAATTTAAAATTGTTGAAAAATTTCAAAAAAGGGCTAGGACATAAGAAAATATTCATGTTGATTGACAATGATGAAAATTACAAATAACAGAAGCATTCAAATTAGGAAAAAGCTACATGCTCACATATGCATGTGTCTGGCCTAGTCTAGCACACTCCTCTGAACTGGTGTTTTTTTTGGACTATGGGTAAATGCCCCCAACTTCTTGCAGCAGTCTGGCATACACATATAAGGCATCCATGCTAGTTTTGAATGAATTCCGACACCGTATGCAGGTTGTGCCACGTACGCTCATTTATTGGCCAGTTTTCACCGATAAAACTCAAGTAAATGCTAGAATTACCGAAAACAAAAACAACCTAACATGGTGCCTTTAATTGGTATATAAGATAATGTAAAAAAAACATTGTGGTCATTTGACATATATCGGAAGAAACGTGCTCTCAAACGGACCTTCTGGCCTATCCGAACACCCTCCGTTAACCTGGTCTATTTTTGGACATTTATGAAATGGCCCCAACTCTTACCAGCTGGTAGGCACACCCATGGTAGGTATCCATGCCAGGTTTGAACATATTCCGACACCGTATGCAAGTTGCATCACGTCTAGCCATTTATCGACCATTTTTCGAAAACTAAAACAACTTGCCATGGTGCCTTTAATTGGTCATATAAGCTCATGTAAAGAAAAAAAGGGGTCATTGACGGATGCTGAAAAACCACACTCTCAAACAGACCCTTCTGGCCTACCCAAACATCCTCCGTTGACCCCTATTTTTTGGACATGCATGAAATAATCCCAACTTTCCAGCATCGGGTGGGCATAACCATGGTAAGCATCCATCCCAACTTTGAACGAATTTCGACACCGTATGCAAGTTGCAACACGTCCAACCATTTATCGGACTTTTTCCACCAAGAAATTCCAGAAAATGGAAAACTTGTAAAAAAACAAACAACTTGGCATGGTGCCTTGAATTGATGATATAAGGCTATGAAAAAAAATCGGGCCATTTCAAGAATGTCAAAAGGTAACACGCTCTCAAACAAGGCCTCCTAGCCTCTACCCGAGCACCCTCCGTTGGATATGGTCTAGTTTTGGACATTCTTAAACTGAGCACAACTTTTGCAAGCAGGTGGGCATGCCCATGGTAGGCATCGATGCTAGGTTTGAATGGTGTTTGACACCGTATGCAAGTTGTGACATGTCCGACCATTTGTCGGCCTTTTTGACCAAGAAGGTTCCAGAAAATGCAAAAATTGTCGAAAACAAAACAACTTGACATGGTGCCTTGAATTGGTCATACAAGCTAATGAAAAATGGGGTCATTTGACGGATGTCAAAGAAACATGCTCTTAAACGGAGCATTATGTCCTACCTCGACACCGTACATTGAACATGGTGTTTTTTCAGACATTCTTGAAATGACCATAACTTTTGCTACTGGGTGGGCATGCCCATGGTAGGCATTCATGTCAGATTTGAAGAAAGAATATTTAAAATTATAATTTAAACAGTTATTTAAACTGTTATTCTAAGTTTTTAACATAACTAATAAATAAAAAGGAATAAAATTAAAAGCAGCAACTGTATTTTTCATTTACTTAAAACTGTTATTTCATTTTGGTATTCCAAATAATATTTAAAAAATTTGAACAGGTTTCAAAAGGAATAATAAATTTCAAAAATGAATTAATAAAAAAAGAGAAGAATAACGAAAAAACGCTTAGGCCTTGGTCCAACTAGACAACGGTATGGCTCCTGTCGAGAGCCTGTTCGGAATTTCTGAAACTGTTTGCATTTTTTAAATTTTGATCACATTTTTTAAAAATGTTTCGAAATTTCAAAAATTGATCCTGTTATAAAAAAATTGTTTAAATTTCAACAAATGTTTGTGTTTTCAATTTTTTGGTGATTTCAAAAAATATTTGGGAATATAAAAATGATTACGCTTTTCAAAAAATTCAGAATTTCAAAATATCTTTATTTTCAATAATTGTTCACAAATTGAAAAACAAACAAGATTTCAAAAACTGTTCCCACATTCAAAAAAAATTCACTTTTTTTCCCAAATTTTGGTCGGAGATGCAAAAAATGTTTGTGTTTTCCAAAAAAAATTGCAATGTTCAAATTTTGTTTGCAACTTTAGAAACTATTCCGGATTACAAAATTTTTACATTTTTTAAAAAGGTTCGGAGTCCCAAAAGTTCTTCGCATTTTTCAAAAAATGTTTTGGAATTTTGAAGATTGTTTAAATTTTTGAAAAATGTTTGGAGTCTCATAAATTATTTGCTTGTTCAAAAAAATATTCGGCATTCCAAATTGTTCACATTTGTTTTCAAGAAAAAATTGGATTTTTTTTCTGAAATGTTTTTATATATGGACGTTGTAGTGTGTTCTTATATAGTTCGCGTTATACAAAATTACAAGCAGTTGCCAGTTGTAGTGGCTAGCAGCGTGCGTCACTTGTGCAAGGTCTTGTGTTCGATTTGTCACGATCTCTCCTTAAAGATGCGTATTTTGGCTGGCCTCTGGTGCGTTGGCGACAAACGTGTGTAAAAAGTGTAGACATATTTCAAAAAGAGTCAAAATGCTAGATACACGGACTATCTCAACCGGGTTTTAACGGACCTGTTGACTTGTCCTTCTTTAATTGGGCTAACTAACCTTCTTCTTCTAATTAATCGATCCCCCCTGATTTTAACTGATGGGGGTGGGCGCCAAGTCCTATAAAACCCCGTAATAACCCGTGGATGTAGCAAAGCCGCAAAAAGAGAGACATGCCCATTATGTGGAAAGGAGAGGGAGAGCAGTTTTCATGCAGTGATCACATGCGATCATGCACGCCTACTTGGGGAGCGCATGCGTCAGATCTGGTTGCTACCTGATCGAGAGTCTCTCGTTCATACGGGCTAGGACCAAGCTTCAAAATATCGGATATTGGGTTTGTATCGGTTTGGCTTCGTCATATCGGATGTCGGATATCGGGTGATATATCCGACGATATGTAGATATATCGGAGAAAACATGTCTAGTTTTTTTCATTATTCTTATTCAAAACATGTATTTTTAGTAAAACAAAATGTATGATGGCAATGTTGGAAATATGAGCAAATTACTACGAGATTTAATCCGAATAAACAGAAGATAAATCATGACCACAGCAGCAGAGATTAAACTAATCATGCGAACTAGCATAGCAGATGAACATATCACATTTAGAGCACATACTAGAAGCATGAATTCTACCACGATCTCGAACAGGAAGGATAGAATCACATACGGTGCAGCGGGTGCAGCACCGTCGGCGTTGACGTTGTCGCCCATGTCGTCGAGGACGAGGTTGCCGAGGTCGGGGAAGAAGTCGTCACTGCCAGCAGTCGCGCGAGTGCGCTCCCCAAAAACCTGATCGCCCCTCTCCCGTACAGGATCACGAGAGGCGGGGTTCCGGAGGCCTGCTGTCCCTTCTTGCGGTGCACGCCGGAAGGAGGGATGGAGAAGACTTGCTTGGCGGTGCAACGATCTGGAACGGTGGTGAGAAACCATATGAAGCGGCGGCCCCTAGGGTAGACGTCTGCCTGACTATATAGTGCGGGCCGGGTAGGTCGTGGGAGTAAACCCCACGTCCGAGTTGTCACGATCCAAAAGAATAGGAAACGGTTCAGTAATTAACGCGTCCGTTAATTATTAATTAATGACTCATTAATTTTTCCATGCAGCAAAAATATAGACAACATGCATAGCTCTGTACTCGACTCGGCTCAATCCCGCAACCCGCGGCGCGGCGCGGCGAGGCGTGGCGAGCGAGGAGGAGGAGCGCGCGTGTAGGTCTCCTCTTCTCATGCTCATACAAGTGGTAGAAGAGCTCACCTTATAAAGATGTGCAACTCTCTCTCAACTTCCGTGGTGGGACTAAACTTTAGCCTCACTCACTCCACTAACATGTGTGCATGAATGGGCTAAGAGAATTTCAGAATTTTAGTTGGGCTTTGGGCCAAAGGCCTACTAGCAAAATTCCAACAATCCCCCACAAAGTCTCATTGGCACATCTCATCATTTAATTCCAAAACATTGTTTTATATATCGGTGCTTAGTGGAGACTGTGAAGTTGAACTTCCACTTAGAAATTTATGCTACACTAGATCACAACTTGAATAGTGGACTATGCCTTGAACTACAAATTTTCTGTGAAACTAGTTTCACACAAATTCTTGACCGATACTGGGCTGCCGCAAGGCTTCCCCGCGGGTGGAGCGTATACGTCATACTCCAGGGCCTTTCATGAATTTATTAGAGAACACCCAATTCTCACAGACTGCAATGTTAACAGTCAAATTCATATAGGTGTGTTCCTCAGAAGATGTTCTACAGGACAACATCACTGCTTACCCGGATAAGCCACTTGGAACACATTAAGATAAGTATCAACCTGCCATGCAGATCAGGAGAGTATTGCATCTTCACGGAGTGGGATAATTAATATAGGGATGCTCTTCTCCCAGCTGACCAACAGCTTGTCTCCCACTTCTACTTCACGGGATCTCCGATCAGATAGAGAGGGTTACCACTATGGACAACTCATGCGGTGGGTCTCAAACCCATCTCCATCGATGCATTATCTATCACATTACGTGATAGACCCTTTGTGAAGGGATCTGCCAAGTTTTTCGACGTTTGGATATAATCCATCGTAATAACTCCGGAGTTCCTCAATTTTCTGACAGATTTTAGTCTCCTCTTCACATGCCTTGAGGACTTCATGTTGTCCTTAGAACTGTTTATCTTGACGATCACAGTTTGATTATCATAGCTCATCAGGATAGGGGGTAATGGTTTTTCAACCATAGGTAAGTCCATCAAGAGTTGACGAAGCCACTCTGCTTCAACAGTGGCAGTGTCTAATGCTGTGAGTTCTGCTTCCATAGTTGACCTCGTTAAGATGGTCTGCTTGCAAGACTTTCAGGAAACAGCGCCACCACCAAATGTAAAAACATAACCACTTGTGGCCTTAATCTCATCAGCATCACATATCCAGTTTGAGTCACTATAACCCTCCAGTACCCTTGGATACCCGGTGTAGTGAATCCCATAGCTCGCGGTGCCTTTCAAATAGCGCATAACTCTCTCAAGCGCATGCCAATGATCATCTCCCGGTTTTGACACAAACCGACTCAGCTTGCTCACATCAAAAGAGATGTCAGGCCTCGTGGCACTCGCCAAATACATAAGCGAGCCAATAATCTGAGAATACCTTAGTTGATCTCTAGCAATCCGTCGATTCTTTCGAAGCAACACACTTGCATCATATGGAGTTGGAGAAGGCGTGCAGTCACTATACCCAAAACGACTCAAGACCTTTTTCACATAATGAGACTGAAGCAGTGTGATCCCACCATTCTCATCTCTCAACAGCTTGATGTTTAAGATAGCATCAGCTACTCCTAGATCCTTCATCTCAAAACAGCGATATAAGAAATCCTTAACCTCCTTGATTAAATCAAGTTTGGTTCCAAAGATCAATATGTCGTCGACATACAGACAAAGAATAACTCCTTCGCCCCCACCATAGCGATAGTACACGCACTTGTCACCATCATTTACTACAAAGCCGACAACAGTTAATGTTCTTTCGAACTTCTCATACCACTCCTTAGGAGCTTGTTTAAGGCCATATAAAGACTTTAATAACTTGCACACATTTCCTTCCTGACCAGGTACTACAAAACCATCTGGCTGATCCATGTAAATTTCCTCCTTCAACTCTCCATTGAGGAAAGTCGTCTTAACGTCCATTTGATGAACGAGAAGACCATGTGAGGCAGCCAGTGATAGTAGCACACGAATTGTGGTCAGTCTAGTCACGGGTGAGTAAGTATCAAAGAAGTCTTCACCTTCTTTCTGGGTATAACCCTTGGCCACAAGCCATGCCTTTTACTTTTCAATCGTACCATCAGGTCTAAGCTTCTTCTTGAACACCCACTTACATCCTATAGGTTTGCACCCATAAGGATGGTTAGTGATCTCCCAAGTATCGTTAGCTAAGATGGAATCCATCTCGCTACGTACAGCTTCCTTCCAGTAGTCAGCATCAGGAGATGCATAGGCTTCTGAAATAGTCCTGGGTGTGTCATCCACGAGGTACACAATGAAATCATCACCAAAAGACTTTGCAGTCCTCTGTCTCTTACTCCTCACAGGAGTTCCATTGTTACCCTCAACAGGATTCTCAACGTGTTCCATCGCAATGGTGGGTTCAGGAATTAGAGTGAATTCCTCACTAGATGGAGTAGGTATTTCCTGATTTGATGAACTCGACATATCCTTCATAGGAAATATGTCCTCAAAGAAAGTTGCATCATTTGATTCCATAATCGTACCAACATGCTGTTGGGGAACGCAGTAATTTCAAAAAATTTCCTACGCACACGCAAGATCATGGTGATGCACAGCAACGAGAGGGGAGAGTGTTGTCTACGTACCAACGCAGACCGACTGCGGAAGCGATCTCACAACGTAGAGGAAGTAGTCATACGTCTTCTTCCCGATCCGACCGATCCAAGCACCGTTACTCCGGCACCTCCGAGTTCTTAGCACACGTTCAGCTCGATGACGTTCCTCGGGCTCCGATCCAGCAAAGCGTCGAGGAAGAGTTCCGTCAGCACGACGGCGTGATGACGATCTTGATGTACTACCGACGCAGGGCTTCGCCTAAGCTCTACAACGGTACAATCGAGGTGGAATTTGGTGGCAGGGGGCACCGCACACGGCTAAGGAACGATCTCAAGGATCAAGTTGTGTCTCTATGGGGTGCCCCCTGCCTCCGTATATAAAGGCCAGGGGCAAGGGGGTCGGCCGGCTAGGAGGGAGGCGCAGGGAGGAGTCCCACTCCTACCGGGAGTAGGACTCCTTCCCCCAAATCCTATTCCTAGTAGGACTCTTCGGGAGAAAGAGAAGAGAGGGCGGCCGGCCCCTTCTCCTAGTCCTAATAGGACTAGGGAAGGGGGGTTCGGCCGGCTAGCTTGTGGGCTGCCCCTTCTCTCTTTTCCACTAAGGCCCAATAGGCCCATTTGCCTCCCGGGGGGTTCCGGTAACCCTCCCGGTAATCCGGTAAAATCCCGATTTCACCCAGAACACTTCCGGTGCCCAAACATAGGCTTCCAATATATCAATCTTTACGTCTCGACCATTTCGAGACTCCTCGTCATGTCCGTGATCTCATCCGGGACTCCGAACAACCTTCGGTACATCAAAATGCATAAACTCATAATAACTGTCATCGTAACGTTAAGCGTGCGGACCCTACAGTTCGAGAACAATGTAGACATGACCAAGACACTTCTCCGGTCAATAACCAATAGCGGGACCTGGATGCCCATATTGGCTCCTACATATTCTACGAAGATCTTTATCGGTCAGACCGCATAACAACATACGTTGTTCCCTTTGTCATCGGTATGTTACTTGCCCGAGATTCGATCGTCGGTATCCAATACCTAGTTCAATCTCGTTACCGGCAAGTCTCTTTACTCGTTCTGTAATACATCATCTCACAACTAACATATTAGTTGCAGTGCTTGCAAGGCTTATGTGATGTGCATTACCGAGAGGGCCCAGAGATACCTCTCCGACAATCGGAGTGACAAACCCTAATCTCGAAATACGCCAACCCAACATCTACCATTGGAGACACCTGTAGTACTCCTTTATAATCACCCAGTTACGTTGTGACGTTTGGTAGTACCCAAAGTGTTCCTCCGGTAAACGGGAGTTGCATAATCTCATAGTTACAGGAACATGTATAAGTCATGAAGAAAGCAATAGCAACATACTAAACGATCGGGTGCTAAGCTAATGGAATGGGTCAGGTCAATCAGATCATTCTACTAATGATGTGACCTCGTTAATCAAATAACAACTCCTTGTTCATGGTTAGGAAACATAACCATCTTTGATTAACGAGCTAGTCAAGTAGAGGCATACTAGTGACACTCTGTTGGTCTATGTATTCACACATGTATTATGTTTCCGGTTAATACAATTCTAGCATGAATAATAAACATTTATCATGATGTAAGGAAATAAATAATAACTTTATTATTGCCTCTAGGGCATATTTCCTTCAGTCTCCCACTTGCACTAGAGTCAATAATCTAGATTACACTGTAATGATTCTAACACCCATGGAGCCTTGGTGCTGATCATGTTTTGCTCGTGGAAGAGGCTTAGTCAACGGGTCTGCAACATTCAGATCCGTATGTATCTTGCAAATCTCTATGTCTCCCACCTGGACTAAATCCCGGATGGAGTTGAAGCGTCTCTTGATGTGTTTGGTTCTTTTGTGAAATCTGGATTCCTTTGCCAAGGCAATTGCACCAGTATTGTCACAGAAGATTTTCATTGGACCCGATGCACTAGGTATGACACCTAGATCGGATATGAACTCCTTCATCCATCCAGACTCCTTCGTTTGCTGCTTCCGAAGCAGCTATGTACTCCGCTTCACATGTAGATCCCGCTACGACGCTTTGTTTAGAACTGCACCAACTGACAGCTCCACCGTTTAAAGTAAACACGTATCCGGTTTGCGATTTAGAATCGTCCGGATCAGTGTCAAAGCTTGCATCAACGTAACCTCTTACGGTGAGCTCTTTGTCACCTCCATATACGAGAAACATATCCTTAGTACTTTTCAGGTATTTCAGGATGTTCTTGACCGTTGTCCAGTGATCCATTCCAGGATTACTTTGGTACCTCCCTGCTAAACTTATAGCAAGGCACACATCAGGTCTGGTACACATCATTGCATACATGATAGAGCCTATGGCTGAAGCATAGGGAACATCTTTCATTTTCTCTCTATCTTCTGCAGTGGTCGGGCATTGAGTCTTACTCAACTTCACACCTTGTAGCACAGGCAAGAACCCTTTATTTGCTTGATTCATCTTGAACTTCTTCAAAATTTTGTCAAGGTATGTGCATTGTGAAAGTCCAATTAAGCGTTTTGATCTATCTCTATAGATCTTTATGCCTAATATGTATGCAGCTTCCCCGAGGTCTTTCATCGAAAAACTTTTATTCAAGTATCCCTTTATGCTATCCAGAAATTCTATATCATTTCCAATTAGCAATATGTCATCCACATATAATATCAGAAATGCTACAGAGCTCCCACTCACTTTCTTGTAAATACAGGCTTCTCCAAAAGTCTGTATAAAGCCAAATGCTTTGATCACACTATCAAAGCGTTTATTCCAACTCCGAGATGCTTGCACCAGTCCATAAATGGATCGCTGGAGTTTGCATACTTTGTTAGCTCCTTTTGGATCGACAAAACCTTCTGGTTGTACCATATACAACTCTTCTTCCAGAAATCCATTCAGGAATGCAGTTTTGACATCCATCTGCCATATTTCATAATCATAAAATGCGGCAATTGCTAACATAATTCTGACGGACTTAAGCATCGCTACGGGTGAGAAAGTCTCATCGTAGTCAACCCCTTGAACTTGTCGAAAACCTTTTGCGACAAGTCGAGCTTTATAGACAGTAACATTACCGTCAGCGTCAGTCTTTTTCTTGAAGATCCATTTATTCTCTATTGCTTGCCGATCATCGGGCAAGTCAACCAAAGTCCATACTTTGTTCTCATACATGGATCCCATCTCAGATTTCATGGCCTCAAGCCACTTTGCGGAATCTGGGCTCACCATCGCTTCTTCATAGTTCGTAGGTTCATCATGATCTAGCATCATGACTTCTAGAACTGGATTACCGTACCACTCTGGTGCGGATCTCAGTCTGGTTGATCTACGTGGTTCAGTAGTATCTTGATCTGAAGCTTCATGATCATCATCATTAGCTTCCTCACTGATTGGTATAGGTGTCGCAGAAACAATTTTCTGTGATGTACTATTTTCCAATAAGGGAGCAGGTACAGTTACCTCGTCAAGTTCTACTTTCCTCCCACTCACTTCTTTCGAGAGAAACTCCTTCTCTAGAAATGGTCCATTCTTAGCAACGAATGTCTTGCCTTCGGATCTGTGATAGAAGGTATACCCAACAGTTTCCTTTGGGTATCCTATCAAGACACATTTCTCCGCTTTGGGTTCGAGCTTATCAGGTTGAAGCTTTTTCACATAATCATCGCAGCCCCAAACTTTAAGAAACGACAACTTTGGTTTCTTGCCAAACCATAGTTCATAAGGCGTCGTCTCAACGGATTTTGATGGTGCCCTATTTAACGTGAATGCGGCTGTCTCTAAAGCATAACCCCAAAATGATAGCGGTAAATCAGTAAGAGACATCATAGATCGCACCATATCTAGTAAAGTACGATTACGACGTTCGGACACACCATTACGCTGTGGTGTTCCGGGTGGCGTGAGTTGCGAAACTATTCCACAATTTTTCAAATGTATACCAAACTCGTAACTCAAATATTCTCCTCCACGATCAGATCGTAGAAATTTTATTTTCTTGTTACGATGATTTTCAACTTCACTCTGAAATTCCTTGAACTTTTCAAATGTTTCAGACTTATGTTTCATTAAGTAGATATACCCATATCTGCTTAAATCATCTGTGAAGGTGAGAAAATAACGATATCCGCCGTGAGCCTCAATATTCATCGGACCACATACATCGGTATGTATGATTTCCAACAAATCTGTTGCTCTCTCCATAGTACCGGAGAACGGTGTTTTAGTCATCTTGCCTATGAGGCACGGTTCGCAAGTACCAAGTGATTCATAATCAAGTGATTCTAAAAGCCCATCAGTATGGAGTTTCTTCATGCGCTTTACACCGATATGACCTAAACGGCAGTGCCACAAATAAGTTGCACTATCATTATTAACTTTGCATCTTTTGGCTTCTACATTATGAATATGTGTATCACTATCTTCGAGATTCAACAAGAATAGACCACTCTTCAAAGGTGCATGACCATAAAAGATATTATTCATATAAATAGAACAACCATTATTCTCTGATTTAAATGAATAACCGTCTCGCATTAAACAAGATCCAGATATAATGTTCATGCTCAACGCTGGCACCAAATAACAATTATTTAGGTCTAATATTAATCCCGAAGGTAGATGTAGAGGTAGCGTGCCGACCGCGATCACATCGACTTTGGAACCGTTTCCCACGCGCATCTTCACCTCGTCCTTTGCTAGTGTCCGCTTATTCCGTAGTCCCTGTTTCGAGTTGCAAATATTAGCAGCAGAACCATTATCAAATACCCAGGTGCTACTGCGAGCTCTAGTAAGGTACACATCAATAGCATGTATATCACATATACCTTTGCTCACTTTGCCATCCTTCTTATCCGCCAAATACTTGGGGCAGTTCCGCTTCCAGTGACCAGTCTGCTTGCAGTAGAAGCACTCAGTTTCAGGCTTAGGTCCAGACTTGGGTTTCTTCTCTTGAGAAGCAACTTGCTTACTGTTCTTCTTGAAGTTTCCCTTCTTCTTCCCTTTGCCCTTTTTCTTGAAACTAGTGGTTTTGTTAACCATCAACACTTGATGCTCCTTCTTGATTTCTACCTCCGCAGCTTTTAGCATTGCGAAGAGCTCGGGAATAGTCTTGTTCATCCCTTGCATATTATAGTTCATCACGAAGCTCTTGTAGCTTGGTGGCAGTGATTGGAGAATTCTGTCAATGACGCAGTCATCTGGAAGATTAACTCCCATCTGAATCAAGTGATTATTATACCCAGACATCTTGAGTATATGTTCACTGACAGAACTGTTCTCCTCCATCTTACAGCTATAGAACTTATTGGAGACTTCATATCTCTCAATTCGGGCATTTGCTTGAAATATTAACTTCAACTCCTGGAACATCTCATATGCTCCATGACGTTCAAAACGTCGTTGAAGTCCCGATTCTAAGCCGTAAAGCATGGCACACTGAACTATCGAGTAGTCATCAGCTTTGCTCTGCCAGACGTTCATAACATCTGGCGTTGCTCCAGCAGCAGGCCTGTCACCCAGCGGTGCTTCCAGGACGTAATTCTTCTGTGCAGCAATGAGGATAATCCTCAGGTTACGGACCCAGTCCGTGTAATTGCTACCATCATCTTTCAACTTTGCTTTCTCAAGGAACGCATTAAAATTCAACGGAACAATAGCACGAGCCATCTATCTACAAGCAACATAAACAAGCAAGATACTATCAGGTACTAAGTTCATGATAAGTTTAAGTTCAGTTAATCAAATTACTTAGGAACTCCCACTTAGATAGACATCCCTCTAATCCTCTAAGTGATCACGTGATCCAAATCAACTAAACCATAACCGATCATCACGTGAGATGGAGTAGTTTTCAATGGTGAACATCGTCATGTTGATCATATCTACTATATGATTCACGCTCGACCTTTCGGTCTCTGTGTTCCGAGGCCATATCTGCATATGCTAGGCTCGTCAAGTTTAACCTGAGTATTCTGCGTGTGCAAAACTGGCTTGCACCCGTTGTAGATGGACGTAGAGCTTATCACACCCGATCATCACGTGGTGTCTGGGCACGACGAACTTTGGCAACGGTGCATACTCAGGGAGAACACTTCTTGATAATTTAGTGAGAGATCATCTTATAATGCTACCGTCAATCAAAGCAAGATAAGATGCATAAAAGGATAAACATCACATGCAATCAATATAAGTGATATGATATGACCATCATCATCTTGTGCTTTGTGATCTCCATCTCTGAAGCACCGTCATGATCACCATCGTCACCGGCGCGACACCTTGATCTCCATCGTAGCATCGTTGTCGTCTCGCCAATCTTATGCTTCCACGACTATTACTACCATTTAGTAATCTAGTAAAGCATTACATCACGATTGCATTGCATACAATAAAGCGACAACCATATGGCTCCTGCCAGTTGCCGATAACTTAGTTACAAAACATGATCATCTCATACAATAAAATCAGCATCATGCCTTGACCATATCACATCACAACATACCCTGCAAAAACAAGTTAGACATCCTCTACTTTGTTTGTTGCAAGTTTTACGTGGCTGCTACGGGCTTAAGTAAGAACTCATCTCACCTACGCATCAAAACCACAACGATAGTTCGTCAAATAGACTCCGTTTTAACCTTCTCAAGGACCGGGCGTAGTCACACTTGGTTCAACTAAAGTTGGAGAGACAGTCTTCCGCAAGCCATCTATGTGCAAAGCACGTCGAGGGAACCGGTCTCGCGTAAGAGTACGCGTAAGGTTGGTCCGGATCGTCTCAACCAACAATACCGCCGAACCAAAGTATGACATGCTGGTAGGTAGTATGACTTGTATCGCCCACAACTCACTTGTGTTCTACTCGTGCAAATAACATCAAACCATAAAACCTAGGCTCGGATGCCACTGTTGGGGACCGCAGTAATTTCAAAAAATTTCCTACGCACACGCAAGATCATGGTGATGCACAGCAACGAGAGGGGAGAGTGTTGTCTACGTACCAACGCAGACCGACTGCGGAAGCGATCTCACAACGTAGAGGAAGTAGTCGTACGTCTTCTTCCCGATCCGACCGATCCAAGCACCGTTACTCCGGCACCTCCGAGTTCTTAGCACACGTTCAGCTCGATGACGTTCCTCAGGCTCCGATCCAGCAAAGCATCGAGGAAGAGTTCCGTCAGCACAACGGCGTGATGACGATCTTGATGTACTACCGACGCAGGGCTTCGCCTAAGCTCTACAACGGTACGATCGAGGTGGAATTTGGTGGCAGGGGGCACCGCACACGGCTAAGGAACGATCTCAAGGATCAAGTTGTGTCTCTATGGGGTGCCCCCTGCCCCCGTATATAAAGGCCAGGGGCAAGGGGGTCGGCCGGCTAGGAGGGAGGCGCAGGGAGGAGTCCCACTCCTACCGGGAGTAGGACTCCTTCCCCCAAATCCTATTCCTAGTAGGACTCTTCGGGAGAAAGAGAAGAGAGGGGGGCCGGCCCCTTCTCCTAGTCCTAATAGGACTAGGGAAGGGGGGTTCGGCCGGCTAGCTTGTGGGCTGCCCCTTCTCTCTTTTCCACTAAGGCCCAATAGGCCCATTTGCCTCCCGGGGGGTTCCGGTAACCCTCCCGGTAATCCGGTAAAATCCCGATTTCACCCGGAACACTTCCGGTGCCCAAACATAGGCTTCCAATATATCAATCTTTACGTCTCGACCATTTCGAGACTCCTCGTCATGTCCGTGATCTCATCCGGGACTCCGAACAACCTTCGGTACATCAAAATGCATAAACTCATAATAACTGTCATCGTAACGTTAAGCGTGCGGACCCTACGGTTCGAGAACAATGTATACATGACCGAGACACTTCTCCGGTCAATAACCAATAGCGGGACCTGGATGCCCATATTGGCTCCTACATATTCTACGAAGATCTTTATCGGTCAGACCGCATAACAACATACGTTGTTCCCTTTGTCATCGGTATGTTACTTGCCCGAGATTCGATCATCGGTATCCAATACCTAGTTCAATCTCGTTACCGGCAAGTCTCTTTACTCGTTCCGTAATACATCATCTCACAACTAACATATTAGTTGCAGTGCTTGCAAGGCTTATGTGATGTGCATTACCGAGAGGGCCCAGAGATACCTCTCCGACAATCGGAGTGACAAACCCTAATCTCGAAATACGCCAACCCAACATCTACCATTGGAGACACCTGTAGTACTCCTTTATAATCACCCAGTTACGTTGTGACGTTTGGTAGTACCCAAAGTGTTCCTCCGGTAAACGGGAGTTGCATAATCTCATAGTTACAGGAACATGTATAAGTCATGAAGAAAGCAATAGCAACATACTAAACGATCGGGTGCTAAGCTAATGGAATGGGTCAGGTCAATCAGATCATTCTACTAATGATGTGACCTCGTTAATCAAATAACAACTCCTTGTTCATGGTTAGGAAACATAACCATCTTTGATTAACGAGCTAGTCAAGTAGAGGCATACTAGTGACACTCTGTTGGTCTATGTATTCACACATGTATTATGTTTCCGGTTAATACAATTCTAGCATGAATAATAAACATTTATCATGATGTAAGGAAATAAATAATAACTTTATTATTGCCTCTAGGGCATATTTCCTTCACATGCATGTCGGATACCTCAGATTTTATTATCAAAAATCTATAGCCGATGCTATGAAAAGCATAGCCCAGAAGAACACAATCCACGGTTTTTGGTCCAAGCTTGCGCTTCTTGGGAATTGGTATATTGACTTTCGCCAAACAACCCCAAGTACGTAGGTAGGAGAGTTTCAACCTTTTCCTTTCCCATTCCTCAAATGGAGTCATGGTCTTATGCTTTGCGGGAACTCAGTTTAGGACATGACACGCAGTCATTAGCGCCCCCCACCATTCCTTGGATAGACCCGAAGTGTCTAACATGGTGTTAACCATATCAGTTAGAGTTCGGTTCTTTCTTTCGACTACCCCATTTGACTGGGGTGAGTAGGGAGGCGTCCTCTCATGGATTATACCATGTTCCGCACAAAACAGATCAAATTCATTGGAAAAATACTCTCCACCACGATCAGACCTAAGCCGTTTAATTTTTCGATCAAGTTGGTTCTCTGCCTCAGCTTTATAGTTTTTAAAGAAAGTCAAAGCCTCATCTTTTGATTTCAGAAGATACACATAACAATATCTAGTGGAGTCATCAATCAACGTCATGAAGTATCTCTTTCCACCTTTTGTCAACACGCCATTCATCTCACAAAGATCAGAATGTATAAGCTCTAGTGGCGCCAAGTCTCTTGCCTCTGCAGTCTTATGGGACTTGCGAGGTTGCTTAGCTTGCACACATACTTGGCACTTGGAGCCTTTGACAGTAGAGATTTTCGGAATTAAATTCATATTGGCTAACCGCGTCATGCAACCAAAGTTAATACGACAGAGTGATGAATGCCAAATATCAGACTCATTATTGTGGCAAACATTATTAATAACTTTAGTGCAAATATCTGACAAAGATAGGCGGAACAAGCCTCCGCACTCATAGCCTTTTCCAACAAATTGTCCACACTTAGAAATTACAACTTTATTGGATTCGAAAACCAACTTAAAACCATCTCGACATAAACGGGAACCGCTAACGAGATTTTTATTGATGGACGGCACATGATGAACGTTCTTCAGACGCACAGTCTTCCCCGAAGTAAACTTCAGATCGAACATACCAACACCTCGAACGATGGCATGTGACCCGTTCCCCATCAGCACGGGTGAAGTCCCTGTTGCCTGGTAAGAAGAAAACATGGAGGCGTCAGCACAAACATGTACATTGGCACCGGTGTCAATTAACCAATCAGGGGATTGAAATACTGAAAGGATGGTAGGAAAAATACCGTACTCTGATTTCTTCATATCAGTATCACCAATGACAACATTAGCGGACTTGCCGCTCTTCTCATGTTCGCGCTCCTCAAAGCGGTTAGGACACTTCGGAGCCCAGTGATTAGGTGAAGGAAATATGCCCTAGAGGCAATAATAAAGTTATTATTTATTTCCTTATATCATGATAAATGTTTATTATTCATGCTAGAATTGTATTAACCGGAAACATAATACATGTGTGAATACATAGACAAACAGAGTGTCACTAGTATGCCTCTACTTGACTAGCTCGTTAATCAAAGATGATTATGTTTCCTAACCATGGACAAAAGAGTTGTTATTTGATTAACGACATCACATCATTAGTTGAATGATCTGATTGACATGACCCATTTCATTAGCTTAGCACCCAATCGTTTAGTATGTTGCTATTGCTTTCTTCATGACTTATACATGTTCCTATGACTATGAGATTATGCAACTCCCGTTTGCCGGAGGAACACTTTGTGTGCTACCAAACGTCACAACGTAACTGGGTGATTATAAAGGAGCTCTACAGGTGTCTCCAATGGTAGATGTTGGGTTGGCGTATTTCGAGATTAGGATTTGTCACTCCGATTGTCGGAGAGGTATCTCTGGGCCCTCTCGGTAATGCACATCACATAAGCCTTGCAAGCATTGCAACTAATGAGTTAGTTGCGGGATGATGTATTACGGAACGAGTAAAGAGACTTGCCAGTAACGAGCTTGAACTAGGTATTGGATACCGACGATCGAATCTCGGGCAAGTAACATACCGATGACAAAGGGAACAACGTATGTTGTTATGCGGTCTGACCGATAAAGATCTTCGTAGAATATGTAGGAGCCAATATGGGCATCCAGGTCCCGCTATTGGTTATTGAACGGAGACGTGTCTCGGTCATGTCTACATTGTTCTCGAACCGTAGGGTCCGCACGCTTAAGGTTTCGATGACAGTTATATTATGAGTTTATGAGTTTTGATGTACCGAAGGAGTTCGGAGTCCCGGATGAGATCGGGGACATGACGAGGAGTCTCGAAATGGTCGAGACGTAAAGATCGATATATTGGATGACTATATTCGGACATCGGAAAGGTTCCGAGTGATTCAGGTATTTTTCGGAGTACCGGGGAGTTACGGGAGAAGTAATGGGCCTTGATGGGCTTTAGTGGGAAGAGGAAAAAGGCTGCTGCGCCCCCCCTCCCCTCTAGTCCGAATTGGACTAGGGAAAAGGGGGCCGGCCACCTTTCCTTCTCCTCCACTTCCTTCTCCCTTCCTCCGCTCTTGATGGACTCCTACTAGGACTTGGAGTCCTAGTAGGACTCCCATCCTGGCCGCACCAATAGCCTTGGCCGGCCTCCTCCTCCTCCATCCTTTATATACTGAGGCAGGGGCACCCCATAGACACACAAGTTGATCCTTGGTGATCGTTCCTTAGCCGTGTGCGGTGCCCCCTGCCACCAAATTCCACCTCGATCATATTGTTGCAGTGCTTAGGCAAAGCCCTGCGTCGGTAGTACATTAAGATCGTCACCACGCCGTCGTGCTGACGGAACTCTTCCTCGACGCTTTGCTGGATCGGAGCCCGAGGATCGTCATCGAGCTGAACGTGTGCTAAGAACTCGGAGGTGCCGGAGTAACGGTGCTTGGATCGGTCGGATCGGGAAGACGTACGACTACTTCCTCTACATTGTGTGATCGCTTCCGCAGTCGGTCTGCGTTGGTACGTAGACAACACTCTCCCCTCTCGTTGCTATGCATCACCATGATCTTGCGTGTGCGTAGGAAATTTTTTGAAATTACTACGTTCCCCAACAGTGGCATCCGAGCCTAGGTTTTATGGTTTGATGTTATTTGCACGAGTAGAACACAAGTGAGTTGTGGGCGATATAAGGTATACTGCCTACCAGCATGTCATACTTTGGTTCGGCGGTATTGTTGGATGAAGCGGCCCGGACCGACATTACGCGTACGCTTACGCGAGACCGGTTCTCCCGACGTGCTTTGCACATAGGTGGCTTGCGGGTGACAATTTCTCCAACTTTAGTTGAACCGAGTGTGGCTACGCCCGGTCCCTGCGAAGGTTAAAACGGAGTCTATTTGACAAACTATCGTTGTGGTTTTGATGCGTAGGTAAGATTGATTCTTGCTTAAGCCCGTAGCAGCCACGTAAAACTTGCAACAACAAAGTAGAGGACGTCTAACTTGTTTTTGCAGGGCATGTTGTGATGTGATATGGTCAAAACGTGATGAGATATAAGTTGTTGTATGAGATGATCATGTTTTGTTGAAGTTATCGGCAACCGGCAAAAGCCTTATGGTTGTCTCTTTATTGCATAAGATGCAAGCGCCAAATAATTGCTTTACTTTATCGCTATGCGATAGCAATAGTTGCAAGAGCAATAGTTGGTGAGACGACCATGTGACGACATATTGATATAGATCAAGATGATGGAGATCATGGTGTCATGCCAGTGACGATGGAAATCGTGACGAGGCTTTGGAGATGGAGATCAAAGGTACAAGATGATGATGGCCATATCATGTCACATATTTTGATTGCATGTGATGTTTATCTTTTATGCATCTTATCTTGCTTTGATTGACGGTAGCATTATAAGATGATCTCTCACTAAATTATCAAGAAGTGTTCTCCCTGAGTATGCACCGTTGCCAAAGTTCGTCGTGCCCAGACACCACGTGATGATCGGGTGTGATAAGCTCTACGTCCATCTACAACGGGTGCAAGCCAGTTTTGCACACGCAGAATACTCAGGTTAAACTTGACGAGCCTAGCATATGCAGATATGGCCTCGGAACACGGAGACCGAAAGGTCGAGCGTGAATCATATAGTAGATATGATCAACATAATGATGTTCACCATTGAAAACTAATCCATTTCATGTGATGATCGGTTATGGTTTAGTTGATTTGGATCACGTGATCACTTAGAGGATTAGAGGGATGTCTATCTAAGTGGGAGTTCTTAAGTAATATGATTAAATTGAACTTAAATTTATCATGAACTTAGTCCTGGTAGTATTTTGCAAATTATGTTGTAGATCAATAGCTCGCGTTGTTGCTTCCCTGTGTTTATTTTTGATATGTTCCTAGAGAAAATTGTGTTGAAAGATGTTAGTAGCAATGATGCGGATTGGATCCGTGATCTGAGGTTTATCCTCATTGCTGCATAGAAGAATTATGTACTTGATGCACCGCTAGGTGACAGACCTATTGCAGGAGCAGATGCAGACGTTATGAACGTTTAGCTAGCTCAATATGATGACTACTTGAAAGTTTAGTGCACCATGCTTAATGGCTTAGAATCGGGACTTCAAAGACGTTTTGAACGTCATGGACCATATGAGATGTTCCAGGAGTTGAAGTTAATATTTCAAGCAAATACCCGAGTTGAGAGATATGAAGTCTCCAACAAGTTCTATAGCTAAAAGATGGAGGAGAATCGCTCAACTAGTAAGCATGTGCTCAGATTGTCTGGGTACTACAATTGCTTGAATCAAGTGGGAGTTAATCTTCCAGATAAGATAGTGATTGACAGAATTCTCTAGTCACCATCACCAAGTTAGTAGAACTTCGTGATGAACTATAATATGCAAGGGATAACGGAAACAACTCCCAAGCTCTTCGTGATGCTGAAATCAACGAAGGTAGAAATCAAGATAAACATCAAGTGTTGATGGTTGACAAGACCACTAGTTTCAAGAAAAGGGCAAAGGGAAGAAGGGGAACTTCAAGAAGAACGGCAAGCAAGTTGCTGCTCAAGTGAAGAAGCCCAAGTCTGATCCTAAGCCTGAGACTAAGTGCTTCTACTGCAAAGGGACTGGTCACTAGAAGCGGAACTACCCCAAGTGATTGGCGGATAAGAAGGATGGCAAAGTGAACATAAGTATATTTGATATACATGTTATTGATGTGTACTTTACTAGTGTTTATAGCAACCCCTCAGTATTTGATGCTAGTTCAGTTGCTAAGAGTAGTAACTCGAAACGGGAGTTGCAGAATAAACAGAGACTAGTTAAGGGTGAAGTGACGATGTGTGTTGGAAGTGGTTCCAAGATTGATATGATCATCATCGCACACTCACTATACTTTCGGGATTAGTGTTGAACCTAAATAAGTGTTATTTGGTGTTAGCATTGAGCATGAATGTGATTTGATCATGTTTATTGTAATACGGTTATTCATTTAAGTAAAAGAATAAATTGTTGTTCTGTTTACATGAATAAAACCTTATATGGTTACACACCCAATGAAAATAGTTCATTGGATCTCGATCTTAGTGATACACATATTCATAATATTGAAACCAAAATATGCGAAGTTAATAATGATAGTGCAACTTATTTGTGGCACTGCCGTTTAGGTCATATTGGTGTAAAGCGCATGAAGAAACTCCATGTTGATGGGATTTTGGAATCACTTGATTATGAATCACTTGATGCTTGCGAACCATGCCTTTTGGGCAAGTTGACTAAAACGCCGTTCTCCGGAACAATGGAGCAAGCAACAGATTTGTTGGAAATCATACATACTGATGTATGTGGTCCGATGAATATTTAAGGCTTGCAGCGGGTATCATTATTTTCTGACATTCACAGATGATTTGAGCAGATATGGGTATATCTACTTAATGAAATAGAAGTCTGATACATTTGAAAAGTTCATATAATTTCAGACTGAAGTGGAAAATCATCGTAACAAGAAAATAAAGTTTCTACGATCTGATCGTGGAAAAGAGTATTTGAGTTACGAGTTTGGTCTTTAGTTAAAACAATGTGAAATAGTTTCACTACTCACGCCACCTGGAACACCACAGCATAATGGTGTGTCCGAACGTCATAACCATACTTTATTGGATATAGTGCAATCTATGATGTTTCTTACCGATTTACCACTATCGTTTTTGGGGTCATGCATTAGAGACAGCTGCATTCACGTTAAAAAGGGGCACCATCTATATCCGTCGAGACGACGCCTTATGAAGTATGGTTTGGCAAGAAACCAAAGTTGTCGTTTCTTGAAGTTTGGGGTTGCGATGCTTATGAGAAAAAGTTTCATCCTGATAATCTCAAACCCAAATCGGAGAAATATGTCTTCATAGGATACCCAAAGGAAACTGTTGGGTACACCTTCCATCACAGATCCTAAGACAAGACATTCGTTGCTTATAATGGATCCTTTCTAGAGAAGGAGTTTCTCTCGAAAGAAGTGAGTGGGAGGAAAGTAGAAAACTTGATAAGGTAATTGTACCTTCTACCTTATTGGAAAGTAGTTCATCACAAAAATCTGTTCTTGTGACTGCTACACCAATTAGTGAGGAAGCTAATGATGATGATCATGTAACTTCAGATCAAGTTACTACCGAATCTCGTAGGTAAACTAGAGTGAGATCCGCACCAGAGTGGTACGGTAATCCTGTTCTGGAGGTGATGTTACTTGACCATGACGAACCTACGAACTATGAGGAAGCGATGATGAGCCCAGATTCCGCGAAATGGTTTGAGGCCATGAAATCTGAGATATGATCCATGTGTGAGAACAAAGTTTGGATTTTGGTTGACTTGCCCGATGATCGGCAAGCAATTCAGAATAAATGGATCTTCAAGAGGAAGACGGACGCTGATAGTAGTGTTACTATCTACAAAGCTAGAATTGTCGCATAAGGTTTTCGACAAGTTCAAGGTGTTGACTACGATGAGAGCTTCTCACTCGTATCTATGCTCGAGTCTGTCCGAATCATGTTAGTAATTGCCGCATTTTATGAAATCTGGCAAATGGATAAACAAAACTGCATTCCTTAATGGATTTATTAAAGAAGAGTTGTATATGATGCAACCAGAAGGTTTTGTCAATCCGAGAGACGAGCGCTAACAAAATGTGCAAGCTCCAACGATCCATTTGTGGACTGGTGCAAACATCTCGGAGTTGGAATATACGCTTTGATGAGTTGATCAAAGCATATAGTTTTATACAGACTTGCGGTGAAGCCTGTATTTACAAGAAAGTGAGTGGGAGCACTACAGCATTTCTGATAAGTATATGTGAATGACATATTGTTGATCGGAAATAATGTAGAATTATTCTGTAAAGCATAAAGGAGTGTTTGAAAGGAGTTTTTCAAAGAAAGACTTCGGTGAAGCTGCTTACATATTGAGCTTCAAGATCTATAGAGATAGATCAAGACGCTTGATAAGTTTTTTCAATGAGTACATACCTTGACAAGATTTGGAAGTAGTTCAAAATGGAGCAGTCAAAGAAAGAGTTCTTGCCTGTATTACAAGGTGTGAAGTTGAGTAAGACTCAAAGCCCGACCACGGCAGGAGATAGAAAGAGAATGAAAGTCATTCCCTATGCCTTGGCGATAGGTTTTATAAAGTATGTCATGCTGTATACCAGATCTATTGTATACCCTGCATTGATTTGGCAAGGGAGTACAATAGTGATATAGGAGTAGATCACTGGACAGCGGGCAGAATTATCCTTAGTGAAAAAGGATATGTTTCTCGATTATGGACGTGACAAAAAAGGTTCATCATAAAGGGTTACGTCGATGCAAGTTTTGACACTAATCTAGATGACTCTAAGTCTCGGTCTAGATACATATTGAAAGTGGGAGCAATTAGCTAGAGTAGCTCCATGCAGAGCATTGTTGACATAGAAATTTGCAAAATACATGTGGATCTGAATGTGGCAGACCCGTTGACTAAGATTCTCTCACAAGCAAAACATGATCACTCTTTGGGTGTTAATCACATAGCGATGTGAACTAGATTATTGAATCTAGTAAACCCTTTGGGTGTTAGTCACATGGAGATGTGAACCAATCACATAAAGATGTGAACTATTGGTGTTAATCACATAGCGATGTGAACTAGATTATTGACTCTAGTGCAAGTGGGAGACTGAAGGAAATATGCCCTAGAGGGAATAATAAAGTTATTATTTATTTCCTTATATCATGATAAATGTTTATTATTCATGCTAGAATTGTATTAACTGGAAACATAATACATGTGTGAATACATAGACAAACAGAGTGTCACTAGTATGCATCTACTTGACTAGCTCGTTAATCAAAGATGGTTATGTTTCCTAACCATGGACAAAAGAGTTGTTATTTGATTAACGAGATCACATCATTAGTTGAATGATCTGATTGACATGACCCATTCCATTAGCTTAGCACCCGATCGTTTAGTATGTGGCTATTGCTTTCTTCATGACTTATACATGTTCCTATGACTATGAGATTATGCAACTCCCGTTTGCCGGAGGAACACTTTGTGTGCTACCAAACGTCACAACGTAACTGGGTGATTATAAAGGAGCTCTACAGGTGTCTCCAATGGTAGATGTTGGGTTGGCGTATTTCGAGATTAGGATTTGTCACTCCGATTGTTGGTGAGGTATCTCTGGGCCCTCTCGGTAATGCACATCACATAAGCCTTGCAAGCATTGCAACTAATGAGTTAGTTGCGGGATGATGTATTACGGAACGAGTAAAGAGACTTGCCAGTAACGAGATTGAACTAGGTATTGGATACCGATGATCGAATCTCGGGCAAGTAACATACCGATGACAAAGGGAACAACGTATGTTGTTATGCGGTCTGACCGATAAAGATCTTCGTAGAATATGTAGGAGCCAATATGGGCATCCAGGTCCCGCTATTGGTTATTGACCAGAGACGTGTCTCGGTCATGTCTACATTGTTCTCGAACCGTAGGGTCCGCACGCTTAAGGTTTCGATGGCAGTTATATTATGAGTTTATGAGTTTTGAATTACCGAAGGAGTTCGGAGTCCCGGATGAGATCGGGGACATGACGAGGAGTCTCAAAATGGTCGAGACGTAAAGATCGATATATTGGACGACTATATTCGGATATCGGAAAGGTTCCGAGTGATTCGGGTATTTTTCGGAGTACCGGAGAGTTACGGGAGAAGTAATGGGCCTTGATGGGCTTTAGTGGGAAGAGGTAAAAGGCTGCTGCGCCCCCCTCCCCTCTAGTCCTAATTGGACTAGGGAAAAGGGGGCCGGCCACCTTTCCTACTCCTCCACTTCCTTCTCCCTTCCTCCCCTCTTGATGGACTCCTACTAGGACTTGGAGTCCTAGTAGGACTCCCATCCTGGCCGCACCAATAGCCTTGGCCGGCCTCTTCCTCCTCCATCCTTTATATACTGAGGCAGGGGCACCCCATAGACACACAAGTTGATCCTTGGTGATCGTTCCTTAGCCGTGTGCGCTGCCCCCTACCACCAAATTCCACCTCGATCATATTGTTGCAGTGCTTAGGCGAAGCCCTGCGTCGGTAGTACATCAAGATCGTCACCACGCCGTCGTGCTGACGGAACTCTTCCTCGACGCTTTGCTGGATCGGAGCCCGAGGATCGTCATCGAGCTGAACGTGTGCTAAGAACTCGGAGGTGCCGGAGTAATGGTGCTTGGATCGGTCGGATCGGGAAGACGTACGACTACTTCCTCTATATTGTGTGATCGCTTCCGCAGTCGGTCTGCGTTGGTACGTAGACAACACTCTCCCCTCTCGTTGCTATGCATCACCATGATCTTGCATGTGCATAGGAATTTTTTTGAATTTACTACGTTCCCCAACATTAGGATCACCGCAGACATGGCAAAGTCCCTTCCCCTTCTTATGAGAATTCTTCTTGAAGTTGGTAGAATGTGATGGCTTGTTCTTTGTATCAAACTTGCCTTTGTCCTGAGTTTTGTTCTTATTGTTTTTGAACTTGTTGGGCTGGGAGTTCTTCTTCTGTACCATGTGGGCACTAGAACCTCCCTCAGCAACTTGAGCACGTGTGTCCTTTGCTCTCGCCTTCTCTTCAACATCAAGAGTACCAATGAGATCCGCAACGGAAAACTCCTGTCTCTTGTGTTTCAGGGAAGTAGCAAAATTGTTCCACGAAGGTGGAAGCTTGGCAATGATGCCTCCGGCAACAAATTTGTCCGGCAACACACACTTGAAGTACTCAAGTTCTTTTGCGAACGACTGTATCTCATGAGCCTGCTGTACAACAGGGCGCTCATCAGTCATCTTGTAGTCATAGAATTGCTCCATGAAGTACAACTCGCTGTCGGCGTCCGAGGCACCAAACTTGGCCTCGAGCGCAGCCCACATGTCCTTGCTGTTGTCAAACGACATATACGAATCCACAATGGAGTCATCAAGAGCACTCAGAAGAGCGCCTTTAAAGAGGGTATCGATCTTCTCAAAAGCTTCTAGCTGTGCTGGATTAAGATCGCCCTCAGGCTTGCCCTTGGTGACATCATAGCAGCCCATGGTCTGAAACCAGTAGACTGCTCTCGTGCGCCACCTCTTATATTGCGCCCCCTTAAAGGCAGGTGGCTTCAGATGCGCAGCAAAACCACTCGGAGTAAATTGCCTATAATCAGGTTTTTGGATTGTTGGAAATATGAGCAAATTACTACGAGATTTAATTCGAATAAACAGAAGATAAATCATGACCACAGCAGCAGAGATTAAACTAATCATGCGAACTAGCATAGCAGATGAACATATCACATCTAGGGCACATACTAGAAGCATGAATTCTACCACGATCTCGAACAGGAAGGATAGAATCACATACGGTGCAGCGGGTGCAGCACCGTCGGCGTTGACGTTGTCGCCCATGTCGTCGAGGACGAGGTTGCCGAGGTCGGGGAAGAAGTCGTCGTTCGTGAAGTCGTCACTGCCAGCAGTCGCGCGAGTGCGCTCCCCAAAAACCTGATCACCCCTCTCCCGTACAGGATCACGAGAGGCGGGGTTCCGGAGGCCTGCTGTCCCTTCTCGCGGTGCACGCCGGAAGGAGGGATGAAGAAGACTTGCTTGGCGGCGCAATGACCTGGAACGGTGGTGAGAAACCATACGAAGCGGCGGCCCCTAGGGTAGACGTCTGCCTAGGTCATGGGAGTAAACCCCACGTCCGAGTCGTCTTTCCCATGCAGCAAAAATATAGACAACATGCATAGCTCTGTCCTCGGCTCGGCTCAATCCCGCATACCGCAACCCGCGGCGCGGCGCGGTGCCGCGTGGCGAGGCGAGCGAGGAGGAGGAGCGCGCGTGTAGGTCTCCTCTTCTCACGCTCATACAAATGGTAGAGGAGCTCACCTTATAAAGAGGTGCAACTCTCTCTCAACTTCCGGGGTGGGACTAAACTTTAGCCTCACTCACTCCACTCACATGTGTGCATGAATGGGCCAAGAGAATTTCAGAATTTTAGTTGGGCTTTGGGCGAAAGGCCTACTAGCAAAATTCCAACAGGCAATGCTTCAACATAACACGTTTAGATTCCTAGTTTATTAACTTGTTGATTAAGAAACTATTAAGGAAATATTGACAAAATTCTTACTCTATGATTTTAAAAAATATGATATGTATCCATTTGTACGAAACATTGTGCATGACTTCGATAATATATGCTGAAGTTGTAATTGCATAATCTTATTTCACTGTTATTTAATAAAGAACTATTGCTATCTACGTATTGTGCTATATCAGGCTAGATATCAGCCATATCCGTTGATATTTCGGTCCATATCGGGGTGATATGTGTGAAAATGATATTTACAAAGTGATATGTTATGTATATGTCGGTAGAGCCCCAAAAATGATATATCAGCCTTTATATCGGTCATATCGGCCTTGATTTAAAAGCTTGATATGCGTGACCGTGTCATCATGTTGATTTGGAGGATATGGTCATTGCGGTCAGAGTTAGCACATGGGAAGGATGTTCCATCTCCCAATGTCTCGGCTGATTTTCTCCAAAGTTATTTGAGGTCACTTGATTTATCAAGGAGGTACAGTACAAATGATATCGATCATTAAGGGGAAGATGTCGTCCAGTCATATATCAAAGTGTGGTAACCTCGGCTTTGCCACGGCCACCACCACCAGCGAACAAGGCCGCCTTATCCGTGGATGGGGCATTCTCCATGGCTGATGAAGCAGTGGCAGCCGGCATGGTTTTGAGGAGGCATGATGGAAACGTCATTTTTGCGGCGTACCGATGTTTATTTAACTGCAACGATGCACTTGAAGCAGAATTGCATGTTATTATGCAAGGTATGGCATTGACGATACAACACTGCAACGATCCTATTATATAGTCCAATGGGACTCTTCGATGGCATTGACAGTGATGACCGGAGATAATTTAACCCGATCGGCATATGGGCATTTGGTGGCTGAGATCAAGCATCTTATGGTAGATCGAGAGTTTATTCCCATGAAAATTAAGCGTGAGCAAAATAGAGTAGCAGATCGATTGGCATTGTATAATCTCAGGGTGGACACGATCCGAGCCGTCGTTTGGACCGGCTGCCGGCGGTCCGACCGGACCAAGCAGCGCCACGGGCCTGTTTTCAGGGACCGGACCGACGGTGGTGAAGCCCGGGCCGGACCGAGAGGACCGGCGGTCCTGTTTCCATGGCGGTAATGGTGAGGCGGCGGTGACCACATTATCGGCAAGAGATGAGTGTTGTGACGGAAACAGTGTACAACGGTAGCGGTGAGATGGGCGACATGCGCGGGTGCTGTGGCGAGGTGGGCGACATGCACGAGCGCCGGCGGCGAGGCGGGCGATGTGCCATGGGATGTGCGTTCTGCATCGCGGCTGTTAGGCTGTTAGCCACTAACATTCCTTGGCAGTTTATTTTCGTCGCATGCAACTAATGCAGAACGTGCATGAGCCCATGATTTTCTCTCTGCCGGCGTCGTCATAATTAGCGGATCAAACTTGACGTGAAGTAAAATGCCAAATGGTGCCGTGATTTTCGGATCAGGCCCTGTTTCTCTCATACTTCCTATTTTTTGTTTGACTGAATAAAAGTGCAGAAAGGAACACACTAATAGAAAACAGGGCTATGGTCCAGGCCGCATCAGTCCATTAGTCCCGGTTCAGTTTAGAACCAGGACCAATGTGGGCATTGGTCCCGGTTCGTGAGCCCAGGGGGCCAGCCGGGCCACGTGGGCCATTGGTCTCGGTTCATCTGGACCTTTTGGTCCCGGTTGGTGGGATGAACCGTGACCAATGGGCCTCCCTCCTGGCCCACCATCATTGGTCTCGGTTGGTGGCTTGAACCGGGACCAAAGGCTCCCCTTTAAACTCGGTTCATGCCACCAAGCGGGACCAATGAGGTGCCTATATATACCCCCTCGCGCAAGAGCAGAGCACAGTGCTCTGTTTTTTCTGGCCGAGGGGGAGAGGGCTTTATGGTGCTCTAGCTCACCTCCTATGCACATGAGGTGTTCGATGGAATGCCCGAGCCACACTACTTAAGCTTTCTCCTCTCGAAGCTCGACCTCCAAGCTCCATTTTCCTCGAGATTTGTCTAGATTTAGCGGTCCGTCACGCCCCGTCCCCGTCTTCACCACCGTCGATCACCCGCGCCGATCTCATCACCGACACCACCGTGGTGAGCCTCTTGTTCTTATCTTCTTTCTGAAAGGAAAAATATTCTTACTTGTATGTTTAGATAGATACTTGTATCATTTTCTTACATTTTTATTGCATCTTATATAGTGCGATGGTTTTGGTATCCGCCCCCGTCGGCCCTCGTCCTGTCTATGATTCGGATTTGGTATGTATATTATCTTTATAACTATTGGTTCATTTTATTGTTTATGAAAATTATGCCGACCAACGTGACATAGATTTTATTTATCTAGGATGTATGTGAATCGGAAATGCCAACCGACCTTGTCGAGAGGTTAAATTTAGTTGAAGAAGAAACAATTTGTTGAAGGAAAAAATAAAAAAAATTGAGGAGGAGAAGATGATATTGGAGTTGCATGTTGCGGATGTCGTCGATGATCACAAGATCAAGATGTATGCAATGCGCTTGAAGATTAGAAAGATTAGAAAATATGCCATTCATACCGAGGCTTGGTATCATTATGCCGTTGGATCAATTGTTACCTTGGTTGCGATTATGATCGCATTTGTTTTCGCATTGAAATGTTTTACATAGTTTCAATGTATGGTTTAATTAATTAGATGCTCTGGAGAGCTATATGTTATTAGATGAGAACTATGTATGCACTTTGGTTTTAATGTGATGAAGAACTTCTATTAATTTGGACACTTAATTATATATAATGCACGCAGATGAACCGGCAATGGATGTACGGTGACAGACACACCCGCGAGTATATTAAGGGCGTCTATGAGTTTCTCGATGCGGCTGAGGCAAACAAGCAGAATGGTTTTATGTGTTGTCCATGCACTGAATGTGGGAATACGAGGTCTTACTCTAACCGGAAAATCCTTCACTCCCACCTGCTTTACAAGGGTTTCATGGCACACTATAATGTTTGGACGAGGCACGAAGAAATAGGGGTTATGATGGAAGACGACGAAGAAGAAGAGTACAATGACAACTATGTGCCCCCTGAATACGATGATGCTGCAACGGGGGGAGCTGGTGAAGATCAAGAGGAACCAGACGATGTGCCCAATGATGCTGCCACGGGTGAAGCTGCTGAAGATCAAGAGAAACCAGATGATGTGCCCGATGATGATGATCTCTGCTAGGTCATTGTCGATGCAAGGACGCAATGCATTAGTCAAAAGGAGAAGCTGAAGTTCGATCGCATGTTCGAGGATCACAAAAAAGGGTTATACCCCAATTGCGAAGATGGCAACACAAAGCTCGGTACCGTACTGGAATTGCTGCACTGGAAGGCAGAGAATGCTGTGGCTGACAAAGGATTTGAGAAGCTACTGAAAATATTGAAGAAGAAGCTTCCAAAGGATAACGAATTGCCCGACAGTACATACGCAACAAAGAAGGTCGTATGCCCTCTAGGATTGGAGGTGGAGAAGATACATGCATGCCCTAATGACTGCATCCTCTACCGCGGTGCATACAAGGATCTGAACGCATGCCCGGTATGTGGTGCGTTGCAGTATAAGATCAGACGAGATGACCCCGGTGATGTTGATGGCGAGCCCCTCAGGAAGAGGGTCCTGCGAAGGTGATGTGGTATGCTCCTATAATACCACGGTTGAAACGTCTGTTCAGAAATGAAGAGCATGCCAAGTTGATGCGATGGCACAGTGAGAACCGAAAGAAAGATGGGAAGTTGAGAGCACCCGCTGACGGGTCGCAGTGGAGAAAAATCGAGAGAAAGTTCTGGGATGAGTTTGCAAAGGACCCAAGGAATGTATGGTTTGCTTTAAGCGCGGACGGCATTAATCCTTTCGGGGAGCAGAGCAGCAATCACAGCACCTGGCCCGTGACTCTATGTATGTATAACCTTCCTCCTTGGATGTGCATGAAGCTGTAGGTCATTATGATGCCAGTTCACTGTTGGGGAACGCAGTAATTTCAAAAATTTTCCTACGCACACGCAAGATCATGGTGATGCACAGCAACGAGAGGGGAGAGTGTTGTCTACGTACCAACGCAGACCGACTGCGGAAGCGATCACACAACGTAGAGGAAGTAGTCGTACGTCTTCTTCCCGATCCGACCGATCCAAGCACCGTTACTCCGGCACCTCCGAGTTCTTAGCACACGTTCAGCTCGATGACGTTCCTCGGGCTCCGATCCAGCAAAGCGTCGAGGAAGAGTTCCGTCAGCACGACGGCGTGGTGACGATCTTGATGTACTACCGACGCAGGGCTTCGCCTAAGCACTGTAACGGTATGATCGAGGTGGAATTTGGTGGCAGGGGGCACCGCACACGGCTAAGGAACGATTAACTTGTGTGTCTTGTGGTGCCCCCTGCCCCCGTATATAAAGGCCAGGGGGAGGGGGTTCGGCCGGCTAGGGGGAGAGGGCGCAGGAGGAGTCCTACTCCCACCGGGAGTAGGACTCCCCCCCCAATCCTATTCCAATTAGGACTCAAGGGGAGAAAGAGAGAGAAGGGGGCCGGCCCCTTGTCCTATTCCTAATAGGACTCTAGGGGGCGCCGGCCAGCTAGAGGGCTGCCTCTTTTCTCTTTTCCACTAAGGCCCAATAGGCCCATTAGCCTCCCGGGGGGTTCCGGTAACCCTCCCGGTAATCCGGTAAAATCCCGATTTCACCCGGAACGCTTCCGGTGTCCAAACATAGGCTTCCAATATACCAATCTTTACGTCTCGACCATTTCGAGACTCCTCGTCATATCCGTAATCTCATCCGGGACTCCGAACAACCTTCGGTACATCAAAATGCATAAACTCATAATAACTGTCATCGTAACCTTAAGCGTGCGGACCCTACGGTTCGAGAACAATGTAGACATGACTGAGACACGTCTCCGGTCAATAACCAATAGCGGGACCTGGATGCCCATATTGGCTCCTACATATTCTACGAAGATCTTTTATCGGTCAGACCGCATAACAACATACGTTGTTCCCTTTGTCATCGGTATGTTACTTGCCCGAGATTCGATCGTCGGTATCCAATACCTAGTTCAATCTCGTTACCGGCAAGTCTCTTTACTCGTTCCGTAATACATCATGTCACAACTAACTATTTAGTTGCAGTGCTTGCAAGGCTTATGTGATGTGTATTACCGAGAGGGCCCAGAGATACCTCTCCGACAATCGGAGTGACAAACCCTAATCTCGAAATACGCCAACCCAACATCTGCCCATTGGAGACACCTGTAGTACTCCTTTATAATCACCCAGTTACGTTGTGACGTTTGGTAGTACCCAAAGTGTTCCTTCGGTAAACGGGAGTTGCATAATCTCATAGTTATAGGAACATGTATAAGTCATGAAGATAGCAATAGCAACATACTAAACGATCGGGTGCTAAGCTAATGGAATGGGTCATGTCAATCAGATCATTCAACTAATGATGTGACCTTGTTAATCAAATAACAACTCTTTGTTCATGGTTAGGAAACATAACCATCTTTGATTAACGAGCTAGTCTAGTAGAGGCATACTAGTGACACTCTGTTGGTCTATGTATTCACACATGTATTATGTTTCTGGTTAATACAATTCTAGCATGAATAATAAACATTTTATCATGATACAAGGAAATAAATAATAACTTTATTATTGCCTCTAGGGCATATTTCCTTCAGTCTCCCACTTGCACTAGAGTCAATAATCTAGTTCACATCGTCATGTGATTTAGCAGCAATAGTTCACATCACCATGTGATTAACACCCATAGTTCATATCGTCATGTGACCAACACTCAAAGGGTTTACTAGAGTCAATAATCTAGTTCACATCTCTATGTGATTAACACCCAAAGAGTACTAAGGGGTGATCATGTTTTGCTTGTGGGATAATTTTAGTCGACGGGTCTGTCACATTCAGATCCGTAAGTATTTTGCAAGTTCTATGTCTACAATGCTCTACACGGAGCTACTCTAGCTAATTGCTCCCACTTTCAATATGTATCCAGATTTAGAATCATCTGGATCAGTGTCAAAAACTTGCATCGACGTAACCCTTTACGACGAACCTTTTTGTCACGTCCATAATCGAGAAACATTTCCTTATTTCACTAAGGATAATTCTGACCGTTGTCCAGTGATCTACTCCTAGATCACTATTGTACTCCCTTGCCAAATCAGTGCAGGGTATACAATAGATCCGGTACACAGCATGGCATACTTTATAGAACCTATGAATGAGGCATAGGGAATGACTTTCATTCTCTTTCTATCTTCTGCCGTGGTCGGGCTTTGAGTCTTTACTCAACTTCACACCTTGTAACACAGGCAAGAAACTTTTTCTTTGACTGTTCCATTTTGAACTACTTCAAAATCTTGTCAAGGTATGTACTTATTGAAAAACTTATCAAGCGTCTTGATCTATCTCTATAGATCTTGAAGCTCAATATGTAAGCAGCTTTACTGAAGTCTTTCTTTGAAAAACTCCTTTCAAACACTCCTTTTATGCTTTACAGAATAATTCTACATTATTTCCGATCAACAATATGTCATTCACATATACTTTATCAGAAATGCTGTAGTGCTCCCACTCACTTTCTCGTAAATACAGGCTTCACCGCAAGTCTGTATAAAACTATATGCTTTGATCAACTCATCAAAGCGTATATTCCAACTCCGAGATGTTTGCACCAGTCCACAGATAGATCGCTGGAGCTTGCATATTTAGTTAACACCTTTAGGATCGACAAAACCTTCTAGTTGCATCGTATACAACTCTTCTTTAGCAAATCCATTAAGGAATGCAGTTTTGTTTATCCATTTGCCAGATTTCATAAAATGCGGCAATTGCTAACATGATTCGGACAGACTTAAGCATAGATACGAGTGAGAAAATCTCATCGTAGTCAACACCTTGAACTTGTCGAAAACCTTTTGCGACAATTCTAGCTTTGTAGATAGTAACACTACTATCAGCGTCCGTCTTCCTCTTGAAGATCCATTTATTCTCAATTGCTTGCCGATCATCAGGCAAGTCAACCAAAGTCCATACTTTGTTCTTATACATGGATCATATCTCAGATTTCATGGCTTCAAGCCACTTTGCGGAATCTGGGCTCACCATCGCTTCTTCATAGTTCGTAGGTTCATCATGATCTATTAGCATGACTTCCAGAAAAGGATTACCGTACCACTCTGGCGCGGATCTTACTCTGGTTGATCTACGATGTTCAGTAGTATCTTGTTCTGAAGTTTCATGATCATCATCATTAGCTTCCTCACTAACTGGTGTAGGTGTCACAGAAACAGTTTTCTGTGATGTGCTACTTTCCAACAAGGGAGCAGGTACAGTTACCTCGTCAAGTTCTACTTTCCTCCTACTCACTTCTTTCGAGAGAAACTCCTTCTCCAGAATGTTTCCGAATTTTTAGCAACAAAAGTCTTGCCTTCGGATCTGTGATAGAAGGTGTATCCAATAGTTTCCTTTGGATATCCTATGAAGACGCACTTCTCCGATTTGAGTTTGAGCTTATCAGGATGAAACCTTTTCATATAAGCATCGCAACCCCAAACTTTAAGAAACGACAGCTTAGGTTTCTTGCCAAACCATAGTTCACACGGTGTCGTCTCAACGGATTTATATGGTGCCCTATTTAACGTGAATGCAGCTGTCTCTAATGCATGACCCCAAAAACGATAGTGGTAAATCGGTAAGAAACATCATATATTGCACTATATCCAATAAAGTACGGTTATGACGTTCGGACACACCATTATGCTGTGGTGTTCCAGGTGGCTTGAGTAGTGAAACTATTTCACATTGTTTTTAACTGAAGACCAAACTCGTAACTCAAATACTTTTCTCTATGATCAGATCATAGAAACTTTATTTTCTTGTTACGATGATTTTTCACTTCACTCTGAAATTCTTTGAACTTTTCAAATGTTTCAGACTTATGTTTCATCAAGTAGATATACCCATATCTGCTCAAATCATCTGTGAAGGTCAGAAAATAATGATACCCGCTGCAAGCCTTAAATATTCATCGGACCACATACATCAGTATGTATGATTTCCAACAAATCTGTTGCTTGCTTCATTGTTCCGGAGAACGGCGTTTTAGTCATCTTGCCCAAAAGGCATGGTTCGCAAGCATCAAGTGATTCATAATCAAGTGATTCCAAAAACCCATCAGCATGGAGTTTCTTCATGTGCTTTATACCAATATGACCTAAACAGTAGTGCCACAAATAAGTTGCACTATCATTATTAACTTTGCATCTTTTGGTTTCAATATTATGAATATGTGTATCACTAGGATCGAGATCCAATGAACTATTTTCATTGGGTGTGTAACCATATAAGGTTTTATTCATGTAAACAGAACAACAATTTATTCTCTTACTTTAATGAATAACCGTATTGCAATAAACATGATCAAATCATATTCATGCTCAACGCAAAAAACCAAATAACACTTATTTAGGTTCAACACTAATCCCGAAAGTATAGGGAGTGTGCGATGATGATCATATCAATCTTGGAACCACTTCCAACACACATCGTCACTTCACCCTTAACTAGTCTCTGTTTATTCTGCAACTCCCGTTTCGAGTTACTAAACTTAGCAACTGAACTAGTATCAAATACTAAGGGTTTGCTATAAACACTAGTAAAGTACACATCAATAACATGTATATCAAATATACTTATGTTCACTTTGCCATCCTTCTTATCCGCCAATCACTTGGGGTAGTTCCGCTTCCAGTGACCAGTCCCTTTGTAGTAGAAGCACTTAGTCTCAGGCTTAGGATCAGACTTGGGCTTCTTCACTTGAGCAGCAACTTGCTTGCCGTTCTTCTTGAAGTTCCCCTTCTTCCCTTTGCCCTTTTCTTGAAACTAGTGGTCTTGTCAACCATCAACACTTGATGTTTTTCTTGATTTCTACCTTCGTTGATTTCAGCATCACGAAGTGCTTGGGAGTTGTTTCTGTTATCCCTTGCATATTATAGTTCATCGCGAAGTTCTACTAACTTGGTGATGGTGACTAGAGAATTCTGTCAATCACTATCTTATCTGGAAGATTAACTCCCACTTGATTCAAGCGATTGTAGTACCCAGACGATCTGAGCACATGCTCACTAGTTGAGCGATTCTCCTCCATCTTTTAGCTATAGAACTTGCTGGAGACTTCATGTCTCTCAACTCGGGTATTTGCTTGAAATATTAACTTCAACTCCTGGAACATCTCATATGGTCCATGACGTTCAAAACGTCTTTGAAGTCCCGATTCTAAGCCGTTAAGCATGGTGCACTAAACTATCAAGTAGTCATCATATTGAGCTAGCCAAACGTTCATAACGTCTGCATCTGCTCCTGCAATAGGTCTGTCACCTAGCGGTGCATCAAGGACATAATTCTTCTGTGCAGCAATGAGGATAAACCTCAGATCACGGATCCAATCCGCATCATTGCTACTAACATCTTTCAACATAATTTTCTCTAGGAACATATCAAAATAAAACGCAGGGAAGCAACAATGCGAGCTATTGATCTACAACATGATTTGCAAAATACTACCAGGACTAAGTTCATGATAAATTTAAGTTCAATTTAATCATATTACTTAAGAACTCCCACTTAGATAGATATCCCTCTAATCCTCTAAGTGATCACGTGATCCAAATCAACTAAACCATAACCGATCATCACGTGAGATGGAGTAGTTTTCAATGGTGAACATCGCTATGTTGATCATATCTACTATATGATTCACGCTCGACCTTTCGGTCTCCGTGTTCCGAGGCCATATCTGTATATGCTTGGCTCGTCAAGTATAACCTGAGTATTCCGCGTGTGCAACTGTTTATTACCCGTTGTATTTGAACGTAGAGCCTATCACACCCGATCATCACGTGGTGTCTCAGCACGAAGAACTTTTGCAACGGTGCATACTCAGGGAGAACACTTCTTGATAATTTAGTGAGAGATCATCTTATAATGCTACCGTCAATCAAAGCAAGATAAGATGCATAAAAGGATAAACATCACATGCAATCAATATAAGTGATATGATATGGGCATCATCATCTTGTGTTTTGTGATCTCCATCTCCGAAGCACCGTCATGATCACCATCGTCACCGGCGTGACACCTTGATCTCCATCGTAGCGTCATTGTCGTCTCGCCAATCTTATACTTCCACGACTATCACTACCGCTTAGCAATAAAGTAAAGCATTACATCGCGATTGCATTGCATACAATAAAGCGACAACCATATGGCTCCTGCCGGTTGCCGATAACTCGGTTACAAAACATGATCATCTCATACAATAAAATCAGCATCATGCCTTGACCATATCACATCACAACATGCCCTGCAAAAACAAGTTAGACGTCCTCTACTTTGTTGTTGCATGTTTTACGTGGCTGCTACGGGCTTAAGTAAGAACTCATCTTCACCTACGCATCAAAACCACAACGATAGTTCGTCAAATAGACTCCGTTTTAACCTTCTCAAGGACCGGGCGTAGTCACACTTGGTTCAACTAAAGTTGGAGAGACAGTCTTCCGCAAGCCATCTATGTGCAAAGCACGTCGAGGGAACCGGTCTCGCGTAAGAGTACGCGTAAGGTTGGTCCGGATCGTCTCAACCAACAATACCGCCGAACCAAAGTATGACATGCTGGTAGGCAGTATGACTTGTATCGCCCACAACTCACTTGTGTTCTACTCGTGCATATAACATCAAACCATAAAACCTGGCTCTGATACCACTGTTGGGGAACGCAGTAATTTCAAAAATTTTCCTACACACACGCAAGATCATGGTGATGCACAGCAACGAGAGGGGAGAGTGTTGTCTACGTACCAACGCAGACCGACTGCGGAAGCGATCACACAACGTAGAGGAAGTAGTCGTACGTCTTCTTCCCGATCCGACCGATCCAAGCACCGTTACTCCGGCACCTCCGAGTTCTTAGCACACGTTCAGCTCGATGACGTTCCTCGGGCTCCGATCCAGCAAAGCGTCGAGGAAGAGTTCCGTCAGCACGACGGCGTGGTGACGATCTTGATGTACTACCGACGCAGGGCTTCGCCTAAGCACTGTAACGGTATGATCGAGGTGGAATTTGGTGGCAGGGGGCACCGCACACGGCTAAGGAACGATTAACTTGTGTGTCTTGTGGTGCCCCCTGCCCCCGTATATAAAGGCCAGGGGGAGGGGGTTCGGCCGGCTAGGGGGAGAGGGCGCAGGAGGAGTCCTACTCCCACCAGGAGTAGGACTCCCCCCCCCAATCCTATTCCAATTAGGACTCAAGGGGAGAAAGAGAGAGAAGGGGGGCCGGCCCCTTGTCCTATTCCTAATAGGACTCTAGGGGGCGCCGGCCAGCTAGAGGGCTGCCTCTTTTCTCTTTTCCACTAAGGCCCAATAGGCCCATTAGCCTCCCGGGGGGTTCCGGTAACCCTCCCGGTAATCCGGTAAAATCCCGATTTCACCCGGAACGCTTCCGGTGTCCAAACATAGGCTTCCAATATACCAATCTTTACGTCTCGACCATTTCGAGACTCCTCGTCATATCCGTAATCTCATCCGGGACTCCGAACAACCTTCGGTACATCAAAATGCATAAACTCATAATAACTGTCATCGTAACCTTAAGCGTGCGGACCCTACGGTTCGAGAACAATGTAGACATGACTGAGACACGTCTCCGGTCAATAACCAATAGCGGGACCTGGATGCCCATATTGGCTCCTACATATTCTACGAAGATCTTTTATCGGTCAGACCGCATAACAACATACGTTGTTCCCTTTGTCATCGGCATGTTACTTGCCCGAGATTCGATCGTCGGTATCCAATACCTAGTTCAATCTCGTTACCGGCAAGTCTCTTTACTCGTTCCGTAATACATCATGTCACAACTAACTATTTAGTTGCAGTGCTTGCAAGGCTTATGTGATGTGTATTACCGAGAGGGCCCAGAGATACCTCTCCGACAATCGGAGTGACAAACCCTAATCTCGAAATACGCCAACCCAACATCTGCCCATTGGAGACACCTGTAGTACTCCTTTATAATCACCCAGTTACGTTGTGACGTTTGGTAGTACCCAAAGTGTTCCTCCGGTAAACGGGAGTTGCATAATCTCATAGTTATAGGAACATGTATAAGTCATGAAGATAGCAATAGCAACATACTAAACGATCGGGTGCTAAGCTAATGGAATGGGTCATGTCAATCAGATCATTCAACTAATGATGTGACCTTGTTAATCAAATAACAACTCTTTGTTCATGGTTAGGAAACATAACCATCTTTGATTAACGAGCTAGTCTAGTAGAGGCATACTAGTGACACTCTGTTGGTCTATGTATTCACACATGTATTATGTTTCCGGTTAATACAATTCTAGCATGAATAATAAACATTTTATCATGATACAAGGAAATAAATAATAACTTTATTATTGCCTCTAGGGCATATTTCCTTCATTCACATCCAAGGCCCTAAGCAACCCGGCAACGAAATTGATGTGTACCTAAGGCCATTAGTTGAAGAACTTTTACAGCTGTGGAATGGAAACGGTGTACGTACGTGGGATGAGCACAGGCAGGAGGAATTTAACCTTAAGGCGTTGCTGTTCGTGACCATCAACGATTGGCCCGTTCTCAGTAACCTTTCAGGACAGACAAACAAAGGATACCACGCATGCACGCACTGTTTAGATGACACTGAAAGTATATACCTGGACAAATAGAGGAAGAATGTGTACCTGGGCCATCGTGGATTTATTTTAACCAACCATCAATGTCGAAAGAAAGGCAAGCATTGTAAAGGCGAGGCAGATCACCGGAAGAAGCCCGCCATGCGCACCGGTGATCACGTGCTTGCTATGGTCAATGATTTACACTACGTAATCTTTGGAAAGGGTCCCGGTGGACTAGCTGTTCCGAATGAGGCTGAGGGACACGCACCCATGTGGAAGAAGAAATCTATATTTTGGGACGTACCCTACTGGAAAGACCTAGAGGTCCGCTCCTCAATCGACGTGATGCACGTGACGAAGAACCTTTGCATGAACCTGCTAGGCTTCTTGGGCGTGTATGGGAAGACAAAAGATACACCTGAGGCACGGGAGGACCTGCAACGTTTGCACAAAAAAGACGGCATGCCTCCGAAGCAGTATAAAGGTCCTGCCAGCTACGCTCTTACGAAAGAAGAGAAAGAAATCTTCTTTGAATTCCTGCTCAGTATGAAGGTCACGACTGGCTTCTCGTCGAATATAAAGGGAATAATAAATATGTCAGAGAAAAAGTTCCAGAACCTAAAGTCTCATGACTGCCATGTGATTTTGACGCAACTGCTTCCGGTTGCATTGAGGGGGCTTCTACCGGAAAACGTCCGATTAGCCATTGTGAAGCTATGTGCATTCCTCAATGCAATCTCTCAGAAGGTGATCGATCCAGAAATCGTACCAAGGCTAAGGAGTGATGTGGCGCAATGTCTTGTCAGTTTCGAGCTGGTGTTCCCACCATCCTTCTTCAATATCATGACGCACGTCCTAGTTCATCTAGTCGACGAGATTGTCATCCTGGGGCCCGTATTTCTACACAATATGTTCCCTTTTGAGAGGTTCATGGGAGTCCTAAAGAAATATGTCCGTAACCGCGCTAGGACAGAAGGAAGCATCTCCATGGGCCATCAAACAGAGGATGTTATCGGGTTTTGTGTTGACTTCATTCCTGGCCTTAACAAGATAGGTCTCCCTAAATCGCGGTATGAGGGGAGACTGACTGGAAAAGGCACTCTTGGAAGAGACTCAATAATATGCAGGGACGGATATTCTTGGTCTCAAGCACACTACACAGTTCTACAGAACTCTACCTTGGTGACCCCGTATGTCGATGAACACAAGAACAGTCTGCGCTCCAAACACCCGGAGCAATGCGACGACTGGATTACATGTGAACACATCAGGACTTTCAGTAGTTGGTTGGAAACACGTCTCAGAGGTGACAACACTGTTTGTGATGAGTTGTACTTGTTGTCCAGGGGACCATCTTTGATTGTATTGACTTACAAAGGATACGAGATAAATGGGAATACATTTTACACGATCGCCCAAGATCAAAAGAGCACCAACCAAAACAGCGGTGTCCGCTTTGATGCAGCAACCGAGAGCGGAAAGGACACATATTATAGTTACATAGTGGACATATGGGAACTTGACTACGGACCTGATTTTAAGGTCCCTTTGTTTAAGTGCAAATGGGTCAATCTGTTAGGCGGCGGGGTACAGCAGGTAGACCCACAGTACGGAATGACAACAGTGGATCTGAAAAATCTTGGGTACACTGACGAACCGTTCGTCCTAGCCAATGATGTGGCACAGGTTATCTATGTGAAGGACATGTCTACCAAACCGAGAAAAAGAAAAGATAAGGAAGCGAATACATCATACGATGAGCCAAAGCGCCACATAGTTCTTTCAGGAAAAAGGGACATCTTGGGAGTGGACGGCAAGACAGACATGTCTGAAGATTATGAAAAGTTTCATGAAATTCCTCCCTTCAATGTCAAGACTGACCCAAGCATCCTTATAAACAATGAAGATTATCCATGGTTACGACGCAATAAGCAAATGACACAAGCGAAGAAAAAGTGAAGACTTTCTCCCGCAATAAGCAAATGCTATGTGGGTGAAATTATGATACCATCCCAACTTTCAACTTTTTCAGAGTTCATTTGAAATGCTTTCATGTCTTATGGTTTGAAACTTTGATACTTCGAAAGTGATTGTCCATTTTGTACACGAACTTCATCAAGTTTTTGTCGTAATCCTCTCTACTTTTTGGAACATGCTATGTGGGTGAAATGATGATACCATGCCAACTTTCAACCTTTTCAGAGTTCATTTTGAAATGCTTTCCAATTTCAGAGTCATTTAGCTCAAAGAATGAATTAATAGCAAACATAATGAACTACAAAACTTTTATGAAAATAAAAACAATCAATTAAAATATTATGTTATGATCAACTAAAATAAAACTATAATATTCTTCAATAGCAAAAAGAATATAATTTGTGTGACCTAAAATCAAACTATAAGTATTTAATTGTAAGTATTTTTTTATTCATAAACTAGTGATTCACACAAATTTTTAAAAATTCAAATTTAAACTATTTAAAATTTAAAAATAATGGCACTAACAGAAAGTTTATAATTATTGTGACCTAAAAGCAAAAACAAATCACTAAAAAACTGTAAGTATTTAGTTGTAAGTAGAAATAAAAAATAAATAGAAAAAATTTCTAATTTTATAGTAAAGTTATTCATAAACTAGTGATTCACACTAATTTTTAAAAATTCAAATTTAAACTATTTAAAATTTAAAACTAATGGCACTAACAGAAAGTTTATAATTTTTGTGACCTAAAAGCAAAAAGAAATCACTAAAAAACTGTAAGTATTTATTTTTAAGTAGAAATAAAAAAATAAAAAACCAAAAAAATTTAGAAATAAAAAAGAAAAAACCAAAAAAAAATGCCACCTATTGGGCCTCCACGGCTTGAATACGACTAGAAACCCTACATGGGCCAGGATTCAGGCCCACAGAAGGCCCAATAGGCCCACAGGCAAAGCAGTGTCAAATTAGGCCCATAGGCCTGCAGTTCAGAGGAGTTCGAGAGGGAGGAGGCAGCAGAGCTTATAAACTGGTGTTGGGTGCTGTCAACTAGCGAGGTGGGACTAAACTTTTGAGCGCGGGGCAGCACAAGGGCATTTGTCCCGGTTGGTGGCACCAACCGGGACTAAAGGTGGCATTGGTCACGGTTCGTGGCACCAACCGTGACCATTGCCCCCCTTTAGTCCCGGTTGGTGCCACCAACCGGGACCAATGGCCTTCGCTTCCCGCCCTTTGGGCTGCCGAAAAGAGGCCTTTGGTCCCGGTTGGTGGCACCAACCGGGACTAAAGGGGGCAATGGTCACGGTTGGTGCCACCAACCGGGACCAATGCTCCGTCTATATAAGCCACACTTGTGAAAATTTTGGTACAGTTTCTTCGATCCCGCCCCGACGTCGCCGCCAGGCTGCCCCTCTGCTCGCCTCGCCGTCGCCGCCGTTGCCCCTGCCCCGCCCCCGAGCGCGCCCAGCCTCGCCGTCGTCGCCGACCCCGAGCCGCCCCGCCGTCGCCCTCGCCCTCGCCCTCGAGCTCCGCCGTCCCCGAGCCCCCAAGCTCCTGCCCCGCGCGCCCCCGAGCTCCGCCGTCCGCCGCCGCCAAGCGCGCCCCGCCGTCGCCCTCGCCCTCGCCGACCCCGAGCCCGTCCTCGTCGCCGTCGCCCCCGACGCCGGCCGCCCGCATCTCCTCCCCGATCCCTCCTGGAGAGGTAGCTACCGCCCCATCCTCTCCTTCCTTCCCTGCTCCTTAAATTGCAAAATATTGATATGATGTAGATGTATGTATATATGTATGTATGAGTTGGGGAGAAAGTTTATAATATTTCTTCATATATACTGTAGATGTATGTATGATGAATTTTGATATTTTTTTGTTCATATATAATGTAGATGTATATGTATGTATGGAATGATATCGATGGATGTATGTATATAGAACATTCATAGAAAATATGACCAATGTCCCCTCCGGTTCACTCGGGAACACTAACTATCTCGGAGAAAAAAATGTTATCGGGGAAAAACATGAGAGGAAGAAGAGGATAAAAAAGAAGAGGAAGAAGAAAAAAAGAGGAGAAGAAAGAATAGAGGAGCTTCTCCTCTATTCTTTCTTCTCCTCTATTTTTCTTCTTCTTCATCTTTTTTTATCGGGAGGGGTCGACGGTCGCCTAGGGGTCGAGGGTCGAAAGGGGGTCGACGGTCGAAAGGGGGTCGACGGTCGCCTAGGGGTCGAGGGTCGAGAGGGGGTCTAGGGTCACCGAGAGGGGAGAAGAAGACGAGGAGAAATAAATAAGAAGAAGAAAAAAAAGAAGAAGAAGAGGAGAAGAAGAAAGGAATAGAGGAGAAGAAGAGAAAAATAGAATATATATATATATTCTATTTTCTCTTTTCTCCTCTATTCCTTTCTTCTTCTCCTCTTTTTTTTCTTCTTTTTTTCTTCGACACGTGGGGGGGGGGGGGTCGAGAACGCCGGACATTCATGAGAGAGGCGAGGAAGAAGGGGAAGAAGAGGAGAGGAAGAAGAGGAAGTCTTCTCCTCTATTCTTTCTTCTCTTCTTTTTTCTTCTTCTTCTTCCTCCTTATTTTATCGGGAACGAGGGTCGTCGAGAGGGTCGCCGAGCGGTAGAGGAGAAACCCTAAATAGAAAGTATCGTCGGTGCGAGATACATGTACCGTCGGTGTCGGACACTACATCCACATCCCACAAGTGGCGCGGGCTTCGACGCCCACGTCACTTGTGGGACGTGGATGTAGTGTCCGACACCGAAGGCCACATGTATCTCACACCCACGATACTTGCTAGCTATTTAGGGTTTCCTTTGACACTACACAACCTGTCGACCCCTCGGCGATCCTCTCGAACATGAGAGGAAGAAGAGGATCGTCGAGGGGTCGAGGGTTCCAGGGTCGTCGAGGGTTCGATGGGTCGAGGATCGCCGAAGGGTCGAGAGAGGTTTCCTAGTGTCAAAGTATTGAAGAAATCCATGCCTTCATCATTAGCCGGAAGTAACCAGGGCATGTTGGTACGAAGTTCTGCAAAGTTGTTTTGGAATGGAGTCCCGGATAGAATAATCCGCCTTTTAGTACCAATTCAGCAAAGGCCTTCCAAATAGTGATATTTGGAAGGCTCTTGCTGAACTTTGTACCAAAAAGCGAATTATCCTATCTGGGAGTCCGTTCCAGAACAACTTTGAAGAGCTTCGTACCATCATGCACATGTTACTTTCACCTAATGATGAAGACATGGTTTTGTTGAATCCTTTGACACTACGCAACCTCCCGACCCCTCGGCGATCCTCTCGAACATGAGAGGAAGAAGAGGATCGTCGAGGGGTCAAGGGTTCCAGGGTTGTCGAGGGTTCGAGGGGTCGAGGATCGCCGAGGGGTCGAGAGAGGTTTCCTAGTGTCAAAGTATTGAAGAAATCCATGCCTTCATCATTAGCCGGAAGTAACCAGGGCATGTTGGTACGAAGTTCTGTAAAGTTGTTTTGGAATGGAGTCCCGGATAGAATAATCCGCCTTTTGGTACGAATTCAGCAAAGGCCTTCCAAATAGCGATATTCGGAAGGCTCTTTCCGAACTTTGTACCAAAAAGCGAATTATCCTATCTGGGACTCCGTTCCAAAACAACTTTGAAGAGCTTCGTACCATCATGCACATGTTACTTTCGCCTAATGATGAAGACATGGTTTTGTTGAATCCTTTGACACTAGGCAACCTCCCGACCGCTCGGCGATCCTCTCGAACATGAGAGGAAGAAGAGGGTCGTCTAGGGGTCGAGTGGTCGAGGGTTCGAGGGTTCTTCTCCTCTATTCTTTCTTCTCCTCTTTTTTTCTTCTTCTTCCTATTTTTCTATCGGGAACGAGGGTCGTCGAGGGACATAGATGTAGTGTCGTTGTTGTCGATATATACCCCCTCCCGATAGCTTACTATGATTAGGTAGCTAGTTCCACGTTTGGCACTAATATATCCATCTGTCATGTTTGAATAATAATTGCCATGTTGTAAATATTTGTAGAAACTATGGACACCGCCCTAGACGAAGCAACAAAAGAAGCGTTGTTAAGGCAGATAATCGCAGAAGGAAGTGATTGAAGGAAATATGCCCTAGAGGCAATAATAAAGTTATTATTTATTTCCTTATATCATGATAAATGTTTATTATTCATGCTAGAATTGTATTAACCGGAAACATAATACATGTGTGAATACATAGACAAACAGAGTGTCACTAGTATGCCTCTACTTGACTAGCTCGTTAATCAAAGATGGTTATGTTTCCTAACCATGAACAAAGAGTTGTTATTTGATTAACGAGGTCACATCATTAGTTGAATGATCTGATTGACATGACCCATTCCATTAGCTTAGCACCCAATCGTTTAGTATGTTGCTATTGCTTTCTTCATAACTTATACATGTTCCTATGACTATGAGATTATGCAACTCCCGTTTGCCGGAGGAACACTTTGGGTGCTACCAAACGTCACAACGTAACTGGGTGATTATAAAGGACTACTACAGGTGTTTCCAATGGTAGATATTGGGTTGGCGTATTTCGAGAATAGGATTTGTCACTCCGATTGTCGGAGAGGTATCTCTGGGCCCTCTCGGTAATACACATCACATAAGCCTTGCAAGCATTATAACTAAGATGTTAGTTGTGAGATGATGTATTACAGAACTAGTAAAGAGACTTGCCAGTAACGAGATTGAACTAGGTATTGGATACCGACGATCAAATCTCGGGCAAGTAACTTACCGATGACAAAGGGAACAACGTATGTTGTTATGCCGTCTGACCGATAAAGATCTTCGTAGAATATGTAGGAGCCAATATGGGCATCCAGGTCCCGCTAATGGTTATTGACCGGAGACGTGTCTCGGTCATGTGTACATTGTTCTCGAACCGTAGGGTCCGCACGCTTAACGTTACGATGACAGTTATTATGAGTTTATGCATTTTGATGTAACGAAGGTTGTTCGGAGTCCCGGATGTGATCACGGACATGACGAGGAGTCTCGAAATGGTCGAGACATAAAGATTGATATATTGGAAGCCTATATTTGTGTTGGGGAACGTAGTAATTTCAAAAAAATTCCTACGCACACGCAAGATCATGGTGATGCATAGCAACGAGGGGGAGAGTCTGATCTACGTACCCTTGTAGATCGCAACGGAAGCGTTGACACAACGTAGAGGAAGTAGTCGTACGTCTTCTTCCCGGTCCGACCGATCCAAGCACCGTTACTCCGGCACCTCCGAGTTCTTCGCACACGTACAGCTCGATGACGATCCCCGGGCTCCGATTCAACAAAGCTTCAGGGAGGAGTTCCGTCAGCACGACGGCGTGGTGACGATCTTGATGTTCTACCGACGCAGGGCTTCGCCTAAGCACTGCAACGATATGATTGAGGTGGAATATGGTGGCAGGGGGCACCGCACACGGCTAAGGAACGATCTCAAGGATCAACTTGTGTGTCTAGAGGTGTCCCCTGCCCCCGTATATAAAGGATGAGAGGGGGAGGGCTGGCCGGCCAGGAGAGGAGGCGCAGGAGAGTCCTACTCCCACTGGGAGTAGGATTCCCCCTCCAATCCTAGTCCAACTAGGATTCCCAAGTGGGAAAGGGAGAGAGGGGGGCCGGCCACCTTCTCCTAGTCCTAATAGGACTAGAGAGAGGGGGGAGGCGCACAGCCCTATGTGGGCTGCCCTTTCAACTTTCCACTAAGGCCCATGTTGGCCCATTTGGCTCCCGGGGGGTTCCGGTAACCCTCCCGGTAATCCGGTAAAATCCCGATTTTACCCGGAACACTTCCGATGTCCAAAAATAGGCTTCCAATATATCAATCTTTACATCTCGACCATTTCGAGACTCCTCGTCATGTCCGTGATCACATCCGGGACTCCGAACAACCTTCGGTACATCAAAATACCTAAACTCATAATAACTGTCATCGTAACGTTAAGCGTGCGGACCCTACGGTTCGAGAACAATGTAGACATGACCGAGACACGTCTCCGGTCAATAACCAATAGCGGGACCTGGATGCCCATATTGGCTCCTACATATTCTACGAAGATCTTTATCGGTCAGACCGCATAACAACATACGTTGTTCCCTTTGTCTTCGGTATGTTACTTGCCCGAGATTCGATCGTCGGTATCCAATACCTAGTTCAATCTCGTTACCGGCAAGTCTCTTTACTCGTTCCGTAATACATCATCCCGCAACTAACTCATTAGTTGCAATGCTTGCAAGGCTTTAAGTGATGTGCATTACCGAGAGGGCCCAGAGATACCTCTCTGACAATCGGAGTGACAAATCCTAATCTCGAAATACGCCAACCCAACATCTACCTTTGGAGCCACCTGTAGTACTCCTTTATAATCACCCAGTTACGTTGTGACGTTTGGTAGTACCCAAAGTGTTCCTCCGGTAAACGGGAGTTGCATAATCTCATAGTCATAGGAACATGTATAAGTCATGAAGAAAGCAATAGCAACATACTAAACGATCGGGTGCTAAGCTAATAGAATGGGTCATGTCAATCAGATCATTCAACTAATGATGTGACCTCGTTAATCAAATAACAACTCTTTGTTCATGGTTAGGAAACATAACCATCTTTGATTAACGAGCTAGTCAAGTAGAGGCATACTAGTGACACTCTGTTTGTCTATGTATTCACACATGTATTATGTTTCCGGTTAATACAATTCTAGCATGAATAATAAACATTTATCATGATATAAGGAAATAAATAATAACTTTATTATTGCCTCTAGGGCATATTTCCTTCAGTCTCCCACTTGCACTAGAGTCAATAATCTAGTTCACATCGCCATGTGATTTAGCAGTGTTATTTCACATCACCATGTGATTAACACCCATAGTTCACATCGTCATGTGACCAACACTCAAAGGGTTTACTAGAGTCAGTAATCTAGTTCACATATCTATGTGATTAACACCCAAAGAGTACTAAGGTGTGATTATGTTTTGCTTGTGAGATAATTTTAGTCAACGGGTCTGTCACATTCAGATCCGTAAGTATTTTGCAAAATTCTATGTCTATAATGCTCTGCACGGAGCTACTCTAGCTAATTGCTCCCACTTTCAATATGTATCCAGATTGTGACTTTAGATTCATCTGGATCAGTGTCAAAAACTTGCATCGACGTAACCCTTTACGACGAACCTTTTTGTCACGTCCATAATCGAGAAACACATCCTTATTTCACTAAGGATAATTCTGACCGTTGTCCAGTGATCTACTCCTAGATCACTATTGTACTCCCTTGCCAAATCAGTGCAGGGTATACAATAGATCTGGTACACAGCATGGCATACTTTATAGAACCTATGAATGAGGCATAGGGAATGACTTTCATTCTCTTTCTATCTTCTGCCGTGGTCGGGCTTTGAGTCTTTACTCAACTTCACACCTTGTAACACAGGCAAGAAACTTTTTCTTTGACTGTTCCATTTTGAACTACTTCAAAATCTTGTCAAGGTATGTACTTATTGAAAAACTTATCAAGTGTCTTGATCTATCTCTATAGATCTTGAAGCTCAATATGTAAGCAGCTTTACCGAAGTCTTTCTTTGAAAAACTCCTTTCAAACACTCCTTTATGCTTTACAGAATAATTCTACATTATTTCCGATCAACAATATGTCATTCACATATACTTTATCAGAAATGCTGTAGTGCTCCCACTCACTTTCTTGTAAATACAGGCTTCACCGCAAGTCTGTATAAAACTATATGCTTTGATCAACTTATCAAAGCGTGTATTCCAACTCTGAGATGCTTGCACCAGTCCATAGATGAATCACTGGAGCTTGCATATTTTGTTAGCACCTTTAGGATTGACAAAACCTACTGGTTGCATCATATACAACTCTTCTTTAAGAAATCTATTAAGGAATGCAGTTTTGTTTATCCATTTGCCAGATTTCATAAAATGTGGCAATTGCTAACATGATTCGGACAGACTTAAGCATAGATACGGGTGAGAAACTCTCATCGTAGTCAACACTTTGAACTTGTCGAAAACCTTTTGCGACAATTCTAGCTTTGTAGATAGTAACACTACTATCAGCGTCCGTCTTCCTCTTGAAGATCCATTTATTTTCTATGGTTCGCCGATCATCGGGCAAATCCATCAAAGTCCATACTTTGTTCTCATACATGGATCATATCTCAGATTTCATGGCCTCAAACCATTTCGCGGAATCTGGGCTCATCATCGCTTCCTCATAGTTCATAGGTTCATCATGATCTAGTAGCATGACTTCCAGAAAAGGATTACCGTACCACTCTGGCGCGGATCTTACTCTGGTTGATCTACGAGGTTCAGTAGTATCTTGTTCTGAAGTTTCATGATCATCATCATTAGCTTCCTCACTAACTGGTGTAGGTGTCACAGAAACAGTTTTCTGTGATGTACTACTTTCCAATAAGGGAGCAGGTACAGTTACCTCGTCAAGTTCTACTTTCCTCCCACTCACTTCTTTCGAGAGAAACTCCTTCTCCAGAAAGTTTCCGAATTTTAGCAACAAAAGTCTTGCCTTCGGATCTGTGATAGAAGGTGTACCCATCAGTCTCCTTTGGGTATCCTATGAAGACATATTTCTCCGATTTGGGTTTGAGCTTATCAGGATGAAACTTTTTTCACATAAGCATCACAACCCCAAACTTTAAGAAATGACTACTTTGGTTTCTTGCTAAACCACAGTTCAGATTGTGTCGTCTCAACGGACTTAGATGGTGCCCCTTTTTAACTTGAATGCAGCTGTCTCTAATGCATAATCCCAAAACGATAGTGGTAGATCGGTAAGATACATCATAGATTGCACTATATCCAATAAAGTATGGTTATGACGTTCGGACACACCATTATGCTGTGGTGTTTCAGGTGGCGTGAGCAGTGAAACTATTTCACATTGTTTTAACTGAAGACCAAACTCGTAACTCAAATACTCTTTTCTACGATCAGATCGTAGAAACTTTATTTTCTTTTTACGATGATTTTCCACTTCACTCTGAAATTCTTTGAACTGTTCAAATGTTTCAGACTTATGTTTCATCAAGTAGATATCCCCATATCTGCTCAAATCATCTATGAAAGTCAGAAAATAATGATACCTGCTGCAAGCCTTAATATTCATCGGACCACATACATCAGTATGTATGATCTTCAACAAATCTGTTGCTTGCTTCATTGTTCCGGAGAACGGTGTTTTAGTCATCTTGCCCAAAAGGCACGGTTCGCAAGCATCAAGTGATTCATAATCAAGTGATTCCAAAATCCCATCAGCATGGAGTTTCTTCATGCGCTTTACACCAATATGACCTAAACGGCAGTGCTACAAATAAGTTGCACTATCATTATTAACTTTGGTTTCAATATTATGATTATGTGTATCACCATGATCGAGATCCAATGAACTATTTTCATTGGGTGTGTAACCATATAAGGTTTTATTCATGTAAACAGAACAACAATTTATTCTCTTACTTTAATGAATAACCGTATTGCAATAAACATGATCAAATCATATTCATGCTCAACGCAAAAACCAAATAACACTTATTTAAGTTCAACACTAATCCCGAAAGTATAGGGGAGTATGCGATGATGATCATATCAATCTTGGAACTACTTCCAACACACATCATCACTTTACCCTTAACTAGTCTCTGTTTATTCTGCAACTCCCGTTTCGAGTTACTACTCTTAGCAACTGAACTAGTATCAAATACTGAGGGTTTGCTATAAACACTAGTAAAGTACACATCAATAACATGTATATCAAATATACTTATGTTCACTTTGCCATCCTTCTTATCCGCCAATCACTTGGGGTAGTTCCGCTTCCAGTAACCAGTCCCTTTGCAGTAGAAGCACTTTGTCTCAGGCTTAGGACCAGACTTGGGCTTCTTCACATGAGTAGCAACTTGCTTGCCGTTCTTTTGAAGCTCCCCTTCTTTCCTTTGCCCTTTTCTTGAAACTAGTGATCTTGTCAACCATCAACACTTGATGTTTTTCTTGATTTCTACCTTCGTTGATTTCAGCATCACGAAGAGCTTGGGAGTTGTTTCCGTTATCCCTTGCATATTATAGTTCATCACGAAGTTCTACTAACTTGGTGATGGTGACTAGAGAATTCTGTCAATCACTATTTTATCTGGAAGATTAACTCCCACTTGATTCAAGCGATTGTAGTACTCAGACAATCTGGGCACATGCTCACTAGTTGAGCGATTCTCCTCCATCTTTCAGCTATACAACTTGTTGGAGACTTCATATCTCTCAACTCGGGGATTTTCTTGAAATATTAACTTCAACTCCTGGACCATCTCATATGGTCCATGGCGTTCAAAACGTCTTTGAAGTCCCGATTCTAAGCCATTAAGCATGGTGCACTAAACTATCAAGTAGTCATCATATTGAGCTAGCCAAACGTTCATAACGTCTGCATCTGCTCCTGCAATAGGTCTGTCACCTAGCGGTGCATCAAGGACATAATTCTTCTGTGCAGCAATGAGGATAAACCTCAGATCACGGATCCAATCCGCATCATTGCTACTAACATGTTTCAACATAATTTTCTCTAGGAACATATCAAAATAAACACAGGGAAGCAACAACGCGAGCTATTGATCTATAACATAATTTGCAAAATACTACCAGGACTAAGTTCATGATAAATTTAAGTTCAATTAATCATATTACTTAAGAACTCCCACTTAGATAGACATCCCTCTAATCCTCTAAGTGATCACGTGATCCAAATCAACTAAACCATAACCGATCATCACGTGAGATGGAGTAGTTTTCAATGGTGAACATCGTTATGTTGATCATATCTACTATATGATTCACGCTCGACCTTTCGATCTCCGTGTTCCGAGGCCATATCTGTATATGCTTGGCTCGTCAAGTATAACCTGAGTATTCTGCGTGTGTAACTGTTTTGCACCCGTTGTATTTCGACATAGAGCTTATCACACCCGATCATCACGTGGTGTCTGGGCACGATGAACTTTGGCAACGGTGCATACTCAGGGAGAACACTTCTTGATAATTTAGTGAGAGATCATCTTATAATGCTACCATCAATCAAAGCAAGATAAGATGCATAAAAGATAAACATCACATGCAATCAATATAAGTGATATGATATGGCCATCATCATCTTGTGCCTGTGATCTCCATCTCTGAAGCACCGTCATGATCACCATCGTCACCGGCGCGACACCTTGATCTCCATCGTAGCATCGTTGTCGTCTCGCCAATCTTATGCTTCCACGACTATCACTACCGCTTAGTAATAAAGTTAAGCATTACATCGCGATTGCATTGCATACAATAAAGCGACAACCATATGGCTCCTGCCAGTTGCCGATAACTTGGTTACAAAACATGATCATCTCATACAATAAAATCAGCATCATGCCTTGACCATATCACATCACAACATGCCCTGCAAAAACAAGTTAGACGTCCTCTACTTTGTTGTTGCAAGTTTTACGTGGCTGCTACGGGCTTTAAGTAAGAACTCATCTCACCTACGCATCAAAACCACAACGATAGTTCGTCAAATAGACTCCGTTTTAACCTTCTCAAGGACCGGGCGTAGCCACACTTGGTTCAACTAAAGTTGGAGAGACAGTCTTCCGCAAGCCATCTATGTGCAAAGCACGTCGAGGGAACCGGTCTCGCGTAAGAGTACACGTAAGGTTGGTCCGGATCGTCTCGTCCAACAATACCGCCGAACCAAAGTATGACATGCTGGTAGGCAGTATGACTTGTATCGCCCACAACTCACTTGTGTTCTACTCGTGCAAATAACATCAAACCATAAAACCTAGGCTCGGATGCCACTGTTGGGGAACGTAGTAATTTCAAAAAATTTCCTACGCACACGCAAGATCATGGTGATGCATAGCAACGAGGGGGAGAGTCTGATCTACGTACCCTTGTAGATCGCAACGGAAGCGTTGACACAACGTAGAGGAAGTAGTCGTACGTCTTCTTCCCGGTCCGACCGATCCAAGCACCGTTACTCCGGCACCTCCGAGTTCTTCGCACACGTACAGCTCGATGATGATCCCCGGGCTCCGATCTAGCAAAGCTTCGGGGAGGAGTTCCGTCAGCACGATGGCTTGGTGACGATCTTGATGTTCTACCGACGCAGGGTTTCGCCTAAGCACTCTAGCAAAGCTTCGGGGAGGAGTTCCGTCAGCACGATGGCTTGGTGACGATCTTGATGTTCTACCGACGCAGGGTTTCGCCTAAGCACTGCAACGATATGATTGAGGTGGAATATGGTGGCAGGGGGCACCGCACACGGCTAAGGAACGATCTCAAGGATCAACTTGTGTGTCTAGAGGTGTCCCCTGCCCCCGTATATAAAGGATGAGAGGGGGAGGGCTGGCCGGCCAGGAGAGGAGGCGCAGGAGAGTCCTACTCCCACTGGGAGTAGGATTCCCCCTCCAATCCTAGTCCAACTAGGATTCCCAAGTGGGAAAGGGAGAGAGGGGGGCCGGCCACCTTCTCCTAGTCCTAATAGGACTAGAGAGAGGGGGGAGGCGCACAGCCCTATGTGGGCTGCCCTTTCAACTTTCCACTAAGGCCCATGTTGGCCCATTTGGCTCCCGGGGGGTTTCGGTAACCCTCCCGGTAATCCGGTAAAATCCCGATTTTACCCGGAACACTTCCGATGTCCAAACATAGGCTTCCAATATATCAATCTTTACGTCTCGACCATTTCGAGACTCCTCGTCATGTCCGTGATCACATCCGGGACTCCGAACAAACTTCGGTACATCAAAATACCTAAACTCATAATAACTGTCATCGTAACGTTAAGCGTGTGGACCCTACGGTTCGAGAACAATGTAGACATGACCGAGACACGTCTCCGGTCAATAACCAATAGCGGGACCTGGATGCCCATATTGGCTCCTACATATTCTACGAAGATCTTTATCGGTCAGCCCGCATAATAACATACGTTGTTCCCTTTGTCATCGGTATGTTACTTGCCCGAGATTCGATCGTCGGTATCCAATACCTAGTTCAATCTCATTACCGGCAAGTCTCTTTACTCGTTCCGTAATACATCATCCCGCAACTAACTCATTAGTTGCAATGCTTGCAAGGCTTTAAGTGATGTGCATTACCGAGAGGGCCCAGAGATACCTCTCCGATAATCGGAGTGACAAATCCTAATCTCGAAATACGCCAACCCAACATCTACCTTTGGAGCCACCTATAGTACTCCTTTATAATCACCCAGTTACGTTGTGACGTTTGCTAGTACCCAAAGTGTTCCTCCGGTAAACGGGAGTTGCATAATCTCATAGTCATAGGAACATGTATAAGTCATGAAGAAAGCAATAGCAACATACTAAACGATCGGGTGCTAAGCTAATAGAATGGGTCATGTCAATCAGATCATTCAACTAATGATGTGACCTCGTTAATCAAATAACAACTCTTTGTTCATGGTTAGGAAACATAACCATCTTTGATTAACGAGCTAGTCAAGTAGAGGCATACTAGTGACACTCTGTTTGTCTATGTATTCACACATGTATTATGTTTCTGGTTAATACAATTCTAGCATGAATAATAAACATTTATCATGATATAAGGAAGTAAATAATAACTTTATTATTGCCTCTAGGGCATATTTCCTTCAATTTGGATATCAGAAGTGTTCCGGGTGAAATCGGGATTTTACCGGATTACCCGGAGTTTACCGGAACCCCCCGGGAGCCATATGGGACTTCATTGGCCTTAGTGGAAAGAAGAAAAGGGGCAGCCCATAGGTGGCCGCCCCCCCTTCCCTTAGTCCTATTAGGACTAGGAGAAGGGGCCGGCCCCCCTCTCTCTCTTTCCCCCTTTGGAAAACCTAGTCCAACTAGGATTGGGGGGGGGGGAGTCCTACTCCCGGTGGGAGTAGGACTCCTCCTGCGCCCTCTCCCTGGCTGGCGCACCCCTCCCCCTTGGCTCCTTTATATACAGGGGCAGGGGGCACCTCTAGACACACAAGTTGATCCTTTGGTGATCATTCCTTAGCCGTGTGCAGTGCCCCCTGCCACCAAATTCCACCTCGATCATATTGTAGCAGTGCTTAGGCGAAGCCCTGCGTCGGTAGTACATCAAGATTGTCACCACGCCGTCGTGCTGACAGAACTCTTCCTCTACGCTTTGTTGGATCGGAGCCCGAGGATCGTCATCGAGCTGAACGTGTGCTAAGAACTCGGAGGTGCCGGAGTAACGGTGCTTGGATCGGTCGGATCGGGAATACGCACGACTACTTCCTCTACGTTGTGTGATCGCTTCCGCAGTCGGTCTGCGTTGGTACGTAGACAACACTCTCCCCTCTCGTTGCTATGCATCACCATGATCTTGCGTGTGCGTAGGAAATTTTTTGAAATTACTACATTCCCCAACAGTGATGCCGTCTCGTACTATCTCAACGAAACCGATGGTCTGGAAGGAGAGGGTGAACAAGCTGGCTACGGTGACCTAATGCCGGTGCAAGAAGAAGAACATGAGGACGGCTCCGGTGACCCAATGCCGGTGCAAGAAGGAGACCGTGATGACGGCTCCGGTGACCGAACCGAGTCCGGTCAGGTATATATATTAGTTAAGCCTATGCTGACTAGCTGATTGATGCATTCATTGTTTTGGTATGTACACATATTAATTAAGTCTTTGTTCTTTTTTCTAGCCCTCCAGATCGAGCACAACTTCGGTAAAGAGACGAGGCCCGAAGAAAAAGTTGAGCTCGGATGAAAAGCTTGAGATCACAGCAATCGCGCCCGACGGCCAACCTATTGAACCCCTCCGGACAAAGAGCACATTTGTTGCTCAGTGCGGGGTTCTGGTTAGGGACAAGATCCCGATAAGCATCCAGCAATGGTTTAAGCCGGCTACAGAAGACCCTGAGGTGTCTTATGTCAATGATATGCAGAAAAATGATCTTTGGACTGAGCTGAAGTCAAATTTCACCCTACCGCCAAAGGATAATCCAGAGAACCCAATTAAAGAGAAATTAATCAAGTCTTTTGCTCTGAAGAGGATGGCAGAACTATTCAGGAGGCGGAAGAAAGAGCTGAATATTAAGTTTGTCGAAAATAATGAGACACCATAATTCAAGGGCAGATATGAGAAGATCAGAGATCACTGGCCCGCATTTGTGGCCCACAAGATATCGGAAAAGAGTCAGAAGATGTCGGCGACAAACAAGCAAAATGCTACAAAGAAGAAGCTTCACCATCGCACGGGGTTAGGTGGCTACCTCGTAGCCCGGCCTAAGTGGTCCAAGGTTGAGAATGATCTGGTCCATAAAGGGATCGAACCAGAGACAAATAACTGGCCAGACCGTTGCCGGACTTGGTTCTTCGGGGCTGGCGGAACCTTGGACCCTAAAACAGGGAAGTGCATTTGGACGAACGAACAAATGGACATACCAGTCAGTAAGCTTAAGCAGTATATCGAAGCAGCGCAGGAAGGGACGTTCTTTCCAGACAGAGAGCACGACGAGCTCACAATGGCCCTCGGGAATCCTGAGCACCCTGGACGGACACGAGGCATGCCAGGCTCCGTTCCGTGGAAGGTTGGGTTTTCGGACGCAGGCGGTTACAAATCCCATGAGAGGAGGAAAAAAGTGCAGCAGACCGAACTGCAGGCGCTGCACGCAAGGGTACAAGCGATAGAGGAACGAGAAGCAAATCGCAGCAAACGTACTGCCGAAGCCTCCCCCGAAGCTACCCCACCATCTCAGCGCAGAAGCAGCGTGGCTCCCACCGAGCTGCTTCAGCCGGAGCATGCCTTGACGGCTCCTGCTAGCTATCCTGTGGATGCTATAATGGAGTCTCAAAATTGCCACCTTATGACGCAATGGATGAATTTGAAGGTCAAGGCGGCTGTTGGCTCTGTTTATCCTACTGAACCCGGCGCAACTTTTCACTGTCGGCCGATTCCAGAAGGATATGCTAGGGTGATGGTGGATGAGATAACGGAGGGATTTCAGGACCTCCAGCTTGACCACCCTACCGGTGAAGGGGAGACTCGGCTGGGGTCTGCTCTGAAGACTCCATGCCTATGGCGGAAGGAGCTCATCAACCTTCCGAACTGGACGGCTCCGCCTCCTCCTCCTCCTCCGGCGAGTCAGGGCACTCCGCCTCCTCCACCGCCTCCTCCACCGCCTCCTCCTCCGGCGAGTGACGATCAAGGCCCTCGGCCGGCTCCTTCTCCGGCGCGTGGCGGCACTCCGCCTCCGTCTCCGCCTGCGCTGACGCGCCCGAGCAGCCAGCCTCCTCCTTCTCTGCCTCGTCAGCAAGGGCGGAAGAGACCTGCCGCCGCTCCAGCTGCTCCGGCGGGTCGTAGTCCTTTTCCTCCGCCTCTTAAGCAAGTAAAGAATACAACCGCTTCATCTGGTCGGTCGGCGTCTAGCAGTACAACCAGAGGCGGGAGGACATACAGATTCGGTCCTTCTCTGAAGACTCCACAGAAGTTACCATACGAGAGGACCCATTAGGAGAACACCGAGAGCGCGCGAGAAGAAGTGAGGAAATTCTTTGAAGGGGTGAAAGCAAAGAAACATCCACCTCCGGAGGAGAAGGTAGATCGGGTGAAAGTGAAGAGCACTCTGGCTGCCCTAACAAAACCACCGAAGTCTGATCCGCCGAAAGGAAACTATGACTGCATTATTGGAAAGGAATTTGCCGAAGCGGAGCGCTCGGGAAGTACTGTCAGTGATGAAAGGCTGAAAGAACGACGAGCTAGGAAACAAATTGCCCAGCTCGGCAAACAAGCAAAGCAATCATGCCCCCCGCTCAAGGTGCCTAGCCACAACGTCGCTAATGATCCGAGGATGGTGCCCGGTTATAGCAATCTTGCAGATTACCTGCCCGACGAAGTACATTATGAACCCATGGAGATGCAGATACAAAGATATGAGTACGGGAAGCCTCTCGTCAAAGATGAAAGATCTCTATCAACGATGATGCGAAGATTGCATGATTGGTACTTGAAAATCTGCAGAGACTCTGGGGGGAGGAGTACTTTGTATGTGAAAGTTAAAAAGGAGCATGACCTCGTTGGAATTGATCTGTTGCCTGTTCCATTTGAGGAGTTCTATCAGTTTTTCAATCAATTGGCCCTCAATAAAACAACTGTCGCCTGCTACTGTCTGTAAGTAGTACTACTTCTGTCATTAAGTTTCTCTATATAGCTTAGCTCTTTCATTGCATGTATTTATAATCATCCTCACTATATTATGCAGATTGAAGATCGTCGAATTGAAGAAAAGACAAGTCGGTGATATTGGGTTCATTGACACATATCTCATAGATGCAACTCAGGTTAAACTTCATGCCGCAGCTACCGAGGCCAACTTGCTACAATCGTTCGTAATAAATCAAAACAAAGATATAATACTCTTTCCTTACAACTTCAAGTGAGTGTTACTGTCTTGTGCGTATTCGGTTTCCCTTATATATTAGTCAAGGTTATAGTAATGTAATTCATGAGTTATGCATGCGTGTGCAGTTTCCACTATATTCTCCTAGAGATTAAGCTTGAGCAGGGACTAGTAACCGTCTTAGACTCAAAACGAAAAGATCCCCAGGACTATGCAGACATGACTGAAATCCTCAAGAAGTAAGTTAAATCGATCATTATCCACCATATCAGCAACTTTGTTCATTTCCTGATATCAAGTAATTGTTTTTGTTTGTCCGGCAGGGTTTGGAGAAAATTCACCAAAAAAGTTCCGGGACTGCCGAAGGAGCTGGAATTTAGACACCCGAAAGTAAGTACTATAGTAGCATGTTCCACGCATCTCCTAGTGATTCAAGCGCTAGTTTCATCAATACCATTTAGCATTCTTGCTTATTAGTTTGATTGACCTCTATTTCTTGTAAAGTGGTTGTGGCAGGAACAAGGGAATGATTTCTGTGGATACTACATCTGCGAGTCCATCCGCCACACGACGTGTGAGCGGGGCGGGTACTCTAACGAACAATATGAAGTACGTAAATAACAACATTCACAATTTTATTTTATTACCATCATTTGTGTTGAGTTTCATTCATTCATATATATATGTATTGACCCCCTTCTTCAAATTAGATGTTTCGGAAGCGGGATGAACTCCTAGCACCATCTCGCATGCGAGCAATTCAAGAGGAATTGGCAGCATTCTTTCTTGACCACGTGATCCCTGAAGACGGAGAATTCTATGTGAACCCTGAGTCCGTATGATTATATTTGTAAGAGATAATTATTGTATATATGTAGCCAGTAGTGTCAGATAGATATACGAGAACTTGTTGTTCGACCAATCGCTCGGAGAAGGAGAGGTGGTCGATATCACTTCTCTCTGTATGCATATATGTTCATGACGATCTTCTGTTTCCTTTGTTTTCTTTACTAGCTAGCCAGCATGTCTAGTCCTCTCTATACGTATGTATAGTACGTAGCGTCGACCAAGCACGGACATAAGAGAGGACACTTCTCTATATTAATTATAGCTAGCTAACACAATATATGAAACACCTAAGTTAACCCCCCAAAACCCCCAACCCCCCCCCCTTTCAAAAAAAAACAAAAACCCCAGCCACAGAAATGCTGACGCGTGGTTGCCTATTGGTCCCGGTTGGTGCCACCAACCGGGACCAAAGGGTCTCCTGACTGGGCTCTGCGCACTGCCCACGTGGAGGGGCTTTAGTCCCGGTTCTGGATTGAACCGGGACTAAAGGGGGGAGGTATTAGTACCGACACTTTAGTCCCGGTTCAGGAACCGGGACTAAAGGCCCTTACGAACCGGGACTGTAGGCCCTTTTTCTACCAGTGACACACGAACAGGACCGAATATGCACGTAGATGCGGCCACTAAGGCTGGTTGTAATGGAAAGTATCATATACTAGTATCACTAGTATAACGCCCGTGCGTTGCCACGGGCTCTTCAAAATTTATAATCGGTATCTTTCATTTATCATCCCCTCATATTGGGTGATTATGGGGTACTCTAATTAGAAACACAATAATCAAATATTAGGAAATTTCACTGAACGAACAACAACGAATAATACGATATCTATCAAACGAATAAAATGAGGTCATATTTTTGGTCCGTCATGCACTTCTGTTGAAAAGTGCCTATCCCTTTTAGAATCAACCCACTGTTTGCTCGCACGCAAAAAATACATCTCTAAAGTGGGGAACCGATTGGTGCCAAAAAGAACTCAAACTCCTATCCAATCTCGACTTCGTGCTCTTCCACTTCCATTGATAAAGATGGGATGTCAAGGGTTTGATCATGATGACCTCGAGCAGCCGCCGATATCCCTCCCCACATCTACCCCTACCCCCTGCTGCTGCTTGCACTGTCCTTGCTCCTCGAGGGAGCTAGGGACACAATGTTCTCTAGGATGGGCATGACCAGATCCACGAGGAGGCCACATTCTTCCATGGGAACCCAACCAAGCACACCACCCTCCGCAACCATCCAATCCCGGCCTAACAAAGTCAAGACCCGCCATCGATCCACAAATCAGGCTCGCCGCATCCAGGTTCACTGCAAGTCTGCGACGAGTCTGTAGTCGACATCTTGACTTTGGCTATCCCCACGGAAGAATCATCGGATCCTGCTTACTTTTACCATCACTTCGTCTCTTCCCAAGGCAGCGACACCACCCAGCCAATCACCACCACCGCTTGCGGCTTGCCTACATAAAATCATGAGAAATCCCCACAGCGGTGCTGTAAGATCACCTTGGCGACCTCGACAGTGACCGACTGGTCTAAGATCTAAGCTGGCCGCTCTTTGTAGAAACCAATAGAAGTAGGCATGTGACTCAGATTTGTTCTTTGGTGTGCATGCGTTTCTTGCTGCCCACCAGCTCTTGTCTACAACTCGCCTATCTCTATACCAGCTCTTGGTCTACAACTCGCCTATCTCCATGCTCGAGACGACCAAGCTCGATGCGCAAGCCGCATACGTCTGCTAGAGCTATATCCAGGCCCTATGATTTTTGGATCACTGGCACTATGGGTGCCAGGACCGGAATCGCCCTCATCCACCAAGTGGATCAAGGAGGCCCACCACCTAGACTCTACATCGCAATATTTTGTGTTTTCCTATAAAAAGTAAAGAACCTTCTCTAATAAACGTAAATATAACCTTTTGGTTTTATAGTCTCAACTTTCCTACACTCCAATACCAGAACGATTTCTTGGTTTTATTTAATGACCTTCTTGAATGTCATTCACTTAGAAAGGTAGTAATACAATCTGTGATATTAAGGCAAATTATTAGTCATATTAAAGTGCAAAAGGCCCTATAGGAGTCAAAGCATGACTTTTATGGTTATACTGTAATTTGCAAGATCTGAGATTTATGCAAGTGTACAATTAGAGAAGGGCCAATTAAATAGATTTTCACATTCAGAATAGTACGATTAGCAGTAGCACTTCAATTTTTCATGTTTGATCAGCTTGCTAGGTGGTTATCACTAAGCATGTTGGAACGATGAGCATAACCTAACTTAGTTCAGTACGTGTTGCTGCAAATTAGTTCAGTACGTACGAAGCTGTTGCTAATTTCAATGCCTGGCTGTTGCAAGTTTCTAATGAAAAAGTACTTCAGGTCAAAGGTCAGGGAATATACACTTTTGTTATCATGGTTGTTTCCTTATAGTGAACAACTTTGATCACCACTTCAGGAGCTACTATCTATAAGAAGACATTAGCTAAGTAGATACAGGCAAAGAAAGCATGTAAAACCAGAATTAAATACATCCTTCTCAATGGAGCTCGTGCAGTTCGGAAGACCCTAATCATCGATGAGGGACCCCTCCGATGGTAGCATGGCGTGACAATTGCCGTCAATGACGACACCCAAAGTACCTTGCATAATCTATCGATCCAGTTCGGAACAATCAAGCACATACCTTGCAAAGTGATGTGGATCTGAAGCAGAGGTGGGAAGGTAAAGGCTCAGGTGAGGTGGAATGAGACATTGATATAGATGTGCACGCATGAGAATAAGGCGGTGCCCAGGATGGATCTCCATCGGAGGAGGCCGGATCCGCTGGGGAGGAGGTCGCTGTAGTACCTGCCATCTGTGCGATGGATCACGGGGCTGGCAGGCAGGGGGAGGGGATAGGAGGGAGTGGGTGGGCTAGAGCGCAGATGGCGGGTGCCCCCGACGATGGCTGGGAAGGATGGTGGAGGAGGTGGATGAGGATGGCGGTGGCGGCGTCTGCGGTTGCGCCTCGTCCGCAGCCGTGCTGGTGGTGGTCGATGCGAGAGCCAGATGGCGTCGGCCAGAATCAGGCAGGAGCGACAAAGATTTAGAGGAGAGAGAGAATGGAGGCGATGAGCGATGGGAGGAAGGGCCACCGGCGATTGGGGTGGCCTCAGATCCGCCCTCCGTGGCCGCCTATTTCATGGGACGAACACCCGTGCTCACCGTCGGGCTCGCCTTCGGCCGCTGCCTCGCCGACATTCACGACGTAGAGCCCCTTCCTCCGATCCCATTTGCCAGGGAGGCAGCGCCATCCTTCATCGTAGAGAACGAGTCCACACTGAGATCCCAACCAGATCGTGATTGCGCCTCCCCAAACCATAGCGGCACATCCCACTCCATCAACGACCAACCTATATGAGGCGGAGGGTCAGTGTAGGACGCGAGCGCCATCACCATGGACGTGGGGGACGCCGTAGGTGGGAAGGAGGCGGCGACGGCGTCTGTGTCAGGAAGATCGCACAACGGTGGTGGCGTTTACTCGAGGGGATCGAGAGGAGCTGCGTTTGGTGCCGGGTGGGTTCTTTGGTGCGTGCGTGGGGCTAGAGATTGTGATAGGTGATCAGGTGAGGGCGTGCCATACCTGGATCGATAGCCTTACCATACCTGGTGGTAATTTAAATTTATTACCATATTCGATATTTCCCGAGTTATGGCCTTACCATACCTGGATTGATAGCCTTTGGGGTAATTTAAATTTATTACCATATAATTACCATATTCAAAATTTCCTGAGTTATGACCTTACCATACCTGGATTGATTTATTACTATACGTGGATTAATTATGATTTATTACTATATGATTTATTACTATACGTGGATAGCCTTACCATACCTGGTGGTAATTTAAATTTATTACCATATTCGATATTTCCCGAGTTATGGCCTTACCATACCTGGATTGATAGCCTTTGGGGTAATTTAAATTTATTACCATATTCGATATTTCCCGATTTATGGCCATACCATACCTGGATTGATAGCCTTTGGGGAAATTTAAATTTATTACCATATAATTACCATATTCAAAATTTCCTGAGTTATGACCTTACCGTACCTGGATTGATTTATTACTATACGTGGATTAATTATGATTTATTACTGTATGATTTATTACTATACGTGGATAGCTTTACCATACCTGGTGGTAATTTAAATTTATTACCATATTCGATAATTCCCGAGTTATGGCCTTACCATACCTGGATTGATAGCCTTTGGGGTAATTTAAATTTATTACCATATAATTACCATATTCAAAATTTCCTGAGTTATGACCTTACCATTGTTGGGGAACGTAGTAATTTCAAAAAAATTCCTACGCACACGCAAGATCATGGTGATGCATAGCAACGAGAGGGGAGAGTGTTGTCTACGTACCAACGCAGACCGACTGCGGAAGCGATCACACAACGTAGAGGAAGTAGTCGTACGTCTTCCCGATCCAACCGATCCAAGCACCGTTACTCCGGCACCTCCGAGTTCTTAGCACACGTTCAGCTCGATGACGATCCTCGGGCTCCGATCCAGCAAAACGTCGAGGAAGAGTTCTGTCAGCACGACGGCGTGGTGACAATCTTGATGTACTACCGACGCAGGGCTTTGCCTAAGCACTGCTACAATATGATCGAGGTGGAATTTGGTGGCAGGGGGCACCACACACGGCTAAGGAACGATCACCAAGGATCAACTTGTGTGTCTAGAGGTGCCCCCTGCCCCTGTATATAAAGGAGCCAAGGGGGAGGGGTGCGCCGGCCAGGGAGACGGTGCAGGAGGAGTCCTACTCCCACCGGGAGTAGGATTCCCCCCCCCCCCAATCCTAGTTGGACTAGGTTTTCCAAAGGGGGAAAGAGAGAGGGGGGGCCGGCCCCTTCTCCTAGTCCTAATAGGACTAAGGGAAGGGGGGGTGGCGCGGCCACCTATGGGCTGCCCCTTTTCTCCTTTCCACTAAGGCCCATGAAGGCCCATATGGCTCCCGGGGGGTTCCGGTAACCTCCCGGTAATCCGGTAAAATCCCGATTTCACCCGGAACACTTCCGATATCCAAATATAGGCTTCCAATATATCAATCTTTATGTCTCGACCATTTCGAGACTCCTCGTCATGTCCGTGATCACATCCGGGACTCCGAACAACCTTCGGTACATCAAAATGCATAAACTCATAATAACTGTCATCGTAACGTTAAGCGTGCGGACCCTACGGTTCGAGAACAATGTAGACATGACCGAGACACGTGTTCGGTCAATAACCAATAGCGGGACCTGGATGCCCATATTGGCTCCTACATATTCTACAAAGATCTTTATCGGTTAGACCGCATAACAACATACGTTGTTCCCTTTGTCATCGGTATGTTACTTGCCCGAGATTCGATCGTCGGTATCCAATACCTAGTTCAATCTCGTTACTGGCAAGTCTCTTTACTCGTTCCGTAATACATCATCTCACAACTAACATCTTAGTTATAATGCTTGCAAGGATTATGTGATGTGTATTACCGAGAGGGCCCAGAGATACCTCTCCGACAATCGGAGTGACAAATCCTATTCTCGAAATACGCCAACCCAATATCTACCATTGGAAACACCTGTAGTACTCCTTTATAATCACCCAGTTACGTTGTGACGTTTGGTAGCACCCAAAGTGTTCCTCCGGCAAATGGGAGTTGCATAATCTCATAGTCATAGGAACATGTATAAGTTATGAAGAAAGCAATAGCAACATACTAAATGATCGGGTGCTAAGCTAATGGAATGGGTCATGTCAATCAAATCATTCAACTAATGATGTGACCTCGTTAATCAAATAACAACTCTTTGTTCATGGTTAGGAAACATAACCATCTTTGATTAACGAGCTAGTCAAGTAGAGGCATACTAGTGACACTCTGTTTGTCTATGTATTCACACATGTATTATGTTTCCAGTTAATACAATTCTAGCATGAATAATAAACATTTATCATGATATAAGGAAATAAATAATAACTTTATTATTGCCTCTAGGGCATATTTCCTTCAGTCTCCCAGTTGCACTAGAGTCAATAATCTAGATTACATAGTAATGATTCTAACACCCATGGAGCCTTGGTGCTAATCATGTTTTGCTCGTGGAAGAGGCTTAGTCAACGGGTCTGCAGCATTCAGATCCGTATGTATCTTGCAAATCTCTATGTCTCCCACCTGGACTAGATCCCGGATGGAGTTGAAGCGTCTCTTGATGTGTTTGGTTCTTTTGTGAAATCTGGATTCCTTTGCTAAGGCAATTGCACCAGTATTGTCACAAAACATTTTCATTGGACCCGATGCACTAGGTATGACACCTAGATCGGATATGAACTCCTTCATCCAGACCCCTTTGTTCGCTGCTTCCGAAGCAGCTATGTACTCCGCTTCACATGTAGATCCCGCTACGACGCTTTGTTTAGAACTGCACCAACTGACAGCTCCACTATTTAAAGTAGACACGTATCCGGTTTGCGACTTAGAATCGTCCGGATCAGTGTCAAAGCCTGCATCAACGTAACCTCTTACGGTGAGCTCTTTGTCACCTCCATATACGAGAAACATATCCTTAGTCCTTTTCAGGTATTTCAGGATGTTCTTGACCGCTGTCCAGTTATCCACTCCTGGATTACTTTGGTACCTCCCTGCTAAACTTATAGCAAGGCACACATCAGGTCTGGTACACAGCATTGCATACATGATAGAGCCTATGGCTGAAGCATAGGGAACATCTTTCATTTTCTCTCTATCTTCTGCAGTGGTCGGGCATTGAGTCTGACTCAACTTCACTCCTTGTAACACAGGCAAGAACCCTTTCTTTGCTTGATCCATTTTGAACTTTTTCAAAATCTTGTCAAGGTATGTGCTTTGTGAAAGTCCAATTAAGAGTCTTGATCTATCTCTATAGATCTTTATGCCTAATATGTAAGCAGCTTCCCCGAGGTCTTTCATCGAAAAACTTTTATTCAAGTATCCCTTTATGCTATCCAGAAATTCTATATCATTTCCAATCAGCAATATGTCATCCACATATAATATCAGAAATGCTACAAAGCTCCCACTCACTTTCTTGTAAATACAGGCTTCTCCAAAAGTCTGTATAAAACCAAATGCTTTGATCACACTATCAAAGCGTTTATTCCAACTCCGAGAGGCTTGCACCAGTCCATAAATGGATCGCTGGAGCTTGCACACTTTGTGAGCTCCCTTTGGATTGACAAAACCTTCTGGTTGCATCATATACAACTCTTCTTCCAGAAATCCATTCAGGAATGCAGTTTTGACATCCATCTGCCAAATTTCATAATCATAAAATGCGGCAATTGCTAACATGATTCTGACAGACTTAAGCATCGCTACGGGTGAGAAGGTCTCATCGTAGTCAACCCCTTGAACTTGTCAAAAACCTTTTGCAACAAGTCGAACTTTATAGACAATAATATTACCGTCAGCGTCAGTCATTTTCTTGAAGATCCATTTATTCTCAATTGCTTGCCGATCATCGGGCAAGTCAACCAAAGTCCATACTTTGTTCTCATACATGGATCCCATCTCAGACTTCATGGCTTCAAGCCACTTTGCGGAATCTGGGCTCACCATTGCTTCTTCATAGTTCGTAGGTTCATCATGATCTAGTAGCATGACTTCCAGAATTGGGTTACCGTACCACTCTGGTGCGGATCTCACTCTGGTTGATCTACGAGGTTCAGTAGTATCTTGTCCTGAAGTTTCATGATCATCATCATTAGCTTCCTCACTAATTGGTATAGGTGTCGCAGAAACAGTTTTCTGTGATGTACTACTTTCCAATAAGGGAGCAGGTACAGTTACCTCGTCAAGTTCTACTTTCCCCCCACTCACTTCTTTCGAGAGAAACTCCTTCTCTAGAAATGATCCATTCTTAGCAACGAATGTCTTGCCTTCGGATCTGTGATAGAAGGTGTACCCAACAGTCTCCTTTGGGTATCCTATGAAGACACATTTCTCCGCTTTGGGTTCGAGCTTATCAGGTTGAAGCTTTTTCACATAAGCATCGCAGCCCCAAACTTTAAGAAACGACAACTTTGGTTTCTTGCCAAACCATAGTTCATAAGGCGTCGTCTCAACGGATTTTGATGGTGTCCTATTTAACGTGAATGCGGTCGTCTCTAAAGCATAACCCCAAAACGATAGCGGTAAATCAGTAAGAGACATCATAGATCGCACCATATCTAGTAAAGTACGATTACGACGTTCAGACACACCATTACGCTGTGGTGTTCCGGGTGGCGTGAGTTGCGAAACTATTCCACAATTTTTCAAATGTACATCAAACTCGTAACTCAAATATTCTCCTCCACGATCAGATCGTAGAAACTTTATTTTCTTGTTACGATGATTTTCAACTTCACTCTGAAATTCTTTGAACTTTTGAAATGTTTCAGACTTGTGTTTCATTAAGTAGATATATCCATATCTGCTTAAATCATCTGTGAAGGTGAGAAAATAACGATATCCGCCACGAGCCTCAATATTCATCGGACCACATACATCGGTATGTATGATTTCCAATAAATCTGTTGCTCTCTCCATAGTACCGAAGAACGGTGTTTTAGTCATCTTGCCCATGAGGCACGGTTCGCAAGTACCAAGTGATTCATAATCAAGTGGTTCCAAAAATCCATCATTATGGAGTTTCTTCTTGCGCTTTATACCGATATGACCTAAACGGCAGTGCCACAAATAAGTTGCACTTTCATTATCAACTCTGCATCTTTTGGTTTCAACATTATGAATATGTGTATCACTACTATCGAGATTCATCAAAAATAGACCACTCTTCAAAGGTGCATGACCATAAAAGATATTATTCATATAAATAGAACAACCATTATTCTCTGATTTAAATGAATAACCGTCTCGCATCAAACAAGATCCAGATATAATGTTCATGCTTAACGCTGGCACCAAATAACAATTATTTAGGTCTAATATTAATCCCGAAGGTAGATGTAGAGGTAGCGTGCCGACCGCGATCACATCGACTTTGGAACCGTTTCCCACGTGCATCGTCACCTCGTCCTTTGCTAGTGTCCGCTTATTCCGTAGTCCCTGTTTCGAGTTGCAAATATTAGCAACAGAACCAGTATCAAATACCCAGGTGCTACTGCGAGCTCTAGTAAGGTACACATCAATAATATGTATATCACATATACCTTTGTTCACCTTGCCATCCTTCTTATCAGCCAAATACTTGGGGCAGTTCCGCTTCCAGTGACCAGTCTGCTTGCAGTAGAAGCACTCAGTTTCATGCTTAGGTCCAGACTTGGGTTTCTTCTCCTGAGCAGCAACTTGCTTGCTGTTCTTCTTGAAGTTCCCCTTCTTCTTCTTCCCTTTGCCCTTTTTCTTGAAACTAGTGGTCTTGTTGACCATCAACACTTGATGCTCCTTCTTGATTTCTACCTCCGCAGCTTTCAGCATTGCGAAGAGCTCGGGAATAGTCTTGTTCATCCCTTGCATATTATAGTTCATCACGAAGCTCTTGTAGCTTGGTGGCAGTGATTGGAGAATTCTGTCAATGACGCAATCATCCGGAAGATTAACTCCCAATTGAATCAAGTGATTATTATACACTGGTAGAAAAAGGGCCTATAGTCCCGGTTCGTAAGGGCCTTTAGTCCCGGTTCCTGAACCGGGACTAAAGTGTCAGTACTAATACCTCCCACCTTTAGTCCCGGTTCAATCCAGAACCGGGACTAAAGCCCATCCACGTGGGCAGTGCGCAGAGCCCAGTCAGGAGACCCTTTGGTCCCGGTTGGTGGCACCAACCGGGACCAATAGGCATCCACGCGTCAGCATTTCTGTGGCTAGGGTTTTTGTTTTTTTTGAAAGGGGGGGGGTTGGGGGTTTTGGGGGGTTAATTTAGGTGTTTCATATATTGTGTTAGCTAGCTATAATTAATATAGAGAAGTGTCCTCTCTTATGTCCGTGCTTGGTCGACGCTACGTACTATACATACGTATAGAGAGGACTAGACACGCTGGCTAGCTAGTAAAGCAAACGAAGGAAACAGAAGATCGTCATGAACATATATGCATACAGAGAGAAGTGATATCGACCACCTCTCCTTCTCCGAGAGATTGGTCGAACAACAAGTTCTCGTATATCTATCTGACAGTACCGGCTACATCTATACAGTAATTATCTCTTACAAATATAATCATACGGACTCAGGATTAACATAGAATTCTCCGTCTTCAGGGATCACGTGGTCAAGAAAGAATGCCGCCAATTCCTCTTGAATTGCTCGCACGCGAGCTGGTGCTAGGAGTTCATCCCGCTTCCGAAACATCTAATTTGAAGAAGGGGGTCAATACATATATATATATATATGAATGAATGAAACTCAACACAAATGATGGTAATAAAATAAAATTGTGAATATTGTTATTTACGTACTTCATATTGTTCGTTAGATCCCGCCCCGCTCACACGCCGTGTGGCGGATGGACTCGCAGATGTAGTATCCACAGAAATCATTCCCTTGTTCCTGCCACAACCACTTTACAAGAAATAGAGGTCAATCAAACTGATAAGCAAGAATACTAAATGGTATTGATGAAACTAGCGCTTGAATCACTAGGAGATGCGCGGAACATGCTACTATAGTACTTACTTTCGGGTGTCTAAATTCCAGCTCCTTCGGCAGTCCCGGAACTTTTTTGGTGAATTTTCTCCAAACCCTGCCGGACAAAGAAAACAATTACTTGATATCAGGAAATGAACAAAGTTGCTGATATGGTGGATAATGATCAATTTAACTTACTTCTTGAGGATTTCAGTCATGTCTGCATAGTCCTGGGGATCTTTTCGTCTTGAGTCTAAGACGGTTACTAGTCCCTGCTCAAGCTTAATCTCTAGGAGAATATAGTGGAAATTGCACACGCATGCATAACTCATGAATTACATTACTATAACCTTGACTAATATATAAGGGAAACCGAATAAGCACAAGACAGTAACACTCACTTGAATTTGTAAGGAAAGAGTATTATATCTTTGTTTTGATTTATTATGAACGATTGTAGCATGTTGGCCTCGGTAGCTGCGGCATGAAGTTTAACCTCAGTTGCATCTATGAGATATGTGTTAATGAACCCAATATCACCGACTTGTCTTTTCTTCAATTCGACGATCTTCAATCTGCATAATATAGTGAGGATGATTATAAATACATGCAATGAAAGAGCTAAGCTATATAGAGAAACTTAATGACAGAAGTAGTACTACTTATAGACAGTAGCAGGCGATCGTTGTTTTATCGAGGGCCAATTGATTGAAAAACTGATAGAACTCCTCAAATGGAACAGGCAACAGATCAATTCCAATGAGGTCATGCTCCTTTTTAACTCTCACATACAAAGTACTCCTCCCCCCAGAGTCTCTGCAGATTTTCAAGTACCAATCATGCAATCTTCGCATCATCGTTGATAGAGATCTTTCATCTTTTATGAGAGGCTTCCCGTACTCGTATCTTTGCATCCGCATGTCCATGGGTTCATAATGTACTTCGTCGGGCAGGTAATCTGCAAGATTATTATAACCGGGCACCATCCTCGGATCATTAGCGACGTTGTGGCTAGGCACCTTGAGCGGGGGGCATGATTGCTTCGCTTGTTTGCCGAGCTGGGCAATTTGTTTCCCAGCTCGTTGTTTTTCAGCCTTTCATCACTGACAGTAGTTCCCGACCGCTCCGCTTCGGCAAATTCCTTTCCAATAATGCGGTCATAGTTTCCTTTCGGCGGATCAGACTTTGGTGGTTTTGTCAGGGCAGCCAGAGTGCACTTCACTTTCACCCCATCTACCTTCTCCTCCGGAGGTGGATGTTTCTTTGCTTTCACCCCTTCAAAGAATTTCCTCACTTCTTCTCGCGCGATCTCGGCGTTCTCCTCCTGGGTCCTCTCGTATGGTAACTTCTCTGGAGTCTTCAGAGAAGGACCGAATCTGTATGTCCTCCCGCCTCTGGTTGTACTGCTAGACGCCGACCGAGCAGACGAAGCGGTTGTCTTCTTTACTTGCTTAAGAGGCGGAGGAGAAGGACTACGACCCGCCGGAGCAGCTGGAGCGGCGGCAGGTCTCTTCTGCCCTTGCTGACGAGGCGGAGAAGGAGGAGGTTGGCTGCTCGGGCGCGTCGGCGCAGGCGGAGACGGAGGCGGAGTGCCGCCACGTGCCGGAGAAGGAGCCGGCCGAGGGCCCTGATCGTCACTCGCCGGAGGAGGAGGCGGTGGAGGAGGCGGAGTGCCCTGACTCGCCGGAGGAGGAGGAGGAGGCGGAGGCGTCCAGTTCGGAAGGTTGATGAGGTCCTTCCGCCATAGGCATGGAGTCTTCAGAGCAGACCCCAGCCGAGTCTCCCCTTCTCCGGTAGGGTGGTCAAGCTGGAGGTCCTCAAATCCCTCCGTTATCTCATCCACCATCACCCTAGCATATCCTTCTGGAATCGGCATGCAGTGAAAAGTTGCGCCGGGTTCAGTAGGATAAACAGAGCCAACAGCCGCCTTGACCTTCAAATTCATCCATTGCGTCATAAGGTGGCAATTTTGAGACTCCGTTATAGCATCCACAGGATAGCTGGCAGGAGCCGTCAAGGCATGCTGCAGCTGAAGCTGCTCGGTGGAAGCCACGCTGCTTCTGCGTTGAGATGGCGGGGTAGCTTCGGGGGAGGCTTCGGCAGTATGTTTGCTGTGATTTGCTTCTCGTTCCTCTATCGCTTGTACCCTTGCGTGCAGCGCCTGCAGTTCGGTCTGCTGCACTTTTTTCCCCCTCTCATGGGATTTGTAACCGCCTACGTCCGGAAACCCAACATTCCATGGAACGGAGCCTGGCGTGCCTCGTGTCCGTCCAGGGTGCTCAGGATTCCCGAGGGCCATTGTGAGCTCGTCGTGCTCTCTGTCTGGAAAGAACGTCCCTTCCTGCGCTGCGTCGATATAGTGCTTAAGCCTACTGACTGGTATGTCCATTTGTTCGTTCGTCCAAATGCATCCCCCTGTTTCAGGGTCCAAGGTTCCGCCAGCCCCGAAGAACCAAGTCCGGCAACGGTCTGGCCAGTTATATGTCTCTGGTCTGATCCCTTTATGAAGCAGATCATTCTCAACCTTGGACCACTTAGGCCGGGCTACGAGGTAGCCACCTGACCCCGTGCGATGGTGAAGCTTCTTCTTCGCGGCATTCTGCTTGTTTGTCGCCGACATCTTCTTACTCTTTTCCGATGTCTTGTAGGCCACAAATGCGGGCCAGTGATCTCTGATCTTCTCATATCTGCCCTTGAATTCTGGTGTCTCTTTTTTATCGACAAACCTATTGAGCTCTTTCTTCCACCTCCTGAATAGATCTGCCATCCTCTTCAGAGCAAAAGACTTGATTAATTTCTCTTTAATTGGGTTCTCTGGATTATCCTCTGGCGGTAGGGTGAAATTTGACTTCAGCTCAGTCCAAAGATCATTTTTCTGCATATCATTGACATAAGACACCTCAGGGTCTTCTTTAGCCGGCTTAAACCATTGCTGGATGCTTATCGGGATCTTGTCCCTAACCAGAACCCCGCACTGAGCAACAAATGCCCTCTTTGTCCGGAGGGGTTCAATAGGTTGGCCGTCGGGCGCGATTGCTGTGATCTCAAGCTTTTCATCCGAGCTCAACTTTTTCTTCGGGCCTCGTCTCTTTACCGAAGTTGTGCTCGATCCGGAGGGCTAGAAAAAAGAACAAAGACTTAATTAATATGTGTACATACCAAAACAATGAATGCATCAATCAGCTAGTCAGCATAGGCTTAACTAATATATATACCTGGCCGGACTCGGTTCGGTCACCGGAGCCGTCATCACTTTCTCCTTCTTGCACCGGCATTGGGTCACCGGCGCCGTCCTCATGTTCTTCTTCTTGCACCGGCATTAGGTCACCGTAGCCAGCTTGTTCACCCTCTCCTTCCGGACCATCGAAGATATCGTTGAGATAGTACGAGACGGCATCACTTCCTTCTGCGATTATCTCCCTCAACAACGCTTCTTTTCTTGCTTCGTCTAGGGCGGTGTCCATAGTTTCTACAAATATTTACAACATGGCAATTATTATTGAAACATGACAGATGGATATATTAGTGCCAAACATAGAACTAGCTACCTAATCATAGTAAGCTATCGGGAGGGGGTATATATCGACAACGATGACACTACATCTATATATGTCCCTCGATGACCCTCGTTCCCGATAAAAAAAGAGGAAGAAGAAGAAAAAAAGAGGAGAAGAAAGAATAGAGGAGAAGAACTCCTCTATTCTTTCTTCTCCTCTTTTTTCTTCTTCTTCCTCTTATTTTTTTATCCTCTTCTTCCTCTCATGTTCGAGAGGATCGCCTTGGGGTCGGGAGGTTGCCTAGTGTCAAAGGATTCAACAAAACCATGTCTTCATCATTAGGCGAAAGTAACATGTGCATGATGGTAGGAAGCTCTTCAAAGTTGTTCTGGAACGGAGTCCCAGATAGGATAATTCGCCTTTTGGTACAAAGTTCAGCAAGAGCCTTCCGAATATCGCTATTTGGAAGGCCTTTGCTGAATTCGTACCAAAAGGTGGATTATTCTATCCGGGACTCCATTCCAGAACAACTTTGCAGAACTTCGTACCAACATGCCCTGGTTACTTCCGGCTAATGATGAAGGCATGGATTTCTTCAATACTTTGACACTAGGAAACCTCTCTCGACCCCTCGGCGATTCTTGACCCCTCGAACCCTCAACAACCCTGAAACCCTCGACCCTTGACCCCTTAACGACCCTTGACCCTCTACCCTAGTTCCCGACCCTCGACCAATAGAGGAGAAGAAGAAAGGAATAGCTAGAGGAGAAGATCGAAGAAAAAAAAGAAGAAACAAAAGAGGAGAAGAAGAAAGGAATAGTGGAGAAGAAGAGAAAACTATTCCTTTCTTCTTCTCCTCTTCTTTTTCTTCTGTTTTCTTCTTCTTATTTATTTCTCCTCTTCTTTTCAGTAGAGGAAACCCTAAATAGCTAGCAAGTATCGTGGGTGTGAGATACATGTGGCCTTCGGTGTCGGACACTACATCCACGTCCCACAAGTGACGTGGGCGTCGAAACCCGCGCCACTTGTGAGATGTGGATTTAGTGTCCGACACCGACGGTACATGTATCTCACACCGACGATACTTTATATTTAGGGTTTCTCCTCTACCACTCGGCGGCCCTCTCGACGGCCCTCGTTCCCGATAAAATAAAGAGGAAGAAGAAGAAAAAAAAAGAGAAGAAAGAATAGAGGAGAAGAACCCTCAAACCCTAGACGACCCTCTTCTTCCTCTCATGTTCGAGAGGATCGCCGAGGGGTCGGGAGGTTGCCTAGTGTCAAAGGAAACCCTAAATAGCTAGCAAGTATCGTGGATGTGAGATACATGTGGCCTTCGGTGTCGGACACTACATCCACGTCCCACAAGTGACGTGGGCGTCGAAACCTGCGCCACTTGTGGGATGTGGATTTAGTGTCCGACACCGACGGTACATGTATCTCACACCAACGATACTTTCTATTTAGGGTTTCTCCTCTACCACTCGGCGGCCCTCTCGACGACCCTCGTTCCCGATAAAATAAAGAGGAAGAAGAAGAAGAAAAAAAAGAGAAGAAAGAATAGAGGAGAAGAACCCTCGAACCCTCGAACCCTAGATGACCCTCTTCTTCCTCTCATGTTCGAGAGGATCGCCGAGGGGTCGGGAGGTTGCCTAGTGTCAAAGGAAACCCTAAATAGCTAGCAAGTATCGTGGGTGTGAGATACATGTGGCCTTCGGTGTCGGACACTACATCCACGTCCCACAAGTGACGTGGGCGTCGAAGCCCGCGCCACTTGTGGGATGTGGATGTAATGTCCGACACCGACGGTACATGTATCTCACACCGACGATACTTTCTATTTAGGGTTTCTCCTCTACCACTCGGCGGCCCTCTCGACGACCCTCGTTCCCGATAAAATAAAGAGGAAGAAGAAGAAGAAAAAAGAAGAGAAGAAAGAATAGAGGAGAAGTCTCCTCTATTCTTTCCTCGCCTCTCATGAATGTCCGGCGTTCTCGACCCCCCCTCCCCACATGTCGAAGAAAAAAAGAAGAAGAAAAAGAGGAGAAGAAGAAAGGAATAGAGGAGAAAAGAGAAAAATAGAATATTCTATTTTTTCTCTTTTCTCCTCTATTCCTTTCTTCTTCTCCTCTTTTTTTCTTCTTTTTCTTCTTCTTATTTATTTCTCCTCGTCTTCCTCTCCCCTCTCGGCGACCCTAGACCCCCTCTCGACCCTCGACCCCTAGGCGACCGTCGACCCCTCTTTTTTTTCTTCCTCTTCTATTTTATCCTCTTCTTCCTCTACCGCTCGGCGACCCTCGACGACCCTCGTTCCCGATAAAAAAAGAGGAAGAAGAAGAAAAAAAGAGGAGAAGAAAGAATAGAGGAGAAGTCTCCTCTATTCTTTCTTCTCCTCTTTTTTCTTTTCTTATTCCTCTTCTTTTTTATCCTCTTCTTCCTCTCATTATATTTTCTACGAATGTTCTATATACATACATCCATCGATATCATTCCATACATACATATACATCTACATTATATATGAACAAAAAAAGATCAAAATTCATCATACATACATCTACAGTATATATGAACAGTATATATGAACAAAAAAATATGAAAAATCATCATACATACATCTACAGTATATATGAACAGTATATATGAACAAAAAATATCAAAATTCATCATACATACATACATCTACAGTATATATATATATATATATATATATATGAACAAATATCAAAATTCATCATACATACATACATACATCTGCAAATTCAGGAGCAGGGAAGGAAGGAAGGGGGTAGGAGGCGGTAGCTACCTCTCCCGGAGGGGTCGGGGAGGAGACGCGGGCGGCCAGCGTCGGGGGCGACGGCGACGAGGACGGGCTCGGGGTCGGCGAGGGCAGGGCGACGGCGGGGCGCGCTCGGCGGCGGCGGACAGGCTCGGGGGCGCAGGGGGTGCTCGGGGGCGGCCGGCGTCGGGGGCGACGGCGATGAGGACGGGCTCGGGGTCGGCGAGGGCGAGGGCGACGGCGGGGCGCGCTCGGCGGCGGCGGACGGGCTCGGGGGCGCAGTGGGTGCTCGGGGGCGGTGGACGGGCGGCCGGCGACGAGGACGGCGCGGGCTCACGGAGGGCTCGGCGGCGACGAGCCTGGCGGCGTCTTTGGAGGAGAGGACGAGGAGATCGATCGAACTGAATCGAGAATTTCACAAGTCCAGCTTATATACCAAAAGCATTGGTCCCGGTTGGTGCTACGACCTGGGACTAATGCACCCTTTAGTCCCGGTTGGTGCCACGAACCGGGACCAAAGGCCAATTTTCGGCAGCCCAAAGGGCGGGAAGCGGCGGCCTTTGGTCCCGGTTGGTGGCACCAACCGGGACTAAAGGGGGGCATTGGTCACGGTTGGAGCCACGAACCGTGACCAATGCCACCTTTAGTCCCGGTTGGTGCCACCAACCGGGACCAATGCCCTTGTGCGCCCCGGGTCCAAAAGTTTAGTCCCACATCGCTAGTTGAGAGCGCCCGAGACCAGTTTATAAGGTCTGCTGCCTCCTCCCTCCTGAACTCCTCCGAACTAAAGGCCTATGGGCCTAATTTGACACTGCTTTGCCTGTGGGCCTATTGGGCCTTCTGCGGGCCTGAATCCTGGCCCATGTAGGGTTTCTAGTCGTATTCAGGCCGTGGAGGCCCAGTAGGTGGCATTTTTTTCTTTTTTCTTTTTTATTTCTACATTTTTTTGGTTTTTTATTTTTTGCTTTTAGGTCACAAAAATTATAAACTTTCTATTAGTGCCATTAGTTTTAAATTTTAAATAGTTTAAATTTGAATTTTTAAAAATTTGTGTGAATCACTAGTTTATGAATAACTTTACTATAAAATTAGAATTTTTTTTCTATTTATTTTTTATTTCTACTTAAAACTAAATACTTACAGTTTTTTAGTGATTTCTTTTTGCTTTTAGGTCACAAAAATTATAAACTTTCTGTTAGTGCCATTAGTTTTAAATTTTAAATAGTTTAAATTTGAATTTTTAAAAATTTGAAGAATATTATAGTTTTATTTTAGTTTAATTACTTACAGTTTTTTAGTGATACTTATAGTTTTATTTTACTTATAATTTATTTTTTTGTTTTCTTCTTTTGTTTTATTTTTTGCTTTTTATTTTTTTATTTGTACTAAATACTTATAGTTTTAAAATGTATGTGAATCGCTAGTTTATGAATAACTTTACTATGAAGTTAGATCATCTGTTACAAAGGGATTTCATTTTCTTGAACTTATTTGAACTCCATATTTTTTCTGTGTTCAAAATGCACCATTCAAAGACACATCATCAATTTTCAACCCTTTCTGACTTCATTTGTTATTTTTCATGCATTTATTGATTTTTTTGAGCTATAAGACCCTGAAATTGAAAAGCATTTCAAATGAACTCCGAAAAGGTTGAAAGTTGGCATGGTATCATCATTTCACCCACATAGCATGTGCAACAAAGTTGAGATGGTTACGGCAAAAACTGGATGCACTTCGTGTACAAAACGGACAATCTCTTTCGAAGTATCAAGGTTTCAAACGAAAGATCACCTGTTACAAAGGGATTTCATTTTCTTGAACTTATTTGAACTCCATATTTTTTCTGTGTTCAAAATGCACCATTCAAAGACACATCATCAATTTTCAACCCTTTGTGACTTCATTTGTTATTTTTCATGCATTTATTGATTTTTTTGAGCTACAAGACCCTGAAATTGAAAAGCATTTCAAATGGACTCCGAAAAGGTTGAAAGTTGGCATGGTATTATCATTTCACCCACATAGCATGTGCAACAAAGTTGAGATGGTTACGGCAAAAACTGGATGCACTTCGTGTACAAAACGGACAATCTCTTTCGAAGTATCAGGGTTTCGGACGAAAGATTATCTGTTACAAAGGGATTTCATTTTCTTGAACTTATTTGAACTCCATATTTTTTCTGTGTTCAAAAAGCACCATTCAAAGACACATCATCAATTTTCAACCCTTTCTGACTTCATTTGTTATTTTTCATGGATTTATTGATTTTTTTGAGCTATAAGACCCTGAAATTGAAAAGCATTTCAAATGAACTCCAAAAAGGTTGAAAGTTGGCATGGTATCATCATTTCACCCACATAGCATGTGCAACAAAGTTGAGATGGTTACGGAAAAAACTGGATGCACTTCGTGTACAAAACGAACAATATCTTTCGAAGTATCAGAGTTTCGGACGAAAGATCATCTGTTACAAAGTTCGCATGGTATCATCATAATAGTTGCGGGAGAAAGTCTTCACTTTTTCTTCGCTTGTGTCATTTGCTTATTGCGCCGTAACCATGGATAATCTTCATTGTTTATCAGGATGCTTGGGTCAGCCTTGACATTGAAGGGAGGAATTTCATGAAACTTTTCATAATCTTCAGACATGTCTGTCTTGCCGTCCACTCCCAGGATGTACCTTTTTCCTGAAAGAACTATGTGGCGCTTTGGCTCATCGTATGATGTATTCGCTTCCTTATCTTTTCTTTTTCTTGGTTTGGTAGGCATGTCCTTCACATAGATAACCTGTGCCACATCATTGGCTAGGACGAACGGTTCGTCAGTGTACCCAAGATTTTTCAGATCCACTGTTGTCATTCCGTACTGTGGGTCTACCTGTACGCCACCGCCAAACAGAATGACCCATTTGCACTTAAACAAAGGGACCTTAAAATCAGGTCCGTAGTCAAGTTCCCATATGTCCACTATGTAACCATAATATGTGTCCTTTCCGCTCTCGGTTGCTGCATCAAAGCGGACACCGCTGTTTTGGTTGGTGCTCTTTTGATCTTGGGCGATCGTGTAAAATGTATTCCCATTTATCTCGTATCCTTTGTAAGTCAATACAGTCAAAGATGGTCCCCTGGACAACAAGTACAACTCATCACAAACAGTGTTGTCACCTCTGAGACGTGTTTCCAACCAACTGCTGAAAGTCCTGATGTGTTCACATGTAATCCAGTCGTCGCATTGCTCCGGGTGTTTGGAGCGCAGACTGTTCTTGTGTTCATCGACATACGGGGTCACCAAGGTAGAGTTCTGTAGAACTGTGTAGTGTGCTTGAGACCAAGAATATCCGTCCCTGCATATTATTGAGTCTCTTCCAACAGTGCCTTTTCCAGTCAGTCTCCCCTCATACCGCGATTTAGGGAGACCTATCTTGTTAAGGCCAGGAATGAAGTCAACACAAAACCCGATAACATCCTCTGTTTGATGGCCCATGGAGATGCTTCCTTCTGGCCTAGCGCGGTTACGGACATATTTCTTTAGGACTCCCATGAACCTCTCAAAGGGGAACATATTGTGTAGAAATACGGGCCCCAGGATGACAATCTCGTCGACTAGATGAACTAGGACGTGCGTCATGATATTGAAGAAGGATGGTGGGAACACCAGCTCGAAACTGACAAGACATTGCGCCACATCACTCCTTAGCCTTGGTACCATTTCTGGATCGATCACCTTCTGAGAGATTGCATTGAGGAATGCACATAGCTTCACAATGCCTAATCGGACGTTTTCCGGTAAAAGCCCCCTCAATGCAACCGGAAGCAGTTGTGTCATAATCACGTGGCAGTCATGAGACTTTAGGTTCTGAAACTTTTTCTCTGGCATATTTATTATTCCCTTTATATTTGATGAGAAGCCAGTCGTGACCTTCATACTAAGCAGGCATTCAAAGAAGATTTCTTTCTCTTCTTTCGTAAGAGCGTAGCTGGCAGGACCTTTATACCGCTTCGGAGGCATGTCGTCTTTTTCGTGCAAACGTTGCAGGTCCTCCCGTGCCTCCGGCGTATCTTTTGTCTTCCCATACACGCCCAAGAAGCCTAGCAGGTTCACGCAAAGGTTCTTCGTCACGTGCATCACGTCGATTGAGGAGCGGACCTCTAGGTCCTTCCAGTAGGGTAGGTCCCAAAATATAGATTTCTTCTTCCACATGGGTGCGTGTCCCTCAGCGTCATTCGGAACAGCTAGTCCACCGGGACCCTTTCCAAAGATGACGTAGGGTAAATCATTGACCATAGCAAGCACGTGATCACCGGTGCGCATGGCGGGCTTCTTCCGGTGATCTGCCTCGCCTTTGAAATGCTTGCCTTTCTTTCGACATTGATGGTTGGTCGGAAGAAATCGACGATGGCCCAGGTACACATTCTTCCTGCATTTGTCCAGGTATATACTTTCAGTGTCATCTAAACAGTGCATGCATGCGTGGTATCCTTTGTTTGTCTGTCCTGAAAGGTTACTCAGAGGGGGCCAATCGTTGATGGTCACGAACAGCAACGCCTTAATGTTAAATTCCTCCTGTCTGTGCTCATCCCACGTACGTACACCATCTCCATTCCACAGCTGTAAAAGTTCTTCAACGAATGGCCTTAGGTACACATCAATTTCGTTGCCGGGTTGCTTAGGGCCTTGGATGAGAACTGGCATCATAATGAACTTCCGCTTCATGCACATCCAAGGAGGAAGGTTATACATACATAGAGTCACGGGCCAGGTGCTGTGATTACTGCTCTGCTCCCCGAAAGGATTAATGCCATCCACGCTTAAAGCAAACCATACATTCCTTGGGTCCTTTGCAAACTCATCCCAGTACTTTCTCTCGATTTTTCTCCACTGCGACCCGTCAGCGGGTGCTCTCAACTTCCCATCTTTCTTTCGGTTCTCACTGTGCCATCGCATCAACTTGGCACGCTCTTCATTTCTGAACAGACGTTTCAACCATGGTATTATAGGAGCATACCACATCACCTTTGCAGTGACCCTCTTCCTGAGGGGCTCGCCGTCAACATCACCGGGGTCATCTCGTCTGATCTTATACCGCAGCGCACCGCATACCAGGCATGCGTTCAGATCCTTGTATGCACCGCGGTAGAGGATGCAGTCATTAGGGCATGCATGTATCTTCTCCACCTCCAATCCTAGAGGGCATACGACCTTCTTTGCTGCCTATGTACTGTCGGGCAATTCGTTATCCTTTGGAAGCTTCTTCTTCAATATTTTCAGTAGCTTCTCAAATCCTTTGTTAGCCACAGCATTCTCTGCCTTCCACTGCAGCAATTCCAGTACGGTACCGAGCTTTGTGTTGCCATCTTCGCAATTGGGGTATAACCCTTTTTTGTGATCCTCTAACATGCGATCGAACTTCAGCTTCTCCTTTTGACTAATGCATTGCGTCCTTGCATCGACAATGACCCAGCGGAGATCATCATCATCGGGCACATCGTCTGGTTCCTCTTGATCTTCAGCAGCTTCACCCGTGGCAGCATCATTGGGCACATCGTCTGGTTCCTCTTGATCTTCACCAGCTCCCCCCGTTGCAGCATCATCGTATTCAGGGGGCACATAGTTGTCATCGTACTCTTCTTCTTCGCCGTTTTCCATCATAACCCCTATTTCTCCGTGCCTCGTCCAAACATTATAGTGTGGCATGAAACCCTTGTAAAGCAGGTGGGAGTGAAGGATTTTCCGGTTAGAGTAAGACCTCGTATTCCCACATTCAGTGCATGGACAACACATAAAACCATTCTGCTTGTTTGCCTCAGCCGAATCGAGAAACTCATGCACGCCCTTAATGTACTCGCGGGTGTGTCTGTCACTGTATATCCATTGCCGGTTCATCTGCGTGCATTATATATAATTAAGTGTCCAAATTAATAGAAGTTCATCATCACATTAAAACCAAAGTACATACATAGTTCTCATCTAACAACATATAGCTCTCCAGAGCATCTAATTAATTAAACCATACATTGAAACTATGTAAAACATTTCAATGCGAAAACAAATGCGATCATAATCGCAACCAAGGTAACAATTGATCCAACGGCATAATGATACCAAGCCTCGGTATGAATGGCATATTTTCTAATCTTTCTAATCTTCAAGCGCATTGCATCCATCTTGATCTTGTGATCATCGACGACATCCGCAACATGCAACTCCAATATCATCTTCTCCTCCTCAATTTTTTTTTTCCTTCAACAAATTGTTTTCTTCTTCAACTAAATTTAACCTCTCGACAATAGGGTCGATTGGCATTTCCGATTCACATATATCCTAGATAAATAAAATCTATGTCACGTTGGTCGGCATAATTTTCATAAACAATAAATGAACCAATAGTTATAAAGATAATATACATACCACATCCGAATCATAGACAGGACGAGGGCCGACGGGGGCGGATACCAAAACCATCGCACTATATAAGATGCAATAATAAATGTAAGAAAATGATACAAGTATCTATCTAAACATACAAGTAAGAATATTTTTCCTTTCAGAAAGAAGATAAGAACAAGAGGCTCACCACGGTGGTGTCGGTGATGAGATCGGCGCGGGTGATCGACGGCGGTGAAGACGGGGACGGGGCGTGACGGACCGCTAAATTTAGACAAATCTCGAGGAAAATGGAGCTTGGAGGTCGAGCTTCGAGAGGAGAAAGCTTAAGTAGTGTGGCTCGGGCATTCCATCGAACACCTCATGTGCATAGGAGGTGAGCTAGAGCACCACAAAGGCCTCTCCCCCTCGGCCAGAAAAAACAGAGCACTGTGCTCTGCCCTTGCGCGAGGGGGTATATATAGGCAATTCATTGGTCCCGGTTGGTGGCATGAACCGGGACCAAAGGGGAGCCTTTGGTCCCGGTTCATGCCACCAACCGGGACCAATGGTGGTGGGCCAGGAGGGAGGCCCTTTGGTCCCGGTTCAGCCCACCAACCGGGACCAAAAGGTCCATACAAACCGGGACCAATGGCCCACGTGGCCCGGCCGGCCCCCTGGGCTCACGAACCGGGACCAATGCCCACATTGGTCCCGGTTCAAGACTGAACCGGGACTAATGGGCTGAGGCGGCCTGGACCATAGCCCCTTTTTCTACTAGTGATACCCAGACATCTTGAGTATATGCTCACTGACAGAACTGTTCTCCTCCATCTTGCAGCTATAGAACTTATTGGAGACTTCATATCTCTCAATCCGGGCATTTGCTTGAAATATTAACTTCAACTCCTGGAACATCTCATATGCTCCATGACGTTCAAAACGTCGTTGAAGTCCCGATTCTAAGCCGTAAAGCATGGCACACTGAACTACCGAGTAGTCATCAGCTTTGCTCTGCCAGACGTTCATAACATCTGGTGTTGCTCCAGCAGCAGGCCTGGCACCCAGCGGTGCTTCCAGGACGTAATTCTTCTGTGCAGCAATGAGGATAATCCTCAAGTTACGGACCCAGTCCGTGTAATTGCTACCATCATCTTTCAACTTTGCTTTCTCAAGGAACGCATTAAGATTCAACGGAACAACAGCACGAGCCATCTATCTACAATCAACATAAACAAGCAAGATACTATCAGGTACTAAGTTCATGATAAGTTTAAGTTCAGTTAATCAAATTACTTAAGAACTCCCACTTAGATAGACATCCCTCTAATCCTCTAAGTGATCACGTGATCCAAATCAACTAAACCATAACCGATCATCACGTGAGATGGAGTAGTTTTCAATGGTGAACATCGTTATGTTGATCATATCTACTATATGATTCACGCTCGACCTTTCGGTCTCTGTGTTCCGAGGCCATATCTGCATATGCTAGGCTCGTCAAGTTTAACCTGAGTATTCTGCGTGTGCAAAACTGGCTTGCACCCGTTGTAGATGGACGTAGAGCTTATCACACCCGATCATCACGTGGTGTCTGGGCACGACGAACTTTGGCAACGGTGCATTCTCAGGGAGAACACTTCTTGATAATTTAGTGAGAGATCATCTTATAATGCTACCGTCAATCAAAGCAAGATAAGATGCACAAAAGGATAAACATCACATGCAATCAATATAAGTGATATGATATGGCCATCATCATCTTGTGCTTGTGATCTCCATCTCCGAAGCACCGTCATGATCACCATCGTCACCGGCGCGACACCTTGATCTCCATCGTAGCATCGTTGTCGTCTCGCCAATCTTATGCTTCCACGACTATCACTACCACTTAGTAATAAAGTAAAGCATTACATCACGATTGCATTGCATACAATAAAGCGACAACCATATGGCTCCTGCCGGTTGCCGATAACTTGGTTACAAAACATGATCATCTCATACAATAAAATTTAGCATCATGCCTTGACCATATCACATCACAACATGCCCTGCAAAAACAAGTTAGACGTCCTCTACTTTGTTGTTGCAAGTTTTACGTGGCTGCTACGGGCTTAAGCAAGAACTCATCTCACCTACGCATCAAAACCACAATGATAGTTTGTCAAATAGACTCCGTTTTAACCTTCTCAAGGACCGGGCGTAGCCATACTCGGTTCAACTAAAGTTGGAGAGACAGTCGCCCGCAAGCCACCTGTGTGCAAAGCACGTCGGGGGAACCGGTCTCGCGTAAGCGTACGCGTAAGGTTGGTCCGGGTCGTCTCGTCCAACAATACCGCCGAACCAAAGTATGACATGCTGGTAGGCAGTATGACTTGTATCGCCCACAACTCACTTGTGTTCTACTCGTGCAAATAACATCAAACTATAAAACCTAGGCTCGGATGCCACTGTTGGGGAACGTAGTAATTTCAAAAAATTTCCTACGCACACGCAAGATCATGGTGATGCATAGCAACGAGAGGGGAGAGTGTTGTCTACGTACCAACGCAGACCGACTGCGGAAGCGATCACACAACGTAGAGGAAGTAGTCGTACGTCTTCCCGATCCGACCGATCCAAGCACCGTTACTCCGGCACCTCCGAGTTCTTAGCACACGTTCAACTCGATGACGATCCTCGGGCTCCGATCCAGCAAAGCGTCGAGGAAGAGTTCTGTCAACACGACGGCGTGGTGACAATCTTGATGTACAACCGACGCAGGGCTTCGCCTAAGCACTGCTACAATATGATCGAGGTGGAATTTGGTGGTAGGGGGCACCGCACACGGCTAAGGAACGATCACCAAGGATCAACTTGTGTGTCTAGAGGTGCCCCTTGCCCCTGTATATAAAGGAGCCAAGGGGGAGGGGTGCGCCGGCCAGGGAGAGGGCGCAGGAGGAGTCCTACTCCCACCGGGAGTAGGACTCCCCCCCCCCAATCCTAGTTGGACTAGGTTTTCCAAAGGGGGAAAGAGAGAGAGGGGGCCGGCCCCTTCTCCTAGTCCTAATAGGACTAAGGGAAGGGGGGGCGGCCACCTATGGGCTGCCCCTTTTCTCCTTTCCACTAAGGCCCATGAAGGCCCATATGGCTCCCGGGGGGTTCCGGTAACCTCCCGGTAATCCGGTAAAATCCCGATTTCACCCGGAACACTTCCGATATCCAAATATAGGCTTCCAATATATCAATCTTTATGTCTCGACCATTTCGAGACTCCTCGTCATGTCCGTGATCACATCCGGGACTCCGAACAACCTTCGGTACATCAAAATGCATAAACTCATAATAACTGTCATTGTAACGTTAAGCGTGCGGACCCTACGGTTCGAGAACAATGTAGACATGACCGAGACACGTCTCCGGTCAATAACCAATAGCGGGACCTGGATGCCCATATTGGCTCCTACATATTCTACGAAGATCTTTATCTGTCAGACCGCATAACAACATACGTTGTTCCCTTTGTCATCGGTATGTTACTTGCCCGAGATTCGATCGTCGGTATCCAATACCTAGTTCAATCTCGTTACTGGCAAGTCTCTTTACTCGTTTCGTAATACATCATCTCACAACTAACATCTTAGTTATAATGCTTGCAAGGCTTATGTGATGTGTATTACCGAGAGGGCCCAGAGATACCTCTTCGACAATCGGAGTGACAAATCCTATTCTCGAAAGACGCCAACCCAATATCTAGCATTGGAAACACCTGTAGTACTCCTTTATAATCACCTAGTTACGTTGTGACGTTTGGTAGCACCCAAAGTGTTCCTCCGGCAAACGGGAGTTGCATAATCTCATAGTCATAGGAACATGTATAAGTTATGAAGAAAGCAATAGCAACATACTAAACGATCGGGTGCTAAGCTAACGGAATGGGTCATGTCAATCAGATCATTCAACTAATGATGTGACCTCGTTAATCAAATAACAACTCTTTGTTCATGGTTAGGAAACATAACCATCTTTGATTAACGAGCTAGTCAAGTAGAGGCATACTAGTGACACTCTGTTTGTCTATGTATTCACACATGTATTATGTTTCCGGTTAATACAATTCTAGCATGAATAATAAACATTTATCATGATATAAGGAAATAAATAATAACTTTATTATTGCCTCTAGGGCATATTTCCTTCAACCATACCTGGATTGATTTATTACTATACGTGGATTAATTATGATTGATTACCTTAAATACGTTGGGTATTGGCGGTCAGACGAGAAAAGAGAAAAACCGGTGGGAGGGGCTGGTGGGAGGTGGGACGAAGAAAAACCGGTTGAAAATAAACCAGTTGAAAGTGGGGGGGACTAATCAACCAATTCGTTCATTAGGAGTAGAGATGCATATGATACTAGTGTATGATATTACCCCCGTAGTGCATAGTATCATATGTTAGTAGTATCATAGATGACTTTATTTATTAGCATGCATGACACATAGTAGCACAACATTTAATATGATACAGTATCATGATATGATACTCAACCCTCTCTTTCTTCATTTAATTCTATGCCACCTCATCAAATTTGCCTAGTTGGCATGCATGATACTATCTATGATACTCCCATTACGACCAGCCTAACCCAACTAACTCCCGAGCTAACCTCCACTGCGTAGGATCATGGCGCGTGATTATAGGCAGAGCGTTTCTCCTATGATTTGCACCTTCCAAAACATACTTGCCTGATTTGTTGGACGCGAAAATCATGGCAGAGCGTTTCTCCCATGATCCGAAAATCATGGCCGATCGAGCTTTTCCCCCATTTGATGGTGTGCGTGCGTGTTGTGCTGAAACGACTGCCATGGCGAGGGTCGAGAACGCGAGATCATCCGCGGTGCACGCACGACAGTGACGGCGAGCGGCGGCGAGAGGCTATGGCGCATGGGGAGGAGAACAAAGAAGGAGTGGGGAAGCTTGGGGGCATGGTGGTTCACCCGGAGTCTGCCGGTGGCCGCGATGATGAGGAACAACGGCGGCGCTGACATTGTTTTTTTAGGTGTAACTAGGGATTTTATTGATCAACCAAAGCCGGAGGAATACAAATAATGTCTGGCGGGTTCCCTAGCCACAGATGGCGACCCGTAGGGAGAGACGAGGCTGCCTTTGCCAAGGCATGAGCCTCAAAGTTTGCCTCCCTACCTTCAAAACGAAACTTAACTCCTAAAAAGTCTGTAACTCTAGCTTTAATCTCTTGAATTACAAAAGCATAAGAGGAAGAAGACGCCACCCCATTAATATCCGAAACAACTTGCATGCAATCCGAGGCTATTATCACATGTGTCAACATTAGATCTTGAGCCAAAGCAAGCACCTCGTTGCACGCTTGAGCTTCCAAGCTTGGGGCGTCGACTAGTCCTTCGAAAACCATGGCCGAAGATCCCAGGTAGTTGCCTTCTTTCTCCCGACTGAAGGAAATATGCCCTAGAGGCAATAATAAAGTTATTATTTATTTCCTTATATCATGATAAATGTTTATTATTCATGCTAGAATTGTATTAACCGGAAACATAATACATGTGTGAATACATAGACAAACAGAGTGTCACTAGTATGCCTCTACTTGACTAGCTCGTTAATCAAAGATGGTTATGTTTCCTACCCATGGACAAAGAGTTGTTATTTGATTAGCGGGATCACATCATTAGTTGAATGATCTGATTGACATGACCCATTCCATTAGCTTAGCACCCGATCGTTTAGTATGTTGCTATTGCTTTCTTCATGACTTATACATGTTCCTATGACTATGAGATTATGCAACTCCCGTTTGCCGGAGGAACACTTTGTGTGCTACCAAACATCACAACGTAACTGGGTGATTATAACGGGGCTCTACAGGTGTCTCCAAAGGTACATGTTGGGTTGGCGTATTTTGAGATTAGGATTTGTCACTCCGAATATCGGAGAGGTATCTCTAGGCCCTCTCGGTAATGCACATCACTTAAGCCTTGCAAGCATTGCAACTAATGAGTTAGTTGCGGGATGATGTATTAGAGAACGAGTAAAGAGACTTGCCGGTAACGAGATTGAACTAGGTATTGGATACCGACGATCGAATCTCGGGCAAGTAACATACCGATGACAAAGGGAACAACGTATGTTGTTATGCGGTCTGACCGATAAAGATCTTCGTAGAATATGTAGGAGCCAATATGGGCATCCAGGTCCCGCTATTGGTTATTGACCGGAGATGTGTCTCAGTCATGTCTACATTGTTCTCGAACCGTAGGGTCCGCACGCTTAACGTTACGATGACAGTTATTATGAGTTTATGCATTTTGATGTACCGAAGGTTGTTCGGAGTCCCGGATGTGATCGCGGACATGACGAGGAGTCTTGAAATGATCGAGACATAAAGATTGATATATTGGAACCCTATGTTTGGACATCGGAAGTGTTCCGGGTGAAATCGGGATTTTACCGGAGTACCGGGAGGTTACCGGAACCCCCCGGGAACCATATAGGCCTTAGTGGGCTTTAGTGGAAAGGTGAAAGGGGCAGCCCAAGGTGGCTGCGCGCCTCCCCCCCTCCCCTAGTCCTATTAGGACTAGGAGAGGTGGCCGGCCCCCCTTCTCTCTCTCTCCACTTGAGGATTCCTATTCCAACTAGGATTGGGGGGGGGAGTCCTACTCCCGGTAGGAGTAGGACTCCTGCTGGCGCGCCCCAAGGCTGCCGCACCTCTCCCCCCTTGCTCCTTTATATACAGGGGCAGGGGCACCTCTAGACACACAAGTTGATCATTGAGATCGTTCCTTAGCCGTGTGCGGTGCCCCCTGCCACCATATTCCACCTCGATCATATCGTTGTAGTGCTTAGGCGAAGCCCTGCGTCGGTAGTACATCAAGATTGTCACCATGCCGTCGTGCTGACAGAACTCCTCCCCAAAGCTTTGCTAGAACGGAGCCCGGGGATCGTCATCGAGCTGTACGTGTGCTAAGAACTCGGAGGTGCCGGAGTAACGGTGCTTGGATCGGTCGGATCGGGAAGAAGACGTACGACTACTTCCTCTACGTTGTGTCAACGCTTCCGTTGCGATCTACAAGGGTACGTAAATCAGACTCTCCCCCTCGTTGCTATACATCACCATGATCTTGCGTGTGCGTAGGAAATTTTTTGAAATTACTACGTTCCCCAACAGTGGCATCCGAGCCTAGGTTTTATGGTTTGATGTTATTTGCACGAGTAGAACACAAGTGAGTTGTGGGCGATACAAGTCATACTGCCTACCAGCATGTCATACTTTGGTTCGGCGGTATTGTTGGACGAGACGACCCGGACCAACCTTACGTGTACGCTTACGCGAGACCGGTTCCCCCGACGTGCTTTGCACACAGGTGGCTTGCGGGCGACTGTCTCTCCAACTTTAGTTGAACCGAGTGTGGCTACGGCCGGTCCTTGCAAAGGTTAAAACGGAGTCTATTTGGCAAACTATCGTTGTGGTTTTTGATGCGTAGGTGAGATTGTTTCTTGCTTAAGCCCGTAGCAGCCACGTAAAATATGCAACAACAAAGTAGAGGACATCTAACTTGTTTTTGCAGGGCATGTTGTGATGTGATATGGTCAAAACGTGATGAGATATAAGTTGTTGTATGAGATGATCATGTTTTGTTGAAGTTATCGGCAACTGGCAAAAGCCTTATGGTTGTCTCTTTATTGCATAAGATGCAAGAGCTAAATAATTGCTTTACTTTATCGCTATGCGATAGCAATAGTTGCAAGAGCAATAGTTGGCGAGACGACCATGTGACGACATATTGATATAGATCAAGATGATGGAGATCATGGTGTCATGCCGGTGACAAAGGAAATCATGACGATGCTTTGGAGATGGAGATCAAAGGCACAAGATGATCATGGCCATATCATGGCACATATTTTGATTGCATATGATGTTTATCTTTTATACATCTTATTTTTGCTTAGTTTGACGGTAGCATTTTAAGATGATCTCTCACTAAATTATCAAGAAGTGTTCTCCCTGAGTATGCACCGTTGCCAAAGTTCGTCGTGCCCAGACACCACATGATGATCGGGTGTGATAAGCTCTACGTCCATCTACAACGGGGGCAAGCCAGTTTTGCACACGCAGAATACTCAGGTTAAACTTGACGAGCCTAGCATATGCATATATGGCCTCGGAACACGGAGACCGAAAGGTCGAGCGTGAATCATATAGTAGATATGATCAACATAATGATGTTCACCATTGAAAACTAATCCATTTCACGTGATGATCGGTTATGGTTTAGTTGATTTGGATCACGTGATCACTTAGAGGATTAGAGGGATGTCTATCTAAGTGGGAGTTCTTAAGTAATATGATTAAATTAAACTTAAATTTATCATGAACTTAGTCCTGGTAGTATTTTGCAAATTATGTTGTAGATCAATAGCTCGCGTTGTTGCTTCCCTGTGTTTATTTTGATATGTTCCTAGAGAAAATTATGTTGAAAGATGTTAGTAGCAATGATGCGGATTGGATCCGTGATCTGAGGTTTATCCTCATTGCTGCACTGAAGAATTATGTCCTTGATGCACCGCTAGGTGACAGACCTATTGCAGGAGCAGATGCAGACGTTATGAACGTTTGGCTAGCTCAATATGATGACTACTTGATACTTTAGTGCACCATGCTTAATGGCTTAGAATCAGGACTTCAAAGACGTTTTGAACGTCATGGACCATGTGAGATGTTCCAGGAGTTGAAGTTAATATTTCAAGCAAATACCCGAGTTGAGAGATATGAAGTCTCCAACAAGTTCTATAGCTAAAAGATGGAGGAGAATCGCTCAACTAGTGAGCATGTGCTCAGATTGTCTAGGTACTAAAATCGCTTGAATCAAGTGGGAGCTAATCTTCCAGATAAGATAGTGATTGACAGAATTCACTAGTCACCATCACCAAGTTAGTAGAACTTCGTGATGAACTATAATATACAAGGGATAACGGAAACAACTCCCAAGCTCTTCGTGATGCTGAAATCAACGAAGGTAGAAATCAAGAAAAACATCAAGTGTTGATGGTTGACAAGACCACTAGTTTCAAGAAAAGGGTAAAATGAAGAACGGGAACTTCAAGAAGAACGGCAAGCAAGTTGCTGCTCAAGTGAAGAAGCCCAAGTCCGATCCTAAGCCTGAGACTAAGTGCTTCTACTGCAAAGGGACTGGTCACTGAAAGCGGAACTACCCCAAGTGATTGGCGGATAAGAAGGATGGCAAAGTGAACATAAGTATATTTGATATACATGTTATTGATGTGTACTTTACTAGTGTTTATAGCAACCCCTCAGTATTTGATGCTAGTTCAGTTGCTAAGAGTAGTAACCCGAAACGGGAGTTGCAGAATGAACAGAGACTAGTTAAGGGTGAAGTGACGATGTGTGTTGGAAGTGGTTCCAAGATTGATATGATCATCATCGCACACTCCCTATACTTTCGGGATTGGTGTTGAACCTAAATAAGTGTTATTTGGTGTTTGCGTTGAGCATGAATATGATTTGACCATGTTTATTTTAATACGGTTATTCATTTAAGTAAAAGAATAAATTGTTGTTCTGTTTACATGAATAAAACCTTATATGGTTACACACCCAATCAAAATAGTTCATTGGATCTCGATCTTAGTGATACACATATTCATAATATTGAAACTAAAAGATGCAAAGTTAATAATGATAGTGCAACTTATTTGTGGCACTGCCGTTTAGGTCATATTGGTGTAAAGCGCATGAAGAAACTCCATGCTGATGGAATTTTGGAATCACTTGATTATGAATCACTTGATGCTTGCGAACCATACCTTATGGGCAAGATGACTAAAACGCCGTTCTCCGGAACAATAAAGCAAGCAATAGATTTGTTGGAAATCATACATACTGATGTATGTGGTCCGATGAATATTAAGGCTTACAACATGTATCATTATTTTCTGACCTTCACAGATGATTTGAGCAGATATGGGGATATCTACTTGATGAAACATAAGTCTAAAACATTTGAACAGTTCAAAGAATTTCAGAGTGAAGTGGAAAATCATCGTGACAAGAAAATAAAAGTTTCTACGATATGATCGCAGAGGTAAAATATTTGAGTTACGAGTTAGGTCTTCAGTTAAAACAATGTGAAATAGTTTCACTACTCACGCCACCTGGAACACCACAGCATAATGGTGTGTCCGAACGTCATAACCGTACTTTATTGGATATAGTGCAATCTATTATGTATCTTACCGATCTTCCACTATCGTTTTGGGGTTATGCATTAGAGACAGCTGCATTCCCGTTAAATAGGGCACCATCAAAATCCGTTGAGACGACGCCTTATGAACTGTATTTTGGCAAGAAACCAAAGTTGTCGTTTCTTAAAGTTTGGGGTTGTGATGCTTATGTGAAAAAGTTTCATCCTGATAAGCTCAAACCTAAATCGAAAAAGTGCGTCTTCATAGGATACCCTAAAGAAAATGTTGGGTACACCTTCTATCACTGATCCGAAGGCAAGATATTCGTTGCTGAGAATGGATCCTTTCCAGAGAAGGAGTTTCTCTTGAAAGAAGTGAGTGGAAGGAAAGTAGAAAACTTGATAAGGTAATTGTACCTTCTCCTTTATTGGAAAGTAGTTGATCACAGAAATCTGTTCTTGTGACTCCTACACCAATTAGTGAGGAAGCTAATGATAATGATCATGAAACTTTGGATCAAGTTACTACCGAATTTCGTAGGTAAACCAGAGTGAAATCCGCACCAGAGTGGTACGGTAATCCTGTTTTGGAGGTCATGTTACTTGACCATGACGAACCTACGAACTATGAGGAAGCGATGATGAGCCCAGATTCCGCGAAATGGTTTGAGGCCATGAAATCTGAGATATGATCCATGTATGAGAACAAAGTATGGACTTTGATGGATTTGCCCAATGATCGGCAAGCCATAGAAAATAAATGGATCTTCAAGAGGAAGACGGACATTGATAGTAGTGTTACTATCTACAAAGCTAGAATTGTCGCAAAAGGTTTTCGACAAGTTCAAGGTGTTGACTACGATGAGAGTTTCTCTCTCGTATCAATGCTTAAGTCTGTCCGAATCATGTTAGCAATTGCCGCATTTTATGAAATCTGGCAAATGGATAAACAAAACTGCATTCCTTAATGAATTTATTAAAGAAGAGTTGTATATCATGCAACCAGAAGGTTTTGTCAATCCTAAAGGTGCTAACAAAATATGCAAGCTCCAGCGATCCATCTATGGACTGGTGCAAGCATCTCGGAGTTGGAATATACGTTTTGATAAGTTGATCAAAGCATATAGTTTTATACAGACTTGCAGTGAAGCCTGTATTTACAAGAAAGTGAGTGGGAGCACTACAACATTTCTGATAAGTATATGTGAATGACATATTGTTGATCGGAAATAATGCAGAATTATTCTGCAAAGCATAAAGGAGTGTTTGAAAGGAGTTTTTCAAAGAAAGACTTCGGTGAAGTTGCTTACATATTGAGCTTCAAGATCTATAGAGATAGATCAAGACGCTTGATAAGTTTTTTCAATGAGTACATACCTTGACAAGATTTTGAAGTAGTTCAAAAATGGAGCAGACAAAGAAAGAGTTCTTGCCTGTAGTACAAGGTGTGAAGTTGAGTAAGACTCAAAGCCCGACCACGGCAGAAGATAGAAAGAGAATGAAAGTCATTCCCTATGCCTTGGCCATAGGTTCTATAAAGTATGTCATGCTGGGTACCAGATCTATTGTATACCCTGCACTGATTTGGCAAGGGAGTACAATAGTGATCTAGGAGTAGATCACTGGACAGTGGTCAGAATTATCCTTAGTGAAGTAAGGATATGTTTCTCGATTATGGACGTGACAAAAAGGTTCGTCGTAAAGGGTTACGTTGATGCAAGTTTTTGACACTAATCTAGATGAGTCTAAGTCTCGGTCTAGATACATATTGAAAGTGGGAGCAATTAGCTAGAGTAGCTCCATGCAGAGCATTGTTGACATAGAAATTTGCAAAATACATGTGGATCTGAATGTGGCAGACCCGTTGACTAAAATTCTCTCACAAGCAAAACATGATCACACCTTAGTACTCTTTGGGTGTTAATCACATAGCGATGTGAACTAGATTACCGAATCTAGTAAACCCTTTGGGTGTTGGTCACATGGCGATGTGAACTATGGGTGTTAATCACATGATGATGTGAACTATCGATGTTAATCACATGGAGATGTGATCTAGATTATTGACTCTAGTGCAAGTGGGAGACTGAAGGAAATATGCCCTAGAGACAATAATAAAGTTATTATTTATTTCCTTATATCATGATAAATGTTTATTATTCATGCTAGAATTGTATTAACCGGAAACATAATACATGTGTGAATACATAGACAAACAGAGTGTCACTAGTATGCCTCTACTTGACTAGCTCGTTAATCAAAGATGGTTATGTTTCCTAACCATGGACAAAGAGTTGTTATTTGATTAGCGGGATCACATCATTAGTTGAATGATCTGATTGACATGACCCATTCCATTAGCTTAGCACCCGATCGTTTAGTATGTTGATATTGCTTTCTTCATGACTTATACATGTTCCTATGACTATGAGATTATGCAACTCCCGTTTGCCGGAGGAACACTTTGTGTGCTACCAAACGTCACAACATAACTGGGTGATTATAAAGGGGCTCTACAGGTGTCTCCAAAGGTACATGTTGGGTTGGCGTATTTCGAGATTAGGATTTGTCACTCCGAATGTCAGAGAGGTATCTCTGGGCCCTCTCGGTAATGCACATCACTTAAGCCTTGCAAGCATTGCAACTAATGAGTTAGTTGCGGGATGATGTATTAGAGAATGAGTAAAGAGACTTGCCGGTAACGAGATTGAACTAGGTATTGGATACCGACGATCGAATCTTGGGCAAGTAACATACTGATGACAAAGGGAACAACGTATGTTGTTATGCGGTCTGACCGATAAAGATCTTCGTAGAATATGTAGGAGCCAATATGGGCATCCAGGTCCCGCTATTGGTTATTGACCGGAGATGTGTCTCAGTCATGTCTACATTGTTCTCGAACCGTAGGGTCCGCACGCTTAACGTTACGATGACAGTTATTATGAGTTTATGCATTTTGATGTACCGAAGGTTGTTCGGAGTCCCGGATGTGATCACGAACATGACGAGGAGTCTCGAAATGGTCGAGACATAAAGATTGATATATTGGAAGACTATGTTTGGACATCGGAAGTGTTCCGGGTGAAATCGGGATTTTACCGGAGTACCGGGAGGTTACCGGAACCCCCCGGGAACCATATGGGCCTTAGTGGGCTTTAGTGGAAAGGTGAAAGGGGCAGCCCAAGGTGGCTGCGCGCCTCCCCCCTCCCCTAGTCCTATTAGGACTAGGAGAGGTGGACGGCCCCCCTTCTCTCTCTCCACTTGAGGATTCCTATTCCAACTAGGATTGGGGGGGGGGAGTCCTACTCCCGGTAGGAGTAGGACTCCTCCTGGCGCGCCCCAAGGCTGGCCGCACCTCTCCCCCCTTGCTCCTTTATATACAAGGGCAGGGGGCACCTCTAGACACACAAGTTGATCATTGAGATCGTTCCTTAGCCGTGTGCGGTGCCCCCTGCCACCATATTCCACCTCGATCATATCGTTGTAGTGCTTAGGCGAAGCCCTGCGTCGGTAGTACATCAAGATTGTCACCACGCCGTCGTGCTGACGGAACTCCTCCCCGAAGCTTTGCTGGATCGGAGCCCGGGGATCGTCATCGAGCTGTACGTGTGCTAAGAACTCGGAGGTGCCGGAGTAACGGTGCTTGGATCGGTCGGATCGGGAAGAAGACGTACGACTACTTCCTCTATGTTGTGTCAACGCTTCCGCTGTGATCTACAAGGGTACGTAGATCAGACTCTCCCCCTCGTTGCTATACATCACCATGATCTTGCGTGTGCGTAGGATTTTTTTTGAAATTACTACGTTCCCCAACACCGACACACAGCAGCTGATGCACCAGTTCCTCCTTGGCGAGAGATGGCTCCATCTACATTGATCTTCATCGACTCTTCTCCCGGCGGAATCCACCTGCGCGGCCTATGAATCACCGGCTGTGACCGTCGCGTTGGTGCACTATTGGTAGTGATCTCCAGGTCCTCCAAGTACCTGTTCACAAAACACATCGTCGAAAGTGGGCTTTGGTATTCGTCGTCGTGAATTGCTTTCCTTCTAGCCCACCAGATCGCCCACATGGTGATGAGCACTCTTGCAAGGTCCTGTTGGTTCAAAGTGTCAAACAGCCAAAACAACCAAAGCCTTGCATCTTCACTCCTGTTTGATATCACATGCTCGAGGGTCTCCTCATCTCCCAGCGCCCAAACACACCGTGCCATCCGACATTCAAACAAGGAATGACGCCATGAGTCCACCTCCTCATCGCAGAGTCCGCAAGCTGGAGAAGTGGCCATGTTTCGCTCATTACGCACTGTGCTGGTCGGTAGCGACATGTGAGCTAGTCTCCATACAAATACCCTTACCTTAGACGGGACTTTGACCTTCCATAGTTGAGACCAAGCTTTGCTTTTGGCTTCCACATTTGAGTGGCTCGTCCTGCGTTCCAACAAATCCTCTCTTTGATGTTTAATGCCACTAATCATCTTATATGCTGAACGCACGGTAAATACCCCTTTCCGATCATAATGCCATGCCCAAAATCACGTTGCACTCGGAAACTTAGTGGTATGTTCATTATTATATCCACATCCAGACTGACGAAATGCTCGCTCAAAACCTGCTTGTTCCATGTGCGCATTGTAGCATCAATTAACTCTGCTACTATCAGCGGTGGATCAGGTGATATGGTGCATATGGGCTTCAGCTTATAGTCACGCGGCAGCCAGTTGTCCTCCCATATGCGAGTGTCTGTTCCCGACCCGATCCTCCTGATTAACCCTAGGGCAAGCAATTCTTTCCCTTCCATCAATGATCGCCAGACTTGGGAGGGGTGTGTGCCCAGTGTAGCATAAAGTATGTTGCCTTCCGGGTAGTAGTGAGCTCGTAGAACTCGAGCACTCAACGATTCAGGGTCTTGCAATAGCCGCCAAACCTGCCGAGCTAATAAAGCCAAATTAAACAGCTCGATGTCCCGGAATCCAATTCCACCCATATTTTTTGGTTTGCACATGGTCTTCCAAGAAACCCACGCTGGCTTCCGCTGACCCCGTTTACTGCCCCACCAAAACTTACGAAGAAGGACGTTTAAGTGTTCAATCAGACCTCGTGGCAACTTAAAGCATGACATTGAGTAGGTCGAGATAGATTGCGCTACAGATTTGATAAGCACTTCTTTTCCCCCTGCAGATAAACACTTCTCCATCCACCCTTGGATATGCTTCCAAATTCTGTCCTTCAAATATTTAAAGCTTCCCTCCTTGTTTTTACCTACATCCGTCGGCCTTGTGCAGCACTCCCACTGTCAGCTTCAAAGAACAAGAGACCGTCATCTGCAAAAAGTACATGGTTGATTGCTGGAGTATTATTTGCCACTGAAAGTCCTCGGACCCCACCCCTTGGGCCTTTAACAGACACGAGAGGCCTTCCGCGGCTAACAAGAATAGGTACGGGGATATGGGATCCCCTTGCCTCATTCCCCTTGTTGGCCTGAAATCATGCAGACTACCACCATTAAACAGAACTGAGAAAGTGACTGATGACACGCACCTCATAACCGTCTTTGTAAAACGTGGACTAATGCCCATCTTCAGCATCACTGCTTTCAAATAATGCCACTCAAGTCTATCATATGCTTTCATCATATCCAACTTCAAAGCCACAAAACGGTTTGCTTTCACTCTCCTGGTTTTCATATAATGTAGGCACTCATAAGACGTTATGAAGTTATCCATGATAAGACGCCCAGGCACAAAAGCGGACTGCTCCTCAGAAATTACCTCGGGGAGAATAATCTTCAGCCTGTTGGCTAAGAACTTTGAAGCAATCTTATAAATCACGTTACAAAGACTTATAGGCCGAAATTGTGCTAACAGTTTTGGACTAGCTATCTTGGGAATAAGAACGATGAAAGTGCGGTTGATACCCTCCGATGAGTCCTCTCCATTGAGCAATCTTATAATCACGCCAGTTACCTCATCACCACAAAGCTCTCAGTGTCTCTGAAAAAAATGCGCCGGAAAACCGTCAGGTCCCGGTGCTTTTGTTGGGAACATCTGAAAAAGTGCCTCTTTTACCTCCTCTTTGGTGTATTGTGCGTTGAGCCTTGCATTCATATTACCATCAACTCTAGTAGGGATATGTGACATAACTTTTTCTATGCCAATACATCCTTCTGATTTGTACAAGTTTTCATAGAACTCATTAGTCATCTTTGCCATCTCCTCCAGATCAGAAGTGATCGTCCCATTCATCTTCTGGAGCTGCATTATGGTGTTCTTTGCCCTTCTAGCACTCGCCTTCCTCTAAAAGTATTGTGTATTGTTGTCGCCCGCGGCTAACCAGTCCATGCGTGATCTCTATCTCATCATAATCTCCTCTCGATAAGACATCTCAACTATCTGGTCCAAAACCCTTTTCTCTTCCACTCCCGGCCCAACACGAGTCGGGTCCTCTCTAAGCACAGTCAGTTGCTGCCGCAGCCGACGCAACTCCTGTCTAACTGAGCCAAACGACATCTTACCCCATTGTTTCAAAGCAGTCCCAACCGAGGACAACTTGGCCAAGAGCTGCGCCATAGTTTCCGCCGGCTTATCCTGACCCCAAGCCTCCTGAAGTGTATCTCCGAACCTGTCGTCACTCTCCCACATGCATTCATACCGAAACAGCCTCTTCAGGGCAATTCTCTGATTGTTTGCGTCCATCTCATTGATCAATAATATTGGGTTGTGATCTGATTTTGCTGCAATTAGATGTTCAACCGTAGCATACGGGAATAGAGCTGACCAGCTTGCCGTAGCCAACACTCGGTCAAGTCTTACCCTGCAGTATTCCCCTCCAACTATTTTCTTCTCAAAAGTCCAGTCCAAACCTTTATAGCCCAGGTCCGCTAACTCACATACATCAACTGCTTCTCTAAAGCCTTCCATCTGAGCACTATCACGCTCGTTTGGCCCCATTTGCTCTTCTGGCCTCAAAATTTCATTAAAATCTCCCATGCATACCCATGGTAATGCATTCTCTCCACGTAGTATCTTCATAGTATCCCATGTCTTGTACCTCATACTCCTATCTGCTGCACCATAAAAACCAGACAAACGCCAAGGCTCCACCCCCGGCATTTTCACCACTGAATCAATATGATAGCGAGAATAAGTCTTTATTTCAAGATCAACATTATTTTTCCAGAACAAGCATAAACCTCCACTCCTACCACTACTATCTACTCCAAAACGACCAGAAAAACCTAAAGTACCCGCCAATCCTTCCACGCGGTACTTTGCCAACTGCGTCTCCACAATACAAAGCACCGCCGGCGCACACACCTCCACAAGATCGCGGAGCTCTCTAACCGTTGCGGGGTCGCCAGTCCCGCGCTGTTCCAGCATAAGAGCTTCATTGGGCTCGGCGGTCCTCCTCGAGGGAGGCCGCCTTATCATCAAGTACCTCATCTTCATCCTGACGCCTACCATCCTGCTTCCTCCTCTTCACAATAGGATTTCTCCCTGGAGTTGTATGTGTCACCTGGTGTGTATCCTCTCCTCCGCTCTCCAGATACAAGACCGTTTCAGCCACCTTTCCTGAGAGGTTTGGGAGGTTTTGTCCTCTCACATTGACTGACCCGTCTGCGCGCACAAGTCTTTTGCGGGCATTCTGTTTCTCCTCTGAGCTGGCTTGATGTGTGTAGTCCATGGTCTATGATCCTCCATCATCCCCTTCAAAATTCCTCCTATCCCCCTCCATGTCTCCTCTACCCTGTCTGCCTCCTCTACCTCCTCTTCCCCCTAAACCTCCAGACCTACCTCCTCTACCCCTTCCATCCATACCACCCCTCCCTCCTGTAGTGTAAGTCGGCATATCCGAGCTCCACAGGAGCCATTCTCCCCATTCACAAGCACGCGGATCATGAATTCCATCCCCGCACTCCTCCACTGTATGCCCCATCAAGCCACAATAGTAACAAAAGTCCGGCAACCTCTCATAAAAAACAGGGTATTTCTTCCTCTTTTGAAGTGTTATCGGAACAAAACGCACGAGCGCTGACATTGTTTCCTCGGTCCTCTCGGTCGGACCAGTTAAAGACCGGACCGGACCGACAATTTATCTGGCCGTATTTGACAGACTGGCCCGGCCATTTTCTCTAGCGGGTCAGGACCGAGCGGGCCAAGACCGAGCGAGCCACGAGTGGGCCAAAAAGCCCGCTCGGTACGTCCAGCCCTAGTATAGTCATACTGAGAGTATTATTGTTGTATGGCTAGGTACAGGTCCGCCGTGTGTGGAGGAACTTGTGCCTCTTGAGTGTAACCCTATGCTTATTGAATAAAACTCTTTTATCCTCACAAAAATCTCTCTTTTTGTTTTACTTTTTCTATTTAAAACGGACGCGTTTTACTTTTTCTATATAAAATGGACGGGGTGGTTTAATGGGCCGGACCAGGCGCGAGAACTGAGCGCAATTTGACCCAGAGAGCCTCAGAAGGTCTCCATACAACGTATACTTTCCCGTCATACATACAAAAGTGGGTACGGGTTGTCAAAAGTTGATACTATCCTTTATACGTTTTGTGGTGGTTGTACCAAAGCGGGACTCCGATCAGGTATAGTTTGAAGTTGCATAACCTACATGAAAATCATCTATTGCAGAGTCACTAGGTCCCTACATCAGTTTGATTAGATTGAGAAGCTTAAAAGCAATTTGACCAAGGGCATTAGTAGAAAACAGGGCTATGGTCCAGACCGGCTCAGCCCATTAGTCCCGGTTCAGTCTAGAACCGGGACTAATGTGAGCATTGGTCCCGGTTCGTGCGGCTAAGGCATTAGTCCCGGTTCACTCGGGCCCTTTAGTCCCGGTTTAAGCCACGAACCGGGACTAAAGGGTGCGATGACCTTTAGTCCCGGTTCGTGCCTCAAACCGGGACTAAAGATTAGACCTTTAGTCCCGGTTTGAGGCACGAACCGGAACTAATGGGGTTGAGACCTTTAGTCCCGGTTCGTGCCACGAACCGGTACTAAAGGCTAAAGGTCCCATTTTCAAACTCTACCCCCCCTCCCCGAGTGGATCGCCTTTTCAGTTTTTAAAAAAATAAAAGAAAATAATGGAAATGTCAAAAAAATAAAAGAAAATAAGTTTCTCATGTGATATGTGGTCTAGTTGTTGGGAAAATTTGCAAATGTGAATTTTGACTTTATTTGCAAAATCTTTCTGAAATTTGTAAAAATGGGCATAACTTTTGCATACTAACTCGGATGAAAAAGTTTTTTATATGAAAAATCATCTACTCGAAACGTTACATCCAAATTTAACGGGGGAACCCCGTTAAACATTTTCAAAATCCTCAAAAACCTAATAGAAAAAAGTTACGGGGCTTTTAAGATCTAGAGTGGAAAAATTGAAAAATATTTAAACAGTGGGCAAACTGTGGTCAAACAATGGTCAAACTAATTATTCTAGAATATTAGTGTTACTAAATAATTATTTTAGTTATTTCAATTTTGGTCAAATCTGGTCAAACTGTGGTCAAACAATGGTCAAACTAATTATTCAAGAAATATTAGTGTTACTAAATAATTATTGTTTTTTAAAACAATAGTTTCAAACTCAAACAGTGAAATGTGTCACTTCATGCTCAAGCAAAATTCCTGAAGGTTATTAGGATTGACATCTTACTATTGTCAGGAAAACAACAAGTGCAGACTTGGAGCGAGGGAGAATAGAACCCGGAAGTTAAGCATGCTTGGGCTGGAGTAGTGAGAGGGATGGGTGACCGGTCGGGAAGTTAGATGATTTGGAATGATGAGGGGTGATTAAAGGATAAATTGAGAAGTGATGAGGGGTGGTGATTACAGACTAGAGGTTAAAATAATTCAGAAATTTGAAAATAAAAAAAATCCAAAAAAAAATTTCAAAAAAATTTTTCAAAAAAAAAATCATAAAATTTCACCAACCGGGACTAAAGGTGGAACTCCACGTGGCCGCGCCTTTTAGTCCCGGTTCTGGATTGAACCGGGACTAAAGGGGGGAGGTATTAGTACCGACACTTTAGTCCCGGTTTAGGAACCGGGACTGTAGGCCCTTTTTCTACCAGTGGGGATGCAGCATCATTTTGCTCATTAGAGGTATCTTCAGAAATTGGAAACTAATAAATACAGTATGTACAAGACTCCAGGTAGTTCAACAAATTTTCCAGGCATACTTAGTTTTATTTAATCATATCATAATGGGAAACTACTAGTCCAAACCAAAAATGTGATCAAAAACAGGGAAAAATAAGCCTTTAGTTTCATAGAGGGACTAGGCCAAGATATGCGAATATTTATCCATACCAAAACTGTGAAATCAACATGAACCACTACCAAATATCAAAAGGTCACTTGAATTTCGATCTTTCTCCTTCCCTTTATCTAGTTCCCTACTATAACAATTATATGTTGCGATAACCAGCATCACAATAGAGAAATATCTGTTATTGCAGAGGTTTAAAAAAGGCAGCTGCTCTTGACGTCTTTTACCTAATCATAATACAGAAATACTATAAATGTTACACTAGGACTGAACTGCGCAAACCAAACCAGGAGATAAGATGTTATCCAACATTTGTACTACCATTATGCTCTCCTCTTTCTTCTGGTCAAAGTGTAATCCTCTTTCGTCTCAAGAAGGAAAGGCGGGGGGAAGAAAAAGGTACTCCCTCCGTAAACTAATATAAGAGCGATTAGAATACTAAAGTAGTATTCTAATCGCTCTTATATTAGTTTACGGAGGGAGTATCAATCAAATAAGAAGCTAAGTACCTTTTCCGTGTGAGGAGATGTGTCTGAGCAAAGATGATGTCATTAACAGCAAGAAAAACTGAGTGGCATGGATAGAGCGATGATGTTTATTAACAGTAAGATCGGAAGCAAGTCGCTTGTTAAAAAGTCATGCGCACAGTCGCAGACACACATTATCCAGTTACACAACAACAACAATGGCAAGAAAACCACTCATGACATGGATAGAGCGATGATGCAACGTCATAGCTCATCATTGCCGCTATCTGTGAAAGAAGTTCATGGATGTCCATGTTCTTTGTTAGTAACTATTCAGACTGGAAGCAGAGACCAGTACTTGCAAGAGAAAAACCTAGCATGACCCATTTGGTGACTGGTCATCCGGCAGGTCATCTCTGTCCTTGCTGTCCTTCCACTTAAACCAGCCCCATTTCACAATGCAAAACAAGGCTACAGAACTGACAGGTTCTCTAAGAGAATGAGTTGTCAGCATAGTAAGAATTTGAGACCTCATGCTTGGTAGCTTATGTAGCGAAATATGCGGTGCAAAAAGGGTTGCATCTGAGACTGGCACTAGACATTCAGCCAATCCCAAACAAAATGGACGCCAATGTGCAGCTAAGAATGTCTGTCACTGTGGGTAACAAAAACCGAATCAGAAGGATATGGACACGGCAACACCCCACCTATTGGACTAAATAAATCGCATACGGCCTAGCGATGGCACCTCCCCCTAAGAGCATCTCCAACACACGCCGCGCGGCGTGCTAAATTTTTTTACAGCGTTGAAATAGCTTTTTTTTTTTGCACGCAAGAGGGCTCTGACTCCAGTGGCTGCTGCAAAATATGGCGCGCGCGAGCAGCTCCAGCAGGCACGCTAAATTTCCAGCGCATGCGAGCAGCCGTCGCTTGTAAATATGAATTTTACATGTCCATTTGACAATATGACGATGTTTCAACCATTAAACAAATGTGCAAAATAAGAGTTGGAGCAACATAGTATAGTTCAATTGCACGGCATAGTTCAAAATGACCCAACCAAGTTCATGACAAATAAAAGCTCACACAAACAAATGGCACATCAACAATCATGCCACATCATCCTCCTCCTCTTCTTCTTCCTCATCCGAAGACAATTCTTCATCCTCCTCTTCATTTTCAAGCGCCGCATTGTCATCGGAAGCTCGGATGGTGTTCGCAAGATCTCCAACGGCAACATGCGAAGGTATGTGAGGCACACCGGACACAATATGTATCTTTACTTTGGTCCCCTCCAACGTTGGCATCCGTAGACACATGCAATCATGTACTGCATAGCAAGACGTCTTCGTTCATGGTGTAGTTGCCCGCTCTTCCTTTCGGTGCATCGATAATACCCTCACCATCTTTGTCCACCTCGAACTCATGATCATCTTCATGCACTTCATTGGTTTGAGACCAATGAGAATTGTTGGAGCCAACACTCATAGTTGACATATATGTGTCATCATTAAAACTACAAAGTATGTAGAAGAAACTAGGCTATCCATATGTATACATTTATGTAAAAAAACACCAACAAAAAAGGGGCGGGAGGGGGGGCGAAATCATACCTTGTGGGCATTTCATCAAACACCTTGTGAGCATCGGCCGTCGGCGCAACAAATTGCGAGCTCTCCGACGCTTTGGTGGGGGGCGCAGCCGAATGCCCTGCAAGCTGCTTCTTCGGCCTCCTAGAAGAGCCATCCGCCTTGTTCTTCTTCCCGGACACCTTCCCTCCTGCCGCCGCCACATTCAGTCGCTTGGAGAGGGGCCTCATGGCGTCATGGTGGGTGGCGCCGCGACGCCACCCTGCGAGGTCGTCCGTGGCACCGTGAAGAGGCCATGTGCGAGACCGGTGCTTGGAGGAGGGCCGCCGGCGGCGAAGCCGAAGCTCAACCCCGCCCCAGGGTTTGCTGCGGCGGCGGCGGCGGCGGATGGGTCGCGGATGTAGTGAGGGGTTTGGGAGATGTCGGCGCGGCCTTCCATTGGTCGAATTTCGCCGACGGCGGCACGGGACTGGGCGAAGGCGGGGCAGCTGGAGAGGTTGGTGGCAGTTGGTCGCTCACGCTCGAATGTCCATTGCTCGGGAGTGGGCGCACGAAATAAGCAGCGGGCGATGACTTTTTCCTCCGCGTGCTGAACCCATTATACCGCTCGCGCGATTATTGCGCGGCTGCTGACACTGGTAGAAAAAGGGCCTATAGTCCCGGTTCATAAGGGCCTTTAGTCCCGGTTCCTGAACCGGGACTAAAGTGTCGGTACTAATGCCCCGACCCTTTAGTCCTGGTTCAATCTAGAACCGGGACTAAAGGGCGCGGCCACGTGGAGCTCCACCTTTAGTCCTGGTTGGTAACAAATTGAGCCTGTAATTTTTTTTATTTTCAAATTTCTGAATTATTTTAACCTCTAGTCTGTAATCACCACCCCTCATCACTTCTCAATTTATCCTCTAATGACCCCTCATCATTCCAAATCATCTAACTTCCCGAACGGTCACCCATCCTCCCACTCCCCCAGGCTGAGCACACTTAACTTCCGGGTTCTATTCTCCCTCGTTACAAGTCTGCACTTGTTGTTTTCCTGACAATACTAAGATGTCAATCCTATTAACCTTCAGGAATTTTGCTTGAGCATGAAGTGACATATTTCATAGTTTTATTTTGAAACTATTGTTTTAAAAAACAATAATTATTTAGTAACACTAATATTTCTTGAATAATTAGTTTGACCATTGTTTGACCACAGTTTGACCAGATTTGACCAAAATTGAAATAACTGAAAAAATTATTTAGTAACACTAATATTCTAGAATAATTAGTTTGACCATTGTTTGACCACAGTTTGCCCACTGTTTGAATTTTTTTCGATTTTTTTCACTCTAGATGTTAAAAGCCCCGTAACTTTTTTTCTAATCGGTTTTTGAGGATTTTGAAAATGTTTAACGGGGTTCGTATAAAAAACTTTTTCATCCGAGTTAGTATGCAAAAGTTATGCCCATTTTTACAAATTTCAGAGAGATTTTGCAAATAAAGTCAAAATTCACATTTGCAAATTTTCCCGACAACTAGACCACATATCACATGAGAAACTTATTTTCTTTTATTTTTTTGACATTTCCATCATTTTATTTTATTTTTTTAAGACTGAAAAGGCGATCCACAGGAGGGATAGAGTTTGAAAATGGGACCTTTAGTACCGGTTCGTGGCACGAACCGGGACTAAAGGTCTCAACCCCATTAGTCCCGGTTCGTGCCTCAAACCGGGACTAAAGGTCTAATCCTTAGTCCCGGTTTGAGGCACGATCCGGGCCTAAAGGTCATCGCACCCTTTAGTCCCGGTTCATGTCTTAAACCGGGACTAAAGGGCCCGAGTGAACCGGGACTAATGCCTTAGCCGCACGAACCGGGACCAATGCTCGCATTAGTCCCGGTTCTAGACTGAACTGGGACTAATGGGCTGACCCGGCCTGGACCAAAGCCCTGTTTTCTACTAGTGTGAAGCGCCCATTACGACCCGGTGCGCGTAAAAAAGCAGTTTTTTTCCAGCGCGCCGGTTCGAGATGCTCTAAAAACCTAGAATTCGGGGGCGCCGCGAGCATGGGTCGTGGGCCAAACAGTGAGGCCCTGGACAGGATGATGACATAGTGTCGTACCTGCCTGCTACATATTGCCGCGGGGATGGGGGTTCCTCCTCGGCGGTAGGGGCAGCGGCAACACGTCCTACTCCTACAGGCTACAGCTTTATCAGCGGCGGCTGGCCCGCCGTGCGCGTCGCTGGCGCAGGGGAAGAGCCACACACACCGTAGATGCGTGGCGGCCGCCGCCTAGTGATGGCAGGGCTCCGGCGTTAGCCATCGCCGCCTCCACCCCTCTTCTCTTCCTCTTCTTTTTCCCTTCGGTGCCATTCTAGATCTCGGGACGAGATCCTCTCGTAGTGGTGGAGTGTTGTAACGCCCCGAGACCGATGTGCCAGGTGTCGTTCAGTTATTCGTTGTCGTTGCTGTGTCTTTGCTTGCGTGTTGCATTTCATCATGTCATCATGTGCATTGCATCATCATGTTTTCAAAACTTGCATCCGTCCCGGCCTCCTCATTCTCTCCGTTGTCCGTTCTGAGCCCAGACACACTTGCACGCGCCCGCGGCATGTCCAAAATAGTATTTTATAAGTGGCTAGAAAATGTTCTCGGAATGGGATGAGAGTTGACGTGCGGTCTTATTATAGTGTAGGTAGGCCACCTGCCAAGTTTCATCGCATTCGGAGCTCGTTTGATGGCCCAACCGTTAAATATAGCGGCAATAGTAGCCGGTCTATCGTCGGACGTTTTCGGTTTTCGAAAACAGTCACCGGGCCTCCCTCTCTTCTCTTCTCTCAGTTCGAGACCGTCTACACAGCCCACGACCTACCGCCAGGTCCAACCTAACCTCTCTCGTCAGCCCGCGGCCCTCCTCGCGCGCGTCCGAAAATTGTCCCGGACCCGACCCGGACTGTCGCCACCGTTGTGTCCGGATCATCCCCAAACATCTACAAAACGTCTCCGTTTTGTTAATTGGACTTCCTACCCTATTTTTCTCGGCTGCTCGATTTATTTGGAGGGACGGTTTAGCCCCTAAATGTCTCCCTCTTCCTTTTTTTATATATACTCCTAGTGCTCTTTGGATAAAACCCTAAAACCGAGGGCCCTTGTCCAATCCTCCCAGCCGCCGCCGCCAGTCCTCTTTCACCTTGGGATCCATCGCGATCCATCTGCCCAATCCTCTCGCGCAGTCATTTCCAGCCAACCAATCCCACCGAGGCCCTGGATCCAGCTGTCCCGCAGCGACCACGAGCCAGCCTCGCCGGAGCCCAGCAGGAGCACGAGCTCCCTCCTCCTCGCCCCCGTGCCGCAAGCAGCAGCAGATCCAGTGCAGCCGTGCCCGGACATCTCTGGCAAAGCTCCAGCGCCACGCCCCTGCCTTCCCTTTCTTCTCCTTCTTCCTCCTGCAGTTCTTCCTCCCCGTCTCTCTCTCTAAACCCTCTCGTTTATTCAGTAGGAGCTCCTGTCGTAGCTGTGGTTCGCTCGATCCCCTGCCTCGAGGCGTGTTGACCGCGCCCTCCTAGTCGCCATGGATCCGCGTCGTGCTCTTCGTCGCCCCGTCTAGGAGCTTCATGAGGAGAGGAGCTCCTCTTCGTTGCCCCAAGAAGCAGCCACGCCCGAGCGCTCCTCTCCACGCTGGTGTTGCACTGCTCGGAGACCGGCTCCCCTCGTTAGATCCGGCCTCTCCTCACCTTCTCCGCCTCGCAGACCTCCTGCTGCGTCCGCCGTCTGCCTCCTTCCCCGCGCCGAGACCCGCTGCCGTCGCCCTCTGCTTCCCCTGCATCGAGCATGGCTCGATCCGGTCAGGTGCGTTGACCGCGCCCGCAGCGTGTCGCTTCCGCGCGGCCTCGGGAGCGCCAAGTCCCGCAGCAGCCCGCAAGGCCCAGCCGGCCTGCCCCAGCGCCCTCTCCACGGTTCTGGGCTTGGCCCATGGTGAGAAACCCCCAAGCCGCACCCAATGCTCCTGTTGGCCCAGCCAGATGCGGCCCGTGTTATTTTTTTCCTACGCTGCGATTTTAGCTATTATCCAGAGTTTGCCAGATTTGCAGAAAACCCCCTGCTGTTCATGCATATAATAACTTCCAAACCGTGCATCGGATTAAAATACTTCATATTTGAAACTTGCTTAAAATTATGTGTAGATTAATAATATGCCAATTTCTTGCCATGTTAAAATGTTTAAATTGCTGTTTGTTTAAATTTGCTCCTATGCCATGATAAAATGGTTTAATTCATAACAAAATAACCGTAGCTCCGTTTTAATAAACTTTATATGTAAATGGAGTAGAATTTTGCCTAGTTTATCATGGTGACATTGTTTTGCATGCCTAACAACTCTAAAATATGGTTTAGGGCAGAACAGGACCAAACCTTAAATTATGCATATGAGGAATTTTCGGAATTGTTGTTCGTTGCTTCCGGCCTCATTTAAACTTGCCTAGATAGGTAGTTTTGTTGTGCTTCACCTCTTGCCATGTTTAACAACATTTAATATTGTTGGGTACATAAACGAGATCGAACTAAATAAGTCACGTGGTGTTCCGTCAATATGCAACTCATTGCATATTGAGCTCCACTTAACTTGTAGTGTTGTTTGTGCTCTTTGCCATGCCATGCCTCATTAAATCGGACCTGCATCATACTTGTTTGCGCATCGTGCCATGATTATGTGATGGTTGTTTACTATGTTGTTTGCTTCTTTCCGGTGTTGCTTCTTCGGGTTGGTTCCGATAACGTCGCGTTTGTGAGGATCCGTTCATCTACGACCGTTTGACTTCTTCATGGACTCGTTCTTCTTCCTTGCGGGATTTCAGGCAAGATGATCATACCCTCGAAATCACTACTATCTTTGCTTTGCTAGATGCTCGCTCTTTTGCTATGCCAATGCTACGATGCCTACCATTTGCTTGTCAGCCTCCCAAATTGCCATGTTAAACCTCTAACCCACCATGTCCTAGCAAACCGTTGATTGGCTATGTTACCGCTTTGCTCAGCCCCTCTTATAGCGTTGCTAGTTGCAGGTCAAGATTGAAGTTTGTTCCTTGTTGGAACATGGAGATGTTGTTCCTCGTTGGAACATGTTTTCTTGTTGGGATATCACTATATATCTTATTTAATTAATGCATCTATATACGTGGTAAAGGGTGGAAGGCTCGGCCTTATGCCTGGTGTTTTGTTCCACTCTTGCCGCCCTAGTTTCTGTCATATCGGTGTTATGTTCCCGGATTTTGCGTTCCTTACGCGGTTGGGTTATAATGGGAACCCCTTGACAGTTCGCTTTGAATAAAACTCCTCCAGCAAGGCCCAACCTTGGTTTTACCATTTGCCACCTACCCTTTTTCCCTTGGGAGTCGCGCATCCCGAGGGTCATCTTTATTTTAACCCCCCCCCCCCCCGGGCCAGTGCTTGTCTAAGTGCTGGTCCAAACTAGAGCCACTTGCGGCGCCACCTCGGGGAAACTTGAGGGCTGGTTTTAGCTGTACGCAGTGTTCATCCGGTGTTGTCCTGAGAACGAGATATGTGCAGCTCCTATTAGGATGTCGGCGCATCGGGCGGTCTTGCTGGACTTGTTTTACCATTGTCGAGGATGTCTTGGAGTACTGGGATACCGAGTCTGATCAGAATGTCTCGGGAGGAGGTCTATTCCTTCGTTGACCGTGAGAGCTTGTGATGGGCTAAGTTGAGACACCCTGCAGGGATTTGAACTTTCGAAAGCCGTGCCCGCGATTATGGGCAGATGGGAATTTGTTAATGTCCAGTTGTAGAAAACCCGAAGTTGACCTTAATTAAAATGAATCAACCGCGTGTGTAACCGTGATGGTCTCTTTCCGGCGGAGTCCGGGAAGTGAACACGGTGTTGGAGTTATGCTTGACGTAGGTAGTCCAGGATCACTTCTTGATCATACTTTTGTCGACCGTGCTTTGCCTTCTCTTCTCGCTCTCTTTTGCGAATATGTTAGCCACCATATATGCTAGTCACTTGCTGCAGCTCCACCTCATACCTTTTACCTTACCCATAAGCTTAAATAGTCTTGATCGCGAGGGTGCGAGATTGTTGAGTCCCTGTGGCTCACAGATACTTTCAAAACTAGTTTGCAGGTGCCGATGAGTCCGTGCAGATGACGCAACCAAGCTCAGGAGGAGCTCGATGAAGATCTTGTGCTTTGTGTTATTTCGTTTCTAGTTGATCAGTAGTGGAGCCCAGTTGGGGTCGATCGGGGACCTTTGTCGCATTTGGCGTTCTTCTTTTATTTTGGTTCCGTAGTCGGACCTTGAGTGTATTTGAATGATGTAATGCTTTATTCATGTATTTGTGTGAAGTGGCGATTGTAAGCCAACTATGTATCTCTTTCCTTATTATATTACATGGGTTGTGTGAAGATTACCTCACTTGCGACATATGCCTTCAATGCGATTATGCCTCTAAGTCGTGCCTCGACACGTGGGAGATATAGTCGCATCGAGGGTGTTACAGAAACCCACAAACCGTCCGGTTGATAGGAGGTGCGGCTCCAGCCAGACTTGCGCCACCCAGTTTCCAAAAGTGAAATTCATCCACGGTCCCTAAACTTGCGCTGGAACCCACTTTAATCTCTGTAGTTCAAAATATCCAAAATACGGTCCTTAAACTTGTCAAAGGGGTTCACCTACGGTCCCTTATATGATTTTGGATATGTATTTGCTGATTTGGCGCTGGTCAAATGATACACCGTGGCGCGAACCAACCATAGTTAGAGAGATTGTGGTATTCCAGCCCACCAGGGTTCAAATTCTAGTGCTCGTATTTATTCCTGGATTTATTTCAAGATTTCTGGCGACGCGCATTCAGTGCCGAATTTTTTATTAATAGTAATTAATAATCCAGTTAGTAATTAATTATCCAGTGATTCTGAAACTAGTCAAGGGTGGGCGGAAATTTGAAAAATAGGAAGGACGCCATTGAGGACAGCGTCCAGCCCCGGATGCTATTGTAGATAGCGTCCAGGCCTGGATGCTATGGCAAACGACGTCCATTTAAGAGGTTGGCCTACCCCTTAGATCGGACTAAACCGGGTCGTTTCGTACTGACTTATGGAACTTCCATGGGCTATAAACCCTAGTACGCATGCAGTCGTCGATCCTTGACCACGACGTACGGTAAGCACTCTCCCGCAGCCGACAACACTGAGGGGCGGCATCGTCCCACCACCCACTCTCCATTAGATCCTCCAATCGATCTTGTTGTTGATTCATGTTAGTTGTTCTACGATCCTACTGCATCTTTCCTGTTTGAATCGTCTATACAACTGATTCAATAATTTACAAGTGGATACTTTATACATTATTGGATTGTTGTTCCTGGGTTATGGTTCTTAATTGGCTAGTCCATGAGAAGCCAAATTTTCAATCATCAGTTTATAGTAGATCAATTTAAAATTGGGTTATTCACTTCCTACACGTTCATGTTTGTAGGTGAGTATAAGAACATGTTAATTGTTCTGATTTACGTAGATGGTGAAGTGCAACATGGATCCATGGGTGTAGAGTATAGTGTTCCTCCGAAATTAACATTTTCAGCATGCGAGAAAACCACTTTTGAAGACATCAAGAGTGAGACATGTCGAGGGCTTGGGCATGTTAATGTCGGTGCTCAAAACAACCTGAATATCCAAGCTCGTTATGATATTGGATCTCCCGGACCACATTATTTTCAATTAATTCCATTATATGAGGAAAGAGGGTGGAGCATGATTTTTGAGAAGACCAAGTCCCGGACAACGTGGCAAGTGATAGAGTTATATGTTAATTTTGCGCCAAATCAAGACATATTGCGCCAAGTCAGCGGTGGAAGCAGCATACCAATAATTGAAAGGCAATCACAAAGGTATGGAAGTGCAATACAATCACCATTGCATCAAACATCTGTTAGTGCCTTCTCAAATAGTAATACATGTGGTCCTGATTTTTACAGGGAAAATGCTCCATCTTCCACTCAGGGTAATATGACAAATGATTTGCCAACAAGTACTGTTAATGAATCATTTGACCAGGAGGATACAGATCCAAAGGAGGACTTGATGGGACATGATGATGACGATGAGCATGATTCTGATGCCGCATCGAGCCAGAGTTCAGACGAAGATTCAGAACCAAGGGTTGCGCATCATGTTAATGCATTTCCGTTCATGTATAGATGTGGACAGAATGGTGTGGGAGCCTTTAGTGACATATCTATACTAACGGAGATGACAACAGATGAAGGTTTTTTTTGGATGTAAGAAACGCTTTCAGAGCCCATTGTCAGAGCATCAGATTTTTGATTCAAAAGAGCACCTCAAAATTGCGATTGGTGAATTTCACATAAACGCAAACTTGGAAGTGAAGTACAGCACAAGCAGTCAATCTAAACTTGTAGCAGAGTGTATTGATGACAGCTGCATGTGGAGGCTGTATGCAACACCAACTTAAATTGGTTCATATTGGCAAATAAGGAAGTGTCCTTATTCTCACACTTGTTGTGCACCGGCTAATAGAACAGACCATTCTCAGTTATCGACCTCTATAGTGGCAGATGTGATCCGTGAAGCACTGAAGGATGACCTGGAGTTGAGTATAAAAAATCTGCGGGCATTGGTGAGACAACGTTACAGAAATGTGAAACCATCATATAATAAGTTGTGGCGTGGAAGGGAGAAGGCTATAGCACAACTGTTGGGTAGCTGGGAAGGACCATACAATCTTCTCATCCCATTCCTCGAGGCTATTAGAGTTAAAACTCCAGGTACAAAGTATGTTCTTCTATCGAAACCCATGGCACAATAAGGGCATAGAGAATTTCGATGTGTTGCTTGGGCATTTGGACCTTGCATTGCAGCAGTTCCCCACCTTCGACCAGTAATAAGTGTGGATGCATCATTTCTATCAGGAAGATACAAGGGCAGATTGATAATGGCTTGCGGATATGATGCTAACAACAAGTTAATACCTCTTGCATTTGCCATTGTGGGGAAAGAGGACACAACTAACTGGGGCCGGTTCATGAGATGGTTGCGAAGGGAGGTAATTGGTGTTGGAAAATTCATGTGTGTGATTTCAGATCGCCACAAAGCAATCAAATGGGTGTTTAAGCAGCCGCACCTTGGTTGGAACGAAAGTGCTGGTGAGTGTGTGCATCGTTTTTGCTATCAACATGTCGCAGAGAATCTGTACAAAGCTTTTCATGATGAGGATGTTTTGAAAATATTTAAGTGGGCAGTAAAGAAAAAGAAACCTTGTAGATTTGAGGAGGGCATGTCATATATTGAACATACTTGTCCCGATGCAATAGCATATCTTAGAAAGGTCGGTAAGTATTTGCAGGAAGATAAAAATGAGGAAGATAAGCCTGAGAAGGTATTTCAATTCAAGGATGGGGGTTACCATTGGGGGATCATGACAAGCAATGGGCCCGAGTCCTTAAACATGTGTTCAGGCTTTCTCGAAGGCTACCAGTGGCAGCAATTATGGAGGAGACATTTTCAAAGTGCATGGAGTGGTTTGTAGAAAGAAGGCGAAGTGCTCATAACTTGGTTGACGAAGGCAAGCAATGGTCTGAACGGGTGGATAAACTATTGGTGAAAAGGGGCGACAAGGCAGGACATATGCATGTTATTTCGTATGGTGATGAAGTTGGAATATTTGAGGTCAAGGTTGACAATGAGAGGGTCCCATTACATAATGGAGATCATGTTCTTTTTATTCATAAGGACTTCAAGGACAAGGTCACTCTTCAACCAAATACTACTCCATCTTGTGACTGCCTAAAGCCAAACCTAACCGGTGTGCCATGTGTCCATTTGCTTGCGGTTCGCAAGTGTAGGAATCTAAATGAAAATCAAATAGTTCATCCATATTACTCTTCTGAAGTACTTGCAAACACATGGGCTGGACAATTTTATCCTTACGGGAACCAAAATGAGTGACCAACATATAGTGGCCCGATTATTGTTCCTGATGAGAATTTGATAAATCTTGGGCGGCGTCAACACAAAAGAATTCCGATGTACATGGACGAAATGCAAGGAAGGCGAATGGGACACCAAGCCCGGCGTTCGACAACAGACAATAATCTAGCTGGTATCTAAACTAGTTTTGTCGTACTGGTGTATATGTGAACTTATTTTCATCTAATTTTACTTTGTTGCATTCACTGTAGGTACATCGTCTAGCCAGAGACAGACCATTCCATCGAGTCGAGGATAGACCACATCGTCGAGTAGAGGAGAGAGGCCGAGTCAAGCGAAGAGCTTATCTTCCAAAGGAAAGAGGCTGAGGCAACCAAATAGCACATCATCCAATGGAAAGAGGACATGTCAGGGGAAGAGCACATCATCCAGAGAGAAGAGGTGGAGTAACTAGAAAGGCATATAATACAATCAAGGATGGACATGATTGATGATTTGCATTTGTGGTACCACATTTTCCTTTATATGTAAACAAAATTATACTCGAGATGAACTTATCAAATAAGGAGTAACAAACTTTTTTTTGGGAACTATTACAATCCATATCTGCCATAGCAGAAACAAAATTCCTGAACTGTTTTTTTGGGCCAAATACAAAAAGATTTGGTCAGCTACACCTCCAGGTCGCTCTAGAGATGGCCATTCTAACCAGCTAGTCGCTGTGAACTCCTTTATGCAAGCCTACTAGCTCTACCAAGCTCCTTCGAGTTGGTTTATTGGGTAACTTGACCTACATATTGTGTTGTCGGTTCCCCATCTCTCATCGCTTCACCAGCCTTAAGGTATGTTGTAAAACCTTTGCCGGAGTATATCCATTCATTGAACACATCAGAGTTGCTCTCTTTTGGGGGGCTTGGTGGGTTAGCAATATCAGAAACCTCTTCATCAGATGGAATATCTTCAATATTCAGTGGTAACTTAGCCTTAGTAAGCATGCTTTGCAGCCTAGGCTCCAAGTTCAAATCCAACAAATTTCCTACACAGGACCTCAATATAGTTTTCCCTATCTTCTTGCATCCACTAGTAATAGCACATTTAATACCCCATGAGGCATTCTTTATCTCGCGTAACCCCTGCAAGTGACAAAACAAATATTGCATGACACATTTATTACTATATGTTGTAAATAATACAATGAAAATGTAACACACACTTACAATTCGAGTCAGTGGCGGACCACTAGGCATGTAGCCAGTCCATTCGATGCTATCTCGAGGATATGGGATAGGTTTATCTAGGCCGCCCAAGCATTGAGAATCGAAGAATACTGTGTACATACCATTTTGTTGGAACCAATGTCTGTAATTAGGTAAACTAGCTTCATCGAAGGGAATATCGTCTGGCCACACTCTTGCATCAACATGGTTGTATTCTTGAACATAATTGGCGTGGACTTCCTCCCAATTATGCGATTTTCCTGCAGAATGTTTAATTTTTCGAAGTTTTTGAACCTCTGCCTCGCCACGTGGAAGAGAAGGGGGAATGGGTTGTCTTAATCCAAATTGTCGCATCACCCTATGTGGATAGTGGAACTCCACAATCCAAAAATACATGAGTGGTACTCTAGCAAACCACCAATTAGAATCTTGATGAACTTCAAAAGGCATTTGCTCCAGAAGATCATCATATGGTTGCCAATCAACTGCACCTTCTCGAATCAAGTCAATCTGATTTCGATAATATTCAATACCTATATATTTCATTTGCAAGTTAATAAAATTGTTTGTCATAAAACAAATGATGCCAACACAAATTTGGTGAGGAGAATACAATACCAGCATTATGAGGGGCATCAAACGCATGTGCAGCACACCACTTTGCTCCAAAAAACAGGGTTATAATCCAAGTGTACTTCTTGTTCTTCTTCCTCTTCATCAAGTTCCTCTCCTTCTTTAGGTTTCTCAAAAATAACTTTAGGGCGACCAAGTGGCAAACGGGATCAAGACCATAACTGTAGCAGCAATAAAGGACCTGAAATTTCTAGTCTCTCCTTCTCAGCACCTATGCTCAATTGTCTATACAATAGAGCAAGAGCAGCTGCTCCCCAATTATACTCTGTTGGTTGTCCTAAATCCTGCATAAATTGGAGATACATAGCTGGCACTCAATCTCCAGATGTATCAGTAAAAACTATGGAGGCAAGAATTTCTAGAACAAGTGATCGAGCATGCCAATTAATCTCCCTGTCCATTGGATTATCCGACAACACATGGAAGCGTTCCCGCAGTTTACCCAGATTTAGAGAGTATTGTGAATTCCTCACAACAGCATTATCATCACCTTTTCGCCTTTTCTTTTGTTTCATGTGTTGTTCATCCACAGGAATCCCAAGCAACCTCTCAACTATTTCTGACCACTGTGCATCAGCTTTTCCAGCAAGTGGTTTACCATGGACAGGCAACCCACACAAACAACTGACATCTTGCAACGTAATAGTCATTTCTCCTATAGGCAGGTGAAAACTGTTTGTCTTGGGCCGCCAACGCTCCACCAATGCCGATATCAAATATTTGTCTACATTGATTTTCCTCATCTTAGCAATCTGATAAAAACCAAGGTTCTCTTAAGCTGATGTACATAGGGGGTCAAATGGGATGCCAACACGATGACACCGTACATTCAAGCAAATATTAGGCTGCATCAATACACACAACAATTATCTTTAGTTAATCGCTAAGTCTAACATATGACATGCGAATTTAAAGGATACTCACATTTTCCCAAGTTTTGGATATTTTGTGTTGGCTGTGAGGCATCCATAGCAAATCACTGAAACATCCATTTGTATCCATTTCAAGAACCTGTTGCGGCATAAAAGGAACGAGTAAGATGTTGACGTGAAAGATCAAAGCAATCAATTGAATTTATTCTTCACAATACACACTGATAAATAAAACTCAAACAATCCAATGTTTTCAGCTATGCCTACACAGTCAGTGTAATCAGTAAAGCTACAAGAAAATAGCATAGGAGTCAATTATGCTCAGCTGCTCAAGTACTATGTTATTAGCTGCTCAAGTACTATGTTATTTCGTAACAGTTCCGAAATTTATAATATTTTGGTTCGATGCACAATACCTTTTATGAAAGACAAGGAACTAATTTATATTATTTCATAAATGTTACTTTCATATGAATCTATTAGACAGAATAAGCGACAAGTAGTAAATCCTTAGTCAGAAATAATTTGAAAGCATCTGCTCCTTGTACAGTTTAACTTGAAAGCATCAACATTGTAATCACTAATTAGGGGCTAGTAGAATGAGTGGCCGGAGTACTGTTGTTTAATTGGGGAATAACCCAACCGCGAGCAGGCTCGACCCAACCAGATGGTGAATGGATGCTATTCAAAATAGCGTCCAGGGGGGACGTTCACCGCGTCCTTACTATATTTAAAATTTCCATTTACACTTTATTACTTTCCTAATTACTGGATTATTAACTTACCGTGACGAACGTGCCCAAACCGCTCATGCTGCATCGGTGTATCCCAACGACTACACACACCGCGGCAACAATAATGATAGCGGCGGGGAGGCGGTGCCGAGGAAACGTAGATTCAGTGGCGTAGCTAGGGGGTGGCCAGGGTGGTCCATGGACCACCCTGGAATTTCCCCACAGCTTATGTATAGTGTAGTAAAAATCATTTCGTTTAAAATAAAACAAAACTTGTGTAAATATTTCTATTACCGGACCACCCTGACAAATCGGGCTGGCTACGCCACTACATAGATTCCTCAGTGTGTCCGCCATGGTGGCCATCTGCGCGGCGCTGTCCATCATCCTCGGGGTCGCCCTGCTCAACGCGTCGGCGAGGGGTGGATGGGCTGTTTCAGGGGAAGGAGCTGGAGCTGGAGAGCAGCATGGTGCCGGCAGCTCGACCAAGTCCAGCAAGCTGGCCGCACCTCAATCCAAGAAGATGGAGGTCCACTCTGGAGCAGGTCCAAGGCGGGTGGACGCGACACGGACTGCAAAGTTCCGATGGTCTCTAGCTCCGGTGCGGTTGGGGGCTGCTCCTCCGCTTTATTGGGACGTGGTGGTGGACTCCTCTGGGCTCCATGTCATCCCCATTATTGCGTCCGTCGAGCAAGCCATGTTCTCCAGATAGATATACTACTTACTACTAATTTGGTGCCCGTGCGTTGCCACAGAATAAATAAAATGACATACCAATTAAACAACTTAGCTAGTATTTCAGATATCTGTCTAATGTTGTGGCTTGATTTCCATCGAATACATATCCATTCCCTTTCTCACATCTTTCCTCCTCGACAACCACCACTCCTTGCATGAAGACAAAGTGTCATGTTTTTCCCGCCCCTCATTCCCTTCCACTTTCATGCTCTTCATTCACCCTCTTAACAAACCTAGTATGCAACACTTATAGCAAAAAAGTAGTGTTAAAGGGACTGAACAAAGTTGTTTTTCGACTCTGTAGTGTGCCAATCTTGTGGTTTTTCCCATCTGTATGATAACATGAAAAACTTCTCTTGCTTCTTACCTATTCGACTACCATGGACTACTTTGACCCTGATGATGATGCCTCTACGGCAATTATAATATGGGTGCTCATAGATTAGCTTAGTTCTTGGTTACAAATTTATTTGCCTTGTAGGGTGGCTTCCCTACAAAGCATGTGAAACAAGTATTTTCAAATGATTTCATTAACCAAGAAGCTCAGCAGAGTTATTGGCAACCAAAATTGATACAAAGTCTGGGTTAGACTCTAGCCAGAATATAGAAGCCGTAGCCGAATGGTACCCAAATTTCGCTATGGCATGGGCAACAGAATTACATGAAAACAGCAAAAGATACACTCATGCCTATCAGACGGTCGCCATGCAGGTACTCCTCACATTATGAGGTAGTACACCATAATCCGCCACATAAAAATCACCGGCATTGAGTGCTTGGATCAACGTTTGTGAGTCCGACTCCTGAATATGGGAGAAAAATAGTCAGAAACTGTCAGTAATTTATCCTTTCTGAATCATGTACTTACAAACCAGCCGAATGAAATAAACGAATTACTTTCCTTAGAACAAGTACATAATGTTTGTTTTGTGTTTCTATTGCAGTAGCTTTTGTACTTTTGAAAGAATTCATAGTGCTCCTGAGACTAACACCTTTTTTCCATTCATACTCATATAATTTCTAAAAAAATAGAATTATATGTTTCAAATGTGAACGAATACCTTTGCAGATGGTATATATAATTGTTTAATTGTGTAATACAACAGATAAAAATAAAATAAATTAGCCAGGTAGGAGAGAGGAAGCACCACTATCTCATGGCCATACTAAAGTTCACATGATAGCTTTTTCATTTTCCTGTACACTCAGAATATAATCTCAGATAAAGGCACTATAGAACAAGATCAGATGCAGGTTTGAGGTGAACACATAAAAAAAAATCTTTTCTATCAATTTTAGCTAACCATTGGTACCTTCATTATAAGTACTAATTCAACTGCTCGCTTTGGAGCTAGAACTGAATTTTCATAAGGGGGTTGAAAGAACAATGGTATCAACTATATATTTACCTGATATTTTACTAATCCTAATATATTATTGCAAATAGTACAATGGTGCTTGAGTTAAAATTTTGAACACAAATCAGGTGGCAATCAAATTATGTCATGTATTGAATTTAATTCAATTTATTGACAATTTACAGAAAAGTATGATATAAAACCTACAAATAGGAATGTTGCGCCAGCTCTAATTGATTGCCTTTTTTGCCTGAACTAATGGACTGGCTTTTGTCCCTGAGCTACTGTATTGCATCCACAACTACCAAAGGAATGAAAAAAACTTAGGGTGACTGCTTACTTTGTAAACCAGGACTCATTGATACTGGGGGCATAATACAACCATTTAGTGGGGAAGATTAATATTGCCTTTTCCAAATTTCAGATCTGCAATGAATCAATACTGTATGAGCAATCTGACGAATCAAGAGATGGATAATTGTTTACATCATTTTGATGTCATCATTCATCAACCTTGGTATGGCCTACACTTTCAGGCTTTCAACACATATCACTGTAAAGTTAATTAATAGAAAAAAGAACATAACATTGCCTCATTATATTCTACTTCCAACAAGCCTTTCTCCTGACTCCATGATATCATCCTCGTCCACTGGTCCATGCTATTGCGCGTTAAAGTCCTCAATCTTTTGACCCTAAATTCAGACGCAACCAAGTTGCAGATGCCAAGTTATCACCATAGTTTTAAATAGCGCGCTAAGCCTCTTAGCGGCAGACATTTTCTAAATGCTATAGCGTGCTATAGCGAGCTATTTAAAATGTTTGTTCATTTGTTCGGATCAAAGTCTCTTAGCGCAAGACCTTCTGTAAATGCTGTAGCGTGCTATAGCGGAGCTATAGCGGGCTATTTAAAATAGTGGAAGGTGCAGAACCTGAGTGCTTTCATTCTTAGACATTACAGTAAAAAAAATGAATATAAGGCTAGAAAATGTATCCTATTTCTTTTCTTCATGAAGCTACAGTACATGTAAACAGTAACTCATGATATGATCTGGCAAAAAATAAGTAAGTCGGGTAATGTAGTTTTGAATGTGACAAATTCTCACGAAATCTACATACAAATTATACATAAGAGATATATTAGATTCCCTCTAGATTCTACATACTACGTGAAGATCATGGATCACCTTATGCTTCCCTGTGAAAGCTGGTTATGGCAATGAGAATTTCACTCCGATGGCTTGAGGTGAACTTCTTCCTCCAAAGGTGCTCCGATGGCAGACCATGCAATATATATGCGTTCTTCAGTGTTTGGATTTGAGCAGTGGCATCACCATTTAAGCGTATTAATTTGTTAGAGATTATTTAATACATCACTGCCACCTAAATAAGATAGTGTTAAATATATTAGATCAGCTATAAACTAATGCACAGGATAGGCATAGTACTTGTACTAAAAAATAGAAGAAAATGAAGCAGAATAGCAAGAGGGAGAAACTAAAATCGAACTTGGTGGTTCCATCATGAAAGTTCTCTCAGTTCATGCACATTCCTCTAGAATGGACAGACGCCCCAATAGGTTGATGTAAAATCCCCGCCACCATCTTACATTATTAATTTATTGCTTTGAAACATTGCAGTGTGCTACCAATTCTGGCTACAGATTCAGCAGGCTTTTACTAAGTTGCATTGATCTACCATTTTCAAAAATCTAGAGAGAGTAACTCACAAAGAAAGGTGCTCGGTCATAACAGCCACATGAGGAAAGTACTGGGCAAGATAACATATTAAATCCTGCAAACAAATACAAAAACATGGTTTCAAAGAAAGAATAAATGAAGCAAACAAATAAATGAAACAAAAAAAAAAAGACGCGTACAATAGCTGGAAGGAGTCTCCATGCTACAGCAATGATGAACAAGTCTGCCAAACAGTAAAGCATTTGGCCACCACACCAAAATTTCTATTCACTACAGTCAAGAAACCGCCGTCACAAATGTGATTATGTTGCCGCTGTTGATAGATACTACTCGCCCTCTCTGAATTGGAACATTAGTTTTTCCTCCTTCATGCTGCAATTCAGAGAGGAAAAACTAATGGGTGTGGGCGGTAGGAATTAGAGGAGGAGGCGTGGGAGAGAGTGGATCCAGGTCATCGTGTCCACGGGGTCTAGATCGACGCCTCCATGCATTGAACAGGATCAGCGTAAGAGGGAGGACATGTGGCATGGGAGGGAAAGCCGGAAAGCCTGTCAGCGGGTGAGTCGCTGCGCTACCGGCAGTATGTAGCGTCGGTGCGTGGCGGCTTTGGGACGGGGAATGATTTAATTTTTTAGTGGGCCGTCGACGACAGCGGTGGCCCTGCCAGCTATGATGTCCATGTCGCACATAAGGAGGAGACAACGATGAGCAGAGTGGTGCTCTCTCTCTCTCTCTCTACCTCGCTCCTACCTATTTCTTCCACGGCTGTCGCCACGTTCCTATCTGATCTCTCTCTTGCACGAATCAATAGAACGATTTAAGAGAATTCAGGAGAAGGGCTAGCACGTACAAGTTGGGCGGTCTCCCAGGCGAGCGAGATGGTGGACACATGTCCCAGATGAGTTTGGACTGCACGACATTGGTGTCGTGCTCGCCCTCGATTATGTCCCCGTCCCCTTCCCTTCCACCACCACCTCCATGTACTTCTCTGTCTGCCGCCGGCTCCTCCTCCCTACTGCAGTACGGCTCACCGCCGGGGCATCGGGCATTGCGGAGAGCCCCAGATATTGGCGCCCGGAGAAGCGGTGGAGCGTGGAGAGAAGGCTCGGGTGAGGGCACGGTGAGGCGCCGGTCCGAATCGTGGGGCGGCGATGCGGCACCATCGACGCGCAGCAACAACCCAGCAAGAGGCCGCGTCGGGGCTATCGCGAGGAACTTCGGGCTGTTTTCCCTCCGTGCTATGTGGGGGATCGTGGGATGTATTCCAGGTCGAATCGGGATAGATGGATAGGTCATGGGAGAACGTGGGGAGCGGTGGGCTGGTTTTTCAGTTTTCTTTTATTGTGAGAAGAGACAGACCGGGAGCGGGATGATGCATAGATAGGAGGTCGAACCATCACGACGTTCGATCCTGCTTTAATAGTAAGGACTAGATGCTACATATGGCGAGCGGTTTAATGGGACCGAGTGGGGATCCGTCATGAGTATTTCTGGTGTCCAGTGCAAGCCTGCCACAGGCTGGTGCGGGACGAGAGCGTCCTATGACGGCCAAGTGTGATCGTGCGTTCTGGATGGCGAGCCCGTGCGGGTGGGACAGTGACAAGCGTGGAGGCAGAGACGGCCGCGGGCGCGAGCAGCAGCGTCTTCTGTAACACTCATAATGTGGCTATATCTCCCACGTGCCGGAGCACGACTTAGAGGCATAACCACATAGTAGGCATGTCGCAAAAGGGTAATCTTTACACATCCCATGTACTGAATAAGAAATGGATAAAGAGTTGGCTTACAATCGCCACTTCACACAATACATAAATATAGCATTATATCATCCAGATACAATTAAGATCCGACTACGGAACCAAATAAAGAAAGACAACCCCTAATGCAAAAGATTCCCGATCGCCCCAACTGGACTCCTCTATTGATCGTCCGGAAAAGACACATAATAACGTCCCGAATCCTCGTCGAACTCCCACTTGAGTTCGGTCACGTCTCCTGCACTAGCATCATCGGCACCTGCATCTGGTTTTGGAAGTAATCTGTGAGTTACGGGGACTCAACAATCTCACACCCGTGAGATCAAGACTATTTAAGCTTATGGGTAGGAAAGGTTAGTGAGGTGGAGCTGCAGCAGACACTAACATATAAGGTGGCTAACTTACGCAAATGAGAGCCAGAAGAGAAGCAAAGCAACGGTCGTGAACTAGAAATGATCAAGAAGTGATCCTGAAACTACTTATGTCAAACATAACACACGAACCGTGTTCACTTCCCAGACTCCGCCAAGAAGATACCATCAGGGCTACACACGCGGTTGATTCATTTTAATTAAGTTAAGTGTCAAGTTCTCTACAATCGGATATTAACAAATTCCCATCTGCCCATAACCGCGGGCACGGCTTTTGAAAGTTCAAAACCCTACAGGGGTGTCCCAACTTAGCCCATCACAAGCTCTTACGGTCAACGAAGAATATTCCTTCTCCCAGAAAGATCCGATCAGACTCGGAATCCCGGTTACAAGACATTTCGACAATGGTAAAACAAGACCAGCAATGCCGCCTGATGTGCCGACAAATCCCGATAGGAGTCGCACGTATCTCGTTCTCAGGGCACACCGGATGAGCGCTCCGTACAACTAAAACCAAACCTCGAGTTTCCCCGAGGGGGCGCTGCAGAGGACTCTAGTTTGGACCAACACTCAGAGGAGCACTGGCCTGGGGGTTTAAAATAAAGATGACCCTTGTGTCTGCAGAACCCAAGGGAAAAGGCTTAGGTGGCAAATGGTAAAACCAAGGTTGGGCCTTGCTGGAGGAGTTTTATTCAAAGCGAACTGTCAAGGGGTTCCCATTATAACCCAACTGCGTAAGGAACCCAAAATCAAGGAACATAACACCGGTATGACAGAAACTAGGGCGGAAAGAGTGGAACAAAACACCAGGCATAAGGCCGAGCCTTCCACCCTTTACCAAGTATATAGATGCATTAAAGTAAACAAGATATAATAATGATATCCCAACAATAATCATGTTCCAACAAGGAACAAACTCCATCTTCACCTGCAACTAGCAATGCTATAAGAGGGGCTGAGCAAAGCGGTAACATAGTCAAACAATGGTTTGTTAGGAAAGGTGGGTTAAAGGCTTGACACGGCAATATGGGAGGCATGATAAAGCAAGTGGTAGGTATCGCGGCATAGCAAAAGAGCAAGCAACTAGCAAGCAAAGATAGAAGTGATTTCGAGGGTATGGTCATCTTGCCTGCAATATTACGAGAGCTACTTTGCATGCATGTGCTAGTCACCACATTGATCACAAAAATACATCACATACACCTCTGTAAAGATAGCATGGCATAGCCCAAAACACATGCAGAGCTCATGCTCATATGCAGCACACAATAATCATGGCAAAAATGACAAATGCTCCTAATCTGCTAAGAATCAGCATCTAACATTTTATAGCACTCTTGCATCAACGATTTGGGCATCAAGATGGACTCAAACAAGCATGGCACAATGGAACAAAATGAAGAGCACATCATGATGAACATTTCGATATATCGCACGCTCAAAACAGAGCAGCACACAACAAGTTATGATGCGATGAATAGAGGCACATGATATGAGCATTTCGGGACTTAGCAGAAAAAAACACAGGTGAGCGTAGAATAGTAAAATTCGCACGGGGCAGAGGATAGATGCAGGCTCACCATGGGCCCTTGGGCCGGATCGGAGTGGCTTGAGGGGGAGGCGGAGCTGGGCCTGGATCTGGGCCTCGGTGAGGTCGGGCCGGCCCAGCTTGATGCGGTCAACGCCCGGATCGGGCTCCTCCCGATCCCGCAAGGCGGCGGCGGCGCGAGGAGAGGACGCCGGAGCGGGGCAGCTAGGCGGAGCTTCGGTGAAGGACGGTCGGTGGCAAGGTGGGGTCCGGCGGATGGCGGATCCGGGCCAGGGGGTCCCGTTCCCGGGGTCGGACGAGGACGGCGAAGGAGCATGCGGGGAATGCGGCGTCGGGCGGTGCGTCACCGGAGTGAGACGGCGCGGAGGTGCGGCGGCAAACGCCGGCGAAGGGCGGCAGTGCTGCTCTGTGGAGTAGCCAGCGAGGAGCGGCAGGATTCCGGCGATGTGCGGCGGCGGACGACGCGCGCGGGGCTCGGGGAGCCCGCGGCGAGCGGCGGTGCAGTCGGGCCTGCACGGGCCGGCGATGGGCTCGGCGGGCCACGCGGTGGAGGAGCGGGGCGCCGGGACGCGTGGCGGCGCCCGGTTGGGCGAGTGCGGCGGTCGGCTGACGTGGCAACTCACGATTGGCTGGGGCGACGTGGAGGGGAGCGGCGGACATGTCCGGCGTGGCGCGAGGATTAAGATGGCTAGGGTTTCGTCCGCGAAAATTCGGAGGGAGACACAAATATATAGGTAGGAGGGGGTAGGAGTGTCCAAATGGAGAGCGGTTTTCGGCCACGCGATCGTGATCGAACGGCCGAGAGGATGGAGGGGGTTTGGATGGGTTATTGGGCCACTTTGGAGGGGTGTTGGGATGCAACACACACACGAGGCCTTTACGGTTCGCCGGTTAACCGTTGGAGTACCAAACGAGCTCCAAATGGCACGAAACTTGACAGGCGGTCTACCGGTAGTGTAGGAAGGCCGCTTGGCAAATATCAGTCCATTCCAAGAAAGTTTAACACCCGCTCATGAAAAGAGACAAAAGGGGGCGCCGGAGGACATAGGAGTGTCGGATTGCAAAACGGACAACGGGAGAAATGCTCGGATGCATGAGACGAACACGTATGCAAATGCGATGCACATGATGACATGATATGAAATGCATGACATGAAAAAAATGCAAAGCGAAGACAAAACCCAACCACGAGGGAATATCGCATCTCTGGAAAAGGCAAGAGTCGGAGTACGAATATGGAAAGTCACATCCGGGGTGGTACAACACTCCACCACAACGAAAGGATCTCGTCCCGAGATCTAGGATGGCACCGGAGGGAAAAGGAAGAGGAAGATAAGAGGTAAAACTAAGTTTCTTCTTTGACAAACGAGTGAAAGCAAAGAACCTTGAGATGTTAAACAATTTGAAAGGAAGAATACAACGGAGATGAGCAAAGTTGAAAACACTCCGTTAGAAAAGAGGAACATGGGATACGACGAGAACCAAGAGGTTTAGTGATAAGATAGATATTGAAACCACTCCGCTTAAAACTAGATAGAGAAGGAATAAGATTGATATAATTTGGGCAGCACTCCGACTGAAAGGAGAAGGAAAACTTGATAAGATGAAAAGAACTTGAAGAGATGACACAACACTCCGGTTAAATGGATAAGCAAAGGAAAGAAGAAGATCTTGGGAAAAACAAGATGATTGGTCGAAGAGAGCAACATCACAACGCCTCTGGAAGAAAGAATAGAAGATAGAACATTGGAATGAAAGAATGGAGAAGAAAATGTCAACTTCTGCCACAAAAGAGCTTGAAAATGCATCCTTAGGAGAAGGGTCGAACGAAGTTGTTGGAAAACTAACAACGAAAAGAGTAAGCTTGTTGTGGGCTTATAGAAGACATCTCAAAATTATGAGGTGACAACCTGCCACTCACCGAAAAGATTTGACTGGGAGCTAGAAAAGATAAAATCTTCTTCCATCGAGGTGATAAGAAAACTTGGATCATAGGTAATCACCACAAGGAGCAACATTACCAATGGAAGGTTTTAGGTGAAAACTATAGCAAGATAACTCCATGGAAGAATGTGATGGGTTTAAATACCTCATTCTTGTGAATGAAGAATGATATATTACCACCTCAAAAGATAAGGGAGAACAGTTGCATTCCGGATTGCAAGATGAAGAAAAACTTGAGCTCCTCTGAAAAGAATCTCGATGAACACTTCGAGAAGGAATTAAATCCTTGATGAACCATCATGTAGAGCCTCCATGAAGAACTCTGGTAATAAAAGAATAATCAAATGAAAGGAAAGAGAAGTTGAAAACACAAGGTGAATCCTTGCAATGATTTAGGTGAATCTCCGTGGTGATATAATTGAGAGAGGTTGGAACTCCGGGGAAGAAAAGATGAAACAATTGAAACTGAGAATTTGATGAGCCTCCGGATAAGGAATTAATCACTTGAATGAACAAGAATAAGAATTATGTTATGCGTATCCTTCACCAATTCAAATTGATGACAAATAACGGATTTCGCATACTACTTATTCTCATAGAAAGGATTACAATAGATATGGCACAAGCTTGGGAAGGTCTTCAACGAGCCACCGGTAGGATTTGGAAACAACGACTGAATTAATATGAATATGAAGGAAGAATAATCTTGAACAAACCACCGTAAGAATTGAAAATGAAAGTGGCAAAAGAAAAAATCACCAGGAAGAATTTGAAAATGAACGAAGATACTTGAGGGGATTTAGATGCAAGTGAACAAAGAGATCCCGAGTTGATTAGCGGATACTTGAATGATGCACCAGTAAAATTTTGGAGAACAATAGCTGAAAGCTGAGAATGAATAATTATGAGATGATGGGATCCGGATGATCGAGAAAGGAACGCAACTCCTGAAATGTGTCGGATGGGTGAAAAGAATTCTCACGATCGAAAACAATTATGAAAGGATGGCATCAAGCTTGAACTGAGAATCCTCGAGAGAAGGCACAAGATTTAGAGGAAACACTTCTTCAGTCTTCAAATCCAAGAATGACGACGAGAAACACCACCAAGAATTGTTGAGGCACTCCGGAATGAAAATTAGAAAGGTTGAACCAACGATAAAAAGAATTTGAAAGCGATATTGTAGAAAGATATTTGACTGATGATAATTCATTCTTACGTCAAACTTTGAAAAGAATTTGAAAATACCTCCGGAAAACTACAAGAGTCAGGTAAGATCCTGGGAAAAGACCTGTGGGTTAGGGCCCACTCAAAATAAACACCTTTGGAATGATTTTGAAGAGAGATTGCACCGGTTGAATTAAATGGATTGAATGAGATAACAACCTCGAAATAACTTGAATGGATCGAGAATGTAACCGTGAGTCTTGTGAGATATCTTCAGCACTCTGGAACAATTGAATAACGAGAAGTGGATGATTAAGAAGTGCACCGACATGAGAAAACATTTGAAACAATGAAAGGAATATGATCAACACCGAAAACTTGAATTGAACCCACCGGAGAAGAAAAAGAATGAAGAAAGATGAACTTGAAGCTCCGTTAGCATCTTCCTGAGAATCACCAGATAAGAACATTAACTAAAAAGAATGAAGAGACTTCACATGAATAAAATGGGTACTTGATTAAGAAATATGAATCCTTGAAGAAAAAGAAAAAGGGTGGGAGGGAGGGGAAACAAAGACAACTTGGGAGCGGATGAAATGAACATCATTGAGAAGAACTGATAATTGATCTTGCGGATGTTGAAAATGATCGGATCCACTTGAAGAGAAAATGCCGGTTGAAAAGGATTTACATGACAATCTCGATTATCATGAAGGATTAGTATTCACATAGAAATATGAGAACAGTGTTTAGGAAAGGTATGGATTCCACATTTGACTTCGAAGCAACTCGAATACCACAACTCAAAACAAAACAAAGATTGGCTTGCAAATAAGCCGGAACAAACATATGATAGATCTCATATCGTATCATGTGTCTGTTGGAAAGATATTCTAGGAGCTACTTGAATTCCCACTTATAAACCCCCCAAACTTTCTGGTTATGCAATTAAGTGTTGGGGATACAGGGGAAGCATAATATCTCACCCAAAACTAGCAAATCCTATATCCAGCTGTATCCATCCTTCAACACATAACCAAGAAACCTTCGGAAATCATTTACCTCAACCTTCGAAAAGCCTTCGTTATACGAGTTATGGCAATACTCCCAAACTCCCGCCCCAGTACTGGGTGGCATCGAGGTTATCTCACCAACAACTGCATAAAAGAGATTTTCGATGTCAGTGAACTTAGGTATTCCAGAACTGCAACAATAAAATTGTGACGACAACACCTCGGAGCTCAACTCCCCGGGACACTGCCACAACCCCTAAATGTCAGGAGGCACCAAGAACAATGTTCTCGTCACAAAACCATCAGAACGATTCCAAGATACCCGCGTGATCCTAAAAAAATCGTGAAATTTGAGGAGAGAAGAGTCAAAACTCTACGTCAGGAGGCCTCACCAGAGCGATGAAGGGACTGAGGAGTAAAAAGAATCCTACTCTCCGATATATAAAATCCTATAAGACCCAAAACATTTTTCTAGACTCAACAATGCCAGCGATTCGATCAAGCAGGGGGCTCCTAAGTCGGGGAAGGCTCTGATTACCAACTTGTAACACCCACGATGCGGCTATATCTCCCACGTGTCGGAGCACGACTTAGAGGCATAACTGCATAGTAGGCATGTCGCGAGAGGGGTAATCTTTACACATCCCATGTACTGAATAAGAAAGGGATAAAGAGTTGGATTACAATCGCCACTTCACACAATACATAAATATAGTGTTACATCATCCAGATACAATCAAGGTACGACTACGGAACCAAATAAAGAAAGACAACCCCTAATGCAAAAGATCCCCGATCGCCCCAATTGGGCTCCTCTACTGATCGTCCAGAAAAGACACATAATAACGTCTCGAATCCTCGTCGAACTCCCACTTGAGTTCGGTCGCGTCCCCTGCACTAGCATCATCGGCACCTGCATCTGGTTTTGGAAGTAATCTATGAGTCATGGGGACTCAGCAATCTCACACCCACGAGATCAAGACTATTTAAGCTTATGGGTTGGAAAGGGTAGTGAGGTGGAGCTGCAGCAGGCACTAACATATATGGTGGCTAACTTACGCAAATGAGAGCGAGAAGAGAAGCAAAGCAACGATCGTGAAATGGAAATGATCAAGAAGTGATCCTAAAACTACTTACGTCAAACATAACACAAGAACCATGTTCACTTCCCGGACTCCGCCGAGAAGAGACCATCATGGCTACACACGCGGTTGATTAATTTTAATTAGGTTAAGTGTCAAGTTCTCTACAACTGATATTAACAAATTCCCGTCTGCCCATAACCGCGGGCACAGCTTTCGAAAGTTCAAAACCCTGCAGGGGTGTCCCAACTTAGCCCATCACAAGCTCTCACGGTCAACGAAGGATATTCCTTCTCCCAGGAAGACCCGATCAGACTCGGAATCCCGGTTACAAGACATTTCGATAATGGTAAAACAAGACCATTAAAGCCGCCCGAATGTGCCGACAAATCCCAATAGGAGTCGCACGTATCTCGTTCTTAGGGCACACCGGATGAGCGCTCCGTACAACTAAAACCAAACCTCGAGTTTCCCCGAGTGGGCGCTGCAGAGGACTCTAGTTTGGACCAACACTCAGAGGAGCACTGGCCCGGGGGTTTAAAATAAAGATGACCCTTGAGTCTGCAGAACCCAAGGGAAAAAGTCTTAGGTGGCAAATGGTAAAACCAAGGTTGGGCTTTGCTGGAGGAGTTTTATTCAAAGCGAACTGTCAAGGGGTTCCCTATTGGGGAACGTAGTAATTTCAAAAAAAATCCTACGCACACGCAAGATCATGGTGATGCATAGCAACGAGAGGGGAGAGTGTTGTCTACGTACCCTCGTAGACCGAAGCGGAAGCGTTGACGCAACGTAGAGGAAATAGTCGTACGTCTTCCCGGTCCAACCGATCCAAGCACCGTTACTCCGGCACCTCCGAGTTCTTGACACACGTACAGCTCGATGACGCACCCCGGGCTCCGATCCAGCAAAGCTTCGGGGAGGAGTTTCGTCAGCACGATGGCGTGGTGACGATCTTGATGTTTAACCATCATAGGTCTTCGCCTAAGGACCACTACAATATGATCGAGGTGTAATATCATGGAGGGGGCACCGCACACGGCTAAGGAACGATCACGAAGATCAACTTGTGTGTTCTAGGGTGCCCCCCTGCCCCCATATATAAAGGAGCCAAGGGGAGGGGGCGGCCGGCCAAGGAGAGGGCGCCAGGGGGGAGTTCTACTCCCACCGAGAGTAGGACTCCCTTCTTTCCTAGTTGGAGAAGGAGAAGGGTGGAAAGAGGAGGAAGAGGGGAAGGAAAGGGGGGGGGGCGCCGCCCCCCTTCCCTTGTCCTATTCGGACTAGGAAGGGGGGGCGCGCGGCCACCTCCTGCCTCCTTCTCTCTTCTCCCTCAAGGCCCATGTAGGCCCAATAACCCCCCCCCCCCCCCGGGGGGGGGGGTTCCGGTAACCCCCCGGTACTCCGGTAAAATGCCGATTTCACCCGGAACGATTCCGATGTCCAAATATAGGCTTCCAATATATCGATCTTTATGTCTCAACCATTTCGAGACTCCTCATCATGTCTGTGATCACATCCGGGACTCCAAACAACCTTAGGTACATCAAAATACATAAACTCATAATGAAACTGTCATCGTAACTTTAAGCGTGCGGACCCTACGGTTCGAGAACAATGTAGACATGACCGAGACACATCTCCGGTCAATAACCAATAGCGGGCCCTGGATGCCCATATTGGCTCCTACATATTCTACGAAGATCTTTATCGGTCAGACCGCATAACTATATATGTTGTTCCCTTTGTCATCGGTATGTTACTTGCCCGAGATTCGATCGTCGGTATCCAATACCTAGTTCAATCTCGTTACCGGCAAGTCTCTTTACTCGTTCTATAATACATCATCTCACAACTAACACATTAGTTGCAATGCTTGCAAGGCTTATGTGATGTGCATTACCTAGAGGGCCCAGAGATACCTCTCCGACAAACGGAGTGACAAATCCTAATCTCGAAATACGCCAACCCAACATATACCTTTGTAGACACCTGTAGAGCTCCTTTATAATCACCCAGTTACGTTGTGACGTTTGGTAGCACACAGAGTGTTCCTCCGGTAAACGGGAGTTGCATAATCTCATAGTCATAGGAACATGTATAAGTCATGAAGAAAGCAATAGCAACATACTAAACGATCGGGTGCTAAGCTAATGGAATGGGTCATGTCAATCAGATCATTCAACTAATGATGTGATCCGTTAATAAAATAACAACTCTTTGTCTATGGTTAGGAAACATAACCATCTTTGATTAACGAGCTAGTCAAGTAGAGGCATACTAGTGACACTTTGTTTGTCTATGTATTCACACATGTATTATGTTTCCGGTTAATACAATTCCAGCATGAATAATAAACATTTATCATGATATAAGGAAATAAATAATAACTTTATTATTGCCTCTAGGGCATATTTCCTTCAGTCTCCCACTTGCACTAGAGTCAATAATCTAGATTACACAGTGATGATTCTAACACCCATGGAGCCTTGGTGCTGATCATGTTTTGCTCGTGGAAGAGGCTTAGTCAATGGGTCTGCTACATTCAGATCCGTATGTATCTTGCAAATCTCTATGTCTCCCACCTGGACTAGATCCCGGATGGAATTGAAGCGTCTCTTGATGTGCTTGGTTCTTTTGTGAAATCTGGATTCCTTTGCCAAGGCAATTGCACCAGTATTGTCACAAAAGATTTTCATTGGACCTGATGCACTAGGTATGACACCTAGATCGGATATGAACACCTTCATCCAGACTCCTTCGTTTGCTGCTTCTGAAGCATCTATGTACTCCGCTTCACATGTAGATCCCACCACGACGCTTTGTTTAGAACTGCACCAACTGACAGCTCCACCGTTTAATGCAAACACATATCTGGTTTGCGATTTAGAATCATCCGGATCAGTGTCAAATCTTGCATCAACGTAACCGTTTATGATGAGCTCTTTGTCACCTCCATATACGAGAAACATATCCTTAGTCCTTTTTAGGTACTTCAGGATGTTCTTGACTGCTGTCTAGTGATCCACTCCTGGATTACTTTGGTACCTCCCTGCTAAACTTATAGCAAGGCACACATCAGGTCTGGTACACAGCATAGCATACATGATAGAGCCTATGGCTGAAGCATAGGGAACATCTTTCATTTTCTCTCTATCTTCTGCAGTGGTCGGGCATTGAGTCTTACTCAACTTCACACCTTGTAACACAGGCAAGAACCCTTTCTTTGCTTGATCCATTTTGAACTTCTTCAAAACTTTGTCAAGGTATGTGCTTTGTGAAAGTCCAATTAAGCGTCTTGATCTATCTCTATAGATCTTAATGCCCAATATGTAAGCAGCTTCACCGGGTCTTTCATTGAAAAACTCTTATTCAAGTATCCCTTTATGCTATCCAGAAATTCTATATCATTTCTGATTAGCAATATGTCATCCACATATAATATCAGAAATGCTACAGAGCTCCCACTCACTTTCTTGTAAATACAGGCTTCTCCAAAAGTCTGTACAAACCCAAATGCTTTGATCACACTATCAAAGCGTTTATTCCAACTCCGAGAGGCTTGCACCAGTCCATAAATGGATCGTTGGAGCTTGCACACTTTGTTAGCTCCCTTTGGATCGATAAAACCTTCTGGTTGCATCATATAAAACTCTTCTTCCAGAAATCCATTCAGGAATGCAGTTTTTACATCCATCTGCCAAATTTCATAATCATAAAATGCGGCAATTGCTAACATGATTTGGACAGACTTAGGCATCGCTACGGGTGAGAAGGTCTCATCGTAGTCAATCCCTTGAACTTGCCGAAAACCTTTTGCGACAAGTCGAGCTTTGTAGACAGTAACATCACCGTCAGCGTCAGTCTTCTTCTTAAAGATCCATTTGTTCTCAATTACTTGCCGATCATCGGGCAAGTCAACCAAAGTCCATACTTTGTTCTCATACATGGATCCCATCTCAGATTTCATGGCTTCAAGCCATTTTGCGGAATCTGGGCTCACCATTGCTTCTTCATAGTTCGTAGGTTCATCATGATCTAGTAGCATGACTTCCAGAACAGGATTACCGTACCACTCTGGTGCGGATCTTACTCTGGTTGATCTACGAGGCTCAGTAGTAACTTGATCTGAAATTTCATGATCATCATCATTAAATTCCTCACTAATGTAGGTGTCGCAGAAACCGGTTTCTGTGATGAACAACTTTCCAATAAGGGAGCAGGTACAGTTACCTCATCAAGTTCTACTTTCCTCCCACTCACTTCTTTCGAGAGAAACTCCTTCTCTAGAAAGGATCCATTTTTAGCAACGAATGTCTTGCCTTCGGATCTGTGATAGAAGGTGTACCCAACAGTTTCCTTTGGGTATCCTATGAAGACACATTTCTCCGATTTGGGTTCGAGCTTATCAGGTTGAAGCTTTTTCACATAAGCATCGCAGCCCCAAACTTTAAGAAACGACAACTTTGGTTTCTTGCCAAACCATAGTTCATAAGGTGTCGTCTCAACGGCTTTCGATGGTGCCCTATTTAACGTGAATGCGGCCGTCTCTAAAGAATAACCCCAAAACGATAGCGGTAAATCTGTAAGAGACATCATAGATCGCACCATATCTAGTAAAGTACGATTACGATGTTCGAACACACCATTACGTTGTGGTGTTCCGGGTGGCGTGAGTTGCGAAACTATTCCGCATTGTTTCAAATTTACACCAAACTCGTAACTCAAATATTCTCCTCCACGATCAGATCGTAGAAACTTTATTTTCTTGTTACGATGATTTTCCACTTCACTCTGAAATTCTTTGAACTTTTCAAATGTTTCAGACTTGTGTTTCATTAAGTAGATATACCCATATCTGCTTAAATCATCTGTGAAGGTGAGAAAATAATGATATCCGCCACGAGCCTCAACATTCATCGGACCACATACATCTGTATGTATGATTTCCAACAAATCTGTTGCTCTCTCCATAGTACCAGAGAACGGCGTTTTAGTCATCTTGCCCATGAGGCACGGTTCGCAAGTACCAAGTGATTCATAATCAAGTGGTTCCAAAAGTCCATCAGTATGGAGTTTCTTCATGCGCTTTACACCGATATGACCTAAACGGCAGTGCCACAAATAAGTTGCACTATCATTATCAACTCTGCATCTTTTGGCTTCAACATTATGAATATGTGTATTACTACTATCAAGATTCATCAAAAATAGACCACTCTTCAAGGGTGCATGACCATAAAAGATATTACTCATATAAATAGAACAACCATTATTCTCTGATTTAAATGAATAACCGTCTCGCATCAAACAAGATCCAGATATAATGTTCATGCTCAACGCTGGCACCAAATAAAAATTATTTAGGTCTAATACTAATACCGAAGGTAGATGTAGAGGTAGTGTGCCGACCGCGATCACATCGACTTTGGAACCATTTCCCACGCGCATCGTCACCTCGTCCTTTGCCAGTGTTCGCTTAATCCGTAGTCCCTGTTTCGAGTTGCAAATATTAGCAACAGAACCAGTATCAAATACCCAGGTGCTACTGCGAGCTCTAGTAAGGTACACATCAATAACATGTATATCACATATACCATTGTTCACTTTGCCATCCTTCTTATCCGCCAAATACTTGGGGCAGTTCCGCTTCTAGTGACCAGTCTGCTTGCAGTAGAAGCACTCAGTTTCAAGCTTAGGTCCAGACTTGGGTTTCTTCTCTTGAGCAGCAACTTGCTTGTTGTTCTTCTTGAAGTTCCCCTTCTTCTTCCCTTTGCCCTTTTTCTTGAAACTAGTGGTCTTGTTGACCATCAACACTTGATGCTCCTTCTTGATTTCTACCTCCGCAGCCTTTAGCATTACGAAGAGCTCGGGAATTGTCTTATCCATCCCTTGCATATTATAGTTCATCACGAAGCTCTTGTAGCTTGGTGGAAGTGATTGGAGAATTCTGTCAATGACGCTATCATCCGGAAGATTAACTCCCAGTTGAATCAAGTGATTACAATACCCAGACATCTTGAGTATATGCTCACTAACAGAACTATTATCCTCCATCTTGCAGCTATAGAATTTATTGGAGACTTCATATCTCTCAATCTCGGCATTCTGCTGGAATATTAACTTCAACTCCTGGAACATCTCATATGCCCCATGACGTTCAAAACGTCGTTGAAGTCCCGGTTCTAAGCCGTAAAGCATGGCACATTGAACTATCGAGTAGTCATCAGCTTTGCTCTGCCAGACGTTCTTAACGTCGTCAGTTGCATCAGCAACAGGCCTGGCACCCAGCGGTGCTTCCAGGACGTAACTCTTCTGTGCAGCAATGAGGATAATCCTCAAGTTACGGACCCAGTCCGTGTAATTGCTACCATCATCTTTCAACTTTGCTTTCTCAAGGAACGCATTAAGATTCAACGGAACAACAGCACGAGCCATCTATCTACAATCAACATAAACAAGCAAGATACTATCAGGTACTAAGTTCATGATAAGTTTAAGTTCAGTTAATCAAATTACTTAAGAACTCCCACTTAGATAGACATCCCTCTAATCCTCTAAGTGATCACGTGATCCAAATCAACTAAACCATAACCGATCATCACGTGAAATGGATTAGTTTTCAATGGTGAACATCATTATGTTGATCATATCTACTATATGATTCATGCTTGACCTTTCAGTCTCCGTGTTCCGAGGCCATATCTGCATATGCTAGGCTCGTCAAGTTTAACCTGAGTATTCTGCGTGTGCAAAACTGGCTTGCACCTGTTGTAGATGGACGTAGAGCTTATCACACCCGATCATCACGTGGTGTCCGGGCACGACGAACTTTGGCAACGGTGCATACTCAGGGAGAACACTTCTTGATAATTTAGTGAGAGATCATCTTATAATGCTACCGTCAATCAAAGCAAGATAAGATGCATAAAAGATAAACATCACATGCAATCAATATAAGTGATATGATATGGCCATCATCATCTTGTGCTTGTGATCTCCATCTCCGAAGCACCGTCATGATCACCATCGTCACCAGCGCGACACCTTGATCTCCATCGTAGCATCGTTATCGTATCTCCAATCTTATGCTTCTACGACTATCGCTACCGCTTGGTGATAAAGTAAAGCATTACAGGGCGATTGCATTGCATACAATAAAGCGACAACCATATGGCTCCTGCCAGTTGCCGATAACTCAGTTACAAAACATGATCATCTCATACAATAAAATTTAGCATCATGTCTTGACCATATCACATCACAACATGCCCTGCAAAAACAAGTTAGACGTCCTCTACTTTGTTTGTTGCAAGTTTTACGTGGCTGCTACGGGCTTAAGCAAGAACCAATCTTACCTACGCATCAAAACCACAACGATAGTTTGTCAAGTTGATGCCATTTTAACCTTCGCAAGGACCGGGCGTAGCCACGCTCGGTTCAACTAAAGTTGGAGAAACTGACACCCACCAGCCACCTGTGTGCAAAGCACGACGGTAGAACCAGTCTCGCGTAAGCGTACGCATAATGTCGGTCCGGGCCGCTTCATCCAACAATACCGCCGCACCAAATTATGACATGCTGGTCGGCAGTATGACTTATATCGCCCACAACTCACTTGTGTTCTACTCGTGCATATAACATCAAACCATAAAACCTAGGCTCTGATACCACTATTGAGGAACGTAGTAATTTCAAAAAAATTCCTACGCACATGCAAGATCATGGTGATGCATAGCAACGAGAGGGGAGAGTGTTGTCTACGTACCCTCGTAGACCGAAGCGGAAGCGTTGACGCAACGTAGAGGAAGTAGTCGTACGTCTTCCCGGTCCAACCGATCCAAGCACCGTTATTCCGGCACCTCCGAGTTCTTGACACACGTACAGCTCGATGACGCACCCCGGGCTCCGATCCAGCCTCTGTTGGAAAAGGCAGTGCCTAGGCGGCGCTTAGGCACGCCTAGGCGCTAGGCAATGGCCAAACGCCTCGCCTAGGGCATAAATGGAGGTCTATGCAGGGCAAGCAAAGAATTTCCTACCCAAGTAAGAAATCATGCCACATACTGCACTGATATGCCAAACGGGTTATATTCCAATGGCAGTAGATGGTAATTAACTTATTTATATGCCCTAAACTAATATCAGCACCCATATAATAATCACAAATACACTACAAGTAAAAACTATGTTATCGCCTAGGCCATGCTTACGGCGCTTAGGCACCGCCTAGGCACTAGGCGAAGGCCAACCGCCTCGCTTACGCCTACCGCTTTTTCCAACCTTGTCCAGCAAAGCTTCAGGGAGGAGTTTCGTCAGCACGACGGCGTGGTGACGATCTTGATGTTTAACCGTCGCAGGGCTTCGCCTAACCACCGCTACAATATGATCGAGGTGTAATATCGTGGAGGGGGGCACCGCACACGGCTAAGAAACGATCATGAAGAAAGTGAAGGAAATATGCCCTAGAGGCAATAATAAAGTTATTATTTATTTCCTTATATCATGATAAATGTTTATTATTCATGCTAGAATTGTATTAACCGGAAACATAAATACATGTGTGAATACATAGACAAACAGAGTGTCACTAGTATGCCTCTACTTGACTAGCTCGTTAATCAAAGATGGTTATGTTTCCTAACCATGAACAAAGAGTTGTTATTTGATTAACGAGGTCACATCATTAGTTGAATGATCTGATTGACATGACCCATTCCATTAGCTTAGCACCCGATCGTTTAGTATGTTGCTATTGCTTTCTTCATGACTTATACATGTTCCTATAACTATGAGATTATGCAACTCCCGTTTACCGGAGGAACACTTTGGGTACTACCAAACGTCACAACATAACTGGGTGATTATAAAGGAGTACTACAGGTGTCTCCAATGGCAGATGTTGGGTTGGCGTATTTCGAGATTAGGGTTTTGTCACTCCGATTGTCGGAGAGGTCTCTCTGGGCCCTCTCGGTAATACACATCACATAAGCCTTGCAAGCATTATAACTAAGATGTTAGTTATGAGATGATGTATTACGGAACGAGTAAAGAGACTTGCCAGTAACGAGATTGAACTAGGTATTGGATACCGACGATCGAATCTCGGGCAAATAACATACCGATGACAAAGGGAACAACGTATGTTGTTATGCGGTCTGACCGATAAAGATCTTCGTAGAATATGTAGGAGCCAATATGGGCATCCAGGTCCCGCTATTGGTTATTGACCGGAGATGTGTCTCGGTCATGTCTACATTGTTCTCGAACCGTAGGGTCCGCACGCTTAACGTTACGATGACAGTTATTATGAGTTTATGCATTTTGATGTACCGAAGGTAGTTCGGAGTCCCGGATGTGATCACGGACATGACGAGGAGTCTCGAAATGGTCGAGACATAAAGATTGATATATTGGAAGCCTATGTTTGGACATCGGAAGTGTTCCGGGTGAAATCGGGATTTTACCGGAATACCGGGAGGGTTACCAGAACCCCCCGGGAGGCAAATGGGCCTATTGGGCCTTAGTGGAAAAGAGAAAAGGGGCAGCCCATAGCTGGCCGCGCCCCCCCCCCCCCCTTCCCCAAGTCCTATTAGGACTAGGAGAAGGGGCCGGCCCCCCTCTCTCTCCTTTTCCCCTTGGGAGTCCTAGTTGGAATAGGATTGAGGGGGGGAGTCCTACTCCCGGTAGGAGTAGGACTCCTCCCGCGCCCTCTCCTTGGCCGGCCGAACCCCTCCCCCTGCTCCTTTATATACGGGGGCAGGGGGCACCCCATAGACACACAAGTTGATCATTGTTGATCGTTCCTTAGCCGTGTGCGGTGCCCCCTGCCACCAAATTCCACCTCGGTCATATCGTTGTAGAGCTTAGGCGAAGCCCTGCGTCGGTAGAACATCAAGATCGTCACCACGCCGTCGTGCTGACGGAACTCTTCCTCGACGCTTTGCTGGATCGGAGCCCGAGGATCGTCATCGAGCTGAACGTGTGCTAAGAACTCGGAGGTGCCGGAGTAACGGTGCTTGGATCAGTCGGATCAGGAAGAAGACGTACGACTACTTCCTCTACGTTGTGTCAACACTTCCGTTGCGATCTACAAGGGTACGTAGATCAGACTCTCCCCCTCGTTGCTATGCATCACCATGATCTTGCGTGTGCGTAGGAAAATTTTCGAAATTATTACGTTCCCCAACAGTGGCATCCGAGCCTAGGTTTTATGGTTTGATGTTATTTGCACGAGTAGAACACAAGTGAGTTGTGGGCGATACAAGTCATACTGCCTACCAGCATGTCATACTTCGGTTCAGCGGTATTGTTGGACGAGACGATCCGGACCAACCTTACGCGTACTCTTACGCGAGACCGGTTCCCTCGACGTGCTATGCACACAGATGGCTTGCGGAAGACTGTCTCTCCAACTTTAGTTGAACCAAGTGTGGCTACGCCCGGTCCTTGAGAAGGTTAAAACGGAGTCTATTTGACAAACTATCGTTGTGGTTTTGATGCGTATGTGAGATGAGTTCTTACTTAAGCCCGTAGCAGCCACGTAAAACTTGCAACAACAAAGTAGAGGACGTCTAACTTGTTTTTGCAGGGCATGTTGTGATGTGATATGGTCAAGGCATGATGCTGATTTTATTGTATGAGATGATCATGTTTTGTAACCGAGTTATCGACAACTGGCAGGAGCCATATGGTTGTTGCTTTATTGTATGCAATGCAATCGCGATGTAATGCTTTACTTTATTACTAAGCGGTAGTGATAGTCGTGGAAGCATAAGATTGACGAGACGACAATGATGCTACGATGGAGATCAAGGTGTCGCGCCGGTGACGATGGTGATCATGACGGTGCTTCGGAGATGGAGATCACAAGCACAAGATGATGATGGCCATATCATATCACTTATATTGATTGCATGTGATGTTTATCCTTTTATGCATCTTATCTTGCTTTGATTGACGGTAGCATTATAAGATGATCTCTCACTAAATTATCAAGAAGTGTTCTCCATGAGTATGCACCGTTGCCAAAGTTCGTCGTGCCCAGACACCACGTGATGATCGGGTGTGATAAGCTCTACGTCCATCTACAACGGGTGCAAGCCAGTTTTGCACACGTAGAATACTCAGGTTAAACTTGACGAGCCTAGCATATGCAGATATGGCCTCGGAACACAGAGACCGAAAGGTCGAGCGTGAATCATATAGTAGATATGATCAACATGACGATGTTCACCATTGAAAACTTCTCCATCTCACGTGATGATCGGTTATGGTTTAGTTGATTTGGATCACGTGATCACTTAGAGGATTAGAGGGATGTCTATCTAAGTGGGAGTTCCTAAGTAATTTGATTAACTGAACTTAAACTTATCATGAACTTAGTACCTGATAGTATCTTGCTTGTTTATGTTGATTGTAGATAGATGGCTCGTGCTGTTGTTCCGTTGAATTTTAATGTGTTCCTTGAGAAAGCAAAGTTGAAAGATGATGGTAGCAATTACACGGACTGGGTCCGTAACTTGAGGATTATCCTCATTGCTGCATAGAAGAATTACGTCCTGGAAGCACCGCTGGGTGCCAGGCCTGCTGCTGGAGCAACGCCAGATGTTATGAACGTCTGGCAGAGCAAAGCTGATGACTACTCAATAGTTCAGTGTGCCATGCTTTACGGCTTAGAATTGGGACTTCAACGACATTTTGAACGTCATGGAGCATATGAGATGTTCCAGGAGTTGAAGTTGATATTTCAAGCAAATGTCCGAATTGAGAGATATGAAGTCTCCAATAAATTCTATAGCTGCAAGATGGAGGAGAATAGTTCTGTCAGTGAGCATATACTCAAAATGTCTGGGTATAATAATCACTTGATTCAGATGGGAGTTAATCTTCCAGATGATTGCGTCATTGACAGAATTCTCCAATCACTGCCACCAAGCTACAAGAACTTCGTGATGAACTATAATATGCAAGGGATGAACAAGACTATTCCCGAGCTCTTCGCAATGCTGAAAGCTGCGGAGGTAGAAATCAAGAAGGAGCATCAAGTGTTGATGGTTAACAAAACCACTAGTTCCAAGAAAAAGGGCAAAGGGAAGAAGAAGGGGAACTTCAAGAAGAACAGCAAGCAAGTTGCTTCTCAGGAGAAGAAACCCAAGTCTGGACCTAAGCCTGAAACTGAGTGCTTCTACTGCAAGAAGACTGGTCACTGGAAGCGGAACTGCCCCAAGTATTTGGCGGATAAGAAGGATGGCAAGGTGAACAAAGGTATATGTGATATACATGTTATTGATGTGTACCTTACTAGAGCTCGCAGTAGCACCTGGGTATTTGATACTGGTTCTGTTGCTAATATTTGCAACTCGAAACAGGGACTACGGAATAAGCGGACGCTAGCAAAGGACGAGGTGACGATGCGCGTGGGAAACGGTTCCAAAGTCGATGTGATCGCGGTCGGCACGCTACCTCTACATCTACCTTCGGGATTAATTTTAGACCTAAATAATTGTTATTTGGTGCCAGCGTCGAGCATGAACATTATATCTGGATCTTGTTTAATGCGAGACGGTTATTCATTTAAATCGGAGAATAATGGTTGTTCTATTTATATGAGTAATATCTTTTATGGCCATGCACCTTTGAAGAGTGGTCTATTCTTGTTGAATCTCGATAGTAGTAATACACATATTCATAATGTAGAAGCCAAAAGATGCAGAGTTGATAATGATAGTGCAACTTATTTGTGGCACTGCCGTTTAGGTCATATCGGTGTAAAGCGCATGAAGAAACTCCATACTGATGGGCTTTTGGAACCACTTGATTATGAATCACTTGGTACTTGCGAACCATGCCTCATAGGCAAGATGACTAAAACACCGTTCTCCGGTACTATGGAGAGAGCAACAGATTTATTGGAAATCATACATACCGATGTATGTGGTCCGATGAATATTGAGGCTCGTGGCAGATATCGTTATTTTCTCACCTTCACAGATGATTTAAGCAGATATGGGTATATCTACTTGATGAAACATAAGTCTGAAACATTTGAAAAGTTCAAGGAATTTCAGAGTGAAGTTGAAAATCATCGTAATAAGAAAATAAACTTTCTACGATCTGATCGTGGAGGAGAATATTTGAGTTACGAGTTTGGTGTACATTTGAAAAATTGTGGAATAGTTTCGCAACTCATGCCACCCGGAACACCACAGCGTAATGGTGTGTCCGAACGTCGTAATCGTACTTTACTGGATATGGTGCGATCTATGATGTCTCTTACTAATTTACCGCTATCGTTTTGGGGTTATGCTTTAGAGACAGCCGCATTCACGTTAAATAGGGCACCATCAAAATCCGTTGAGACGACGCCTTATGAACTATGGTTTGGCAAGAAACCAAACTTGTCGTTTCTTAAAGTTTGGGGCTGCGATGCTTATGTGAAAAAGCTTCAACCTGATAAGCTCGAACCCAAAGCGGAGAAATGTGTCTTCATAGGATACCCAATGGAAACTGTTGGGTATACCTTCTATCACAGATCCGAAGGCAAGACATTCGTTGCAAAGAATGGATCATTTCTAGAGAAGGAGTTTCTCTCGAAAGAAGTGAGTGGGAGGAAAGTAGAACTTGACGAGGTTACTGTACCTGCTCCCTTATTGGAAAATAGTACATCACAGAAAACTGTTTCTGCGACACCTATACCAATTAGTGAGGAAGCTAATGATGATGATCATGAAACTTCAGGGCAAGATACTACTGAACCACGTAGATCAACCAGAGTGAGATCCGCACCAGAGTGCTACGGCAATCCAGTTCTGGAAGTCATGCTACTAGATCATGATGAACCTACGAACTATGAAGAAGCGATGGTGAGCCCAGATTCCGCAAAGTGGCTTGAGGCCATGAAATCTGAGATGGGATCCATGTATGAGAACAAAGTATGGACTTTGGTTGACTTGCCCAATGATCGGCAAGCAATTGAGAATAAATGGATCTTCAAGAAAAAGACTGACGCTGACGGTAATATTACTGTCTATAAAGCTCGACTTGTCGCAAAAGGTTTTCGACAAGTTCAAGGGGTTGACTATGATGAGACCTTCTCACCCGTAGCGATGCTTAAATCCGTAAGAATCATGTTAGCAATTGCCGCATTTTATGATTATGAAATATGGCAGATGGATGTCAAAACTGCATTCCTGAATGGATTTCTGGAAGAAGAGTTGTATATGATGCAACCAGAAGGTTTTGTCGATCCAAAGGGAGCTAACAAAGTATGCAAACTCCAGCGATCGATTTATGGACTGGTGCAAGCATCTCGGAGTTGGAATAAACGCTTTGATAGTGTGATCAAAGCATTTGACTTTATACAGACTTTTGGAGAAGTCTGTATTTACAAGAAAGTGAGTGGGAGCTCTGTAGCATTTCTGATATTATATGTGGATGACATATTGCTGATTGGAAATGATATAGAATTTCTGGATAGCATAAAGGGATACTTGAATAAAAGTTTTTCGATGAAAGACCTCGGGGAAGCTGCTTACATATTAGGCATAAAGATCTATAGAGATAGATCAAGACGCTTAATTGGACTTTCACAAAGCACATACCTTGACAAGATTTTGAAGAAGTTCAAAATGGATCAAGCAAAGAAAGGGTTCTTGCCTGTGTTACAAGGTGTGAAGTTGAGTCAGACTCAATGCCCGACCACTGCAGAAGATAGAGAGAAAATGAAAGATGTTCCCTATGCTTCAGCCATAGGCTCTATCATGTATGCAATGCTGTGTACCAGACCTGATGTGTGCCTTGCTATAAGTTTAGCAGGGAGGTACCAAAGTAATCCAGGAGTGGATCACTGGACAGCAGTCAAGAACATCCTGAAATACCTGAAAAGGACTAGGGATATGTTTCTCGTATATGGAGGTGACAAAGAGCTCACCGTAAGAGGTTACGTTGATTCAAGCTTTGACACTGATCCGGACGATTCTAAATCGCAAACCGGATACGTGTTTACTTTAAACGGTGGAGCTGTCAGTTGGTGCAGTTCTAAACAAAGCGTCGTAGCGGGATCTACATGTGAAGCGGAGTACATAGCTGCTTCGGAAGCAGCAAACGAAGGAGTCTGGATGAAGGAGTTCATATCCGATCTAGGTGTCATACCTAGTGCATCGGGTCCAATGAAAATCTTTTGTGACAATACTGGTGCAATTGCTTTGGCAAAGGAATCCAGATTTCACAAAAGGACCAAACACATCAAGAGACGCTTCAACTCCATCCGGGATCTAGTCCAGGTGGGAGACATAGAGCTTTGCAAGATACATACGGATCTGAATGTTGCAGACCCGTTGACTAAGCCTCTTCCACGAGCAAAACATGATCAGCACCAAGGCTCCATGGGTGTTAGAATCATTACTGTGTAATCTAGATTATTGACCCTAGTGCAAGTGGGAGACTGAAGGAAATATGCCCTAGAGGCAATAATAAAGTTATTATTTATTTCCTTATATCATGATAAATGTTTATTATTCATGCTAGAATTGTATTAACGGGAAACATAAATACATGTGTGAATACATAGACAAACAGAGTGTCACTAGTATGCCTCTACTTGACAAGCTCGTTAATCAAAGATGGTTATGTTTCCTAACCATGAACAAAGAGTTGTTATTTGATTAACGAGGTCACATCATTAGTTGAATGATCTAATTGACATGACCCATTCCATTAGCTTAGCACCCGATCGTTTAGTATGTTGCTATTGCTTTCTTCATGACTTATACATGTTCCTATAACTATGAGATTATGCAACTCCCGTTTACCGGAGGAACACTTTGGGTACTACCAAACGTCACAACGTAACTAGGTGATTATAAAGGAGTACTACAGGTGTCTCCAATGGCAGATGTTGGGTTGGCGTATTTCGAGATTAGGGTTTTGTCACTCCGATTGTCGGAGAGGTATCTCTGGGCCCTCTCGGTAATACACATCACATAAGCCTTGCAAGCATTATAACTAAGATGTTAGTTATGAGATGATGTATTACGGAACGAGTAAAGAGACTTGCCAGTAACGAGATTGAACTAGGTATTGGATACCGACGATCGAATCTCGGGCAAGTAACATACCGATGACAAAGGGAACAACGTATGTTGTTATGCGGTCTGACCGATAAAGATCTTCGTAGAATATGTAGGAGCCAATATGGGCATCCAGGTCCCGCTATTGGTTATTGACCGGAGACGTGTCTCGGTCATGTCTACATTGTTCTCGAACCGTAGGGTCCGCACGCTTAACGTTACGATGACAGTTATTATGAGTTTATGCATTTTGATGTATCGAAGGTAGTTCGGAGTCCCGGATGTGATCACGGACATGACGAGGAGTCTCGAAATGGTCGAGACATAAAGATTGATATATTGGAAGCCTATGTTTGGACATCGGAAGTGTTCCGGGTGAAATCGGGATTTTACCGGAATACCGGGAGGGTTACCGGAACCCCCCGGGAGGCAAATGGGCCTATTGGGCCTTAGTGGAAAAGAGAAAAGGGGCAGCCCATAGCTGGCCGCGCCCCCCCCCCTTCCCCAAGTCCTATTAGGACTAGGAGAAGGGGCCGGCCCCCCTCTCTCTCCTTTTCCCCTTGGGAGTCCTAGTTGGGATAGGATTGAGGGGGGGAGTCCTACTCCCGGTAGGAGTAGGACTCCTCCCGCGCCCTCTCCTTGGCCGGCCGAACCCCTCCCCCTGCTCCTTTATATACGGGGGCAGGGGGCACCCCATAGACACACAAGTTGATCATTGTTGATCGTTCCTTAGCCGTGTGCGGTGCCCCCTGCCACCAAATTCCACCTCGGTCATATCGTTGTAGAGCTTAGGCGAAGCCCTGCGTCGGTAGAACATCAAGATCGTCACCACGCCGTCGTGCTGACGGAACTCTTCCTCGATGCTTTGCTAGATCGGAGCCCGAGGATCGTCATCGAGCTGAACGTGTGCTAAGAACTCGGAGGTGCCGGAGTAACGGTGCTTGGATCGGTCGGATCGGGAAGAAGACGTACGACTACTTCCTCTATTTTGTGTCAATGCTTCCGTTGCGATCTACAAGGGTACGTAGATCAGACTCTCCCCCTCGTTGCTATGCATCACCATGATCTTGCGTGTGCGTAGGAAAATTTTCGAAATTACTACGTTCCCCAACAGAAAGCAATAGCAACATTCTAAACGATCGGGTGCTAAGCTAATGGAATGGGTCATGTCAATCAGATCATTCAACTAATGATGTGATCCCGTTAATCAAATAACAACTCTTTGTCTATGGTTAGGAAACATAACCATCTTTGATTAACGAGCTAGTCAAGTAGAGGCATACTAGTGACACTTTGTTTGTCTATGTATTCACACATGTATTATGTTTCCGGTTAATACAATTCTAGCATGAATAATAAACATTTATCATGATATAAGGAAATAAATAATAACTTTATTATTGCCTCTAGGGTATATTTCCTTCATTCCCATTATAACCCAACCGCGTAAGGAACGCAAAATCAAGGAACATAACACCGGTATGACGGAAACTAGGGCGGCAAGAGTGGAACAAAACACCAGGCATAAGGTCGATCCTTCCATGTTGGAAATATGCCCTAGAGGCAATAATAAATTGGTTATTATTATATTTCCTTGTTCATGATAATCGTTTATTATCCATGCTAGAATATTATTGATAGGAAACTCAGATACATGTGTGGGTACATAGACAACATCATGTCTCTAGTAAGCCTCTAGTTGACTAGATCGTTGATCAATAGATGGTTACGGTTTCCTGACCATGTACATTGGATGTCGTTGATAACGGGATCACATCATTAGGAGAATGATGTGATCGACAAGACCCAATCCTAAGCCTAGCACAAGATCATGTAGTTCGTATGCTAAAGCTTTTCTAATGTCAAGTATCATTTCCTTAGACCATGAGATTGTGCAACTCCCAGATACCGTAGGAGTGCTTTGGGTGTGCCAAACATCACAACATAACTGGGTGGCTATAAAGGTACACTACAGGTATCTCTAAAAGTGTCTGTTGGGTTGGCACGAATCGAGACTGGGATTTGTCACTCCGTGTGAGGGAGAGGTATCTCTAGGCCCACTCGGTAGGACATCATCATAATGTGCACAATATGATCAAGGAGTTGATCACGGGATGATGTGTTACGGAACAAGTAAAGAGACTCGCCAGTAATGAGATTGAACAAGGTATCGGGATACCGACGATCGAATCTCGGGCAAGTATCGTACCGATAGACAAAGGAAATTGTATACGGGATTGATTAAGTCCTTGACATCGTGGTTTATCCGATGAGATCATCGTGGAGCATGTGGGAGCCAACATGGGTATCCAGATCCCGCTATTGGTTATTGACCGGTGAACGTCTCGGTCATGTCTGCATGGTTCCCGAACCCGTAGGGTCTACACACTTAAGGTTCGATGACGCTAGGGTTATAAAGGAAGTTTGTATGTGGTTACCGAATGTTGTTCGGAGTGCCGGATGAGATCCCGGATGTCACGAGGAGTTCCGGAATGGTCCGGAGGTAAAGATTTATATATGGGAAGTCCTGTTTTGGTCACCGGAAAAGTTTCGGGGTTTATCGGTAACGTACTGGGACCACCTGGAGGCTCCTGGGGGTCCACCAAGTGGGGCCACCAGCCCCGGAGGGCTGCATGGGCCAAGTGTGGGAGGGGACCAGCCCTAGGTGGGCTGGTGCGTCCCCCCACCAAGGCCCAAGCCTCAAGGAAGAGGGGAAGGGGGCAAACCCTAGGGCAGATGGGCCCTAAGGCCCACCCTAGTGCGCCTCTCCCTCTCCCCCTCCACCTGGCCGCACCCTAGATGGGTTTTTGGGGCTGCCGCCACCCCTAGGGAGGGAACCCTAGGTGGGGGCGCAGCCCCTCCCCTTCCCCTATATATACTTGAGGTTATGAGGGTTGTAACACATATGATTTGATCTCTCCCTGGCGCAGCCCTACCTCTTCCCTCCTCGTCTCTTGCGGTGCTTGGCGAAGCCCTGCTGGAGTACCACGCTCCTCCACCACCACCACGCCGTTGTGCTGCTGCTGGATGGAGTCTTCCTCAACCTTTCCCTCTCTCCTTGCTGGATCAAGGCATGGGAGACGTCATCGGGCTGTACGTGTGTTGAACGCGGAGGTGCTGTCCGTTCGGCACTAGGATCTCCGGTGATTTGGATCACGACGAGTACGACTCCTTCAACCCCGTTCTCTTGAACGCTTCTGCTTAGCGATCTACAAGGGTATGTAGATGCACTCTCCTTCCCCTTGTTACTGGTTTCTCCATAGATATATCTTGGTGACATGTAGGAAAATTTTGAATTTCTCCATAGATAGATCCAGCAGTCGAGAGCTCGGCGAACAGGAGGTGGAGGTACGAGTAGGCAATGCGTGAGCTGTGTCGAGGTTCGTGCTGCCGTCGAAGAGCTCGTGCAATCGCCCGCAAATTTCCGGTAAGCAACTCGTTCTCGATTCAGCAGTTTTTTCGCAGTAAATCAGCCGGTTTTCACTGCAGGAGGGTGACCGATGGGGATGCGTGTGCGAGATGAGGTGTCGTGTCCGTGCAAGGGGCTGGTTGGTTATAGGAGCATTAGATGCATGAATAATTGGGGTTTGTGGTTCGTGAGATGCACAACGAGGGGCTTGAGAGAGAGAGAGAGAGAGTAAACTATTCTAACTGTAGTTTAGAGGGGAGTAGCAGAGGATGTAGATGTAGCAGATGTTGCCCGTTTTCTGTAATGAGATCTGCCAGGCTACCCGTATGAGATTTGCTTGATCCATCTGCTAGTACCGAGGGGGAAGTAATTGCATCCTATGAGTAACATGAGATAGTTTTGAGATATCTTGTCAGATTTTCTGTAGTGATATACGGAGTATATGACATTGATATCCTTGATATAATTACCCGACTAGCATCTGCTATACTTTTCCTTGGGAACTTCTGCCTAATACTTGTTTTCTTACTTGCCTGCTATTTGTCAGGGGTTTTGCCTAATAGCTGTTTGTCTACATGCCTGTGTATTTTGTCAAGATTTTTATCAATCCATTATTGGCACTATTTTTGTCAACTGCAATTAGTTTTCTGAATAGGTGTCCATTGATTTCAGTTTTCTCAATAGGGATATCCATTCGTTACACATCATAAAAAACTGGATAAAATCCTTAACTTCCTCCATCATACCTTGTACTGGGCAGTAGATAAAATAGTACATCTTGATTTTTTTAGATCAGAGCACAACTTGCCGGCAACCTCTAATGCATTTGCCCACGGTCTTGCCTTTCGGGTGAAACCGACTTTGTGGAGGCTTTTACTCCAAGTTTCGACCCCAGGGCTCAACATATAAATAGAGGGGCAGGGCTAGCACCAAAGACACATCAAGAAACACCAAGCCGTGTGCCGGCAACCCCGTTCCCTCTAGTTTATCCTCCGTCATAGTTTTCGTAGTGCTTAGGCGAAGCCCTGCGGAGATTGTTCTTCACCAACACCGTCACCACGCCGTTGTGCTGCCGGAACTCATCTACTACTTCGCCCCTCTTGCTGGATCGAGAAGGCGAGGACGTCACCGAGCCGTACGTGTGCAGAACTCGGAGGTGTCGTGCTTTCGGTACTTGGATCGGTCGGATCGTCAAGATGTTCGACTACATCAACCGCGTTGATATAACGCTTCCGCTTGCGATCTACAAGGGTACGTAGATCAGACTATCCCCCTCGTTGCTATGCATCACCATGATCTTGCGTGTGCGTAGGAAAATCTTTGAAATTACTACGTTCCCCAACAGTGGCATCCGAGCCTGGTTTTATGGTTTGATGTTATTTGCACGAGTAGAACACAAGTGAGTTATGGGCGATACAAGTCATACTGCCTACCAGCATGGCATACTTTGGTTCGGCGGTATTGTTGGACGAGACGACCCGGACCAACCTTACGCGTACGCTTACGCGAGATCGGTTCCCCGACGTGCTTTGCACACAGGTGGCTTGCGGGCGACTGTCTCTCTAACTTTAGTTGAACCGAGTGTGGCTATGCCCGGTCCTTGCGAAGGTTAAAACGGAGTCTATTTGACAAACTATCGTTGTGGTTTTGATGCGTAGGTGAGATTGGTTCTTGCTTAAGCCCGTAGCAGCCACGTAAAACTTGCAACATCAAAGTAGAGGATGTCTAACTTGTTTTCGCAGGGCACGTTGTGATGTGATATGGTCAAGACATGATGCTGAATTTTATTGTATGAGATGATCATGTTTTGTAACCGAGTTATCGGCAACTGGCAGGAGCCATATGGTTGTCGCTTTATTGTATGCAATGAAATCGCGATGTAATGCTTTACTTTATCACTAAGCGGTAGCGATAGTCGTGGAAGCATAAGATTGGCGAGACGACAACGATGCTACGATGAAGATCAAGGTGTCACGCCGGTGACGATGGTGATCATGACGGTGCTTCGAAGATGGAGATCGCAAGCATAAAATGATGATGGCCATATCATCTCACTTATATTGATTGCATGTGATGTTTATCTTTTATGCATCTTATCTTGCTTTGATTGACGGTAGCATTATAAGATGATCTCTCACTAAATTATCAAGAAGTGTTCTCTCTGAGTATGCACCGTTGCGAAAGTTCTTCGTGCTGAGACACCACGTGATGATCGGGTGTGATAGGCTCTACGTTCAAATACAACGGGTGCAAAACAGTTGCACACGCGGAATACTCAGGTTATACTTGACGAGCCAAGCATATATAGATATGGCCTCGGAACGCGGAGACCGAAAGGTCGAGCGTGAATCATATAGTAGATATGATCAACATAATGATGTTCACCGATGAAACTAATCCATCTCACGTGATGATCGGACATGGTTTAGTTGATTTGGATCACGTAATCACTTAGAGGATTAGAGGGTTGTCTATCTAAGTGGGAGTTCTTAAGTAATATGATTAATTGAACTTAAATTTATCATGAACTTAGTACCTGATAGTATCTTGCTTGTTTATGTTGATTATAGATAGATGGCTCGTGCTGTTGTTTCGTTGAATTTTAATGCGTTCCTTGAGAAAGCAAAGTTGAAAGATGATGGTAGCAATTGCACGGACTGGGTCCGTAACTTGAGGATTATCCTCATTGCTGCACAGAAGAATTACGTCCTGGAAACACCGCTGGGTGCCAGGCCTGCTGCTGGAGCAACACCAGATGTTATGAACGTCTGGCAGAGCAAAGCTGATCACTACTCAATAGTTCAGTGTGCCATGCTTTATGGCTTAGAATCGGGACTTTAACGATGTTTTGAACGTCATGGAGCATATGAGATGTTCCAGGAGTTGAAGTTAATATTTCAAGCAAATGCCCGGATTGAGAGATATGAAGTCTCCAATAAGTTCTATAGCTGCAAGATGGAAGAGAACAGTTCTGTCAGTGAGCATACACTCAGAATGTCTGGGTATAATAATCACTTGATTCAATTGGGAGTTAATCTTTCAGATGATTGCGTCATTGACAGAATTCTCCAATCACTGCCACCAAACTACAAGAGCTTCGTGATGAACTATAATATGCAAGGGATGAACAAGACTATTCCCGAACTCTTCGCAATGCTGAAAGCTGCGGAGGTAGAAATCAAGAAGGAGCATCAAGTGTTGATGGCCAACAAGACCACTAGTTTCAAGAAAAAGGGCAAAGGGAAGAAGAAAGGGAACTTCAAGAAGAACGGCAAGCAAGTTACTGCTCAGGAGAAGAAACTCAAGTCTGGACCTAAGCCTGAAACTGAGTGCTTCTACTGCAAGCAGACTGGTCACTGGAAGCGGAACTGCCCCAAGTATTTGACGGATAAGAAGGATGGCAAGGTGAACAAAGCTATATGTGATATACATGTTATTGATGTGTACCTTACTAATGCTCGCAGTAGCACCTGGGTATTTGATACTGGTTCTGTTGATAATATTTGCAACTCGAAACAGGGACTACGGATTAAGCGAAGATTGGCTAAGAACGAGGTGACGATGCGCGTGGGAAACGGTTCTAAAGTCGATGTGATCGCGGTCGGCACGCTACCTCTACATCTACCTTTGGGATTAGTATTAGACATAAATAATTGTTATTTGGTGCCAATGTTGAGCATGAACATTATATCTGGATCTTGTTTAATGCGAGACAGTTATTCATTTAAATCAAAGAATAATGGTTGTTCTATTTATATGAGTAATTTAGAAACATTATAACCGAGCATTTTTCCAGTCCTCTCACGCACTCAACACTTCTGGCCATCGGATTGAGCATGCTACACGTTTCTGGCCGTTGGATGCGAGTGGGCCGACTGTCCTTGAGGGTAGCTGCTCCGGTGGAAAAATCGGGTTAATGTGGTTGATTGGGCCATATGCCTAGCAGACGGCCCGTCTACCGTACGTGCATGAAAAAAAGACGCAGCGAAGAGTTAAGCTGTTCCTCTCCCTGACCTATCATTCTCTCCCTCTGGACCAAGAAGATGCCGCTCCCTCTCCCCCGCCCCGATTCCAGTAGCCGCCGCCACGACACCGGCCGCCTGCGGATAGTGCAGGGTGATGTGGGGGTCGGCCTCGGTCACGGTCCCATCGTTCAGCCCCTCGGCCTCACGCACGACGATGGCGACGGATGGAGATGCTGGGTGCGAGGGGATCCCCAGAAAACCAAGGAGGTGTGCCCCGCCCCCCTTCCTGTGGTAAATTGGGCGATGCACTCCTGGTGACGTGGTGAGGGAGTATAAACTGGCAGGAGTCCGACGATGGCGAGGGACGCAGTGCGTGAGGACTGGGGAGGGAGAGATGGGGGCGACGGGTTCGCTCGAAGTTCACGCGAACGCCTTCGGCGGTAGCTGTCGAGATGGCCGGCGCCAGTGCGGCCATCAACAAAGTCCGGCTGCTCTTTGGCGTCATGAGGACACCCCTTCTGCCCGTTCCGTCCCCGCATCTCAGCGTTAAGGGCAGGCACTCCAATAGTCCAATGTCCAATTGTAAGTGCATCTCGATTTTATCTGTGTGTGTTAGGGGAAATGCTAAGTCAAATATGTCTTGGATATTTATCTGAGTACTCTTGATTTTTTATACTCATGGTCTGCAACTCTGCATACTGTAGACTTATTACTCTGATTACAGTGTTGCAAAAATTGTTCCTCCTTACAGGAACAAAGAAGGAGCTCCTACAGAATGTTGTTGGTTTAGGATTATGTGTTATTGAACAAGAATGATTATCCCATTGAGTATAAATGTTATTTTAATAATCATTTGTCAGGATTAAAAATAATTTTTTTCTTCTGGAGAGGGCTGACCTGCTCCGCTGCGTCGGCGATGCCATGATAGTCATCCGCTGCCACCTGCTAGGATAGGCAGAAGGCAAGTGCCTCCTCGTGGTGCTGGGAAAAGTAAACCTGCTTGTCAGGTGAGGTTCCAGTCCGTCCGCCATGAGGATATCGGGACTCGCTTATGTACCATAATTTCTTATGGATATGTTTTTGAGGTTCAATCTCCCCTTTATTTTGTTGTTCTTCTTTGAGCAATTGAACAGCTTGTTGATTATGATTTGATTTTGGTTCGCAGGAACAAGGTTCAGCGCATAACTCTTTACATGGAAATCGTTCATTGGTGTGCCATGTGCAGGACGAGCCAGCACAAGTTAGAAAAAGGACTTTCCTAATGGCAAGCAGGGCATTGCTGACCTATTTTCCTGGTTAAGTGTGCACTTTGCTTGTTTCCTTTACACTATTCAGGCTTTGATTTCGTTAGCCACGTGCATTTCGTGTATTTGATGCAGCACATAGAACAGTCAAGCACTTGATGGTTTTTATTTTCTGTGTATGAGGACAACATGTACTCACAATAACAGATGACATCAATCTTCATGCTAGAAAGAGTTTCATGTCAATCTTACCATTTACTGTTCACTTCTTAATAGTTGGATCATTCCGTTTAAGAATATACGAGGCATTGGACTTGAGAGATGGACCAATGGAGGATCTGATTACCTTGGCAGATGTGATTTCAATGTTATTTCACTTACCATCCTTTTTATTGAGAGTCAAGATATTATACAGGTATTCACTTCTATTGCACTGTCTCTACCCGAAGTTCATCCCTGGCTATTGGACTGGTTTGCGTCCTTCCTGCCAAGATTCACTATTGACATTATCTATTTGATTTGTGTAATCCACTATACAAACAACATTGCTTTTTCCCTTTCAAAATAAACTGTGTAGTGCACATCCAGCATAGGTAAGTCTTCTATATTGTTTCCTTTGAATGGAATTCACACAATCAAAAAAAAATTAACAGTCTATGTGAGAAGAATGGCAGTCTGATGACTTCAAATATTTCCATTTCCAGATTGTGCCAATCTTAGCTCACATCGGCAACTCTATTCGTCCTATTCTACATGGATACCCTCTACTGGTTCTATATATCATAAATAACAAATTCAGTTTATTCATTATAAATAAATTATAATCCTCAAAATTTCTTTATATATTTGCTTTCAGGTATGGGGACAGTGGTCTTCTACTTACATAGTAAGCTAAAGTGACCACATAGTATTTCTCCTCTGACATCTCATACTTTGCCAATCTTGTTGTTTTTTCATTCCTTTTCATTTGCTCCAATTTTGCAGTTTTTTCTTTACATGCCAATTATGGTTATATGAATAGCAGTAATTTGTTTTAATCTAGAATCATGGCTTTCTTTGTAATTTTCTATAAAACCCAAAAACCTTGCATAGCAGCCAAACCATTCTTACTTAGCGCAAGATATCGATATTCATAAATTGCAAGGAAGACTTACATAATTCATTTTAAGCAGTCTTCCAAAATAATTAGATAGTGATTTAACCATCTATTAAAAGAACAAGTTGCTAGGCAAGACTCCCTTTTTGATTATGTACCTTTGATGCAGCTACTAATTCATGATTTGGCAGATTTCATTTTCCCATACATTTGATTATGTAACTTACATCATTCATGCTAGGGTAAACTTCATTCTCGATTCTATAAGATTTTTTATCGAAGTGTTTCATTTGCTTCTCCCCAGTGGAAGTTTCATTTTCCCATACCTTTTGAAATCGCATATTTTTTTACGACAACCAAAGGTTTTAGATGTTCTTTGCTTTTTTATGATGTGCTTCTGCAAAATGCACCAATTCAGAAGGACCAAAAGTTGACAATGCGAAAAATGCTTTCAAACTTCATTATCAATTCTATAAGATTTTTTATGGGAGTGTTTCATTTGCTTCTTCCCAGTGGAAGTTTCATTTTCCCATACCTTCTGAAATTGCATATTTTTTACGACAACCAAAGTTTGAGATGTTCTACGTTTTTTTATGATGTGCTTCGGCAAAATGCACCATTCAAAAGGATCAAAAGTTGACAATGTGAAAAATTCTTTCACGATGTTGGTCTTTAAAGTTGTATTTAACCTATGACTCCTTTATAATAGATCCAGGGACCTATTCACAAAAACATGTATTAACATTATTAATGTCCTGTATTGTAACTACTTATTTGTATGGTGTAACTAGACTACAAATTCATCCAGTCATTTCTATCTAGATATCATAATTTGAGGTGTTGATTTTTTCACTTATTGTTGACCTGCCATTTTTTCGTATCATTCATAAGTTGTCAGATAGCATATGTCAATAACCGGAGCAAGAGGAGAAATGCAACTATAAGTGATGTGCAATATAAGCTAGGAACAAGAAAAAGAAGTAAAGATCTCATCTTCTGCAACAAAAAAGATAGTGAAGAACATTACCATCCTGTTCTCCCAACATTACCTTCCAATTTAGTTATCAAGTATCTTTATGTTATGAAACCTCCTTTCATCATATTGCCAAAAGAGACGGGCGCAGCAACATGCGCCATCCATGATCTAGTATCTTTTATGGTCACGCACCCTTGAAGAGTGGTCTATTCTTATTAAATCTCGAGAGTAGTGATACACATATTCATAATGTTGAAGCCAAAAGATGCAGAGTTGATAATGATGGTGCAACTTATTTGTGGCATCACTGTTTAGGTCATGTCGGTATAAAGCGCATGAAGAAACTCCATACTGATGGCCTTTTGGAACCACTTGATTATGAATCACTTGGTACTTGCGAATCGTGCCTCATGGGCAAGATGACTAAAACACCGTTCTCCGGTACTATGGAGAGAGCAACAGATTTGTTGGAAATCATATATACAGATGTATGCGGTCCGATGAATATTGAGGCTCGTGGTGGATATCGTTATTTTCTCACCTTCACAGATGATTTAAGCAGATATGGGTATATCTACTTAATGAAACATAAGTCTGAAACATTTGAAAAGTTCAAAGAATTTCAGAGTGAAGTGGAAAATCATCGTAACAAGAAAATAAAGTTTCTACGATCTGATCGTGGGGAGAATATTTGAGTTACGAGTTTGGTGTACATTTGAAAAATTGTGGAATAGTTTCGCAACTCACGCCACCCGGAACACCACAGCGTAATGGTGTGTCCGAACGTCGTAATCGTACTTTACTAGATATGGTGCGACCTATGATGTCTCTTACTGATTTACCGCTATCATTTTGGGGATACGCTCTAGAGACAGCCGCATTCACGTTAAATAGGGCACCATCAAAATCCGTTGAGACGACGCCTTATGAACTGTGGTTTGGTAAGAAACCAAAGTTGTCGTTTCTGGAAGTTTGGGGCTGCGATGCTTATGTGAAAAAGCTTCAACCTGATAAGCTCGAACCCAAATCGGAGAAATGTGTCTTCATAGGATATCCAAAGGAAACTATTGGATACACCTTCTATCACAGATCCGAAGGCAAGACTTTTATTGCTAAATTCGGAAACTTTCTGGAGAAGGAGTTTCTCTCGAAAGAAGTGAGTGGGAGGAAAGTAGAACTTGACGAGGTAACAGTACCTACTCCCTTACTAGAAAGTAGTACATCACAGAAAACTGTTTCTGCGACACCTACACCAATAAGTGAGGAAGTTAATGATGATGATCATAATACTTTAGATCAAGATACTACTGAACCTCGTAGATCAACCAGAGTAAGATCCGCACCAGAGTGGTACGGTAATCCAGTTCTGGAAGTCATACTACTAGATCATGATGAACCTACAAACTATGAAGAAGCGATGGTGAGCCCAGATTCCGCAAAGTGGCTTGAAGCCATGAAATCTGAGATGGGATCCATGTATGAGAACAAAGTATGGACTTTGGTTGACTTGCCCGATGATCGGCAAGCAATTGAGAATAAATGGATCTTCAAGAAAAAGACTGACGCTGACGGTAATGTTACTGTCTATAAAGCTCGACTTGTCGCAAAAGGTTTTCGACAAGTTCAAGGGGTTGACTACGATGAGACCTTCTCACCCGTAGCGATGCTTAAGTCTGTCCGAATCATGTTAGCAATTGCCGCATTTTATGATTATGAAATTTGGCAGATGGATGTCAAAACTGCATTCCTGAATGGATTTCTGGAAGAAGAGTTGTATATGATGCAAGCGGAAGGTTTTGTCGATCCAAAGGGAGCTAACAAAGTGTGCAAGCTCCAGCGATCCATTTATGGACTAGTGCAAGCCTCTCGGAGTTGGAATAAACGCTTTGATAATATGATCAAAGCATTTGGTTTTATACAGACTTTCGGAGAAGCCTATATTTACAAGAAAGTGAGTGGGAGCTCTGTAGCATTTCTGATATTATATGTGGATGACATATTACTGATTGACTAAGCCTCTTCCACGAGCAAAACATGATCAGCACCAAGGCTCCATGGGTGTTAGAATCATTACTGTGTAATCTAGATTATTGACTCTAGTGCAAGTGGGAGACTGAAGGAAATATGCCCTAGAGGCAATAATAAAGTTATTATTTATTTCCTTATATCATGATAAATGTTTATTATTCATGCTAGAATTGTATTAACCGGAAACATAATACATGTGTGAACACATAGACAAACTTAGTGTCACTAGTATGCCTCTACTTGACTAGCTCGTTAATCAAAGATGGTTATGTTTCCTAACCATGAACAAGGTGTTGTTATTTGATTAACGTGGTCACATCATTAGTTGAATGATCTGATTGACATGGCCCATTTCATTAGCTTAGCACCTGATCGTTTAGTATGTTGCTATTGCTTTCTTCATGACTTATACATGTTCCTATGACTATGAGATTATGCAACTCCCATTTACCGGAGGAACACTTTGGGTGCTACCAAACGTCACAACATAACTGGGTGATTATAAAGGAGTACTACAGGTGTCTCCAAAGGTAGATGTTGGGTTGGCGTATTTCGAGAATAGGATTTGTCACTCCGATTGTCGGAGAGGTATCTCTGGGCTCTCTCGGTAATGCACATCACATAAGCCTTCAAGCACTGCAACTAATATGTTAGCTGTAAGATGATGTATTACGGAACGAGTAAAGAGACTTGCCGGTAACGAGATTGAACTAGGTATTGGATACCGACGATCTAATCTCGGGCAAGTAACATACCAATGACAAAGGGAACAACGTATGTTGTTATGCGGTCTGACCGATAAAAGATCTTCGTAGAATATGTAGGAGCCAATACGGGAATCCAGGTCCCGCTATTGGTTATTGACCAGAGAGGTGTCTCGGTCATGTCTACATAGTTCTCAAACCCGTAGGGTCCGCACGCTTGACGTTCGTTGACGATATAGTACTATGTGAGTTATGTATGTTGGTGACCGAATGTTGTTCGGAGTCCGGGATAAGATCACGGATATGACGAGGAACTCCAGAATGGTCCGGAGACAAAGTTTGATATATGGGATAATAGTGTTTGGTCACCGGAAGGGTTCCGAAAATCACCGGAAGGGGTTCCGGATGTTTCCCGAAATGTTTGGGTACGAGAACACTTTATTTGGGCCAAAGGGGAAAGCCCACAAGGTTTTTGGAAAGCGCAAAAGGAAGTTTTGCGGAGTCCAGGGGCCAGACGCCAGGGTCCCTGGCGTCTGGGTCCAGACACCGGGAACCCTGGCGTCTGGCCCTGGAGTCCGAGAAGGACTCTTGCCTTTCGGGTGAAACCGACTTTGTGGAGGCTTTTACTCCCAGTTTCGACCCCAGGGCTCAACATATAAATAGAGGGGCAGGGCTAGCACCAAAGACACATCAAGAAACACCAAGCCGTGTGCCGGCAACCCCGTTCCCTCTAGTTTATCCTCCGTCATAGTTTTCGTAGTGCTTAGGCAAAGCCCTGCGGAGATTGTTCTTCACCAACACCGTCACCACGCCGTCGTGTTGCCGGAACTCATCTACTACTTCGTCCCTCTTGCTGGATCGAGAAGGCGAGGACGTCACTGAGCCGTACGTGTGCAGAACTCGGAGGTGCCGTGCTTTTGGTACTTGGATCGGTCGGATCGTGAAGACGTTCGACTACATCAACCGCGTTAATATAACGCTTCCGCTTGTGATCTACAAGGGTACGTAGATCAGACTATCCCCCTCGTTGCTATGCATCACTATGATCTTGCGTGTGCGTAGGAAAATTTTTAAAATTACTACGTTCCCCAACACACGGGACACAGCACAACTTGATTTTTTAGGACATTTTCTTTTCAACGAACCAAATATAGGTCCACACAAGTTAAAATAGAGTTCCTCACAATATAGATTCACGTTTTTTTCCAGAATATTTTTCTTCGGCAAGCAAGCTAATGAGTGGCTGCAGAATCTATGGGAATTGCATACAAACCTAGTACGAGTTGCTAAATTGTAATCCGTTTTCTAAACAAAACCTTGAGTTGCATGTATATACTATGCAATTTTCTTAGATTAGAGCACTACTTGCTTACAACCACTAATGCACATTTCCTAGGGGACACACCACAACTTGATGTTCACACAATATAGGTCCACATTGTGGACGATGAAAAGTGTTCGATCCACAATGCGCGCGACGGGAGGGGGGACGCCGAGGTGGAATTTTTGCAGGCAACATGCTGGGAGGCGGTTGTTGGATGGGGGGACGAGAGGGCTAGGGCGGATAGGAATGGCACTTCTGTTAAGCAAGCAAAAGTAAGAAGTTGTGGACTGTACTCTAGACCGAGAAAGTGTGCAGAAAAAAAACATGCTTTCTTCTAGTCAATCTATAATATTTGTGCGCATTGGGTTCTAGCCAAAAAATATGCTTTCTTCTAGAGCCAAGGGGGCAGTGCCATCTGTGCGGCACGACCACCTAGTGGGGTGGAGCTAGATCCGGGAAAGCATTGTCTCGAGTGGTCGAGGAACTAGGCCGCAAATCGTTGTGAGTATCTCGAAATCGACCCCCTAAGCATGTGTTTCTCTACTCACATCTACAATTCTATGTGATAGAGGCGGAATAGGGAGGTTGAAGAGGGGTGTGGGGGTCCCATGTTTATGGGCGAATCGATGATTTTGAGCGCGGCGGTGGTTTGCGACTTGGGGATGTGGGGGGCTGGAATCGGGTATGATTTCAGCAGAAAGTTTTCAAAACTTGCCCAACGCATGACAGTTAGTTGCTAGAGATGACGGTGTAAGTCGCCCAAAGATCCGGTCCCGAGATGGGGGGCTGGAATCGTCGATGATTCGAGCCGAAAGTATCCAAAACTTGCCCAACTCATGATAGGTAGTTGCTAGAGATGCTAGCATAAGTTGCCAAAGATCCGCCCCCAATATGTTGGGGCTGGAATCGTCTATGACTTGAGCCGAAAGTGTCCAAAACTTGCCCAACGCATGATAGCTAGTTGCTAGAGATGCCTGCATAAGTTGCCAAAGATCCGCTCCCGAGAGGCGGGCTCTGAAATCGTCTATGATTTGAGCCAAAAGTGTCGAAAACTTGTCCAAGACATGATAGTTAGTTGCTAGAGATGTTGGCATGAGTTTCCCAAAGATCCACTGCCGAGATGCGGGGGCCGGAATCGTCAATGTTTTGAGCCAAAAGTGTCCAAACTTTCCCAACACATGATAGTTAGTTGCTAGAGATGCTGGCGTGAGTTGCCCAAAGATGAGAACATTGGGTTTTATTTTCGCCCAAAATTTGCCCGATGTATGATAGTTGGTTGCTAGAGAGGTTGGCGCGAGTTTCCCAAAGATTTTTTAGCAAAAAAAATGATTTTATTTTGCACACAAGTTGTGTTTTCCAATCGGATAAGTTGTCCACATGTAAATAGTTCTTGCCTAAATCATTTAAGTTTTGTAAATATGGTTTTGTAGACGTTTTTGCCTAAACAGATTGTTTGTTCCGTTTGCAGGGCCTCACTGAATTATAAAGTCAAAGCAACATTTTTTGAGGTTTTGTGCACAAGCCCAAGCAAGAAGGTTCAACATCCACTTCCTGGTAAGCTTCGCACAAAGATATCCAACTTTTTATTTCAGCAAAAAAAAAGTGGAGTTGCTTACTACCAACAGTGATTTTTCTTAAACAAATCCTAGAACTTGGCTGCTCTTTTTTGTTTTCTCAACACAATCCTAGTACCAAAAACAACTTAAGAAAAGCATCAAGGGTTTCTCTGGATGTACAGCAGCCAGTAGTTCGAGAAAGGAAATCAAAACAGTTTTCATGTACAGACAGGACTAACTTTTTGTCAATACTTGATTTGCTTAAAAACCCGCTATAGTTGCTCACTAATTCCTTTTTACCTTTTTTGCAATAGATGTAGTAAAATCAATATTGGCTGCTCATGCCAGAAGAAACAAGGGGAAAACACTAAAAATAGTTGCAATCAGGATGAACAAGGTGAGAAAGGAAATCAAACCTGCTCTTTCTTTTCCTCCTCTACACGCCAGGTCATTCTGATTCGATGTGTGGGTTGGTTAGTTAAATATTAAACGAGCAAAATATGGGCCAATTTTGCCTGAATTTTTATATGCAAGTTTTTTCTTAGAAGAAATCCATATAAAGGTGAAACATTTTTATCTGTTTTTTGCTTCTTGGGGTTTTGAGCATGGGTGGCCTATAAATCAATCTCTTTTTTCACATGCATACACATTAGCCCTAGGAGATACCTGTCCAAAATCCAATGCACAAGCTAAAACCAGAACTTCAAGAGGGTTATGTTTGTTTTTATTCACACAACTAAAAAAACATGAGTTGCTTGTAAACCATTCCCTACTTGCCCAAACATTATAGAAACTTGCCTAGATATGTGAATAGCTAGAAACACAACCAACACAGCAGCTACAGTTAGAGCAAATCCCCAGATAGATACATTGCCCAAAATCCAGTAGTGAAATTCACAACGAAACACAGCAGCTACTACTACAATTGCGAAACATGTAGTTCAACAAGACATTTGCCCCAAAATTCACTAGTAAAAGCCAAACCTTGTAACTTTGAAGACCTCTTTTTTCCTTAATTTATTTTTCTACCACACAAGAAACATGAGTTGCCTGCATGTTTTTCCCTGATTACCTACACATATACTCAACTTGCCCAAAAGCTTTGACAAGTTTGAAGATCGACCAAAAAACAACAGCCTCGCGCAACCTACAACACTCTGCAGATACTTGCAAAAAATTCAAGCATAAACTAGAATAGTAATTTCAAGAGAGGGTTTCCATGTGTTTTCAGCACGAGTTGCCTGGAAATCATTCCAGACTTGCATGCACATCATACCAACCTGCCCAAAACACACACATTATTTTGCATGCATAAAGTCTCGGTAGTTTTTTTGTGCAGTTTCGCAAACATTAACTGCCATGTTGTTGTATATTCCTTCATTAATAAATCATTCGTTCCACGGGCATTTGTAAAAGAGAAGCATCTGAGAGGGCACAACAAGATGGAAGCTCACCTCTCAGGTCCATGGCCACCAAAACGGGGGCAACAGTTGTGGCAATGGAGGAGAGGAACAGATGGAGAAGGGGAGGTCAAGGGGGGAGGTTTGGGGGTTACGACTAGGAAAGGGAAGGACGATTTGGTGCGTCAGCGTGAGCCAAGGCAGGCTAATGTCATAGGGGGAGCAGTAGTTAATATTGTGACAGACTCGCCCCTGGGGCCATGTGCAGTAGTTAATGTCATAGGGGGCGTTTCTTTTCTTTTTGGGTTTGCCAGCTGGATCTGGAAAGAGGTCCACTACTAATTCTAGGGTGTGTGATGTGGACCGCTAGCCAGCCAACGGTTGCTGGCTAGCCGCGTCCTAGTTTTAGATATGGCCTAGTCGTGTGGCTGTTGGAGTGATTCCAGAAATAGGATAAGGCCGGTTAGTGCATGCATAGATTAGTGGAGTTAGTTACTTTGTGCATGTAGTTGGGGTAATGGTCAAGTAGTGGCGTGAGCTTTGCATGGGACATGGCAGGAGTGCCAACCTCCTTTGTATATATTCCTTTGAGTAAAGAGAAATGAGGCCGCGTGAGGGCAATGTAGCCACCATGTGATCACCAAGGGAGCATTTTGGCAAAGCTTGTGTGTTCTTTCTTGATGCATGTGTGCGTGCGTATGTGTGGAGTTCCTCTCCCTGCGTGTGTGTTCTTATGTGGGACAAAACAGGCGAGGAAGAGATCGTGAGACAGCTGTGTATGGCAGCGCAAGGAAAATAAGCCGCGCTGCGAGGAGGCGGTGCCAACAATAACGGACGCTTCTTCTCATGATATCGCTATAATATCGCATCCCGGCAGCTGTGCGTCGGCACACACCGCCAGCTCCCCGCGTGCCTGTGCTATTATGTTGGCATAGGTTACATCATGTGTCTACCCCCGGTATATATGAGAAGTTTAGGATACGAGTGTCCTATTAGGACATAACTCCTACCCTATCTACACATAGTCCAAAATCAAGTCCAATTGTAACCTACCTTATACAATAATATTCGACACAACTCTAACAAATTTCACCTTGGCTAATATTCTTCATCACCTTGAATTCATCCATGCGTCGAACCTGAGATACGCCATGAGCACCGCTGCTACTCCCAGAATCCATGTGACTCCACCTGCAACTGTAGTCCCTTCTCGTCTTCTTTACAGGCAACACTCGAGCAAAATTAAGTTCCTCATTACTCTACTTTGTGCTCCAAACTTTCGGAGAATCCGTTCAACGCCATCACACACCGACCACTGTCTGAGTAAAAGTGAACAACTCACATATTGAACGCCACATATAAGAGTTACCTGAACACAATGTCACCGCTCTTTCTTGACTGCTTGTCTGAAACTTGAAGGAATTTTATCGTCAGCATGTGTCATCGTGCGTCAAATTTCGCAATTATCTCACCCTTCTTCCGGATAGTCTCTAGCATGACCCAACTATAGCACTCAGCCTCCTTCTGTATTTGTCATCTGCACTTTGTCATGTGCACTGAACATCACAGAATATATGGCCATGTACTCTCTCGGCTTTTCGACAATTTCATATTTTTCGCTACTTTCTCATATTCCCTATGTTCACTCTCATCCATTTGACATGTCAAACTCGATAGATCTAGTCATCAACTTGAACCTGGTACTCGTCAATACTGCTTCAGCACCTCTGCACACTTTTTATGACCACATGTCTCATCATTAGTGCTTTGGTCTATCGTTGTGTCCCGTGCTTACCGCACGCCTCGCCGTTGTCCTAATCGAGTCTCTAGGGTTGCAAACCCACTCCATTGAAACCCCTACTGCAGAGAATCATCTATCATCGGGAGGTTGAGGCCCAAGCAATCCAACGAAGATGGAGCTGCACCATCCTCGCTCCCGCCGTTGTCGTCCATGACGCGGCAGCACAGCGAGCCGTCGTCGTTCAACTTCAAGGAACACAACGGCCGAGGCTCCTTCAGCAGGCGTGGGCCGGCAGAGCCGCACCTGCGCGGCACTGAGGATGGCGCGGGAGGAGCAACAGTAGGCGGACAGCAGCGAGGGCGCGATGGGCAGCTGCCGGTTCAAGCGAGTGTCCAGTCAAAGCGTAGGTTTTAGTTGTGGTAAATTTGGAAACAAACTCTCGAGTCATAACGTATTCCAGCAGTTCAAGCGACGTGTCCAGTCAAAGCCACCGCGCCAACTCAACAAATACGTAGTCAAATTCCCATAGATGAACCCGTGGGACAAGTTTAAGGCCTAATATATTTTTCAATGTTGCTCTTGACCATTAATAAGATTAACATAAAATGTTTTCTCAGCCAAGCCCCGTTTTCACCTTGACCAGCACTCACCCTCACCGAAATGTGGTACGACCTGCTGCACCACCGCCACCACCATCACCATCAAAGGCCGCACCTGAGTCGTTGGCTCCTCGTACACAGGGCTGCCGCTCGGGCATCCAAGACCGCCCATCCACCATTGCGGTAACATACGGACGTTGTTGACCGGTAAGGGGCAAAATCCTCCACCCACCCCAAAGCGGGCACCTTACTATGATTGAGCCTCGTTGGCCAGATCTGGGCAAGGAAGCTCCGGCAGCCATAAGGCATGTTGCAACCAACCATCACGATTCTAGACCATGTCGACATCAAGGACAGAAAGCCCCTGGCACCTCTGGCCAACCCGGTTAATCTTTCAGATAAGATAGTGATTGACATGCGAGATGAGCCACCATCACCGGATCCCGGATCAGGCCGCCCACAGCCAGCACCACCGGATCCCGGATCAGGCCGACCGCCGCCACCACACCGGCCAATGGTGTATATTTTCCCATTAAGAACAAAACCTCCATAGACTGAATCGAAACCTCTTTCCAAATTCAAACCAAAAAACAATCAACCACAGCATATCCTAATTACAATGCTTTTCACCTTCGCTAGCGTGTATTTAGCATGCCTGCCTCTTCACTTGCAGGTTAAAGAGGAAGCAAGTTCAGAAAATTCAGAACCAACATAGTTCCAGCACGAGAGAAAAATTCTGAACTATACGTACAGTTAACAGTACCATCTTTGTAAGCTCTAGGGAGTGAACCAACAAATCAACCAATCAGGTTTGTAACTCAAGATCTTCAGCTCCAAACCAACGTGCGTAGCATACTTCCAGCCCGCATCATCGATGCCCACAGGCCCCGGTTTTTGTGGAATAATGTACATCAGCTCCGCCCGTTTACGCAAGGACTTTACATGTTCAGTGATGAGAGTATGTAGTATGTGTATTTATCTATCTGTATGGCTTGCAAAAAACTGCTCTCTACATGATCAGCAGTGTCGCCGCAGAATCCAAGACCGCGGCATGTTGTGTAACTCGACGATGGAGCCTGTGACATCTGCCTTTCGACAACTTGTCTGCCTGGTCTTGTGCTGCAAGGTCGTCAGTGCCGTCGCCAGCAGTTCCTTTGGAGAGGCATCGTTTGGGTTCCACCCTAGAGATAACAAGGCATTTGGTTATGAGATTAGGTACCACTAGTTGGGGACTTGGGGTGAACCACATAGGCCACACACGTCCACGCTTTTTCCAGACATATACCTAGCTGCTTGTTGATCAGCGTCACATCAGGAATCCTCTTGTTGCTGTCGTCATATCCTTCGCCCAAAAACTGTTCTATGCTCACCTCAATCAAAGGATCCTCCAGCGGTGACTCTCCTGGCACATTTTGATATCAGATCCTACTAGTCAGGGAGAATAACATAAGCCAGAGATGACCACACACTATTTGCAGAATGATATACCTAGCTGCTTCTTGTTGTTTGGGATCACACCAGGGATCCTCTTGTCGTTGCTATCATCATATTTGCCCAAGAACTGCTCCACGCTCGCCTCAATCAAAGGTTCCTCCAGCGGTGGTTCTCCTGAGACACTGCCATGTACCTGCAGATGAATGCAGAGAGAGGTTCAGAAGAGACGCATGTAGCAGAAGATATAGTTGATGCGCTGTGAAAAGTGGCATATATATGTCACCATTTCAGTAAATTCCCTAGCAGTGAATGTGCTGGGACCCCCAACAGTGGAGATGTGACCTACTAGCTGCTTTATGATTAGAGTAACATCAAGAATCCTGTCATCGTATCCTTCACCATAGAGTCGTGTGGAACTCACAGCAATCAAAGGTTGCTCTCCTGGGACATGGCCATGTGCCTGCAGATGAATGCAGTGAGAGATTCAGAAAAGACAAAGGTAGCAGAAGTTGATGTGCATTCAAAAGTGGCTTATGTCTGTTATCATTTTAGCAAATTCCATAGCAGTGGCTATGTTGGGATTCCACACAATGGAGATATGAGCGTCGGCTCGAGCAGGGTTTCCTTTGATTAAAAAGAAAACAGGACAGTTCAGTTCCACTGATGCAAGTAACCATGAACATCAGAAAAAACAAACCGAAGATAAAACAGAGAGGGCATACAATCATCAAAAGAGGAGCTTCAATGGCTTCCTTGATGCAAACATAAGTTCTCTGACAATTCCCGCTATCAGCAAGCTTCCAGGTCTCTCTGCGCAGGACGTTCTGAAAATATCCGATGGCACCGTATATCCTGTGAGAAGACTGAACAGTGTACAACCAAGGTATTCATTCTCAGCATCAAGGAATAGGTTTACATACTTCACTGAAGCAAGCCAAAACCCGTGGAACGCCCTCCCTGGGACCAAAGATGTAGGGTGACTCGTCTACTTTAAGCACGAAAAATTCAGTTTCCTGTTAAAAAGTTTTGAATAGTAAAAGAGATAATTAGTGTAAGCTAAAAGAGGATGACAGCAGACCTCAAAGGGGTAGCCCAGGAAAATGCCAAAAAAAAACAATCTAGAAAAATTAATAAATGAGCAAGTGAAAGAAAATCAAATGCTGAGCTGAGCTGAGCCAAGCTTAGTCTAGACTGCTCAAACTCGACAAAAGCTTGTCAAAATTTCGAAGAATGAGACTTTCAAAACAGCCGTTTCAATACCATACCTCTGTCATCAATTCAGCAAGTTGCCTAACAGTAAAATCATTGTTGGGATTCCCAAGAGTGAAGATATGAGAATCCGTTTGAGCAGGGTTCCCCTTTGATTTAAAAAACATGGATTTTAAGTCCCATTGATGTGGTAAAAACTAGTACAATAATACAGCACTAGTGATAAACAGGAAAACATACAATGATCAAAAGAAAAGCGTCTATGTATTGGACAGTGCTTTGGAACTCGCCGCCATCATCAGCAAGCTTCAGGGGATCTCTGCGAAAGAGATTCTGCAATCCATTGATAATGTATTATCCTTGGGACACTAAAGATAGCACAATGAATGCATTCATTCTCAGCAAGGAGCAAGTTTACTTACGTTGCTGAAGCAAGTCAAAACCAGCGGAAAACCCATGCTGGGACAATCAACATCAGGAATGAAGTCATTCTCCATTGCTTCAGCTGGTGGAAACTCAACATACACAGTTAGGAAAATTAAAGTGTCGCCAATGGAAAATGTACAAAATTCACCCCACTCACCAGAAATAAGCCTCTCAATAAGTTGTTTCACACATGCGTAGGACCATCTCTGTTTCAGCACATAAAATGCATACTCCTGTTTAAAAGATTGAAAGATGAGGCACACAAAATACAACGGGACCAACTAGATGTGACCAAGGAGAGGTATAGTGCCAACAAGCAAGAAGTGTAACTGACCTTTACTATGTCTGATCCTCTATCAATCCAATGGAATGGCATCACAGGGGCCTCAAAGAACCAGGCGGAAGATGTGTCTTTCTTCTTACGTCTCTCTTTATTACCATCTTTATCACTTGGAGGATCCTCATCCCCACCACCCTCCTTGCGATCTTCTAGATTTCCAAAAGATTGTTTCATGTGCTTTTCAGATTCCTCTTCCCTACTTTTCTTGTGGTTTTTATTTGACAACAGACTCACAAAATTTAACAGAGCATCAAACGTGGGAATTCCTGATAATATGTACTTGCTAAACTCTGGATCAGATCGTTGCCATTCTGCATCAAATTTTTCTCTTCCTTGTCTGCACTTCTCGGAGTAATTGCTCCAATCATTGAAATGATAAGAAAGATTCCGGTATAACTCATTCTTTTTGACAGGAACATCCAACACAGCACACAGATTTCCAAGTTGAAATATTGTGAGATTTAGCTTGAACAGAAAAGCAAATCTCATTGGCTCAGAAAAAGTCACCAAATTGCGGCGCATGACTTGGACTAATTGCCTATGAGATGCCCGTTTATGGTCTAGTAGCACTTCATAGGTCTCTAATTGTCCAAGGAAACCAATAACCAGATTCTTAAAATCCATCCCAACCTCTTGGTAGCTTCCTTTGAAGGTAAGTCTTTCGATGTTGTATTTAGCTTCACATCCTTCTCTAACTCCAGGGAGAATAGCATCTTTAAAAACATACCAAACACTTTTTGCTGAGAAACCAAGGTGATACATCGAGTCAGCAGCGAATAGTAACTCAACCTCCCTATCCAAAAGTGTGCCATCTTCTACATCCGGAGGTGGAATCATTGCAACAATGAAATAGCTAGGTTGTATTGGCAACTCGGGAATTTCATGCTGAAAACCAAGGGACTCAGAAATTTTTAAATCCCGCACATACTGTGCACCTCCTTCATCAGATTTCTGCCTCAAAAGCCTTCTCACATTGACTCCCAACGTATGATAGGACCTTGCCATTTTAGTTGCATTTTTAAAAAGCTGGAACTCAAATTTTGGGGCACCCTACAAATTATAAAATTTGTCAAAATCTACACGTGCATTGTGATAAAGAGAAGATAAGTATATTCAACTTTTGCACACCCTAAAGTAATGAATGTATGAGTTGGTGTAAGTATTCGGGTTGAAAACCAGGAGCTATTGATACTCAGAAGTATGGCCTTAGTACTAAGGCTGCAATAAAACTAATCATATGTTAACTTAATACAGTGTATGAAATTCTAAAATTTTCAATCAGCAACAAAGTCCTTAACCTAGTTACCCTATATGACTAGTTAAAAGGTAACCTAGAGAGAGAAAGGGGGCAATGAGAGATCAGAGCTCACCGCCCACGGAGGTAGCTCATGTTCTGTAGCCATTTGCGAGGGGAGCGGAAGCTTGGTTCCAATCTCGTGCAAATTATCTGCAAATCAATTGACTGTCAGACGGAAACACACAACAGCAATTAATTGATAGGCTATGCAATTAATTAACGGTCCACTTTACACAAGTCTATTTCCTGTGTGGCAGTACCTCTATTTACCACTCAAGCATCATTGTATTCTCTCCTATTTGATGGAGAATTTTTAAAACCTTATTACATCGTCCCTGTTTTGCACATGCCAATGTAGGAAAAAGAGCGTTGAAAAATGTTGCTCTGGTTTTTGGATTCAAGAAAACCCGAAAGAGAATAAACAAGATAGGAAAAGATATTCAGAAAACAAATCTAATACTCAATACAATCTAAGATGGGCTATAGATATGGTATGAAACAAATGCTGCATTGTGAGTGTCGTAGACCATTGTGCCCAGTGTTAGGCAAGCACCACATGATGCTGGAGGGCGAATCTCTGGAATTCCAGCAGTTCGAGATTTTTTTACAAACATACATAATGATTCAACTACTAAACAATATGATTTGACGGGAACAAATGGTTAAGGGTAAACAATTACATTAGTATGACTCAAATCCAACAACCTGCCGGTGCAGGCAAGCAAGGCATAAAGAGCAAGCAGATGGTCTAGAGAGAGTATGAAGAAATATTGACACCAAGTAACTAATTACCTGGCCAGATGCAATCAGATCAAGAGGTTTCTGAAATAACAGTGCCTTCAGAGACAAATCTTCAAAATCTATGGTGCCACAGCAGTAGAGAATGAGCAGACATATCAAGTTGTCAAACAGTATCCAGCCTGCACAAATGCACCTAAGGCCAGAGGGTTTTTTCACAGATGGAGGCACCATATAATAGGCATGACTGGGTTATCCTACTTTTTATATATAACGCAAACGTAATATGGACGAAATATGTGTAGAACACGTTTGTGATATCTGAGGAGAATGCATGGCAACAATTCAGAACTAAAGTAGTAAATCTCAGGATAACTTGGGGATTTATCATTGAAGTCACAGTGGTTAAGTAATGCAAATCTGGCTTTGGAAATTTCAGACAAACGTTTTGTTACTTGAATGTGCAGGCTAGATACATACTACATCAATCCACATGACAGAGTCCGGGTGGATCAGAAAAGACAATTTCACCAAAATTTGCAATTGAAAATCAGTCACAGGCCAACAATAGTACCCACATTTCTCAGACATGACGGAAATCACAGGAATCCATCAGTGAACTGGCCTAAATGCTGGGGGACTCACAAGTTAACCATCACAGAATTATTTCCGGGCAAATCATAGAGTAACCGGTCGTGCACAGGAACATACGGGTAGGGTTTAGCTGATTATTACCTCCAGCCGTGCCCGCGAGGCAGGTACCCGTGCTCGTCTTCCGACCTTGGGGAAGGCAGCGGACGTGGAACAGGAGGTGGTCAGGAGGCGGGCGTCCAACAGGAGGCCAGGAGCAGGTGGCCGGTCGGACTTGGCGCCCGTCGGATGTGGCCGCGACGAGGCCGCCGGCGTGGTCGGAGTCGAGCGGGGTCGTCGTGGAACTCGAGGAGGCCGGCGTTGTTGGCGGGCAACGAGCAGGGTGGCGCGGCCGCCGGACGGGGGGAGGACGCGGCCGTCCGGCGTCGGCGAGGGGCTTCGCGGCCGACGGGGTGGTCGAGGCGGCCGGCCGCCGGCGAGGTGGCCTGGGGGTTTAACGGAGGTTCTAGGCCGGCCGCGCCGCCCTGGTCGTACGGACTGGACCCGAGTCGCGTCGGGTCGAGTCGAGCCGGCTCGTGCGCGTGCTGCCTGGGTGGGTGTGGGTGGTGCCACGCTGGAACAGAGGAATGGGATTAGCCGTTGACAGATGCTCTACTTTTCTCAATTATGAGTTTCAAACAAAAAAAAATGGATGAATGAAGCACACATATGTTTAAATGAACTACTAGCTTGTTAATTAACCCCTGTTTTTTTAAAAGACTTGTGATCAATCAAAACTACTACTACTAATGAGGCGCTTTGATCAAAATGCAAAAAAAGGGGAAATGCCATACCAAGTGATTCAACTAATCTTAACACATCGAACTAGTATATGTTTAATTTTTTTTAGTGAAATTAGCCTGAGAAAAGACAACAAAAAAAAAACAATGGGCACTTATGAAATACAGGTACCAAGCTAGAAACGGGTACAAGGCAAATGGTAATGCCTACATATGGGCATCTCCAACGAGGACCTTCATCTGGCATAGACTGTCAAATGTCGCTTGCCAGTCACCACTACAAAACATTGTTCCATGAAGTTTTCATGGTAAGTTAGTTTCCACGCGATACTTTCTCGCTTTATAACACGAAGAATGCATGGGGTGAACATAAGCATTAAAAAAATTAAGCAGCTACAGTTAATTATTAATAGACAAATGACAGAAACAAGCTAAACAATGTGTAGTAACTTAACCACACAACATAGGCAATTAATGTACTGGTACAACAGATAGAAAATCGGCTTTCACATTTCGGCATAATTAAAGGTACCCACTAGCATAGTAGAGATGCAATATCTGAACGAGATGAACCTAGTAAGGATTTGATCAAGAAAGAGCCATGACGTGGATGATAATTAAGGCAATAAGGAAAGAAAAAATAGATTTGTTACCCATTGGAAAAGGTGTGCAACTTCTTCACATCCTGGAAGGTGAATGAAATCCTAGTAGGGAACTCTTGCCACTGCTTTTCAAGATCTCAGTAGTTGACCAGGTTTTCTGTTCTCATATAAGACAGATAAAACATAAAGGTAACATGTGTAGTCCATAAAAACACCTAAAGAATGGCAGTCCATGCATAATTATTTGCAATGCAAATAGCCACAAAATTTTCATATGTTAACCAGAAATACATGAATCAGAAATATTTGTTGAAAACTGAGTTACATTTGATTTCCTTAAAGGTTTTTCGTAATTATATCTCATAGGGCCAAATAAGAACAAGTTTACTTATGACAAACAGAGTCTGTCAATAAATATACGAATAATAAGGCATTTCTTAACATATGATGGAAAGCAAAAAAAAAAACAGGAAGCGTTTTCAATATTTCGGCATAAAAAATTTATTAGTCCACTCCATAGAAGTGGCACTGAATATTTATAGAAAAAGCGCACAAGGTTAAACAAGTCAAAAACAGAGGGCACCAGAAAACAATATGAACAATATTGTGTTTATTAACACCCGAGCATGCAACATTGCATGCACCAAATATTATCTATATAAAAAACAGAAACTAAAAACCAGATGCTTTTGTAGCACCATGAATATGGACAATACGCGACACAACATTGTAAAAGAAATTTGCAAAACAAATGTAGCTTGGCCAGTATTACAATTGATTTACCAAATACAAACAATTTCAAATGTTGGCTTTTTCCCCATCTGATCCTTTACCTTTTTTTTCAGCTGACTTTGTTTTTCTCTGATCAAATGAAAGGAGGGCTGCCTTTTTCTCAAAAAAGGAAAGAAAGAACATGAACATGAATGTCTATTGATCCTTCCTATGGTCCGAGTCCGATGCCAAAGTCTCCTGCGTCAAAAGGGTGACATGGAAAACTTGCAGGTCGCCGGTAAACCTGCCACGGCCGCCATGGCACGTCAGCACGTAGGAGCACATGCTTATAGATCGGCTTGCCGATAGACCGAACTTGGATGGAACTAGTTGTAAGAACAATATTATATACCTGCAGATTGAGGTCGGGTTTGCCTGTTGGGCCGGGCAGGCGAGATCAATCGATCGATCGATCGAGAAGACTTCGTCATAACGATTGGCATAATTTGATCCCCGTTGGCGCGCGGCACGGCGCCGATCCATGCATGCATGGATAATCGACCGATCGGATACATGCATCCATGGATCGGCGACGTGCCGGCGCGGGGGCCTGGCTTCACGAGAAGCCACGGCGCGGCACTGCCGGCCGGCGACGAAAACGGTAGGGCGGAGGCGAAGACGGCGCCCGCACGGGGGTGGGAACGGTGCTGTTGGAACCCTAAGACCCCGTTCCGTCCAACATTTGCTATACTTCGCTGGGCCACTTGGGCCTACATGACGGGACAAAAAAAAAGTTATTCTCAGGGAAGGACGGCACTCGGAATATTAAATAAAACATTTCATCCAAAAACGTATGTACCCCTCAAAAAAATCTTAAAACGTATGTTTTCTCAAAAAATAATTTTAAAACATACATTTTTAGCTCCAAAATGCGTAGAATTTATATATATCCGGCAATATCTTTTAGTTAACGAAGACCAATGTTGTGTACTCCTCCCGATCCATATACCAATTGTACTAGTTTTAATACAACTTTAATACAAAGGTGTACTAAAGTTACGACAAGCGTAATATGGATCAAAAGGAGTATATACTTTTTGAATTTTTTATTTAAATTTTGCATAAACTTGACTCGAACAAGTATGGAACTTTACAAAACCATTCTTTTATGTGATTCCAGTTTCATATGAGGTAGGATTGGAAGCTTTTGATTTTCACTTGGATCGTGATGGGAAATATGTACTAAACATATGTGACATTTCTGTGTTTTTTTGTACAGCTTCGACAGTTGATGAATGGATCGAAAGTTTTACTGCAAAAACAAACAAGAAAAACATACATGAAACACGTGCAATACACATGTCTCGTTGAGGAATGTGTATGAAACCAATGTGAAATCTTTGTAAATGTCAACCAACTTTTAGAAATACTTGGGGGTTTGCAGCATTCTTGCGAAATATAGCTATTTTCTTTGTGACAAAGGAATGAATACAACGTTAACAAACATTTATCAACTTGTTCCAAACATTCTGATTTTCAACTGGAAAATAAACATTATCAAGAAAATGAATGAACATGGAATGAGGTTCTCCTGGTCCAACCCTTGTCCCGGCGATGCGATGATTGTTGTTTTGGTACGCTACTTTTTTTTTGGGGGGGGGGGGGGGGGCTGCTTGCACGACGACTTTCCAACTATCTACCAACAACTTTTGCTCGACTCCGGTGAGAGAGGGGCGATGACGGTGACACACCTTCAACTCACTCCGGGGCTTGTCGTCATCACTATATGATCTATGTACATGGGTGTAATTTCGGTTATGTCTCGTGCTCTTTATCCTCTCGTGACGGTTGGTGAATAGATCAAAAGTTTTCTCCCAAAAAGTAAAAATGAGAACAATTAAGTAATGTTTACTATATGATGAAAAGCCATCCATTATTGGGACTTTCAGTAAAATGGTTCACAAATGTTGTGTTTTACGTGCCAGTTTAGTCACTTGTAAGTTGCATGTAAATTATATTCGGGTTAGTCGATTTTTGCTAGAAGGAAGCAGCCGCCGAACGGGAGGAAGGAGTAGCCATTGGCTCTGGGTCTATCGCAAGGTGACAGGCGGTCCTGCTATCTATGTTAGGGTGGAAGGCGATCCCATTATCTATCCTAAGGGTGTGGTGGGTGGTGCGGGTTTGCAGAGAAAAAAAACGGGTGTCACCGGTGTTAGAGGGATGCCTTGGGGTGGTGGCAGCATGGTGGTGGGAGGCAGTTGAGGGGAGTGGGCGGCGTAGGCCAGCAGTACGTGGGGTAGTTTGTTCGGGAAGAAGATGAACATGAGGTTGGGTTGGAGTTGAAGAAGTTGATCTGACCGTCCATCTTGCATCCGATGGCTCGTAACGAATCGACTGACCCAAATTGAATTTTCGGTCACCTGACGCCTACCCAGTCCCTTATATTGTGGCGTCCTACAATATTCTTTTATTCTTCTTTTTATTTTTATTGACAAACCCTGCCCCATTTTTACTGGGTTTTTTTTTGGCTGAGAGTTGTACGATGTTCCGCTTGCATGGATCGTCCCAAGAAGAGAAATCATGTGCCGGCATAGGATGATGATTAGCCATGGCGAAAACTGCCCCAAACTCCATGGCTGTAGTTTTGAAGATTCGAAACAAAAATCCAAGGGTGTGGAGCCGAGCCATAATGTTTGTTGCTTCTTCCGTTTCAAATTACTTGTCGTAGAATTGAATATATCTAGAACTAAAATACATCTTTTTTTCTGCGGCAACAAATCATGCATGGTCTGCTGACGTGGCCGGGTCAACACTGGAATTGCTGAAGAGGCTGCGTCAACCAACCATGGCAGCCACGAGTGTGGCCGCTCCTTGCTCGTGCATGCGCTCCTCCCACACCTTTTTTTCCCCTCCGCGTCGCCCAGGTCCAGCGCCTCGCCTTGCAGCGATAAGGTGATCCCTCGATCGCCTCGCCTTGCCAGCGTGAGCGTGGGATCCTCCACCTCCACACGGCTGCACAATGACAACAGCAAACCGATTTTTTTATTGAATCAGTTCTGAAACCCTACGAATTCCTTTTTTCTCTTCTGAAAAACAAATGGTACGAGATGTATAATTGTTGGAACATTTGTGCGAATTTATGTTGAAACGTGTTTGTCGTCTATGCATCCAGACAAAAATATATATCTTTCCTCCTCCACAAGAAAAGCTCTTCTCTTCTCGTCGGCGCCATCTCTAATGGCCTCTAGACCATGGAGGTGCGGAGGATCTCGGCCCCTCGCTGGCGGAGGGACCCTGTTCTCCTGATTAGATTAAGCGTCTTGGTTGGGGCTGTGTGGCAGCAGCGATGTCAATTAGTAGGAATAATATCTACCACGTTCTCCTCCCGTCTCGATGGTTCGTCTAGCATCATTGAAGGGCGTGTGGAGGTTTATCTCCGTCGAAACTCGCGGGTTTCGGTCAGTGCTGGTCTTCGGTAGATCTATTTGGATCCGGTATTCGTTCATCTTTGTTTTGATGTTTACACGTTTGATCTTTATTGTTCTTTATACTGTCATGATTGAAGATGAATAGATTGAAAATTTCTCAAGAAAAAAAACTCTTAGATAGGCTTTCACGAACAAGCGCCAATAAAAGGTTGCGACACGGCTGGAAATGGACTGTAATTTTGTTTTCGTGTTGTTAATCTCGCCATGGAGTAATTTGCTAGTCAATATAGTGCACGTTATGGGCCCACGCACGGGGTTTCCCTGTTCTACTCTCTCACCTCTTCTATCTTAGAGCATCTTTATCAAACCCTTAAAACCGCCACCCGTATAAGTGGAATAATTGTCGCGAAAATCGCATTATAATGGTTGAAATTGGCTGCGGCGGAAGGGATATTCTCTTTTACCGTTTGGGTTTGCGGGCTCTATTCCGCGCGCTTTCGATTTCAGCCCTCAAACCGTAAATGCACACAAATGAATTGACCGTGATTTTCAACAAATAAAACATAAAAATGCCGAGAATTCAAACATGATCTTCCCACCACCATATAGTTTTGGCGGCCTTGCAACATAGTTTTTGCGCCACAACCCAAAAGACATCGCATCCGGCATCACTTCATCATCATCATCATCATCATCATCATCATCGCAAGATGATATCTTCACCACCACCATTGCCACCACTTGCCGAACCACCGAACCTTGGCACCGCATGGCCTCTTCCGGCTAGCCTCCTCCTCTCCAAGATCTCCAACCTTGCCATGTCATGCCATTCTTTGGTGACATCGTCCATCTCATTTCGGTTCATCATCATGATCTTATTCTCCTCTTGAAGGAGCTTGGCCATGGCTGGCCTTGGCAATTCTCTGCTCAATTGCGGCCTTGCGTTCAATCTCCTCCTTGAATAGTTGCCACTTCTCTTGCTTCTCTTGAGCCTTCTTCTCGGCTAACTCCTTTTTTTCCTCCAATATCTTGATGACCAATAGCTCATTGGACTTGACCATGTCATCTAGATTCTCCCGCAAGCTTGATGCCTCCGTTTCCTTCTTGATCTTGCCTTTGGTCTTCTTGTTTCCATCGGGCTTGTTCTTGTTTCTTGGGTCATCGTCGTCATCATCATCATCATCATCAATCTGGGTGAGGGCACCTCTCTTCGATGGGGATTCTTTCTCAATCACCTTCCACTTCTCGCTATCTTTGAGAAGTTCCCAACAATGCTCTAGTTGAAATGACTTTTCCATTAAAGCTTCCATGTCCTTGTACTTTTCTTGCGCAATTTTGTCCTACAAAATGGAAACAATGTCAAATTGTGCAACCGCTTTGAGTTGTACAAAAGATTTACGCTTGGGACATAAAAGCGAACTCACATAGTCAGCTTCGACGACACCACTTAGAGGTGCATTGCGCACTTGCGTCCAGCAAGCAGCCCAATGGCTACAAAACGGCTTGATGACGTCCCAAAGACCTTGAAGAGACCGAAAGGTGCGTGGCGTCCGGTTGGCATACTTTGCCATCATGCAGAAGAATTGAACCTCGATCCTTTGCCAATATCGCTTCGCGGTTTGGTTGGTGCCGGTGCACGCATCAAGAGACACCGACTCCCAAGCCTTGATCAAAATTCTATCTTCCAATGGAGCGTAGTTCTTCGATCATGCGCGTTTTGCTTGTGCTTCATCGTACACCCCCTCTCAACCTCCTCCACATCATCTTCTTCCCCGTGACCGTGCATGCCACCACCCATCTTGTTGTAGCCGTACTCACCAATCGGTGATTGATCGATGTCGACGGTGTTGTCGTCCAAGATTTGCATGAAGTCGACCTTCGCAGGATGGATACCAGCACTACAATTGTGCTCGACATGTCACGTACAAGCGGAATGAACTCAAATGAAAGAAGTGCGAGAGATCGAAGAATCATTCCTTGCGCCCATTCCGTCGAACACCTCGGGGGCGGAAACTGTGCCATCGATGGGAATGCTCGGGGCAGCTCTTGCCGGAGCAATTGGGGGAGGTGTTGGCGGGTTAGCTCTTCCTGCAAACTGCTTGTGTTTCACACTGGAAGCCTTCCCCTTCTTCGCCGGCGGTTGCAGGACTGAAGTCGCATCGGAGGCGGCTAGGTGGGTGGGCGGGAGTGCCTTCCAGGAAGGCCTGGCGGGAGCGCCACCCTAGATGATGACTTTGCCTTGCCGCTTGCGGGGTGGCGTGGTGCAGCCTTGAACGGCGATGGGCGCGACATGTCCGCCAACGAGATCTGCCGAAGGGGTGGCGCGTGGATGGCGTCCGCGGTGACGACCGACGGCGGAGAGGCTTCCATGCGGGTGAAGGGACGCCGGGGAAGGTGCTCCGGGGCGAGCGGAGGGAGAGGGAAGCGGAAAGAGCCGCGCGAAAATGTCCCTCCCACCAAATCACGCAACTGATAGGGGTCGAGCTCGGGTCGGCCTTCCGCCCCGTGAATCTAAAGATTGGGGGCGAAGTCTTTCCGTGCCCTGCAAAAAAAATTACAGTTCGCGCGCCGATATGGTGTCTAGTCGAGGCGTTTTTTCGCCCAAAACCGTAAACTAGCTGTTATTTTTTCACCTGAAACCGTAAACCATAAACTGTTGACGAGGCTGCTTCAACGGTGCCGCGAGTGGCCGCTCCTTCGTGCATGCGCTTCTCCCACACCTTTCCCTCCTCCCCTGCGCGTCGCCCAGGCCCCTCCCACGACGTCGCGGCTCTTCTTGTTCAGCTGTTCTGCCACCGGAGATCATCGGAGTGCCATGGCCATGCACGGTGCCCCCATTGTCCCCCGCGTGCAGCTCAAACAGGGCGCTCGCCTCCCGCAGCACGCCGACAACGTGACCCCTCGATCGCCTCGCCTTGCCGCGCTCCAGCGCCGGCGTGATCGCGGGCTCCTCCACCTCCACACGGTGAAGCAAACCGATTTTTTTACTGAATCAGTTTTGAAACCATACGGATTCCTTTTTTTTTCTTTTGGAAAACAAATGGTGCGAAATGTATAATTGTTGGAACGTTCCCCGGCAAAAAGAATAAAATAAAAACAATAATTGTTGGAACGTTTGTGCGAGATTATGTTGAAAAGTGTTTGAAATCTTGGACAGGCTTTCACGAACAAGCGCCAATAAGAGGTTGCAACACGGCTGGAGATGGACTGTAATATTGCTTAATTTCGTGCCGTTAATCCCGTCATGGAGTAATTTGCTATTCGATATAGCGCACGTTATGGGGCCCACGCACTGGGTTCCCCTGTTCTACTCTCTCACCTCTTCTATATTGCGCATGTGGTTTGGTTTTTATTTCTCTCATATTTTCCCCCATGTGGTTCTGTCTTACGAAATGTTCACAAATTATGATATTTCAAATTTCAAATGTTCTACTCTCTCACCTCTTCTATGCTGGAAGGTTTTCGAAAGGTTACATTCTGAAAACTTTGGATCTCTCAAGTTTCAGAAAATGCAAGATTTCAAAGTTTTTAACCCTCATTTCTCTGCAACTTTCCACAAGTTGGAACTTTTAAAAGAAGATTGATTTCCTAAAACATCAAGTTTTAATTTCCAAAAAAAGTTGAAATCACAAAGGTCGGGTCTGCATTTCTGTGCAAATTAGACACACATTTGTTCAAAAGTTGCTAAAAAGGGAAAGTGCTAAAAATGAAATAAAAACTGCATCGAATCGACCAGCCAAGCCTAGCCACGCGAAATAGCTGCCCCCATTGCTATCACACTCTTGTGAACCGGTTTCCCGGGTAGACATATCAAGCTTTTATAAAACCCAGGTCCTTTTTTGGAACGTGATTTCTTCTCTAAAAATGTGCTTAAATTCTGCTTGAAATCATTTGGATATATGTGACCTAAATTTTATGAAAATAAACAAGAACTATTCAAATATCTGTGGGCTGCAGTCAAACATTTTAGTATAAGTTTTCTCCCGTTTACTACATGTCATCCCGTGATGAGCAATCAAAACTTGATGAAAAGAAAAAGTTTTGTCCAATTTTGTGAAGGTGGGGAGAGAAAACTAGAATGAAAAAAAAACAGGGGTGTGCAGAAAAAGCAAGACACGTAGGAGCTAAGCACGCATCTTGAAGCATACTGGACGGTGGGTGGATGCGACCACGATCGAAGGAAGAGTAGACACTACAGACAGACACCATCCACTGAGATCAGTTCTAGTACATGGCATGACTGGCGAAAATCGGAACCAAACATTCAGCAAAAACTAGGGCAGTCCATCAGGAGATGTAGAGCAGCATGCAAAATCCTCTACAGCTAGCACTTGCACAGCAACGATGAATATAAGCGGGTTTGCCACATGGCATGTTACTAGTATTCAGCAAAAAGTAGGGCAGTCGATAAGGAAGGAGATGTAGAGCAGCAAAATCCTCTACAGCCAGCACTTGCTGAGCAGCAAGGCGACATCAGGTACATTGACACCAATTAAGTTCCTTCTTAACACTTGAGGCAGCGACGACGCTAAACAGTTCAGCTCAGTGTGAAAGTTTCTTCTTAACACTCGCTACCATTAGACCTACCTAGCTAGGGGGAGCAGCAGCCCCTCCCTTCAGGGGTGATAGATGTCGTTGGCGATCGATCAAGTGAAGCGAACCCAGCGCTGCATACTAGCAAGGAGAAGAGCACACTGCAAGGGGGAAACCACAGAATCCGAATCAGACACGACATCATATCACATACTATAGATGAGCTGCAATGCACCACAAAATATAACTGCGTGCACTGAAGAAAGTGTGCACAAACACAGACATATATACACATAGCACAGTGAATAACTGAATAGCCCTGCACTTTCTGGCAGTGATGTTATTATATGCTCCTGCCAGCACAGCAGGCTGGACACTGTTTTTCACAGTGACCTCTAGTACTAGATGAACAACAGAAAGCTGCCGGCCTCACTAACCAACCAAGCTGCCTTGCTCTACCAGCAAAGTCGGCTTCGAGCAGTAACACTAAACAGTTTGCTAGTGCACATCTGTGACTGGAACTACCAGTCATGCCTTATCTCAAGGGATTGCATGCTTGGGCGGGGAAAACGCAAGGCATGTGAGCGTTGTGGCATCAACATCATTTCATCAATCAAATGTCCAAAGGAACATGATAATTTGAACATGTGCAATCTAATCATGATAAATGGAACATCTGCGGTAGAACAAGACCAATTTGTTTTTCTGACATTATCTGAAGCTAAATCAGGATAAAACTATATGCATTTCTCTATTTGGTTCAGTGCAACAAAAAAATCAAAGTTCCTAACAGAGTATGAAGTCCAAACAAGAGAAAGAAAAAAACTGATCTGGCTATTGATTCCCCTGCTTTGCATAAAGAACCTGCAAAATCCCTTGAAGTCGCCACCAAATCAGGAGATAAGTATCTCCCAAACAAATTCTGCGACAAAGCTAACTAGGATTATGTGTTTACTTGCAGCTCAAAATCTAAGCTAGGCAGGCATATCTACAAGAAAATTGTGCCTGCTTGACCTGAAGATACAAATTTCAGCATGTTGCTAAACCTCAGCATACATTACGGCATCAAAGAACCACGAGTATCATATCAAAAGTATTAATACCATATCCAGGAGCAATATTAAGTAATTCAACATCAATTAGTAGATAACATACCTCGGAAGATGTCAGATAACAACAACATACACTGAAGCAAGGAAAGCCAGAGCTACTTCTGGAAAGAGGGCCTGCCCATCTTCTTCCTCTTGCGGATATCCAAGACCATTTGCCCAGCTGGCGCATTTGCCTGGAAAGGATCAGAGCACATGTCGCTCCAATATCCAAAAATACACTGCGGGGTGACCAGCTTAGATGTTGCAGTACTGATTGCCTTGCAGAGGCCAAAGGAATCATAAACTGGAACGTAAGCCTTCAGGATGTGTAGCATCGTGCCTTCTCTCACAAACTCCTCATACACAGAACCATTCCTCTGGTGGAGAATTCCGTAGATAGTGCTGAGGGCACTCTTAGGGCACTGGATCGCCACAATGTAGGTGGGTTCGAGAAGCCTTGGCTTGGCAGCGAGCTGAGACTCAATAAGTGCTGTCCTAACCATCTCATTGAGCTGAGCAGTTGTATGTCTCAATGCTTCATCAGCATGTATATTAACATTATGAACCTCAAAGCATATGCCATGCATCCTTTCTTTTGCCAATGCGCCTTCTTTTGCCACCACCTCGAAGCCAGCCACGATAACTTTCTTCGCTAACTCCAGATTCTGTATTACCTTGCACCTATTAACAATCACATTGGGGCCAACAACATCAGGACCAAAGCACCAAATCTTATCGCCAAGATCCTTATCCCAACCATGCTTAGCAAGGATCTCAGATCGTACCGCATGGTCAGTACGTGGACCCAAGCGACCATCCTCAATAGCCTCGACTACTTCTTCATCCAAGGGGCGGGCTACCAAAGACAAGCTGTATCGGATTTGATTGTTTCTGAACTTTTTCTCAACAGGATCACAAGACTTGCGGACAGTCTCACGGAAGGAAACAACAGGCGGACTGGAAACAGCAACTTCAACACCATCCATAAAGTTTTCCTGTAGATCTTTCAAGCAAATTTCCAGATGAAGTTCTCCCACTCCAGCAACCGTATAGGTACCAGGCTCTACCTGGCTGCACAGAACCACGGGGTCAGACATCGCCAGATGCTTCAAACCTTGTACAAGTTTGGAAACATCGGTCGGAACCTTGCAGTTAACTGTAACAAACATCAGAGGGCATACAGAGAGCTTCATCGCTCTGATTGGGCGTGCAACAACCTCCTTCTCGCTTGTCAGGGTAGCACTCTTTGTTATGCATGCATCCAGACCAATCAAACCAACAGTGTTACCACAAGGAACATCCGGAACGTCACATTGCTTCTTTCCCATCCATATAATGGTACGCTGGACAGACTCCACGTACAAATCAGTTTCCATGCCGGGGACATAGGAAGGCCCCATGACCCGGACCTTCATGCCAGCTGCAATCCTTCCGGAGAAGACACGACCAAACGCGAAAAATCTGCCCACATCAGATGCTGGGACCATCTTGGAAACGTACAGCATAAGAGGACCTTCAGGATCACATTTTTTAATAGCTTGTGCGTATTTATCATCAAGGGGGCCCTCATACAGGCTCTCCACACGATATCTCTGTGCTTCTAACGGAGAGGGGAGGTGGCAGATCATCATCTCAAGCAGAGCAGAACTGGCTGGGAGCCAAGTTTGCATGACACACTTCACAAGAGCCACACCTGTTAGGTCCTTCTCATCATCCCTCAAGTTCACCCCAACCTTCTGCAACATTCGCCCCAATTCATCTTTCTGGTTATTAATGCAGACTTTGATGACTTTCTTGATTTCTTGGCAGCAAAAGGCAAATCCTCTTTTACAGGATTTGGAGCCAGTGTCCACACTGGTCCATTTTTTTGTGGTGTGGTCATAAAAATTGTCACCCCAAAGCTTCTTAACCATATCAGCTTCTGTCATTCCAAACATAGGGGCATACTTCTTTGCAAAACCAGCAAGTGTAAAAGCCCAACCATGTAAGCCAACTGAGAAAGCCACATTTCCCTTCTCGGGGTAGAATTGGACATCCTGAAAGCGGGGACCTCCATATGCTGTCATAAGGTCATTGACATTCTCAATTACATTGTTGACAATCTGATAGGCTTGCTCATCTGTAAATTCAGGTTGAGCATCTTCAACTTGAAACCCAGAGAATAATTTGTCCATCTTGTTTAGACACAGGACAGGTTTAACCATCTCAGTAAGGGCTTGAGAGAGCACAGCTTCAGTTTGCACACAGACACCCTCGATGGCATCAATTACCAACATAGCGCCATCAGTAACACGAAGAGCTGTTGTGACTTCTGAAGAAAAATCGACATGCCCAGGTGAATCAATAAGGTTGATCAGGTATTTGTCCCCATCTCTTTCACCTTTGTAAGCCTTGAGCAATTCCTTGTTCATCTCATACAAAAGAGAGGTTCCAGCAGACCTGACGGATCTACCAGGCTCTGCTACATCCGCGTGAGTATCAGTCATGGGAACTTCAACATCAGCTTCATGTCTAATAATCCCAGCAGCTGCCACGAGAGATTTTGTAAGGGTAGACTTGCCTGCGATGAGTAAATAAAACTGTATCAGTGCGCTCATTACTATTGAACTAGATACACAACATCAGAATTGCACAATTAGAGGCGACAATTGAAAAACAGCACATATATCTCAGGAAATTTCGGGGATTAATAAGCAGGTACAAATGGAAAAAAAACAAAGAGTTAAGAAAATTGCTAGACAAACATACATAACCTTATATGGAACTAAATTGCACAACACCGCATACTTGTATATACAGCGATCCAGAATACAAAACTGACATATTATCAACACAAGTTATGGAGCATCAAGCCAGATATTCTGCGTGAAGAAAACTTGAGCCTGCTAGCACATACCGTGGTTCATATGAGCAATAACAGACACATTACGAATGTTATTCTGCTTGTCCATCATTTCTCGGAGCTCTACAGCTGTGAAACCCACCATCATGGATGCTTTGAAGATAACCTCATGTTTCAGAAGGTGCAAAGTAGTCAGAAACGATTGACAGTCCAGTAAGAGGAACTAAGCCCCCACGAGAAGAAAGCTCCTTGGAATGTAGTACAAGACTGGGACCAACCAAGAAAAAGCTACTGAATTTGTTGAACTAGAGTAAGGTAGTAAGGTCGAGCATGGTATCAGAGACATTCTCGATCGTTACCGGTTATTAAGCAGGAAGCACAATCACAATTAATGCCGTGAAGTGTGATTAATCATCTTTAATTTAGACATGGATGAAAGCAACATGGAAATCCCCACGCACACGCACAGAAATGATAGGTGTCGTTGCTGTCTACCAAACCTAACCTAACCTACGTACGGGGATTCAAGCAAGCATACATTCATTCATTTGGCAATGATGATATAAATAAAGAGCAGTAACAGGTCCTGATAATGTTACTCCTCCAACAAGGAGCCGAGCCAACCGTGACACGTGAGCATGTATCCTGACGAGAAACGGAAGGCGACAAATTCAGAAGCAGAGCGCGCGCGGCCCCCGGCCAGATCCTCACCTTAGGTGGCTTCAGGTCTTGAAAGCTGATGAGGACTGGCGAGCTCGCCCCCGCTGTCCTGCACGGCCGGCCCCTGCCTCCTCCGCGGCGGCGGCGGCGGCGGCGGCGCCGCAGAGCGGCGAACCCTAGAGGCGATCAGGCGAGAGGGCGCGGCGCCTGCGTGGCTCGCTCGCTCGCCCGCTCGCTGGAGAAGAGCAGCCCCAGCGTCCTCCCTCGCCCGTGTTTCCTTCTCCTAGAAGCCTCCGCGCCGGAGCCCGGGTTGGGGTTTTTGGCCTGGGGGAACTCCGCTCCGCTCGGGGTCAGTCTGTCGTACGTTTTTATTATTATTATTACCAGCACAGCTATGGACACTGCGGGCCCACAGGGAAGCGGGAGCCTTGGCAGAGAGACGACGCCTAGAGGGGTAGGTAGGTCTCGTCGTAATGTAATGGAAAGAGGGCGGTAGTGCGGTGCGGTGCTTCCCTGTGGGCCCGCAGTGTCATGACAGGTAGAGGGTGGATACGGACGGCGCGCCAGTTGACGATCGACACCTGTGCTCCTAGCTGTACTGTACAGCAGAGGAACGGCCAAAAGGCTCCCTCTTTCTTTGCGTGCTTGAATTTTGAAATTTCGAATTTCACCAACCAAGGAGCCACTCCACTCCTAGATACCTATACATTTCTTTTCTTTTCTGCACATGTTATGGCAGTACAACAAACATCAAAATAATAAAGATAATCATACAAAAAATATGACAGTTTATCATCCCATCCTTATTATACACATAGGATTATATAGACTACAAGTACTCGATAAAAAAGATTTGCCTTTTTTGGAGGATCCACCACTGTTCTACACGACGGTGTCGGAGCATAAAAGTCGTTGGGAGCTGATAGCAACTCTAACCCGCAACAGGAGACATGTCTTGTTCTCCATATTAGGGGCAGAAGGGGCGATCTAGGGCTCACCCGCCGTTGAATCAGGTGGCGGCCATGGCTTCTTTTCCTATTGTTCCCCATATGTACCGAAGTTGAAGCATGCTTTATTTATTGATTGTCTTTCTTATGAGTGACAGTCGGGGATGAGCAATGATCTTTTTCTACCAATCTATCCCCCTAGAAGCATGCGGGTAGTACTTTGTTTCGATAGCTAATAGACTTTTGCAATAAGTATATGAGTTCTTTATGACTAATGTTGAGTCCATGAATTATACGCACTCTCACCCTTTCACCATTCCTAGCCTCTCTAGTACCGTACAACTTTTGCCGGTACCATGCACCTTCCTCAAAACAGTCACCATACCTACCTATTATGGCATTTTCATAGCCATTCCGAGATATATTGTCATGCAACTTTTCAGCGTTCCGTTTTTATTATGACATGTTACATCATTGTCATATTGCTTTGAATGATCATGTAGTTGACATCGTATTTGTGGCAAAGCCACCTCTCGTAATTTTTATACATGTCACTCTTGAGTCATTGCACATCCCGATACACCGTCGAAGGCATTCATATAGTCATATTCTGTTTTAAGTATCGAGTTGTAATTCTTGAGTTGCAAGTAAATAAAATTGTGATGATCATCATTATTAGAACATTGTCTCATGTGAGGAAATTAAAAAAAGGGAGGCCGAAGAAGCCAATAAAAAAAGGGGCCAAGAAGCCAATCAAGAAAATGAGAGAAAAAAGAGAAGGGGCAATGTTAATATCCTTTTTCCACACTTGTGCTTCAAAGTAGCACCATGATCTTCATGATAGAAAGTCTCCTATGTTGTCATTTTCATATACTATACTAGTAGAAAAAGGGCCTAATGTGAAGCACATTAGTCCCGGTTTGTAACTGAACCGGCACTAATGTCACCATTAGTGCCGGTTCGAACGGCTATGCATTAGTGTCGGTTCGTGTTGAACCTTTAGTACTGGATCGTGCCACGAACCGGTACTAAAGGAGTGGTGGCAGGCCGGGGCCCCACGAGCCCCTTTAGTGCCGGTTTGTGACACAAACCGGCACTAAAGGTCTAGCCTATAGTCCCGGTTTGTGTCATAAACCGACACTAAAGGGGTCTTAACCTATAGTTCCGGTTGGAGACACAAATCGGCACTATAGGGCAATTTTCAAACTGTGCCCCCCCCTATCTCCATTTCAGTTTTGAAAAATACAAAAGAAAATGATAAAAATTTCAGAAATTAGAATTCTTCAAGATGTAGTTATGTTACTACATCTACTAGTTAGGAAAATTTAAAAACTTAAATTTGGACATGTTTTGCAAAAAAGTGTGATGAAAAAAAGTAAAACGACTATATTTTGCATACGATGTCGGAAAAAAGTATAATATATCAAAATGTTCAGCACGAAAATCCGCATCCGATTTTGACGGCCATAGGCCGTTTTGCAAATTTTTAGAAACCTCAAATTCTAAAAGGAAAAAAAAGATATGCTCAAATTTCTGTTCTTTTTTGAATTTTGGTCAAACTATGGTCAAACTACTTATTCAATAAATATTAGTGTTACTAAATAATTATTTCAGTTTTTTGAATTTTGGTCAAATCTGGTTAAACCGTGGTCAAACTATGGTGAAATTACTTATTCAAGAAATATTAGTGTTACTAAATAATTATTGTTTTTTAGAATAATAGTTTCATACTCAAACGGTGAAACGTATGACCTAATGCTCAAGCTAAACTCCTGAGGGTTAATAGGATTGACAACTTACTATTGTCAGGAAAACAACAAGTGCAGACTTGGAAACTAGGGGGGATAGAACTTGAAAGTTAAGCGTGCTCAGGCTGGAGTAGTGAGAGGGTGGGTGCACTAGTAGAAAAAGGGTCAAACGTGAAGCACATTAGTGCCGGTTTGAATTAGAGCCGGCACTAATGTGTACATTAGTGCCGGTTCGTGGCGGCGATCAATAGTACCGGTTCGTGGCGAACCTTTAGTACCGGTTCATGCCACGAACCGGTACTAAAGAGGCTGTGTCAGCCTGCGGTCAGGCTATGGCCCCACCATCACCATTTAGTGCCGGTTCGTACCACGAACCGGTACTAATGAGGTTATGGCAAGCTGTTTTTAGTCCCACTTCACCAAGAGAGAGGCAGTATGAGCGGTTTATAAGCCGTGAGTGCACAGACAATGACGAAGAGTTGCAATGCTCACCTACATGTTGATTAGCTTCAAGCCTTGCGGAATAGCATAGATTGCACTGAGCTATGTGCAGTGCAGTCTACACTATTCCGAATGGCTTGAAGCAAATTAACCAGCATTGCACCTCTTTTTTATTTTTAATAACTTATTTAAACTCCGGACTTCTTTTGTGTTCAGTATGCAGCATTTAAAGCGACGTCATCAATTTCCAACATGTTCTAACATCATTTGTTGTTTTTCGGTCATTTACCTAATTGTTTAGAGAGCTAAATGACCGTGAAATTGAAAATCACTACAAAATGAATCCTGAAAATGTTGAAACTTGGCTTTATCATCATATCACCCGCATAGCATGCGCGAAAGAGTAGAGAGGGTCATGGCAAAAACTGGACGCACTTCGTGTACAAACTGGACAAACTCTTTCCGAGTATCAGGGTTTCGGAGTCCGGAGTGGGTACTAATGTGCAACTCTTTGCTTGGTTTTGTTAGGGTGGTCCCTAGGAAGTCCCAAAACAATGGCATGAACCACCTCTACACAAGATTCCCTCATGTTCGTCGGTTATGGTACTTTCAGCCTATAAGTACTTAGACTTGGAGTGAGGAATCGATGCCGGTGAAGACCCTACACAAGGAGTGAGTGAATATTTGGCATGTACCACCCTAAGAGCACTTTTAAACACATGGTATGCCAACTCCTAGCTTTTCGTGCCATCCCGATGCTTCGGAGCCCCTATATGGCGAAACCCTAGCCCCTCTACAACTTTCACCGAAGCCCAGAGTGGGTACTAATGTGCATCCCACCAATCAGGAAGAATCACACGGATCGTGTGTTTCTTTCTAGCTCTTGCGAGTCGTTGGATCAAGGGTGTGTTTCTTCCTAGCTCATGTGAGTCGTTGGATCGAAACTACCACAATCACTTTGTGAGCCATACGACCCTATATATAGCCCACCTCTCGCCTTCCCTGCATAAGTCTTTCAGTTCATCGACTATATACATCTACCAGTTCATCAACTGCATACATCTACCAGTTCATCGACTGAATACAAATCATTCGGATTCGCCATCATACGTCCAACCCTGCATTTGATATGCATATATATATGCATCACGAGCCACGGTTGGGCTGTATGATGGCGATACCGATTGGTTTGTTCTAGATCCGACATAAAAGGTTTGATACAACTTCTTTTTTGTGACATAAGAGCTATCTCTCCTCCTACCTATTTTAGTTACACAACTACCTATTTGTGCCAAATTTTCACTTTTGCTGTTGCTCTTGCATCATAAGCATCCATGTTAACTGGACTTACAAGTAATGCAATTTAACCAAACTATCTTGTGATCTTCGTCAAGAGAGAGGCAGTATGAGCGATTTATAAGCCGTGAGTGCACAGACAATGACGAAGAGTTGCAATGCTCACCTACATGTTGATTAGCTTCAAGCCTTGCGGAATAGCATAGATTGCACTGAGCTATGTGCAGTGCAGTCTACACTATTCCGAATGGCTTGAAGCAAATTAACCAGCATTGCACCTCTTTTTTATTTTTAATAACTTATTTGAACTCCGGACTTCTTTTTAAATAATGCAGAAAAGAAAAAACTATATAAAAAACTGCTCAAAAATAAATAGAAGAAAATAAGTAATGCAGAAAAGAAAAAACTATATAAAAAATTTGTTAGCGCGCTGCCCAGTGGGCCTACCAGACCTAGGGTGTGCAAATGCAGGCCCAGAAGGGCCAGCAGACTCACAGGGCAGCGCGCCTTAATTAATTAGGCCGAGAAGCCTGCTATATAGAGGAGTTCGAAGAGGTAGCCGCAGCTGGGTTTATAAACCAGTGCGACTGCCCTTCGTCGGGCGAGGTGGGACTAAACTTTGGGGTGGCAGCGCAAGGCCTTCAGTACCGGTTGGTGGCTCCAACCGGTACTAAAGGCCCCCCCCCTTTAGTACCGGTTGGTGGCTCCAACCGGTACTAAAAGCCTTCGTTTCCCGCCGCTTGGTGGCGAAAATAGGCCTTTAGTACCGGTTGGAGCCACCAACCGGTACTAAAGGCCCATCCTATATATATAGCACTTACGAAAATTTCAGTTTCATCTCCCCACTTCGTCTCCAACCTCTCGCGAGACATCGCCGCGCGCGCCGCTCGATCCCGTCGTCGCCGCCCGTCGCCCGTCGTCATCGTCGCTGTCCCCGCCGCCGCTCGTCGTCGTCGTCGTCTCGCGCTGCCGCCCCGAACGCCGCCTCCGTCCGTCGTCATCGCCGCGGCCGTACGTCTCTCTCGCACCCGCGCCGCGCGCACCGGCCCGTACGTACGCCGCCGCCCCCGCCCCGTACGCCGGCGTCCCCACTCGTACGTACGGGGCGGCGGCGTACGGGGCGGCACTACAGTATACACACACACATGCACACACATGAATATAGTTAGATATATTAATGTCAAATGTTAGATGAATATATATTTGGCTAGATATAGGTGTTTAATGTTTCACCTATATGAACATAGGAAATGTCATCTGACGACGAAAAAGATTTCATTATGTGCGAATACTGTGAAGACCAGCGCGGCCTGTGCGACCAAAATTTCCTTATTGATGGTAGGCGCTTCAGCATCAAGCTGGATGAGACATTCTAAGTTGATACAGCAAGTCACTTTGTCAATTATTATTTGAATGCAAAACTTATGCTTTATTTGCTTCAACTTATAATTTTAAATTTTCACTATTCTACTAGCGCATTCCCTGCCATACAAGAATTTTTGTCTTGGATAAGATAGGTTTTAGTGCTATAGATGATATGGAGGTAAAGAGAGTTTACTTGAAGACGGAGCATGGGTATACTTTCAACGTCAAATTATATAATGGAGACACATACACCCATTTTGAATGCAAAACTTGGCAAGCACTATGCAAGGCTTATGCATTTGAGCCTGATATGGTTATCACCTTTGATATTCGTCCGGAAGATGATATTGAAGGTAATATAGACATCTGGGTCGATGTGCAAACGCCTCCAGTTCTACCATTTGGTGAGTTTTTCTCAACCATGCATGCATATGTTTATGTCTTTTATACAGTTTATTCAAAAATAGTTGACAACTAATTTGTATTGTCAGCTTATTTCGGTTCAAGCAAACATGTCCGGCGCTTGGTAGACAGGACCTACTACTGCCCCGGGGCTCAACTAAACTGCGAGGAGATAAGTCATTATGTTTCATGGCTTGAGGAGCTTAATACTGTCAAGACAAATTTTTTCCTAAACTTAGAAATGTTAGTACTCAAAACGTGCGACCAATGGTGATCGTATTGAACTACGGTCACATCTATAATCGAAAGATGGTAAGATTTTAAATATTTATCCTTAATTAGTGCATCTTTTGCATACATTATTTTTGAAGCTAAACTTTCATTGCTTAGTATATTAATTACTATACATTGTTCTTCAACAGGGACTTCCGATGACAGTTGTGCCTCAGTGGATCGAGACAAAAGGTCGCATGTCAATGGTTAGTTTACGACCAAGATTTCCTACATTGCACATGAGTGCATTCAGGATTTCTGAAAGCGAAGAATGCTTAATAGTGAAAGATTGGAGCAAAATTGTTAACGATCGCAGAGAAGTACTAGGGGGCAGCAAGGAGAGGCGCAACCCAAGATTAGGAGACAGATTCATCTGCATGCTCCAGTATGATGAATCAGGAGAGCTATACATGTTCTATGCTATTCTACCTGAGAGGGAGCAACAGGATCAGTAGCTACTAGTTCATGCTCTTAATTAGTACTTGTCTCATGTCCGTGTCCTGAACTTCAATGTTGGTGATGATTATGTTGAACTTGATGATATCTTTGCTTCTGTTACAAAGTGAATGTTTCCTCTTTAAGCTAGCCAGCGTTGATGATGATTAGATAGCTAGCGGTAATGACTATGATGATTAAATAGTGGTAATTAGACGACTATGATGATTTTTAGCTAGCTAGAGTTTATTTATTTATTAATATGCGATGATGATGATGATGATGATGATGATGACGACTACAACTCATTATAACGTAAAACGATCCTAAATTAAATTTATAACACAAATTTAATTGAAAAATACAAAATAAAACAAAAACCCACAACCGTTACCAACCGGTACTAAAGGGCTCCCGGCCCCCGGAGCTGGCTCGTGCCACGTGGTTCCCCTTTAGCACCGATTCGTGCTGAACCAGTACTAAAGGGGGGGGGGCTTTAGTGCCGAAACTTTAGTGCCGGTTCCTAAAACGGCACTAAAGGGCCTTACGAACCAGTGCTATTGCCTGGTTCTGCACTAGTGGTGACCGACCGGGAAGTTAGACGATTTGGAATGAGTGATCCAGACTTGAGCAGTTATGAGGGGTGATTAGAGACTAAACGACCAGGAAGTTAGACGATTTGGAATGAGTGATCCATAATTGAGCAGTTATGAGGGGTGATTAGAGATTAAATCATCAAATAATTCAAAAAACTGAAAATAAAAAAAATCAAACTTTTTTTCCAAAAATTTCAAAAAAAAAATCAAAAAAACATTTACTAAAGGTCCCCCATACCACGATGCGGGCTCGCGCCACATGGTGGGCCTTTAGTGGCGGTTCGTGTTGAACCTTTAGTACCGGATCATGCCACGAACCGGTACTAAAGGGGTGGTGGCAGGCCGGGGCCCCACAAGCCCCTTTAGTGCCGGTTTGTGACACAAATCGGCACTAAAGGTCTAACCTATAGTCCCGGTTTGTGTCATAAACCGGCACTAAAGGGGTCTTAATTAACCTATAGTCCCGGTTGGAGACACAAACCTGCACTATAGGGCAATTTTCAAACTGTACCCTCCCTGGCGTGTATCGCCATTTCAGTTTTGAAAAATACAAAAGAAAATGATAAAATCTTCAAAAATTAAAATTCTTCAAGATGTAGTTATGTTACTACATGATAACCCACAAGTATCACAACAGCTTTCGAGGGTAGAGTATTCAACCCAAATTTATTGATTCGACACAAGGGGAGCCAAAGAATATTCTCAAGTATTAGCAGCTGAGTTGTCAATTCAACCACACCTGGAAACTTAGTATCTGCAGCAAAGTGTTTAGTAGCAAAGTAATATGATAGTGGTGGTAGCGGCAACAAAAGTAAAGACAGCAAAAGTAATGTTTTTGGTATTTTGTAGTGATTGTAACAGTAGCAGCGGGAAAGTAAATAAGCGAGAACCAGTATATGGAAAACTCGTAGGCACCGGATCAGTGATGGATAATTATGCCGGATGCGGTTCATCATGTAACAGTCATAACATAGGGTGACACAGAACTATCTTCAATTCATCAATATAATGTAGGCATGTATTCTGTATATAGTCATACGTGCTTATGGAAAAGAACTTGCATGACATCTTTTGTCCTATCCTCCCGTGGCAGCGGGGTCCTATTGGAAACTAAGGGATATTAAGGCCTCCTTTTAATAGAGAACCGGAACAAAGCATTAACACATAGTGAATACATGAATTCCTCAAACTATGGTCATCACCGGGAGTGGTCCCGATTACTGTCACTTCGGGGTTGCCGGATCATAACACATAGTAGGTGACAATAGACTTGCAAGATAGGATCAAGAACTCACATATATTCGTGAAAACATAATAGGTTCAGATCTGAAATAATGGCACTCGGGCCCTAGTGACAAGCATTAAGCATAGCAGAGTCATAGCAGGATCAATCTCAGAACATAATGGATACTAGGGATCAAACCCTAACAAAACTAACTCGATTACATGATAAATCTCATCCAACCCATCACCGTCCAGCAAGCCTACGATGGAATTACTCACGCACGGCGGTGAGCATCATGAAATTGGTGATGGAGGATGGTTGATGATGACGACGGCGACGAATCCCCCTCTCCGGAGCCCCGAACGGACTCCAGATCAGCCCTCCCGAGAGGTTTTAGGGCTTGGCGGCGGCTCCGTATCATAAAACGCGATGATTTCTTCTCTCTGATTTTTCTCTCTCCGAAAGCAAATATATAGAGTTGGAGTTGGCGTCGGAGGGCATCCAGGGGGCCCACGAGGTAGGGGCGCGCCCTAGGGGGGGCTCCCCCCACCCTCGTGAGAAGGGTGTGGGCCCCCTGGTCTTCATCTTTGGCGAGGATTTTTTATTGCTTTTTCTAAGATGTTCCGTGGAGTTTTAGGTCATTCCGAGAATATTTGTTTTCTGCACATAAAACAACACCATGGCAATTCTGCTGAAAACAACGTCAGTCCGGGTTAGTTCCATTCAAGTCATATAAGTTTGAGTCCAAAACAAGGGCAAAAGTGTTTGGAAAAGTAGATACAACGGAGATGTATCAACTCCCCCAAGCTTAAACCCTTGCTTGTCCTCAAGCAATTCAATTGACAAACTGAAAGAAAGAAAAACTTCTACAAACTCTGTTTGCTCTTGTTGTTGTAACTATGTTAAGCCAGCATTCAATTTTTCAGCATAGATCATAACTAACCACATTTGCAATAATTCTCAGGTCTCATAATTACTCATATCAATAGCATAATTGTTGGAAATATGCGCTAGAGGCAATAATAAATTGGTTATTATTATATTTCCTTGTTCATGATAAACGTTTATTATCCATGCTAGAATTGTATTGATAGGAAACTCAGATACATGTGTGGATACATAGACAACACCATGTCCCTAGTAAGCCTCTAGTTGACTAGCTCGTTGATCAATAGATGGTTACGGTTTCCTGACCATGGACATTGGATGTCATTGATAACGGGATCACATCATTAGGAGAATGATGTGATGGACAAGACCCAATCCTAAGCCTAGCACAAAGATCATGTATTTCGTATGCTAAAGCTTTTCTAATGTCAAGTATCATTTCCTTAGACCATGAGATTGTGCAACTCCCGGATACCGTAGGAGTGCTTTGGGTGTGCCAAACGTCACAACGTAACTGGGTGGCTATAAAGGTACACTACAGGTATCTCCGAAAGTGTCTGTTGGGTTGGCACGAATCGAGACTGGGATTTGTCACTCCGTGTAAACGGAGAGGTATCTCTGGGCCCACTCAGTAGGACATCATCATAATGTGCACAATGTGACCAAGGAGTTGATCACAGGATGATGTGTTACGGAACGAGTAAAGAGACTTGCAGGTAACGAGATTGAACAAGGTATCGGGATACCGACGATCGAATCTCGAGCAAGTATCGTACCAATAGACAAAGGGAATTGTATACGGGATTAATTAAGTCCTTGACATCGTGGTTCATCCGATGAGATCATCGTGGAGTATGTGGGAGCCAACATGGGTATCCAGATCCCGCTATTGGTTATTGACCGCGGAGTCATCTCGGTCATGTCAGATGGGCCCTAAGGCCCATGCTCCCTGCGCCTCCCTCTCCTCCCCCCTTGGCCGCCTCCCTCAGATGGGATCTAGGGCTGCCGCACCCCTTGGGGTGGGAACCCTAAAGGGGGCGCAGCCCCCTCCCCTTCCCCTATATATACTTGAGGCCTAGGGGCTGCCCAACGCGCGATTTGACCTCTCCATGGGGCAGCCCTGCTTCTCTCCCTTCTCCTCTCCCGCGGTGCTTGGCGAAGCCCTGCAGGATTGCCACGCTCCTCCACCACTACCACGCCGTCGTGCTGCTGTTGGATGGAGTCTTCCTCAACCTCTCCCTCTCTCCTTGCTGGATCAAGGCATGGGAGACGTCACCGGGCTGTACGTGTGTTGAACACGGAGGTGCCGTCTGTTCGGCACTAGGATCATCGGTGATTTGGATCACGACGAGTACGACTCCATCAACCCCGTTCACTTGAACGCTTCCGCTTAGCGATCTACAAGGGTATGTAGATGCAATCTCCTTCCCCTCGTTGCTGGTCTCTCCATAGATAGATCTTGGTGACACGTAGGAAAATTTTGAATTTCTGCTACGTTCCCCAACAATGGCATCATGAGCTAGGTCTATTGCGTAGATTCTATGCACGAGTAGAACACAAAGTAGTTGTGGGCGTTGATTTTGTCAATTTACTTGCCGTTACTAGTCTTATCTTGATTCGGCGGCATCGTGGGATGAAGCGGCCCGGACCGACCTTACACGTACTCTTACGTGAGACTGGTTCCATCGACTGACATGCACTAGTTGCAAGGTGGCTAGCGGGTGTCTGTCTCTCCCACGTTAGTCGGATCGGATTCGATGAAAAGGGTCCTTATGAAGGGTAAATAGCAATTGGCATATCACGTTGTGGTTTTTGCGTAGGTAAGAAACGTTCTTGCTAGAAACCCATAGCAGCCACGTAAAACATGCAAACAACAATTAGAGGACGTCTAACTTGTTTTTGCAGGGTATGCTATGTGATGTGATATGGCCAAGAAGAATGTGATGAATGATATATATGTGTGATGTATGAGATTGATCATGTTCTTGTAATAGGAATCACGACTTGCATGTCGATGAGTATGACAACCGGCAGGAGCCATAGGAGTTGTCTTAATTTATTTATGACCTGCGTGTCAACATAAACGTCATGTAATTACTTTACTTTATTGCTAACCGTTAGCTGTAGTAGTAGAAGTAATAGTTGGTGAGACAACTTCATGAAGACACGCTGATGGAGATCATGATGATGGAGATCATGGTGTCATGCCGGTGACAAGATGATCATGGAGCCCCAAGATGCAGATCAATGGAGCTATATGATATTGGCCATATCATGTCACTATTATTTGATTGCATGTGATGTTTATCATGTTTATACATCTTATTTGCTTAGAACGACGGTAGTAAATAAGATGATCCCTCATTAAAATTTCAAGAAAGTGTTCCCCCTAACTCTGCACCATTGTGAAAGTTCGTCGTTTCGAAGCACCACGTGATGATCGGGTGTGATAGATTCTTACGTTCACATACAACGGGTGTAAGCCAGATTTACACACGCGAAACACTTAGGTTGACTTGACGAGCCTAGCATGTACAGACATGGCCTCGGTGTTGGAAATATGCCCTAGAGGCAATAATAAATTAGTTATTATTATATTTCCTTGTTCATGATAATCGTTTATTATCCATGCTATAATTGTATTGATAGGAAACTCAGATACATGTGTGGATACATAGACAACACCATGTCCCTAGTAAGCCTCTAGTTGACTAGCTCGTTGATCAATAGATGGTTACGGTTTCCTAACCATGGACATTGGATGTTGTTGATAACGGGATCACATCATTAGGAGAATGATGTGATGGACAAGACCCAATCCTAAGCATAGCACTAGATCGTGTAGTTCGTATGCTGAAGCTTTTCTAATGTCAAGTATCATTTCCTTAGACCATGAGATTGTGCAACTCCCGGATACTGTACGAGTGCTTTGGGTGTGCCAAATGTCACAACGTAACTGGGTGGCTATAAAGGTACATTACAGGTATCTCCAAAAGTGTCCGTTGGGTTGGCACGAATCGAGACTGGGATTTGTCACTCCGTGTAAACGGAGAGGTATCTCTAGGCCCACTCAGTAGGACATCATCATAATGTGCACAGTGTGATCAAGGAGTTGATCACGGGATGATGTGTTATGGAACGAGTAAAGAGACTTGCCGGTAACAAGATTGAACAAGGTATCGGGATACCGACGATCGAATCTCGGGCAAGTATCGTACCGATAGACAAAGGGAATTGTATACGGGATTGATTAAGTCCTTGACATCGTGGTTCATCCGATGAGATCATCGTGGAACATGTGGGAGCCAACATGGGTATCTAGATCCCGCTGTTGGTTATTGACCGGAGAACGTCTCGGTCATGTCTGCATGTCTCCCGAACCCGTAGGGTCTACACACTTAAGGTTCGATGACGCTAGGGTTATAAAGGAAGTTTATATGTGGTTACCGAATGTTGTTCGGAGTCCCGGATGAGATCACGGACGTCACGAGGAGTTCCGAAATGGTCCGGAGGTAAAGATTTATATATGGGAAGTCCTGTTTTGGTCACCGGAAGAGTTTCGGGGTTTATCGGTAACGTACCGGGACCACCGGGAGGGTCCCGGGGGTCCACCAAGTGGGGACACCTGCCCGGGGGGGGGCACATGGGCTGTAGGGAGTGCTCGTTGGCCTACATGGGCCAAGGGCACCAGCCCCACTAAGGCCCATGCGCCTAGAAGGGGAGAGGGGGCAAACCCTAAGGGCAGATGGGCCCTAAGGCCCATACACCCCGCGCCTCCCTATCCTCCCCCCTCTTGGCCGCCACCCCTTGTCCATCTAGGGCTGCCGCCCCCCTAGGGGTGGGAACCCTAGAGGAGGCGCAGCCCCTCCCCTTCCCTATATATATTGAGGCATTCGGCTGCCCAGAATACACGCGATTTGATCTCTCGTTGGTGCAGCCCTGCATCTCTTCTTCCTCCTCTTCTGTGGTGCTTGGCGAAGCCCTGTAGGATAGCCACGCTCCTCCATCACCACCACGCCGTTGTGTTGCTGCTGGATGGAGTCTTCCTCAACCTCTCGCTCTCTCCTTGCTGGATCAAGGCATGAGAGACGTCACCGGGCTGTACGTGTGTTGAACGCGGAGGTGCCGTGCGTTCGGCACTTGGTCATCGGTGATTTGGATCACGACGAGTACGACTCCATCAACCCCGTTCACTTGAACGCTTCCGCTTATCGATCTACAAGGGTATGTAGATGCACTCTCCTTCCCTTCGTTGCTAGTCTCTCCATAGATAGATCTTGGTGACACGTAGGAATTTTTTTTGAATTTCTGCTACGTTCCCTAACAGTGGCATCATGAGCTAGGTCTATTGCGTAGATTCTATGCACGAGTAGAACACAAAGTAGTTGTGGGCGTTGATTTTGTTCAATATGCTTGCCGTTACTAGTCTTATCTTGATTCGGCGGCATCGTGGGATGAAGCGGCCCGGACCAACCTTACACGTACTCTTACGTGAGACCGGTTCCACCGACAAACATGCACTAGTTGCATAAGGTGGCTGGCGGGTGTCTGTCTCTCCCACTTTAGTCGGATCGGATTCGATGAAAAGGGTCCTTATGAAGGGTAAATAGCAATTGGCATATCACGTTGTGGTTTTGCGTAGGTAACACTAGTAGAAAACCGGGCAATAGCACCGGTTCGTAAGGGCCTTTAGTGCCGGTTATGGAACCGGCACTATTATTTCGGCACTAAAGGCCCCCCCTTTAGTACCGGTTCAGAACGAACCGGTGCTAAAGGGGTACCACGTGGCACGAGCCAGCTCCGGGGGCCGGGAGCCCTTTAGTACCGGTTGGTAAAACCAACCGGTACTAAATGGTTGTGGGTTTTTGTTTTATTTTGTATTTTTCAATTAAATTTGTGTTATCAATTCAATTTAGGATTGTTTTACGTTATAATGAGTTGTAGTCGTCATCATCATCATCATCATCGCATATTAATAAATAAATAAACTCTAGCTAGCTAAAAATCATCGTGGTCGTCTAATTATCACTATTTAATCATCATAGTCATTACCGCTAGCTATGTAATTCATCATCAACGTTGGTTAGCTTAAAGAGGAAACATTCACTTTGTAACAGAAGCAAAGAGATATCATCAAGTTCAACATAATCATCACCAACATCGAAGTTCAGGACACGGATCCATGAGACAAGTACTAATTATATTAAGAGCATGAAGAGTAGCTACTGATCCTGCTGCTCCCTCTCAGGTAGAATAGCATAGAACATGTATAGCTCTCCTGATTCATCATACTGGAGCATGCAGATGAATCTGTCTCCTAATCTTGGGTTGCGCTTCTCCGTACTGCCCCCTAGTACTTCTCTGCGATCGTTAACAATTTTGCTCCAATCTTTCACTATTAAGCATTCTTCGCTTTTAGAAATCCCGAATGCACTCATGTGCAATGTAGGAAATCTTGGTCGTAAGCTAACCATTGACATGCGACCTTTTGTCTCGATCCACTGGGGCACAACTGTCATCGGAAGTCCCTGTTGAACAACATCGTATAGTAATTAATATACTAAGCAATGAAAGTTTAGCTTCAAAAATAATCTATGCAAAAGATGCACTAATTAAGGACAAATATTTAAAATCTTACCATCTTTTGATTATAGATGTGACCGTAGTTCAATACGATCACCATTGGTCGCACGTTTTGAGTACTAACATTTCTAAGTGTAGGGAAAAAATTTGTCTTGACAGTATTAAGATCCTCAAGCCATGAAACATAATGACTTATCTCCTCGCAGTTTAGTTGAGCCCCGAGGCAGTAGTAGGTCCTGTCTACCAAGCGCCGGACATGTTTGCTTGAACCGAAATAAGCTGACAATACAAAATAGTTGTCAACTATTTTTGAATAAACTGTACGAAAGACATAAACATATGCATGCATGGTTGAGAAAAACTCACCAAATGGTAGAACTGGAGGCGTTTGCACATCGACCCAGATGTCTATATTACCTTCAATATCATCTTTCGGACGAATATCAAAGGTGATAACCATATCAGGCTCAAATGCATAAGCCTTGCATAGTGCTTGCCAAGTTTTGTATTCAAAATGGGTGTATGTGTCTCCATTATATAATTTGACGTTGAAAGTATATCGATGCTGCGTCTTCAAGTAAACTCTCTTTACCTCCATATCATCTATAGCACTGAAACCTATCTTATCCAAGACAAAAATTCTTGCATGACAGGGGATGCGCTAGTAGAATAGTGAAAATTTAAAATTATAACTTGAAGCAAATGAAGCATAAGTTTTGCATTCAAATAATAATTGACAAAGTGACTTACTGTATCACTTCGAATGTCTCATCCAGCTTGATGCTGAAGCGCCTACCATCAACAAGGAAATTTTGGTCGCACAGGCCGTGCTGGTCTTCACAGTGTTCGCACACAATAAAATCTTTTTCGTCGTCAGATGACATTTCCTATGTTCATATAGGTGAAACATTAAACACCTATATCTAGCCAAATATATATTCATCTAATATTTGACATTAATATATCTAACTATATATTCAATTGACATTACTATATATTTAACTTTTCTATCTAATTCATTAACAAATAATATTTTAATTAGATCATCAAATCTCATATACCTAAATTTTCTTACTAAAAATAAACTAGTTATATTAATTATTCAACTAGTTCTAATCTCATATAAATGTTCGTACTAAAAATAAACTAGTTATATTAATTATTCAACTAGTTCTAATCTCATATACCTAAATTTTCTTACTAAGAATAAACTAGTTATATTAATCTAATTCATCTAAGTAGCTAATTCATCTAACATTTGACATTAATCTAACATTCGACATTAATCTAACATTCGATCATCTAATTAATTTTTCTAAAAACAGAAAATAAGTAAAAAAAATTGTGTGTGTGTATGTGTGTGTATGCATGTGTGTGTATATATACGTATACATATGTGTGTACGTATGTGTGTATATGTGTGTGTGTATGCGTGTGTGTGTATGTGTGTGCGCGCCGGCGTACGTACGTCATGCCGCCGCCCCGTACGTACAAGCGGGGGCGCCGGCGTACGGGGCAGGGGCGCCGGTGTGTGTGTGTATGTGTGTGTGTATATGTGTGTGTTGTTGGGGAACATAATAATTTCAAAAAAATTCCTACGCACACGCAAGATCATGGTGATGCATAGCAAGGAGAGGGGAGAGTATTGTCTACGTACCAACGCAGACCGACTGCGGAAGCGATCACACAACGTAGAGAAAGTAGTCGTACGTCTTCCCGATCCGACCGATCCAAGCACCGTTACTCCGGCACCTCCGAGTTCTTAGCACACGTTCAGCTCGATGACGATCCTCGGGCTCCGATCCAGCAAAGCGTCGACGAAGAGTTCCGTCAGCACGACAGCGTGGTGACGATCTTGATGTACTACCGACGCAGGGCTTCGCCTAAGCACTACAACGGTATGATCGAGGTGGAATTTGGTGGCAGGGGGCACCGCACACGGCTAAGGAACGATCTCAAGGATCAACTTGTGTGTCATGGGGTGTCCCCCTGCCTCCGTATATAAAGGAGCAAGGGGGAGGAGCCGGCCGGCCTAGGAGGAGGCGCGCCAAGGGGAGTCCTACTCCCACCGGGAGTAGGACTCCCTCCTTCCTTGTTGGAGTAGGAGAAGGGGAAAGAGGGGGAGAGGAATAAGGAAAAGGGGGCTGCGCCCCTTGTCCAATTCGGACCAGAGGGGGGGCGCAGGCCTCCTTCCTTTTGGCCTCTCTCCTCTATTCCCGTATGGCCCAATAAGGCCCATATACTCCCCGGCGAATTCCCGTAACTCTCCGGTACTCCGAAAAATACCTGAATCACTCGGAACCTTTCCGAAGTCCGAATATAGTCGTCCAATATATCGATCTTTACGTCTCGACCATTTCGAGACTCCTCGTCATGTCCCCGATCTCATCCGGGACTCCGAACTCCTTCGGTACATCAAAACTCATAAACTCATAATATATCTGTCATCGAAACCTTAAGCGTGCGGACCCTACGGTTCGAGAACAATGTAGACATGACCGAGACACGTCTCCGGTCAATAACCAATAGCGGGACCTGGATGCCCATATTGGCTCCTACATATTCTACGAAGATCTTTATCGATCAGACCACATAACAACATACGTTGTTCCCTTTGTCATCGGTATGTTACTTGCCCGAGATTCGATCGTCGGTATCCAATACCTAGTTCAATCTCGTTACCGGCAAGTCTCTTTACTCGTTCCGTAATACATCATCTCACAACTAACATATTAGTTGCAGTGCTTGCAAGGCTTATGTGATGTGCATTAACGAGAGGGCCCAGAGATACCTCTCCGACAATCGGAGTGACAAATCCTAATCTCGAAATACGCCAACCCAACATCTACCTTTGGAGACACCTGTAGTACTCCTTTATAATCACCCAGTTACGTTGTGACGTTTGGTAGCACCCAAAGTGTTCTTCCGGCAAACGGGAGTTGCATAATCTCATAGTCATAGGAACATGTATAAGTCATGAAGAAAGCAATAGCAACATACTAAACGATCGGGTGCTAAGCTAATGGAATGGGTCATGTCAATCAGATCATTCAACTAATGATGTGATCTCGTTAATCAAATAACAACTCTTTGTCCATGGTTAGGAAACATAACCATCTTTGATTAACGAGCTAGTCAAGTAGAGGCATACTAGTGACACTCTGTTTGTCTATGTATTCACACATGTATTATGTTTCCGGTTAATACAATTCTAGCATGGATAATAAACATTTATCATGATATAAGGAAATAAACAATAACTTTATTATTACCTCTAGGGCATATTTCCTTCAGTCTCCCACTTGCACTAGAGTCAATAATCTAGATCACATCACCATGTGATTAACATCGATAGTTCACATCATCATGTGATTAACACCCATAGTTCACATCGCACCATGCGACCAATACCCAAAGGGTTTACTAGATTCAGTAATCTAGTTCACATCGCTATGTGATTAACACCCAAAGAGTACTAAGGTGTGATCATGTTTTGCTTGTGAGAGAATCTTAGTCAACGGGTCTGCCACATTCAGATCCACATGTATTTTGCAAAAATTTTATGTCAACAATGCTCTGCATGGAGCTACTCTAGCTAATTGCTCCCACTTTCAATATGTATCTAGACCGAGATTTAGAGTCATCTAGATTAGTGTCAAAACTTGCATCGGCGTAACCCTTTACGACGAACCTTTTGTCACGTCCATAATCGAGAAACATATCCTCATTTCACTAAGGATAATTCTGACCACTGTCCAGTGATCTACGCCTAGATCACTATTGTACTCCCTTGCTAAATCAGTGCAGGGTATATAATAGATCTGGTATACAGCATGACATACTTTATAGAACCTATGGCCAAGGCATAGGGAATGACTTTCATTCTCTTTCTATCTTCTGCTGTGGTCGGGCTTTGAGTCTTACTCGACTTCACACCTTGTAATACAGGCAAGAACTCTTTCTTTGACTGCTCCATTTTGAACTACTTCAAAATCTTGTCAAGGTATGTACTCATTGAAAAAAAAACTTATCAAGTGTCTTGATCTATCTCTATAGATCTGAAAGCTCAATATGTAAGCAGCTTCACCGAAGTCTTTCTTTGAAAAACTCCTTTCAAACACTCCTTTATGCTTTACAGAATAATTCTACATTATTTCCGATCAACAATATGTCATTCACATATACTTATCAGAAATGCTGTAGTGCTCCCACTCACTTTCTTGTAAATACAGGCTTCACCACAAGTCTGTATAAAACTATATCCTTTGATCAACTTATCAAAGCGTATATTCCGACTCCAAGATGCTTGCACCAGTCCACAGATGGATCGCTGGAGTTTGCATATTTTTGTTAGCACCTTTAGGATTGACAAAACCTTCTGGTTGCATCGTATACAACTCTTCTTTAGTAAATCCATTAAGGAATGCAGTTTTGTTTATCCATTTGCCAGATTTCATAAAATGCGGCAATTGCTAACATGATTCAGACAGACTTTAAGCATAGATACGAGTGAGAAAATCTCATCGTAGTCAACACCTTGAACTTTGTCGAAAACCTTTTGCGACAATTCTAGCTTTGTAGATAGTAACACTACTATCAGCGTCCGTCTTCCTCTTGAAGATCCATTTATTTTCTATGGCTTGCCGATCATCGGGCAAATCCATCAAAGTCCATACTTTGTTCTCATACATGGATCACATCTCAGATTTCATGGCCTCAAACCATTTCGTGGAATCTGGGCTCATCATCGCTTCTTCATAGTTCGCAAGTTCGTCATGGTCTAGTAACATAACTTCCAGAACAGGATTACCGTACCACTCTGGTGCGGTTCTCACTCTGGTTTACCTACGAGATTTGGTAGTATCTTGATCTGAAGTTACATGATCATCATCATTAGCTTCCTCACTAATTGGTGTAGTAGTCACATGAACAGATTTCTGTGATGAACTACTTTCCAATAAGGGAGCAGGTACAGTTACCTCATCAAGTTCTACTTTCCTCCCACTCACTTCTTTCGAGAGAAACTCCTTCTCTAGAAAGGATCCATTCTTAGCAACGAATGTCTTGCCTTCGGATCTGTGATAGAAGGTGTACCCAACTGTCTCCTTTGGGTATCCTATGAAGACATATTTCTCCGATTTGAGTTTGAGCTTATCGAGATGAAACTTTTTCATATAAGCATCGCAACTCCAAACTTTAAGAAACGACAGCTTAGGTTTCTTGCCAAACCATAGTTCACACGGTGTCGTCTCAACGGATTTAGATGGTGCCTTATTTAACGTGAATGCAGCTGTCTCTAATGCATAACCCCCAAAACGATAGTTGTAGATCGATAAGATACATCATAGATTGCACTATATCCAATAAAGTACGGTTATGACGTTCGGACACACCATTATGCTGTGGTGTTCCAGGTGGCGTGTGTAGTGAAACTATTTCACATTGTTTTAACTGAAGACCAAACTCGTAACTCAAATATTTTACCTCTGCGATCATATCGTAGAAACTTTTATTTTCTTGTCACAATGATTTTCCACTTCACTCTGAAATTCTTTGAACTGTTCAAATGTTTCAGACTTATGTTTCATCAAGTAGATATCCCCATATCTGCTCAAATCATCTTGTGAAGGTCAGAAAATAATGATACCTGCTGTAAGCCTTAATATTCATCGGACCACATACATCAGTATGTATGATTTCCAACAAATCTGTTGCTTGCTTCATTGTTCCGGAGAACGGCGTTTTAGTCATCTTGCCCATAAGGCATGGTTCCCAAGCATCAAGTGATTCATAATCAAGTGATTCCAAAATCCCATCAGCATGGAGTTTCTTCATGCGCTTTACACCAATATGACCTAAACGGCAGTGCCACAAATAAGTTGCACTATCATTATTAACTTTGCATCTTTTGGTTTCAATATTATGAATATGTGTATCACAAAGATCGAGATCCAATGAACTATTTTCATTGGGTGTGTAACCATATAAGGTTTTATTCATGTAAACAGAACACCAATTTATTCTTTTTACTTAAATGAATAACCGTATTACAATAAACATGATCAAATCATATTCATGCTCAACGCAAACACCAAATAACACTTATTTAGGTTCAACACTAATCCCGAAAGTATAGGGAGTGTGCGATGATGAGCATATCAATCTTGGAACCACTTCCAACACACATCGTCACTTCACCCTTAACTAGTCTCTGTTCATTCTGCAACTCCCGTTTTGAGTTACTACTCTTAGCAACTGAACTAGCATCAAATACTAAGGGGTTGCTATAAACACTAGTAAAGTACACATCAATAACATGTATATCAAATATACTTATGTTTACTTTGCCATCCTTCTTATCCACCAATCACTTGGGGTAGTTCCGCTTCCAGTGACCAGTTCCTTTGCAGTAGAAGCACTTAGTCTCAGGCTTAGGATCAGACTTGGGCTTCTTCACTTGAGCAGCAACTTGCTTGCCGTTCTTCTTGAAGTTCCCCTTCTTCCCTTTGCCCTTTTCTTGAAACTAGTGGTCTTGTCAACCATCAACACTTGATGTTTTTCTTTGATTTCTACCTTCGTTGATTTCAGCATCACGAAGAGCTTGGGAGTTGTTTCCGTTATCCCTTGCATATTATAGTTCATCACGAAGTTCTACTAACTTAGTGATGGTGACTAGAGAATTCTGTCAATCACTATCTTATCTGGAAGATTAACTCCCACTTGATTCAAGCGATTGTAGTACCCAGACAATCTGAGCACATGCTCACTAGTCGAGCGATTCTTCTCCATCTTTTAGCTATAGAACTTGTTGTAGACTTCATATCTCTCAACTCGGGTATTTGCTTGAAATATTAACTTCAACTCCTGGAACATCTCATATGGTCCATGATGTTCAAAACGTCTTTGAAGTCCCGATTCTAAGCTGTTAAGTATGGTGCACTAAACTATCAAGTAGTCATCATATTGAGCTAGCCAAACGTTCATAACGTCTGCATCTGCTCCTGCAATAGGTCTGTCACCTAGCGGTGCATCAAGGACATAATTCTTCTGTGAAGCAATGAGGATAATCCTCAGATCACGGATCCAATCCGCATCATTGCTACTAACATCTTTCAACACAATTTTATCTAGGAACATATCAAAATAAACACAGGGAAGCAACAACGTGAGCTATTGATCTACAACATGATTTGCAAAATACTACCAGGACTAAGTTCATGATAAATTTAAGTTCAATTTAATCATATTACTTAAGAACTCCCACTTAGATAGACATCCATCTAATCCTCTAAGTGATCACGTGATCCAAATCAACTAAACCATAACCGATCATCACGTGAGATGGAGTAGTTTTCAATGGTGAACATCGTTATGTTGATCATATCTACTATATGATTCACGCTCGACCTTTCGGTCTCTGTGTTCCGAGGCCATATCTGCATATGCTAGGCTTGTCAAGTTTAACCTGAGTATTCTGCATGTGCAAAACTGGCTTGCACCCGTTGTAGATGGACGTAGAGCTTATCACACCCGATCATCACGTGGTGTCTGGGCACGACGAACTTTGGCAACGGTGCATACTCAGGGAGAACACTTCTTGATAATTTAGTGAGAGATCATCTTATAATGCTACCGTCAATCAAAGCAAGATAAGATGCATAAAAGGATAAACATCACATGCAATCAATATAAGTGATATGATATGGCCATCATCATCTTGTGCTTGTGATCTCCATCTCCGAAGCACCGTCATGATCACCATCGTCACCGGCGCGACACCTTGATCTCCATCGTAGCATCATTGTCGTCTCGCCAATCTTATGCTTCCACGACTATCACTACCGCTTAGCAATAAAGTAAAGCATTACATCGCGATTGCATTGCATACAATAAAGCAACAACCACATGGCTCCTGCCAGTTGCCGATAACTTGGTTACAAAACATGATCATCTCATACAATAAAATCAGCATCATGCCTTGACCATATCACATCACAACATGCCCTGCAAAAACAAGTTAGACGTCCTCTACTTTGTTGTTGCAAGTTTTACGTGGCTGCTACGGGCTTAAGCAAGAACTCATCTCACCTACGCATCAAAACCACAACGATAGTTTGTCAAATAGACTCCGTTTTAACCTTCTCAAGGACCGAGCGTAGCCACACTCGGTTCAACTAAAGTTGGAGAGACAGTCGCCCGCAAGCCATCTATGTGCAAAGCACGTCGAGGGAACCGGTCTCGCGTAAGCGTACGCGTAAGGTTGGTCCGGGTCGTCTCGTCCAACAATACCGCCGAACCAAAGTATGACATGCTGGTAGGCAGTATGACTTGTATCGCCCACAACTCACTTGTGTTCTACTCGTGCAAATAACATCAAACCATAAAACCTAGGCTCGGATGCCACTGTTGGGGAACGTAGTAATTTCAAAAAATTTCCTACGCACACGCAAGATCATGGTGATGCATAGCAACGAGAGGGGAGAGTATTGTCTACGTACCAATGCAGACCGACTGCGGAAGCGATCACACAACGTAGAGGAAGTAGTCGTACGTCTTCCCGATCCGACCGATCCAAGCACCGTTACTCCGGCACCTCCAAGTTCTTAGCACACATTCAGCTCGATGACGATCCTCGGGCTCCGATCCAGCAAAGCGTCGAGGAAGAATTCCGTCAGCATGATGGCGTGGTGACGATCTTGATGTACTACCGACGCAGGGCTTCGCCTAAGCACTACAACGGTATGATCGAGGTGGAATTTGGTGGCAGGGGGCACCGCACACGGCTAAGGAACGATCTCAAGGATCAACTTGTGTGTCATGGGGCGCCCCCCTGCCTCCGTATATAAAGGAGCAAGGGGGAGGAGCCGGCCGGCCTAGGAGGAGGCGCGCCAAGGGGAGTCCTACTCCCACCGGGAGTAGGACTCCCTCCTTCCTTGTTGGAGTAGGAGAAGGGGAAAGAGGGGGAGAGGAATAAGGAAAAGGGGGCTGCGCCCCTTGTCCAATTCGGACCAGAGGGGGGGCGCAGGCCTCCTTCCTTTTGGCCTCTCTCCTCTATTCCCGTATGGCCCAATAAGGCCGAAAAATACCCGAATCACTTGGAACCTTTCCGAAGTCCGAATATAGTCGTCCAATATATCGATCTTTACGTCTCGACCATTTCGAGACTCCTCGTCATGTCCCCGATCTCATCCGGGACTCCGAACTCCTTCGGTACATCAAAACTCATAAACTCATAATATATCTGTCATCGAAACCTTAAGCGTGCGGACCCTACGGTTCGAGAACAATGTAGACATGACCAAGACACGTCTCCGGTCAATAACCAATAGCGGGACCTGGATGCCCATATTGGCTCCTACATATTCTACGAAGATCTTTATCGGTCAGACCGCATAACAACATACGTTGTTCCCTTTGTCATCGGTATGTTACTTGCCCGAGATTCGATCGTCGGTATTCAATACCTAGTTCAATCTCGTTACCGGCAAGTCTCTTTACTCGTTCCGTAATACATCATCTCACAACTAACATATTAGTTGCAGTGCTTGCAAGGCTTATGTGATGTGCATTACCGAGAGGGCTCAGAGATACCTCTCCGACAATCGGAGTGACAAATCCTAATCTCGAAATACGCCAACCCAACATCTACCTTTGGAGACACCTGTAGTACTCCTTTATAATCACCCAGTTACGTTGTGACGTTTGGTAGCACCCAAAGTGTTCCTCCGGCAAACGGGAGTTGCATAATCTCATAGTCATAGGAACATGTATAAGTCATGAAGAAAGCAATAGCAACATACTAAACGATCGGGTGCTAAGATAATGGAATGGGTCATGTCAATCAGATCATTGAACTAATGATGTGATCTCGTTAATCAAATAACAACTCTTTGTCCATGGTTAGGAAACATAACCATCTTTGATTAACGAGCTAGTCAAGTAGAGGCATACTAGTGACACTCTGTTTGTCTATGTATTCACACATGTATTATGTTTCCGGTTAATACAATTCTAGCATGAATAATAAACATTTATCATGATATAAGGAAATAAATAATAACTTTATTATTGCCTCTAGGGCATATTTCCTTCATGTGTATGTGTGTGCGGGAGCGAGAGAGAGACGTACGGCCGCGGCGGCGTTCGGGGCGCGCGGCAGCGCGAGACGACGACGACGACGGGCGGCGGCGGGGACAGCGACGGCAAAGACGGGATCGAGCGGCGCGCGCGGCGGAGGTTGGAGACGAAGTGGAGTTGAAACTAAAATTTTCGTGAGTGCTGTATATATAGGATTGGCCTTTAGTACCGGTTCGTGGCTCCAACCGGTACTAAAGGCCTATTTTCCCCAGGCCAAGCGGCGGGAAAGGACCCCTTTAGTACCGGTTCGGGCCACGAACCGGTACTAAAGCCCTCCCTTTAGTACCGGTTGGAGCCACGAACCGATACTAAAGGGGGTGCGCTGCCACCCGCGGTGCACAAAAGTTTAGTCCCACCTCGCTAGCCGAGGGGCACTAGCACCTGCTTATAAGCCCCGCCGCCGCTGCTGTCTCGAGCTCCTCTCTAAAGCAGGCCTTCTGGGCCTACCTCTGCTACTCTGCCCTGTGGGGCCTATTGGGCTTGCGGGCCTGCATCCTGGCCCAACAACAGGTTGGGTTTCTAGTCGTATGCAGGCCGCTGTGGCCCAGTAGGTGGGCTTTTTTCATTTAGTTTTTCTTTTCTGCTTTATTTATTTTGTTTTATTTATTTTTAGTTGTTTTTTGCTGTATTTAGAGTTTGCGCTGCCACCCCAAAATTTAGTCCCACCTCGCACGGCGAAGGGCAGCCGCACTGGTTTATAAACCAAGCCACGGCTACCTCATCGAACTCCTCTATATAGCAGGCTTCTAGGCCTAATTAATTAGGGCGCGCTGCCCTGTGAGTCTGCTGGCCCTTCTGGGCCTGCATTTGCACACCCTAGGTCTGGTAGACCCACAGGGCAGTGCGCCAACAAATTTGCTATATAGTTTTTTCTTTTCTGCATTACTTATTTTTATTTATTTATTTTTGAGTAGTTTTTTATATAGTTTTTTTCTGCATTATTTATTTTCTTCTATTTATTTTTGAGTAATTTTTTTGTATAGTTCTTTTATTTTCTGCATTACTTATTTTTGCATAGTCCGAAACCCTGATACTCGGAAAGAGTTTGTTCAGTTTGTACACGAAGTGCGTCCAGTTTTTGCCATGACCCTCTCTACTCTTTCGCGCATGCTATTTTTGTGATATGATGATACCATGCCAAGTTTCAACATTTTCAGGATTCATTTTGTAGTGATTTTCAATTTCACGGTCATTTAGCTCTCTAAACAATTAGCTAGGTAAATGACCGAAAAACAACAAATGATGTCAGAACATGTTGAAAATTGATGACGTCGCTTTAAATGCTGCATACTGAACACAAAAGAAGTCCGGAGTTCAAATAAGTTTAAAAAACATTGAAGTGTGGCCATGTAACAGAGTTCACATTTGACCGTTTTTCTACTAGTCAATAGAGTTTGCCAAACTTGAGTTTCCCAAGTCACTTACACAAAAAACTATGATTCATGGTTGTCAAATCCATAATTTCCAAACCACAACAACCTTGAGGCATAACAAGCTTTAAATGCTGCATACTGAACACAAAAGAAGTCCGGAGTTTAAATAAGTTATTAAAAATAAAAAAGAGGTGCAATGCTGGTTAATTTGCTTCAAGCCATTCGGAATAGTGTAGACTGCACTGCACATAGCTCAGTGCAATCTATGCTATTCCGCGAGGCTTGAAGCTAATCAACATGTAGAAGATCATCTTGAGCTTGTGTCCCCTTGAAGGAAGTAGGATACTTCTCTTGTTGAGGAACAAACTTTGTCTTTGGGGTATTGATCTTCTTCCCACTCAACTCCATTGGCATTGAACTTTCGTTCAAAACCAACACCTTGATTCTTCCCTTCAATAAGCTATTTTCTTGCTCAAGTGTAACTTGGCTAAGAGAATCATTAGTGGAATCAAGAGAACTACTAGAAGCAACAATGTTAGATCTTATGTCACAAAAAAGAAGTTGTATCAAACCTTTTATGTCGGATCTAGAACAAACCAATCGGTATCGCCATCATACAGCCCTACCGTGGCTCGTGATGCATATATATGCATATCGAATGTACAGTTGGGCGTATGATGGCGAATCCGAACGATTTGTATTCAGTCGATGAACTGGTAGATGTATGCAGTCGATGAACTGGTAGATGTATGTAGTCGATGAACTGAAAGACTTATGCAGGGACGAAGGCGAGAGATGGGCTATATATAGGGTCGTCTGGCTCACAAAGTGATTGTGATAGTTTCGATCCAACGACTCACATGAGCTAGGAAGAAACACACCCTTGATCCAACGACTCGCAAGAGCTAGAAAGAAACACACGATCCTTGTGATTCTTCCTGATTGGTGGGATGCACATTAGTATCGGTTCATGCCACGAACCGGTGCTAAAGATTGGCAATGAACCGGTACTAATGGTAGGAGCCCGCCTAGCCGTTGGAATCGGCACTAATGGTCACATTCGTGCTGGCTCAAATTCAAACCGGCACTATAATGTGCTTCACATTTGACCGTTTTTCTACTAGTCAATAGAGTTTGCCAAACTTGAGTTTCCCAAGTCACTTACACAAAAAGCTATGATTCATGGTTGTCAAATCCATAATTTCCAAACCACAAAAACCTTGAGGCATAACAAGCTTTAAATGCTGCATACTGAACACAAAAGAAGTCCGGAGTTTAAATAAGTTATTAAAAATAAAAAAGAGGTGCAATGCTGGTTAATTTGCTTCAAGCCATTCGGAATAGTGTAGATTGCACTAAGCCACTGCACATAGCTCAGTGCAATCTATACTATTCCGCAAGGCTTGAAGCAAATCAACATGTAGGTGAGCATTGCAACTCTTCATCATTGTCTGTGCACTCACGGCTTATAAACCGCTCATATTGCCTCTCTCTTGGCGAGGTGGGACTAAAAACAGCTTGCCGTAACCGGCACCGCTCATTAGTACCGGTTCGTGGTACGAACCGGCACTAAATGGTGATGGTGGGGCCATAGCCTGACCGCAGGATGACACAGCCTCTTTAGTACCGGTTCGTGCCACGAACCGGTACTAAAGGTTCGCCACGAACCGGTACTATTGATCGCCGCCACGAACCGGCACTAATGTGCACATTAGTGCCGGCTCAAATACAAACCGGCACTAATGTGCTTCACGTTTGACCCTTTTTCTACTAGTGTAAGAAACGTTCTTGCTAGAAACCCATAGCAGCCACGTAAAACATGCAAACAACAATTAGAGGACGTCTAACTTGTTTTTGCAGGGTATGCTATGTGATGTGATATGGCCAAAAGGATTTGATGAATGATATATGTGATGTATGAGATTGATCATGTTCTTGTAATAGGAATCACGACTTGCATGTCGATGAGTATGACAACCGGCAGGAGCCATAGGAGTTGTCTTAATTTATTTATGACCTGCGTGTCAACATAAACGTCATGTAATTACTTTGCTTTATTGCTAAAGCATTAGCCATAGTAGTAGAAGTAATAGATGACGAGACAACTTCAAGAAGACACGATGATGGAGATCATGATGATGGAGATCATGGTGTCATGCCGGTGACGATGATGATCATGGAGCCCCGAAGATGGAGATCAAAAGGAGCAAAGTGATGATGGCCATATCATGTCACTATTTGATTGCATGTGATGTTTATCATGTTTATACATCTTATTTGCTTAGAACGACGGTAGTAAATAAGATGATCCCTTACAACAATTTCAAGAAGTGTTCTCCCCTAACTGTGCACCGTTGCGACAGTTCGTGTTTCGAAGCACCACGTGATGATCGGGTGTTAGATTCTAACGTTCACATACAACGGGTGTAAGACAGATTTACACACGCGAAACACTTAGGGTTAACTTGTCGAGCCTAGCATGTACAGACATGGCCTCGGAACACAGAAGACCGAAAGGTCGAGCATGAGTCGTATAGAAGATACGATCAACATGAAGATGTTCACCGATGTTGACTAGTCCGTCTCACGTGATGATCGAACACGGCCTAGTTGACTCGGATCATGTAATCACTTAGATGACTAGAGGGATGTCTATCTGAGTGGGAGTTCATAAGATGAACTTAATTATTCTGAACATAGTCAAAAGGATTTTGCAAATTATGTCGTAGCTCGCGCTTTAGTTCTACTGTTTAGATATGTTCCTAGAGAAAAATTAGTTGAAAGTTGATAGTAGCAATTATGCGGACTAGGTCCGTAAACTAAGGATTGTCCTCGTTGCTTCATAGAAGGCTTATGTCCTTAATGCACCGCTCAGTGTGCTAAAACTCGAACGTTGTCTGTGGATGTTACGAACATCTGACATACACGTTTTGATAACTACATGATAGTTCAGTTAAACGGTTTAGAGTTGAGGCACCAAAGACATTTTTGAAACGTCACGAAACATATGAGATGTTTTGATGGCTGAAATTGGGATTTCAAGCTCGTGCCCACGTCAAGAGGTATAAGACCTCCGACGATTTTCTTAGCCTGCAAACTAAGGGAGAAAACCTCAATTGTTGAGCTTGTGCTCAGATTGTCTGAGTACAACAATCATTTGAATCGAGTGGGAGTTAATCTTCCAGATAAGATAGTGATGTTTCTCCGAAGTCATTACCACCAAGCTGCTAGAGCTTCGTGATGAACTATAATATATCAGGGACATATATGATGATCCTTGAGATATTCGCGAGGTTTGACACCACAAAGTAGAAATCAAGAAGGAGCATCAATTGTTGATGGTTGGTGAAACCACTAGTTTCAAGAAGGGCAAGGGCAAGAAGGGATACTTCATGAAACGGCAATTCAGCTGCTGCTCTAGTGAAGAAACCCAAGGTTGAACCCAAACCCGAGACTAAGTGCTTCTGTAATAAGGGGAACAGCCACTGGAGCGGAATTACCCTAGATACTTGGTAGATTAGAAGGCTGGCAAGGTCGATAGAAGTATATTAGATATACATTGTGTTGATGTGTACTTTACTGGTACTCCTAGTAGCACCAGGGTATTAGATACCGGTTCGGTTGCTAAGTGTTAGTAACTCGAAATAAAAGCTACGGAATAAACGAAGACTAGCTAAAGGTGAGCTGACGACATGTGTTGGAAGTGTTTCCAATGTTGATATGATCAAGCATCGTACGCTCCCTCTACCATCGAGATTGGTGTTTGCGTTGAGCATAGACATGATTGAATTATGTCTATTGCAATACGGTTATTCATTTAAGGAGAATAATAGTTACTCTGTTTATTTGAATAATACCTTCAATGGTCTTACACCTAAAATGAATGATTTATTGAATCTCGATCGTAGTGATACACATGTTCATGCCAAAAGATAGTAATGATGGTACCACCTACTTGTGGCACTGCCATGTAAGTCATATCGGTATAAAACGCATGAGGAAGCTCCATGTTGATGGATCTTTGGGCTCACTCATTTTTGAAAAGTTTGAGACATGCGAACCATGTCTATTGGTGTATATGCATGAAGAAACTCCATGCAAATGGACCGTTTGGAGTCACTTGATTTTGAATCAGTTGAGACATGCAAATCATACCACATGGGCAAGATGACTGAAAGCCTCGTTTTCAGTAAAATGGAACTAGAAAGCAACTTGTTGGAAGTAATACATTTTGATGTGTGCAGTCCAATGAGTGCTGAGGCGTGTAGTGGATATCGTTATGTTCTTACTTCACAGATGATTTGAGTAGATGTTGAGTATATTTACTTGATGAATCACGAGTCTGAATTATTGAAAGGTTCAAGTAATTTCAGGGTGAAGTTGAAAGATCGTCGTGACAAGAGGATAAAGTATCTATGATATGATCATAGAGATGAATATCTGAATTACGAGTTTGGCACATAATTAATACATTGTGGAAATTGTTTCACAACTGATAACGCCTGGAACACCATAGTGTGATGGTGTGTCCGAACATCATAACTGCACCCTATTGGATATGATGCATACCATGATGTCTCTTATCGAATTACCATGATAGTTTATGGGTTAGGAATTAGAGACAACCACATTCACTTTAAATAGGGCACCACGTAATTCCGATGAGATGACACCGTATGAACTATGGTTTAGAGAAACCTAAGCTGTCATTTCTTAAAAGTTTGAGGCTGCGACGCTTATGTGAAAAAGTTTCAGGCTGATAAGCTCGAAGCCAAAGCGGATAAATGCATCTTCATAGGACACCCAAAATAGTTGGGTATACCTCCTGTCTCAGATCCGAAAGCAATAAGGGATTGTTTCTAGAACCGGGTCCTTTCTCGAGGAAAAGTTTCTCTCGAAAGAATTGAGTGGGAGGATGGTGGAGACTTGATGAGGTTATTGAACCGTTACTTCAACTAGTGTATAGCAGGGCACAAAGAGTTGTTCCTGTGGCACCTACATCAATTGAAGTGGAAGCTTATGATATTGATCATGAGACTTTGGATCAAGTCACTCCCAAACCTCATAGGATGACAAGGATGCGTACTACTTCTGATTGGTACGTAATCCTGTCTTGGAAGTCATGTTGCTAGACAACGATGAACCTACGAGCTATGGAGAAGCGTTGGTGGGCCTGGATTCCGATAAATGGTTCGAGGCCATATAATCCGAGAGAGGGTCCATATATGAAAACAAAGTGTAGACTTTGGAAGAACTGCTCGATGGTCGTGAGACTGTTGAGTACAGATGGATTTTAAAAGGAAGACGGACAATGATGGTAAGTATCACCATTAAGAAAGCTCGACTTGTCGTTAAGATGTTTTCCGACAAGTTCAAGGAGTTGAGTACGATGAGACTTTCTCACTCGTAGCGATGCTAAGAGTCTGTTGGAATTATATTAGCAGTTACAGCACTATTTATGAAATCTTGCAGACAGGATGTCAAAACATTGTTTCCTCGACGATTTATGAGGAAAGGTTGTATTTGATACAACCGGAAGGTTTTGTCAATCCTGAAATATGCTAATAAGTATGCAAAGCTCCAGCAGTCCTTCTAAGGACTGGAGTAAGCATCTCGGAGTTGGAATGTATGCTTTGATGAGATGATCAAAGATTTTGGTGTATACAAAGTTTATGAGAAACTTGTATTTCCAAAGAAGTGAGTGGGAGCACTATAGAATTTCTGATGAATATATGTTGTTGATCGAAAATGACGTAGAATTTCTGGAAAGCATATAGGGTTATTTGGAAAGTGTTTTTCAAAGGAAAGCCTGGATTAAGCTACTTGAGCATTGAGCATCAAGATCTATAAGGATAGATCAAAACGCTTAATAGTACTTTCAAATGAGCACATGCCTTGACGTGATCTTGAAGGTGTTCAAGATGGATCAGTCAAAGAAGGAGTTCTTGCCTGAGTTGTAAGGTATGAAGTTAAGACTTAAAGCTCGACCACGGCAGAATAGAGAGAAAGGAACGAAGGTCGCCCCCTATGCTTAAGACATAGGCTCTACAGTATGCTATGCTGTGTACCGCACCTGAAGTGTGCCTTGCCATGAGTCAGTCAAGGGGTACAAGAGTGATCCAAGAATGGATCATAGGACAACGGTCAAAGTTATCCTTAGTAACTAGTGGACTAAGGAATTTTCTCAATTATGGAGGTGGTAAAAGAGTTCGTCGTAAAGGGTGACGTCGATGCAAGGTTAACACCTATCCGGATAACTCTGAGTGGAGATACCGGATACGTATAATGGAGCAACAATTTAGAATAGCTCCAAGTAGAACAGTTATTTGGAATAGCTCCAAATAGAACGTGGTAGCTACATCTAGGAGATGACATAGAGATTTGCAAAGCACACACGGATCTGAAAGGTTCAGACGCGTTGACTAAAACCTCTCTCACAAGCAACATGATCAAACCTAGAACTCATTGAGTGTTAATCACATAGTGATGTGAGCTAGACTACTGACTCTAGTAAACTCTTGGGTGTTAGTCACATGGCGATGTGATTTGTGAGTGTTAATCACATGGCAATGTGAACTAGATTATTGACTCTAGTGCAAGTGGGAGACTGTTGGAAATATGCCCTAGAGGCAATAATAAATTAGTTATTATTATATTTCCTTGTTCATGATAATCGTTTATTATCCATGCTATAATTGTATTGATAGGAAACTCAGATACATGTGTGGATACATAGACAACACCATGTCCCTAGTAAGCCTCTAGTTGACTAGCTCGTTGATCAATAGATGGTTACGGTTTCCTAACCATGGACATTGGATGTCGTTGATAACGGGATCACATCATTAGGAGAATGATGTGATGGACAAGACCCAATCCTAAGCATAGCACTAGATCGTGTAGTTCGTATGCTGAAGCTTTTCTAATGTCAAGTATCATTTCCTTAGACCATGAGATTGTGCAACTCCCGGATACCGTAGGAGTGCTTTGGGTGTGCCAAATGTCACAACGTAACTGGGTGGCTATAAAGGTACATTACAGGTATCTCCAAAAGTGTCTGTTGGGTTGGCACGAATCGAGACTGGGATTTGTCACTCCGTGTAAATGGAGAGGTATCTCTGGGCCCACTCGGTAGGACATCATCATAATGTGCACAGTGTGATCAAGGAGTTGATCACGGGATGATGTGTTATGGAACGAGTAAAGAGACTTGCCGGTAACGAGATTGAACAAGGTATCGGGATACCGACGATCGAATCTCGGGCAAGTATCGTATCGATAGACAAAGGGAATTGTATACGGGATTGATTAAGTCCTTGACATCGTGGTTCATCCGATGAGATCATCGTGGAACATGTGGGAGCCAACATGGGTATCCAGATCCCGCTGTTGGTTATTGACCGGAGAACGTCTCGGCCATGTCTGCATGTCTCCCGAACCCGTAGGGTCTACACACTTAAGGTTCGATGACGCTAGGGTTATAAAGGAAGTTTATATGTGGTTACCGAATGTTGTTCGGAGTCCCGGATGAGATCCTGGACGTCACGAGGAGTTCCGGAATGGTCCGGAGGTAAAGATTTATATATGGGAATTCCTGTTTCGGTCACCGGAAGAGTTTCGGGGTTTATCGGTAACGTACCGGGACCACCGGGAGGGTCCCGGGGGTCCACCAAGTGGGGCCACCTGCCCGGGGGGGGGGGGGGGCACATGGGCTGTAGGGAGTGCTCGTTGGCCTACATGGGCCAAGGGCACCAGCCCCACTAAGGCCCATGCGCCTAGAAGGGGAGAGGGGGCAAACCCTAAGGGCAGATGGGCCCTAAGGCCCATACACCCTGCGCCTCCCTCTCCTCCCCCCTCTTGGCCGCCACCCCTTGTCCATCTAGGGCTGCCGCCCCCCTAGGGGTGGGAACCCTAGAGGAGGCGCAACCCCTCCCCTTCCCTATATATATTGAGGCATTCAGCTACCCAGAATACACGCGATTCGATCTCTCGTTGGTGCAGCCCTGCATCTCTTCTTCCTCCTCTTCTGTGGTGCTTGGCGAAGCCCTGTAGGATAGCCACGCTCCTCCATCACCACCACGCCGTTGTGCTGCTGCTGGATGGAGTCTTCCTCAACCTCTCCCTCTCTCCTTGCTGGATCAAGGCATGGGAGACGTCACCGGGCTGTACGTGTGTTGAACGCGGAGGTGCCGTGCATTCGGCACTTGGTCATCGGTGATTTGGATCACGACGAGTACGACTCCATCAACCCTGTTCACTTGAACGCTTCCGCTTATCGATCTACAAGGGTATGTAGATGCACTCTCCTTCCCTTCGTTGCTAGTCTCTCCATAGATAGATCTTGGTGACACGTAGGAAAATTTTTGAATTTCTGCTACGTTCCCCAACACTCGGAACACAAGAGACCGAAAGGTCGAGCATGAGTCATATAGAAGATACGATCAACATGAAGATGTTCACCGATGTTGACTAGTCTGTCTCACGTGATGATCGGACACGGCCTAGTTGACTCGGATCATGTAATCACTTGGATGACTAGAGGGATGTCTATCTGAGTGGGAGTTCATAAGATGAACTTGTTTATCCTGAACATAGTCAAAAGGACTTTGCAAATTATGTCGTAGCTCGCGCTTTAGTTCTACTGTTTAGATATGTTCCTAGAGAAAAATTAGTTGAAGGTTTTTAGTAGCAATTATGCAGACAGTAAAAGGCTTATGTCCTTAATGCACCACTCAGTGTGCTGAACCTCGGACGTTGTTTGTGGATGTTGCGAACATCTGACATACACATTTTGATAACTACCTGATAGTTCAGTTAAACGGTTTAGAGTTGAGGCACCGAAGACGTTTTGAAACGTCACGAAACATATGGGATGTTTCGAGGGCTGAAATTGGGATATCAGGCTCGTGCCCATGTCAAGAGGTATAAGACCTCCGACAATTTTCTTAGCCTGCAAACTAAGGGAGGAAAGCTCAATTATTGAGCTTGTGCTCAGATTGTCTGAGTACAACAATCATTTGAATCGAATGGGAGTTGATCTTCTAGATGAGATAGTGATGTTTCTCCGAAGTCATTACCACCAAGCTACTAGAGCTTCGTGATGAACTATAATATATCAGGGACATATATGATGATCCTTGAGATATTCGCGATGTTTGACACCGAAAAAGTAGAAATCAAGAAGGAGCATCAATTGTTGATGGTTAGTGAAACCACTAGTTTCAAGAAGGGCAAGGGCAAGAAGGGATACTTCATGAAACGACAATTCAGCTGCTGCTCTAGTGAAGAAACCCAAGGTTGAACCCAAACCCGAGACTAAGTGCATCTGTAATAAGGGGAATAACCACTGGAGCAGAATTACCCTAGATACTTGGTAGATTAGAAGGCTGGCAAGGTCGATAGAAGTATATTGGATATACATTGTGTTGATGTGTACTTTACTAGTACTCCTAGTAGCACCAGGGTATTAGATACCGGTTCGGTTACTAAGTGTTAGTAAACTCGAAATAAAAGCTACGGAATAAACGGAGACTAGCTAAAGGTGAGCTGACGATATGTGTTGGAAGTGTTTCCAATGTTGATATGATCAAACATCGCACGCTCCCTCTACCATCGAGATTGGTGTTAAACCTAAATAATTGTTATTTGGTGTTTGTGTTGAGCATAGACATGATTGGATTATGTCTATCGCGATACGGTTATTCATTTAAGGAGAATAATGGTTACTCTGTTTATTTGAATAATACCTTGAATGGTCTTACGCCTAAAATGAATGGTTTATTGAATCTCGATCGTAGTGATACACATGTTCATGACAAAAGATATAAGATAGTAATGATAGTACCACCTACTTGTGGCACTGCCACTTAAGTCATATCGGTATAAAACGCATGAAGAAGCTCCATGTTGATGGATCTTTGGGCTCACTCGTTTTGAAAAGTTTGACACATGCGAACCATGTCTATTGGTGTATATGAAACTCTGAAAGTGCGTTATATCGACTAGAGGGGGGGTGAATAGGCGATTTTTATGAAAGTCTTCAAAACATGGAAGTTATGAAGACAAACAGAATAGACAAGCCTATCACTATGCAGTGGAAGTTAGATTACACAAGGCAAGCCATGGTCAAGTATTCAATATAGTGCAAGCACAGTGACAAACAGCTTCAGTGTAATATGGATCAGGTAGGAAGAAGTTATGAAGCCAAACAAATCATACAGTTAAGTTGTGAAGACAGAAGATAAAGCAGGCATGCAATGGCTTCACAGTGTGTCATAGAAAGTAAGAGGGAGTGAAGATGAAACCAGTGACACGTTGAAGACAATGATTTGTTGGACCAGTTCTAGTTGCTGTGACAACTATATGTCTGGTTGGAGCGGCTAGGTATTTAAACCAAAGGACACACAGTCCCGGACGCCCAGTCCTGAACACGCAGCTCAGGACACCTAGTCCTCACCGTTTTCTCCTTGAGCTAAGGTCACACAAACCTCGCCCAATCACTCTGGTAAGTCTTCAAGGTAGACTCCCAAACCTTCACAGACTTCGTTTACCGGCAATCCACAATTTCTCTTGGATGCTCAGAACGCGACGCCTAACCGGCTGGAGGATGCACAGTCCTCAAGTGTAATAAGTCTTCAGATCACTCAGACAAGAAGACTTAAGTGATGCCCAATTTACTCTGGCTCTGGGTGGTTAGGGCTTTTTCCTCGCTAGGAATTTTCTCTCAAAGGCTTCGAGGTGGGTTGCTCTCAAACGACAAAAGCCGTGCACTGAAATCTGAGCAGCCAACCGTTTATGGTTGTAGGGGTGGACATGCACAGTCCTCAAGTGTAATAAGTCTTCAGATCACTCAGACAAGAAGACTTAAGTGATGACCAATTTACTCTGGCTCTGGGTGGTTAGGGCTTTTTCCTCGCTAGGAATTTTCTCTCAAAGGCTTCGAGGTGGGTTGCTCTCAAACGACAAAAGCCGTGCACTGAAATCTGAGCAGCCAACCGTTTATGGTTGTAGGGGTGGACTATTTATAGCCACTTGGCAACCCGACCTGATTTGTCCGAAATGACCCTGGGTCACTAAGGAACTGACACGTGTACCAACGGTCAGATTTCAAACTCACACGGCAACTTTATTTGGGCTACAAGCAAAGCTGACTTGTCCGTCTCTAGACAAGATTTGCTCTCATAGTCTTCGCTCGAAGACATAGGATTTGAATTAGGCATCTCTTCAGTCATCCTGACTGGTTCTCTTGGACCCCACTTAACAGTACGGTGGTTCCTATGACACAACATAAATGAAGTATATAACTACGAAGGATCTAAGTCTTCGAGTTCCATAAGCTTCATAGGGAGTCTTCACATGTCATTGTCTTCAATATGAACATCTTCATAAACCACCATTGTCTTCAATGTCTTCGTACATTTTTAGGGGTCATCTCTGGTAGCTAAACCGAAGCAATGAGGGACTTCTACCTGTGTTATCCTTCAATTCTCACAAACACATTAGTCCCTCAACTAGGTTTGTCGTCAATACTCCAAAACCAACTAGGGGTGGCACTAGATGCACTTACAATCTCCCCCTTTTTGGTGATTGATGACAAACTAGTTGAAGTTTTCAACGGGGAATATAATTTGTGAAATTGTAGGGGAATTGTGTTCATAAGCTGCAAGGGCTCCCCCTGAAGATGTGTATATAAGTAATTTGCTTCTGGAACGCAAATGCACATGGCAGGTTGTACTTGTGGAAATCCACTTCAACTTATGATGACTATCCACCATGCATGTAAAAGTATATGAAGAGAATGACATGCGTAATGAAAAATGGATGTCTACGAAATGATATAAGTGCGGAAATTATCGTCGTACATGCGGAATTTATCTTCGCAAAAACATAGTGGCAAACAAGTAGCAGACGACCATCAAGTTTAAGTGTTACAACTCAAAGAACCAAATGTAGCAAAATGAGAGTTGTAAGCACGAAGCAAAATATAAAGCACCCGCCCATAATGACCCGCTTGAAGACTATAAACATCATATGCTTCTCCCCCTTTTGTCAGTGATGACCAAAAAGGTTTGAAGACATAGAGTTTTCTACGCATTCCCAGGCGCAGCAGGGTCGGTGGAGGCGTTTGGTGGTGCGGAAGAGCTTGGTGCAGTGTCGACGCGCGCTGAAGTAGGCGGTGGTGATGTAGCGTCGTCTTCTTCCTCAATGATTCTTGAAGACACGGTGGCAGCAGAGAAAGAGAATTCAGAATCTTCAAGGGACGGAGTTCCGCGCAGCATAGCTCTTTTGGGGGGTGTGGAGTCAAACTTGAATCTCTCGCTGAAGCCATCCTCTTGAAGTTCAGCTTCAGTGCACATCATGGTGAGGCCTTTCCAAGTGCGACGACAGGTTTCGTGTGAGACGAAGGCATTCTTGGTGGCCAGATTTCTGATGCGATTGACGTCTTGCATGATGCTTCTCATCTGCCTCTTGAGCCAGTCATGATGCCTATCTTGCTTTTAGTGGAGAGCCACAAGAAGTTCTCGGTCATTGAGTGTACGAGCGCGTTTCTTGGGTCTCGGGGCAGCTATGCTATCAGTGGCTTCAGTTGATGCAGGGGCACGTGTGGTGCCAGCCATTGGATATACTCTTGAGATGGCTTCAACACCTTCATCATTCTGAGTGAAGCTCTGGTGTTCTACATTCTGAAGACTTAATGGTTGCTTGGCAGGCTCAGGATATATTGCTTCAGCAGAGGTGCCCACATCAGGTAAGAAGATTCTATGGTTGCGGGCAGAGGGCTGATAGGAGATAGCAGAGTGAAGCTTAATCAGCCTCATAACCCAAGGAGCATAAATCTTCAAACCAAAGAGATCTGAGCCAGATGCTGCAAGTTGGCGTATAAAGAGATCCTGTGCGTTGAAGCATTTGCCATGCAGGATACAGAAGATGAGAGTCTTCATTGCACCTTCAACCTTGGCATATGGAGAGTGCCCCTTAATGGGCCATAGAGTCCGCCTGATGATGTGATATATGGTTCTGGGCAGGTACTCTAAGTCTTCAACGAAGAACTCAGTTGGATAAGGTGCATCATGAGGCAATGGCTTCATCATTGAGAGCATTAGACTCATATTTGGCTCAGGTCGCTGGAATATGCTCTCAATAGCTTCAGCATGGAGTTGGCAGCCTTCTTCGAAGAGTTCGCCAGGAGTGGGTAGGCCGGTAAGCTCAATGATATCGAATGCATTAGCTTCATGATGGACATTGCCGGTCATCCACTCCAGGACCCAAGTCTTCGGATCTCTGTTATAGCCTTTGATATGCAGGGTGGCATAGAACTGGAGCAGAAGCTCTTCATTCCAGTGCTCTTCATCGGTGATAAACGGCAGCAGACCCACTTGCTTGAAGCAATCCAGTGCTTCTTCCAGACAAGGCAGACCAGCAACAGCTTCAACCTCAAGGCGCTGATGAGGAAAGATGCGGCCTTGGTTGTATAGGATGCATGAATAGTAGCTACGTTGTGGGTAGCTCCAGAACCTATCTGATACAATCCGTTCCCTTGAATAAGGGTTCTTGGAGCTGTTGAAGAACGTGTTATCTGCCCTGAAGCTGTTGATGTTGAAGGAGCCAGGAGCTGATGCAGGACCTGGGAACCTTGGCAGTCGTGGGATCGGCTTCTGGACCTGGGGCCTGTGCGCAACATGATAGTTGAATTGTGGACCGGCAGCAGACTCAGGCACAGAAGGTTCAGATGCAGTAGCTTCAATGTCTCTTGAAGCTGTTGGTGGGTCGGGCTCCACAATTGCTTCAGTGTTGGTTGTGGCAGCCTCAATGTTTTCAGCCTCAACACGTGTAGTGAGAGGGACGGATTCAGGTACGTTCTCCTTGAGAACTGCTTCTTGTTGGTTCGGGGGAGATGGAGCTTGAGGTTCTTCTTCATGCTCTTCGGCTGATGCAGCCGGAATGTCGTCAGCAGCCTGAGCCCTTGGCCCTTTGCGAAGCCTATGGAATGTAGGCGACGCCGGTGGAGTTGCAGTGGGCTGGGGCTCATTATCTTCCTCCTGTGGGCGATCTGCCCACGATGCATCTTGTGTGATTGGTGTCAGTGGACGACCAATGCTGATCATTTCGCTTGTTTCAAGCTGAGGAAGGGATGCATTATGTTGTACATTGTCTTGGAGACCAATGTCTTCAGCAGCGTTGGGGTCGGCTGCTGGAATGTCATCAGCGTGCGGAGCCTCTGTGAAAGCAGGCTCATGCACAGTCAACTGACGATCTTCGTCAGGATAGCGGACGGAGAGGGGTTCGACTATCGAGGGCTCTGTGGGAGCAGCCCGAGACTTCTTGGTCTTGCGCTTCTTGATGGTGGGGTCAGAAGGAGAGGCTTCAGGGTGTTTCCTCTTCCGAGCTTCAGCCTCTGCAATCCGTGTCTTCTTGAGCTCTGAGGCGGTTGATCGACTCTTTGGCTTCGAGCTTTTCGTTGCGGTGGGGAAGACAATCGGAGCAGTTTCTGACCTTTGTGCCTCTGGTTCAATCACAGCAGGCTTCTTCTTTTTCTTCGCGGCCATCCTGGGGTCGATGCCAGGACGCCCAAGTGCCTTGCGCTTCTCGGCCTTATTGTAGGCCTGCACACAGCGATCAGCCAAAGTCTTCATTCGCTCCTGCGAACCCTGAGCTTCTGCACGTTTCTTCAGAAAGTTTTCCTTCAACTCGTGCAACATGATCTTGAAGTCCTTGACTTCTTGGATGCTTAGACTGGCCATATTCTGCTTGAACTGAGCCTTTTCAAAATCAATTTTCTGCTTCAGTTCAACAATGCGCTGGGCAATTGCAAGTTCTGAAGCAATAGCGCCTTGGAAGGCGACGCTGAGGCCAATTGGCAGCTGCAGATCATCGAAGCTGATATTCGGTGTAGCAAACCACTCATCGATGAAGTTGTGGATGATTGCTACATCAAACAGAGGCAGATTGTTGAAGATTTCAGCCTCCTCCTTGCTCTTGATGAGCTGCTCAAGAGCGTCATCTCCAAGATCTTCGTTGCTGGACAGATCAATGGTTTCGCTGCGCAGAATGGCAGCAGCTGTGAGCTCTTTGCCTGTGTGTGGCTGAGGCTTCTTGGCTTCTTGGGGCTTGGAGACTCGTGATAAGTCTTCAGACTGCACACTGGCTTCAGGAGGTGCAGTTGCCAATGGCTTCGCTCTGGAGATTTTGGGAGAAGCGGCTGGCTTTGAAGCTTTTGGCCTCTTCGTCTGCTCCGGCTTTGGTGCAGCAGGAGAGTCATCAGAATCAGTGTCTGCTGGAGGGTCGTTCACGGTAGTCCCTTGGACTAGAATGCGAGTGATGAGGCCTGCAAGATTGGCATATGGTCCGATGATATTGGGATTGGCGTCGCGTGTGCCATCTGCCCTTGGTTTAGAGGGACCAGGGTTGAAGTCCAGCCCCAGCTCCTTCTTGTTTTGCTTCGCAGAGTCCTGAGCAAATTGGAAGTTGCGCTTGAACAGATTGTCATCGCGACACCAGAGAAGTGATGACGAATGAGCATCAGCAGGCTGCGGTCCTCTGACCATGCAAGGATAGAAGCCTTGAGCAATGGCTTCTTCTCTAGACCGGGGTACGAGATTTTTGTACAATACGTCTCCCCACGGTCTCTGGATGGCGTACTTTTCTGCATATTCCTTAGTGACGAAGCCGTATTGGAACCACTGCTCTGCCCAATATCTTCGAATCCATTGGATTCGTGTCTTGCGCTGACCATAGCTCTCTTCAGGATCAGTTTTGTACATTTCTGCCAAGTCATCAGGTAGATCTTTAGACGTATCACCACGTCTTTGTCTGCCTCCTTTCCTTGCTGGTTTTTCTGCTGCCATGAAGCTTAACTTGGAAGGCTTCAAAGCGTTCAAAGGCTTCAAAGGTTTTCTTTTGCTGGACCAACAGGAACTGGCTTCAGGAGAATTGATGTGACGCTGTAAGAACTCTGCAAATGAATGCAGACTATGAGAACCAAAAGATTCTCCCACAGACATGTACCTGTGATAGCATTAAGGTGCGAGGGAAGGGGAAGAGGTCATATGCATTCTCAGGAGATTTTGAAGATAAATCAGTTTAGAAGATATTGACCTCATCATGCGAAGACATTCACTTATAGAAAAGAAGTTGGTTCCAGATTTGTACGAACCCATAGATCAGTACTAGTGAGGAATCTAACTACTTCATGATGCACAAGTGAACATTCTAGGCAAGTTATGAGATGCAGATTGAGAGAGATGTAACTTGTGAGAGCAGAAACTACTTATGGCAATAGGTGACTGAACTATGGGATCAAAAGAGGCTGTAAAAAGAGGTTTTATTTACCCCACTTGGAACTGCTAGACGAAGTGGGAGTTGAGGTCGAGCAGTTCGATCCTCCGTGCCCTAACTTGGCGACGGAAGACACCTACGGCGACGGCGGAGAGAGCGAGGTCCACCGTCGGCATGAAAATGGCGTCGGAGAGGTTGCGGCAGTGAAGCGCTTCGTCGCCGGCGTCGTCGAGAGCTAGCGGTGGCGCTAGGGTTCGTTCGAAGGTGGAAGAAGAGATAATGACCGCAGTGAATCGTGTATTTATAGGGATAGAGGCGGCACTGCGCTATGACTCAGGTGCCCCTGGCGATTCGCATCTGAACAACACGTGGCCATCATGCGGTATTGTGGGGGCAGTTCCACATCCCACGTACGCCTTGATTGTCGGGTGTCGTTCCTACTACTCCGGATTCCTTAAAAAATGAATATGGTTTTAAAGTTTGTCTCTGTGTCTTCAGCTGACAAGGATGCAGTGAAGACATTCGACAGGTTCAATAAAATGCATACGACTTGGAGAGATAGAATTTTAGGTAGGAAGCATGGAGAGGTTAGAGTCCGATCACATTCACTTAGTTCAAAAGATTCAAACAAGAAGACATAGCTATAAGTGAATGCTGTAGAGGACAGAACACCAGTACATATATATATATATATATATCTATATATTTAACGCAGTGAAGATAATCATGAAGACAAATTGATTGAAGCCAAACCAAATGTGAAGACATTGCGAGGTAACGCCATGAGTGAAACACTTCAAATAGAACGTTTGGTGGTGGCGTTACCCACCGTATAGGAAGTATTAGACTTAGACACGGCGCTCTGAAGTCAAATTCCATGTTAATGTATTCATACTTAGAATGTATGTCTTCATTGATTGAAGATATACGTTACTTCGTGTGTTGCACATCTAAGTCATCAACATGCATAAGTGTTAGGATGTGTGCCTGATCACAGGACATTTGAGGATTCCAAGATATTTAGCTCACACCATAACTTGCAAAATCTCTTCTCATCCAGGGGCTTGGTGAAGATATCTGCCAATTGCTCTTCAGTGTTGACGTGTATGATATCAATATCTTCCTTTGCAACATGATCTCTGAGAAAATGATGACGAATTTCAATGTGCTTTGTCTTCGAGTGCTGAACTGGGTTGTTGGCGATCTTGATGGCGCTTTTGTTGTCGCAGTAAAGTGGCACTTACTTCAGATGAATGCCATAATCCTTGAGGGTTTGCTTCATCCATAGAAGCTGAGCACAGCAGGATCCAGCAGCAATGTATTCAGATTCAGCAGTGGAGAGAGATACACAGTTCTGCTTCTTTGAAGACCAACATACAAGTGATCGGTCCAGAAAATGACATGTGCCTGATGTGGACTTCCGGTCAACCTTGTCACCAGCATAATCAGCATCCGAGAATCCAACCAGATCAAACTCTAAGCCCTTTGGATACCATAACCCTAGAGTTGGGGTGTGAGCCAAATATCGAAGAATTCGCTTCACTGCTAAGTGATGCGACTCCTTTGGTGCCGCTTGGAATCGAGCACACATGCAAACACTAAGCATAATATCTGGCCTAGATGCACATAAATAAAGCAAAGAACCAATCATGGAGCGGTATACCTTTTGATCGAACTCTTTACCATTGTCGTCAGGACCCAGATGATGTTTGGCTGGCATTGGTGTTGTGAAGCCTTTGCAGTATTGCATACCGAACTTCTTCAGGCAATCTTTGAGATACTTCTCTTGAGATATGAAGATGCCATTGCGTTGTTGCCTTATCTGAAGACCGAGGAAGAATTTCAGCTCCCCCATCATAGACATCTGATATTGCTCTTGCATCATATAGCCGAACTCCTCACTGTACTTCTGATTGGTGCAGCCGAAGATAATGTCATCCACATATATTTGGCACACAAACAGTTCACCATCATATGTCTTCGTGAAGAGAGTGGGATCTAGGGAGCCAGGTATGAAGCCTTTGCTCTTCAGGAAGTATTTGAGTGTGTCATACCAGGCCCGAGGGGCTTGTTTGAGGCCATATAGTGCCTTATTGAGCTTATACACCATGTCAGGATGTTTTGGATCTTCAAACCCAGGTGGTTGTGCAACATACACTTCTTCTTCAATCTTGCCATTGGGAAAGGCACTCTTCACATCCATTTGATATAGAAGTATGTTATGATGATTTGCATAGGCCAGCAGTATACGGATGGCTTCAAGTCTGTCCACAGGAGAAAATGTTTCATCGAAGTCAATGCCTTCCACTTGAGTATATCCTTGAGCAACGAGACGAGCTTTGTTTCTGACAACTTGACCATGCTCATCTTGCTTGTTGCGGTATATCTATTTGGTGCCTATTATGTTATGCTTCCGTTGATCAGGACGCTTAACCAACTCCCATACATTGTTCAGCTCAAACTGATGAAGCTCTTCTTGCATTGCTTGAATCCACTCAGGTTCCATAAAAGCTTCTTCAACTTTCTTGGGTTCGGTGATTGAAACGAATGCAAAGTGTCCGCAGAAATTTGCCAGTTGAGTTTCCCTTGAACGAGTCAGTGGCCCAGGTGCATTGATGCTGTCAATTATTCTGTCAATCTGCACTTCATTGGCAACACGAGGATGTATGGGTCGAAGACTTTGCTCTTGCTGATCTATGTTGTCATGGGGAGGAATGTCTTCAGGCTGACCATTGTCTTCATGTGGATCAGGTGCTGAGATGATAAGTTCTTCTTCAGGATGAGCTTCAGAAGGTATAATTTCTCCAGTTCCCATTAGCTTGATTGATTCACTAGCTGGAACTTCATCTAGCACATCTGGCAGTTGCTCTCTTTGTGAACCATTGGTCTCATCGAACCGCACATCCACTGTTTCAACCACTTTGTAGTGAAAGAGATTGAAGACTTTGTAGGAGTGCGAATCCTTTCCATATCCAAGCATAAAGCCCTCATGTGCTTTTGGTGCAAATTTTGAGGTGTGGTATGGGTCCTTGATCCAGCATCTTGAGCCAAATACTCTGAAGTAACTGACATTTGGCTTCTTGCCAGTTAGAAGTTCATAAGATGTCTTGTTCAGAAGCTTGTGAAGATAAACACGGTTGATTGTATGGCATGCAGTGTCAATGGCTTCAGGCCAGAATTTTCTTGGAGTCTTGTACTCATCTAGCATTGTTCTGGCCATCTCAATGAGTGTTCTGTTCTTGCGTTCGACGACGCCATTTTGTTGTGGCGTGTACGGAGCTGAGAATTCATGCGTGATGCCCAAGGTATCCAGATATGTATCAAGGCCAGTGTTCTTGAATTCAGTGCCATTGTCACTTCTGATGTGCTTTATCTTGGCGCCATAATTGTTCATAGCCCGATTTGCGAAGCGTCTGAAGACATCCTGCACTTCAGTCTTGTAAAGGATTATGTGCACCCAAGTATATCTAGAGTAATCATCAACAATGACAAAGCCATAGAGGCAAGCAGTAGTGGAAAAAGTTGAGTAGTGAGTGGGACCAAAGAGATCCATGTGAAGCAGTTCGAAGGGTCGAGTAGTGGTCATGATTGTCTTCGAAGGATGTTTTGCCCTTGTCATCTTCCCTGCTTCACAGGCACCGCATAAGTGATCTTTCTTGAACTTGACGCCCTTGATGCCTATGACATGCTTCTTCTTTGCAAGGGTGTGGAGGTTCCTCATGCCAGCATGCCCAAGCCTCCGATGCCAAAGCCAGCATTCTGAAGCCTTTGCTAGAAGACATACTGCAAGCTGTGGCCCTGCTGAGAAATCTACCACGTACAAATCATCTTTCCGATACCCTTCGAACACTAGAGACTTGTCAGATTCCATTAGTACCAGGCAACGATATTTTCCAAAGATTACAATCATGTTCAAATCGCAAAGCATTGAGACAGACATTAAGTTAAAGCCAAGGGATTCAACAAACATGACTTTATCCATGTGTTGATCCTTTGAGATTGCAACTCTACCTAGACCCAATACCTTACTTTTACCAGTGTCAGCAAATGTGATGTGGCTCTTGTCGGATGCACGTAAGGTTGAGTCCATAAAAAGACTTCTTTTGCCAGTCATGTGATTTGTACACCCACTGTCAATAATCCATTCTGAAGACTCTGAAGTCGCTGGTGTCGTACCCTACAGTGCAGTTAGGGGGATAGGCTTCACGAAGAGTATTGTGAAGCAAAAACATTTGACGAACCAGTGGGTTATGAAAACTTAGACCCAGGATAGGACTAATAGGGAGAGTAGCATGCGATTCAGGTATGAAATACATAGTGATGCCATTCGGGCATTTGATCTTGCGCCCCACAAGATTTTTAAGGTCCCTAGCAATAGCGTCAGAAGATTTTGGTTTTCTGCTGGAGACCTTTCCCTGCAAAAGAGAGTTAAGCTTTCTTAACCACCCACATCTTCAAGGGTGGCTTAGAAGCAATAAGTCTAAGTGCAGCATCTGAGAATTTTGGCTTTGGAGCCCTAGCAGACAGTCTAGCTGGCGGGCAATAGTACTCATAAGAATAGGCAGAATAGTTTTTGTCATATGAGCATGACGGTTTGAAGAACCGCTCTCATATGCCTGAGCATGGTTTCCCTGCAAAACATTTGCGTTAGTGCGACTCAGGTGAGTCCTCTGCCTGTATGACGCCTTTGGCCCATATGAAGCCTTTGGTCTGAGGTTTGTCTTCTTCATGTGAGGTGTCATGAGGACATTCACAGGAAGATTCTCCAGGCACATTTTTGGAACCCATATCTTCTTCATAGGCGGTCCATTCCTGCAGTTAGTACCAATGTATCTGGCAAATACTTCACCATTCTGATTCTTAAACAGTTTATAGTTTGCATCAAAGGATTCATCAATGATAATAGGGTCAACACAAGTGAAGCCAGATAGATTGGATGGATCTGCTGAGGATTCCTTTGCAGCAACCCATGTGGTTTTGGGATACTGCTCACGTTTCCAGTATGAGCCATCTGCATTAATTTTCCTCACGAACCCAACACCCTCTTTCCTAGGGTTTCGGTTCAGAATCTGCTTCTTGAGGACATCACATAATGTCTGATGTCCTTTGAGACTTTTGTACATCCCTGTTTCAAGCAATGTCTTCAACCTAGCATTCTCATCAGCAATGGCAGTGGTATCCTCAGCAGAGGGGTTAGTTACCACTTCAACAGTTGAAGATATTGCAACAGCAGTAGAAGTGGAACATTCAGCAACAGAAGAAGCATTATCACGCTCAATGCATTTAAGGCATGGTGGTTCAAATCCTTCCTGAGCAGAACTGATCTGTTCGGCACGAAGTGACTCGTTTTCCTTTTGAAGATCTTCATGAGCCGCTCTCAATTTCTCAAGATCTTGCTTCCTTTGAAGATAATCATAGGAAAGCTTTTCATGAGTTGTTGAGAGAGTATCATGACGATCTTCAAGTTCCTGATACTTAACATGAAGTTTTTTTATGTCTTCAATTAAGGATTCAGATCGAGTCATTTCAGCACCCAACATATCATCGCTTCTGTCTAATAGTTTTTGAATATGTTCCATGGCTTTCTGTTGTTCAGTGGCAATTTTAGCAAGTGTTTTGTAGCTGGGTTTTGAATCACAATCAGAGTCATCATCGCTAGATGTTTGATAGTGAGTAGTGCGTGTGTTTACCTTGGCACCGCGTGCCATGAAGTAGTAGGTAGGAGTAGAGTCGTCCTCGTCATTTGCATCGGTGTTGGTGATGAAGTCATTGTCTTCAGTGTTGAAGATGGACTTGGCGACGTAGGCTGTAGCCAGACTCGCAATGCCAGAGTCAGACTCCTCCTCAGACTCCACCTCTGCCTCCTCAGAAGCGGACTCCTCCTCTGAATCCATTTCCTTGCCAACAAACACACGAGCCTTGCCAGTTGAACTCTTCTTGTGTGATGAAGACTTTGAGGAAGACTTGGATGAAGACTTTGAGTATTTCTTCTTCTTCTTGTCGTCAGAGTCATATTCCTTGCTCTTCTTCTTCTTTCTGCTCTCATTGTCCCATTGTGGACACTCAAAGATGAAGTGTCCAGTTTTCTTGCACTTGTGACATGTTTTCTTCTTGTAGTCATGAGCAGAAGCTTCATCATTCCTTGAGCTTGATCGTGAAGACTTTCTGAAGCCTTTCTTCTTAGTGAATTTCTGGAACTTCTTCACTAGCATTGCAAGTTCCCTTCCAATGTCTTCAGGATCATTAGAACTGCTGTCAGATTCTTCTTCAGATGAGGACACAGCTTTTGCCTTCAAGGCACGAGTTCGCCCATAGTTTGGACCGTAGATATCTCTTTTCTCAAAAAGCTGAAACTCATGTATGTTGAGCCTCTCAAGTATGTCAGACCGATCGAGTGTCTTGAAGTCTGGACGTTCTTGAATCATCAGGGCTAGGATGTCAAACGAACTGTCAAGTGATCTCAGCAGCGTCTTGACGATTTCATGTTTGGTGATCTTAGTGGCGCCGAGGGCTTGAAGCTCATTTGTGATGTCAGTGAGCTGGTCAAATGTGTGCTGGACATTCTCATTGTCATTTTGCTTGAAGCGGTTGAAGAGGTTGCGAAGAACACTGATTCTCTTATCTCTCTGGGTTGAGATGCCTTCATTGACCTTGGAGAGCCAGTCCCAGACCAGCTTGGATGTCTTCAAGGCGCTCACACGGCCGTACTGTCCCTTGGTCAGATGACCACAGATGATATTCTTGGCAGTAGAGTCGAGTTGAGTGAACTTCTTGACATCAGCAGTAGTGACACCTTCTCCAGCCTTGGGAACGCCGTTTTCGACGACATACCATAGGTCGACGTCAATGGCTTCAAGATGCATGCGCATCTTATTCTTCCAGTAGGGATATTTAGTTCCATCGAAGACGGGGCACGCAGCAGAGACTTTAATTATCCCTGCAGTCGACATAGCTAAAACTCCAGGTGGTTAAACCGAATCACACAGAACAAGGGAGCACCTTGCTCTGATACCAATTGAAAGTGCGTTATATCGACTAGAGGGGGGGTGAATAGGCAATTTTTATGAAAGTCTTCAAAACGTGGAAGTTATGAAGACAAACAAAATAGACAAGCCTATCACTATGCAGCAGAAGTTAGATTGCACAAGGCAAGCCATGGTCAAGTATTCAATATAGTGCAAGCACAGTGACAAACAGCTTCAGTGTAATAAGGATCAGGTAGGAAGAAGTTATGAAGCCAAACAAATCATGCAGTTAAGTTGTGAAGACAGAAGATAAAGCAAGCATGCAATGGCTTCACAGTGTATCACAGAAAGTAAGAGGGAGTGAAGATGAAACCAGTGACACGTTGAAGACAATGATTTGTTGGACCAGTTCTAGTTGCTGTGACAACTGTACGTCTGGTTGGAGCGGCTAGGTATTTAAACCAAAGGACACAGTCCCGGACACCCAGTCCTGAACACGCAGCTCAGGACACCCAGTCCTCACCGTTTTCTCCTTGAGCTAAGGTCACACAGACCTCGCCCAATCACTCTGGTAAGTCTTCAAGGTAGACTCCCAAACCTTCACAGACTTCGTTCACCGGCAATCCACAATTTCTCTTGGATGCTCAGAACGCGACGCCTAACCGGCTGGAGGATGCACAGTCCTCAAGTGTAATAAGTCTTCAGATCACTCAGACAAGAAGACTTAAGTGATGCCCAATTTACTCTGGCTCTAGGTGGTTAGGGCTTTTTGCTCGCTAGGAATTTTCTTTCAAAGGCTTCGAGGTGGGTTGCTCTCAAACGACAAAAGCCGTGCACTGAAATCTGAGCAGCCAACTGTTTATGGTTGTAGGGGTGGACTATTTATAGCCACTTGGCAACCGGACCTGATTTGTCTGAAATGACCCTGGGTCACTAAGGAACTGACACGTGTACCAACGGTCAGATTTCAAACTCACACGACAACTTTACTTGGGCTACAAGCAAAGCTGACTTGTCCGTCTCTGGACAAGATTTGCTCTCATAGTCTTCGCTCGAAGACATAGGATTTGAATTAGGCATCACTTCAGTCATCCTGACTGGTTCTCTTGGACCCCACTTAACAGTACGGTGGTTCCTATGACACAACATAAATGAAGTATATAACTACGAAGGATCTAAGTCTTCGAGTTCCATAAGCTTCATAGGGAGTCTTCACATGTCATTGTCTTCAATATGAATATCTTCATAAACCACCATTGTCTTCAATGTCTTCGTACATTTTTAGGGGTCATCTCTAGTAGCTAAACCGAATCAATGAGGGACTTCTTCCTGTGTTATCCTGCAATTCTCACAAACACATTAGTCCCTCAACTAGGTTTGTCGTCAATACTCCAAAACCAACTAGGGGTGGCACTAGATGCACTTACAAACTCCATGCAAATGGACCATTTGGACTCATTTGATTTTGAATCACTTGAGACATGCAAATCATACCACATGGGCAAGATGACTGAAAGCCTCGTTTTTAGTAAAATGGAACTAGAAAGCAACTTGTTGGAAGTAATACATTTTGATGTATGCAGTCCAATGAGTGTTGAGGCGTGTAGTGGATATCATTATGTTCTTACTTCACAGATGATTTGAGTAGATGTTGAGTATATTTGCTTGATGAATCACGAGTCTGAATTATTGAAAGGTTCAAGTAATTTTAGGATGAAGTTGAAAGATCGTCGTGACAAGAGGATAAAATATCTATGATATGATCATAGAGATGAATATCTGAATTACGAGTTTGGCACAGAATTAAGACATTGTGGAAATTGTTTCACAACTAATATAGCCTGGAACACCATAGTGTGATGGTGTGTCCAAACATCATAACTATACCCTATTGGATATGATGCATACCATGATGTCTCTTATCGAATTACCACGATAGTTTATGGGTTAGGCATTAGAGACAACCACATTCACTTTAAATAGGGCACCACGTAATTCCGATGAGATGACACCATATGAACTATGGTTTAAAGAAACCTAAGCTGTCATTTCTTAAAAGTTTGGGGCTGCGACGCTTATGTGAAAAAGTTTTAGGCTGATAAGCTCGAACCCAAAGCGGATAAATGCATCTTCATAGGACACCCAAAACAGTTGGGTATACCTCCTGTCTCAGATTCGAAAACAATAAGGGATTGTTTCTAGAATCGGGTCCTTTCTCGAGGAAAAGTTTCTCTCGAAAGAATTGAGTGGGAGGATGGTGGAGACTTGATGAGGTTATTGAACCGTCTCTTCAACTAGTGTGTGGCAGGGCACAGGAAGTTGTTCCTGTGGCACCTACACCAATTGAAGTGGAAGCTTATGATAGTGATCATGAAACTTCAGATCAAGTCACTACCAAACCTCGTGGGATGACAAGGATGCGTACTACTTCAGAGTAGTACGTAATCCTGTCTTGGAAGTCATGTTGCTAGACAACAATGAACCTACGAGCTATGGAGAAGCGATGGTGGGCCTGGATTCCAAAATGGCTCAAGGCCATATAATCCGAGAGAGGATCCATATATGAAAACAAAGTGTAGACTTTGGAAGAACTACTTGATGGTCGTAAGGCTGTTGAGTACAGATGGATTTTAAAAGGAAGAGGGACAATGATGGTATATGTCACCATTAAGAAAGCTCGACTTGTCGGTTAAGAAGTTTCCCGACAAGTTCAAGGAGTTGACTACGGTGAGACTTTCTCACTCGTAGCGATGCTAAGAGTCTGTTGGAACTATATTAGCGATTACTGCAATCTTGCAAATAGGATATCAAAACATTCTTTCCTCGACGTTTTTCTTGAGGAAAGGTTGTATGTGATACAACCGGAAGGTTTTGTCAATCCTGAAAGATGCTAATAAGTATGCAAAGCTCCAGCAATCCTTCTAAGGACTGGAGTAAGTATCTCGGAGTTGGAATATACGCTTTGATGATGATCAAAGATTTTGGGTATATACAAGGTTTATGAGAAACTTGTATTTCCAAAGAAGTGAGTGGGAGCACTATAGAATTTCTGATGAATATATGTTGTTGACATATTGTTGACCGGAAATGATGTAGAATTTCTGGAAAGCATGCAGAGTTATTTGAAAAGTGTTTTTCAATGGAAAGCCTAGATTAAGCTACTTGAACATTGAGCATCAAGATCTATAAGGATAGATCAAAACGCTTAATGGTACATTCAAATGAGCACATACCTTGACATGATCTTGAAGGTGGTCAAGATGGATCAGTCCAAGAAGGAGTTCTTGCCTGAGTTGTAAGGTAGGAAGTTAAGACTTAAAGCTCGACCACGGCAGAATAGAGAGAAAGGAAGAAGGTCGTCCCCTATGCTTAAGACATAGGCTCTACAGTATGCTATGCTATGTACCGCACCTAAAATGTGCCTTGCCATGAGTCAGTCAAGGGGTACAAGAGTGATCCAAGAAAGGATCACAGGACAGCGGTCAAAGTTATCCTTAGTAACTAGTGGACTAAGGAATTTTCTGGATTATGGAGGCGGTAAAAGAGTTCGTCGTAAAGGGTTACGCCGATGCAAACTTTGACACTAATCCAGATTATTCTGAGTAGTAAACTGGGTTCGTATAGTAGAACAGTTTTTTGGAATGGCTCCAAATGTAGCGTAGTAGTTGCATCTACAAGATGACATAGAAATTTTGCGAAGTACATACGGATCTGAATGTTGTAGACCCGTTGACTGAAACCTCTCTCACAAGCATAACATGATCAAACCCGGAACTCTTTGGGTGTTAGTCACATGGGGATGTGACCTTGAGTGTTAATCACATATCGATGTGAACTGGATTATTGACTCTAGTGCAAGTGGGAGACTGTTGGAAATATGCCCTAGAGGCAATAATAAATTGGTTATTATTATATTTCCTTGTTCATGATAAACATTTATTATCCATGTTAGAATTGTATTGATAGGAAACTCAGATACATGTGTGGATACATAGGCAACACCATGTCCCTAGTAAGCCTCTAGTTGACTAGCTCGTTGATCAATAGATGGTTACGGTTTCCTGACCATGGACATTGGATGTCATTGATAACGGGATCACATCATTAGGAGAATGATGTGATGGACAAGACCCAATCCTAAGCCTAGCACAAAGATCATGTAGTTCGTATGCTAAAGCTTTTCTAATGTCAAGTATCATTTCCTTAGACCATGAGATTGTGCAACTCCCGGATACCGTAGGAGTGCTTTGGGTGTGCCAAACGTCACAACGTAACTGGGTGGCTATAAAGGTACACTACAGGTATCTCTGAAAGTGTCTGTTGGGTTGGCACGAATCGAGACTGGGATTTGTCACTCCGTGTAAACGGAGAGGTATCTCTGGGCCCACTCGGTAGGACATCATCATAATGTGCACAATGTGACCAAGGAGTTGATCACGGGATGTGTCGGGGTGCTGATCCCCACGGACACCTATGGGACCACGGCGGACCGGGGCCCCTTTCGGTTCGGCAGGGGGGCGGAGAGTGCACGAAGAGCAGATCGAGGCGAACGCACGAGCGACGCAATAGGTTTACCCAGGTTCGGGCCGCACGGATGTGTAAGACCCTACTCCTGCTCTGGTTTGTATTTGTGTTCTTGCTCGGGAGCGATGAACGCTACAGTACCCTTGAATGGCTAGCGAGACCGAGCATGAGAATGATCGATCCCTGCTCTTCCCGTGTCGCGGACGGTGGAGGTGGGAGACTGGGCCATCGCGGGTCAAGGCAGCGGGTTGGCCCCAGCTCCCTGCTCTTCCCGTGTCTTGATTCGCTGAGCGGGGCGGCCGAGCCCCCACCTTGCTCCTTTATAAAGAGCGGGAGGGGAGGACGGAAGCCCGCATTCTCTCATCTCCTCCTTTCTTCAGCTTCTGCTCCCCTTTCTCTCATTCGCCATGGAGAAAGGGAACCCTGGTCCTTCATCGGTGGCGGCGAGGGTCGCCGCCAGACAGCGCATCCCTCCCTCTCCCGCACCCGTGGTAGAAGACCCAGCCTTAAGGGGAAGGGGGAGGGGGCGAGGTCGTGGACGCGGTCGAGGCGCTCGGGGAAGAGGTGGACGGGGCGGCGTGCCGGCTTCGCCTCCGCCGGCGGTTCCTCTTCCCATAGCGGTCCATATTGGGGACGACCCTTGCGAGTTCTTCGTCAGGCTGCGCCGGGCGCCTCGTCGTCGCCTCCGACTCCCAGCTCCGTTTGCGAGCGCGATGGAGTTGGACCCGCCCGAGACACTGAGACTGCACATGAGGGGCTGTGGGATCAGCGGCACGCGAGTCCGTGTTGAATTCCCAGCCCCTAATGTGATGTATCTTGGTCGAGGGTGGAAGACGTTCGCCCGTATCCACAGCCTGATGGGGGGGGGCTCACCCTCCATTTTAAGTTGATGGAGGGCGATCTCCTCTCCGTCAAGGTCTTCGGGTGCTTCGGCACTCGGGCAAGGTGCTGCGTGGACAGCTCCTCCGATAGCGAAGGCTCCTCCTCGAGCGAGAGTGACGAGGAGGAGAGCGATAGCGACGAAGAGGGTAGCGGGCGGCAGGATGACGGGTCCGACTAGGTGTCGGGCGCCGCTCCGTGCGGCACCGGCGACCCCATCATCCGTGTCGCCAGCTCCTTGAACTCCCCAGGGTCGTCTCCTTGGGCAGCTGGCGTAGGGAGGCTGCGGAAGAGGAAGAGGGATGGCGGCAAGGCCGTCAAGTCGGAGTACGAGGGCGTGGTGCCCTCGACAGCGTGCTGACGTCCTCCCGCCTCGTCTTCGAGCCCCGCTTCCGGCGCCGCCATCACCGTCCAGCCTTCGGACGGCCCCCGGGATGTTCTCTTGGTGTCTTCTGGCACCCGTAGCTCGCCTAGGCGCCCCTTTTGCCCTTTTCGCCTCCTTGATCTACCTCCTGAAGAGAGGGACAAGAAAGGGATTACGGGCATCTTATCTTTTTAATTTGTAAGCCTTCGGGCCTTAGTTGCATTTAAAACTTGTAATCCTCTCTTTCATGTTTTTCATCCTCTATGGACTGTACCTGAGTGGAATGTTTTTTAATGAAAAGGGGATGCTTGCCGGGTCATTTGTCTCGCGGGTAGAACCCACGTCAAGGAGCAAATCCTTGGTATCTTTCAGATAGACACTTCTTCTCCCGGCAACAGGCCCTGCCGTCTTCCCACGTCGCTCGACCTTTCTCATGCTTTTAACGGAGGCAGGGACGAGGCGGGTGCGGGCCCCTTGTTTCATCCCTTTGCTGCCGCGACTACGACCAAACTTGGCCCCAGGAACGAGCCCCAGGGCCTAGAGTTAAGGGAGCATGGTAATTTTCAGGAAGAAACGAGGTTTCGTATTCCCCAGTCCATAAGAGAATGCATGATGAGGGATGAAAGACTTATCTGAGATTGCAGCCCCCGGCAACTCTGGCTTGCCGTGGGTGAATCTTGGTACATGCAGCCCCCAGCAACACTGGCTTGCCGGAGTCCAGATGCCGGTACGTCCTTCTTCTCCTTTTCGTCCTCAAGCGGTCCGGCAAGGATATGCGAGCCCTGCGAACCAAGGGAAACGAAAGAAAGGCAAAGGGACGCACACTCGACCTCTAAGCTAGGGGTTAGCCGCTGTTAAGCACTATCAACCCTAATCAAGGACGAGACTCGATCTAGCATGCATGCTATAACTCAGGGCGCCAGCGCTTCATTTACTTGTGCTCAGGGTCTGCGCCTGGCTTTGTACAAAGGATTACATGCAACAGCGGCAAGACTTGTACAAAAGGGTGGTTGCCGGACAGGGTCCGACAACCGCGCCTTATGGGTAAAACTTACAAAGATGCTCAATATTCCAGGAGTTGCTCACTGGAATGCCATCTTCGGTCTCAAGGCGGACAACGCCAGGCCTAGTGACTCGTTTCACCCGGTAAGGGCCTTCCCACTTCGGCGTCAACTTGTTGGAATTCTTGGCGGACTGAACGCGCCGAAGAACAAGGTCGCCTTCCTCGAAACTTCTGGCGTTAACTTTGCGGCTATGGTAGCGGCGCAAAGCTTGCTGGTGGCGAGCGGCTCGCACAGCTGCCTGAAGACGGTCTTCCTCAAGGAGCAGCGCGTCGTCTTGCTGCGGCTGCTCTTGCTCAAGCTCATCGTAAGCGAGCACTCGAGGCGACCCATATACGAGTTCCGTGGGGATAACTGCTTCTGCTCCATAGACTAGAGCAAAGGGTGTCTGGCTAGTGGCTCGATTTGGCGTTGTCCTGATCGACCAAAGAACTACCGGCAGCTCCTCGATCCAGTTGCGTCCGCACTTGTGCATCGTGTCGAAAGTTCTGGTCTTGAGCCCGCGCAACACTTCAGCATTTGCCCTCTCCGCTTGACCGTTGCTTCTCGGGTGAGCAACAGAAGCGAAGCAGACCTTGGCGCCAAGATCTTGGACGTACTGCATGAAGGTGCGGCTCGTATATTGTGTACCGTTGTCGGTGATTATCCTGTTAGGGATTCCGAAACGGCAAACAATCGACCTGAAGAACTTGACTGCTAACTGTGCTGTCACCTTCCTCACTGGTTCCACTTCCGGCCACTTTGTGAACTTGTCGATTGCAATGTACAAGTACTCAAAGCCCCCGACAGCTCGGGGAAAGGGGCCGAGGATATCGAGCCCCCAGACCGAAAATGGCCAGGATAAAGGGATCGTCTCTAAAATTCATTTCACTGCCAAATGTTACCGGCAACGTGACTTTCCCCTTTGGCTTGCTCCTTCCCGGGTTGATTCCTTGGAATGTGCCGGTCTCTTCGAGCTCACTGTCAGGGATCTGGAGTTTCTGGAGCACAGCAAAGGAGATCAAGTTCAAGCTGGCCCCGCCGTCAACTAACATCTTAGTGACTTTGAGGTTGCATATTGTTGGTGAAACCAACAACGGCAACCACCCGACCGCAGTTGTGCGATCAGGGTGGTCCTTAATATCAAAGATGATAGGCGTGCTGGACCACTTTAGAAGCTTGCACGATTCGACAGGTGGTTCTGCCGCATTAACTTCATGCGCCCACTGTTTGAGTTGGCGGTGAGAAGTATGCAGAGAAGCACCGCCGTCAACGCACAAAACTTCTGTCGCTTTCTGGAACTCCTGCTCACTGGTCTCTGCATCATCCATATCTTCGTCGTCGTCGTCGTCTTCATCCTTGTCGCGGTCGCGGGGAGGTCTGTCTCCTTGGCGCTGCTTGGCTTTGCCGCGGCGTCCTCCCCGGCCAGCGCGCTTCTTGCCGGCCTCTCCACCGCCTCCTTGGGCCCTTTCCTTGTCGAGCCGCTCGTACTCAGCTTTTTGTTGCTGGACAAGCTGCTCGACTTTCTTGCAGCTCTGGAGGTCATGGCCCTTGGTGCGGTGGATCTTGCAGTACTGCTTGTCGGAGCTGTCCTGCTTGTCGGCGGCCGCCATAGCTTGGCAGTTGGTGCATGCGGCAACCTCCTTGCCGGAGCTGCCAACTTTGTCTTGCTTGGCGCCACCGTCATTGCCGGACTGCTCAACGACTAGTACCTCTTTGCCCTTCTTCTTCCTGTTGCGCCTCCGGTTTTTCTTTGCCGGGGCGGCATCCTCACTGTCAGATCCCCCTGTTCCAGCAGTCTCTCCGGGGAGTTTCCTCCCTTCTTCAGCGCGTGCACACTTGTCGGCCAGGGCGTACAGCTCGCTGACGTCTCTGATCCTGCTCATCGCCATCTCCTCCCGCATCCTGCGGTTACGCACGTTCTGATGGAACGCGCTGATAACCGCGGTAGGGTGGATGTCTGGGATGTTGCGCTGCACACGGCTGAATCTTTGGATATACTTGCGCAGGGGCTCTCCTTCCTTCTACGCAAGCAGGTGGAGATCACTCTCTTGGCCATGGGGTTTGTGGCCGCCTGTAAAGGCGCCGACAAACTGGTGGCACAAGTCTGCCCAAGAGGATATGGAGTTGTCCGGCAAGTGCATGAGCCAGAACCTGACTTCGGGCTTGAGCACCAGCGGGAAGTAGTTGGCAAGGACCTTGTCGTCTCGCCACCCGGCAGCTTGCACCGCAATGGTGTAGATGCTGAGGAACTCTGACGGGTGCGACTTGCCGTCGTACTTCTCTAGTACGTCTGGCTTGAAGTTCTTCTGGCTGGGCCACTGGACTTGCTGCAGCTCACGGGTGAACGCATGGCAGCCTACCGCGTACGGCAAATCGCCTGGTTCCCCCTGGCGCATGCATATCAACAGAAGGCCCAGCGCGCAGGTCTGATTGACGCCGTGCTTCTCTTCGGCGCTCGATGCGAGTACGAGGGTCTTCTTGTTGTCGTTCGTGGAGAACTTGGCGCTGATCGCGACGAGCTCGCGGATCTGATGACGCGGTGGAGTCGCTGTCGTGGTGGATCCGGCGAATCGGCGATCTTGGCCTTCGAGGCGGGGAGTGCACAGTGGTTGCACCCTCCCCGGTCTTGTCGCCACTGGCTCGCGCCTGACTAACCTGCCGCGGCTGCGATGGGCTCGGCTGCCGTGGGTTGTCGCCGTTGGCGAAGCCGATGAGACTCTGGATGGTGGCCCTCCAGTCATCGATCTTGTCCGTCGCTGGATGGTAATCTAAGAGCAGTTGAGCTCGCGCCAAAGCTTCTGCCGGAGTGGTGGGCGGCGGCGGCGAACGGTGCGAGGAACGGGATATGCTCGGACTTCTAACTACGTTAGAAGGAGCAATATCTCGTCCAAGCGACCGCGCCACGCTCGCGCCAGCATGTTGGCATGCATGTTGGTCTTGAGCACTCCGGGATCCGCCAGCTTGATCTTGGCCCAGCAAACGTATGGTACCGTGAGTACCATGACGCTGCTGGTCCCCCGCCTCCTGGGATGGGCGCGGAGCGTGTACGGACACCGAGGTCTTGGAGTGCGCTCGGTCGTTGTGGGAGCCGACTGCGCCGCCGACGTGCAGCGCAGTCTTGTCCTTGGATCTGGCAGCAGCATGAGCCTCCTCGTCGGCGCCCGTTCTTCCGCCGGCGCCTACTCCACCAGCCGTTCACTCCGGCGATGGTGGGCTCGGCGCAGACGGAACAGCTACCTCCGAAGCCTTCTTCTTCTTCAGCGGCATGTCGATGAAGAGGATGAAGATTTGGCTCGTGCGAACGCCGGATCAGGTTCACACAACCTCGACGTCCCCCTACCTGGCGCGCCAAAGATGTCGGAGGTGCTGATCCCACGGACACCTATGGGACCACGGCGGACCGGGGCCCCTTTCGGTTCGGCAGGGGGGCGGAGAGTGCACGAAGAGCAGATCGAGGTGAACGCACGAGCGACGCAATCGGTTTACCCAGGTTCGGGCCGCACGGATGCCTAAAACCCTACTCCTGCGTTGGTTTGTATTTGTGTTCTTGCTCGGGAGCAATGAATGCTACAGTACACTTGGATGGCTAGCGAGACCGAGCGTGAGAATGATCCGTCCCCCCTCCCTGTTGTGCATGGGCCTCCTTTTATATGTCAAAGGGGTCACCGACAGGTGGCAACAGAGATGAGGGTAAAAAGGTAAAAGAGGTGGTGGTTGGCGCCACCGCTTACTACAGTTGTATCATACCTAACCCTGACGGCAGGGGACAAAGGCATTAAATGCCTCTCTGTGTCTCCTAGACGGTGTGGAAAGGGGCCGTCAGGGGCGCCACCGTTTGCCACGATGGCTATCTTGTCAGCGCCTGCTTGCCACCGCATGCCCCTGGCTGCACAGCCTCCCGCCACGTACGCCAGGAACGGTCCCAGAGCGACACATTGGTGGGTGAGCTGGAGCGCGGGCTGCGGAGTCGTAGCTTGCCGCGGATGTTGTCTTGTCGCGTCCGGGAGCTTGTCGCTCACCGGGTCTTGTCGCGTCCGGGAGCTTGTCGCTCACCGGGTCTTGCCGGGACGCGCAGCGCGTCGCAGCAAGCTTCTCGAGATGCCTTGGTTGGTCTTCCCGGCAAGCTCCTCTTCCCGGGGTCTTTGTGCTTCGAGTGGCCTTCCCGCCAAGCTCCTCTTGCCGGGGCCTTGCGCCTTGGCTCGAATACTTTGTTCTTGAATGGCTCCAAAAGAACCAAGGAGGACCTTGGCGGTCACCCGGCAAGCCTTGCCGCGGGACGCTGCGACTGCCCGTGCACAAGTTCGGGATACTAAGGTACCCCTACTTTAGTACACCGACAGGACCGTGGTCCCATAGGTGTCCGTGGGGGGGGCGGAGAGTGCATGAAGAGCAGATCGAGGCGAACGCACGAGCGAAGCAATCGGTTTACCCAGGTTCGGTCCGCACGGATGCGTAAAACCCTACTCCTGCTCTGGTTTGTATTTGTGTTCTTGCTCGGGAGCGATGAACGCTACAGTACCCTTGAATGGCTAGCGAGACCGAGCGTGAGAATGATCGATCCCCCCTTCCCTGTTGCGCATGGGCCTCCTTTTATATGTCAAAGGGGTCACCGACAGGTGGCAACAGAGATGAGGGTAAAAAGGTAAAAGAGGTGGTGGTTGGCGCCACCGCTTACTACAGTTGTATCATACCTAACCCTGACGGCAGGGGACAAAGGCATTAAATGCCTGTCTGTGTCGCCCATACGGTGCAGAAAGGGGCCATCAGGGGCGCCACCGTTTGCCACGATGGCTATCTTGTCAGCTTCTGCTTGCCACCGCATGCCCCTGGCTGCACAGCCTCCCGCCACGTACGCTAGGAACGGCCCCAGAGCGACACGTTGGTGGGTGAGCTGGAGCGCAGGCTGCGGAGTAGTAGCTTGCCGCGGCAAGCGCCTTGCCGCGGATGTTGTCTTGTCGCATCCGGGAGCTTGTCGCTCACCGGGTCTTGTCGCGTCTGGGAGCTTGTCGCTCACCGGGTCTTGCTGGGACGCGCAGCGCGTCGCAGCAAGCTTCTCGAGATGCCTTGGTTGGTCTTCCCGGCAAGCTCCTCTTGCCGGGGTCTTTGTGCTTCGAGTGGCCTTCCCGGCAAGCTCCTCTTGCCGGGGCCTTGCGCCTTGGCTCGAATACTTTGTTCTTGAATGGCTCCAAAGGAACCACGGAGGACCTTGGCGGTCACCCGGCAAGCCTTGCCGCGGGACGCTGCGACTGCCCGTGCACAAGTTCGGGATACTAAGGTACCCCTACTTTAGTACACCGACAGGATGATGTGTTATGGGTCGCGGACGGTGGAGGTGGGAGACTGGGCCGTCGCGGGTCGAGGCAGCGGGTCGGCCCCAGCTCCCTGCTCTTCCCGTGTCTTGATTCGCTGAGCGGGGCGGCCGAGCCCCCACCTCGCTCCTTTATAAAGAGCGGGAGGGGAGGACGGAAGCCCGCATTCTATCATCTCCTCCTTTCTTCAACTTCTGCTCCCCTTTCTCTCATTCGCCATGGAGAAAGGGAACCCTGGTCCTTCATCGGTGGCGGCGAGGGTCGCCGCCAGACAGCGCATCCCTCCCTCTCCCGCACCCGTGGTGGCAGAGCCAGCCGTAAGGGGAAGGGGGAGGGTGCGAGGTCGTGGACGAGGTCGAGGCGCTCGGGGAAGAGGTGGACGGGCCGGCGTGCCGGCTTCGCCTCCGCCGGCGGTTCCTCTTCCCACGGCGGTCCATATTGGGGACGACCCTTGCGAGTTCTTCGTCAGGCTGCGCCGGGCGCCTCGTCGTCGCCTCCGACTCCCAGCTCCATTTGCGAGCGCGATGGAGTTGGACCCTCCCGAGACACTGAGACTGCACATGAGGGGCTGTGGGATCAGCGGCACGCGAGTCCGCGTTGAATTCCCAGCCCCTAATGTGATGTATCTTGGTCGAGGGTGGAAGACGTTCACCCGTATCCATAGCCTGATGGGGGGGGGGGGCTCACCCTCCATTTTAAGTTGATGGAGGGCGATCTCCTCTCCGTCAAGGTCTTCGGGTGCTTCGGCACTCGGGCAAGGTGCTGCGTGGACAGCTCCTCCGATAGCAAAGGCTCCTCCTCGAGCGAGAGTGACGAGGAGGAGAGCGACAGCGACGACGAGGGTAGCGGGCGGCAGGATGACGGGTCCGACTAGGTGTCGGGCGCCGCTCCATGCGGCACCGGCGACCCCATCATCCGTGTCACCGGCTCCTTGAACTCCCCGGGGTCGTCTCCTTGGGCGGCTGGCGTAGGGAGGCTGCAGAAAAGGAAGAGGGCTGGCGGCAAGGCCGTCAAGTCGGAGTACGAGGGCGTGGTGCCCTCGACAGCATGCTGACGTCCTCCCGCCTCGTCTTCGAGCCCCGCTTCCGGCGCCGCCATCACCGTCCAGCCTTCGGACGACCCCCGGGATGTTCTCTTGGTGCCCCTTTTGCCCTTTTCGCCTCCTTGATCTACCTCCTGAAGAGAGGGACAAGAAAGGGATTACGGGCATCTTATCTTTTTAATTTGTAAGCCTTCGGGCCTTAGTTGCATTTAAAACTTGTAATCCTCTCTTTCATGTTTTTCATCCTCTATGGACTGTACCTGAGTGGAATGTTTTTTTAATGAAAAGGGGATGCTTGTCGGGTCATTTGTCTCACGGGTAGAACCCACGTCAAGGAGCAAATCCTTGGTATCTTTCAGATAGACACTTCTTCTCCCGGCAACAGGCCCTGCCATCTTCCCACGTCGCTCGACCTTTCTCACGCTTTTGCGGAGGCAGGGACGAGGCGGGTGCGGGCCCCTCGTTTCATCCCTTTGCTGCCGCGACTATGACCAAACTTGGCCCCAGGAACGAGCCCCAGGGCCTAGAGTTAAGGGAGCACGGTAGTTTTCAGGAAGAAACGAGGTTTCGTATTCCCCAGTCCATAAGAGAATGCATGATGAGGGATGAAAGACTTATCTGAGATTGCAGCCCCCGGCAACTCTGGCTTGCCGTGGGTGAATCTTGGTACTTGCAGCCCCCGGCAACACTGGCTTGCCGGGGTCCAGATGCCGGTACGTCCTTCTTCTCCTTTTCGTCCTCAAGCGGTCCGGCAAGGATATGCGAGCCCTGCGAACCAAGGGAAATGAAAGAAAGGCAAAGGGACGCACACTCGACCTCTAAGCTAGGGGTTAGCCGCTGTTAAGCACTATCAACCCTAATCAAGGACGAGACTCGATCTAGCATGCATGCTATAACTCAGGGCGCCAGCGCTTCATTTACTTGTGCTCAGGGTCTGCGCCTGGCTTTGTACAAAGGATTACATGCAACAGCGGCAAGACTTGTACAAAAGGGTGGTTGCCGGACAGGGTCCGACAACCGCGCCTTACGGGTAAAACTTACAAAGATGCTCAATATTCCAGGAGTTGCCCACCGGAATGCCATCTTCGGTCTCAAGGTAGACAGCGCCAGGCCTAGTGACTTGTTTCACCCGGTAAGGGCCTTCCCACTTCGGCATCAACTTGTTGGAATTCTTGGCGGACTGAACGCGCCGAAGAACAAGGTCGCCTTCCTCGAAACTTCTGGCGTTAACTTTGCAGCTATGGTAGCGGTGCAAAGCTTGCTGGTAGCGAGCGGCTCGCACAGCAGCCTGAAGACAGTCTTCCTCAAGGAGCAGCGCGTCGTCTTGCCGCGGCTGCTCTTGCTCAAGCTCATCGTAAGCGAGCACTCGAGGCGACCCGTATACGAGTTTCGTGGGGATAACTGCTTCTGCTCCATAGACTAGAGCAAAGGGTGTCTGGCCAGTGGCTCGATTTGGCGTCGTCCTGATCGACCAAAGAACTACCGGCAGCTCCTCGATCCAATTGCGTCCGCACTTGTGCAGCCTGTCGAAAGTTCTGGTCTTGAGCCCGCGCAACACTTCAGCATTTGCCCTCTCCGCTTGACCGTTGCTTCTCGGGTGAGCAACAGAAGCGAAGCAGACCTTGGCGCCAAGATCTTGGACGTACTGCATGAAGGTGCGGCTCGTAAATTGTGTACCGTTGTCGGTGATTATCCTGTTAGGGCTTCCGAAACGGCAAACAATTGACCTGAAGAACTTGACTGCTGACTGTGCTGTCACCTTCCTCACTGGTTCCACTTCCGGCCACTTTGTGAACTTGTCGATTGCAACGTACAAGTACTCAAAGCCCCCGACAGCTCGGGGAAAGGGGCCGAGGATATCGAGCCCCCAGACCGAAAATGGCCAGGATAAAGGGATCGTCTAGAGAGCTTGAGCTGGCTGGTGTATCTGTTTGGAATGGAACTGGCACGCTTCACACTTGGTTACTTGTGCAGTTGCATCCTGGAGGGCTGTCGGCCAGAAGAAGCCTTGCCGGAATGCTTTTCTGACAAGGGCTCTTGCGCCAATGTGGTGACCACATATGCCTCCATGTATATCTGCCAACAGCTTTTGTCCATCTTCCCGGGGAATACACTTCAATTTCACACCATTGAGTCTTCTTCTGCACAGTATGTCGTCGACAAACTGGTACATACTAGACTTTTGGGCTACTCTTTCCGCTTCTTCTGGCTCTTCGGGAAGTTCTCTTGTCTGAAGGAAATGGACAATTTGCTGCGCCCATGTTGGAGCCTGTGGCTCGACAACAAGGACTAAAGGCAATTCTGCTGCTGCGGGAACATCTGCTTCCACGGCAAGGACCTGCGGCTCTGCCGGAGCAAAACTTGTCGGGAGCATCTGCTTCAACGGAAGAAACCCTGGGTCTTGCCGGAGCAGACTGCTCCTCAGCGCTGTTGGTGTTGATCTTGGGGACTTTTTTGGCGGCGGCTTCGGGAAGCTCTGCCGGAAAATAGTCGCCAGAAACCAACTTCCTCTTCTTGCTCTGTCCAACTGGTGGTGTTACGGATGGCTGAGTCAGCTTGAGCACAAAAATTCCTGGTTCCACAGGTAATTTAAGTGCAGCGCACTTTGACAGGCCATCGGCAACGTCATTCTGAGCTCTTGGGACGTGCTCCATCTGCAGGCCGTCAAAGTGCTCTTCTAGCTCCTCACTTCATCAACGTAAGCTTCCATCAACGGACTCTGGTAAACCTTGTTCACTTGACGGACGACAAGCTGCGAGTCACCCCTGACAATAAGCTTCTTAATCCCAAGGTCTGCCGCGATCCTGAGACGGCAAGCAAGCCCTCGTACTCTGCTGTATTGTTTGTCGCTTGCTCCTTGGGAAAGTGCATCTGGACTACGTACTTGAGGTGCTCTCCGGTGGGTGCGACAAGCAGCTGTTGGGGAACGTAGTAATTTCAAAATTTTCCTACGCACACGCAAGCTCATGGTGATGCATAGCAACGACAGGGGAGAGTGTTGTCTACGTACCAACGCAGACCGACTGCGGAAGCAATCACACAATGTAGAGGAAGTAGTCGTACGTCTTCTTCCCGATCCGACCGATCCAAGCACCGTTACTCCGGCACCTCCAAGTTCTTAGCACACGTACAGCTCGATGACGATCCCCGGGCTCCGATCCAGCAAAGCTTCGGGGAGGAGTTCCATCAGCACGACGGCGTGGTGACGATCTTGATGTACTACCGACGCAGGGCTTCGCCTAAGCACTACAACGGTATGATCGAGGTGGAATTTGGTGGCAGGGGGCACCGCACACGGCTAAGGAACGATCTCAAGGATCAACTTGTGTGTCAAGAGGTGCCCCCTGCCCCCGTATATAAAGGAGCAAGGGGAGGGGTTCGGCCGGCCAATGGAGAGGGGCGCAGGAGGAGTCCTACTCCCACCGGGTGTAGGACTCCCCCCCCAATCCTATTCCTAATAGGAATCCTCAAGGGGGAAAGAGAGAAGGGGTGGCCGGCCACCTTCCCTAGTCCTATTAGGACTAGGGAAAGGGGGGAGGTGCACAGCCCTCTATGGCAGCCCCTTTCACTTTTCCACTAAGGCCCAATAGGCCCATTTGCCTCCCGGGGGGTTCCGGTAACCCTCCCGGTATTCCGGTAAAATCCCGATTTCACCCGGAACACTTCCGATGTCCAAACATAGGCTTCCAATATACCAATCTTTACGTCTCGACCATTTCGAGACTCCTTGTCATGTCCGTGATCACATCCGGGACTCCGAACTACCTTCGGTACATCAAAATGCATAAACTCATAATAACTGTCATCGTAACGTTAAGCGTGCGGACCCTACGGTTCGAGAACAATGTAGACATGACCAACACACGTCTCCGGTCAATAACCAATAGCGGGACCTGGATGCCCATATTGGCTCCTACATATTCTACGAAGATCTTTTATCGGTCAGACCGCATAACAACATACGTTGTTCCCTTTGTCATCGGTATGTTACTTGCCCGAGATTCGATCGTCGGTATCCAATACCTAGTTCAATCTCGTTACTGGCAAGTATCTTTACTCGTTCCATAATACATCATCTCATAACTAACATCTTAGTTATTATTCTTGCAAGGCTTATGTGATGTGTATTACCGAGAGGGCCCAGAGATACCTCTCCGACAATCGGAGTGACAAACCCTAATCTCGAAATACACCAACCCAACATCCACCATTGGATACACCTATAGTACTCCTTTATAATCACCCAGTTACGTTGTGACGTTTGGTAGTACCCAAAGTGTTCCTCCAGTAAACGGGAGTTGCATAATCTCATAGTTATAGGAACATGTATAAGTCATGAAGAAAGCAATAGCAACATACTAAACGATCGGGTGCTAAGCTAATGGAATGGGTCATGTCAATCAGATCATTCAACTAATGAGGTGACCTCGTTAATCAAATAACAACTCTTTGTTCATGGTTAGGAAACATAACCATCTTTGATTAACGAGCTAGTCTAGTAGAGGCATACTAGTGACACTCTGTTTTGTCTATGTACTCACACATGTATTATGTTTCCGGTTAATACAATTCTAGCATGAATAATAAACACTTATCATGGTTTTAAGGAAATAAATAATAACTTTATTATTGCCTCTAGGGCATATTTCCTTCAGTCTCCCACTTGCACTAGAGTCAATAATCTAGATTACACAGTAATGATTCTAACACCCATGGAGCTTTGGTGTTGATCATGTTTTGCTCGTGGAAGAGGCTTAGTCAACGGGTCTGCAACATTCAGATCCGTATGTATCTTGCAAATCTCTATGTCTCCCACCTGGACTAAATCCCGGATGGAGTTGAAGCGTCTCTTGATGTGTTTGGTCCTTTTGTGAAATCTGGATTCCTTTGCCAAAGCAATTGCACCAGTATTGTCACAAAAGATTTTCATTGGACCCGATGCACTAGGTATGACACCTAGATCGGATATGAACTCCTTCATCCAGACTCCTTCGTTTGCTGCTTCCGAAGTAGCTATGTACTCCGCTTCACATGTAGATCCCGCTACGACGCTTTGTTTAGAACTGCACCAACTGACAGCTCCACCGCTTAAAGTAAACACGTATCCGGTTTGCGATTTAGAATCGACCGGATCAGTGTCAAAGCTTGCATCAACGTAACCTCTTACGGTGAGCTCTTTGTCACCTCCATATATGAGAAACATATCCTTAGTCCTTTTCAGGTATTTCAGGATGTTCTTGACCGCTGTCCAGTGATCCACTCCTGGATTACTTTGGTACCTCCCTGCTAAACTTATAGCAAGGCACACATCAGGTCTGGTACACAGCATTGCATACATGATAGAGCCTATGGCTGAAGCATAGGGAACATCTTTCATTTTCTCTCTATCTTCTGCAGTGGTCGGGCATTGAGTCTGACTCAACTTCACACCTTGTAACACAGGCAAGAACCCTTTCTTTGCTTGATCCATTTTGAACTTCTTCAAAATCTTGTCAAGGTATGTGCTTTGTGAAAGTCCAATTAAGCGTCTTGATCTATCTCTATAGAACTTTATGCCTAATATGTAAGTAGCTTCCCCGAGGTCTTTCATCGAAAAACTTTTATTCAAGTATCCCTTTATGCTATCCAGAAATTCTATATCATTTCCAATCAGCAATATGTCATCCACATATAATATCAGAAATGCTACAGAGCTCCCACTCACTTTCTTGTAAATACAGGCTTCTCCAAAAGTCTGTATAAAGCCAAATGCTTTGATCACACTATCAAAGCGTTTATTCCAACTCTAAGATGCTTGCACCAGTCCATAAATGGATCGCTGGAGTTTGCATACTTTGTTAGCTCCCTTTGGATTGACAAAACCTTCTGGTTGCATCATATACAACTCTTCTTCCAGAAATCCATTCAGGAATGCAGTTTTGACATCCATCTGCCATATTTCATAATCATAAAGTGTGGCAATTGCTAACATGATTCTGACGGATTTAAGCATCGCTACGGGTGAGAAGGTCTCATCGTAGTCAACCCCTTGAACTTGTCGAAAACCTTTTGCGACAAGTCGAGCTTTATAGACAGTAACATTACCGTCAGCGTCAGTCTTTTTCTTGAAGATCCATTTATTCTCAATTGCTTGCCGATCATCGAGCAAGTCAACCAAAGTCCATACTTTGTTCTCATACATGGATCCCATCTCAGATTTCATGGCCTCAAGCCACTTTGCGGAATCTGGGTTCACCATCGCTTCTTCATAGTTCGTAGGTTCATCATGATCTAGTAGCATGACTTCCAGAACTGGATTACCGTACCACTCTGGTGCGGATCTCACTCTGGTTGATCTACGTGGTTCAGTAGTATCTTGTCCTGAAGTTTCATGATCATCATCATTAGCTTCCTCACTAATTGGTATATGTGTCGCACAAACAGTTTTCTGTGATGTACTATTTTCCAATAAGGGAGCAGGTACAGTTACCTCGTCAAGTTCTACTTTCCTCCCACTCACTTCTTTCGAGAGAAACTCCTTCTCTAGAAATGATCCATTCTTAGCAACGAATGTCTTGCCTTCGGATCTGTGATAGAAGGTATACCCAACAGTTTCCTTTGGGTATCCTATGAAGACACATTTCTCCGCTTTGGGTTCGAGCTTATCCGGTTGAAGCTTTTTCACATAAGCATCGCAGCCCCAAACTTTAAGAAATGACAACTTTGGTTTCTTGCCAAACCATAGTTCATAAGGCGTCGTCTCAACGGATTTTGATGGTGCCCTATTTAACGTGAATGCGGCCGTCTCTAAAGCATAACCCCAAAACGATAGCGGTAAATCAGTAAGAGACATCATAGATTGCACCATATCTAGTAAAGTACGGTTACGATGTTCGGACACACCATTACGCTGTGGTGTTCCGGGTGGCGTGAGTTGCGAAACTATTCCACAATTTTTCAAATGTACACCAAACTCGTAACTCAAATATTCTCCTCCACGATCAGATCGTAGAAACTTTATTTTCTTGTTACGATGATTTTCAACTTCACTCTGAAATTCCTTGAACTTTTCAAATGTTTCAGACTTATGTTTCATTAAGAAGATATACCCATATCTGCTTAAATCATCTGTGAAGGTGAGAAAATAACGATATCCGCCACGAGCCTCAATATTCATCGGACCACATACATCGGTATGTATGATTTCCAATAAATCTGTTGCTCTCTCCATAGTACAGGAGAACGGTGTTTTAGTCATCTTGCCTATGAGGCACGGTTCGCAAGTACCAAGTGATTCATAATCAAGTGGTTCCAAAAGCCCATCAGTATGGAGTTCCTTCATGCGCTTTACACCGATATGACCTAAACGTCAGTGGCACAAATAAGTTGCACTATCATTATCAACTCTGCATCTTTTGGCTTCTACATTATGAATATGTGTATCACTACTATCGAGATTCAACAAGAATAGACCACTCTTCAAAGGTGCATGACCATAAAAGATATTACTCATATAAATAGAACAACCATTATTCTCTGATTTAAATGAATAACCGTCTCGCATTAAACAAGATCCAGATATAATGTTCATGCTCAACGCTCGCACCAAATAACAATTATTTAGGTCTAATATTAATCCCGAAGGTAGATGTAGAGGTAGCGTGCCGACCGCGATCACATCGACTTTGGAACCGTTTCCCACGCGCATCGTCACCTCGTCCTTTGCTAGCGTCCGCTTATTCCGTAGTCCCTGTTTCGAGTTGCAAATATTAGCAACAGAACCAGTATCAAATACCCAGGTGCTACTGCGAGCTCTAGTAAGGTACACATCAATAACATGTATATCACATATACCTTTGTTCACCTTGCCATCCTTCTTATCCGCCAAATACTTGGGGCAATTCCGCTTCCAGTGACCAGTCTGCTTGCAGTAGAAGCACTTAGTTTCAGGCTTAGGTCCAGACTTAGGTTTCTTCTCCTGAGCAGCAACTTGCTTGCTGTTCTTCTTGAAGTTCCCTTTCTTCTTCCCTTTGCCCTTTTTCTTGAAACTAGTGGTCTTGTTGACCATCAACACTTGATGCTCCTTCTTGATTTCTACCTCCGCAGCTTTCAGCATTGCGAAGAGCTCAGGAATAGTCTTGTTCATCCCTTGCATATTATAGTTCATCACGAAGCTCTTGTAGCTTGGTGGCAGTGATTGGAGAATTCTGTCAATGACGCAATCATCTGGAAGATTATCTCCCATCTGAATCAAGTGATTATTATACCCAGACATTTTGAGTATATGCTCACTGACAGAACTGTTCTCCTCCATCTTGCAGCTATAGAACTTATTGGAGACTTCATAACTCTCAATTCGGGCATTTGCTTGAAATATCAACTTCAACTCCTGGAACATCTCATATGCTCCATGAAGTTCAAAACGTCGTTGAAGTCCCGATTCTAAGCCGTAAAGCATGGCACACTGAACTATTGAGTAGTCATCAGCTTTGCTCTGCCAGACGTTCATAACATCTGGCGTTGCTCCAGCAGCAGGCCTGGCACCCAGCGGTGCTTCCAGGACGTAATTCTTCTGTGCAACAATGAGGATAATCCTCAGGTTACGGACCCAGTCCGTGTAATTGCTACCATCATCTTTCAACTTTGCTTTCTCAAGGAACGCATTAAAATTCAACGGAACAACAGCACGAGCCATCTATCTACAATCAACATAAACAAGCAAGATACTAAGTTCATGATAAGTTTAAGTTCAGTTAATCAAATTATTTAGGAACTCCCACTTAGATAGACATCCCTCTAATCCTCTAAGTGATCACGTGATCCAAATCAACTAAACCATAACCGATCATCACGTGAGATGGAGTAGTTTTCAATGGTGAACATCGTCATGTTGATCATATCTACTATATGATTCATGCTCGACCTTTCGGTCTCTGTGTTCCGAGGCCATATCTGCATATGCTAGGCTCGTCAAGTTTAACCTGAGTATTCTGCGTGTGCAAAACTGGCTTGCACCCGTTGTAGATGGACGTAGAGCTTATCACACCCGATCATCACGTGGTGTCTGGGCACGACGAACTTTGGCAACGGTGCATACTCAGGGAGAACACTTCTTGATAATTTAGTGAGAGATCATCTTATAATGCTACCGTCAATCAAAGCAAGATAAGATGCATAAAAGGATAAACATCACATGCAATCAATATAAGTGATATGATATGGCCATCATCATCTTGGGCTTTGTGATCTCCATCTCCGAAGCACCGTCATGGTCACCATCGTCACCGGCGTGACACCTTGATCTCCATCGTAGCATCGTTGTCGTCTCGCCAATCTTATGCTTCCACGACTATCACTACCGCTTAGTAATAAAGTAAAGCATTACATCGCGATTGCATTGCATACAATAAAGCGACAACCATATGGCTCCTGCCAGTTGCCGATAACTTGGTTACAAAACATGATCATCTCATACAATAAAATCAGCATCATGCCTTGACCATATCACATCACAACATGCCCTGCAAAAACAAGTTAGACGTCCTCTACTTTGTTGTTGCAAGTTTTACGTGGCTGCTACGGGCTTAAGTAAGAACTCATCTCACCTACGCATCAAAACCACAACGATAGTTCGTCAAATAGACTCCGTTTTAACCTTCTCAAGGACCGGGCGTAGCCACACTTGGTTCAACTAAAGTTGGAGAGACAGTCTTCCGCAAGCCATCTATGTGCAAAGCACGTCGAGGGATCGGGTCTCGCGTAAGAGTACGCGTAAGGTTGGTCCGGATCGTCTCGTCCAACAATACCGCCGAACCAAAGTATGACATGCTGGTAGGCAGTATGACTTGTATCGCCCACAACTCACTTGTGTTCTACTCGTGCAAATAACATCAAACCATAAAAACCTAGGCTTGGATGCCACTGTTGGGGAACGTAGTAATTTCAAAATTTTCCTACGCACACGCAAGATCATGGTGATGCATAGCAACAAGAGGGGAGAGTGTTGTCTACGTACCAACGCAGACCGACTGCGGAAGCGATCACACAATGTAGAGGAAGTAGTCGTACGTCTTCTTCCCGATCCGACCGATCCAAGCACCGTTACTCCGGCACCTCCGAGTTCTTAGCACACGTACAGCTCGATGACGATCCCCGGGCTCCGATCCAGCAAAACTTCGGGGAGGAGTTCCGTCAGCACGACAGCGTGGTGACGATCTTGATGTACTACCGACGCAGGGCTTCGCCTAAGCACTACAACGGTATGATCGAGGTGGAATTTGGTGGCAGGGGGTACCGCACACGGCTAAGGAACGATCTCAAGGATCAACTTGTGTGTCAAGAGGTGCCCCCTGCCCCCATATATAAAGGAGCAAGGGGAGGGGTTCGGCCGGCCAAGGGAGAGGGGCGCAGGAGGAGTCCTACTCCCACCGGGAGTAGGACTCCCCGCCAATCCTATTCCTAATAGGAATCCTCAAGGGGGAAAGAGAGAAGGGGTGGCTGGCCACCTTCCCTAGTCCTATTAGGACTAGGGAAAGGGGGGAGGTGTGCAGCCCTCTATGGCAGCCCCTTTCACTTTTCCACTAAGGCCCAATAGGCCCATTTGCCTCCCGGGGGGTTCCGGTAACCCTCCCGGTATTCCGGTAAAATCCCGATTTCACCCGGAACACTTCCGATGTCCAAACATAGGCTTCCAATATATCAATCTTTACGTCTCGACCATTTCGAGACTCCTCGTCATGTCCGTGATCACATCCGGGACTCCGAACTACCTTCGGTACATCAAAATGCATAAACTCATAATAACTGTCATCGTAACGTTAAGCGTGCGGACCCTACGGTTCGAGAACAATGTAGACATGACCGAGACACGTCTCCGGTCAATAACCAATAGCGGGACCTGGATGCCCATATTGGCTCCTACATATTCTACGAAGATCTTTTATCGGTCAGACCGCATAACAACATACGTTGTTCCCTTTGTCATCGGTATGTTACTTGCCCGAGATACGATCATCGGTATCCAATACCTAGTTCAATCTCGTTACTGGCAAGTCTCTTTACTCGTTCCGTAATACATCATCTCATAACTAACATCTTAGTTATTATGCTTGCAAGGCTTATGTGATGTGTATTACCGAGAGGGCCCAGAGATACCTCTCCGACAATCGGAGTGACAAACCCTAATATCGAAATACGCCAACCCAACATCCACCATTGGAGACACCTGTAGTACTCCTTTATAATCACCCAGTTACGTTGTGACGTTTGGTAGTACCCAAAGTGTTCCTCCGGTAAACGGGAGTTGCATAATCTCATAGTTATAGGAACATGTATAAGTCATGAAGAAAGCAATAGCAACATACTAAACGATCGGGTGCTAAGCTAATGGAATGGGTCATGTCAATCAGATCATTCAACTAATGATGTGACCTCATTAATCAAATAACAACTCTTTGTTCATGGTTAGGAAACATAACCATCTTTGATTAACGAGCTAGTCTAGTAGAGGCATACTAGTGACACTCTGTTTTGTCTATGTATTCACACATGTATTATGTTTCCGGTTAATACAATTCTAGCATGAATAATAAACACTTATCATGGTTTTAAGGAAATAAATAATAACTTTATTATTGCCTCTAGGGCATATTTCCTTCAGCAGCACACCAGCTCCGGCGCCTTGCAGCGAAAAGGCACCGTCAAAGTACATGAGCCACTCTTTGCTTGTTTCCTTGACGGGGATGCTCGTCTCCGGAATTTCTTCATCTGGAGTTGGCGTCCATTCTGCTATGAACTCTGCCAATGCTCTGCTTTGGATTGTTGATGTACTCTCAAATTTGAGGCCAAAGCTTGACAGTTCCAGTGCCCACTCGACAATCCTGCCTGTTGCTTCTGGATTTTGCAATATCCTCTTCAGCGGAAAGCGAGTGACAACCGTGATTTCATGTGCTTGGAAGTAATGGCGCAGCTTTCTCGAGGCCATGAGAAGCCCGAAAAGCAACTTCTGTACACCAGAGTACCTCGACCTAGCCCCCTGCAAAAGGGAACTGACAAAGTAAACTGGGCGCTGCACCATCTTCTTCTGTATCTCCTCTTGCATCTACGTAGAACCTTGCTTGTCGGGACCAGAGCTTGTTGGGGAAGCCCCCTGCTTGTCGCTGGGTGTGTTTGCCGCGGTTGCTGGCTCATCATCTGCCTCCCTCTCCGCTACTAAAGCAGCACTAACCACTTGATTGGTTGCCGCTATGTACCGCGGCAACTTCTCTTGTGGTTTAGGTGCGAAAAGTGTTGGAGTGGAGGACAGGTATCTCTTCAAGTCCTGCAGCATAGCCTCCGCTTCCGGAGTCCATTTCATTGGACCTGCCTTTTTCAAAATTTTGAAAAACGGTAGGGCGCGCTCAGCAGACCGAGAGATAAACCTGCTGAGAGCAACCACGCAGCCGGCAAGCTTCCGTACATCCTTGACACGTTTTGGTGCTTCGATCTGCTCAATGGCCTTGATCTTGTCGGGATTGGCTTTGATTCCCCGCTGAGACACAAAGAACCTGAGAAGCTTGCCAGAAGGGACTCCAAACACGCACTTCTCGGGGTTGAGCTTGAGGTTGATCTTGCGTAGATTTGCAAAAGTCTCTTCTAAATCTGGGATCAGAGTTGCCCTGTCCTTGCTTTTGACCACTATATCATCCATGTAAGCCTCTACATTTCTGTGTATCTGTGGCTTCAAAGCGACATGGACTACTATGGCAAATGTTGAACCAGCGTTCTTTAATCCGAAAGGCATCCGTATGAAACAGTACGTGCCACATGGAGTAATAAAAGCGGTTTTCTCCTCATCCTCTTCTGCCATGAAGATCTGATGGTATCCTGAATATGCGTCAAGAAACGAAAGCAAATCACATCCGGCTGTGGAGTCAACAATCTGGTCAATGCGCGGCAAGGGAAATGGATCTTTGGGGCAAGCTTTATTAACATCAGTAAAGTCAATACAAAGCCTCCAATTTCCATTTGCCTTGCGCACTACAATAGGATTGGCCAACCACGTGGGATGGAGCACTCCTCTGACAAGGCCTGCTGCTTCCAATTTCTTGATTTCTTCTGCTATGAATTCTTGGCGCTCCACTGCCTGTTTTCTGACCTTCTGTTTAACGGGCCGCGCATGAGGACAAATGGCAAGATGGTGCTCAATTACTTTCCTGGGAACACCGGGGATATCAGACAGTTGCCATGCAAACACGTCGACATTCGCCCGCAGGAAAGCAATGAGCGCGCTTTCCTATTTAGGGTCAAGCATGGCACTGATGGTGAAGGTACCACCAGTGTCGTCCTCCTTGGCGGACGCCTTCTTGGTATGTGGTGGAGCTGCCATTGCCTTTTTACACTTGTTGGTGGAGCTCGATGGTGCGTCCTCGACGGCAGCGCAGCACTCCAAGGAGGTGCGCTTGTCGGAGTGGGTATCAGAGCTCTTGCCGGACTTGGTCTTCTTCTTCCTCCCGGTAGCTTCAGCGGCAAGTGTCTTGCGATCTGTTGCAGCTGCTGCTTCCCGGTAGATCTTGTCGGCGCAGATAAGGGCATCCTTCTTGTCGCCAGGGACAGAGATGACGCTTATCGGGCCTGGCATCTTGAGCATGTTATATGCATAATGAGAGGCTGCCATGAACTTGGCAAGCGCTGGACGGCCAAGTATCCCATTGTAAGGCAATGGGAAATCGGCAACGTCAAAAGTGACCCTCTCAGTCCTGGAGTTCATTTCGCTGTCGAATGTTACCGGCAACGTGACCTTCCCTTTCGGCTTGCTCCTTCCCTGGTTAATTCCTTGGAATGTACCAGTCTCTTCGAGCTCACTGTCCGGGATCTGGAGTTTCTAGAGCACAGCGGAGGAGATCAGATTTAAGCCGGCCCCGCCGTCAACTAGCATCTTAGTGACTTTGAGGTTGCGGATTGTTGGCGAAACCAACAACGGCAAGCACCCGACCGCAGTTGTGCGATCAGGGTGGTCCTCAATGTCAAAGATGATAGGCGTGCTGGACCATTTCAGAAGCTTGCGCGATTCGATGGGTGGCTCTGCCGCATTAACTTCCCGCAGCCACTGTTTGAGTTGGCGGTGGGAAGTATGCAGAGAAGCACCGCCGTCTACACACAAGACTTCTATAGCTCTCTGAAACTCCCGCTCACTGTTCTCGACATCATCCATGTCCTCGTCGTCGTCTTCGTCTTCATCCATGTCGCGGCCACGGGGAGGTCTGTCTCCTTGCCGCTGCTTGGCCTTGCCGCGGCGTCCTCCCCGGCCAGCGCGCTTCTTGCCAGCTTCTCCACCGCCTCCTTGGGCCCTCTCCTTGTCGCGCCGCTCATACTCAGCTTTTTGTTGTTGGACAAGCTGCTCGACCTTCTTGCAGCTCTGGAGATCATGGCCCTTGGTGCGGTGGATCTTGCAGTACTGCTTGTCGGAGCCGTCCTGCTTGTCGGCGGCCACCATAGCTTGGCAGTTGGTGCATGCGGCAACCTCCTTGCCGGAGCTGCCAACTTCGGCTTGCTTGGCGCCACTGTCATTGCCGGACTGCTCAATGACTAGTACCTCCTTGCCTTTCTTCTTCCTGTTGCGCCTCCGGTTTTCCTTTACCGGGGCGGCATCCTCACTGTCAGATCCCCCTGTTCCAGTAGTCTCTCCGGGGAGTTTCCTCCCTTCTTCAGCGCGTGCACACTTGTCGGCCAGGGCGTATAGCTCGCTGACGTCTTTGATCCTGCTCATCGCCATCTCCTCCCGCATCCTGCAGTTACGCACGTTCTGATGGAACGCGCTGATAACCGCGGCATGGTGGATGTCTGGGATGTTGCGCTGCACACGGCTGAATCTCTGGATATACTTGCGCAGGGGCTCTCCTTCCTTCTGGGCAAGCAGGTGGAGATCACTCTCTTGGCCATGGGGTTTGTGGCCGCCTATAAAGGCGCCGACAAACTGGTGGCACAAGTCTGCCCAAGAGGATATGGAGTTGTCCGGCAAGTGCATGAGCCAGGACCTGACTTCGGGCTTGAGCACCAGCGGGAAGTAGTTGGCAAGGACCTTGTCGTCTCGCCCCCCGGTAGCTTGCACCGCAATGGTGTAGATGCTGAGGAACTCTGACGGGTGCGACTTGCCGTCGTACTTCTCCGGTACGTCTGGCTTGAAGTTCTTCTGGCTGGGCCACTGGACTGGCCGTAGCTCACGGGTGAACGCAGGGTAACCTACCGCGTATGGCAAATCGCCTGGTTCCCCTGGCGCATGCATATCAACAGAAGGCCCAGCGCGCAAGTCTGATTGACGCCGCGCTTCTCTTCGGCGCTTGATGCGAGTACGAGGGTCTTCTTGTTGTCGTTCGTGGAGAACTTGGCGCTGATCGCGACGAGCTCGCGGATCTGATGACGCGGTGGAGTCGCTGTCGTGGTGGATCCGGCGAATCGGCGATCTTGGCCTTCGAGGTGGGGAGTGCACAGTGGTTGCACCCTCCCCGGTCTTGTCGCCACCGGCTCGCGCCTGACTAACCTGCCGCGGCTGCGATGGGCTCGGCTGCCGTGGGTTGTCGCCGTTGGCGAAGCCGATGAGACTCTGGATGGTGGCCCTCTAGTCGTCGATCTTGTCCGCCGTTGGAGGGTAATCTAAGAGCAGTTGAGCTCGCGCCAATGCTTCTGCCGGAGTGGTGGGCGGCGGCGGCGAACGGTGCGAGGAACGGGATATGCTCGGACTTCTAACTACGTTAGAAGGAGCAATATCTCGTCCAAGCGATCGCGCCATGCTCGCGCCAGCATGTTGGCGTGCATGTTGGTCTTGAGCACTCCAGGATCCGCCAGGTTGATCTTGGCCCAGCAAACGTATGGTACCGTGAGAACCATGACGCTGCTGGTCCCGCGCCTCCTGGGACGGGCACGGAGCGTGTACGGACGCCGAGGTCTTGGAGTGCGCTCGGTCGTTGTGGGAGCCGACCGCGCCGCCGACGTGCAGCGCAGTCTTGTCATTGGATCTGGCAGCAGCATGAGCCTCCTCATCGGCGCCTGTTCTTCCGCCGGCGCCTACTCCACCAGCCGTTCGCTCCGGCGATGGTGGGCTTGGCGCAGACGGAGCAGCTACCTCCGAAGCCTTCATCTTCGGCGGCATGTCGATGAAGAGGATGAAGATTTGGCTCGTGCGAACGCCGGATCAGGTTCACACAACCTCGACGTCCCCCTACCTGGCGCGCCAAAGATGTCGGGGGTGCTGATCCCCACGGACACCTATGGGACCACGGCGGACCGGAGCCCCTTTCGGTTCGGCAGGGGGGGCGGAGAGTGCACGAAGAGCAGATCGAGGCGAACGCATGAGCGACGCAATCGGTTTACCCAGGTTCGGGCCGCACGGATGCGTAAAACCCTACTCCTGCTCTGGTTTGTATTTGTGTTCTTGCTCGGGAGCGATGAACGCTACAGTACCCTTGAATGGCCAGCGAGACCGAGCGTGAGAATGAACTATCCCCCCTTCCCTGTTGCGCATGGGCCTCCTTTTATATGTCAAAGGGGTCACCGAAAGGTGGCAACAGAGATGAGGGTAACAAGTAAAAGAGGTGGTGGTTGGCGCCACCGCTTACTACAGTTGTATCATACCTAACCCTGACGGCAGGGGACAAAGGCATTAAATGCCTGTCTGTGCCGCCCAGACGGTGCAGAAAGGGGCCGTCAGGGGCGCCACCGTTTGCCATGATGGCTATCTTGTCAGCGTCTACTTGCCACCGCATGCCCCTGGCTGCACAGCCTCCCGCCACGTACGCCAGGAACGGCCCAAAGCGACACGTTGGTGGGTGAGCTGGAGCACGGGCTGCGGAGTAGTAGCTTGCCGCGGCAAGCGCCTTGCCGCGGATGTTGTCTTGTCGCGTCCGGGAGCTTGTCGCTCACCGGGTCTTGTCGCGTCCAGGAGCTTGTCGCTCACCGGGTCTTGCCGGGACGCGCAGCGCGTCGCAGCAAGCTTCTCGAGATGCCTTGGTTGGTCTTCCCGGCAAGCTCCTCTTGCCGGGGTCTTTGTGCTTCGAGTGGCCTTCCCGGCAAGCTCCTCTTGCCGGGGCCTTGCGCCTTGGCTCGAATACTTTGTTCTTGAATGGCTCCAAAGGAACCATGGAGGACCTTGGCGGTCACCCGGCAAGCCTTGCCGCGGGACGCTGCGACTGCCCGTGCACAAGTTCGGGATACTAAGGTACCCTTACTTTAGTACACCGACAGGATGATGTGTTACCGAACGAGTAAAGAGACTTGCAGGTAACGAGATTGAACAAGGTATCGGGATACCGACGATCGAATCTCGAGCAAGTATCGTACCGATAGACAAAGGGAATTGTATACGGGATTGATTAAGTCCTTGACATCGTGGTTCATCCGATGAGATCATCGTGGAGTATGTGGGAGCCAACATGGTTATCCATATCCCGCTGTTGGTTATTGATCGGAGAGTCATCTCGGTCATGTCTGCATGTCTCCCGAACCCGTAGGGTCTACACACTTAAGGTTCGATGACGCTAGGGTTATAAAGGAAGTTTGTATGTGGTTACCGAATGTTGTTTGGAGTCCCGGATGAGATCTCGGACGTCACGAGGAGTTCCGGAATGGTCCGGAGGTAAAGATTTATATATTGGAAGTCCTGTTTTGGTCACCGGAAAGGTTTCGGGTTTTATCGGTAACGTACCGGGACCACCGGGAGGGTCCCGGGGGTCCACCAAGTGGGGCCACCAACCCCGGAGTGCTGCATGGGCCAAGTGTGGGAGGGGACCAGCCCCAGGTGGGCTGGTGCGCCCCCCACCAAGGCCCAAGGCGCCTAAGGGGAGAAAGGGGGCAAACCCTAAGGGCAGATGGGCCCTAAGGCCCATGCTCCCTGCGCCTCCCTCTCCTCCCCCCTTGGCCGCCTCCCTCAGATGGGATCTAGGGCTGCCGCACCCCTTGGGGTGGGAACCCTAAAGGGGGCGCAGTCCCCTCCCCTTCCCCTATATATACTTGAGGCCTAGGGGCTGCCCAACGCGCGATTTGACCTCTCCATGGCGCAGCCCTTCTTCTCTCCCTTCTCCTCTCCCGCGGTGCTTGGCGAAGCCCTGCAAGATTGCCACGCTCCTCCACCACCACCACGTCGTCGTGCTGCTGCTGGATGGAGTCTTCCTCAACCTCTCCCTCTCTCCTTGCTGGATCAAGGCATGGGAGACGTCACCGGGCTGTACGTGTGTTGAACACGGAGGTGCCGTCTGTTCGGCACTAGGATCATCGGTGATTTGGATCACGACGAGTATGACTCCATCAACCCCGTTCACTTGAACGCTTCCACTTAGCGATCTACAAGGGTATGTAGATGCAATCTCCTTCCCCTCGTTGCTGGTCTCTCCATAGATAGATCTTGGTGACACGTAGGAAAATTTTGAATTTCTGCTACGTTCCCCAACAATAATCAACTAGCAAGTCATAATAATAAATCTCGGATGACAACACTTTCTCAAAACAATCATAATATGATATAACAAGATGGTATCTCGCTAGCCCTTTCTGAGACCACAAAACATAAATGCAGAGCACCTTTAAAGATCAAGGACTGACTAGACATTGTAATTCATGGTAAAAGAGATCCAATCATAGTCATACCCAATATAAATTAACAGTGATGAATGCAAATGACAGCTGTGCTCTCCAGCTAGTGCTTTTTAATAAGAGGGTGATGACTCAACATAAAAGTAAATGGATAGGCCCTTCACAGAGGGAAGCAGGGATTTGTAGAGGTGCCAGAGCTCAGTTTTGAAATAGAGATAAATTGTATTTTGAGCGGTATACTTTCATTGTCAACGTAACAACTAAGAGATGGCGATATCTTCCATGCTAAACACATTATAGGCGGTTCCCAAACAGAATGGTAAAGTTTATACTCCCCCTCCACCAACAAGCATCAATCCATGGCTTGCTCGAAACAACGAGTGCCTCCAACATACATCAGGTCCCAGGGGGAGTTTTGTTTGCAATTAATTTTGATTTAGTTTGCATAAAGCATGGGACTGGGCATCCTGGTGACCAGCCATTTTCTCATGAGTGAGGAGCGGAGTCCACTCCTCTTGAGAATAACTCGCCTAACACGGAAGATAAGGACAGCATTGGTTGATACATGAGCTATTCGAGCATACAAAATAGAATGTTTATTTGAAGGTTTAGAGTTTGGCACATACAAATTTACTTGGAACGGCAGGTAGATACCGCATATAGGAAGGTATGGTGGACTCATCTGGAATAACTTTGGGGTTTAAGGGATTGGATGCACAAGCAGTATTCCCGCTTAGTACAAGTGAAGGCTAGCAAAAGACTGAGAAGCGACCAACTAGAGAGTGACAACAGCCATGTACATGCATTAAAATTAATATACATTGGATGCAAGCATGAGTAGGATATAATCCACCATGAACATAAATATCATGAAGGCTATGTTGATTTTATTTCAACTACATGCGTGAACATGTGCCAAGTCAAGTCACTTAAATCATTCAAAGGAGGATACCACTCCATCATACCACATCATAATCATCTCAATAGCATGTTGGCACACAAGGTAAACCATTATAACTCATAGCTCATTAAGCATGGCACAAGCAACTATGATCTCTAATTGTCATTGCAAACATGTTTATTCATAATAAGCTGAATCAAGAACGAGGGAATCATCATATTTACAAAAACAAAAGAGGTCGAGTTCATACCAGCTTTTCTCATCTCAGTCAGCCCATCATATATCATCATAATTGCCTTTCACTTGCACGACCGAACGGTGTGAATAATAATAAGAGTGTACGTGCATTGGACTAAGCTGGAATCTGCGAGCATTCAATAAACAGGAGAAGACGAGGCAATATGGGCTCTTGGTTAAATCAACAATAATGCATATAAGAGCCACTTCAACAATTTAATTATGGTCTTCTCCTACTGACCCCCAAATAAAAGAAAAGAAATAAAACTATTAACATAGGAAAGCTCCCAACAAGCAAAAGAAGAACCGGAAATATTTTTGGGTTTTCTTTTTAATTATTGCTACTACAGCAGAAAAATAAACTACTACTATTTTTTTGTTTTTCTTAAGGTTTAACAAACACACAAGAAGAAAGCAGGAAAAAGAAAATAAACTAGCATGGATATTACAGTGAAAGAGTATGAGCACCGACATTTAGCAATGAGTGTGTGTGAACATAAATGTAATGTCGGTGAGAAATACGTACTCCCCCAAGCTTAGGCTTTTGGCCTAAGTTGGTCTATGGCCACGGCTGGCCTGGCGGATATCCATAATAATAGTTGTTGGGGTCGTACTGTGATGAGGAGGAATAGTTGGGATCATACTGTGATGAAGAAGAAGACTCTGACTGCCACTGGCTGACAGTCATCTCTGGATCCCAAGAATAAACAGATTGTCGTGGAGGCTCATGTTGTAGCTCCTGTTTCGGGGCTGGTGCAGGATTCTTGTAAGCTTGGACGGCAGCCCACGTAACGAGGTAGGGTCCTACAAAATTAAACAAAGAAGGAGCAGGCAGGATAATAGTCTCAGGATGATGTTTGTCAAAGAACAATTGATACTTAAGCTCTCCTGCCCTATTCTTAACAATAAAATCATGCGCCACCATACTTTTATGATCTATATAAACACGGGGCAGCACCTTTTCTTCCTTCTCAGCATGCCTAATAGGTATGCTAAAATGTGCAGGTAGGCATGTGGCATAGACGCCTCCAAAGATGGGGCCTTTGGTACGGTGCATACTTAACCGTCTAGAAATAATACCGCCCATACTAAAAGTGTTATCACTGTATAAACCGTGGTGCAGAATAATTATATCAGGGATACTAAGGTTTCCACAGTTTCCGCGTCCAATTAAACAACAACTAGCAAATAATGCAGAGTAACGTAAAACAGGAAAATGTATGCTAGTGATTCGTGCATTGGAAACCTTCCTAGTTTCTCCTACAGTGATAGTATCAATAAACCCAGCCACATCATCATGATGTGGTTCTTCTATCTTGCCCTCAAAAGGGACTAAACAAATCCGACAGAAATCATAAAGTGACACCTCCTTATGCTCATCATATAAATGAAACTCCACCGTAGGTGGTGAGTTCCTAGAATGAAAATGAAAGTTTTGCACAAAAGTATTTGTGAGTAAGAGATACTGATCGCATTGGTCGTGGAGGAAAGCGGTGAGGCCTGCATTGTGAGCCAATTTATGAAAATCTTCATAGATACCGGCTGCTCTCAAGAAATCATCAGAAGGCCATTCACACACCCGAATCTCCGCGGTGCGTGGCAAATTATACTTAGGCTTCAGTGCCTTTTCCTTCGAGCTTTGGCTTGATGAGCCCCTCAAAAATCTCCTCATTATTTTTCTGAAATAATCTGAAATTTTTAGTAACTTCAAACAAAAATGAACCAACTTCAATAATATTGATAGAAACTACTCCTACAAGTGCCTAGAGCCTATGTCAAGCATTAGAACTACTTGGGACCATATAAATTTGACATGCAAGCTCAGAAACATGGTCACCTATGCATCACAAATTTGCAAAGAATAAAGCACTAGAACAAAAACTAATTGGACCAATGGAGGAATCACATACCAAGGAACAATCTCCCCAAGCAGTTTTGCGAGAGGTTCTTTAAGCAAGGAGATCGAAAATCACAGCAAAAGTGGCTGGAACTCGTGCTTGAGTTGGTTTTTCGGGTTTGTGTGAGACAGAGGAAGAAGATGGGTGCTGGGATAAGTGGAGGAGGGCCACCATGGGCCCACGAGGCAGGGGGCATGCCCTCGAGGGGGGCGCCCACCACACTCGTGGCCAGGTGGCAGCTCCTCCCGCATTAATTTTTGCACAGTAAATCCTCAAATATTCCTGAAAAAATCATATTAAATTGGCATGTCATTCTGAGGACTTTTATTTTCGGGATATTTTTATGTTGCACGGATAAGCCAGGAAACAGACTGAAAAGTACTATTTTTTACTTTATTTCTACTAATTAACAGAAAGTATAGAGAGGGTACAGAAGTTTGTGCTTCTAGTTTCATCCATCTCATGCTCATCAAAAAGAATCCACTAACAAGGTTGATCAAGTCTTGTTAACAAACTCATTCCGATAATCATGAAACCGGAGAAATTTCGAATAACACTAAGTTACCTCAACGGGGATATGCACATCCCCAATAATAAGTATATCATATTTCTTCTTGACAGTAGGAAGAGGAAATTCAAAACCTCCAAATATAATCGATGGAATTTTTCCAATAGAGTTGATACTATGAACTTGAGGTTGTTTCCTCGAAAAGTGTACTGTATGCTCATTACCATTAACATGAAAAGTGGCATTGCCTTTGTTGCAATCAATAACAACCCCTACAGTATTAAGAAAAGGTCTTCCAAGAATAATAGACATACTATCATCCTCGGGAATATCAAGAATAACAAAGTCCATTAAAATAGTAACGTTTGCAACCACAACGGGCACATCCTCACAGATACCGACAGGTATAGCAGTTGATTTATCAGCCATTTGCAAAGATATTTCGGTAGGTGTCAGCTTATTCAAGTCAAGCCTACGATATAAAGAGAGAGGCATAACACTAACACCGGCTCCAAGATCACATAAAGAAGTTTTAATATAATTTCTTTTAATGGAGCAAGGTATAGTAGGTACTCCGGGGTCTCCAAGTTTCTTTGGTATTCCACCCTTAAAATTATAATTAGCAAGCATGGTGGAAATTGATAACCCACAAGTATAGGGGATCGCAACAGCTTTCGAGGGTAGAGTGTTCAACCCAAATTTATTGATTCGACACAAGGGGAGCCAAAGAATATTCTCAAGTATTAGCAGCTGAGTTGTCAATTCAACCACACCTGGAAACTTAGTATCCGCAACAAAGTGTTTAGTAGCAAAGTAATATGATAGTGGTGGTAGCGGCAACAAAAGTAAAGATAACAAAAGTAATGTTTTTGGTATTTTGTAGTGATTGTAACAGTAGCAGCGGGAAAGTAAATAAGTGAGAACCAGTATATGAAAAACTCGTAGGCACCGGATCAGTGATGGATAATTGTGCCGGATGCGGTTCATCATGTAACAGTCATAACATAGGGTGACACAGAACTAGCTCCAGTTCATCAATGTAATATAGGCATGTATTCCGTATATAGTCATACGTGCTTATGGAAAAGAACTTGCATGAAATCTTTTGTCCTACCCTCCCGTGGCAGCGGGGTCCTATCGGAAACTAAGGGATATTAAGGCCTCCTTTTAACAGAGAACCGGAACAAAGCATTAGCACATAGTGAATACATGAACTCCTCAAACTAAGGTCATCACCGGGAGTGGTCCGGATTATTGTCAATTCGGGGTTGCCGGATCATAACACATAGTAGGTGACTATAGACTTGCAAGATAGGATCAAGAACTCACATATATTCATGAAAACATAATAGGTTCAGATCTGAAATCATGGCACTCGGGCCCTAGTGACAAGCATTAAGCATACGAAAGTCATAGCAACATCAATCTCAGAACATAATGGATACTAGGGATCAAACCCTAACAAAACTAACTCGATTACATGATAAATCTCATCCAACCCATCACCGTCCAGCAAGCCTACAATGGAATTACTCACGCACGGCCGTGAGCATCATGAAATTGGTGATGGAGGATGGTTGATGATGACGACGGCGACGAATACCCCTCTCCAGAGCCCCGAACGGACTCCAGATCAGCCCTCCCGAGAGGTTTTAGGGCTTGGCGGCGGCTCCGTATCGTAAAACGTGATGATTTCTTCTCTCTGATTTTTTCTCTCTGAAAGCAAATATATAGAGTTGGAGTTGGCGTCGGAGGGTTTCCACAGGGCCCATGATGTAGGGGGGCGCGCCCTAGGGGGGGGGCGCCCCCACCCTCGTGAGAAGGGTGTGTGCCCCTGGTCTTCATCTTTAGCAAGGATTTTGTATTGTTTTTTCTAGGATGTTCCGTGGAGTTTCACATCATTCCGAGAATGTTTGTTTTTGCACATAAAACAACACCATGGCAATTCTGCTGAAAACAGCGTCAGTCCGGGTTAGTTCCATTCAAATCATACAAGTTAGAGTCCAAAACAAGGGCAAAGGTGTTTGGAAAAGTAGATACGACGGAGACGTATCAGAAATTTCAGCTTCCGATATCTTTCTTTTATTAGTAATGATATCCTTCATATATTTAGCATAAGGATTTGTTTTGAGCACATCAGCTAATCTCATACGCAAAAAGATAGGCCTAATCATTTCAGCAAAGCGCTCAAAATCTTCATCATCCTTTTTCTTGGATGGTTTTGGAGGAAAAGGCATGGGTTTCTGAACCCAAGGTTCCCTTTCTTTACCATGTTTCCTAGCAACAAAGTCTCTTTTATCATAACGTTGATTCTTTGATTGTGGGTTATCAAGATCAACAGCAGGTTCAACTTCTACATCATTGTCATTACTAGGTCGAGCATCATCATAAACATCATTATCAATATTTTCATTAGGTTCATGTTCATTACCAGATTGTGTTTCAGCATCACACATAGAAATATCATTTGGATTATCAGGTGGTTCAGCAATAGGTTCACTAGAAGTTTGCACAGTTCTATCATTTTTCTTCTTCTTCTTTTTAGAAGAACTAGGAACATCAATATTATTTCTCTGAGAATCTTGCTCGATTCTCTTAGGGTGGCCTTCGGGATACAAATGTTCCTGAGTCATTCTGCCAGTTCCAGTAGCCACTCTAACAGCAGAATCATTTTTCTTACTATTCATTTCATCAAGCACTTCTTTTTGAGCCTTAAGTACTTGTTCTATTTGAGTGGTAACCATAGAAGCATGTTTGCTAACAAGTTTAAGTTCACCTTTAATATTAGCCATATAATCACCCAAGCGTCTAATCATATAAGCATTTTCTTTTAATTGTCTACGAAAATAAGCATAGAAGTCGTCTTGCTTAAACATAAAGTTATCAAACTCATCCAAGCACTGACTAGCAATTTTATTAGGAGGGACTTCAGCTTTATCATATCTATAGAGAGAATTTACCTTTACTACCTGTGTCGGGATATCGGGATCAGGAGGTTCTTCTATAAATAAAGAGTTAAGATCATATGTTTCATCAACAGGCGGTGAATTAAGACCATGTATTTCTTCAATAGGAGGTAAATTCTTAACGTCTTCGGCTTTAATACCTTTTTCTTTCATAGATTTCTTTGCCTCTTGCATATCTTCGGGACTGAGGAATAGAACATGTCTCTTCTTCGGAGTTGGTTTAGGAATAGGCTCAGTAATTGGAGCAGGAGGTGGCACAGGAGGTGCCCAATTATTTTCATTTTTCAACAAATTATTCAATAGGATTTCAGCTTCATCCGGTGTTCTTTCCCTGAAAAGAGAACCAGCACAACTATCCAGGTAATCTCTGGAAGCATCGGTTAGTCCATTATAAAAGATATCAAGTATTTCGGGTTTCTTAAGAGGATGATCAGGCAAAGCATTAAGTAACTTGAGAAGCCTCCCCCAAGCTTGTGGGAGACTCTCTTCTTTAATTTGCATGAAGTTGTATATTTCCCTCAAAGCAGCTTGTTTCTTATGAGCAGGGAAATATTTAGCAGAGAAGTAATAAATCATATCCTGGGGACTACGCACACAACCAGGATCAAGAGAATTAAACCATATCTTAGCATCACCCTTTAATGAGAACGGAAATATTTTGAGTATATAAAAGTAACGCGATCTCTCATCATTAGTAAACAGGGCAGCTATATCATTTAACTTAGTAAGATGTGCCACAACAGTTTCAGATTCATAGCCATAAAACGGATCAGATTCAACCAAAGTAATTATATCAGGATCAACCGAGAATTCATAATCCTTGTCAGGAACACATATAGGTGAAGTAGCAAAAGCAGGGTCGGGTTTCATTTTATCTCTAAGTGATTCTTTGTTCCATTTAACTAATAACCTCTTAAGCTCATATCTATCTCTGCAAGCTAAAATAGTGGCAGAAGATTCCATATCAAAAAGATAGACCTCGGGAATAACAGGCATATTTTCATCATCACTATCATCATCGTACTCAGATTCAATAATTTCTTTTTCTCTAGCCCTAGCAATTTGTTCATCAAGAAATTCACCAAGGGGCACAGTAGTATCTGGCATAGAAGTAGTTTCATCATAAGTATCATGCACAGCAGAAGTGGCATCATCAATAACATGCGACATATCAAAAAGAATAGTAGAAGCAGGTGTAGGTGTCGCTAGCTTACTCATAACAGAAGGTGAATCAAGTGCAGAGCTAGATGGCAGTGTTGGGGAACGTAGCAGAATTTTAAAAAATTTCTACGCATCACCAAGATCAATCTATGGAGTCATCTAGCAACGAGGGAGAGAGGAATGCATCTACATACCCTTGTAGATCACGAGCGGAAGCGTTCAAGACAACGGGGTTGATGGAGTCGTACTCGATGTGATTCAAATCACCGATGACCTAGTGCCAAACGGATAGCACCTCCGTGTTCAACACACGTACGGTTGGAAGACGTCTCCTCCAACTTGATCCAGCAAGGGGGAAGGAGAGGTTGATGAAGATCCAGCATCACGACGGCGTGGTGGTGGAAGCAACAGTGATCTCGGCATGGCTTCGCCAAGCGCTGGGAGACGGAGGAGTGTCACGGGAGGGAGAGGGAGAGGCCAGGGGCTTGGGTGCGCAGCCCTCCCTTCCCCCCACTATATATAGGGTGCCTAGGGGGGTGCCGGCCCTAGGAGATCCAATCTCCTAGGGGGGCGGCGGCCAAGGGGGTGCCTTGCCCCCCAAGGCAAGGGTGGCGCCCCCTCCCCTAGGGTTTCTAACCCTAGGCGCAGGGGGAGGCCCAAGGGGGGCACACCAGCCCACTAGGGGCTGGTTCCCCTCCCACTTCAGCCCATGGGGCCCTCCGGGATAGGTGGCCCCACCCGATGGACCCCCGGGACCCTTCCGGTGGTCCCGGTACAATACCAGTGACCCCCGAAACCTTCCCGATGGCCGAAACTGGACTTCCTATATATGAATCTTTACCTTCGAACCATTCCGGAACTCCTCGTGACGTCCGGGATCTCATCCGGGACTCCGAACAACTTTCGGGTTACTGTGTGCTAATATCTCTACAACCCTAGCGTCACCGAACCTTAAGTGTGTAGACCCTACGGGTTCGAGAGACATGCAGACATGACCGAGAAGCATATATAGGGGAAGGGGAGGGGGCTGCGCCCCCTTTAGGGTTCCCATCCCAAGGGGTGCGGCAGCCCTAGATCCCATCTGAGGGAGGCGGCCAAGGGGGGAGGAGAGGGAGGCGCAGGGAGCATGGGCCTTAGGGCCCATCTGCCCTTAGGGTTTGCCCCCTTTCTCCCCTTAGGCGCCTTGGGCCTTGGTGGGGGGCGCACCAGCCCACCTGGGGCTGGTCCCCTCCCACACTTGGCCCATGCAGCACTCCGGGGTTGGTGGCCCCACTTGGTGGACCCCCGGGACCCTCCCGGTGGTCCCGGTACGTTACCGATAAAACCTGAAACCTTTCCGGTGACCAAAACAGGACTTCCCATATATAAATCTTTACCTCCGGACCATTCCGGAACTCCTCGTGACGTACAGGATCTCATCTGGGACTCCGAACAACATTCGGTAACCACATACAAACTTCCTTTATAACCCTAGCGTCATCGAACCTTAAGTGTGTAGACCCTACGGGTTTGGGAGACATGCAGACATGACCGAGAAGCCTCTCCGGTCAATAACCAACAGCGGGATCTGGATACCCATGTTGGCTCCCACATGCTCCATGATGATCTCATCGGATGAACCACGGTGTCGAGGGTTAAATCAATCCGTATACAATTCCCTTTGTCAATCGATACGTTACTTGCCCGAGACTCGATCGTCAGTATCCGAATACCTTGTTCAGTCTCGTTACCGGCAAGTCACTTTACTCGTACCGTGATGCATGATCCCCTGATCAACCACTTGATCACATTGAGCTCATTATGATGATGCATTACCGAGTGGGCCCAGAGATACCTCTCTGTCATACGGAGTGACAAATCCCGGTCTCGATTCGTGCCAACCCAACAGACACTTTCGGAGATACCTGTAATGTACCTTTATAGCCACCCAGTTACGTTGTGACGTTTGGCACACCCAAGGCATTCCTACGGTATCAGGGAGTTGCACAATCTCATGGTCTAAGGAAATGATACTTGACATTCAGAAAAGCTACAGCAAACGAACTACACGATCTTTGAGCTAAGCTTAGGATTGGGTCTTGTCCATCACATCATTCTCCTAATGATGTGATCCCGTTATCAATGACATCCAATGTCCATAGTCAGGAAACCATGACTATCCTTTGATCAACGAGCTAGTCAACTAGAGGCTCACTAGGGACTTGTTGTGGTCTATGTATTCACACATGTATTACGATTTCCGGATAACACAATTATAGCATGAACAATAGAAAATTATCATGAACAAAAAATATAATAATAACCATTTTATTATTGCCTCTAGTGCATATTTCCAACAGTCTCCCACTTGCACTAGAGTCAATATTCTAGTTACATTGTGATGAATCAAACACCCATGCAGTTCTGGTGTTGATCATGTTTTGCTCTAGGGAGAGGTTTAGCCAACGGATCTGCTACATTCAGGTCCGTATGTACTTTACAAATCTCTATGTCTCCACTTTGAACACTTTCACGAATGGAGTTGAAGCGACGCTTGATATGCCTGGTCTTCCTGTGAAACCTGGGCTCCTTGGCAAGGGCAATAGCTCCAGTGTTGTCATAGAAGAGAGTCATCGGGCCCGACGCATTGGGTATGACTCCTAGGTCGGTAATGAACTCCTTCACCCAGACTGCTTCTTGTGCTGCCTCTGAGGCTGCCATGTACTCCGCTTCACATGTAGATCCCGCCACAATGCTTTGCTTGCAACTGCACCAGCTTACTGCCCCACCATTCAAACTATACACGTATCCGGTTTGTGACTTAGAGTCATCCAGATCTGTGTCGAAGCTAGCATCGACGTAACCCTTTACGACGAGCTCTTCGTCACCTCCATAAACGAGAAACATTTCCTTAGTCCTTTTCAGTTACTTCAGGATATTCTTGACCGCTGTCCAGTGTTCCATGCCGGGATTACTTTGGTACCTTCCTACCAAACTTACGACAATGTTTACATCAGGTCTGGTACACAGCATAGCATACATGATAGACCCTATGGCCGAGGCATAGGGGACGACACTCATCTTTTCTCTATCTTCTGCCGTGGTCGGGCAATGAGCCATGCTCAATCTTGTACCTTGCAATACAGGCAAGAACCCCTTCTTTGACTGATCCATTTTGAACTTCTTCAATATCTTGTCAAGGTATGTACTCTGTGAAAGACCAATGAGGCGTCTCGATCTATCTCTATAGATCTTGATGCCTAATATATAAGCAGCTTCTCCAAGGTCCTTCATTGAAAAATACTTGTTCAAGTAGGCCTTTATGCTTTCCAAGAATTCTATATCATTTCCCATCAACAGTGTCATCCACATATAATATGAGAAATGCTACAGAGCTCCCACTCACTTTCTTGTAAATGCAGGCTTCTCCATAAGTCTGCATAAACCCAAACGCTTTGATCATGTCATCAAAGCGAATGTTCCAACTCCGAGATGCTTGCACCAGCCCATAAATCGAGCGTTGGAGCTTGCACACCTTGTCAGCATTCTTAGGATCGACAAAACCTTCTGGCTGCATCATATACAATTCTTCCTTAGGGAAACCATTAAGGAATGCCGTTTTGACGTCCATTTGCCATATCTCATAATCATAGAATGCGGCAATTGCTAACATGATTCGGACAGACTTCAGCTTCGCTACGGGTGATAAAGTCTCATCGTAGTCAATCCCTTGAACTTGTCCATAACCCTTAGCGACAAGCCGAGCTTTATAGATGGTCACATTACCATCCGCGTCTGTCTTCTTCTTAAAGATCCATTTATTTTCTATGGCTCGCCGATCAACGGGCAAGTCAGTCAAAGTCCATACTGTTGGGGAACGTAGTAATTTCAAAAAAATTCCTACGCACACGCAAGATCATGGTGATGCATAGCAACGAGAGGGGAGAGTGTTGTCTACGTACCCTCGTAGACCGACGCGGAAGCGTTGACGCAACATAGAGGAAGTAGTCGTACGTCTTCCCGATCCGACTGATCCAAGCACCGTTACTCCGGCACCACCGAGTTCTTAGCACACGTACAGCTCAATGACGCTCCCCGGGCTCCGATCCAGCAAAGCTTCGGGGATGAGTTCCGTCAGCACAACGGCATGGTGACGATGATGATGTTCTACCGACGCAGGGCTTCGCCTAAGCACAACAACGATATGACCGAGGTGGAATATGGTGGAGGGGGGCACCGCACACGGCTAAGGAACAATCACGAGGATCAACTTGTGTGTTCTAGGGTGCCCCCTGCCTCCGTATATAAAGGATCCAAGGGGGGTGCGGCCGGCCTAGAGGAGGCGCGCAGGAGGAGCCCTACTCCTACCGGGAGTAGGACTCCCCCCTTTCCTTGTCCAAGTAGGAGAGGTGGGAGAAGAAAAGGAAAAAGGGGGGCGCCGCCCCTCCCTCCTTGTCCAATTCGGACTAGGGGGAGAGGGGGCACGCGGCCTGCCCTGGCAGCCCCTTCCTCTTCTCCACTTTAGGCCCATGAGGCCCATTAAACCCCCGGGGGGTTCCGGTAACCCCCGGTGCTCCGGTTTTATCCGAAACTTCTCCGGAACACTTCCGGTGTCCGAATATAGTTGTCCAATATATCAATCTTTATGTCTCAACCATTTCGAGACTCCTCGTCATGTTCGTAATCACATCCAGGACTCCGAACTAACTTCGGTACATCCAAATGCATAAACTCATAATAACTATCATCGTAACGTTAAGCGTGCGGACCCTACGGTTTGAGAACAATGTAGACATGACTGAGACAAATCTCTGGTCAATAACCAATAGCGGGACCTGGATGCCCATATTGGCTCCTACATATTCTACGAAGATCTTTATCGGTCAGACCGCATAACAACATACGTTGTTCCCTTTGTCATCGGTATGTTACTTGCCCGAGATTCGATCGTCGGTATCCAATACCTAGTTCAATCTCGTTACCGGCAAGTCTCTTTACTCGTTCTGTAATGCATCATCTCGCAACTAACTCATTAGTTGTAATGCTTGCAAGGCTTATGTGATGTGCATTACCGAGAGGGCCCAGAGATACCTCTCCGACAATCGGAGTGACAAATCCTAATCTCGAAATACGGCAACCCAGCATGTACCTTTGGAGACACCTGTAGAGCACCTTTATAATCACCCATTTACGTTGTGACGTTTGGTAGAACACAAAGTGTTCCTCCGGCAAACGGGAGTTGCATAATCTCATAGTCATAGGAACATGTATAAGTCATGAAGAAAGCAATAGCAACATACTAAACGATCGGGTGCTAAGCTAATGGAATGGGTCATGTCAATCAGATCATTCACCTAATGATGTGATCTCGTTAATCAAATAACAACTCTTTGTTTATGGTTAGGAAACATAACCATCTTTGATTAACGAGCTAGTCAAGTAGAGGCATACTAGTGACACTCTGTTTGTCTATGTATTCACACATGTATTATGTTTCCGGTTAATACAATTCTAGCATGAATAATAAACATTTATCATGATGTAAGGAAATAAATAATAACTTTATTATTTCCTCTAGGGCATATTTCCTTCACTTACTTCATTTTCATACATGGATCCTATCTCGGATTTCATGGCTTCCATCCATTTGTTGGAATCCGGGCCCGCCATCGGTTCTTCATAGTTTGAAGGTTCACCGCTGTCTAACAACATGATTTCCAAGACAGGGTTGCCGTACCATTCTAGTGCGGAACGTGTCCTTGTGGACCTACGAAGTTCAGTAGCAACTTGATCTGAAGTTTCATGATCATCATCAACAACTTCCTCTCTAGTCGGTGCAGGCACCTCAGGAACATTTTCTTGAGTTGCGCCACTTACCGGTTCAAGAGGTAATACTTCATCAAGTTCTACCTTCCTCCCATTTATTTCTTTCGAGAGAAACTCTTTCTCTAGAAAGGACCCATTCTTGGCAACAAAGATCTTGCCTTCGGATCTAAGGTAGAAGGTATACCCGACAGTTTCTTTAGGGTATCCTATGAAGACGCATTTTTCCGACTTGGGTTCGAGCTTTTCAGGTTGAAGTTTCTTGACATAAGCATCGCATCCCCAAACTTTTAGAAACGACAGATTAGGTTTCTCCCCAAACCATAATTCATACGGTGTCGTCTCAACGGATTTCGACGGAGCCCTATTTAAAGTGAATGCGGTAGTCTCTAAAGCATAGCCCGAAAATGATAGCGGTAAATCGGTAAGAGACATCATAGATCGCACCATATCTAATAGAGTGCGATTACAACGTTCGGACACACCATTACGCTGAGGTGTTCCAGGCGGCGTTAGTTGTGAAACTATTCCACATTTTCTTAAGTGTGTGCCAAATTCGTGACTCAAGTATTCTCCCCCACGATCTGATCGCAAGAACTTGATTTTCCTGTCACATTGATTCTCAACCTCACTCTGAAATTCCTTGAACTTTCCAAAGGTCTCGGACTTGTGTTTCATTAAGTAGACATACCCATATCTACTCAAGTCATCAGTGAGGATGAGAACATAACGATAGCCACCGCGAGCCTCAAACTCATTGGACCGCACACATCAGTATGTATGATTTCCAATAAGTTGGTTGCTCGCTCCATTGTTCCTGAGAACGGAGTCTTGGTCATTTTACCCATGAGGCATGGTTCGCACGTGTCAAATGATTCGTAATCAAGAGACTCTAAAAGTGCATCTGCATGGAGCTTCTTCATGCGTTTGACACCTATGTGACCAAGGCGGCAGTGCCACAAGTATGTGGGACTATCATTGTCAACCTTACATCTTTTGGTATTCACACTATGAACATGTGTAGCATTATGCTGAGATTCATTAAGAATAAACCATTCACCATCGGAGCATGACCATAAAACATATCTCTCATATAAATAGAACAACCATTATTCTCGAGATTTAAATGAGTAGCCATCTCGTATTAAACGAGATCCTGATACAATGTTCATGCTTAAAGCTGGCACTAAATAACAATTATTGAGGTTTAAAACTAATCCCGTAGGTAAATGCAGAGGTAGCGTGCCGACGGCGATCACATCGACCTTGGAACCATTCCCGACGCGCATCGTCACCTCGTCCTTCGCTAGCCTCTGCTTATTCCGCAGCTCCTGCTTTGAGTTACAGATGTGAGCAACCGCACCGGTATCAAATACCCATGAGCTACTACGAGTACCGGTAAGGTACACATCAATTACATGTATATCACATATACCTTTAGTGTTGTCGGCCTTCTTATCCGCTAAGTATTTGGGGCAGTTCCGCTTCCAGTGACCACTTCCCTTGCAATAAAAACACTCAGTCTCAGGCTTGGGTCCGTTCTTTGGCTTCTTCACGGCAGCTTGCTTACCGGGCGCGGCAACTCCCTTGTCGTCCTTCTTGAAGTTCTTCTTACCCTTGCCTTTCTTGAACTTAGTGGTTTTATTCACCATCAACACTTGATGTTCCTTTTTAACTTCTACCTCTGCTGATTTCAGCAGTGCAAATACTTCAGGAATGGTCTTTTCCATCCCCTGCATATTGAAGTTCATCACAAAGCTCTTGTAGCTCGGTGGAAGCGACTGAAGGATTCTGTCAATGACCGCGTCATCCGGGAGATTAACTCCCAGCTGAGTCAAGCGGTTATGCAACCCAGACATTTTGAGTATGTGCTCACTGACAGAACTATTTTCCTCCATCTTACAGCTGAAGAACTTGTCGGAGACTTCATATCTCTCGACCCGGGCATGAGCTTGAAAAACCATTTTCAACTCTTCGAACATCTCATATGCTCCATGTCTCTCAAAACGCTTTTGGAGCCCCGGTTCTAAGCTGTAAAGCATGCCACACTAAACGAGGGAGTAATCATCAGCACGTGTCTGCCAAGCGTTCATAATGTCTTGGTTCTGTGGGACGGGTGCATCACCTAGCGGTGCTTCTAGGACATAATCTTTCTTGGCAGCTATGAGGATGATCCTCAGGTTCCGGACCCAGTCCGTATAGTTGCTGCCATCATCTTTCATCTTGGTTTTCTCTAGGAAACGCGTTGAAGTTGAGGACGACGTGGGCCATTTGATCTACAAGACATATTGTAAAGATTTTAGACTAAGTTCATGATAATTAAGTTCATCTAATTAAATTATTCAATGAACTCCCACTCAGATAGACATCCCTCCAGCCATCTAAGTATAACATGATCCGAGTTAGACGTCCTTTGGCCATATCACATCACAAAACACTTGCTGCAAAAACAAGTTAGACGTCCTCTAATTGTTGTTGCAAGTTTTTACGTGGCTGCTATAGGTTTCTAGCAAGAACGTTTCTTACCTACGCCAAAACCACAGCGTGAATTGCCAATTTCTATTTACCCTTCATAAGGACCCTGTTCATCGAATCCGATCTGACTAAAGTGTGAGAGACAGACACCCGCCAGCCACCTTATGCAACTAGTGCATGTTAGTCGGTGGAACCGGTCTCACGTAAGCGTACGTGTAAGGTTGGTCCGGGCCGCTTCATCCCACGATTCCGCCGAATCAAGATAAGACTAGTAACGACAAGCAAATTGACAATATCGACGCCCACAACTACTTTGTGTTCTACTTGTGCATAGTAACTACGCATAGACCTAGCTCATGATGCCACTGTTGGGGAACGTAGCAGAATTTTAAAATTTTCTACGCATCACCAAGATCAATCTATGGAGTCATCTAGCAACGAGGGAGAGAGGAATGCATCTACATACCCTTGTAGATCACGAGTGGAAGCGTTCAAGAGAACAGGGTTGATGGAGTCGTACTCGACGTGATTCAAATCACTGATGACCTAGTGCCGAACGGACTGCACCTCCGCATTCAACACACGTACGGTTGGAAGACGTCTCCTCCAACTTGATCCAGCAAGGTGGAAGGAGAGGTTGATGAAGATCCAGTAGCACGATGGCGTGGTGGTGGAAGCAACGGTGATCTCGGCAGGGCTTCGCCAAGCGTTGGGAGACGGAGGAGTGTCACAGGAGGGAGAGGGAGAGGCCAGGGGCTTGGGTGCGCAGCCCTCCCTTCCCCCCAGTATATATAGGGTGCCTAGGGGGGGCGTCGGCCCTAGGAGATCCGATCTCCTAGGGGGGCGGCGGCCAAGGGGGTGCCTTGCCCCCCAAGGCAAGGGTGGCGCCCCCCTAGGGTTTCTAACCCTAGGCGCAGGGGGAGGCCCAAGGGGGGGCGCACCAGCCCACTAGGGGCTGGTTCCCCTCCCACTTCAGCCCATGGGGCCCTCCGGGATAGGTGGCCCCACCCGGTGGACCCCCGGGACCCTTCCGGTGGTCCCGGTACAATACCAGTGACCCCCGAAACCTTCCCGATGGCCGAAACTATATATGAATCTTTACCTTCGGACCATTCCGGAACTCGTCGTGACGTCCGGGATCTCATCCGGGACTCCTAACAACTTTCGGGTTACCATGTGCTAATATCTCTACAACACTAGCGTCACCGAACCTTAAGTGTGTAGACACTACGGGTTCGAGAGACATGCAGACATGACCGAGAAGCCTCTCCGGTCAATAACCAACAGCGGGATCTGGATACCCATGTTGGCTCCCACATGCTCCACGATGATCTCATTGGATGAACCACGATGTCGAGGATTAAATCAATCCGTATACAATTCCCTTTGTCAATCGGTACGTTACTTGCCCGAGACTCGATCGTCGGTATCCGAATACCTTGTTCAGTCCCGTTACCGGCAAGTCACTTTACTCGTACCGTGATGCATGATCCCGTGATCAACCACTTGATCACATTGAGCTCATTACGATGATGCATTACCGAGTGGGCCCAGAGATACCTCTCCGTCATACGGAGTGACAAATCCCAGTCTCGATTCGTGCCAACCCAACAGACACTTTCGGAGATACCTGTAATGTACCTTTATAGCCACCCAGTTACATTGTGACGTTTGGCACACCCAAGGCATTCCTACGGTATCCGGGAGTTGCACAATCTCATGGTCTAAGGAAATGATACTTGACATTCAGAAAAGCTACAGCAAACGAACTACACGATCTTTGAGCTAAGCTATTGGGTCTTGTCCATCACATCATTCTCCTAATGATGTGATCCCGTTATCAATGACATCCAATGTCCATAGTCAGGAAACCATGACTATCTTTGGATCAACGAGCTAGTCAACTAGAGGCTCACTAGGGACTTGTTGTGGTCTATGTATTCACACATGTATTACGATTTCCGGATAACACAATTATAGCATGAACAATAGACAATTATCATGAACAAAGAAATATAATAATAACCATTTTATTATTGCCTCTAGGGCATATTTCCAACAAGCAGTTCCTTACCTCCCCTCGTAGTTGAGGGATAGATCTTGATTTTTGGATCTCTCAAGTTCTTCAGAGTGATAAGCAGATATAAATCCCAAGTGACTCAAAGAATAGAGCTATGCTCCGCGGCAACGGCGCCAGAAATTAGTCTTGATAACCCACAAGTATAGGGGATCGCAACAGCTTTCGAGGGTAGAGTATTCAACCCAAATTTATTGATTCGACACAAGGGGAGCCAAAGAATATTCTAGAGTATTAGCAGCTGAGTTGTCAATTCAATCACACCTGGAAACTTAGTATCTACAACAAACTGTTTAGTAGCAAAGTAATATGATAGTGGTGGTAGCGGCAACAAAAGTAAAGACAGCAAAAGTAATGTTTTTGGTATTTTGTAGTGATTGTAACAGTAGCAGCGGGAAAGTAAATAAGCGAGAACCAGTATATGGAAAACTCGTAGGCACCGGATCAGTGATGGATAATTATGCCGGATGCGGTTCATCATGTTACAGTCATAACATAGGGTGACACAGAACTAGCTCCAATTCATCAATATAATGTAGGCATGTATTCCGTATATCGTAATACGTGCTTATGGAAAAGAACTTGCATGACATCTTTTGTCCTACCGTCCGGTGGCAGCAGGGTCCTATTGGAAACTAAGGGATATTAAGGCCTCCTTTTAATAGAGAACCGGAACAAAGTATTAGCACATAGTGAAGACATGAACTCCTCAAACTATGGTCATCACCGGGAGTGGTCCCGATTATTGTCACTTCGGGGTTGCCGGATCATAACACATAGTAGGTGACTATAGACTTGCAAGATAGGATCAAGAACTCACATATATTCGTGAAAACATAATAGGTTCAGATCTGAAATCATGGCACTCGGGCCCTAGTGACAAGCATTAAGCATAACAAAGTCATAGCAACATCAATCTCAGAACATAATGGATACTAGGGATCAAACCCTAACAAAACTAACTCGATTACATGATAAATCTCATCCAACCCATCACCGTCCAGCAAGCCTACGATGGAATTACTCACGCACGGCGGTGAGCATCATGAAATTGGTGATGGAGGATGGTTGATGATGACGACGGTGACGAATCCCCCTCTCCGGAGCCCCGAACGGACTCCAGATCAGCCCTCCCGAGAGGTTTTAGGGCTTGGCGGTGGCTCCGTATCGTAAAACGCGATGATTTCTTCTCTCTGATTTTTTTCTCTCCGAAAGCAAATATATAGAGTTGGAGTTGGCGTTGGAGGGCATCCAGGGGGCCCACGAGGTAGGGGGCGTGCCCTAGGTGGGGGGACACCCCCCACCCTCGTGAGAAGGGTGTGGCCCCCCTGGTCATCATCTTTGGCGAGGATTTTTTATTATTTTTTCTAAGATGTTCCGTGGAGTTTCAGGTCATTCCGAGAATATTTGTTTTCTGCACATAAAACAACACCATGGCAATTCTGCTGAAAACAGCGTCAGTCCGGGTTAGTTCCATTCAAATCATACAAGTTAGAGTCCAAAACAAGGGCAAAAGTGATTGGAAAAGTAGATACGACGGAGACGTATCACTACATCTGCTAGTTAGGAAAATTTAAAAACTTAAATTTGGACATGTTTTGCAAAAAAGTGTGATGAAAAAGTAAAACGACTATATCTTTGGCATACGATGTCAAAAAAACGTATAATATATCAAAATTTTCAGCACGAAAATCCGCATCCGATTTTGACGGCCATAGGCCGTTTTGCAAATCTTTAGAATCCTCAAATTCTAAAAGGAAAAAGATATGCTCAAATTTCGGTTTTATTTTGAATTTTGGTCAAACTACTTATTCAATAAATATTAGTGTTATTAAATAATTATTCAAGAATATTAGTGTTACTAAATAATTATTTCAGTTTTTTGAATTTGGGTCAAATTTGGTTAAACTGTGGTCAAACTATGGTGAAATTACTTATTCAAGAAATATTAGTGTTACTAAATAATTATTATTTTTTAGAATAATAGTTTCGTACTCAAACGGTGAAACGTGTGACCTAATGCTCAAGCTAAACTCCTGAGGGTTAATGGGATTGACAGCTTACTATTGTCAGGAAAACAACAAGTGCAGACTTGAAAACTAGGGGAATAGAACTTGAAAGTTAAGCGTGCTTAGGCTGGAGTAGTGAGAGGGTGGGTGACCGACCGGGAAGTTAGACTATTTGGAATGAGTGATCCAGACTTAAGCAGTTATGAGAGGTGATTAGAGACTAAACAAGCGTGAAGTTAGACGATTTGGAATGAGTGATCCACAATTGAATAGTTATGAGGGGTGATTAGAGACTAAATCATGAAATAATTCAAAAAATTGAAAATAAAAAAATCAAACTTTTTTCCAAAAATTTCAGAAAAAAATTCAAAAAAACCATTACTAAAGGTCCCCGATACCACGGCGCGGGCTCGCGCCACGTGGTGGGCCTTTAGTGGCGGTTCGTGTTGAACCTTTAGTACCGGTTCGTGAAGAATTACATTAAAATTATGCCAAGTAGCACTCCGCATCAAAATTTCTGTTTTTATCATTTACCTACTCGAGGACGAGCCGGAATTAAGCTTGGGGATGCTTGATACATCTCCAACGTATCTATAATTTTTTATTGCTCCATGCTATATTATCTACTGTTTTGGACATTATTGGGCTTTATTATCCACTTTTATATTATTTTTGGGACTAACCTAATAATCGGAGGCCCAGCCCAGAATTGTTGTTTTTGCCTATTATAGGGTTTCGAAGAAAAGGAATATCAAACGGAGTCCAAACGGAATGAAACCTTCGGGAGCGTGATTTTCTCAACGAACAAGACCCAGGAGACTTGGACCTTACGTCAAGACAAAGAAGAGGCCACGAGGTAGGGGGTCACATCATTAGGAGAATGATGTGATTGACTTGACCCATTCCGTTAGCATAGCACTTGATCGTTTAGTTTGTTGCTATTGCTTTCTTCATGACTTATACATGTTCCTATGACTATGAGATTATGCAACTCCCTTTACCGGAGGAACACTTTGTGTGCCACCAAACGTCACAACGTAACTAGGTGATTATAAAGGTGCTCTACAGGTGTCTCCGAAGGTACTTGTGTTGGAAATATGCCCTAGAGGCAATAATAAATTGGTTATTATTATATTTCCTTGTTCATGATAATCATTTATTATCCATGCTAGAATTTTATTGATAGGAAACTCAGCTACATGTGTGGATACATATACAACACCATGTCCCTAGTAAGCCTCTAGTTGACTAGCTCGTTGATCAATAGATGGTTACGGTTTCCTGACCATGGACATTAGATGTCGTTGATAATGGGATCACATCATTAGGAGAATGATGTGATGGACAAGACCCAATCCTAAGCCTAGCACAAGATCATGTAGTTCGTATGCTAAAGCTTTTCTAATGTCAAGTATCATTTCCTTAGACCATGAGATTGTGCAACTCCCGGATACCGTAGGAATACTTTGGGTGTGCCAAATGTCACAACGTAACTGGGTGACTATAAAGGTGCACTACGGGTATCTCCGAAAGTGTCTGTTGGGTTGGCACGAATCGAGACTGGGATTTGTCACTCCGTGTGACGGAGAGGTATCTCTGGGCCCACTCGGTAGGACATCATCATATTGTGCACAATGTGATCAAGGAGTTGATCACGGGATGATGTGTTACGGAACGAGTAAAGAGACTTGCCGGTAACGAGATTGAACAAGGTATCGGGATACCGACAATCGAATCTCGGGCAAGTATCGTACCGATGGACAAAGGGAATTGCATACAGGATTGATTAAGTCCTTGACATCGTGGTTCATCCGATGAGATCATCGTGGAACATGTGGGAGCGAACATGGGTATACAGATCCCGCTGTTGGTTATTGACCGGAGAGTCATCTCGGTCATGTCTGCATGTATCCCAAACCCGTAGGGTCTACACACTTAAGGTTCGATGACGCTAGGGTTATAAAGGAAGTTTGTATGTGGTTACCGAATGTTGTTCTGAGTCCCGGATGAGATCCCGGACATCACGAGGAGTTCCGGAATGGTCTGGAAGTAAAGATTTATATATGGGAAGTCCTGTTTTGGTCACCGGAAAAGTTTCGGGTTTTATCGGTAACGTGGGAGTTGATCTTCCAGATGAGACAGTGATGGTTCTCCGAAGTCATTACCACCAAGCTGCTAGAGCTTCGTGATGAACTATAATATATCGGGGACATATATGATGATCCTTGAGATATTCGTGATGTTTGACACCACAAAAGTACAAATCAAGAAGGAGCATCAATTGTTGATGGTTGGTGAAACCACTAGTTTCAAGAAGGGCAAGGGCAAGAAGGGATACTTCATGAAACGGCAAATCAGCTGCTGCTCTAGTGAAGAAACCCAAGGTTGAACCCAAACCCGAGACTAAGTGCTTCTGTAATAAGGAGAACAGTCATTGAAGCAGAACCACCCTAGATACTTGGTAGATGAGAAGACTGGCAAGGTCGATAGAAGTATATTGGATATGCATTATAATGTGTACTTGACTAGTACTCCTAGTAGCACCAGGGTATTAGATACCGGTTCGGTTGCTAAGTGTTAGTAACTCGAAACAAAAGGCTGTGGAGTAAACGGAGACTAGCTAAAGGTGAGCTGGCAATATGTGTTGGAAGTTTTTCCAAGCTTGATGTGATCAAGCATCGCACGCTCCCTCTACCATCCAAATTGGTGTTTGCGTTGAGCATAGACATGATTGGATTATGTCTATCGCAATACGGTTATTCATTTAAGGAGAATAATGGTTACTCTGTTTATTTGAATAATACCTTCAATGGTCTTGCACCTAAAATGAATCGTTTATTGAATCTCGATCGTAGTGATACACATGTTCATGCCAAAAGATATAAGATAGTAATGATAGTACCACCTACTTGTGGCACTGCCACGTAAGTCATATTGGTATAAAATGCATGAAGAAGCTCCATATTGATGGATCTTTGGGCTCGCTCGTTTTGAAAAGTTTGAGACATGCGAACCATGTCTATTGGTGTATATGCATGAAGAAACTCCATGCAAATGGACCATTTGGACTCACTTGATTTTGAATCACTTGAGACATGCAAATCATACCACATGGGCAAGATGACTGAAAGCCTCGGTTTCAGTAAAATGGAACTAGAAAGCAACTTGATGGAAGTAATACATTTTGATGTGTGCAGTCCAATGAGTGCTGAGGCGTGTAGTGGATATCGTTATGTTCTTACTTCACAGATGATTTGAGTAGATGTTGAGTATATTTACTTGATGAATCACGAGTCTGAATTATTGAAAGGTTCAAGTAATTTCAGGGTGAAGTTGAAAGATCGTCGTGACAAGAGGATAAAAGATCTATGATATGATCATAAAGATGAATATCTTAATTACGAGTTTGGCACAGAATTAAGACATTGTGGAAATTGTTTCACAACTAATACAGCCTGGAACACCATAGTGTGATGGTGTGTCTGAACATCATAACTGCACCCTATTGGATATGATGCATACCATGATGTCTCTTATCGAATTACCATGATAGTTTATGGGTTAGGCATTAGAGACAACCACATTCACTTTAAATAGGGCACCACGTAATTCCGATGAGATGACACCGTATGAACTATGGTTTAGAGAAACCTAAGTTGTCATTTCTTAAAAGTTTGGGGCTGCGACGCTTATGTGGAAAATATTTCAGGCTGATAAGCTCGAACCCAAAGCGGATAAATGCATCTTCATAGGACACCCAAAACAGTTGGGTATACCTCCTGTCTCAGATCCGAAAGCAATACGGGATTGTTTCTAGAATCGGGTCCTTTCTCGAGGAAAAGTTTCTCTCGAAAGAATTGAGTGGAGGATGGTGGAGACTTGATGAGGTTATTGAACCGTCTCTTCAACTAGTGTGTGACAAGGCACAGGGAGTTGTTCCTGTGGCACCTACACCAATTGAAGTGGAAGCTTATGATAGTGATCATGAAACTTCAGATCAAGTCACTACCAAACCTCGTGGGATGACAAGGATGCATACTACTTCAGAGTGGTACGTAATCCTGTCTTGGAAGTCATGTTGCTAGACAATAATGAACCTACGAGCTATGGAGAAGCGGTGGTGGGCCCGGATTCTGATAAATGGCTCGAGGCCATAAAATCCGAGATAGGATCCATGTATGAAAACAAAGTGTAGACTTTGGCAGAACAGCTCGATGGTCGTAAGGCTGTTGAGTACAGATGGATTTTAAAAGGAAGACGGACAATGATGGTAAGTATCACCATTAAGAAAGCTCGACTTGTCGTTAAGATGTTTTCCGACAAGTTCAAGGAGTTGACTACGATGAGACTTTCTCACTCGTAGCGATGCTAAGAGTCTATTGGAATTATATTAGCGATTACTGCATTATTTATGAAATCTTGCAAATAGGATGTCAAAAAACTTTGTTTCCTCAATGATTTTCTTGAGGAAAGGTTGTATGTGATACAACCGGAAGGTTTTGTCAATCCTGAAAGATGCTAACAAGTATGCAAAGCTCCAGCAATCCTTCTAAGGACTGGAGTAAGCATCTCGGAGTTGGAATGTATGCTTTGATGAGATGATCAAAGATATTGGGTGTATACAAAGTTTATGAGAAACTTGTATTTCCAAAGAAGTGAGTGGGAGCACTATAGAATTTCTGATGAGTATATGTTGTTGACATATTGTTGATCAGTAATGATGTAGAATTTCTGGAAAGCATATAGGGTTATTTGGAAAGTGTTTTTCAATGGAAAGCCTGGATTAAGCTACTTGAACATTGAGCATCAAGATCTATAAGGATAGATCAAAACGCTTAATGGTACTTTCAAATGAGCACATACCTTGACATGATCTTGAAGGTGTTCAAGATGGATCAGTCAAAGAAGGAGTTCTTGCCTGAGTTTTAAGGTATGATGTTAAGACTTAAAGCTCGACCACGGCAGAATAGAGAGAAAGGACGAAGGTCGTCCCCTATGCTTAAGACATAGGCTCTACAGTATGCTATGCTGTGTACCGCACCTGAAATGTGCCTTGCCATGAGTCAGTCAAGGGGTACAAGAGTGATCCAAGAATGGATCACAGGACAGCGGTCAAAGTTATCCTTAGTAACTAGTGGACTAAGGAATTTTCTCAATTATGGAGGTGGTAAAAGAGTTCGTCGTAAAGGGTTACGCCGATGCAAACTTTGACACTAATCCAGATTATTCTGAGTAGTAAACTGGATTCGTATAGTAGAACAGTTATTTGGAATAGCTCCAAATAGAACGTGGTAGCTGCATCTAGGAGATGACATACAGATTTGTAAAGCACACACGGATCTGAAAGGTTCAGACCCGTTGACTATAACCTCTCTCACAAGCATAACATGATCAAACCCAGAACTCTTTGGGTGTTAGTCACATGGGGATGTGACCTTGAGTGTTAATCACATATCGATGTGAACTGGATTATTGACTCTAGTGCAAGTGGGAGACTGTTGGAAATATGCCCTAGAGGCAATAATAAATTGGTTATTATTATATTTCCTTGTTCATGATAATCGTTTATTATCCATGCTAGAATTGTATTGATAGGAAACTCAGATACATGTGTGGATACATAGACAACACCATGTCCCTAGTAAGCCTCTAGTTGACTAGCTCGTTGATCAATAGATGGTTACGGTTTCCTGACCATGGACATTGGATGTCTTTGATAACAGGATCACATCATTAGGAGAATGATGTGATGGACAAGACCCAATCCTAAGCATAGCATAAGATCATGTAGTTCATATGCTAAAGCTTTTCTAATGTCAAGTATCATTTCCTTAGACCATGAGATTGTGCAACTCCCGGATACCGTAGGAATACTTTGGGTGTGCCAAATGTCACAACGTAACTGGGTGACTATAAAGGTGCACTACGGGTATCTCTGAAAGTGTCTGTTGGGTTGGCACGAATCGAGACTGGGATTTGTCACTCCGTGTGACGGAGAGGTATCTCTGGGCCCACTCGGTAGGACATCATCATAATATGCACAATGTGATCAAGGAGTTGATCACGGGATGATGTGTTACGGAAAGAGTAAAGAGACTTGCCGGTAACGAGATTGAACAAGGTATCGGGATACCGACGATCGAATCTCGGGCAAGTATCATACCGATGGACAAAGGGAATTGCGTACGGGATTGATTAAGTCCTTGACATCGTGGTTAATCCGATGAGATCATCATGGAACATGTGGGAGCCAACATGGGTATCCAGATCCCGCTGTTGGTTATTGACCGGAGAGTCATCTCGGTCATGTCTGCATGTCTCCCGAACCCGTAGGGTCTACACAATTAAGGTTCGATGACGCAAGGGTTATAAAGGAAGTTTGTATGTGGTTACCGAATGTTGTTCGGAGTCCCGGATGAGATCCCGGACGTCACGAGGAGTACCGGAATGGTCCGGAAGTAAAGATTTATATATGGGAAGTCCTGTTTTGGTCACCGGAAAAGTTTCGGGTTTTATCGGTAACGTACCAGGACCACCGGGAGGGTCCCGGGGGTCCACCAAGTGGGGCCACAAGCCCCGGAAGGATGCATGGGCCAAGTGTGGGAGGGGACCAGCCCCAGGTGGGCTGGTGCGCCCCCCCCCCCCCACCAAGGCCCAAGGCGCAAGGGAGAGGAGAAGGGGCCAAACCCTAGGGCAGATGGGCCCTAAGGCCCACCCTGGTGCGCCTCCCCCTCTCCCCTCCCCTTGGCCGCCCCTAGATGGGATCTAGGGGGCTGCCGCCACCCCTAGGGAGGGAACCCTAGGTGGGGGCGCAGCCCCTCTCCTTCCCCTATATATAGTTGAGGTATGGGCTGCCCAATACACATGAGTTCCTCTCCTTGGCTCAGGCCTACCCCTCTCCCCTCGTCTCTTGCGGTGCTTGGCGAAGCCCTGCTGGAGTACCACGCTCCTCCACCACCACCACGCCGTTGTGCTGCAGCTGGATGGAGCCTTCCTCAACCTCTCCCTCTCTCCTTGCTGGATCAAGGCAAGGGAAACGTCACCGGGTTGTATGTGTGTAGAACGTGGAGGTGCCGTCCGTTCGTCACTAGGATCTCCGGTGATTTGGATCACAACGAGTACAACTCCTTCAACTCCGTTCTCTTGAACGCTTCCGCTTAGCAATCTACAAGGGTATGTAGATGCACTCTCCTTCCCCTCGTTGCTGGTTTCTCCATAGATAGATCTTGGTGACACGTAGGAAAATTTTGAATTTCTGCTACGTTCCCCAACAACTTGTTGGGTTGGCGTATTTCGATATTAGGATTTGTCACTCCGATTGTCGGAGAGGTATCTCTGGGCCCTCTCGGTAATGCACATCACTTAAGCCTTGCAAGCATTGCAACTAATGAGTTAGTTGCAGGATGATGTATTACGGAACGAGTAAAGAGACTTGCCGGTAACGAGATTGAACTAGGTATTGAGATACCGACAATCAAATCTCGGGCAAGTAACATACCGATGACAAAGGGAACAACTTATGTTGTTATGCAGTCTGACCGATAAAAGATCTTCATAGAATATGTGTGAGCCAATATGAGCATCCAGGTTCCGCTATTGGTTATTGACCAGAGACGTGTCTCGGTCATGTCTACATTGTTCTCGAGCCCGTAGGGTCCGCATGCTTAACGTTACGATGACAGTTTCATTATGAGTTCATATATTTTGATGTATCGAAGGTTGTTCGGAGTCCCGAATTGTCGGGGAACGTAGTAATTTCAAAAAAATTCCTACGCACACGCAAGATCATGGTGATGCATAGCAACGAGAGGGGAGAGTGTTGTCTACGTACCAACGCAGACCGACTGCGGAAGCGATCACACAACGTAGAGGAAGTAGTCGTACGTCTTCCCGATCCGACCGATCCAAGCGTCGTTACTCCGGCACCTCCGAGTTCTTAGCACACGTTCAGCTCGATGACGATCCTCGGGCTCCGATCCAGCAAAGCGTCGAGGAAGAGTTCTGTCAGTACGATGGCGTGGTGACAATCTTGATGTACTACCGACGCAGGGCTTCGCCTAAGCACTGCTACAATATGATCGAGGTGGAATTTGGTGGCAGGGGGCACCGCACACGGCTAAGGGACGATCACCAAGGATCAACTTGTGTGTCTAGAGGTGCCCCCTGCTCCTGTATATAAAGGAGCCAAGGGGGAGGGGTGCGCCGGCCAGGGAGAGGGCGCAGGAGGAGTCCTACTCCCACCGGGAGTAGGACTCCCCCCCCCCCCCCCCAATCCTAGTTGGACTAGGTTTTCCAAAGGGGGGAAGAGAGAAAGGGGGGCCGGCCCCTTATCCTAGTCCTAATAGGACTAAGGGAAGGGGGCGCGCGGCCACCTATGGGCTGCCCCTTTTCTCCCTTCCACTAAGGCCCATGAAGGCCCATATGGCTACCGGGGGGTTCCGGTAACCTCCCGGTAATCCGGTAAAATCCCGATTTCACCCGGAACACTTCCGATATCCAAATATAGGCTTCCAATATATCAATCTTTATGTCTCGACCATTTCGAGACTCCTCGTCATGTCCGTGATCACATCCGGGACTCCGAACAACCTTCGGTACATCAAAATGCATAAACTCATAATAACTGTTATCGTAACGTTAAGCGTGCGGACCCTACGGTTCGAGAACAATGTAGACATGACCGAGACACGTCTCCGGTCAATAACCAATAGCGGGACCTGGATGCCCATATTGGCTCCTACATATTCTACGAAGATCTTTATCGGTCAGACCGCATAACAACATACGTTGTTCCCTTTGTCATCGGTATGTTACTTGCCCGAGATTCGATCGTCGGTATCCAATACCTAGTTCAATCTCGTTACTGGCAAGTCTCTTTACTCGTTCCGTAATACATCATCTCACAACTAACATCTTAGTTATAATGCTTGCAAGGCTTATGTGATGTGTATTACCGAGAGGGCCCAGAGATACCTCTCCGACAATTGGAGTGACAAATCCTATTCTCGAAATACGCCAACCCAATATCTACCATTGGAAACACCTGTAGTACTCTTTTATAATCACCTAGTTACGTTGTGACGTTTGGTAGCACCCAAAGTGTTCCTCCGGCAAACGGGAGTTGCATAATCTCATAGTCATAGGAACATGTATAAGTTATGAAGAAAGCAATAGCAACATACTAAACGATCGGGTGCTAAGATAATGGAATGGGTCATGTCAATCAGATCATTCAACTAATGTGTGACCTTGTTAATCAAATAACAACTCTTTGTTCATGGTTAGGAAACATAACCATCTTTGATTAACGAGCTAGTCAAGTAGAGGCATACTAGTGACACTCTGTTTGTCTATGTATTCACACATGTATTATGTTTCCGGTTAATACAATTTTAGCATGAATAATAAACATTTATCATGATATAAGGAAATAAATAATAACTTTATTATTGCCTCTAGGGCATATTTCCTTCAGTCTCCCACTTGCACTAGAGTCAATAATCTAGATTACACAGTAATGATTCTAACACCCATGGAGCCTTGGTGCTGATCATGTTTTGATCGTGGAAGAGGCTTGGTCAATGGGTCTGCAACATTCAGATCCGTATGTATCTTGCAAATCTCTATGTCTCCCACCTGGACTAGATCCCGGATGGAGTTGAAGCGTCTCTTTATGTGTTTGGTTCTTTTGTGAAATCTGGATTCCTTTGCTAAGGCAATTGCACCAGTATTGTCACAAAAGATTTTCATTGGACCCGATGCACTAGGTATGACACCTAGATCGGATATGAACTCCTTCATCCAGACTCCTTCGTTCGCTACTTCCGAAGCAGCTATGTACTCCGCTTCACATGTAGATCCCGCTACGACGCTTTGTTTAGAACTGCACCAACTGACAGCTCCACCGTTTAAAGTAAACACGTATCCGGTTTGCGACTTAGAATCGTCTGGATCAGTGTCAAAGCTTGCATCAATGTAACCTCTTACGGTGAGCTCTTTGTCACCTCCATATACGAGAAACATATCCTTAGTCCTTTTCAGGTATTTCAGGATGTTCTTGACCGCTGTCCAGTGATCCACTCCTGGATTACTTTGGTACCTCCCTGCTAAACTTATAGCAAGGCACACATCAGGTCTGGTACACAGCATTGCATACATGATAGAGCCTATGGCTGAAGCATAGGGAACATCTTTCATTTTCTCTCTATCTTCTGCAGTGGTCGGGCATTGAGTCTGACTCAACTTCACTCCTTGTAACACAGGCAAGAACCCTTTCTTTGCTTGATCCATTTTGAACTTTTTCAAAATCTTGTCAAGGTATGTGCTTTGTGAAAGTCCAATTAAGCGTCTTTATCTATCTCTATAGATCTTTATGCCTAATATGTAAGCAGCTTCCCCGAGGTCTTTCATCGAAAAACTTTTATTCAAGTATCCCTTTATGCTATCCAGAAATTCTATATCATTTCCAATCAGCAATATGTCATATACATATAATATCAGAAATGCTACAGAGCTCCCACTCACTTTCTTGTAAATACAGGCTTCTCCAAAAGTCTGTATAAAACCAAATGCTTTGATCACACTATCAAAGCGTTTATTCCAACTCCGAGAGGCTTGCACCAGTCCATAAATGGATCGCTGGAGCTTGCACACTTTGTTAGCTCCCTTTGGATCGACAAAACCTTCCGGTTGCATCATATACAACTCTTCTTCCAGAAATCCATTCAGGAATGCAGTTTTGACATCCATCTGCCAAATTTCATAATCATAAAATGCGGCAATTGCTAACATGATTCTGACAGACTTAAGCATCGCTACGGGTGAGAAGGTCTCATTGTAGTCAACCCCTTGAACTTGTCGAAAACCTTTTGCAACATGTCGAGCTTTATAGACAGTAATATTACCGTCAGCGTCAGTCTTTTTCTTGAAGATCCATTTATTCTCAATTGCTTGCCGATCATCGGGCAAGTCAACCAAAGTCCATACTTTGTTCTCATACATGGATCCCATCTCAGACTTCATGGCTTCAAGCCACTTTGCGGAATCTGGGCTCACCATCGCTTCTTCATAGTTCGTAGGTTCATCATGATCTACTAGCATGACTTCCAGAATTGGATTACCGTACCACTCTGGTGCGGATCTCACTCTGGTTGATCTACGAGGTTCAGTAGTATCTTGTCCTGAAGTTTCATGATCATCATCATTAGCTTCCTCACTAATTGGTATAGGTGTCGCAGAAACAGTTTTCTGTGATGTACTACTTTCCAATAAGGGAGCAGGTACAGTTACCTCGTCAAGTTCTACTTTCCTCCCACTCACTTCTTTCGAGAGAAACTCCTTCTCTAGAAATGATCCATTCTTAGCAACGAATGGCTTGCCTTCGGATCTGTGATAGAAGGTGTACCCAACAGTCTCCTTTGGGTATCCTATGAAGACACATTTCTCCGCTTTGGGTTCGAGCTTATCAGGTTGAAGCTTTTTCACATAAGCATCGCAGCCCCAAACTTTAAGAAACGACAACTTTTGTTTCTTGCCAAACCATAGTTCATAAGGCGTCGTCTCAACGGATTTTGATGGTGTCCTATTTAACGTGAATGCGGCCGTCTCTAAAGCATAACCCCAAAACAATAGCGGTAAATCAGTAAGAGACATCATAGATCGCACCATATCTAGTAAAGTACGATTACGACGTTCGGACACACCATTACGCTGTGGTGTTCCGGGTGGCGTGAGTTGCGAAACTATTCCACATTGTTTCAAATGTACACCAAACTCATAACTCAAATATTCTCCTCCACGATCAGATCATAGAAACTTTATTTTCTTGTTACAATGATTTTCAACTTCACTCTGAAATTCTTTCAACTTTTCAAATGTTTCAGACTTGTGTTTCATTAAGTAGATATATCCATATCTGCTTAAATCATCTGTGAAGGTGAGAAAATAACGATATCCGCCACGAGCCTCAATATTCATCGGACCACATACATCGGTATGTATGATTTCCAATAAATCTGTTGCTCTCTCCATAGTACCGGAGAACGGTGTTTTAGTCATCTTGCCCATGAGTCATGGTTCGCAAGTACCAAGTGATTCATAATCAAGTGGTTCCAAAAGTCCATCATTATGGAGTTTCTTCATGCGCTTTATACCGATATGACCTAAACGGTAGTGCCATAAATAAGTTGCACTTTCATTATCAACTCTGCATCTTTTGGTTTCAACATTATGAATATGTGTATCACTACTATCGAGATTCATCAAAAATAGACCACTCTTCAAAGGTGCATGACCATAAAAGATATTATTCATATAAATAGAACAACCATTATTCTCTGATTTAAATGAAAAACCGTCTCGCATCAAACAAGATCCAGATATAATGTTCATGCTTAACGCTGGCACCAAATAACAATTATTTAGGTCTAATATTAATCCCGAAGGTAGATGTAGAGGTAGCGTGCCGACCGCGATCACATCGACTTTGGAACCGTTTCCCACGCGCATCGTCACCTCGTCCTTTGCTAGTGTCCGCTTATTCCGTAGTCCCTGTTTCGAGTTGCAAATATTAGCAACAGAACCAGTATCAAATACCCAGGTGCTACTGCGAGCTCTAGTAAGGTACACATCAATAACATGTATATCACATATACCTTTGTTCACCTTGCCATCCTTCTTATCCGCCAAATACTTGGGGCAGTTCCGCTTCCAGTGACCAGTCTGCTTGCAGTAGAAGCACTCAGTTTCAGGCTTAGGTCCAGACTTGGGTTTCTTCTCCTGAGCAGCAACTTGCTTGTTGTTCTTCTTGAAGTTCCCCTTCTTCTTCCCTTTGCCCTTTTTCTTGAAACTAGTGATCTTGTTGACCATCAACACTTGATGCTCCTTCTTGATTTCTACCTCCGCAGCTTTCAGCATTGCGAAGAGCCCGGGAATAGTCTTGTTCATCCCTTGCATATTATAGTTCATCACGAAGCTCTTGTAGCTTGGTGGCAGTGATTGGAGAATTCTGTCAATGACGCAATCATCCGGAAGATTAACTCCCAAATGAATCAAGTGATTATTATACCCAGACATCTTGAGTATATGCTCACTGACAGAACTGTTCTCCTCCATCTTGCAGCTATAGAACTTATTGGAGACTTCATATCTCTCAATCCGGGCATTTGCTCGAAATATTAACTTCAACTCCTGGAACATCTCATATGCTCCATGACGTTCAAAACGTCGTTGAAGTCCCGATTCTAAGCCCTAAAGCATGGCACACTGAACTATTGAGTAGTCATCAGCTTTGCTCTGCCAGACGTTCATAACATCTGGTGTTGCTCCAGCAGCAGGCCTGGCACCCAGCGGTGCTTGCAGGACGTAATTCTTCTGTGCAGCAATGAGGATAATCCTCAAGTTACGGACCCAGTCTGTGTAATTGCTACCATCATCTTTCAACTTTGCTTTCTCAAGGAACGCATTAAAATTCAACGGAACAACAGCACGAGCCATCTATCTACAATCAACATAAACAAGCAAGATACTATCAGGTACTAAGTTCATGATAAGTTTAAGTTCAGTTAATCAAATTACTTAAGAACTCCCACTTAGATAGACATCCCTCTAATCCTCTAAGTGATCACGTGATCCAAATCAACTAAACCATAACCGATCATCACGTGAGATGGAGTAGTTTTCAATGGTGAACATCGTTATGTTGATCATATCTACTATATGATTCACGCTCGACCTTTTGGTCTCTGTGTTCCGAGGCCATATCTGCATATGCTAGGCTCGTCAAGTTTAACCTGAGTATTCTGCGTGTGCAAAACTGGCTTGCACCCGTTGCAGATGGACGTAGAGCTTATCACACCCGATCATCACGTGGTGTCTGGGCACGACGAACTTTGGCAACGGTGCATACTCAGGGAGAACACTTCTTGATAATTTAGTGAGAGATCATCTTATAATGCTACCGTCAATCAAAGCAAGATAAGATTCATAAAAGGATAAACATCACATGCAATCAATATAAGTGATATGATATGGCCATCATCATCTTGTGCTTGTGATCTCCATCTCCGAAGCACCGTCATGATCACCATCGTCACCGGCGCGACACCTTGATCTCCATCGTAGCATCGTTGTAGTCTCGCCAATCTTATGCTTCCACGACTATCACTACCGCTTAGTAATAAAGTAAAGCATTACATCGCGATTGCATTGCATACAATAAAGCGACAACCATATGGCTCCTGCCAGTTGCCGATAACTTGGTTACAAAACATGATCATCTCATACAATAAAATTTAGCATCATGCCTTGACCATATCACATCACAACATGCCCTACGAAAACAAGTTAGACGTCCTCTACTTTGTTGTTGCAAGTTTTACGTGGCTGCTACGGGCTTAAGCAAGAACTCATCTCACCTACGCATCAAAACCACAACGATAGTTTGTCAAATAGACTCCGTTTTAACCTTCTCAAGGACCGGGCGTAGCCATACTCGGTTCAACTAAAGTTGGAGAGACAGTCGCCCGCAAGCCACCTGTGTGCAAAGCACGTCGGGGGAACCGGTCTCGCGTAAGCGTACGCGTAAGCGTACGCGTAAGCTTGGTCCGGGTCGTCTCGTCCAACAATACCGCCGAACCAAAGTATGACATGTTGGTAGGCAGTATGACTTGTATCGCCCACAACTCACTTGTGTTCTACTCATGCAAATAACATCAAACCATAAAACCTAGGCTCGGATGCCACTGTCGGGGAACGTAGTAATTTCAAAAAATTTCCTACGCACACTCAAGATCATGGTGATGCATAGCAACGAGAGGGGAGAGTGTTGTCTACGTACTAACGCAGACTGACTGCGGAAGCGATCACACAACATAGAGGAAGTACTCGTACGTCTTCCCGATCCGACCGATCCAAGCGCCGTTACTCCGGCACCTCCGAGTTCTTAGCACACGTTCAGCTCGATGACGATCCTCAGGCTCCGATCCATCAAAGCGTCGAGGAAGAGTTCTGTCAGTACGACGGCGTGGTGACAATCTTGATGTACTACCAACGCAGGGCTTCGCCTAAGCACTGCTACAATATGATCGAGGTGGAATTTGGTGGCAGGGGGCACCGCACACGGCTAAGGAACGATCACCAAGGATCAACTTGTGTGTCTAGAGGTGCCCCCTGCCCCTGTATATAAAGGAGCCAAGGGGGAGGGGTGCGCCGGCCAGGGAGAGGGCGCAGGAGGAGTCCTACTCCCACCGGGAGTAGGACTCCCCCCCCCCCCCCAATCCTAGTTGGACTAGGTTTTCCAAAGGGGGAAAGAGAGGGGGGCGGCCCCTTCTCCTAGTCCTAATAGGACTAAGGGAAGGGGGGGCGCGCGGCCACCTATGGGCTGCCCCTTTTCTCCTTTCCACTAAGGCCCATGAAGGCCCATATGGCTCCCGGGGGGTTCCGGTAACCTCCCGGTAATCCGGTAAAATCCCGATTTCACCCGGAACACTTCCGATATCCAAATATAGGCTTCCAATATATCAATCTTTATGTCTCGACCATTTTGAGACTCCTCGTCATGTCCGTGATCACATCCGGGACTCTGAACAACCTTCGGTACATCAAAATGCATAAACTCATAATAACTGTCATCGTAACGTTAAGCGTGCGGACCCTATGGTTCGAGAACAATGTAGACATGACCGAGACACGTCTCCGGTCAATAACCAATAGCGGGACCTGGATGCCCATATTGGCTCCTACATATTCTACGAAGATCTTTATCGGTCAGACCGCATAACAACATACGGTGTTCCCTTTGTCATCGGTATGTTACTTGCCCGAGATTCGATCGTCGGTATCCAATACCTAGTTCAATCTTGTTACTGGCAAGTCTCTTTACTCGTTCCGTAATACATCATCTCACAACTAACATCTTAGTTATAATGCTTGCAAGGCTTATGTGATGTGTATTACCGAGAGGGCCCAGAGATACCTCTCCGACAATCGGAGTGACAAATCCTATTCTCGAAATACGCCAACCCAATATCAACCATTGGAAACACCTGTAGTACTCCTTTATAATCACCCAATTACGTTGTGACGTTTGGTAGCACCCAAAGTGTTCCTCCGGCAAACGGGAGTTGCATAATCTCATAGTCATAGGAACATGTATAAGTTATGAAGAAAGCAATAGCAACATACTAAACGATCGGGTGCTAAGCTAATGGAATGGGTCATGTCAATCAGATCATTCAACTAATGATGTGACCTCGTTAATCAAATAACAACTCTTTGTTCATGGTTAGGAAACATAACCATCTTTGATTAACGAGCTAGTCAAGTAGAGGCATACTAGTGACACTCTGTTTGTCTATGTATTCACACATGTATTATGTTTCTGGTTAATACAATTCTAGCATGAATAATAAACATTTATCATGATATAAGGAAATAAATAACTTTATTATTGCCTGTAGGGCATATTTCCTTCACGAATATGATCACGGACATGGCGAGGAGTCTCGAAATGGTCGAGACATCAAGATCGATATATTGGACGGCTATATTCGGACACCGGAAGCGTTTCGGGTGATTTCGGAGAAAACCGGAGTGCTGGAAGGGTTACCGGAACCCCCCGGGGAAGTATTGGGCCTTAGTGAGCCTGAGGGGAGAGAGAGGGCAACAGCCCAGGAGGTGGCGCGCCCCCTCCCATGGGGAGTCCGAATTGGACTAGGGGAGGGGTGCGCGGCCCCTCTTTCCCTCTCCCTCTCCCTTTCTTTCCTTCCCCCTTCCCTCTTCCTAGTTGGACTAGGAAAGGGGAGTCCTACTCCTACTAGGAGGAAGACTCCCCCGTCCTTGGCGCCCCTCAAGGGCCGGCTGGCCTCCCCCTTGCTCCTTTATATACAGGGGCAGGGGGCACCTCTAGACACACTAGTTGATCTTCGTGATCGTTCTCTTTGCCGTGTGTGGTGCCCCCTCCACCATAATCCTCGATAATATTGTAGCGGTGCTTAGGCGAATCCCTACGGCGGTAGAACATCAAGATCGTCACCACGCCGTTGTGCTGACGGAACTCTTCCCCGACACTTTGCTGGATCGGAGTCCGGGGATCGTCATCGAGCTGAACGTGTGCTATAACTCGGAGGTGCCGTAGTTTCGGTGCTTGATCGGTCGGGCCGTGAAGACATACGGCTACATCAACCGCGTTGTGCTAATGCTTCCGCTTCCGGTCTACGAGGGTACGTAGACAACACTCTCCTCTCTCGTTGCCATGCATCACCATGATCTTGCGTGTGCGTAGGAAATTTTTTGAAATTACTACGTTCCCCAACAGTGTTATTCGAGCCAGGTTTTATGCGTAGATGTCATATGCACGAGTAGAACACAAGTGAGTTGTGGGCGATATAAGTCATACTGCTTACCAGCATGTCACACTTTGGTTCGGCGGTATTGTTGGATGAAGCGGCCCGGACCGACATTACGCGTACGCTTACACGAGACTGGTTCTACCGACATGATTTGCACACAGGTGGCTGGCGGGTGTCAGTTTCTCCAACTTTAGTTGAACCGAGTGTGGCTACGCCCGGTCCTTGCGAAGGTTAAAATAGCACCAACTTGGCAAACTATCATTGTGGTTTTGATGCGTAGGTAAGAATGGTTCTTGCTAAGCCCGTAGCGGCCACGTAAAACTTGCAACAACAAAGTAGAGGACGTCTAACTTGTTTTTGCAGGGCATGTTGTGATGTGATATGGTCAAGACATGATGCTAAATTTTATTGTATGAGATGATCATGTTTTGTAACCGAGTTATCGGCAACTGGCAGGAGCCATATGGTTGTCGCTTTATTGTATGCAATGCAATCGCGCTGTAATGCTTTACTTTATCACTAAGCGGTAGCGATAGTCGTGGAAGCATAAGATTGGCGAGATGACAACGATGCTACGATGGAGATCAAGGTGTCACGCCGGTGACGATGGTGATCATGACGATACTTCGGAGATGGAGATCACAAGTACAAGATGATGATGGCCATATCATATCACTTATATTGATTGCATGTGATGTTTATATTTTATGCATCTTATCTTGCTTTGATTGACGGTAGCATTATAAGATGATCCCTCACTAAATTATCAAAGTATAAGTGTTCTCCCTGAGTATGCACCGTTGCGAAAGTTCTTCGTGCTGAGACACCACGTGATGATCGGGTGTGATAGGCTCTACGTTCAAATACAACGGGTGCAAAACAGTTGCACACGTGGAATACTCAGGTTAAACTTGACGAGCCTAGCATATAACAGATATGGCCTCGGAACACGGAGACCGAAAGGTCGAGCGTGAATCATATAGTAGATATGATCAACATAGTGATGCTCACCATTGAAACTACTCCATCTCACGTGATGATCGGACATGGTTTAGTTGATTTGGATCACGTGATCACTTAGAGGATAAGAGGGGTGTCTATCTAAATGGGAGTTCTTAAGTAATATGATTAATTGAACTTTAATTTATCATGAACTTAGTCCTGGTAGTATTAGCATATCTATGTTGTAGATCAATAGCTCGCGTTTAGCTCCCCTGTTTTATTTTTGATATGTTCCTAGAGAAAACTAAGTTGAAAGATGTTAGTAGCAATGATGCGGATTGGATCCGTGATCTGAGGTTTATCCTCATTGCTGCACAGAAGAAATATGTCTTTGATGCACCGCTAGGTGACAAACCTATTGCAGGAGCAGATGCAGATGTTATGATCATTTGGCTAGCTCAATATGATGACTACTTGATAGTTTAGTGCACCATGCTTAAACGGCTTAGAATCGGGACTTCAAAGACGTTTTGAACGTCATGGACCATATGAGATGTTCCAGGAGTTGAAGTTTATATTTCAAGAAGAACGGCAAGCAAGTTGCTGCTCAAGTGAAGAAGCCCAAGTCTGGTCCTAAGCCTGAGACTAAGTGCTTCTACTGCAAAGGGACTGGTCACTGGAAGCGGAACTGCCCCAAGTATTTGGTGGATAAGAAGGATGGTAAAGTGAACAAAGGTATATTTGATATACAGATTATTGATGTGTATTTTACTAGTGTTCGTAGCAACCCCTCGGTATTTGATACTGGTTCAGTTGCTAAGAGTAGTAACTCGAAACAGGAGTTGCAGAATGAACATAGACTAGTTAAGGGTGAAGTGACGATGTGTGTTGGAAGTGGTTCCAAGATTGATATGATCATCATCCCACACTCCCTATACTTTTGGGATTAGTGTTGAACCTAAATAAGTGTTATTTGGTGTTTGCGTTGAGCATGAATATGGTTTGATCATGTTTATTGCAATACGGCTATTCATTTAAGTAAGAAAATAAATTGTTGTTCTGTTTACATGAATAAAACCTTATATGGTTACACACCCAATGAAAATGGTTCGTTGGATCTCGATCGTAGTGATACACATATTTATAATATTGAAACCAAAAGATGCAAAGTTAATAATGACTAGTAGAAAGCCCGTGCGTTGCCATGGGCTAACTAACAAAATATACGTACAACGAGTAATATGCTAATAAAAATATATATACAAAGAGAAATGTCATGTGATATGGGAGTCAGACAATTGACATGTGATGATATTTCATGTTTGTGATGTGGTATATAAATGCATCTCATCATCATCTTTCTCTCCCCCTCCCTCTCTCACAATCCTTTCTTCTTCGAATGTTTCTCATGGGGCGAAGGCATAATCATTGATATGAATAGTCATTAAAATATCAAATCACTACAACCAACAATCTATCATCTGCTGCAAAATTGACACCTATGCTTATCATACATACCAGAAAAAACAACTATGTTGCAGTCAAGATAAAATTTTGGAAGCACATTTCTCTCAAATCAGTATTAATGGATCAGGCATTGACAAAATGATTATATTAGTGTAAAGGAGAGCAAATGACATGGCACACAGACAACAATCTATTCAGGAGTGTTACATTAATCAGAAATTTTGTTCAGCACATGGTAGCTATATAAATAGTCCAAATATCATTCATGTTGACAGAAATTAGCAATGCTCACAGCTACATACGAAATTGGCCAGAGACAATTTTCTAGCATCTTTTTTATGGGATTTTCTAGCATCTTTCTACTTTTACACATCGTCGCATGCCAAGTTCCAAAGATTGAACTTCTTAATAAAGACATGCCTTCACGTCCATGCAGGAGCTTTAGTGTCGATCTGGCCAATAAATTGCTCCGATGCTGGCGAGGAATCTTCCGCTCGAGCTTCTGTAGACACAGATCTGGCCTGGACCTCAAGTTCCAAATAAGAAATAATGAAAAAATCATAATAAATGGCATGTCTGGACCTCAAGGGCAATTAACACAAAAGAACGGATAATTGGGAGGTTGGGCAGTGCCGCTCCTCTTTGCGGCAACATGAGGGTATATTTACATGGGAGAGATATGGCAGGTTACACTAATATCAAGTAGAAAGACATGTACCCAATTTACATGGGAGGAGTCATGTATAACAGAAAAATATCTAAAGCTGATGAAGACCTGATATGCTTGACAACTTAAGGGATATTTCTATTTGGTTCTCAATTTACTCAAGCTCCTCCATGCTAAGTGGACACAGATTCTCACCGAAATATTTCTACGATAGGGAGGGCTGATAAGTTGGATCAAAAGTGCAATATATATACAGAAATTGTAACCTGAAAACATTGTATACTTGACATGGATATTGCAGAAGATAAGCATCAGACCAAGTTGATATAAGAGGTGTGCGAAAAATAACAACGCACATACACAAGGGATAACCAACTAATTATGTGAATATTAAAATGAAACATCACATGTGCAATAATCTAAAGTAGGTGGTCGCGGACATCCACATGCGCAATAATCTGAATATATACAATGCATAATTGGAAGCGTTAAATCCCTCCAATGGTTTGGCGTTGCACATCATAATAATTACTCAACGTATTAATCCTTATCATTGATGGCCGTTGATGCACAATAAACAGAGCTGAGCATGGCAAGACCACATGACTGAACCACACCTGTCATGATTCATCGACAAATGCCTGAAATGCTACAATAAGGTCACTTACCCAATCATGTCAGGATAGCATGCAGTGATCCACTCCTGGGATCATGCTCCAGTACAGATACTTGGTCGACAAAACGATTGATGTAGTCCAAGAGTCTATTGCAGAGGGTCCATCTTAACAACGTTGAATTGAAGGGAGAAGACATGGGAAAGCTCGATGTCCCTCAGGCACCCGGTTCTCCATCTCTATATGGCATATATGAACCTGCCATCCGTTGAGTATACTGCGGAACGTACCACCATCGTGGAACACAGGCCATCCATCATCAACAAATTGTGATGTTATTCAAGTCATGGTCGCAACAAGCTGAACTTACTTTTACCTGTACTTTATCCTGGGACAAACTTAGACAGGGGGAGGGGAGGCCTGACAGTTATGCTGATCCGGTGTTAGTGCCTTGCAGCATAACTTGAGGTGGTGGCGGCTGACGCTAGGGTAGTCGACGAGGACATCGCAATTGGGTTGCCACCAAAACAGAGTGTGGATAGCTGAATATCTGTGCATCAACACATCACTATTGAAGACACTGACAGACAAACCTCTAATTAGCAGTTGAGCGGGTTCTTGCCTACGAGCCTTACAGATATACATGCCTCTCCATCCTCGTCACCTACAGCCCATAGTGATGCCCCAAGCCCACCAACAGTGCATAGAACGTTGGTCGCGCCCCCCTGCCATCTACTCTTTCACGCACGCCAGAAAGTCCCAAGCCCGTCTGAGGCACTGGACGAAACGGCTGTGTGCAACGACTGCACTAAGGGCCATGGTCTCGACCTGGAGACCATACCCACTGCCTTGGCTTCATCCTTGACTTCATCCTCCTTGTCGGTAAAAAGATTCTTGCCGAAAACATCTCACAACTGATTAGTAAGTTTGGAAGCCATGGCACTCAAAAATCCAATGGCAACCAATATACATGATGCTAGAGACTGAAGTACAACCAAGGCTTCAGATTGCAAATAAAATAAAATAAAATGTGCTCCATAATTTTAGTTAAAATAACAGGAAAAGGTATTATTAGTATTTTTGGCATTGCCAGTAATGTATATGCTTGTAACATAACCACACTCTCTTCAAAAATTAACACATCACTTCCCATTTTAGAAAGTATTGAGTGATACAGGCATATAAATATAAGACTTAACTCAATTGCCAATAATGTGAGCTATTGGTTTCTTTTTTTCCAGACCGGTACTGAATAAGCTTGACTGAACTAATGGATAGTGTGATGCATTCCCCAATCATTTGACTTTGAAATTTCAGAAATGGGAAGATTATAACTAACCAGTTGAAAGAAACTTCAGTCAAAGATGCCAGTACAACTCCACTGAAAAAGGGTACAAGAGAACCTACTGCAGTAAATAAGGTGCCTGGAAGAACAGAACAACATAAGTATCTTTTTCTGCGCATTTCATTTGTCAGTACGGACATATATTATAACACTAAAAGCCTCTTCTGCTGCTCCATCAATAATAGTCCAGAAACAGCAAGCAAGTGAACAAAATACAGTGATGTGTGTGTAGATTGTCAGGATTCATCATTGCATATCATTTTCTCTGGATACTACAAATGCATGCACATGATATTGATATGCCACCATTTCTGCAATAAGCGCCATATTTTCAGCTATCCTAAAACTCAAAAAATACATAAGCTCAGAAAATCCATGAAGGAAAGAAAACTCAGAAAATACAGAAGTTCTAAAACATGCTGGCTTGTTCATACTAAATCAGTACCCACCTTTTACCCATCAATAATACTTGTTTATTTTGACGAACTGTCAAACCTGTAAGGAATTTGTTTACTTCTATAAATTACAGAAATAACATTATGAAAGATGCATTGAGGTACAGAGTTATAGGTAACTTACATAAGCAAGTTCTTCTCCTTGGTACACCACATTTATTAAGTTCAAGGACAACTCAGAGTGAGATGTGTCGTGACATGAGCTTGTGACTTCATAAGCACGTCTTGGTTGATGTCTTTGCGAGCTGAGAAGAATTACATCAGCAGATCCATAAGTGAACTTGATTCCTTTGCCAAGGTATGTGCGATGAATGTGACGATTAAGAAAGTTGATTTAATAAGCCTTTCCAACAGGAACCTAAGCAATGCAACAACAGGGGAGGAACAACATTTAGGTTGGTGATTTAAAGATGATTGGACGAGCCACAGAAACCACTTGCACTAATAATATATCAAACACAATGCAGAAACCACTACTGTATGAGCTGTACTTTAACTGGTCCTATCCAAATCAATTTCATGTGCAGATAACAAGTGAAATTTAATATAATGTCTATTTCTTATCTACTTATAGCTGGGAAATCTTCTGCAACATGTAAAAAAATGATGAAATATATTATTCCATTATGCAGCTGAGATGTGTCAAATTGAATGAAACTATATGAATCATCTTACAACAGGTGTACCCCTTGTGCTTGTAAGAGGGAAAATCTGAATAAATTATCTTACAGCAGGTGCACCTTTTTTGCTTGTAGGAGGGAAAATATGAGTCCCAGTGCTACTGCCCAGGGTTTTGGTTACCGCTCGAAATTTCGAGATTTACCATGGTTACCGCATATTTCAGCCCCCCTCGGTAAATGGGCATTTCCAGCAAAAAAATTTGATTTTTTGAATTTTTTGAATTCAAATGTTCAATGTATAGTAAAGTGTGGCGGCACCTCACATCATGCGCGTAGACTATGTTCCACTGAGCTAGTAGCTCTTTTATGATAAATATAAGTTCAAGTGCTATCTATATCTATTTTGAAAGAATTTGAATTCAAAATTCAATTATAAATTTTGTTCAAAATTCGTTCGAAATTTTCTCGAAATTTCATGGTAACCGTGGTAACCACATTTACCGGCCCCCTCGGTAAAAATGCCCCATTCGGTAACCAAAACCTTGCTACTGCCCAGTATAACTGCTACAACCTCTTTTGGATCGTCATAATTCCTCCGGAAGGATGTTCAGAGAACCTGTAAATTTTTGCATAAAAATGTTAGATATGCTGACGGTGGCGCCTCCCAACAAGGCAGGCAAGGATCATGAATCCGTACACCTGATTTAGTACTAAAATTATGTTAATGTCAAATTCTTCAGTTTTGTTCCTATAAAAAACGCCCACTGTAACTATGTTTTAGTTCTTCATCACTCCTTCCACTTTCCTGAAAAAAGGAAAAGGAATAGGGCAATATTAACAAAGGGGGATATCTTACTGGAGTAATAACAATGAATATCTTATACTTCAAAAATGTTGAAGTGGTATCCCAGGCCAAAATAATTAAAATTGCAATTGATCTAACACAAATTCATGTGTAGCTGAATCTGTAATGTTCATGTGAACGAATGTGAACAAATGACACAGCAGAAAACAACAGTACGAGATTTAAACCTGGTTATAAGCAGAACATGAACATCGTAACTGAAATTGAAGAAAAAACCTGAAACCGTTTGATGCAATTCAAAATCTTATCAATAGCATCTTGACACCAGTCTAAGATCCGTGGCAATTTGAGCATTGCAGCTCCTAGAAGTATGTCAATAGAGAAAGGGGGAAAGATTGAATCCACGGACAATGACAAACCTGAAAACATATGATTTGATCACTTCCAAGTTCGAACATTACCTAGTCTAGTTCATCAGATAGAAAAACATTACCTTGTCTAAGACCTGACTTCTGATAACATGTAGGTGCAGACCTTTGCTTCATATACACTTTCTGAAGCAGGATTTGGATCTGGAAGGTTATAGAACTTCAGTTCAATTAGAAAATCTTGATAATATCACAAGGAATAGGAAGAAACCATTAAAAAATATGTGACTGCATCCTAACTCGTGCCTCTCCAAATTAAATCATGTCACTCACCTGAAAGAACTTCCAGATTGCGGCCAATACCACAATTTACGCCGTCTTCTACTAAAAACTCTGTGCAAGCTCCTGTCCTTCATGCATCAGTCCAATGAGCAGAAGAGCACAAGACAAGATCATGCACGTATCGTAACGGGGAAGATGTGAATTACTTAACAACGTATCTAAACGAAGCAGATCGAAGACACACGTACGTACGTATACAAATCCAATGAGCAACACCAAAATCACATAAGTACGCATCTAAATTAACCTTGATGGGGAAGGAAGGAAATTGAGATGGAGAAAGCACCTTACCTTGGCGGTGGCTGGAACGGTCACGACGGCGGCTACTAGCTAGGTATTCGCGGGCGCTCGCTCTAGAAACGGACGGAGCCCAGGAGGAGCCTCGCCTTGACGCGCGTGGCGGGTTCCTCACAGCGCGGAGGTGGAGGCGACCAGAGCCGGCGTCGGTGCCGCGCCGAGGTTGGTGCGACGGCGAGCTCGGGCGGCGAGGCGGCGGGCCAGAAGCTGCAGGAGACGGCGGCGGGGACCTCGAGGCCGAGCTTACGCCATGGCTTCCCTGGCTCCAGAGGCCGTGGCGGCGCCGGACGCAGCGGCGGGGCGAGGAGGAGGCCGGCCGTCGGGGACTCGTCCCCTCGATCCAGATCGGGATCGAGGAGGGAGCAACAGGGGCGCGAGGGAGCGGGCGACCCGCGGGCGGAGGGAGCTAGGGCGTCGTCCGATTTTTTGTTCGCTGGTTTTCTGTTAATCTACGAAATTTGTTTAGGACGAAAAAAAATCAACGGAGGTGGGACGAAAATTAACCGGCGGAGACTACCAACTGCTACAGTAGGAGTAGAGATGGTGCAATTTATTTGTGGCACTGCCGTTTAGGTCATATTGGTGTAAAGCGCATGAAGAAAATCCATGTTGATGGGCTTTAGAAATCACTTGATTATGAATGAGTTGATGCTTGCGAACCATGCCTCATGGGCAAGATGACTAAGACTCCGTTCTCCGGAACAATGGAGCGAGCAACAGATTTGTTGGAAATCATACATACTGATGTATGTGGTCCGATGAATATTGAGGCCCGTGACAGGTATCATTATTTTCTGATCTTCACAGATGATTTGAGCATATATGAGTATATCTACTTGATGAAACACAAGTCTAAAACATTTGAAAAGTTCAAAGAATTTCAGAGTGAAGTCGAGAATCATCGTAACAAAAATAAAAGTTTCTACGATATGATCGCAGAAGTAAAATATTTGAGTTACGAGTTTGGCCTTCAGTTAAAAACAATGTGAAATAGTTTCACTACTCACGCCATCTGGAACACCATAGCATAATGGTGTGTCCAAACGTCATAACCGTACTTTATTAGATATGGTGCGATCTATGATGTCTCTTACCGATCTACCACTATCGTTTTCGGGTTATGCATTAGAGACAGCTGCATTCACGTTAAATAGGGCACCATCTAAATCCGTTGAGACGACACCGTATGAACTATGGTTTGGCAAGAAACCTAAGCTGTCGTTTCTTAAAGTTTGAGGTTGCAATGCTTATGTGAAAAGGTTTTAACCTGATAAGCTCTAACCCAAATTGGAGAAGTGCGTCTTCATAGGATACCCAAAAGAAAATGTTGCGTATACCTTCTATCACAGATCCGAAGGCAATATATTCGTTGCTGTACCTGTACCTGCTCTCTTATTGGAAAGTAGTTCATCACAGAAATCTGTTCCTGTTACTACTACACCGATTAGTGAGGAAGCTAATGATGATGATCATGTAACTTCAGATCAAGTTACTACCGAACCTCGTAGGTAAACCAGAGTAAGATCCGCACCAGAATGGTACGGTAATCCTGTTCTGGAGGTCATGTTACTTGACCATGACGGGCCTATGAACTATGAGGAAGCGATGATGAGCCCAGATTCCGTGAAATGGCTTGAGGCCATGAAATCTGAGATGAGATCCATGTATGAGAACAAAGTATGGACTTTGATTGACTTGCCCATTGATCGGCGAGCCATTGAGATTAAATGGATCTTTAAGAGGAAGACGAACGCTGATAGTAGTGTTACTATCTACAAAGTTAGAATTGTCGCAAAAAGGTTTTCGACAAGTTCAAGGTATTGACTACGATGAGAGTTTCTCACTCGTATCTATGTTTAAGTCTGTCCGAATCATGTTAGCAGTTGCCGCATTTTATGAAATCTGGCAAATGGATAAACAAAACTGCATTCCTTAATGGATTTATTAAAGAAGAGTTGTATATGATGCAACCAGAAGGTTTTGTCAATCCTAAAGGTACTAACAAAATATGTAAGCTCCAGCGATCCATCTATGGACTGGTGCAAGCATCTCAGAGTTGGAATATACGCTTTGGTAAGTTTATCAAAGCATATAGTTTTATATAGACTTGCGGTGAAGTCTGTATTTACAAGAAAGCGAGTGGGAGCACTACAGCATTTCTGATAAGTATATGTGAAAGACATATTGTTGATCGGAGATAATGTAGAATTATTCTGCAAAGCATAAAAGAATGTTTGAAAGAAGTTTTTTAAAGAAATACCTCGGTGAAGCTGCTTACATATTGAGCATCAAGATCTATAGAGATAGATCAAGACGCTTGATAAGTTTTTCAATGCGTACATACCTTGACAAGATTTTGAAGTAGTTCAAAATGGAACAGTCAAAGGAGTTCTTGCCTGTGTTACAAGGTGTGAAGTTGAGTAAGACTCAAAACCCGACCACGGCAGAAGATAGAGAGAGAATGAAAGTCCCTATGTCTCAGCCATAGGTTCTATAAAGTATGTCATGCTGTGTACCAGACCTATTGTATACCCTGCCCTATGTTTGGCAAGGGAGTACAATAATGATCTAGGAGTAGATCACTCGACATTGGTCAAAATTATCCTTAGTGGAATAAGGATATGTTTCTCGATTATGGAGGTGACAAAAGGTTCGTCGTAAAGGGTTACGTCGATGCAAGTTTTGACACTGATCCAGATGACTCAAAGTCTCAATCTGGATACATATTGAAAGTGGGAGCAATTAGCTAGAGTAGCTCCATGCAGAGCATTGTTGACATAGAAATTTGCAAAATACTTACGGATCTGAATGTGGCAGACCCGTTGACTAAACTTCTCTCACAAGCAAAACATGATCACACCTCAGTACTCTTTGGGTGTTAATCACATAGCGATGTGAACTAGATTATTGACTCTAGTAAACCCTTTGGGTGTTGGTCACATGTCGATGTGAACTATGGGTGTTAATCACATGGTGATGTGAACTATTGATGTTAAATTACATGGCGATGTGAACTAGATTATTGACTCTAGTGCAAGTGGGAGACTGAAGGAAATATGCCCTAGAGGAAATAATAAAGTTATTATTTATTTCCTTATATCATGATAAATGTTTATTATTCATGCTAGAATTGTATTAACCGAAAACATAATACATGTGTGAATACATAGACAAATAGAGTGTCACTAGTATGCCTCTACTTGACTAGCTCGTTGATCAAAGATGGTTATGTTTCCTAACCATAGACATGAGTTGTCATTTGATTAACGGGATCACATCATTAGGAGAATGATGTGATTGACTTGACCCATTCTGTTAGCATAGCACTTGATCGTTTAGTTTGTTGCTATTGCTTTCTTTATGACTTATACATGTTCCTATGATTATGAGATTATGCAACTCCCGTTTACCGGAGGAACACTTTGTGTGCCACCAAACGTCACAATGTAACTGGGTGATTATAAAGATGCTCTACAGGTGTCTACGAAGGTACTTGTTGGGTTGGCGTATTTCGAGATTAGGATTTGTCACTCCGATTGTCGGAGAGGTATCTCTGGGCCCTCTCGGTAATGCACATCACTTAAGCCTTGCAAGCATTGCAACTAATGAGTTAGTTGCAGGATGATGTATTACGGAACGAGTAAAGAGACTTGCCGGTAACGAGATTGAACTAGGTATTGAGATAACTACGATCAAATCTCGGGCAAGTAACATACCGATGACAAAGGGAACAACGTATGTTGTTATGCGGTCTGACCGATAAAAGATCTTCGTAGAATATGTGGGAGCCAATATGAGCATCCAGGTTCCGCTATTGGTTATTGGCCGGAGACGTGTCCCGGTCATGTCTACATTGTTCTCGAACCCGTAGGGTCCGCATGATTAACGTTACGATGACAGTTTCATTATGAGTTTATATATTTTGATGTACCGAAGGTTGTTCGGAGTCCCGAATATGATCATGGACATGAAGAGGAGTCTCGAAATGGTCGAGACGTAAAGATCAATATATTGGACGGCTATATTCGGACACCGGAAGTGTTTCGGGTGATTTCGGAGAAAACCGGAGTGCCGGAAGGGTTACCGGAACCCCCCGGTGAAGTATTGGGCCTTAGTGGGCCTGAGGGGAGAGAGAGGGAAGCAGCCCAGGAGGTGGCGCGCCCCCTCCCATGAGGAGTCCGAATTCGACAAGGGGAGGGGGCGCGGCCCCTCTTTCCCTCTCCCTCTCCCTCTCTTTCCTTCCCCCTTCCCTCTTCATAGTTGGACTAGGAAAGGGGAGTCCTACTCCTACTAGGAGGAGGACTCCCCCCTCCTTGGCGCGCCTCAAGGGCCGGCCGGCCTCCCCCCTTGCTCCTTTATATACAGGGGCAGGGGGCATCTCTAGACACACAAGTTGATCTTCGTGATCGTTCTCTTAGCCGTGTGCGGTGCCCCCCTCCACCATAATCCTCGATAATATTGTAGTGGTGCTTAGGTGAAGCCCTACGACGGTAGAACATCAAGATCGTCACCACGCCGTCGTGCTGACGGAACTCTTCCCCGACACTTTGCTGGATCGGAGTCCGGGGATCGTCATCGAGCTGAACGTGTGCTATAACTCGGAGGTGTCATAGTTTCGGTGCTTGATCGGTCGGACCGTGAAGACGTACGACTACATCAACCGCGTTGTGCTAATGCTTCCGCTTGCGGTCTACGAGGGTACATAGACAACACTCTTCTCTCTCGTTGCTATGCATCACCATGATCTTGCGTGTGCATAGGAAATTTTTTGAAATTACTACGTTCCCCAACATATATACATGATCATACCTACATATTCTCATAACTATGCTCAATTCTGTCAATTGCTCAACAGTAATTTGTTCACCCACCGTAGAATACTTATGTTCTCGAGAGAAGCCACTAGTGAAACCTATGGCCCCCGGGTCTATCTTCATCATATTAATCTACCAATACTTAGTAATTTCCTTTTGCTTTTACTTTGCTTTTATTTTACTTTGCATCTTTATCATAAAAATACCAAAAATATTATCTTATCATATCTATCAGATCTCACTCTCGTAAGTGGCCGAGTAGGGATTGACAACCCCTATTTGCGTTGGTTGCGAGGATTTATTTGTTTTGTGCAGGTATGAGGGACTCGCGCGTAGCCTCCTACTAGATTGGTACCTTGGTTCTCAAAAACTGAGGGAAATACTTACGCTATTTTGCTGCATCATCCCTTCCTCTTCGGGGAAAACCAACGCAGTGCTCAAGAGGTAGCAAGCATCAAGGTCAGTCAAATATCTTCATGCTTATCTGGTTCATTCAGACTAGATCTATTAATAGCTTATTTGTATATCTATTCATCTTTTAGACCTTACATTTTCTTCATTTTTTGTGTTCTCGTTGCCATCTTGATTTCCAGGAAACAGAATCAGACTTCTTTTTTACCATTCAAGGTGTATATGCACACGATGCCCTTTTAGATGTCATAATGTTGCAAGACAGAGTACCACAGTTTTTGGTTCATTTCAAGGGCATGCATTGAGATGTCTTATGCACCTCCAAGATATCGATATACATGTGCATGTATGCTTTTGAAACATCTAAACATGATTATATATGAATATTAGCTTTCACAAGTCGTTGTAAGATAATGTATATTTTTTTGTTGTTTATCTTCTACAGTTTAATTTTTGTTGTTCTTATGCATATTACTTTTCATGACTGTATGTTCCCATTGATATACATTTGTATTTATCCGATCTGCCACAGGTTGTAACTCGAGAAGAACTCATGCATATTTTCTCGTCTAATCTTCAGGTGTGTTGCATCTTCGACTATTGTAAGATAATGTACAACCATAGGAATTAGGAGCTTAGCTAGGTTCATTTTTTAAGCTATGGTATTTTTCACTTATGATAAATTATGCATTGTTTGGTAAACTAATATGGGTTCATGTTGTGGCATGCACCTCTCTCACACAATTAATTTATTTTATATACAATTTAAAATATTATGTTTGTTTTCACGATGCAATATGAGATACGTTATGGTTAACATTTTGTTTTGTTAACTAATGTGTATAATCCCATTGCGCACACGATAGTGGATTGAATCATTGATTTCACTACAATTTGCAGATACGTAAATTGGTTGAAATTGTTGGGGAACGTAGCAGAAATTCAAAATTTTCCTACGTGTCACCAAGATCTATCTATGAAGAGACCAGCAACGAGGGGAAGGAGAGTGCATCTACATACCCTTGTAGATCGCTAAGCGGAAGCGTTCAAGAGAACGGGGTTGATGGAGTCGTACTCGTCGTGATCCAAATCACCGAAGATCCTAGTGCTGAACGGACGGCACCTCCGCGTTCAACACACATACAGCCCGACGACGTCTCCCATGCCTTGATCCAGCAAGGAGAGAGGGAGAGGTTGAGGAAGACTCCATCCAGCAGCAGCACAACGGCGTGGTGGTGGTGGTGGAGCGTGGCACTCCAACAGGGCTTCGCCAAGCACCGCAAGAGACGAGGAGGGAGATGTGTCACGGGAGGGAGAGGGAGGCGCCAGGGCTTTGGTGCGGCTGCCCTCCCTTCCCCCCACTATATATAGGGCCAAGGGAGAGGGGGGCACAGCCTTGGCCCTTCCTCCAAGGAAGGGTGCGGCCAGGGAGGAGTCCATCCTCCCCAAGGCACCTAGGAGGTGCCTTCCCCCTTTAGGACTCTTCCTCTCCCTTATCTCTTGGCGCATGGGCCTCTTGGGGCTGGTGCCCTTGGCCCATATAGGCCAAGGCGCACACCCCTACAGCCCATGTGGCCCCCGGGGCAGGTGGCCCCACCCGGTGGACCCCCGGGACCCTTTCGGTGGTCCCGGTACAATACCGGTGACCCCGAAACTTGTCCCGATGGCCGAAATAGCACTTCCTATATATAATTCTTTACCTCCGAACCATTCCGGAACTCCTCGTGACGTCCGGGATCTCATCCGGGACTCCGAACAACATTCGGGTTACCGCATACTAATATCTCTATAACCCTAGCGTCACCGAACCTTAAGTGTGTAGACTCTACGGGTTCGGGAAGCATGCAGACATGACCGAGACGTTCTCCGGTCAATAACCAACAGCGGGATCTGGATACCCATGTTGGTTCCCACATGTTCCATGATGATCTCATCGGATGAACCACGATGTCAAGGACTTAATCAATCCCGTATACAATTCCCTTTGTCTAGCCGTACGATACTTGCCCGAGATTCAATCGTCGGTATCCCGATACCTTGTTCAATCTCATTACCGCAAGTCTCTTTACTCGTTCCGTAACACATCATCCCGTGATCAACTCCTTGATCACATTGTGCACATTATGATGATGTCCTACCGAGTGGTTCCAGAGATACCTCTCCGTCACACGGAGGGACAAATTCCAGTCTCGATTCGTGCCAACCCAACAGACACTTTCGGAGATACCTGTAGTGTACCTTTATAGCCACCTAGTTACGTTGTGACGTTTGGCACACCCAAAGCACTCCTATGGTATCCGGGAGTTGCACAATCTCATGGTCTAAGGAAATGAAACTTTACATTAGAAAAGCTTTAGCATACGAACTACACGATCTTTGTGCTAGGCTTAGGATTGGGTCTTGTCCATCACATGATTCTCCTAATGATGTGATCCCGTTATCAACGACATCCAATGTCCATGGTTAGGAAATCGTAACCATCTATTGATCAACGAGCTAGTCAACTAGAGGCTTACTAGGGACATGGTGTTTTCTATGTATCCACACATGTATCTGTGTTTCCTATCAATACAATTATAGCATCGATAATAAACGATTATCATGAACAAGGAAATATAATAATAACTTATTTATTATTGCCTCTAGGGCATATTTCCAACAGTCTCCCACTTGCACTAGAGTCAATAATCTAGTTCACATCGTCATGTGGTTAACACTCATAGGTCACATCGCCGTGTGACCAACATCCAAAGAGTTTACTAGTGTCACTAAATTAGTTCACATCATCATGTGATTAAGACTCAATGAGTTCTGAGTTTGATCATGTTATGCCTGTGAAAGAGGTTTTAGTCAACGGGTCTGCAACATTCAGATCCGTATGTACCTCGCAAATTTCTATGTCATCTTGTAGATACAACTACTACGCTACATTTGGAGCCATTCCAAATAACTGTTCTACTATACGAATCCAGTTTTACTACTCAGAATAATCTGAATTAGTGTCAAAGTTTGCATCGGCGTAACCCTTTACGACAAACTCTTTTACCACCTCCATAATCGAGAAAATTCCTTAGTCCACTAGTTACTAAGGATAACTTTGACCGCTGTCCTGTGATCCATTCTTGGATCACTCTTGTACCCCTTGACTGACTCATGGTGAGACACATTTCAGGTGCGGTACACAGCATAGCATACTATAGAGCCTATGTCTTAAGCATAGGGGACGACCTTCGTCCTTCCTCTTTCTTCTGCCGTGGTCGAGCTTTAAGTCTTAACTTCATACCTTACAACTCAAGCAAGAACTCCTTCTTCGACTGATCCATCTTGAACACCTTCAAGATCATGTCAAGGTATGTGCTCATTTGAAAGTACCATTAAGCGTTTTGATCTATCCTTATAGATCTTGATGCTCAATGTTCAAGTAGCTTAATCCAGGCTTTCCATTGAAAAACACTTTCCAAATAACACTATATGCTTTCCAGAAATTCTACGTCATTTCGGATCAACAATATGTCATCCACATATACTTATCACAAATTCTATAGTGCTCCCACTCACTTCTTTGGAAATACAAGTTTCTCATAAACTTTGTATACACCCAAAATCTTTGATCATCTCATCAAAGTGTACATTCCAACTCCGAGATGCTTACTCCAGTTCTTAGAAGGATTGCTGGAGCTTTGCATACTTATTAGCATCTTTCAGGATTGACAAAACCTTCCGGTTGTATCACATACAACCTTTCCTCAAGAAAATCGTTGAGGAAACAAAGTTTTTTGACATCCTATTTGCAAGATTTCATAAATAATGCAGTAATCGCTAATATAATTCCAATAGACTCTTAGCATCGCTACGAGTGAGAAAGTCTCATCGTAGTCAACTCCTTGAACTTGTCGGAAAACATCTTAACGACAAGTCGAGCTTTCTTAATGGTGATACTTACCATCATTGTCTGTCTTCCTTTTAAAATCCATCTGTACTCAACAGCCATACGACCATCGAGCTGTTCTGCCAAAGTCTACACTTTGTTTTCATACATGGATCCTCTCTCGGATTTTATGGCCTCGAGCCATTTATCAGAATCCGGGCCCACCACCGCTTCTCCATAGCTCGTAGGTTCATTATTGTCTAGCAACATGACTTCCAAGACAGGATTACGTACCACTCTGAAGTAGTACGCATCCTTGTCATCCCATGAGGTTTGGTAGTGACTTGATCTGAAGTTTCATGATCACTATCATAAGCTTCAACTTCAATTGGTGTAGGTGCCACAGGAACAACTCCCTGTGCTCTGCCACACACTAGTTGAAGAGACGGTTCAATAACCTCATCAAGTCTCCACCATCCTCCCACTCAATTCTTTCGAGAGAAACTTTTCCTCGAGAAAGGACCCGATTTTAGAAACAATCCCTTATTGCTTTCGAATCTGAGAGAGGAGGTATACCCAACTATTTTGGGTGTCCTATGAAGATGCATTTATCCGCTTTGGGTTCGAGCTTATCAGCCTGAAACTATTCCACATAAGCGTCGCAGCCCCAAACTTTTAACAAATGACAACTTAGGTTTCTCTAAACCAAAGTTCATACGGTGTCATATTATCGGAATTACGTGGTGCCCTATTTAAAGTGAATGTGGTTGTCTCTAATGCCTAACCCACAAACTATCGTGGTAATTCGATAAGAGACATCATGGTGTGCATCATATCCAATAGGGTGCAGTTATGATGTTCGGACACACCATCACACTATGGTGTTCCAGGCTGTATTAGTTGTGAAACAATTTCCACAATGTCTTAATTCTATGCCAAACTCGTAATTCAGATATTCATCTCTATGATCATATCATAGATATTTTATCCTCTTGTCACGACGATCTTTCAACTTCACCCTGAAATTACTTGAACCTTTCAATAATTCAGACTCGTGATTCATCAAGTAAATATACTCAACATCTACTCAAATCATCTGTGAAGTAAGAACATAACAATATTCACTACACGCCTCAGCACTCATTGGACTGCACACATCAAAATGTATTACTTCCAACAAGTTGCTTTCTAGTTCCATTTTACTGGAAACAAGGCTTTCAGTCATCTTGCCCATGTGGTATGATTTGCATGTCTCAAGTGATTCAAAATCAAGTGAGTCCAAATGGTCCATTTGCATGGAGTTTCTTTATGCATATACACCAATAGACATGGTTCGCATGTCTCAAACTTTTCAAAAACGAGTGAGCCCAAAGATCCATCAACATGGAGCTTCTTCATGCGTTTTATACCGATATGACTTAAGTGGCAGTGCCACAAGTAGGTGGTACTATCATTACTATCTTATATCTTTTGGCCTGAACATGTGTATCACTATGATCGAGATTCAATAAACTATTCATTTTAGGCGTAAGACCATTGAAGGTATTATTCAAATAAACAGAGTAACAATTATTCTCCTTAAATGAATAACCGTATTGCGATAGACATAATCCAATCATGTCTATGCTCAATGCAAACACCAATCTCGATGGTAGAGGGAGCGTGCGATGCTTGATCATATCAACATTGGAAACACTTCCAACACATATCGTCAGCTCACCTTTAGCTAGTCTCCGTTTATTCCGTAGCTTTTATTTCGAGTTACTAACACTTAGCAACCGAACTGGTATCTAATACCCTGGTGCTACTAGGAGTACTAGTAAAGTACACATCAACACAATGTATATCCAATATACTTCTATCGACCTTGCCAGCCTTCTCATCTACCAAGTATCTAGGGTAAATCTGCTCCAGTGGCTGTTTCCCTTATTACAGAAGCACTTAGTCTCGGGTTTGGGTTCAACCTTGGGTTTCTTCACTAGAGCAGCAGCTGAATTGCCGTTTCATGAAGTATCCCTTCTTGCCCTTGCCCTTCTTGAAACTAGTGGTTTCACTAACCATCAACAATTGATGCTCCTTCTTGATTTCTACTTTCGCGGTGTCAAACATCGTGAATGTTTCAAGGATCATCATATATGTCCCTGATATGTTATAGTTCATCACGAAGCTCTAGCAGCTTGGTGGTAGTGACTTCGGTGAAACATCAATGTCTCAACTAGAAGATCAACTCCCACTTGATTCAAATGATTGTTGCACTCAGACAATCTAAGCACAAGCTCAACAATTGAGTTTTTCTCCCTTAGTTTGCAGGCTAAGAAAATCATCGGAGGTCTTATACCTCTTGACATGGGCGCGAGCCTGAAATCCCAATTTCAGCCCTCGAAATATCTCATATGTTTCGCGACGTTTCAAAACGTCTTCGGTGCCTCAACTCTAAACCGTTTAACTGAACTATCACGTAGTTATCAAAATGTGTATGTCAGATGTTCGCAACATCCACAGACAACGTTCGAGGTTCAGCACACTGAGCGGTGCATCAAGGACACAAGCCTTCTATGAAGCAATGAGGACAATCCTCAGTTTACGGACCTAGTCCGCATAATTGCTACTATCAACTTTCAACTAATTTTTCTATAGGAACATATCTAAACAGTAGAACTGAAGCGCGAGCTACGACATAATTTGTGAAGACCTTTTGACTATGTTCAGGATAATTAAGTTCATCTTATGAACTCCCACTCAGATAGACATCTCTCTAGTCATCTAAGTGATTACATGATCCGAGTCAACTAGGTCGTGTCCGATCATCACGTGATTCGGACTAGTCAACATCGGTGAACATCTTCATGTTGATCGTATCTACCATACGACTCATGCTCGACCTTTCGGTCTCTTGTGTTCCGAGGCCATGTCTGTACATGCTAGGCTCGTCAAGTCAACCTAAGTGTTTTTGCATGTGTTCCCAGGCCATGTCTGTACATGCTAGGCTCATCAACACCCGTTGTATTCGAACGTAAGAATCTATACACCCGATCTGTTGGGGAACGTAGTAATTTCGAAAATTTTCCTACGCACACGCAAGATCATGGTGATGCATAGCAACGAGGGGGAGAGTATTGTCTACGTACCAACGCAGACCAACTGCGAAAGCGATCTCACAACGTAGAGGAAGTAGTCGTACGTCTTCTTCCCGATCCGACCGATCCAAGCACCGTTACTCCGGCACCTCCGAGTTCTTAGCACACGTTCAGCTCGATGACGATCCTCGGGCTCCGATCCAGCAAAGCGTCGAGGAAGAGTTCCGTCAGCACAAAGGCGTGGTGACGATCTTGATGTACTACCGACGCAGGGCTTCACCTAAGCTCTACAACGATATGACCGAGGTGGAATTTGGTGGCAGGGGCACCGCACACGGCTAAGGAACGATCAACAATGATCAACTTATGTGTCTATGGGGTGCCCCCTGCCCCCGTATATAAAGGAGCAGGGGGAGGGGTTCGGCCGGCTAGGGAGAGAGGCGCAGGAGGAGTCCTACTCCTACCGGGAGTAGGACTCCCCCCCAATCCTATTCCTAATAGGACTCTCCAAAGAGAAGAGAGAAGAGAGGGGGGTCGGCCCCTTCTCCTAGTCCTAATAGGACTAGGGAAGGGGGGAGGCGCGCAGCCCTTGTGGGCAGCCCCTTTTCACTTTTCCACTAAGGCCCAATAGGCCCATTTGCCTCCCGGGGGGTTCCGGTAACCCTCCCGGTATTCCGGTAAAATCCCGATTTCACCCGGAACACTTCCGGTGTCCAAACATAGGCTTCCAATATATCAATCTTTACGTCTCGACCATTTCGAGACTCCTCGTCATGTCCGTGATCACATCCGGGACTCCGAACAACCTTCGGTACATCAAAAAGCATAAACTCATAATAACTGTCATCGTAACGTTAAGCGTGCGGACCCTACGGTTCGAGAACAATGTAGACATGACCGAGACATGTCTCCGGTAAATAACCAATAGCGGGACCTGGATGCCCATATTGGCTCCTACATATTCTACGAAGATCTTTATCGGTCAGACCGCATAACAACATACGTTGTTCCCTTTGTCATCGGTATGTTACTTGCCCGAGATTCGATCGTCGGTATCCAATACCTAGTTCAATCTCGTTACTGGCAAGTCTCTTTACTCGTTCCGTAATACATCATCTCATAACTAACATCTTTAGTTATTATGCTTGCAAGGCTTATGTGATGTGTATTACCGAGAGGGCCCAGAGATACCTCTCCGACAATCGGAGTGACAAACCCTAATCTCGAAATACGCCAACCCAACATCCACCATTGGAGACACCTGTAGTACTCCTTTATAATCACCCAGTTACGTTGTGACGTTTGGTAGTACCCAAAGTGTTCCTCCGGTAAACGGGAGTTGCATAATCTCATAGTTATAGGAACATGTATAAGTCATGAAGAAAGCAATAACAACATACTAAACGATCGGGTGCTAAGCTAATGGAATGGGTCATGTCAATCAGATCATTCAACTAATGATGTGACCTCGTTAATCAAATAACAACTCTTTGTTCATGGTTAGGAAACATAACCATCTTTGATTAACGAGCTAGTCAAGTAGAGGCATACTAGTGACACTCTGTTGGTCTATGTATTCACACATGTATTATGTTTCCGGTTAATACAATTATAGCATGAATAATAAAAATTTATCATGATATAAGGAAATAAATAATAACTTTATTATTGCCTCTAGGGCATATTTCCTTCACGATCATCATGTGGTGCTTCGAAACAACAAAGTGTCGCAACGGTGCACAGTTAGGGGGAACACTTTCTTGAAATTATTATGAGGGATCATCTTATTTACTACTGCCGTTCTAAGTAAACAAGATGTATAAACATGATAAACATCACATGCAATCAAATAGTGACATGATATGGCCAATATCATATTGCTCCTTTTGATCTCCATCTTCGGGGCTCCATGATCATCATCGTCACCGGCATGACACCATGATCTCCATCATTATGATCTCCATCATCGTGTCTTCAAGAAGTTGTCTCGCCAACTATTACTTCTACTACTAAAGCTAACGGTTAGCAATAAAGTAAAGTAATTACATGACGTTTATGTTGACACGCAGGTCATAAATAAATTAAGACAACTCCTATGGCTCCTGCCGGTTGTCATACTCATCGACATGCAAGTCGTGATTCCTATTACAAGAACATGATCAATCTCATACATCACATATATCATTCATCACATCCTTTTGGACATATCACACCGCATAGCATACCCTGCAAAAACAAGTTAGACGTCCTCTAATTGTTGTTTGCATGTTTTACGTGGCTGCTATGGGTTTCTAGCAAGAACGTTTCTTACCTATGCAAAACCACAACGTGATATGCCAATTGCTATTTACCCTTCATAAGGACCCTTTTCATCGAATCCGGTCCGACTAAAGTGGGAGAGACAGACACCCGCCAGCCACCTTATGCAACTAGTGCATGTTTGTCGGTGGAACCGGTCTCACGTAAGCGTACGTGTAAGGTTGGTCCGGGCCGCTTCATCCCACAATGCCGCCGAATCAAGATTGGACTAGTAACGGTAAGCATATTGAACAAAATCAACGCCCACAACTACTTGTGTTCTACTCGTGCATAGTAACTACGCATAGACCTAGCTCATGATGCCACTGTTGGGGAACGTAGCAGAAATTCAAAATTTTCCTATGTGTCACCAAGATCTATCTATAGAGAGACCAGCAACGAGGGGAAGGAGAGTGCATCTACATACCCTTGTAGATCGCTAAGCGGAAGCGTTCAAGAGAACGGGGTTGATGGAGTCGTACTCGTCGTGATCCAAATCACCGGAGATCCTAGTGCCGAACGGACGGCACCTCCGCGTTCAACACACGTACAGCCCGACGACGTCTCCCATGCCTTGATCCAGCAAGGAGAGAGGGAGAGGTTGAGGAAGACTCCATCCAGCAGCAGCACAACGGCGTGGTGGTGGTGGAGGAGCGTGGCACTCCAGCAGGGCTTCGCCAAGCACCGCAAGAGACGAGCAGGGAGATGTGTAACGGGAGGAAGAGGGAGGCGCCAGGGCTTTGGTGCGGCTGCCCTCCCTTCCCCCCACTATATATAGGGCCAAGGGAGAGGGGGGGCGCAGCCTTGGCCCTTCCTCCAAGGAAGGGTGCGGCCAGGGAGGAGTCCATCCTCCCCAAGGCACCTAGGAGGTGCCTTCCCCCTTTAGGACTCTTCCTCTCCCTTATCTCTTGGCGCATGGGCCTCTTGGGGCTGGTGCCCTTGGCCCATATAGGCCAAGCCGCACACCCCTACAGCCCATGTGGCCCCCCGGGGCAGGTGGCCCCACCCGGTGGACCCCCGGGACCCTTCCGGTGGTCCCGGTACAATACCGGTGACCCCGAAACTTGTCCCGATGGCCGAAATAGCACTGTCTATATATAATTCTTTACCTCCGGACCATTCCGGAACTCCTCGTGACGTCCGGGATCTCATCCGGGACTCCGAACAACATTTGGGTTAACGCATACTAATATCTCTATAACCCTAGCGTCACCGAACCTTAAGTGTGTAGACCCTACGGGTTCGGGAAGCATGCAGACATGACCGAGACGTTCTCCGGTCAATAACCAACAGCGGGATCTAGATACCCATGTTGGTTCCCACGTGTTCCACGATGATCTCATCGGATGAACCACGATGTCAAGGACTTAATCAATCCCGTATACAATTCCCTTTGTCTAGCGGTACGATACTTGCCCGAGATTCGATCGTCGGTATCCCGATACCTTGTTCAATCTCGTTACCGGCAAGTCTCTTTACTCGTTCCGTAACACATCATCCCGTGATCAACTCCTTGATCACATTGTGCACATTATGATGATGTCCTACCGAGTGGGCCCAGAGATACCTCTCCGTCACACGGAGTGACAAATCCAAGTCTCGATTCGTGCCAACCCAACAGACACTTTTGGAGATACCTGTAGTGTACCTTTATAGCCACCCAGTTATGTTGTGACGTTTTGCACACCCAAAGCACTCCTACGGTATCCGGGAGTTGCACAATCTCATGGTCTAAGGAAATGATACTTTACATTAGAAAAGCTTTAGCATACGAACTACACGATCTTTGTGCTAGGCTTAGGATTGGGTCTTGTCCATCACATGATTCTCCTAATGATGTGATCCCATTATCAACGACATCCAATGTCCATGGTCAGGAAACCGTAACCATCGATTGATCAACGAGCTAGTCAACTAGAGGCTTACTAGGGACATGGTGTTGTCTATGTATCCACACATGTATCTGTGTTTCCTATCAATACAATTATAGCATGGATAATAAACGATTATCATGAACAAGGAAATATAATAATAACTTATTTATTATTGCCTCTAGGGCATATTTCCAACAGAAATATGCTCAGGTACAAGCTCTCCCCCTATGTCATTGTTTTGAACTACATATATAATCTGGAGCTACATCTCCTTGAAGGCCACATTGATTTTTATGATTAAGCGATTCCTATTCTTGACAAGAGCCTTAAGTTATGTGTTATGTGAAGTTAATCTGGAAGGTTGCTTTTTCCTGTTATTAAAAATTAAAAATACTTGAGAAGTTTGCCTTTCGTGTAATGGTTGGAATTGGTTTTCTTTTGTATGTCAAGATTGGAATAGGCATAGAAATAAGGTATATGTATCTGATGCTATTAAATAAGCATTCATGGATCAAATGTAGTGACATTAACTCACCGTTTAATACTATTTCAATTTGGCAAATGACTAGGATAATTGAAGGTGACAGTCACACATATCTAAGCCATGTAACTCCTGCATGTAACAATTGTGACACTTACTATATGCCATGGAAGAGCAAAGGGGACACACATGTCATTTAGATATATTAAAACTGCACACTAATCGAGCTCTCTCAGACCATTAGCGTCTTGAACCGCTGGATCTGCTACTTTGGCCATTTCTGACCGTTGGATGCAATTCTGGTCCCCCGTGGGCTCTGTACGTTATCACCTTAGTCTCAACTGAATTGGGTCACTGCTCCGGGAACTATTTCGGGAGTTTCCTGTTATTTTGGGCCAAATGGGCTGGATATCAAAACTCGAAAATTTCTAACGTTTTTTCAAGAAAGAAGGATGATCGCTGGCCTCTCTATTTGAGCGATGCATACGACCATTTTATTAATTATTCTCACAAGACTTTACAAATTAATACAAATAGTTTTTTTACACAGTAATACAAATAGTAAGACTAAAGCCGCCATCTAAGCAACAAACTGTCGCTACACCTATCCAGTTGATGAAGGGGCGCAGATAGCCTGAGCCTAATACCAAACAGACATCGCAGCTAAACCTAACAACTAAGACCTGAGGTCCCATCTAGGACGTCTGCCGGGCATGGGTCTCTCCGGTTCGGCATGCTCTCATAGTCCGCCGCCGCCAACTGCCACCGCTCCATCTTCAGAACTGTAGTGATGCATCAACCTTGCTCGGTCCAGCTATCGTCGACGCCACCATGGCGCCCAACGGCACCTCCTCCCTGCACGCAAACAGCTGAGCACGTCGCGGTCGCCACTGATACACCTCAGCACCATGCTGCCAAGTACTACCAGCCGACACAGCTTGAAGACTTTGAAAGATCTGTTGTGCGTAGCACCTGCCGACCAGGCATGACAAAGCGTAGCACCTGTCGGTCAGACATGACTTGACATCTCCACCGAAGCTCCGCGCAAGACGAAGCCGCTCCACCTCCTGCCTCTGACTTCCAGCCCTGCTCCACAAATGATGCTCCCAGGAGAGAAACGACACCGCAGTGCCGCCATCATCCGATCTGGAACACCAGGTCCTAGGGTTTTCCCCGGAGCAGCACGACTGGGTCGACAATAGTTACACGATGATGCCTTCATCAAGGTAACGACGTAGAATGCCGCCATCGCCTGCCGTCGGCTCGGTTTTCACCAGCAACCTTGTCTCCCCAACTCGCAGCCGGGACTAGATGTTGGATCTCGAGATCGAATCACCAAGCCTCTGGCAGGCCACCTCCGACGAACAAGATGACCACCACCACTAGCTACACCGGCCAGAACAGATCTGCTATGTGCCGCCAAGCAGTCCATCAGGCCCTCGACGCCGTCGCCGATCTAAACCAAATGACATGCCGCCGAAGACCGCATCGCGCCGCTGCCCGATCCAGGCCAGCCGCTGCAGCAGCCGCCCGTGGCCCGAGGCAGGGCCGACCGCCGCCGCCGTCGAAGCCATCGCCGCAGCTTCTAAATCGGCCGCACCTCCATACATGTTGAGGCCCCACCACCCCTGAGACGCGGGAGGGAGGAAGAGCCCTCGCCACTGCCGCCGGCCTCCGGGCGCAAGCCGGCCGCGTCCTCCGGCGGCGGCGGGAGGAAGGGAGGAGGATCGGGTGGCCTCTCGAGTGGACGAGACGCAACCCCACCTGCGCCTATCACTGCGTGTGTCAATGCGATTCCTGGGCGATGCAGGCATCAGTTGACGAGTGGTCTGCTCGGTCGGCGTCTCCACTGAGGGACTAGACCGGTCGATGTCGGAGGGGAGGTTGTGGGTGATGCATGTGGAGGGGAAGCTGCAACGGACTGTTTGAGTGAAACTGAACCGCAAGGATTGAAGGAGGCAATCAATCTTCTCTTTTCGGGAGCATTCATCCTGATTGATGCGTGCCACTCGCCCATGGCCATTAAATAAGTACAGGTGTGTGTTTCTTTTTCCCCGGCCTCTTCCCAGAGCACCCCTACCCCCAGGTTATATGTATCTCCATCCCCACGATTTCTTCCTTGCCCTACATCTCGGCTCTCTCTGGATCTCTGCTACTTGCCGCCAATACTACTGCCGACTGTGTCGCTGGTGTCCCTAGGCGCTCTGACGTCCAAGATGGCCGCTACGCTGGTCCACCGCTCACTTGAGAGGATCGTGGGCTGCAGATCCAGAGAATTATTTTACCGGTCACATCGACACATCTTAGAAAACCTTCGCTGCATTTTCTCCGCGCATGGTTTGATCTGGAACACCTACTATTCTTTCTTTCTCCATGTATTTTTTTGGTTCTGTATATTGTTTGCAGATGACAAGAAATATCTTAATAGGATAACGCGTGCAACACACTAATATCTTTGAGAGTTCAGCAAAGGCAATATCATGTCTCCAGATCAGTTCAATGATGTGAATTTCAGAGAATGAACAATGTGAGTTTCAGAGAATGTAATTTTTCCTTTTGAGCTCAAAACGACCACTTTTGATTTATATTTTCTTTTTCTCAATTGTAACTTGAACCTGTGTGGTTTCATTAAATTCAATCAGGGAGGAATCCCTTCTCAAAAAGAGCACTGAAACTAAAGTACAGATGACCACATCATATTTGTCCGAATGATATCTATATCGATTAGCATGGGATGCATGCGTACATGTTATGTTACTTCTGCTCGAATTCACAACATTATGCTTTCTACATGGGAACAATTAGAGAGTGAACCACTCGAGACCAATGTTATGTTGTAATGATTTTCCTTGTTCTCTGTAGATTATTCGTTGTATTTTTGCTGTATTTGGCATTGCTACTAGCGTGCTACAGCTCGGTTGCGCACAAAGTTTTCCCTGCTGGTTTCTAACTGAGGTTAGTAATTTTGTGTTTTTTCCAATAGGCCGCCTTGTCTTGATATACATCACTATGAAAGTTTTACTCGACTTCCAACAAACTATAGTAGACGTGAAATTTTGGAAGTTGATTTCGTTATCACTAAAGGTGGATATGAACTAGAGCTGCAAACAAGGACAATGTACTCATAATTTCTCATTGCATGCATTTCTCATTTACATTATATCCTTGGTAATCCTGTGTTGACATCTCTGTTTATTCTTTGTTAGTCTTTAACTCCAATGTATCTCAACATTCATGGTAAGGTATGGTGCCCATTGGTTCTGGGTATGTCTTTGGATCCACTGTTTTCGCTTCATCCATTCAGGTAAATTTGAATACTATGTATAGGTAATGCTAGTCCAATTGACCATTCCATAACATGTTACATTTCTGTTTCTATTAATGGTTCTCGCCCACTTTTCAGGAAACACAAGTACCAATTGTCAAGACCACCTGACATATAGTTGTTATTCAGGTTTTGCTTTTCCAAGTTTCTGCTAGCATTATTAGCTCTTAGAATTTATGATGCACTGGATAAATGTTACATGTGCTACTTGTGTTGATAGACCTACAAGGAAATGTGCTTTCATTAGTATTGTCTTTACATCTTCCTCCAAAAACACTTTGATTCGAAGTGACATGCTTGGAGGTAGACATTGTCCTACCTGGATGAAAATAGTTTGCATATGCTCCGCAGACAATATCTTTCTTGTGGCTCTTATTAAACAATAGAAGATCAACTAATGGTTTGGTTCCATGGTTACGTACAACTTTGTATTCTCTAGTTACCTGGCCTTAGTCTGCTTACTTTATGAAGAGTTGATCTTATGGAATCTATTTTGGGTTACCCTATTATCCTGGCTGCATATGTTGCTACTCTGTTATGTTGCATGTCATATTAGGGTATTGCTAGCAAATATGCCGTGCGTTGCAACGGGAGAGAAAATCAATCGATTTTTTATCCATTCATCAATTCAGAAACCAGAGATAATGCTAAAATGGTTGTTGTTGCAGGCGATAATGGATCACCATTTATCTGATTGTCAGACTACAAAACACTAAATTCAGAATATTAAGAAATATAAATATCATTGAGATGATTGGTGATGAAGATGATGGCAATATATAAACATTTATTTGTTTATCCGATTCAAAAACACTCAATTCAGAAAATCCTGCTAATCTTATATGTGGGTTATCAAAATCCTCAACACTGGTATATTCAATGTTGTGATCTATTTTTTTTAGTAACAACAACAAAATAAAAGTTAAACCTTCCCTATCTAGATTGTTGTGTGCAAACGAAATGCACATATCTAACTTACAAAATCATCATATCAGAATTAAAAAAAAAATTCAAAGTCGCCTTATAGTCTAAAAATGCTAAGTACATAAATGGTCTGAGTTCTCCATGTTCTTATCATACCTAACTTACATGCATTAACCAGAAAGAATCATCATCATCAGAGAATAATTTTTTTCAAAGTGGTCTATATAGTAGTCTAAAGTGAACTCGTTTTTCTTTTCAACCAAAAAAAGCCCTTTTCTTTGTATACTTAATTAAAAATATGTATGCACTTCTTTTGATTGGTTGTGCTTTCATATGGGCTATATTTTTCCCAGCAAATGTACCGAAGCTTCTTTTGCCCAAGCTCCCACCAGGAGAATTAATTGCTTCGTTTTTTGTTTTTTCTTGGGTAAGAGACCCATATCTCTGCCTCCATCTGTTAATGCCTTGTCTGATGATTCTCACAACTCCCAACATATATAAGCTAGTAGAATTTTTTGTAAAATGGCGACGTCGGACTATTGATTCAAAAATGGATCCTAACTTTTAGCACTGCCTTAACGTCGAGATGGCAGGTCGTGAGATTGATAATCCTCAAAAATAAAAAATGGTCGTGAGATTGATCTAGACAGACGGAATTCTTTTTTCATTGCTTATATGAAGTACCTTTTTTGGAACGGATCGATCGATCGTGTTTTTCATGGAAACGGATTGATCGGCGCCTGCTCGTTCATTTTTTTTTCTTTTTGGAATGGATTGATCGATGTCAACTTGTGCGCCGGTGCTTTGATGAAAGAAATTCGTGTAATGGCTGGAATTGGTTTTCTTTTGTATGTCAAGATTGGAATAGGCATAGAAATAAGGTAACCTCCCCTCGCTCCCCACTCTCGGCGTCCCTAACCCTAGCCGCACACTCTTCCTTTCCCACTCTCGGCTTAACCTAGCCGCACCAGTGAAGGCAGATCTAGCACCTGGGCAGCGGCAATGATGAATCATCCTCCTTCCCAGCGGCGTTGATATTAGTGCCATGGCGACCTAGCGCGCTCCCTTCCCGACCTTGACCTCGAAGAAAGGCTTCCCCTAGATCGCTTTCCCGTTCGTGTATGATTTCCTTCTTCCATCAAACAATCACTCCTGATGTCATCTCAATCTCAATTTTGCAGAGGTGTTGCTATATTGGATGTGGTGGATTTATTTGGGTAGATCCTGGAGATAGGGAGGGGGAGGTTGTGGCTGCGGGCAACGGCAAACACAGCCAACAGAGGTAGCTCGTGTATTTTTTCAAGTTATCTTCCCAATACCAGATCAGTTAGCTGAAGTCGAAGAGAACCTTGAAGATTCAGATTATCACTGAAAAGTTGTACCTTACTTGAATATTAATTCTTAATTTTTCATGTGCAAGGCATGGTGCTCCCCGCTGGTTCTACTGCCTGGTTCAACAAGCTCCTGATCCATGTTACAAGACAGGTAGAATTGTTTTTTTACAAGATAGGTAGAACCGTTTTATTTTTGCCTCCTTCTTAGTTTATTTTTGAATAAGCACATCAGTTCAGAATTTGTGCTGTAAAAATTTAGTGTCTCCTGGACTACATTGTTCTGTTATAAAGGTAACCTTTATTAGTACCTGACCACTTGCTTGCATACGATTGATAACTACTATCATTAGCAAATATCAATAGGTATTATTGTGATGCAGTATAGAAACAATTCGAATGAACAGATGAGGTTAATTATATTTCGAACGTGTTACTTACGGATCAAAAATACGGACACACTAAATTCTAAACCAGCAAGTACATGTTGCACAGATTCTAATCTATTATACTTTAGCATTGCCGCCAATACCGTGAGTGTTAGTATGACATATTTTATGCTTCACTTTAGGTATCTCTCTGGTACGTAAAATTGGATTTCCCTTCTCTCTTAAAAAAATGGATTTCCCTAAAAGAAGCAAAATCACATAATTATGCGGGTACTATTTTACTTATTTTAATATTCGGCCTATGTTGAGGCAAGTATCTAATTTTACTCGACCAATATGGGCACTTACACATGCACACACATATACTGAGACTCAATCACATTAGAATAGGTCTACATTTTTATTTGCCTAGATTCGAAGATGTAGCAAAGACAGTTAAGTAATACCCATGGACAATTTTCAGTTATGATGATATTAGGTAAGTATCAAAGGTGAGGTGTATTTCGTACTAGGTTTCTGCCCATATTCAGTAAGAGAAAATTTTGTTTGAGTTTTAAAACCGTTATTGTGTAACTTCACAGATGATCTATTTTATTTCTACCAAGTAGATACATCTGCAGTAAATATTCCTATACCATATGACGCTTCAGTTCATCACCGTTTAGTTCATTCTTTTTGTATCTATTACTCTGTGGAAGAATAAAACGGGCCTAATGGATTTCCCCTTTTTTATTCACCTCTTTACAGGCTAGCTGCTAATGGATTTTCTGTGTTCCAAAGGCAATTGGTTGGATTCAATTCAATTCCTATAAATTGCAGGAGAGATGCAAATCAATCAGATTGTGCACTGCACGGTTTGCTTCTTATGCTCGGTGCAGATGTGATGTAGTTAGAGATTAGTTATTATGTGCATCCGCGTTTGTACATTTTTAAACGGTATTTCATTAGACATGAGAACAAATGTAAACTTCCAAGCTTCTTCTATCAGCATTGCGACAGTGAGCAGATTTTCAGCTTTCTTTCTCAAAATTCTCATCGCAATGTTTATCAGAATGTCGCATATTCCTATTTGGGGATATTTTTTAAAGAGCAATACTCCTGTTTGTAAAACTGTACTATTTCCCAGCTCTCGCAAACTGATGGTGAGTATGATGCTACAGCTTCTATATTTCACCAAACAGGAATTGTGCATTTTAACTCGAAATTTTAACAGGTTGTATTCTTTCTCATTGACATTTGATTTCATTTTGTCACAAAACTAGAAGTTTGTCTTTGCTGCCACATCTAAACTTGATATGTCCTGGTGTGGCAATTATATCACATGATTAAAACATTATTTTCATACAATTGTCTCAATCACTATCATTATGGTGCTAAAATGGACGGGCGCAGCAACACGCGCCTTTCATGATCTAGTGTGAATGACAAGTAGACAATCATGACACATTTTGTAAATAAGAGAGTGAAGAGCCATAACACATTTTGTCAAGGAATATTTAATGGACACATTTTGATCTAAAATGAAGGAAATTAAACATGATGACAACTGAAATGGAGAAGACAGGAGTAAACTATTACATGTCTCTTCTCCCACGGACAAGGGGCATCTGGATGCAAAATATGAAGCTCAAAATTCTTGCTAAAGCAAGAGGTGTGTTGCACGTGCAAACTTACCAGTGGTGGAGTTGGATAGCACTGAATCGGTCTCGATCTTGTCATCATAGTCAGTGGATCGCTCGCAAACACGTGCGCTAGTGGAAGAGATATGCATGATCATAGTAGATGAATCAAGGGAGATTTCTTTTTCTCATATTTGTCATTCATAAAAAAAGTTAGCATATTTTTCTCATATTTGTCATTCACAAAAAAAGTTAGTCATGCGCTCGCTGCGTATGGACGTAGTACCAGTAATGCTATACACACTGGATGGTTTTTACGAATTCAACCGACTAGGATTAGGTGGTGGTTTTTGATTGGAGATTAAGAGAGAGGCAGGCCCCATCCCCCAAAAATCCCGGGGGAGGGGGGGGGGGGGGGTGGTGGAGATTAGTTAGCGTTGTTCGTCCCGTGAGATCCGCGCGTCTAGGACTTTCTCCGCGTATGGCTGTTTGGTTGGGATCCGGACTACACCTTTCGAAGGCGGAGAAGCCTCCTTGAGTTAACTAGTAATAATGTACGTGCAATACACGTCTATACGCCCTCCAATCGGAAATACTTGTCCGGGAATACTAAAATACATCTAGCTAGATACATCCATTTCTCAGACAAGTATTTCCGGACGGAGAGAGTATTAGGTAGGATATTAGTTGCACGGTATATTAGGTAGGATATATCTGTTACACATTTGGTATTTGGTAAGATATCAATTACTTTTTTGCGGGAATGGTAGGATATTAAATACATGGCAGATTTCAAGTGATATCGTTGAGTCAAAACATGTTTATAACCAATGGCAGTGGTGGGTAATTAGAGCGTTAAACGTGTTTGGTGCTCAACATTGGATTGATTTGAACCGCTAGATAACATGATTTGATGGTTGAGATGGTTTGGATCTGTCCATTTGGGTCTTTTTATATTGGTATAGATATAGATATAGATGAAATCTTCCTTCACCCTGAAAAAAAAAAACTACATACAGTACATCAAGGAAAAAACAATAAACTTTTTTTTGAACTAAAATAAACTTTATGTATTCTTCAAACGATTTTTCTTGTCTTTTTGGACACCTCTCGCCAACATTAGGGACTGTGGCTGACACGCCACTTGGGCCTTTGGCCCAGCCCAAAGAACCAATAAAGAGGAAAGGGGTCGACAGCGGGGGCTGTAGGGTTTGCTCGATTGGCACTGCGGAGGCGGCGGCGGCGATTTGGATGGAGTTTCTCTTCCTTGACGAGGAGGACTGGGCGGAGATGGAGGCGGATAAGGAGAAGGAGGTGGAGAGGCGCCGGCGGGAGGAAGAGGAGAAGGCGCGGAAGACGGAGGAGAACCGGCGGAGACGCGAGGCACACGATGCGGTCATGGACTCCATCATCCAGCACGATCCCAAGGTGGGGCGCGACGTCTACACCCGATTCTTTCTCAGAGATTTCTCCGTCTTTGACATCAACGAAGAGTGTAAGTGGCCTCTCCGTTTCTGAAGCCGGTGTAGTACTCTTCTCTTTTGGCTTTATATTTGTAGAATTGTCTGATTGACAGTATGCATGGGGACTGAATTAGTACGTTTCACCTGCATAATCCTCTGTTAGGAGAATCCTCTGACATGCCATGTTCATTGTTGATGCATAGCAGTAAACAGCAAATCTCAGTCCGTTTACTAGATTGGATTCAGTTTCAATTAACAACAGGAACTCACTGATTTGGCTAAAACTGAAATTAACTTCCTACAGATGGTGAGATGATAGTTTCCTCTTGAAGTTAACAGCGAATCTCAATTCATATACATAGATTTGATTCATATGTTTATCGCTTAACAACAGGAATCACTGATTTCGCTAGAATTGAAATTAACTTGGTTCGAATGGTGAGATGATAGCTTTCTCTTGTAGTTAACTCGCAAGTCAAAATAAGAATATTAGATGGTTTAACTCAGTGGGATATAAACAGGAAAAACACAACCTGGGCCTGTTTATTGTGATGAAATAATCTGACAGATATATTTTGTTTATTCATTGCAGCGTCTGTCCCTCCAATGCGATACACCGATAGTATCTACCAAGATGAATTTGGGCTAGAAGACTCTGCAAACATCCTCTCTGTCAGCATAGTCTCCTCAGATGTAGGTTTCCCAGTCAATGTCTATGGCCGTGTCATTGCCAGAGACAGCATTGACTACAAGTGCATTTATCTCTTTCACCGCAATAGAGATGATTGCGAGCATCTCAACAAGGTACATCCTTGCTTATAAGTTCGTTCCAATCGGGTTTCATTTTATTCCATGGTGCATTTAATATCAACTGTTAATTGGCATCTAAATGGAGTCATCTTAGTGCTGGTGGTTGTCGATCCAGACAGTCATCTGCATATAAATGGAGTAGCTTTTATGGCATGCTTCCAATCTTCATTTTGAGCAGTGTTTGGATGAGCATACTCTAACCTCTCGTGCAATTCTTTTCATAGGATGGAATGCTGATTTTAACTGGCCCATATCGAGGTCTAGTGCTGGTTGATTTCATCTATCTAGAGATAGATCTTAAAATAAGGGAAGAAGGAGTTCCAGACAGGCCATTTAGCAAGGGTCTAATAAGCATTGATGGCCGAGTACTGTCTAGAGAGAAAGATGTCATGGTTAGAAGTGAAACCCTTGAGAGCTGGCTCAGCACTACAGAAGTGAGATTCGCAACTGTCCTGAACGCAGTCGAATGCACCTTTGAAATCAAGCTCATTGAGGGGCTTTTTAAAGGAAATATAACAGTTGGCATCGCGGATAAAGCTCGCAAGCTGGACAATGAACAAACGATTGTGATTCATGATAGCACAGCAGATGGCGTGGTTACAAGTGATGAAAGTGGAGTTATCAAACTCCGGCGAAGTGTCATTACTATCTGTCTGGAAAGAAATGTGATGTTTTGCATAAATAATGAGGCTGCTGGTGTTTGTCCTGAACGAACCTTTGATTTCACTCCACGCCGCACTGGTGTAGATGAAGAGAAAATTACGTGTGGTGCTGGGGAGTTCGGATTCAGGATTGTCTGGTCCTTGATGGACTTTAGGCTGTAATCCTGTCACTTGGTAAACTTAGTTCTGATGTAATGAAGTGATGCAATGATGCAGTGAACTATGTTAATCGTGATGTAATAATGTGGTGCACTAAGTTATATTATTGTTATTAAGTAACTTGATGGATTATAAGTATATGAGTAGCGAACTAAGTTATTATATATTATGCTGGCTTGTTATACCAAATTTGTTGGCTTAATTTTTTGGCATAATTAAAGAAGATTAGTGCACTTGGCGTTTTGTTAGACATGTATTAGGCGGAAATGCGAGCATTTGTCACTGTTAAGGGACATTTCTACCATATTTATCTGTGGTTTGTATTGATTGCTCATGGTCACGTCTGTGTTATCTAAATGTCATGAAAACTTAATTATTTGGAAGATGGCTTTGCATTGCATTTGGTTGCTGTTATTCTGAACTAACTTCTGAAGCACAACCTGGGTTCAACTTGGAAGGCAGGAGACATCTTCATGTTATCTGAACCACATGTTTGTTGGGAAGGAGTGTCCTTCTCCTTCACGAGAAAGTGGCTTCATTTTTTGATCCATGTTGCCTGTTCAAGCCAATACAAAATTTGCTGGAACATAAGAAATTTGGGGATCTTTACAAAAGAAACGATCTTCAAGACCCCATGCCGCCAGAGGTACTTTTATTTACCCATGTTCTCTTTTATAAACTGTGTTTGGTTTTGTGCTTCTGGCAATGCCTCTACATATGCATATGTGGATATGCTAATTGACGACATCTGTGATGATTTTCTGCTAAATCAAGTATATTACCTAGGGCATTTGTTTATTTTACCTAGGGCACTGGAAAATGTTGGAATTGCTGACTTGGCTACAAGGATTTAGCACAATGAGAGGTTAAAGGTATGTTGTAATATTTGCCACTTCAATCTGAACTTCTGAATGATTGCCATCTCTACCTCTAAAAACCGTTGCTTGTAACACTCTTGATGGTTTGGCTTAACTAGCTGTTTTGAACGCATTGATGAGCACCAAGAGGCATGCTTCTCCTTGCCATAATTTAAGAAATAATCAACACATGATCAATTTTCTGTGAATCATTATTTAAACAGCACAAAACAAAGGTTCATGCTGTCTTTTGTTTCTTGCACACCTTGAGGGCTGTTATGAAACCAGTGGACTGGTAACAATTGAAGATGGTAACTTCAAATAAAATGGACTGGGATCACGGATCTTCTGGGCCAGTAAATAAATCGGGAGTTATAGAACATCAGAATTATAATACGTTGAGCATGAACTGAAAACCTGAAATAGTATGGAACTTAGCAAAGCTACTGGCTAGAGCTGGGAGATTGACATTGATTAATGTTTTCCTCACGGCCACTGCAACTTATTTCCTCACTGTTTTTGCTGCAAGCAAATGAACAACAAAGAGAATGGACAAAATGAGAAGAAATTTTCTTTGGAACGCGAATGAGGAGGCTAAGGGAGGAGATTACGTTATGTTCCATTTTTTTGTTCTTCAAAAGTTGCTGAATTTAAAGAAAAAACTCTGTACGTTTGTGTTTGAATAGTGGAGTTCTTTTATTGGTGGGCTGTACAGCACCTGAAGCATTTTGTTCATGCATGCTGTACCCCTTAATTTTAGACATATTTGAGATTTTTTGTTGTTGTTATACAGGTTTTCTATTATAATCCGCCATGTAAATTTCAAAACAAAAGAAGTGCATGCTTCAAGAAGATTCAAATCTTCCTACACAAATGTTGAGTCGCCAAGTGAAAAGCTAATGGAGGGGTAGGGTCGTAGGAAAGGAGCCGAAACACAATTGTCTAGCAGTGAACAGCGAATCTGCATTCATTTATTTGGATTTGATTTTGATTTGGTTCATATATGTATATCACTTAACAACAGGAATCACTGATTTTGTTAAAACTGATAATAACTTGAACAAATTGTGAGATGATAGCTTTCTCTTGAAGTTAACTCAGCAAGTGAAATAAGAATATTAGGTGATTTAACTCGGGTGGATAGACATGGGAAGAACACAAACTGGGGCTGTTTATTGTGATGAAATAATTTGATAGATTTATTTTCCTTATGTATTGCAGCGTCTGTCCCTCCAATGCAATACTCTGACAGTATCTCCGAAGATGAATTTGGGCTAGAAGACTCTGCAAACATCCTCTCTGTCAGCCTCAGATGTAGGCTTCCCAGTCAATGTCTATGGCCGTGTCATTGCCAGAGACAGCATTGACTACAAGTGCATTTATCTCTTTCACCGCAATAGAGATGATTGCCAACGTGTCAACAAGGTACATCCTTGCTTTTAAGTTCGTTCCAATCGGATTTCGTTTTATTCGACGATACATTTAATGTCAACTGTTAATACTTAATGTGCATCTAAATGGAGTCATCTTAGTGCTGGTGGTTGTCGATCCAGATAGTCATCTGCATATAAATGGAGTTGCTTTTATGGCATGCTTTCAATCTTCATTTTGAGCAGTGTTTGGATGAGTATACTCTAATCTATCATGTTATTCTTTTCATAGGATGGAATGATGATTTTCACTGGCCCAAGTCGAGGTCTAGTGCTGGTTTAGATATAGATCTTAAAATCAGGGAAGATGGAGTGCTTCCAGATAGGCCATTCAGCAAGGGTCTAATAAGTATTGATGGCCGAGTACTGTCTAGAGAGGAAGATGTGGTGGTTAGAAGTGAAATTCTTGAAAGCTGGCTCAGCACTAGGAAGTGAGGTTCACAACTGTTCTGAACGCAGTTGACTGCACCATTGTAATCAAGCTTCTTGAGGGCCGTTTGAAAGGAAATATAATAGTTGGCATCTCGGATAAAGCTCACAATCTGGACACTGAACAAATGATTGTGATTCATGATAGCAAGACAGATGGCATGGTGACAGGTGATCAAAGTGGAGTTATGAAACTCCGGCGAAGTTTCATTACTATCTGTCTAGAAAGAATGCTGGTGGTTCACATGAATAATAAGGCTGATGGTGTCTGTGCTGAACGTACCTTTGATTTAACTCCACGCCGCATTGGTTCAGATAAAGTGGAAATTAAGTGTGGTGCTGGGAAGTTTGGATTCAGGATTGTCTGGTCCTTGATGGACTTTAGGCTCTAATCATGTGATTATGTTCTGATGTAATGAAGTGATGCAATGATGTAGTGAACAAAGTTATATCACGAGTCAGTGATGTAATGGATCATGTAATTATGTAGTGGTATATCATTATTTAAGTGATGTAATGGATTAATAACTGATGATGCAGTGAACTAAGTTATTATGTATTATGGTGGAGTATTATATCGAGTTTGTTGTTTCTACTTTTTGGTATAACTGAAGCAGATTAGTGCACTTGTGTTTTGTTAGACATGCATTAGGCTGAAATATAAACGTCCTGTGTTATCTAAATTCCTGGAAATTTGAATATTTAGAAGGTGGATATGCATTGCATTTGGTCGCTATTATTCTGAGCTAATTTGTGAAGCCTAACCTGGGTTCCCAGTTCTGAACCATCAAATCCATCAACTTCCACTAGCGCCTGTACTTGGTCTTGTGCAGTGCTGCATGTTGGGAAGGAGAATTTATTTTCATAATATCCATGTTGCCTGTTCAAGTCAATACAGAAATTGGCTGGTACATAAGAAATTTAAATCTTCTTTAAAAATTATCTATAAGGCACCATGACGCAAGAGGTACTTTTTCTCCCCATCTTCTCTTTTCTGAACTGTGGTAATTTTATTGATCTATATGCTACTGCAGTGAAGTCAGTGGTGATGAGATGTGCATCGGACAATGTTGGAATCTCTGGCTCGGCTACATGGATTTAGCATGATGAGAGGATAAAGGTTGGTACTCCCTCCGTCCGGAAATACTTGTCATCAAAATGAATAAAAGGGGATGTATCTAGATGTATTTTAGTTATAGATACGTCTCTTCTTATCCATTTTGATGACAAGTATTTCGGACGAAGGGAGTATGTCCTAAGATTTGCTACTTCAATCTGAACTTGTGAATGATTGCCATCTCTACCTGCAAAAACCGTTGGTTGTAACACTCCTGATGATGTGGCCTAACCAGCTGTTTTGAACGCATTGATATATGATGAAATTATGTTTTGACTTCAAAATGAGCACCAAGAGGTTTATCAATTTTCTGGATCATAATTGAAGAAAATGAGCACCAAGAACTTCTCCTGACCATAATTCAAGAAATGATCAGTACTTGATTTATTTTCTGTGAATCACTATTTAAACAGCACGGGACAGTCAGAACTGATGGAAGCTGACACGCTTACTACACAGAGAGGTCATGTATATGTTCATGCTGTATTTTGTTCAGATGCTCTACTCTACACCTTGAGGGCTGTTATGAAACCAGTGGTAACAACTGAAGATGGTAACTACAAATAAATTGTACTGGTATCAAGGATCTTGAGGGTCAGTAAACAAAATCTAGAGTTATTGATAATCAAAACTATAGTCGCTGAACATGAACTGAAAACATGAAATAGTATAGAGCAGAGCATCATAATGTGTTTTCTTAGTTTTCATATACCATTTTGATGCTTCAGAGCAAACTTTGATGCTTAGCATTGTCAATGACATGGGCGGATCTAGTGTGGGGGTCATGAGGGCCATGGCCCCCACAAACATTTTGCAAAAAGTTTTTTACTAGTGCATGCATATGCATATATCCATTATATTAATTTTTGGTGTATCCTAAATACTCCAGAGCTTCAATCCTTTGTAATGTTGCCCCCAGATTGGTCGAATTCTAGATCCGCCACTGTTCAATGACCCTAAATCTGAAACTTATTTGCTTGTGAGACATGTTCAACTGAATTTGGAAGCATCTGAACCCTCCTTTACTCGTGCAGGTGATCAATGAAGGTTTCAGTGAAGCAATCATCCAAGTACAAGCAGAGAAGTTCACCATTAATGATGACGCTAATTTTCCTAAACAGTCAATACATTGTTCTTATATTGACTGGCTTCCTCTTCGAGTCCCATCATGACAAATGAAGCTTGAGCATTGTCTAACTATACGAAGTTGAAAGGATCAGGTGTCAGCGGGCCCCAACCCGACCCTATATCTTGTATGGAGCTTGAAGGAAAGGCTGAGTGGCTGACCAGTGTTACATGGTGCTTCTGGGCTTTGCATTTTTATGTTTACTTGCTAGTTTATGTTGCAGTAGCATGATATCAACTTTTCTCTATCTTGCTAGGCATTATATACAAGTTTTACGGCCATTTGTACTTTGATGCATTTGCGGTATATTAAACAGTCTCCTGTTCCTGCTATTTGCTACTCATTTGTAGTAAATTTAAATCAGAATATCGTGGTTAAGTGTACAACACATGGTTTTAACGTGTGATGTAAAAAGATGTAACGGCCGAGGAGCAACATGTTTTATTAGGAATTGATTTTGCATCATAATCATTTCATCAGAATTTAATTTAATTTAAATTAATTTGAAATGAGGATTTATTCAACCCTCATATTTTTCCTTAAGGGCTAAAATCCAAGACATCAATAAAACAAAATGTCCTTCTCAACCTTAATATGATTCCAAAATTGTTGAATATTTTGTTGTGCCTTTTTTTGAGGGATTGTTGTGCCTTCGTGTTGAAAAGGGTGCTCAACTGACAAGCACTGTTATGAGTTCCATTATTTTTAGAATTACGAGTATTATTCGAGAGAGAGAGAGAGAGAGAGAGAGAGAGAGAGAGGGTGGGGGGGGGGGTAGGTTTGTGCACCACTGTCGATATGATGACTCTGCTAGAGTTGCTCTAAGATTGATGAGGAGGACCACCATAGTTCAAGAAAATGAAAATAAGCAATGAAAGAGCCAAACAAAAGTTTTTTTCGATAAAGGTTGGATTTTATTAACTCAAAATGAAGCATCAAGTGAATACAAACACAATGAGCCCACACCCGGCCTCTGCATATTTAGGATGCACACAGCCAACGCCAACACACACACACGGAAATCACACCGGCAAGTAGCAAAGTCAAACATGACCGAAGCTATGCCTTAGTGGACTAAAAAGAAAGAAAAAGAACTCCGAAGCAATCAAATCAGTGATCGACAATCTACAACAGCAACCATATCTGCATCAATCATCTTTTGATATTAGCAATGATGTCGCTATCACTTTCTGCGATCCCAACAACTACATACCTATTTAGGAAAAGAAAAAGAGAAAATAAAATCGGTGTGATCAGCTGCTGCCCTATTTTTAAGGAGAACCAGCTGTGCCCATATCTCCTAAAATGGGCCAAGCAAGGTGCCCCGATTTGAGGGATCCATCCTATCCTTTGCCCACAGCGAAACATAGAAATGATCTTAAATAAAGACCACTCGGCCTTAGTCCAGCCCAAAGCAGCAACAATATAAGAAGGAAAAAAAAAACAAAGAGGAAAGGCATCGGGCAGGCGAGGCCTCGGCGGCGACTTGGGTGACTCGTGGCGACGGTGGCTTGGGATTCATGGCGCAAAACAGTGTGAATATCAATTATTGTAATGGCCAAAACAGTGTGGATACCATCTTACATAATGATTGGGGAGGTCATGTTTAAGCATTGCTACCATTTTTGTAATCAAGTGGCTCAAGTGCTAGCTAATTTTTATTACTATAATAAATCTTTTTTTAGTTGATTGGACAAGCCTTTTGACTGCAGTAAGGTCGTAAACGATGTAAACTTATTTTAATTTCAATAAAGCTAGCCATAATGAGCATCTCATAGGAAAGAAAGTGACCTACAAGAAAAAACGTGCTAACACCTTTTAGGGCATGTTTGGTTCCAATAAGTCACATGACTTATAAGTCAGGTGACTTAAAACCAGTGACTTATAAGTCACGCCTGATTGGTTGTCACGTGACTTATAAGTCACCTGACACCTTTTCATCTTGTTTTTTTATATAAAGATGGTGGGACCCATGCAAAAAGGGGTGACTTGTAAGTTTTAAGTTGGGGTGGAGCAACTTATGACTTATAAGTTGGGATGACTTATAAGTTGGGTATGTTTGGCAAAATAAGTCACTTTTTTCACTTTTCGACTTATAAGTTGGTGACTTATTTGAAACCAAACAGGCCCTTAACTTGGGCGTTGGCGCGAACCAACCTCTGGTTGAATGATTAGAGAGACTGTGGTATCCCTAGTCCAGTAGGGTTCAAGTCCTGATACTTGTGTGTGTACTATGTTAAAAAAAACTTAGGCCTGGGCCCTTTCAAATCTGAAACGATATTAGGGTGTGCTTGTATGCGTTCATAGAGGTGAGTGTATGCGCGTGTATACGAGCGCTTGCGTCTGTACTATGTTAAAAAAAAAATGGCCTTGGTCCTCCCAAATCTGAAACGATATTAAATTAAATTAAAGTTCACCGGCCTTAGCCCAGCCCAAAGCAGCAGAAGTCTCGAGCGCGGCGACTAGGGTTAGCCTCATCGACCTCGGCGGCGGCGGCGGCGACTGGGTTACTCGTGGCGACGGTGGCTTGGGATTCATGGCGCAGGTAGAGGAGGAGGAGGTCATGGACATGGACCCCCTCTTCTTTAGTGAGGCGTACGTGGAGAAGATGGTGGCGGATGCGGAGGAGGAGGAAGAGAGGTGTCGGCGGGAGGAAGAGGAGAAGATGCGGAAGGAGAAGGAGTACCGGCGGAGACGCGAGGCGCACGAAGCGGTCATGGACTCCATCATCGAGCACGACCCCAAGGTCGAGCGCGACGTCTACACCCGGTTCTTTCTCAGAGATTTCTCCGACTTTGACATCGACGAGGAGTGTAAGTAGCCTCCATCTTCATTGTATTTTTCTTGGCTAATAGTGCTAAATTTCTAAATTTCTGATGTATGGTAACTGAATTACGTTACAGTAGGATGTCTCTCACCTGTATAATCGTCTATTAGGAGAATCCTCGACATGTTCATTATTGATGGATAGCAGTAAACAGCCAGTCTGAATTTATTTATATGGGTCATATATGTATATCACTTAACGACAGGAATCGCGGATTTGACTAATATCTTTCTAAATTTCTGATGTATTGGAACAGTAGGATGTCTCTCACCTGTACAATCGTCTATTAGGAGATTCCTCTGACATGCCATGTTCATTATTGATGACTAGCAGTGAACAGCGAATCTGAATTCATTTATTTGGCTCATATGTACTCCGTATCACTTGACAACAGGAATCGCGGATTTTGCTAAAACTGAAATTAACTTGGTACAAATGGTGAGATGATAGCTTTCTCTTGAAGTTAACTCAGTAAGTGAAATCCGGATATTAGATGGTTTAACTCAGTGGGATGGAAATGGGGAAAACACAAACTGGGGCTGTTTATTGTGATGAAATAATTTGATAGATTTATATTTTACTTATTCATTGCAGCGTCTGTCCCTCCAATGCGATACTCTGATAGTACCTACGAAGATGAATTTGGGCTAGAAGACTCTGCAAACATCCTCTCTGTCAGCATAGTCTCCTCAGATGTAGGCTTCCCAGTCAATGTCTATGGCCGTGTCATTGCCAGAGACAGCATTGACTACAAGTGCATTTATCTCTTTCACCGCAATAGAGATGATTGCCAGCGTCTCAACAAGGTACATCCTTGCTTCTAAGTTTGTTCTAATCGGGTTTCATTTTATTTGAAGATGCATTTAACATCTAAATGGGCTCATCTTAGTGCTGGTGGTTGTCGATTCAGATAGTCATTTGCATATAAATGGGGTAGCTTTTATGGCATGCTTTCAATCTTCATTTTGAGCAGTGTTTGGATGAGCATACTCTAATCTCTCGTGCAATTCTTTTCATAGGATGGAATGCTGATTTTAACTGGCCCAAGTCGAGGTCTAGTGCTGGTTGATTTCATCTATCTAGAGATAGATCTTAAAATCAGGGAAGATGGAGTGTCTCCAGACAGGCCATTTAGCAAGGGTCTAATAAGTATTGATGGCCGAGTACTGTCTAGAGAGGAAGATGTCGTGGTTAGAAGTGAAACCCTTGAGAGCTGGCTCAGCACTACGGAAGTGAGATTCGCAACTGTTCTCAACGCAGTTGAGTGCACCATTGAAATCAAGCTTCTTGAGGGCCGTTTCAAAGGAAATATAATAGTTGGCATCTCAGATAAAGTTCGCAATCTGGACACTGAACAAACAATTGTGATTCATGATAGCAAGACAGATGGCATGGTGACAAGTGATCAAATTGGAGTTATCAAACTCCGGCGAAGTGTCATTACTATCTGTCTAGAAAGAATGCTGGTGTTTCACATGAATAATAATATGGCTGCTGGTATTTGTGGTGAACGAACCTTTGATTTAACTCCACGCCGCACTGGTGCAGATGAATTGGAAATTACGTGTGGTGCTGGGAAGTTCGGATTCAGGGTCGTCTGGTCCTTGATGGACTTTAGGCTGTAATCATGTGCCTTTATAAACTAAGTTGAACTAAGTTATATCGCGAGTCAGTGATGTAATGGATAAGTAGATGTAGTGAACTGGGTTATATCATGGTGTAATGATGCAGTGAACTAAGTTAATTGTGGTGCAATGATGTAGTGAACTAAGTTAATCGTGATGTAATGGTGTGGTGCACTAAGTTATATTATTGTTATTAGTTAACTTGATGGATTATAAGTAATGATGTAGCGAACTAAATTATAATGTATTATGGTGGCGTGTTATACCGAATTTGTTGGTTTCATTTTTTTGGCATAATCAAAGCAGATTAGCGTGCTTGGCATTTTGTTAGACATGTATTAGGCGGAAAGATGAACATTTGTCACTGTTAAGGGACTTTTCTATCATATTTATAACCGTGGTTTGTATTGATTGCTCATGGTCACTTCTGTGTTATCTAAATATCCTGAAAATTTAAATATTTGGAAGATGGTTTGTATTGATTGCATTCCATTTGGTTGCTGTTATTCTGAACCAACTTCTGAAGCACAACCTGGGTTCAACTAGGAAGGCAGGAGGCACCTGCATATTCTCAGTTCTGAACCACATGTTTGTTGGGAAGGAGTGTCCTGCCCGAGAAAGTGGCTTCATTTTTAGATCCATGTTGCTTGTTCAAGTCAATTTTGTTGGTACATAAGAAATTTAAGGATGTTTACAAAGGAAACGATCTTCAAGACACCATGCCGCCAGAGATACTTTTTCTTCCCATGTTCTCTTTTATAAACTTTGTTGGTTCTGGGCTTCATTTATTTTCCTACTAAATCAAGTATATTACCTAGGGCATACATTTATTTTCCCAGTAAATCAAGTATATTACCTAGTGCCTTTCCTGTCATACGTTAATGTCAACAATTCATGATTTTTACAGTATATGATTTTGCTCTCAAGTTATGTATGAGTGTAATTTCTTGTTCTAAATATGATAGTGCGTGAAGTTGGTGGTGACGACAAATGCACTGGAAAATGTTGGAATTGCTAACTTGGATACATGGATCTAGAACGATGAGAGGATAAAGGTCAGTATGTTGTAATATTTGCCATTTCAATCTGAACTTCTGAATGATTGCCACCTCTACCTCTAAAAACCGTTGGTTGTAACACTCTTGATGGTTTGGCTTTACTAGCTGTTTTGAACGCATTGACGAGCACCAAGAGGCATGATTCTCCTGACCATAGTTTAAGAAATAATCAATACTTGATCGATTTTCTGTGAATCATTATTTAAACAGCACAAAACAAAAAGGTCCATGCTGTCTTTTGTTCTTGCACACCTTGAGGGCTGTTATGAAACCAGTGGACTGGTAACAATTGAAGATGGTAACTTCAAATAAAATGGATTAGGATCACGGATCTTCAGGGCCAGTAAATAAATTTTGAGTTATAGAACATCAGAATTATAATACGTTGAGCATGAACTGAAAACCTGAAATAGTATAGAACAGAACATCACAGCAAAGCTACTGGCTAGAGCTGGGAGATTGACATTGGTTAATGCTTTCTTCATGGCCACTGCAACTTATTTCCTCCCCGTTTTTGCTCCAAGCAAATGGACAACCAAGAGAATGGACAAGAAATTTTCTTTGGAACGTGGATGAGGAGGCTAAGGGGAGGAAATGTCTCGTGAATTGGCGCTCTGTTTGGTCCCCCAAGAATGCCGGTGGTTTGGGCATCAAGGACACTGCTTGCGTTAGTAGAGCATTGCACCTGCTTGTTTTAGTTTGGGCATCAAGAGACCTTGGTCTGGCAGCCCTACCCCCTGTGATAATTATTGATAAAAGGCATAAAGCTAGATGTTCTCTGTTTGCACTGTTGCACACACATTGAGCTTGGTGATGCAGCTAAAGTGGGTTTTTGGATGGACCGTTGGTTGCTGCCAGAAGAATATTACTGTCAAAGAAACTTTGGGACTAAATGGTTGGATGTGTGACCTCCTGAGGATGAATAGTGAAGATGAACTAGGTCAGTTCATTGTTTTGTGGGAGAAAGTGCGGTCTGTTAAGTTGTCCATGGGGCCGTATGATATTTGATGGCTACTAACGGTGGATCGTCGCTTCAGCTGCCTTGCATATGGATTTCACTTTGCTGCAAACTCCCCTCAACCACTATTGGATAGTGTTTGGAAAGTGAAGGCTGAGCCCAAAATTAAATTTTACTTGCGGCTTCTATTGAAGAATGGCACCTCTTCTGTCCTATGTGATCAGGTTCCTGAATCTGCTACTCAACTGACGTTTAACTACTCCTTCGCTCGCCACCTCTTCTGTCTCTCTGACGATAAGGTGGCTACCGTCGGATTTCGTGCTGTCACAATCAAAGTATGGTGGCACAAATCTTCCGCCCTAAGCAAGTTTGCTGTCTTGAAGAAGCAAGACACTGCTGCTGATTACATTGCGTAGAATCTATGGAAAGGGAGGAACTGCCGATCTTTTGAGGATGTGAGTGCACGCTGAGGTTGTAGTGTATAGCTTATGCTCATAGTCTGAGGTAGCGTCCTCCAAAGCATGCCTGGCTGAGTGTTGTATATCATGTTGCACCCCCCCCCCCCCCCCCCCCTCCTTAAATGAAAAAGCAGGCTATTGCCGGTAAAAAAAACAGATTTGATGCTTCAGAGCAAACTTTGATGGTTAGCATTGCCGATGACCCTGAGTCTGAAACTTGTTAGCTCGTGAGACATGTTCAACTAAATTTGGAAACAGGTGATCAATGAAGGTTTCAGTCAAGGCATTATCCAAGTGCAAGCAGAGATGTTCATCTTGAATGATGGCGCTTAATTTTCCTAAACAGTCAATACATTGTCCATATATTAACTAGCATTCTTCATCCAGTCTCAGCATGATATTTTTTTTTTCGAGGAACCAGCAGGAGCACTACCTTTTCATTTCAGATGAAAGAGGAGAGTATATGTATAGAGGTGTCATGTTTTTCAAAGGAACCTGACAAAACCCATCTCAGCATGACATAGGATGGCCGCTCGAGCATTGTCTAACTATAAAAATTTAAAAGGATCATGCGACGCGCCCCAACCTTTGAATCTTCCATGGAGCTTGAACGGAAGCCTGAGACCAGTATTACATGGTTGCTTCTGGGCTTGCATTATGTTTAAATGTTAGTTTATGTTGTACTGATATGATGTTAGCTTTTCACTCTTTTTGTAGGCATTATGTACAATTTTTCTGCTCATTTGTACTTGATGCATTCGCCAAGCAGTTGTCTGGTCCTGCTATCTTTTTTTACCTAAATGTTACTCCCTCCGTTCCAAAATAGATGACTCAACTTTGTACTAAATTTATACTAAATCTAGTACAAAGTTGAGTCATCTATTAGTACAAAGTTGAGTCATCTATTTTGGAACGGAGGGAGTAGAAGGCTGATGTCAGATTTTTAAGGAGTCCGAGCGAACGATCTCGTGCATGTCGGGTTCCACGCACCATTCCTGAAGTGTTCACTGCAAATACATCATTTGAGCAAACTACGAGGTGTTGGCACTAAGCACTAATTGGTTGGCTCAGGATGTCAATATGAGCGAACACATTGACAGATAATAATTTATGGTTTTAGAGCATCTCAATTATCACCTTTTTCTGTTGATGTAGCATGACAATTTCATTCAGCTAGTATGGCAAATCCTGAATGGCAATTTTTACTTTACAACATGGCAACTCCTTATACAACATCACATTTTTTTGAGCATTCGCTGAGAGTTTTTTCAATGAACGAAAATGTTTGCTTGTTCGTGTGACATCTAGGCTTAAGAGCAGGGGCGGGCCCAGTTCAATTCAAGGGTATTCAATTGAATACCCATTATTTTTGGCCAAAAAACGAAGTATATATGCTGTATAGTAAGTATATGTGTGGGAAAAAAAGAAAACTGACAGAATGTATGAGTCTGTCCACACATTCGGCCCAAAACAAGGATAGCGCACCTCTAATTTTCTTCCTTCCCACCCTACATGGCCCAATGGCCCATAATCTCTACTTTCTCAACGTGTACAGCCTGGTAGCCCGATCGCTTGTAGTAGGAAGCAGAACCGCAGAACCGATCAATCAGGGGAACCAGCGCCGCAACTCGTCGCATCCCCAATTCCAATCTCACACACCAACTGGTAGAGTTGATCGCGTGGCAGGCGACAGGGGCTGACGGCGGCACGGTCACACGGCGCCCGATGGTCTGACTGTCCGAGAGAGCGTCCTGCCTGGGTTCGGCTCCTCTACACTGCATTATCTTGTTTTGTTCCTCGCTCCTTCTGTTCCCTAGTTCTTGCTCAAAAAGGCTACAAGCGTGAATTAATTAATCTGGGCTAATTGGCTTTTCATTTTGATATAGAATTACACTGCATATATGTTGAAATCTGAGATTGTTTGGGAGTTGAGTCTCTCTATTTCCGTACAACATAATACATTGCAAATTGAGGATGAATTGTTATACACAATTTTTTTAGAGTTATTAAGTAGCATAATACATTAATATTATCTGCAATGTGATTTTGCAAGTATTTTTGACAATTAGCATTACTTATTAAAAACTAGTACTCATAAACTTGAGTGATACTCATTGTTATACATGCAGTTATACATGCGTTATACACGCAGAAAAGGCTTATCAAGCTGTAAGAACAAGTGTTAACATTTGAAATTTTGAATACACACTTCTCAAATCCTGGGCCCGCCCCTGCTTAAGAGAATGATATATTACTCATATCAACAAGGTACACCTGCTTTTTAGAGCGCCATCCGAAAGGAACATCCAAGTTAAGTGCGTGCACGAGTGAAGAAACAAATGCGCATAAAATACTAGTGTTAGTACGTAAGGCCAGTTTAGATCCCAAGCGCAATGGCTAGGAACTGATATGTTTGGTCAGGGCGTTACAATTCCTACCTGATTTGGAGAACGGTCATTCGCTCGGGTTACCCCCAAGGGAATGTCAGCTATATATTGACGCCCTCTTTTTAATTGTATACAGGGATCCATGCCGCCTCAGTGCTTCTGTTTTCAAGTGGATCCTGCTATACAACTGCCTTTGGCAGCTCCCACCTCCTTCTCATGGTGTACAAACTGTTGTGTAATCCAGAAATAGAGACCGGGAGTAGTTCCTACCCCCTCCACCCTATAAGTCGTAGTAGTACTCCGATCAAAACCACTCTAGGATTTTCTATATATTTAAGAGACTGATCTCCACTGCATTTATTTATCTCAACATTCAACTATACGACCTTAACAGGCAACAACGCAGGGGCAAAATAGTCACCTCACATGCTATCCTGCATGAGAAAAGTCTACAACAACATGCAACCATGCTTGTGAAAACTATTATACTACATGTACTCTATACATATTTTACATCTATACAGTAATAAATTATTCATGTTTCAATTTCATCAAAATCTATAGTCACCAATTTCTACAACATCATGTGTGGGGTACTGCCTAGTTTCTAAAAGCCAGTACATAATAACTTACGAACGGCTCCCTACAATATAGCCAGACTCTTATGGGTGTTTAGTAAACATATATGTTGTACTCTATTTGCACCAAGGGAACATATTAGTGATTCTAGAGGATTCCCCAAACTAGCCTTTCATGGTGTCAAAGCTTAGATGATGGTGACCGAGCCCTAGCTACTGGTTGTGATATGTCGGCGACCTCATGCTGCAGAGGAAGTTGTTGGGCAGTTTGTGGTCATGCAGAAAGCCGAAGCCCAACCCTGGGTGTTGCAGCGTGGTTGGATTGGAGCGGAGCGTGAGATATGGAGAGGATTGCAGGGATCGTCAGTGGTAATCGGCGGTGTGTGGAGGAGCTTCAGTGCTTGTGGACAATTGTGCAGACAGAGAATAAGCTCAATGTATGACAACAGTACTAGGCAGAGGAGTATTGTCCGGGCGAAGGTGCTGTTGCAAGTGTTGTGGAGCTGTGGAGGTTGTGGTTGGCTGCGCGCGTGAGTACAATGACCTACAGGTCTGCGGCGCTGGAACGTGAGGGTGAAAGGTACTCCCTCTGTCCCATAATATAAGAGCGTTTTTGACACTAAACTAGCTGGGTAAGGGCCCCTTCAAGTCTGGCTTCTTGTAGCTCACAAGGGAGAAGCATTGGAGGTGCCTGGTGGGTGCTATGTGTGCGAGCAGAGAAAAGGTGAACAAGCTGGCAGTGAAGAGGACGATAGCTCGTGGCTTCTGCAAGAACTAGATAAGAGGTGGGTTGCCGGAATTAGTTCTTAAGTTAGTGCTGCTCAAGAATCTGCAAGAGGAGAAGGTGCTACAACCTGGTTGAAAACATTGTTGCTGAGCCTAATTGCAAGAGGAGCAACTCTGCTAGTTATGTGAGTTTTGCAGTCTACACTACTGTGGGGATGGGTGAATCACGGGATTCAACTAAGTTTTGAAAAAATGGCTCAACTTGTCACCGCAAAGGCAGGGATGCATCCTCCAGCAATGCAATAATCTCTCGTAGCAAGCTGACACAGAAAATAGAGTCGGTGCCAAATGATATCAAAATGGAGGGTGTCACTGATTTTGAAGACAAAAGGACTTGAGAACTTTGTTGAGGAGGAATCAATGGATCCAACGGATAAGACAAGTCCAGAGTGGAGGACATTGAGTACTACCAACTCGCTGGTGGTAGCATGGTTGATGAATAGTAACAAATGAGTTTTAAAAAGTAACACAAAATCCACTCGTCAACCAACTCATCAGTCATCACCCATCATTCATCATATGTGCTACTACTATTCAAGAAATATTCTACAACTATACAATAATAAAATACAATAATTTTTATGTATTTTTTATTATAATACTATTAACCCAAACACTAATGTTTCATATAACCAAATCTAATAATTAATCCCAACGAACTCTAGTACTCTCAACATGCAACTATGCCAACTCATCATTCATCATGGATGGGAAGATCTATCTTAGCATGCAACATGAACCATGCATGCTACTCTTATTCAATAAATATTTTACAATTATACAATAACCGAACACAATAAACTACATATATTTTAGTTATCATACTATGAATACAAATACCAATGTTTCATACAACCAAATATCATTGAAATAACTGCAATCAATTCTCTCAGCTACGTGCAGAGTAGCATCTCTAGTTTTTAAAGTAGTATAGAGACGAGGGAGGTTGTTTTGCCTTGGGGGCTTCGTAGGCTGATAAGTCACTTGGGCTTGGCCCGGCCAAAAGCAGTTGTGACATAGAATAAACAAAGAGGAAAAGGAGTCGACGCGAAGGTAATCCCTACTCGACGCCTTCAGTGCTAGTTAACGTGCATTTCGTTAACTGGCGCCTGAAGCATTCGAAAATGGGCGGTTGATCTAGGTTCCAGCGGGAGGGAGCTAAGCTTCCCAGCCAGTTTTTTTTTCGTTTAGGTTTTTCTCTGGACGGGTTTTTGTTCGGTTTTTCTCTTTTTCTTTTTCTTTTCTTTACTCTTTTTCCTTTTTTACTTATTTTCCCCCTTTTTGAAAATGCACAACTTTTTAAATTTGATGAACCATTTTGAACAAACAATTTTTTGAAAAATCGATGATTTTTCTCAATTTTGATGAACCTATTTGCAAATTTGATGAACTTATTCAAATTATGATGAACTTTATTTGAAGATTGACGATTTGTTTTTTTTTCAAATTCAATCAACTTTTCTTTGCAAACCATGAGCTTTTTATAAAATTTGAACTTTTTAGAGTCCAATGAACTTTTTCAAAATCAATGAAACTTTTCTCAAACTCGTGAACTTTTTTACTAAAATACCTGAACATTTTTTGAATTCATATTTTTTAATTTTTGTTGTGTTTTTTTATTTCTTTAAAGTTCAATAGTTGACCGGTCAACTAGTCAACCATCAACTGGTTAACCGTGACCGAGTGAACCTATCTTCTTTTTAGCTAAATCAGTACGCGATCGGGGCAAGTAGCCGCATCACGTTTTATTGGGCGAGCTCAGAATTTTGAGCGCGTGGGTGCTGGTTCTCATAGCTAGCGCTTGAGGCGCCGACTTCGCGACGCAAAACCCTATTTGCTGCTCCTTGCGACAAGTTGTCGGGGAGCCGCACAGGGATACCGAGGAGCATTCTGGGGTGGGCCGGCACGTGAAACGTTTCAGCGATTCTGATTTTGGGAACCATTGTGGTGGTACACAGCCGGTTTTTTTCTTGTTTTGGGAAGCATCTAGGAGGTTCCAAAAACTTCTGTTTTCTGTTTCTTTTTGGTTTTTGGTTTTTGGTTTTCTTTTTTCCAATTTATTTTTTCTTGTCTTCCTTTTTCTCTTTTGTTTTCCCCTTTTCCTTTTTTCTAGTTTTATTTTCATCCTTTTCGTTTTTCTATTTCTTTTTTATTTTTCACTTTTCTTCGTTTTTTTCATTTCAGGATTTTACAAAATTTTTAAAATTTTCAAAATAGTTCAAATTTGTTAACATTTCAAAAAGTGTTTGGTATTTGAAAAAATTATTCGCATTTTGCAAAAGATGTTCAAATTTTTGGGAAATATTACGGTTTTTAAAAGTAATTGTTCGTGTATTAAAAAATGTTCACGCTTCCAAAGTTGTTCGTGTTTTTCAAATTGTTCTCCATTTCAAAAAAAAATCTTAAATTTAGAAAATGTGCGTGATTTCGGAATTCTTCCTTTCAAAAATTTGTTGTAGTTCATATTTTTTTGCGTTAACAAAAAATGTTTGAAGTTTAGAAAACTGTTTGCGTTTTGTAAAAAAATGTTCAAAATTTCTGGAAAGTGTCCGTTTTCCGAAAGTTTGTTCATGTATTAAAATTATGTATGCAATTCCTAATATTCTCATGTATTTCAAAATTTCTCTCCATTTCAAAATTAATTCTTAAAGTTTAAGAAGTGTCTGGGCTTTACAAAAATGTTTATGTCAAAAGTTTGTTCCAATTTTTAGATTTTGTGCAAAAATTAAAAAAATCCCGTTTCTTGAAAAAAGTGTGGGAATTTCAATATGTGTTCATGATTTTAGAAAATTTTAAAATTTCTTCATGACTTTTCAAGGAGATTTAATTTTGATAGATTGATATCTCTACTCCTAATGTCTGAGTTGGTAAATAGTATTCACGGTTTATTTTCGCTGGTTTTTTTCGTCCCTCCCCCACCACCACTCTCCATGCCGGTTTATGTTTCTCTTCACCCTTTTTTTAGCAAAGCAGCACTTTCCTAACATACAAAAAATCACGGACTAAACTTTCCTAACTTATCTAAATCAACCGATCTCTCTTATTAATGCAATTTATTTTAGGAAACAAATAATGAATTTTCTTAAAACAAATAATGGATTTTAAGGAAATTAACATGTAAATCTCTACTATCTAAAAAAAAGTAAGGTTCCTTTTGTCCTGCACAATCTTCGTCCACCCCTGGATTCACACCCACCTGCGTGAAACAGACCAGTGAAAAAAATTGGGTGCACATCTCGCCTCACCAGACGGAAAAAACCTAGTGCTACCGCTTACCTCTCACGCGTACGACTTGGGGCGGCGGCGGCCATCCAGAGCCTCCCACGACAACACCAACACCCATCTCATTTCTGTGTCTACACTCTTTACCATTGCATCAACCTTCTCCAGCGCGCGTGTTGGATCGATGGCATGTGTCTCTGCATGTGCGTGCGAGTGGGCATACGTGATTTGTCCATGGCGGGCATGCGAGTGTGCTGTGTTGGGCGTGTTCGCCCCTTGGATGCCCTGTGCACCTGTAGGATCCAGACGGTTGTCTGTCGCCGAGCTCCGCCATCCTGCACCCTAGGACTGAGCCCGACGACCTGATCAGAGCAGGTTCGAACCGATATACCCTTTTTTCCATGGTCTTCCCACCCCCTCCCCTATCATCTGATTGTAACGCCCCACATGTAACCTTCCCCAATTGTACTCCGACTCATGCCGTTTCCGGCATTAAGTTATATTTAATTCTCGGGTTCGGGTCTTTGTCTCCGTGTGTTGTTTTGTTTTTCGTGCATCTCATATCATGTCATCACGTGCATTGCATTTGCATACATGTTCATCTCATGCATTCGAGCATTTTCCCCGTTGTCCGTCTTGCATTCCGGCGCTTCGTTCTCCTCCGGTGGCCATTTCTAGCTTTCTTTCGTGTGTGGGGGTTAAACATTTCCGGATTGGGCCGAGACTTGCCATGCGGCCTTGGTTTACTACCGGTAGACCGCCTGTCAAGTTTCGGGTCATTTGGACTTCGTTTGATACTCCAACGGTTAACCGAGGGACCGAAAAGGCCTCGTGTGTGTGCAGCCCAACACCCCTCCAATTTGGCCCAAAAACCCACCAAACTCAGCTCCATCGTCTCGGTCGTTCGATCACGATCGTGTGGGCGAAAACCGCACCTCATTTGGACACTCCTAGCTCCCTCTATGCCTATTTATACCCCCTCCATTTTCGGATCCCGTCTCCCACCTCGAAACCCTAAAAAAAAAGAGATCCAGCGTGCTGGCCGGACACGTCCGAGTCCGACCGGACAAATCGCGCCGCCGCCTCCGCACCAGTGGGGAGCCGCCACGTGGCGCCCCAGATCCGTCGCCGCCGCCGGCCCGGGAGGCCCAGGGAGGGCCCCCGAGGCCCACTCCGCCGCCCCGCCGCGGGCCGCCGCGCCGCACCCCGCCGCCTCGCCTCAACTCCGGTGGCCGGGACCGCCGTCCACCGCGCCGCTCCGCCGTCCTCCGGCCCGGCGCCGCCTTTCCCCCTCCTCCACCGAGCTCCGGCCGGTGAGCCTCGCGCCAAGTCCGGCGCCGGCGATCCTCGGAAGTCGCGTCCTGCTACAGTGATTCCGGCCGGATCTAGATCTGAGTTGGAGACGGTTGACTTTTTCCCTCCTAACCCTAGTTTTTCTTGCTACTTTGACCGCTCATATCTCCTCATCCGTAGCTCCGTTTTGGGCGTATGATATGTCAAAATCTTCGTCTCGACGAGTACATCATTTCATTCCATTGCATCATTTGCATTTGAGGTCATCTTGTTGCCCAAAATTCTGTTGGAGGAGGCATGTTGAGTTAAATTGCAGATCCGTTAATCCAACATTCACTTTTGTCATTTTTGCCATATTTAATCCGTGCATGATATGCCTGTGCCCCTTTGGGATGAATTGTTAAGCATGTTGTCTTCTTTCCAGAGGTGCCTTCCATGTATTTTTAGGATGTGTGTGTTGTCTTGTGCAAGCTTGCGAAGAGAGCTACCTGAGATTACTGATTTCAGGGACTTAGTGATTTTCACTAAGTCTGAGCCGTTTTAGTTCACGATGCTATGTGTCCGGCTTGTTTCCTATTGATCCGTGCCTCTTTTGAGGATGATCAGTAAGAGTGATTTGTTATGCTTGTTGTGCTTAATCCATCCATGTCTTTACTTGTTATGTTGGAGCACCCTAGGTTGACTCAATCGAGCTCCACTTTTGGATAGTTGCTGTTTTGGGCAGATCGTAAACTCTTTTGCGATTTTGCCGGAGTTATTGCTAGTGATCCATGCATGCTATGCCATTGTTCTTGTCATGTCTAGCTAGCATTTTGTGCCTTCTTAATGGATATATGCTTGCCTTGCCATGACTTGCACCGTAGTGAGAGCATCGAGCTCGTTTACACGCCTCCGTGAGTTATTATTTCAGCATGTCCCAGTTTTCACTAAGTCTGAAAACTGATTGTGTTTCATCGGTGTTCGTGTGCTCGGTAGAGTATTTTGTGAACCCTTTTGGCCCCAGGTCATTTTGGGTGTTTTGTTAAGCTTGTTGAGTAGCTCCATTCCATGCTCTTACTTGCCATGTTCAGGTTTTCCTTCATGTTGTTTTGCTGCTCCGAAGAGGGCATCATGGTCTGAAATTCCAGACTAGCGTTAATTTCGCTAAGTCTGAAATCTGTTTTGCTTATTCAGTTTTGCCATGCTTGTTTGAAGCCCTTAATGGATGAATTTGCCTATGCCTCAGTCATGATGATTTGTTAAGCTTGATGAGTACATCACTGCCATGCAATGTGTTTTCATGTTGGGTGGCTGTAGCATGTTCATTTGGTTGCATTTAGGAGCCTACTTGCTGTAAATCGCAGATCGGTTCGTTTAGTAAATCGCTTGCCATTTCTTAACCGTAGCTCCGATTGCCATGATCTTTATATTGTTTTCAGGGGATTTCTTCCCCTCTATCCAGTGGCACACTTAGATTTCCAAGTTGAGGCCAGGTTCATGCTTTTCCTGCTACATGTTGCATTTTTGCATCCCGCGTCGCATCCCGCATAGCATATCATCTTTGCATCTTATTGGTTGTCTTTGCACGTGGTTGATTGTATCCTTGTTGCTTGTTTGTGTTGTTGGGTAGAGCCGGGAGACGAGTTCGCTAACGAGGAGCCCGTTGAGTTTGCTTTTGAGGATCCAGTCAATTCTGACAACTGTGCAGGCAAGATGATCACACCCTTGAAATCACTACTATCTTTGCTATGCTAGTTTGCTCGCTCTTTTGCTTTGCCAATGCTACGATGCCTACCACTTGCTTGTCAGCCTCCCAATTGCCATGATTGAGCCTCTAACCCACCTTTGTCCTAGCAAACCATTGATTGGCTATGTTACCGCTTTGCTCAGCCCTTCTTATAGCGTTGTTAGTTGCAGGTGAAGTTTGGAGCCGTTCCTTGTTGGAACATTTATTTACTTGTTGGGATATCATTATATTGCTATGTTATCTTTACTCATCTATATACTTGGTAAAGGGTGGAAGGCTCGGCCTCTCGCCTAGTGTTTTGTTCCACTCTTGCCGCCCTAGTTTCCGTCATATCGGTGTTATGTTCCCGGATTGTTGCGTCCCTTACGCGGTTGGGCTATAATGGGAACCCCTTGATAGTTCGCCTTGATTAAAGCTTTTCCAGCAATGCCCAACATTGGTTTTACCATTTGCCACCTACCCTTTTCTTTCCCTTGGGTTTCCGGAGCCCGAGGGTCATCTTGTTTAAACCCCCCCGGGCCAGTGCTCCTCTGAGTGTTGGTCCAACTGTCAGCTGCCGGTGGCCACCAGGGGCAACTCTGGGCTGGCCTACCCGTACCTAAGACAATCTGAGTGTGCCCTGAGAAAGAGATATGTACAGCTCCTATCGGGATTTGTCGGCGCATTCGGGCGGTGTTGCTGGACTAGTTTTGACCTGTCGAATCATCTTGTCGTACCGGGATACCGAGTCTGATCGGTGGGTCCTGGGTGGAGGTCTATTCCTTCGTTGACCGTGAGAGCTTGTTATGGGCTAAGTTGGGACCCCCTGCAGGGATTGATCGTTCGAAAGCCGTGCCCGCGGTTATGGGCAGATGGGAATTTGTTAATGTCCGGTTGTAGACAACTTGAACTTAATTAATTAAAATGAATCAACTGCGTGTGTTGCCGTGATGGCCTCTTCTCGGCGGAGTCCGGGAAGTGGACACGGCGTTGGAGTTATGTTTGCGTAGTCTGCTCTATTTAATTTTCCGCTCATGCTTTGCCTTCTCTTCTCGCTCTCTTTTGCGAATAAGTTAGCCACCATATATGCTAGTCGCTTGCTGCAGCTCCACTCACATTACCCCTTCCTTACCTATTAAGCTTAAATAGTCTTGATCGCGAGGGTGCGAGATTGCTGAGTCCTTGTGGCTCACAGATTACTATATCCACAGATGCAGGGACCGATGATACTCCTCCGGATGGCGCGCTCGAGCTGAGGTGGGAGTACGACGAGGACTCTCAGAGATACTATGTTTCTTTTCCTGATGATCAGTAGTGGTGCCTATCCGGGGTTCGATTCAGGGATTAGTCGCATGTTGGGGGTCTTTTCTATTTTGGCGCCGTAGTCGGGCCATGAGTGTTTGTATGATGGATGCTATTTATGTACCTTGATGTGACGTGGTGAGTGTAAGCCAACTATTATTATTATTCCCCCTTTATATTGTTATGTACATGGGTTGTGTGAAGATTGCCTCACTTGCGACATATGCCTTCAATGCGATTATGCCTCTAAGTCGTGCCTCGACACGTGGGAGATATAGTCGCATCGAGGGTGTTACAAGTTGGTAATCAGAGCCTTCCCCGACCTTAGGAGCCCCATTGCTTGATCGTTTTTAGCAGCCGAGTTGTGTCTAGAAAAATGTTTTGAGTCCTTAGGAATTATATATCGGAGAGCTTAGGAATTCTTTTTACTTCCCAGTCTCCTCATCGCTCTGGTAAGGCATCCTGACGTAGAGTTTTGACTCTTCTCTTCTCAAATTTCACAAAAAAAAATTTAGGATCACGCGAGTATCTTAGTTTTGTTCCGATGGCTTATGATAAGAATACTGTCTTGGTGCCTCCTGTCAGGGGTTTAGTGGAAGTGTCCCGGGGAGTTGAGCTCTGAGGTGTTGTCATCATAATTCTATCGTTGCAATTCTGGCATACTTGAGATATGTGCGCGACATCGAAAATCTCCTTTATGCAGTTCGTTGGTGAGATAACCTCGACGCCACCCAGTACTGGGGCGGGAGTTCGGGAGTATCGCCATAACTTATATAACGGATGCTTTTCGAAGGTTGAGATAGATGGTTTCCGAAGGTTTCTTGGTTATGTGTTGAAGGATGGATGCAGCTGGATGTAGGATTTGCTAGCTTGGGTGAGATATTATGCTTCCCCTGTATCCTCAACACCTGATTGCATAACCGGAAAGTTTCGGGAATTTCATAGGTGGGAATTCAAGTAGCCTTAGGATATCTTTCCAACAGATGTGTGACATGAAATTGGGGTTCGACGTCTAGTGGTTCGCCTATTCACGGTCGATTTTACAGTGGCCTCGTTGTGTCTTAAAGAGTCCTTGGCTATGCTGACTCGGGGACGCTTCGTATGTCATGTGCACTGCCTTGTACATGATGGTGCTGTACGGTCGAGCCCGTGTAGGTCCTACCACGAACACTTCGGACGAAATTTCTATCATGTGTTTGTTCCGGCTAATTCCGCAAGCCAACCCTTGGTTATTTCGAGTTGTGGTATTCGTTCTTCTTCGACGTCATATGTTGATTCCATCCCTCGTTGATGTACCTCTTCTACCTGATTCTTCGTGGCTTCGCAATTTAGGAATATGTGACCACTTCAAGAGAAGTGCATTCGTTCATTTTGTTCGGATGTGAAGACTTATGTTGCAATTTTTCATTTCGTTGGATTCATCTTCTATATTTCTCTATTTGTGTGCTAATGGTGGTCAACCTCTTCAGGATGGCTCCCGCTAAGAGCACCAGTCAGAACCAGAATCAAGATCCTCCGCCACCTCCGCCTCCTCCGGAAGCATGGCAGGCTGTGATGGCTGCTACTAATGCAAATACTCAGCTGATCATGCAAATCATCCAAGAGCGGAATCAAAGCAGTCAAGCGAATCAAGGCAACAACCAGAACCAGTTTGCAACTCTGCATCAGTTCCTCGCAAATGGTCCAAAGACGTTCAGCAACTGCGTTGAGGCTACCGATGCTGATGATTGGTTAGTCGATCTGGGCAAGCATTTTGAATGTAGCAACGTCAGACCTGAAGATTTCGTCAAGTTCGCGTCTTTCCAGCTCAAGGATCAGGCCGCAGAGTGGTTTCAGCAGTACCGGGATTCCAGAGGTGGACGTTTGATCACTTGGGATGATTTCCGTCGTGATTTCCGCGCTCATCACATTCCTCAAAGTGTGACTGAAAGCAAACGTGAAGAATTCTGCAATCTGAAGCAAGGCTCTTTGTCTGTCTATGACTACAACAAGTTGTTCCAGAAGCTCGCCCGTTTTGCCAAGCAGGATGTTCCTGATGAGAAGAGCATGATCTATCAGTTCAGGGGTGGTCTTCGTGAAGAAATTCAGCTCGCTCTTGTCCTCTTCGAGCCGCTGAGATACGATGAGTTCTACAACATGGCACTGAAGCAAGAGGCTGCTCAGCTCAGGTGTGATGCTTCAAGGAAGCGAGTCAGAGACACTTCGTCTTCGTCCTCTACTCAAGTGACCAAGCAGCAGAAGTATTGGCTTCCTCCTCCTCCGTTCCGTCAGCCGTATCAGCAGAAGAGCAAAGGTGGCAGTGGTTCGTCCCACCCACCCAACCCAGGCTTTCAGAACAAGACTTCGTCTCAAGCTCCAAGATCGAGTGCTCCGTACCACCGTCCGCTCTCAGAGGTCACGTGCAACAAGTGCCAACAGAAGGGTCACTACGCCAACAAGTGTTTCAACCAGAGGCGTCTTCCTCCTCCTCCTCCCGTCAGATCGGCAAGTACAGCTGTGGTCAAGCATAACCCCAAGTCCGCCAAGGTCAACTTGATGAACGCAGCTCAGGCAGAGGATTCGTCAGATGTGATCATGGGTAACCTTCCTGTTAATGACATTCCCGCAAAAGTTCTTTTTGACACAGGTGCATCGCATTGTTTCATTTCACGGCCTTTTACATCTAGGCATGGTTTGGCTCAGCAAATTCTGCCTAGTCCATTAGCAGTCGTCTCTCCTGGTAAACGCATGCAGGCTAACTCCATTGCTCCGGATATTTCTATCAAGTTGGGTGACTTCAAGTTCTTGGCTTCTCCAACGGTTCTTGGCAATTCCGATATCGACCTCATTCTTGGGATGGACTGGCTCTCTAAACATAAAGCTCAGCTGGATTGTGCAGCCAAGCAGATTCAACTGACTCATTCGTCTGAGGAAGTAATTGTTTTTGCTGCTCGGGATAATACCATCCGGTTGTTCTCTCTCAATGAAAAGGGTGAATTGGATGCTATTTCACAGATTCCGGTTGTTTGTGAGTATCAACATGTCTTCCCTGAAGAACTCCCAGGCATGCCTCCAAACCGGCCCGTTGAATTCGTTATTGAACTTGAGCCCGGTACGGAACCGGTGTGCAAACGGCCTTACAAGCTCGGCCCCGAAGAGTTGAAGGAGTTGAAGAAACAGCTCGATGTGCAAGAAAGAATGGGTCTCATTCGGCCTAGTACTTCTCCGTGGGGTTGTGGTGTTCTTTTTGTGAAGAAGAAGGATGGAACGGACCGACTTTGTGTTGATTACCGTCCATTGAACAAGAAGACCATCAAGAACAAATATCCACTTCCCAACATTAATGAGTTGTTCGAACAACTCAAGGGTGCCCAAGTATTCTCCAAGCTTGATCTCCGTATGGGTTATCATCAAATTCGCATTCGTGAACAAGATATTCCGAAGACGGCGTTCAGAACAAGCTATGGGTCATATGAATACACAGTTATGTCTTTTGGCCTCGCTAATGCTCCTCCGACATTCTCTCGCATGATGAACTTCATCTTCAACCCCTATACCAACGACTTTGTTTTGGTCTATCTCGATGATATCCTGGTTTTCTCGAAGAACAAGGAAGATCATGCCAACCACTTGCGTTTGGTTCTTGACAAGCTAAGGGAACATCAATTCTATGCCAAGTTCTCTAAGTGTGAGTTTTGGCTCGATGAAGTTCTTTATCTTGGTCATATTATCTCTGCCAAGGGCATTTCCGTGGATCCTGAGAAGGTGTCGGCAATTGTTAATTGGGAACCTCCTCAGAATGTGAAGCAACTCCGTAGCTTCCTCGGTCTTGCAAGTTATTGCCGAAGATTCGTTGAAAACTTCTCCAAGATCGCGAAGCCTCTCTCAAATCTTCTTCAGAAGCACGTCAAGTACGTTTGGTCTCCGGAGTGTGATGTTGCTTTCAACGCTTTGAAAGAGAAATTGATCACTGCTCCAGTTCTGACTCCGCCTGATGAAACCAAGCCGTACGAGGTCTTTTGTGATGCCTCTCTCCAAGGTCTCGGTGCAGTACTGATGCAAGAGAATAAAGTTGTTGCTTATACCTCTCGCCAGTTGAAGCCAAATGAGAAGAACTACCCCACTCATGATCTTGAGTTGGCGGCAGTTGTGCACGCATTGTTGACTTGGAGACATCTTCTCTTGGGAAGGAAAGTGGACATTTTCACTGATCACAAAAGTCTCAAGTACATCTTCACTCAGCCTAATCTCAACCTCAGGCAGACTCGATGGGTCAAAATGATTCAAGAGTACAATCCGAGTATCGAGTATACTCCAGGCAAGGCTAATGTGATTGCTGACGCTTTGAGTAGAAAAACATATTGCAACAGTCTGATTCTCAAGCCTTATCAACCCGAGCTTTGTGAAGCCTTCCGCAAACTTAATTTGCAAGTTGTTCCTCAAGGTTTCCTCGCCAACCTTCAAGTTTCTCCTACCTTGGAAGACCAGATTCGCCAAGCCCAGCTTCTTGATGCTATGGTGAAAAAGGTGAAGATTGGTATTGCAAAGAGTCAGTCCAAGTACAAGTGCTACCGACTTGATGACAAGGACACTCTCTTCTTCGAGGATCGAATCGTTGTGCCCAAAGGTGAACTTCGTAAAGTGATCATGAATGAGGCTCACAACTCTCTCCTCTCCATCCACCCTGGGAGCACGAAGATGTATCAAGACCTGAAGCAAACTTATTGGTGGACTCGAATGAAGCGCGAGATCGCTCAATTCGTGAATGAATGTGATGTCTGCAGAAGAGTGAAAGCAGAACACCAAAGGCCAGCAGGTCTCCTTCAACCTCTCGCCATTCCAGAATGGAAGTTTGACCACATTGAAATGGACTTCGTGACTGGTTTTCCTAAGTCCAAGCGTGGCAATGATGCTATATTCGTTGTCATCGACAAGTTGACCAAAGTGGCTCATTTCTTGCCTATCAAAGAGTCAATCACTACAGCTCAATTGGCGGAGCTCTACACCTCTCGCATTGTCTCTCTGCACGGTATTCCTCAAGTGATATCTTCAGACCGTGGCAGCATCTTTACCTCCAAGTTCTGGGATTCTTTTCAAAAGGCCATGGGCACCAACATTCGCTTCAGCACTGCTTTCCACCCTCAAACAAGCGGTCAAGTCGAGCGTGTCAACCAGATTCTTGAAGATATGCTCAGGGCTTGTGTTATCTCCTTCGGCATGAAGTGGGAGGATTGCCTTCCTTATGCTGAATTCTCGTACAACAACAGTTTCCAAGCAAGTTCCGGCAAGGCCCCGTTTGAAATTCTGTATGGTAGGAAGTGCCGTACACCTCTCAACTGGTCTGAAACCGGTGAACGTCAGCTGCTGGGTAATGACTTGATCACAGAAGCAGAAGAAATGTGCAAGGTCATTCGTGATAACCTCAAAGCAGCCCAGTCTCGTCAGAAGAGCTACTACGACAGCAAGCACCGTGATTTGGCCTTCGAGATCGGAGATCATGTCTACCTCCGCGTCTCTCCTATGAAAGGGACTCGTCGCTTCGGTATCAAAGGGAAGCTTGCCCCCAGATACGTCGGGCCTTTCAAGATCGTCAGCAAGAGAGGCGACCTCGCCTATCAACTCGAGCTTCCTGCAACCTTTGCCAATGTTCATGATGTGTTCCACGTCTCGCAACTCCGTAAGTGCTTCAAGACGCCTGAGCGCACCGTCAACTTCGAGGACATTGAGCTCCAAGAAGACTCTACCGTGAGCACCCAGTTGCAGTCCTTGAAGAGACTGAACGCAAAACTCGCAACAAGTCAATCAAGTTTCTCAAAGTCAAGTGGTCACACCATTCCGATCGTGAAGCTACCTGGGAACGCGAGGATCACCTCCGTTCTGAGTACCCGGAGTTCTTTCAGTCTTAGATCTCGGGACGAGATCTTTTCGTAGTGGTGGAGTGTTGTAACGCCCCACATGTAACCTTCCCCAATTGTACTCCGACTCATGCCGTTTCCGGCATTAAGTTATATTTAATTCTCGAGTTCGGGTCTTTGCCTCCGTGTGTTGTTTTGTTTTTCGTGCATCTCATATCATGTCATCACGTGCATTGCATTTGCATACATGTTCATCTCATGCATTCGAGCATTTTCCCCGTTGTCCGTCTTGCATTCCGGCGCTTCGTTCTCCTCCGGTGGCCATTTCTAGCTTTCTTTCGTGTGTGGGGGTTAAACATTTCCGGATTGGGCCGAGACTTGCCATGCGGCCTTGGTTTACTACCGGTAGACCGCCTGTCAAGTTTCGGGTCATTTGGACTTTGTTTGATACTCCAACGGTTAACCGAGGGACCGAAAAGGCCTCGTGTGTGTGCAGCCCAACACCCCTCCAATTTGGCCCAAAAACCCACCAAACTCAGCTCCATCGTCTCGGTCGTTCGATCACGATCGTGTGGGCGAAAACCGCACCTCATTTGGACACTCCTAGCTCCCTCTATGCCTATTTATACCCCCTCCATTTTCGGATCCCGTCTCCCACCTCGAAACCCTAAAAAAAAAGAGATCCAGCGCGCCGGCCGGACACGTCCGAGTCCGACCGGACAAATCGCGCCGCCGCCTCCGCACCAGTGGGGAGCCGCCACGTGGCGCCCCAGATCCGTCGCCGCCGCCGGCCCGGGAGGCCCAGGGAGGGCCCCCGAGGCCCACTCCGCCGCCCCGCCGCGGGCCGCCGCGCCGCACCCCGCCGCCTCGCCTCAACTCCGGTGGCCGGGACCGCCGTCCACCGCGCCGCTCCGCCGTCCTCCGGCCCGGCGCCGCCTTTCCCCCTCCTCCACCGAGCGGCCGGCGAGCCTCGCGCCAAGTCCGGCGCCGGCGATCCTCGGAAGTCGCGCCCTGCTACAGTGATTCCGGCCGGATCTAGATCTGAGTTGGAGACGGTTGACTTTTTCCCTCCTAACCCTAGTTTTTCTTGCTACTTTGACCGCTCATATCTCCTCATCCGTAGCTCCGTTTTGGGCGTATGATATGTCAAATCTTCGTCTCGACGAGTACATCATTTCATTCCATTGCATCATTTGCATTTGAGGTCATCTTGTTGCCCAAAATACTGTTGGAAGGAGGCATGTTGAGTTAAATTGCAGATCCGTTAATCCAACATGCACTTTTGTCATTTTTGCCATATTTAATCCGTGCATGATATGCCTGTGCCCCTTTGGGATGAATTGTTAAGCATGTTGTCTTCTTTCCAGAGGTGCCTTCCATGTATTTTTAGGATGTGTGTGTTGTCTTGTGCAAGCTTGCGAAAAGAGCTACCTGAGATTACTGATTTCAGGGACTTAGTGATTTTCACGAAGTCTGAGCCGTTTTAGTTCACGATGCTATGTGTCCGGCTTGTTTCCTATTGATCCGTGCCTCTTTTGAGGATGATAAGTAAGAGTGATTTGTTATGCTTGTTGTGCTTAATGCATACATGTCTTTACTTGTTATGTTGGAGCACGCTAGGTTGACTCAATCAAGCTCAACTTTTGGATAGTTGCTGTTTTGGGCAGATCGTAAACTCTTTTGCGATTTTGCCGGAGTTATTGCTAGTGATCCATGCATGCTATGCCATTGTTCTTGCCATGTCTAGCTAGCATTTTGTGCCTTCTTAATGGATATATGCTTTCCTTGCCATGACTTGCACCGTAGTGAGAGCATCGAGCTCGTTTACACGCCTCCGTGAGTTATTATTTCAGCATGTCCCAGTTTTCACTAAGTCTGAAAACTGATTGTGTTTCATCGGTGTTCGTGTGCTCGGTAGAGTATTTTGTGAACCCTTTTGGCCCCAGATCATTTTGGGTGTTTTGTTAAGCTTGTTGAGTAGCTCCATTCCATGCTCTTACTTGCCATGTTCAGGTTTTCCTTCATGTTGTTTTGCTGCTCCGAAGAGGGCATCGTGGTCTGAAATTCCAGACTAGCGTTAATTTCGCTAAGTCTGAAATCTGTTTTGCTTATTCAGTTTTGCCATGCTTGTTTGAAGCCCTTAATGGATGAATTTGCCTATGCCTCAGTCATGATGATTTGTTAAGCCTGATGAGTACATCACTGCCATGCAATTTGTTTTCATGTTGGGTGGCTGTAGCATGTTCATTTGGTTGCATTTAGGAGCCTATTTGCTGTAAATCGCAGATCGGTTCGTTTAGTAAATCGCTTGCCATTTCTTAACCGTAGCTCCGATTGCCATGATCTTTATATCGTTTTCAGGGGATTTCTTCCCCTCTATCCAGTGGCACACTTGGATTTCCAAGTTGAGGCCAGGTTCATGCTTTTCCTGCTACATGTTGCATTTTTGCATCCCGCGTCGCATCCCGCATAGCATATCATCTTTGCATCTTATTGGTTGTCTTTGCACGTGGTTGATTGTATCCTTGTTGCTTGTTTGTGTTGTTGGGTAGAGCCGGGAGACGAGTTCGCTAACGAGGAGCCCGTTGAGTTTGCTTTTGAGGATCCAGTCAATTCTGACAACTGTGCAGGCAAGATGATCACACCCTTGAAATCACTACTATCTTTGCTATGCTAGTTTGCTCGCTCTTTTGCTTTGCCAATACTACGACGCCCACCACTTGCTTGTCAGCCTCCCAATTGCCATGATTGAGCCTCTAACCCACCTTTGTCCTAGCAAACCATTGATTGGCTATGTTACCGCTTTGCTCAGCCCTTCTTATAGCGTTGTTAGTTGCAGGTGAAGTTTGGAGCCGTTCCTTGTTGGAACATTTATTTACTTGTTGGGATATCATTATATTGCTATGTTATCTTTACTCATCTATATACTTGGTAAAGGGTGGAAGGCTCGGCCTCTCGCCTAGTGTTTTGTTCCACTCTTGCCGCCCTAGTTTCCGTCATATCGGTGTTATGTTCCCGGAACCCCTTGATAGTTCGCCTTGATTAAAGCTTTTCCAGCAATGCCCAACATTGGTTTTACCATTTGCCACCTACCCTTTTCTTTCCCTTGGGTTTCCGGAGCCCGAGGGTCATCTTGTTTAACCCCCCCCCCCCCCGGGCCAGTGCTCCTCTGAGTGTTGGTCCAACTGTCAGCTGCCGGTGGCCACCAGGGGCAACTCTGGGCTGGCCTACCCATACCTAAGACAATCTGAGTGTGCCCTGAGAAAGAGATATGTACAGCTCCTATCGGGATTTGTCGGCGCATTCGGGCGGTGTTGCTGGACTAGTTTTGACCTGTCGAATCATCTTGTCGTACCGGGATACCGAGTCTGATCGGTGGGTCCTGGGTGGAGGTCTATTCCTTCGTTGACCGTGAGAGCTTGTTATGGGCTAAGTTGGGACCCCCTGCAGGGATTGATCGTTCGAAAGCCGTGCCCGCGGTTATGGGCAGATGGGAATTTGTTAATGTCCGGTTGTAGACAACTTGAACTTAATTAATTAAAATGAATCAACTGCGTGTGTTGCCGTGATGGCCTCTTCTCGGCGGAGTCCGGGAAGTGGACACGGCGTTGGAGTTATGTTTGCGTAGTCTGCTCTATTTAGTTTTCCGCTCGTACTTTGCCTTCTCTTCTCACTCTCTTTTGCGAATAAGTTAGCCACCATATATGCTAGTCGCTTGCTGCAGCTCCACTCACATTACCCCTTCCTTACCTATTAAGCTTAAATAGTCTTGATCGCGAGGGTGCGAGATTGCTGAGTCCTTGTGGCTCACAGATTAATATATCCACAGATGCAGGGACCGATGATACTCCTTCGGATGGCGCGCTCGAGCTGAGGTGGGAGTACGACGAGGACTCTCAGAGATACTATGTTTCTTTTCCTGATGATCAGTAGTGGTGCCTATCCGGGGTTCGATTCAGGGATTAGTCGCATGTTGGGGGTCTTTTCTATTTTGGCGCCGTAGTCGGGCCATGAGTGTTTGTATGATGGATGCTATTTATGTACCTTAATGTGACGTGGCGAGTGTAAGCCAACTATTATTATTATTCCCCCTTTATATTGTTATGTACATGGGTTGTGTGAAGATTGCCTCACTTGCGACATATGCCTTCAATGCGATTATGCCTCTAAGTCGTGCCTCGACACGTGGGAGATATAGTCGCATCGAGGGTGTTACACTGATGCATCAAGAATCGAGGGTCACAGCTAATATAGGAGGGTTGATGATCTATAAGCAGCAGATCGATGGCCATGGAGATGGAGCCTGGAGCCAAGTAGCAGCTTTCCGGTTTAAGGTTGGGTTATTTGTTCTATTGTTACAATTGTGGGATCATTGATTTTGACTCTCGGTGTAACATATGTCTTGTTTTTTCAGCTTGTTGACCTAGATGGATAGCACCGCCGCCGCTAATCAAGAGCCCGGGGGGTGCCCAGACATGGCTCGGTGGTGACCTCGTGCAGATTGCAATCTGGAGGTAGGAAAGGAGGTGCGTGTGTGCTGTGTTCAGGTACTGCATGCTTGCGGCCGATTCATTTGTGAGAATTGTAACTTTCTTTTCAGTTTCCTCACAATAATCTCTTATTGTTTGCAAGGAATTTGAACTCTATTTCAACACTATCAAGGTCCCATTGTGCTGCACCATTAGATTGTAATCATTTTGCTGGAGAAAGTTTGATATGACTTTTCATGTAAAGATTCGTCTGTATGAAATGCCTTACTGAACATAGCATTGGTTGCTTGATTAGTATTATTTTTTGAAGGACAAAACTATTGATTCTTTTTGGCTGCAGCAGAAAGTTTTGGATGCAGAGCTGGGTGGTTTATTCATAGTACTAGGGAGCCAGCAAAAACAAAAAATATGAGAATTAGTCACCCGTCTTAGCCATCGCAACCTCCTGAACAAGGTTTGCCAGCATCTATCTTAATCCTTGTGAATGGTTGGTAGCAGATCTATCTTACAAGCAGAAAACATCTACTCTGTATTTTATTTTTCTGAATTACATTTATCCCTAGCTGCACTTACAAGTAAGAAACAATCACATACTTCAGTTTTCATATATATACATGTAATAAAAAGAGACTTTCCTTTCGTCCTCTTTCATGTTCAACTTCCTAATGAAACCGCCATACAACCCATTACGCTTTGGTCAACAAGGTGGACGGTCAAGTTGCAAACTGGACCATCTACGATCTGTTCGAGCATTGCCCTGCTGGAGGCGGATTGATGGGATGGCCTACATAACAAGGTCATTGTGATCACAAAGCGCTTCGAAGGTGGACTGCGTCCATACGTTTGGGTGAGGTATTCGTAGTTTATATTTCAGTCCAGAAATATCTCAATGTAACTCCTACGAACTACTACAGTGTGCACCAAAGAAAAAGATGTCATGGGAAGAAAGAAAATAATAGATATGCTTAACAACTCACGGACTAATGGGCATGCTTCTCAATCCAAAGCATGCAGAACTCTATGGAGTTTGCCGACAAGCTATTCGGAACATGTCAAGGCGGAGCAACATTGAGCCCGAGGAAGGCACTAAAAAGGATCGGCTCAGGGAGTTCTAGACGGAGATAACCGACCACATCTTTGATCCATAGCTACGCATATTGTTGGACTAAGGTATGTTCGGTTTAATATTCACATCACCAATGGAGTAAATCAATCTAAACTAATGATGAACATTTTCCTTTGGATGTCACGTCAACAGGTGGAACACGAACATTGATGGGATGCATGGAAGATGAGGTCAAAAAGGTGGCTACGCAGATGATGTATCGATACATGCATCAATACTTGCACAAACATATTTTGATAAGTATCTTTCGCCAAGCTTTAGTTTTGGTAAGAAATTTGGATCCTTCTCTTCTCTAAAGGTGTACTAATTATTAGATTACGAACAACCAAATTATTTATCTTCAAACGTTCCATTCATTTATGTGCATATAGAAGAGAGAGAGAGAGAGGTCAACAGAAAACACTTCGAAATAATGGGGGAAGGAACAAGATTGACTTTGTGGCACAAAGCGGTTCGTCCGTTATGCAACCATGAAAAATACAATAATTCCGAGGGATTTGTCTGGATAATAGATTTGACTCTCAATTGCACATGTGGAAAAAGCATGTGTGAATTGTACCTAACCTCTTGTAGGATTTGAGGGAGATTGCCAGTGAGCCACTGGTTGAGAAGCTCTTTTGCAATGAAGGCGAGGATTTCGAAAATCTCGACTGGCATGGACCAACCGGTGTACTCCCGGATGGTGACATTCTCTGGTGGCAATGGGGTGTACTCCTAGACCGGGCCGGCGTACGGTGTCAATGGTGTGCGGCAACATACATGAAAAGTAAAAGTGGGAGGGTGGAAAAGCCCGAAATGGGAGTATCCAAAAATGTTTCAGTACTGGGTGGCAGGTAATGTGGGGAGGCGGGACGAAGGAAGAGTAGGACGGGAGGACTTTTATGATTGGTTGATGTGCAACAATTGCTAACTGTTATTTGCTTCGATCAACAATCTATGTAATGTTATATCTCTTGTCATACATCCTTCTGTATTCATCTTAGTGTTAATTTGACTCATTTATTGAATAAATTATAATATAGACAAGAATAAGTATTCGAATTGTTGCCATGGTGCCCATGCCAAGTCTAGCAGTGGATTAAAATTTTAACCTATGAAGTCATTTTTGTCTGTTGTATAGAGTATAACCATTAATTCGGGTGCTCTAGAGTAGTGGAGTAAATGAGCCAAGATTAAGTTTGAACAGTTGTCTTAGCCGTGCAAAGGTTAAGATTTTCCTTTAATGTATAAGCTTCTAGGACATACTATAGCCGTCTAATGTTAACACTGAGAAAAATTGACCTGTGTGTGCGTGCAAGCGAGCGAGTGAGAGAGATAGAGAGAGGGAGAGAGAGAGAGTAGAGGGTGGGAGAGTGAGGGATGTTTGGAGAGGGAAGGGGATAGAGAGAGATATATGAAGGGTGGTAGACACAGGGGGGTGAGAGACAATATAGTGTTACTATTCATCATCCAGGTGCAGAATAAGTTATTTTTCACCCCAGGTAATCTTACGATCATTTCATAATTAAATTACGTTTTGAATTCAAATAGTTATATTTCTATTGATTCACTACGTAAAATTTGACATAAAAAATAAAAATATAGGCCATAAGACAAGAAAATTTGCAGTTTATGTGTATTTTAGACTATGTTTTTACGTTTGTAATTTTACGTAACATAAAATATTTTTTACGGCGATTATATATTTTCTTACGGTCCCTTTTTGCATCGGAAATAAGACAAAACTTACGGAACGTAAAATTATGATGCATTGATGGTAAAGTTATTCCTCACCCAGTGTGACAAATAGCGCGCTTCCACATAATATATATATATATATATATATATATATATATATATATATATATATATATATATATATATATATATATATATATATTATGTGGAAGTGAGGTTGTAAGGAGAGAGGGCACTTGCATATTACAAAGAGACAGAGTGAAGAGATAAAGAGCTTTAGTGTGAAATTTAGCACAAGTGCAAAGTTACGTGTTTGAAATTCAAAGTGTGTTTTGATTGAGGTGGGATGAGGGAATGAGAGCCCGATATGTCACTAATTGAGGTGGTGGACATGAACCTGGGCTACCGAGATAGTTGGTGCACAAAGAAGATGTTGAGTGATTTATTGGTAAAAAAATAGACCTCAAATGTGCACCAGAAATCTATAGGTACATGTTAACTTGATTAAATCTTCATGCTAATTATATATATTGTTGTGCAGGATGGTTATGAGTTGAGAAATAATTTTTTATTACATTTGCTAAAGTATAGTGCAAATGAAACTAAAAATAATATTCCTCGCATCAAGTAGATCTTAGTTTGTAACATATAATTACATGACCCCTATATATACATTGTACATTGCACGTGATGTGGATTTCAATTATTTTTTAATTGTTGTAGGCTATCTTTTTTATACATGCGAAATATAATATACATTATATGTGCAATCAGACAAAATATATACATGCAGAATTTGATTTGCAATGTTTTCATAGGCACAATAAAAAAAATTAAAAGCCTGTGACAACGCACGGGCATTCTACTAGTATCTTTTAGTTTCTGGATGCATATCAGACACAAGAGCATATCATCGTATTGGCTCTCGTGTCATCGCAGTTTCGAATCGCAGGAATCGCAAACCATTTTTCCATGTTTTACTGTCGCTCCTGTGCGATTGGCTGACTACTTGCCGCCAAGAGCGGCATAGAACGCACAGAGCGACCGAGCTGGGCCGGCCTATTTAATGTTTCCGCTTGTTCTGATATTTGGAACCTGCTGAAAGGTTCCAGCCCATGTTTTTATCGATTTGGGAATCTTCTAGAAGGTAATGGAACCTGTTTTATTCCTTCCCAAGTGTTTCTGGTTTCTGGTCTAATTTACTTACTTTTCCGTTTTGATTATCTTAAAATATGAAATCACTTTTTTAAAAATCCTCAAAAAATGTTTGTTTTCTTCTAAATAACTATCAGAATTCCAAATTTTGGGAATTCCAAAAAATTGTTCATGTTTTAAGAAATTTTCGGAATTTCAAAAAGTTTTAGTGTATTTCGAAAAGTGTTGGGAATTTCATAATGTCTCCCGCTTTTGAAAAAGTTCGAAATTTTCAAAATGTTTGTGTTTACTGAAAAAATTGCCATTTAAAAATGTGTTTGTTTTTTTATTTTCTTTTTAGAAATTGTTCGCATTTTATGAAAATATTTTAAAAAACGTTTCCATTCTCATAAAACGGACGAAATTCTCCAAGTTTATTCACAATTTCAGAAAAGTAAGAAATGGTTTGTTTTTGTCAAAAATGTTGCAGCAACTCGGTGTCCTACTCTGATCTCAGAAAACAAACAAAACCAAAACGAAATATGTATATGGCAACCATGTGGCAGATTGCGAAACTGCCACACGCATTCAGCGCCGTCAGTTCCCTCTCGATCTCCTTCCTTTTCCGCACGACCTCCCGATTTCTTTCCTTTCCCGCATGACTCCCGATCTCCTTCCTTTCCCGCACGTCCTTCCCCACCGACCTCCCCTGATTTCCTTTCTAATTTTCGCGCCTTCCTGATTTTTGGCAAAAATAATGCTTGGACTAGGATTTGATCTCTGGTTTGCAGGTAATCAACAAAGGGAGCTTACCACCTCACCTATGACACTCATTGTTGAACAAGCTAAGGGAAATACTATTTTTGACATATTTTTGCCTTTAATATGTTAGCACTGAAAAACTTTTTGTTTCAAGCATCGTGGTAACTTTGATCATTGGGAATAAATTTGTTGAAGCCACCCTCCGGTAATTTCTGTAAATAGCACGATAACATTCACGCCGTTGACCTGATAATTTAGATACAAACATCGTGGTAACTTTAACCATTGGGAAAGACAAATGTGAAAAGATATCCGATAATTTATGTGTAAATAGATGGTAATATATGCATTGCACATCTGATAACTGAGGTAGAAACACCATGGTAACTTTGACCGTAGGGAATATTTTTTTAAAAAGATACTCCGGTATCTCCTGTGTAAATAGCACGGTAGTATACCTTCCTCCCCTGACATTTTTATGTGTATATAGCATGAAAACATATGCATTGCGATAACTAAATACCATGATAAGTTTTTGACCCATGGGGGAGGGGGGGATTTGTTGCTGAAACATACCCCTGATAAATTTTGTGTAAATAGCTGATATTTTAAGCACTACGGGCTTGATAGGTTACCTAGAATCACCATGATAACTTTTTGTTCCGGGAAAAAGTTGTTCAAAACATCCCCAATAATTTTTGTGTAAATAACATGATAATATAAGCACTGCATAACCGATAACTTGCAATATAAACATGATGGTAACTTTTTTTACCAAAGTTGTTAAAAACATACACTCACCTCGCGTGTGGACCTCTTGGATGAACACAACACATGGCGTGCCACGGGAAAGTCACATAATGTTTAATGTCATGAGGGACACACGTGCTATAGGCGTGATAAGTTACGCAAAAACATCGTGATAATTTTTGACATATGGAAAAAGCTACCGAAACACACCCAGATTTTTAGGTGCAAGTATCATGATAATATACGAACTGTAGACCCGGTAACTCATGTACAATCCCCCATGGTAACTTTGACCGGGGTGAGGTTGATGTACATATACCCTGATAACTTATGTGTAAGTACCACTATATTTTACACATCGAAGACCTTATAACTTGTGTACAAAACATAGTGGTAACTTTGAAGAGGTGTAGTTGTTGAAGCATAGTACATGGTACGTTCTATGTAAATAGCACGGTAAGTTATGCAACACATGCCTGATAATTTGCATACGAATATCATGGTAACTTTGTCCTGAGGAGAAATCATGTGGTAGACGTGAAGAAGTGGCAATTTTCTCGGAGGTGGGCGCCCGAGATGTGCAGGAGAAGCAGGTTTCTCGGGCGAGCCTGCGGGGTTGTTTGGGAGAAGGCGAGGTCAAAGGACGAAGTATCGTGTGATACTTTTTTAAAATAAGAAAAGTAGAGGTGTGGCAGTTTTGCTTATATGGCACACGTGTGCCAAATATCACAGTCCAAACCAAAAGCTCCGTCTCCCATCACCAATGGGCCGGGCCTGTGCGAAGGAGCCAGTCCTTGCGGCAGCGAGCGGCGAGTAGGAGGTGCCGGAGTCGACAGCGGCGCTCTACGGTTTGCTCGGAGGCGGCGGCGAGCAGGGATTCATTCCCCATGGCGTCTGTGCAGGCAGGGGCGGAGCCAGAACTTTTGCGAAGCCCGGGCAAACTTAAGCCTGAATGTCTAACAAGCAAATAAAAAATTCCGTACCGGGTAGACAATATATACTATGCATCAAACTTGCAAAGCACAAATCCACATTAATATTGAAGTGAAAATACAGACATAATAGTCATACAAATGTAATATTTAAGCGAACTAATATATCAATATTCCATTTCAGAGAGCAAATGAAGTTGTGACTTGACAACAAAAGACACGAAATCAAACCGAAGCATAGAGCCAATCAGCCAAACTAGCCATCTTGCCAACAAAAGTGTAGCCGTCTAAATCACCATGACACCATCAATATATCCTAGAAGACACTACAGGATAAGAAAATGGATTTGTTATTCACAAAAATTAGAGTGTTGTGATTTGTTTATTTATTCAAAACAGAGAGTTTGTAACAATAGAAAAGGTTAAATGGAACGTACCAATAGTGTGCTAAAGAAAATCACGAGGCAAATGTCCTTTCCGAGACTTCATTGCTGTAAATGTTCGAATAATATCCTTATCATCAACTGACTTGAATAACTCGCGCTCAGTGTAACATATCATCAAGTCGTTGAACCATTCGTTGTTGATCTTGCTACGCAATTTATTCTTGATAATCTTCATTGCTGAAAATGCTCTCTCAACAGATGCAGTTGACACCGGCAATATCAAAGCCAACTCAATAAGTTTGTATACCAATGGAAATACCAAATTTTTCTTAGTTTCAACCATCTTCACTGTTGGGTAACGCAGTAATTTCAAAAAATTTCCTACGCACACGCAAGATCATGGTGATGCACAGCAACGAGAGGGGAGAGTGTTGTCTACGTACCAACGCAGACCGACTGCGGAAGCGATCACACAACGTAGAGGAAGTAGTCGTACGTCTTCTTCCCGATCGACCGATCCAAGCACCGTTACTCCGGCACCTCCGAGTTCTTAGCACACGTTCAGCTCGATGACGTTCCTCGGGCTCCGATCCAGCAAAGCGTCGAGGAAGAGTTCCGTCAGCACGACGGCGTGATGACGATCTTGATGTACTACCGACGCAGGGCTTCGCCTAAGCACTGTAACGGTATGATCGAGGTGGAATTTGGTGGCAGGGGGCACCGCACACGGCTAAGGAACGATCAACTTGTGTGTCTTGTGGTGCCCCCTGCCCCCGTATATAAAGGCCAGGGGCAGGGGGTTCGGCCGGCCAGGAGGGAGGCGCAGGGAGGAGTCCTACTCCCACCGGGAGTAGGACTCCTTCCCCCCAATCCTATTCCAACTAGGATTCCAGGGGAAGAAGGAGAAAGAGGGGGCCGGCCCACTTCTCCTAGTCCTATTAGGACTTGGGAAAGGTGGGGGGCGCCGGCCAGGTGTGGGCTTCCCCTTCTCTCTTTTCCACTAAGGCCCAATAGGCCCATTTACCTCCCGGGGGGTTCCGGTAACCCTCCCGGTATTCCGGTAAAATCCCGATTTCACCCGGAACGCTTCCGGTGCCCAAACATAGGCTTCCAATATATCAATCTTTACGTCTCGACCATTTCGAGACTCCTCGTCATGTCCGTGATCTCATCCGGGACTCCGAACAACCTTCGGTACATCAAAATGCATAAACTCATAATAACTGTCATCGTAACGTTAAGCGTGCGGACCCTACGGTTCGAGAACAATGTAGACATGACCGAGACACGTCTCCGGTCAATAACCAATAGCGGGACCTGGATGCCCATATTGGCTCCTACATATTCTATGAAGATCTTTATCGGTCAGACCGCATAACAACATACGTTGTTCCCTTTGTCATCGGTATGTTACTTGCCCGAGATTTGATCGTCGGTATCCAATACCTAGTTCAATCTCGTTACCGGCAAGTCTCTTTACTCGTTCCGTAATACATCATCTCACAACTAACTTATTAGTTGCAGTGCTTGCAAGGCTTATGTGATGTGCATTACCGAGAGGGCCCAGAGATACCTCTCCGACAATCGGAGTGACAAACCCTAATCTCGAAATACGCCAACCCAACATCTACCATTGGAGACACCTGTAGTACTCCTTTATAATCACCCAGTTACGTTGTGACGTTTGGTAGTACCCAAAGTGTTCCTCCGGTAAACGGGAGTTGCATAATCTCATAGTTATAGGAACATGTATAAGTCATGAAGAAAGCAATAGCAACATACTAAACGATCGGGTGCTAAGCTAATGGAATGGGTCATGTCAATCAGATCATTCTACTAATGATGTGACCTCGTTAATCAAATAACAACCCCTTGTTCATGGTTAGGAAACATAACCATCTTTGATTAACGAGCTAGTCAAGTAGAGGCATACTAGTGACACTTTGTTGGTCTATGTATTCACACATGTATTATGTTTCCGGTTAATACAATTCTAGCATGAATAATAAACATTTATCATGATGTAAGGAAATAAATAATAACTTTATTATTGCCTCTAGGGCATATTTCCTTCAGTCTCCCACTTGCACTAGAGTCAATAATCTAGATTACACTGTAATGATTCTAACACCCATGGAGCCTTGGTGCTGATCATGTTTTGCTCGTGGAAGAGGCTTAGTCAACGGGTCTGCAACATTCAGATCCGTATGTATCTTGCATATCTCTATGTCTCCCACCTGGACTAAATCCCGGATGGAGTTGAAGCGTCTCTTGATGTGTTTGGTTCTTTTGTGAAATCTGGATTCCTTTGCCAAGGCAATTGCACCAGTATTGTCACAGAAGATTTTCATTGGACCCGATGCACTAGGTATGACACCTAGATCGGATATGAACTCCTTCATCCAGACTCCTTCGTTTGCTGCTTCCGAAGCAGCTATGTACTCCGCTTCACATGTAGATCCCGCTACGACGCTTTGTTTAGAACTGCACCAACTGACAGCTCCACAGTTTAAAATAAACACGTATCCGGTTTGCGATTTAGAATCGTCCGGATCAGTGTCAAAGCTTGCATCAACGTAACCTCTTATGGTGAGCTCTTTGTCACCTCCATATATGAGAAACATATCCTTAGTCCTTTTCAGGTATTTCAGGATGTTCTTGACCGCTGTCCAGTGATCCATTCCAGGATTACTTTGGTACCTCCCTGCTAAACTTATAGCAAGGCACACATCAGGTCTGGTACACAGCATTGCATACATGATAGAGCCTATGGCTGAAGCATAGGGAACATCTTTCATTTTCTCTCTATCTTCTGCAGTGGTCGGGCATTGAGTCTTACTCAACTTCACACCTTGTAGCACAGGCAAGAACCCTTTCTTTGCTTGATCCATCTTGAACTTCTTCAAAATTTTGTCAAGGTATGTGCATTGTGAAAGTCCAATTAAGCGTTTTGATCTATCTCTATAGATCTTTATGCCTAATATGTATGCAGCTTCCCCGAGGTCTTTCATCGAAAAACTTTTATTCAAGTATCCCTTTATGCTATCCAGAAATTCTATATCATTTCCAATTAGCAATATGTCATCCACATATAATATCAGAAATGCTACAGAGCTCCCACTCACTTTCTTGTAAATACAGGCTTCTCCAAAAGTCTGTATAAAGCCAAATGCTTTGATCACACTATCAAAGCGTTTATTCCAACTCCGAGATGCTTGCACCAGTCCATAAATGGATCGCTGGAGTTTGCATACTTTGTTAGCTCCTTTTGGATTGACAAAACCTTCTGGTTGTACCATATACAACTCTTCTTCCAGAAATCCATTCAGGAATGCAGTTTTGACATCCATTTGCCATATTTCATAATCATAAAATGCGGCAATTGCTAACATAATTCTGACGGACTTAAGCATCGCTACGGGTGAGAAGGTCTCATCGTAGTCAACCCCTTGAACTTGCCGAAAACCTTTCGCGACAAGTCGAGCTTTATAGACAGTAACATTACCGTCAGCGTCAGTCTTTTTCTTGAAGATCCATTTATTCTCAATTGCTTGCCGATCATCGGGCAAGTCAACCAAAGTCCATACTTTGTTCTCATACATCGATCCCATCTCAGATTTCATGGCCTCAAGCCACTTTGCGGAATCTGGGCTCACTATCGCTTCTTCATAGTTCGTAGGTTCATCATGATCTAGCATCATGACTTCCAGAACTGGATTACCGTACCACTCTGGTGCGGATCTCACTCTGGTTGATCTACGTGGTTCAGCAGTATCTTGATCTGAAGCTTCGTGATCATCATCATTAGCTTCCTCACTGATTGGCATAGGTGTCGCAGAAACAGTTTTCTGTGATGTACTATTTTCCAATAAGGGAGCAGGTACAGTTACCTCGTCAAGTTCTACTTTCCTCCCACTCACTTCTTTCGAGAGAAACTCCTTCTCTAGAAATGATCCATTCTTAGCAACGAATGTCTTGCCTTCGGATCTGTGATAGAAGGTATACCCAACAGTTTCCTTTGGGTATCCTATGAAGACACATTTCTCCGCTTTGGGTTCGAGCTTATCAGGTTGAAGCTTTTTCACATAAGCATCGCAGCCCCAAACTTTAAGAAACGACAACTTTGGTTTCTTGCCAAACCATAGTTCATGAGGTGTCGTCTCAACGGATTTTGATGGTGCCCTATTTAACGTGAATGCGGCCGTCTCTAAAGCATAACCCCAAAATGATAGCGGTAAATCAGTAAGAGACATCATAGATCGCACCATATCTAGTAAAGTACGATTACGACGTTCGGACACACCATTACGCTGTGGTGTTCCGGGTGGTGTGAGTTGCGAAACTATTCCACAATTTTTCAAATGTATACCAAACTCGTAACTCAAATATTCTCCTCCACGATCAGATATCGTAGAAATTTTATTTTCTTGTTACGATGATTTTCAACTTCACTCTGAAATTCCTTGAACTTTTCAAATGTTTCAGACTTATGTTTCATTAAGTAGATATATCCATATCTGCTTAAATCATCTGTGAAGGTGAGAAAATAACGATATCCGCCGCGAGCCTCAATATTCATCGGACCACATACATCGGTATGTATGATTTCCAACAAATCTGTTGCTCTCTCCATAGTACCGGAGAACGGTGTTTTAGTCATCTTGCCTATGAGGCACGATTCGCAAGTACCAAGTGATTCATAATCAAGTGATTCCAAAAGCCCATCAGTATGGAGTTTCTTCATGCGCTTTACACCGATATGACCTAAACGGCAGTGCCACAAATAAGTTGCACTATCATTATTAACTTTGCATCTTTTGGCTTCTACATTATGAATATGTGTATCACTATCTTCGAGATTCAACAAAAATAGACCACTCTTCAAAGGTGCATGACCATAAAAGATATTATTCATATAAATAGAACAACTATTATTCTCTGATTTAAATGAATAACCGTCTCGCATTAAACAAGATCCAGATATAATGTTCATGCTCAACGCTGGCACCAAATAACAATTATTTAGGTCTAATATTAATCCCGAAGGCAGATGTAGAGGTAGCGTGCCGACTGCGATCACATCGACTTTGGAACCGTTTCCCACGCGCATCGTCACCTCGTCCTTTGCTAGTGTCCGCTTATTCCGTAGTCCCTGTTTCGAGTTGCAAATATTAGCAACAGAACCAGTATCAAATACCCAGGTGCTACTGCGAGCTCTAGTAAGGTACACATCAATAACATGTATATCACATATACCTTTGCTCACTTTGCCATCCTTCTTATCCGCCAAATACTTGGGGCAGTTCCGCTTCCAGTGACCAGTCTGCTTGCAGTAGAAGCACTCAGTTTCAGGCTTAGGTCCAGACTTGGGTTTCTTCTCCTGAGCAGCAACTTGCTTGCTGTTCTTCTTGAAGTTTCCCTTCTTCTTCCCTTTGCCCTTTTTCTTGAAACTAGTGGTTTTGTTAACCATCAACACTTGATGCTCCTTCTTGATTTCTACCTCCGCAGCTTTCAGCATTGCGAAGAGCTCGGAAATAGTCTTGTTCATCCCTTGCATATTATAGTTCATCACGAAGCTCTTGTAGCTTGGTGGCAGTGATTGGAGAATTCTGTCAATGACGCAGTCATCTGGAAGATTAACTCCCATCTGAATCAAGTGATTATTATACCCAGACATCTTGAGTATATGCTCACTGACAGAACTGTTCTCCTCCATCTTACAGCTATAGAACTTATTGGAGACTTCATATCTCTCAATTCGGGCATTTGCTTGAAATATTAACTTCAACTCCTGGAACATCTCATATGCTCCATGACGTTCAAAACGTCGTTGAAGTCCCGATTCTAAGCCGTAAAGCATGGCACACTGAACTATCGAGTAGTCATCAGCTTTGCTCTGCCAGACGTTCATAACATCTGGCGTTGCTCCAGCAGCAGGCCTGTCACCCAGCGGTGCTTCCAGGACGTAATTCTTCTGTGCAGCAATGAGGATAATCCTCAGGTTACGGACCCAGTCCGTGTAATTGCTACCATCATCTTTCAACTTTGCTTTCTCAAGGAACGCATTAAAATTCAACGGAACAATAGCACGAGCCATCTATCTACAAGCAACATAAACAAGCAAGATACTATCAGGTACTAAGTTCATGATAAGTTTAAGTTCAGTTAATCAAATTACTTAGGAACTCCCACTTAGATAGACATCCCTCTAATCCTCTAAGTGATCACGTGATCCAAATCAACTAAACCATAACCAATCATCACGTGAGATGGAGTAGTTTTCAATGGTGAACATCGTCATGTTGATCATATCTACTATATGATTCACGCTCGACCTTTCGGTCTCTGTGTTCCGAGGCCATATCTGCATATGCTAGGCTCGTCAAGTATAACCTGAGTATTCTGCGTGTGCAAAACTGGCTTGCACCCGTTGTAGATGGACGTAGGGCTTATCACACCCGATCATCACGTGGTGTCTGGGCACGACGAACTTTGGCAACGGTGCATACTCAGGGAGAACACTTCTTGATAATTTAGTGAGAGATCATCTTATAATGCTACCGTCAATCAAAGCAAGATAAGATGCATAAAAGGATAAACATCACATGCAATCAATATAAGTGATATGATATGGCCATCATCATCTTGTGCTTGTGATCTCCATCTTCGAAGCACCGTCATGATCACCATCGTCACCGGCGCGACACCTTGATCTTCATCGTAGCATCGTTGTCGTCTCGCCAATCTTATGCTTCCACGCCTATTACTACCGTTTAGTAATCTAGTAAAGCATTACATCGCGATTGCATTGCATACAATAAAGCGACAACCATATGGCTCCTGCCAGTTGCCGATAACTTAGTTACAAAACATGATCATCTCATACAATAAAATCAATATCATGCTTTGGCCATATCACATCACAACATACCCTGCAAAAACAAGTTAGACGTCTTCTACTTTGTTGTTGCAAGTTTTACGTGGCTGCTACGGGCTTAAGTAAGAACTCATCTCACCTACGCATCAAAACCACAACGATAGTTCGTCAAATAGACTCCGTTTTAACCTTCTCAAGGACCGGGCGTAGTCACACTTGGTTCAACTAAAGTTGGAGAGACAGTCTTCCGCAAGCCATCTGTGTGCATAGCACGTCGAGGGAACCGGTCTCGCGTAAGAGTACGCGTAAGGTTGGTCCGGATCGTCTCAACCAACAATACCGCCGAACCAAAGTATGACATGCTGGTAGGCAGTATGACTTGTATCGCCCACAACTCACTTGTGTTCTACTCGTGCATATAACATCAAACCATAAAACCTAGGCTCGGATGCCACTGTTGGGTAACGCAGTAATTTCAAAAATTTTCCTACGCACACGCAAGATCATGGTGATGCACAGCAACGAGAGGGGAGAGTGTTGTCTACGTACCAACGCAGACCGACTGCGGAAGCGATCACACAACGTAGAGGAAGTAGTCGTACGTCTTCTTCCCGATCGACCGATCCAAGCACCGTTACTCCGGCACCTCCGAGTTCTTAGCACACGTTCAGCTCGATGACGTTCCTCGGGCTCCGATCCAGCAAAGCGTCGAGGAAGAGTTCCGTCAGCACGACGGCGTGATGACGATCTTGATGTACTACCGACGCAGGGCTTCGCCTAAGCACTGTAACGGTATGATCGAGGTGGAATTTGGTGGCAGGGGGCACCGCACACGGCTAAGGAACGATCAACTTGTGTGTCTTGTGGTGCCCCCTGCCCCCGTATATAAAGGCCAGGGGCAGGGGGTTCGGCCGGCCAGGAGGGAGGCGCAGGGAGGAGTCCTACTCCCACCGGGAGTAGGACTCCTTCCCCCCAATCCTATTCCAACTAGGATTCCAGGGGAAGAAGGAGAAAGAGGGGGCCGGCCCACTTCTCCTAGTCCTATTAGGACTTGGGAAAGGTGGGGGGCGCCGGCCAGGTGTGGGCTTCCCCTTCTCTCTTTTCCACTAAGGCCCAATAGGCCCATTTACCGCCCGGGGGGTTCCGGTAACCCTCCCGGTATTCCGGTAAAATCCCGATTTCACCCGGAACGCTTCCGGTGCCCAAACATAGGCTTCCAATATATCAATCTTTACGTCTCGACCATTTCGAGACTCCTCGTCATGTCCGTGATCTCATCCGGGACTCCGAACAACCTTCGGTACATCAAAATGCATAAACTCATAATAACTGTCATCGTAACGTTAAGCGTGCGGACCCTACGGTTCGAGAACAATGTAGACATGACCGAGACACGTCTCCGGTCAATAACCAATAGCGGGACCTGGATGCCCATATTGGCTCCTACATATTCTACGAAGATCTTTATCGGTCAGACCGCATAACAACATACGTTGTTCCTTTTGTCATCGGTATGTTACTTGCCCGAGATTTGATCGTCGGTATCCAATACCTAGTTCAATCTCGTTACCGGCAAGTCTCTTTACTCGTTCCGTAATACATCATCTCACAACTAACTTATTAGTTGCAGTGCTTGCAAGGCTTATGTGATGTGCATTACCGAGAGGGCCCAGAGATACCTCTCCGACAATCGGAGTGACAAACCCTAATCTCGAAATACGCCAACCCAACATCTACCATTGGAGACACCTGTAGTACTCCTTTATAATCACCCAGTTACGTTGTGACGTTTGGTAGTACCCAAAGTGTTCCTCCGGTAAACGGGAGTTGCATAATCTCATAGTTATAGGAACATGTATAAGTCATGAAGAAAGCAATAGCAACATACTAAACGATCGGGTGCTAAGCTAATGGAATGGGTCATGTCAATCAGATCATTCTACTAATGATGTGACCTCGTTAATCAAATAACAACCCCTTGTTCATGGTTAGGAAACATAACCATCTTTGATTAACGAGCTAGTCAAGTAGAGGCATACTAGTGACACTTTGTTGGTCTATGTATTCACACATGTATTATGTTTCCGGTTAATACAATTCTAGCATGAATAATAAACATTTATCATGATGTAAGGAAATAAATAATAACTTTATTATTGCCTCTAGGGCATATTTTCTTCATTCACGGCCAAACTTTGAACATCATCACAAGTAGAAAAAGAAGCATGCCTTTTCACTTGACTTATATAAGTGAGGAGCTGCTCTTTTATTGTTCCACGATCATCATTAGAGAAGTCTTCATGATAAATTTCAGCAAGACGAGCAAGTTTATCAACATTGAACTTGGAGAAAGAGTCCTTGGGGTCAAGACATGAGAAGCAATCAAGCACATAATTTGCTCCTTCACTAAAGCGGTGATCCATCTCCACACAAATTTTGTCAATAGCAACATAAAAAATCTCTGCACGGTAATGGTGAAGATTAGTAACAGTTCTCCCTTCTCTCCTTGAACGACCACGAACTGGTATAACTTCATCCATATTTGGTACTAGAATACTATTAGCACCACAAAATTCTTGGACATCACCAAATAAATTATCCCAACCACTCTCTCTGAACGTTGCCAACCGATCCTTGACATCATTAACTAATTCCATGGCAAGAACAATATTGAGATCTTTTCTTTGCAAGACTTTTGAAAGCTCATTTGTGATGCCAAATAACTTCAACATAAGCTTCAGAATGAAAACAAATTTAAAGCTCTCCATTTTTTCTATCAAACCTGCTGCTTGAGATGGTCCACGTCCATATTCATCAACTGTACTAAGCACCTTTAACACGGAGGACCACATTTGATCCAAACGAAGTAAGGTAGTATGATGTGAACCCCATCTAGTATCCCCCGGTCTAGCAAGAGTAGATGATTGGTGCAAGCCCCTTCCAGTAGATATCTCACCACTCTCAAGTCTATCCAGAATATCTTGGTGTTGTGCCTCGGTCAATGCATCCCTTCTCTTGCAAGATGTTATTGTTGTAGTCACAATCAAGGAGATGTACTCAAAGAAATCATGAATAGATGAGCAACTACTAGCAACAGACACAACCACCAATTGCAGACGGTGAGCATAGCAATGAACATAGAAAGCATAGGGGTTTTCATCTATGATCTTTTTCTGCAAACCATTAAATTCACCTCTCATATTTGAAGCCCCATCATATCCTTGACCCCGTATCCTTGAAATTGATAACTTATAATGATCAAGAATGCTATAAAGAGCATCCTTTAGTGACTCGGACGTCGTATCTTTGACATGATGCAAAGCAAGGAATCTTTCCACAACCCTCGGTGCCAGACGGGCCGGAGAAGCCCGTGTGTGGTAGAAGCGCGACTGTGAGTTGAGAGAATAGATCACCGCCTATGATAGCAGCGTGACACTTGATATCCATGTCGTCTCTGTGTGTGGTGGCGCCTGAGTCAGATGAGCCTGTGTCAGAGGATGGCCGGACCGCCGGAGACAGCCATGTCGCTGCTGACCACACGACCACGCCGACTCGCCGAGAGGCAATACACTGTGATGGCTCGGGACAAACCTAAAGCAAACAATGAGAGTTTTTAGTATGGTGCATGGAAAAACAAGTACAAGAAAATATATCACAAACCGCAAAACTTCAATAATTAAGAAGACGATAATTACCGTTCCCCCGTGGTATGAGATCTCCCCAGGAGATATGTTCACTGCAATTTTCTCTACCATCTTCCTCATTGAATCATAATCATACAAACCTATGCGGGGGGTTATTTTTCGTGGCTTGTTTAGTATACCAAGGTCGAGACAATCAAGAACAAAAATCTGATTTATATGTAACAACAACATAAAACAAATGCATTAGCATGGGCGGGAGATTGGCACAGCAAGAAGTTTCAAAAATGAAAAAGGTCAGTAGTTTGTGCATGCAAACTGGACCACATACCTGCAGAAACAAGTGACAACCAACTATGTGGATGGATGGTTGGGTTTCTCATTGAAACATCTGTCTTGAACTTTCTGACAGCTTGAAACAAGTGTTTCAGTACATACCATCCTCAGTTCCAACTCTTAATCTTGCTAATGTCATTCAGTGCAGCCCAGAAGTCTATGGATATATAATCATGTTTGGAGGTGGAAGCCAGCACATGACCGATTATAAAAATAACAAATGCAATCTTGAAACAGTCCTGCTGTATTTGGGATGACGATTCTGATATCGCTCCAAGCAAAACATTTTCAGCTGCTTTTAGGCTATGCGTGCCTTTGTCGCTGAATGATGCTGCCATTCATGTGTACTCGATGCAGGCTTCCGATGGCTCGACGTCTTCGCCGTTTATATCGAATTCACTGGAGGGGATGCCAAAAACATAATTAAGCTTCTGTTCGGACAGTTCAAGCACACCCTGTTCCTCAAGATTGATTGTGCTAGATTCTACATCCACTCGGTCCATTAAAAAAGCACTATACTTCAGATTAATCTTCTGCCATGCCTTCACCTCTAGAAACCCCCCAAATCCAATCTCCATAACTAGCTGCCGCTTGAAATCACTGAACTTGGCAACAACCGAACCAACTTTGAGCAATGAAAGCCCGGAGGTAAAACATGGTGTCCCTGGTAATCCAGTGGAACCACCTGAACCATCCTCGTCACTAACCCGATCTTCCGGGGATTGGTCACTGTTTTCTACACGATTAATCACCATAGTAGCTTGTATCCCGCTAAAAAAATCTGTCATCCTCACTTCTCTAACTGCCTCACGGCCAAAAAAATTCTGCCTATGCAAACAGAAGCGAGCTAGGGATGAGCAAAACACTAAGAACAGGGGCGGATACGGCAACACATATCGAAAAACAGAGAAGGGGGCGAGGGTGGGTACCTTTGCGGAGAACTCTTCTTCCGTACGCCGCATGCCGCCGGCCAAGAATCAACCTTGGCGTCGCCTGGACGCCCGGGGACGAGGGAGTCGGTGCTCCGATTTGCTCCTTCAGAACAAAAGCCGGGGAAGAACAGGGGGGCTCGAGAGATGAATGCCGAGGGCAGGGGTAGATGGAGACAACTGTGGGTGAGGTGACGGCGTAGTAAATTACCATACGAGACATGACTCGGAAAAGAGAACCAGGATGCGCGACGGAAAGTTGATGCACACCAGCGGGCCTCACGCATTAAACTTGAACTGGCTAATGATATCTCTATGGTTATTAGCGGCCGTCACACCTAAAACATGAACGCGTCGTTGACTTGAAACAATCAAATGTTCCAGCCAAGTGTTAAACTTATGTTAGATAACCATCATCACATGACATGAATCATGGTAAATGTACTGCAGGCACGGGGCACATCTTACTAACCTAGACATTTGTCAAAATCATGGGCAAGACCTGAACAATTAGTGAAACAAAACAACTTATTTGGTTCTGCTTAGCGAACTGTACCTAAAGGAAACCAACTTGCGTGTTAGCTGGTCGTCAGACTGCCACGTCCCGCGATTGAACAAAAATGTGGTTGTGAATCAGCAACGTTGCTCCACAGGAAAATTGCACGTCGTACATGTCTCCGCCATCCCCGGTCGAACATGTACAGCTCGCCAAAGTTCTGTTCGTACATGTCAGCTGCGAGACAGATGCCAATAGACTTTTGCATGTGCGTGGGACCTGGCTCCTCCAATAACAGGCCAAAAATAAATCAAATATACGAGGGACACGTTGCGAGCAGGAATCCACATGGCGTTTTCACGGCCTCGATACCGGCCTGCCTGGTGCGCCGCCGCTGTTCGCATTTTCCGTTATGGATAGACGTTCTTGGGGTATTATAGTTTTTGTATTTGGCGACTTGCCGGTAGTTGTTGTGACGGAATAGGGTAATATAGAATTGGGAGAAGTATATTTTTCTCCAAAGTATAAAAATTGTTCTTCAACTTCAAAATCAGTAAAATTTAGTACCTCAATTTTTCAAATTAGATAATTTCAGTCCCTTAACTTCTCAAACCAGATAACTTCAGTCCCTCATACAGTTTAAGGTGATTTTCATCTCATGTTGACACAATTTTGACTAAAAACTTGACACATTGTTCGGATTTGACTGCCATGTCATTGTCCACTTTGGCGCCATGTTTAGTGGGGAGCATGATCAGCACTGTCATCGCTGGGTCGGTGTTCATCGTCTTGTACTACAGGAAGAGGGAGGCGTCCCTATGCAGCGGCCACAGGACGCTGGAGCACCTCATCCCCGACGACCAGGCGTCGGAGTTGCACGTGCTCGCCTGCGTACATTGCATAGTTTTAAATAACCGGCTATAGCCTTGTTATAGCTTTGCTATAGCTGTTTGAGCATGTTGCCACTAAATAATTTCATGTATAATTTGTCGTTATAACTGTTTTTAAGGGCCGCCGCTATATGCCATAGACCGCTATTTAAAACATTGATACATTGACGCCGGTGATGCTCTCAACCTTTAGGAGCTGCCAGCAAGCAAGCACGGCCGTGCATGCCCTGCACCTCTACGACACTGCGCGAATGCACGCCCGCGCAGACATCGGCGGCGTCAAGTGCTACGCGGTAGTCCGTGCGAGCTCTCGCCGATGCTCGTTGCCTTCTCTTCGCTGGTCCGTGCGAACCGTGGGACCTTCTGCTCCTCTTCCAAGCGCGCCCGCAGATGCCGCCTTCGACCAGGACTCGTGTATGCGGAGCGTCGGCGACAATGACCGTGACCAAGCCGCGTTCACCGCCGTCTGTAGACTGTGGCGCCGCGTGTCGAGCACCACCAGCACGGCTCAACCGCAACTACCTGCACCAAGGACACGAATGACACATTTTTATGGGCATAATTCATGATCCGCGTGCGCGTGTTACTCGCATGTTCTCGCCGGAAAGGGGTCAACATCATGTACGTACGTGCGTGTCTTGCCGGCGATCATCTAGCTAGATTTTCACGTGAGCATCCAAAGCCAATTTTGCTGGTACGTAAAGCTCGACCGCCCTGGCGCCTACAGCCCTGCCCGTGCTGGCCGCATGACCTGGACGGCAAGCATGGCGAAGGCCAGCACCCCGTGAGCCAGGCCACCATGGCCGAGCATGTGCACAACATACAGTGCCATCGCTGTTCGTGGTGTGGCAGTCTAGCCCGGATGACGTGTCATGTTTTTAGTTAAAACCGTGTCCACGTCGGATGAAAACCACAAGAAGTGGTACAAAAGGACCGATCTTATCCGGGTTAAGAAGTTGAGGAACCAAGGTTTGCCGGTTTTGAAGTTGAAGGATAAGTTCTATATTTCCGAAAGAGTTGAGGGACGAAAAATATACTTCTTCCTATAAAATTAGAAGACAAGGATTTTACATAATATAATGCTGACATCAACATCGATAATAAAAATGTAAGTGATTATCAGCTAAAGTGCCATGATCATCGGTGAATAAAACAATTATGTCCAGCAGCTTTATCATTATGATTACCCAATGAAGAGACTTGTATAAAATAAAAATTATTGTATTGCCTTCAGCGAAGAATACAATATCTTTTTTGTATTTTTTTTTGAGGCAATCTTTTTTGTATATCATTAAGAATACAATATCTTTTTTGTATATTATTTTATGCTCTACGCTAAGGGCCTCTGATTCTAGTTTTGCCCCGGGCCCCCGAACTCTCTTAATTAAGGGCTGACACGTCAGCTGGACCATTGGCCCAGCCCAAAGAATCAACAAAGAGGAAAGGGGGTCGACAGCTGCGCTGTAGGGTTAGCTCGATTGGCTCGGCAGCGGCGGCGGCGAGTTAGGATTCTGCACAGGAGGAGGAGGTCGTGCACATGGAGTTTCTCTTCCTTGACGAGGAGGACTGGGCGGAGATGGAGGCGGATAAAGAGAAGGAGGAGGAGAGGCGTCGGCGGGAGGAAGAGGAGAAGGCGCGGAAGACGGAGGAGAACCGGCGGAGACGCGAGGCACACGATGCGGTCATGGACTCCATCATCGAGTATGATCCCAAGGTCGAGCGCGACGTCTACACCCGGTTCTTTGTCAGAGATTTCTCCGTCTTTGACATCAACGAAGAGTGTAAGCAGCCTCCATATTCATCCACAATTGTGTTTCCTTGGTTGATATTTGTAAATTTCCGAAGTAGCCTGTATAACCTTCTGCATGAGAATTCTCTGATATGCCATGCTCATTATTAAATATTAATGCATACGAGTAAACAACGAATATGGATTCATTTATTTGGATTTTGATTCATATGTATCACTTTACAACAGGGATCACTGTATTTTGCTAAAACTGATATCAACTTTGTACAAATGGTGGGACTATAGTTTTCTCTCAAATTTAACTAGAAAGTGAAATAAGAATATTATAACGTTTAACTCACTGGGATAGAAATGGAAAGAAGGGCTGTTTATTCTGATGAAATAATTTGATAGATTTGTTTTGCTTATTCACTGCAGCGTCTGTCCCTCCAATGCGATACACCGATAGTATCTATGAAGAAGAATTTGGGTTAGAAGACTCTGCAAACATACTCTCCGTCAGCATAGTCTCCTCAGATGCAGGTTTCCCAGTCAATGTCTATGGCCGTGTCATTGCCAGAGACAGCATTGACTACAAGTGCATTTATCTCTTTCACCGCAGTAGAGATGATTGCCAGCGTCTCAACAAGGTACATCCTTGCTTCTAAGTTTGTTCCAATCGGGTTTCATTTTACTCGATGATGCATTTAATATCAACTGTTAATAGACATCTAAATATATGAACAGGAGTCATCTTAGTGCTTGTGAAGTAGTGATTGTCGATCCAGATAGTCATCTGCCTATAAATGGAGTAGCTTTTATGGCATGCTTCCAGTCTTCATTTTGAGCAGTATTTGGATGAGCATACTTTAATCTCTCGCACCATTCTTTTCGTAGGATGGAATGCTGATTTTAACTGGCCCAGGTCGAGGACTAGTGCTGGTTGATTTCATCTATCTAGAGATAGATCTTAAAATCAGGGAAGATGGAGTGTCTCCAGACAAGCCATTTAGCAAGGGTCTAATAAATATTGACGGCCGAGTACTGTCTAGAGAGGAAGATGTCGTGGTTAGAAGGGAAACCCTTGAGAGCTGGCTTAGCACTATGGAAGTGAGATTCACAACTGTCCTGAATGCAGCCGAGTGCACCATTGAAATCAAGCTCATTGAGGGGCTTTTTAAAGGAAATATAACAGTTGGCATCGCGGATAAAGCTCACAAGCTGGACATGGAACAAACGATTGTGATTCATGATAGCACAGCAGATGGCGTAGTTACAAGTGATGAAAGTGGAGTTATCAAACTGCGGCGAAGTGTCATTACTATCTGTCTGGAAAGAACAGTGGTGTTTCAAATCAATAATGTGGCTGCTGGTGTTTGTGCTGAACGAACCTTTGATTTCACTCCACACCGCACTGGTGCAGATGAAGAGGAAATTACATGTGGTGCTGGGAAGTTCGGATTCAGGGTTGTCTGGTCCTTGATGGACTTTAGGCTCTAATCCCGTGGCTTAGTAAACTTAGTTCTGATGTAATGGAGTGATGCAATGATGTGATTCACTAAGTTACATTATTGTTATTAAGTAAATTGATGGATTATAAGTAATGAGTAGCGAACTAAGTTATTATGTATTATGGTGGAGTCGTATACTGAATTTGTTGGTTTAATTTTTTGGCATAATTAAAGAAGTTTAGTGCACTTGGCATTTTGTTAGACATGTATTAGGCAGAAATATGAACATATATATGTCACTTTAAGGGACTTTTCTATCATATTTATCTATGGTTTGTATTGATTTCTCATGGTCACTTATGTGTTATCAAAATATCCTGAAAATTAAATTATTTGGAAGATGGCTTTGCATTGCATTTCGTTGCTGTTTTTATGAACTAACTTCTGATGCACAACTAGGAAGATGGTTCAATTAGTTAAGCAGGAGGCACCTGCATGTTCTCAGTTCTGAACCACGTGTTTGTAGAGAAGGCGTCTCTTTCCTGAATGAGGCTTCATTTTTGGATCCATGTTGCCTGTTCAAGAGACAAAAATTTGGTGGTACACAATAAATTTGAGGATCTTTACAAAGGAAGCGATCATAAGACACCATGCCGCCAGAGGTACTTTTTCTTCCCATGTTCTTTTTTATAAATGGTGTTGCTTCTGGGCCTCTGGCAATGCCTCCACATATGCATATGTGGATATGCTAATTTACGACATCGGTGCTGATATTTCTCCTAAATCAAGTACATTACGTAGGGCATACGTTTATTTTCCCACTAAATCAAGTATATTACCTAGTGCCTTTCTTATCACATATGTGAATGTCATTAGCCCAAAGACAAACAACTCATGCCTTTTACAGTATATGATTTTGCTCTTAAGTTATGAATGAGTGTAATTTCTTGTTCTAAATATGCTAGTACGTGAAGTTGGTGGTGATGAGAAGTGCACTGGAAAATGTTGGAATTACCGCGAAAAAGAAGAAGGAAAATGTTGGAATTGCTGACTTGGCTACATAGATTTAGCACGATGAGAGGATAAAGGTCAGTATGTTGTAATATTTTCCACTTCATTCTGAACTTCTGAATGATTGCCATCTCTACCTTGAAAAACCCTTTTTTTTGTAACGCTCTTGATGGTTTGGCTCTTCCCCTCCCATTCCCATGGCTCACCCTCCAAGACGACAGTTTCCTTAACATTTCAGGTGGTGAATTTCACCACCTGCCTGTACAAGATGGCGCTTCTTGTCATGGATCTGTCGGCCACTGGCTATTCCTCATGCGTGGTAATTGACAACCATTGTTGGGCCACTCTTTGCATTATCCAACCACCTAACGCGATTAGCAGTTTTAGAGACAACTCACTACTGGAGCTCCGGGATATTGCCTTCTCAAATGGAAGTTTGTATGTGTTTTCTACCCATGAGAGGTTTTTCAAGCTAGAGTATGGTACCATCAACGACCTTGGCATCTCACACACTCAATACATGATTGAGTCTATGGCCGAGTGTTCAAGAGATATGCACCAGGTGCCCGACGGCGTGTGGTACATGAGCAGGAAGCTGCACCTAGTTGAATGTGGCGGTAGACTGCTGATGGTCAAGCGATGGATTCGCCACATGCCCCGGTCATCCGTATGTGATGATATTGCCAATGAGTATGGTTTTGTGTAGCTCAAGCTACGTGGTACCTCATATCTTAGCCATCCATTTTTGCATTGTGATCTGTGCAGGCACATTTATCATTTTTGTTTCTCTCAAACGAAATAACGTATAAACTTCAGACTTTGCAGGACAACAAAACATTTTAATTACTATGTGGGAAAAAGTTTCAGATTTTTTCATGCATTTTAAATGCTAAAAAAATATTTTTTAATCAAAAAAATCCTCATTTTGTATATTTGTAAAAAATGTTTTGTTTTACTGTATTTAAACTTCAGACCTACAGAGAAACTTTCTATATTGCCAATACTTCTCACACTGAGGGATTTGAGGTCTTTGAGCCAAGACTTGCATGTCATCCCTGGTTCATGGAGAAGGATCAATAACTTGGGTGGCCGAGCACTCTTTGTTGGCCAGCATTACACAAAGTCCATGCCTGCTCAGGCAAGCGTCGGGCTTCAAGGGGATTGCATATAATTCATGTGTGATTACCACAGTCTAGCTTTTACGTTAAATCCTCGTATAGACTCTGCGATGTACAACATGAGAAGTAGGATGAGCGTGCCCCTGTTGTCAGTGACTACTGTGGCGGTACTGCATCAGCTTCCTACTGGCCAGTCCCATCCAGCATGGTTTCTTCCATTCTGAACAACCCTATCATGCATGGGGTATTATCTTGTTCTGGAGACCCCCATAAGTATGCCCAGCTTTGTTCTGTTGAGATGGGATGTGTGATCGACCCGTCGGTTGGTTTTCCTCATGGTTGTAATGTTACCATCCGATCTTATTATATGTAATTGTATACTTGCAAGTCTCATGGATAATCTTTATTTGTTGTATTCAAAGGCATGAATCTTTCATCATAGAAGATTCAAGATTTTGTCCACCTAGCAATGAAATGTACTTGTATAAACAGGTGATTTTTTCTTTGAATTTGCTTTGTACAAAGATGGTGCAAAATTGATACATGTTTAATAATCTAAGGAGCTGTAGTTTTTTTTATGAATTTGGTCAAGAAAATGAAAAATACTATGACATGATATATATCCCTCGTACTTGCTTCCTGATTATATTTTCGCTAGATGGTGCTTTAGTTGTCTCATAATACCACGTCAAGGCATATATACAAGCAAAACTAGTTCACACCCGGCCTTTACATGGCTAGCGCGTGTGCAACCGCCACAAACACAACCACACAATGAGAAGGCAAAACACATGAGAAGTACATGCACATTAGTTTGGTCTTAAGTCAAACTTTATGAAGTTTGATCAAGTTTATAAAAAATATCAACATTTACTACACCAAATCAATTTATTTGATATTTTAGATGTTCATAATTTCAAATACATGATGAAATATATCTTCATATCGTATTTATTTGATATTTTAGATGTTCATAATTTCAAATATAAATTTGGTCAAACAAAAGCTGGACATAACGCTTTAACATTTCAACAAGGGCAAAATATACTTTATAAGAAAAGCCTGGGTACGCAAGAATTTTAACTCGTTTTAGGAGTACAATCTTTTCAATATTTGGAGGATTAAAAACCTTAGAGAAATATATTTTTACGTAGGGGAATTGAAAACACGCCCAAAACAACTAAAACATATTCAAATCCATGACATGCTAATGCTCCACCAGCGGTTATTAGTCCATTATATTAACTTATTCTTGAGTTTCGACCATGCACATGAAGCTAGCTAGCCGATGCTTGGGGTGTCGGCGACGATGTCGATGAAGACGCGGACGTGCTCAGGCCTGAAGTCCTTGGTTACTGGCATACCGACGGGCAGCATGGCATACCGACGGGCAGCAGGATGATGTCAGCATTGGGCTTGTCTGCAAGGATGATCTTCTTGGCTTCTTCGGCGCACAACCCGACAAACCTCCGGCCACCTTGTCTTCTCGTCGCCGGCAATGTTGTCGGAGAAGCTCATCGTCGCGCTACCAAAACAGAAGTTTAAAACCAAGGCTAAAGATTTCTCAAGAAAATTGAGGCACCCGGTGTTGTGACTCACCGGTTAAATCTAGACTGGAGGATTTGGTACGCGAGGAATGAGATCACTCATAATAAACCACCGGTTCCGATCGAGGCTTCGCGCAGATTTCTCACGAGCTATATCACATCTTTGCTTGCGATACAGCAGCACCCGGAGGCGGATTTGACAAAAGGAAAGCAGGTGATTGACCTTTCAGGAAGCATGCTGAAGAGCACACATGCAATAACAGTAGTGCCGCACTGGGAGGTTCCCGATGCAAACCATGCAAAACTTAATATTGATGGCGCTTTTGTTAAGGAAAATGGCACGGCTGGGGCTGGCATGATTTTACGTGATCATGAAGGTGATGTCATCTTTGCCGTGATACGGGTCCTTTTTAACTGTGGTGATCCCTTGGAAGCCGAGATGGCGGCGCTGGATGAAGGACTACAACTTGCTCTCCATTGGACTAACCTGCCGCTGCTTGTTGAAACGGATTGTGGCGAGTTGTTAAAGATGGTGCAGTCGAAAGATAAAGACCGGTCAAGGTATGCGTACCGGGTTAATGAGATAAGAAGAGTTCTGGCTCAAGAAAGGAATATTAGTCTAGCTAAGATCAGCAGGCACGCAAATTTGGCAAGCCACACCCTAGCTTGTATGGGTCGCTCGCAACAGCGCACGGCATGCTGGCTCCGGAATTCCCCTAGGGAGATAGCTAGCATTGTCGAATCTGAATGTAATCATCATAGTTGATCAATGAAAAGTTCCTTTCCCACAAAAAAAATCTAGACTGGAGAGTGCTAGCTATAGCAGCTTGTGCCTGGAACGCCGCTATTTAATACTCCCTCCGTTCGGAAATACTTGTCGGGAAGATGAATGTATCTAGATATATTTTTGTTTTAGATGCATCCATTTTCATCAATTTTTACGACAAGTATTTCCAGACGGAGGAAGTAGTAATTTGATTGTGTTGTATTGATCGATCGATCGAGTAGGAAAATGCTGTATTTATGGGCAGAGACATGGCAATACCTTGCTTGGGATAGAAGACATGAGGTGTGATGCCGGTGACGTACTGAGGTCAAAGAAGCAACCTCTAGCTAACTAGCTATCTGTAAATTCCACGTCTGTAGTTCTACTATTCAACTCACGACGAGGATAACATATTATTCAACCGACAATACAAGTCGCTATGTACGTGGTGGATAACATGCTATTGAACCAACAGTACAAGTCAAGATGTACTTTGTGGATAACGTACTATTCAACTTGATGAGGATAACATTATGAATTTCGTGTGTGTCATGCATGGCCCGTGCTTAAAAAAACGATATGTCCTTCATCTGCGGATCAATTCAGGGGTCAATGGTACATACGTGGGAACATAATATCGACATGTACATGATATTCCAAACTAAAAACCGATCTGTATTATAACTTGGGTTTAATTACCCTCGTTCTTCGGTCCGTGTCACATGTACAAATAACACATGGTTACTTGGATATATTACGCTGTCTTCTTTTGCACTCAACGACGGAGAATCAACTCGTCCAGACAGAAACAGGGAGGCCTAACCTCACTAACTTCCCAACGAAAACGAATTTGGCAGTGCTTTTTGGAACATGGCAGACATAATACCAAAACATGAAGAATCGCCCGTCCACTTTGAATGACGCCATCGTATAACAACTACACAAAACAGAAAAACAAACCGGCACCAGATCTGGCCAAGACCGAAGCTCCACATGCCTTCACTGGCGCTAATCAGCATCACTAGAACGAGATCACGATCAGAAGGAATTATTCCATGAGCCAGGTGACGCCGTCGCTTCCTTATCATCGATTAGACATCTAGACTAAACCCTAACTAGGGTTTCAATCGTTGAAACTTACAATTTGCTAATTAAAACTTGCGATTTCTCGCTCACTCTTACCAAGTTTCATAGATAAAATCTTAAGGCATTTTTCTATTGGTCATTGGCACAAAAGTCAAGATTTTATCGGTCGTCCGTACTAAGTTTCAAGACTTGAAACATAACATTTATTTTTGAAAAATTCAAAACATATTCAAAATGGACTTTATTAAAAAGCCCTCATCACGAGAAACACGAATATGAAAACATAATTTAATTTGGACAATGTGCGTTCAAAAGATATAAAAGTTTGTAAATCAAAGCAAATAGTAAATGCACACACGGGGGACTCAGTGCCCTAAGACCTGAGTGCCAAATCCACGTCCGCCTAGCTACATCCTTCTGAGTGAATTTTTGGGTCCCGAAGGACATGGATCTCCGTATCATGTGCTTTTGGTGTGGAGATATGCGACATCTGCATTTTACTCTTTCTTTTTTACTAATGCCATTTGAGTTCCACTCTAACAATGCGAGGGCAATAATGGGAGGGAAACATATGTTTTTTTATACAAGACAACCCAAGAAGAGTCCAGCTTTGAATTAACAAAGTCATCAACTGGCCAGGGATTACATAAGGCCAACAAATAACAATGACCGGAAAATACATGGAGTTAGAACTGTAGCTTACAACGCAAAGACAGAACAAGTAAAAAAATATAATTGTAAGCACAGCTAGCCTGTGTGTCGCCCACCACTCTCAAGATCCTAAATCACTAAGCAGAACAGATAGCCAAAGGAGTCTCCGAATGCTAGGGAGAACGCCGGCAAGCTTACTCCACCGGGCTTGGGTGACAAAGATCCTTCCTTCTCTGTCACTTAAGAGGGACCCTACACTTTCGTCCTGGCTCGTAGGACACCGCACCGTCGGTAAGAAGAGGTGCTCTCTCGAGAGCTAGGCAAGGATCTGGTCTCACAAAACACGGATGGTCTGAACAAACACTTCGCCCAAGCCAAAAGCACACCTTGCCGTCTGCAACGCTACCGCCTTCAGGAACCCATGCGAGGTGGAAAGCCAACTTGGGTAGTCAAACACACAAGAATCTACACCAGGGCCGAGCCAAGGCGACGAATGCATAGAACACAAGGGAAGCCATCATAAAGGAGAATGGGGCTTCCAAAGTCAAGGGTGTGCCGCTGGCAGTAGGAAAGAGATCCATGTCCCCTTCCACCCAGGGACGCAAAAGTTCCACTAGGATAAGGCAGGGCACGTCCGAGTGAAGGATATCTGAAAGTAGATATAGCAATACACATGACAAAGTGTGGATGACAAGTATAGAGGGAGGCGGAGTGCTATAGTGGTGGGACATGTTAGAGGCTATCCGAAAAAAGAGTGAGACAACTGCAAATTTGACTTAAGGAGACACAGGGTCACAACGAAATTCCTTCAAGTTTTAGACATGCGTTCAAGGAGAGCTCGGATATTGAGTTCCGCTAACTCTTATATGTGACGTCCAATATGTGAGTTGTTCACTTTGACACGGATCAGTGAAGAAGCTACCAGCGTGACTATACATCGGTGTTGTTGAATATGATGACTTTATGGGATGTGTGTGATGGCGTTGAATGGATACTCTAAAAGTTTGGAGCGCAAACAAGAGTAAATATTAACTTAATTATGCTTGAGTATTGACCGTGAAGAAGAAAAGAGGGAACTGCAGTTGCAAGTCGAGTCACATGGTGTCCGAGAGTAGCAGTGGTGCTCATGGCATAATTGAAGTCCAATGTACATGGAGGTTTGACGTATGGATGAATCCAAGTTGATGGGAATATTCGCAAGGGTGGAGTTTGTTAGAGTTGTGTTGAATATTTTATAAAAGGTAGGTATAGTTGAACTTGGAGTCGTACGGTGTGTAGACATGATATGGTGTAGTGTCCTAGTAGGACTCTTGTATCCTAGGACTATTATATAATGAGATGGCAGACACACGATTTAACCTATGTCAACATTATAGCACAAGCAAGCTGGGAGAGCCGGCAGCTGGAGTGTGGTATTGTGGCGGTGTCACGGGACGAGCGCCCGTATTCATTGTGTGGGATGTAGCCATGTTGATGAACCTCATTGACGAATCTCGGCGTCATTGCTCGCGTGATTGCTTGATCCTCGAACGATCACCGATGTGCCTCGGATTATTCTAACATATTTGACACAATGAGTGGATCCATAATCAACAAATGTCAGAGTATGATGCATACTGTCTAAGCTTCATGGACCGAAAGATAATAATATAGAAGATAGTGAGTGGTGCAGATTCAGACGTGATTGACATAGAATATATCTCTTAACATGGACAATGGTTAGATAAGAGATTGTGGTGTAATTGAGACCGTTGTCACAAATCATGTGCCGCCGGGTGTTATTGATATCAGATATGGCACAAGTTGATGTTAGGTCTGCTCCCTGGGGTTCAGTGGGCAGATGACGCAACACTTTGGGCGAGAACTATGAGTCAACAAGTGTCTACGCCACCATTGACGATGCTTGTGGGGCGTCTTGCCCTCCTTGAAAGCATCATCAAAAAAGTTTGTTTGGTCTTCTTTGTTAGACAATGGTCATCTGGATATGAGGGGACACGTCAATAGTAAGATTAGCCGGACCTTCCCATTGGCTCATTGAGGCGGTGATGTGCAATTCTCTAAGCCAGATATTTGAGTAGTTTTCATTTTCTTCTTGGATTAGTCACCAAAGAGCTCACACCCTATCCATGGTCGATGGATGTGCTTGGTGGTAGAAGCCAACTTCTTGCATAGTTGTCTTTCTTGGGGATGCGGATCCTGGCAAAAGGTGGGCAACACTAGGATACCAACATAGTTATATGTTTGCCCTTGCTTCAGCTCTAGTTTTACTAGGTGGTTCTCTTACTTTTATGGTTTTGACGGTTATCTTTCATAACCGTGTCTTTCAAGTGCCACGTTCTGGTTTTCCACATAAGCTATTTCAATTCTACCTTCTCAAATAGATTCCATGACCATAACCATTCGTCGAGTTTCCTTAATAAAACTGAACAGTTGGATGGAGTATACGATATCCATATTTAAACAGATAGATGTACATATACGACATCAAGCACGCTTACATACAAACCTTAACCATATTACGCACTCTCTGACTTATTCTATTATCCATTCAATTACCATGCAGCAACTCTTATTGTATGTAAGCGTGGAGCAGGCTAGCTTTGAAGCTTGCTAGCCGACCCTGGGGACCTGGGCAATGTTGCCGAGACTGTCAACAAAGAGGCGGACGCGGTCGATTCGATATTCCATGGTCACAATTGTCCCCACCGGCAGAACTACGATCCGCGCCTCAGGCTTGTCCTGCAAAATCACCTTCTTAGCCTCCTCCACCGACTTCCCCACCAACTCTGGCCACTCTATCTTCTGGTTGTGATGGTCACCAGTATCGGTGTTGCCTCCCTCCAGCTTCTTCTCCACGGAATTCATCCTTGTGACGCTTGCTTCCTTTGATCAAAACAAATGACCAAAATTGTCACAGAAAATCACCTGCAGAAAAGTATAATAAAAGAGAAGATTAAACATGCACATCCTAACCTGTGAGACTGATTAAATCGCCTGTGTGACAGTGAGATGCTAAAATGTCATGTCCTCAGCCTAATGTGTATTTATAGGCAATCAGGCTCGACTCCTTATAATGTGTAGTTGTGCACACAAAGTAAGCTAACGGTATACTCCTTGCTAGCTTCACATGGATGGTGGTAGCTTGAACGAAGATATCCCATTTGGCTTTATTTAGAGTATTACATGCCAACACATCATCAGATAAAGTGATGCTTATATACCTCGAGCAGAAAAAGGTGAATGAAATCTTGCACGGAGCATCATGGAAGGTTGTCATATCTTGGTCCTGGATTACACATACACTGCAAACAAAACAAGAATCATCACGTGCCCATCCTTTTTTGGTAGGACAACACGACACTGCATACAACTCAACCAGATGGATAAAGAACTTTTCTTAGCATAAAGAATCAACTTTATTGTTAAGGCTCTGCATCGTAACATTCAAGGCAAGCTAAGAAGTTTGTACTCCACCAAAAAAATTAACTTACACTCCACAAACCTTTTTTTTATTTCTTTCCCTTCAAGTTTGCACTACAACTTCCTTTCACATTAGTGTGCACCAAAATATCTTCATTTCTATCTTCATATGTAATAATTCATATTTTTTATGTTTGAAACATCAAGTGGAGGTACCTTGTGTGTAATAGCTTCCAAAAATATGTATCTACAATACTTTTTTTGGGGGGGGGGGGGGGGGGGGCATATCTACAATACTTCAATTTGTTTGTACATGGAACATACTACATTATAATGTTAATCGCATAGTTACGCAATTTTTTGAAATCATTTTCTATATTATCTAGCTATTTTAAGTATAAGTAAAATTTAAGCTACATGTATCTTCATAAGGACTCTAGATTTGAAAAAAATAGTATTTATGTAAATTTGTACTCCATCCGTCCGAAAATACTTGTCATCAAAATGGATAAAAAGGGATGTATCTAGAACTAGATTACGTCTAGATACATCCCCTTTTATTCATTTTAATGACAAGTATTTTCGGACGGAGGGAGTAGCTTGTATCAGAAATTCATGTAGAAACACATGAAATTTTTGCTTTTGGAATTCAAATACTGATATTGTATAGGCGGTTAAATTACCGAATCTACGACGTGCTCTAGCGAATTTGAATGTGTGCTCCCCGCAAAAAAAAACTGAACTTGTATTGTTCTTGTTTGGTTGTTTCATTTAAATATGCACCTGGAAATTTTCCATATGTTTTTAGTGTTTTTATGGAATGCCTTTCCAAATTATTTTTTTATTTATTTGAACACTTAATTGCTTTTTGGATTTCCTAAAATAAATCCTCCTTCCATGGGCGAAAATCAAAGATGTTCTTGCTCCTTTTTGCCAAACTATGGTTCTGTTCTGGCGAATACCAGACTGGACCTTTACCCGTAACGTGTTTCTGCGCACGTGTTTCTGCCCTGGCCTTAGTGAAATACCTTGCAACGTGTTTCTGCGCACAGGCACACATGGGCCCCATAGCCGGGGGAGCGCCTGATCATTTTTTTAATATTCAGAGTACATATATTCTAAACATTAATTTACTTCAATTATTAAAAATGATAATCACACATTAAAAAAATTCATGTAGTGTAAAAGGGTGTCTGTGCAAATTTTATAAAATGATGATAATATTCAACAAAAATATTCATGGCGTTTAGAAAAATCTTCATGTGTTAGAAAGATGATAGAAATTTTAGAAAGTTCTTCATTTTATAAAATGATAATCGCACATTTAAAAAATTCATGTAGTGTAAAAAGGTGTCTGTGCAAATTTTATAAAATGATGATAGTATTCAATAAAAATATTCATGGCGTTTAGAAAAATCTTCATGTGTTAGAAAGATGATAGAAATTTTAGAAAGTTCTTATACAACGTAGGAAATGTTCATGTGATTCAAGAAAAATGTTTCATGAACATGCCATGTCGATCATTCTTTGGACACAGATAAATAAAGGAAACCATGTGCAATAGGTAGTAACAATACAAACGATTTGAGTGAAGGATGCCTGTGTGATAAGAAAACCACTTAATTTGATCCCTAGCTTTTGATCACACCACGGGATGGCCGTTGATGAAAGTGTGCTGGAGCGTTGGATGCCTCCCTCCAACAATGTTCACTTTCCTTGACAACTTCCTGAATACACACAGCTTCCAAACATGAGGTCTCTAATATCACATATACTCCCTTCGTCTCATAATATAATATTATTTTACAAGTATATTATGGGACAGAGGGAGTAATAACTACCTTAGCAGTTTCCAAAACAAAAAATTAGCAAGACGTACTGCTGCTGCTTGCCGCCACGACATACTATTGCTTTTTGTGATGCTCGCCGCTGAGAGACCCGCTGAGAGAAGAGGGTACTCTTTCTCCCACCCACGGGACTCCTAGGTGGCTGGACCTTAGAGCATCTCCAGCTGCGCCCCCAACAGGCCTTTTTCAGACGTTTTTGCCGCGCCGGCGCTGAAAAAACGGCCTAGTCGCGTTCCTAGAAGCCCATTTTTCGCCGGCTCGGGCCGAAACTGGTGCCCGCGAACTCAGGCCGAACCCGCGCCCCGGGGGGCGCCGGCACAAGCGAAAAGGGCGTGTCGGTCCCCCCTGTCGGCGAGTCGAGTGCCTCTTCCCGCTTTCCCCCCACTTCCCTCCAATTCTCTCCATTCCTCCCGCTTCTCCCTCCCGCTCGCCTCCCAGTCGGCCGCCATGCCACCGAAGAAGTACGTCGCCCCCCGCGCCGCGGCAATCGCGACCGCCTCCGTCGCCCAGCCGAAGTAGAGGAAGCCGAGGGCGCCGCCCTCCAAGCCACCGGGCATGACAAATGCCGAGTGGAGGGCGGAAGTTCAGCGACAGGAGGCTGTCATCGCCGACCGGCGGAACAGGGTGATCGCCAAGAAGGCCCATGACAACGCGGCGCGGGTTGCTGTGGCTTCGGCGGACCATGCCGAGGCCGAGGCGACTCGCACGGGGATGATGAATCCGCCAGTCAGCCACGCCCAGTACGCGCCATGGGGCCAGCAAGGCATCGGCTCTCTGTCACCACAGCCATGGGGATGCGCACCCTCGCCGAGCTACGCCGACAGGGACGTGCACGGGGGGTTCAACCCCAACGTTACCTTCCCCCATGGACACCCGGCCCAGCGCACGCCCTCGCCCGCCTTCGCCGACGTGCAGTACCCTCCATACAACTACTCGCCGCCCGCCTACGCGTCCTCCTCGACGCTGTTGCGCGCTGCCCTTCTCGCACCTCGGCGACACCGACGAGACCGAGGCCGACATGGACGACATCATCGCGACAGGCTTGGCCGCGGCCGCCGCGTCTCCCGGATTCGTCACCCCGGACGACACGGTGGATCTCAGCGGCAGCATAGACGGCGAGCTCGGCTACGTCTACGGCGAGGAGGAGCGGGAGGAGGAGGACGAAGAGGAGCAGGAGGAGGAGGAGCCGGCGACTGTTCCGGCGAGGGGGCGCAAGAAGAAGAAGCAGGCGGCCAGGTCCGGCGAGCCGTGCATCAAGTGGGCGTCCAAGAAGGAGGAATGCCTCTCCAAAGCATGGAAAGTCGTCTGCCTCGACCCGACCACCGGCACGAACCAGAGCATCGAGACGTACTGGGAGCGCATCGCTCGTCGACCCCTACTTCAAAGGCGTCTACATGCAGCGCGGGGCGAAGGCGATGGCGAACCATTGGGGCGTATCTAGGGGGCGTGCAACAAATGGCATGGGATTGTCGACGAGGTCGCGGCTCGCCCGGAGAGTGGCGCCAGCGTTGAGGATCAGGTATGACACGCCGGTCTCCCGCCTCTCTTCGTCGTGTGCGCCCACCAACTATTTGTTCTTCCGTGCAGTTGCTGCGCATATTCGCCTTGTATCGGCAGGGCAACAACGACACCGAATTCAAGTACCTCCACGTCTACAAGCGCATTGACATGTGCGAGAAGTGGGCGGAAGTCCGGCGCATCCTCGACAAGGCCAAGGAGACCTACAAGCCTGACGCGCCGACTCCGAGCGTGTCAGAAGGGCGGGCGGACGGCAACAAATGTGCCAAGAAGGGGAAACACGCCGACACGTCCACCGCTCGTGTGTAGGAGTCCATCGAGCACTGCCTCGCCGACGCGCAGGCCCGGACCGCCCTTCGTGAAGAGAAGACCGAGGCACGGTGGTCGGCGTTGATGTCGAGCAGCGCCGTCAAGCTCGACCTACTCCGGACCAACGTCGCCGCGAAGAAGAGAAACACCAACCTGGCTTTCCTGCTGGGCGGGGCGGAAATGCTCCAGAGCAACGACGAGGCGGTCAAGGCGTTGTACTTGGCGAAGCGTGGCCTCATCCTGAACCAGCTTCCCTCGACGACGACGCCCACGCCGACGCCGCCGCCAAGCCCGAGCGATGATGCCGCTGAGACTCCCCGCAGCACAGAAGCCACGCCGACGCCGCCAAGCACGGAGACCCCACCAAGCCCGCGCACGCCGACTCCGCCGACACTGGAGGCCGACCACGCCATCTAATGCGCACATGCGTCCTTTCTGTTTTTTGCACGCCGGACTTTTCATTCGATCGCCGAACTTGTGGCCGCTTGATCGCCGGATTTGTGGCGTCTATTTTGTGAGTGGGAATGACTACGTTTGAATTTGCCAAGGCTGGGGGGCGACGCATGAGGGACGTGGCTGGGAGGTAGGTCGCCCCCAGGGGCCAATCTAGCGCCGGTTCACCCCCAGGCCGCTCTTTTTCCGGCCCCCTGAGGGGCTCAATGGCTGGAGATGCTCTTACCGAGCTATGGCATGCGAGGAGGGGTGAGGAAAGGTAACGATGAGTGCCACAACGAGGCAGACACACTGAGGCCATGAACACAATGTGCACAAGCACAATGTTGTCGTCCATGCATCCGTCCCCCATGCGCCAGCTGGTACTCTATGCACATAGGAACCAAAGGGGGAATGCTTGTGCCGCAAGTTGCTCGTGCATGCTATGCTCAAGGCTACTAGACGCGCACATGCACCAAGTGAGAACACTGCATATCCGGCATGAGAGCCATGCACCGCTGCCGCGGCTCCGCCTTTCTGAGAGCTGTTGTGATGCAGGCTGCCGACGCAAGGGGCACGAGACTGGCGGGGGAGGGGGCAGCCCGACAAGGCCCTCGAGGCCTCTGGTGATGGGGTGGGGCAGCAAGAATATGATATGCGACCCGCTAACCGATAAGAAGAAACCAAAGGTTTAACATGCCAACTCACAACTTGAAATCCCTGTCAAGGAAAAACACACAATTTGAAATAGTAGCACCGGTGAGCGCCAGGGCACATTTCCTGCCTAGTAAGAGTAAAACCAGATGAAACAAAAAGTACATCCATGACATGCCCAACATGTCATGGATGAATACGTTTGAAGGCTGAACTCAGGCATTATTCCCTCATGCCCAGTATGCCTTTATTCCTCCATTTAGATGATTATCAAAGAGAAAGTACATCCATGATGCGACGGATGTCTTTATCCTCTGTTACACAATTATATGAACCATTCATGCCCGATAAGCTAGCTAACCAACCGTAGGGGTGTCGTCAACAGCGACGAAGATTTGGACACAGTTGGGCCTTAAGTCCTGGGTCACCCACGCATCGACTGGGAGGACCTCTATCTCAGCATCAGACTTGTCCTTGAGGATGATCTCCTTGGCCTTCTCAACGGACATCCCGACGACCTCCGGCCACGACGTCTTCACACTGCTGGCTCCGGTGCCCCCTCCTGCAGGCTCTGGAAAATTCACAGTGCTTCCCTCCATGGAACTCATGTTCTTCAATGAACTCTTGGGTCAAGAAAAATGAAGCAGTAAGCATGATATAAACCACGAGGGAAAATGGGTGAACAAAAAAAAAATCGATCAGGCACACACTCACGAGAAGAACTGATTGAATGTTCTAGACATGTAAGGAGAAGTTGATGATATAGCATGAACTTATTGTGTGGCATTTATACTAGTTATAGTTAACTAAGTTGAGGAGCACTACAGCACCAGAAAACGGCTATGGTTCATTGAGCTCCTAGCTACAACTACAAGTTGATGGACCTGTGAATCACGTGGTATGCTGTCGTCTTCCTTAGCATCCGTACGTGTTATCCCTCACGAAATCCAGTCCGGCCAATCAGCATCTTATCTCGTGCATCACGCGCCTTCTCCTGGGTACATGCATGCATGTGAGGGCCGGCATGCATCTTCTATGCACATAACACAGTGCCGCCGCATATATCGATCTCCCCTATAAGTACACATCCATGCAATGTGTTTATGCAGTAGCAAGTTACCAACCAAGCTCACAAGATTAAGAAACAAGCTTCTTGAGGTCCATTTAGCCGGTGAGTCGGATCATAGATATACACATATCCATGTTGCTTTTGTCGATCAATCTTTAGCTACCTAGCATATTTTGCTATCAATCAATCGGTTTCAGTTTTGGTGCTACTTTTATTCTAAGACTGACCTGTTTCTCGCTTTTGGAAAATTGATTTGTAGGCTGGTCCATCAACGATGAGCTCCACAGATGTCCCAGCTAGCACCGACGGCCTCGCCGGTGAGTCGTGGCAGAAGTCATGGCCAGAGGTGGTGGGCAAGTCCATAAAAGAGGCCAGAGAGATCATACTCAAAGACAAGCCCGACGCCGACATCGTCGTGCTGCCAGCTGGGTCGCCGGTGACCCGCGACTTGAGGCCCAACCGCGTGCGCATCTTCGTCGATACCGTCGCCGACACACCCTTCACTGGCTAGCTCTAGCTTTGCAAGCGCAAAGAAATGTATGCGTGCCCCATCGATGCATGCGCATGAATAAGTTTTTAGTAGTTGATGAATTAATGCTGGCATGTCGAGCATCAGCATGGCATGGATTTGTGTAACTTTTCGTTTCGTCTACCTTTTTTTGAGAGAGAATCGTTTCATCTACTTATGTGTACGTTGTTTGTGCTTTGGACTAGTTCCTGTTTGAAAGAGTACTAGGTTTGTATCTGAGTACTCATTATCCACAAAATTAGAGAATGGCATGCTTGTCTCGCCTCTTCTCGAGACCTTCCTTTGGAACAACTTTGTTCCTTCCACGTGGCAGTCCATTTGCTATCCTCTTTGAAACAACTTTGTTGCTGTACAAACCATGCATGCGTTCCAGTTCCATTTGATTCTTCCAAACATGCAGAGCACCATATATACATGGACGACAGTCAGCTCCAAATTTGTCATCATCATCATCATGCATAATCAGTGAGTTTTAGTTGCCCACATAATTTTATCACTGAAACCATTTAGATCGAATATCAGTTTTTACTGTTGGTCTCATGCGACCCGATCTTCATCGCTGTGAAGTTGCTAGTGGTGAACTATCTGGTTTCAGACACTTAGTCACCAGGTGATAAAACATCGATCCCACACCCCTAATGAAGCCGCACATAATATTACTTCCATGTTCTATGGTCATATCAATCTCCTATTTCCTGATTGCACTGGACAACTCATCTCTGGACTTGCATAGCAACTCCTAAAAATTGAAGTACTTAATGACGGCTCGTACGTCACTAAATGCATTTCACAAAGATATATATTGTCACTAGATACACATTCTTGCTATGGAATTCTTAAAACACACACATATCACGTGCTTATCTCACCTCTTCTGGAGACCTCCCTTTGTTGCAAGAAAACACACAATTTGAAGATCCCATTAGTGGCAAGTTGAAGATGGATCCGCTCAGAGACAAGTTTATTTGTAATAGTCGAAAGTGTCCAATATACATCCTTGAAGCCCCACCCAATATATCACATGAGCACAACCAGAGTTGGCCAGGATAATCTCGCAGAAGTCAGGGAAGTTAGCACGTCATCAATTGCAACTGACCACTTCCCAGAGGTATCTCCAAAGGAACTGGGTGTGACACAATAGAAGAAAAAGTGGTTAACATCTCTGTCAACAACACACAAGGGGTGATCTCCGAGGCCACTGCACTTCCCCAACGTCGGATGTCAGATGTCCCCTAAAACGGAGGCATGTATGGTATAATACAAGTTTGCCCCCACAAAAAAACACATGTTCAGTAAAAATATATTAATCATTTGGGTTGTGTTGTGTCGATTTGAGTGCGGACAAGAATGTCTATGAAACACGGATCAAAAGCAAAATACCATGGCATGTCTAAAGAGAATTCTTACAAGGAACTGTTTGGGTGTGAAAATTCATCCTAAGGCCCAGTCCGGAACCAGTGATTTTATTCCAGCAATGCTTGATCTACGTTATACTACCTCCATAGATGTTGAGGCAGTTTAAATTAAATTTTCCTGAAGTCTTATATGTAGGAATGGAGGAAGTATAATTTACGTGTTTAACGCGCAGTCCTACCAGGGCGTAGGATTGGACGACTTAGGAGAGGAAGGGACCCCACCCCCTAATATTCTGGGAGGGTGGGGGTGATAATTAATTGTAAGCAGTACATAGAGTTGTCGTCAAACGTACCTAGATGTAGGATTTTTTTAATTTTATTATTCACCAGCTCCCCTCGGCCAATCTGGAACGGAGGTAATACAAAACAAGTCCTTCCACCAGCTCCCCCCCCCCCACCCACCCACCCACCCACCCACCAATCAGGAGCATCCATTCGATATCCAATGGCCCATGTTTAATTTTTTTATTTTTGCAACTTAGGAGCTGCTTTTATGGTAGTCATCCCCTCTTATCTGTATTTTGAGTTACTCCCCTTGTCCGGTTTTATTATGCCCCATTATAATTATTGTCAAACTTTGACCATAAAATGAACTGATAAAATATAAACTATATGTGACAAAACTATATTGTGTGAATTCTCTTTTGAATGCAAATGCAATTCTATACTTTTTGTATTATATAAAAATACCATCCTATACTTTTTGAATGCAAATGGACCAAGTTAGATAAACGAGCAACATTTGATACAAAATACTAGTAGGGCTAATAAACCTTGACGAGGGAGTATGCAAGTAGCCGACATGATCTACACCGAGCAACACGCCCATCCACCCTTGAATCACGTGGTACGTTGTTGTCTTCTTTAGCAGCCCAACGTGTTGTCCACTACGAAATCAAGTGTGGCCAATTTAGTAGCCACCTCGTGTACCACGCACGCTGCATGCATGCATGTGCGACAACATCTTCTCTGCATATGCGGCTAGTTAGCACAAGCAAACAATTTCTCGTGCTCCACGCCTGCTTGTGTGAGAGCATCTTATCTTCTCTCCTGCTTGTCTCATGCATGTGAGAGCATCCTATCTCATCTTCTCTCGTGATAGATCTTCCCTATAAATATGGCAAGCGTTATGCAAATACTCGTATCAGTCAAGTTCAGAGTAAGCTCGAGGTCCATTTAGCTGGTGAGTGGTGTTGGGTATATATTCCATATTTCCATTTCCATATGCTTTCTGTCAATAAGTTTCTCAGTATGCATTGTCGTCATGCAAAGGCCGGAGTTATCCTCCTTTTAAAAAAAAACTATATGACTAGCATTAGCGTTATTTTGATCCATAGTCTGAACCAAAAAAGAAAGACGATTTGATGAACTGTTTGGGCCAACTGTTATTGTGATTTGTAGTCTGAACTGAACTATTTTGATTAATTGTTTGCAGCTCACCGAATCGAGGATGAGCTGCGCCGCCCCAAAGGCCCCCGCCGGAGAGGAGAAGAAGACGTCATGGCCGGAGGTAGTGGGAAAGTCCATTGAGGAAGCCAAGGAGATCATCCTTAAGGACATGCCTGACGCCGACATCGATGTCCTTCCTGCTGGCTCGGCGATGACCCTCGACTTCAGGACCAACCGTGTCCGCATCATCGTCGACACTGTCGCGACCACCCCTTCCATTGGTTAGCAAGCTTTGCGAGCGAGAGACAAAATGGATGCACTTATGCATGCTGATGAATAAGTAGTTTCAATAATCATGAATGAATAAATACATGCTGGCCAATGGCGTGTGTCCATGTACTTATGGTTCAATGGACTTGACCAGTTATGTTTAATTTATGAGATGTCGGCTTGCTGTTCATGTGTTTACTAAAATGCTCATGAAATATGCATACTGTGGGTATGTTGCTGGATTATATCAACAACTTAGACCTAATGGTGTCATTAGAGTGAAATATGCTAATCACACCTTAATATACTTAGAGAAGAACTCGAGCCCCATGAGATATCTATCTTAAACGGATTCTTTCGTGCTTTGGACAAACTTCTAAGATGACAAATAGTTTGTGTGACCCCGTGCCTATCAACATTATTGTTGATGAGGCTTAACCTTTTGCTCAAACCCTTTGCCGACATGTTAGAGTTGTGTCGAATATTATTGTACAAGGTAGATTACAGTTGGACTTGGTTTTGGACTGTGTGTAGACAGGGTAGGAGTTGTGTCCTAATAAGACACCTGTATCCTAGGCCTCTCATATATAGCGGGGGTAGACACACGATGTAACCTATGCCAACATAATAGCACGGGCACGCGTGGGAGCCAGCGGCGTGTGCCGGTGCCCGGGCGGCCGGGGTGCGGTATTGTGACGGTGTCAGGGGAGGAGCGCCCGTAGTCAAGCCCCGGGGATGTAGCCATGTCGGTGAACCTCGTTAACAAATCTCGGTGTCGTGCTCGTGTGATTGCTTGGTCCTCGGATGATCGACGGTATGCTTCGGATTTATTTTAACACGACATATAAGAAACATGATATACACATCTTTTTTTTCTTTAAAAATGCATGAGATAAGTGTGCCCGTATATTAAGATAGGAAGTAAGAATCATATACAAATAACCACCACATAAACGGCAGCCCAACCTTCCCATTGTGTCATCGCAACACCAAGTAACTACTCACTTAAGACTATATTTCCCCACCTTCAGCAGCTCAAGGCAATGCTGGTGAATTTGATCGACTACTGATGGATGAAGCAGAGAGGTGTTCTTGAACACCCTTGTGCTTCTCTCAAGCACATGCATCATAGCGAGTAGAGGATCAACCAGTTGACACCTTTTCTCAGCTTGGGAGGGATGCCCTGCTGAAGAGCAGACCACCAGGTGAGGACGTTGCCGGTAGCACTGGACGTCTGGTTCGGCTGGAAGATCCATCTCAGGATGTGAGACCAGACCTCACTCGCAAGCACACGAAGCATCATTAGGTGTTCGGTCGTTTCCTTAGGTACACATCTCTCTCTTTTTGGATATTTTCTTGGTAGTGAATTAGTGATTAAACTTTTTAGAGGAAAGGTATTTCTGTCCGGAATTGCTGATGAAAATTGAGCTGTGAACTTGGGATTGCTCGGAAATTACATGCATGGCTTTGAGATATGCACAAATTTAATTAATTAGGCTTGTCTTAATCTACCCTGGCTGGAACTTCACAGTTTGGTACATGTACATACATAACTGGCCGATCAAGCACACTATTTTCTGAAAGAAGGATTACCCCCGGTCTCTGCATCAAAATGATGCATGCATCCATATTATTATACAAAGTAGCCATCAAATACATAGTTCGATACAAGTTGGCAAAACGAGTTAAAATAAAATAAAAGTTTCCACAACACCGATTAAGCACACATGACTTGCATACTTCTTTATTTCTCCTTATTATTGATTTATTCATGAGCCAGCATGTATGTATGCAGGCCACAGCAAGGCAGCAAGAGCTATCCACCTATCCAACGTGGGGCGACGGTGCCCACGAAGATGCGGACACGGTTGGGCCTCAAGTCCTCAGTTACGGCGGAGCCGACCGGCACCACGACGATGTCGGCGTCGGGCTTGTCCTTGAGGATGATCTCCTTGGCCTCCTTGATGGTCAGCCCGACCACCTCCGGCCACGAAGTCTTCTTTCCACCAGCGAGGTCGTCGGGGGCACTCATCTTCGTAGCACTGGTTGAGAACTTGAGATCGATCGTTCAATCAGAGCTTAATTGAGGCGGAGGGAGGTATTTCAGCAAAAAACTAAACAAGAAGATCAGTTGTCGCACATCTAGTTGCTACTCACCGATTGATGGACGGTCTTCTCCGAGCTGATGATATTCGATGATTGACAGGCTAGCAAATTGCGCTGTGCGTGACACTTGATTTCCATAACACATTGGTCGAGTGATGTATATATAGTAGAGAGATTACGAGTAAGAACCATCAAACCGAGATAGCCCTACAACCAACCAGGAAAAAGTTTCCTTCCCCGCGTCGCCTCCCCGGCCCGCCGCCGCCGCCTAGTCCCCCTCCGCCGCTGCCGATGGTCGGCGCCGGGCAAAGCCCGTGCGTGTGACGGCAGCGGCGGAGGGTCTCTCCTCCTGGTCCCGGATCCGCGGCGGCGAGGGCATCCTGATCCGCAGGGTGCGGCCCTCCCGACGGTGTGGCGGATCCCGAGGCGGCGGACTCGCGGTGGTGCACGGGTCCCCAGATCCATGGGTATGGGACTCCCGGCAGCGTGCGGGCTCCTGGCGGCGGCGGGATCGGTCGACGGCGGGCTTGGGCCATGGCGTCGGCCGCGCGGTGCCGGATCTGGTCACTCGCAGCGGATCTCGTCACTCCGGCCTTCGTGGAGGAACCTGGACCAGGGGCGGCGGCCCCGTTAGGCATGGTGACGGCGCCCTTGGCTGGCGACGTTTGTGGGGTGTGGATGGACGGCGTCTTGACCGCGTGGGCGATGAGTCGCCGGTGGATCTCCTCCATGCTGCAGGCTCTCCCCTGCTGCACTTGGTGGCTTACGATCGTGGTCGTCAGCCTCAGTGCATCCGCAAGGGCTGGTAGGGGTGACATCAGACAAGAGGAAACTCTGGATGACTCGTTCATCACGACGGTAGCGACGACCAGGGTCGCCGTTCTCCTACTTGCAGGCGCTATCGAGGTCCCTGCCCTCCACCCCGACCCCATGCCCGGGTGAAAACCCTGAATCTCCTTACATTGGGCGGCGGCGGCACTGCATGTGTCGTACCCTTCTTGGAGGCGCTGCTTGGTGCGTTTGGGTGCTCGGTTTGCGGAACTCCAAGCGGAGGGGATGGGACCAGTGGTAGTAGGTGGTGTTTCCCGTCGGTGGAGCGGTATGGCATCTGGCACATCGACAACGACGGGTCTCAGCGGCATGGAGCAGCGGGGTCTCGCTGATGGGTGTGTGATGATGGACGAGCGCAGGATGGTGGCATTGTCCGGCGTCGTGGTGGCGTCGACGGCAGCTAGACCGGGCAAGTTAGATGCAATAGTACAACACTAAAGATGCATTGGTGGCACGTGGCTGCGGCGGCCTCATACCCGGTAGCCGTCCTGGTTGAGGAGTGCGCCGGACTGGTGGATACCCCATACCCGGCAGGCGTCCTGGTGGGACCTCAGGTCTTAGATATTAGGTTTGGCTGCGAGGTCAGTTTGGTATTAGGGCCAGACTATCAGCATCCCTACATCAACTGGATAGGATTAGCGACAGATGTTGCCTAGACGGTGGCTTTAGTCTTACTGTTGTATGACTTTGTAAGGTCTTGTGTGAACAATTAATAAAGTGGCTGCCTGCATCGCCCATATGCAGAGGCCAGGGGTCCTCCTCCATTTCTAAAAGAAAAAAAAGTAGCAGCTTCATTTTCCATGCATGGTACGTTCTAGTAGCAAGGTACATGTGCACACGACACTAGTAGATAAAGGGTCTTTAGTCCCGGTTCCTTTAGTCCCGATTCTTATACGAACCGGGACTAATGGCCCTCCACGTGGCCGCTGCCTGGAGGTCCACCTTTAGTCCCGGTTGGTAACACCAACCGATACTAAAGGAAATTTTATGATTTTTTTTGAATTTTTTTTGATTTTTTTATTTTCAAATTTCTGAATTATTTTAACCTCTAATCTCTAATCACCCCTCATCACTGCTAAATTTAACCTCTAATCATCCCTCATCATTCCAAATCATCTAACTTCCCCGACGGTCACCCATCCTCTCACTACTCCAGCCTAAGCACGCTTAACTTCCGGGTTCTATTCTACATCGTTTCCAAGTCTGCACTTGTTGTTTTCCCGACAATAGTAAGATGTCAATCCTATTAAACCTCAGGAATTTAGCTTGAGTACGAAGTCACACATTTCACTGTTTGAGTTTGAAACTATTGTTCTAAAAAACAATAATTATTTAGTAACACTAATATTTCTTGAATAAGTAATTTGACCATAGTTTGACCACAGATTGACCATAGTTTAACCACAGTTTGACCATAGTTTGACCAATGTTTGACCAGATTTGACCAAAATTCAAAAAAACTGAAATAATTATTTAGTAACACTAATATATCTTGAATAAGTAGTTTGACCATTGTTTGACCACAGTTTGACCAGATTTGACCAAAATTCAAAAAAACTGAAATAATTATTTAGTAACACTAATATTCTTGAATAATTATTTAGTAACACTAATACTTCTTGAATAAGTAGTTTGACCAGATTTAACAAAAATACAAACAAAAACTGAAATTTGAGCATAACTTTTTTTCCTTTTAGAATTTGAGGATTCTAAAATTTTGCAAGCAGGCCGTAGGCTGTCAAAATCGGATGCGGATTTTCGTGCTGATGCAAAAGTTATAGCCGTTTTACGTTTTCCCTGCACTTTTTGCAAAACATGTCCAAATTTAAGTTTATAAATTTTCCTACCTAGTAGATGTAGTAATATAACTACCTCTCGAAGGATTTTATTTTTTGAAGTTTTTATCATTTTCTTTTGATTTTTTCAAAACAAAAAAGGCGATCCACCGGGGGGGTGTAGAGTTTGAAAATGGGACCTTTAGCCCCGGTTTGAAACACAAATCGGGACTAAAAGGCATCACACCCTTTAGTTCCAGTTCGTGTCTCAAACCGGGACTAAAGGTCTAATCTTTAGTCACGGTTTGAGACACAAACCGGGACTAAAGGGCATCACACCCTTTAATCTCGGTTCGTGTCTTAAACCGGGACTAAAGGGCTCAGGTGAACCGGGACTAATGCCTTAGCCGCACGAACCGGAACCAATGCTCACATTAGTCCCGGTTCGTGACTGAACCGAGACTAATGTGAATATTGCCCTGTGACCAAAGCCCTGTTTTCTACTAGTGCGACATGCATGCAAAGCTTCTTCGTGGACACATTCATTAAGTTGGGTCAAGCAAGCAACCTACAGGTATAGCTGGCGAATTGATATGGTCTTGAATGCTTACTTCCACGTACGCGATAAGAGATAATGTTTTCAGGTATTCTAAAATCATAATATATTAATATTAAGGATAATAATATTATCTCTCCAGAAAACTATGAACTTACTATAGTGTAGTTTTCAGAAAATCATGAAATTACAATAATATTATTTAACTACCAAGTTACCGGAAGGATAATAATATTATCTTTCCAGAAAACTATGGACTTCTTAAAGTGCAGTCACCAGAAAATCATGGGCTTACTATAATACTATTTAACTACCGACTTACTAAGGATAATAATATTATCTCTCCAGAAACTATGGACCTATTATAATATAGTCTCTAGAAAATCATGGACTTACTATAATATTATTTAACTACCGAGTTACCGGAAATTCATAGGAGCATGCAAGTGCCCAGGCACGCGTCTGCCAAGCCCTGCCCAGCCACTTGATTGCCTCACGATTCACGAAGTAATTGGATCCGCACAAGGGCACAATAAGTTTTATGTTTCCATCATTGAAACTTAAAATTTGCTAATTGAAACTTGCGATTTCTCACTCACTCTTACAAAGTTTCATAGATAAAATTTGAAGGAAATTTTTTATTGGCCATCGACACAAAAATCATGATTTTATCGGGCGGCCGTACTAAGTTCAAAAGTTGAAACGTAAAATTTATTTTCAAAAAATTAAAATATATTTAAAATGAATCTTATTTGAAAGCCCTCGTCGCGAGAAACATGAATATGAAAACAAAACTTAATTTGAACATTGCGTTCAAAAGATATAAAAGTTTAAAAATCAAAGCGAAAAAGAAATGCACGCGCGAAGGACTCGGTGCCCTAAGACCTGAGTGCCACAAATCCACGTCCGCCTAGCTACATCCTTCTGAGTGAATTTTTGGGTCCAGAAGGACATGCGCCTCGGTATCATGTGCTTTTGGTGTGGAGATATGTGATATATGTGTTTTACTCTTTCTTTTTACTAATGCTATTTGAGTTTCACTCTGACAATGCAAGGGCAATAATGGGAGGGAAACATATGTTTTTTTTATAAAAGACAACCCAAGAAGAGTTCGGCTTTGAATTAACAAAGCCATCAACCAGAGATTACACAAGGCCAACAAATAACAATGGCCGGAAAATACATGGAGCTGGAATTGTAGCTTATAAAGCAGCAAACAAAACGAGTTTGTTAGAGTTTTATCGAATATTTTGTACAAGATAGGTTACACTTGCACTTGAAGTCGTACAGTTTGTAGACATGATATGGTGTAGTGTCCTAGTAGGACTCTTGTATCCTAGGCCTATTATACAATGAGAGGGTAGACACAGGATGTAACCTATGCCAACATAATAGTATAAACATGTTGGGAGAGTTGGCGGCGCGTGTGCCAGTGCCCAGGCGACCGGAGTGTGATATTGCGGTGGTGTCACGGGATGAGTGCCGGTAGTCATGCCCCTGATGTAGCCATGTTGGTGAGCCTCATTAACGACCTCGGTGTCATGCCTCGTGTGATTGTTTGGTCCTCGAAAGATCGATGATGTGCCTGAGATTATTCTAACATATTTGACACAAGGGTTGGATCCATAAGCAAGAAATGCCAGAGTATGATGCATATTGTCTAAGCTTCATGGACCGAAAGATAATAACATAGGAGATAGTGAGTGGTGCAGATTTAGACGTGATTGACATGGAATATATCTCCTAACATTGACAATGGTTAGATAAGAGATTGTGTTGTACTTCCTCCGTTCCGAATTACTTGTCGTAGGTATGGATGTATCTAAATGTATTTTAGTTCTAGATACATCCATTTGCACAACGAGTAATTTGGAACGGAGGGGGTAATTGAGACCGTTGTCACAAATCATGTGTCATCGGGTGTTACTGATATCAGATATGGCACAAGTTCGTGTTAGGCCTCCTCCCCGGGGTTCATTGGGCAGATGAAGCAGCACTTTGAGCGAAAACTATGAGTCGACAAGTGTCTACGCCACCATTGACGGTTCTTGTGGGGCGTCTTGTCCTCCTTGAAAGAATCATCAAAATAGTTTGTTTGATTTTCTTTGTCAGATAATGCTCATCTGGATATGAGGGGACACACCAATGGTAATATATGCCAGACGTTTCCATGGGCTCATTGAGGCGGTGATGTGCAATTCTCTACGCGAAATACTTGAGTCCAAGGTGTTTCCAGTGATAGTGGCATCCTTAGTTCTCATTTTCTTCATGGAATAGTAACCAGAGAGCTCACACCCTGCCCATGGTCGATGGATGTGCTTGTTGGTGGAGGCCAACTTCTTGGGTAGTTGTTTTTTCTTTGGGGACGCGGGTCCTGGCAAAAGGTGGGGAGTACTAGGATACCAACACCGTTGCTTGTTTGCCCTTGCATCAGCTCTCAGTTTTACTAGGTGGCTCTCCTATTTTTATGGTTTTGACGGTTATCTTTCATAACAGTCTTTTTCAAGTTCCACATTCTGGTTTTCCACATAAGCTATTTCAATTCTACCTTCTCAAATACTCCATCCGTTCCTAAATATAAGTCTTTTTAGATATTCCAATAAGGAACTACATAGAAGCAAAATGAGTGAACCTACACTCTAAAATATACCTATATACATCTGAAAGAACATGCGGTGCCCCCATGTTTGGTTTTGGTAATTGATGACAATCTCTATGGACTAATGGTTGCCGTGAGTTATATTTGAAGGTTTTGTCCATAGGCTTTTCTTGGAGTACATGTGTTGGGTTCAAGGAGAGTTTGTGTCGACCAAGGTGCTATTCAAGGAATTACCTAAAGATTGGTCTTGTGAGAGGTTGATCAAGACTAAGTCAAAGAGTGAATCAAGTTGATCAACCCACAAAGCGTAGAAGATGTACCGAGAGGGATCAAGTGATCCCATGGTATGGTAAGCATTGCCAATTACGCTTTGTGTACTAACCCATGGTCTTCGTGAGGGTTCTTTGTGGGGTTAGGTTGCGGTGTGCAAGTTCAAGTGGAGCATCATGAAGAGATCAAATGCTTGAAGCTTGCCGTCCTTTGTGGTGACAATGGACTTGTGAAGATGTGCAGAAGAGTGGCTCACCCATAGTGGAGTATGGGGGAGCAATCAACTAGTCTTCATCGAGTCAACCCAATCAAGAAAGGTGGTCCAACTTGAGGGAGTCAAGATCGTCATCATCTAGCTCAAGTGGACCATGTGCAAGGCAAAGGTTTGCCCTTGATAGGTTTTCTATTTTACCGGTCTCATGATGGTAGTTGGGAGACCGGGTTATAGGATCGATTGCCGTACTATCAAGGGGGGCTCTCGATGAGTAGCTTGATCGTATCGTTTGCTGAGAGCTCAAACCATTGCATCCTTGCATCATCTTTCTTGGTTCTTGTTTGGTTCTCTTTGAGAGTCTTAGAGCTTATGGTCATCTTGATGACAAGCTCGAGTTCATCGAAAACGGAGTTCTCATGCTTCTTCTATGATGTTTTCGATGTTGGAGGTTTTGCCGGTTCTTCTCGGTTGGAGGTTTCACTCCTCTATTTGTTAGGCATACCTCCCCTGCCTCTTGAGTTTGGTTTCCAACAAGCTTGAGTTTGCTCAATTCGGAGCTCATATGCAGAAGTTATGGCAGTTCTTGTTTTCTTGAGTGTGGTTTTTGTCAGGGTCCGCGTTGGAAAGGTTTGGGTGGTTTCATCACGTACACGTCTCCTTCTTTTTACCCTCCTTCTTCCTTGGGGCTTCCTCCGTTTTCCTGCCTCCTTTGACTGGCTGCTGTTGTGGTTGCGGTAGTACTGCTCCTGGATCAACGGTAGTACCGTAGGCATCCACGGTAGTACCGCGCGGTGGCGCGGTAGTACCGCTGATGCCCACGGTAGTACCGCTCCCCCGGAGCTGCACTACCGCTACCCACCAGGCTAGTGCCGCCCCCTTTGCGGTAGTAGGAGCGGATGTAATTTTTTACATCCGCACCTGCCGCGGTAGTACCGCCTTCGCCGTGCGGTAGTACCGCGCTATGCGGTCAGGCAGTAGTACCGCCCCTCGGCAGTACTACTATGTCGGGTTTTTGCTACTTCCGTTTATTTGCGGAAGTACGCACGGTAGTTTCCCTTCTCCCCTGGCTGGGATTTTTTCCTCGCGGTAGTACCGCATGGGGGGGGGGGGGGCGCGGTAGTACCGCGCATGAGGAAGTACCGCCCCCAGCTCCTGTGCGTCTGTTTATCGGTTCTGTGCTGGAGTTGCGGCAGTACCGTGGGTCGATACGGTAGTACCGCACAGCCGTGCGGTAGTACCGCTTGGTTGCAAGCAGTAGTACCGTGCGGCCTTGCGGTAGTACCGCTAGCCAGGCGCGGTAGTACCGCTGGCCGCGGGCTGGTTGGTGGGTAATGGTTGGATTTTCCCCCTCCTATAAAAGGGGGTCTTCTTCCCCAATGAACCTTATCTTTTGAGCTCGTGTTCTTCCCCCATTGTTGACCTTCTTCGAGCTTGCTAACTCTCAATCCCTCCATGGATTCTTGCTAGTTTTTGAGGGAAAAGAGAGAGGAGATCTAGATCCACATTTCCTCCAATCACTTTCTCCTCTATGTGAGGGGAACCCCTTGGATCTAGATCTTGGAGTTCTTGGTGTTCTCCTTCTTGTTCTTCCTCTCATTTTCCTCCCTAGCACTAGTTGCTTTGGTGGGATTTAGGAGAGAAGGACTTGGGCACTCCTTGTGCCCTTGCCATTGCATTTGGTGCATCGGTTTGAGTTCTCCACGTGATACGTGAAAGTTACAAGTTGAGAAGCTTATTACTCTTGGGTGCTTGGTACCCTTGAGCTTGTTCCTCTTGGGTGCTTGGGCGCCCTAGACGGTTGTTGGTGTTCGGAGCTCAATCATTGTGGTGCAAAGCTCCGGGAAAGCATCGGGGTCTCCAATTAGGTTGTGGAGATCGCCCCGAGCAATTTGACGGGTACCGGTGACCGCCCCCAAGGGTTGCCAAAGTGTACGGGTTCGGTGACCGCCCCCAAGCGTTGCCATTTGTACGGGTTCGGTGACCGCCCTCAAGGGTCCCTTAGTGGAATCACGGCATCTTGCATTGTGCAAGGGCGTGAGGAGATTACGGTGGCCCTAGTGGCTTCTTGGGGAGCATTGTGCCTCCACACCGCTCCAAACGGAGATTAGCATCCGCAAGGGTGTGAACTTCGGGATACATCGTCGTCTCCGCGTGCCTCGGTTACCTCTTACCCGAGCCCTTTACTTATGCACTTTACTTTGTGATAGCTATATTGTCCTTTGTCATATATCTTGCTATCTCATAGTTGCTTATCTTGCTTAGCATAAGTTGTTGGTGCACATAGGTGAGCCTAGTTGTTTTAGGTTTTGTGCTTGGCAAATTAACCGCTAGGTTTATTCCGCATTTGTTCAAGCCTAAACCGTAATTATTTTAAAACGCCTATTCACCCCCCCCCCCCCCCCCCCCCCCCCTCTAGGCGACATCCACGATCTTTCAACATCCCATGTAGTCCTTATTGAAATCTCTGAACGACTAATATTTAGAACAGATGGAGTATATGGTGTCCATATATAAACTGATATATGACACCAAGCACGCCCACATACAAACCATAACCATATTAGGCGCTCTCTGACTTATTCTATTATCCATTCACTTACCATGCATCAACTCTTATTGTATATGATCTACATATCTCAATCTTGCTATATCCAAGAAGAGATTATCAAGCTACAATACATATACGCCAGGAGCAGGCTAGCTCTTAAGCTTGCTAGCCGACCCTGGGGACCTGGGCAATTTTGTCGAGACTGTCAACAAAGAGGCGGACACGGTCGATTCGATATTCCATGGTCACAATTGTCCCCACCGGCAGAACTACGATCTGTGCCTCTGACTTGTCCTGCAAAATCACCTTCTTGGCCTCCTACACCGACTTCCCCACCAACTCTGGCCACTCCGTCTTCTGGTTGTGATGGTCACCAGTATCGGTGTTCCCTCCCTCTGGCTTCTTCACCACAGAACTCATCCTTGTGACACTTGCTTCCTTTGATCAAAACAAATAAACGAAATTGTCACAGGAAATTACCTGCAAAATACTATAATAACAGAGAAGATCAAACATGCACATACTAACCTGTGAGACTGATTAAATCGCATGTGTGACTGTGAGATGTTGAACTGTCATGTCCTCACCTTAATGTGTATTTATAGGCAATCAGGCTCGACTCCTTATAATGTGTAGTTGTGCACACAAAGTAAGCTAACGGTGTACTCCTTGCCAAGTTCACATGGATGGTGGTAGCTTGAACAAAGATATCCCATTTGGCTTTATTTAGAGTATTATGTGCCTACACATCATCAGATAAAGTGATGCTTATCTACCTCGAGCAGAAAAGGGTGAATGAAATCTTGCACGGAACAGCATGGAAGGTTGTCATATATTGGTCCTGGATTACACGTACACTGCAAACAAAACAAGAATCATCACATGCCCGTCCCTTTTTTTGTAGGAGAACACGACACTGCATACAACTCAACCAGACAGATAAAGAACTTTTCTTAGCATAAAGAATCAAATTTATTGTTAAGGCTCTGCATAATAACATTCAAGGCAAGCTAAAAAGTTTGTACTCCACCAAAAAAATAACTTACACTCCACAAACCTATTTTTTTATTTGTTTCCCTTCAAGCTTGCACTACAACTACCTTTCACATTAGTGTGCACCAAAATATCTTCATTTATATCTTCATATGTAATAATTTATATTTTTTTATGTTTGAAACATCAAGTGGAGGTACCTTATATACTAGCTTCCAAATATTTATGTACAATACTTTTTATGGGACATATCTACGGTACTTCAATTTGCTTCTACATGGAACATACTACATTATAATGTTAGTCGCATAGTTACGCAATTTTTTGAAATCATTTTCTATATTATCTAGCCATTAAATTAATATCTATCTATTTGAAGTATAATTAAAATTTAAGCTACTTGTATGTTCATAAGGACTCTAGATTTGAAAAAAATACTATTATTTATGTAAATTTGTAGCTTGTATCAGAAATTTATGTAAAAACATGTCTAAATTTTGCTTTTGGAATTCAAACATTTATATTGTATAGGCGGTTAAATTACCAAATCTATGACGTGCTCTAGCGAATTTGAATGTGTGCTCCCCGCAAAAAAAAATTGAACTTCTGTTGTTCTTTTTTAGTTGTTCCATTTAAATATGCACTTGGAAATTTTCCATATGTTTTTTAGTGTTTGTATGGAATTTATTTCTTTGAAATCTTAATTGCTTTTTGGATTTCCTAAAATAAATCCTCCTTCCATGGGCGCAAAAATCAAAGATGTTCTTGCTCTTTTTTTTTGCCAAACTGTGGTTCTGTTCTGGCCATTACCAGACTGCACCTTTACGCGTAATTGGTCCTGGCCTTAGTTTAATACCTTGCAATGTGTTTCTGCACACTGGCACAGATGGGCCCGATGGCTGGGGGAGGGACTGTTGGATTTTCTAAAGTATTCCGAGTGCATATATTCTAAACATTAATTTACTTCAATTATTAAAAATGATACTCGCACATTTAAAAATTCATGTAGTGTAAAAAAAGTGTCTGTGAAATTTTTATAAAATGATGATAATATTCAATAAAAATATTCATGGCATTTAGAAAAATCTTCACGTGTTAGAATGATGATAGTGAACTTTTAGAAAGTTCTTATACAACGTAGAAAAATGTTCATGTGATTCAAGAAAAATGTTTCATGAACATGCCGCGTCAATCATTCTTTGGACACGGCTAAATAAAGGAAACCATGTGCAATATGTAGTAACAATACAAACGATTTGAGTGAAGGATGCCTGTGTGATAAGAAAACCAGTTAATTTGATCCCTAGCTTTTGATCACACCTGGGGATGGCCGTTGATGAAAGTTTGCTGGAGCGTTGGATGCATCCCTCCATCAATGTTCACTTTCCTTGACAACTTCCTGAATACACGCAGCTTCCATACATGAGGTATGTAATATCACATGCAAAACAATCTTATATTATGTGACAGAGGGAGTAATAACTACCTTGGCAGTTTCCAAAACAAAAAATTAGCAAGACATGTTGCTGCTGCTTGCCGCCACGACATACTGTTGCTTCTTGTGATGCTCGCCGCTGAGAGACGAGGGTACTCTCTCTCTCTCTCTCTCTCTCTCTCTCTCTCTCTCTCTCTCCAACCCATGGGACTAGCTCCTAGGTGGCTGGGACCTTGCCGAGTTGTGGCATGCGAGGAGCGGGCGAGGAAAGGTAACAATGAGTGCCGCAACGACGCAGCCACAATGAGGCCACGAACACAATGTGCAGGAGCATAATGTTGTCGTCCATGCATCCGTCCCCCATGCACCAGCGGGTACATTATGCGCACAGGAACCAAAGGGAGAATGCTCGTGCCGCAAGTTGCTCGAGGCTACTAGACGCGCACATGCACCAAAGTGAGAACACTACATATCTGGCATGGGAGCCATGCACCGCTGCCGCAGCTCCACCTTTCTGAGAGCTGTTGTGGCACAGGCTGCCAACGCCGGGGGCACAAGACTGGCGCGGGGGGGGGGGGGTGTGGGGGGGATCCTGCCAAGGCCCTCAAGGCCTCTGGTGATGGGGTGGGGCAGCAAGAGTGGGAAGAGACGGGGAATCGCCTCCGGTGAACACACAACACTGTATGCCTTACTATTCCCATGGGGAATTTTAAGGAAGGAGATAGAGCTGACATGTGGGCCCACATGTCATAACATCTAGCGTACCAGTCATATAAACGGTGTTGGCTTTGTAGGCCACATGGACATGAGTAGTAGCTAGGCCAACCCCGTCATAATCACGGTTTATTTTGAGTAAAACGGTCATCAGTGTGAAGTAGTAAATTTTAGCAAAATAGTGATAGGTTTTAGTGAAAAAAATTTAAAACGGGTAGTTTCCTTGAACACATACATGAATTCTGGTAGTTTTGGGCAATTACTCCATTAGAAAGATGGTCCAACAAATGATTAAGGGAAACTGTTGAAAACACTAGGCTACAACCAGCACCTGGATTGTCCTTTGGTACGCACCTAGGTATAGCTGGCAGCGCTATGCGTGATGAATACTTAGATGATTTACTGTGGTGGAGTTGACCTGTGTTCACTTTGGATGGTCTGAAAGGAAAAACCAGGCATTTCTCTCACTGATCTGGTAAGCATTGGCGGCAAGAGAATGATGCATAGCCAATATACGTGTACCATCAGTAACGTCATTGCCAACGTATATTTGTGCTTCTCTAGATCAGAAGCTCTGACTTCAAACGAGTGAGGAGCACGTTAACTACATCATCCTTTTGAAGTCAATGTCTACCACGCATGGTATGCATGCAAGGTTGAGTGGCCTCAGGTGCGACCTCTACCTGTATAAATATGTGGCCACACCACAGGCATCATCAGATCCAAGACATCGTCTGTGAAAACCAACGTATAGCTAGCTAGAATGGCCTCCCCGCCGTCCCTCAAGGTGGCTGCCATCGCCGCTGTGCTGGTGCTGGTCATGCTGTCTTATTCCCATTGGAAGGTGGCTGCGCAGATGCAGTGCAGCAGGTGCACCGAAGACTGCAACTCTTCGTGTGATGGGTCCAGTAGCAGCGTGAGATGCAACAGGACCTGCGCCACTCCGACGTTGCAGTGCGCCAACTGCCAGAGATGCATGAACTCTTGCTTAAGCTACTGCCAATCCACCTGTGTTAATTAACTGCTAGACCAGTATTCCCTACCAACTACTTGTAAAATTCAATAATCGGTTGCAAGATACGCTTATATATGTACTATCTTCGTGTGTGAAAGTTGCATCTGTTCTACTTGTCCATGTACTTTATCTGTGTGTAATATGTATTATCTTCATGTGTGAAAGTTGCATCTGTGTCTACTAGTACAACCCATTGTTCTCCGGTCTCCATTAGCCTTGAAGCAATTTACTTCGCGAATAAAGAAATTCGACGGTAGCAATGGATTCATATGCTCCGCTCTCATCCATTAGTTTTTCTTCTCATCATATATTGCACTTGCATTATTATAGAGAATACCTCACATGTAAAAAAGGGGGGGTAAGAGGGGGCATGTTAAAATTTGCCATTATGTTAATAGTAGTTTGCTAAATAGTAGTGATATATTGATTTCATAATTAATATTTCTATATATTATTAGTTTTTTAGACAAACTATATATTTTTAGTGGGAATTGGTATTTCTATTTAAAAGGCCTAATTTTATATATCGCACCGCCCCCCCTGGATTCTCAGGTAAGGCCCTACTTATAAAGATTGGAGTTGATGCCACGAATACACCCCTATCCTCGTCAAGTTTATTTTTCATGATTCCATTTTTTTATTCTGATAGGGGCCGAAATAACTGGTTTTCATAAATTCTCGGAAATCCCTGTTATTTACCATCTGAATTGAGTTGAACAAAAAATTAATTCAAAGATTTCTTTCATCAATTAAGTGGAATTGCTATCCAAATGTCTGCACAAAATAGTTTGTGGTACAATTGTCTCCGCACTTCGCTCCATCCATGACACCTTTGGTTCGAGTCCTCTGCGCTGCACTACTCAGTTTCTTTTAGCTTAATGGACCCACATGCAGTGAGAGTAAAAAGCAAGAAATCGGTGGAAGTGCATGTTGAAACTGCAACCTCTCAGAAGGGTCGGCAGGCAAAACAACTAGGACACAACCATCATTTTTAGCCATATCATGATATTTCATTTAATGTGTTATAATGTTTGAATTAAAGAATCAAATCATTTGAACCATGGCTACATTTCTCGGTCGCTAGTGGTAACTCCAGTAATAGGTCGGTCACCGGAAATCTCGACAGGTAAAAAACACCTGATCCACATGTGGGAGACATAAATAAAATCATAATTTTACTAGCATGTGAGACCTAACACTATAAACGAGTACACTACTAATTTCATGCGAGACCAACATATACAAAAGACACAAATAACAATTATAAAATGCATCTCCAACTCAAAATTATGCTGTTGTTTTCACTTTATCTTTACATCAAGTTATTTCACGTCTATATAACAACACAAGATAGTGAACAATTTTTTTATTCCAAAGCGATGATAGATCATATCCTCCTGGTCCATGACCTTGTGCAGTCAACTTACCAATGTCTATTATCTTATGTTTCAACATTCGAATGTGATTGCTTAAGATTCTGCAATCCATGTCACATGATATTTCGTTGTATTTTTCTATTTTTAATCGTAAATCGTACGTAAATGCAGAAGGACACCAATGTATTTTGATGACATTCTAAGACAATGACCTATCTCCTCATATTTTTATATTTTCGTACCAATGCGTGTGAATTGTGCTAGTGATTTTCAAATATCACACAATGATCAAGAAAATGTGTAATTTACTAAACAACCAACTTGTAATTTTTGCACACGTTGTAAATGATCGCATAATTGCATCCATTTAGTACAGTATATAATTGCATCTATTTAGTATAAACATGGTTTTTCCAGAATATTTTCGAAATAATATAGTATTTTTAGCATTTTTTTATTTTTCCAATTTAAGACAAGCATTTCTCTCCTTTTCATTTCCCTATGTTTCATATACCTTTTTCATAGATCCCATCCATTACACCAATACATAACCCATTGAAGTTATTAATCAAAATGCCTAGATTATTTTGAAAAGGACTCAGGTCTATTATAAAAGTTCATCAGAAGTACTAGGCACCCAATTACTATGGAAAATGCATTGAGGTTTGTGGACCATCGAGCAAACCACTACTGTCGCCAGAATGACCTACCGATGGGCCACTCTCGTTGCTTACATAACGGGGCCGGCTTGACCTTGTCGATGATAGCTGAGAAGTCTTCGTGCCCGTGCCCCTAGGGATCAGTGCCCCTGAGCCATATAAATCATTGTTGAACCCTTGGATCGATCTGAAGAACCTGACAAAACATCTCGTGGTTGCATACGCACGACCAGAAATCCTAACATCACTGCCCCAAGGAGGTAGCAGGAATCTACACTGGAGCTATGTTAATCCATCCCGGCGAGCGAACTTGAGGAGGATCGGAGTCCGGAAGACTGACTCGAAGAAGAAGTCAAGCCATCTGTCTGAGTGTCACCCTTGCAAGGACAAAAACCCAAATCTACCTACTATTCTTTGTGAGAAAAATTCTGATCTATTCATCATCAACCATGATAGTACAACGAACACCATAAATAATAAAAATTATATTCAGAGCACTGAAGTGAGCCTAAGGCACGCCGCAGTTATCACCCCTCTCTAGCTCACCAATGGGGATCGAAGGCAGGAAGGATTTGCCCTAGTCGTCTTGCAGGGATGTTCAATGCTCAAGTTATTTGCCTTGAACATATTTCAAATAAAACTTCATGAAACATATTTTTTGGGCCAAAAGTACTTTTCAAAGTTGCGCGAACACATTATTGAATATACACGAACATCTTTTTAGATGACATAAACGTACTTTAAGTTAAAAAAATCTTACAGAATATTTTATGTGAGTGTCTTATTTGGCACGCGTACTCTCCCAACAAACTACCCTCTCCGTCCCCCAATATTGTGAGACGGAGGGTAGTACTCCTACCGTAGTGTATGCATGCATGATGCATAGTCGTGCCGTCCACGAGTGTTACATATGGGTCTGTGCAGGCCCGCTGATGGGTGGTGGGGACTTGCATATACTAATAAAAGCTGCATCGGAAAACTTGCTTCAGCAATGCCCCATATGTTGTTTATGTAAGAGTCCTCCTTGATTGGCGCATGAAAGCACCACCCTGCGCTAGCTGCTGCTGTTCTACACGTAAATGGTGGAAATGTGCACACTATACTCACTCCCCATTGGCTCGAGACACGCAGTGTCGCCTACGCTGCTGTTGTGCTTGGTATTGAGCCGGGTGACAACAGCTGACAACCTCCGCTTTAACTAAACCTCCACATCAGCCCAAGGACACAGCAAACACATGCATGCAAAGAGCACTCAACTGCTAGCAGGGTTTAGATCTGACCTCGGGGGTTGCTGACTAGCGACACGCATGCACACACATCGAGTTTAGATTATGACGCCCGAGGCGGCATCCAACGCGCATCTTTCGCCTTGAACAATGTAGTAGTATGTCCTAAGATGCATCACATGCGCGCGCACTAGCCATGCCATGGATGCACGTGGTTGCCACCTTTCCAATAATCTACAAAATGCCCATCTAATAATACTACATGCATACACAACACTGAATAGCTTACGCTCCTCACATATCTGAGCACTGCCCACAAGCAACCAACTCCACACATAGATCAAGCAAGCAAGCTAGCTGCTCATGGCAATGGAAGTGGTGACTGGTGCCATCGGAAACATGCTCCCCATGCTGGGCGAGCTGCTCATGGAGGAGTACACCCCGCACAAGCGCATCAAGAAATATGTTGAGTTTCTCCGAAAGGAACTTGAGACAATGCACGCTGCCCTGGTCACGGTTGCTGAGGTGCCCCAGCACGAGCTCGACAAACAAGTCAAGAACTTGAAATAGGCTTTCACACCATTTTATTTCTAAAGCACAACTCACAGTACAAGGCCGAACGATACAAGGTAGTGAGAAAGTGCTCTTAGAAAGGAGGTCAGGGAATAATCGGAAATCAATAATCGCACCAAAAACAAGGAATCAACAAACAACACAACTAAACTAAGAGTTGGGTGACAACAACTAACAATCTACGCTTTAACTAAACCTACACAGCAGTCCAAGAACCAATAGACATGCATGGACCGCTGCGACAGCCAAGACTACGAGTTCACAAGGAGCATGGGAGTGCCTGTGGGAACTCAATTGCTAGTTGGGTTTTAGATCTGACCTCGGGGCTTGGTAACTGGCGACGCGCATGCAAACGTAGCTAGTTTATTTTATGACGCCTGAGGCGGCATCCAACGCGCATCTTGTGAACAACGTACTGTACGTCCCAAGATGCACCACATGGCGCACACCGGCCATGCCATGGGTGCAGAGTGATAGTAATTTGTTGGAACTCACAACCCAATGAATCAAACGAATAAAACACAGTCAATCCAAAAATAAGTCCACTTTCATGCCAACGAAGTGGCAAACGAGGCATGCTGACATGGATGATGGGTGTGGGGAGGTGTGTAGTTATTGTATTGACATAGATGATGGCCGCAGCAAAATTTAGGTTACTACCAAGAAAATTTGGTCTCCGTTCAATTTTAGGTCTGCTGTTGGAGCCGTTTTTTCAGGCCAAAAATCTAAAATTTCAGTTCATAGATATTGGACTCATTTTTTAATTTTTTTTTTGCCTGTTGCTGAAGATGTTCTTAGTGTAGTGGAATATGTGTATATTTTATGTTATTTTGCTCTATGAAGTTTGGTTGGCATCCATGTGAAAATATGTTAAGAGATGGACTAGTTAAGAGTAATTTCATATTTTGAATGCAAAGCTAATGTAGTAAGAGAATATTAGTGACCGGTGACAATTCGCTGAAAAAAGTTGATTGGTGAAGAGTTGGGAATAATGCATGTTTAATCACATTTATGAGTTAATGACACTATAGTAACTAATTATCGTCTTTCCTCTTTGCAACTGGCCCCTACATCCAGTTTGAATATTTCGGTGGAAATGTGCACGCTAGCTATATTCACTTCGCATTGGCTCGAGACACGGAGTGTCGCCTACGCTGTTGTGAGCTAGGTATAGGGCATAATTAAGTACTCCCTCCGGTCCTTTTTACTCTGCATATTAGGTTTGTCCGAAGTCAATGCCATTCAACTTTAACTAAGTTTATATAAAAAATTATAAACATCCACATAACAACACCAATATCTTTAGATTTATCTTATAATATATTTTCATATTATATTTATTAAACATTATAGATGTTAATAATTTTTAATATAAATTTGGTCAAACTTAGCAAAGTTTGACTTTCGGCAAAACCAATGTGCAGAGTAAAAAGGACTGGAGGGAGTACCTAGCTAGATGAGTGCTAAGAGCTGGGTGACAAAAACTGACAATCTCCGCTTTAACTAACACTAGTGCAGAACCGGGCAATAGCACCGGTTTGTAAGGCCCTTTAGTGCCGGTTAGGTAGCCAGCACTAAAGTGTAGGCACTAAAGCCCCCCCCCCCCTTTAGTACCGGTTCAGCACGAACCGGTGCTAAAGGGCAACCACGTGGCACGAGCCAGCTCCGGGGGCCGGGAGCCCTTTAGTACCGGGGTTTTTGGTTTTATGATTTCTTTTTCATTTAATTTTGTGTTTTCCATCTTAATTCTTTTTCGTTTGCTGGTATTTTATGGTACTACACATTGTACACGTTATGCATATATATATATATATATATATATATATATATATATATATATATATATATATATATATATATATAAGAATTTCTAGTAGAACCAATCATATATATATCATCAATGTCTCACAAACCACCATATTAATTTACACATACACACATGTATAGCTATATACAATTTCTCCTACATATGCATGTTGCCTTCGGAGCCAGTGGCATTAGCCTAATTGGTGCCTTCGGAGCACGATGACAATTGGAAGTGGTTCATGACCTGGTCGATGGGGGCGGTAGCGGGTAATAGTATTCTCCCTTCGGATTTATGACATGGTCGAGCAAAAATCCCGCTATTTCCTCTTGAAGTGCTTCTACGCGCTCCGTTTCTAGGAGCTTGTCCCGCACCTCTTTAAACTGTTAAGAAGGAGATCAATATGCATGTGTATTAGTTGTGTGACTAAATATCGATAATGGTGTAAAAATTGTGAATAGTGTTCTGACAAGCGTACCCATTCCTGTCTTTGAGATCTGCTCCTTTCGGACGCCATCATGCGAATGTTCTCGCAAACGCAGAATGCACACAGATCAGTCCCCTACGCCTGCTTCAGGGCCTTTATTACGAGAATGGAATTTAATTTGATCAGATAATAATTAATCAAGCATGATAATTAAAGAGATGGCAGCTAGCTAGCTAGCTAGTACTACTTAATTACTTACCTTGGGTCAAAACCATTTCAGCTGTCGTTTCCATTCGCCTTCCGTGACGCTGATGAACCTTGCCCAAGCCCTGCCCGCCGACAAAGAAAATGAATAAAGGGGTTATTAAATAGTTCATATCATGAAATGACGAACTAAATAGGCCGAGATATATAGTTAATAATGATTGAAATTACCTGTTGACTATCCCAAACAAGATGTTATAGTCACTATTTGCTTTGAGTAGCGAGTCCAGTATTTCAACTGTTCTGGCGTCAACTTTAATGATACACAAGATCCAGTAAAATCTGCATGCACACACGTTTGCATGTCTTAATTAAGAGGGCATATGTAAGCAAAAACATGTAGCTAGCTAATAGGTAAAAACAGAGAATTTGTAATACAAGAAAGTTGTAAGGAAGTAGTATATCTTCATTGTATTTGAGGCGCTTCAAGAACTCTAGCATGCTGTCCTCTACATACTTTTCATAATGCTTGTTTATTTTCCATGTGTATTCATTAACGGTGTTTGGGTCAATGAACCCAATGCCATAGCGTCCATCTTTTCTCATTTCATACATCTTCATCCTGCATAATACCATAGAAAAGAATATAGTGAGGATAATTACAGGTAATGATTGATCAAAAGGATCACTACAGCTAGCTTGAGACTTAAATTACAGAAAGAAATCACTTATAGACAATAGCAACTGACGATAGATTTGTCGAGTGCGTCTTGATTGTATAACTGAAACAGTTCAGAATACTCAACGGTCACAAGTTTCTCATGGTAGTAATGATCCTTCTTGACTTGCACCATGAGGGACTCTCGATCGGATCTGTTGATAATGTTCATGTACCATTCATGTAATTCATACATTCTCGTTGGGAGCTTCTTGACCTCTTCTGGCTTGACCAAAGGTTGGCCACGGGCATATTTCCGTTTTATTTCCTCCTCTTTAAGCACAGGCATGTCCTCGATCTCGAGGAGTTGTCCAACAGTGATTTTGAGAGTTTCAGCCTGCATTATATGCTCCTGGGTTATTACCACATCGCCCACCTCGCGAACGTAAACTGTTTGGCCACAATAATACTGGGCGCGCGTACTGTCACGTGTTGTTGGCGGCACAACAAGCGGGGGGATCGATTGCGCCGCCTGTTCTCCCAGCTGGGCAACGGTTTTCCCGCATTTTTTGACAGCTGCTTGTTGTTTGCTCGAGCTCGAGCTCGCCTCCTTCTGTAGACGTTGTCGATGTAACTTCCTGATGTGGCGCTCATAGTCTGTGTCAACAGGCTTAGGAGCTGGTGGTTGAGCCATACGAATGAAGTGGTCAACTACTTCCACAGGAACTTTCTCCCTTGGCGGCGGTGGCGGTTTTGGTCCAAAATGGGCGTCGACTTCTGCCCGCACTATGGCATTGGTTTGCTCCTTGGTCCTGTCGTAAGCCCTCTCAGGAAGAGGAGTACTGAGGTTTGGACCATATTTATATCGCTTGCCTCCGCCTGTTCTTCCTGTACTATGACCTCGACTGGTACCGCTACGCACCATAGCTGCGGGGTGTCTCTTCTGCGATTGCTGAGGCGGCGGAGACGGCTGACGGGGCTGAGTTGGACGAGGAGGAGTGGCCTGAAGCTGTGCCGGACTTGGAGGAGGAGTGGCCTGAGGTTGTGCCGGACTTGGAGGAGGAGTGGACGTCTGACGCTGTGTCGGACTTGGAGGAGGAGTGGCCTGACACTTTGCCGGACTTGGAGGAGGAGGAGTGGCCTCACGCGTTGGTGGACTTGGAGCGGGAGTCTGCGGACTCGGTGGCGGACTTTGACGAGGAGTCGGGTGACGCGGTGTCGGTGGCCTTCGAAAGATGATGCAATCCTTTCTCCATAGGATGACATGATGTATGGCCTCTCCCAATGTGTGCTCGTCGTCACCTCCAGGAATGTCAAGCTGTAGCTCCGAATATGGGTCCACCACCTCATCAATCAAGACACGAGGATAGCCCGCTGGAATCGGGTAGCAATGGAAGGTTGCCTCGGGGAATTTGAAAAAGCAACGACGTCCGCCACCTTCATGGATATGTTCTTCATTTTTAAGTGTAGCTCGCAGTTAGTGTTCTCCGTGATGTCATCCACGTGGTATCTATCCAGCACTGCGTCGCCCGGGGCGGAACCCACGCTGCTTCTCGGCATGGATGGGGCGGTGCTATCCAATGCTGGATCATCCGCTAGCTGCTGCAGCTGTTGAGACCCCCTTTGCTGGCTAAGTGAGTCGATCTGCTCCTGCTGCCGCTGGAATTTAACTGCCAATTCCGCTTGACTTGCTTCTAGGCCTTGAAGGCGTTCATAGTCCCGCTTCCTCTGCTCCTCCTCCATCTTCCTCTTCTTCTCCTCCGCAATCTTCTTTCTCGCACGGGTTCTGTAGTCGGCGTTCCAGTCCGAAACCCCTCATACCACGGAATAGCGCCCTTGCCTCGTGTTCTTCCCGGGTGTTCAGGATTTCCCAGGGCACGCGTAAGCTCGTCGTTCTCTCTGTTGGGATGGAACACCCCCGATCGAGCCTCTTCTATTGCAACAAGTAGCGCATCATCGGCTCCGTTCAGACATGCCTTCGTCGAAACATTGCCTGTCTTCGGGTCCAACTCCCCCCCCCCCATGCGCATAGAACCAAGTCCTGCACCTGGGGGCCAGCTCTTAGTAACCGGAGTGACACCTGCATCCTCCATCTCTTTCTCAGACTTATCCCACTTAGGCATTGCTACCGCGTAGCCACCTGGCCCCAGCTTATGAAACTTATCCTTTTTTCGGCATTCTTCTTGTTTATTCTCTACCGTTCCTTAGCTAATTCTGAATCCTTGAATTTCACGATGAGCACTTTGATTCTCTAGTATCCCCTCGAATACTGGAGTCTTCCTTCCTCCCTTGACGTACTTCTCCCACGTCGTTCTCTTGTGGTTCTTGAATGCAAGCGCCATCTTCCTAAAAGCAGCGTCCTTGACTTTCTGCACATCTGCTTCTGTGAAATGATTTGGTAGGGTGAAATGTTCCATGAGAGTATCCCAAAGCAGTTTTTTTATTCTCGTCGACAAAAGTAACATTTGTACGTGGCGTTGCTGGCTTTCTCCATTCTTGAAGGGAGATCGGTAGTTGGTCCTTCACAAGAACTCCGCACCGACGAACGAACTTGTCCGCAATCTTCTTAGGCGCTAATGGTTCGCCATTAGGTTTGAATGCCTTGATATTGTACTTTACGCCCTCCATCAACTTTTTGTTCGGGCCTCGTTTCGTCCTTTTGCCTAAAGATTTGCTCGATCCGGATGGCTGAAAGAAGAAAGATCGATTCGTTAATATATCTTTAACTCATTTAAAACATGCGATGATCACCAGATTCCTGCTTATATAAATATATATACCTCGCCGGTGTTTGTTGTTTCAGGATCAACATGTTCTTCGTCGTAGTTCATGACTTCATCAATTCGGTCGTCGCGATCGAATATCATATCACCCTCTCCGGTGTTGTTTAGAAATTCGGAGCCGTCAAAATCTTCTTCATTCTGATCATCATCTGGCTCGCGTATGATATCGAACATGGTCTGTTCTCTCTCTCTCTCTGTCGGTATTGTCCGCCATAGCTTTTATTTAACTATGCCAAAAGAAATATAAAACAATTTAGTATAATCTTGAATAATAGATATAATCTCGAATACATCGTCTCGAATAATAGATATAATCTCGAATACATCGTCTTGAATAATAGATTTAATCTCGAATACATCGTCTCAAATAATATATAATATTGAATAGTACATCACTGGCTAGGTAGCTAATTAAAGTTCGAATACTACAGAAGAATCTAGGACACTAGCGGTTCCTGCGGCGCGGGCGGTGGACACCCAAAGAGAAGGAACCCTCACAGGATCATAACTGAAGTGAGATCCCTGAAGAAACTGCCGGGTATTGGAGAACCTGCCGCCCTCTAACGCAACCATGTAGCGATGGACGTGCTCGTCCTCCTCCCTGACACGACAACGTACCACCTCTGGCGGGGCCGGCTCCCTCCGCACCGAAACTGGCCCACGCGAATGCCACCAAACGAGATCAGGGTCGACGACGGGACCCGGGGCCGGGTTCCTCATCAAGCGGCGCGCCCCTCCAGGCAGCACCTCCCAGTGCCAGCCCGGCGGAGCCCAGTCCCGGACATGGGTCAGCTGGACGTCGTCGCGAACGTGTCGACGGCGAGGATGCGGGCCGGGCATCGTCGACAACAAATACTAGCTATATGCCCGCAAAAAGTAACATTTTTTTAATGATTGGATTTTGATAACTAAAATTTCTAACATTTCTATAACATTTCTAACAATGCTATATATAACTAACATTTCTATGACATTTCTAATATTTATATAACTAAAAAAAAGAAAAATTTCTAACTTTTTTATAACTATTTCTATAACTAAAAAACAGAAAAATTTCTAACAATTCTAACTTTTTTATAACTATTTCTATAACTAAAAAACTGAAAAATTTCTAACAATTCTAACTTTTTTATAACTATTTCTATAACTAAAAAATAGAAAAAATTCTAACAATTCTAACATTTCTAACAATTCTAACATTTCTAACTATTTCTAAAAAACAGAAAAATGTCTAACAATTTCTAAAAAATAGAAAAATCTATAACTAAAAATGTATGTGTGTGTGTGCGCGCTCACCGGCCGGCGAGGCGAGAGGCGACGGGGGGCGCGCGGCGACGGGGACGGCGACGACAGGGACGGGGACGTACGGGCCGGGGCGGCGACAACGACGGGGACGGTGACGACGCGGCCGGGACGGGGCGGCGGTGACGACGGGGACGACGGGGACGGGACGACTGGGCGGTGACGATGGGGACGGGGCGGCGACGGGGGCGGCGACGAGGGATATGGAGACGGCGGGGGCGGCGGGCGATGGTGCAGAGGAGAAGAAGCAGAGGGAGAGATGAGAAACTGACGAAATTTTGAAGTGTTTTCTGTTGGGGAACGTAGTAATTTCGAAAATTTTCCTACGCGCACGCAAGATCATGGTGATGCATAGCAACGAGGGGGAGAGTCTGATCTACGTATCTTTGTAGATCGCAACGGAAGCGTTGACACAACATAGAGGAAGTAGTCGTACGTCTTCTTCCCGATCCGACCGATCCAGGCATCGTTACTCCGGCACCTCCGAGTTCTTAGCACACGTTCAGCTTGATGACGATCCTTGGGCTCCGGTCCAGCAAAGCGTCGAGGAAGAGTTACGTCAGCACGACGGCGTGGTGACGATCTTGATGTACTACCGACGCAGGGCTTCGCCTAAGCTCTACAACGATATGACCGAGGTGGAATTTGGTGGCAGGGGCACCGCACACGGCTAAGGAACGATCAATAATGATCAACTTGTGTGTCTATGGGGTGCCCCCTGCCCCCGTATATAAAGGAGCAGGAGGAGGGGTTCGGCCGGCCAGGGAGAGGGGCGCAGGAGGAGTCCTACTCCTACCGGGAGTAGGACCCCCCCCCCCCCCCCCCCAATCCTATTCCTAATAGGAATCCTTATGGGGGAAAGAGAGAAAGAGGGGGCCGGCCCCTTCTCCTAGTCCTAATAGGACTAGGGAAGGGGGGAAGGTGCGCAGCCCTTGTGGCAGCCCCTTTTTACTTTTCCACTAAGGCCCAATAGGCCCATTTGCCTCCCGGGGGGTTCCGGTAACCCTCCCGGTATTCCGGTAAAATCCTGATTTCACCCGGAACACTTCCGATGTCCAAACATAGGCTTCCAATATATCAATCTTTACATCTCGACCATTCCGAGACTCCTCGTCATGTCCGTGATCACATCCGGGACTCCGAACAACCTTCGGTACATCAAAATGCATAAACTCATAATAACTGTCATCGTAACGTTAAGCGTGCGGACCCTACGGTTCGAGAACAATGTAGACATGACCGAGACACGTCTCCGGTCAATAACCAATAGCGGGACCTGGATGCCCATATTGGCTCCTACATATTCTACGAAGATCTTTATCGGTCAGACCGCATAACAACATACGTTGTTCCCTTTGTCATCGGTATGTTACTTGCCCGAGATTCGATCGTCGGTATCCAATACCTAGTTCAATCTCGTTACTGGCAAGTCTCTTTACTCGTTCTGTAATACATCATCTCACAACTAACATATTAGTTGTAGTGCTTGCAAGGCTTATGTGATGTGCATTACCGAGAGGGCCCAGAGATACTTCTCCGACAATCGGAGTGACAAACCCTAATCTCGAAATACGCCAACCCAACATCTACCATTGGAGACACCTGTAGTACTCCTTTATAAATACCCAGTTACGTTGTGACGTTTGGTAGTACCCAAAGTGTTCCTCCGATAAACGGGAGTTGCATAATCTCATAGTTATAGGAACATGTATAAGTCATGAAGAAAGCAATAGCAACATACTAAACGATCGGGTGCTAAGCTAATGGAATGGGTCATGTCAATCAGATCATTCAACTAATGATGTGACCTCGTTAATCAAATAACAACTCTTTGTTCATGGTTAGGAAACATAACCATCTTTGATTAACGAGCTAGTCAAGTAGAGGCATACTAGTGACACTCTGTTGGTCTATGTATTCACACATGTATTATGTTTCCGGTTAATACAATTCTAGCATGAATAATAAACATTTCTCATGATATAAGGAAATAAATAATAACTTTATTATTGCCTCTAGGGCATATTTCCTTCAGTCTCCCACTTGCACTAGAGTCAATAATCTAGATTACACTGTAATGATTCTAACACCCATGGAGCCTTGGTGCTGATCTTGTTTTGCTCGTGGAAGAGGCTTAGTCAACGGGTCTGCAACATTCAGATCCGTATGTATCTTGCAAATCTCTATGTCTCCCACCTGGACTAAATCCCGGATGGAGTTGAAGCGTCTCTTGATGTGTTTGGTCCTTTTGTGAAATCTGGATTCCTTTGCCAAGGCAATTGCACCAGTATTGTCACAGAAGATTTTCATTGGACCCGATGCACTAGGTATGACACCTAGATCGGATATGAACTCCTTCATCCAGACTCCTTCGTTTGCTGCTTCCGAAGCAGCTATGTACTCCGCTTCACATGTAGATCCCGCTACGACGCTTTGTTTAGAACTGCACCAACTGACAGCTCCACCGTTTAAAGTAAACATGTATCCGGTTTGCGATTTAGAATCGTCCGGATCAGTGTCAAAGCTTGCATCAACGTAACCTCTTACGGTGAGCTCTTTGTCACCTCCATATACGAGAAACATATCCCTAGTCCTTTTCAGGTATTTCAGGATGTTCTTGACCGCTGTCCAGTGATCCATTCCTGGATTACTTTGGTACCTCCCTGCTAAACTTATAGCAAGGCACACATCAGGTCTGGTACACAGCATTGCATACATGATAGAGCCTATGGCTGAAGCATAGGGAACATCTTTCATTTTCTCTCTATCTTCTGCAGTGGTCGGGCATTGAGTCTGACTCAACTTCACACCTTGTAACACAGGCAAGAACCCTTTCTTTGCTTGATCCATTTTGAACTTCTTCAAAATCTTGTCAAGGTATGTGCTCTGTGAAAGACCAATTAAGCGTTTTGATCTATCTCTATAGATTTTTATGTCTAATATGTAAGCAGCTTCCCCGAGGTCTTTCATCGAAAAACTTTTATTCAAGTATCCCTTTATGCTATCCAGAAATTCTATATCATTTCCAATCAGCAATATGTCATCCACATATAATATCAGAAATGCTACAGAGCTCCCACTCACTTTCTTGTAAATACAGGCTTCTCCAAAAGTCTGTATAAAGCCAAATGCTTTGATCACACTATCAAAGCGTTTATTCCAACTCCGAGATGCTTGCACCAGTCCATAAATGGATCGCTGGAGTTTGCACACTTTGTTAGCTCCCTTCGGATCGACAAAACCTTCTGGTTGCATCATATACAACTCTTCTTCCAGAAATCCATTCAGGAATGCAGTTTTGACATCCATTTGACATATTTCATAATCATAAAACGCAGCAATTGCTAACATAATTCTGACGGACTTAAGCATCGCTACGGGTGAGAAGGTCTCATCGTAGTCAACCCCTTGAACTTGTCGAAAACCTTTCGCGACAAGTCGAGCTTTATAGACAGTAACATTACCGTCAGCGTCAGTCTTTTTCTTGAAGATCCATTTATTCTCAATTGCTTGCCGATCATCTGGCAAGTCAACCAAAGTCCATACTTTGTTTTCATACATGGATCACATCTCAGATTTCATGGCCTCAAGCCACTTTGCGGAATCTGGGCTCACCATCACTTCTTCATAGTTCGTAGGTTCATCATGATCTAGTAGCATGACTTCCAGAACTGGATTACCGTACCACTCTGGTGCGGATCTCACTCTGGTTGATCTACGTGGTTCAGTAGTATCTTGTCCTGAAGCTTCATGATCATCATCATTAGCTTCCTGACTAATTGGTATAGGTGTCGCAGAAACAGTTTTCTGTGATGTACTATTTTCCAATAAGGGAGCAGGTACAATTACCTCGTCAAGTTCTACTTTCCTCCCACTCACTTCTTTCGAGAGAAACTCCTTCTCTAGAAATGATCCATTCTTAGCAACGAATGTCTTGCCTTCGGATCTGTGATAGAAGGTATACCCAACAGTTTCCTTTGGGTATCCTATGAAGACACATTTCTCCGCTTTGGGTTCGAGCTTATCAGGTTGAAGCTTTTTCACATAAGCATCGCAGCCCCAAACTTTAAGAAACGACAACTTTGGTTTCTTGCCAAACCATAGTTCATAAGGCGTCGTCTCAACGGATTTTGATGGTGCCCTATTTAACGTGAATGCGGCCGTCTCTAAAGCATAACCCCAAAACGATAGCGGTAAATCAGTAAGAGACATCATAGATCGCACCATATCTAGTAAAGTACGATTACGACGTTCGGACACACCATTACACTGTGGTGTTCCGGGTGGCGTGAGTTGTGAAACTATTCCACAATTTTTCAAATGTATACCAAACTCGTAACTCAAATATTCTCCTCCACGATCAGATCGTAGAAACTTTATTTTCTTGTTACGATGATTTTCAACTTCACTCTGAAATTCCTTGAACTTTTCAAATGTTTCAGACTTATGTTTCATTAAGTTGATATACCCATATCTGCTTAAATCATCTGTGAAGGTGAGAAAATAACGATATCCGCCACGAGCCTCAATATTCATCGGACCACATACATCGGTATGTATGATTTCCAATAAGTCTGTTGCTCTCTCCATAGTACCGGAGAACGGTGTTTTAGTCATCTTGCCTATGAGGCACGGTTCGCAAGTACCAAGTGATTCATAATCAAGTGGTTCCAAAAGCCCATCAGTATGGAGTTTCTTCATGCGCTTTACACCGATATGACCTAAACGGCAGTGCCACAAATAAGTTGCACTATCATTATCAACTCTGCATCTTTTGGCTTCAACATTATGAATATGTGTATCACTACTATCGAGATTTAATAAGAATAGACCACTCTTCAAGGGTGCATGACCATAAAAGATATTACTCATATAAATAGAACAACCATTATTCTCTGATTTAAATGAATAACCGTCTCGCATCAAACAAGATCCAGATATAATGTTCATGCTCAATGCTGGCACCAAATAACAATTATTTAGGTCTAATATTAATCCCGAAGGTAGATGTAGAGGTAGCGTGCCGACCGCGATCACATCGACTTTGGAACCGTTTCCCACGCGCATCATCACCTCGTCCTTTGCTAGTGTCCGCTTATTCCGTAGTCCCTGTTTCGAGTTGCAAATATTAGCAAAAGAACCAGTATCAAATACCCAGGTGCTACTGCGAGCTCTAGTAAGGTACACATCAATAACATGTATATCACATATACCTTTGTTCACCTTGCCATCCTTCTTATCCGCCAAATACTTGGGGCAGTTCCGCTTCCAGTGACCAGTCTGCTTGCAGTAGAAGCACTCAGTTTCAGGCTTAGGTCCAGACTTGGGTTTCTTCTCTTGAGCAGCAACTTGCTTGCTGTTCTTCTTGAAGTTCCCCTTCTTCTTCCCTTTGCCCTTTTTCTTGAAACTAGTGGTTTTGTTAACCATCAACACTTGATGCTCCTTCTTGATTTCTACCTCCGCAGCTTTCAGCATTGCGAAGAGCTCGGGAATAGTCTTGTTCATCCCTTGCATATTATAGTTCATCACGAAGCTCTTGTAGCTTGGTGGCAGTGATTGGAGAATTCTGTCAATGACGCAATCATCTGGAAGATTAACTCCCATCTGAATCAAGTGATTATTATACCCAGACATTTTGAGTATATGCTCACTGACAGAACTGTTCTCCTCCATCTTGCAGCTATAGAACTTATTGGAGACTTCATATCTCTCAATTCGGGCATTTGCTTGAAATATTAACTTCAACTCCTGGAACATCTCATATGCTCCATGACGTTCAAAACGTCATTGAAGTCCCGATTCTAAGGCGTAAAGCATGGCACACTGAACTATCGAGTAGTCATCAGCTTTGCTCTGCCAGACGTTCATAACATCTGGCGTTGCTCCAGCAGTAGGCCTGGCACCCAGCGGTGCTTCCAGGACGTAATTCTTCTGTGCAGCAATGAGGATAATCCTCAGGTTACGGACCCAGTCCGTGTAATTGCTACCATCATCTTTCAACTTTGCTTTCTCAAGGAACGCATTAAAATTCAACGGAACAACAGCACGAGCCATCTATCTACAATCAATATAAACAAGCAAGATACTATCAGGTACTAAGTTCATGATAAGTTTAAGTTCAGTTAATCAAATTACTTAGGAACTCCCACTTAGATAGACATCCCTCTAATCCTCTAAGTGATCACGTGATCCAAATCAACTAAACCATAACCGATCATCACGTGAGATGGAGTAGTTTTCAATGGTGAACATCGTCATGTTGATCATATCTACTATATGATTCACGCTCGACCTTTCGGTCTCTGTGTTCCGAGGCCATATCTGCATATGCTAGGCTCGTCAAGTTTAACCTGAGTATTCTGCGTGTGCAAAACTGGCTTGCACCCGTTGTAGATGGACGTAGAGCTTATCACACCCGATCATCACGTGGTGTCTGGGCACGACGAACTTTGGCAACGGTGCATACTCAGGGAGAACACTTCTTGATAATTTAGTGAGAGATCACCTTATAATGCTACCGTCAATCAAAGCAAGATAAGATGCATAAAAGGATAAACATCACATGCAATCAATATAAGTGATATGATATGGCCATCATCATCTTGTGCTTGTGATCTCCATCTCCGAAGCACCGTCATGATCACCATCGTCACCGGCGCGCCACCTTGATCTCCATCGTAGCAACGTTGTCATCTCGCCAATCTTATGCTTCCACGACTATCACTACCGCTTAGTAATAAAGTAAAGCATTACATCGCGATTGCATTGCATACAATAAAGCGACAACCGTATGGCTCCTGCCAGTTGCCGATAATTCGGTTACAAAACATGATCATCTCATACAATAAAATCAGCATCATGCCTTGACCATATCACATCACAACATGCCCTGCAAAAACAAGTTAGACGTCCTCTACTTTGTTGTTGCAAGTTTTACGTGGCTGCTACGGGCTCAAGTAAGAACTCATCTCACCTACGCATCAAAACCACAACGATAGTTCATCAAATAGACTCCGTTTTAACCTTCTCAAGGACCGGGTGTAGTCACACTTGGTTCAACTAAAGTTGGAGAGACAGTCTTCCGCAAGCCATCTATGTGCAAAGCACGTCGAGGGAACCGGTCTCGCGTAAGAGTACGCGTAAGGTTGGTCCGGATCGTCTCAACCAACAATACCGCCGAACCAAAGTATGACATGCTGGTAGGCAGTATGACTTGTATCGCCCACAACTCACTTGTGTTCTACTCGTGCAAATAACATCAAACCATAAAACCTAGGCTCGGATGCCACTGTTGTGGAACGCAGTAATTTCGAAAATTTTCCTACGCACATGCAAGATCATGGTGATGCACAGCAACGAGAGGGGAGAGTGTTGTCTATGTACCAACGCAGACCGACTGCGGAAGCGATCACACACCTTAGAGGAAGTAGTCGTACGTCTTCTTCCCGATCCGACCGATCCAAGCACCGTTACTCCGGCACCTCCGAGTTCTTAGCACACGTTCAGCTCGATGACGATCCTCGGGCTCCGATCCAGCAAAGCGTCGAGGAAGAGTTCCGTCAGCACGACGGCGTGGTGACGATCTTGATGTACTACCGACGCAGGGCTTCGCCTAAGCTCTACAACGATATGATCGAGGTGGAATTTGGTGGCAGGGGGCACCGCACACGGCTAAGGAACGATCTCAAGGATCAACTTGTGTGTCTTGGGGTGTCCCCTGCCCCCGTATATAAAGGTTGGAGGGAGGGGGCCGGCCGGCCAGAGAGAGGGAGGCGCAGGGGGAGTCCTACTCCCACCGGGAGTAGGACTCCCTCCTCCAATCCTATTCCAATTAGGACTCTCAAGGGGGAAAGGAGAGAGAGGGGGAGCCGGCCCCTTCTCCTAGTCCTACTAGGACTTGGGGAAGGGGGGGGGCGCCGGCCAGCTATGGGCTGCCTCTTTTCTCTTTTCCACTAAGGCCCAATAGGCCCATTAGTCTCCCGGGGGATTCCGGTAACCCTCCCGGTATTCCGGTAAAATCCCGATTTCACCCGGAACACTTCCTATGTCCAAACATAGTCTTCCAATATATCAATCTTTACGTCTCGACCATTTCGAGACTCCTCGTCATGTCCGTGATCTCATCCGGGACTCCGAACAACCTTCGGTACATCAAAATGCATAAACTCATAATAACTGTCATCGTAACGTTAAGCGTGCGGACCCTACGGTTCGAGAACAATGTAGACATGACCGAGACACGTCTCCGGTCAATAACCAATAGCGGGACCTGGATGCCCATATTGGCTCCTACATATTCTACGAAGATCTTTATCGGTCAGACCGCATAACAACATACGTTGTTCCTTTTGTCATCGGTATGTTACTTGCCCGAGATTCGATCGTCGGTATCCAATACCTAGTTCAATCTCGTTACTGGCAAGTCTCTTTACTCGTTCCGTAATACATCATCTCACAACTAACATATTAGTTGCAGTGCTTGCAAGGCTTATGTGATGTGCATTACCGAGAGGGCCCAGAGATAGCTCTCCGACAATCGGAGTGACAAACCCTAATCTCGAAATACGCCAACCCAACATCTACCATTGGAGACACCTGTAGTACTCCTTTATAAATACCCAGTTACGTTGTGACGTTTGGTAGTACCCAAAGTGTTCCTCCGGTAAACGGGAGTTGCATAATCTCATAGTTATAGGAACATGTATAAGTCATGAAGAAAGCAATAGCAACATACTAAACGATCGGGTGCTAAGCTAATGGAATGGGTCATGTCAATCAGATCATTCAACTAATGATGTGACCTCGTTAATCAAATAACAACTCTTTGTTCATGGTTAGGAAACATAACCATCTTTGATTAACGAGCTAGTCAAGTAGAGGCATACTAGTGACACTCTGTTGGTCTATGTATTCACACATGTATTATGTTTCCGGTTAATACAATTCTAGCATGAATAATAAACATTTATCATGATATAAGGAAATAAATAATAACTTTATTATTGCCTCTAGGGCATATTTCCTTCAGTCTCCCACTTGCACTAGAGTCAATAATCTAGATTACACTGTAATGATTCTAACACCCATGGAGCCTTGGTGCTGATCTTGTTTTGCTCGTGGAAGAGGCTTAGTCAACGGGTCTGCAACATTCAGATCCGTATGTATCTTGCAAATCTCTATGTCTCCCACCTGGACTAAATCCCGGATGGAGTTGAAGCGTCTCTTGATGTGTTTGGTCCTTTTGTGAAATCTGGATTCCTTTGCCAAGGCAATTGCACCAGTATTGTCACAGAAGATTTTCATTGGACCCGATGCACTAGGTATGACACCTAGATCGGATATGAACTCCTTCATCCAGACTCCTTCGTTTGCTGCTTCCGAAGCAGCTATGTACTCCGCTTCACATGTAGATCCCGCTACGACGCTTTGTTTAGAACTGCACCAACTGACAGCTCCACCGTTTAAAGTAAACATGTATCCGGTTTGCGATTTAGAATCGTCCGGATCAGTGTCAAAGCTTGCATCAACGTAACCTCTTACGGTGAGCTCTTTGTCACCTCCATATACGAGAAACATATCCCTAGTCCTTTTCAGGTATTTCAGGATGTTCTTGACCGCTTTCCAGTGATCCATTCCTGGATTACTTTGGTACCTCCCTGCTAAACTTATAGCAAGGCACACATCAGGTCTGGTACACAGCATTGCATACATGATAGAGCCTATGGCTGAAGCATAGGGAACATCTTTCATTTTCTCTCTATCTTCTGCAGTGGTCGGGCATTGAGTCTGACTCAACTTCACACCTTGTAACACAGGCAAGAACCCTTTCTTTGCTTGATCCATTTTGAACTTCTTCAAAATCTTGTCAAGGTATGTGCTCTGTGAAAGCCCAATTAAGCGTTTTGATCTATCTCTATAGATTTTTATGCCTAATATGTAAGCAGCTTCCCCGAAGTCTTTCATCGAAAAACTTTTATTCAAGTATCCCTTTATGCTATCCAGAAATTCTATATCATTTCCAATCAGCAATATGTCATCCACATATAATATCAGAAATGCTACAGAGCTCCCACTCACTTTCTTGTAAATACAGGCTTCTCCAGAAGTCTGTATAAAGCCAAATGCTTTGATCACACTATCAAAGCGTTTATTCCAACTCCGAGATGCTTGCACCAGTCCATAAATGGATCGCTCGAGTTTGCACACTTTGTTAGCTCCCTTCGGATCGACAAAACCTTCTGGTTGCATCATATACAACTCTTCTTCCAGAAATCCATTCAGGAATGCAGTTTTGACATCCATTTGCCATATTTCATAATCATAAAACGCAACAATTGCTAACATAATTCTGACGGACTTAAGCATCGCTACGGGTGAGAAGGTCTCATCGTAGTCAAACCCTTGAACTTGTCGAAAACCTTTCGCGACAAGTCGAGCTTTATAGACAGTAACATTACCGTCAGCGTCAGTCTTTTTCTTGAAGATCCATTTATTCTCAATTGCTTGCCGATCATCTGGCAAGTCAACCAAAGTCCATACTTTGTTTTCATACATGGATCACATCTCAGATTTCATGGCCTCAAGCCACTTTGCGGAATCTGGGCTCACCATCGCTTCTTCATAGTTCGTAGGTTCATCATGATCTAGTAGCATGACTTCCAGAACTGGATTACCATACCACTCTGGTGCGGATCTCACTCTGGTTGATCTACGTGGTTCAGTAGTATCTTGTCCTGAAGCTTCATGATCATCATCATTAGATTCCTCACTAATTGGTATAGGTGTCGCAGAAACAGTTTTCTGTGATGTACTATTTTCCAATAAGGGAGCAGGTACAGTTACCTCGTCAAGTTCTACTTTCCTCCCACTCACTTCTTTCGAGAGAAACTCCTTCTCTAGAAATGATCCATTCTTAGCAACGAATGTCTTGCCTTCGGATCTGTGATAGAAGGTATACCCAACAGTTTCCTTTGGGTATCCTATGAAGACACATTTCTCCGCTTTGGGTTCAAGCTTATCAGGTTGAAGCTTTTTCACATAAGCATCGCAGCCCCAAACTTTAAGAAACGACAACTTTGGTTTCTTGCCAAACCATAGTTCATAAGGCGTCGTCTCAACGGATTTTGATGGTGCCCTATTTAACGTGAATGCGGCCGTCTCTAAAGCATAACCCCAAAACGATAGCGGTAAATCAGTAAGAGACATCATAGATCGCACCATATCTAGTAAAGTACGATTACGACGTTCGGACACACCATTACACTGTGGTGTTCCGGGTGGCGTGAGTTGTGAAACTATTCCACAATTTTTCAAATGTATACCAAACTCGTAACTCAAATATTCTCCTCCACGATCAGATCGTAGAAACTTTATTTTCTTGTTACGATGATTTTCAACTTCACTCTGAAATTCCTTGAACTTTTCAAATGTTTCAGACTTATGTTTCATTAAGTTGATATACCCATATCTGCTTAAATCATCTGTGAAGGTGAGAAAATAACGATATCCGCCACGAGCCTCAATATTCATCGGACCACATACATCGGTATGTATGATTTCCAATAAGTCTGTTGCTCTCTCCATAGTACTGGAGAACGGTGTTTTAGTCATCTTGCCTATGAGGCACGGTTCGCAAGTACCAAGTGATTCATAATCAAGTGGTTCCAAAAGCCCATCAGTATGGAGTTTCTTCATGCGCTTTACACCGATATGACCTAAACGGCAGTGCCACAAATAAGTTGCACTATCATTATCAACTCTGCATCTTTTGGCTTCAACATTATGAATATGTGTATCACTACTATCGAGATTTAATAAGAATAGACCACTCTTCAAGGGTGCATGACCATAAAAGATATTACTCATATAAATAGAACAACCATTATTCTCTGATTTAAATGAATAACCGTCTCGCATCAAACAAGATCCAGATATAATGTTCATGCTCAATGCTGGCACCAAATAACAATTATTTAGGTCTAATATTAATCCCGAAGGTAGATGTAGAGGTAGCGTGCCGACCGCGATCACATCGACTTTGGAACCGTTTCCCACGCGCATCATCACCTCGTCCTTTGCTAGTGTCCGCTTATTCCGTAGTCCCTGTTTCGAGTTGCAAATATTAGCAACAGAACCAGTATCAAATACCCAGGTGCTACTGCGAGCTCTAGTAAGGTACACATCAATAACATGTATATCACATATACCTTTGTTCACCTTGCCATCCTTCTTATCCGCCAAATACTTGGGGCAGTTCCGCTTCCAGTGACCAGTCTGCTTGCAGTAGAAGCACTCAGTTTCAGGCTTAGGTCCAGACTTGGGTTTCTTCTCTTGAGCAGCAACTTGCTTGCTGTTCTTCTTGAAGTTCCCCTTCTTCTTCCCTTTGCCCTTTTTTCTTGAAACTAGTGGTTTTGTTAACCATCAACACTTGATGCTCCTTCTTGATTTCTACCTCCGCAGCTTTCAGCATTGCGAAGAGCTCGGGAATAGTCTTGTTCATCCCTTGCATATTATAGTTCATCACGAAGCTCTTGTAGCTTGGTGGCAGTGATTGGAGAATTCTGTCAATGACGCAATCATCTGGAAGATTAACTCCCATCTGAATCAAGTGATTATTATACCCAGACATTTTGAGTATATGCTCACTGACAGAACTGTTCTCCTCCATCTTGCAGCTATAGAACTTATTGGAGACTTCATATCTCTCAATTCGGGCATTTGCTTGAAATATTAACTTCAACTCCTGGAACATCTCATATGCTCCATGACGTTCAAAACGTCATTGAAGTCCCGATTCTAAGGCGTAAAGCATGGCACACTGAACTATCGAGTAGTCATCAGCTTTGCTCTGCCAGACGTTCATAACATCTGGCGTTGCTCCAGCAGTAGGCCTGGCACCCAGCGGTGCTTCCAGGACGTAATTCTTCTGTGCAGCAATGAGGATAATCCTCAGGTTACGGACCCAGTCCGTGTAATTGCTACCATCATCTTTCAACTTTGCTTTCTCAAGGAACGCATTAAAATTCAACGGAACAACAGCACGAGCCATCTATCTACAATCAATATAAACAAGCAAGATACTATCAGGTACTAAGTTCATGATAAGTTTAAGTTCAGTTAATCAAATTACTTAGGAACTCCCACTTAGATAGACATCCCTCTAATCCTCTAAGTGATCACGTGATCCAAATCAACTAAACCATAACCGATCATCACGTGAGATGGAGTAGTTTTCAATGGTGAACATCGTCATGTTGATCATATCTACTATATGATTCACGCTCGACCTTTCGGTCTCTGTGTTCCGAGGCCATATCTGCATATGCTAGGCTCGTCAAGTTTAACCTGAGTATTCTGCGTGTGCAAAACTGGCTTGCACCCGTTGTAGATGGACGTAGAGCTTATCACACCCGATCATCACGTGGTGTCTGGGCACGACGAACTTTGGCAACGGTGCATACTCAGGGAGAACACTTCTTGATAATTTAGTGAGAGGTCACCTTATAATGCTACCGTCAATCAAAGCAAGATAAGATGCATAAAAGGATAAACATCACATGCAATCAATATAAGTGATATGATATGGCCATCATCATCTTGTGCTTGTGATCTCCATCTCCGAAGCACCGTCATGATCACCATCGTCACCGGCGCGCCACCTTGATCTCCATCGTAGCAACGTTGTCATCTCGCCAATCTTATGCTTCCACGACTATCACTACCGCTTAGTAATAAAGTAAAGCATTACATCGCGATTGCATTGCATACAATAAAGCGACAACCGTATGGCTCCTGCCAGTTGCCGATAATTCGGTTACAAAACATGATCATCTCATACAATAAAATCAGCATCATGCCTTGACCATATCACATCACAACATGCCCTGCAAAAACAAGTTAGACGTCCTCTACTTTGTTGTTGCAAGTTTTACGTGGCTGCTACGGGCTCAAGTAAGAACTCATCTCACCTACGCATCAAAACCACAACGATAGTTCATCAAATAGATTCCGTTTTAACCTTCTCAAGGACCGGGTGTAGTCACACTTGGTTCAACTAAAGTTGGAGAGACAGTCTTCCGCAAGCCATCTATGTGCAAAGCACGTCGAGGGAACCGGTCTCGCGTAAGAGTACGCGTAAGGTTGGTCCGGATCGTCTCAACCAACAATACCGCCGAACCAAAGTATGACATGCTGGTAGGCAGTATGACTTGTATCGCCCACAACTCACTTGTGTTCTACTCGTGCAAATAACATCAAACCATAAAACCTAGGCTCGGATGCCACTGTTGTGGAACGCAGTAATTTCGAAAATTTTCCTACGCACATGCAAGATCATGGTGATGCACAGCAACGAGAGGGGAGAGTGTTGTCTACGTACCAACGCAGACCGACTGCGGAAGCGATCACACACCTTAGAGGAAGTAGTCGTACGTCTTCTTCCCGATCCGACCGATCCAAGCACCGTTACTCCGGCACCTCCGAGTTCTTAGCACACGTTCAGCTCGATGACGATCCTCGGGCTCCGATCCAGCAAAGCGTCGAGGAAGAGTTCCGTCAGCACGACGGCTTGGTGACGATCTTGATGTACTACCGACGCAGGGCTTCGCCTAAGCTCTACAACGATATGATCGAGGTGGAATTTGGTGGCAGGGGGCACCGCACACGGCTAAGGAACGATCTCAAGGATCTACTTGTGTGTCTTGGGGTGTCCCCTGCCCCCGTATATAAAGGTTGGAGGGAGGGGGCCGGCCGGCCAGAGAGAGGGAGGCGCAGGGGGAGTCCTACTCCCACCGGGAGTAGGACTCCCTCCTCCAATCCTATTCCAATTAGGACTCTCAAGGGGGAAAGGAGAGAGAGGGGGGGCCGGCCCCTTCTCCTAGTCCTACTAGGACTTGGGGAAGGGGGGGGCGCCGGCCAGCTATGGGCTGCCTCTTTTCTCTTTTCCACTAAGGCCCAATAGGCCCATTAGTCTCCCGGGGGATTCCGGTAACCCTCCCGGTATTCCGGTAAAATCCCGATTTCACCCGGAACACTTCCTATGTCCAAACATAGTCTTCCAATATATCAATCTTTACGTCTCGACCATTTCGAGACTCCTCGTCATGTCCGTGATCTCATCCGGGACTCCGAACAACCTTCGGTACATCAAAATGCATAAACTCATAATAACTATCATCGTAACGTTAAGCGTGCGGACCCTACGGTTCGAGAACAATGTAGACATGACCGAGACACGTCTCCGGTCAATAACCAATAGCGGGACCTGGATGCCCATATTGGCTCCTACATATTCTACGAAGATCTTTATCGGTCAGACCGCATAACAACATACGTTGTTCCTTTTGTCATCGGTACGTTACTTGCCCGAGATTCGATCGTCGGTATCCAATACCTAGTTCAATCTCGTTACTGGCAAGTCTCTTTACTCGTTCCGTAATACATCATCTCACAACTAACATATTAGTTGCAGTGCTTGCAAGGCTTATGTGATGTGCATTACCGAGAGGGCCCAGAGATACCTCTCCGACAATCGGAGTGACAAACCCTAATCTCGAAATACGCCAACCCAACATCTACCATTGGAGACACCTGTAGTACTCCTTTATAATCACCCAGTTACGTTGTGACGTTTGGTAGTACCCAAAGTGTTCCTCCGGTAAACGGGAGTTGCATAATCTCATAGTTATAGGAACATGTATAAGTCATGAAGAAAGCAATAGCAACATACTAAACGATCGGGTGCTAAGCTAATGGAATGGGTCATGTCAATCAGATCATTCAACTAATGATGTGACCTCGTTAATCAAATAACAACTCTTTGTTCATGGTTAGGAAACATAACCATCTTTGATTAACGAGCTAGTCAAGTAGAGGCATACTAGTGACACTCTGTTGGTCTATGTATTCACACATGTATTATGTTTCCGGTTAATACAATTCTAGCATGAATAATAAACATTTATCATGATATAAGGAAATAAATAATAACTTTATTATTGCCTCTAGGGCATATTTCCTTCAACATTACCGTCAGCGTCAGTCTTTTTCTTGAAGATCCATTTATTCTCAATTGCTTGCCGATCATCGGGCTAGTCAACCAAAGTCCATACTTTGTTCTCATACATGGATCCCATCTCAGATTTCATGGCCTCAAGCCACTTTGCGGAATCTGGGCTCACCATCGCTTCTTCATAGTTCGTAGGTTCATCATGATCTAGTAGCATGACTTCCAGAACTGGATTACCGTACCACTTTGGTGCGGATCTCACTCTGGTTGATCTACGTGGTTCAGTAGTATCTTGTCCTGAAGATTCATGATCATCATCATTAGCTTCCTCACTAATTGGTAGAGGTGTCGCAGAAACAGTTTTCTGTGATGTACTATTTTCCAATAAGGGAGCAGGTACAGTTACCTCATCAAGTTCTACTTTCCTCCCACTCACTTCTTTCGAGAAAAACTCCTTCTCTAGAAATGATCCATTCTTGGCAACGAATGTCTTGCCTTCGGATCTGTGATAGAAGGTATACCCAACAGTTTCCTTTGGGTATCCTATGAAGACACATTTCTCCGCTTTGGGTTCGAGCTTATCAGGTTGAAGCTTTTTCACATAAGCATCGCAGCCCCAAACTTTAAGAAACGACAACTTTGGTTTCTTGCCAAACCATAGTTCATAAGGCGTCGTCTCAACGGATTTTGATGGTGCCCTATTTAACGTGAATGCGGCCGTCTCTAAAGCATAACCCCAAAACGATATCGGTAAATCAGTAAGAGACATCATAGATCGTACCATATCTAGTAAAGTACGATTACGACGTTCGGACACACCATTACGCTGTGGTGTTCCGGGTGGCGTGAGTTGCGAAACTATTCCACAATTTTTCAAATGTACACCAAACTCATAACTCAAATATTCTCCTCCACGATCAGATCGTAGAAACTTTATTTTCTTGTTACGATGATTTTCAGCTTCACTCTGAAATTCCTTGAACTTTACAAATGTTTCAGACTTATGTTTCATTAAGTAGATATACCCATATCTGCTTAAATCATCTGTGAAGGTGAGAAAATAACGATATCCGCCACGAGCCTCAATATTCATCGGACCACATACATCGGTACGTATGATTTCCAATAAATCTGTTGCTCTCTCCATAGTACCGGAGAACGGTGTTTTAGTCATCTTGCCTATGAGGCACGGTTCGCAAGTACCAAGTGATTCATAATCAAGTGGTTCCAAAAGCCCATCAGTATGGAGTTTCTTCATGCGCTTTACACCGATATGACCTAAACGGCAGTGCCACAAATAAGTTGCACTATCATTATCAACTCTGCATCTTTTGGCTTCTACATTATGAATATGTGTATCACTACTTTCGAGATTCAACAAGAATAGACCAGTCTTCAAAGGTGCATGACCATAAAAGATATTACTCATATAAATAGAACAACCATTATTCTCTGATTTAAATGAATAACCGTCTCGCATTAAACAAGATCCAGATATAATGTTCATGCTCAACGCTGGCACCAAATAACAATTATTTAGGTCTAATATTAATCCCGAAGGTAGATGTAGAGGTAGCGTGCCGACCGCGATCACATCGACTTTGGAACCGTTTCCCACGCGCATCGTCACCTCGTCCTTTGCTAGCGTCCGCTTATTCCGTAGTCCCTGTTTCGAGTTGCAAATATTAGCAACAGAACCAGTATCAAATACCCAGGTGCTACTGCGAGCTCTAGTAAGGTACACATCAATAACATGTATATCACATATACCTTTGTTCACCTTGCCATCCTTCTTATCCGCCAAATACTTGGGGCAGTTCCGCTTCCAGTGACCAGTCTGCTTGCAGTAGAAGCACTCAGTTTCAGGCTTAGGTCCAGACTTGGGTTTCTTCTCCTGAGCAGCAACTTGCTTGCTGTTCTTCTTGAAGTTCCCCTTCTTCTTCCCTTTGCCCTTTTTCTTGAAACTAGTGGTTTTGTTAACCATCAACACTTGATGCTCCTTCTTGATTTCTACCTCCGCAGCTTTCAGCATTGCGAAGAGCTCGGGAATAGTCTTGTTCATCCCTTGCATATTATAGTTCATCACGAAGCTCTTGTAGATTGGTGGCAGTGAATGGAGAATTCTGTCAATGACGCAATCATCTGGAAGATTAACTCCCATCTGAATCAAGTGATTATTATACCCAGACATTTTGAGTATATGCTCACTGACAGAACTGTTCTCCTCCATCTTGCAGCTATAGAACTTATTGGAGACTTCATATCTCTCAATTCGGGCATTTGCTTGAAATATTCACTTCAACTCCTGGAACATCTCATATGCTCCATGACGTTCAAAACGTCGTTGAAGTCCCGATTCTAAGCCGTAAAGCATGGCACACTGAACTATCGAGTAGTCATCAGCTTTGCTCTACCAGACGTTCATAACATCTGGTGTTGCTCCAGCAGCAGGCCTGGCACCTAGCGGTGCTTCCAGGACGTAATTCTTCTGTGCAGCAATGAGGATAATCCTCAGGTTACGGACCCAGTCCGTGTAATTGCTACCATCATCTTTCAACTTTGCTTTCTCAAGGAACGCATTAAAATTCAATGGAACAACAGAGCCATCTATCTACAATCAACATAAACAAGCAAGATACTATCAGGTACTAAGTTCGTGATAAGTTTAAGTTCAGTTAATCAAATTACTTAGGAACTCCCACTTAGATAGACATCCCTCTAATCTTCTAAGTGATCACGTGATCCAAATCAACTAAACCATAACCGATCATCACGTGAGATCGAGTAGTTTTCAATGGTGAACATCGTTATATTGATCATATCTACTATATGATTCACGCTCGACCTTTCGGTCTCTGTGTTCCGAGGCCATATCTGCATATGCTAGGCTCGTCAAGTTTAACCTGAGTATTCTGCGTGTGCCAAACTAGCTTGCACCCGTTGTAGATGGACGTAGAGCTTATCACACCCGATCATCACGTGGTGTCTGGGCACGAAGAACTTTGGCAACGGTGCATACTCAGGGAGAACACTTCTTGATAATTTAGTGAGAGATCATCTTATAATGCCACCGTCAATCAAAGCAAGATAAGATGCATAAAAAGATAAACATCACATGCAATCAATATAAGTGATATGATATGGCCATCATCATCTTGTGCTTGTGATCTCCATCTCCGAAGCACCGTCATGATCACCATCGTCACCGGCGCGACACCTTGATCTCCATCGTAGCATCGTTGTCGTCTCGCCAATCTTATGCTTCCACGACTATCAGTACCGCTTTAGTAATAAAGTAAAGCATTACATCGCGATTGCATTGCATACAATAAAGCGACAACCATATGGCTCCTGCCAGTTGCCGATAACTTGGTTACAAAACATGATCATCTCATACAATAAAATCAGCATCATGCATTGACCATATCACATCACAACATGCCCTGCAAAAACAAGTTAGACGTCCTCTACTTTGTTGTTGCAAGTTTTACGTGGCTGCTACGGGCTTAAGTAAGAACTCATCTCACCTACGCATCAAAACCACAACGATAGTTTGTCAAATAGACTCCGTTTTAACCTTCTCAAGGACCGGGCGTAGCCACACTTGGTTCATCTAAAGTTGGAGAGACAGTCTTCCGCAAGCCATCTATGTGCAAAGCACGTCGAGGGAACCGGTCTCGCGTAAGAGTACGTGTAAGGTTGGTCCGGATCGTCTCGTCCAACAATACCGCCGAACCAAAGTATGACATGCTGGTAGGCAGTATGACTTGTATCGCCCACAACTCACTTGTGTTCTACTCGTGCAAATAACATCAAACCATAAAACCTAGGCTCTGATACCACTGTTGGGGAACGTAGTAATTTCGAAAATTTTCCTACGCACACGCAAGATCATGGTGATGCATAGCAACGAGGGGGAGAGTCTGATCTACGTACCCTTGTAGATCGCAACGGAAGCGTTGACACAACGTAGAGGAAGTAGTCGTACGTCTTCTTCCCGATCCGACCGATCCAGGCACCGTTACTCTGGCACCTCCGAGTTCTTAGCACACGTTCAGCTCGATGACGATCCTCGGGCTCCGATCCAGCAAAGCGTCGAGGAAGAGTTCCGTCAGCACGACGGTGTGGTGACGATCTTGATGTACTACCGACGCAGGGCTTCGCCTAAGCTCTACAACGATATGACCGAGGTGGAATTTGGTGGCAGGGGGCACCGCACACGGCTAAGGAACGATCAACAATGATCAACTTGTGTGTCTATGGGGTGCCCCCTGCCCCCGTATATAAAGGAGCAGGGGGAGGGGTTCGGCCGGCCAGGGAGAGGGGCGCAGGAGGAGTCCTACTCCTACCGGGAGTAGGACTCCCCCCCCCCCCCAAATCCTATTCCTAATAGGAATCCTTTTGGGGGAAAGAGAGAAAGAGGGGGCCGGCCCCTTCTCCTAGTCCTAATAGGACTAGGGAAGGGGGGAAGGTGCGCAGCCCTTGTGGCAGCCCCTTTTCACTTTTCCACTAAGGCCCAATAGGCCCATTTGCCTCCCGGGGGGTTCCGGTAACCCTCCCGGTATTCCGGTAAAATCCTGATTTCACCCGGAACACTTCCGATGTCCAAACATAGGCTTCCAATATATCAATCTTTACGTCTCGACCATTTCGAGACTCCTCGTCATGTCCGTGATCACATCCGGGACTCCGAACAACCTTCGGTACATCAAAATGCATAAACTCATAATAACTGTCATCGTAACGTTAAGCGTGCGGACCCTACGGTTCGAGAACAATGTAGACATGACCGAGACACGTCTCCGGTCAATAACCAATAGCGGGACCTGGATGCCCATATTGGCTCCTACATATTCTACGAAGATCTTTATCGGTCAGACCGCATAACAACATACGTTGTTCCCTTTGTCATCGGTATGTTACTTGCCCGAGATTCGATCGTCGGTATCCAATACCTAGTTCAATCTCGTTACTGGCAAGTCTCTTTACTCGTTCCGTAATACATCATCTCATAACTAACATCTTAGTTATTATGCTTGCAAGGCTTATGTGATGTGTATTACCGAGAGGGCCCAGAGATACTTCTCCGACAATCGGAGTGACAAACCCTAATCTCGAAATACGCCAACCCAACATCTACCATTGGAGTCACCTGTAGTACTCCTTTATAATCACCCAGTTACGTTGTGACGTTTGGTAGTACCCAAAGTGTTCCTCTGGTAAACTGGAGTTGCATAATCTCATAGTTATAGGAACATGTATAAGTCATGAAGAAAGCAATAGCATGATACTAAACGATCGGGTGCTAAGCTAATGGAATGGGTCATGTCAATCAGATCATTCAACTAATGATGTGACCTCGTTAATCAAATAACAACTCTTTGTTCATGGTTAGGAAACATAACCATCTTTGATTAACGAGCTAGTCAAGTAGAGGCATACTAGTGACACTCTGTTGGTCAATGTATTCACACATGTATTATGTTTCCGGTTAATACAATTCTAGCATGAATAATAAACATTTATCATGATATAAGGAAATAAATAATAACTTTATTATTGCCTCTAGGGCATATTTCCTTCGTTTTCTTATATAGAACCCACCTTTAGTACCGGTTGGAGCCACCAACCGGTACTAAAGGTCTGTTTTGGCTAGCCCAAGCGGCGGGAAGTGACCCCCTTTTGTACCGGTTGGTGGCTCCAACCGGTACTAAAGGCCCCCCCTTTAGTACCGGTTGGTGCCACGACCCGGTACTAAAGGGTGTGCGCTGCCAGGCGAGGGGCACAAAAGTTTAGTCCCACCTCGCTAGCCGAGGGGCACTCGCACCTGCTTATAAGCCCCGCCGTCGCTGCTGTCTCGAGCTCCTCTCTTAAGCAGGCCTTCTAGGCCTACCTCTTCTGCGATGCCCTGTTGGGCCTACTGGGCTAGCGGGCCTGCATCCTGGCCCAACTTGAATTTGGGTTTCTAGTCGTATGCAGGCCGCTGTGGCCCAGTAGGTGGGCTTTTTTTCTTTATTTATTTTTGTGAATAACTTAACTTTGAAAATAGATTTTTCAGTGATTCTTTTTTCTTATGTTTAATGTTAGTGTGTTTTATCATTATATTCAATTTGGTAATGCTTAGGTTATTTAAAAAATGAAATGCCTTTGTAACGAATGAGTTTTCGTCCGAAACCCTGATACTTCGAAACAGATTGTCCATTTTGTACACGAAGTGCATCCAGTTTTTGCGGTAACCCTCTCTACTTTTTTGCACATTCTATGTGGGTGAAATTATGATACCATGCCAACTTTCAACCTTTTCTGAGTTCATTTGAAATGCTTTTCAATTTCAGGGTCATTTAGCTGAAAAAATCAGTAAATGCGTGAAAGAATTTGCTTGCACATAAAATTTCTTCGCGTTTCAAATGCCAAAACACATAAATAGCTACCCTAACTATTACAGAGATTCCCTCCTGGGTGTGAAACACAGAAGAAAGTGATGATAGTTAAGCCGATCACATCCCAGATCTTTGGGTGTGAAACTTTTTCTTCACGTGTGTCCCTTTGCGTCGTAGCCATGGAAAATCTTCATCATTTAACGGGATGCTCGGGTCAATATTCACTGTGAATGGAGCAATTTCATCAAACTTTTCATAATCTTCTGACTTGCCTGTCTTGTCATCCACTCCCACGATGTTTCTCTTCCCAGAAAGAACTATGTGCCGCTTTGGCTCATCTACGATGCATTCGCTTCCTTATCTTTTTTTTTCTTGGCTTGGTAGACATGTCCTTCACATAGAAAACCTGTGCCACATCATTGGCTAGGACGAATGGTTCGTCTGCATACGCAAGATTGTTGAGATCCACTGTTGTCATTCCGTACTGCGGGTCTTCCGTTACCCCGCCTCGTGTCATATTGACCAATTTGCACCGAAACAAAGGGACCTTCAAACCACTTCGATAGTCAAGTTCCCATATGTCCTGTATATAACCATAATATGTTTCCTTTCCCGTCTTGGTTTCTGCATCAAAGCGGACACCACTGCTTTGGTTGGTGCTCTTCTTATCTTGGGTGATCGTGTAAAATGTATTACCATTTATCTCGTACCCTTTGAAAGTCATTATATTCGAAGATGGTAACTGGGACAACAAGTACATGTCATCTTCAATAGAGGTGTCATGCATGGTATGTGCTTGCAACCAGCTGGCGAAACTCCTGGTTTGTTCACGTGTAATCCAGTCATCAGACCGCTCCAGGTGTTTGGAGCGTAGCAAATTCTTGTGTTCATCCATATACGGAGCCACCAAGGCGGAATTCTGTAGAACTGTGTGTTGGGGAACGTAGTAATTTCGAAAATTTTCCTACGCACACGCAAGATCATGGTGATGCATAGCAACGAGAGGGGAGAGTGTTGTCTACGTACCAACGCAGACCGACTGCGGAAGCGATCACACAACGTAGAGGAAGTAGTCGTACGTCTTCTTCCCGATCCGACCGATCCAAGCACCGTTACTCCGGCACCTCCGAGTTCTTAGCACACGTTCAGCTCGATGACGTTCCTCGGGCTCCGATCCAGCAAAGCGTCGAGGAAGAGTTCCGTCAGCACGACGGCGTGATGACGATCTTGATGTACTACCGACGCAGGGCTTCGCCTAAGCACTGTAACGGTATGATCGATGTGGAATTTGGTGGCAGGGGGCACCGCACACGGCTAAGGAACGATCTCAAGGATCAACTTGTGTGTCTTGGGGTGACCCCTGCCCCCGTATATAAAGGTTGGAGGAGGGGGAGCCGGCCGGCCAGGGAGAGGAGGCGCAGGGGAGTCCTACTCCCACCGGGAGTAGGACTCCTCCCTCCAATCCTAATCCAATTAGGACTCTCGGGGAGAAAGGAGAAAGAGGGGGGCCGGCCCCTTCTCCTAGTCCTACTAGGACTTGGGGAAAGGGGGGGCGCCGGCCAGCTTGGGCTTGTCCCTTTTCTCTTTTTCCACTAAGGCCCAATAGGCCCATTAGTCTCCCGGGGGGTTCCGGTAACCCTCCCGGTATTCCGGTAAAATCCCGATTTCACCCGGAACACTTCCTATGTCCAAACATAGGCTTCCAATATATCAATCTTTACGTCTCGACCATTTCGAGACTCCTTGTCATGTCCGTGATCTCATCCGGGACTCCGAACAACCTTCGGTACATCAAAATGCATAAACTCATAATAACTGTCATCGTAACGTTAAGCGTGCGGACCCTACGGTTCGAGAACAATGTAGACATGACCGAGACACGTCTCCGGTCAATAACCAATAGCGGGACCTGGATGCCCATATTGGCTCCTACATATTCTACGAAGATCTTTATCGGTCAGACCGCATAACAACATACGTTGTTCCCTTTGTCATCGGTATGTTACTTGCCCAAGATTCGATCGTCGGTATCCAATACCTAGTTCAATCTCGTTACCGGCAAGTCTCTTTACTCGTTCCGTAATACATCATCTCACAACTAACATATTAGTTGCAGTGCTTGCAAGGCTTATGTGATGTGCATTACCGAGAGGGCCCAGAGATACCTCTTCGACAATCGGAGTGACAAACCCTAATCTCGAAATACGCCAACCCAACATCTACCATTGGAGACACCTGTAGTACTCCTTTATAATCACCCAGTTACGTTGTGACGTTTGGTAGTACCCAAAGTGTTCCTCCGGTAAACGGGAGTTGCATAATCTCATAGTTATAGGAACATGTATAAGTCATGAAGAAAGCAATAGCAACATACTAAACGATCGGGTGCTATGCTAATTGGAATGGGTCATGTCAATCAGATCATTCTACTAATGATGTGACCTCGTTAATCAAATAACAACTCTTTGTTCATGGTTAGGAAACATAACCATCTTTGATTAACGAGCTAGTCAAGTAGAGGCATACTAGTGACACTTTGTTGGTCTATGTATTCACACATGTATTATGTTTCCGGTTAATACAATTCTAGCATGAATAATAAACATTTATCATGATATAAGGAAATAAATAATAACTTTATTATTGCCTCTAGGGCATATTTCCTTCAGTGTCCCACTTGCACTAGAGTCAATAATCTAGATTACACAGTAATGATTCTAACACCTATGGAGCCTTGGTGCTGATCATGTTTTGCTCGTGGAAGAGGCTTAGTCAACGGGTCTGCAACATTCAGATCCGTATGTATCTTGCAAATCTCTATGTCTCCCACCTGGACTAAATCCCGGATGGAGTTGAAGCGTCTCTTGATGTGTTTGGTTCTTTTGTGAAATCTGGATTCCTTTGCCAAGGCAATTGCACCAGTATTGTCACAGAAGATTTTCATTGGACCCGATGCACTAGGTATGACACCTAGATCGGATATGAACTCCTTCATCCAGACTCCTTCGTTTGCTGCTTCCGAAGCAGCTATGTACTCCGCTTCACATGTAGATCCCGCTACGATGCTTTGTTTAGAACTGCACCAACTGACAGCTCCACCGTTTAAAGTAAACACGTATCCGGTTTGCGATTTAGAATCGTCCGGATCAGTGTCAAAGCTTGCATCAACGTAACCTTTTACGGTGAGCTCTTTGTCACCTCCATATACGAGAAACATATCCTTAGTCCTTTTCAGGTATTTCAGGATATTCTTGACCGCTGTCCAGTGATCCATTCCTGGATTACTTTGGTACCTTCCTGCTAAACTTATAGCAAGGCACACATCAGGTCTGGTACACAGCATTGCATACATGATAGAGCCTATGGCTGAAGCATAGGGAACATCTTTCATTTTCTCTCTATCTTCTGCAGTGGTCGGGCATTGAGTCTGACTCAACTTCACACCTTGTAACACAGGCAAGAACCCTTTCTTTGCTTGATCCATTTTGAACTTCTTCAAAATCTTGTCAAGGTATGTGCTCTGTGAAAGTCCAATTAAGCGTTTTGATCTATCTCTATAGATCTTTATGCCTAATATGTAAGCAGCTTCCCCGAGGTCTTTCATCGAAAAACTTTTATTCAAGTATCCCTTTATGCTATCCAGAAATTCTATATCATTTCCAATCAGCAATATGTCATCCACATATAATATCAGAAATGCTACAGAGCTCCCACTCACTTTCTTGTAAATACAGGCTTCTCCAAAAGTCTGTATAAAGCCAAATGCTTTGATCACACTATCAAAGCGTTTATTCCAACTCCGAGATGCTTGCACCAGTCCATAAATGGATCGCTGGACTTTGCATACTTTGCTAGCTCCTTTTGGATCGACAAAACCTTCTGGTTGTATCATATACAACTCTTCTTCCAGAAATCCATTCAGGAATGCAGTTTTGACATCCATCTGCCATATTTCATAATCATAAAATGCGGCAATTGCTAACATGATTCTGACGGACTTAAGCATCGCTATGGGTGAGAAGGTCTCATCGTAGTCAACCCCTTGAACTTGTCGAAAACCATTCGCGACAAGTCGAGCTTTATAGACAGTAACATTACCGTCAGCGTCAGTCTTTTTCTTGAAGATCCATTTATTCTCAATTGCTTGCCGATCATCGGGCAAGTCAACCAAAGTCCATACATTGTTTTCATACATGGATCCCATCTCAGATTTCATGGCCTCAAGCCACTTTGCGGAATCTGGGCTCACCATCGCTTCTTCATAGTTCGTAGGTTCATCATGATCTAGTAGCATGACTTCCAGAACTGGATTACCGTACCATTCTGGTGCGGATCTCACTCTGGTTGATCTACGTGGTTCAGTAGTATCTTGTCCTGAAGTTTCATGATCATCATCATTAGCTTCCTCACTGATTGGTATAGGTGTCGCAGAAACAGTTTTCTGTGATGTACTATTTTCCAATAAGGGAGCAGGTACAGTTACCTCATCAAGTTCTACTTTCCTCCCACTCACTTCTTTCGAGAGAAACTCCTTCTCCAGAAAGTTTCCGAATTTAGCAACAAAAGTCTTGCCTTCGGATCTGTGATAGAAGGTGTATCCAATAGTTTCCTTTGGATATCCTATGAAGACACATTTCTCCGATTTGGGTTCGAGCTTATCAGGTTGAAGCTTTTTCACATAAGCATCGCAGCCCCAAACTTTAAGAAACGACAACTTTGGTTTCTTGCCAAACCATAGTTCATAAGGTGTCGTCTCAACGGATTTTGATGGTGCCCTATTTAACGTGAATGCGGCCGTCTCTAAAGCATAACCCCAAAACGATAGCGGTAAATCAGTAAGAGACATCATAGATCGCACCATATCTAGTAAAGTACGATTACGACGTTCGGACACACCATTACGCTGTGGTGTTATGGGTGGCGTGAGTTGCGAAACTATTCCACAATTTTTCAAATGTACACCAAACTCGTAACTCAAATATTCTCCTCCACGATCAGATCGTAGAAACTTTATTTTCTTGTTACGATGATTTTCAACCTCACTCTGAAATTCTTTGAACTTTTCAAATGTTTCAGACTTATGTTTCATTAAGTAGATATACCCATATCTGCTTAAATCATCTGTGAAGGTGAGAAAATAACGATATCCGCCAGGAGCCTCAATATTCATCGGACCACATACATCGGTATGTATGATTTCCAACAAATCTGTTGCTCTCTCCATAGTACCGGAGAACGGTGTCTTAGTCATCTTGCCTATGAGGCACGGTTCGCAAGTACCAAGTGATTCATAATCAAGTGGTTCCAAAAGCCCATCAGTATGGAGTTTCTTCATGCGCTTTACACCGATATGACCTAAACGGCAGTGCCACAAATAAGTTGCACTATCATTATTAACTTTGCATCTTTTGGCTTCTACATTATGAATATGTGTATCACTATCTTCGAGATTCAACAAGAATAGACCACTCTTTAAAGGTGCATGACCATAAAAGATATTATTCATATAAATAGAACAACCATTATTCTCTGATTTAAATGAATAACCGTCTCGCATCGAACAAGATCCAGATATAATGTTCATGCTCAACGCTGGCACCAAATAACAATTATTTAGGTCTAATATTAATCCCGAAGGTAGATGTAGAGGTAGCGTGCCGACTGCGATCACATCGACTTTGGAACCGTTTCCCACGCGCATCGTCACCTCGTCCTTTGCTAGCGTCCGCTTATTCCGTAGTCCCTGTTTCGAGTTGCAAATATTAGCAACAGAACCAGTATCAAATACCCAGGTGCTACTGCGAGCTCTAGTAAGGTACACATCAATAACATGTATATCACATATACCTTTGCTCACTTTGCCATCCTTCTTATCCGCCAAATACTTGGGGCAGTTCCGCTTCCAGTGACCAGTCTGCTTGCAGTAGAAGCACTCAGTTTCAGGCTTAGGTCCAGACTTGGGTTTCTTCTCCTGAGCAGCAACTTGCTTGCTGTTCTTCTTGATGTTTCCCTTCTTCTTTCCTTTGCCCTTTTTCTTGAAACTAGTGGTTTTGTTAACCATCAACACTTGATGCTCCTTCTTGATTTCTACCTCCGCAGCTTTCAGCATTGCGAAGAGCTCGGGAATAGTCTTGTTCATCCCTTGCATATTATAGTTCATCACGAAGCTCTTGTAGCTTGGTGGCAGTGATTGGAGAATTCTGTCAATGACGCAGTCATCTGGAAGATTAACTCCCATCTGAATCAAGTGATTATTATACCCAGACATTTTGAGTATATGCTCACTGACAGAACTGTTCTCCTCCATCTTGCAGCTATAGAACTTATTGGAGACTTCATATCTCTCAATTCGGGCATTTGCTTGAAATATTAACTTCAACTCCTGGAACATCTCATATGCACCATGACGTTCAAAACGTCGTTGAAGTCCCGATTCTAAGCCGTAAAGCATGGCACACTGAACTATCGAGTAGTCATCAGCTTTGCTCTGCCAGACGTTCATAACATCTGGCGTTGCTCCAGCAGCAGGCCTGTCACCCAGCAGTGCTTCCAGGACGTAATTCTTCTGTGCAGCAATGAGGATAATCCTCAGGTTACGGACCCAGTCCGTGTAATTGCTACCATCATCTTTCAACTTTGCTTTCTCAAGGAACGCATTAAAATTCAACGGAACAATAGCACGATCCATCTATCTACAATCAACATAAACAAGCAAGATACTATCAGGTACTAAGTTCATGATAAGTTTAAGTTCAGTTAATCAAATTACTTAGGAACTCCCACTTAGATAGACATCCCTCTAATCCTCTAAGTGATCACGTGATCCAAATCAACTAAACCATAACCGATCATCACGTGAGATGGAGTAGTTTTCAATGGTGAACATCGTTATGTTGATCATATCTACTATATGATTCACGCTCGACCTTTCGGTCTCCGTGTTCCGAGGCCATATCTGTATATGCTTGGCTCGTCAAGTATAACCCAAGTATTCTGCGTGTGCAACTGTTTTGCCCCGTTGTATTTGGACGTAGAGCTTATCACACCCGATCATCACGTGGTGTCTGGGCACGACGAACTTTGGCAATGGTGCATACTCGGGGAGAACACTTCTTGATAATTTAGTGAGAGATCATCTTATAATGCTACCGTCAATCAAAGCAAGATAAGATGCATAAAAGGATAAACATCACATGCAATCAATATAAGTGATATGATATGGCCATCATCATCTTGTGCTTGTGATCTCCATCTCCGAAGCACCGTCATGATCACCATCGTCACCGGCGCGACACCTTGATCTCCATCGTAGCATCGTTGTCGTCTCGCCGATCTTATGCTTCCACGACTATCACTACCGTTTAGTAATCAAGTAAAGCATTACATCGCGATTGCATTGCATACAATAAAGCGACAACCATATGGCTCCTGCCAGTTGCTGATAACTCGGTTACAAAACATGATCATCTCATACAATAAAATCAGCATCATGCCTTGACCATATCACATCACAACATACCCTGCAAAAACAAGTTAGACGTCCTCTACTTTGTTGTTGCAAGTTTTACGTGGCTGCTACGGGCTTAAGTAAGAACTCATCTCACCTACGCATCAAAACCACAACGATAGTTCGTCAAATAGACTCCGTTTTAACCTTCTCAAGGACCGGGCGTAGTCACACTTGGTCAACTAAAGTTGGAGAGACAGTCTTCCGCAAGCCATCTATGTGCAAAGCACGTCGAGGGAACCGGTCTCGCGTAAGAGTACGCGTAAGGTTGGTCCGGATCGTCTCACCCAACAATACCGAGGAACCAAAGTATGACATGCTGGTAGGCAGTATGACTTGTATCGCCCACAACTCACTTGTGTTCTACTCGTGCAAATAACATCAAACCATAAAACCTAGGCTCGGATGCCACTGTTGGGGAACGTAGTAATTTCGAAAATTTTCCTACGCACACGCAAGATCATGGTGATGCATAGCAACGAGAGGGGAGAGTGTTGTCTACGTACCAACGCAGACCGACTGCGGAAGCGATCACACAACGTAGAGGAAGTAGTCGTACGTCTTCTTCTCGATCCGACCGATCCAAGCACCGTTACTCCGGCACCTCCGAGTTCTTAGCACACGTTCAGCTCGATGACGTTCCTCGGGCTCCGATCCAGCAAAGCGTCGAGGAAGAGTTCCGTCAGCACGACGGCGTGATGACGATCTTGATGTACTACCGACGCAGGGCTTCGCCTAAGCACTGTAACGGTATGATCGATGTGGAATTTGGTGGCAGGGGGCACCGCACACGGCTAAGGAACGATCTCAAGGATCAACTTGTGTGTCTTGGGGTGCCCCCTGCCCCCGTATATAAAGGTTGGAGGAGGGGGAGCCGGCCGGCCAGGGAGAGGAGGCGCAGGGGAGTCCTACTCCCACCGGGAGTAGGACTCCTCCCTCCAATCCTAATCCAATTAGGACTCTCGGGGAGAAAGGAGAAAGAGGGGGGCCGGCCCCTTCTCCTAGTCCTACTAGGACTTGGGGAAAGGGGGGGCGCCGGCCAGCTTGGGCTTGTCCCTTTTCTCTTTTTCCACTAAGGCCCAATAGGCCCATTAGTCTCCCGGGGGGTTCCGGTAACCCTCCCGGTATTCCGGTAAAATCCCGATTTCACCCGGAACACTTCCTATGTCCAAACATAGGCTTCCAGTATATCAATCTTTACGTCTCGACCATTTCGAGACTCCTCGTCATGTCCGTGATCTCATCCGGGACTCCGAACAACCTTCGGTACATCAAAATGCATAAACTCATAATAACTGTCATCGTAACGTTAAGCGTGCGGACCCTACGGTTCGAGAACAATGTAGACATGACCGAGACACGTCTCCGGTCAATAACCAATAGCGGGACCTGGATGCCCATATTGGCTCCTACATATTCTACGAAGATCTTTATCGGTCAGACCGCATAACAACATACGTTGTTCCCTTTGTCATCGGTATGTTACTTGCCCGAGATTCGATCGTCGGTATCCAATACCTAGTTCAATCTCGTTACCGGCAAGTCTCTTTACTCGTTCCGTAATACATCATCTCACAACTAACATATTATTTGCAGTGCTTGCAAGGCTTATGTGATGTGCATTACCGAGAGGGCCCAGAGATACCTCTCCGACAATCGGAGTGACAAACCCTAATCTCGAAATACGCCAACCCAACATCTACCATTGGAGACACCTGTAGTACTCCTTTATAATCACCCAGTTACGTTGTGACGTTTGGTAGTACCCAAAGTGTTCCTCCGGTAAACGGGAGTTGCATAATCTCATAGTTATAGGAACATGTATAAGTCATGAAGAAAGCAATAGCAACATACTAAACGATCGGGTGCTATGCTAATTGGAATGGGTCATGTCAATCAGATCATTCTACTAATGATGTGACCTCGTTAATCAAATAACAACTCTTTGTTCATGGTTAGGAAACATAACCATCTTTGATTAACGAGCTAGTCAAGTAGAGGCATACTGGTGACACTTTGTTGGTCTATGTATTCACACATGTATTATGTTTCCGGTTAATACAATTCTAGCATGAATAATAAACATTTATCATGATATAAGGAAATAAATAATAACCTTATTATTGCCTCTAGGTCATATTTCCTTCACTGTGTAGTGTGCTTCAGTGAGAGAATGTCCAACCATACATATTATTTGTTCCCCTCCTAGCGTGCCTTTTCCATCCAGTCTGCCCTTATGCCGCGATTCAGGAACACCAATCGGCTTAAGGTCAGGAATAAAGTCAATACAAAACTCAATGACCTCCTCATTTTGACGGCCCTTGGAGATGCTTCCTTCTGGCCTAGCACGGTTATGAACATATTTCTTTAAGACTCCCATGAACCTCTCAAAGGGAACATATTGTGTAGAAATACATGACCCAAAATGTTAATCTCTTCGCATAGGTGAACTAGGACGTGCGTCATGATGTTGAAGAAGGATGGTGGGAACACCAACTCGAAACTGACAAGACATTGCACCAAATCATTCTGTAACCTTGGTATGATTTCTGGATCGATTACCTTCTGAGAGATTGCATTGAGAAATGCACATAGCTTCACAATGGCTAATCGAACGTTTTCCGGTAGAAGCCCCCTCAATGCAACCGGAAGCAGTTGCGTCATAATCACGTGGCAGTCATAAGACTTTAGGTTCTGGAACTTTTTCTCTGCCATGTTTATTATTCCCTTTATATTCGACGAGAAGTCAGACGGTACCTTAATACTGAGCAGGCATTCAAAGAATATTTCCTTCTCTTCTTTGGTAAGAGCGTAGCTTGCATGACCCTGATGTATGCCGTCTTTTCCGTGCATACGTTGCTGGTCCTCCCGTGCCTCAGGTGTATCTTTTGTCTTCCCATACACGCCCAAGAAGCTAAGCAGGGTCACACAAAGATTCTTCGTCACGTGCATCACGTCGATTGCGGAGCGGACCTCGAGGTCTTTCCAATAGGGCAGATCCCAAAATATAGATTTCTTCTTCCACATGGGTGCGCATCCGTCAGCGTCATTCGGAACAGGTTGTCCACCAGGACCCTTTCCAAAGACCACCTTCAAATCCTTGACCATATCATGTACATTAGCACCAGTACGGTGGCGAGGCTTCGTCCAGTGATCCGCCTCACCTTTGAAATGCTTGCCTTTCTTTCTTACGGGATGCCTGCTCGGAAGAAATCGACGATGTCCCAGGTACACATTCTTATTAGCCAAATATATACTGTCGGTATCGTCCAAACAGTGCGTGCATGCGCGGTATCCCTTGTTTGTCTGTCCTGAAAGGTTACTGAGAGCAGGCCAATCATTGATGGTCACGAACAGCAACTCCTTTAGGTCAAATTCTTCCCCCATGTGCTCATCCCACGCACGTACACCTGTTCCATTCCACAGTTGTAAGAGTTCTTCGACTAATGGCCTTAGGTACACATCAATGTCGTTGCCGGGTTGCTTAGGGCCTTGGATGAGCACTGGCACCATAATGAACTTCCGCTTCATGCACAACCAAGGAGGAAGGTTATACAAACATAGAGTCACGGGCCAGGTGCTATGGTTGCTGCTCTGCTCCCCAAAAGGATTAATGCCATCTGCGCTTAGACCAAACCATATGCTCCTTGCGTCATCAGCAAACTCCTTCCCGTACTTTCTTTCGATTTTTCTCCACTGCGACCTGTCAGTGGGTACTCTCAACTTTCCGTCTTTCTTACGGTATTCTCTGTGCCATCGCATCGCCTTGGCATGCTCCTTGTTTTGGAACAAACGTTTCAACCGTGGTATTATAGGAGCATACCACATCACCTTGGCAGGAATGTTCTTCCTGGGGCGCCGGCCCTCGACATCACCAGGGTCATCGCGGCTGATCTTATAGCGCAATGCACCACATACCGGGCAAGCGTTCAAATCCTCGTACTCACCGCGGTAGAGGATGCAATCATTAGGGCATGCATGTATCTTCTGCACCTCTAACCCTAGAGGGCAGACAGCCTTCTTTGCTTCGTACATACTCTCGGGCAATTCGTTGTCCTTTGGAAGCATATCCTTTATCATTACCAGCAACTTTCCAAATCCCTTGTCAGATACACCATTCTCTGCCTTCCATTGCAGCAATTCCAGTGTGGTGCCCAGCTTTTTCTTGTCACCTACGCAATTCGGCTACAACAATTTTTTGTGATCCTCTAACATGCGCTGCAACTTCTTCTTCTCCAAATCACTTGCACAGTTTCTCTTTGCATCGGCAATGGCCCGACCAAGATCATCAACGGGCTCATATGATGCCTCTTCTTCAGCTTCTTCCCGCATTGCCGGCTCAGCTTCTTCCCGCATTACCGGCTCAGCTTCTTCCCCCATTGTTGTATCATCGTATTCAGGGAACCCATGGCCAGGATAGCTATCATCGTCCTCTTCTTCTTCATTGTCTTCCATCATAACCCCTCTTTCTCCGTGCTTGGTCCAAACATTATAGTGGGGCATGAAACCGGACTCAAACAGGTGGACGTGAATGGTTCTTGATGTAGAGTAATTGTGATCATTCTTACAGCCAGCACATGGACAAGGCATAAAACCATCTGCCCGCTTGTTTGCCTCAGCCGCAATCAGAAAAGTATGCACGCCCTCAACGAACTGGGGAGAGCATCGGTCATCGTACATCCATTGCCGGCTCATCTTCATTACACAACACCAAATAGACCAAATTAATACAAGTTCATACATAAAGTTCATACAACACTTAAATGCAACAAACAAATAACTCTCTAGCTAAAGCATTTAAATGCAACAACAAATGCGATCAAGATTGCAACTAAGGTAACAATGGATCCAACAGCATAATGATACCAAGCCTCACTATCGATGGCATATTTTCTAATCTTTCTAATCTTCAAGCGCATTTTCTCCATCTTGATCTTGTGATCATCGACGACATCGGCAACATGCAACTCCAATTCCATCTTCTCCCCTCAATTCTTTTCAATTTTTCTTTCAAGTACTCGTTTTCTCTTTCAACTAAATTTAACCTCTCGACAATAGGGTCGGTTGGAATTTCCGGTTCACATACCTCCTAGAAAAAATTTCTATGTCAACTTGATGGGCATAATTTGTCATAAACACGAAATGCAACTAGTTTTAAAAGAGAATATATATACCACATCCGAATCATTGCAAGAGTAAATCTAGCAATGATAGATGAAAGGACAAAGTTGCTAACCTTTGTGATCATTTCAATGGATGGGGGCCTTCAAATCTTGACAAAATTTGGGCAAAATGTGTGATGAGCTCGAGAGGAAGAGGGGAAGAACAGAGAGGAGAGGGGAAAGGGGAAGAACAGAGAGAGCTCGGGTGGACGAAGGGTTTATGTAGGATGACCTTTAGTACCGGTTCGTGCCAAGAACTGGTACTAAAGGGGATGGAGGGGCCCCAGTCTGACAACATCCTGCCACCACTCTCATTAGTACCGGTTCGTGGCACGAACCGGTGCTAAAGGTTCGCCACGAACCGGTACTAATGAAAGAGGCCCGGCTAGCCGTTGGAACCGGCACTAATGTATACATTAGTGCCGGCTCAAATACAAACCAGCACTAATGTGCTTCACGTTTGACCCTTTTTCTACTAGTGTAACACTACTAGGGAAAATGCTAGCAGCAGCGCGAGTTTTAGGCCTATCAGCAGCGCGGGTACCCGCGCTACCAATAAGGCGCTACAGCTAACGTATAGCAGTAGCGCTGGTCCACCCGCGCTACTGCTACACAAGTGTTGCAGCAGCGCGCTTAAAGGAACCTCGCTGCTGCTAATAGCTATAGCGCGCTTCCCCTGTGCGCGCTACTGCTACAACCGCTCTGCTGCTAACTTTTCTCCACTCGCTACTGCAAATTTATTAGTTTTTTTTGGCATATTTGTTTTGTATTTGAACAGGCTTTATAGAAGAATCTTTAGCACATACAAATGTCATCATGATACACATACAAATGCCTGCGAGACCACAAATATAATCATATCATATACATACAAATAGTCTCGTCATAATTATCATCCAATACAAAGTGGTATCTTGTCATCATCTCGAAAATAGTGATACATGCAAGTCTCGAATACTTGCAACTACAACGTCATCCATCTAAACAAAGGTATACGCGAGAAGAGCTATCACTATGAGTGAGAGCGGAACTATGCAGTACATGAGATGGCGGTTACGAGTCCTCTCTCGCGCTAGCGTGAACCTCAAGTAACTAGCTTCTCCTTCTTGTCTGCTTTTGAAGCCTTTATGGCTGGCGTCCGAGAACCCATTCACTTGCGCCTGACACTCATGCCACTCGTTGTACACCCCCGGAACCTTCCCTTTGTACACGACATAGCAATTCCATCTCACCATCAAGAAACTAGGTACCTGTTAGAGATGCATGTTCATGAAGAGGATGTACAATCATATATATGCAACAAAATATACTAGAGAACACCGAAAGAGAAAGGTTTAGCAACTAGATGCAACATACAGTACACAAATTAATTAACTAGAGGTACGCAGGTCATTGTACACAAACTAACAAAGTAGCGTTACGCAAGTTCGGCAGGGATCGTGGACATCACAAAGTTGCATCACTACAAATAGTATACAAGTTCAACGGACACATATCATCATCATCGGCATCATAAATCACTAGAAGTTCCATCCTTCCATATCATCGAGGATGGACCCTAGCTTCTTGAACGGCGTGAGGTCTAGACGTTGCATGCCTATGCGAGTTCGGACGTCAGCTCGCGATATAGGGCCGTGGTGGAACATCCCCTTCTCATCGACGACTTCTTTCATGATGATCGTCGCAATGTCGCTTTGGATGCGAAAGAAGTCATCTCTAAGTTTATAATCTGCTTCTCCATGAGATTCTAGCCACTTGTGGATATGATCATCATTTCTGCTTCTCATGCGAAGCTTTTGGTGATCCGTGTTGAACTGATTCATGAGATGGAGGATGTACAATCCATCCTTCTTGCTTGGTTTTGGGACTTGGATGTAGGAGAAGTTAGTTTTATGCACAAAACCCATCTTCTTGTTCCTTTGTTTCCTAATCTGCATGTGGCCACCTCTAAAGCTGAAGCCTTGGAGAGCATCATCTAGAATATTCATTATGTGGGTGTAGTCTTTTTTCTCGTAGTCTCTGGAAGGGTCAAAATACACGGCGTGGGAGACTTGCGGATAAAGAACGATAAGGACGGTGCGCCCGTTACTGTGAGGAAAAGACACCTCAAATTATTCCCCATAGAGAGAGAAGGAATGATTGAAATGTATGAAAGGGTTGTTCGAAACTGACTTACTTTGGATGATAAGGCACGAGGACAATTTCCCAGTCCTTATTATGTACCATGAAGTTTTGGAGGTAGTCCCTAGCAGTTTCACGCTCAAAGTCGCTGAGACTCAAGAAAGACTCGTGCATGTAGTACGGATCCGCCACACAGATTTGCGAGACTTCTTCACTGTTCATGACAGAGCTCATATGTAGCGCAAAAAGGCGGACTATTGTAAAATCGACCCGCCTTGTCAGAAACATCTCAAAGATATGGTCAAACCGCAGGAAGAACACCTCCGCGGGCCGTGTCTCGACGTAGCACTTCCCCTCAGGCACACGAGCCACGTATGTCGGATATCCTGGATCCTTTGAGGCTAGTAGGCTTTTCTCAGTCGACAACACATGGTCGTGCAGTCTCCCGAGATCCCCTGATAGTGCCACCAGTGGTTTCGGCGGTAGCATCGGCTCGCCCGTGAGATGGAAAATGCTCGCACCTTTCACGGGTACACGCTCTTCAGAATGCATCGTTTGGCTGGTATGTGCTCTGGCTTGTTTGGAGGCAGCTATCTTCCCCGATCTCGTTCTCTCCTTTTTCTTGGGCACACCTTCTAGACCCTTCCTTAACCCCTGCCCCAGTGTTCCCGGGCTAAGTACTGTACGACCCTCGCGCTGGGATAGTTGAGCCTGTGTTGAGGTGGCATCTTCAGGCATGTCCTGTGAGGATTTCATGAAGAGAGACTTTTTGCAATCCCTGCTACGACCTTCCTGCCCGGGCATATCATCCATATCCTCATTAGCAAGCTGATAGCCCGATTCGTCATATGGTTGACTCATCAATTCTATGTCACAGTCATACGCGTTTGTATTGAGGAAATCCATAGGGTCGACCTCCGTCTCATCATCCATTCTCTGTTCTACAGGACAAATTACATCAGCCAGCACTATTGCACCCCCTTCATCATGTCATCCGCCGCTCTCACCCGGCACTACAGGAGCTGGTAATTACGTAGGCGGGGTGGTGGTCTCCGCACATGCTTGTTGATGTGTGGTTATTGGTGTGCTCTCGGCCGGCTCCAGACGAATAAGATTCTTCAGCCATAGCAGCACCCAACCCTTGCAGCTTCCAATCCGCGGCGGGGTCTCGTCGTCCGCTCCCACATGCTATACTGGAGGAGGAAAATCCTCGTGCCCTAATTTCACACTGGACAAGCTAACCCTGAAGTGCCCAGCAGGGATCGGCTGGTTGTGGAACGTGGGTTGCAAGGGGTCCATTATCATCCCCTTTCCCACGTCCACCTTCTGGCCTTTGATCAAGTAGAGTATGGTGCACGGGGTTTCTTTCGCCTGCAACACATATGTCTGTGGCATAAAACATCCGAAAGGCAACAAAAATGGAATATTATATATATATATATATATGTTTGTGCGACATGTAATTACCGTGACGGCGTCGAGCTCAACCAGAGACGAAGGCCCACCAAGAGCGCCAAAGACTAAGGACGGGCTGCTATGAGCGGGAGCGGCTGCGAGACGAGGCCCAGTTGCATGAGCAAGTGATGGTGCGATGGTGTTGTTGTTCATGGAGTTGCTACCGACGAAACTGGGAATCGGGAAATCATGTACCGTCTTGTCTGGATTTTCCTTCATCCAGTTGATGATAACTGGAACCAAGTTAGTAGCAAAATCATTTCTGCAGGAAGTTACAGCTGCATTGACTGCCTGCTGTAGCAACTCATATTTGTCCTCGGCTGCTTTTTTTGCGTCCTCAGCTGCTTTTTTCTCGACCGCAAGCTTCACCTTCGCGTCGATGTCCGCCTGACTAAACTTCTTTTTCTGCTTCTTGGCCTCCAGGCCCTCGTTGTAAAACACCTTCCACGTGGCGCCATCTCCAGCGCCGTGCACACGACCATATTGCGGCCGCTGGCCCAAAGGGAGTCCCTTAAGTTCCTTCAAGGCCCGGTTGAGAGGGGTGTCCCACTTGGGCCTCATCGGAGAAGTAGGGTTTTCGGCTGCAAGCTGGTGTTGCTTCTCCAGTAGTCTAATCAATTTCCTCGTGATCTTGTCCGTGTAAAAAACCTTTTTCTCCTTGTCCCACTTGTAGCGGGCCCTGATGAAGTCATGCTCCAAGGGGTTGGTGAACTCCGCGAAGGGGTCTGGGAGACCCGCGGCTTCACGTTCCGCGTCCTCCTTATCCCATATGGGCCTTTTACCGAGGTAGCCACGGCTTCCGAGGCGATGCTTCCCCGTGTTCCTTTGCTGAAGGCTCTTGAATTTCGCAGCCTTAGCCTTGGCGTCCTCGGTAGCGCAAGTGTCCTTGAACTTTTTGAACTCCTCTTCCGGAAGTGTCGGATTTTCCTCCAGAATCTTGGACAGGGGTTCCTCAGCCTCAATAGCTCGTTTCACCCTCGATTTCCAGGAGGCCAAATCATTGCTGAACATGCCCATGGTGTGATTGTTAATCTTTTTCATCTTCGGATCATCCCACGGTTGTTCTATGTTATCATCCTGGTCGGGGAACTTGAATCTCTTGTGCAACTTCGTTAGGAGCAACTGCGTCAAATGTTCTTTACTCCTTAAGTCATCGTCGTTGATGCTCGCACATTCCCGTAGGATGCATCCTACTTGGTTCCCATAGCACTTGCGAGGTTCTTCCGGCTCTAACGACTCAAACTTGCCAGGTGCCATCTTTGTGATCACAAGTCGTCCAATCCCTAGTTTGTTAGGTTTTCGTATCCTCTGCTTCTTATGCTTCCTCTTTTCGGTAGCGGCATCGGCGCCGGTACCTTCCCCGCCGGTACCTTCCCCACCGGTCTCGGCGCCGCCATCGGTGCCGGTGTCGTCGGTGTCGATGTCGGCGTCAGTACCATCATCGAGGCGGACATGCAAACCTTGCTTAGCAGTCAAAAAGTCGAGGTAGTCTTGTTCACCCTGATAATCCATCTCGTATGCATCTTGGTCAAAAGGCCCAGTTTCTTCGTTGTTCGACATGTTTCCTATGATTAAGTGTCCTCATTTATTTCTAAAAGTATGAATAAATGAGAAATGACATAAAAAAGAAATCTATGTGCCAGCACTCGATATGCCAACTATGTAGCACAAATCATGCCTTTATTCACGGGAAATTTCGACATGACCTTTGCTAAAAAATGTACATATCGAGCGCCTGAAATTCACCGGAACAGAAATGAATCAACATTCCGGCGTAACATAGGCCACTCGGATCATTTACCAAAACATGACATGTCCAAAACATGACATATCCACATATCACATGCCCAGTTCAAATTTGCATATAAATTCAGCAAATTTTGAAACCTATCTAAATTCATAACTAAATAGATAACCTAATTAACATAACTAAAACCTAAGTAAATTAACCCTAGCTAGCAGAGAGAGAGAGAGAGGGGTTGTTTACAGAGGGTGCAAGGCGAGTAGGCAGGCCCGACGACGGCCGAGGTTGGGAGGGGAGGAAGCAGAGGAGGGAGGCGAGGGCCGACGGGTCGGGGGTGAGCGCGCCTGGGTCAGGGGCGGCGGGGTCGGGGGCGAGCGCGGCGGGGTCGGGGGCGAGCGTGCCGAGGTCGGGGGCGGGCGCGGCGGTGCGACGGGGCCGGGGAAGAGAGAGTGGGGATTTGGGGGAAAAAGGCGGGGTGAAGCAGGGAGAGGGAGAATTTTGGGTTAAGTGGACGTAGCAGTAGTGCGTTTACACGAAACGCGCTACTACCACCTTGACTAGCTGTAGCGGTTTTCTACATAAACCGCTACTGCAACCTTGACTAGCTGTACCGATTTTCTGCAGAAACCGCTACTGCTACAGCTCTTTTTCACTAAAGCGTTGCTGCTATAACTAGTTTCCCTTTTTTCTTTTCCTCAGCATAATAGGAACATATATATTACATCATTGGACCCTTGCATAATAATGGCTAAGTATGTATACAAAATAGGAACATATATATATATATATATATATATATATATATATATATTACATCATTGGACCCATGCATAATAATGGCTAATTAAGTGTGTATACAAAATAGGAACATATATATATATATATATATATATATATATATATATATATATATATATATATATATATATTACATCATTTGACCGATTCCTCAACGCTGACGTTTTTGTTTTTGAGTCAGCTTCTTTCCTTTCTTATTCGTCGAAGAATAATTGAGCCCCTCATTGTGACTTTGCCTTTTTCATGGAGTACGATTTTTCTTTGGTAATGTAGTATTGATTCTTCTTTTGATGTATACTTTATCATCATCGTCATCTTCCCTCATTGGGTTGCCGTACTGATCATAGTCTTCCTCGTTGGCGACTCCATCCATTCCAATGATGTTTCTTTTGCCTTTCCTCACGATAACACGACTGGGATTGCATGGGTCGGTTATGAAGAAGCATTGTGTCACGTGCTTAGCGTGTACCCATGGCTCGTTTTTTGCGATAGCGTTCACGGTAGCGCTCTTGGCGTCGGGTATAGTCATGGTAGTGAAAATCCGGCTTTCTCTTTCGACATTCTTAGCCCATCTGACACGGAACATCGTCGTGTTGTGCAGTCCAGAGTAGTCAAGCTCCCAGATCTCCTCGACCCTTCCATAAAATCATTCAGTTGCGCCGTTGTCGCTGCCGGTCATGCATTCCATCGTCTCCTTGCGAAGCAATGCTTGAACATGAGGGTCCCGCACGATTGAACTTAGTACCGACGAACTCTGCTGCGTGGAGTCCATGTCGTTCTCTCCGCCGCCATGTCCGGCCCCTTCTCCGCCGCCATGTGCGGCATCTTCCCCGCCGCCATTATCGATCATCTCTTCGTCTTGCCCCGTGTCATCATTGCCTGCCCCGTCGGCATCCTCAACATCGTCATCCTCATCTTCAGTTATCCACCGAGTATAGCCATCCATGAAACCAGTCATGAGCAGGTGCGCTTCGACACGACCATCGACATGGGGGTCAAGCCAAACTATTCTTTTGCATTTTCGACATGGACATAAAACCTCTGTTAGGTTATTTTCCTTCATGTCCTGCACCGCCGACCGCAACCACCAGTCCACCATCGTTCCACTGACCATCGTGAACTCTACACGGTAATAATAAACAAATTGATTATAAAAATGCGTGCATTCATCAAAGTCATACAAAAATTCGGCATGACCTTCCTTGAAAGTAGGACATATATAGATCTAGAGTTTGCCCGGAATTCGCCGAAACGGAAATAAATCGACATTTCGGCAAAACATAGGCAACTCAAATGCACAATTTGGCGTCAACTCATGCCACACACACACAATTTCCATAAAAATATCACACACACATGCATAAACATATTTCCATTTTGCAAAAGCATGAAATATTAATCACACCTCTATCTTGAGATCGAGCACACGGTGGAGATGATGATGTAGGGAGGTCAAAAGTGCACAAAGCTCTTCTTGACAAAGAAAGATCTAGTTAGGGGGCAAATAGGTCACTTAACTAAATGTTACATCTACCTAGCTAGCTAATTTGGGAGGAGACAACTTCAACTAGTGGAGGGGGGAGGAAAAAGAGAAAGGAGATGAATTAATGAAGGTGGTGTAGTTATAGCTAGGAGTAATGAAGAGAAAGAAAGGTAGGTAGAAGAGGGAGAGTAATGGGGGGAGAAGTATTGAGGAAGAAGAAGAGTGAGAGAGGAAGGATGTGGGAGGGTAGGGGAAAGGGAGGAGAGGAGATGGGGAGGGGGAGGTGGAAAAGGTGGTGGGTCCTGCGCCTTAGTAGTAGCGCGGGAGAGAAAGCGCGCTGCTGCTAAGAGCGTAGCAACAGCGCGCTTTCCTGTCACGCGCTACTGCTAAATGGGCCAACCCTGTGCACATTTTCAAAATTAGCAGCAGCGAGGTGAAAAAAAAAGCGCGCTGCTACTATGGCATTAGCAGCAGCGCGCTCCCTGGCGCCGCGCTACTGGTAAACTTATGTCGTTGTGTACTGTCGGTGGATTTTTGTAGCAGCGCGGTTTAAGCGTCACGCGCTACTGCTAAGTTTGCACCAGTAGTGAGCTTTCCGTAGCCGCACTGCTACTACTTAACAGCAGCGCCTGTTTTTATGCCGCGCTGCTGCTAAAATTCTGTGTATAAGGTTTTTCCTAGTAGTGTATATCTTCACATCAGCCCAAGGGTACAGGAGACAAATGCATGCATGGAGCACTCAACTGCTAAATGAGTTTAGATCTGACAAGCCACGCGCATGCAAACACAACGAGTTTAGTTTATGACGCCTGAGGCGGCATCCAACACAAATCTTTTGCTTTGAACAACGTAGTATGTCTCAAGATGCACCACATGCGCGTGGACTGGCCATGCCATGGAAGCACGTTATCGCCACCTTTCCAATAACCTACGAACTGCCCATCTAGTAATACATGCGCATACACACCACTAACTAGCTTACGCTCCTCACAGATCTGAGCACTGCCCACAAGGAACCAACTCCACACATCGATCAACCAAGGAAGCTGGCTGCTCATGTCAATGGAAGTGGTGGCCCGTGCCATCGGAGACATGCTCCCCATCCTGGGCGAGCTGCTCATGGAGGAGTGCAACCCGCACAAGCCCATCAAGAAATATGTTGAGTTTCTCCAGAAGGAGCTTGAAACAATGCACGCTGCCCTGATCAAGCTTGGTGAGGTGCGTCGGACGAGCTCAACAAACAAGTCAAGCACTTGAAATAGGCTTTCACACCATTTTATTTCTAAAGCACAATCCACATTATGTACAGAGCCGAATGATGCAAGGTAGTGAGAAAGCGCTCTTACAAAGGAGGTCACGGGATAACCGGAAACAAAAATCACACCGAAAACTCGGAATCAACGAACAACACAACGAGGCTAAGAGCCGGGTGACAACAACTAACAATCTATACCTTAACTAAACCTCCACATCAACCCAAGAAACAACAGACATGCATGGAGCGCTGCAGAGGCCAAGACTATGAGTTCACAAGGAGCATGTGAGTGTCTGTAGGAACTCAACTGCTACCTGGGTTTTAGATCTGACCTTGGGGATTGGTGACTGGCGACGCACATGCAAATACATCTAGTTTATTTTATGACGCCCGAGGCGGCATCCAACACGCATCTTTTGAACAACGTATTGTACATCCCAAGATGCACCACATGACGCGCACCAGCCATGCCATGGATACAGAGTGAAAGTTTGCTGGAACTCAAAACCTAGTGAATCAAACCAGAAAACACAATTAATCCAACAAAAAGTCCAGTTCCATGCCAACAAAGAGGCAAACGAGAGGCATGCTGACATGGATGATGGAGCCGTTTTGGGGGCCAAAAAAAATCTAAAATTCCATTTTTTATATTGGACTCATTTTTTAGGACTGTTGTTGAAGATGCTCTTAACATAGTGGAATATGAGTATATTTTTTTAGTTTGCTCTTTGAAGTTATCTCGGTGTCCATATGAAAATATATTCAAGGAGATGGACTAGTTAAGAGTAATTTCATATTTTCAATGCAAAGTGCAGGTAGTAAGAGAATATTAGTGACCGGTGAAGATTCGTTGGAAAAAGTTGATTGGTGCAGAGGTAGGACTAATGTAGGTTTAATCACATTTATCAGTTAATGACACTATAGTAACTAATTAGCTTTCCTCTTTGTAATTGGCAATGAATTGAGCCCCTCCGTCCAGCTTGAATATTTCGGTTTGTTGAAGACTATTCATTGCTTTTGGACTACATAGAAGTACTTTATCATCTGCCCAATGTCTGGATGGAGGAGAGAGGGGTAGATGCAATAATTCTGGCAGGTGGCTCACCAACCCAACTGGCAGGGGTAAGGGCATCTCAAACGACGTTAGTCAGACATACACCCCCAAAATGTCCTCGAGGCGCTGGCCATAAAACCCTATGCCTTAAACAAGGTGGCCTCCGAGCCATTTTACAACTCAAAATGCCACTAAAAAATTGCCAAAAGTAAATCTTAAATATCCTCCTCCATGTTGGAGGTGAGGTTGATGAACCCCCACCCCCTCCCCCTCCACATCGGAGCCGCAAACCTTGTCATCATTAGTCGCTTGCTTGAACCCGCCGGAGCCACCAACGTGTGCCACTTTTGTGTCATTGTCTTCCATCTCCGCTTCCTCGCCCTCATGAGCCTTGTGCACCGCCTGATTGTCGTGGATGATCTCAGGGTCCTTGAAAAGTGCAACAACGACCGTGTCATCTATGTGCTCTACCTCGAGTTGCGCCGCGGCTGCAGGGATGCTCCTCCAAGAGCATGAGGTAGACTTGCTTTTCTGCTTCTGCCATGGACAAGACCCCATCCACCCTGCCGGCCAGAGCCGCAGCCTCAACAGTCATTGCCTGCGCCTCCTCCTTCATGAGCACCTCTTCCTCTTAGACCCCTGCCATCACCTTGGGGTCGCCATCCTCTTCCTCCTCCCCCTCCAGTCTCGGCCATGGGGAGCTCGAAGGTTGGCTCGCCTAAATGCAGGCATGGCTCCGATCATTTGCGTTATAGACCTCCGTTGTTATTTTGGTGCGGCGCTTCTACATCAGCGGCTTGTACCAAGTGATCTTATGGCGGCCCTTAGCGATGACATTCAGCGTTCGACGGGAAGGTGAGTGTGAGGGGGAGAGCTCTACTATGGGCGTCGCCAGCATGGACAGGTGGAGAAATAAGAGGCAAAGGTTTGGGGGGTCGTCGGGCAACATTTAATAGCTGGAGTAGGCTCCTCAAGCGGCTTGCCGCCTGCCCAACAATGATAAATGCGGTAAGAGGAGTGGTCGGGCTTCAATTTGGGTGGGCAGATAACCGGTGTGACTGTGGCGACGGTTCATGAGTCGGTCAGGTTTTTCGGTGGCACCGGTAATGACATAGTCCGGCGTAGCAGACCTCTAGACCCCCCCCCCCCCCCCCTTCCTAATTTGGGGCCACCTTGGGGATTTCGGGTGTTCGGACCAATCCATCCAAAATGGATGTCTATGTTGGAAGACTAAAAGTGTCCGGACTGTCCGGTCTGAACATATATGGTCGGTTTGGTGAGTCGCGTTGGAGGTGCCCTTAATGCAGTGAAGCATGTGTTGTTTCCCCTAGATGGCCCTTTCTAAACTTATTTGTTTCATTGGCTTCCTGAAAAACTTTTTTCGAAATCTGGCCTTAGATATCAATGCTAAACCGTTTGACGTTTGGTTTAGGATCATGGCATGTAATTTTTTTCAAAAAGGAGGATAACCATAACTTCAAGCTGTCAAATGTGATGCTACGTTTTTGGAGGATTATGCTTAAATTTTAAAAGGGTCATTTTAGGGATAATGATACGTGAAGCATCCTAGTGATACTGCTGCATTATATTCATCTGAATGCGTGTCTGAATAAATACATCAGCCTTTGGATGGAGAGGGCTGTAGTACTATTGGAAGAGCGTGCTAGAGTACTACTCCCTCCGTCTCATTGACTGCCCTTTGCTCCTCGTCTCCCTCCAGTGGGTGCTCCCTTTCTCACGTCTCTTGACTGCTGTTGTTGGTGAGGTCTTCCTCTGCTCCTCGTCTCCACCACCGTGTGCTCCCTGGAATAAGATCCATCCTAGTTTGTTGCTGATCTCCTCCTCCGTCCTCGCCCCTGCCAACTGACTGCCCTATTGGTGACCGTGGACATTTTTGGTATATTTCCTGTCGATTTGTTTCCAGTTAAAGTAGCAATGCTTGGATCTAAATGTTACAGTATTAGTTCTCCTGCTTGAGATTCCGATCCATTTGTGTTGATTGAATCCAGGACCAGGGTGGCAAGAACCATGCATGGAGCTTCTGGTCATTATTGAGAGCAACATGCATCGAATCCAGTGACCCTGCTAGCGGCCTGTAACTTCCTTGCTATTCTGCTCTACTGAAATCTTTCCCCACCTTCCTTGTTCATCTGCTGATTTCCCAGATCATACTTCTGTTGCTGGTCTCTTGACTTGCTGTTGCTGGTCTTCCTCTGTATCTCTTGACTTGCTGTTGCTGGTCTTCCTCTGTATCTCAGTCCTTATCTCCACCACCGACATAGTGCTCCCTTCCTCTCATCTCAGTCCTCTTCTCCGTTGTGCTGCCTGGAATAAGGTCGATCCTCCTTGTTGTTTGGTGATCTCCTCCAACCTCCGAGTGAAGCAAGCAAGAAGGTATATTTCTTTCCAGCTGAAGTACGCTTGGATCTAAAAACTTCCTTCTCCTGCTTCACTGCTTGCTTGGTTGAATCATTTGGGGTGGCAGTGGAACAGCTAGCAAGAACCACTGGGTTTCCGGTCATTATTCAGAGCACCACACATCGAATCCACTGACCTGGTAACTTTGTCTCATCTTTCTTGCTACTGAAATCTTCCACATCCCGACCTCCTTGTTCATCTGCTGATTTCCCAGATTATACTTGCAGATTGAGTGAAGCGACCTTCACGAAGCGCCGTCTTGTCTTGTCCCCTCACGGATCTGGCCTCTGGTGCCCAGCCGCCGCTTTCGCTTCGTTGTCCGACGAGGCCACCGCCGCTGTGTTCTGCTCTGCCGTGAAGCACAAAAAGGTGGGGTCTTCCTCTGCTCTTTCTCCACTGATGGCGCTCCGACCTTGACACCCGTGGCCATGGAGTTGTATTTCCTGCCGTTTTTTTACAAGTTATTGGATCTAAAAAGGGAGTTCTCATGCTTGAATGTCTGATTTGTGTTGCCTGGTTCCGGGGTGTCAGTGGAACAGCAAGCAAGAACCGCGGAGTTTCCAGTAAGATTCCAGGGTGGGGTCGTGGGGCTCCCTATCTATCTTCTAGGGAGTACCACTGTATTCCAAGCAATTTACTCTCTTGACCGCTGTTGGACTTCCTCTGTCCCGGCTTGCATTGTGCTGCCTTGAACAGATCCATCCGCCTTGTTGCTGATCTCATCCAACCTCCGGGTATGTTTCTTGTCGATTTGTTTCCAGTAAAGTAGCAATGCTTGGGTCTAAAATGTTATTGCTTCTCCTGCTTGGGTGGCAGTTTAAAGTCATTATTCAGAGCACAATGCATCCAAGGCACTGACCTGGCTAGCGGCCTGGTAAAATTTTCCCTCCCATCTTTCTTGCTATTCTCTTCTTATTAATCTGCTGATTTGCTAGATTGTAAGTTCTTACTTATTCATCCAGATCGAGTGAAGCGGCCTCTATGCAGCCGCTGTGTTTTGCTCTGTTCTGTTCTGTTCTGCTCTGCCATCCGACGCTGACGCCGCGACTGTTTTCTGCTCTGCCGTGAAGCATCAAAGGTCCGAATCTCGCAGTTTGGATTGGCAACTCAGTTCTAGAGGAGCTCGTTGAAATTAAAGCTTCACACAGTTTGGATTGGGTTACAACTCTCCTTATTCATCTATTTTGCAGGTTTCCGGTCATTATTCAGAGCACCATGCATAGAATCCACTGACCCGGCTATAAGTTCTTATAAGATATTTGGTGCCTACAGCGCGACCGTCGGCCGTTTGTGTTCTGCTCTTCTGTGAAGCATCAAAGGTGGGTGGGCTTGGTCCAGATCCTTACATTCACCCATTTGGCTTAGCAACTCAGTTCTAGAGCTCGGATTGTGTTACAGATCCCTAAATTAATTGATTTGCAGGTTTCCAGCTGATTGATCCAGCGAGCTCTCATGGATATTGTCACGGGTGCCATTGCCAAGCTGATCCCCAAGCTGGGAGAACTGCTTGTGGGGGAGTACAAGCTACACAAGGGCATCAAGAAAAATATCGAGGACCTCCTGAAAGAGCTCAACACCATGAACGCTGCGCTCATCAAGATTGGTGAGGTGCCGCCGGACCAGCTCGACAGCCAAGACAAGCTTTGGGCCGATGAGGTCAGAGAGCTCTCCTACGTCATTGAGGATGTGGTGGACAAGTTCCTTGTACGGGTCCATGGCATTGAGCCCGACGACAACACCAACGGATTCAAGGGGCTCATCAAGAGGACCACCAAGTTGTTGAAGAAAGTCGTGGATAAGCATGGGATAGCTCACGCGATCAAGGACATCAAGAAGGAACTCCAGGAGGTGGCTGCTAGGCGTGACAGGAACAAGTTCGATGGTATTGCTTCTGTTCCTACTGAAGCAATCGATCCTCGTCTCCGTGCTCTGTACATAGAAGCGGCAGAGCTAGTTGGCATCTATGGGAAGAGGGATAAGGAGCTCATGAGTTTGCTCTCCTTGGAGGGCGATGATGCCTCTACCAAGAAACTGAAGAAGGTCTCCATTGTTGGATTTGGAGGGTTGGGCAAGACCACTCTTGCCAGAGCAGTATACGAGAAGATTAAAGGTGATTTTGGTTGTCACGCATTTGTTCCTGTCGGGCAAAACCCTGATATCAAGAAGGTGTTCAGGGATATCCTCGTTGATCTCCGAAAATCAAACTCAGATCCTGGCAACTCTAACTCAGATCTTGTGATACTGGATGCAACGCAGCTTATCGACAAGCTTCGTGAATTCCTTGAGAACAAGAGGTATGCATCACTTACAGCAAAATTGTGCACTATTATGACATGATTATTTCCTATGCTAGTTGTACAAGTAACACTAAGTGTATAAACATATTGTAGCGGGAGGGTTCAGAATAATTTTCCCATTGAGGCCACCTTTACTGGCATATGCAGTTCACACTAAACTGTAAACCTTCTAGGTGATAAATTTCAAGCATGTAGAAGTATATACTATGTTACTATGGCTGAAACTTATAGGCATTAGTCCAAGAAATCCATCTAAACATTTTGCATTACACCGAAGTGAGTGTAATGACAACTGTAACAAGTAAGGAAAGACGAAGATAAATGTTACAAAATTTTAAATCAAACTTATTACCATCTCTTTCTTAACCCACCCAGTTTTAAAACGCATATTTTAAAGGGGAGATGGAAATGAGTGCCAAAGGCTACCCAATAAACTTCCTAAAATATTGTATATTGGATCCAAACAAGAAGTTAAATTCTCCCTTCACTAACTCATTATATTCACCATGTATATTCACCAAAATATAGGTGAAAAGATAATGCCATACTATTTGAGTGAGTCTCCAAGAGGTTCATTAGCTGCCATATATTAAATTGGTGAGCCAGTCAATACTAGGATCTTTTCGATATATCTACCTGACCATTTTAACTTCTGTAGTTAATTGTATTCTACATATGGTCACTGATTCAGCAATTTGCTACTTGTGTTGAATCTTAAATATTTATTCATTTTGTTCGTCATTTGATTGGAGGATCATAATGCATGCTTCGTGAGGTAAGGTTATCGAGTTTAAGATGCATGCCTGTTACGAGTTTGTTTCTGAATATTCGCCCTTATAGATGGTTAATTCCACCCATATATTCGTATGCCCTCAGTTTTTTGATATGTGTAGACCTTACACTGATACTCTGAACTAATGTAGGTACCGCGTCATAATTGATGATATATGGGATGAAAAATTGTGGAGATACATCAACCTTGCTTTCTCTATCAGTAACAATCTAAGCAGTCGGCTAATCACCACAACCCGCATTGTCAGTGTCTCCAATTCATGTTGCTCGTCGACTAATGATTCGATTTATCAAATGAAACCTCTTTGTACTGATGATTCCAGAAGGCTCTTCCATAAGAGAATATTTCCCGACAAGAGTGGATGTCCAAATGAATTTGAACAAGTGTCTAAAGATATATTGAAAAAATGTGGTGGGGTACCACTAGCCATCATTACTATTGCTAGTGCTTTGGCTAGTGGCCAGCACGTGAAGCCAAAGCGTGAGTGGGATATTCTGCTCCGGTCCCTTAGCTCTGGACTAATAGAAGATAACAGTTTAGAGGAGATGCGGAGAATACTCTCGTTCAGCTATTATAATCTACCCCCTCATCTGAAAACTTGTCTATTGTACCTATGTATATATCCAGAAGATAGCAAGATTTATAGAGATAGACTGATATGGAAGTGGGTGGCCGAAGGATTTGTCCACCATGGAGATCAAGGGACCAGCCTGTTTTTGGTCGGAATGAACTACTTCAACCAGCTCATTAATAGAAGTATGATCCAGCCAATATATGATGAACTAGGCCAGGTACATGCTTGCCGTGTACATGATATGGTTCTGGACCTTATCTGCAACTTGTCACATGAAGCAAAGTTTGGTAAGTTATTGGATGGCACTAGGAATAGCATATCTTCACAAAGTAATGTCCGCCGTCTGTCCCTTCAGAATAAAGTGGAAGATCATCAAGCCAAGCCTCTCACAAATATCATGAGTATGTCACGAGTGAGGTCAATTACTATGTTTCCACCTGCTGTTAGTATCATGCCAAGTCTGTCAATGTTTGAAGTTCTGCGTGTACTTGATCTGTCGGATTGTAATCTGGGAAAAAGTAGCAGCGTGCAGCTTAACCTCAAGGGTGTTGGACATTTAATCCACCTAAGGTACCTTGGTCTAGCAGGTACTGGAATCAGGGAACTCCCGACTGAGATAGGAAACCTGCAATTTTTGGAGGTGTTGGATCTTGCAAGGAATCGTACGCTAGATGAATTGCCTTCCACTCTTTTTAAATTGAGAAGATTAATCTACCTAAATGTTTATCTCAGTGAGGTGGTTCCAACTCCTGGTGTGTTGCAGAATCTTACATCCATTGAAGTGTTGAGGGGAGTCTTGGTCTCTCTAAACATTATTGCACAAGATCTTGGCAAACTGGCAAGGCTGAGGGAGCTTCAGATTTACTTCAAGGATGATAGTTTGGATTTGTATGAAGGTTTCGTGAAGTCTCTGTGCAACCTACATCACATCGAAATTCTAATTATTGGTAACAATTTCGAAGAAACATCTTTTGAACTGATGGATCTCTTGGGAGAACGCTGGGTGCCTCCTGTACATCTCCGCGAATTTGTGTCGCACATGCCCAGCCAACTCTCTGCACTGCGAGGGTGGATAAAGAGAGACCCCTCGCATCTCTCGAACCTCTCCGAGTTAATCCTCACGTCAGTGAAGGAAGTGCAGCAGGAGGACGTGGAAATCATTGGGGGGTTGCTGTCCCTTCGCTGTCTCTGGATAACGAGCACCCACCAAACACAACGGCTGCTAGTCATCCGTGCAGATGGGTTCCGTTGTATGGTTGACTTTTACTTGAATTGTGGATCAGCAGCGCAAATTAAGTTTGAACCAGGAGCTTTACCGAGGGCGGAAGAAGTTCGGTTCAGTCTGGGCGTGCGGGTGGCGAAAGAGGATGGAAACTGTGGTTTCGACTTGGGCCTGCAGGGGAACCTGCTCTCCCTTCGGCGGCATGTCTGGGTTTATATGTATTGTGGTGGAGCGAGGGTTGGGGAGACCAAGGAAGCGGAGGCTGCGGTGAGGCACGCACTCGAAGCCCATCCCAACCATCCCCTGTTTTATATTCAGATGAAGCCACGTATAGCACAAGGTACTCACGCTGCACCTAATTAATCACTTGTGCACATACGTATTTGTTTTTTTCTAAATGATGGACTGACCTTATTACTCTCTGCATTGATTTTGATCTCTGAATCTACCAAGGTGCTCATGATGACGATTTGTGTGAGGACGAGGAGAACTGATTTCTGATCCAGAGCGACTCACATTGCATCTGATGTGCTCTCAGGTATGTAGCAGATATTTGCGTGTTATGTTTTCCATCTTTCCATCGTCTAGAGCTCAGCTTGTCGTTTCATTCATCAACTACAATATAGTGATTATATGGAAATTAGAAACAGATTAAGGTATTTACAAAAATTGCTTAAGCAGAGGTATCTGATCAGAAAAGTGAACTTGGCAGTGTAGTGTGAAACTTGCCCAGTCTCTTTTTTGGCAAGGGCTGATGAAAGATAAGAATTATTTTATGCAAATTTGTAGAAGGATAGTTAGTAATGGGGAATTGGTGACAGAATGCAAATTTTGGGAAGATTTATGCACAGGGGGTGCTGTTTTTGGTGACCAGTACTCCAGTCCAGGTTATACAACTTATCAATATATAAGCATATCTCTGTAGCTAGAATGCTGCACGCTAATTTCACTGCTTCTAAATTTAGAGGGGGTCTGTATGGTGAAACTGCTGAGCTATCGTATCGATTTCTTGCTGATCGTCAAGGTTTTAGTCTTGAGGAATGAACAAGATTCATGTAGATGATCCCATAAAAAAAGGTTAATGTAAATGGCTTTTAGAGAAGAATGTTGTGGTTAGCATTCACCACTATTTCTGTTGACTCAGAAATGAGCAAGATCATAGTATTTTTGTGGTTAGCATTCAGAAATAGTATCAGCACAGTTAATCTGAAGCATCGAGGTAGTGTGGTACAGGAAAGTGTCTTTTTTATACCACACTATAAGGACTTCGATTTTTTGCTGATCGTCAAGGTTTTAGTCCTGAGGAATGAGCAAGATTCATGTGGATGTCCCCACAAAAAAATATTCATGTAATGGCTTTTAGAGAAGAATGGAGTATTTTCTGTGCATCCTATATTTATAGCTTTGAAAGGTCAACAAATGAAATGACCATAATGGAAATTTTGGTATGTAAAAGGTCCACTTAAGATCATACTAGTATTTTTGTGGTTACCATTCAGAAATAGTATCAGCAGAGTTAATCTGAGGCGTCAAGGTAGTGTGGATGTTAGATGTTTCAGATTAACTCTGATGAGTAATGATAATTGCTTGAAAAATATTTCCTATGCCACACTACCTCGACGCTTCAGATTAACTCTGCTGATAATTGCTTGAAAAATATTTTCCCTATGGATATTTTGTTGGGCCACTCTGTTCAGATTGGGAACTCTGTTCTATAGCTCGTTGAAATAGTATCATTGAAGCTTTTTATTGGTCTGTCATTGCTTGAAAAATAGTATCATTGCTTGATAATTGCTTGACAAATATTTTCCCTATGGATATTAGATGTTTTTTTGGTCTATCTTACAGAGAAGAATTGCACGATATGCAGGTAGCAGGGGTGCGGGACGGTGGCATCAGAGATGAATGTTTCACAAACATTTTGGGTGGGCGCTGGCCGTGCAAAGGTTTCGAACTTTGCTGGAAGTTGTGTGATGAACTTCTTTTAAATGGCAGTCACTTGCAGAAAGAGATATTGCTTGGTTTTGTAATGAATAAGTCCTTACAAGGATAGCTTTGCTTTGCTTCAGTTGAGGGCCATCGTTGCTGCTCTGTTTTGCATGTTGTTGTTACATGGGAGGGCTAGCCCATGACATGCTGGTGTTTTTTGTTTTTAAGCTGAACCGGATAAACCTGAGGGTGTATTATCAGTTTCGTGATCAATGAAATCTGAGCTCTTTAATTCAAAAATAAAAACTGTGGTTTACTGTTGGAACTGTTACATAAAAACTACTCCCTTGGTCCGGAATTACTAGAATTTACTAGTTTTACCACTTCAGTGTGTATTATCTAGAGACGTCCATTTCAGCGTCACATAATTCCGGACAGAGGTGGTAGTATTTACTTGTTTTACCAATATGTTTCTATTACATACAAATGGGAAGTGTGCTTCCAACTACACGTACTATTTTTAAAGTGTGCTTCCAACTAACAAGCATGTGTACCCCATGGCTGCAAATTATTTTCATATGTTTGAAAGCTCCGTCTCAAAGCCAAATGAAGCCTAATCCGACGGTGACAGAAAGGGCTATATATTTGTGCCAATTTAACTGGATCATTCTCCATAGTTTTTCATTTTCTCTATATGTATTCTAGTCGGTTTCAGCTCTAGCCTACACATAGTTAAATCAGAAGAGGTAAAAGTCGAACAAAAGAAGCATGAGGGCCGACATGGGAAGAAGAGGACATGTGCGGTGCTGGCCTCCTAAGAGCAACTCCAACAGCTCCTGCAAAATCTCCCCGTAAAAGAGGTTTCAAGGAAGGATAGTATAATTTATGGAAAGTTGTTTTTCTTCTATTTTTAGTTAAACAATGGCCTAGGACCCACATGTCATTGATATGTGTGCCGGTGGCCCGTCATGGTGGCAGCACGGCGAGGCGGTGTACCAGCAGGCACCACCGATAACGTAGTGAGGCGGTGACCCGATGTGGAGGCGTTGGTGCACTGGCGAAACGGGGCGACCGCGCGAGCACGGTGATGCATGGCGGCAGCGGCTCACAGGAGCGGAAGCACGTGGCGGCGGCGACGTACATCATCTGCTTCTTTAAAATCTATCTTTCAAAGATTCACTAAAATATCAGTTCACCGGTCTTTAAAATCTATCTTTCAAAGATTCACTAAAATATCAGTTCACCGGTCTTTTTATATGTCTTGTCCGGAAAGAGAACTTAATGATTATTCATCTGACGAAATTAGAAGTTCCACTTATCCGCCTTTAAAAAAAATAGGGGACGTCGGGCAACAAATGAGTCTTGGGGGTTGATTTGATGAATGCCCTAAGCGCGTGGGGACAACATTGCATTTTAGATGTGTCCATGATCAAAATAGCTGATTATGTTGGGGCTGTGTTTCTTAAACAGATTTATGAGAAATTTAAATTTATGAATGCAAGTTTTGGATATGATCTCAAAATACTTATTCCATTGGCAAAAAACATGACCCCCTTGAGATTTTTTTTCATTCCCATGTTGATGTGCAAATTTGAATCACACAAAACTGTTGATGTGCAAATTTAAATTACACAAGAGCATGGACAGTTCATTGCCGCAATTTTAGCTTAGTAACTTTCTTTGAGCCTACCCTCCTACTCTGCCCTAGAATTACCACCATGCACAGCCAAACATATTTAATGCATAAGAAATGTATATGAAATAGTTTAATGCCAAGATATTTTCAAAAATTGTTTTAACATTTTATCGGATATGCATAGCCTACACGTGCTCCTACCATTCGAGCTACATCCAAATTTATTTGCAAGGTTTTAAAATCAAGCAATAAACAGTAACTAGCATTACAGACGACACACTCCAATAAACAGTAACTAGCACAGTATACTTCAGATCCTACAGATATGAGTTATGCTTGGCTATAAATACCAAACACCAAGAATCTTGGTGAGAGAAAAACTTGGCAAGAACATAAACTAACTCATGCATATCATCATCCTGGATTAGATTACAGAAGGCACACTCCATCAATACAAGGGAACTGTTCAACAGTTCAGCAAAGCTGATACTAATAACTTCAGCTTAAACTGCAGAAAAGAGTTTTATCTTACAACAACAGCAAGCCATCATCATGGTTTGTTTGCTTCTATCGACACGAGACACACAACAGGATAACTAAAAAAGTAGTCGCAGCGGCTCTCAACTCGGACATTTTTACGACAGCTAACAGCTTTCTCACTCTCTTCTCTTCTCTAGTGCTAAATTTGTACAGTGAGCAGAGTAACATGTTTAAACATACTCCACCCTCTTCCTCCTCTTTACAGCTTAGTCTCTCAGATTAGTCTTTGCTTCCTCAGCTACAGAATGTACACTCTCTCCAGTGCAACCAAGATTTGTATCTTATTCATGCCGGTACCATTACTAGTCGATTTTATAGGGTTTTCGGTTGTTGGGGGGAAACGCGAGCGCAAACCTAGCCACTGTTAGCTGTACAACTGCATAGTCCCGCCTTCAGGCGGCGGTGCATGCTGGTTGAAGCCCCTGGCGCTTCTCTGCATCCACAAGAGCAAGACAGACATATGGTTAACATATGTAAGATCTTCATGCTGAATCTGTGTATATTTATGACAAAACATACCTCCAGCAGCAACTAGCTTCTCTACACGCGCGACTATGTGCTTCCCATAGGTGTACTTCTTCAGTGTGTTCAGGTGAGCTTTGATCCTTGTGAGGATCATCTCTCTCTGCTGATCATCACAAGTCTCCAGCACCTTCTGCACCACATAGTTTGCAAACTGATCTTTCATCATTACCTACAAGGACATATGCATGTAGATCAGCAAGGTTAACAAATATTTGGCATGTAGATTCTCTCGGGAGCTTGGTAAAAAATGTTGAAAGAACGCAGACCTCAAGAGGTTCACTTTCAGTAGTAGACTCAAGCATTTCACCAATCAAGATCTGCCGCTCTACAGGGTTACCAAAAGCTAAGCACTTCTCAATGACATTTGAAGCAAACTTTTGCTGGCTCATTTGCACAATCTGCCCAATTAACTTGTCAATGATAGCAGTTCTCTCATGTGGCTTGCCATGTTCCAGAACATGCTGTAAAAGTTCAGCAAGCATTGTCAGAAACAAAGTATTGTGAAAATGGGAATAAAAGGTTAAAAATCTCAGAACTGAGAGTGCAAAGTCCAGATCTCAGTATTCATCAAAAAAAAGCAAACGGTAAGCAGTCTACAAAAAAAAATACAGATCCACTTGTTAAACAGTAAACAGTAAGCAGAAAGATCAGTGTGGCAGCCTGCGGATGCTACTACCCAAAACAGAAGGCAGACTAGTGCAGTTCACTGCAAGACACTTGAAGAAAAAAGATGTGTAAAGTCCACGTCTTAGTAATGAATAAGAATATTAGGTTTGTCTTAAGTCAAAACTATCTGAAGTTTAACCAAGTTCATAGAAAAAAAGTATCAACATTCACAATGCCGAATCAATATCATTAGATCCATCATGGAGTATATCTTCATATTGGATTATTTGGTACTGCAAATGTTGATATTTTCTAATATAAATTTGGTACCTAATATGCGGAATAAAAAGAAACAGAGGGAGTACAAAAGGAAAACTAACATGCAGTTACTAGTAATTTTCAAGCATTAGAACAACATGATAACCTTCAGATGATACTGCACAAAATAGCCGACTACAAAATACAGTAGAAGCTTGGATAAGTTCAAGGTATGCAAGAATGTTCAAAAAGATGTGTGTGGTACTCACCTGAACAACATAGTTACCATATTGATCTTGAGCCAGCAAGCAAACAGACTGGAGAATCTCATCCATCATTATCTGCTGTGTTGTGGGATCATCACAGTGCTCCAGCACCCTCTGGTAATTTACATGATAATGAGCGAGGTAGATTATGACATATTAATTGTAAACTTCAGAATGAATTTATCAAGGGGGCATGTTATGCAGTATTAGCATACCTGTATAACTCGACAACCATATGGATGAGTGGATAGCAGCACAACTTGACCATAGAAAGTTGAGACAATGAACTGGATAACGTCCTGAGGGATGCACTCTATGCATTTCTGGATTACATGGTTACCATTTTGATCACGTACACAGCGCATGATATGTCCATCCAGCTCAGCAACCATTTTAGTCTGCTGAGCTAAATCCACGACCTCTATAGCCTGCACACATGTATCATCAAATGACTCAAGCTGCCTTTACTCTTCCAGCAATCTATGTATTTAGGTATGTGTGCAAAAGGTTTAACATAGTTGTAAGTATATATACACGAGGGTATGGTTAAGCAGAGAAGGATCATGCGACAGTTTACAAGTTAATCTGTACATTGATGCCTTCTGAAATAACAGCTACATTGTTTGCTCCAGAAATGCTCTATTGTATATGCTAGTGGAAAGAGGTGGTTTAGTAATCATAGTCATACTAACAATTATTTCAATGATTGATAAAACTGTATACCTAACCTCAACAAGCGATGGGAATACATAAAAAAGATGGTCATTGTAAATGCGCCCATGCAAGAAGTCTAGAAATCAGAAATTCCTACTTATCAGATAAAATTAACTTGAAAATGTTGATAAGCACCTTTTGTATAACCCGACATCCATACATCTGAAGACTAAGAGCAAGGACACGCCCAATAAGCTGATCAGAGAGTTCCTTTATCTGAGTAGTGCTTCCATGCTCAAAAAACTGGACAGAAGGCAGATCATAAGGATAAGTACCATATACTTAGAATCAAGGCCATCACCTCAAACAAATTAGCTTCCCATACCTTCTGAACAACATAATTTCCAAATACATCAGTCATCAATGTGAGAGCCTGAGGCATAATTTCTGAAAAAACCATGTCTTTCTCTTCAGTACTAGCTGTTTCAAGCTTTTGCTGTATGAATCGGCTCCCATATTGATCAGCACTACAAAATATTCAATGGTTGGTAAACTAAATAAGCATACAAGAAGATATATCTTTTACAGTTCTGCATACTTCCAGTCATGAATAAGAAATCAGCAGTAATTAAGGGGGTCAGTACCCTGTGCAAAATTGTGCAAACTGCTGAACATTGTTAAATAGACACACTGGGGATTTTGTTAGGTGTCATAATGCATTATGCTCATGCGTGTTCCACACTACAAAAATATGTTTCATAATTTTTATCGACTTTGTGCAGTATGTGTGTGCACCCACACATGCACATTTGAGAGGGACATAGAAGCATATTGCTAGGTGTTTGCTAAAATGGAATGGCCAAAACACTTTTCATTATTTGAGTGATCAGAACGAAGGAGGATTAGTGTGCTTTCTGTTGGGTATTTGCCCCTAAGACTGTACGATGCATATGCACACTAAGGGAGTACTCTTAATAAGTATCACTACGCTGTAGAAACAATCTGTAAGAGAACATTAATCTTATTATTCCTCATTTTTGCTCAGTTTATCCATATATATTTCTTCATGTATGCAATATAGCAGTTCATGCTATGCCTTGCTCCCATGAAAGAAATAGCTCTGACTACTGACTACGAAGTAACAATAACTGTATGGTGCGCTTGTGTGATACAGCTTACAAATCATTACAGTTTACATGCTGTTATGTTATAATGTTCATACACATTAAATGCAGAAGTGTACCTGAACTCAACGACATGCCCGGCTATTTCAGAGAGCTCGTAAGTTCTGCTTTTGTTGCTCTTGAATTCCTCCAGAAGTGAGGGCATCAGATTGCCTTCCATCTTCCCAACCAGATCTGGATTCCACGAACCAAAAGAACCACCAAAATTTCTCATGCCTGATGCAAAGCGCATGCTGCGCTCACCGTGCCTAAGTGGACTACCAGATGCAACAGGTGAAGAAGGCAGAACAGGACTCGTCAAAGGGCTACCACCATAACCAAGGCCAAATCCTAGATTTCCGTAGCAACCATAGTTCTTCTGTGACTGAAGCAGTGGGCTAAGGCAACCCTTCTGAGGACCAAGTAAATCCATGTAAGAATTTCCTAGATGTCCACCGGCCATGAAAGGATCATCATAACTGGCTGCAACTTGTGCAGCAAGGTACTGAACATATAACGGATCGATAGGCATCTGAAGAGAAGATGCTCCAGTCGGACTGCCAACTCCATTGTAGCCTAGGTAGTTGGATGCACCACCTAAATTTTGCCTAGAAGATAAAGTGCCTCCTGGGGACCTTGCGCCAATCCTAGGCGAAGCATAGCCAGATCCAACTGAGGAATTGTCAGATGATGTGAAGTTACCAGCATTCATCTGATTTCTCATCATGGAAGAATTAGCCGAGTTTGCAGAATACCCCTCAGGTGCCCTAAAATGCCCTTGCTCGGGGCGTTTCATGAAGGAGTGCTGCTGATTGCCACTTGTTTGATCAAAAAGGAACCTATTGGCATTATCAACATCCTGGTAGAGCTTAGACTGGTCCATAGTTTGCCCATTACCAGCCCTCGACGATGAGAGGTTCATCCCAGATAGAGCAGCCACCAGATCATCAGGTTCACCAACAGCAGACGAACTGCGGCGGAAAGAAGAGGAGCCACCATTACTCTTTTTATCATAAGCGCCAACTTTCACACCAATTGGAGGCAGGCACGGACTTGGTACCCTCCTCACAAGCTCAGGATCAGGGGATGCACTTCTAGAGAGTGAAGGCCCCAGAATAGATGCATACGCATGTGATGACAACTCATTGTTCCGAATATCAGCCATGGTCTGTTCATTGCTCTCACGCTGCAGGCCGCTCATAGCTCCAGTCTCGCGATGCAGAGCATACTGCATTCCAGAAGAATCAAGGAAGTCATTGCGGTTGTGGTTGGCACTCTGTCTATCCATGTCGCGTTGATTCGAGTCCTCCTGGAACATTTACAGCAAATTGTACAGATCAGATAAGCCGCCTTGCATAATATCAAACTGAATAGAAATAGAACTGTCCAAATTAGATTGCTTGCAGTTGTAACATGGAACCAGGACAGATGGTCTATAAACATGATCAGGAATAGTGAAGTAAGTATATACTGGTGAGGAAGCCAGAGTTTGGAAGGTTCGTTCTACTGGCCTAATGCAGGTACTGGTTCATCCAACACGAATCGCAAAGTGAAACAAACATGCTAGAACAAATACTTGAGGTTATTCAGATGCATAGATGCACAAACAGGCATTATAAAATGAAACATTGTGAAGCACTAGACAATATTTCCCATGATCCAGTAAATTCAGAGGTTATCCAGGAACCTCAGTGCTTCTCATGATCCAGTAAATACGGAAAGGTTATTCAGAAACTATTAGTGATAACAGTTGCAATAACCCATCCAAGCGAATGTTAAGAAAGTAAGAAACACTAGCTAAGAATCCATAGGCCAATCAACACTATCCAGCACTCAACCTGAATAGTCTGTCTTCTGTGCCACCCTGCAAGCAATGACTACAGAACACTCCTCTATATGCTACTCCTACTTGAGATCACACTGAGTAGTGTGCCTCCGACAATTGACAAATCAAACAGCCGCAAGAGCAATCAACGCTAGCAGAGAATTCATAGATCAATCAACGCTACCCGGCACGCAAATTGAATCCCCTCTCTTTTGTTCCACCCTGCAAGCTACGACTACAGAACATTCCTATATATGCTAGTACTTCAAAGTTGAAATCACACTGAGAAGCATGCCTCCAGCCAATCGACAAATCAAACAGCTGCAGGAGCAAGACTAGGCTCATGGTGTATGAACTCGCACTATGCAGTTAACCGCATGAGGTGGCTGGAAGGTGTGAACTGGTAGTTCATACACACATACTGTATGAACTACTACTATGAACTTGGACTATTCAGTTGAGCCGCACACCCCAGTGTTTCCAGTCCACTCCACTCATAGCAAGTCATAACAGACAGCACTGCCGAACCAATACCTACTAATAACAGCATGCTGAAAACGAAAGATGAAAAACGAGATCTTTGCTTGCCGGGAGGAAGGAACCACCACCTGGAAGATGCCGGAGAAGCCGCGCTGCCGGGGGTGGTCGATCCCGGGCAGGCCGACGAGCCCGTCCCCGGGCGCCCTCCGGCCGTCGCCGATCCCGCCGAGCCCGGCGGCGGAGGAGGAGGAGGAGGAGCGGAGGCGGTGCTGCGCGGACCGCCAGTCCTCCTTGGAGAGCAGCGGCGGCGGGAGGCGCGGGTTGAGGTGCGCATTGGAGTAGTAGTAGCTCTGGTAGGCCGGGTCGGCGCGCAGCTCGTCGTCCAGCAGCACCTCCCCGCCGCCGCCGGACGCCATGGCCATGGCGCCCTCCACCGTGGGCGGCGCCGAGCCGCTGCGGAAGAGCTCGAAGTCCCCGCGCTCGCCCTCCTCCCCGCCCGCGCCGCCGCCGCACACCGCATCGCCCCCTCCCCGCGTCGCCATCTCCGTCACCATCGGATCGATCACCGCCGCCGCCGCCAGCAAGAAACAGCCCCACCACCACACCAACCAAACAAACAAAACCAAACAAGATCTCCGCAGCCTTATCCCCCTACAACCCCGCCGCCATTACCGCGCCCGCCGCCGTCCTCGACCCCAACCCAAGATTTCACAAGAACCCGGCGAGCGCCAAGAACGGCCCTTTCCTGCCCGGACCGGCCGAATCAGGCGCGGCGCGTCGTTCTACGGCGCGCAGACCGCCGGAAATGGCCCGGATTCGGGAGGGATTCGAGCTCCGTTCCCCTTTCTCTCTCTCTCTCTCTCACCCTCGCAGCTACCAATGCGTGCGCGCGTGCGAGCTCTCGTGGGGGAAGAAGAGAAGAAGCAAGGCGGCTGTGTTAAGTACAACGGGCCGGGCGATCTGAGCCGTCGGATCCGCGGGCGAACGGCCGGGATTCGACGGAGGGGTTTGGGCCCTAGGGTTTTGAGGCCGCGGCGGCCGCAAAGTTTTTGCTCCTTGGCTGGAAATGGAAACTGGTTGGGTTTTTGCAGGTCGCCGCGTTGCAATCAGATCAGGGCTTCAGGTCAAATTCCTCTTCAAGCTTCTTCTCTCGGCTCTCGCCCGTGTGAGCCGTCCTGGCTAATTTTGGCAATGTGATCTTCTTCTTCCTCTTTTTTTGAGAGGAGATTGACGGAATAATTCCTCATTATTTCCTCGTTAATTTTTGGGCTGCCGGAGATTTTTGTCATCAATGGTAAAAAAAAACGTGTTTTTGAGCTTGAGATACCATGTGATTACAGTTTTTTGGGTCTTCGAAATAGACAAGTCGTGAAACGGGGTGTATTTATTGATTTGCTTTGAGAAAAGGGTTGTCGTGTTGATAAACGTGCGTACGTGACAGGGCAAGAGTGACCCTTCATGAATGTTTTTTTCTATAAATGTTAAAAAATCCACTTTGTTGAAACTTAGATACACCGTGTGCTTTATGTTTGTTGGGTATGTAAAATAGGAAAATCGTGGAACGGAGAGTGTTGTTGTTTCTGTGTCGACGAATAGCCATACCTGTTAGCTGAAATCGACCCTTCATCGTTGTCATGTGGATAAAATCTTACATGTAATCTTTTGTTGATTTACTTTTTTATATCTCTCTCATAGGAGAGGCGGGTGCTACTGTCACAGCGATAATATAGCAAGCATCCAGAGGTTTCCATGTGACAGTGGCCACCAGAAAGACATCTCACTTGCCTCGGTATATACATATCAAAACGAAAGAAAGAAAATCAATGAACTATGTCACTTGCCCAGCTAATAGGTATCATTATAAAAGTATGTCCAGATGAAAGGAAAAAAACTAACAAACTATGTCGCTTGCCCGGCTAATAGATCTCATTATAAGCATGTCCAAACAAAAGAAAAAACAACCAACGAACTATATCACTTGCCCGGCTAACATATCTCATTATAAACATGTCCAAAGAAAAGAACAAGAAAACCAACAAACTATGTCACTTGCCAGGCTAACAGATTTCGATATAAACATGTCAAAAACCGAATGAAGAAAAAGAACCAACGAACTATGTTGCTTGCCTGGTTAATAGATCTCATTAAACATGTTCAAACGAAAGAAAAAATAACCAACAAACTATGTTGCTTGCCGAGCTACCAGATCTCGTTATAGAAGTACCTTCGGTCGCCAAGGTCCAGCTCTTCTCCATCAACTCGTCGCCTTGGTCTATGATCGACAATTGCATCCTTGATCTCTCTGTGCCCTTTTCCTAAAAACATCTTCTTGGATTCTTTAAGCTTCTCCCTGGACGTCATCCCCACCTTGATTGGTCATAACTGAAGACCTGCCCAATATCGTAAGGAGAAAACAATTAACACACGAGATAGTTTCTCTCCAGTCTCCTTCTTATATAAAACATAAGATGTTGTTGTTTGCTTGTCCTTCATCCATCTCCTTTATGTGCGTTTCTGCTCACTCTTTCCCTTTTGATTTCCACCCTTCAATCCCTGCCTTTTTTCCATTATTTTTTCTTAAAAACCGCCTCAACGGTGCCACCTCTTAACATGTCAAAATGAAGGAGGAAAAAAACCAACGAACTATGTCACCTGCCCGGCTAACAGATCTAGGTACAAACATGTAGAACTATTGACAAGGATAAAAATAATAAAAACTGGCATGGGTCTAAAATTGGATCTGTTTAAAAGTATATTCGAACGCTAAGGTTCGGTCCTCCTCCATCAACTCACCACCTTGATCTATGATCGACAATTGCATCCTTGATGCATATTGCCTTCATACCCCCTGCCCCTGAAAACAACTTGTTGGACTCTTTAAGCTTCTCTTGGGACGTTCACCCTTACTTGACTGGTCCTAACTGAGGACCTGCCCAATGTTGTAGGGAAAATATGTAGCATATCAGCTAGTCCTACTTAAAAAAACATAAGGTTATTTTGCCCGTTTGTTCTTCGTCAAACCTCCTATATGTATGTTCCCGATCACTCTTTTTTGTTTTGAATTTTTCCATCTTTGATATTTTGTACCGATTTCCCCTAAAAACAGCCTCAACTGCCTCACCTCTTATTGGCCTACCAGATAAAATTAAGCTTTCTTTAGTAAACCAATATTTTTTTGCCAAATATAACTTTGTTACTCAATCTCATTACTGATAAGATCCCATGTAAATCATGGGAGAACCTACAAAAATGTTTATGCGCCCAGTACAATACAGGGACAGTTATCTAGCCAAGTTTGAAATATTGTTTGTTTTCGGTTTTTCAGATAGCTCTATCCATGTACTGCAGTTCCTACAACATGCAAGTTTCTCCTAATTGGAGTAATCTCATCTATCCATAAAAAATGCTAACTAAAAACAAAATACTAGATACTAAATGTACTCCATATGTAACTTGATGCTAGACATGGAAAATAGAGGGGATGAATATTCTCGTCTAAAGGCCATATATGGTACCATCTTTATTTTTCTTCTTCTTTTTTCATATCGTCTCTCGGGTGATGGTATTATAGCAGATGAGCCAAATCCCATTAGCCAAATATTGATTTTAAGCAGCGTATTCGCTTTCCAAACATGATCGAAGGGCATGTCCAAACCAGCATCCGGTGGGTGTTCAGACATCATCTTAACTTTCAATATCCCTGAGTATTTCTTCATTTCCTATTTGGGTTGTGTGAGTCCCAACTAAAATATATCTCAACGATCGCATATCAATTATATTTGTGTTCATCCAACCATCTTTTGGGCGGCAACGACCATTGCCTTGCATCTGTATCTTTGACCGAGCTGCATCGTTAGCACACGTATCAAACAGCTCGAAAATCCATTCTTGGCAGATTGTTCATCGCACCATCATGCCTTGTTCTTATATTCGAGGGAGGTATAACAAGTAATGTTGAAATGCTTGGACTGGAAAAAATGACCTTCTGTGCAAAACGATGAGAAACATTTGTCTTATGTTTGTATTTTTTTGCGCCCGGCGAGGTTTAGTTCTCACATAGATTCACTCTGATTGGGCTGACTGTAACTTTTGTGTGCTCCCTGGTTTTCAGCTCAAGGTGAAATTGAACAAAAATATCCTCAGTCCACAGACCCATGATGGTCGTGTGCGCTGTTTGATGCAAAAGGCCAGGGGTAATCCTCATTTAAAAAAAAAGTCCAACAGACTCGTGCGTGCAGGAAGATCTTGTGTTCTATAACTTCACTTAGCACATGTTCAAATCTCGATGACCGCCTACGTTTGGGCACAGACGAATTGAAACACGTGGATATATCGATGATTGGATCATGGGCGAATCTGTGTGTGTGTGTGTGGGGGGGGGGGGGGGGGGGGGAGGGTACTACGATGGCACCCCCTCCAACACTTCAAAAATAAATTAACCTACTCAAAAGCTGCAGAAATAAATTAATCTATTTGTAGTTAGTCTAACCCTATGTGTATTACAGAGGTTTAAATTGTATAGGCCGGGCTTCTTGGCATCCACATTAGTCAAACCGTCAAAGTCTACATCCACGCCTTCAGATTCGTTCATCTGAAAGTACATGCACACATCTGTGTGCCCACTCGTAGGGCGGTCCAAAGCAAATTTTGAATTATGCAACACACTCATACCGCGCCGACTTAAGTGAAATGGAGTTCCATAGTCATCTCGTAGTGTCCAGAATTATTATTATTTTGCGGAGAGTGTCCAGAATTATAGAGGAATACATATATAGTTCCCCCTAAAAAAGTACGTATGTACGTACGTAGATGTGAAAGAACTTTCTTTTTTCAAAATGATGCTTATTTAGAAAAATCGCAGGAGTTGACACTCTATTTAGCAGGCTTGCTCACTGACCGACATGTGTGGGTCGGTTGTTAGTACAAACATGTGCAGAAGGATAAGATTCCAACCAAGAAGAACGGAAGAGGAATGCACACGACGATTATTACGTGGCAGGCTCCTGTCACGTGATCCACTTGACTACACGATCAGGAATGCTATAGCTTTTAATTACTGGGTAGTAAAAAGGAAAATTAACCACTTTGCCATGCATTTAACTTTTAACTATTGTATAGGCTTCTTATTTACTCAGATCCTTTCTTCTCTTCCTCTTTAGATCTCTACCTCCTCCCTTCAGTTAGGGCCGATGGTTCACTTCCCCTCCGTTTGCGGCTTCAGCGGCGGGATGGGGGAACCCTGCCGTTACGTGGTTTTAGGTTCTGGTTTTGTGATGGCGGCGATTAGGTGAAGGTGGCGGGGTTCCGTCAAATAATGGTGCCTCGGCTTCAACTGTACCTCGGTGGCGTGGTTGACGGCGTTAAAGAACCACTGGGTCAGTGTCGTCAACGGGCATGTGCTTTTATGTCGTGTGGTGTTGGATTGGCCCTCGGTTTGTCCGCGGCGGCCTCACCTTGTGTGTAGGTTGTTCCCGCCCATGAGCAATACCATTGGCACCGGTCAAGGCTCGAACCCTGCCAATTGAGCTTCTTACCTCAAATCACATTGTGTGCGACTACTGACTACTGGTGCGACCATGACAAGAATTTTCCCTTTAGAGATCTATGTCAGCGGCAAGATTCTTTCTCTTCTTGTGCTCGTTCTCTCCTCCGGCGATGTGGTAACCACCAAACAAGCGGCGGTTGATTCAGTTCAAAAGGGTCTTGGGGGCTTAGATGTACTTCTAAGTTTTATCACGGTCCTTTTTAAGTAAAAGGGGGAACAACTGTTTTGCATCAAAATATTTATTTTTCTTTAATTAATATACTCCATATACTAAGGTAAAACACTTTTTCTAGGACCACCCATTGTTTAACTCTTGAAGCACTCCACTAGGCCATTGTTAAACGTCACATGCAACTCTTTTAACTTATAAGAGCATCTCTAGGACACTAACTATTCTAACCCAAATCCTTGAGATCAGCTAAAAACAACATTTTTTGGTGTTTCAACAAATTGCATGTCCCATTTCAATTGCTACATTTTACAAGTGCTCGCCCCATATTCTTATATCCATGATTTTTGTGTTCTCAAGTTTTAGCTTTCGCCTACCTTGCACTTCCATCCTTATCTTGAGTGCGTTAACTTTCATTGCAGTGTCATCTGAACCTCCTGCACCTCCACCCGCCTCCTGTCAGGCGCCTCACCTCACGCATTGTCATAATCCTCTTGTGTGTGTGCCTTCACTCACAATAGCGCATCCCAAACTCTTGCACCTCCACCCGCCTCCTGTCAGGCGTGTCGCCTCACGCACTACCATCGTCCTCTTGTGTGTTCTTCCACTCACGGTCGGCGCCATTACAACCACATCCACCTCGACTTGCCTCATGCACGTACATTCTCCTATCATGTGCATCGTCTTTTGTCGTGGGCACCCATCAAAACTTCCCGCACCTCCTCACCCATCTCGGGCTCTCAACCTCCACTCCACCGTCATGCACCACCCTCCTTCTTTGTCATTGGTGAAGGAAATATACCCTAGAGGCAATAATAAAGTTATTATTTATTTTCTTATATCATGATAAATGTTTATTATTCATGCTAGAATTGTATTAACCGGAAACGTAATACTTGTGTGAATACATAGACAAACAAAGTGTCACTAGTATGCCTCTACTTGACTAGCTCGTTAATCGAAGATGGTTATGTTTCCTAACCATAGACATGAGTTGTCATTTGATTAAACGGGATCACATCATTAGGAGAATGATGTGATTGACATGACCCATTCCATTAGCTTTGCACCTGATCGTTTAGTATGTTGCTATTGGTTTCTTCATGACTTATACATGTTCCTATGACTATGAGATTATGCAACTCCCGTTTACCGGAGGAACACTTTGTGTGCTACCAAACGTCACAACGTAACTGGGTGATTATAAAGGTGCTCTACAGGTGTCTCCAAAGGTACATGTTGGGTTGGCGTATTTCGAGATTAGGATTTGTCGCTCCAATTGTCGTAGAGGTATCTCTGGGCCCTCTCGGTAATGCACATCACTTAAGCCTTGCAAGCAATGCAACTAATAAGTTAGTTGCAAGATGATGTATTACGGAACGAGTAAAGAGACTTGCCGGTAACGAGATTGAACTAGGTATTGAGATACCGACGATCGAATCTCGGGCAAATAACATACCGATGACAAAGGGAACAACGTATGTTGTTATGCGGTCTGACCGATAAAGATCTTCGTAGAATATGTAGGAGCCAATATGAGCATCCAGGTTCCGCTATTGGTTATTGACCGGAGACGTGTCTCGGTCATGTCTACATTGTTCTCGAACCCGTAGGGTCCGCACGCTTAACGTTACGATGACAGTTTCATTATGAGTTTATATATTTTGATGTACCGAAGGTTGTTCGGAGTCCCGGATGTGATCACGGACTTGATGAGGAGTCTCGAAATGATCGAGACTTAAAGATCGATATATTGGACGACTATATTTGGACACCGGAAAGGTTCTGGGTGAGATTGAGACAATACCGGATCACCAGGAGGTTATCGGAACCCCCCGGGAGGTATATGGGCTTTATTGGGCCTTAGTGGAAAGGAGGGGAAAGGAGCAAGGGAGGGGGCGCGCCCCCCAAGCCCAATCCGATTTGGGAGGGGGGCCGGCCCCCCCTTTCCTTCATCCCTCCTTCCTCTTCCTTCCCTCTCCTACTCCTAATAGGAAAAGGGGGAGTCCTACTCCCCCCCTTGGGCGCGCCACCCTCCTTGGCCGGCCCCCTCCTCCACTCCTTTATATACGGGGGCAGGGGCACCCCAGAGACACAACAATTGATCATTGATCTCTTAGCCGTGTGCGGTGCCCCCCTTCACCATAATCCTCGATAATATTGTAGCGGTGCTTAGGCGAAGCCCTGCGACAGTAGAACATCAAGATCATCACCACGCCGTCGTGCTGACGGAACTCATCCCCGACACTTTGCTGGATCAGAGTCCGGGGATCGTCATCAAGCTGAACGTGTGCAAAAACTCGGAGGTGACGTAGTTTCGGTGCTTGATCGGTCGGGCCGTGAAGACGTACGACTACATCAACCGAGTTGTTATAACGCGTCCGCTTCTGGTCTACGAGGGTACGTAGACAACACTCTCCCCTCTTGTTGCTATGCATCACCATGACCTTGCGTGTGCGTAGGAATTTTTTTGAAATTACTACGTTCCCCATCAATTGGAATATCCATGGCCTTCAATTTATCCTTGAAAGCGAGAACCTGCTGCCAGGCGTCATCGAGTTCTTGAACTCTGTTGGGGAACGTAGTAATTTCGAAAAATTTCCTACGCACACGCAAGATCATGGTGATGCATAGCAATGAGGGGGAGAGTGTTGTCTACGTACCAACGCAGACCGACTGCGGAAGCGATCACACAACGTAGAGGAAGTAGTCGTACGATCCGACCGATCCAAGTACCGTTACTCCGGCACCTCCGAGTTCTTAGCACACGTACAGCTCGATGACGTTCCTCGGGCTCCGATCCAGCAAAGCGTCGAGGAAGAGTTCCGTCAGCACGACGGCGTGATGACGATCTTGATGTACCACCGACGCAGGGCTTCGCCTAAGCACTACAACGGTATGATCGAGGTGGAATTTGGTGGCAGGGGGCACCACACACGGCTAAGGAACGATCTCAAGGATCAACTTGTGTGTCTTGGGGTGCCCCCTGCCCCCGTATATAAAGGTTGGAGGAGGGGGAGCCGGCCGGCCAGGGAGAGGAGGCGCAGGGGAGTCCTACTCCCACCGGGAGTAGGACTCCTCCCCCCAATCCTAATCCTATTAGGACTCCCGGGGGGAAAAGGAGAGAGAAGGGGGGCCGGCCCCTATCCTAGTCCTACTAGGACTTGGGGAAGGGGGGCGCCGGCCAGCTTGTGGGTTTCCCCTTTTTCTCTTTTTCCACTAAGGCCCAATAGGCCCATTAGTCTCCCGGGGGGTTCCGGTAACCCTCCCGGTATTCCGGTAAAATCCCGATTTCACCCGGAACACTTCCGATGTCCAAACATAGGCTTCCAATATATCAATCTTTACGTCTCGACCATTTCGAGACTCCTCGTCATGTCCGTGATCTCATCCGGGACTCCGAACAACCTTCGGTACATCAAAATGCATAAACTCATAATAACTGTCATCGTAACGTTAAGCGTGCGGACCCTACGGTTCGAGAACAATGTAGACATGACCGAGACTCGTCTCCGGTCAATAACCAATAGCGGGACCTGGATGCCCATATTGGCTCCTACATATTCTACGAAGATCTTTATTGGTCAGACCGCATAACAACATACGTTGTTCCCTTTGTCATCGGTATGTTACTTGCCCGAGATTCGATCGTCGGTATCCAATACCTAGTTCAATCTCGTTACTGGCAAGTCTCTTTACTCGTTCCGTAATACATCATCTCACAACTAACATATTAGTTGCAGTGCTTGCAAGGCTTATGTGATGTGCATTACCGAGAGGGCCCAGAGATACCTCTCCGACAATCGGAGTGACAAACCCTAATCTCGAAATACGCCAACCCAACATCTACCATTGGAGACACCTGTAGTACTCCTTTATAATCACCCAGTTACGTTGTGACGTTTGGTAGTACCCAAAGTGTTCCTCCGATAAATGGGAGTTGCATAATCTCATAGTTATAGGAACATGTATAAGTCATGAAGAAAGCAATAGCAACATACTAAACGATCGGGTGCTAAGCTAATGGAATGGGTCATGTCAATCAGATCATTCAACTAATGATGTGACCTCGTTAATCAAATAACAACTCTTTGTTCATGGTTAGGAAACATAACCATCTTTGATTAACGAGCTAGTCAAGCAGAGGCATACTAGTGACACTCTGTTGGTCTATGTATTCACACATGTATTATGTTTCCGGTTAATACAATTCTAGCATGAATAATAAACATTTATCATGATATAAGGGAATAAATAATAACTTTATTATTGCCTCTAGGGCATATTTCCTTCAGTCTCCCACTTGCACTAGAGTCAATAATCTAGATTACACAGTAATGATTCTAACACCCATGGAGCCTTGGTGCTGATCATGTTTTGCTCGTGGAAGAGGCTTAGTCAACGGGTCTGCAACATTCAGATCCGTATGTATCTTGCAAATCTCTATGTCTCCCACCTGGACTAAATCCCGGATGGAGTTGAAGCGTCTCTTGATGTGTTTGGTTCTTTTGTGAAATCTGGATTCCTTTGCCAAGGCAATTGCACCAGTATTGTCACAGAAGATTTTCATTGGACCCGATGCACTAGGTATGACACCTAGATCGGATATGAACTCCTTCATCCAGACTCCTTCGTTCGCTGCTTCCGAAGCAGCTATGTACTCCGCTTCACATGTAGATCCCGCTACGATGCTTTGTTTAGAACTGCACCAACTGACAGCTCCACCGTTTAAAGTAAACACGTATCCGGTTTGTGATTTAGAATCGTCCGGATCAGTGTCAAAGCTTGCATCAACGTAACCTCTTACGGTGAGCTCTTTGTCACCTCCATATACGAGAAACATATCCTTAGTCCTTTTTCAGGTATTTCAGGATGTTCTTGACCGCTGTCCAGTGATCCACTCCTGGATTACTTTGGTACCTCCCTGCTAAACTTATAGCAAGGCACACATCAGGTCTGGTACACAACATTGCATACATGATAGAGCCTATGGCTGAAGCATAGGGAACATCTTTCATTTTCTCTCTATCTTCTGCAGTGGTCGGGCATTGAGTCTGACTCAACTTCACACCTTGTAACACAGGCAAGAACCCTTTCTTTGCTTGATCCATTTTGAACTTCTTCAAAATCTTGTCAAGGTATGTGCTCTGTGAAAGTCCAATTAAGCGTTTTGATCTATCTCTATAGATCTTTATGCCTAATATGTAAGCAGCGTCCCCGAGGTCTTTCATCGAAAAACTTTTATTCAAGTATCCCTTTATGCTATCCAGAAATTCTATATCATTTCCAATCAGCAATATGTCATCCACATATAATATCAGAAATGCTACAGAGCTCCCACTCACTTTCTTGTAAATACAGGCTTCTCCAAAAGTCTGTATAAAGCCAAATGCTTTGATCACACTATCAAAGCGTTTATTCCAACTCCGAGATGCTTGCACCAGTCCATAAATGGATCGCTGGAGTTTGCATGCTTTGTTAGCTCCCTTTGGATCGACAAAACCTTCTGGTTGTTTCATATACAACTCTTCTTCCAGAAATCCATTCAGGAATGCAGTTTTGACATCCATCTGCCATATTTCATAATCATAAAATGCGGCAACTGCTAACATAATTCTGACGGACTTAAGCATCGCTACGGGTGAGAAGGTCTCATCGTAGTCAACCCCTTGAACTTGTCGAAAACCTTTTGCGACAAGTCGAGCTTTATAGACAGTAACATTACAGTCAGCGTCAGTCTTTTTCTTGAAGATCCATTTATTCTCAATTGCTTGCCGATCATTGGGCAAGTCAACCAAAGTCCATACTTTGTTCTCATACATGGATCCCATCTCAGATTTCATGGCCTCAAGCCACTTTGCGGAATCTGGGCTCACCATCGCTTCTTCATAGTTCGTAGGTTCATCATGATCTAGTAGCATGACTTCCAGAACTGGATTACCGTACCACTCTGGTGCGGATCTCACTCTGGTTGATCTACATGGTTCAATAGCATCTTGCCCTGAAGTTTCATGATCATCATCATTAGCTTCCTCACTGATTGGTATAGGTGTCGCAGAAACAGTTTTCTGTGATGTACTATTTTCCAATAAGGGAGTAGGTACAGTTACCTCGTCAAGTTCTACTTTCCTCCCACTCACTTCTTTCGAGAGAAACTCCTTCTCTAGAAATGATCCATTCTTAGCAACGAATGTCTTGCCTTCGGATCTGTGATAGAAGGTATACCCAACAGTTTCCTTTGGGTATCCTATGAAGACACATTTCTCCGCTTTGGGTTCGAGCTTATCAGGTTGAAGCTTTTTCACATAAGCATCGCAGCCCCAAACTTTAAGAAACGACAACTTTGGTTTCTTGCCAAACCATAGTTCATAAGGCGTCATCTCAACGGATTTTGATGGTGCCCTATTTAACGTGAATGCGGCCGTCTCTAAAGCATAACCCCAAAACGATAGCGGTAAATCAGTAAGGGACATCATGGATCGCACCATATCTAGTAAAGTGCGATTACGACGTTCGGACACACCATTACGCTGTGGTGTTCCGGGTGGCGTGAGTTGCGAAACTATTCCACAATTTTTCAAATGTACACCAAACTCGTAACTCAAATATTCTCCTCCACGATCAGATCGTAGAAATTTTATTTTCTTGTTACGATGATTTTCAACTTCACTCTGAAATTCCTTGAACTTTTCAAATGTTTCAGACTTATGTTTCATTAAGTAGATATACCCATATCTGCTTAAATCATCTATGAAGGTGAGAAAATAACGATATCCGCCGGGAGCCTCAATATTCATCGGACCACATACATCGGTATGTATGATTTCCAACAAATCTGTTGCTCTCTCCATAGTACCGGAGAACGGTGTTTTAGTCATCTTGCCTATGAGGCACGGTTCGCAAGTACCAAGTGATTCATAATCAAGTGATTCCAAAAGCCCATCAGTATGGAGTTTCTTCATGCGCTTTACACCGATATGACCTAAACGGCAGTGCCACAAATAAGTTGCACTATCATTATTAACTTTGCATCTTTTGGCTTCTACATTATGAATATGTGTATCACTATCTTCGAGATTCAATAAGAATAGACCACTCTTCAAAGGTGCATGACCATAAAAGATATTATTCATATAAATAGAACAACCATTATTCTCTGATTTAAATGAATAACCGTCTCGCATTAAACAAGATCCAGATATAATGTTCATGCTCAACGCTGGCACCAAATAACAATTATTTAGGTCTAATATTAATCCCGAAGGTAGATGTAGAGGTAGCGTGCCGACCGCGATCACATCGACTTTGGAACCATTTCCCACGCGCATCGTCACCTCGTCCTTTGCTAGCGTCCGCTTATTCCGTAGTCCCTGTTTCGAGTTGCAAATATTAGCAACAGAACCAGTATCAAATACCCAGGTGCTACTGCGAGCTCTAGTAAGGTACACATCAATAACATGTATATCACATATACCTTTGCTCACTTTGCCATCCTTCTTATCCGCTAAATACTTGGGGCAGTTCCGCTTCCAGTGTCCAGTCTGCTTGCATTAGAAGCACTCAGTTTCAGGCTTAGGTCCAGATTTGGGTTTCTTCTCCTGAGCAGCAACTTGCTTGCTGTTCTTCTTGAAGTTTCCCTTCTTCTTCCCTTTGCCCTTTTTCTTGAAACTAGTGGTTTTGCTAACCATCAACACTTGATGCTCCTTCTTGATTTCTACCTCCGCAGCTTTTAGCATTGCGAAGAGCTCGGGAATAGTCTTGTTCATCCCTTGCATATTATAGTTCATCACGAAGCTCTTGTAGCTTGGTGGCAGTGATTGGAGAATTCTGTCAATGACGCAATCATCTGGAAGATTAACTCCCATCTGAATCAAGTGATTATTATACCCAGACATTTTGAGTATATGCTCACTGACAGAACTGTTCTCCTCCATCTTACAGCTATAGAACTTATTGGAGACTTCATATCTCTCAGTTCGGGCATTTGCTTGAAATATTAACTTCAACTCCTGGAACATCTCATATGCTCCATGACGTTCAAAACGTCGTTGAAGTCCCGATTCTAAGCCGTAAAGCATGGCACACTGAACTATCGAGTAGTCATCAGCTTTGCTCTGCCAGACGTTCATAACATCTGGCGTTGCTCCAGCAGCAGGCCTGTCACCTAGCGGTGTTTCCAGGACGTAATTCTTCTGTGCAGCAATGAGGATAATCCTCAGGTTACGGACCCAGTCCGTGTAATTGCTACCATCATCTTTCAACTTTGCTTTCTCAAGGAACGCATTAAAATTCAACGGAACAACAGCACGAGCCATCTATCTACAAGCAACATAAACAAGCAAGATACTATCAGGTACTAAGTTCATGATAAGTTTAAGTTCAGTTAATCAAATTACTTAGGAACTCCCACTTAGATAGACATCCCTCTAATCCTCTAAGTGATCACGTGATCCAAATCAACTAAACCATAACCGATCATCACGTGAGATGGAGTAGTTTTCAATGGTGAACATCGTCATGTTGATCATATCTACTATATGATTCACGCTCGACCTTTCGGTCTCTGTGTTCCGAGGCCATATCTGCATATGCTAGGCTCGTAAAGTATAACCTGAGTATTCTGCGTGTGCAAAACTGGCTTGCACCCGTTGTAGATGGACGTAGAGCTTATCACACCCGATCATCACGTGGTGTCTGGGCATGACAAACTTTGGCAACGGTGCATACTCAGGGAGAACACTTCTTGATAATTTAGTGAGAGATCATCTTATAATGCTACCGTCAATCAAAGCAAGATAAGATGCATAAAAGGATAAACATCACATGCAATCAATATAAGTGATATGATATGGCCATCATCATCTTGTGCTTGTGATCTCCATCTCCGAAGCACCGTCATGATCACCATCGTCACCGGCGTGCCACCTTGATCTCCATCGTAGCAACGTTGTCGTCTCGCCAATCTTATGCTTCCACGACTATTACTACCGTTTAGTAATCTAGTAAAGCATTACATCGCGATTGCATTGCATACAATAAAGCGACAACCATATGGCTCCTGCCAGTTGCCGATAACTTAGTTACAAAACATGATCATCTCATACAATAAAATCAGCATCATGCCTTGACCATATCACATCACAACATACCCTGCAAAAACAAGTTAGACGTCCTCTACTTTGTTGTTGCAAGTTTTACGTGGCTGCTACGGGCTCAAGTAAGAACTCATCTCACCTACGCATCAAAACCACAATGATAGTTCGTCAAATAGACTCCGTTTTAACCTTCTCAAGGACAGGGCGTAGTCACACTTGGTTCAACTAAAGTTGGAGAGACAGTCTTCCGCAAGCCATCTATGTGCAAAGCACGTCGAGGGAACCGGTCTCGCGTAAGAGTACGCGTAAGGTTGGTCCGGATCGTCTCACCCAACAATACCGCCGAACCAAAGTATGACATGCTGGTAGGCAGTATGTCGGGTGGTAGGATCGACATATGCCAACGGGTGGCTTATCATTGCGGGGGCCAAAAGAACGTCGCCGGTGCCTGGAAACGGGATGAGGCGTAGGCATGCACGCCGGCGAATCTTACCCAGCTTCAGGGCTCTCCGGGGAGATAATACCCCTACTGCTGCTCTGCGGGGGCTCCGCATGGTTACTAAGTTCACAGGTGGCTACAATGCTCCTTGAGATGTTTTGGGTGGAAGGAGGAGGAAGGGCTTAGCTCAGCTTGCTTCTTCTCCTTGTACGCGTCTAAGTCTAGAGAGAGAGTCCAACCCTTTGCATGGGTGCATCGGGGGGTTTATATAGGCCTACCCCCCGGGGGTACAATGGTAATCCGACTGGGCACTGGGCCCAGCTGTCTGTGGCTATGTTCGCCGGCTTCTCCGCCGGCTTCTGGGGCCCGCCGGCTGGTGGGTCCCGCCGACTGCCGGCTCCTGGGTCGACAGGCCGGCCCCACGGGCCAGGGCCTGGTCGGCGGTTGGTTACTGTTGCTCCGTGTTAGTTGGCGCAGGCTTGGTCGGGGTAAGCGTGGCTACAGCAACGCCACCCTGGCGGGCGATTACTGTAGCCCCGCCGCACCTTGTCTCCTTAGTGGGCGTCTCCTTCGAGGAAGGCGGCAGGCCGGCTACGCCAAGCCGGCCCTCTGTCTTGCCGGCTTGAGAGGGGGTGTGGCGGCCTTCGGCATCTCTCTGCCCGAAGGGGCCCACCGCCTCGGGGGCCACACTGGTGGCCCATCATGGACGGCGTCAGAGCCACCGTGGCTACAGTGCCGCGCCGGGCGGGCCGCGGCTGCCCGCACGACGCGCTGTACCAGGCGTGCTCCGGGTTTTGGGGGTGGCAGGCTCCACTGTAGCCACGCCCCGCTTCATCATCACAGAGTGGACGCGTACATCGCGGGTACGGCGTTGTCTGCTTTATCGGAGCTGGCCCAGCGGTAGCCGGCCGTCTATAGCCGGCCTTCCATAGCCGGCCCTGCCGTAGCCGGCCCTCCATAGTTTTCTTTGCGGGGGTAAAAAGGAGCGGGCCGCCCCCCAAGCCGGCCAGGAAGTCAGCCGGCTAGGGGGGAGCCGGCCCAAGTCTTGAGTCTTCTTATGAGCCGGAAGGGCTCACAATTTTTTCTAAGGGGCCAGGGGATGCCGGCTGGGCTACCCGTGGCTGCGTACCCCGACAGTAGTCCCCGAAGGCGGGCGAGCTTCGCGGCAGATGAACGGACGGGAAGCTAGGCCGGCTTCATACCGTGCAGGGCCAACTGCGTTGTCGCCACCGGCCTCGGAACACTTTTCTTTATTAGGGCGACCGTGGTTGACCCGCGGGCCGGCCGCGGGCCCCACGACGAGCCACGTGGCGGGGAAATCCTGCCGTCGCACGCGCGCGACGGGACGCCGCCGCAGGCCCGGGCCCGCCACTCCCCGGCCTCGGCCCGGGCGCAGATCTTCTATGGCCCGAGGGGGCCGCTCGCCTCCCCGCGGCCGTTACCCTGCGCCATCAAGGCGCGTAAATGATGCGAGCGTGGGGGAGATGTGCACGATTGATCCCCACGACCCCCCACGCCGCGCCTCCTCGTCTCCGGCGCACGCGCCTACAAGTAAGAGGGGAGGGGGAGAGGCACGGGCCCGCTCGCTCCCCATCCCCCCCGCTCTTCTTCTTCCTGCTCTTCTTCTTCCTGCTCTTCTTCTTGCTCGACACTGCTTCGCGCCGTAGCCCTCCCACGTCGCCATGTCGCTGGCCTTGTCGAGCTCGTGGGACGGGTCCAACGTCCACGACGAGCACATCGAGTTCCTCCGCCAGACCCGGCGTCTGCCCTCCGCCGACCTCGTGCAGGTGCGCCTAGCGCCCGCGAAGGAGGTCTCGCCGGCGCCGGAGGAAGGCGAGCGCGTTGTCTTCCGCGCGCACTTCCTCCGGGGCTTCGGCTTTCCGGCGAGCAGTTTCATGCGATCGTTCCTCGAGTTCTACAATCTTCAACCGCATCACGTCACGCCCAACGCGGTGCTCCAACTCTAGGCCTTCGTCACGCTCTGCGAAGGGTACTTGGGGGTGCTGCCGACGCTGGAGCTCTGGGCCGAACTGTTCCAGAACAAGCTCGGCACCGTCTCCGCCGGCGTGCCGGCTCCCTGCGGCGCCTTCATCGCGATGAAGAGGGCCAGCGACGACAACCCCTTCCCCCACATTCCTCTGATCCAGTCGGTCAAGCTGTGGCAAAAGTCTTACTTCTACGTCAAGAACGTCGCCCGGCACGGCGACTACGTCAACCTGCCGGCTTACGTAGCCAGCCCGCCGACTGGGAAGCGGCGGACCTGGGGCTACCAGTCGAAGTCCCTTTCTCCAGCGGGGAACGCTTCCATCTCCCGGCTTCGGGTGATGATCCAATCGAAGGGTCTGCTTGCGTCCGACTTGGTAACCGCCTTCGTCGAGCGCCGGATCTTGCCTCTCCAAAGCCGGCCGCACCTGATGTGCCAGATGAGCGGCCGGTTCGATCCCAGCCGGCTGAGCACCTGGGAGATGCCGCACGCCGAGGTGGCTCTGATGGCGAACTACGTCGCCAACTTGAAGCTCACCGATGAGTGGCAGTTCGGCAAGGCGCCGTACTCCCGCGCCCAGCCTCCGCCTGTGGTAAGCCTTTCCCCTCGCCGTCTGCCGGCTTGGGATAGCCGGCCTCTGACCAGGCGACCCCTTTTCTCTTTTCCTTTATCAGAATCCTCTCCTCCCGCTGCCGGCCGGGGCAGCCGGAGTCGACCGCGAGTACGCCCCGGATCGCACGGAGGATGACCCTAACAACCCGGATCTCTCCGCCGTCGCCATGGAGGACGCCGCCACGGGGGGTGCCGTCGAGCTTGGCGGCACCGGGCTCTCGGCCAGCTTCGACGACTGGCCGGACGACTTCGAAGCCGGAGAACTCCCTCGCCGCCAGTCGGCAACCGACTGCCGCGGCGCGAGCTCGTCCGCCATGCCGACTGCCGGCGGCGGGAAGGGAAAATGCCGGGCCGCGCTCCCGCTCTTCGGGAGCCGGCCGAAGAAACCGAAGGCCTCCGCCGCGGCCACGAAGCGCGAGGAGGCGGCGGCGAAGGCAGCCCGCTTTCGGAAGGCGGTGAAGAAACCCCCGTCAGTTTCCGCGTAAGTCTAGTAGCCGCCTGCGTGCTTGTTATTCTGAAGTTTTCTTTCCTTGAATGTTTTCTGATTTCCTGAGCAGGGCGCCGCTCTCCCTCGAGAGGGGCCCAGCCGGCTCCGTGGTCGGGCCGAGTGCCGCCTCTTCAAGGTCCCGCCGAGTGGACCCCCGCGCCGAACTTGACGCAGCCACGCAGCGCAACGCACGCGAGGCACGCCGGGAGATGGAGGCGGCCGAGCGGGCGACGGCGGAGCGAGAGGCCGCCCAAACGGCGCCAGGGCGGGCGAGCGCGGCGGCTGAGGCTCCATCGGAGCGGGCGGCCGTGGAGGCGGAGGTGGAAAGCGTGCGCAGCCAGACTCCGCTGCTCGCCATCCCCCTCCAGCCCTTGGATCCGGACGTCCCTCTGCCCACGGCGGAGGAGATTATTCCCGAGCAGCCGCCGGTGCAGAGGGGCGAGGCCGTCGAGGGATCCGCCGAGAGGACGCCGCCGGCAGCGCTAGCTGGAGCAGGCGAAGGCGGCCGATCGTCGGCGGTGCCGGAGGAGCCGGCCCAGGCCACACCCGAGGCCAGAGCCGGCCTCGAGATCGAGCCGGCGGCGGACCGGCCCGCCGGAGGGGGCACGGCCCCGCCGGACACGCGCCGAGCCGCGGGAGCCGAGCGGACGGCGGATGCCCTGGAGGCGGCCAGCTCCGCCACGTCCGGGTGGACTCCCAGCGGAGGGAGCGGCGAGCTGAACGTCGCGGCCCAAGGGGTTCGGAGCCGGTTGCAGGCGCAGGCCGGCCTCCTGAGGCAATTCACTCAGGAGTTTCTGTCGACGCGGTCTGCAATCCGGGTAAGTCTTCGCTCCTTGACCGCTCTGGTCCTTTGAGTTTTTTCCGTGGGGGCGCGCTGGCGCACCCACTGGGTGTAGTCCCCGAGATCCGGGCCGACTGCAGCTCAGTCGGGTCGGATCTTACTAGACGACTATGCTGACTGTTTTTTCTGATCTTCAGGATTATCACAACTCTCGCGCGGCCGCCTTCAACTCCCAGGCTCAGGAGCTAAGCCGGAGGACCGAGGACCTCGCCAGCAGCCGGCGTAAGTGTCTTGTCGTGGTTAACTTCTCGTGGGGGCGCGACAGCGCACCCACTGGGTGTAGTCCCCGAGATCCGGGCCGACTGCAGTGCAGTCGGGTCGGATCTTTCTTGACGACTTTCCCTTTGCTGATTTTTCTCTTTATTTTTTGCTCGAGCAGAGGCCAACGCCGACTTGCGGAGGGAACTCGGCGTGGTGCAGGCCGCTCTTCGTGCCAAGGACGCCGAGTACGCTGATCTGGCTCAAGAGCGCGACCGCCTGGCAACGAAACTGGCCGACCAGGAGAGGAGCCACAAGGCGGCCCTGCAAAAAGCGCAGGACGACGAGGCTACCCTGAGGGCGGAGTTCGGGGCCAGGGAGGCGAGCTGGGCCGAGACGCGGCGGGCACTGGAAGAAGGCTTCGGCCGGGTCGAGGATCTTATTGACGGTAGGCTGTCTTCCTTGCTCTTCTTCCAATCGCCGGCTGCCTATGGTTTTGTTTTGACTTGTGTTTGCTGTCTTGCGCAGAGTACTTCCCCGGCCAGTCTGTCCTAGCCGCCCAAGCCATCGAAGCCTACCGCGAGGAGCGTCGTCAAGCCGGGGTTGTGATTCCGCCGGATGCGAACCGAACATTGTCGGAGCAGCTTATCGCCGTCCAGGCGCGGCTGCAGCCGGCCCACCGGTTGCTCCGTCGACTCCAGCGCGCCGGGGCGACGATGCTGGCCGCGCTCTGGCCCGGCCAGGCAATTCCCCGGACCCCAAGCCGGACGGCCGACTGGCTCGAGGTCGCAGTCGGCCGCTTCGAGGCCTGGAAGGCGTCCGCGACCCGTCTTGGAGCCGGGCGCGCGCTGGAGTTCGTCCGCGCGTGGTACCCAGCGCTGAGCCTGGACCAGCTGCGGACGTGGCGGTCGGAAGCCGACGCCGAACTGGAGGAGGTGCGGCCGGCGATCGCGCAGCGCGCCTCGACGATCGCCGAGTGCACCGACACCAGCGTCTTCGCGCCGGAGCTTAACGACGATGGCGCCGCCCAGCCGGAGGAATGGTTCGGGCTGAACCCGGCGGACGGCGAAGACTCGGCGGAAGAGATCGCCTCTAGCGACGAGGGCGAAGACGACGAGGAGGACGACAGTGAAGACGCCGAGCCGACTGGTGGGCGGCCGACCGTGCCTCTAGCAACGAGCCGCGCAGGAGCGCGCCCTCTGCCGGAGGCGACGATCAAGCCGAGGTTCGTCAGTCGGCCGCTCCTTCAGCCGGCGCGACTACCTCCGCCGCCTAATCCAGCTCGTCTGCGGCCCTGCCGGCTTGAGCTGCCTTTCGTTTCGTCCCTGTCTTTCTTTTTGGACAAGTTTAAGTTTCTGCAATTCCACCCACTGGGTGTATATCAAACAATGCTGAATGTCGACCTCTCTAGAGGTTTTTTGTGTAATATATTAATATATGCATGTGTTGGCGTTCATCCAAGTGTACTTTTTGTCCTTAGGCTCTTTTCTTTGCCGCCTTCCCTCTTTGGGAAGGCAAGTACTTGAGTTTTCTTGGATTTGAAGTAGACTGGATGTAAGCCGGCCGGCCGGCTACTCTGGTAGTTGGTCGGCGGGCGGCAGCAAGCCGGCCTTTGCTATATATGCGAGCATGTTTGGTCCCTAGCCGTTTTTCATGTGCGCACCCTTTCCGGCTGGTGGCTCCTGCCAGTCGGGCAGTCGGTTCTTCGAGCTGCGATTTCGGCAAGAGCCAAGCCTGGGTGTCGGCGCATTACTTGTCTGACTGCGGGTAGGGCTCTGAATATAACTCTAGCCGGCCAGTCCCCGGGCCGACTCGTCGGACCCGTTACCGGACGGAATAAATGAAGAGGTAAAATCATGCGCATGATAACTTTCATTCATAAGGTAAAGGGTGGCAGTCCCCGAGTCTTTCTCGGGGAGCCTACTGTTCATACTAAATACAAAAGTGGGCATAACACATACTGCGTTTTAACTGTAAAACTTCCGAAGGAGATTTGCGTTCCATGGTCGCTCCGACTCCTTGCCGGAGTCGTCTCTCTTGTGTGCCTTCGGCTTCTGCGCGTCGATGAGGTAGTAGGCGTCGTTGCCCAAGGCTCTGCTGATGATGAAGGGGCCTTCCCAGGGGGCTGCGAGCTTGTGCTGGCCGGCTGTTCGCTGGATCAGCCGGAGCACAAGGTCGCCCTCCTGGAAGGATCTTGGGCGGACCCTCCGGCTATGGTAGCGGCGCAGACCCTGCTGGTAGATGGCGGACCGGCTGAGGGCTAACAGCCGGGCCTCTTCCAGCAGGTCGACGCCGTCTTCTCGTGCTTCTTTGGCTTCCGCTTCCGTGTACATGGTTACCCGAGGCGAGTCGAACTCGATGTCTGTTGGGATGACCGCCTCGGCACCATATACAAGGAAGAAGGGAGTGAAGCCGGTTGATCTGTTCGGAGTAGTGCGCAGACTCCATAGGACAGCCGGCAGCTCATCGAGCCAGCAGCCGGCTGAACGCTCCAGGGGTACGACCAGTCGAGGCTTGATGCCGGACAGAATGAGGCCGTTTGCTCGCTCCACTTGGCCGTTTGACTGTGGGTGGGCGACTGACGCAAGGTCCAGCCGGATACCTTGCGCAGCGCAGAACCGTGCCAGGGCACCTTTGGCAAAATTCGTGCCGTTGTCGGTGATGATGCTGTGCGGTACGCCGTACCGGGTTGTTATATCTGCAATGAACGTCACTGCAGTCGGCCCATTTAGCTTCTTGATCGGCTTCGCCTCGATCCACTTGGTGAATTTGTCAACGGCGACGAGCAAATGAGTCATGCCGCCGCGCGCTGTCTTAAATGGGCCCACCATATCCAACCCCCAGACGGCAAAGGGCCAGGTGATGGGAATGGTCTTGAGTGCCGAAGCCGGCATGTGTTGCTGTGAGCTGAAAAGCTGGCAGCCTTTGCAGTGTTTGACTAGCTCTTTGGCGTCGTCCAAAGCAGTCGGCCAGAAGAAACCGTGGCGGAAAGCTTTGGCGACCAGTGACCTTGATGCGGCGTGATGGCCGCATTCTCCTTGGTGTATATCCCTGAGGATCGCGATGCCCTTCTCCTGCTCGACGCATCGCTGCAAGACTCCGGTGGCACTGCGCTTGACAAGCTCTCTGTTGACGATGGTGTATGCTCCAGCCCGGCGCTGGACTTGTCTTGCTTCGTTTTTGTCAGCCGGCAGGTCATGGTTCACCAGAAAGTTGCGGATGGCTTGGGCCCATGATGGGGCGATGACCTCCTCGGCCACCAATGTGGCCAGAGCCACCAGGGTGGGTGGGTTGGGTAGTGCAGCGCTGGAGTCGGCCGCCGCTTCCTGTGCTGAAGAAGTCCCCGGGCCGGCCACTGCAGCCCCCGGGCCGGCTGCTGCAGTCCCCGGGCCGGGTGCAGCAGTTCCTGAGCCGAATATTGAAGTCCCCGGGCCGGCTGCTTGATTCTTCGAGCCGGACCCGGCCCCCTCAGGATTAGGCGGCACGAAAATGGAATCGGACTCCGGAGACGGCCTGATTGAAGGCTTGAGGAGGCGCTGCAGGGCGACGCCGGCTGGTATTGCTTGCCGCGTGGATCCTATTCAAGCCAGGGCGTCCGCCGGCTCGTTGTCGGCCCGCGGCACGTGAAGGAACTCACATCCGTCGAAGTATCCGCTGATTTGCTGTACCAGGAAACGGTAGCTCGCCATGTTTGCGTCCTTGGCGTCCCAATCGCCAGAAGACTGCTGCACCACCAAATCCGAGTCGCCATAGCACAGGATCCGGCGAATACCAAGCTCCTTGGCCAGCCGGAGCCCGTGTATGAGTGCCTCGTACTCGGCGACGTTGTTGGAGGCGGCGAAGTGGATCTGCAGCGTGTATTTGAGCTTGTCGCCCTTTGGAGAAGTCAGGACGCGCCGGCTCCCAAGCCGGTGCGCATCTTTGATCCGTCAAAGTGCATGCGCCAATGGGTGGAGTCGGGCGCCGGCGGTAAGTACTGGGTCTCGGCCCAGTCGACGAGGAAGTCGGCCAACGCTTGCGTCTTGATGGCGGTGCGGGGTTGGTAGAAGATGGTGTAGGGGGCCAGCTCGATGGCCCATTTGGCCACCCGGCCAGATGCGTCCCGGCTGCCTATGATGTCGGCAAGCGGGGCAGTGCATACGACCGTGATGGGGTGCTCTTGAAAGTACGGCTTCAGCTTCTTGGCGGCTAAGTACACGCCGTAGCACATCTTCTGATAGTGCGGGTAATTTTGTTTTGAGGTGGACAGCACCTCGCTCAGGTAATAGACCGGTCTCTGCACCGGCTGGGCGCGGCCTTCTTCGGGGCGTTCGACCACAATGACGGTGCTGACCACCCGGCTGGTGGCGGCAATATATAGGAGCATGGGCTCCTTCTCAGTCGGTGCCGCCAAGACAGGCGGCGTGGACAGCATTTTCTTCAGCTCGTGGAAAGCTCGGTCGGCCTGGTCGTTCCACTGGAAGTGAGTGCTCTTCTTCATGAGGCGGTAGAGGGGGAGAGCCTTTTCTCCGAGCCGGCTGATGAAGCGGTTAAGGGAGGCCAGGCACCCGGTGAACTTCTGGATCTCTCTGAGCTTGGTTGGGACCGCCATCCTCTCGATGGCTTTGATCTTCACAGGGTTGCACTCTATGCCGCGTTCAGAGACCAGGAAGCCTAGGAGCTGGCCGGCTGGCACTCCGAACACGCATTTCTCTGGGTTGAGCTTGATTCGGAACCGGCGCAGGTTCTCGAATGTTTCCTTCAAGTCTTCCAGCAGGGTGCCATGCTTCTCCGTCTTCACCACAACATCATCCACGTAAACGTGGGCGTTCTTGCCGAGCTGCGTGAGGAGGCACTTCTGCATGCAACGCTGAAACGTGGTGCCGGCATTCCTCAGGCCGAACGTCATGGTCAGGTAGCAGAAGGCCCCAAACGGCGTGATGAAGGCGGTTTTCAGCTGGTCATCCGGGTTCAGCTTGATCTGGTGGTATCCCGAGTAGGCGTCCAAAAAGCTCAACAGCTCGCATCCGGCTGTGGAGTCTATTACTTGATCGATCCTGGGCAGGGCGAAGGGATCCTTTGGGCAGGCTTTGTTGAGGCTCGTGTAATCTATACACATGCGCCACTTGTTATTCTTCTTCAGCACGAGAACTGGGTTCGCGAGCCATTCGGGGAAGAAAACTTCCATGATGAAGCCGGCTGCAAGGAGCCGGGCTATCTCCTCCCCTACGATCCTTCTCTTCTCTTCTGACAGTCGGCGGAGGGGCTGTTTGACTGGTTTGGCATCCTCCCGCACATGCAATTTGTGCTCGGCGAAATCCTTCGGAACACCCGGCATGTCTTTGGGGGACCATGCAAAGATATCCCGATTCTCACGGAGGAAATCGGCGAGCTCGCCTTCCTATTTGCTATCTAGGCTCGCCCCAATGACGGCGAACCTCTCGGGGTGCTCGGGGTCGAGCTGTATCTTCTTGGTCTCCTTGGCCGGCTGGAAAGATCCTTGGGCATCATACTCCTTGGAGTCGGCGGGTTGGTTTAACTGCTTGCTGGCCAGGGCCATGACCCGGTCCAGCGTCTTCCTCTCGGCCGCGATCACAAGGGATTCGGCCAGCCGGCTGCTGGCCGCGGCGCAGTCGGCGGACTTCTTGTAGTCGCCGGCGATGGTGATGACGCCCTTAGAGCTTGGTATCTTCATCTTGAGGTAAGCATAGTGGGGAACCGCCATGAACTTGGCCAAGGCGGGTCGGCCAAGCAAGGCATGATAAGGGCTATCCAGGTCCACCACCTCGAACCAGATTGCTTCTCGGCGAAAATGATCCTTGCCCCCAAAGAGTACATCGATCTTGAGCTTGCCGACGGGGGCGCAGGACAGTCCGGGCACGATGCCGTGGAACACCGTTCGAGTCGGCGCAAGTTGTTTGGCCTTGACGCCCAGCTTCTCCATGGTGTCGTGGTACAGGATGTTGATGCTGCTTCCGCCGTCGATCAGCACGCGGGAGAAGCGTGCGGCGCGCGTATCAGTAGCGAGGGTGGCCTCCAGGACCAATGCGTAGGACCCGGGGGAGGGCATCACCTCCGGGTGGTCGGCCCGGCTCCAGCTAATGGGTTTCTCCGACCAGTGCATGTGGCCGGCTGGGCTGGTAGCGGCCATGTTGACCTCCTGTTGCTCTCGGCACCTGCTGCGCCGGTCTTCGGGCTGCTCGTGAAGATGACATAAGACGCTTGCTCGTCGGGGAACTCGTCCTGCATGGCGTCGACCGCGGGCCGGGCGGCTTTGGGCGGCGGAGCCGGCGGCGGCGGGCCGGCAGACAGAGTCGGTGTGAGCCCTTCGCCCTTCGAGATTCGGGCGAGCCAGTTGCATTTGCGGGTCGTGTGGTTGGACGGCTTCGCGTCGCTATGGAATTTGCACGGGGCATCAAGGGTTTGCTCGTAGGAGAAGGCCGGCTTGGCAGCCGGCCGGCCACCCTTTGGCTTCTTGGGCGCAGGCCGCCCTTCAGGCGACGCATCTTCGACCGTGGCCACCTGCCGGCTGGCGGGAGGCGGCGCAGGGCCCTTGCGTTTTTGATCGTTCTGGTGTTGGCGTCGGCCGCCGTCTCCAGCCGGCGCTTTGGGTGCCGGATTGAGTACCTTTCCGGATGCGTCCACCCGGAGCTCGGTCTTCATCGAGGAGTCGGCGGTGGCGTACTTGTCGGCGATGTTTAGGAGCTCGTCGAGGGTAGTCAGCTCATCGCAGAGAAGCTTGTGCTTGAGGAGGGTGCCCTCTCGGCACCCGGCGGTGAAGTATTCGATGGCTTGCACCTCGTGCACCCCCTCACAGGAGTTGCGGAGCTCGGCCCAGCGCGTCAGGTAGTCGCGAGTGGACTCGGCTGGGCCCTGTACACACAGGGAGAGCTGTCTGGGCTTGGGGGCCCGCTTGTAGGTGCTGGTGAAGTTGCGAACGAAGGCTTCAGTGAAGTCTACCCAGCTGTTGATGCTGAGCGGCTTAAGGCTGTTAAGCCACGTCCGCGCCGTGCCCTGCAGCATGAGGGGCACGTATTTTACGGCAACGCGCCGGTTGCCATTGGCGATGCTGACGGCCGTGGAGTAGTCGGTCAGCCAGTCTTCCGGCTTCACCGAGCCGTTGTACTTAGGCGTGTCTCTTGGGAGCGAGAACCCTTTGGGGAAGGGCTCGTCGCGGATGCGGGGGCCGAAGCAAGGAGGACCGACATCATCCTCTTCTTCTAGCGCCAGAGATCGGGCCAGACGGTCGATCCGGTGGCGGGCGTCGTTTTCGCCGATTCCCTCCCGGCGACCAAGCCGGCCGCTGAGAGTCGGATGAGCCACGGGAGGCGGGGTAGGATATCTTTCTCTGCGGGTTCGAGGCGGAGGCGGGGTGCCCCGCCATTCCATGGCTCCGGGGCGGCCGTCCGCGTCTCGCTCGATGGAGACTTGGGTCCGGCTTCGGCTGGGAGCCGGCTCTTTCTCGCGCCGCGCGCGGGTGTAGCTGGTAGTCGGCGACCGGGAGGTCGCGCCGTGTTCGCGGCACGGGGGCGGGCTCCCCGCGCAGGCGTCGGCCTCGTGCCATCGTGCGGCCGCGTCGATCAGCTGCTGGATGCGCCGCGTCATATGGAGGAGATCTTCGGCTTCCAAGCCGTCTAGCTCGTCGACGGCCGCCTGGGCGGCGCGCAGGTTCTCGAGCGGGGTGGCATAGACCGGGCGATCCACGCCGAGCGTGTCGGCGATGACGGCGCCGCGTTGCCTGACGGCGCCAGCCCGGCTAGGTCCAGCCGGAGCCGGCGTGCCGAAGGCGGCGCGATCAGCTTCGCGCTGGTAGGCCTCGGTGAGGCGTCTTACGGAGGCCAGCCGCCGGCCCTCCGCGAGGAGAGCGAGGCGGCGTGCCTCCAGAACTTCGTCGCTGGCGTCAGCCGGAAGGGGGACAGACAAGTCTTGGGCTGCCGCGCGCGGGGAGTCACGGGCGCCCTCGTCGGTCGGGCCGTCGAGGCCGATAACCATCACCTCGGGGGCGTCAGAATCGCGATCACCAGCCGGAGGGAGCGGGTCGTTGTAGACCGTGACGTTGGTGGGGAAGGTGTCGTAGGATACCGCGTCGGAATCGACGGGCATCGGGTCGGTGGAGCCAACCGACTCCAAGTCCGCAGGAGGCTCGCCGGAGACGTGGAGCTGGCTGAGGAGGTTGGTGAGGTGACATGCGCCCGCATTGGCGGCGAGCTCGTCGGAGAGGCGGGCATTGTCGAAGAGGCTGGCGAGGCCGCTAGCCGCGCAGACGTCGGCGACGCCATGCAGCGCGTCGCGGCATGCGCCATCGGGCGAGCCAGGCTGGCTGCGCCCGCGAGGGAGGAAAAGGGTTCCCGTCCAGAACAAGTCTCCGGACGACGGTGCACCTGGCCCCACGGTGGGCGCCAAATGTCGGGTGGTAGGATCGACATATGCCAACGGGTGGCTTATCATTGCGGGGGCCAAAAGAACGTCGCCGGTGCCTGGAAACGGGATGAGGCGTAGGCATGCACGCCGGCGAATCTTACCCAGCTTCAGGGCTCTCCGGGGAGATAACACCCCTACTGCTACTCTGCGGGGGCTCCGCATGGTTACTAAGTTCACAGGTGGCTACAATGCTCCTTGAGCTGTTTTGGGTGGAAGGAGGAGGAAGGGCTTAGCTCAGCTTGCTTCTTCTCCTTGTACGCGTCTAAGTCTAGAGAGAGAGTCCAACCCTTTGCATGGGTGCACCGGGGGGTTTATATAGGCCTACCCCCGGGGTACAATGGTAATCCGACTGGGCACTGGGCCCAGCTGTATGTGGCTATGTTCGCCGGCTTCTCCGCCGGCTTCTGGGGCCCGCCGGCTGGTGGGTCCCGCCGACTGCCGGCTCCTGGGTCGACAGGCCGGCCCCACGGGCCAGGGCCTGGTCGGCGGCTGGTTACTGTTGCTCCGTGTTAGTTGGCGCAGGCTTGGTCGGGGTAAGCGTGGCTACAGCAACGCCGCCCTAGCGGGCGATTACTGTAGCCCCGCCGCACCTTGTCTCCTTAGTGGGCGTCTCCTTCGAGGAAGGCGGCAGGCCGGCTACGCCAAGCCGGCCCTCTGTCTTGCCGGCTTGAGAGGGGGTGTGGCGGCCTTCGGCATCTCTCTGCCCGAAGGGGCCCATCGCCTCGGGGGCCACGCTGGTGGCCCGTCATGGACGGCGTCAGAGCCACCGTGGCTACAGTGCCGCGCCGGGCGGGCCGCGGCTGCCCGCACGACGCGCTGTACCAGGCGTGCTCCGGGTTTTGGGGGTGGCAGGCTCCACTGTAGCCACGCCCCGCTTCATCATCACAGAGTGGACGCGTACATCGCGGGTACGGCGTTGACTGCTTTATCGGAGCCGGCCCAGCGGTAGCCGGCCGTCTATAGCCGGCCTTCCATAGCCGGCCCTGCCGTAGCCGGCCCTCCATAGTTTTCTTTGCGGGGGTAAAAAGGAGCGGGCCGCCCCCCAAGCCGGCCAGGAAGTCAGCCGGCTAGGGGGGGAGCCGGCCCAAGTCTTGAGTCTTCTTATGAGCCGGAAGGGCTCACAATTTTTTCTGAGGGGCCAGGGGATGCCGGCTGGGCTACCCGTGGCTGCGTACCCCGACACAGTATGACTTGTATCGCCCACAACTCACTTGTGTTCTACTCATGCAAATAACATCAAACCATAAAACCTAGGCTCGGATGCCACTGTTGGGGAACGTAGTAATTTCGAAAATTTTCCTACGCACACGCAAGATCATGGTGATGCATAGCAACGAGGGGGAGAGTGTTGTCTACGTACCAACGCAGACCGACTGCGGAAGCGATCACACAACGTAGAGGAAGTAGTCGTACGTCTTCTTCCCGATCCGACCGATCCAAGTACCGTTACTCCGGCACCTCCGAGTTCTTAGCACACGTACAGCTCGATGACGTTCCTCGGGCTCCGATCCAGCAAAGCGTCGAGGAAGAGTTCCGTCAGCACGACGGCGTGATGACGATCTTGATGTACCACCGACGCAGGGCTTCGCCTAAGCACTACAACGGTATGATCGAGGTGGAATTTGGTGGCAGGGGGCACCACACACGGCTAAGGAACGATCTCAAGGATCAACTTGTGTGTCTTGGGGTGCCCCCTGCCCCCGTATATAAAGGTTGGAGGAGGGGGAGCCGGCCGGCCAGGGAGAGGAGGCGCAGGGGAGTCCTACTCCCACCGGGAGTAGGACTCCTCCCCCCAATCCTAATCCTATTAGGACTCCCGGGGGGAAAAGGAGAGAGAAGGGGGGCCGGACCCTATCCTAGTCCTACTAGGACTTGGGGAAGGGGGGCGCCGGCCAGCTTGTGGGCTTTCCCTTTTTCTCTTTTTCCACTAAGGCCCAATAGGCCCATTAGTCTCCCGGGGGGTTCCGGTAACCCTCCCGGTATTCCGGTAAAATCCCGATTTCACCCGGAACACTTCCGATGTCCAAACATAGGCTTCCAATATATCAATCTTTACGTCTCGACCATTTCGAGACTCCTCGTCATGTCCGTGATCTCATCCGGGACTCCGAACAACCTTCGGTACATCAAAATGCATAAACTCATAATAACTTTCATCGTAACGTTAAGCGTGCGGACCCTACGGTTCGAGAACAATGTAGACATGACCGAGACTCGTCTCCGGTCAATAACCAATAGCGGGACCTGGATGCCCATATTGGCTCCTACATATTCTACGAAGATCTTTATCGGTCAGACCGCATAACAACATACGTTGTTCCCTTTGTCATCGGTATGTTACTTGCCCGAGATTAGATCGTCGGTATCCAATACCTAGTTCAATCTCGTTACTGGCAAGTCTCTTTACTCGTTCCGTAATACATCATCTCACAACTAACATATTAGTTGCAGTGCTTGCAAGGCTTATGTGATGTGCATTACCGAGAGGGCCCAGAGATACCTCTCCGACAATCGGAGTGACAAACCCTAATCTCGAAATACGCCAACCCAACATCTACCATTGGAGACACCTGTAGTACTCCTTTATAATCACCCAGTTACGTTGTGACGTTTGGTAGTACCCAAAGTGTTCCTCCGGTAAACGGGAGTTGCATAATCTCATAGTTATAGGAACATGTATAAGTCATGAAGAAAGCAATAGCAACATACTAAACGATCGGGTGCTAAGCTAATGGAATGGGTCATGTCAATCAGATCATTCAACTAATGATGTGACCTCGTTAATCAAATAACAACTCTTTGTTCATGGTTAGGAAACATAACCATCTTTGATTAACGAGCTAGTCAAGCAGAGGCATACTAGTGACACTCTGTTGGTCTATGTATTCACACATGTATTATGTTTCCGGTTAATACAATTCTAGCATGAATAATAAACATTTATCATGATATAAGGAAATAAATAATAACTTTATTATTGCCTCTAGGGCATATTTCCTTCAAACTCTTCTAGCCAGTTGATTCTAGCCTATTTTAGGACTGACTTCAATATATTTTCCTGTGTCTTATCACGGCGCGGGCCGCCGAACTCCGTGTCCAGTGCTTTAAGATTGTGATCACTGAACTTGCTGGGTGACCGAGGTGCCGCCTCCTCGGCATGTTCTGGACTCTTCCCTCCTGGTTTGTTCTCAAGATTGTCTTTGATGCCATTTTCTGAGCCCTTGCTTGCGCGATTCGAGTCCATCTTGTAGCCCTCGTAGGTCAAGGTCATCTGCGCTTGCGTAAGGGCACTGTGGCTAGCGGTCGGCTGTTGACGGACTTGCTAGGTTCCTCCTCCATGTTTCTAGCTTCCTCGGTGGTGCCCTCCAGGACGTCAGTGAGGTCCTCTATTTTCATGATCAGGTGGGTGGTGGGTGGGTAAAAAAACTTCTTCCGACAACTCCTGGATCCGATTTGGCCTCGAGTCCGGGAGATCCGCCCCCTACTACTCCTAGATCTGAATTAATGCCAAACCTAGAGGATCAACTCTTCACGAGAATCTGCGGAGTACTCTAGATTGTCGAATACAACGATCCGACCTAGAGCGTAGTTCACGATCTGGCCGAGAAGGCCAATTGAGTGAGCGACAAAGGTGGTGATGCCAAAGATGAACATTTGGCCCGCCACAAAGATCACACTGGAACGATCTAAACGTCGATCTAAACTCGCATCAAACCCTGAGTTCTCCTAGCGGGGCCAGTATGGGCCACCACTGTCAGAACTGGATCCAACGGATCCCTTGGTAGGTATCCCAGCTAGGCGATTGGGCTGGATGGTAGCATGAGGCAAGGTTTACCTAGGTTCAAACTCTCACGGTGGATATAAAACCTACTCCTGCCTATGTATATTGCGGTGGGGTGTGTACAAAGTATACGAGAATACCAAGGGATTGTAATGTGTTCTACAACGAGCCCAACCCTGGCTTATATAGCATACCGGGGGTCCTAGGGTTACATATCCTGGTCGACTACGTTGGTGGAGACACAATCCTCCACAGCTCTTCTATCTTCGGTTGTCTTCCGGAGTCTTCGTATTACCTATCTCCCCTCCCTCCTCCCCCCCCCCGGTGCGTTGTTCAAATTTTGTCTCTGTCCCTAGGGGTTTGAGAGATGCTTCCTTCATGTCTTTCCTTCTTGGTCATGGGTTCCAAACAGGGTTGGCATTCAAGCTTTGGAAGATTCCTTCCGACTCGCACGTGGCCATGTTGTAGGCCTAGTACCATTTCTCGCCAACAAGCACCTCTAATGAGGGTGTGTTAGCCCAAAAAGCTTGCTCCTCTTTAGGAGTAAGCGGTCCCTCTAGCTTGCCCTTAGAGGCGTGAAAATAGTTCTTGGTTGTCAGTCAAGAATTGCCTCCCGCGCATTCTCTTGCAATTCACACCCTTGAATGTGAGAGGTTTTAAGGCCGCAACAAAAGTAATTGGAGAAAATTGCCTGCACACATTAGTTTTTTTGGTTGTTGAATAAATAAGCAATTTTCTATTAGGTTCAATAAAAACAATTGATAAAATATGATGATCATACTAACATGATTATTTGACTAGATAAATAAGTATAATCATGGTAGACATCCATTTGATAAATAAGATAAAAATAACATGCCCATATCTATTGCAATCATTGGGAAACCGAATGTAATCGCTAACATAAGGGACATAAGCAGATATGAAGCAGTAGTAGAAGAAGAAGTGTTTGCATCGGAAGCCAAGCCACTGAAGAAACCGTCGAGGGCGAGGAAGCAGTGGTGCACAACCATGTTGAAGAAGAATCCAACTGTTGCGTGAGACCACTCCCAAAAATGCCGATCGCCTCTTTCCCGTACAGGGTCATAAGACGTGGGTTTCATAGGCCTGCTGTGAGATATATGTCCCACCCCGACTATGCTCCTCTCATTCACAAAGCATAACGTGTAGGGCAAGGCGAGTGTGGAGGAGGGGCATGTGTGTATCTGCCAATTTCTTAAACTTTTGGTGATGTGTGAAGGAATATATATTGGTCCAATACACGCTTCAACTAAGGTGAGATTTTGTCATTCATGAACGAGCCTACGAAATTTCTCAGGAATTCTTGAAAAAAGTGAAATGGGCTAAAAGTTCAAAATTTTCAACAAGAAAACTTTAGAACAAAAGAGATGTGTTTGTGTGTTAAGGTTTGTTGTTGTGCCTAAGCTCAACCATAAAATCTTCACAAACTCTTCTAGATAGCGCGTGTGGTAGAATTCGATACAGGGAAATGTCTTCCGAAGTCTTCGTATTATCTATCTCCCCTCCCCCCCCCCCCCCCCCCCCGCGGTGCATTGTTCAAATTTTGTCTTTGTCCCTAGGGGTTTGAGAGATGCTTCCTTCATGTCTTTCCTTCTTGGTCATGGGTTTCAAACAGGGTTGGCATTCAAGCTTTGGAAGATTCCTTCCGACTCGCACACGGCCATGTTGTAGGCCTAGTACCATTTCTCGCCAACAAGCACCTCTAATGAGGGTGTGTTAGCCCAAAAAGCTTGCTCCTCTTTAGGAGTAAGCGGTCCCTCCAGCTTGCCCTTAGAGGCGTGAAAATAGTTCTTGGTAGTTAGTCAAGAATTGCCTCTTGTAATTCACACCCTTGAATGTGAGAGGTTTTAAGGTCCCAACAAAAGTAATTGGAGATAATTGCCTGCACACAACAGTTTTTTCGGTTGTTGAATAAATTAGCAATTTTCTATTAGGTTCAATAAAAACAATTGATAAAATATGATGATCATACTAACATGATTATTTGACTAGATAAAGAAGTATAATCATGGTAGGCATCCACTTGATAAATAAGATAAAAACAACATGTCCATATCTATTGCAATCATTGGGAAACCGGATGTAATCGCTAACATAAGGGATAGAAGCAGATATGAAGCAGTAGTAGAAGAAGAAGCGTTTGCATCGGAAGCCAAGCCACTGAAGAAACCGTCGATGGCGAGGAAGCAATGGTGCACAACCATGTTGAAGAAAAATCCAACTGTTGCGCGAGACCATTCCCTAAAATGTTGATCGCCTCTTTCCCGTACGGGGTCATAAGACATGGGTTTCATAGGCCTATGGTGAGATCTAGGTCCCACCCTGACTCGGCTCTGCTCATTCACAAAGCACGACATGCGGGGTAATTAAGGCGAATGGTGGAGGAGGGGCATGCGTGCATCTGCCAACTTCTTAAACTTTTAGTGGTGTGCGAAGGAATATATGTTGGTCCAATACACCCTTCAGCTAGGGGTAAGACTTTATCATTCATGAACGAGCCTATGAGATTTCTTAGGAATTATTGAAAGTAGTGAAATGGGCTAAAAGTTCAAAATTCTCGACAAGAAAACTTTAAAACAAAAGAGATGTGTTTGTGTTTTAAGGTTTGTTGTTGTGCTTAAGCTCAACCATAAAATCTTCACAAACTCTTCTAGATAGTACGTGCGGTAGAATTCGATAGAGCGAAATGTCCAAGCCATGTACCGTCGGCAGTCGGCGCTCCGTGACAATTAGATAGACGGTAAAAATTGAGAACTACTCACACATGAGACATGCTTTGCAGGTATGTAGTACACTTTGGATCCCTCCGGCTCCTCAAATGCCCTTCGTTTCCTGGAGTCTCAGTCTCAGAGCAGAGAGGTCACGGTATAGGTCATGTTAATAAATTGGCAAGGTTGGTTTTGACTTTTTCTTTAGCAGTGGGTTGGTTTTGACTTTTGAGTGAACATTTGCGATGAATGATACCGTCTAAAAAGGTGAAAATGGAAGAGATAAACATACATAATGCAACTCTTTCCGTTCTAAAATATAATGTGTATTATTATTTTTAAAAGTTGTCAACTCTTTTCAGGCTATTTTCTTGTCAACTTTTTCAGATCTATTATCAAAATTTATTGGAAGTATAAAACACTTCAAACATAATAAAAACTACATCAAGATACCGAGACCATTCAACGATCACTACCGCCGCCAGAACGAGCCGCTGACGCGCCGCTGTCACAGCTCCACTATTGGAGCCGGCTTGACCTTGTCGATGACAGCCGTGAAGTCTTCGTGCACGTGTCCCTAAGGACCAGCGATTTGGAGCCGCAGTCATCGTCGTTGAACCCTTGAATAGATCTGAAGCAGCTAATACCAAATCTCGCCACACGACGAGAAACCCTAACCTCACCGTTCCAAGAAGACGGCAGGAATCTACGTCGGAGATCCGTCGATCTGAACGAACTCGATGAGGATCGAAGTCCGGAACACAAACTCGAAGAAATAGCGTCGCCATCCACCCGAACACCCCACCTGCGAGGACTAAAAACACTAACCTAAACTACTAACCGAAACGGAGACACTAGGATTCCCCTCCCTGTAACCGACTGCCAGAGCGGCAGGCAGAGGGGAGGCGAATGCACGGGCTCGCCGGCAAAGTCTGGAAGGAATAGTTTGCCCTAGCCGTCAAAGGCTATTTTCTTGTCAACTTTGATCAAGTTTATAGACAATATTATAACATGCGTGCACTATATGTGAAGCTTGACTTCAAACCAATGCGCATTGTATTACTCAAGTACCAGTACATTGCTGATTTTTCTTTTTGGAGTTGGTTGGTTTTGACTTTTGAGTGACCATTTGCGATGAACGGCACCGTGTAAGAAATGTGAAAAAGGAGAGAAATAAATATACATGAGAGCATCTACAGACACATATGACAAATATGACCTTTCATATGCCCACGAACGTGTCCGACACGTCCGCGGCCAGTGACCAGGTACACCTTAAATTTCACTTTTTATATCCAGACATCTCATACTATATTCTTATATTCATACAAAATGCAAAAGAAGTAGAACATAGTACTACGTCTATCTTAACTACTTCTCGTTGAAGATCACGACGATCTCCGTGCCCGGCTCCTGCAGCATGGATGGTAGCTATATAGCTTCGGCTCCTCCGCCTGCTTCGCTCCGGCTTCCTCCGCGTCGAACTCGGTGAAGAGCGTGTCGGACTCCACCTGCTCTCACCGGGGGAACGCCTAGTTGGCCTTCACATAGGCCTTATCCTGGAGGGACTTCAGGATAGCCTATTGCTGCGTCATCTCGTCGAACTGAGCGACGACGAACTCCGCCTCCGCCTGCTCCAAGTTGAAGGCTGGCACCTGTTGGTCCGGCTCCTTCACCTCCATCAGAGCCACCTCCTCCTCCTCCTCTTCTCCCGACTACTCCTCCTCGTCCTCCAGCTTCGGCGAGTCCGGAGGCAGCCCAGCAGTGATGCGGGCGACGCGCGCGGCTTGCCTCGCCTGGATCTCCCGCTGGATCTCATAGCGGCGCTCCGTCGTCAGCATGGTGTAGTAGGTGATCTTGCTCCGGAGCATGGCGGAGTGCCGGAGCGTGGGCGAAGCGTTTGATCGTGGGCAGAGCGTCAGAGCGGGAGAGGGAGGAGGTGGATGGGCTCAGACAGGCGACGCGAAGAGGGAAGAGGGGGATGGGTTAGGGCCGTGGGTCGCCGACCGGCTTAAATAGCCTGATTTGGTCTTGGGCGGCGAGCCGAAGCGGCGCCACACGACGTTCACTCCGCGGCGTCCGTCGGACCGCTGGGTTTGCGGGCGTTTTTGCGTAGCACCCCGCCGTCAGACTGACGTAACGGGCGTGCCCCAGCATGCCCGGACGTCCCATACCCACTCCATATTTGGGTTAGACATGAGAAGTACCGGTCAGACAGGGCGTTTAAGGGTCGTTTAAGGTGCCCGTATGGGTCATAAAATTGTGACAGGACGGCCTGTCCGGACGTATGCGACGGGTTTAAGAGGTTCGGTTGTAGATGCTCCGATGCCCTCTTTCTTTTTCAAAATGTAACTGTGTATGGAATTTTTTGAAAAGCTAAAATTTGTATGCTCTGATAAAGTTTACAGAAATGGGAAGCGAGGAGGAAAGCGGTGGTGGTAGCGCTTGGGATGCGCGCGAGTGGACTAGGTAGAGTCGTGGCAGCGTGATTATTAACCCTGCCGCAGGCCGCTGTCGGCTGTCGCATGGGCGGCACGTGACACCCCCTCGGAGACCGTACGGACGGACTCCAGAACACGCTACCACTACCAGCAGCAGCAAAGCGAGACTGGATTAGGTGCAGTGGCTAGCTAAAAAAAATGGCTTTTGCTTAACTAAATGGGAACACAGAGATTCATTAACTGGTTGTGCTTAACTTCCTTCGTTTTTGGTCTATTGCCACCTTGAATTTTGATCCAAAATTTGACTACTAAATCATGAGTTAAAAGTGTACTATAGAACAAAACGAAACGTCTTTGGAACATGAACTGATGATATAATTTTCTTCCCGTCACATGTCTCGCATTTTGCTAGTTAAATTGCAGGTAAAATTTCGGCAGAACATTCGGTTCGGACTAATAAATCCGAACGAAGGCAGGATATGGTTGCATTGTCATTGTGGGCCTGGGCCTTGGCCCACATCTGAAATGACGATGTAACGTAACTAGAGTGATATACTTGCAAAAATAAATCATTACTTTTTTTTTCTTAAGCACCAATGGGTTATTTGTATGGTACAGATTGTTGGGGAACGTTGCAGAAAACAAAAAATTTTCCTACGGCTTCACCAAGATCCATCTATGAGTTCATCAAGCGACGAGTAATCGGATGCATCTACATACCTTTGTAGATCGCGAGCGGAAGCGTTCAAAGAACGGGGATGAGGTAGTCGTACATGACGTGATCCAAATCACCGGGATTTCGCCGCCGGCGAGCTTCGACCGCCGCGAGACGGTGGAGTACGACCGCCGGCGCGCGCGTTCTCATCTGCGCGGTCTTCGTATGCCGGATCCTCCTCCTGCGCTGCGGGCTTCCTCCCCATGAAAAGGGAGTGATTGGACGAGGAGGAGGCGCCGGAGCCGCCGACACCGTTCCCCTTCGTGCCGGTGAAGGAGGAGCCCGAGGACCCCGCTCCGCTTTGCCGCCGCGGAGTTGCCGGGCCCAAGGACTTCGTCGCGGAGTTCGACGCCGTCGCCGCCGCCATCGCCGAGCGGAGCGTGCGTGAGGAGGAGGAGCGTCGGCGGCACGCCGAGGAGCTCGAAGCCCTCGAGTGGCGGCAGACGGTCGCCACCAACCTTGCCGCCAAGGAGAAGGCCGAGGAGTGGCGCCACATCCGCGCGGAGCAGGCGGAGAAGTTCGTCGATCTCTGCAGCTCCGGCGAGGAGGAGTGAGCGTCCGGCTCCTCCACGGCGTCGTCCGGTTGCCGCGACCTCGCCGCCGTTAGATCCGACCCCCTAGTACTAGTTTAACGTAGTGTGTAGTATAACTATGCTTGTAGTTTGATGAACTATATAGTATGCGATGAACAATGTAGTATGTGTGATGAACTGTGTTTGTGCAATTTCTTCCGCGAAAGAAGTTTTTCAAATTATGCAGGTTTAGATACGGGTTCTACTCGAACGTGCATGTTTTTGACCCGTAAAAACGATTTTCGTGAACTTTTGCGGGGTCTGCTAGAGTTGCTCTTATACGGAGTCTGGTAGAGATGCTCTAAGCTAGCACCTTGCATTGTGGTCTGACTCGGAGTAGATGTTTTTCTCTTTCTTTTTGCAGAGAGGCTTATAGCAGAATCGAAGGCAAAAAATGAATTAGCGGAATAGGTAAACATTTGATGCGATCCATTAACAGGTAATATATTTTATTAACTGTTTTTATAGATCTCGGAGAGTCATCTATGGCACGACTTATAAAATCAGTTTAATACTAATATAGACCATTTATGTATTGTGAAATCAAATACGTATATTACAACTACTCCCTCCGATCCATATTAATTGTCGTTGACTTAGTAGATATCATGTACTAACTCAGCGACAATTAATATGGATCGGAGGGAGTGAAATCTTTGTGAATTTTTTTAAAAAACAAAGGTTTATGTATATTTAAAATATAATATTTCAAAAATTTATATAATTTTGCCAACAATAAATATTCATGTGTTGAAAAGTCATTTATGTAAATTTTAAAATGCAATTATCTCACATTGTTTAAAAACAATTTAACAATAAGGAAACTATTCTTGTGCTACAAACGCAGTTGACACATGTCAAAATAATTGTTTGTGCATTTTAAAGCATATGTTCATGTATGTTGGAAAATGTTCTTGTGTGTTAAAAGATAATACCCATACATCGCAAATGGTTGTGCATCTTTTCAAAATGAATTGATCACGTCGTCCAAGAAGTGCTCATGCATCTCATAAAAAACATTTATGTATCTACAAAAATGAATTTAAAATTAATAAATATCAAAGTGAAATAAAGAAAAGGAAAATAAGAAAAGAAAAATGGCAAGCATTATTGGGCCGAAGTCCATGCGGGAGAGTGCGTGTGTTCTTAAGACTGCCCGTAATGAGAGTATCATAGGTAGTATCATGTATGTCAACTAATCAATTTTGATGAGGTACTTGAATAGTATTAAATGAAGAAAGAGATACTTGAGTATCATATCATGATACCGTGTCATATTAAATGATGTGCTATTTTATGTCATGTATGTCAATAAATGTAGTCCTTTATGATACTACGCATTAAAGATGTAGTATCATAGACTAATATCATATGCATGACACTAGTACATGATACTCCTATTACAACCAGCCTGATAGAACGCATAGTAAGCGAAATGCAGTGCACACTGCTGCAAGCTCTAGGTCATTAATTTGGCGCTCCAGAATACTATTATATCCCAAAATGCTCATGAATACTTGTATATTCAAAAATCAAAGCAACCAATTGCTATCAATTTGGCGCTCCAGAATCGAATCCAAAAATAAAGAAGCGCCGAATGCCATCTACACTATAAAACGGCTCCATGCACACAATCTTCTCCATCACGGCGCCGGGAACGATCTCCAATTCTCCACCTGTTGATCATCATGAAGATAGCCAACGCCCTGCTACTCCTGGTCTCCCTCGCTCTCGTGGTGCTACCATCATCAGGCACGCGCACGCCGCCGGTGGTAGAAGGTGGCGCGGTGGTGGTGCCAACGGCCGACTGCTCAGGGACGGTGATCGGGCGGGGCAAGAAGTGCGAGCACCGGAAGTGCGAGGCGGAGTGCCGGCGGCAGCACGATGGGATCGGCGCGTGCGCAGCCATGGGGTGCAGTTGCGCCTTCTGCGTGAGGTATCCTCCCTCCTCCGTCGATGCACAGGCAAACCGATACTGAAAAGTGGCGACTAGTAGTAGTATACTAGTACTAGGTTCAAAGTGTGTACTCACTAGACAGCTGGGATCCTTGCAATGCCCATTTTCAAAGATGTTTTTGATCTGGTCAAAAATTTGTAGTACATGAATGCTTCAGAGCAACAAATAATCCTTGGTAATTAACTCGTGGTAACGACTACGTGTGAGTTTATCATTTTGATTCTTCGCCTCACCTCAGCAAATATACTTATCAAGATGAACTACTGTACATATTCTATACACCACTCATTTGAACGGTTTTTATTTCAGTCAGTTTAATTTCATTTTAAAATCATATTCATGAATTTTTTAAAGTACTCACAAATTTGAGAAATATTCATGAATCTAAAAATATTGGAAAATTTTAAAAAGCTCACTAGTTAGAAAAATTGGCTGTGAATTCAAACGATGTTTGTAAATGAGAAAAATATTTGTGAAACTGATAAATGTGTGCAAATTCAAAAAATGCTCACGGATTTGAAGAAATGGGTTCATGAATTTGCAAACAAATGTTCGTGAATAAGGAAAATGTTCATGCATTCAAAAAATAAAATAGGAACATGTTGGAAAATACATAAAATTGTTGATGAATTAAAAAACTGTTCACAACACAAAAAGTTCTTCGCGAATTCATAAAAGTATGCTGATGAATTCAAAAACTGGTTGCAAAATTAACAAATGTTCATGAATAAGCTTGTTTACAAATTCAAATAAATGTTTATGGATTCAAAAAATATTTGTAAATACGAAGTATTGTTCTTGCATTCAATTTTTTTTCATGAGTTCAGATATTTTGGCAAATACAGAAAGGTGTGGGAATTCAAAATTTGTTCATGAATATAAATTGTTTGCGAGCATGAAAATGTTCACCATCTCAATAAATGTTTGTTAATTTAAAAAAAATGTGAACACGAAATATGTTTTGGATTTAAAAGATGCTTGCTATTTCAAAGAAATTCACGAATATGAAAACGAGATAGAAAATGTACGGAAGGGAAAAAAGAATAATTGAGAAAGAACGAAAAGGAAAAAGGCGGCAGCGGCGGGGGGGGGGGGGGGGGGGGGGGGTGAGGAAAAAGAGAAAACATGGAATTAAATGGTGATGAGAATAGGAAATTAGGGGAAACACTATAAAGAAAAGAAAAGGAAAAAAATTGCCAGAAGCTTCTCCAAACCATGGTACCCTACTGGACGGACCCGCTTATATCCCTTCCACTGAGCGATACATATTAATGGGAGGTGTGATGTATCAGTTCTTGCGACTAGCACGCTCGCATCACTCACGCCACGGACATCACTTCGCTTAGTAAGCAACACATCCGCATGGGCCATGTCGGCACATTGGCGCGTTTGATCGCTAGCACCAGTATACTAGGCACGGTTTGATTATCTTTTTTTACTTGTATTTCAAATTCAATTAATTTTAAATAAAACACCGTGTCCATTTTTTTCACTTTTTTATTTGGGTGGGTTTATTTTAGATTGATAACCGCTCATGAATTTAAACATGTTCTTGAATTTAAAAAACAATCATGAATTTAGAAATGTCCATGAATTTTAAAAAATGTTCATAAATTCAAAATAAGTTAGCAAATTTTAAAAGTATTTGTGAAATGGGAAAAAGTTCAAGACTTTATCTTTTTCATTGATTCATTTTTGTGAATTCTAAAAATATTCGTGAATTATTCTTTTTTTCAAAAATTTGCAAATGATTGGAAATTCAAATAAGTTTATTTATTTGAATGACATGAATTAAACAATAAGTTTACAAAATTTTATAAAATTCAAGAATTCAAAATAATATTGGTGAAATTAAAATTATTCAAAAGTTTTAAAAATACTCATGAATTAGTTTTATTATTAATTCAAATAATTTTCATGAATTTTAAAAGGTTACCAAAATATAAAAATGTGCGTGCATTCAAATAATGTTCATGAATTCAAAAAAGTTTGTGAAAATTCAAAGAAATTTTGTGAAATTTAAAAAGTTCATAATTTAAAAACAGTTGTGTATGCAACATTTTCATGAAATTAAAAAAGGGTGAATTTAAAAAAATAAAAATAAAATAAAATAAGAACATAGAATAGAAAAGGAAGACGATAGATAAGGAAAAACAGAAAAATGGGAAATAAAGATAGAAATAAAACTAGAAAATCCCTGTTAAAAACCATGACCAAATAGAAAACCATAAGACTGGGTGAATAAAATAGTGAAATACCCATATGGGAGGTTCCCAAAACCATGTGGAACCTTCATCATACTATTCTGCACGAAATCGTTGTGAACGTCTTAAATGGGTCGGCTCACCTTCGTATGCTAGCGACCAATCACATGATAAGCGATACATATCAATTGCGGGTGACAATCATCCCTCTACTATAATGGGCATCTAGTTGCTTGCGAGCAAGGAAGTACACACTAATACGATCCGAATATGCAGACATTGGTTTCTCAGAATACTGGTGATCGGCTCAATACCAATTTTCTTCTTCCAAGATTCACATAAAAATTTGTGTTCTTGGGTAGTGTAGTTTTCATTTCTTCCCTTTGGAGTTGTTTCAAGAAAACCCTCCTCTTCCATGTCAAGATGGGCTTCATCTTGCGTTTCATATTCTTGAGAGACAAACTCTTGAGATGCAACATTTGTGTATTCCCAAAATGTTTGATCATCCACATTATATACACGGGCATCACATCTCAATTGCATACATATACAATCTATGACAAGGAATGAAAAAAATTAGAGTCCATTTTTATCGTTTTACGTTTCAGTCATTTCGTCAAAGATGTTGGGGGAAGCAAGAGGCAATGGCAGCCGATGACAATGGCTCCACCATATACGGTGGTGGGAAGTCAGGGGAAGAGGCCCCTGGCTATTCAGGAGTTGCTACTATCGTTGTGGAAGGTTTTGGTGGCGGCAGGGGGCAACCTTCTTCTTCTTGTTGCAGCTAGAAAGTCACTACTGACGGATCCCGCACCAGCCTCTTCCTAGAAGTGGCGGTGGACGTGCGTGGCTTTGGGGGAGCCTTGGTGGCAACTGTGTGATAGTACGCATCCCCACCAGCCACGGTGGTGGACTGGCTTCAGCTTGCTGCCACCGCGGCTGGGAGCCATGGCAAGGACTACTGTGGGTCCGGCATTGAGTCCGGCGAGGATATCGGGGTGGCGTTCCATGGTGAATTGGTGGCCTACTGTTGGATCGGCTGGGGGCGGTGGGACAACGGGAAACTTCCACGAGGCAGTTGGGAGTGCGCCGAACAATTTGGGTTTTTACGGCTCCCGCATGGGTGTTGCAATATGCAACACTTTGGGACGCCCAATTTTTTTACATCACTATTTGCATATAGGGCATATGTCGGAGCATCATTTTGACCCAAAGTGACGTAAATTGCAATCTCTTTTATCACAGTGGAGTTTTTCATCGTCTGTTGGAGATGCTCTTACAACTTTTCGCTTCGTCTAGGTGATGTGGTCGGGATGCGGCTTGATGTGCTTTTAATGCAAGTACACCTTGCCAGAGGGGCGGTTGAGTCGATGATGTCTACTATCTGAGCTCATGGTCCCCACCACTTGTCGTTGTATGTTCATACACAAGATTGGAAGCATTAGGGTGGACTCATTTGGCGACGACAAATTTGACACAACCATTGTTCTCAGGGGTGATGGTGTTGACGAAGACAATATCTGATGCAGCCCCATGGACCCTGCTTGGTAGTATGCTGTCTCCATCTAGGTGATGTAGTAAGAATAGGTCACTAGATAGTTGGGGTTATACCGCATACCGTTGGTAGTGCCCCGACCTAATCATCTTCTCCCATGAAGATGCTGGCAGGGATGGAAGTGTTTTTCAAAAACCTGGCAGGGATGGAAGTGTTGATTTAGATCCAGCGAACTCATTCCTCTCACCAAATAAGTTGATGGTGTTGATGAAAATGACATCAACGTTGACGTCGATGTTGTTTCCTTGATCCAATCCGATATCGCGAAGGTCCCCATGACCGGTGCCAAATATCGACGTTGTTTCGTAAAGTACCAGAACGCTAGTACAATGACAACATGGATTTATATAACAGTGGGACGTAGCTTCAAGTTATTGAATGGACACACTCACCACACGGATAAAAAACTAGGAAAACACTGACAACAGGGATCGAACCTGCGCCCAGTGTAGGTAAGCAACCATGCACACTACATAACTTCGAATGCAGTAAATTGTACGTGCATTCACCTTTATAAAAATACTCCCTCCATCCCAAATTACTTGTCGCAAAAATGGATAAAGTAATTTGGGACGAATGGAGTATATATAATAGCAATGAGAAAAATGCATCCTTAACATTTTATTTCCTCATGCGAATCATAAAAGAAAAAAATGATTACTGGACTGACAAGGATAAAAGGATATATCTAGAACAAAAATACATCCATTTCCGCGATAAGTAATTCCGGACAGAGGGATATAATAGCAATGCGAAAAATGCATCGTTAACATTTTATTTCCTCATGCAAATTATAAAAGGAAAAAAAATCACAGAAGTGGAGCACTGGCAAGGAAAAAAAGAAACAAAAATACCAGGAAAAAAAAGGATATATCTAGGTAAGCAACCATGCACACTACATAACTTCTAATGCAGTAAATTGTACGTGCATTCACCTTTATAAAAATACTCCCTCCATCTCAAATTACTTGTCACAGAAATGGATAAAGTAATTTGGGATGGAGGGAGTATATATAATAGCAATGAGAAAAATGCATCCTTAACATTTTATTTCCTCATGCGAATCATAAAAGAAAAAAAATGATTACTGGACTGACAAGGATAAAAAGGATATATCTAGAACAAAAATATATCCATTTCCGCGATAAGTAATTCCGGACAGAGGGATATAATAGCAATGCGAAAAATGCATCGTTAACATTTTATTTCCTCATGCAAATTATAAAAGGGAAAAAAATCACAGAAGTGGAGCACTGGCAAGGAAAAAAAGAAACAAAAATACCAGGAAAAAAACCGTCGACAGCAGGGATCGAACCTGCGCGGGCGAAGCCCAACAGATTTCAAGTCTGTCTCCTTAACCACTCGGACATATCGACCACTTTGTGCAATTTTTCTTCCCAACGTTTATAAAAGCGTTACTTGTTAGTGACCAGATTTGTATGGTTCGATTTTCAAGCCTTCACAAATGGAGTACGTGTCATTCGTCTAGAATCATCAGCCAGGCGCTGAGATTTAGTTTTCAAATATTGTAGAGCGTGCATTAGTGACTGATCGACCATATTTTAGCAAGTGCATTTCAACTTTGCCGATTTTGCTTATATTACAATGTTTTTACTTTCTCCGCCTAACCAAATGTTGTGCACGGTTTCCATGTGTCATCTAATTTGGGGCTCTAAGCATACTGAATTTCAGAGCAATTTAGAACTTTGCTCGATCACTTATTTTCCTTAGCACGCACTAAGGATAAATTCAGAACATAAACATGAGAAGTGTTTTTTATAGGCCATTTCTATTTTTTCAGATTTATATGCTTCGCTTTTGCTCCGTTTGCGAGCTGTAAGACTTTTTGAGGATACTTTATGGATTTTTAATAAAAGGGCCGCATGCATCATCATGATGCAGAGGCCGGGGGTTTTACCTCCATTTCCAAAAAAAAACAGTCAAGGTACGTATGTTAATGCGCACATGAACTTCAAAATTTGGAGAAACCTGTCATCAACTCTTGTAACTGAGAAAGAAGGATTGGAACACTAATTGTGATAGTAGGGAAATGTTGAAGTTCGAATCATGAGTGGTACAACCAACCAATTTTTTGTAACATATACTGTATGAATCACATTAATATGGAGAACAAAGCTACAAAGATACTTCATGACAGTACAATCCGTGCTGGAAAGGGTGACCCCATTCAAACAGAAATGTTAGGTGCATTTCGAACAAAAACTGCGGTTAGTAACCATAGTGCCATTAACAGTGCCTTGCTTCAGAGTATTACCTAGCTTTGAACAATAACCTTTTCTTCTGAAGAACAAATAACATTTTTGCATTGCATACTTGGATGTAAATGAATGCTCGTTGATAACTATAAGACTCGGAAAAGGAAATAAGTGCTCGTTCTTTTCACAAAGCTGCATTGCTAAACATAAATGAATGTTCATTGATAACTGTATAAGACTAGGAAAAGGAAAAGAAGTGCCCGTTCTTTTCACAAAGCTGCATTGCCAAATGCGAATGAGTGCTCGTTGTCTCACTGATAACTATAGAGTCTAAAAGCAACAACAATGCTCATTCTTTTCACAAAGCTGCCAAGATACAAAATGACCATTGGTTCATCTTCACAAGAAAATAAAAACCTTCAAACCTGAAGATTTCATTTGGCTCTAGGTCTCAATATATTTAATCACTTGGGAGATAAAAGAATACCTTATCATGTGGGATTTTTTTTCTTTCTCAAGTGCTAAATAGGTCATCAAGCACTAGTGGAAAAACGACTTTTAGTACCGGTTCATAAGGACCTTTAGTATCGGTTCTGGATCCGGCACTAAAGGGTGGGGACTAAAGGTCCCCCCCTTTAGTCCCGGTTCAACACGAACCGGGACCAAAAGCCCACCACGTGGCACGAGGCACGCCGTGGTCTGGGGGACCTTTAGTCCCATTTTTTTGAAATAAAGCAACGCCTACTGGGCCTGCACGGCCTGCATACGACTAGAAATCCAACCTCTAGTTGGGCCAGGATGCAGGCCCATACGGCCCAGTAGGCCCCACAGGGCAGAAGACTTGCAGTAGGCCTACAAAGGCCTGCTTAGAGAGGAGCTCGACACGGTAGCCGCGGCAGGGCTTATAAACCGGTGCGAGCTTCTCTCAACTAGTGAGGTGAGACTAAACATTGTGCACTGCGGGTGGCAGTGCACCACCTTTAATACGGGTTGGTGGCTCCAACCGGTACTGCGGATGTTTAGCCACCAACCCGTACTAACCTTTAGTATGGGTTGGTGGCTCTAACCGGTGCTAAGGGGGGGGGGGGTCTTTTGTACCGATTGGAGCCACCAACCCGTACTAAAGGACACCATCTCTTTAGTACCGGTTCGTGGCATGAGCCGGTACTAAAGGTTCATCACAAATCGGTATTAATGAGCGCCACCCGCCTAGCCGTTGGAACCGGCACTATTGGTCACATTAGTGCCGGCTCAAATACAAACCAGGACTAATAAGCTAAACATTTAACCCTTTTTTTACTAGTGAAGAGGTCACAAAATGGAGGGAAACCTATTCAGATAAGCAGACACGTAGCAACAGCGAACCACTGTCACAATATTCTTTTTGTTCAATATCTTTTTTTAATTGTAGTTCTTGTATCACACTACCGGAATAATTGCCTACGCCGACTGCGTTTTTCTATTCCTTGTTCCCTATGGGAGGACGTACTATCTGAAAAGATGAATGTTAGGATGGCAGTTGATGAAGCTACATATTTAGGGTAGGAGCACGGACCTGTCCTAAAGAGCCCTACCCAAGAACATCCCTAAAAGAAGTCACCTTTCAATCGACTTGAAGGTATCCCACTCGACGAGTTCAAGACACTTGACCAAAAAGCTATCACTCGACCATGAAGCTAACCACTCGACTGCCAGAAGACCTAAAGTCACTCCGCAAGCAAACGATCGGCTATTAAGTAGTCTTTACGGTCATTATAGCACTTTATTAGGGGCGTTACCAGTAACGCCCAACCTTAAATGTACCTAAAACCCTGCATTACTGAGGGCAGGAGGGGGCCGACGAACTCTATATAAGCCACCCCCCTCCTCAGTACGAAGGGTTCGCACCTTGTGATTCACACGCCTATAATCCAATCGACCGCCTCCGGGCACTGTCGTGGTTCTAAGTCTGACAGTGAGGTAGGGGGGTATGTATGAAGAGGCTAGGCCTTAGCTATTGGGAAGTTGTAAGCACGCAAGGTTTACGAGTTCAGGCCCTTCTCTGAGGAAGTAACAGCCCTACGTCTCGGTGCTCGGAGGCGGTCGATTGGATTATGCGTGAATAAGATTGCAGGGGTGCGAACCCTCCATACTGAGGAGGGGGGTGGCTTATATAGAGTTCACCAGCCCTCTCCTGCCCTCAGTAATGCAGGGTTTAAGGTATATTTAAGGTGGGCGTTACTGATAACGTCCCTAATAAAGCGTCATAATGATCATAAAGGCTACTTAATATCCGACCGTTCGCCCACGGAGTGACTTGAGGTCTTCTGGCAGTCGAGTGGTCGGCTCCTTGGTCGAGTGACGGTTCTTAGTCGAGTGTCTTCAATCCGTCGAGTGGGATATCTTCAAGTTGTCTGAAAGGTGACTTCCTCTAAGGACGTCCTACGGTAGGGCTCTTAGGTCGGGTCCGTGTCCCTACCGTAGGTATATGACTACATCATTAGCCCCCGAACGGATCGAGGCTGGAGTGGAAAAAGAGGTTAGGGACCTTTTCATCCGACCCCTCGGGTTATTATGGGTGCTTCATTCTGGGTCGACTGTCACGGATGACATCATTAACCTTTTTCAGTCGACTTGATCCGTTCCAAGTCTTTCGTCGAATGGATTTCTTCACTTGCGAGGCATCGAGCGCTGGCGTGCGCGGGATTGCCGTTTCGTCAAGTTGTTCTGCAGCTGGCGGAGATCGCAGGATTCGGATTTTTTGGGAAGCGCGCGGAACGGGGGCGGCCGCAGTAATCGGGAGCGACAGTGCGAAGGCTCCTCGATCCCCGCGCCGCCTTTTTCGCCACGTACAGCGCGCGCGCCTGCCAAGGGATTTGACTGGATAGCTCGGGCCTACCTGTCAGCCACTCGGGAGTGGCCCCTTATAAATAGTTGGCCCGGAGTCTCTCTTCAGTACGCGTGCTCATCTCTTCTGCTCCTCTCTCTGTCTCTCCGTCGTCTCCTCCGCTTCCTTCGCTCTCGCCCCGCCACCACAAAAACCAGCCCGAGACCTTGCCGGCGGCGATGGTGAAGAGCAAGACGACCGCCCTGGAGCGCGCGAAGAAGGCGGCGGCGGCGGCCGGGAAGGGGAAGAAGTCTGCGCGCGGGGGCTCTTCTTCTCGGACGGCCCTGCCCAAGGGGTGGATCCAGGGCGACTGGATGCCCTTGGTGCTTCGTCAGGAGGACCTCGACGATATGGTCGAGGGAGGAGTCATCCTCCACAAGGCGGCGCGTCTTCCGGGGAGAGAAATCGAGCCCCAGCCACGTGACGGTGAGCGTGTCCTCCTGGCGACTCACATTGATCGTGGTTTCTCCTTGCCGCCCCACCCTTTTTTCCGCAATTTCCTGAATTTCTTCGGGGCGCAGCTCCACCACTTCACTCCGAACTCCATAGTCTATCTCGCCGCTTTCATTTCTATGTGCGAGGCGTTTCTGGGGTGCCGCCCGCACTGGGGACTTTTCAAGCATATCTTCACCGTTCGCTCTCAGTCGGTGAAGAAGGCTAAGTCGAGTGACGAGAGGACACAGGTGATCCAGTTGTGCGGAGGCTTGGCGATCCAGACAAGGGGGAAAAGTTGTTTTCCCTCCATCACTTTCCCGGAGTCGGTTCGAGGGTGGCAGGCGACTTGGTTCTACTGCCAGGATCAAGTGACCCCGGGGCAGTCGACTGGACTCCCACCCTTCACCCTCGACCGAGCTGAAAAGCCGGCTTCTCTGAAGGTGACGCCCGAAGAAAAGGCCCATGTCAAGATACTGGCGGGTCGAGTGGTCGAACTTGTCCGTGAGGGCGTGACGGGGATGGACCTGCTCGAAGTCTTCCTCAGGAGGAGAATCCAACCCCTCCAGGCTCGGGATCACCCGATGTGGTTGTACTCCGGCCTTGAGGACTACACTCGGGTCCACCCAGAGGAGGTCACCGACGAGATGCTGGAGGGGTGGCTGTCAAGCATTACAGGGAACAAAGACAACCCCCGAGGAGCCAGGAGGGTCGTTCCACTCGACAGCTCTTATGAGGTCGACCAGGTGTGTATTTGCATTTTCGACTGAAATCTTGCTTTCTGCACTGGTCTTCTTTTGAGCGAGTTGACTGACTTTCCATTTTGTCTGCTGTCTTTTAGGCGACCACTGAGATGTATTCGACGCCCAACGGGGCGCAGGGGTCGACTGAGGAAGGTGAGGGGAGCGGTGGTGAGAGCGGGGACGACCAGGGCGAGTGGGAGTCAGACGGCGAAGGAGAGGAAGGCGACGACATCTTCTCCAGCGAGGAGGAGGAGGAAGAAGCCGAACCTCCCCGCCCAGAGAGACGATCCAAGCTCGTGCACGACCCGGCGCATGGACGTGGTCAGACGATTGCCTCTGTCGGGCCATCGTCGAAACGCCCTCGGACCTCTTCTCCGACACCGACTGGGAAGGTTCCCAAGCAACCGCGCACGACGCAGTCCAAGCCGCCCAAGACTCTGCCGAAGATGAAGATAACTGTCCCTGTCATCTCTGGGTAACAAGCTTCGACTTCTTTCATCGATTGGAGGACAGAACCTGAGTCGACTCATTATACTGAACTGGTTGATTCTTCGAAATTTGCAGTGCTGCTACCTCCGAGGTCTCAGCCAAGGATGACGACCAAGAGATGGGGGACGCTGCAACCTCCAACCCTGGTACGATCATCGACGTTTTGTTTTTGAGTTGACTTGGTCGTTTCTTGCAATTCTTGTCGATTGAAAGTTCTTCCTGCAGCTCCTCCTCAAGTTATCGACCTCCCGGATGACGATGACAATGAGCCGCTGAGGATAGGGAGGACCAGGAGGCCGTCGACTGACAAGGCTCCCCAGCCTGCTCTGGCGCCTGAGGCCGTGGCACGGGACGGCGGCGATGCCCCTCGGGCCTCTGTGTCCTTCGCCAATCCCCTGTCGAGTGCGCAGCCTTCGGCGTCGGCTGCCAATCCGACTGCCATTCCTCCATCGAGTGCGCAGCCCTCGGCGTCGACTGCCGATCCGACTTCACTCTTTGTCGCGTACTCTGCCCCTGAAGACGAAGTGGCCGCTGCGAAGGAGGCCATACACCAGGTAGGGGTCATGATGGAGCAGGTGAAGAGGGCTCGGGAGGCCAGCCAGGCGGCTTACGACGCGAGTTCGGCGCTTCAGAGTAACGTCCAGGTCAGTTGACTTGATGTTTGTTTGTTTGAAGAGTTTTTCTCTCTCTTTCTCTTCCTTTTTTGAAGATTTTTGTTTCTGTATTTGTACACCCAGTGGGTGTGTTTTCTCTTTGGTCGAACCAGTGGGGGCACGCTGAGTGCACCCACTCGGTGTAGTCCCCGAGACTACGGTGGACTGCTGGCAGTCGACTGTAGTCTGTATATTGTGTTTGTGAATCTGAACTTCTTCACTCGGTCTGCCCTGCCAGGTCGAGCGGTTCATGTCCTGTCGACTGTATGCAGTCTTTTTTTTGGTCGAACCAGTGGGGGTACGCTGAGTGCACCCACTGGGTGTAGTCCCCGAGACTACGGTCGAATATTTTTTATTCGGCTGTGGTCTTAGAAACGTCACCATTGTTCCTTAGTTACTCGGGAGCAACTTATCTCAAATGTCTGTTGGCTGGTTTTTTCTTTTGCAGAGATCTTGCGAACTTGTCGCTCGTTATGCTGAATTGGAGAAGCAGAAGATTCAGCTGGACCTTGATTTAGAGCTGGCCAGGACGGAGTTGCAGAAGGTCAAGGAGGGCGCCGCAGGTAAAGCGACTTTGTCGACTGGTTCTGTTTTCAGGCTTGGGCATTCCTTTGCTGTTTCTGATTCAATCGCCGTTTCTTTGTAGGAGAATTGGAAAGAGCGTTGGCGAGGAAGGACCAGGACCTGGCTGTTGCCCGTAAGGCGGCAGACGACAAGATGGTTCTGGCCGAACAGAAGCTGGCTTCGGTCGGCCAGTTGGAGCAAGAGAACATTAGGTTGCAGGCCGCTCTGACTGATGCCAACAAGCTGGCTGCCAGTTGGAAGAAGAAGCACCTCCTCTTGGGTGAGGAGATGGAAGGCGTCACCCGTAGGAGGGACGACCTGGAGAGCTTCCTGAGGAGCCTCGCCAAGAGGCTGTACATCAAACTTGAAGGTGCACATCTAATTTTGACTATTTTGTTCTTTTTGTGTCGACTCAATCCTGTGTTCGTTGGCTTATCCTTAGGTCTTGTGTGCAGAATTCTGTCAGAACTTCGAAGAGGAGACCGGGCGGATCGAAACGGGTCTTGACCCAATCAATTCCCCGGTGAAAGACGACACTGCCATGAACTTGCTCCGACTGGAATCTCGAATCGACGGCGCCGTGGATTACTTGGCTCGACTGAAGGTTGCCGTGTCGCGGATCGACTCGACACTTTGGCCAGAATCTGCGCTCCAGAACGATCTCGAGTCTCTTATGGCTCGACTTGACAAAATCCCCGATCGAGTGGAGGAGTGGAAGAAGTCCTCTGCCCGGTGCGGCGCTGACGTGGCTCTATCCTTAGTCCGCGTCCATTGCAAGGAGGCGCGTGAAGAAAAGCCGACCGCCATCCAAGTCGCCAATACCAAGAGGCACAGCTTCCAGGACTTCATGGAGACCTTCATCGCTGCAGCTACTCGCATTGCGGACGGGATCGACTTGGATGAGTTCGTCGCTCCTGCCAGCCCTCCTCTTGAGGAGTGAGAAAACTTTTTATGCCTTTCCTTAAATTAGCCTCAGGATGCCGAGTGGATTTGTAGTCGTTTAAACTCTGCTGAGCTGAGGGCTCAAGTACTTTGATTCGGGGCCCGGGGCCTTTTAAGCTTTATCTGAACTTTATTTTTGCTGAATGTCTCTGTGATCTGGAACTGTCGTGAGAGGCTTGATGACCGGCCCTCACCCTGTCGTTGTACATTGTATTTGTGGCGGAGCTCTCGGGAGAAGGTGGCGGTCGACCCACGCTCCGTTGTTGTACATTGTATTTGTGGCGGAGCTCTCGGGAGAAGGTGGCAGTCGACCCACACTCCGTTGTTGTACATTGTATTTGTGGCGGAGCTCTCGGGAGAAGGTGGTAGTCGACCCATACTCCGTTGTTATACATTGTATTTGTGGCGGAGCTCTCCACTCGGTAGGATTTTTCAAACTTAGGCGAGTGTCTGACTGCAGCTAAGTCTCTTCGTGGAGAACTTAGGCGAGTGCTGAACTGCAGCTAAGCCCCCGAGTGGGAGGGTTGCTCTCCACTCGGTAGGATTTTTCAAACTTAGGCGAGTGTCTGACTGCAGCTAAGTCTCTTCGTGGAGAACTTAGGCGAGTGCTGAACTGCAGCTAAGCCCCCGAGTGGGAGGGTTGCTCTCCACTCGGTAGGATTTTTCAAACTTAGGCGAGTGTCTGACTGTAGCTAAGTCTCTTCGTGGAGAACTTAGGCGAGTGCTGAACTGCAGCTAAGCCCCCGAGTGGGAGGGTTGCTCTCCACTCGGTAGGATTTTTTAAACTTAGGCGAGTGTCTGACTGCAGCTAAGTCTCTTCGTGGAGAACTTAGGCGAGTGCTGAACTGCAGCTAAGCCCCCGAGTGGGAGGGTTGCTCTCCACTCGGTAGGATTTTTCAAACTTAGGCGAGTGTCTGACTGTAGCTAAGTCTCTTCGTGGAGAACTTAGGCGAGTGCTGAACTGCAGCTAAGCCCCTGAGTGGGAGGGTTGCTCTCCACTCGGTAGGATTTTTTAAACTTAGGCGAGTGTCTGACTGCAGCTAAGTCTCTTCGTGGAGAACTTAGGCGAGTGCTGAACTGCAGCTAAACCCCCGAGTGGGAGGGTTGCTCTCCACTCGGTAGGATTTTTCAAACTTAGGCGAGTGTCTGACTGCAGCTAAGTCTCTTCGTGGAGAACTTAGGCGAGTGCTGAACTGCAGCTAAGCCCCCGAGTGGGAGGGTTGCTCTCCACTCGGTAGGATTTTTCAAACTTAGGCGAGTGCTGAACTGCAGCTAAACCCCCGAGTGGGAGGGTTGCTCTCCACTCGGTAGGATTTTTCAAACTTAGGCGAGTGTCTGACTGCAGCTAAGTCTCTTCGTGGAGAACTTAGGCGAGTGCTGAACTGCCGCTAAGCCTCCGAGTGGGAGGGTTGCTCTCCACTCGGTAGGATTTTTCAAACTTAGGCGAGTGTCTGACTGCAGCTAAGTCTCTTCGTGGAGAACTTAGGCGAGTGCTGAACTGCAGCTAAGCCCCCGAGTGGGAGGATTGCTCTCCACTCGATAGGATTTTGTCAAACTTAGGCGAGTGTCTGACTGCAGCTAAGTCTCTTCGTGGAGAACTTAGGCGAGTGCTGAACTGCAGCTAAGCCCCCGAGTGGGAGGATTGCTCTCCACTCGGTAGGATTTTTCAAACTTAGGCGAACCGGATTCGCAGCTAAGTCACCCACTGGGGGATTTTGGACACATACAACAGTGACAACAATTATTGGAACACTCTTATTTCTGATAAAAATGAACCTTAGGAGTTTTTCTTATTACATCTGGTTTAAGAGCGGACTCAAGTGTAAAAGGGGCGGAGAAGCTCCGCGTTCCAAGCTCGAGGTTCGTCGATTTGTCGATCAACATTGTAAAGGTGATATGCTCCATTGTGGAGGACCCCGGTGATGATGAAGGGGCCTTCCCAAGTGGGAGCGAGCTTGTGAGGTTTCTGTTGATCCACTCGGAGGACCAGATCTCCTTCTTGAAAGGCTCGACTCTTCACATTCCGGGCGTGGAATCGACGCAAGTCCTGCTGGTAAATGGTCGATCTGATCATTGCCATCTCCCTTTCTTCCTCCAAGAGGTCGACTGCGTCTTGCCGGGCCTGCTCTGCTTCATCTTCGGTGTAAAGTTCAACTCGAGGCGCATTGTGAAGGAGATTGCTTGGTAGGACAGCTTCGGCTCCATAAACCAGAAAGAACGGGGTCCTTCCAGTCGACCGGTTAGGGGTAGTCCTTAATCCCCATAGCACTGACGGAAGCTCGTCGACCCAAGCGCCTGCCGCGTGCTTGATATCACGCATTAGCCGAGGTTTAACCCTTTGAGAATCAGACCATTTGCTCTCTCAGCCTGTCCATTCGACTGGGGATGAGCGACTGAGGCGTAGTCGACTCGTGTGCCTTGAGAAGCGCAAAATGCCCTGAAATCGTCCGAATCAAAGTTTGACCCGTTATCAGTGATGATGCTGTGTGGGACTCCATATCTGAATGTCAACCCTCTAATGAAACTGATAGCGGTGCTAGCGTCAAGGCTCTTTATGGGCTTAGCTTCGATCCATTTGGTAAACTTGTCGACTGCCACAAGCACGTGAGTGAACCCACTCCTGCCCGTTCTCAAGGGGCCAACCATGTCCAATTCCCAGACGGCAAAGGGCCAGACGAGCGGAATGGTCTTCAGGGCTGACGCGGGCTTGTGCGACATGTTGGAGTAGAACTGGTAGCCCTCGCACCTGTCGACTATCTCCTTTGCCATCTCATTTGCCCTTGGCCAATAAAATCCAGCTCGGTATGCTTTAGCCACAATGGTCCGAGAGGACGCATGGTGACCGCAAGTTCCCGAGTGGATATCGTTGAGGATTATTTGACCTTCTTCTGGCGTTATGCATTTCTGGCTGACTCCGGTCGCACTTTCTCTATACAGCTGTCCCCTTATGACTGTGAAGGCCTTAGATCGGCGGACGATCTGTCGAGCCTCCTCCTCGTCCTCCGGGAGTTCTTTCCTTAGGATATATGCAATGTATGGTATCGTCCAGTCGGGGGTGATTGCCAAGACTTCCATGATCAGGTCGACTACTGCAGGTACTTCAACTTCAGTTGGGTCCGCGGCACTTTTCGGCTGCGGGGCTTCTTCTGTGAAAGGATCTTCTTGTACTGACGGCGAGTGAATGTGTTCCAAGAACACGTTGCTTGGAATGGCTTCCCTCTTGGAGCCTATCTTTGCCAAGTCGTCAGCTGCCTGGTTTTTCAGTCGAGGGATGTAGTGGAGTTCCAACCCCCTCGAACTTCTTCTCTAGCTTCCGTACTGCATTGCAGTATCCAGTCATTGCCGGACTCCTGACATCCCATTCCTTCATCACTTGATTAACCACCAGATCTGAGTCGCCATAGACCATGAGGCGACGGACGCCGAGTGAAATGGCCATGCGCAACCCATACAAAAGTGCTTCATATTCTGCTTCGTTATTGGAGGAATCGAAGTGAATCTGGAGAACGTATCTGAGCTTATCTCCTCGGGGGGAGACCAGAACTACCCCCGTGCCCGAACCATTCAGCATCTTGGATCCATCGAAGAACATAGTCCAGTGTTCCGAGCGAACTTGAGTCGGAAGTTGCTGTTCAATCCACTCGGCGATAAAATCCGCGATTGCTTGAGACTTGATGGCTTTCTTTGCTTCAAACTTGATGTCTAAAGGAAGGAGTTCAATCGCCCACTTGGCCACTCGACCAGTTGCATCTCTGTTATGCAGGATCTCCGATAATGGAGCGTCGCTGACGACTGTAATGGAGTGGTCAGAGAAATAATGTGCAACTTTCTTCGTGGTCATGTAAATCCCATATACAAGCTTCTGGTAGTGGGGGTATCTTTGTTTTGAAGGGGTCAAAACTTCAGATATATAATAAACAGGGCGTTGAACTTTGAAGGCCTTCCCTTCCTCTTCTCTCTCGACCGTAAGTACTGTACTGACAACTTGTCCCGTGGCTGCAATATAAAGCAGCAGAGGCTCTTTGCTGATTGGAGCAGCTAGCACCGGCTGGGTGGAGAGCAGAGCTTTGAGCTCCGCAAACGCTGCATCAGCTTCTGGAGTCCATTCGAACTTGTCAGACTTTTTCATCAGTCGGTAAAGAGGCAACGCTTTTTCACCGAGTCGAGAGATGAATCGACTTAAGGCGGCCAAGCAGCCTGTAAGTTTTTGGACATCATGCACACGTACAGGACGCTTCATCCGTAGTATGGTTCCAATTTTCTCAGGATTGGCGTCGATTCCCCGTTCGGAAACGAGAAAACCGAGTAGCTTGCCACCTGGAACTCCGAAAGTGCATTTTGACGGATTGAGCTTGATATCATACCTCCTGAGGTTGGCGAAGGTTTCAGTAAGGTCAGCCCGTAGGTCGGAACCTTTCCGGGACTTGACTACGATATCGTCCATGTACGCCTCCACATTCTGACTGATTTGAGTGAGTAAACACTTCTGGATCATTCTCATGAATGTGGCTCCGGCGTTCTTGAGGCCGAATGGCATGTTGACGTAACAGAAGCATCCGAATGGAGTGATGAAGGCTGTTTTGATTTCGTCGGGTCCATACAGATGGATCTGATGGTACCCGGAGTAAGCATCTAGAAAAGACAATCTCTCACATCCCGCAGTTGAGTCGACAATTTGGTCGATGCGAGGGAGAGAAAAATGATCTTTCGGGCAGGCCCGATTGATATGCTTGAAATCAATGCACATGCGGAGTGACTTGTCCTTCTTGGGGACCATGACAACATTGGCGAGCCACTGGGAGTGGTAGATCTCTCGAATGAACTCAGCTGCTAAGAGCCGAGCCACTTCTTCGCTGATAGCTTGTTTTTTCTGGACGGCGGACCGCCGCAGATGTTCCTTCACGGGTTTGAACTTTGAGTCGACTCGTAGGCGGTGCTCAGCCAGCCCCCTGGGAACTCTGGGATGTCAGAGGGTTTCCATGCGAAGATGTCCCAGTTCTCACGGAGGAGCTGGATGAGCGCTTCTTCCTATTTGGAGTCGAGAGTTGTTGAGATGTGAGTCGGAGCTGCGTCGGGGTCGGTCGGGTGAATGTGGACCGTCTTCGTTTCGCCGGCCGACTGAAAAGCTGATTCGGAGGCAGGCTTCTTAGCCCGCAGCAATTCACTCGGGTCGGCAGTCTTCTGGTACTCTTTCAGCTCGACTACCGCCATCTGAGCGTCGGCGATCTTTGATCCCTTCTGGAAACATTCTTCCGCCTTCTTCCGGTTGCCTGTAACAGTGATCACACCTTTGGGACCAGGCATATTTAATTTAAGATACACGTAGCATGGTCGAGCCATGAAGCGTGCATAAGCCGGTCTGCCCAAGATGGCGTGATAAGCACTCTGGAAGTCCACAACTTCAAACGTTAACTTTTCCTTGCGGTAATTCTTTGAATCACCGAAAACCACATCAAGAGCAATTTGGCCAAGTGACTCAGCTTTCTTCCCAGGAATGACTCCGTGGAAGCTCATGTTACTGGCGCTGAGTCTGGACATCGGAATGCCCATTCCTTTCAAAGTTTCCGCGTACAGTATGTTCAGGCCACTGCCACCGTCCATCAGGACTTTGGTCAGTCGAGTGCCTTCGACAACTGGGTCGACCACCAAAGCTTGCCTCCCAGGGGTGGCAATGTGTGTTGGATGATCGGATTGGTCGAACGTGATGGCTATCTGGGACCACTTTAGGTAACTGGGAGTTGCAGGGGCAACCATGTTCACCTCCCGGTTAATGACTTTCAGTCGACTTTTGCTTTCGACATCGGCAAAAATCATCAGGGTGGAATTGACCTGGGGGTATCCATCGTCACTATCATCCCTGTCCTCAACTCTGTCCGGCTCTTTCTCTTTATCCTTGGGCTGCTTGCCCTGAAACTGTTGGATCAGGAGCCGGCATTGTCGAGTGGTATGTTTGGGGTAAATAAAATTACCCTCTTCGTCTTTCTTGGTGTGGATGTGACATGGCAAATCCAAAACATCATTCCCATCCTGATCCTTGACTTTCTTGGGCTTCCAAGTGCCCTTGGGTTTCCCCTTGAAGTTTCCCTGGGCCACAGCTAGGGCCTCCCCGGGAGCGGCTGGCTCGGCCTTCCGCTTTTGCTTCCGACTGGAGTTTCCTCCGGTTTCTTGGGCGACTGACTTAAGTTTGCCGCTTCGGAGTCGGTCTTCGTCTTCTCCATTAGCGTACTTGGTGGCAATCTCCATCATCCGATTAAGGGACATCTCTCCAGTCCGGCCAAATTTCAGATTCAACTCCCTGTACTTGACCCCTTCCTTGAAAGCGCAGACTGCTTGATGATCAGGCATGTTCTCGACCGAGTGGTGCAGTGTGATCCACCTCTAGATGTATTCCCTCAGCGTTTCATTCGGCTTCTGTACGCAAGACCGCAGCTCTGTAAGGCCCGCAGGGCGCTTGCATGTCCCTTCGAAGGTTGTAACAAACACTCGGGAGAGATCCTCCCAAGTGTAAATGCTGCTGGGCGCCAGCTGATTCAGCCACGCCCTAGCTGAGCCTTCCAACATGAGGGGTAAATGCTTCATGGCCACCTCGTCATTGCCGCCACCGATCTGCACGGCCACTCGGTAATCTTCGAGCCACGTGTCAGGCTTGGACTCGCCGGTGAACTTGCTGATTCCAGTCGCCAGCCGGAAGTTGGGTGGGACCACCGCGGCCCTAATGGCCCGACTGAAACACTCAGGCCCCGAGGCGTGTGCCCTGCCACCGGTCGGCGTATCTCTGTTGTGGCCCTCTCGATGAGCCCTGTTCCTATCCACCAGACCTTGAACGAGGATGGATCTCGCATCAAAGCCTGGGTCTCTGGGATCGACTGGGATCCTCTGCCCAGTGTGATGAGGGCGCCTGTCGTCTCGATGCTGAGGTGCATATGATCCACTCCGTGGAGGAGGGGACGGCACCCGACGCTCATCATCACGGTTGAGTCGGTGATCGTATTGCTCGTTCCCCCTATACCGATCGTGCCGGTCTCCACGTCCCTCACGCCTCGGGGGCGATCTAGGGCTGTGAGCCGACTGGACGGTCTCCGTTGCGACGGATCGACTGTGGATCCTGTCCCGCGACTGAGAGACGGCGGAATTCTGATTCCCTGCTGCCCGGAGCAATGCTCTGATCTGCAGCAATCCTCTTCCGGCCTCCGACTGGGAGGGCTGGATCGACTCCGCTATGCGGGCCGCGGTAGCCAAGTTCTGAACCGGAGTTCGGTACACCTGTGGTGGCGGGAAGAGCTGCCGTCGACTGGGTTCGGGTGCCCGCTGGCGTCGACTGGATTCGGGAGCCTGCTGGCGTCGACTGGACTCGGGAGCCCGCTGACACGCCCGCTCGTCGAGAGCACGCTGTAGATTCTCCAGTCGAGTGCGCTCGGCTAGATTAGCCAAGCGCGCATCCTCCAAGGCCCGGGCCTCGGGGGTTTCTCCAACAATAGATGTATAGAGCGCGTCCATGTTCCGGCGACGAAGCTCCTCCCGTTGCAACGATGTAAGAGGCTCGGGGAGGTATTCGTTGTGAGGGTGCGACGGATCGCCCCTGTCGGCACCATCGTCAGCACGAGGGAATCCGGGGGGACTGCGTGTCCCCTCGACCGCCAGGACCTCCGCCAGGGGGTCGCTGCTGTCGCACTCGGAAGCGGACTCCATGGAGCCAGTCGACAGATCGAACAGGCCGCAGAGGGATTCGTCAGGCTCGATTGCAGCGACCTGCTGGGTCGCTGACTGGTGGGCCACGGCGCGCTTCATCCACCGCTGGAGCCTCGACCGACCCGAGCGCTTGCGCTGGCGGGAGACGGGACGGGGAGATGGCACGGGAGTCGACCGATATGGGGTCGACGGCTGCCTCAGGAGGACACCACGGACGCACGCGCGGAAGTGCGTCGCACCGCGGACGGGAAGCGCGTCGACGTCAAGCGGCGCCTCCTAGAGCCAAGCGGAGTCGTCGGCGATGAAAGTAAGTTGGCCGAGACGGATCTCGCGGCCCGCCGCCAAGGCTCCGCAGGAAAACATGATCGAGTGGATCGACGAAAATCGCAACTTCTCCAATTTAGGCGCTAAGACTACTGCCCCAAGGTGGGCGCCAACTGTCATGGTTCTAAGTCTGACAGTGAGGTAGGGGGTATGTATGAAGAGGCTAGGCCTTAGCTATTGGGAAGTTGTAAGCACGCAAGGTTTACGAGTTCAGGCCCTTCTCTGAGGAAGTAACAGCCCTACGTCTCGGTGCCCGGAGGCGGTCGATTGGATTATGCGTGAATAAGATTGCAGGGGTGCGAACCCTCCATACTGAGGAGGGGGGTGGCTTATATAGAGTTCGCCAGCCCTCTCCTGCCCTCAGTAATGCAGGGTTTAAGGTACATTTAAGGTGGGCGTTACTGATAACGTCCCTAATAAAGCGTCATAATGATCATAAAGGCTACTTAATATCCGACCGTTCGCCCACGGAGTGACTTGAGGTCTTCTGGCAGTCGAGTGGTCGGCTCCTTGGTCGAGTGACGGTTCTTAGTCGAGTGTCTTCAATCCGTCGAGTGGGATATCTTCAAGTTGTCTGAAAGGTGACTTCCTCTAAGGACGTCCTACGGTAGGGCTCTTAGGTCGGGTCCGTGTCCCTACCGTAGGTATATGACTACATCAGGCACCGAGACGTAGGGCTGTTACTTCCTCTGCGAAGGGCCTGAACTCGTACATCTTGGTGTGTTTACAGCTTCCCAATAGATGAGATCTAGCCTCTCCATTCATACCCCCCTACATCACTGTCAGAGTTAGAACCACGACAGTTGGCGCCCACCTTGGGGCCGGAGTCTTAGCGCCTAATTGGAGAAGTTGCGATTTTTCCGATCCATTTGATCATGGTTTCCTGTGGAGTTTTGGTAGAGGGCCGCGAGATCCGTCTCGGCGCGCTCACCTTCATCGCCGACGACTCCGCTTGGCTTCAGGAGGCGCCGCTCGACATCGACGCGCTCCCCGTCCGCGGTGCGATGCACTTCCGCGCATGCATTCATGGTGTCCTCCTGCGGCAGCCATCGACCCAATATCGGTCGGCCCCCGTGTCGTCTCTGAAGGAAATATGCCCTAGAGGCAATAATAAAGTTATTATTTATTTCCTTACATCATGATAAATGTTTATTATTCATGCTAGAATTGTATTAACCGGAAACATAATACATGTGTGAATACATAGACCAACAGAGTGTCACTAGTATGCCTCTGCTTGACTAGCTCGTTAATCAAAGATGGTTATGTTTCCTAACCATGAACAAAGAGTTGTTATTTGATTAACGAGGTCACATCATTAGTTGAATGATCTGATTGACATGACCCATTCCATTAGCTTAGCACCCGATCGTTTAGTATGTTGCTATTGCTTTCTTCATGACTTATACATGTTCCTATAACTATGAGATTATGCAACTCCCATTTATCGGAGGAACACTTTGGGTACTACCAAACGTCACAACGTAACTGGGTGATTATAAAGGAGTACTACAGGTGTCTCCAATGGTAGATGTTGGGTTGGCGTATTTCGAGATTAGGGTTTGTCACTCCGATTGTCGGAGAGGTATCTCTGGGCCCTCTCGGTAATGCACATCACATAAGCCTTGCAAGCACTGCAACTAATATGTTAGTTGTGAGATGATGTATTACAGAACGAGTAAAGAGACTTGCCAGTAACGAGATTGAACTAGGTATTGGATACCGACGATCGAATCTCGGGCAAGTAACATACCAATGACAAAAGGAACAACGTATGTTGTTATGCGGTCTGACCGATAAAGATCTTCGTAGAATATGTAGGAGCCAATATGGGCATCCAGGTCCCGCTATTGGTTATTGACCGGAGACGTGTCTCGGTCATGTCTACATTGTTCTCGAACCATAGGGTCCGCACGCTTAACGTTACGATGACAGTTATTATGAGTTTATGCATTTTGATGTACCGAAGGTTGTTCGGAGTCCGGGATGAGATCACGGACATGACGAGGAGTCTCGAAATGGTCGAGACGTAAAGATTGATATATTGGAAGCCTATGTTTGGACATAGGAAGTGTTCCGGGTGAAATCGGGATTTTACCGGAATACCGGGAGGGTTACCGGAACCCCCCGGGAGACTAATGGGCCTATTGGGCCTTAGTGGAAAAAGAGAAAAGGGACAAGCCCAAGCTGGCCGGCGCCCCCCTCCCCATGTCCTAGTAGGACTAGGAGAAGGGGCCGGCCCCCCCTCTTTCTCCTTTCTCCCCGAGAGTCCTAATTGGATTAGGATTGGAGGGAGGAGTCCTACTCCCGGTGAGTAGGACTCCTCTGCGCCTCCCTCTCCCTGGCCGGCCGGCTCCCCCTCCTCCAACCTTTATATACGGGGGCAGGGGGCACCCCAAGACACATAAGTTGATCCTTGAGATCGTTCCTTAGCCGTGTGCGGTGCCCCCTGCCACCAAATTCCACCTCGATCGTACCGTTACAGTGCTTAGGCGAAGCCCTGCGTCGGTAGTACATCAAGATCGTCACCACGCCGTCGTGCTGACGGAACTCTTCCTCGACGCTTTGCTGGATCGGAGCCCGAGGAACGTCATCGAGCTGAACGTGTGCTAAGAACTCGGAGGTGCCGGAGTAACGGTGCTTGGATCGGTCGGATCAGGAAGAAGACGTACAACTACTTCCTCTATGTTGTGTGATCGCTTCCGCAGTCGGTCTGCGTTGGTACGTAGACAACACTCTCCCCTCTCGTTGCTGTGCATCACCATGATCTTGCGTGTGCGTAGGAAAATTTTCGAAATTACTGCGTTCCCCAACAGTGGCATCCGAGCCTAGGTTTTATGGTTTGATGTTATTTGCACGAGTAGAACACAAGTGAGTTGTGGGCGATACAAGTCATACTGCCTACCAGCATGTCATACTTTGGTTCGGCGGTATTGTTGGGTGAGACGATCCGGACCAACCTTACGTGTACTCTTACGCGAGACCGGTTCCCTCGACGTGCTTTGCACACAGATGGCTTGCGGAAGACTGTCTCTCCAACTTTAGTTGAACCAAGTGTGACTACGCCCGGTCCTTGAGAAGGTTAAAACGGAGTCTATTTGACGAACTATCGTTGTGGTTTTGATGCGTAGGTGAGATGAGTTCTTACTTAAGCCCGTAGCAGCCACGTAAAACTTGCAACAACAAAGTAGAGGACGTCTAACTTGTTTTTGCAGGGTATGTTGTGATGTGATATGGTCAAGGCATGATGCTGATTTTATTGTATGAGATGATCATGTTTTGTAACCGAGTTATCGGCAACTGGCAGGAGCCATATGGTTTTCGCTTTATTGTATGCAATGCAATCGCGATGTAATGCTTTACTTTATTACTAAACGGTAGTGATAGTCGTGGAAGCATAAGATTGGCAAGACGACAACGATGCTACGATGGAGATCAAGGTGTCGCGCCGGTGACGATGGTGATCATGACGGTGCTTCGGAGATGGAGATCACAAGCACAAGATGATGATGGCCATATCATATCACTTATATTGATTGCATGTGATGTTTATCCTTTTATGCATCTTATCTTGCTTTGATTGACGGTAGCATTATAAGATGATCTCTCACTAAAATTATCAAGAAGTGTTCTCCCTGAGTATGCACCGTTGCCAAAGTTCGTCGTGCCCAGACACCACGTGATGATCGGGTGTGATAAGCTCTACGTCCAAATACAACGGGTGCAAAACAGTTGCACACGCAGAATACTCAGGTTATACTTGACGAGCCAAGCATATACAGATATGGCCTCGGAACACGGAGACCGAAAGGTCGAGCGTGAATCATATAGTAGATATGATCAGCATAACGATGTTCACCATTGAAAACTACTCCATCTCACGTGATGATCGGTTATGGTTTAGTTGATTTGGATCACGTGATCACTTAGAAGATTAGAGGGATGTCTATCTAAGTGGGAGTTCCTAAGTAATTTGATTAACTGAACTTAAACTTATCATGAACTTAGTACCTGATAGTATCTTGCTTGTTTATGTTGATTGTAGATAGATGGCTCGTGCTATTGTTCCATTGAATTTTAATGCGTTCCTTGAGAAAGCAAAGTTGAAAGATGATGGTAGCAATTACACGGACTGGGTCCGTAACCTGAGGATTATCCTCATTGCTGCACAGAAGAATTACGTCCTGGAAGCACCGCTGGGTGACAGGCCTGCTGCTGGAGCAACGCCAGATGTTATGAACGTCTGGCAGAGCAAAGCTGATGACTACTCGATAGTTCAGTGTGCCATGCTTTACGGCTTAGAATCGGGACTTCAACGACGTTTTGAACGTCATGAGGCATATGAGATGTTCCAGGAGTTGAAGTTAATATTTCAAGCAAATGCCCAAATTGAGAGATATGAAGTCTCCAATAAGTTCTATAGCTGCAAGATGGAGGAGAACAGTTCTGTCAGTGAGCATATACTCAAAATGTCTGGGTATAATAATCACTTGATTCAGATGGGAGTTAATCTTCCAGATGATTGCATCATTGACAGAATTCTCCAATCACTGCCACCAAGCTACAAGAGCTTCGTGATGAACTATAATATGCAAGGGATGAACAAGACTATTCCCGAGCTCTTCGCAATGCTGAAAGCTGCGGAGGTAGAAATCAAGAAGGAGCATCAAGTGTTGATGGTTAGCAAAACCACTAGTTTCAAGAAAAAGGGCAAAGGGAAGAAGAAGGGAAACTTCAAGAAGAACAGCAAGCAAGTTGCTGCTCAGGAGAAGAAACCCAAGTCCGGACCTAAGCCTGAAACTGAGTGCTTCTACTGCAAGCAGACTGGTCACTGGAAGCAGAACTGCCCCAAGTATTTGGCCGATAAGAAGGATGGCAAAGTGAGCAAAGGTATATGTGATATAAATGTTATTGATGTGTACCTTACTAGAGCTCGCAGTAGCACCTGGGTATTTGATACTGGTTCTGTTGCTAATATTTGCAACTCGAAACAGGGACTACGGAATAAGCGGACACTAGCAAAGGACGAGGTGACGATGCGCGTGGGAAACGGTTCCAAAGTCGATGTGATCGCGGTCGGCACGCTACCTCTACATCTACCTTCGGGATTAATATTAGACCTAAATAATTGTTATTTGGTGCCAGCGTTGAGCATGAACATTATATCTGGATCTTGTTTAATGCGAGACGGTTATTCATTTAAATCAGAGAATAATGGTTGTTCTATTTATATGAATAATATCTTTTATGGTCATGCACCTTTGAAGAGTGGTCTATTCTTGTTGAATCTCGAAGATAGTGATACACATATTCATAATGTAGAAGCCAAAAGATGCAAAGTTAATAATGATAGTGCAACTTATTTGTGGCACTGCCGTTTAGGTCATATCGGTGTAAAGCGCATGAAGAAACTCCATACTGATGGGCTTTTGGAACCACTTGATTATGAATCACTTGGTACTTGCGAACCGTGCCTCATAGGCAAGATGACTAAAACACCGTTCTCCGGTACTATGGAGAGAGCAACAGATTTATTGGAAATCATACATACCGATGTATGTGGTCCGATGAATATTGAGGCTCGTGGCGGATATCGTTATTTTCTCACCTTCACAGATGATTTAAACAGATATGGGTATATCTACTTAATGAAACATAAGTCTGAAACATTTGAAAAGTTCAAAGAATTTCAGAGTGAGGTTGAAAATCATCGTAACAAGAAAATAAAGTTTCTACGATCTGATCGCGGAGGAGAATATTTGAGTTACGAGTTTGGTGTACATTTGAAAAATTGTGGAATAATTTCGCAACTCACGCCACCCGGAACACCACAGCGTAATGGTGTGTCCGAATGTCGTATTCGTACTTTACTAGATATGGTGCGATCTATGATGTCTCTTACAGATTTACCGCTATCGTTTTGGGGTTATGCTTTAGAGACGGCCGCATTCACGTTAAACAGGGCACCATCAAAATCCGTTGAGACGACACCTTATGAACTATGGTTTGGCAAGAAACCAAAGTTGTCGTTTCTTAAAGTTTGGGGCTGCGATGCTTATGTAAAAAAGCTTCAACCTGATAAGCTCGAACCCAAATCGGAGAAATGTGTCTTCATAGGATATCCAAAGGAAACTATTGGATACACCTTCTATCACAGATCCGAAGGCAAGACTTTTGTTGCTAAATTCGGAAACTTTCTAGAGAAGGAGTTTCTCTCGAAAGAAGTGAGTGGGAGGAAAGTAGAACTTGACGAGGTAACTGTACCTGCTCCCTTGTTGGAAAATAGTACATCACAGAAAACTGTTTCTGCGACACCTATACCAATCAGTGAGGAAGCTAATGATGATGATCATGAAACTTCAGAACAAGATACTACTGAACCACGTAGATCAACCAGAGTGAGATCCGCACCAGAGTGGTACGGTAATCCAGTTCTGGAAGTCATGATGCTGGATCATGATGAACCTACGAACTATGAAGAAGCGATGGTGAGCCCAGATTCCGCAAAGTGGCTTGAGGCCATGAAATCTGAGATGGGATCCATGTATGAAAACAAAGTATGGACTTTGGTTGACTTGCCCGATGATCGGCAAGCAATTGAGAATAAATGGATCTTCAAGAAAAAGACTGACACTGACGGTAATATTACTGTCTATAAAGCTCGACTTGTCGCAAAAGGTTTTCGGCAAGTTCAAGGAGTTGACTACGATGAGACCTTCTCACCCGTAGCGATGCTTAAGTCCGTCAGAATTATGTTAGCGATTGCCGCATTTTATGATTATGAAATATGGCAGATGGATGTCAAAACTGCATTTCTGAATGGATTTCTGGAAGAAGAATTGTATATGATACAACCAGTAGGTTTTGTCGATCCAAAGGGAGCTAACAAAGTATGCAAACTCCAGCGATCCATTTATGGACTGGTGCAAGCATCTCGGAGTTGGAATAAACGCTTTGATAGTGATCAAAGCATTTGGCTTTATATAGACTTTTGGAGAAGCCTGTATTTACAAGAAAGTGAGTGGGAGCTCTGTAGCATTTCTAATATTATATGTGGATGACATATTGCTGATTGGAAATGATATAGAATTTCTGGATAGCATAAAGGGATACTTGAATAAAAGTTTTTCGATGAAAGACCTCGGGGAAGCTGCTTACATATTAGGCATAAAGATCTATAGAGATAGATCAAAACGCTTAATTGGACTTTCACAGAGCACATACCTTGACAAGATTTTGAAGAAGTTCAAAATGGATCAAGCAAAGAAAGGGTTCTTGCCTGTGTTACAAGGTATGAAGTTGAGTAAGACTCAATGCCCGACCACTGCAGAAGATAGAGAGAAAATGAAAGATGTTCCCTACGCTTCAGCCATAGGCTCTATCATGTATGCAATGCTGTGTACCAGACCTGATGTGTGCCTTGCTATAAGTTTAGCAGGGAGGTACCAAAGTAATCCAGGAATGGATCACTGGACAGCGGTCAAGAACATCCTGAAATACCTGAAATGGACTAAGGATATGTTTCTCGTATATGGAGGTGACAAAGAGCTCACCGTAAGAGGTTACGTTGATGCAAGCTTTGACACTGATCCGGACGATTCTAAATCGCAAACCGGATACGTGTTTACTTTAAACGGTGGAGCTGTCAGTTGGTGCAGTTCTAAACAAAGCGTCGTAGCGGGATCTACATGTGAAGCAGAGTACATAGCTGCTTCGGAAGCAGCAAACGAAGGAGTCTGGATGAAGGAGTTCATATCCGATCTAGGTGTCATACCTAGTGTATCGGGTCCAATGAAAATCTTCTGTGACAATACTGGTGCAATTGCCTTGGCAAAGGAATCCAGATTTCACAAGAGGACCAAACACATCAAGAGACGCTTCAACTCCATCCGGGATTTAGTCCAGGTGGGAGACATAGAGATTTGCAAGATACACACGGATCTGAACGTTGCAGACCCGTTGACTAAGCCTCTTCCATGAGCAAAACATGATCAGCACCAAGGCTCCATGGGTGTTAGAATCATTACAGTGTAATCTAGATTATTGACTCTAGTGCAAGTGGGAGACTGAAGGAAATATGCCCTAGAGGCAATAATAAAGTTATTATTTATTTCCTTACATCATGATAAATGTTTATTATTCATGCTAGAATTGTATTAACCGGAAACATAATACATGTGTGAATACATAGACCAACAGAGTGTCACTAGTATGCCTCTACTTGACTAGCTCATTAATCAAAGATGGTTATGTTTCCTAACCATGAACAAAGAGTTGTTATTTGATTAACGAGGTCACATCATTAGTTGAATGATCTGATTGACATGACCCATCCCATTAGCTTAGCACCCGATCGTTTAGTATGTTGCTATTGCTTTCTTCATGACTTATACATGTTCCTATAACTATGAGATTATGCAACTCCCGTTTACCGGAGGAACACTTTGGGTACTACCAAACGTCACAACGTAACTGGGTGATTATAAAGGAGTACTACAGGTGTCTCCAATGGTAGATGTTGGGTTGGCGTATTTCGAGATTAGGGTTTGTCACTCCGATTGTCGAAGAGGTATCTCTGGGCCCTCTCGGTAATGCACATCACATAAGCCTTGCAAGCACTGCAACTAATATGTTAGTTGTGAGATGATGTATTACAGAACGAGTAAAGAGACTTGCCAGTAACGAGATTGAACTAGGTATTGGATACCGACGATCGAATCTCGGGCAAGTAACATACCGATGACAAAGGGAACAACGTATGTTGTTATGCGGTCTGACCGATAAAGATCTTCGTAGAATATGTAGGAGCCAATATGGGCATCCAGGTCCCGCTATTGGTTATTGACCGGAGACGTGTCTCGGTCATGTCTACATTGTTCTCGAACCGTAGGGTCCGCACGCTTAACGTTACGATGATAGTTATTATGAGTTTATGCATTTTGATGTACCGAAGGTTGTTCGGAGTCCCGGATGAGATCACGGATATGACGAGGAGTCTCGAAATGGTCGAGACGTAAAGATTGATATATTGGAAGCCTATGTTTGGACATAGGAAGTGTTCCGGGTGAAATCGGGATTTTACCGGAATACCGGGAGGGTTACCGGAACCCCCGGGAGACTAATGGGCCTATTGGGCCTTAGTGGAAAAAGAGAAAAGGGACAAGCCCAAGCTGGCCGGCGCCCCCCCCCCCCCCTCCCCAAGTCCTAGTAGGACTAGGAGAAGGGGCCGGCCCCCCCTCTTTCTCCTTTCTCCCCGAGAGTCCTAATTGGATTAGGATTGGAGGGAGGAGTCCTAATTGGAGTAGGACTCCCCTGCGCCTCCCTCTCCCTGGCCGGCCGGCTCCCCCTCCTCCAACCTTTATATACGGGGGCAGGGGGCACCCCAAGACACACAAGTTGATCCTTGAGATCGTTCCTTAGCCGTGTGCGGTGCCCCCTGCCACCAAATTCCACCTCGATCGTACCGTTACAGTGCTTAGGCGAAGCCCTGCGTCGGTAGGACATCAAGATCGTCACCACGCCGTCATGCTGACGGAACTCTTCCTCGACGCTTTGCTGGATCGGAGCCCGAGGAACGTCATCGAGCTGAACGTGTGCTAAGAACTCGGAGGTGCCGGAGTAACGGTGCTTGGATCGGTCGGATCAGGAAGAAGACGTACGACTACTTCCTCTATGTTGTGTGATCGCTTCCGCAGTCGGTCTGCGTTGGTACGTAGACAACACTCTCCCCTCTCGTTGCTGTGCATCACCATGATCTTGCGTGTGCGTAGGAAAATTTTCGAAATTACTGCGTTCCCCAACAGTCTCCCCGCCCTGTCTCCCACCAGCGCAAGCGCTCAGGTCGGTCGAGACTCCAGCGGTGGATGAGGCACGCCGTGGCCCGCCAGTCGGCGGCCCCACAAGTCGCGGCAATCGAGCCCGACGAATCCCTCTGCGGCCTGTTCGACCTATCGACTGGCTCCGCGGAGACCACATCCGAGTGCGACAGCAGCGACCCTTTGGCTGAGGTTCTGGCGGTCAAGGGGACACACAGTCCTCCCGGATTCCCTTGCGCTGATGGAGGCGCGGGTGGGGGCGACCCGTCGCGTCCCCACGACGAGTACCTCCCCGAGCCTCTCACGTCATTGCAGCGAGAGGAGCTCCGCCGCCGGACCATGGATGCGCTCCACACTCCTATTGTTGGGGAAACCCCTAAGGCCCGGGCCTTGGAGGACGCGCGCTTGGCTAACCTGGCCGAGCGCACTCGACTGGAGAATCTACAACGAATACTCGATGAGCAAGCGCGTCAGCGAGCTCCCGAGTCCAGTCGACGATAGCAAGCTCCCGAGTCTAGTCGATGTCAGCTCTTCCCACAGCTGCAGGTATACCGAACCCCAGTTCAGAATTTGGCCGCCGCGGCCCGTATAGCGGAGTCAATTCAGCCCTCCCAGTCGGAGGCTGGCAGGGGCTTGTTGCAGATCAGAGCGTTGCTCCGAGCGGCGGGAAACCAGAATTCCGCCGTTTCTCAGTCGCGGAACAGGATCCACAGTCGATCCGTTGCAACAGAAACCGTCCAGTCGGCTCACAGCCCGAGATCGCCCCCGAGGTGTGAGGGACGTGGAGACCGGCACGATCAGTACAAAAGAAATGAGCAGTATGATCACCGACCCGACCGTGATGATCGACGTCGAGTGCCAACCCCTCCCCCGAGGAGTGGGTCGTATGCGCCTCGACATCGAGATGACAGGCGCCCCCATAATGTTGGGCATAGGATTCCAGTTGACCCCAGGGACCCAGGCTTTGACGCGAGATCCATCCTTGTTCAAGGTTTGGTTGACAGGAACAGGGCTCATAGAGAGGGCCACAACAGAGATGCGCCCGCCGGCAGCAGGGTACATGCTTCGGGGCCAGAATGTTTCAGTCGAGCCATCAGGGCCGCAGTGATTCCTCCCAACTTCAGGCTGGCGACTGGAGTCAGCAAGTTCACCGGTGAATCCAAGCCTGACACTTGGCTCGAAGATTACCGAGTGGCTGTACAGATTGGCCGTGGCAATGATGAGGTGGCCATGAAGCATTTGCCTCTCATGTTAGAGGGCTCAGTCAGGGCGTGGTTAAATCAGTTGGCACCCAGCAGCATCTACACTTGGGAGGACCTCTCCCGAGTGTTCGTCACAACCTTTGAGGGAACATGCAAGCGACCTGCAGGCCTTACAGAGTTGCGGTCTTGCGTGCAGAAACCGAATGAAACTCTGAGGGATTACATCCAGAGGTGGATCATATTGCATCACACAGTTGAGAATGTGCCGGACCACCTAGCAGTTTGTGCCTTCAAGGAAGGCGTTAAGTACAGGGAACTAAATCTGAAGTTCGGTCGAACTGGGGAGATGTCTCTGAATCGGATGATGGAGATTGCCACCAAGTACGCTAATGGTGAAGACGAAGATGGACTCCGGAGTGGCAAGCACAAGGCAGTCGCCCAAGAAATCGGAGGAAACTCCAGTCGGAAACAGAAGCGGAAGGCCGAGCCAGCCGCCCCTGGGGAAGCCCTGGCCGTAACCCAAGGAAAATTCAAGGGAAAACCCAAGGGGCCCTGGAAGCCCAAGAAAGTCATTGACCAGGATGGAAATGATGTTTTGGACCTGCCATGTCACATCCACACCAAGAAAGACGAAGAGGGTAATTTTATTTACCCAAAACACACCACTCGACAGTGCCGGCTCCTAATCCAGCAATTTCAAGGCAAGTAGTCCAAGGACAAGGAAAAAGAGTCAAAAAGAGTCGAGGACAAGGAAGACAGTGACGATGGATACCCCCAAGTCAATTCCACCCTGATGATTTTTGCTGATGTCGAAAGCAAAAGCCGACTGAAAGTCATTAACCATGAGGTGAACATGGTCGCTCCGGCAACACCCAGTTATCTGAAGTGGTCCCAGACGGCCATAACATTCGACCAGTCCGACCACCCTACGCACATTGCCACCCCTGGGAGGCAAGCTTTGGTGGTCGACCCAGTTGTCGAGGGCACTCGACTCACCAAGGTCCTGATGGATGGTGGCAGTGGCCTGAACATACTGTATGCTGAAACATTGAAAGGGATGGGCATTCCGATGTCCAGGCTCAGTACCAGCAACATGAGCTTCCACGGAGTCATTCCTGGGAAGAAGGCCGAATCACTCGGCCAGATTGCTCTTGATGTGGTTTTCGGTGATTCGAAGAATTACCGCAAGCAAAAGTTGACATTCGAGGTTGTAGACTTCCAAAGTGCTTATCATGCCATTTTGGGCAGGCCAGCTTATGCACTCTTCATGGCTCGACCGTGTTACGTGTATCTCAAACTGAAGATGCCCGGCCCCAAAGGTGTGATCACTGTTACGGGCAACTGAAGGAAAGCAGAAGAGTGTTTTCAGAAAGGCTCAAAGATCTCTGATGCTCAGATGGCAGTGGTCGAGCTGCAAGAGTACCAAAAGACTGCCGATCCGAGTGAATTTCTACGAGCCAAGAAGCCTGCTTCAGAATCAGCTTTTTAGTCGTCCGGTGAAACAAAGCCAGCCCACATTCACCCGACCGACCCCGATGCCGCCCCGACTCACATATCAACGACGCTCGACTCCAAATAGGAAGAAGCGCTCATCCGGTTCCTCCATGAGAACTAGGACATCTTCGCATGGAAGCCTTCTGACATGCCTGGAATTCCCAGGGGGCTGGCTGAGCACCGTCTACGAGTTGACCCAAAGTTCAAGCCTGTGAAGGAGCATCTTCGATGGTCCACCGTCCAGAAGAGGAAAGCCGTTGGCGAGGAGGTATCCCGGCTCTTAGCAGCAGAGTTCATTCGAGAGATTTACCACTCCGAGTGGCTCGCCAATGTTGTCATGGTCCCCAAGAAGGACAAGTCGCTTCGCATGTGCATCGACTTTAAACATATCAATCAGGCCTGCCCGAAAGATCATTTTCCTCTCCCTCGCATCGACCAAATAGTCGACTCGGCCGTGGGGTGTGAGCGATTGTCTTTTCTAGACGCCTATTCTGGGTACCATCAGATCCGTCTATACGGACCCGATGAGGTCAAAACAGCTTTCATCACTCCATTCGGGTGCTTCTCTTATGTCACCATGCCCTTCGGCCTCAAGAACGCTGGAGCTACGTTCATGAGGATGATCCAGAAGTGTTTGCTCACTCAGATCAATCGGAACGTAGAAGCATACATGGATGATATTGTGGTCAAGTCACAGAAAGGTTCCGACCTGCTAACTGACCTTGCTGAAACCTTTGCCAACCTCAGGGGGTATGATATCAAGCTTAATCCATCAAAGTGCACATTCGGAGTTTCGGGTGGAAAGTTACTCGGTTTTCTCGTTTCCGAACGAGGAATCGACGCCAATCCCGAGAAAATTGGCACCATACTCCGGATGAAGCGCCTTGTGCGTGTGCACGATGTCCAAAAGCTTACAGGTTGCTTGGCCGCTCTAAGTCGATTCATTTCTCATCTCGGTGAAAAGGCGCTGCCTCTTTACCGACTGATGAAAAAGTCTGACAAATTCGAGTGGACTCCAGAAGCTGATGCAGCGTTCGCAGACCTCAAAGCTCTGCTCTCCACCCAGCCGGTGCTTGCTGCCCCAATCAGCAAAGAGCCTCTGCTGCTTTACATTGCAGCCACAGGACAAGTTGTCAGTACAGTGCTTACGGTCGAGCGGGAAGAGGAAGGAAAGGCCTTCAAAGTTCAACGCCCAGTATATTATGTGTCTGAAGTTTTGACCCCTTCAAAACAAAGATACCCTCACTACCAGAAGCTTGTATATGGGATTTATATGACCACGAAGAAAGTTGCACATTACTTCTCTGACCACTCCATTACAGTCATCAGCGACGCCCCACTATCAGAGATTCTGCATAACAGAGACGCAACTGGTCGAGTGGCCAAGTGGGCGACTGAACTCCTTCCCTTAGATATCAAGTTTGAAGCAAAGAAGGCTATCAAGTCCCAAGCAATCGCGGATTTCATCGCTGAGTGGATTGAACAGCAACTTCCGACTCAAGTTCACTCGGAGCACTGGACCATGTTCTTCGATGGGTCTAAGATGCTAAATGGTTCCGGTGCTGGGGTAGTCCTAGTCTCCCCCCGAGGAGATAAGCTCAGATATGTTCTCCAGATTCACTTCAATTCCTCCAATAATGAAGCAGAATATGAAGCGCTTTTGTATGGGTTGCGCATGGCCATTTCACTCGGCGTCTGTCGCCTCATGGTCTATGGCGACTCAGATTTGGTGGTAAATCAAGTGATGAAGGAGTGGGACGTCAGAAGTCTGGCAATGACTGGTTATTGCAATGCAGTGCGTAAGCTTGAAAAAAAATTCGAGGGGTTAGAGCTTCATCACGTCCCCCGACTGAAAAATTAGGCAGCTGACGATTTGGCAAAGATAGGCTCCAAGAGAGAGGCCATTCCCAGCAACGTGTTCCTGGAACACATTCACTCGCTGTCAGTCCAAGAGGATCCTTTTACAGAAGAAGCCCCGCAGCCAAAAAGTGCCACAGATCCGACTGAAGTCGAAGTTCCTGCTATGGTCGACCTAATCATGGAGGTCCTGGCAATCACTCCCGACTGGACGATACCGTACATCGCGTATATCCTAAGGAAAGAACTCCCGGAGGACGAGGAAGAGGCTCGACAGATCGTCCGCCGATCCAAGGCCTTCACAGTCATAAAGGGACAGCTGTATAGAGAGAGCGCGACTGGAATTGGTCAGAAATGCATAACACCAGAAGAGGGTCAGATAATCCTTAATGATATCCACTCGGGGACCTGTGGTCACCATGCGTCCTCTCGGACCATTGTGGCTAAAGCATATCGAGCGGGATTTTACTGGCCAAGAGCAAATGAGATGGCAAAAGAGATAGTCGACAAGTGTGGAGGGTGCCAGTTCTACTCCAACATGTCACACAAGCCTGCATCAGCCCTGAAGACCATTCCACTCGTCTGGCCCTTTGCTGTCTGGGGACTGGACATGGTTGGTCCACTGAGAACGGGCAGGAGTGGATTCACTCATGTGCTTGTGGCAGTCGACAAGTTTACCAAATGGATCGAAGCTAAGCCCATCAAGAATCTCGATGCTTGCACTGCTATTAGTTTCGTCAGAGGGTTAACATTCAGATATGGAGTCCCGCATAGCATCATCACTGACAATGGGTCAAACTTTGATTCGGACAAGTTCAGAGCTTTTTGCGCCTCTCAGGGCACACGAGTCGACTACGCATCGGTCGCCCATCCCCAGTCGAATGGACAAGCTGAGAGAGCAAATGGTCTGATTCTCAAAGGACTAAAGCCTCGACTGATGCGTGATCTCAAGCACGCGGCATGCGCTTGGGTCGACGAGCTTCCATCAGTTCTGTGGGGATTAAGGACCACCCCTAATCGGTCGACTAGAAGAACTCCATTCTTTCTGGTTTACGGAGCCGAAGCAGTTCTGCCGAGTGACCTTCTTCACAACGCACCCCGAGTCGAACTTTACACCGAAGATGAAGCAGAACAGGCCCGGCAAGACGCAGTCGACCTCTTAGAAGAAGAGAGGGAGATGGCCATGATCAGATCGACCATTTATCAGGAAGACTTGCGCCGATTTCACGCCCGGAATGTGAAGAGTCGAGCCTTCCAAGAAGGAGATCTGGTCCTCCGAGTGGATCAACAGAAACCACACAAGCTTGCTCCTACTTGGGAAGGCCCCTTCATCGTCACCAGAGTCCTCCACAATGGAGCGTATCACCTCTACAATGTTGATCGCCAGATCGACGAGCCACGAGCTTGGAACGCGGAACTGCTCTGCCCCTTTTACACTTGAGTTCTCCCTTAGACGAGATGTAATAAGAAATTTTTTTCTGCAGTTCATTTTTATCAAAGACAAGAGTGTTCCAATAATTGCTGTCACTTTTGTTTGCATACAAAATCCCCCAGTGGGTGACTTGGCTGTGAATCCGTTTCGCCTAAGTTTGAAAAAATCCTACCGAGTGGAGAGCAATCCTCCCACTCGGGGCTTAGCTGCAGTCCAGTACTCGCCTAAGTTCTCCCACTCTGAGACTTAGTTCCAGTCAGGCACTCGCCTAAGTTTGAAAAAATCCTACCGAATGGAGAGCAATCCTCCCACTCGGGGGCTTAGCTGCAGTACAACACTCGCCTAAGTTCTCCCACTCTGAGACTTAGCTGCAGTCAGGCACTCGCCTAAGTTTGAAAAATCCTACCGAGTGGAGAGCTATCCTCCCACTCGGGGGCTTAGCTGCAGTCCAGTACTCGCCTAAGTTCTCCCACTCTGAGACTTAGCTGCAGTCAGGCACTTGCCTAAGTCTGAAAAATCCTACCGAGTGGAGAGCAAACCTCCCACTCGGGGGCTTAGCTGCAGTCTAGTACTCGCCCAAGTTCTCCCACTTCGAGACTTAGTTGCAGTCCAGCACTCGCCTAAGTCTGAAAAATCCTACCGAGTGGAGAGCAAAACTCCCACTCGGGGGCTTAGCTGCAGTACAACACTCGCCTAAGTTCTCCCACAAAGAGACTTAGCTGCAGTCAGCACTCGCCTAAGTGTTTAAGAAATCCTACCGAGTGGAGAGCAAACCTCCCACTCGGGGGCTTAGCTGCAGTCCAGCACTCGCCTAAGTTCTCCCACGAAGAGACTTAGCTGCAGTCAGACACTCGCCTAAGTTTAAAAAATCCTTCCGAGTGGAGAGCAGCCCTCCCACTCGGGGGCTTAGCTACAGTCCCGTACTCGCCTAAGCTCTCCCGCTAAGAGACTTAGCTGCAGTCAGACACTCGCCTAAGTTTAAAAAATCCTACCGAGTGGAGAGCAGCCCTCCCACTCGGGGGCTTAGCTGCAGTCCCGTACTCGCCTAAGCTCTCCCGCTAAGAGACTTAGCTGCAGTCAGACACTCGCCTAAGTTTGAAAAATCCTACCAAGTGAAGAGCAAACCTCCCGCTCGGAGGCTTAGCAGCAGCCCAGTGCTCGCCTAAGTACATGACTCGACCCAATCCGCAAGAAGTTATGCCACAAATACAAAGGGTATTTCGAGTGAAGATCAAGTTCCACTCGACAGATCAAACCGCGAAGATATTCAACAAAAAATCAAGTTCGGATAAGGCCTAAAAGGTCCCAGACCTCAGATCAAAGTACTCGAGCCCTCGGCTCGGCAGAGTTTAACGGTTACAAATCCACTCGGCATTCCGAGGCAAATTTAAGGAGAAGCATAAAAGTTTTTCATTCCTCGGGCGGAGGACTGGCAGGGGCGACGAACTCATCCAAGTCGATCCCGTCTGCAATACGGGTGGCAGCAGCAATAAAGGTCTCCATGAAGTCTTGAAAGTTGTGCCTCTTGGTATTGGCGACTTGGATGGCGGCCAGCTTCTCTTCTCGCGCCTCCTTGCAATGGACGCGGACTAGAGATAGAGCCACATCAGCGCCGCACCGAGCAGAAGACTTCTTCCACTCCTGCACTCGGTCAGGGATTCCGTTAAGTCGAGCCATCAGAGACTCGAGATCGTTCTGGAGTGTAGACTCTGGCCAAAGTGTCGGGTCGATCCGCGACATGGCAACCTTCAGCCGAGCCAAGTAATCCACGACGCCGTCAATGCGAGATTCCAGTCGGAGCAGATTCATGGCAGCTTCATCATTCACCGGAGAGTTGATTGGATCCAAACCTGTTTCAATCCGCCCAGTCTCCTCCTCAAAGTTCTGGCAAAGCTCTGCATACACGATCCAAGGATAAGTCAATTTTCATAGACTGAGTCAACACAAAAAGAAAACCAGTCGGAATTGAATGTGCACCTTCAAGCTTGATGTATAACTTCTTGGCGAGGCTCCTCAAGTAGCTCTCCAGGTCGTCCCTCCTGCGAGCGACGCCTTCCATCTTCTCGTTCAGGGTGAGGTTCTCCTTCTTCCAACGTGTGCACTCCCTGTTGGCTTCATTCAGAGCGGTCTTCAGCTTGGTATTTTCTTCTTCTAATTGGCCGGCCGAAGCCAACTTCTGTTCAGCCAGAGCGATCTTGTCGTCAGCCTCCTTGCGGGCAGCAGCCAAGTCCTGATCCTTCTTCGCCAGAGCCTCGCTCAGTTCTCCTGCAAAAGAAATGATGATTGGTTCGGAAACAGCAGAAGGGTACTCAAGCCTAAAAACAAAACTAGTCGACAAAGTCGTCTTACCAGCGGCGCCGTCTCTGACCTTCTGCAGCTCTGTTCTGGCCAGCTCCAGATCAAGGTTCAGTTGAATCCGCTGCCTCTCCAACTCAGTATAGCGAGATGCAAGTTCGTAGGATTTCTGTAAAAAGAAAAGTCAGTCGACAGACGTCCAAGACAATGGCGACGTTTCTAAGACCACAGCCGAATCAAAAACATTCGACAGTAGTCTCGGGGACTACACCCAGTGGGTGCACTCAGCGTGCCCCCACTGGTTCGACCAAAAAAAAGAGAGAAGAGAGAAAGTCGACTGCCCGCAGTCGACCGGATACAGTTTCATTCGACGTGGCCTGACTAGACCGAGTGAAGAAATACATATACAGTAACACAATGTAAAGACTACAGTCGACTGCCAGCAGTCCACCATAGTCTCGGGGACTACACCCAGTGGGTGCACTCAGCGTGCCCCCACTCGTCCAAGAATTGGCAAACACACCCAGTGGGTGTACAGATACAGATACAAAAGATCTTCAGAAAAAAGAGAGACTCTTCAAACGATCAAGTGTCGAGTCGACTGACCTGGACGTTGCTCTGAAGAGCCGAACTCGCGTCATAGGCTGCTTGGCTGGCCTCCCGAGCCATCTTCACTTGCTCCATCATGACCCCCGCCTGGCGTATAGCCTCCTTTGCAGCAGCCGCTTGGTCCTCAGGGACGGGGTACGCAGCAAAAAGCAAAGATGGATCCGCAATCGACGCCGAAGGCCGCACACTCGACAGAGGGTTGGCGAAAGTCACAGAAGCCCGACTGGTGTCGCCACCATCCCGAGCCATGGTCTCAGACGCCGGGGTAGGTTGGGGAGTCTTGTCAGCCAACGACCTCTTGTTCCTCCTCATCCTCAACGGTTCATTGTCGTCGTCATCCGGGAGGTCGATAACATGAGGAGGGGCTGCAAGGGAAACATTCAATCGACCAGAATTGCAAGAAATGACCAGTCGACTCAAAAACAGAACGTCAGTAATCGTACCAAGGTTGGAGGTAACAGCATCCCCCATCTCTTGGTCGTCGTCCTTGGCGGAGACCTCAGAAGTAGCAGCGCTGCAAATCTCGAAAAGTCAGTCAGTTGGCTCAATGAATCGACCAAGGATCCGTCCACGGTCGACGAAGGAAAACAAGCTTTATTACCCGAAAATGGTAGGGACAGCTATCTTCATCTTGGGCAGAGCCTTGGGCGGCTTGGACAGTGTCGTGCGTGGGTGCTTGGGAACCTTCCCAGTCGGCGTTGGAGAAGAGGTCCGAGGGCGTTTTGACGATGGCCCAACAGAGGCAGTCGCCTTACCGCGTTCCTGCGTCGGGTCGTGTGCGAGCTTGGATCGCCTCTCCGGGCGGGGGGGGGGGGGGGGGGGTCAATCTCCTCCTCTTCCCCTTCGCTGGAGTCGACATCGTCGCCTCCCTCTCCTCCTCCGTCAGACTCCCACTCGGCTTGGTCGTCTCCGCTCTCGCCCCTGCTCGCCTCCCCTTCCTCAGTCGCCTCCTGAGCCCCGTTGGGCGTCGAGTACATCTCGGTAGTCGCCTGGGAAACAACAAACAAGACGAAAGTTAATCGACCAACTCAAAGAAGACCAACGAAGAAAACAAGATCTCAGTCAGAGCGTAAAGACATACCAGGTCCACGTCGTACGAGTTGTCGAGTGGAATTACCCTCCTGGCCCCTCGGGGGTTGTCCTTGTTCCCCGTGATGCTCGACAGCCACCCCTCCAGCATCTCATCGGTGACCTCCTCCGGGTAGACCCGAGTGGTGTCGTCGAGACCCGAGTACAGCCACATCGGGTGGTCACGAGCTTGGAGCGGTTGGATACGCCTCCGAAGGAAGACCTCCAGCAGGTCCATACCAGTCACACCCTCACGGACAAGCTCAACGACTCGATCGGCCAACACTTTGACTTGGGCCTTTTCTTCCGGCGCCACTTTTAGAGAAGCAGGTTTTTTGGCTCGGTCGAGAGAGAAAGGCGGAAGACCAGTCGACTGTCCTGGGTCGCCTGATCCTTACAGTAGAACCAGGTCGCCTGCCAACCACGGACCGACTCCGGGAAAGTGATGGATGGAAAGCAGCTCTTTCCCCTCGTCTGGATCGCCAAGCCCCCGCATAACTGGATCACCTGCGTCCTCTCGTCACTCGACTTGGCCTTCTTGACCGATTGAGAACGGCAGGTAAAAATGTGCTTGAAGAGTCCCCAATGGGGGCGGCAGCCCAAGAAAGCCTCACACATGGAAATGAAAGCGGCAAGGTATACGATGGAGTTGGGAGTGAAGTGATGGAGCCGCGCTCCGAAGAAGTTCAGGAAACTCCAGAAAAAAGGATGGGGCGGCAGAGAAAACCCTCGGTCGATGTGGGTGGCTAAGAGCACGCACTCACCGTCGCGGGGTTGAGGTTCGATCTCCTTCCCCGGGAGACGCGCAACTTCGTGGAGAATGACTCCCCCCTCGACCATGTCGTCGAGATCCTCTTGCCTGATCACCGACGGCATCGAATCGCCCTGGATCCAACCCCGGGGCAGAGCGGACCTTGAGGAGGATCCGCCCCGAGCAGACCTCTTCCCTTTCCCCTACGCCGCCGCCTTCTTCGCGCGCTCCAGAGCGGAAGTCTTGTCCTTCGTCATCGTCGCCAGCAAATCTCGCGCAGATCTGCAGCGCTGAGGTGAGAGCAGAGGTGGCAGAAGGGCCTGCGGAGGGTTAGAGGAAGAAGAAGGGAGAAGTACGCGCACTGATGGGAAACTCCGAGCCGGCAACTTATAAGGGGCCGCTCCCGAGTGGCTGACCGGTAGGCCCAGGCTATCCAGTCAAATCCCGCAGCAGGCGCGCGCGCAGTACGTGGCGAAAAAGGCGACGCGGGGATCGAGAAGCCTCTGCGTTATCACTTCCGATTACTGCGGCCGCCCCCGTCCCGCGCGCTTCCCAAAATCCGAATCCCGTGACATCCGCTGGCTGCAGAACAACTTGTCAAAACAGAAGACCCCGCGTGCACCGGCGCTCGGTATGTCACAGGTAAATAAATCCACTCGACGAAAGGCCTGAAATGGATCAAGACGACTGAAAGAGGTTGATGACGTCATCCGTGACGGTCGACCCAGAACGAGGCACTCATGTAGTCCAAAGAACCAGTCGGAAAGATCACCAACTCTTTCCCACTCTAACCTCGATCCATTCGGGGGCTAATGATGAAGCTACATACCTAGGGTAGGGGCACGGACCTGTCCTAAAGAGCCCTACCCAAGGACATCCCTAGAAGAAGTCATCTTTCAATCGACTTGAAGGTATCCCACTCGACGAGTTCAAGACACTCGACCAAGAAGCTATCACTCGACCATGAAGCTAACCACTCGACTGCCAGAAGACCTAAAGTCACTCCGCAGGCAAACGGTCGGCTATTAAGTAGTCTTTACGGTCATTATAGCACTTTATTAGGGGCGTTACCAGTAACGCCCAACCTTAAATGTACCTAAAACCCTGCATTACTGAGGGCAGGAGGGGGCCGGCGAACTCTATATAAGCCACCCCCCTCCTCAGTACGAAGGGTTCGCACCCCTGTGATTCACACGCCTATAATCCAATCGACCGCCTCCGGGCACCGAGACGTAGGGTTGTTACTTCCTCCGTGAAGGGCCTGAACTCGTACATCTTGGTGTGTTTACAACTTACCAATAGCTGAGATCTAGTCTCTCCATTCATACCCCCTACATCACTGTCAGAGTTAGAACCACGACAGCAGTGCCAAATGACAACAAAGCTGGGGCGTGTATGTCTTTGACATAATTTTTTCCATGCCTTGAGTTTTGGTGTATATTTGAGCTTGTATCGTCGCTGGGTGGTCAACAAATCTAGATTTAGTTGAGTTGGTTAGGTGGACAATGGTATTCTCAACCCACCAGGGGCTTTCAGTGGGAGGAGACGTGAGACCCTATGCTCTCGTAATTAATCAACTAAGTTTTTTTGGTATATTGCGACACTTCTCTTTTCAAATTTTCACCGACAGGGTACCATCTACTATTTTAAAAATGCGGGAAAGTAAAACAAAGTGAAAACCATTAAAGTTGACAGGAATGCATCGTTCACTCTACAAACGAAATATGTTCCTTGCTCCCACGAAAACTTGGCCCTTGATTCAGAACACCGTCGGTTCCTGTGATTTTGCACGATTCTTCATCACTCATAAGAGCAGAACAATATCACCAATATGATTCTTGAGCGGTTGAGTTGATGATTTTCTTTCACTGTCGGCATCATTTCAAGAGTACAGAGATGAGCCGCTCACCGTTAGAGAGAGAAAGGTTTCTTCGCTGCAAATCAGAGCCGGGGATTCTGAAGTTCATGGGCTTCTGCTAGCGATGCATGTTCATGCATCAGTGCAGAAGTCCATGGGCATGGCACGGCCGTCCACGGAAGCGTTGGAATATTGTTTCCCGTGATCACGTGAAACATGAAAGGATAATTTGGCTTTTCCTGTGATCACACGCAAATTTTATCGACTGGAATTTACAAATATTATGCAGTATTGAAAATCAGCCTGATACTCCACTCTTTTTGTTTTCGTTGTTTTTCTCCATTCACCGATCACTTGATCAAACACCTTTGTCGCTCTCTCCTGCTAAGTTAATGAAAATCAGCAATTGCTGACCAGTTAAAAAAACAGCAATACTGAAAAAAAATCCTACACCTAGTATGAAGCTGTTATGTAACCATTCCTCTTAGTTGGGGTAGGTCCTTCCTTCTCTTTATCTTCGATCAAAACTTTTCCGGCCGTGAATGTAGCATTGCCTGGAAAAGGAAAGTATTTTCAACTTACGTATCAATCTTTTCGTCTTTTGTTAGACTAGTCGTCGTCAGGGAAGCAGTGTGATGTCTTATGTTTTCTTCCATCCAATATTGTTTTTTAGACTTTAAAGTACTGTATCATGTGTATTACGAGATGTTGTCACTTGTTGTGAATTTGTGACCCCTCGTGTATCATTGTCGTGCATGTATACTCAAATTTCGAGTCGTGTTTACCTAGGAGTAAACATTGTAATAATAAAATAATGCAGCTGTTGTCACTGAGATGCTTGTGACTCAGTCTTTTTGGGGGGGGGGGGGGGGGGGGGGGGGACTCAAGAGATTTGTCATGCCTCAAACGTTGGATGAAGCATATTGAAAAAAAGATTACTGGAGGGGAAAAACTAGTAATAAAAAAAGAGGTGAAAAATAGTAGAATGCGCGTCGACAGCAGGGATCGAACCTGCGCGGGCGAAGCCCAACAGATTTCAAGTCTGTCTCCTTAACCACTCGGACATATCGACCATGCTTGCGTCAGTTTCCTTCAGCCTTTATAATAACGGTAGTTTTCAGTGACCAGATTTACACGGACCAACTTTTAGCTCGTCATGGAGGCAGCACGTGTCGTTCATCTAGAATCATCGCTTCTGTTTATTTATCAGGGGCTGAGATTTTCCGGTTCAGAATAGCGCGGCACGTGCATTGGCGATGGAGATGTGTTGGTGGTAGCGTTATTGTTGTGGACCTGTCTAGTGTCCACCGTGCACCGTTGCCGTGCATCAACCACTCATCCGTGTCCCGCTGTCCCAGTCCGACATGGATGGGTTCCACGCAACAGAATAAGATCCTAGTCCTTGATGGATCGTGGCCAGTAATATTCCACCTGATGAAACAATAACGGCAGTAATATTACAAAATCATTTTTCACGGTCAAATTTAGGCAGCGTTTTTCATTTCATTTCACTCACCTCGATCACCATATATGAGAGGATAATATATTGTTTCTTTTTTTTTGAGCATGACAATATATTGTTTCATCAGGTGGAATATTGGCTTAAACACTATTATTGGCACCCCCGACCCGCGCGACGTGTATGTCGACGGAACTAAACCAGCCTGCTTTAGCTCGGCCGAGGCGAAGAGCTTAAGCGAGAGCAGAGCAGCATCAGATCCAGCTGTGGCAATTCGGTACGCATGCAGCAAGCTCGTGGCACCTAGCAAGCGTTTCTCTGCTAGTATAGATGACAAGTGAGGTCTCCCGGCTGGGCCAAAAAAAATACTCTCTCTCTCTCTCTCTCTCTCTCTCTCTCATATTATAGCGTGCATATGTTTTTTGAAAAGTCACATTTCACAAATTTTGATTAAATTTATAGAGAAAACTGTTCATATCTACAATACCAGATATATAAATTATGAAACTACTTCTTATTTTGAACCTAATGATATATGCCTGTCATTCTACACGTAAATGCTTTTCTCTAAAAACTTGGTCAAAGTTTGTGAGTTTTGACTTCTCAGAATTATGAAACGAAGGGAGTATTCCTTTTGTTTTGATAAGTCCATTAAAATCATGAATGATGCAGCATGATGTATATTATTTTTAGTTCTGTGTGCAGAGGCTTCTTTGTGATATGTGCATATTAGAAAACTTCTTTTTTTGGGGAAAAAATCTTTGATCTACTCATCAAACATCATGACAGTGGAAAAAACATGAGAGATAACAAAAATTACATCCATATTCGTAGACCACTTAGCGATGACTACATGCGATGGAACGAGCCAAAGGCGCGCTGCCATTATCGCCCCTCCTCACCGGAGCCTGACAAATCTTGTTGTACTGGACAGTCGGGAAGTCGTCGTGCTAAGTCGCCAAAGGACCAGCGCACCAGGACAACACCCGCCACCGATGAAGAAAAGTATAGATTGAAAGAATCCAACTTACATACAAATGAGCACAGATAGATGAAGAATAGATCCACCTGGATCCATTAAAGACAAATACATTCCAAATCCCATGAGATCCGCTGGATTAGAAAACATCTTAACATGCTCTTTTGGCCGCGGACCAAAAATCATAATGTCCTTAGATTTTTCATTTGTGACTTCATACTAGTTATTTTGTACAACAACAACAAAACCTTTAGTCCCAAACAAATTGGGGTAGGCTAGAGGTGAAACCCGTAAGATCTCGCGACCAACTCATGGTTCTGGCATATGGATAGCAAGTTTCCACGCAACCTTGTCCATGGCTAGTTATCTGATGATACTCCACCCCACTAGATCTCATTTTACGGACTTCTCCCATATCAAGTTCGGTCTACCTCGACCTTTCTTGACATTATCAGCACGATGTAGCCATCCGTCATGCACTGACACTAGTTATTTGTACATTCTTTGAAGTTTGAATTAGTGCAAGTTTATTTTGGAGACAATACAAGCGCATCCAGAGGCCGAATAAGGGTGTGGGGGGGGGGGGGGGGGGGGGGGGGAGGGCATGATGAGCCGTAACAAGGATTGTTAGCCCCGACGAGACCAAGCCAGGAACGAGAGGCACATAAGCTGGCCACAACGGTGGAGATAGGCGGATCAGCCAAGGGTTATGGGTGGTTCATCGGGAGAGGAAAGAAGGTTAAATGAAAACACAATATATACACTTGATGGTCGATGAAGACCCGACGGCCAAAAATGTTGACTTGCACAAAACTTTTGCAGACGTGGACTTATACAAGTTTGCTTTTTTTTAGAACCACAAGTCTGCTTCCTTTTAATCTCTCTCTCTCTATATACCTATGTGCCAATATAAAAAGACAAAAAAAAGGGATAGATCCAACAAATCTCAAACATCAAACAGTGCCAATCCAACGACATGCATTGCTCCAATCACGAGCGCTCAACATATTTAGTATGCAATTAATAACATACCAAATATGAACTCTTCATGTGTGTAATAGTACTATGCAATTAATTTTTACCTAATATATGAACGAACAACTAGTTTTCTATGTGATATCAACGTGCATCGCAAGTATGCATTTTCTTTTTTCTGAGGGGTAACATACGCAATTACTAGTTTGAAGGAAAAAAAAATCATAAACGAGGATTTGGATTTTGCCGTGATTTCGTAACAAACACAAGCCGATATCGCAGGAGATGGCCCACCCGAATCACCGTGACGGCGACGTGTTTGGGACCCGATCCCATCGGTCGTACTATATAATTTGTATTGAACTATTTGTTAAACTATTTAATTTCTATTGATTTTATATGATAAACTATTTGATAAAAAATAGTTTCTGTTGAATTTGCGCCGAAGCACGGCGAATATGAGCCGACATTAGTCAATTTGCGCCGATAGCGGGCTAATTTTGCGTCGCAAGTGGGCTAAAAATTGGGCAAATTTGCATCAAAATTGGGCCGAAATCGGCGCCTGGGGACGGCGGCTGGAAATCCAATCGTCCCCACGTCGATTTTAACGCCGATTTGTCCCCAAACGGCGATATTTCAAACCCCATAAAGAGACAAACAGCTGGAGATGCTCTTATGCGAAAGCAGAGGATCATCAGATCCATGCGTAGCCGGCGTATATACACATGCAGCAAGCCATGCGTGCAATGGTGAGGCCAGGACCGCATGCTACCGGCTGGGCAAAATATATATGACGTTAGATGAGCGGTAGTTTGGGCTACATCGCTAGCAAGTGAAAGTATGTTATTAACTGCGCACTAGTTATTTGTACGTTGTCTGGAATTCGAATCAACGCAAGTTTATTTCGGAGACAATATAATCCAGGTCGAAGAATGGGGGCGACATGATGAGCGGTAGCGAGGAGCGTTAACCCCGACGACCGAACTAGGAATGGCGTTGCAAGCAACGATGGGTTGTGACGCCGCAGTTGGAGAAATGAAGGAGGGTTAACTCGTGCATGTGGTCAGAAAAAAAATAGTGATGGTCGGAGAGGTTTAAGGGGATGGTTGGGGGTGGCAACAACACAACGAGGCACATAAGCTGGCCATGGCGGCCAAGACAATCGCATGGTGGTTCGTTAGGAGAAGAGAAAGAAGGCTTAATGAAAAACATGGTATAGACTTGATGGCCGATGAAGATCCGATGGCTAAAAATATCTAAACAATTTTGTTGCAATTTATAAAAGTCTGCCTTCTTTTAACCAATATACCTATACCAATATAATAAAAAGACCTAAAGAGGTAGGTCCAACAAAATCTCAGACATCCAACAGTGCCAAATCCAATGGCATATATGACTCCAATGGCAAGCGCTCAACATGTCGAGCGTGCAACTAATAACAAACCAAATATGGTCTTTTCATGTACAAGTGTATGTAATTAACGAGCAACTAGTATCCCACCCGATGTTAGCATGCAATTAAATTTTTCCCCTGATACGAACGGACAATCCATTCTCTGCCCGGTATTTCGTTTTCCCTCTGTCCGAAATTACTTGTTTTAGAAATGAATAAAAATAGATGTATTTAAAAATAAAATACGTCTGTATCCATTTGTTTGACAAGTAGTTTCCGGACGGAGACAACGAGTAGTAAATAGTAGCTAGCCGATATCGCCCGAATCACCGTGACGGCGACGTGCACGGGACCTCCCGCATGCGAGTCGACCGGCCCGATCCCGTGGATCGTACGTGTAGCATTCGTGTGTAGGCGCCGCCCGCCACGTGGTGGGTGGTGGGTGGGCCTGGCCGCCTCTCCTCGCCGTGGCGAAACCGCGTGTCCGCGTGTACACAGCTTGGCTCAGCCCAGCCCAGGTGACCGTTGCGCTCCGCAATCCATCCATCCGTTGCCCTCCTCTCTCGTCTCCCTTCACTTTCCCATCTGCTCCGTCTCCCTCCGCCCCTTTTAAACGGAACGGAACGGAAGCAACCACAGTTCCATCCAGACAGATGTACTGCTAGTGGTGGTAGCACCAGCGGCAGAGAGTTTGAGACCGAAGCAGAGCATCGAATCCGGCGTGGCGTGGCGTGGCTGCTCGCCGACGCAACCGACCGCCCGCCGCCCGGCATCCGCCACGCCAGGGCAAGCAAGGAGGGCTGCGGCGGAAGCAAGGAACGAAGCAGAGGAGCCAGGGGAGGATCATCCCTACCCTACCCTACCCTAGGCGCAAAGCCGAAGCTACTGCCCCCCGAGCACACCGGTGGCTTTTGGGGGAAAGGAACACCCCGCCGCCGCCGCCGCCGCCGGCCCCGGACGCGAGGGAGATCGACAGCCCAGGTCTGCTCCTCCTCATCCTTCTTCCTCTTCTCCTTCTACCTGCCTGCTCCCTTGTTCCCCCTCCGCTCTCTTTCGGTTGGTTGGATGGGATGGTAGGGCTGGACCGCTTTCGCCGCCGCCGCCCAACTGTTCGTCCGATTGCCCACAAGGGATACGTGCCGGTATTCGCTCCCCAGCCGCCGCAGATCCTGTCCCCCGTCGTTTCCCGTCTAGCTGGGTTGACTTCCGCGCAGCAAAATTGGAGGTTTCATCATCCCCGCCGCATGATTCCAGGCTCGGCGTGTCATCAATTTCGTCATCCTGTCCGCATTGGTGGAACTCGGAAGCAGAGGAGCCAAAACAAATACGTTTTTTTTTCTAATATTTTTTATTACCTTTCTGTTCGCGAAATCTTAGCTGCGAAGCAACGCCGCTGGCCAGAATTATTTTCCCCTCCGTGGGCGCACCGCCGCCACCACCATCTTCCATTATTCTCGCCAAAAATCTAGACAGAAACAGGACAAATACTTGGTCTTTTTCCCCCGGAGTTGCTCCACCAGCACCACGTATTTTATTCCCCCGTGATACGCTGCCAATAGTATATACATATATAGTGGGAAATGATAATAATACTCCCAACTTTTCCGCTGCCGTTGCCGTCATGCAAGTCGGCACCGGACCCCTCAAGCCTCTCGCTCGCTTTCCGGGGTCAAAGCCACACCACGCTCCGACGATTCCGGCTGGCCGGCTGATAGCACATACGCCCCACAAGATAGATACTTGATTGATCGACACAGCTCTCGATTCCGTTGCCGGTTCCTTTCCATGCACCAGGGCCACCAGCTTGCTATCTAATCATCATCGGAGGTGCTTTGGCTGTGCCACTTGTGCTTTTGCTTGCTGCTTGAACATGTGGCAGCGAGCGCCCGCCCGTTTGTCCGCCCAAATTTGTGGCCGGCATTTGTCGTCCATTCGGGCACCGAATCCGTTCGCAGTCATGCTGTGCTGGCAGCCAGGGCGATGTAGATGTACAACTAAATCAGTGCACAATCGGTTTCATACATTTGTGGCGCAGTTTTGTTTTATCTTTTCATTCACAAGTGGCATCACGTTTGTGTGACATTATCGCTCATCGTGTGGTTGGTTTCAGTCATTCTAACATCATACGGTCCGCATGTGCAGGCCGTGTTCTCTGTCAAGTTATTAAGCTATCTGAAGGACAGCCATGGCTACGATCAAAGACATTGGCGTCGGGGCGGCGTTCAACATAGTGACCGCCACCATCTTCCTGCTGATATTCGCTTTCCTGCGGCTACAGCCCATCAACGACAGGATCTTCTTCCCGAAATGGTACCTCAAGGGAATGCGGGACAGCCCCTCCTCCGCCGGCGCCGCCGTGACCAAGTATGTCAACCTGAACGTGCGGTCGTACTTGAAGTTCTTGAGCTGGATGCCGGCTGCTCTCAAGATGCCCGAGGAGGAGTTGATCGAGCACGCGGGCCTCGATTCCGTTGTCTATCTACGGATATACCTCACGGGGTACGTTGCTGCAGCTTTGCGCTCTTGCTGGCTCTTTGCAACCGCTTGTCTTTGTTGTTTATTCTTACTTGGTTATGATCTGATTCTTTTTGGTGCCAGCAGAACTTTCTTTTTAATCATTCTCAGTCTCTTAAGGCATAAACCTGGAGCATAACTACCAAATTTAGTGCTTTTTACGTGCATGTTGCATGGGAATGATGTCTACAGGTTGCCAAATTTTACTGCTCTGCCTGTGTTGTTACTTATACTTCAAGTCTATTAATGGGGTCACACATATCATGTGGGGTTTTAATAAGCTGGCCCATTTCTGTTATGCAAACACGTTTTTCCTTATTATTATTTTTAACCACATATGGTTTAGCACTGTATTTGGAACATCAGATGGGCATATGTACATTATATTATTTATTATCCATTTTGCGCATAACATCCTTCATGTCAAGTGCCCAATCTTTCGATGCCTATATGCTGACGAACTTTTAACTAATCACTGCAGACTGAAGATATTTGTCCCGATTACGATTCTTGCTTTTGCTGTTCTGGTCCCTGTGAACTGGACCAATGATACGCTAGATGATTTGAAGGTAGTCCACAGTGATATTGACAACCTTTCAATATCCAACATACCTCATGGATCAAAGAGGTGAGCAACGGGATATGTAGCAGAAATAGTTTATTTATGTTGATTATAAAATGCTTTGCTGATTCGTTTCATAGAAGCTGTAGATATTCAATAGTGGCGCTGGCTTGCCACAAGTAATATCTATATATGCATACTGCTTGCGCCGTAGGCACATGAGTTTCTTATGGTTGCAGGATTCTTAGTGTTTATTTGGGTGAGCAATGCACCTTTCTTGTGTCATTTTAGTAAGGTGCAAGCACTCTGTACAGGCTTAGCATTTAGCAACTGCCCGTCAAAAAAATATAAAAAAATTCCAGTCATAGGAAGTTGTTCTGCTCAAAAGCATGTTGTTGCATATCAGCCACGCAACATAAATCTTCCACCCATAATTGTTAAGAGGTTCGTTCATTCTTGTATGTTCATGATTATGCTCATGCTTCCATTTTTTGTGCAGGTTTATAGCTCACTTGGTTATGGCCTATGTATTTACGTTTTGGACCTGCTATGTACTTAAGAATGAGTACGAAAGAGTCGCGACTATGAGGTTGCGCTTTCTTGCCTCAGAGAAACGCCGACCGGATCAGTTCACTGTATGTATACCCATTTACCTATAATCTTCCTATTTAGTATATTGGGATGTTTAGGGTGTTGTATGTAAGTTTGGATAACTCAAAAGGCGCTGGCAGACTAGCAAGTTGTGGGACTATAAGGATTACACACTGGATTTTTCTTTTTTGTTATTGTGTAACTTGATAAACATTTAAATATTCCTATTATTTCAAAATTGGAATTGTACAACTTGATAACTATTTAAATATTCCTATTATTTTAAAATTCGAAAGCAAATTCTGGAGCAGATTTTTCTGGCAAATTGTTGTCATAAAAGCACCTTTCTGGCTGCAACTTATACATGAGCTCAGTTTAGAACCCTTTTCTAGAAAAAAGAATGCTGCATACAGCAATGATCTCAGTAGAATGATCTTATCTAGATTAATGGTTCTCTGATTATTCTTTTGATTCTGAGTCATCAATGTATTTTTATTGTAGGTTCTTGTACGGAACATACCACCAGACCCCGATGAATCAGTGAGCGAGCTTGTGGAACATTTCTTCCTTGTCAATCATCCTGATCATTATCTGAAACATCAGGTAATCACTAAATTTTGGAACATCTCCCATTTGAAGAATCATCTGCAAATCCAAATGTAAGGAAGTGTGCAGCGCAAAGCAATTATCAGGGTAGTGATATGCTATAGCACGACATGAATCATATGATGATATTTGTTTAGCTACTTACTTAAAATAATAACTATGATTTTCCTTAAACTAATTATTGTGCTTAAGCCTTATATTGCATTTCTTTCTTGCTGAATACCTCTTCAGATGATTTTTGTAGGGGACTAATCTTTTATGTCTTGTTGCTCAATAGACAGTTTACAATGCAAATAAACTTGCTGATCTGGTTGAGAAGAAGAAGAAAATGCGGAATTGGCTTGATTACTACCAAAACAAGCTTGAGCGAAAATCCAAAAGGCCAACAACTAAGGTTGGTCTGCAAATATAGTTACCCATTCATTGCTTTTTTTATTGTATTCGGGGTCTGTTTTGTAATTCCTTTGCCTATCTTTGGACCTAAATTACAGACTGGCTTTCTTGGATGTTTTGGTTCTGAAGTGGATGCGATTGATCACTGCAAATCAGAGATTGAGAAGATAGGGAAGGAAGTAAGTTACAAAATATGTATTCATGTAACCTTTGTACTATTCGTCTATGCATGTTGCCGTTTTGACTAGATTTCTAATCTTTCTTTGTTCTTTTTAAGTGTTATTAGGTTATCTATTGTTTACAGCTAACTGTCAGAATACATAGTCTAATACCATGACAATACACAGGAAGCTGAAGAGCGTAAAAAGGTCATGAAGGATCCCAAGTCAATTATGCCAGCAGCCTTTGTTTCTTTTCGTTCACGGTGGGGTGCAGCTGTTTGTGCACAGACACAACAAACCAGCAACCCAACCCTTTGGCTGACTGAATGGGCTCCAGAACCTCGTGATGTCTACTGGAGTAATCTATCTATTCCCTTTGTTTCCCTCACAGTCAGGAGGTTGATAATTGGCGTGGCCTTTTTCTTCCTCAACTTCTTCTATGTCATTCCAATAGCATTCGTACAGACTCTTGCAAATCTTGAAGGCATAGAGAAGGCACTACCATTTCTAAAACCTTTAATTGAATCGTAAGTCTACTTTCACAATGTTTATTACTCCCCAGTTTCGTGGCGTCTCCATAGATTTTCCATCATTGCTGAAGAATCAGTGTGAAAGTTTATTGTTTAGATGTCATATATATATTGATGTCCTCCTGATTTCTTCTTGCCAACTATTTTCCAGACCTCCCATTAAATCATTCATCCAAGGGTTTCTTCCTGGACTTGCTCTGAAGATCTTCCTCATAGTGCTTCCAACTATACTGATGTACATGTCACAGTTTGAAGGATTAATATCACAGTCATCACTAGAGCGAAGAACTGCATCCAAGTATTTTATATTCTTGTTCTTCAATGTATTTTTGGGGAGCATCGTTACAGGATCTGCTTTGGAGCAGCTTGATACCTACCTTCATGCGTCAGCTAATGAGTATGTCCCTTGCAGACACATTTACCAATTATGCATTTAGAGTAAGAGGTGTATAAATAGCACATCACCTATAAGTTTGCTGCAACATGTAGCTCATATTTGGTTGGTCTATTGCATTTTTATCGTATTTTTCCTAAGCATGGTGTTCCATTTTCTTGTGATGATATTTTTACTTCACCTTAATATGGGAGGACTCCTGAACAGATTTAGCAGTGTCGGTGATAACTTTGTGGGCTGTGCATCATGATATGTTATTCTTGGAAGAAAAATGTCCACCTTCGGGAAAAAAAATCATGGTTTTGCATTTAGTTACAGTTTGTTAACCCTGGCTGGCCTATCTTCTTTGACTTATGGAGTGCTGATGTTTTAGAAACAAACATCAATTACGCTTAATGCATGATACATATTAGAATTCTCATTAACTTTCTCTAAATTATACCCAACACATATAGTTTCTTGAAATTGGCAAAGAAATTATGTCATGGACTTGGCTGGAACATCGCTGTATGTAATGACCTGTGCTAGGTGCTGCTGATCCTTTTTTACTTAACAGACTGGTTACCGTTGGTAATTTTTTGTTTGTGTTTATTATTGCGCACTGATCCATGCATCTGAAAATCTGTTATTTACATTCTTAAATTGAATGGTGATCGCTATCTCCAGTGAGTCTAAATTGCTTTTTTTTTTTGCAGCATACCAAGGATCATTGGTGTAGCCATACCAATGAAGGCAACATTTTTCATAACATACGTAATGGTTGATGGTTGGGCTGGTGTATCTCTTGAAATATTGAGAATAAGGGCATTTGTGCTATACCACCTGAAAAACTTTTTCTTGGTCAAGACGGAGAAGGACAGAGAAGAGGCAATGGATCCGGGCAGCATCTGTTTTTACTGGTCTGAGCCTCGAATACAGCTATATTTCTTGCTTGGTCTTGTGTATGCTGCAGTGACACCGCTCTTGCTACCTTTTATACTGGTATTCTTTGCGCTGGGATACGTTGTCTACCGCCACCAGGTAAGTAAAGAGCTCTTGCTGCTACTTCGGAGATTTTTGGTGTTTCGATGATGGTCGAATATGATGAACCTCCGAATGAACTCTCTGAATGTTTGGTTTCCTTATCATTTGATCCTACATTGTTTCAGATCATAAATGTGTACCATCAGCGGTACGAGAGTGGCGCGCAGTTCTGGCCCAACGTGCATCTACGCATAATCGTAGCCTTGATTGCATCGCAGCTGCTTCTCCTTGGGCTCTTGAGCACAAAAGGTTTGGAGGAGGCGACGCCAGTTCTCCTCGTTCTTCCCATATTAACCTTTTGGTTCCACAAGTACTGCACGCACCGGTACAAGCCCGCGTTTGTGAGGAACCCGCTGCAGGTAACGTTTACACCTAATCTCTCTTCGCGGTCGGATTGATTCCTCCTTGTCCTCTTCGGTGCCGAGAGTCTGAAGATGTGTTTGTGGTTTGCGCAGGAGGCGATGAGGAAGGACACGCTGGAGCACGCGAGGGAGCCCAACTTCGACCTCAAGTCGTACCTGGCGGACTCGTACCTGCACCCGGTGTTCAAGAGCGACCATGTCGACAAGTTCTACGTCGCCGAGGACCCCGGCGCGGAGGAGGTGATCGTGGCGACCAAGCGGCAGTCGAGGAGGACCACGCCCGTGCAGAGCAAGTACGACGGCTCCGACAGGCTCTCCGTGCCGGACTCCATACCCGAAAGGTAGCACTTGCTCTTGCCGGCAAGCTTGCTAGCCGCCATGGGAGGAGTGCTATTGGTTCTTTAGGCTGTTAGTGTGTACAGAGAGAGACAGCGAGGGGGGGAATGGAATTCTGCTCGATGATGGATGGATGTCACACGGCTGGGGATGTTGGCTGCACTTGCTTGCAGACTTGCAATGCACACGGCACACCACTACACCTGTTTTTCCACTGGTATTTGAACCGAATACGATCCAGAGATGCACATTGCAGTGAGGATTGGTTTGGCGTTGGCAAGCATATAGTATTGTGAACTGGAGAAGTTTGTGACCAGTTTCATCTGTCCATGTCTGGTGTACTGATTAGAATTTTAAAATATATAGTGGACAAATGTCAATGTGCAAAAGATACTACTGCTACAGATCTAGCTCAGTCCACAATAATTCTACAACTCCAGAGACGCAATATCAAGACTCCATGTCCGCATGTATCTCCATGGAGACGCATGGTCATCGAATAGGGAATCTCTCATATGACCATAGTTGCAGCAACAGTGGACATCCAAGCAAAGCTGATTTTTTTTTTTTGCCTTTCGAATGCAAGCGTTGCACAAGCCTTTGTACGTAGCTGCTAACAAGGCAGAACCGAAACTCCTCTGCACCAGGGCAACGATGAAGCGTTCATGGACAGTGAAAGCGATGAAGCGTTCATGGACAGTGGTAGGACACACCCTATAGACTAGGATCCATCTCTTCTGAAGGAAAGTGAAACATATGGGTCTCATGTCTCCATCTATCTACTAGGCATCTCTTCGTCTATTACTCCGGTAATTTCACATGAATTTTGGAGAAATCAAGGTACGCAAATTAAAGAGATCAAAAGTGGATCAGCGTTGTGCAAATGATCCTGGATAAAAAGTTTCGCATCACAGTTATTGTACCAAGACATCCCTGATGAAAAGGAAAATGCATGCTCGTTACTTATCGAGAAAGAAACATCCTGATTTCTTGTACCAAGATTTTGCATGAGATATCTGGTGGGAAATTCCATGCTGCTCTCGCATAAGCATGAGATCTCTACATGCATTTTTCATAAGGAAAAATGTAACCGAGTTATTTTTATGGAATGTAACATATTTATTGAATGGATGAAAATTCCTTGCAAAACAGAGTGAAAGGAAAAACACAACATTTCTAATGTGAGAGCATCTCTAACCATCTTAGCTAGGTTTAGATCCTCGTGGCCCTACCCGGTGGGAGATGACCACGTCATTAGCCACCAAATTCGCTAGGATCCTGCGGGGAATTAGATCCCGTAATCTGTTGAATCTGAGTGAGGTTCCTCACGAGGAATGGCATCCCGAGTGCCTTTTGATTGTTCCACGAAAGTGTACAGAGAAATATCCTGGCGGATTCTTGAATCCAACTTTTCGTGTTCCGGATCTTTCAGTACAAGCTTGTCAGGAAAAGTTTAGTGACACTCAAAATCTTCTATTGGAAGAGGGTGACTAGTGATCCCGTCAAGGATCTATCATGAAATCCGAGTGACAAACTTGACGTTTGGACCGATTTTCTCAGGAAATGCCAATCATTATCCCGGGAGAACACCAACTTTTATCAACTCCAGATCCAAACCCGTGATTCGATGCTTTGGAACCTAGTAAATGTTGGAAAACGTAGCATGCAATTTCAAAAACTTTCCTACGATCACACAAGATCTATCTAGGAGATGCATATCAACGAGAGGGGGAGAGTGTGTCCATGTACCCTCGTAGACCGAAAGCGGAAGCGTTAGGTTAATGCGGTTGATGTAGTCGAAGAAGACTTTTTGATTCCCATCCTCAAATTGTGCGCATTGTAGCGGGCGTAATGAAGGGTGCTGATGGCGCCTCGATTAGGGTTCCCACTAACTTCACTTGCTAAAACTACTGCTGCCTGAGTGCCGTTGATATGAATGATGAACGGACAAGATCTCGCGTTGCTTGTGGCCTCCCTACTATAAATAAAAGGAAGAATGGGTGAATCGGAAAATTCTCATTCCATTCCCAAATCTCCTCACCAAAACCGCCGCCGCACCCATCTCCTCCACCTGTAACTGCACTTCTCATCCTCCGCCGCCGCCATGGTCGGGGAAAAGACTCGCCAATTAGAGTTGAAGAAGATGAAGAAGATGAGGAGGGGTTCACCATCGTTCACGCCTCCGCCCGCCTGGATCCACAGTGGCCGGTCGCCGTCCATGGCGACCGAAGATACAGTGCGGACGTCAGGTCGAAATAGGGATGGAGGTTGCCGGCTGCCGACAACCTCCATACCAAGTCGGTGCACTGTTGGAGAAGATGAAGAATCAGCGGATGAAACTTATGAAGATGACGAGGACAAAAGCGGCGATGAAGTGGAGTATTTTCCCTCCCCAGATGCCAATCAGGAGGGTCGGACCAAGAGGAAGCAGGATCCGACTGGAGTCTCACCAACTACTCGGGCGACCAAGCGTGACCGAGTGGAAGCAGAGCAACAAGCATCTCCTCCTCCAGCCAAACGAAAAAGATCATTTAAAGTCATAACTCGAAAACCTCGAAAGGCTGCCGCTCTGCCAAGGACATGGAAACCAATGCCTGATGTTGCAAAGTAAGTATGCGAAATATAATCCTTAATCTAATCATTGGAAACAAATCTTTATCTTCTATTTATGTTTGCAGGGTTGTCCCTTCTGCAAGCTTCACCAGCCAAGCAACTGAAAATACTAAAAATAGATCCAAGGGGACGCTTGATGCTGGTGTTGTGTCTTCAAAAGGTATAACACTTTTTCAATATATCATCCGAGCAAACAAGCAAACCACCTTATGCTAACGAGTGTAACTTTTTAGTCGCTAAAGAAGTGAACCCTACTATAGAGCTTAACTCGGGCCACGAGCAAGCTCGCAATTCAGAGGAAATGCCTCCAAGCCCAAGTCAAAGCTCAATCCCCATGGATACTGCTCCTGATAAATCTCCAAGTCCACCAGAGATTCAGTCGGGTGGGTCGATTCAGACACCGACTGCACATGCGGTGTAGTTAATGTAGCTCTAGCTCTCACCCGGGTGGGTCGACTGGCCGAGTATCGAGGTGTAAGAAATCTGCTGCTCGTTGTGGAGCTAATGTAGCTCTAGCTCTCACCCGGGTTCACTTCCCCGAGATAAATGAAGCGAAGTTGCAGAACATTGGCGTGGGGAATCCGGAGGGCGAGGACTTTGAAGACCACATGCAAACTTTCATCAGAACCGCCAATCAGATTGCTTCCCTCATTGGCCTGGACCTGTCTGTTGAGCCGGCTAGAGTGCCAGACACCTCGGAGGAGGAGCTCGTACAAGAAGAAGAGAAAAACAAGTGAGAAATTTTAAGTATTAAATTTGCCTCGGAATGTCGAGTGAAACTGTAAAAACTTTAAGTTCGACTGAGCAGCGATGCTCATCAACCTTTTAATTATTTTGCTTAAGTACTTGCGATCGGATCAAGTTTTAAGGTGTTATTTTGACTTTGCTTTGGTTCTTACACAATCGGTTCCTGGGACGATTGGATTTCTTAGCCAACCGAGTAGACGGGCTGCGACTAAGTTGGAGATACAAAGTTCGCCCTGTATATCAAATCGGCTTACTCGATCTTTCTTTGGTAAGAAAGACAAAAGAACAAACAAGAGATTTGCACCCACTGGGTGTAGCCAAAGAGGACACACCCGCAGCTTTTTGAGTTATGTTAAAACTAAGTGAACTGCAATCGGATCGAGCGAGCGCATCATCCGAGTGTGGCGTATCCAGCGGACCGTGTAGCCCCCCGAGTATAGCATAGCCCTAGTGTGGTACTCCCTCCGTAAACTAATATAAAAGCGTTTCTATATCTATATCTATACCTAATATTAAAAGACGGAAGTTTTCATAGTTCTCTATATGTCAACTCTTTGTATCCCTTCATTTTGTGTTAACCATAGACTTTTGTCGGCTGAGATTTAAAAAGAAGCCGTCTGCATCGATTGTCATACGTTCGAATCGCATCGTTGTTCACGTCGCCCATGTGGGCCCTCCCATCGCCCGACCAGGCTGCCTGGCACTTGGGCTTTCATATGTCTAGATTGATCGGACAAGGGCTAATTTCTTTTTTCCGCGTGTCACACAAGAGACGATAAAAAGGAAAGGGGTGATTGTATCAGACTCCACACCCGTATTGGCTCTTCGGATCTGAGTGGATCAATGAAGTCCCTCAATCTAAACCAGGAGGAGCGCCCATTGCAACAAGATGGTGCGCAGGTTGCGGAGAGCTGCGGCGGCAAGTGTTGGCACATAACTTGAAGTAGCATGGAGCGAAGCTTGTGAGGATGCAGTGGCCGATGCTGCTGTTGCCTTATCGCATGCTATGGTGAACCACGTCAATCTGTAATATTTTCCCTTGGAGTGACTAATTAGCCGTCAGTGCATCTGTTCTTCTCTTCCTTGCATGTGTTATTCTTAATAAATATTATTTTATTTGTAAAATTGATGGCTGATTCATTCAATTTGATGAATTCGAATTGTTTTATTGTGGGATTATAAATATACAATTGTTACGGTGATTGGTGAATTTAGGAGCCGTCCACCCACCTCAATCTGACGGTTGAAAAATAAAAGTTACGAGGAGTTACAAGATTAAAATTACGGGAAATTACAAATAACGATGAGACCATTACATATTTTGTGTGGGACCAGTTTTTTTTTAAGGGGCAGATTCGTCAAAGGAATATGTAACTCGCACACCAGAGTTTTTTTTTGTGCAAAACTGCCGAACGAATCGATCGTGGCTCGTTTCCAGCCTATCCAGCCTCGCTCGTCGCTTCGATGCTTTTTTGTTGGCGCCCATCTTCCCTGGCTCGCTGGCCCGTCGACGATGACCACGTTGCGCCGCGCGTCGAGCACCTCCGCCGGCAGCGAGGTCAGCAACAGCCGACAGCCGGACTTGAGCGTCGTCTCCGTCGGCCGTCGGCACACCGGACTTGACCTCGCGCGCCGCAGCAACGCCCACGCCTCACCGGCCGGGTTAGGTCAGGTTACCTGGCGCGGTGGACGGACGCTGAGTCGGGGCCGCGGCCCGCAAGCACGCCGAACCCAAGGATCCTTCTACCTGGTCAGGTAGTACACTAGTATGAAGAGCCGAGGAACGACGCCAGGCCACGAGGGTTCCCATCCTCTGCTTGATTTGGTCTTGAACACCTACAGTCATGGAAACATGAATCAGTCTGGAGAGAATACGAGCAGAAGATGCATGGCGAGTTATTTAATCCGGCCGCTTACCATCTTGAATTTGTCCACAGTTCCAGAGAGAAACCCCCTTGATGAATCTGTCATTCCCCCGAATAAGGCATGTGTTCTTAGGATAGCAGCAGGAGTACATTCAGATCTTTGGGGGAAGATAAGGTTAAAGTAGTAGATACAACATACCACTATGTCCAGCATTTGGTTATGAGCCTCCACCACTTCATTTATAATATCTGATATCTACAGAATGATAAACAGCTTCAGTGATCTTCAAGCTGGAAAGGCTGTCAGCAAGCAGATATATACATTTGAGTCAACTATGGAAGCGACTGCTACTCATTTCATTTTGTCATTTGAGGATTGAACCTTCAATAACTCTACTACATAAAGCTTTCCGTGAAAAAACCTCTACTACTTAAACTGGTCATGCCTAATTGCTAACAGGCCGCAAGCAAAAATCAGACGAGAACACCAAAAGTTAGAAAAGGTACCTCGGTAAGTTTTTTGTGAACACCAACAATTAGACAGGACGCCACAGAAGACCTGATGACTTACAACATGAATGGTCCACCAAAATCCAGTCCGTTGTCTTGCAGGGGCGGAACTTCCTTTTGCCGTTTTAATTTTTTCGTGTCTTGATGGTCAAGCTCATTGTTTACTTGTCCGGTAAGTTCGACTTGGAAACCAAGTAGATTTAAGATTGTGGTCGCAACACAATACCGCCTCTGGTTCACCTATATATACTATTTACGAGCCTTGACCAAAGATACACTGAAAACACCTAGGGTTTTGCCTCATCTCGCAACTTGCTCTACCACCGTGGTCTACTCTATCTTGAACGCCAGCGTGCATCAGTGTGCGGGAGAGCAGATCCGAAACCGTTCGTCCTTGCGATCCTGCAACCGGAGAGCACGAGTTAGGTTTGTGGGAAGCGCTCTAAGCGACTGCTCAATTTTGTCATCACGGGCCGGCTCAGTTCATGTTGAAGAAGTGCGCAAGGCTTGGCTCGCTCGCCGTCATGCTGCAAAGGGCCCCCAAGGACAATTCCTACGGCCCGGGAGTTCATCTCATCAAGGCGGAGCCAAATGGCAGGGTGGCTTGGCCTGAGGTGCTGCTCGTCAGTGAGGACTTCATCGGCGGTGGCGGGCAATAGAGCCTTAACTCACCATTAGGACGATGTAGGACTTCTGGATGTTCGTGAAGGTTGCAATAGATTCAGGTGTGCGAAGGAGAAGAGAGAAAGCCAAGGAGGGGTAGGGGACTCACTGCTAAAGGAGATCGATAGCACGACGGAAGAATGTGGTCGTGTCGTTGATTCCTGACAATCAGTCCAATTCCTTCAAATGGGAGGTCCAGAGGAGTGACGCAAAACTATCCAGGTGGTTGGGCAAAGGAATATTGTTGGGCATGAAAACAAAACGCAACATAGGCGCTGGCATGAACGGACACTCGGATCATTGTCGTCGACCGCTCTCCGAGCGCCGCCGAAGACAAAGTTGCAACCACCGAAAATTTGGAAGCATTTAGCTAGCATTAGTCCATCGTGGGCATTTCATATGTTCAAATGACCAAAATATGTGAAAATGGAGCATAATTCAAGAACTAAGGTCTCAGACATTGCAACATTCTCACGCATAGCTTAGATCTCACAAATAAATCTCACACATAGCTTTGGGCACAGTATAGAATAAAAGGCTCACGCATGGAGCTCACACATCATCCTCAAATCCGAGCAGGCCACGGAATTTTACGTACTTCCTTTTGCCCCATGTCCATAAGGCATTCATTGCTTCCTCAAGCTACACCACTACCAGAAGAGACACTATTGAGTTTATCAGACCACGAGGTATCAACAGCTGCATGATAGAGAAAATTGTTAAACTATAAAGTAATAATAACAATAAAATTACATGTAGATTGACTGAAATTGGAAGTATCATGTTGAAACACCAAATTTGAAGAACAAAGTACACTGAAGCACAGGCAACAAGACAACCATGCATACAATGAAAAAGGTCCGTCATGAACTTGCCTCGATACTGAAGGTTGTCTGAAAAAGCATCTTTCACACACAAAGTTGTCAAACCTATATATTAACCCACGCTCAGAATATTGTAAAAGATAGCACATGGATATATATATTTAAAACTCAATGTATCTCCTCTCACCGGTTAACATTGTCCCAGAGCCATTTTATTAGACTGCAATTAACCAATTACTTTGCACTACGCAAGCTATAGCTAACTTTCTATACATACAATACATATACCTATTAACCATTCTCGTCAGCAGCAATCAGTTACAAGATCCAGTTTTAATTAAACACCTTCTCTGCTAGTAGGCTACTCCCTTCATCCAGAAAAGCTTGTTCCAAACTTGTTCCTCAAATGAATGTATCTAGCACTAACTTGATGCTAGATACATCCATTTGAGAGACAAACTTTTTCGGACGAAGAGAGTACTGTTTAACACATTCGCTGCTAGTATACTAGCACAGAGCACCGGTTGACTCTACAAAGTAAAACTATGTGTCCCTGTAGTCGTTTATTTATTCTCTGTACCATAAGAAACTTGATTCCAATGAACAAGGTAAACAGTAGGCATGAAACTAGCCATCAGTTAGCTAGCCATTGTCTCACGAGTTGATTAGTTTTTTTCCGGGTGCAATCTGCCCAATCCCAATTCATGGAGCACTAGTATTCGTACTAGTCTAATTGAAACACCCACTAAAATTAGCCCTAGCACTTGCAATCCAGCGAACCTTAATACAACGAGAAGCTAGCTAGAAGGTTCAACTATTTGCTCATCCTCAAATCAGTTTGCAGGGCTGGTAACCACTAATACAATCATGCAACACAGATCCAATTAACCATGGATTATACTACTGTTGTTAATCCCCAGAACCAATGCGTCGCTAGTAAGATTAGAGGAACATGTACCAAAAGAGAAGACAAAGGTTTAGGGCCGCTGTAGGAGCAGGTCTCCATCGACTTCGGCACAATGGCTGCGACTTCGATGATGGTACGGCCTGGGAGAGCCGCCGCGGCGCTCGATCTAAGGAACGGCTCGGGAGGCGCGTTGGGATGGCGCTCCTCGACTCCGGTTCGCAAGATGGCGTGGTCGCCCCAGGTCCTCGTGTCGGCGGCGTCGCCTCTAGGTTCACACGCCGTCGCCGCCGTCTACGCACTCGTGAGATAGGATCGGAGATATGCGACAGTTATGTGGGATTGATCGAGCGAGGCACAATGTTCGCAAGAAAAACCACGGACCATAATACCTTTCGTGATTAAATTAAATACTGTAATTGGCATGTTAAAATCAACGGCCGGAAATAATCAAAGGAAGAGTTACAGGAAATTACATTTCGTAACTATACAATCACCGTAAAAGAGCTCTTATAAATATTATGAGTTTTCTTATCGTTCATCCATTGCAAGGGCTTTACTGATGAATTTAGCACCGTAGTGTCTCGCCCCTGTACAGGCATCGCCTGCTGGTGATTGCTCTTTTTTTTTTGCTCCCATCCCTTTTCTTGGATCTGTATCACTTCCCTGTATATTTCTAAACTTCAATACAAAAGACCTCTTGCCGTTCCATGTCAAAAAAAAGGCTCTTCTGATTACTTCCGAATGTCTGGTTTTACAAGAACATGATATTATACGGCAGAAACATGGCAAGCTGCTGGGTTGATTCCTTTGGAGGTTAGATAGCGATGCATGGATACTCGCCAGATGGAAAACTCATATACCTATTAACATAACAGACTATCTGTAACATCCCAAATTTTCAATTTGGAATATTATACACTAGATCATTATGCATATCATATTTTCTTGCATTTTGTTGATACTAGAAATTTCACGCAACTCAAGGACCCTCGGAGAGAGTTGGAGATTTCGTTCTCTTCCTATTTGAGTCTTCTCAAATTTTGAAGAAAGGATCATTGGATTTGTCAGAGTTTATTTGCCTTTTATTTGGATTAGGGAAAATGCGCATTTTCAAAATTTGCATTCTAGGTCCCGAGAAAAGTTCATTTTGTTCGACTCAATTTTAGGAGTCGAGGAAAATTTACTTTAGCAGTTTTGAAGTTCGTTTAGTTCTCTTTTCTTTTGTTTTCTGCGCGCGTAACCGTTTTAAAAAAAATCGCAGCGCCTTGGGCCAAGGCCCAGCCAGCAGGCCGGCCGGCCAGGCCAGGCCATCGCCGCGCCGCGCACCAGCACGCAGGAGGCCGCCGCCGCCCCAAGTGGAGTCCCACTAGGACTCCAATCTCCAATCTCCCTCTCCTACTCTTATTTCTTGCCCCCTCCCCCAAGTCTCCTCTCCTCTCCCCTCTTTATATACCCCTACACCCCCCTCTAAACATCAAACCAAGCCCCAAGCCCCAAGCCCCTCACCCCGCGCCGCCGCCCTTGCTCGCCGCCCTTTGCCCACGCCGCCGCCCTAGTGCCGCGCCGTCGCCTCCCAACGCCGCCGCCGGAGCCCCTCGCCGGAGACCTCGCCGAGGTAGCCCCGCGCCGCATCTCTTCAATCCCTTCGGTTCGGTTTTTCTTATAAACCGTTCCGATTCTTTTCTTCTCTTCCAATTCGTTTTCTTTCCGGTTCTTTTCTAAACCGTTCCGGTTTTCTAGATCGGTTCTTAGTTTCGATTTCTTTTCCTGAAACCCTAGATCGGTTTCGTTTTCTTTTCCGATTTAGTTGCCTAGCGACCAATCGCCGGACCGTTCGTCCTAACGAACGTGATCACCGGATTATTCTAGGTTAACGAACGTCCGTTCGTTTAACCGTTCTTCTTTTTCTTTTCGTCGGATTTATTCCGCGATCGCGATCTCAGATCTGATCTTCGTTCTAGTTTATCTTCTCGCTCGTTTATCGGAATCAGGTGATTCAAGCGCCTGGAGTTTCGTTTCGAAACCGCCGTTCCGACTAATCAACTTTAACTAAGTTTTTGCTACAGTAAAACTTGACCTAGTTTCAACTTGCTAGAACCGAGTTGTTTTCTTCCGCCATTTGTTTTCGGTTTCATTGTTCGGTTCTTTCTTTCTTTGCAACCGGAGTTCTTAAGTTAAACTTTCTGGTTCAATCTTTTGTTCGAGTTTTACCTGTGCATTAGATGAGTACTTATTGTATGCTTGTTGTTTGTCTGCGATAGATTTCCCGGATTGCGCCGCCTGTTACTTCGAATCTTTAGGACTCGCGGATCATCAGCAAGGCAAGTAACACTTTGATCATACCTTTTCTACAATCCAGTTTTATTGCATTAGATCAATCCTCACACATTGCATGATTAGGATCTAATTAAATTGTGGGATGGGAAGTAGATGAGGTAGTACCTATTACCTGTTTATTATGAAACCTTTGGGAGTTACTTTTACGTTTGCTTATTATGCCATGCTATGCTAGTAGACGTGGATTGGGTGAGTGATATCCATGACAGATGTGAGATTGATAATTTTAAGGGTTTATCTAAGGTGGCAACTTAAACACACATCTGGGTGGATTGAGGCACCTGATGTCTATCAGGACTTGCCTGTTTTTATTTTGGACCGCCACCCAGGCTCAAAGGGATCATAAGATCTTTCATGCTAAATACTTACGTGTGCAGCCACAAGCCAATATGGGCTCTGGCATAGTTGACTAAGTCGTGCGAACTCTTACAGGGTAGACTAGCAGATGTAGGGGAAAGTAGGTGTACCGGTCTATCCATCGTAAGGTGCTAGCGCTTCTGAAAGACTGTGTCTCGGTCATCCGTTTCTCAAACACCAGTAGTGCGAGAAATCCAACGGAGGCGATCGAGTCTTGTGGGGAAAAGTGCGCAAACCTCTGCAGAGTGTAATAAACTAATCATGATTAGCCGTGTCCCCGGTTATGGACAATCTTGAGTATTTAGTACTTGAATATCATGTGAATCTCATCATGTTACTTCTAAATTAATATTGTTGGGTTATTGATGACTACTTTTAATTGGGATTGAGAATGCTGTCAACCATTCTCAATGTTTAACAACCATCATGATAGTTAAATAAATTTATTCCTTTGCAGTAGGGAAAAACTGGCTTTACGCAAAACAGTAACCATAGAGCTTTCCATCAGCCAAATATGCGTATAGTATAGCTATTTCATTCCATTACTCTCTATGTGTTACTTTGCCAGCATATTCCATGTGCTGACCCGTTTTGGCTGCAACGTTAATGTTGCAGACTTTTCAGACGACGATTAAGGTGCTTTTAGGTCGTGGTTCTATACTCAGTGAAGCCATTGGAGTTGATGGACCCATTTATCTTCCAAGTCTTCCGCTGTTATCGACATTAGATGGCCTTAGGCCATATTTATTATAATAAGTTCTCTTTTGAGACATTGATGTAATAAGTGTGTGATTGCCACTCTGCTATAAATCCTTCGAAGTACTGTGTGGTGTCAGCATTACTGATCCAGGGATGACACCGGAGCACAGTAGACTTGATCCATTCGGGTCGGGTCGCTACAGAGATGGTATCAGAGCACACGCTGACTGTAGGACACGACCACTAAGTTAAAGCCATAGATCACTATTCTCTCCTCATTTTCTAACTCCTTATCTTTTCTACTCTTCAGGATAAAGGACGCGAAGATTAAGTACGCTCAACCGGATGAAGGCACACCTTTTGGATTTCACTTGAAGGAAGTCACCAAGTACCTAAACATTGGATTACTAAGTTTCACGGGAACCTTCAACGCCACTTTGCCTGAAGAGGAGCGCTGGAAGATTCAAGCTCACGTTCTGGGAAGGACATTCGCGCCAATCACGAAGCCCATAGATAGTGTTTTCAATGCACCAACTTGGAGTCTAGAAAGGAGCATGGCAGCCCATATCACCATAGGACGCATTGGAGAAGTTTATCAAGAAGACCTCAAGGATACTATCTACCAGATTTGCGGACGCCGAGATGAACAATGGGAGTTAGTCAGCACCAAGAAGGACAGATCCATTGCAGCATTCATCCAGGAGTTAAACCAACACATTCGATGCCACGAGAACCAGATGTGCAATGATATGATAGAGTTGAAGAATTCGAAGGCAAGGATCATCGAGCTAGAAGGAGAACTGAAGGCTACACGCAAGGACTACATGAACGAGATAGTAGCCCTAGCAAGACACAATGACGATCTTAAGCAAGAGATTGAAGAACTCAAGATGAAGTTAGCATCTAGGAAGGAAGACATGTACGTCGCATGTCCAGACAACTACATCATCATCGACGACACCGATTCGGATCCAAGTGAACCCGACTTTGAAGACGAAGTTGGAGCGGACATCATGGAGTCTTCCACCGGTTCAAATTTCTAGATGACCACCAAATATTAGTAGTATTCCCCCATGTAAACACTATAGTTCGAGCACTTTTGCGATAGCTAGATCGATTGTAAGCCCTTGTTTGATTGAATGAAGTGATTTTGTGTGAATTTGCTCATGTGCATTGGGGTAGTGTTTTCTCTTTGGACCTCATTCTATTCTTATATCTCGTCTTTTCTAAAACCCTCAGATGCCTCCGAGACGTGACAATGGATTTTCGCCGGAGCTCACTCAATTGATCCAACAGCAGAATCAATTGATGCAGATGTTAGTCCAGAATCAGCAGAACAACAACAACAACAACCCACCACCACCACCACCACCTGTTGACTACTTAGCCCGTTTCCTTAGGCTGAATCCGCTGGTGTTTTCTAGTAGCATCGAGCCGATAGTAGCAGACGATTGGCTCCGCAAGATAGGAAGGGAGTTGACCACTGCAGGATGCACAGATGGTGAGAAAGTGAAGTTTGCCGCACATCAGTTAGAAGGACCCGCGGTAGCATGGTGGAAGAATTTCACAGCCACCTTCTCAGTTGACACTGTCACATGGGATCAGTTTCAGCAAGCTTTCTGCACTGCACATGTTTCAGCAGGAGCTATGGCCATGAAGAAGCGTGAGTTTCGCAACTTGCGCCAAGGAGGAAGGACAGTTGGCCAGTATGTTGACGATTTCAGCAAGTTAGAACGTTATGCCCCAGATGACGTTGCTACGAATGCAACCAAGCAGGAAATGTTCCTGGAAGGATTGAATGATGAGTTAAGCATGCAGTTGATGGTAGCAAGTTTCAACAACTACCAGGAGTTGGTAGATTGTGCCATCATGATTGAAGGGAAGCAACAGCAGATTGAGAACCGCAAGAGGAAGTATGGATAGGGGAAGTATAACTCTGGAGCCCAGCAGAAGCCCCGTTTTACCCCTAAATCGGGATTTCAGTTTCAGCATACCCATGGAGGAAGTAGTTCACACAACCATAACAGCCACAAGAATGGTAATGGGAATGGAGAAAGCAACGGCCAGAACCGGACCACCCCATCAACCCCATCCAAGAGAGACCTGAGTCAAGTCACCTGTTTCAAGTGTTCCAAGACCGGACATTATGCCAATGAATGTCCTGAAGGCCAGAATGGAAATGGCAATGGAAGCTCAGGGAAGAAGCCGAACCCTTTCAATAGGGGACAGGTGAACCACGTTAACGTGGAGGAGGTTGAAAATCAGCCTGATGCAGTAATCGGTAAGTTTTTGGTTAAGTCATTTACCGCACTCGTTCTTTTCCATACTGGTGCATCACATTCATACATATCAAGGGGATTTGTGGAAAAATATAGCCTGCCCACTAGGATTCTTAAAACACCTATGCTAGTAAGTTCGCCAGGAGCAGAGTACATGGCCAGTCAAGGATGCTTTCAAGTGCCATTAAGCATAGGAAGGCATGTTTTCCCAACAGATTTGATTATTCTGGAATCCCAAGGTTTGGATGTAATCCTCGGTATGGATTGGTTGTCGATGTATGGAGGAAACATCGATTGTGCTAGTAAGACAATTTTGCTTACAACGCCAGAAGGAAGAATGATCAAGTATGTATCCCGGCATGTGCCAAATAGGACACAAGTAAATTGCTTAACAGGAGTTGTGCAGGAGGAAGTACCAGTGGTAAAGGATTTTCCTGATGTATTTCCGGAAGAGTTGCCAGGCATGCCACCGGATAGAGACATTGAGTTTTTGATTGAGTTATTGCCAAGTACAGGCCCAATATCAAAGAGACCATACAGGATGCCAACAAAGGATTTGATAGAAATTAAGAATTAGATTAAGGAGTTATTGGAGAAAGGTTACATTCGCTCAAGTTCTTCGCCTTGGGGATCACCCGTACTTCTAGTGGAGAAGAAGGATGGATCATTAAGGATGGTTGTTCATTATCGTGGATTGAATGAAGTAACCATCAAGAACAAGTACCCACTGCCAATGATAAATGATCTGTTTGATCGTTTGCAAGGAGCTAAAGTGTTTTCCAAGATCAATTTGCGATCAGGGTACCACCAGTTGAAGATCCGAGAGCAGGACATACCTAAGACAGCATTCACCACAAGATATGGACTGTATGAATATACCGTTATGTCATTTGGATTGACTAACGCACCTGCCTATTTTATGAACCTGATGAACAAAGTGTTTATGGAGTTTCTGGATAAGTTCGTCGTAGTGTTCATTGATGATATCCTGGTTTATTCAAAGAATGAAGAAGAGCATAAGGAACATTTGCGTTTGGTTTTGGAGAAACTAAGGGAACATCAGTTATATGCCAAATTTAGCAAATGTGAGTTTTGGTTGAAGGAAGTAGGATTCCTCGGACACGTTATATCCGGAGAAGGGATAGCAGTTGACCCCGCAAAGGTTGAGACTGTAACCAAATGGGAAGCACCAACGACAGTTGGAGAGATCTGGAGTTTTCTTGGACTCGCATTATACTACCGGAAATTCATTGAGAACTTTTCAAAGATTGCGAAGCCTATGACGGAGTTGTTGAAGAAGGATACCAAGTTCAATTGGACTGAGGAGTGTGAGGCTAGTTTCCAGGAGTTGAAGAAACGATTGGTTACCTCACCAGTGTTGATTTTGCCAGATCAGACCAAGAATTATGAGGTGTATTGCGACGCTTCACGTCGAGGACTTGGAGCAGTGCTTATGCAGGAAGGAAGAGTTGTTTCGTATGCTTCACGACAACTGAAGCGTCATGAGTTGAATTATGCCACCCATGATTTGGAGTTAGCAGCCGTAGTGCATGCATTGAAGACATGGAGACATTTCCTCATTGGAAATCATTGTGAGGTGTACACGGATCACAAGAGTTTGAAGTACATTTTCACACAGAAGGAGTTGAATCTCAGACAAATGAGATGGTTGGAGCTCATCAAGGATTATGATATGAGATTGCATTACCATCCCGGAAAAGCTAATGTAGTAGCTGACGCATTGAGCCGTAAGAGCCATGTAAATATGTTGATGACGGGAGAAATACCCAAGGAGTTATCAGAAAATCTTCGTGAACTAAGTTTAGAGATAGTTCCGAAAGGCTATGTAGCAGCATTGGAGATTCAGTCAACATTGATGGATAGAATCAGGGAAGCTCAGAAATCTGACAAGGAGATTGCTTCTATAAAGGAGAAACGAAGCAAAGGAAAAGCAAAGGGATTTCGTGAGGATGAGCACGATACCCTAAGGTTTGAGGACCGTGTTTATGTGCCAAATGACCCGGAGATCAGGAAGTTGATTCTACAAGAGGCACATTATTCACCATATTCGATTCATCCAGGAAATACCAAGATGTATTTGGATTTGAAGGAAACATTCTGGTGGACCGGAATGAAGAAGGATATTGCAGCATATGTAGCAGTTTGTGACGTATGTCATAGAGTAAAGGCAGAACATCAGAAGCCAGTCGGATTGTTACAACCATTGCCGATACCCGAATGGAAGTGGGATAAGATAGGCATGGATTTTATCACAGGACTACCCAGGACGAAGGCAGGATATGACTCGATATGGGTAGTAGTTGATCGTTTGACGAAGGTAGCACATTTCATTCCAGTTAAGACCACTTACACCAGTGCTAAGTTGGCAAAGATATACATGACTAGGATCATTTGTTTGCATGGAGTTCCAAGGAGTATTGTATCAGATAGAGGAACCCAATTTACCTCAAAGTTTTGGGATCAGTTGCATGAAACTTTGGGAACTAGGCTGGAGTTCAGCACCGCTTTTCATCCGCAGACAGATGGACAGACCGAGAGGGTCAATCAGATTTTGGAAGATATGCTGAGAGCTTGTGCACTAGATTATGGATCTAGTTGGGACGATAACTTGCCGTATGCGGAGTTTTCTTATAACAACAGTTACCAAACCAGTTTGAAGATGGCACCTTTCGAAGCTTTATACGGAAGGAGGTGCAGGACACCGTTGTCATGGGACGAAGTTGGAGACCGCCAGTTCTTTGGACTAGATTTGATTAAGGAGTCTGAACGGAAAGTTAAGTTGATTCGCGATAGGCTCAAGGTAGCCCAATCCAGGCAGAAGAGCTACGCAGATTCTAAACGCAAGGAGACAGTTTACGAAACCGGAGACAGAGTGTATCTCCGAGTATCCCCACTTCGAGGAGTTAAGCGCTTTGGAGTTAAGGGAAAATTAGCACCGTGTTTCGTTGGACCATATAAGATCTTGCAACGTATGGGAGAAGTCGCTTATAAGTTGGAATTACCAGAGGGACTGTCAGGAGTTCATGACGTATTCCATGTTTCTCAGCTGAAGAAATGTCACGCCGAGATGGCGGAGGTACCGTTAAGAGATACAGTGCCGCTCGAAGCAATTCAATTGAAGGACGACTTAACGTATGAGGCGAAACCAGTCAAGATTCTCGAGTTTGCGAGTAGAGTTACCCGCAGCAAGGTTATCAAGTTTTACAAAGTTCAGTGGAACCACCACACAGAGGATGAAGCCACCTGGGAGAGAGAAGAAGATTTGCTCAAAGACCACCCTCACTTATTTTCTAGCCAACCCGAGTCTCGAGGGCGAGATTCATCTTAAGGGGGGTAGGTTTGTAACATCCCAAATTTTCAATTTGGAATGTTATACACTAGATCATCATACATATTATATTTTCTTGCATTTTGTTGATCCTAGAAATTTCACGCAACTCAAGGACCCTCGGAGAGACTTGGAGATTTCGTTATCTTCCTATTAGAGTCTTCTCAAATTTTGAAGAAAGGATCATTGGATTTGTCGGAGTTTATTTGCCTTTTATTTGGATTAGGGAAAAATGCGCGTTTTCAAAATTTGCATTCTAGGTCCCGAGAAAAGTTCATTTTGTTCGACTCAATTTTAGGAGTCGAGGAAAATTTACTTTAGCAGTTTTGGAGTTCGTTTAATTATCTTTTCTTTTGTTTCCTGCGCGCGTAACCGTTTTGAAAAAAATAAAATTCGCAGCGCCTTGGGCCAAGGCCCAGCCAGCAGGCCGGCCGGCCAGGCCAGGCCATCGCCGTGCCGCGCGCCAGCGCGCAGGAGGCCGCCGCCGCCCCAAGTGGAGTCCCACTAGGACTCCAATCTCCAATCTCCAATCTCCCTCTCCTACTCTTATTTCTTGCCCCCTCCCCCAAGTCTCCTCTCCTCTCCCCTCTTTATATACCCCTACACCCCCCCTCTAAACATCAAACCAAGCCCCAAGCCCCAAGCCCCTCACCCCGCGCCGCCGCCCTTGCTCGCCGCCCTTTGCCCACGCCGCCGCCGCCCTGCGTCACCACCGCCGCCACCTCCCAACGCCGCCGCGGGAGCCCCTCGCCGGAGACCTCGCCGAGGTAGCCCCGCGCCGCATCTCTTCTATCCCCCCGGTTCGGTTTTTCTTATAAACCGTTCCGATTCTTTTCTTCTTTTCCGATTCGTTTTCTTTCCGGTTCTTTTCTAAACCGTTCCGGTTTTCTAGATCGGTTCTTCGTTTCGATTTCTTTTCCCGAAACACTAGATCGGTTTCGTTTTCTTTTCCGATTTAGTTGCCTAGCGACCAATCGCCGGACCGTTCGTCCTAACGAACGTGATCACTGGATTATTCTAGGTTAACAAACGTCCGTTCGTTTAACCGTTTTTCTTTTTCTTTTCGTCGGATTTATTCCGCGATCGCGATCTCAGATCCGATCTTCGTTCTAGTTTATCTTCTCGCTCGTTTATCGGAATCAGGTGATTCAAGCGCCTGGAGTTTCGTTTCGAAACCGCCGTTCCGACTAATCAACTTTAACTAAGTTTTTGCTACAGTAAAACTTGACCTAGTTTCAACTTGCTAGAACCGAGTTGTTTTCTTCCGCCGTTTGTTTTCGGTTTCTTTGTTCGGTTCTTTCTTTCTTTGCAACCTGAGTTCTTAAGTTGAACTTTCTGGTTCGATCTTTTGTTCGAGTTTTACCTGTGCATTAGATGAGTACTTATTGTATGCTTGTTGTTTGTCTGCGATAGATTTCCCGGATTGCGCCGCCTGTTACTTCGAATCTTTAGGACTCGCGGATCATCAGCAAGGCAAGTAACACTTTGATCATACCTTTTCTACAACCCAATTTTATTGCATTAGATCAATCCTCACACATTGCATGATTAGGATCTAATTAAATTGTGGGATGGGAAGTAGATGAGGTAGTACCTATTACCTGTTTATTATGAAAACCTTTGGGAGTTACTTCTACGTTTGCTTATTATGCCATGCTATGCTAGTAGACGTGGATTGGGTGAGTGATATCCATGACAGATGTGAGATTGATAATTTTAAGGGTTTATCTAAGGTGGCAACTTAAACACACATCTGGGTGGATTGAGGCACCTGATGTCTATCAGGACTTGCCTGTTTTTATTTTGGACCGCCACCCAGGCTCAAAGGAATCATAAGATCTTTCATGCTAAATACTTACGTGTGCAGCCACAAGCCAATATGGGTTCTGGCATAGTTGACTAAGTCGTGCGAACTCTTACAGGGTAGACTAGCAGATGTAGGGGAAAGTAGGTGTACCGGTCTATCCATCGTAAGGTGCTAGCGCTTCTGAAAGACTGTGTCTCGGTCATCCGTTTCTCAAACACCAGCAGTGCGAGAAGTCCAACGGAGGCGATCGAGTCTTGTGGGGAAAAGTGCGCAAACCTCTGCAGAGTGTAATAAACTAATCATGATTAGCCGTGTCCCCGGTTATGGATAATCTTGAGTATCTAGTACTTGAATATCATGTGAATCTCATCATGTTACTTCTAAATTAATATTGTTGGGTTATTGATGACTACTTTTAATTGGGATTAAGAATGCTGTCAACCATTCTCAATGTTTAACAACCACCATGATAGTTAAATAAATTTATTCCTTTGCGGTTGGGAAAAACTGGCTTTACGCAAAATAGTAACCATAGAGATTTCCATCAGCCAAATATGCATATAGTATAGCTGTTTCATTCCATTACTCTCTATGTGTTACTTTGCCAGCATATTCCATGTGCTGACCCGTTTCGGGCTGCAACGTTAATGTTGCAGACTTTTCAGACGACGATTAAGGTGCTTTTAGGTCGTCGTTCTATACTCAGTGATGCCGTTGGAGTTGATGGACCCATTTATCTTCCAAGTCTTCCGCTGTTATCGACATTAGATGGCCTTAAGCCATATTTATTGTAACAAGTTCTCTTTTGAGACATCGATGTAATAAGTGTGTGATTGCCACTTTGCTATAAATCCTTCGAAGTACTGTGTGGTGTCAGTATTACTGATCCAGGGATGACACCGGAGCACAGTAGACTTGATCCATTCGGGCCGGGTCGCTACAAACCGGTACTAATGGTCCGTTTTCTACTAGTGACTCTATCTTGGTTTGGTTACTGGTTAATCCTATTTGGTGATTGCAGAAAGGCTTTCAAGCCAGCAACCTGGCGCATGAATTCACGTCTACAGGTATGCATGCATATGATCATCCAAAGTAGATGTTTATACATCAATTGTTGTGATTACTTATGTGCTAATCGATCTGATTATTGATATAGCACTATGCAGATTGGGTCGCTGTAAACCGACCAAACCCTCACTTACTATGCCCACTTGATTTGATACGATACAAGTTCTATGCATAGCATGGGTGCGTTGTTGGACTCTCTATGCTTCTGTTACATACTATATAACATACGTTTACTTCTTTTGCTTCCTTGAAAACCAAGATATTTCTTTAGCAATAGTTGGTTGTGCGTGTGATCTTACCTGGGTGTGTTATGCCAGAAGTTCCTCAATCATGTACGTCTTCTATAGTGGTTGGAGCTCATAATTTTGTAGCAAATCAATGTACCAAAGCATGTGCGTCTCAGACATTTCCCTTTTGAATTTTCAGAAGAACTTAATGCTTATTTTTCTTGAACATTTTGTTAGATCCCAGCACCATTTCTTTACCTAATTATTTTTAGAGATAAACATGATTATTCGTACTTTATTTCTTGTTTTTAATTAACTATAATTTGCAACCAGTCAATTATTTATTTGTTTTCGTAAGCCTTTCAACTTCTGCATATTATAGTAATATTGAGAATAGGTTTTTAATTACCGTTTAGCTCTTATATAAAGCGAGACATGGGCCGGTGACCTGTTGAAATAGAGGGCTTGTGCGAGAGAGAGGGTCCTGAGTCATTTTTAAAGGCGCATGATGTTTTTTATCCCATTGCAACACATAGACATGTTTGCTAGTAGAATACTAAAGTAGTGACTTAAACGCTTTTATATTAGTTCACGGGCGTGATCGCTAACCCACACCCGTGAGGATGGGGAAGAGCACACTGGCGTCTGTGTACGCCTCCACGCCCACCGACAGCTCCGACTGCGAGCACCGTGGATAGTAGTTGATCTTCAGCTTCAAATAGCAGGTCGTCCTGGATGGGTAGTAGCGCCGGTGAGCCGGAGGCAGCGCTCTAGCGTAGGCACCAGGACGCCAAGTCCGAGGGAGAGGATGTCGAGGAGCTGGGGCGCGAGCACACTGACGTGCACCCGAAAGCTTTTGGGGACATGAACGTACACGGGCGAGTGCGCTGGCCAGTGCGCGTCGTTTGCGTCGGCGTAGTGCACTGCGTTGACGAGGTTTGTCGCCCATACGTGTGGGCAGCGGCGAGGCGCGCGTCGGACAAGCCCCCGATGCTGGTAATTCTGGGCCGGAGGCGTCGAAACCGGCCACATCGACGACCGGCGTCTACGGAGAGCCCGCGGACCAACTTGCCGCCACCTGGTCGTAGGGGTCGCCCAGAATTTGAACAGGCCACGCGTACTCCATGGGGACCGTGGACAGGCCGCGCATTCCCAGAGCGGCAGAGCCTCCACGCATGCCATTGATGAATGGAATGGATTGAGCTAGGTGCGTACGCTGGAGTGCAGCGAACTGGAAGCTGGCCGTCTCGTACGACGATCTGGTGGAGAAACTGGATTTTGTCTATAGGTTGAAACAGTGCGAGACCAACTCGTTTGTGTCCAGACCAAACTAGTCCAATCCAGTATTTTATAAAATCCAAACCACACCAAATTGCTTTACATTCTCAGCCCATTTAAACCGACCAAACACAATCTAACAGGAAAACCAAACCGAAGCTAAGGTTTCAGTCCAAACTATTCCCAGACTTTATCGGTATCAGTTTCCTTGTGCGGTGGAGGAGGGAGGGTACTTGACGCAGAAGGCGCAGCTGCACCCCAAGGCGGCGCACGCGCCCAACCCGTCGTACTGCCTCCGGCACTCCGCCTCGCAGTTCCGGGGCTCGCACGCCTCGCCCCGCCCGATCACCGTCCCCGAGCAGTCCGCCGCCGGCACCACGACGCCGCCACCTTCTGCCGCAGACGCCGTGCGTGTACCACCTGATGATAGCACCATGAGGGCGAGGGAGACCAGGAGCAGGGCCTGCGTGGTCCTCATGCTAACAGTCCCCCCCGGATGCAGATTGTTTCCTTTTCTTCTCTCTTTTTGAGATGGATGCAGATTGTTGCTGCTGTTGCGAAAGACGAGATACGTTTATATTGGGGAGGTGCCATTAAGTGCTCGTTTATTTTAGGATTTGATCTTGGAGCACCAAGTTAATACTATCAATTACTAATTGCTTTGATTTTTTGGATAGATAACTATTCATCAGCATCAACATCTATAAAGTGTAGACAAGAGAAAACACGTAGATGATCTACAGGAAATCTTGCAGCAGAGTGCACCAAAACATCCCCGCGCCTGATAAATAATAAACAGAACTGATGATTCTAGATGAACGACACGTACTAATATCTGGTCACTGACCTGCAGACTTAGTTTTTAATAAAGCACGATGGGTATTAACGCATGCATTGTCGATATGTCCGAGTGGTTAAGGAGACAGACTTGAAATCTGTTGGGCTTCGCCCGCGCAGGTTCGATCCCTGCTGTCGACGTTTTCCTTTTTTGTCTTTTGTTCTCTTCCTTTTTTTTGTCAGGGCTTACTGGCTGCACAAACTGAGAAATCAGAGCCACCTTCATTCAGAAATCAGAACAATACGCTCTTCAAGCTGTTCGTGCAAATGAGAACAAAGAGTTCACCATCCTACGGTGTTTTGTTCGCGCAATACATGCATAAACATGTACTCCCATCCGTCCACAAATATAAGATGTTTTACATATTTTAATATCGACTACATACGTACTGAAATAAGTGAAACAAACACACTAAACCGTGTTTATATACATTCGATTCACGAAAAGGCTAGAACAACTTATATTTGTGATGAACAGGGAGAGTAGTATTTATTCTTACAGCTTAGACAAATACGGAATCCTGCGCATATCTCACCGTCGGATATCGATGGTCCATGGTGTCGACCGAGAACTCGAGAAACAAACATGAGCCGTGGACAAGAATTGCAACGATAGGTCTCTCTGACAAAACCAGGACAATACATTCCCTATTTTGTGTACAGGTTTATTCACGGTTTGTGATGTGACAAAGGAACGAAATTTCCCCCTCCCCCCACCGGCGCTCTCTTCTCTCTTCCCGCTGGCGACTATGGCGTCAAGTGGCGCCGGCAGCAGCTCCAGCAATGGCGGCCCTCCATTTGGGCAGCGCCTGGCCGTCGAGCCTGGGCACGCCGGAGACGGAGGAGCCTCGATTTCGGCCCCTTGGTGCCGTCTTCTGAAGGAGTGGAAGATCACCGCCGACGGTTACCCGACGAGGGGTCCCAGCGCGACGACGGAGGTGTGCCCCAGCCACATCGACGGCCAGTGGAATAACACCATCCGTCATCACTTTTGGGACGATAAGAGCTATTGGGAGGTCATCGGCGAGCTCTGGTGAGCCGGCGACAGGTTCTTCGTCGGCCCCGCGTTGACCGGCGAGACGCGTCGTGCGCCGTGCTCCCGCACCCGCGCCCGCCGCTTTTCCTGCCCCTCCCACCATGGAGCTCCCACGGGAGTAGATCATGCTCCGTGAAGACGGTGACCGCGACGTCACCCCCGGATACCTCGTCGCCCTTCGAGTGTCGCAGGCGGCGGCGGCAGCTAGCGGAGGAGACGGAGGCCGCGGCGGTATTCTAGGCGGATGAGGCGGCGGTATTTGATGCGATGGAGAAGGATAATGACGACGACAACGGCGTCAACTGGGACGCTGGCGTTCGGAGCAGCGATGACGACGGCGGTGGCACAGGCGACTGCGGTGCGGCTGAGATCATCGACCTCATCGTCTCCAATGAAGACAAACATATTAGGTTTTATGTTTCACAAAAAAAATTGTAAAATATTTATGTTTAATTAAATTTCATTATGTTTGAATGCAATTTGGATATGTTCGAACTTTATTTATTAAAAAGTTATAAAAATATTTTAAAATATATTTGACAAAAAAGAGAAATGAAAAAATGAAACAAAAGTGAAAGAAAAAAATATAAAACAAAGATAAAAATAGGAAAAACAAAAGAGGCCGGCTGGCGGTGCGAACGATCATGCTTTTGGGCCAGACAGTTATAGTCGGGCAGATGGGCCATGGCCGTTTTCTTAGATTTATGAGGACTAGTTTAAGGGGTGTCTGCGGGCGCGTTGAAGGCCGCAGGGGCGGACCTAGAGAGGAAATGACCCGATGTCCTAGCATATGATCACTCACATTTTTCATCTAAAGATGAGGTGTTTTTTTTACGAGGATAAAGATGAGGTGTTACAGACTATATATTTTGTATGAAACTTACCAAAAAAAAATCTTGCATCTGATGTCCTGTACATCCGGATAGCTCAACTTGGGCATGCCTCTGGATGGTCGTGTGCCTACTGTTGGTGGACGCGTCCGATTTTGAACACAGGCGTTTAGACCAACTCCAGCGTACGATCCCAAATGGATGTTCGTCTTACCCGAATTCTGTCCGTTTGGGTAGGGTAATGGGGTCATGTCCGGGCCATTTCTCGGATGCGATGGCCGTGCATCCAATGCACGGATACATCCCGACTGCATCCTATCCGCATCCTTTTTCAAACGCCAATTTTCGAATAAACCACGCCCTAGTTTAGGCCAGTGGCCCTAGTTCACGCCGGCAACACAGCCAGCAGCCCCTATACGTCCTCGCTGGCAATACAACTAGCGGCCGACAATAAAGCCAACCTACAAAATGAATAGTTTTATCGCCGGCAACACAACCAGCCTCCAAAATGAATAGGTTTCTCGCAGGCACACAGCCAGCGGCTGGCACCCATGCCAGCCTCCAAAAGAACGGCCATGGCTGAACAGACGCCTTAGTTCAGGCCGTCGGCGTCAAACATCTCCTTCTGCCTGGCCTCGAACCAGCTTCTCGTCTTCTCGCTCAGCTTGGTCAAGTCCATATTCATGATCTCTAGGGCCACCTTCTTTGCTTTGGTTGCAGCATTGATGGCCTCGATGTCGAGCTGCCTCTGCCTGGCCGTGACATTGGTAGCCTCGATGTCGAGCTGCCTTTGCCGGGACGCCTCCTCCATCTCAAGCCTTTTTCTTTGAAGCTCTAGGTATTGCTTTCATTTGCTCGTGTTTACTTTGTCGCTTTTTCTCGTCCCTCACATTCTTTTGAGACATCATGCCGTGCAAAGTCTCATGCCAGGCCATGGACGACGCATCACGTATGTTGTCCACCTTGGAGTTGGTCTTGCCCCTCGGCCTCTTCAACGCCTCACCATCTCCACCTCCAGCCAACGCGGCCGTGTTTTTGCCTCTCTTCCTTTGAAGTTCACAGTATTGATCTTTGAACTTAGGTCAATTGTTGATGATCGTCCAACAATGCATAAGAGTGAATGGCTTGTCATTGTGTCAGGCCTTGAACGCTTTCAAAGATTAAAATGCCTACATGATCAACAACAATTGCACATGCAAACATATAGAAGGCCGAAGTCTCATGGCCGTAGCAACGAAAGAACTAGGCTGTGGAGAGCATACGATGTCCCCAATGCCGAGACCACTCACGGGCCTTGCTTCAACGCTCTCAAGTGCGGCACAATACTTGTTGCATTCTTGTTAGATGAACAACCACCTCCTTTGAATCGAGGCGATGCCACGGCCGCTCGTAAATTGGTAGGGCGCAAACAAATTTCTTTCATGGAATGTTTTGTGAACTCTTGTCCAAAAAGCAAGTCCCTTTTGTTATGCACCAGTCCTCGGATCTTGACTAATCTCCATCCAACTTTGGCAAATCAACTTGTCCTCTTCTTGTGAGTATGAACCCGTACGAATGCTCTTCTTCCTCTTTTGTGCTTCCACTCTTTGGGTGAGCTCGTCGATGAACAATGGATCGTCCCCAAAATCAATGCCTTCTTCTTCATCACCATCACCTTCGCAATAGATGTCATCATCTTTATGCCACGAGTCAGCATGGTCGTAGTCAGCATGGTTGTGGGCCTCTTCATCGACAATGTACTGGGCGCGGCCATCCTGACTTTGGGTGTCCTCGGGATTGTAGGCACCGCCATGCCCACCCTCAAAGATGACATTCTCCATGAACTGGTTGTAGAAGGGGTCGTCGATCGTTGGCGTTGGTGTTGGCATTTCATCGATCAGGACTCGGGGTGACGGCATGGTGCCCGTAGACGGCGACCGTGCTTGCTTTCTTTGCATCTCGACGGACGGTCGGCCGCCACTGGTGGACCCCGGCGTGACATTGAGGTTGATGACGGCCGAGGGGCGCGGGGTGGACGGCGCGATCACGCCAACGTCCGACGACCTCGAAAACGGATCTGGCAATCATGCCTTGGCGGGGGAAAACCGGACGACAAAGGCGTGATCTGCGACGTCGGCGAGGGGCAGTGCTAAGGCCTGGCGATCGACGAGTCTGTGCTCGCCGGGCCGACGGCTGCTCCAGAGAAACCCGCCGGACGGCAAATCCCAAGCATGAGGAGGGCGTGCGCTTTGTTGGCGATGTCCTCCTTCTTGTCGACCTCGGCTTTGCGCCGCGTGGCCTCCGCCGCATCGCGCTCGGCGGTGAACTTGGCCACGGCGTTCTTTCCCTTGACGACCGCCCTCCGGTTCCTCCTGTTCGCCAATTCCGCGTCCATCTTTGCGAGCTCCGTCAGCGTGCAATCCGACCGCGGCTTCCTCGTACCCTTGGCCTTCTTCTTCTTCACCTTTCGGGGGGAGGGGGGGGGGTCGACGGTCTGGCTGCCGAAATTCGGTGGGGCGTCGGCCATGGACGGGGAGGATGGTGGGCGAGACGTGAGAGGGTTTGGGGGGAAATGACGTGAAATGGGGTGTCTGGGTGGTGCTTTGTGCCACCGACGGACGGGCCAGGGGAGGACAAGCGCGCGCGTCCCGCCCGTCCGTGCTGCCCGTTTCACTGTAAAAGTGGCCCAAATTTGGACCGGGGATGAGTTAAAAGCGGACATAAAACGGACAAAAATCCGTTTGCGCCCGCACGCTGAGCCACCTGATTTGTCCGTTTTACTCCAAACAAATGCACCCGAACAGAATGAGGTCACGTGCTGGAGTTGGTCTTAAGGGGTCAGATTTCAAAAATGCTAGATGTACGGGAAACTCTTACAGGAATTAACGGACTACTCTTTTTCCCTCACTAATCTCTCCCCCCTGATTTTCAGGGTGGGGCCCGCTTCATCTTACAACCAATCAACACTCCACAACTCATCCTAGCCTGTAAAACTTCTGTAAAACACCTGTAGATGTAGCATTGCTGGTCGGATTTGTCCATGCACAGGGAATCCACGAGAACGTTTCTTCTGCTCATGAACATCGGCACATGCACGTACGCAGGGGCGCAGGGGTGTACATCGGCACATGCATGTACGCTGGGGCGCGTGATACACGAGGAAGCATACTGATAGGCGGGGCATGATTTCGTGATGGATACACGTACGACTGCTACACGAAACGGCAGCATGCCACGCGATTCACAGCTCGATCGACTAGTAGCTAGGTACTAAGGAACCATAGCTATAATTTGGCACACCACGTGCAGATCAGTGTAAGGAAGCCTGGCCTACCACGCACTCGGTCTCTCTTTCTGATTTAGACTAGTCATAATGGATTGTAACTTAGACTAATAATATGTATATGTTTCTAGTTTTTGTTTTTTTAAAAAACTTCCAATCTATGCATCAATTATCAAGGTAGTACAAAAACATCAGTCTATGTTATTACCTCTATAGTGGGGAGTAAGAGCAACTCCAACGGGCGGACCTAAACGGACGGCATTTTTGTCCGTTTTTCGTTCGTTTGGGTCGGCCAGCCGCCCGCCGTCCGCCCTCTTTTAGTTTGGGGTCGGCAGTGCGCCCAACAGGACGACCCATTTTACGACCGTGCGCGCTTTAGATCATGTCAGCTGGCGCTTTAGCATGCGGAAAAGGTTTGTGCACACGGGGGAAAGCGGCCTAGTGCGTGGGAAAGGTTCACGAGCGCGCCGCGGCCGACGCTTGTTATAAGAAGGCGCTCCCTCCACACTCTGCCCCGCTCGTTGTCCGCCGCCCACTCGTCTCGCCTTTGCGCCACCATGTCGATCCGCCGCCTGGGCGCTTCGAATTTTCGCAGAGTCCGTGAGCGCCGCTCCGGCGCCTTCTCCTCCGAGATCTGGTTTTGCGAAAAATGTCTCATCCTCGGCACCTTCGACACCACAGAGGAGGCGGCCCGCGCGCACGACGCGGCAGCGTGGCGCCTCCTGAGGCCTCGTCGGGATATGAATTTTCCCGACGTGTCGAGCTAGCGGGCGCAGGATCTGGCGCCTCTCCCGCGGCTTTTCACCAACGAAGATCGTCGTGTCCACCGGAGGCGGCAGCGTCGCCTCGCCATCGCCGAGATGGACGTGGAAGCCATAGTGGTGTGGCGCGAACGCTTCCCACAGGACATCGTCGACGAGCGTCGGTTCTACAAGCAAAGGAGGTTGGAGAGGGACGCAAGGAGGACGGAGCGAGCCGCCTATCGGGAAGACAAGCGTTCGCGGAAGCAGACCGCTCAATTGAAACTGAAGTTACGAGAAACGTCGGGTTGGGACTTTGAAGACGAGCAGGATGCTGACGCCTAAATTCAGACGTCGAAGTAGGACATTACCGAGTCGGAGTCAGAAAGCGAAGAGTAGTGGTTTTTTTATCTGTGTATGCTAAAACTATCTATGTATCCATTTTATCAGAAAAATGGCCGGGGGCGTCGGTGACGAAGCAGGCGAGTGAGGGTGTGCTGTTTGATGTGGAGAGCCAATCCAATGTGCCACCGACCATCGGGCCTAGTGAGGAAAAAGGGCGAGCGCGCGCGCGTCCGTCTTGTGTCCGCGCCGACGCAAATCCGGCTAAAAAATGGGCCGGGAATGGGTCGGCAGGTGAACGAAAGCGGACGCGCGTCCGTTTGGGTCGGCGTGTTGGTCCGACTTTTTTGTCCGCGCCGACCCAAACGAACGGCCACGGACGAAATGGTCGCCCCATTGGAGTTGCTCTAATATATGTGTGGTGTCATGCAATACTTTATTTATTAGGTTGTAAACTCATCTTGTCTTGTTAGGGCATCTCCAACAGTTGTAAGATAGGTGTTGGTAAATTTGCCATCTAGGACATAGTGATGATGTGGCATGTATTAAATGTGGAGAGAGAGCAAAGTTGTATGTAGATTAACCAACAACCTTTGCACAAGCTTCAAGGTGAAATAGAGAGCAATCACATTTATTGTCTCATCATCTATTGGATAGCTTACATACAACCCATTGAAGTAGTTGTATAATAGCTTGTTGGTTGATGACATGGACATTTTACCAACAAGACTAACATACAATTTGTTGGAGATGCCCTTATGTGTGATGTTACAGTAACTAGCTACGTTACCACATGTCTCTCTTTCCTTATTAATTACTCGTCACATCATCTATTTTGCTTAAAGATGTGTGATGTTATCATCTATATTACTTCCGTTGTGAATAATGTTATAGGCTTAATTCAAAAATCTCATCAATCAAGATAGATGAGTGCTGGAATAATTTTTGTAGTTTGCAAAAGCACTCAATTGATGCACTCATTTTTCTCAAAAAAATTATATTTACCAATGCATTAATTATAATGCATGTATGCATGAAGTACATGCATTGATTAATTTTCTCTTAATCCTTGCATACAATGATTTAAGGCGCCTTGAAATCTGAATATGTGTTAAGAAACCATCAAATTGACATTTATAAAGTGGGAAATCTAAAATTTTAAGATAAATAAACTCGAAAGGAAGGAGTATAATACAAAATTATATTAAAATTTATACACTTATCTTAGGACAGACGAAGTACTGTACAATCACAGATACTTTTGTACGACCAGGTCATCAATCCTCGTGTCCCTTCAAATGGGGGCCAAAAGAAAAGAAAACCATTCAAAGTCCTACTTCATGTAATTAATTATTCTACTAGTATACGGTATAGAAAAACTAAAGGAAGTCCTAGATATTCAATTTGTTGCCCAGACTCATCTACCAGGTGAACAGTAAATTCAAAAACAATATTAAAAACTAAAAAAGAAATCTGATTTTTTTTGGTAAGTTCAAGTGCGGAGTGTTCGTGTCAAATTTCAGCTTGTTCAAATATCTGAGGAGCTCATGGCAAAAAAAACAAAATTGATCAAAACAATGCTTGAATACTAAACTTTCTTAGAACCCCAAAATTTGTCATTTTTGCTGAGAGCTATTGAAATGTCCGAACTCCATGAAATTTGGCACGGACTTCACATATATGATCATCTAGCATCATAAAACAATTCAGATTTTTTGTTGAAATCTTTTACTATTTAAATGAATTTACTGTTCACTTCTGGTGCAGATGCACCCGAGAGCCAAAACACCGCGTCCGTCCCACACAAACACAAAAGTTTACGATAGTATGTAGCACTCCCTGAGACAACTAACGTCATCGTTCGACCGACACCCAACAAAACAGGGAAAAAACTTAGCCTTTTTAGAGTATTTTCAGAGATTTGCATCTAAGCTTTTTATTCACTCTCTAGTCCTTCGACACATTAAAATGCAATACACATGTGTTCATAAACCAAAGCAACTTCATCACAATCTAGATGTTTAGAGTGAGTCATCCAAGAAGACCCCTAGATAATCTCACATTAAGGCCTCCTTTGGTTCATAGGATAGGAATGTTATAGGAATAGAAAATCATAGGAAATGAGATGACATGCATCTCAATTCCTATAAAGAAAAAGATGTCATTTGATGCATAAGATAGAAATTTTTCCATTGAGTCTTAGCTAATGTTTTTTTCCTCCAAAATGTGAAGGATTGATTCCTATCCTACATAGGAATAGAAATCCATTCCAACAAACCAAAGGGCTTCAAAGGAATTTTTCCTTTGCAAATCCTATCCTATAAAAATCCTATGAAATTCCTACAAACCAATCCTATCCTAAATGTTGGCTGATACTACCCTGAGACTGCTTTGCGCAAAACCAAAAAGGAGAGGAAACCAAGATACCCAACCATTGTACATATAAAGTTAGTGAAAAACATAGAATTCTCCTAGAAACCAAGTGTTGGTAGCGCCTAACAACATCATCTTTGACAAACTGGTGGCATAGCTTGCCACATAAGGTACTACCACCACCATGGGATTACCATCAAACTCCACACTTAAAAGTTCTGATGGTGAAAACTTTTTGGGAGTGCTTGAAAGATTATATAGCAGCTCTTAATATTAGTTTAGAAAGTAGGCCATCAATATTGTTTTCCTGCAAAGCAAAGATGGGAAAAATAGCCCCAGGAAAATTACTCTCGCAACTTCACAAATTACTTTGGACCAGGACAACAGATCATTTGAGCCAAAGTGTCGAGAATGGACCATATCAAAAAAGAATCACCACTTTTTTTAAATCGAACTCTGAGGACATCCGAAGTGGACAATCTTAAAACCAATACCCATTGACCATGTAGAGCCCTCGGATGGGATGCAGAAGCCTCAGAGCAGCGAGGTAGAACCCTCAGGTGCCAAGCGGAACCCTTAGAGCGGTGAGGTAGATCCCTCGAAGCTGCCTCAAATTTGTAGGCATATGCTTTGAGGGTATGACCTCTTCAATCGGAGGTTCATTGATTGGCTGCCCGGAGGCTAAGATGATCTTGGCTCAGATTTGTTCCACGCAGATCCTGTTCAACAGAAGAGGCAGCGCCTCATTCGACCGCAACCTCAGCTACAACATGTTTTTGAGCATGTCCGCCCCAAGCTAGCGCGCTAGACTTGTGTTTCTACGAGAAACTGGCGACTCGACACCACTCATGGGTGTCGTCACTCGGACTCTCCAAGCCAGTAGTCCATCGCACTAGATTCCTATGGCGCGTGCAATCACATAGTATTCACATCCTTTTTTGAAAGCCTAAATACAATTTCTGAAAGTTAGAAAACAAAAAAAAAACAAAAGAGGAAAGGTGCTAGTTAAACCCGTGCAAACGCCGGGTCGGGCCAGGTTTCAGGACGGGCTTGTAAAAGCCTTACCTTCCTTTCTCAAGCCCGAGCGCGGCCCGAAGCCCAAAATACATTCTGTTTTCAAGCCCGAGCCTGGCTCAAAATCAAGCCGGAAGCCTGAAAGGCCGATTCAAACGTTGTTTTCTAGTGTATACACATTCAAGCCTGGCCTGAAGCCCGGAAGCCCGGCCCAAAATACAGAAAATGAGAAGCCCAAGCCCAGCCCGAACTACCTTCCTGGCTGCAAAACAAGGACCTTCCTGGCTGCAAAACAAGGCCCGAGCCCAGCCCGGGTTTTTCGGGCCGGGCTGTCCATGCCCAGGTCCAAATCTAATGCTAGTGTGCGACAAAGATTGAACACCATCGTGGTAGGATGGATGCTACTATATATGCAAGCAACAGCTCTTAGCTTCATACGAGCCCCAAGAAATTTCGATCGCGAGTGAGCCAATGGGCAGCATCGAGCACATGGAAGCTGCCGGCACTGTACGGATCGTATCCCGGCGCATGGTCCGGCCGTCCAGCGGAGGCGGCACGCCCCCGTCGGAGGTCATCCACCTAACGCCATGGGACCTCCGCCTCCTCACCATAGACCACATCCAGAAGGGCATCCTCCTACCCAAGCCCCCGGTCGGCGGCAAGCGCCTCGTCGGCGCCCTCGCCTCCTCCTTGGCGCGCGCCCTGGGCCGGTACTGCCACTTTGCTGGCCGGCTCGCCGTCGAGGAGCTCGGCGACGGGATGGTCACCGTCGCTCTGCGCTGCACAGGGGAAGGCGCCGAGCTCGTCCACGCGTCGGCGCCCGGCCTGGCCGTCGCGGACCTCGTGGGCTCGATGTACACCCCGTCGCCGGTGGTCTGGGACTTGTTCTCGCTGAACGGTGTGCTTGACGCGGACGCGGCCATCGAGTCTCTCCCCGTGCTGTCTGCGCAGGTGACTGAGCTCGCCGACGGCGTGTTCGTTGCCGTGTCCATGAACCACTCCGTCGGCGACGGCACCTCCTTCTGGGAGTTCTTCAACGCATGGTCGGAGATCCATCGACACCGAGCCGACGTCAATGGCAACGGCCTAAACAAGATGAAGATGGTCTCGACGCCGGCGCCGGTGCTCGCGAGGTGGTTCGTGGAGACGAGCCCCGTGCCAATCCCATTGCCGTTCAGCAAGCTGCAGCACGTCCTGCGGCGGTTTGAGCTCCCGCCAGTGCGCGAAGGCTTCTTCACCTTCTCCGCCGCGAGCGTGAAGAAGCTCAAGGCGAGGGCGAACGGCGAGATGGCGGGCGTCGCCACGGCGCCCATCTCGTCGCTGCAGGCCCTGCTCTCGCACCTCTGGCGGGCAGTGTGCCGGGCCCGGCGCCTCGCACCGGGGCAGGAGACGTTCTACGCCGTCATCATCGGGTGCCGGGGGCGCGTGCGCGGCATCCCGCCGGGGTACGTGGGGAACGCGGTGGTGCCCGGCAGGGCGGTGTGCGCGGCCGGCGAGGTCCAGGAGAAGGGGCTGGGCTGGACGGCGTGGCAGCTGAACCGCGCCGTGGCGTCGTTCGACGAGGCGGCGCTGAGGGGGTTCCTGGAACGCTGGGTCCGGGAGCCGACGTTCGCGTTCACCGGGGACCTGTCGGCGGCGGCGGCGGGGGGCGCGGGGCTGGAGACCGGGAGCTCGCCGCGGTTCGACGTGTTCGGGAACGACTTTGGGTGGGGACGGCCGGTGGGCGTGCGGAGCGGCCTCGGCGACAAGACGGACGGGAAGGCGACGGTGTTCGAGGGGCCGGAGCGGGGAGGGAGCATGTCGCTGGAGGTGTGCCTGGCGCCGGCCGCGCTGGAGAGGCTGGTCGCCGACCACGAGTTCATGGACGCGGCGACCCTTCCCGCGCGCGTGTGACCCTTGCAGCTGATGAGGGATTTGCTCGGCTTGCGGTCTAGTGTCGCGTGCGCGTATGCATGGCCATGTGCCCATGTCATCACGTCAAAACATCCTCTCGTGTATCCTCTACAGAGTATTTTTCTCCATGGCCATGCAGCTGCACGATTTAGAATCAAAATAACTTCTAGCTAAGGCGTGTGCCACACCATTTACTTATCTTGGACAATGTGTGAATGATACTGATGCAAATCCGGCAGCTAACTGAATGCAGTTGCGTCGCCAGCCAATGGTCCTGCCCAGGGCCAATGTGTTGCTACATTGTTGAGAAATGACATTCTACCATGCATGTATCAGTCATTGGTTATCTTTGAGATTCGGATCCATACATGCATCTGGTCTTTGTGTTGCTTAGTTAACCTCAATTTATGAACCCTCCTTCTATTAATTTATGTCATACTCCGTCACTATTTCTCCTGACAACTTTTTCCCCGTAGTTATTACCTGCAATATCTCTCCTCTCACTCACAAAGTAGAGACGAGTACAGGGCCTGTCCTGAGATTTTAGGGGCCCGGGGCGAAACCAAAATTTGGGGCCCCCTAATACAAAGTCATAATAGTAATAAACAAAATCTATGGATACGATGTTACCAGTAAATAAATTTATCACTGATGTATACACAGTTTTGCCGGTGTTGATGTCAATATTTCCTTCTTATTAAGATTCAAAATTCACATTAGTTGGCTCCTCTTCCTTCGCGGTTAGTATCCCAAGACCCAACTCATCAATCATCATTTGGGTTCGTCGAAGTACCAATGAGGCAAGGCAATGATCCAATATTACTTATGAAAAAAGAAATCAATAGCTCATGTCTGTGATTCTACCACCGCACGTTGTTCCCTTTCCATTAATTTTCCTACCAGAAGCATACTCCGTAGAGGGCATGATAACAAAAGGGCTAGGATTTTTTTTCATTGAAGGGTTGAATAGTGTAAGGTATGCATCATGTAACTTGGAGTACATAATTAAAAGTATGCGTATAGGAATGGTTACGTGATATACCTCAAATCGGTCAGATCAGTGTCGGCGAACGCTGCTCGGACACTCGGAGCGGCAATGGTGCGATGTGTACTGGTGTCTGCGGGACGCACTCAACAATGTGGATGTGCTTCAACGCCTAGGGACAGTGGAGCAGAGACTGCTGGCGTACTGCTGCAGTCATGGCCCTGGCGGAAACCATCCAGCGCCGGCGAGGCCGCAACTCGCGATTGGGGCTCAAGCGAATTTACTAGGGTAGTAGGCAATTAGGGATCGTAGCAAAGAACCAGATATGCGACTCATGATGAAAAGAAAGCAAAATTGGTAATTGTCATGGAGTAGTAGACGGGATTCTCGTGATTGACTATTGTGGGCTGCTAAGTACGTACCCTGCCTGTTTAATGTTTTGCATAGACAAAATCAAGGCTGTTAGCCTGTTACCACAAGGCTGCGCACCGGGCCGTGATCATGGGCTAGCTGCATGCAGCATCTAAATCGTTAAATAGGAAAAAAAATACATTTTTGGGATAGAGTTGCAACAAGAGGGAGGCATCCAAACGAAAGAACACTATTTAAAAAAGGCTGACACACTCAAATTGACCATGTGACAAAAAGATGGAGAAAAGTAAGACGTACAGAATGTTAGTACATTGTGATTTCTTTAGGATCCTGAAATAATTAAGCGGGGCTGATCAATGCATTGTTAGAAATTTAGGGTTTGTGGTCTACCCCCTATTCCTCTGCGCTTATTCGTGGTGCCGCTCACAATTCACATGTCTGAGGCTAGGGGTAGGGATCTTCTTATACTGTTTTTTCAAAGAGTCCACCTCTTATACATATATAAGATTCCTAATTTTTTCCAGTAGTTTCCGGGATAGAGTCCAGATCAAATTACCAACCACGATCATATTTGTCTGTTAATGGATTCTATCCGTTATGTCCCCGGAGCACGCACTTGTGAGCAACGCGTCATAATAGAGTGTAAATTCCTCTAATTATGTAGATCAACATTAGGGCTGTAATCTAATTATACGATCTAGCTCCTTCCAATCATCAGTGTACCCGGGTAGTTTTTTCAATATAAATAGTATATTGTATTCCACTGATAATCGACCAGCTTCGTTAAGCATATATTACTTAAGTACATTACAGCAAGTAACAATTCCATACTAAACACGTAAATCAATTTCATGTATAAATACATGTACAATTCCATAATGAGGTATTCCGAATATTAACAATTTCAAGCAATTTGAATATAGTTGCAGGACACATAATTCCAACATGCATGGTATATATCATGCATGGTAGAAAATGCACTCTCCTACATTGTTCAACGGCGAACTAGCTGCTAGCCTCGTCGCCGCAGAGAATGTCCGTATGGAGAAAGAGGACGGAGGAGGAGAAATGTAGTGCTCGTGCCATGGCAGGTCAGTGCAGTAGGACGAGAGAGAGGAGGCCGAGATGACCGATGCCGGAAATGACTCCTGCGTAGTAGGACGCGGGTGAGATCAAGAGGAACGGCGCCGGTGTCGAGAGGGACGAATAGGAGGGCTTTGAGGCTGAGGACAGAGGAGAAGAAATATAGTATGGCGGCGTTAGTGCAGTAGGATCATGGAGACAAGGCCGAGATGAATGACGGCAACGATGACACCACTGCAACAAGACGCGAGAGAGGAGATCAAGAGAAACCATGCCGGCCTAGAGAAATGATTAAGCGGTGTCTTAAATCACACCACACATGTGCATATGTACAATCAGGAGGAAGATGTAGATCTTTTCATTTATGATTGTTGAAACAATAAACTTGCAACATGAATGTCGTGTGGAACTGCAAGATTAGGTTATTGGTCAAAGAAAATTTCCAACGGTCGATCGTGTGCGATGAATTTAACAAAACTCGTCCATAATAACTCCAAACTTGAACACAAAATTGAGGAGCTTAGTGGAGGACAAAACTACGAACCAATCGCAAAGATGAAACCGAACATCAATGTGTATCTTTTTTGTGTAGACCTTATCTCGAATTGAAGCATTGTTGTGTAGATTAGAAGGGAGAAGGAAGAAAGGAGATTAGGGAGGAGCTTAGTGGAGGTAGAAGAAGATAACGCGTACAGGTTGTGTACTAGCTCGCATCCCTCCAGCCTTCTCTCGTGCAACGGGCATACTCATGTGCGCTCATTGTGGCTCAGCTCAGGCTGGCTCGCTAGAAACTGCCGATCTGAGCATTCCCTGCGAGACAGGCTCAAAAATGATATTGAATTTCGTGCTATGCAGGCCCAACAGTGAATACAAAGACCAAATAACTCAGTTTTTTCCCACGCAGGTCTAGTTCGGCCTAATGCAGGCAACCAATCACGTTCTACATGCTTGAACAATCTCTAGGCAGTCAGGACTCCAACGTCACCTGTAAGTGGGCGTTCAGTTAATATGGTTTGGTAAGTATAGTTATTTGGTAAATACGGTATGAAAATTATATGGTTCGGTTTCGGTAAATACCACACAAACCAAAGTTGACGTGAATTTTTGAATTGATTAGATGATTACACTTCACATGACAAGTCAACACATATATCTTTTTAGTAATTTACATCAAGTTAAACTGTAGCATAACAAGTTAGCAATAGCTGAACCAACACAGGTTACTCTGTGTGTTTTTAATTATGTGACGTGTAGACTGTAGTGTGTTTATTTGGGAAAATGTTTGTAACTGAGTGTGTCATCTTCCTTGTGTATATGAAAAGAAAAAACAAGTAGGCAGTACGCCCTGCACGGCTGTCACACAGTGACAGTACATTTGCACACACAGCCAGCACTAGTTTAGCATTAGGGCATCTTTAAGGCGGACCCATAAACCTCCTGCAATTATCCGGACCACGAAAGTCATTCAACACCGACTTGTATTGGTCAGCGGAGCAGTCCGGACGTGATTTCTCCTGTAAAACGGAGACAAAGATAGGTGAGGTTTGCGGAGGTTCGGACCGATCCCAAGCCCACCAAAAACCCGTCACCTGTCCCTCCCCGCGCTTTCCTTTGGATGCACGCACCGCTTACTGCGCCGCATTCATGCCGGCCCAGAGCACGCAGAGGCTGGCATTGATGCCGCGATGTGACCAGAGGAAGGGAGGGAGGGCGGTGCTGACCAACGCGACCTCTCGGCGGCCGCCACTTTAATGCGGACACAGATTCTCGAGGAACCAGCTCCGGCCGCTGCGCTGCATTGAAGCAAAAACAACATGACAATTACTCTCGTACAATAATATGTCCTAGTTTCTTAGCACCCGCCGTAACCCATAGGTTGACCTCGAGTATGACATTTTGGAGAAGAATAGGCGGTGGCGCACTCTTGTGGCGAAACACCCGGGTGTTTCTTTCATTCAAAAGAGTCCAAGAGACGAGCATGGTGAGGGAGGCCATCGCTCGTCTATCGGGGTTACGCATGTAGGTTCTTCTATCCCACCAACGCATAAGGTAGTCCTCAAGGTGCCAATCAGAGGTGTCAATGTGCGCAAGACCAACCTTGTCAATGACCGATCACCAGAGCCTAATGGAGAATCGGCACTTGACTAAAAGGTGGATGCTCGTTTCTTGCTCCCCTTTGCAAAGAGGGCAAAGCCCACAATTTTCCCAACCGCGCAGCTCCAATCGGTCTGCAGTCCAAATCCGGTCTTGCAAGGCCGGCCAAGCGGAGAATTTGACTTTTGGGGGAGCCCAAGCTTTCCATACCATGTAGTGAATGGACGAGTGTGTCAAACCAAGGAATTGTGCCTTATATGCGGTGACTGCCGAGTATATCCCATCTACCGCATGTTTCCAAACAATGTCGTCCTCAACCTGGTCGTCAAGATGGAACTCGTGCAGAAGTGTCCGAAGCGAGAAAAGCTCCCGGACGTGGGCGGCGGAGACGACGGTGTCATGCTTGATGTGGGTCATCCAAGCGTTCCCACGTAGGGCTTCCCATAGCTTCCAACTCTTCCTTTCCGAGGCTTTAAAAATAAGAGGGGCAACATCCATGGGCTTGCGACCAAGCAGCCACGGGGAGTCCCAAAAAGGTGTTTTAGCACCATTTCCCAACGATGATTGTGGTTGAGGCGTAGAAGAAATGCAAGTCTTCCTTGGTGCAAGGGTTGCCCAACCCAACCCATAATTTGTTAGGCTCCTTCCATTCGTACCATAGCCACCTTAGACATAAAGCCCGAGCAAACTTGTCGGTGTTGAGGACCCCAAGGCCTCCATAACACATAGGCTTGCAGACCACGTCCCAATTGACCTTGCATTTTGCACCAATTGCCTTGTCCGAACCAGACCAAAGGAAGGCCCTCTCAACCTAGTTGAGATTATGAAGGGGTCCATGTGACACAATGAGAGGCGTGATGGAGAAGACCGCTTGAGAGGTGATGATCGATCTGACAAGGGCAGTGCGTCCAATGGTTGTGATGGTTTGTCCCTCCCAAGTTACCAATTTCCCAGATGCCTTGTCTTCAAGATATTAGAGGTCAACTTTCCGAAGTTGCCTTACCGAGAGCGGGAGGCCTAAATATTTTATTGGAAATATGACGCGGGTCGTCGAAATGCTACTCAGAATATGCCCCAACAGAAGATGATTGCATCAAATGGGCACCACCAACCTCTTGTGGAAGTTGGTGCATAGGCCTGTCACCTCGCCGAAGCCCCTTAGGATGATTGAGAGGTTGTCAATGTCCCGCTTAATTGGGGCCATGAAGATGGCCGCGTCATCCGCATAGAGGGAGGTTCTCATCATGGCGTCATGCCCGCGTATCTTGTGTAAGATGCCCTTACGAGTTGTGGTGTCGATGATTTGTTGAAGGGGGTCAATTGCGAGGATGAACAACAACGGTGAGATCAGGTCCCCTTGACGAAACCCGCGGCCATGCTTGATCAGGTGGCCCGGAAGCCCATTGAGGAGGATGCGCGAAGAGGATGATGAAAGCAGAGCAGCGATCCAATCCCGAAATTTGCAAGGGAACCCCTTGCGTTGTAATAAGTCAAGGATGTATTCCCAGATGACCGAGTAGATTGCTTTTCTAATGTCGAGCTTGAAGAGGAGGGCGGAAGTCTTACGTTTGTGCAACCGGCGCGCGAAATTGCGAACATACATGAAGTTGTCATGGATACTCCTCTTCTTTATGAAAGCCCATTGAGGAAAGAGCATATTAGCATATGTTGATATGCACATTCTTTTTCTCAACACTACACACAATTTTTTTATATTCTTAATGTAATTTTGTGAAGAAAGCAAATGGCTTAGACATGCAACCTTTTCTAGCCCATGTGAACTCACGGGATCATGACTAGTAGTAAATAAAACTGATGACTCTAAATGAACGACACGTGCTCCTTCCATGACATGTTGAAAACTGATCCACACAAATCTGGTCACTGACCGGTACTCGCTTTATAAAGATAAGCAGCAAGAAATTGACACAACCAATGTCGATATGTCCGAGTGGTTAAGGAGACAGACTTGAAATCTGTTGGGCTTCGCCCGCGCAGGTTCGATCCCTGCTGTCGACGTCTTTTTATTTTTTTTCCTACTGATATCAGTGCTCACTAGTGCTAGTATTTTGTTGGTTCAATTATCCAGTGCTCCGCCGTCTCTGCTTTTCCCAGAGATGGAGAGTCGTCGGAAATCACAGGAACCGACAGTGTTCTGGATCAAGGGCCAGGTTTTAAGAGAAGAGGTATGAGCCCGACTTTATAAATAAAGCCACCAGGCAGCGTTCCAGACAAACCACACAGTAACGGCCACGGTCAAGAGCATAACGGAAGTACCGGAGTACGGGGTACAGGGCACACAGGCCACCATCACGGCACGCAGGCAGGTTTTCGTGGCAGCAAGGAACATTTCGATTGTGCATTCCTGTCAACTGAAATGGTCTTCATTTCAGCTTTACTTCCCCGCATTATAAGGAACATTTTCACTTCAGCTTTACTTATGAGGATACTGTCTGTCAGTGAAAGTCTGAAAGAGAAGTGTGGCAGTACGCCAGAACTTAGCTGAATAATTACGAGAAGATCGCTTCTACTTTAGTGTCAGACATACACCAAAACTAACGGCATGGAAAAAATTTCTGCCAAAGACATACACCCACCAGCTTTATTGGCACTTGCCATGCTAAGGTTCAGAATTCTTTTCAGACAGTGTATCCATTCCTCCCATAGGGACCGGAGAAGCAAGATCCGATATACTCTTAAACAGCGGCACTGAACCTGAACTGATAACAGAATTACCATTTAGAAAAGATGACGAATTTACTGTGACAACGGTTGGTTATTGCTATGTGTCTGCCTGCCTGGTAAGGTTTCCGCTCTGATTCGTGACCTGTTGACCTAATTAGTATCTAGGAGAAAAAAAACCATATATATGGTATTCTTTTATCTTCCAAGTCTTGAAATATATGGAAACATAGAGCCAAAGAAAATCTTCAGTTTAAAAGGTAAGTAATTCTTTTTCTCTGAAGATGAACCGGTAGTCATTTTGTGTGTTGGCAGCTTTGTGAGAAGAATGATCACCTACATTTGCTTTTTGACCCTATGGTTATCAATGAGACAAAGAGCATTCATTTTCATTTGGCAATGCAGCTTTGTAAAAAGACATGCACTTCTTTCCTTTTTTGAGTCTTATAGTTATCAACGAGCATTCATTTACATCTAAGCATGCACATGAAACTAAGTTTTATGTGTTCTTCAGAAGAAAAACTTATTATTGTTCCGACAGCCTAAGACAAATGTTCCAAACCAAGATGTATGTATGTATGTAACCCTCTGTATGAGGTTCCTATCTTTTGAACTAAATAATCATATATATATTTGAGCCAAGTTATCGATGTTTAGCTTGGAGTTTTACAATTAGGCGCAAATCTGAAGATAAAATAATTCTTATACTACAAGAGAAAACATGTGTCTTTATTGTATTTAAGTGTATCAAATAATTAGTACTATAAAACATGTCTAACCAAGATAATTAAGTTCCTTCAAATATTCTAAACAGAGATCTCACAAAGGCCGGATATGAACTCTTTTCGGTCGGTTATATTATCATCCTGATATAACACTTTCAATTAATAAAAAACACATTTACGAAAATAAATCTCAAAACATGGCAACCTTGACAAAGCATTAATAGCAAGACGAACTGATGCATACAAATGAAAACTCATCAAACTTTAATACAACCGAAAAACTCATTTGTGCTAGCCCTTGCAGGTGCATTGGTTGGTGACTATTTATATAGAAATTTGAATTGGAGAATGATCTCGTCTTACAACCAAACTAGCAGCATTCTATTTAATGCATCACAAACCTATTGCGCACTTCTCCGGGATCCAAACCACATCACAATCTGGGAGATCATGCCTTGCCTTTCTTCTTAAATGACGCAGCCTTGTTCCCAGTTGGGGGCTTCCGGAGCAGCTCCTTGCCGTCTAGCAAGTCAATAACATCCGACATGGTGGGTCTTTCTGCCCGCTCCTTCGCTGTGCACTGCAGTCCGATGTCCATGCATCTTTTTATTTCCTTTAGCTCGGACTCATCATGCGATGAATGATCTAATAAGCTGTCCACGTTGTCTTCCCCTTTAAGTGCATTTGGAATCTGAGAAAAATGTCATCATAATTGACAAGTTTAGTTGTTCTAGTTATCCAGTAAACAGCCAAAAACGCATGCCAGCATCCAGAATGTGTGGAAAATATCTGGTACTCCCGGTGTATGGAACTCCCGTAGCACATTTTAAAATGTTCAAACAATTGTGAACAAAAAATCAGCACATTCACACAACATTAATGTATGTTGTCACAAAATAACAAATCAAAATTGGAAACATAGCTCGGAAAAAAATGACAAATCGATATTAAATAGTGCATAAGATAAGTTGAGCTTTTGATTTGGCCCATTGTCATATTGATGTCAAATTTTGTCATTTTGTATCTCGAGCAATGTTTTGAATTTTTATAAGAAATTTTGTGACAACATGCATTGATGTTGTGTCAATCTGCTTGGTTTTTTTTTCAAACATTTTAGAATGTGTTACAACATCCGGTCACTGGTAGCACTACGTACAAGGGTGGGTGCACCAGATACATTCCCCTAGAATGTGCTCAATAAATCTTACCCAATCAGTTGAATCTTGCAGAAGTCCCGACTTGCTAATGGTATGGAGGAGGAGAATGCCGAAGCTGAACACATCATGTTTAAATGAAAAAATACCATCTGCGATGTATTCCGGCGGTAAATAGCCCCTGAAATGGAAATAAAAGATCTTGGTAAAATTGAGAAGAAGGAAACAAGAAATACTATCTACGTATAACTGCAGCTCTTACAGTGTCCCCGCCAACTCTTGCGTCACTCTCTCAGCAACATCTTCATCCTTTTGATTCAGTATTTTAGACCTCTCAAAGTCACAAATCTTAGGATTCATGTTGGAATCCAAGAGGATGTTGGCTGGTTTCAGATCCAAATGGACAGCCCCTTTGGTGTGGATGTGAGCTACGCCCTGTGCAATCCCTCGAATGATTCGAAATGTGCAGGTCCAGTCCAGCTGCTGCGATGACCCTGTGAGAGTGCAACCAAACAACAAATTAAGTAAGAAATTTTTTCGTTCGAAGGTAAATTAATTGTCACCAATATATATTACTCCACTACAAATTTAAATGGGGAGAAGCATGCCATCGATAATATCAGACAAGCTTCCGTTGGGCATGTACTCTTCCACCACCAACATATGACGCCTTTCAGCAGCCACACATTTTCCTTCGATTGGAACCATTTGAATCTTTGTTTCCTGGCAATATCCCAGAAATTTAACTACATTCTCATGCTGTCGTAGCACTGAGAAAACTTCAGCATAACGGACTACGTTTTCATCTTGCGAAGCATCCACACAGAAACTCTTGATGGCAACCTCTGCTCCATTGGCCAATACACCCTGAAAAGCGGGCACACATAGTACATATACACACAATTTATTAGTTAAATTAGCTGCCTCTGGTATATATCTGAATTTGACTTGACCTAGCTAGGCTTTATTATTAACGATCATTTGTGTTATGTTTATATCATACAATATGTGTCGGAAAAAGGACATCATGGCAAACCAAGCCCACATTGTTCCAGAGTACCTTGTAAACAATAGCAGAACCACCTCTGCCAATCACGTGTTGATTTGAAAAGTTTTTTGTAATCGCCTTCAGTTCAGATGAACTGAAATTTCTGAATTCTGCAATGAAACAACACACAAGTGCATACAAAGAATGTTATTAATATTCTAAAAAGGTAGTTATAGAAGGTATGAACTTACGTGATATAGTATCCTCCAAGCTTCCTTCTGGGAATTTATCTTTCTCGCCATGAATTTCAGATCTGCCATGGTAATGCGAATGCTTTTTTTAGGATAAGATAAACATTACAATGGCATTTTTGTATTTTCATGTCACGTAATGGTATATTATATGGATGGCTAAACAAACTGAACAGCACTGGTTTTTTGTAATGTTTTTTCTGATCAAGTTTTGAGGAGTTGTCACTGACATATATCCAATTAAAAAAAAACATTAATCCTCCATGGCAAGAGTGCGTTGCACAAATCTGACCTTGTAACATCGTTTGGGCATCTGGCATGTTCGTCCTCCACCTGATCTCCCTGAAATAGACGAGTAAATTATCCCATTATGGTACAAAAATGAAACTTTGTTCATCTAGATATAAAACTGATGCAGAGGCCAGGGTTTTCCCCTTTCTGAAAAAAATTCTAAAAGAACTGAAACTTCTGTCAAGAACAATTTTACAAAAAAAACTAATTTAATTTCAGCAATACCTCAGCAGCACGAATATCTGTGTCCCGGCATACCAAACGGCTACCAACCACCTGCATTTCTTGCTCCCCTTGCATCGACAGAACTTTGTAATATTTCTGTATCCAAGACAGAAGCAGTCTATGTGTTAAAATGATGAATAAAATACGTGGGTTATCTGCAAACTGAATTTGAACAACTCCCAAACTAAAAGCTACATTAATAATTCAAACCAAATATTTCCTAGATTTAGACAATAATATGCGTTTCATAAGTAAGCAATGTAAACATGAATTAGTAATTACAGTATGTAACTATGTATACTCCCTATGTAATTAAGGATTGAGAGCTGTTTTAAACTTGATAACAAATATGAATTTCTTAAATCACAAGCAAGTACTCCCTCCGTCCCAAAATAAGTGTCACAAGCAAGACACTCATTTTGGGACGGAGGGAGTAGTATATATCATGTTCTCCTAGATCGCACACACCCTTGAGCATATCAAAATCCATCTTGAGGGATAGATGTTCCCAAATTACTATGAAAATCTGTTGGTGCAGTATATGGCAAAGACAAAAATAAAATAAAATGCAGCTGTAGGCCGCAAAATCATAAGAATCTACACACGAATAGCGAGTGGAGCAATGGAAATTGCAAGAGCAGGCCACTAGGCAAAATAACATTCTCTTAGGCTCTTAGCACGCAAGTATATACAAATTTTGAGTTTCGATCAATAATCAGTACTGATACCTTAGTCTAGTGTAGTAGTAGTAAGAAAAGAGTTGATACCTTTGGATTCACTGCAGGATCTCTAATAAATGCTTCGGTGATAATGACAGTTTGCTGGGCGCAGTTGCCGAAGTTGGCAACGTGCATATGGTCCATCATCTCGTCCTTGACCTCACGCAGCTGTTTGGATACGTTCCCGGTCCTGAGGAAGAGCCACATTTTGTTCTTGGTCTGGCAGGCTTTGACGAGCTTGAGGGCCTGAAGGAACGTCTCCTCGAGGTCGTTGAGCGCGTCGACCATGGTTTTCTCGCTGGACACATCCCTGCTGCTGAGGCGTTCGACGATAGCACGAAGCCTTTTCACGCGCATTGCGATCTTCTTGCAGTCCTCCTTGTTCCGCTGAGCCGTCTTCACCAGCTCCTGTATCTGGAGCGCAATTTTGACGATCTGGGCGACGCTGCCCACTAGATCCATCCAGTTTGCCCAAGAGGAGTAGAATCTACAATCTACAGATGCAATGATTGACGGATACTCATGAAATAACTAAGCAAAGCATACCAACCTGCTTCTAGCTTCTTGCTGGCTTCTCGTCCTTGGCTTCGCTCCCAGGCAGACTCCTGCCTCGTCTCCAGAGCGCCCCAGCGAATCCTTATCAAGTCTGTGTACTTTGTACAGCAATGGACCTGCTACTGCTCAAGTATTCCCAATACTACTTGTGTGAGTAAGAATACTAACCAAATCTTTTATTTTTGTTAAGAATAAATGACAGCCTGGGTCAGGTTAGGTATCTCACCCACTTTGAAACGCTGTCAGTCTATTTAAAACCGGCCGGTGTCAGTCTATTTTAAAAAACCGGTGCCAGTCTATTTAAGGAAACGGTGTTAGCCTTTCCATTTGTTTTTCTAGGGGAGCGCATCTCGTGTCTAGGTGGGAAAATATCAGGTGATACCATGCTTTAGATGCTCCCATGATACGAGCTTCTGGTCCGTTGGATCTTAGATCCAACGGCTCCTAGTAAGTCTTGAAAAGTTGTCATACTTATTTGCAATTTTTAGACTTCAAAAGGTCTTTTTCGCAAAATGTTGAAAGCCTTCCGGGAACTGTTGGATCTCAGATCCAACGACTCCTAGGAGCTCGTATCATGGGAGCATCTAAGGCTCTGTATCACCTGATACTTTTCCCTCATGTCTATCTAGAGCACTACACAACACACAAAAGTGCTTTGGTTGCCTATGATGAATAGTGTTTACATTTCAGCCACGTCTCAACCCAGTCTGGTTTAGCAAAAACAGGCAACATTGCATCAATGGCCACTTTAGGGCCAGCTGTTTGGTTGCCCGCATTTATGCTTAAGGGTGAGCAGATGCAAACCACAGCTATTTGGCTGCATACATGTTTGTGTTCTGCTCACCCATTCAAATGTGATGGCCTTACCACCACATTAGGCACAACAGCAGTTAAAGCACTATAAACAACACAGAAACTAGCAACTAAACAAGCTAGCAACAAATAAACAAGCAACTAAACAACAGATAAACAACAACTAAACATCACATCTACTAAACAGACTTAAGTTTAACGACAACAGGTGCATCACATGCCCCCTGCTTCACCACAGGGTGCTTAACCCCGGACAAAATATTAACAGTTCACGCCAAGTTCTTCGATCACCGCATCAAACTAACTATGAGTTCATACTAACTACTTCAAAAGGCGAGTTCAGGGTCACCGATACAGCTGTGCCTGCTGCAGCGAACCCTGCACCCGATGGAGCTGTTGTGGTTGTAGATTTGGATCCCGAGGCCTAGGCCGGAGATGCGCAACACGAAGAGGTCGCCGAAGACGATCTCGTGGCAACGGCAGAAGTAGTGCTAGCCCCGGCCAAGCGCCATCGGCCCCTCAAAGGTCTGAACCCGCACCCAAAATTCGCACCACTTATTTGCAGACAGCCTGATGACGCGCTTGGTCTTGAGCACGAGCCACTGCCTCATCACCTCCTGGAACTTGGGAGGGATGATGAGCATGGCCAGATCCTCCTCGTCCATGATTTGCATGTAGAACCGAAGCGGGTCTCGGGACCCCTCCTCATGGCCGGTCCTAGGAGCTCGTCCCCTTGAACGTGGCCGGCTCATGAAGGCGACCCTGCCAGGCAGGTACACCCTCTTGAGCCAGTGGTTCATGGAGATGAAGTCCACGGCGGCCTCGGCGGCGGTGACGACATGGGCTCCCCCACCAGCCCTGTCCCACTCCGTCTTCATCACCTTGTCAGGTAAGATGACATGGATTAGTAAAAGGCAATTGGCAGCATGCTACATTTGTACTAGTGCCTAAAGTAGCAAATACATTGGTCCTACCTACCATGAGAACCACACACGTAAACTTAACATGCACACTTGCACTAGAACCCTAAGCAGAAACATCAAAGACACCACAACACCAATATAGCTAGCATGCCCATGAACCCTAAGCCTGAAGATGAATAGCACACCAATCTAGATAACATGCACATGAACAAGTAGGAGGAACATCAATGACAGCAACAATATGGCTAGTGTCATGAAAAAATTGTTGCACATGAGCACTAATCGTGAACATCAAAGACAATCTACCATGGCCATGAACAGATTGTACATCATGAGCACTAAGCACACACCAATCTTGCATGCCTATATATGAACACTAGTAGGCATGATCATCAATCAAAAGACCTATCTACCATGCCCAAGAACACATTCTACATAATTAGCACTAAGCACAATCCAATCTTGCATGCCTATGAACACTATACTAGGCATGCACATGAAACACATAACAAGCAAGAACACTACCCTGCCTATGAACAGTACCGCACAAGAAGGAATCGGTTGGATTCGATTCGATTCCAATTGAATCGAGTCGTATCAAATCGATTCACATCTCACTGGAGCATGCTAATAACGAAAACCCTAACCTACAAATCTACTAGCAGAGAGATTGTTCTTACCGGAGCGGGTGGAGTTGGGAGCGTATGCCGGCCGGGGAGGAAACCTTGGCGGAAGGAGATGGCGGGCGACGAGGAGTAGGAGCCGCCAATGTCGATGGCCGTCGGCATTGGCCCGGTGCTCCTGCCCACACGCGCAGTCGAGGAGGAGGTCGCCGTCGTCTATGGGCCTGCAACAATGCCCGAAGCAAACCCTTCGATGGGGTTAACCCCCCCCCCCCCCCCCAAAGCACAGGGGTTCCGTGCAACGTCGCGTTGCCGACCCCCACCGACGGTGGCACCGAACCCAGGACCTTGAGGTCCGGTAACGGCGGCGGAGGTGGAGCGGCCGGCACCGAATTGACCGGACGAGGCGACTTGGTGCAGATAGGGAAGGGCGCATGTAGAGCCCGCATCAGATCGAGCCAGGAATTCACCAAGCCGACAACCCCCCGCTCGTGGTTGCGGTTGTTGCTGGCGCTGATGGGGTCAACAGACAGCGTGGCAGAGGACGACTCATTGGAGGAGAGGAGAGGAGAGGAAGGGGCGGACGGTGAGAGGAGAGTGAGGGGAGTGGTGTGAAAGGAGTGGGCGGTGACATGAGAAGGAGGGGAGTTATGAGACGTCACATCCCGTCTTTCGCGTTTCTCGAGGCATGCAACAAGGAGCGATGCGTGGCCGCGCTCAGCCTAGCTATGGCGAAACTGCCGATTCGGCAGTAGCTCACGGGCCTGGCCCAGGACTGCTTTAAGTTCTGTGTGGGCCGGGACGTGGGTGCAGCCCAGGCAACCAAACAACTGGTTTTCGTCCTGCGCGGGCCTGGTTGGCCCATATACAAGCAACCAAACACGCCCAAAGTGTCTCAATCCGGATGCAGCGACTACCAGCCAGAGGTAAAGTGGGGATAAATTTTCGTTGTTTTGTTTTTCATCAGAGCTAATCAAGATCTACGGGTTTACCCAGAGTCAGGTCTCCGAGACATGCATCTTAGAGTAAGCCCAAGCACACTTTTTTTGCTTCTCAAATGAGCTGCTTCCTGCCTAGTTTATTTTAAAAGCCGCCCCTATATTCTTTGGAAGCCCCAAATGAATATGAGGAACGGCTTCAAAATAAGATCGGAGGGCTGGCTTATGACATAAGCCATCAAAAAGAATCGTGCCTAAGAGCGACTCTAGTACAGTCGTCATATGTGTCCGATTGCAATAACGATAGATCATATAGGGATTTTGATAAAAGAAAGCTTGTCTAGCAAAGTCGTCATATTGTTCTCGGTCATCATACCTTTTAGAGGCCACTCCAAATCGAGTTTGCGAGCCTTCATATTTGGAGGCTGTGGGGATCTTCAATGCACCACGAAAACGGTTTGGCGCCAGCAACATTTCTCCTCCCGCTCTTATCGCCTGCGGTGTTGCCTCCCCTCCCTCGCCTCCGGCCGCCTGCAGTCCTCATCTTCGATCAACCTGCCCATCAGTGCTACGTGCAGCAAGGAATTTATCAGCCTTGTCCATGTCGTACGCCATCTGACCAAGTAGGTTCCAAAGCACTCATAAGGCCAAGTAAACAAAGTCATCAACCTCTCGAACACTGATAGGAATTTGTAGCACTGCATTGTCTTCCTCCTCCTTAAAAACAATTCGGACCACTCCTTCGTCCCAAGCTGAGCGATCATCACTAAGTAGGAAGTGTAGTGTGACTTATTACTCAGGTAATGGGACAGGTGTACAGAACAAACCTGCAGGGTGGATCCAATGATGCTCCATCAATATAATTTTCTTACCCATACCCACGCCCAGCTCAGTCCCTTCATAACCAACTCTCTGCCAAACAAAATGCTACACCAAGTGAAGGATGCCGCTCTAGGACAAGTTGCATCCATAAGATCATAGTTCGGGAAATATCTGCCTTTAAAGGACCTTACTGCACAATGACAACGGGTTAGTCAGTAGGCGCCAGCTTTGCTTCCCTAGCATTGCTTGACTGAAGAGCACAAAATCATGAAATCCCATACCTCTGAGAGATTTATGGGTCCATAGCCATGCCCAACTGCGTCAATGCATCTTTTTCTGGCCATCCTCGATACCCTAGCCGGCAATCGGTTTTCTCATCTTTTCACAACTTGACACCAGAACCTGGAAGCAACTCATAACATAATTAGGGATAGACTGTGCAACAGCTTTCAACTGTACCACCTTTCCGGCTCTTGATAGTGGCCGACCAGTCCACCTATGTATGCTCTTCCACAGACGACCAGAGAAGAAGTTAAAAGAACAACAAACAGCTCAGCCTATTTCAGTAGGCATGCCAAGGTATGCGCCGTGCAGTACTTCGCTGTGCACCTGCAGTGTGTTCTTGTCTTCTTGTTTAACTTTGTTTGGGCACTTAGAGCCAAATAAAATAGACTTCCTCAGATCTATTTTCTGACCAGAAGCATCACAATACGCCGTCAAGGTAGAGCGCAGCGCCTCCACTGTTCGGCGATCACTTCTTGCAGAAAAGTTACTATCGTCTGCAAACAGCAGATGAGATATAGGAGAGCCTTGTCGACCATTACATAAACCTTGTAGCTCAAAAAGGGGCTCCTTTTGCTGCAACAGACAAGATAAACATTATCAAAGCCCTTCTATTTTATTTTCCCTTTACACCGCCACCTTCACGTTGGCCTCAACCACCTTTTATGGGATTCCGTTGTCTCATGCTGCACGCTTCAAGTTGAGATAGTATAAAATCATGGAAATGTCTTGGTACCTCCTCGGGCCTGCATCTATTTTTATTTCTTTATTGCAGCAGGCACGATCCAATCCAACGGAACCTACGAGTAGTTTCATCGTCACAAAAGGGAAAACAACCTACTTTTTAGGGCAAAAAGGAGTCTACATAGCTTGGCCTGCAGTATAAAACGAGCCATCAGGACCTCTTCCAGAGCACTTGTCCACAAGCCCCCACAACTAAAACTCCAACCACACAAAACAAACAGTCCCTGCGCCATGCTCACCGCCGGAGAAGATGGTGGCGGCAGTTGCCACGGCGCAGTTGCACCTCAGCAAGGTGCTCATGAAGCTCTCGGATGCACGGCTGGCCACGTATGTGGCCAGCTCCGAGCTCGGCCTCGATCCCCGAAAGATCAAAGAAGATCTGATGCACATGCAAGGTCGGCTACATGTTGCCCATCGGATGGGCAGCCGCAACGATCCTTGCCTCATGGCCTTGCTGGTGGAGCTGAGCCAGAAGGCCGACGTGGCTGAGAAACTTCTGAGCGAGCTCCAGTACTTCATGATCCAGGACCAGCTTGACGGCACCCATCTAGTCAAGCCAGATCTGGGTGGTGGCCTCAAGGTCAAGATGGGTCACACTCTTGGTAACTGTCTCCCATACTTTTCTTGTCCATGTATCAGTAGCCCACAAAATGGAACCAAGTCTGATGGCCGCGACCATGTTGATGAGTTGCCATTTGATAGTGTGTCCATATCCATCAAAATAAAATCAGTGTTAGAGGAGATACAGTCCATATGTAGCCATGTCTCCCGCTTTCAGATGTTGAACCCAAACCATAGTAGCAGCACTAAGGCAACTACAACTGTTACCCGCACACGGGCTTTTACAGGATCAACAATTGCATATGATAGGCTGTATGGTAGGGCGGCCATTTTTGAGGAAACTATAGATGCCATCACTAGTCACGGTGAAATCCTTTCCGTTCTCCCTGTAGTTGGGCCAGGGGGAATTGGAAAAACAGCTTTCATCCAACATCTGTATAATGATGCAAGGATTGAACAACACTTTACTGTCAGGGTCTGGGTGTGTGTACCCAGCGAATTCGATGTGCTTAAGCTCACCCAGCAGATCCTTAGATGCATAATGGCAACTGAAAAGGAAGGAAGTAGCAGTGTTGCAAATGAAACAGCCAATCTAGACCAGCTTCAGATTTCCATTGCACAGAGACTACAGTCCAGAAGGTTTATGATTGTCTTGGATGGTGTGTGGGAATGCACAAATGATAAGTGGAATACCCTATTAGCTCCATTCACTAGGGGAGAAGCCAAGGGCAGCATGTTTCTTGTCACAACTCGGTTCCCAAGTAAAGCAGAAATTATGAAAACAGTTGATCCAATAGAACTGCATGGTTTGGACCCTGATGATTTCTTCACATTCTTTGAAGCATGTATATTTGGTGAGCTCAATAAACCTGGGAATTACGAACATGAGTTAATTGATATGGCAAAAGATATTGCAAAGAAGTTAAAGGGTTCACCTTTAGCGGCCAAAACAGTTGGTCGACTATTAAGGACAGAGCTATCTTGGGAACACTGGATGAGGGTTAAAGGAAGCAATGAATGGCAAAAAACTCAACACAATGATGATATTATGCCAGCATTGTACCTTAGCTACGATTACCTCCCTTTACTCCTACAAAAATGTTTTTCCTATTTTTCTCTTTTTCCTGAAGATTATAGGTTTACTCTTCCCGAAATTAATCGCTTTTGGATTTCGGTAGGCATCATAGACTCTAGTCATCCAGGAAATAATAATTGCTTAGAAGAACTAATGGACCGTGGATTTCTCAGGAAGGAAGATGGTTTGTTTGGTGAAAACTACGTGATGCATGATTTAACGCATGAATTATCTCGAAGTGTTTCAAAACAAGAATGCCTCAATATATCTTCTTCAGATTTTAAAGCTGATGCCGTCCCACAATCTATTCGGCATTTGTCTATCACCTTAGAAAATAGATATAATGATAATTTTCGGGAAGAAATGAGTAAACTGAAAAGAAGAATAGACATTGCAAATTTAAGCACTTTGATGATTTTTAGAGAATATGAAGAAAGAATTTCTGATATTTTAAAAGATACATTCAAAGAAGTAAATGGTCTGCATATCCTGTTTATAGTAGTGAAATCCCTAGATGATTTCCCACAAAATTTCTCAAAGCTTATCCACCTCCAGTACCTCAAATTAAGATCACCTTTTGGCAGAGAAATAGCTTTACCAAGCACACTATCTAGATTTTATCACTTGAAATACTTAGACCTAGAAGATTGGCATGGTAGTTCTAATTTACCTAAACACATTAGTCGCCTTGTGAACTTACAAGACTTCCTTGCTAAAAAAGAACTCCACTCCAGTGTTCCTGAGGTTGGAAAGATGAAGTATCTACAGGAACTAAAAGAATTCTGTGTTAAGAAAGAGAGTGTTGGATTCGAATTAAGAGAGCTGGGGGAAATGCCAGAGCTTGGAGGAGAACTCAGAATATGCAATCTCGAAAAGGTGGCAACCAAGGAAGAAGCTAGTGAAGCCAAACTGATGTCGAAAAGGAAACTGAAAAGGTTGACATTGGTTTGGGGCAGAAACAAACCGACTATAGATGGTGATGTTCTTGATGGTCTTCAACCACATCCTGATCTTAGAGAGCTCTGTATTGCAAATCATGGTGGTACTGCTGGTCCCAGTTGGCTGTGTGTTGACATTTTGCTGAAACAGTTGGGTGCTCTCCATCTCGAAGGGTTGTCTTGGGACACTCTTCCACCTGTTAGGCAGCTACGACACCTCACCAAACTAATTCTGACAAGGATCTCTGGAGTGCATCAGTTGAGAATCCAGGACATGGCATCGCTGGAGTCATTGATGGTATGTAGATGTGGCGACTTCTTCTCTAGGTGTTCCATGGAAGAAGCAGGAGGAACTGGCACCATGAAGCCTTTCCCTACTTCCCTCAAGAAGCTCGGTATTTCAACTGAGTCAAGCATACAGTCAATGGCTCTGCTCTCAAACCTCACGTCTCTCACCCATCTGACACTGCAAGATTGTGTTAAGTTAACAGTGGATGGATTCAAGCCGCTCATCACAGTCAATCTCAAGGTACTGGTGGTCTTTAACTGCAGATGGGACAGAAGTTGTCCTGAATCTGTAGCAGCGGATCTGCTCTCAGAGGTCGCAAGTAGCACAGCAATGCCTGCGGGTTCCTTCCAACTGGAACAGCTCAAGGTGGACAGCATCTCGGCAGTGCTTGTCGCTCCCATCTGCAACCTTGTCGCTTCTACCCTCCACACCTTGATATTCTGCCATGATCACCGGGCCAAAAGCTTCACGGAAGAGCAAGAGAAGGCGCTTCAGCTCCTCACCTCCCTCCGACACCTCGGATTTGATGGTTGTGGGGCTCTGCAATCCCTCCCGCGAGGGTTGAGTCACCTTTCTTCTCTCAAGGACTTGGAGGTCCTTTGGTGTCCTGAAATCCAATCCATACCCAAGGAGGGCTTCCCTGCTTCACTGCAAAACCTACGCATAAGGCCTTGCAGCACCGAGGTTAAGGAGCAAATTGAGAAACTCAGAAGAACAAGCCCAGGTTTATCTGTACGATACGAGTAACCCGAGGTAACACTGTTGACTCCCGCTTTTTTTCCTTTTCGGAAGTGAGGCTTGCTTCTTCACCCTATTCCTGCTTTATCTTAACTTCTGAAATCTTACAGGCTAGTATGTTCTTCTCCAACATGCTTGTGAAGTGTACAACAGTTGAGAAAATCTGGAAGGCTACCAGGCACCATGAATCTACATTTGCACACAAATCAGCTGGTTAGTGCATAGAAGTCTCACTTCTGCTCCTTCATTTATAATGATTTTCTGTGTTTCCTCGTCTACAATAATTACAGAGATAGTATTAGTTGATTCTTACGAAGCTTAGGATTTTCTAACAAGAACTTTAATGTCTTCGACAGGATTTGTAGCTTTTGTTCAGTCACAGCTACAACAGCGCACTTACTTCTGGAATTTTAATAGAGCGGCCGTATGCTAAATTTGAAGACAAAGGTGACACAAATGGACCTAGAGCTGAACATCTGTTCTATATTTTCATTTTAACTATTGGACAGAATGTCATCGAGTAAACAATTTGCATGTGTGTGGGAAACTTAAAGCAATACATTCTACAATCTTTTTTCAGAGCTCGAAGCTGACCTTATGAATAATGGAAGATATGAGACAGCAGATGCAACCAACTCTCCATTCTGCAATGTTGGTAGATTTCTCACCATCAAGTGTGTTACAAGATTTTTGTTTGAAAATCAATGTGCTTGCTTCCATATGCTCCTATGCTTAGTTTTTCATCACTTCTGAATCCTGACAGGGCTGCTGTGGGCACTACAACAAAAATGTTTATATAAGTTGTGAATCCTTTCTGCAACATATCTGCGTCTGCGCGGAAGTCAATCTGCAAGTCACATGTTGATTACTAGTTATACATTCCACACGTCCCTACAAGTCAATCAGCCAGTTAGTACACCTTACTTTCATAAGGCACTGCTTTCACAGTGAAATGTGACCACATTGGCTTCTATTCATCCGCCTAACTTTCTTCACTCCTCTTCTCTGCAGTTAGGCTTGAGTGTGATAATTGATGATATCGCCATCATGGTGCCTACTATGTACCCTTTTTCCCCTCACACTGTCAACCAAGTCGGAGGTACGAGACACTAACTTGCACTAAAAATGGTAACATAATTCACATGCAAAATGACTTCAGTTGTAAAAACGAGAATATCTTCAACAGAGTCTTTTGTATCGCAGAAATTGAGGCCGGAATCATAGATTTATGCCTGTGTGTACTGTCACAACAATATCTTCAACCATAAAGCCGCAACGGCCAATACAGCTGGCACTATTCACTGTGAAGCAGAGGAGCAATACTGTTGCACTAAGGTATTTTCTTTTCTTTAGACCCAATTTATGTTTCTTCTTATCCCTTAGGTATTCTTATTTCCATCAAATGAGTGCCTTTGTCTAAAGAGTATCAGGTCTTGTTTTTTCCAGTCACCTGAACATTCTGAGTCGTAGAATGGCATCCTGCTCTATGTCCAGGCTGCTTGTAATTAAGCATTGCTTGACGCAAAATTTTGCCATATTGTAAGCACATAGAAGTTCAAGCACCTTGCATTTGTAGCAGAGAAGATATCTAAGCTGGTGGTCAATTTCTCAGGATGGTGTAAAGGTAATCCATGTTGCTGTGCTGAAATTATTCCTGCATTGGAGATACATTCTATACAAGTGTCAGTCAATTCATTTACAGTCCATTCATGGTTCCTGTTTTTGCTTGACTACAGAAGGACAGAGATACTATATAATTCTGTGAAGCTTCCCTTTTCTAACAAGAACTATTAATTTCTTCAACAGGCTTGGTAGCTTTCTGTTCTGTCTTGGACTACCGCATCCTTAATTTCAGAATGGCGTATTACAGCGTGCATGGAACAGATGGATGCTCAATTTGAAGGCTAAGGTGACACCAGATGGACCTAGCTCTTTAACAGAGGGATACCAATGTAATTGTTTTACTGTGAATTTTTTTCTGCATTCGTGTTAATTACACTCTCTACAAGCGTTCGCTGAGTTGTTTGAACCTTAGATTTCTTGGGTCTCATACCAAACTGTTCTTGTAGGATTAAAGTGGATACTTTCTCCTGCTACAGAAGATATGTTCCGCCAGCAGGCAATGCGAAAGTATGTATTAAGTGGCAGATATCTTCTCAGAAGTTCTGCCGCCACTTGTTGGCATTGATTTGAAAAAGTTCAGAGAACTTCACCTTACTGTTATGCCTATCAGGAGTGGCGATCTTTAAGATTGTACGATTCTCCAGATATTCTGAAGATCAGAACGGTATCCAGTTCTGCTTTCGTGACTCCAATCTGCAGGTATGTATGGTTTTCGCTTGATCATTAGCTTCCTGAATATGCTTTTGTTGTTTGGCACTGACCTTTTTGTGCCATACAGCAGTCATCGTCCTTGGTGTTCCTTTCAGTTTGCTCCACAGAGGTACATTCTGTATTCTTCTTTCAGAACCGGAAGCAGGCCTTTCACTTTGTGAAACATGGAACATGCGATGACAGCAGACACGACCAACTCTCAGTTTCTGCGATGTTAGTAATCCAGATTTTTGGTTGAAAAAAATAATGTGCTTGCTTCTTTATGCTCCTGTGCTTACTTTCTCAACGCTTCTGAATCCTGACAGGGCTACCATGCACTGCTGTTATCCTTCTGCGTTTTGTCGCGTGCATATCTTCAGGACCTAATTGGAACAAGTCAATACAGTTGGCATCATTCACCCTCAACCTGAAGCCGCATATATAGGATACATATAGCAGAGAAGCTATATTAGCTAATGGTGTATTTCTTGTACAGGGTGCTATAAATGTAATTCTTCTACCGCGAGATTCTTTCTGCATTTGTGTTAATTACCCTTTCTACAGTCCCTAGCTGAGTTGTTTGAACCTTGGATTTCTTGTGTTTCTTACTGAATTATTCTTGTAGGATTAAAGGGGATGCTTCCTGAAACTATGGGTGTCCAGTCCTCCTGCCACCAGCAGGCAACATCTACTAGAGAAGTATGTATTGAGTTGCAGCTATCTTCTCAGAAATTCTGCCGCCACTTTTTCGTAATATTGATTCCACTGGCTACCATTTAAAAGGTTCAGAGAAATCAATCATTAAATCAAGTCCCTCTACCAGGAGCGGCTGTCCCTAAGATTGTGCGATTCTCCAGACATTCTGAAGGTCAGAACGGTATCCAGTTCTGCTTTTGTCACTCCAGTCTGCTGGTACGTATGGTTTTGGCATGATCATTATCTTCCTGAATATGCTTCTGTTGCTTGGCACTTACTTTTTGTGCCATATTATTGGCAATGATCGTCCTTCAGGTGTTCCTTCAGTTTGCTCCCTGTCAACAACCCCTACACAGAGGGGTTCAGAGGATGATTCAAAAGTGTATCATGACTGTCATTGACAGTCGGTGGCACAGTCCACGCTCAGTGTTGTCTTAATTGCCACCGAGCCAGTTGAGCACAGACAGTTGGCGTGATCTATTGTCGCTGTAGGAGCTTCCTCAGCCATCTTGACCAGGTGATGGTGATGATGCATTCAGCAGAGCAGGGAGGTGTAGATAAAAATCCCGAAGGGCGCAATGTTCACGATGTGTCGATATTTCCCCCACTTATTTCTAGTCAAATTTGGTTGCGCCTTGTTTCGCATTCAACAATTGACGAAGAATGTAATAAGCGATTTGGGTGGGAGAAATTGTAAGGCTCACTCATTTGATTATTACTCTAGTATCAGGGGGCATGCCTCGGTCTGATATCCCTAGACAGACAGGCCTTCTTAAAATTGCAAACTGAGCAGATATACACGGGTCTCTTATGCTTTGTGCCAAATCTCTTTTTTATCCAATGTAGTACAGGTACTTTTCGGTTCCAAATCTCAGGCGATGCTAATACTAGAGATGAATCAATGTTTGTTAGGTCGAAGGCCGGGCTGACCTGAGAATGAGAGGAGCTGCCGGAGCGCTGCTCGGTTCCAGATCTGCCCGGTGCCGGCAGCCAAGAGCTGGGCGCCGTATAGCCCGGCACGCAGAGCCGCCGGACCTCGCCATCGCCGGCCTCCTCCACCACCTTTCCTTTTCACCCCACGGCGGCCTCAGCCCCGGAGCTCCCCCGCAGCCGCGACTAGAGAAGAAAATTCGATGGCTCAAGCGGCGGCGATGAATGGGAGGGAGATGGATTCATTTGGAGGTAGATGGGGATGGTGGGAGTTGCAAGACAGCAGGGCGGCGCACTTTGAAGCAGAGCTGGCCCAACGGCCGGCTCGGCCCAGCCCATCGTAATCGTGCCTGGCATGGTCCGGTCAGGGAACCAACTACTTAACGAGCGCTTCTTCAGGGAGCCTCGCAACGATCAGCGCCACTTGACGCGCTTTCAGCCATTTGACATGTGTCGCGCTCTCGACGTTTTCTTTGGATTTTATTTTTTTTATTTTTTCGCACTTGCTTTCGGCTTTTTAAACAGTTTTTTTTCGTTTTTTTACGTTTTGATTTTTCTTCGGTCTTTCTTAGCTTTCCGATCAATTTTTTTTTTTTGCACGTAAAAATGCGTTTTTTTCCTTTTCGCGAAAGTTACGGTTTTCTTCTGCGAGAGACATGGTTGTGCTTTAGCGACAGTCACGGCTGTGCCTTTCGGAAATGGAAAAAAACGCATTTTCTGTTTTTTTTTCTTTCGCGAGAGTCACGGTTTTGCTTCCGCGAGAGGCACGGTTGTGCAGAGTCACGACCGTGACTCTTGGAAAGGGAAAAATAAAACGCGTTTTCTATTTTTTTTTCGGGAGAGTCACGGTTTTGCTTTCGCGAGAGACACGGTTGTGCTTTCACGAAAGTCACGACCGTGCCTCTCGGAAAGGGAAAAAATACACGTTTTCTGGTTTTTTTTTTCTTTCGCGAGAGTCACGGTTTTGCTTTTGCGAGAGGCACGGTTGTGCTTTCGCGAGAGTCACGGCCGTGCCTCTCGGAAATGAAAAAAAACGCGTTTTCTATTTTTTTTCCTTCCACGAGAGTCACGGTTTTGCTTTCACGAGAGGCACGGACGTGCCTCTTTCGGAAAGGGAAAAAACCATGCTCCCGGTTTGGTTTTTTCGCCTGGTTTTTCTCGTGAAAAAAAAAGTTCGTCAAAATCTATCAATATGGGATCTAGTTTTGAAGATCTCGACGCGAGGAATCCAACGGTGAAAACGATTCGAGATTTAGACGCACGGTTTAAGAGAGAAAACGTTTTGAATAAACGGATCTAAGAAAAAAAGGAAAAACTCCAAGATTGCGACAAGTGACGCGCTGCATGTGCACCACTTGTTGCCATCTGAGAAAGTGGAGTGCTCAACGTGTACTCCTTAATTAATGATTTCATCCTGTCAGCCGTGGAACGATTATTAGCCGGCCCACGTATTGCCCCCTCCAGCCTAGGCACGGCCCAGAAGCTGTGTGGGCCGGCCCGACGGCACGTCTGGCCTGCTAGGCTGTTTTCGGCCAAATTTGGCCTGTTGGGCTATTTTTTCGGTCATATATATTAAAATAATCTAAACAAGAATAAAATAAATAAGCAAGCCGTGTTGTGCCGCCCCCTTCAGGCCCAGGCAATGTCCCTGGCGTGCTGCGTGCCTGGCCTGGCCCGTTTAGCTCGTGCCACGCGGACGTGCTATCAGGCCGGCCTAGCTATCACAACCCGTTTGACCAGCTTTGCTTTGAAGATATCTTCTTCCATTTTATTTCGCCCCACGCGCCTAATCTCTAATGCAACGTCTCATAGTCGTTACATTCAGGCCATGTGTTCTTCCTCCTCGCATTGTTGTGATTTTGCCCCAAAGAAGCGCAAAGCAATGGCGCCCAACAAAACAAAAAATTCATGGTTACAACAAATAAAAAATATTCATATGTATGAAATACATATATGAAATATGTATGTGGAGTTCCCTAGAATTTCATGTGATTCAATAAACAGAATATAGATTCCATGATTCCTAGATCGATTCATAGGGTTGATGAAGAGTGAGCTGATAATGGAAATTTTCTTTGATAATCAGGAAACGTAAGATTAAGATGCTCTGGAATGGAAACGAGGGATCCAATTCGAGGGATTTTGTAGGTTCATTAATCAAGCCTTGGTAGAAGAACTTGACAAGTTTCCAACAATTAAAGATCTAGATCACGAAATTGCATTTCAATTATTTGCAAAAGGTATCAATTGCCTCCAGTGAAAACAACTCATGGTTCTAGGAAAAAAAACATGGTTTCTCAAAAAAGCAATGGTATGACCAACAAACCAAAATGCATGGTTCTAACAAAAAAACATGATTCGAGCAAAAACAATGCATGGTTCCAGCAAAACAAATGGATCGTCGTAGCTGGACTGCAGCAAAAAATCTGGTCGGTCCTAGCAAAGAAAAAGGGTCGCCAACACCAGTCCTAGCACCGCTGACAGTATCGCGGTTACCGGTAGCAGCCGCCCACTAGTAAAAAAAGGGTCAAACGTGAAGCACATTAGTGCCGGTTTGTATTTGAGCCGGCACTAATGTATACATTAGTGCCGGTTCCAACGGCTAGCCGGGCCGCTTTCATTAGTACCGCTTCGTGGCGAACCTTTAGCACCGGTTCGTGCCACGAACCGGTACTAATGAGAGTGGTGGCAGGATGTTGTCAGAATGGGGCCCCTCCAGCCCCTTTAGTACCGGTTCTTGACACGAACCGGTACTAAAGGTCGTCCTACATAGACCCTTCGTCCACCAGCACTCTGTTCTTCCCCCTTTCCCCTCTCCCTCTCCTCTGTTCTTCCCTTCTTCCTCTCGAGTTCATCACAAAATTTGCCCAAAATTTGTCAAGATTTGAAGGCCCTCATCCATTTAAATGATCACAAAGGTTAGCAACTTTGTCCTTTCATCTCTCATTGCTAGATTAGCTCTTGCATTGGTTTATATAGTGATTAATTTGTGAGTTTAGTAATTTGGGAGGATATATATATGTGCTAGTATTTGATTTATATGCAATTTGAGGTCAAAAATAACACTTAGTTTGCATATGTAGGTGTGGTTTACTTAGTGCCTTCTAAATCTCCATCGTAGCCACCGTCGATCGCCCGCACCGTCCCGTTGCCGGCACCACCTTGTGGTGAGCCTCTTGTTCATGAAATTTTATATAAAAATTGATGTTTGTGTGATTTGGATATATAGTTACTCGTATAATTATCTTACCCGTACGTTGTTTGTTATACATATAGTGCCATGGTTTTGATATCCGTCCCCGTCGGCCCTAGTCCTTGTTATGATTCGGATGTGGTATGTATATTCTCTTTTAAAACTAGTTGCATTTCGTGTTTATGACAAATTATGCCCATCAAGTTGACATAGAAATTTTTTCTAGGAGGTATGTGAACCGGAAATTCCAACCGACCCTATTGCCGAGAGGTTAAATTTAGTTGAAAGAGAAAACGAGTACTTGAAAGAAAAATTGAAAAGAATTGAGTGGGAGAAGATGGAATTGGAGTTGCATGTTGCCGATGTCGTCGATGATCACAAGATCAAGATGGAGAAAATGCGCTTGAAGATTAGAAAGATTAGAAAATATGCCATCGATAGTGAGGCTTGGTATCATTATGCTGTTGGATCCATTGTTACCTTAGTTGCGATCTTGATCATATTTGTTGTTGCATTTAAATGCTTTAGCTAGAGAGTTATTTGTTTGTTGGATTTAAGTGTTGTATGAACTTTATGTATGAACTTGTATTAATTGTATGAACTTGTATTAATTTGGTCTATTCGGTGTTGTGTAATGAAGATGAGCCGGCAATGGATGTACGATGACCGATGCTCTCCCAGATCGTTGAGGGCGTGCATACTTTTCTGCTTGCGGCTGAGGCAAACAAGCGGGCGGATGGTTTTATGCCTTGTCCATGTACTTGCTGTAAGAATGGTCACAATTACTCTACGTCAAGAACCATTCACGTCCACCTGTTTAAGTCCGGTTTCATGCCCCATTATAATGTTTGGACCAAGCACGGAGAAAGAGGGGTTATGATGGAAGACAATGAAGAAGAAGAGGACGACGACAGCTATCCTGGCCATGGGTTCCCTGAATACGATGATACAACAATGGGGGAAGAAGCTGAGCCGGTAATGCGGGAAGAAGTTGAGCCGGCAATGCGGGAAGAAGCTGAAGAAGAGGCATCAGATGAGCCCGTTGATGATCTAGGTCGTGCCATTGCCGATGCAAAGAGAAACTGCGCAAGTGATTTGGAGAAGAAGAAGTTGCAGCGCATGTTAGAGGATCACAAAAAATTGTTTTACCCGAATTGCGTAGGTAACAAGAAAAAGCTGGGCACCACACTGGATTTGCTGCAATGGAAGGCAGAGAATGGTGTATCTGACAAGGGATTTGGAAAGTTGCTAGTAATGATAAAGGATATGCTTCCAAAGGACAACGAATTGCCCGAGAGTACATACGAAGCAAAGAAGGCTGTCTGCCCTCTAGGGTTAGAGGTGCAGAAGAAACATGCATGCCCTAATGATTGCATCCTCTACCACGGTGAGTACGAGGATTTGAACGCTTGCCCGGTATGTGGTGCATTGCGTTATAAGATCTGCCGCGATGACCCTGGTGATGTCGAGGGCCGGCGCCCCAGGAAGAAGATTCCTGCCAAGGTGATGTGGTATGCTCCTATAATACCACGGTTGAAACGTTTGTTCCAAAACAAAGAGCATGCCAAGGCGATGCGATGGCACAGAGAAGACCGTAAGAAAGACGGAAAGTTGAGAGTACCCGCTGACGGGTCGCAGTGGAGAAAAATCGAAAGAAAGTACGGGAAGGAGTTTGCAGATGACGCAAGGAGCGTATGGTTTGGTCTAAGCGCAGATGGCATTAATCCTTTTGGGGAGCAGAGCAGCAACCATAGCACCTGGCCTGTGACTCTATGTTTGTATAACCTTCCTCCTTGGTTGTGCATGAAGCGGAAGTTCATTATGATGCCAGTGCTCATCCAAGGCCCTAAGCAACCCGGCAACGACATTGATGTGTACCTAAGGCCATTAGTTGAAGAACTCTTACAACTGTGGAATGGAACAGGTGTACGTGTGTGGGATGAGCACATGGGGGAAGAATTTGACCTAAAGGCATTGCTGTTCGTGACCATCAATGGTTGGCCTGCTCTCAGTAACCTTTCAGGACAGACAAACAAGGGATACCGCGCATGCACGCACTGTTTGGACGATACCGACAGTATATATTTGGCTAATAAGAATGTGTACCTGGGACATCGTCGATTTCTTCCGAGCAAGCATCCCGTAAGAAAGAAAGGCAAGCATTTCAAAGGTGAGGCGGATCACCGGACGAAGCCTCGCCACCGTACTGGTGCTGATGTACATGATATGGTCAAGGATTTGAAGGTGGTCTTTGGAAAGGGTCCTGGTGGACAACCTGTTTCGAATGACGCCGACGGACGCTCACCCATGTGGAAGAAGAAATCTATATTTTGGGACCTGCCCTATTGGAAAGACCTCGAGGTCCGCTCCGCAATCGATGCGATGCACGTGACGAAGAATCTTTGTGTGACCCTGCTTGGCTTCTTGGGCGTGTATGGGAAGACAAAAGATACACCTGAGGCACGGAAGGACCAGCAACGTATGCACAGAAAAGACGGCATACATCAGGGTCATGCAAGCTACGCTCTTACCAAAGAAGAGAAGGAAATCTTCTTTGAATGCCTGCTCAGTATTAAGGTACCGTCTGGCTTCTCGTCGAATATAAAGGGAATAATAAACATGGCAGAGAAAAAGTTCCAGAACCTAAAGTCTCATGACTGCCACGTGATTATGACGCAACTGCTTCCGGTTGCATTGAGGGGGCTTCTACCGGAAAACGTTCGATTAGCCATTGTGAAGCTATGTGCATTTCTCAATGCAATCTCTCAGAAGGTAATCGATCCAGAAATTATACCAAGGTTACAGAATGATTTGGTGCAATGTCTTGTCAGTTTCGAATTGGTGTTCCCACCATCCTTCTTCAACATCATGACGCACGTCCTAGTTCACCTATGCGAAGAGATTAACATTTTGGGTCCTGTATTTCTACACAAATATGTTCCCCTTTGAGAGGTTCATGGGAGTCTTAAAGAAATATGTTCATAACCGTGCTAGGCCAGAAGGAAGCATCTCCAAGGACCGTCAAAATGAGGAGGTCATTGAGTTTTGTATTGACTTTATTCTTGACCTTAAGCCGATTGGTGTTCCTGAATCGCGGCATAAGGGCAGACTGGATGGAAAAGGCACGCTAGGAGGGGAACAAATAATATGTATGGACGGACATTCTCTCACTGAAGCACACTACACAGTTCTACAGAATTCCGCCTTGGTGGCTCCGTATATGGATGAACACAAGAATTTGCTACGCTCCAAACACTCAGAGCGGTCTGATGACTGGATTACACGTGAACAAACCAGGAGTTTCGCCAGCTGGTTGCAAGCACGTACCATGCATGACACCTCTATTGAAGATGACCTGTACTTGCTGCCCCAGTTACCATCTTCGAATATAATGACTTTCAAAGGGTACGAGATAAATGGTAATACATTTTACACGATCGCCCAAGATAAGAAGAGCACCAACCAAAACCGTGGTGTCCGCTTTGATGCAAAAACCAAGACGGGAAAGGAAACATATTATGGTTATATACAGGACATATGGGAACTTGACTATCGACGTGGTTTGAAGGTCCCTTTGTTTCGGTGCAAATGGGTCATATGACACGAGGCGGGGTAACGGAAGACCCGCAGTACAGAATGACAACAGTGGATCTTAACAATCTTGCTTATGTAGACGAACCATTCGTCCTAGCCAATGATGTGGCACAGGTTTTCTATGTGAAGGACATGTCTACCAAGCCAAGAAAAAGAAAAGATAAGGAAGCGAATGCATCGTACGATGAGCCAAAGCGGCACATAGTTCTTTCTGTGAAGAGAAACATCGTGGGAGTGGATGACAAGACAGATAGTCAGAAGATTATGAAAAGTTTGATGAAATTGCTCCATTCACAGTGAATATTGACCCAAGCATCCCGTTAAATGATGAAGATTTTCCATGGCTACGACGCAAAGGGACACACGCGAAGAAAAAGTTTCACACCCAAAGATCTGGGATGTGATTGGCTTAACTATCATCACTTTCTTCTGTGTTTCACACCCAGGAGGGAATCTCTGTAATAGTTAGGGTAGCTAGTTATGTGTTTTGGCATTTGAAACGCGAAGAAATTTTATGTGCAAGCAAATTCTTTTATGCATTTACTGATTTTTTCAGCTAAATGACCCTGAAGTTGAAAAGCATTTCAAATAAACTCAGAAAAGGATGAAAGTTGGCATGGCATCATAATTTCACCCACATAGCATGTGCAAAAAAGTAGTTACCGCAAAAACTGAATGCACTTCGTGTACAAAATGGACAATCTGTTTCGAAGTATCAGGGTTTCGGACGAAAACTCATCCGTTACAAAGTCATTTCATTTTTTAAATAACTTAAGCATTACCAAATTGAATATAATGATAAAACACACTAATATTAAACATAAGAAAAAAGAATCACTGGAAAATGTATTTTTAAAGTTAAATTATTCACAAACTAGTGATTCACACAAATTTCAAATAATTCAAAATTTAAACTATTCAAATTTAAAAACTACCGGCACTAACTGAAAGTTTCTAAAAACTATCAAAAATATTCACAAAGAAACTCTAAATACAGCAAAAAACAACTAAAAATAAATAAAATAAAATAAATAAAGCAGAAAAGAAAAAACTAAATGAAAAAAGCCCGCCTACCGGGCCACAGCGGCCTGCATACGACTAGAAACCCAACCTGTTATTGGGCCAGGATGCAGGCCCGCAAGCCCAATAGGCCCCACAGGGCAGAGTAGCAGAGGTAGGCCCAGAAGGCCTGCTTTAGAGAGGAGCTCGAGACAGCAGCGGCGGCGGGGCTTATAAGCAGGTGTAAGCGCCCTTCGGCTAGCGAGGTGGGACTAAACTTCTGCGCCCCTCGCGTGGCAGCGCATCCCCCTTTAGTACCGGTTCGTGGCACCAACCGGTACTAAAGAGGGGCCTTTAGTACCGGTTGGAGCCACCACCCGGTACTAAAGGGGGTCGCTTCCCGCCGCTTGGGCTAGCCAAAACAGACCTTTAGTACCGGTTGGTGGCTCCAACCGGTACTAAAGGTGCCTTCTATATATACAACACTTCGAAAAATTTCATTCTCCCACTCTGTTTCTTCCCGATCGACGCCGCACCTGTCCTACGCCGTCCCCGTCGCGCCCTCGTCCCCGTCGCCGCCCCCGTCGCCGTCAGCGCCCTCGTCCCCGTCGCCGTCAGCGCCCTCGTCCCCGTCGCCGTCCCGGTCGTCGATCCCCTCGCTTCGCTGTCGCCGTCGCCCGTCGCCTCGACCTCGCCTCGCCGTCGCTGTGAGCCCCTCCCCCGGCCCCTCTCTTCCCTCCAATCGATCGTAGCGCACACCGGCGCCGGCGCCGGCGCCGACCGTAGCGCACCCACACGCGCGCGCATACACACACTACATGCACACACACACACACACACTACACACACACACTAGACGCGCACACACACACACAATTTTTCTGTTTTTAGCTTTTAGTTTTTTCTGTTTTCTGTTTTTCATACAAAGTTTTAGATGAATTAATTAATTAGATTAGATTAATGTCAAATAGTATGTAGAAATGTTAGTTATAATATATATAATGTCAAATGTTATAGAAATGTTAGAAATTTTGGAAATGTTAGTTTTAGCTAGCTAGATGAATTAGATTAATTTCAAATTGTTAGACTATCATCGATGTTTTTTTAGTTTCTTATATTTTAGTTATAAAATTTAGAATTTGCATATATGAAATCATCACAATCCATCATTTAAAAAATGTTACTTTACTTTTGCGGCATATAGTATTTTGTTGTCGACGATGCCCGGCCCGCATCCTCACCGTCGACACGTCCGCGACGACGTCCTGCTTCAGAGGACCCATGTCCGGGACTGGGCTCCGCCGGGCTGGCACTGGGAGGTGCTACCTTCAGGGGCGCGACGCTTGATGAGGAACCCGGCCCTCGGTCCCGTCGTCGACCCTCATCTTCTTTGGTGGCATTCGCGTGGGCCACTTACGGTGCGGAGGGAGCCAGCCCCGCCGGAGGTGGTACGTCGCTGTGTCAGGGAGGAGGACGAGCACGTCCATCGCTACATGGCTGCTATGGACGTCAGGTTCTCCAATACCTGGCAGGTTCTTTGGGGAGATCACCCGAGCTATGATCCAGTGATGGTTCCTTCTCTTTGGGTGTCCACCGCCCGCACCTCAGGAACCGCGAGTGGCCTAGATTACTCTGTAGTATTCGATCTTTATTAGCTAGCTAGCTAGCTAGCTAGTGATGTATTCGATATATAATATTCGAGATGATTTAATCGAGATTATATATATTATTTGAGACGATGTATTCGACGAGATTATATCTATTATTCGAGACGACGTATTTGAGATTAAATCTATTATTCGAGACGATGTATTCGAGATTATATCTATTATTCGAGACGATGTATTCGAGATTATATCTATTATTCGAGACGATGTATTCGAGATTATATCTATTATTTGAGATTATACTAAATTGTTTAATATTTCTTTTGGCATAGTTAAATAAAAGCTATGGCGGACAATACCGATAGAGAGAGAGAACAGACCATGTTCGATATCATATGCGGGCCAGATGATGATCAAAATGAAGAAGATTTTGACGGCTCCGAATTTCTAAACAACACCAGAGAGGGTGATATGATATTCGATCGCGACGACCGAGAAGATGAAGTCATGAACTATGACGAAGAACATGTTGATCCTGAAACAACAAACACCGGCGAGGTATATATATTTATATAAGCAGGAATCTGGTGATCATCGCATGTTTTAAATGAGTTGAAGATATATTAACGAATCGATCTTTCTTCTTTCAGCCATCCGGATCGAGCAAATCTTCAGGCAAAAGGACGACACGAGGCCCGAACAAAAAGTTAAAGGAGGGCGTAAAGTACAATATCGAGGCATTCAAACCTAATGGCGAACCATTAGCGCCTAAGAAGATTGCGGACAAGTTCGTTCGTCAGTGCGGAGTTCTTGTGAAGGACCTACTCCCGATCTCCCTTCAAGAATGGAGAAAGCCAGCAAAGCCACGTCCAGATGTTACTTTTGTCGACGAGAATAAAAAAACTGCTTTGGGATACTCTCATGGAACATTTCACCCTACCAGATAATATCACAGAAGCAGATGTGCGGAAAGTCAAGGACGCTGCTTTTAGGAAGATGGCGGTTGCATTCAAGAACCACAAGAGAATGACGTGGGAGAAGTACGTCAAGGGAGGAAGGAAGACTCCAATATTCGAGGGGATACTAGAGAATCAAATTGCTCATTGGGATGATTTTGTGAAATTCAAGGATTCAGAATTAGCTAAGGAACGGTCGAGAATAAACAAGGCCAATGCCGAAAAAAAGGATAAGTTCCATAAGCTGGGGCCAGGTGGCTACGCGGTGGCAATGCCTAAGTGGGATAAGTCTGAGAAAGAGATGGAGGATGCAAGTGTCACTCCGGTTACTAAGAGCTGGCCCCCCAGGTGCAGGACTTGGTTCTATGCGCATGGGGGGGAGTTGGACCCGAAGACAGGCAATGTTTCGACAAAGGCATGTCTGAACGGAGCCGACGATGCGCTACTTGTTGCAATAGAAGAGGCTCGATCGGGGGTGTTCCAGCCCAACAGAGAGAACAACGAGCTTACGCGTGCCCTGGGAAATCCTGAACATCCAGGAAGAACATGAGGCAAGGGCGCTATTCCGTGGTATGAGGGGTTTTCGGACTGGAACGCCGACTACAGAACCCGTGCGAGAAAGAAGATTGCGGAGGACAAGAAAAGGAAGATGGAGGAGGAGCAGAGGAAGCGGGACTATGAACGCCTTCAAGGCCTAGAAGCAAGTCAAGCGGAATTGGCAGCTAAATTCTAGCGGCAGCAGGAGCAGATCGACTCACTTAGCCAGCAAAGGGGGTCTCAGCAGCTGCAGCAGCTAGCGGATGATCCAGCATTGGATACCACCGCCCCATCCATGCCGAGAAGCAGCGTGGGTTCCGCCCCGGGCGACGCAGTAGTGCTGGATAGATACCCCGTGGATGACATCACGGAGAACACTAACTGCGAGCTACACTTCAAAATGAAGAACATATCCATGAAGGTGGCGGACGCCGTTGCTTTTTCAAATTCCCCCGAGGCAACCTTCCATTGCAACCCGATTCCAGCGGGCTATGCTCGTGTCTTGGTTGATGAGGTGGCGGACCAATATTCAGGGCTAGAGCTTGACATTCCTGGAGGTGACGAGGAGCACACACTCGGAGATGCCAAACATCGTATCATCCTATGGAGAAAGGATTGCATCATTTTTCGAAGGCCACCGACACCGCGTCACCCGACTCCTCATCGAAGTCAGCCACCGAGTCAGCAGACTCCCGCTCCTCCAAGTCCACCAACGCGTGAGGCCACTCCTCCTCCTCCAAGTCCGGCAAAGTGTCAGGCCACTCCTCCTCCAAGTCCGACATAGCGTCAGACGTCCACTCCTCCTCCAAGTCCGGCACAACCTCAGGCCACTCCTCCTCCAAGTCCGACACAGCTTCAGGCCACTCCTCCTCGTCCAACTCAGCCCCGTCAGCCGTCTCCGCCGCCTCAGCAATCGCATAAGAGACACCCCGCAGCTATGGTGCGTAGCGGTACGAGTCGAGGTCATAGTACAGGAAGTACAGGCGGAGGCAAGCGATATAAATATGGTCCAAACCTCAGTACTCTTCTTCCTGTGAGGGCTTACGATAGGACCGAGGAGCAAACCAATGCCATAGTGCGGGCAGAAGTCGACGCCCATTTTGGACCGAAACCGCCACCGCCGCCAAGGGAGAAAGTGCCTGTGGAAGTAGTTGATCACTTCATTCGTATGGCTCAACCACCAGCTCCTAAGCCTGTTGACTCAGACTATGAGCGCCACATCAGGAAGTTACATCGACAACGTCTACAGAAGGAGGCGAGCTCGAGCTCGAGCAAACAACAAGCAGCTGTCAAAAAATGCGGGAAAACCGTTGCCCAGCTGGGAAAACAGGCGGCGCAATCGACCCCCCCCCCCCCCCCCCGCTTGTTGTGCCGCCAACAACACGTGACAGTACGCGCGCCCAATATTATTGTGGCCAAACAGTTTACGTTCCCGAGGTGGGCGATGTGGTAATAATCCAGGAGCATATAATGCAGGCTGAAAAACTCAAGATCATTGTTGGACAACTCCTCGAGATCGAGGACATGCCTCCGATTAGAGAGGAGGAAATAAAACGGAAATTTGTCCGGGGCCAACCTTTGGTCGAGCCAGAAGATGTCAAGAAGCTCCCAACGAGAATGTATGAATTGCATCAATGGTACATGGGCATTAGCAAGAGATCCGATCGAGAGTCCCTCATGGTGTATGTCAAGAAGGATGATTACTACCATGAGAAAGCTGTGGCCGTTGAGTATTCTGAACTGTTTCAGTTATACAATCAAGACGCACTCGACAAATCTATCGTCAGTTGCTATTGTCTGTAAGTGATTTCTTTCTGTAATTTAAGTCTCAAGCTAGCTGTAGTGATCCTTTTGATCAATCATTACGTGTAATTATCCTCACTATATTCTTTTCTGTGGTATTATGCAGGATGAAGATGTATGAAATGAGAAAAGGTGGACGCTATGGCAATGGGTTCATTAACCCAAACATCGTTAATGAATACACATGGAAATTAGATGCATATTATGAAAAAGAGGTAGATGACAGCATGCTAGAGTTCTTCAAGCACCTCAAATACAATGAAGATATACTACTTCTTTACAACTTCGAGTGAGTCACACTTTCTTGTACTACAAATTCTCTGTTTTTGCCTACTAGCTAGTTACATGTTTTTGCTTACATATGCCCGCTTAATTAAGACATGCAAACGTGTGTGCATGCAGATTTCACTGGATCTTGTGTATCATTAAAGTTGACGCCGGAACAGTTGAAATACTGGACTCGCTACTCACAGCAAAAGGTGACTACAACATCTTGTATGGGATAGTCAACAGGTAATTTCAATCATTATTTATAACTACATCTCTCGGCCTATTTAGTTCGTCATTTCATGATATGAACTATTTAATAACCCCTTTATTCATTTTCTTTGTCGGCGGGCAGGGCTTGGGCAAGGTTCATCAGCGTCACGGAAGGCGAATGGAAATCACAGCTGAAATGGTTTCGATCCAAGGTAAGTAATTAAGTAGTACTAGCTAGCTAGCTAGCTGCCATCTCTTTAATTATCATGCTTGATTAATTATTATCTGATCAAATTAAATTCCATTCTCGTAATAAAGGTCCTGAAGCAGGCGCAGGGGACTGATCTGTGTGCATACTGTGTTTGCGAGAACATTCGCATGATGGCGTCCGAAAGGAGCAGATCTCAAAGACAGGAATGGGTACGCTTGTCAGAACACTATTCACAATTTTTACACCATTATCGATATCTAGTCACACAACTAATACACATGCATATTGATCTCCTTCTTAACAGTTCAAAGAGGTGCGGGACAAGCTCCTACCAACGGAGCGCGTACAAGCACTTCAAGAGGAAATAGCGGGATTTTTGCTCGACCAGGTCATAAATCCGAAGGGAGAATACTATTACCCGCTACCGCCCCCATCGACCAAGTCACGAACCACTTCCAATTGTCATCGTGCTCCGAAGGCACCAATCAGGCTAATACCACTGGCTCCGAAGGCAACATATGCATATGTAGGAGAAATTGTATATAGCTATACATGTGTGTATGTGTGAATTAATATGCTGGTTTGTGAGACATGATTGATGATATATATATGATTGGTTCTACTAGAAATTTTATATATATATATATATATATATATATATATATATATATATATATATATATAGTGTTACTATTCATCACCTAGGGTGCAGAATAAGTTATTCTTCACCCGAGGTAATCTTACGGTCATTTCATAATTGAATTACGTTTCAAATTCAAATAGTTACATTCCTATTGATTCACTACGTAAAATTTGACATAAAAAAATAAAAATAAATGTCATAAGACAAGAAAATTTGCAGTTTATGTGTATTTTAGACTATGTTTTTACGTTTGTAATTTTACATAACATAAACTATTTTTACGGCAATTATATTTTTTTTACGGTTCCATTTTTCGTCGGAAATAAGACAAAACTTATGGAACGTAAAATTACGATGCATTGATGGTAAAATAGAGGGGGGTGAAGAATAACTATTCCTCACCAAGGGTGACGAATAGTCAATATATATATAGTGTTACTATTCATCACCCAGGGTGCAGAATAAGTTATTCTTCACCCGAGGTAATATAACGATCATTTCATAATTAAATTACGTTTGGAATTCAAATAGTTACATTCCTATCGATTCACGACGTAAAATTTGATATAAGAAAATAAAAATATAGGTCATAAGACAAGAAAAATTACAGTTTATGTGTATTTTACACTATGTTTTTACATTTGTAATTTTACATAACATAAAATATTTTTTTCGATGATTATATATTTTCTTACGGTCTCTTTTTACTTCAGAAATAAAGCAAAATTTACAGAACGTAAAATTACGATCCATTGATGGTAAAATAAAGGGGGGTGAAGAATAACTATTCCTCACCCAGGGTGACGAATAGTCAATCCCTATATATATATATATATATATATATATATATATATATATATATATATATATATATATGCATAACATGTACAATGTGTAGTACCATAAAATATCAGCAAACGAAAAAGAATTAAAATGGAAAACACAAAATTAAATGAAAAAAAAATCATAAAACCAAAACCCCCCCAAACATTTTAGTACCGGTTGGTGTTACCAACCGGTACTAAAGGGCTCCCGGCCCCCGGAGCTGGCTCGTGCCACGTGGTTTCCCTTTAGCACCGGTTCGTGCTGAACCGGTACTAAAGGGGGGGGCCTTTAGTGCCGGTTCCTAAACCGGCAATAAAGGGTCTTACGAACCGGTGCTATTGCCCGGTTTTCTACTAGTGGCCGTCTCTAGGTTCCTGGCTTGCCAATTCCAGCATCTGGGGGGATCTCCTACAACTTAGATGTTGCGACCATGAAACTTGGAGTAGAGTTGCCGCCGCCGGGGAGAGTGGGGCTCCTCCTCTGGCCGGTAGAGATCCATTACCGTCGCGCCGAGGTTGTTGGACTATCGCCGAACCACTTCGGTCACCCCACCGACTTCCTGATCTTTTTTCGAATGTTGGTAGTTAATCTACCAAATTCATTGATCAGGAGAAAGAAGACTTGGTCCAGTTTATGAGGGAAACCGGACCCAAAAACCATACAAACGGCGCCTTTCAGCAAACAAACACACACACCCTCATGAGCCACGAGTCCCTCTGACCGGATCCACCTCCAGAAACGATGCCCCCAAGAGAGAACGCGACGCCAAATAGCGCCGTCATCGTCCGATCTAAACTAGATCAAGGGTTTCCCCCGAAGCACGCCGGGAAAGGCAAGATGAGAGCAGCTACATCGATGCCTCCAACGAGGGAGCGACGCCGGAAAGCGCCGCCATCAACGACTCCGGCCACAACCGGAGTACGACTTTCGCCGGCAGTCTCACCTACATAGCCCGAACCCAGGATCCGATCAGCCTACACACCAAACCACTATCCCTGCCTCCACGGCCGACTGCACCTCCCCGACAAGCTCGATGTGCTTCCAACCTTGCATCCGCATCCCCCACAGGACGGAGGATGCAACCCCTAGCAGCGCCATTCGTCTCCCATCGGAAGGATGCAACCAAGCACAACGCCATTCGTCTCCCCGAGGATGCAACGCCTGCCGGCCATTCCTCTCCCAACGAAGGATGCAACAACTGCAGCGAGGCCATTCCTCTCCCTCCAGCCACCCCCATCTCATCCTCCCATCCGAAGCAGCGTCGAGCTTGCCGAACCACCAACAGAAGGATGCAACACCGGGGTGCCATTCATCTCCCGCATCTTCTCCCGCGCCCACGCCTTGGCAACGCCGCGCCCTCGCTCGTGCAAGCCCAGATCCGGACCACACGCCCACGGCGGTGCCCGGCCGGCAGCATCGCGAGGCAGCGGCGTAGCAGATCCGCGCCGGCCACCACCCATGTGCCCGACCGGCAGCACCGCAACACCCCGGAGCGAGGCCGTCGAGACACGGCCAGGCAAGGCCCAGATCTGGCCCGGCCACCGCGAATCACAAGGACCTCCACGCACCGGCGGCGACTCGCCCGCGCTCCTCACCGCGCCGACCCCCGCCTGTAGCGCGCCGACGCCCGCCGCTTCAAGCCGCCGCCGGGCCGAGCGAAACCACCCGCGCCCGCGACGCGCCAGAGAGAGCTGAAGCCCCGCCGCCGCCTTCCTCAGGGCTGGCCCGAGCTTTGCCGGGAGGCACCCTCCGGCAGCGGCGAGACTAGGAGAAGGAGGGGATGGGTGTCGCGGCGGCTAGGGTTTTCCCCCGAGCCGCCAGGGAGGCGACGCGGGGGCCGGGAGTGCTGGATCGTCGGGGAACAATCCACCGACTTCCTGATCTGGAGGCTGAGAAGTATCTTGGTGGCCACAATGGCCCTGCACACCTCGTCGTACTCCGCCATGGGGAAAGCCTCAAGAAATGAACTTGCGCATGCCACCGTCTAGTGATAGACGGAGGTGTGTTTTCTTTTGGCGGAAAGGGGGTGATGGGGGAAGAAGAAAGAGATAAGGTAGATGGAAAAAATGATAAGGTAACAAGAGGCTTCCATTAGTGGGACCTACTTGACGCGTGCGTTGCGACGAGGCAGTCGACTAAAATTCTAAGCTGTCGGCCGGTGTTAATCGTTTCCTTTCTCTTTCCTTTTCCTTGTTTCTGGCAAGTGTAACTTCTCTTATAGAAAAACAGAGTCAATTACACCACTGATGCTAAAATTTGGCGTGAAAAATCACTTTAGTGTCAAAACTTGTGGCATACATTGAACTAGTGCTATAACTTGGCTTTGACATGCATATACGGTGCAAATCGCATTTTTATACAGCCACAGTGCTGACTAGGCGCGCCATGTGGTACCAGGCCCGCTGCCCGTCACTGAAGGGTAGATATAGGGCGTGTGTCCTAGTCAGCATTGTGGCTGTATACAAATGCGATTTGCACCAGTTCAATGTATGCCATAAGTTTTGGCACTAAAGTGATTTTTCATGCCAAGTTTTAGCACCTGTGGCATAATTGACTCAGAAAAATACATCAACTTTTATCTCAGTTTACAGGTATTTCGTTCTTCGTGTGGCACTATGTATTCTTTGACCTAAACTCACGTGGTTTCCTAGCCACGCATGTGATCTGTTCAAAAAAAGGAAGGATAATACTATGTAGTTTCAGGTTTAATAGGTACTTCTTCTGTAAAAAAAATATAAGAGCATTTAGATCACTACGGAGTAGAATTTTCTGTCAATTCGCTTGATGTTTTCTCTGAGGTGATTAGAGAGACGCTTTCGTTTTCCCTACAGCCGCCGGCAGAACTTTGCATTCGCTCCCCCAACGTCGGCCACTCGGGGAGGGGTGGAGTGGGGGAACCCAAGATCTCTGCTCCGGTGTGCATATATAGTGTGGATATGGGCGTGTCGTGCCATCGTTCTGGAGGAGGTGACAACACCGTTCTAGCGATGTGTGTTCCTGAGCTCCTGCCTTGTTCTGGCGGGGAGCTCCAGCGAAGCGGCGAGGATTAGGGTTCCTTGGTCAGGAAACGTGGCAGCGGTGGTGGTCGGGTAGAGGATTCTGACTCCGGTGCTTCTTCCCCACTTCATCAACACGGGCTCCGTTGCCGGTGAGAAGCATCCCGGATTTGCATGCGTTTGTGATGGTCCAGATGCAGCGGCGTCTCCTTCTTTGGGATGCTGGTCCTTGGAGGCCGGCTCGTGAACTTCCAGTCCGGCGACTTACCATCTGCCGGTTCATGCATGCTTGGCTTGGCTCCGGGTATGGAGCGACGACGGTGTTGGCGACGCGCCATCAGCCCATCCTGCAGGTGGTGTTCCCCTTAATACTTGTTGTTATTTTTTTACTTGTTATTAGGGGTACTGCTGTAATCCTGAATTGTTAATTGTGAGCTTCCTGCTCTCTCCGCAAAAAAAAAAGGGGGTTATGGGTAGAATGGGTCCACTCCATGTCCATGTACGTGGTATCACAAAATATCCATCACCAATCGCAAAGTACCGAGTCCGAGTGCGGATTGGATACGACAAAATAAATAGTGTATTTTTTCCGGTCTGGCGCGTGGGTTCGATCATTTCTCCTACTCATCGGATTCGGACGACAGGCCCGATCCGGGTCGGGAACGAGCACGCACATGCACAGCGGGCGACAATAAATACGCGCCCCAGGCCATTGCGCTGTGGCGTTCTTCGCATCATCGTCTCCATCAAACAAGGGATCTACCGATCGATCGACATCTCCCTCTCGCTCGTAGTAGGCGTCGCGGCTGATCCAGGAGCAGCTAGCAATGGCGGCAGTAGCTCTTCTCCCGCCGCTGCTCCCGTCGCCGCCGAGGAGCGAGATGCCGCCGCTGCTCCCGACGCCGCCCAGGAGCGAGATGCTGCCGCTGTTGCCGACGCCGCACGGTGTCATCCTCACCATGCTGGTGTCCGCCATGCCAGGCCGCGCCGACTTCGTCAAGAGGTGGGACTGGAACAAAAAACGCGACGATAATCCATGCAGCTCAATCTGCTCCTCCTCCTCGTCGTCATGGTCGGAGGGCAGCCGGAGCGCCTGCCGTGCCGACTCCGTCGGCAGGTGGGACTCGCACAAGAAATACAAGGCGCCCCGCACCACCATGTCGTCATCATCGTCTTCGTCACAGGGCGCCGGGAGCCCCGGGCGTGCCGACTCCGTCGAACGCTGGGACAGCAAGAAACTCGAGAGCTCGCCGCCCACGGATCGAGATCGCGGCCGCCATGTCGGCAACAACAAGCGCCTGCCTAGCCCTAGCCGCGCGTCCTCGGCGGAGCGCTGGGACTTGCACAAGAAGCCTCGCCCGGAGCCGGAGCAGATGGAGAAGCCGCCTCAGACCAACGCGGCAGGGACGACGCCGGGGCTAGCCACGACACCGCGGAAGGCCGGGTTCGCCGGGCCTAGCTTCTACGCCTCGCCTGATCCGAGCATGCTCCCCATGCCCTCCTTTCTGCTGGCACGTCCGCGTGCTCTCTGTACTAGTAACCAAGTCCACCACGGCGATCTAGTTTCTTCCTGAGTAGACGAGTGGTGCTGTACGTAGTCGTAGGGTGTCGAATTCAATCCCATAACATATGTAGTCCCTTTTATTTCATCTCAGCTAGTGAAAAGCATTTGGCCGATGCTACTCCGGCGTTATGATTCCAATAATGTAACCAAAATATAGGAAGGATGTTTAGTTTTCATGAATTTGTTGAGGGTCATTTTTCTGCAAGCTTCTTTACTGTACCTCAGCGTTCAGTCTTAACTAAATAAACAACCGCATTTATCGAATGACCGTGCTACCAGTATTAAACAGTATTTACGCAAATAACCGAATTACCGAAGGCACAACCTCTTATATATGTGTCACGGGATAGAAGTAGAAATGGGAGAAAAAAAACTAATGTTAAGACCGCCATATAACAGATCATTGCACATCCCACGCACATGGGATACACAAAAATCAGATTCTTTTTTGCGGGGAAAAGCATTTCATTACTTAATTGATAATGTTTTTACAGTCATTCACAATGATAATGCTAATCTCCGGAGGAACATTTGCTAACCAACATGATGTTCGTTCTTGTGTTCGTCCAATGGATGCCATAGCATGCGCAACCATGTTTTGCGTCCGACTAATCTTCTTGAATTGAGCTTGCCTCTCCTTCAATAGGTCTGAGATTTCAGCCACTTGGTACATGTTTCTCGATCGATCTGGTGGGCGAGCATTGACCAGAGACAAAATTTCAGCACAGCCTGTCTCCACTTCTGGGACCAATGCAACGCCAGCTTGAGTCCCTCGTCACATGCAGCGAGCTCAGCCTCGAGCGGCCCATGGCAGTTTAAGAGCCATCTACAAGCGGCATAGATCACCTGGCCAGTATGGTCACGCAGGACCATGCCCGCTCCCGCGGATCCGTCGGCAGCGACATACGATCCATCAAAGTTTAGCTTGACATGATTTCCTGGCGGAGATTCCCATGATGCCATGACCGGACGTCTTGGCTCGCTGCTGGTGCTATGCAGTACTGCCCCTTCTAATATATTCGGTAGCTTCCCCTTGATGATATCTGTGTGCGGATACTGACTGATCATGAGTAGTGATTCCGCATAGCTGCAAAAAAAACGTTTAGACACTTCAACGGCGATCATTGGCTTCTCATGGGTAAGCTCATTGTGTACATGCCACACGCGCCATAGCACCATGAGTACAAGCATGTATTGTGTGTCGTTCAGCTCCTGTAGCAGCATTAACAACCAGTCTGGCTGTGTATTTCTGAGAGATTCAACAGGTGGTAAATCCCAGACCCTTCGCATTGCGTCCCACAAGTTTTGAGCATGAGGGCATCGGACTAGAGCATGATGAGCCGTTTCTTCCTCTTGCCCGCAGATCGTACAAATACCATCCAGCTCCATGTGTCGCCGCTTCTTGTTCGCCCTAGTAGCCAGTGCCTCCCGAGCAGCTTTCCAGGCGAAGACGCGAACCTTCGCATGTCTTGATCCATCTGTTCTAGCACTTGACTCCCCAATTCCTTGTTGAGCCATGATCAGATCGCGAGCCATATTGTAAGCAGACCGCACCGAGAACCGACCTTGCTTATCCGGTTGCCAAGCAATAGAGTCCGCTTACAAGTGGCGAGAGGGTTTAATTTTCAGAATTTCCGTGACATCCGCTGGGAGAAAATGTTGCTGGACAAGTGCTCTATTCCAAGAGCCATCAACATTGAGGAGATGTTCGGGCTCAAAATCTAGGTCCGGACCCGTCTCGGGTGCAGCGTCGGGTCGGGTCGGGCCATTCAGGTCGGGCTGCCCATGGCCCGGACTACATGTGAGAATATCTAGTTTGGTTGTATGGTGATAGCTGATGCCTAGCTAGACTAAGTGGCGAAACATTTTTTTTTCAACTATGTGAACATTTTATTACAATCTATAAACATTATTTTTAGTACCAAGAGCACACTTTTAGAAATACGTGAACATTTTTTAAAATATCACATACTTGTTTTCCCGTGAGATATTTTTTAAAAATTATATGAACTACTTTTTACATAGTATAAACATTTTTTAAATGTCACGTACATTATTTGAAATGCAAGAACATTCATTTTTTGAATGTTATCTAAAATTTAAAATTAAAAAAATCAAGTATACTATAAAGTTTGATCTCTTTTTTATTTTCATCTCAGGTCTACATTATTTATAGGTAAATTGTACATTTCTTTTGTTATATAGGAACAATTTTTTTCACATGTTTAACATTCTACAATGATTAAAAAATTTAATATAATGTTTGATCTCTACTTTTTTCATATATGTTGTACATTTTTCTTATACATATAAACAACTTGTATAAATCTTTAACATTTGCCAAATACAGTTTTAACGTTATTACAAGAACATGCTTTGAACATTTTTCAAATAAATGTTTCGTTAAAATACACAGTATTTTTTTTCATGATAACTTTTTTTGTGAACTATACACAGTGTTTTTTATATATTCTCTAAAATTTTCCTGAACACATTTTTGTAAACTTGTGACATTTTTTAATGTAACATATACTCCCTCTGTAATGAAATATAAGATGATTAAATCACTAAAGTAGTATTCTGAATGCTCTTCTATTTCTTTACATGGGGAGTACTTTTTTGAATTAAATGAACTTTTTTTTATGATGTATAGAAATTTTCATACACATGATTAACATTTTTTGTACACGTGATTAACAGTTTCTACTCTTTTGTTCTCATTGTACATGTTTGTACAAAAAAAAATATACACGTTTAACATTTTCAAACACAAGATGAATATTTATTAAAACTATATGTAAAAACAATTTCTAATGTTTGTGACATTCGAAAAATGTATGTGAGATTCAATTACGCGCACCAATAATGTTTGTGACATTAAAAAAAATGACGTGTTCAACTTGGTTTTAAAGTGTACGTGCCATTTAAAAAAGTTCATCCTATGTACATAAAATGATTGTGTAATTCGAAAAAAATGTGCCATCCATTCAGAAATATGTCACTACTGGAATCAGGTACTTTGTCATCTGCCAGCTCTTTGCCTTAGCTAGCGGACGACAAAGATGCTCTTTGCCATCAGCTACCAAAAAGCAGACGGCAAAGAGCTGGCTGATGGCAAAGACCTAATTTGCCATCAGCCAGCGGACGGCAAAGAATCTTTGCCGTCGGCTAGCGGACGACAAAGAGGGAAGGGGGCCCCACTGATGAGCTGCTTAAAAAAAACCTAACGCCCCCCCTCTTTGCCGTCCGCTAGCAGACGGCAAAGAGAAAATAAGCGGACGGCAAAGGGGGGCGGACGGCAAAGAGGGAGGGGCCCCACTAACGTTAATGGCCGCGCCCCCCCTCTCTCTTTCTCTTCTTCACACGCACGCCGCCGCCCCCAGCACTCGCCGCCGCCCCGTCGCCCCACCACCCCGCGCGCCGCCCCACCCCCCTCCCCCCCCCCGCCCCGTCGCCACTGCCGCCTGGCGCCCCACCGGCCCCCCGCCCCGTCGCCCCCGGCGCCCCGGCCCCCCCGCGCCCCACCGCCCCGGCCGGGCCCGGCCCCGTCGCCACTACCGCCCGGCGCCGCCGCCCCAGGCCGCCCCGCCCCCCTCCTCCACCCCAGGTGAGCTCTGCCTCCTTTTTTTTTCCTTTTTTCTGTTTTTTTAGTTTTAGGTTTATGTTTAGTTTAGATTTAGTTTTAGTTTTAGTTTTAGGTTTAGTTTTAGGTTTATAGGTTTAGTTTTAGTTTAGTTTTAGGTTTAGATTTAGTTTTTTCCTTTTTTCTGTTTTTTTAGTTTTAGGTTTAGGTTTAGTTTAGTTTTAGGAAAGAAGAAGAAGAGAAAAAGAGGAGAGGAGGAGAAGAAGAAGAGGAAAAAGGAAAGGAAGAAGAAGAAGAGGAGGAGGAGAAGAAAAAAGAAGAAGAAGAAGAAGAAAAAAGAGGAGAGGAGGAGAAGAAGAAGAGGAAAAAGGAAAGGAGGAAGAAGAAGAAGAAGAAGAAGAAGAAGAAGAAGAAGAAGAAGAAGAAGAAGAAGAAGAAGAAGAAGAAGAAGAAGAAGAAGGAAAAAAGGAAGAAAAGGAAGAAGAGGAATAAGAAGAAAAGGAAAAAAGAGGAAAAAAACCCGACCCCAACTCGGCACCCCGACACGACACCCCGACCCCGAGACCCCGACCCCGACACCCCGACCCCGACCCCGACCCCGACACCCCGACCCCGAGCCTGACCCGACACCCCGACCCCGACACCGACACGGCACCCCGACCCCGACCCAGCACCCTGAGACCCGACACCCCGACCCCGAGAACCCGACCCCGATCCCGACCCCGACACCCCGACCCCGAGCCTGACCCGACACCCCGACCCCGACACCGACACGGCACCCCGACCCCGACCCGGCACCCCGACCCGACACCCCGACCCCGAGACCCCGACCTTGACACCCCGTCGACCCCGAGCCTGACCCGACACCCCGACCCCGAGCCTGACCCGACACCCCGACCCCGACACCACATCCCGACCCCGAAACAGCACCCCGACCCCGACACGGCACTACCTCGACACCGACACGACACCCCGACCCCCGACACCTCCCAAAAAGGTGTTCTTTGGCCTTGCAGAGGCCGACGGGGTCATATATTTGTGAATTATTAGTTAGGTCATATATTTTTCAATTTTGTTATGAAAAACATCATATCTAATTGTGTTGATCGGGTAGTTTGAAATGTGCAGTTGTTTCATCGCTGCGAGGTTTGGTGTTCGACAACCTCGCCATGCGTTTGACGAGATCTGCCCCTTCGTTCGTGGGTGAGCACAAATGACATGTCTGTTGGGGGACGTAGTAATTTCAAAAAATTTCCTACGCACACGCAAGATCATGGTGATGCATAGCAATGAGAGGGGAGAGTGTTGTCTACGTACCCTCGTAGACCGATAGCGGAAGCGTTGACGCAACGTAGAGGAAGTAGTCGTACATCTTCCCGGTCCAACCGATCCAAGCACCGTTACTCCGGCACCTCCGAGTTCTTGGCACACGTACAGCTCGATGACGCTCCCCGGGCTCCGATCCAGCAAAGCTTCGGGGAGGAGTTCCGTCAGCACGACGGCGTGGTGACGATCTTGATGTTCAACCGTCGCAGGGCTTCGCCTAAGCACCGCTACAATATGACCGAGGTGTAATATCGTGGAGGGGGGCACCGCACACGGCTAAGGAACGATCACGAAGATCAACTTGTGTGTCCTAGGGTGCCCCCTTGCCCCCGTATATAAAGGAGCCAAGGGGGGTGCGGCCGGCCCTAGCAGGAGGCGCGCAGGAGGAGTCCTACTCCTACCGGGAGTAGGACTCCCCTCCCTTTCCTTGTCCAAGTAGGAGAGGGGGAAGGAAGGGAGAGAGGAGAGGAAGGAAAGGGGGGGCGCCGCCCCTCCCTCCTTGTCCAATTCGGACTAGGGGGAGAGGGGGCGCGCGGCCTGCCCTGGCTGCATTTCCTCTTCTCCACTTTAGGCCCATGAGGCCCATTAACCCCCCGGGGGGTTCCGGTAACCCCCCGGTTCTCCGGTTTTATCCGAAACTTCCCCGGAACACTTCCGGTGTCCGAATATAGCCGTCCAATATATCAATCTTTATGTCTCGAACATTTCGAGACTCCTCGTCATGTCCGTGATCACATCCGGGACTCCGAACAACCTTCGGTACATCAAAATTCATAAACTCATAATGAAACTGTCATCGTAACATTAAGCGTGCGGACCCTACGGTTCGAGAACAATGTAGACATGACCGAGACACGTCTCCGGTCAATAACCAACAGCGGGACCTGGATGCCCATATTGGCTCCTACATATTCTACGAAGATTTTTATCGGTCAGACCGCATAACAACATACGTTGTTCCCTTTGTCATCGGTATGTTACTTGCCCGAGATTCGATCGTCGGTATCCAATACCTAGTTCAATCTCGTTACCGACAAGTCTCTTTACTCATTCCGTAATATATCATCCCGCAACTAACTCATTAGTTGCAATGCTTGCAAGGCTTAAGTGATGTGCATTACTGAGAGGGCCCAGAGATACCTTTCCGACGATCGGAGTGACAAATCCTAATCTCGAAATACGTCAACCCAACATGTACCTTTGGAGACACCTGTAGAGCACCTTTATAATCACCCAGTTACGTTGTGACGTTTGGTAGCACACAAAGTGTTCCTCCGGCACACGGGAGTTACATAATCTCATAGTTATAGGAACATGTATAAGTCATGAAGAAAGCAACAGCAACATACTAAACGATCGGGTGCTAAGCTAGTGGAATGGGTCATGTCAATCAGATCATTCAACTAATGATGTGATCCTGTTAATCAAATGACAACTCTTTGTCCATGGTTAGGAAACATAACCATCTTTGATTAACGAGCTAGTCAAGTAGAGGCATACTAGTGACACTTTGTTTGTCTATGTATTCACACATGTATTATGTTTCCGGTTAATACAATTCTAGCATGAATAATAAACATTTATCATGATATAAGGAAATAAATAATATCTTTATTATTGCCTCTAGGGCATATTTCCTTCAGTCTCCCACCTGCACTAGAGTCAATAATCTAGATTACACAGTAATGATTCTAACACCGATGGAGCCTTGGTGCTGATCATGTTTTGCTCGTGGAAGAGGCTTAGTCAACGGGTCTGCCACATTCAGATCCGTATGTATCTTGCAAATCTCTATGTCTCCCACCTGGACTAGATCCTGGATGGAATTGAAGCGTCTCTTGATGTGCTTGGTTCTTTTGTGAAATCTGGATTCCTTTGTCAAGGCAATTGCACCAGTATTGTCACAAAAGAGTTTCATTGGACCCGATGCACTAGGTATGACACCTAGATCGGATATGAACTCCTTCATCCAGACTCCTTCGTTTGCTGCTTCCGAAGCAGCTATGTACTCCGCTTCACATGTAGATCCCGCCATGACGCTTTGTTTAGAACTGCACCAACTGACAGCTCCACCGTTTAATGTAAACACGTATCCGGTTTGCGATTTAGAATCGTCCGGATCAGTGTCAAAGCTTGCATCAACGTAACCGTTTACGATGAGCTCTTTGTCACCTCCATATACGAGAAACATATCCTTAGTCCTTTTCAGGTATTTCAGGATGTTCTTGACCGCTGTCCAGTGATCCACTCCTGGATTACTTTGGTACCTCCCTGCTAAACTTATAGCAAGGCACACATCAGGTCTGGTACACAGCATTGCATACATGATAGAGCCTATGGCTGAAGCATAGGGAACATCTTTCATTTTCTCTCTATCTTCTGCAGTGGTCGGGCATTGAGTCTAACTCAACTTCACACCTTGTAACACAGGCAAGAACCCTTTCTTTCCTTGATCCATTTTGAACTTCTTCAAAATCTTGTCAAGGTATGTGCTTTGTGAAAGTCCAATTAAGCGTCTTGATCTATCTCTATAGATCTTTATTCCTAATATGCAAGCAGCTTCACCGAGGTCTTTCATTGAAAAACTCTTATTCAAGTATCCCTTTATGCTATCCAGAAATTCTATATCATTTCCAATCAGTAATATGTCATCCACATATAATATCAGAAATGCTACAGAGCTCCCACTCACTTTCTTGTAAATACAGGCTTCTCCGAAAGTCTGTATAAAACCAAATGCTTTGATCACACTATCAAAGCGTTTATTCCAACTCCGAGAGGCTTGCACCAGTCCATAAATGGATCGCTGGAGCTTGCACACTTTGTTAGCTCCCTTTGGATCGACAAAACCTTCTGGTTGCATCATATACAACTCTTCTTCCAGAAATCCATTCAGGAATGCAGTTTTGACATCCATCTGCCAAATTTCATAATCATAAAATGCGGCAATTATATTGCTAACATGATTCGGACAGACTTAAGCATCGCTATGGGTGAGAAGGTCTCATCGTAGTCAACCCCTTGAACTTGTCGAAAACCTTTTGCGACAAGTCGAGCTTTGTAGACAGTAATATTACCGTCAGCGTCAGTCTTCTTCTTGAAGATCCATTTATTCTCAATTGCTTGCCGATCATTGGGCAAGTCAACCAAAGTCCATACTTTGTTTTCATACATGGATCCCATCTCAGATTTCATGGCTTCAAGCCATTTCGCGGAACCTGGGCTCACCATCGCTTCTTCATAGTTCGTAGGTTCATCATGATCTGGTAGCATGATTTCCAGAACAGGATTACCGTACCACTCTGGTGCGGATCTTACTCTGGTTGACCTACGAGGCTTAGTAGTAACTTGATCTGAAATTTCATGATCATCATCATTAAATTCCTCACCAATTGGTGTAGGTGTCGCAGAAACCGATTTCTGTGATGAACTACATTCCAATAAGGGAGCAGGTACAGTTACATCATCAAGTTCTACTTTCCTCCCACTCACTTCTTTCGAGAGAAACTCCTTCTCTAAAAAGGATCCATTCTTAGCAACGAATGTCTTGCCTTCGGATCTGTGATAGAAGGTTTACCCAACAGTCTCCTTTGGGTATCCTATGAAGACACATTTCTCCAATTTGGGTTCGAGCTTATCAGGTTGCAGCTTTTTCACATAAGCATCACAGCCCCAAACTTTAAGAAACGACAACTTTGGTTTCTTGCCAAACCATAGTTCATAAGGCGTCGTCTCAACGGATTTTGATGGTGCCCTATTTAACGTGAATGCGGCCATCTCTAAAGCATAACTCCAAAACAATAGTGGTAAATCAGTAAGAGACATCATAGATTGCATCATATCTAGTAAAGTACGATTACGATGTTCGGACACACCATTACGCTGTGGTGTTCCGGGTGGCGTGAGTTGCGAAACTATTCCGCATTGTTTCAAATGTACACCAAACTCGTAACTCAAATATTCTCCTCCACGATCAGATCGTAGAAACTTTATTTTCTTGTTACGATGATTTTCAACTTCACTCTGAAATTCTTTGAACTTTTCAAATGTTTCAGACTTATATTTCATTAAGTAGATATACCCATATCTACTTAAGTCATCTATGAAGGTGAGAAAATAACGATATCCGCCACGAGCCTCAATATTCATTGGACCACATAAATCTGTATGTATGATTTCCAACAAATCTGTTGCTCTCTCCATAGTACCGGAGAACGGTGTTTTAGTCATCTTGCCCATGAGGCACGGTTCGCAAGTACCAAGTGATTCATAATCAAGTGGTTCCAAAAGTCCATCAGTATGGAGTTTCTTCATGCGCTTTACACCGATATGACCTAAACGGCAGTGCCACAAATAAGTTGCACTATCATTATCAACTCTGCATATTTTGGTTTCAACATTATGAATATGTGTATCACTACTATCGAGATTCATCAGAAATAGACCACTCTTCAAGGGTGCATGACCATAAAAGATATTAGTCATATAAATAGAACAACCATTATTCTCTGATTTAAATGAATAACCGTCTCGCATCAAACAAGATCCAGATATAATGTTCATGCTCAACGCTGGCACCAAATAACAATTATTTAGGTCTAATACTAATCCCGAAGGTGGATGTAGAGGTAGCGTGCCGACCGCGATCACATCGACTTTGGAACCATTTCCCACGCGCATCGTCACCTCGTCCTTTGCCAGTGTTCGCTTAATCCGTAGTCCCTGTTTCGAGTTGCAAATATTAGCAACAGAACCAGTATCAAATACCCAGGTGCTACTGCGAGCTCTAGTAAGGTACACATCAATAACATGTATGTCACATATACCTTTGTTCACCTTGCCATCCTTCTTATCCGCCAAATAGTTGGGGCAGTTCCGCTTCCAGTGACCAGTCTGCTTGCAGTAGAAGCACTCAGTTTCAGGCTTAGGTCCAGACTTGGGTTTCTTCTCTTGAGCAGCAACTTGCTTGCTGTTCTTCTTGAAGTTCCCCTTCTTCTTCCCTTTGCCCTTTTTCTTGAAACTAGTGGTCTTGTTGACCATCAACACTTGATGCTCCTTTTTGATTTCTACCTTCGCAGCTTTCAGCATTGTGAAGAGCTCAGGAATAGTCTTATTCATCCCTTGCATATTATAGTTCATCACGAAGCTCTTGTAGCTTGGTGGCAGTGATTGGAGAATTCTGTCAATGACGCAATCATCTGGAAGATTGACTCCCATCTGAATCAAGAGATTATTATACCCAGACATTTTGAGTATATGCTCACTGACAGAACTGTCCTCCTCCATCTTGCAGCTATAGAACTTGTTGGGGACTTCATATCTCTCAATCCAGGCATTTGCTTGAAATATTAACTTCAACTCCTGGAACATCTCATATGCTCCATGTCGTTCAAAACGTCGTTGAAGTCCCGATTCTAAGCCGTAAAGCATGGCACACTGAACTATCGGGTAGTCATCAGCTTTGCTCTGCCAGACGTTCATAACATCTGGTGTTGCTCCAGCAGCAGGCCTGGCACCCAGCGGTGCTTCCAGGATGTAATTCTTCTGTGCAGCAATAAGGATAATCCTCAAGTTACGGACCCAGTCCGTGTAATTGCTACCATCATCTTTCAACTTTTCTTTCTCAAGGAATGCATTAAAATTCAACGGAACAACAGCACGAGCCATCTATCTACAACCAAACATACATAAGCAAGATACTATCAGGTACTAACTTCATGATAAATTTAAGTTCAATTAATCATATTACTTAAGAACTCCCACTTTGATAGACATCCCTCTAATCCTCTAAGTGATCACGTGATCCAAATCAACTAAACCATAACCGATCATCACGTAAAATGGATTAGTTTTCAATGGTGAACATCATTATGTTGATCATATCTACTATATGATTCACGCTCGATCTTTCGGTCTCCGTGTTTCGAGGCCATATCTGCATATGCTAGGCTCGTCAAGTTTAACCTGAGTATTCTGCGTGTGCAAAACTGGCTTGCACCCGTTGTAGATGGACGTAGAGCTTATCACACCCGATCATCACGTGGTGTCTGGGCATGACGAACTTTGGCAACGGTGCATACTCAGGGAGAACACTTCTTGATAATTTGGTGAGAGATCATCTTATAATGCTACCGTCAATCAAAGCAAGATAAGATGCATAAAAGATAAACATCACATGCAATCAATATAAGTGATATGATATGGCCATCATCATCTTGTGCTTGTGATCTCCATCTCCGAAGCACCGTCATGATCACCATCGTCACCGGCGCGACACCTTGATCTCCATCGAAGCATCGTTGTCGTCTCGCCAATCTTATGCTTCCACGACTATCGCTACCGCTTAGTGATAAAGTAAAGCATTACAGCGCGATTGCATTGCATACAATAAAGCGACAACCATATGGCTCCTGCCAGTTGCCGATAACTCAGTTCCAAAACATGATCATCTCATACAATAAAATTTAGGATCATATCTTGACCATATCACATCACAACATGCCCTGCAAAAACAAGTTAGACGTCCTCTACTTTGTTTGTTGCAAGTTTTACGTGGCTGCTATGGGCTTAAGCAAGAACCAATCTTACCTACGCATCAAAACCACAACGATAGTTTGTCAAGTTGATGCCGTTTTAACCTTCGCAAGGACCGGGCGTAGCCACACTCGGTTCAACTAAAGTTGGAGAAACTGACACCCGCCAGCCACTTGTGTGCAAAGCACGGCGATAGAACCAGTCTCGCGTAAGCGTACGCGTAATGTCGGTCCGGGCCGCTTCATCCAACAATACCGCCGAACCAAAGTATGACATGCTGGTAGGCAGTATGACTTATATCGCACACAACTCACTTGTGTTCTACTCGTGCATATAACATCAAACCATAAAACCTAGGCTCGGATGCCACTGTTGGGGAACGTAGTAATTTCAAAAAATTTCCTACACACACGCAAGATCATGGTGATGGATAGCAACGAGAGGGGAGAGTGTTGTCTACGTACCCTCGTAGACCGATAGCGGAAGCGTTGACGCAACGTAGAGGAAGTAGTCGTACGTCTTCCCGGTCCAACCGATCCAAGCACCGTTACTCCGGCACCTCCGAGTTCTTGGCACACGTACAGCTCGATGACGCTCCCCGGGCTCCGATCCAGCAAAGCTTCGGGGAGGAGTTCCGTCAGCACGACGGCGTGGTGACGATCTTCATGTTCAACCGTCGTAGGGCTTCGCCTAAGCACCGCTACAATATGACCGAGGTGTAATATCATGGAGGGGGGCACCGCACACGGCTAAGGAACGATCACGAAGATCAACTTGTGTGTCCTAGGATGCCCCCTTGCCCCCGTATATAAAGGAGCCAAGGGGGGTGCGGCCGGCCCTAGCAGGAGGCGCACAGGAGGAGTCCTACTCCTACCGGGAGTAGGACTCCCCTCCCTTTCCTTGTCCAAGTAGGAGAGGGGGAAGGAAGGGAGAGAGGAGAGAAAGGAAAGGGGGGGCGCCGCCCCTCCCTCCTTGTCCAATTCGGACTAGGGGGAGAGGGGGCGCGCGGCCTGCCCTGGCTGCCTTTCCTCTTCTCCACTATAGGCCCATGAGGCCCATTAACCCCCCGGGGGGTTCCGGTAACCCCCCGGTTCTCCGGTTTTATCCGAAACTTCCCCGGAACACTTCCGGTGTCCGAATATAGCCGTCCAATATATCAATCTTTATGTCTTGACCATTTCGAGACTCCTCGTCATGTCCTTGATCACATCCGGGACTCCGAACAACCTTCGGTACATCAAAATTCATAAACTCATAATGAAACTGTCATCGTAACATTAAGCGTGCGGACCCTACGGTTTGAGAACAATGTAGACATGACCGAGACACGTCTCCGGTCAATAACCAACAGCGGGACCTGGATGCCCATATTGGCTCCTACATATTCTACGAAGATCTTTATCGGTCAGACCGCATAACAACATACGTTGTTCCCTTTGTCATCGGTATGTTACTTGCCCGAGATTCGATCGTCAGTATGCAATACCTAGTTCAATCTCGTTACCGGCAAGTCTCTTTACTCGTTCCGTAATACATCATCCTGCAACTAACTCATTAGTTGCAATGCTTGCAAGGCTTAAGTGATGTGCATTACCGAGAGGGCCCAGAGATACCTTTCCGATGATCGGAGTGACAAATCCTAATCTCGAAATACGTCAACCCAACATGTACCTTTGGAGACACCTGTTCCTCCGGCACACGGGAGTTACATAATCTCATAGTTATAGGAACATGTATAAGTCATGAAGAAAGCAACAACAACATACTAAATGATCGGGTGCTAAGCTAGTGGAATGGGTCATGTCAATCAGATCATTCAACTAATGATGTGATCCGGTTAATCAAATGACAACTCTTTGTCCATGGTTAGGAAACATAACCATCTTTGATTAACGAGCTAGTCAAGTAGAGGCATACTAGTGACACTTTGTTTGTCTATGTATTCACACATGTATTATGTTTCCGGTTAATACAATTCTAGCATGAATAATAAAAATTTATCATGATATAAGGAAATAAATAATATCTTTATTATTGCCTCAAGGGCATATTTCCTTCAATGTCCTCCTCCCCCATTAATTATTTGATCTATTGCGATGAAACCTGATAGCTAGCTATATATGTGTCTTGAATCATCAGTATGCATGCATTTGCATATTTATAACCTTGATTCTTTCGAATTGTCCAACGCTATCCATGGACAGCCCGAGTATGTGTAGATTGGGTTCGTTTTCCCATATGCTTTGCTCCGGATCCGACGCATAAATTTCGTCAGTGCCTCCCCTGTTGTTCTCCGGGTACACATCCTCTCTGTTTATTGCAGAGACGTGTATCAGGAGAACATCGGGGAGGTGCTGTCGAAATTTTGCGTCGGATCCGGAGCATAGCATGGGAAAATGAACCCAATCTACATATACACGGGTGGAATTAGGACCTATCATTACCTATTAGAGTGTAGGTTGCATGGACGTAATAAAATTGACAAAGTAGATCAACTTGTGTGAATATACATGGTGAATTACATATATAATTGTTGTGTGTCCAGTAGCTCTGAAAGTCAAGATGAGTGACCGTGCGTGGATGTATACCGGTCACATTGGTCAGAACAAATGGAGCGCTGAATGGTTCACAAAAACCAAGGGGTTTGTGCAAGCCGCATTTGCAAATGGCTAGAAGAAAACCTGGTGCCCCTGTTTCCGGTGCGGCAATTGGGAAAAGAAGACAGAGGCTAAAATGGACAAACACCTGCAGAAGAGTGGTTTTACGCCCGATTATACAGTGTGGACATTTCATGGTGAGTCTGCCCAACGTGACCGAGCTGAGGTGGACCGTCGTCGCACCGATGAGCATGGTACCGGGATGGAAAACATGGTGCAAGACTATGATGATGCTCGGGATCCGGACGAGGAGATGGAGGAATCTGCAAAGGCCTTCGATGAAATGTTGGAGTCTTCAAAACGTCCGCTCCACGAGCACACTGAGCTTTGTCAGTTGGATGCCATCTCACAAGTAATGGCTCTGAAGGCTCAGTTCAACTTGGGTAGAGAATGCTGTGATGCAATTATGACAGTATTTGGACGCTTTCTACCCAAAGGCCATGTAATGCCTGCAAACCTGTACCAGTCGGACAAAATCCTCCGTGCACTGAAGATGCCCTATGAGAAGATACATGCCTGTGAGAAAGGATGTGCCTTATTTAGGCTTGACTATGCGGACTTGAACTATTGTCCCATTTGCAAGTCTTCCAGGTATATTGTGGTAGACAACGGTATGGGTGAGAAGACACAGACCAAAATCCCCGTTAGTGTTCTTAGGTATATGCCAATCGTACCAAGACTTCAACGTCTTTTCATGGTCGAAGAGACGGCCAGACAGATGACATCGCACAAAACAGGCAAAAGAACCGAACTAGATGCAGATGGGAATCTGATGATGGTACACACATCGGATGGTGTTGCGTGGAAAAAGTTTGATGAATTACATGTTGACAAAGCGGCAGATCCGAGGCATCCTCGAGTCGGCATCAGCACGGATGGGTTCAGTGTGTTTGGTATGACGGCAACACAATACAGTTGTTGGCCCGTATTTGTCTTTCCACTCAGCGTGGTGCTACACAGCTCCCGTCCGTGCCGGCGACCCGCGAGCAGAGGTGGTTGATTTTCCCTGATGGGGAGAGGTAAGTGCATTTAATCTTTCCTTTGTCATGATATAAGGAAATAAATAATATCTTTCCTTTGTCCCGGTTTAATCTTTAGTCCCTGTTTGAGGCACGAACCGGGACCAATGGTTGTGGGCCAGGAGCGAGGCCCATTGGTCCCGGTTCATCCCACCAACCGGGACCAAAAGGTCCAGATGAACCGGGACCAATGGCCCACGTGGCCCGGCCGGCCCCCTGGGCTCACGAACCGGGACCAATGCCCCCATTGGTCCCGGTTCTGGACTGAACCGGGACTAATGGGCTGACCCGACCTGGACCAAAGCCCTGTTTTCTACTAGTGGTGTCCGGAATAAATCTCGGTGGACTCACGGGTGGTCGGTCATGGTTGGTGCGTTGGAAACACTGGTGTTAGCGAGCCCATGGATGATCGATGTGTGAGGGGGAGATTGTTGGGTTTAGTCCCACATCGGTTGTGGGGAAGACATAACACGATTTATAAGGGCGGGGGTGCCCCCTCCTAACAGGCTAGTCTTTTGAGAGGAAAAGGCCTAAGGCCTCTCATAAGTCGGTGTTGCTCTCCGGTTGGGCCTAGTGACGCATGTGGGTCAAAAACGCTGGTGTAGCGGAGGTGAGAAGATGCTGCAGTTTTAGGAGCTCAACAATTTCAGCTGGTAACGCTTTGTAGCCCCATTTAGGTGAATAAAGGGCCCATACGGGCGAGATTAGGCCCATATTCGGTGTGGTTCGCCGTGTCTCGGCGTTTAATTACCAACACAATTTTTTCTTACCACATAGTTCATCACAAAAAAAATCAAATACTTCAACTAAATAGTACAACAACAAATAGTTCAATACAAATTATATAGTTCAACAAATAAAAACTCGTATTTCATCACACGACGTCCTCTTTGAGCCTTCATAGGTGCTCAATCAAATCTTTCTGCAGTTGATGATGCACCTGTGGGTTTCGAATCTCCTGACGCATACTGAGATAGGCAGTCCAAGTTGCCGGTAGCCGGTGATCAACTTTGGCTAGAGGACCCTGCCTGTAGTATGGTTCAATGTTAAACACTGGGTCTTCTTGCTCGCTCTCGATGATCATGTTGTGCAAGATAACACAACAAGTCATAATCTCCCACATTTGATCCTTGGACCACGTCTGAGCGGGGTACCGGACAACATCAAATCGAGATTGGAGCACACCAAATGCCCGCTCGACATCCTTCCTGCACGCCTCCTGAATCTTCACAAATCGGGCGTTCTTGCCTCCTGGCACATGGTTTGAGATGGCCTTCACAAATTTCAACCATCTCAGATAGATGCCATCAGCTAGATAGTATCCCTTGTTGTAGTGCCGCCCATTGATCTCGAAGTTCACCGGATGAGAATGACCTTCAACAAGCTTGGCAAAGACAGGAGAGCACTGCAGCACGTTGATGTCATTGTGAGTTCCTGGCATACCAAAGAAGGAGTGCCAAATCCAGAGGTCCTGTGTGGCCACCGCATCAAGCACCACACTGCAACCGCCTTTGGCGCCTTTGTACATCCCCTGCCAAGCAAATGGGCAATTCTTCCATTTCCAATGCATGCAGTCGATGCTTCCAAGCATCACAGGAAATCCTCTTGCTGCATTTTGTGCTAGGATCTGAGCAGTGTCTTCCGCATTGGGTGTTCTCAAGTATTGTGGTCCAAACACTGCCACCACTGCCCGACAGAACTTGTAGAAACACTCTATGCTGGTGGACTCGGCCATGCACCCATAGTCGTCGAGTGAATCACCGGAAGCTCCATATGCAAGCATCCTCATCGCTGTCGTGCACTTCTGGATGGAGGTGAATTCAAGAGCGCCGGTGCAATCCATCTTGCACTTGAAGTAGTTGTCGAACTCCCGAATGCAAGGTTGTCAGAATCGTGATTCTGAATCGAATCGGAGCTCCGATGGTAGGATCGCAAATCGTAGAATCTTCACTATCAGGATCGTAGAAACGTAGATTCTAGAGACTAAAGTCGTGGAATCGAAGGGGTTAGTTTGGATCGTAAAGTCGTAGAATCGTACAATAGAATCGCGATTCTGACAACCTTGCCCGAATGGAATTCACAATCCTGAGGAAGAGCTTTCGGCTCATCCGATAACGGCGCCGAAATGTTTTCTCGCCGTGAAGTGGAGCATCGGTGAAGTAGTCGGAGTAGAGCATGCAGTAGCCTTCGAGACGATGCCGGTTCTTTGCTTTCACCCGCCCAGGCGCCGAGCCACCTCGCCGCGGCTTTTCATTGCTCGCCAGCAGCTGGGCGAGGGCGGCGAGCACCCTGAGATGCTCTTCTTCCTGGACGTCGGCCTCAGCTTCCTCCTCCAGCAGCGCGGCGAGCGCTTCCTCGTCATCCGAGTCCATCGCCGAGGCAGGCAAATCGCTGAACACTTTGCGCCCGGTAGGCGTGTACCCGCCGTTAAACTGCTCCTTCGCGGTCGGGAACGGTGGCCGGAAACGCCCAGCTGCTGTTGGAGGGGCTGCCGCGGCGAAGCGCTGCTATTTTTCCGGCGGGGAATGACTATCTAGCGGTGAAGGGTGGCGCCGGGATATAGCTAGTGGTGGCCGAGGGCACGGGGGGTGGGAGGCGAGTCGGGGAAGAAAATCTTGACTTTTCCCCTGACGGCGTGGGCCAGCCACGCTTTTCCCTTGCGCCGGAGCCCCCAACTGTTCCCCAGTGCGTCGGGTTCAATCTATGACCGCCGGGCGGAAAAAAGGACCGAATCGGCGATTTTCGGCGTTTTAAGGGCGCGACTGGACCGTTTTTTTCACGCCAACACTGAAAAAGTGGCCTGAGGAGCCCTGTTGGGGACGCGGCTAGAGATGCTCTTAGGTGGAACAGGTTGTGCATACCATTCATACCATACTCCTCCAGACCCTCACAGCCTTCAAAATCCGAGTCTGTTACCGTTGGAGATCCAACATGGCGCAGATCTTTATTTGCCAATACTGAGGCAAATGATTGATGCAATCTGAGTTTGTTACCGTTAGAGATCGAACATGGCGCAAATCTTTATTTGCCAATACTGCGGCAAGCTCCAGGTCAATGTGTTGGATTGATAGTCGTCGAATATAACCATGAGAATGTTGATGAAATTCTCTTCAGCGGATTTCGATATGACAAGTTCAAGCATCAAGTCATGGACTCGATAGCCACGAGCCTTACCATCATATCCAATTTCCAAACTCTTGATTAATAATTTTCTATACATATTTAACATTTTCCAAACGCTTGTTCAACATTTTTTCAAATGCTTGATTAACATTTTTATATACATGGTCAAATGTATTCATTATTTTTTTAATACATGGTCAACATTTTTTCTATACAAATTTAACATTTCCCAAATGCTTGATTAACATTTTTTCAAATACTTGTTCAACATTTTTTTTCAAATGCTTGATTAACACTTTTATATACATGATAAAAACTGATCAGTTTTTAATACTTGATCAAAAAAAATTTCTATACATGTTCAACATTGTCCGAATCCTTGTTTAACATTTTTTAAATACTTGTTCAGCAGTTTTTAAATATTTATTCAATATTTTCTAAAAAAATATAGTGCTTTTGTAGTATATATAGGTGAGAAATAGTTATTCTTCACCCCCTCTATTTTATCATCAATGCCCTGTAATTTTACGTTCCGTAAGTTTTGTATTATTTCCGACGTAAAAAGATACCGTAAGAAAATATATAATCGTTGTAAAAAATATTTTATGTTATGTAAAATTACAAACGTAAAAATATAGTGTAAAATACACATAAACTGCAAATTTTCTTGTCTTATGACCTATATTTTTATTTTCTTATGCCAAATTTTACGTAGTGAATCAATAGGAATGTAAATATTTAAATTGCAAACGTAATTTAATTATGAAATGATTGTAAGATTACCTCAGGTGAAAAATAACTTAATCATAGGGTCGCGCTATTCGTCACCCTGGGTGATGAATAGTTATTCTTCACCCCCTCTCTATTTTGACGTTAGTGCATCGTATTTTTAGATTCCGTAAATTTTGTCTTATTTCAACATAAAAAAAGCACGTAAGAAAATATATAGCTGCTGTAAAAAATATTTTATGTTACGTAAAATTACGAACGTAAAAACATAGTGTAAAACGTACATATAATGTGATATTTCTGGTCTTATAACATATTTTTTAGTTTTTTATACCAAATTTTACGTAATGAATCAATATAAATGTAACTATTTTGTTGGGGAACGCAGTTATTTCGAAAATTTTCCTACGCACACGCAAGATCATGGTGATGCACAGCAACGAGAGGGGAGAGTGTTGTCTACGTACCAACGCAGACCGACTGCGGAAGCGATCACACAACGTAGAGGAAGTAGCCGTACGTCTTCTTCCCGATCCGACCGATCCAAGCACCGTTACTCCGGCACCTCCGAGTTCTTAGCACACGTTCAGCTCGATGACGTTCCTCGGGCTCCGATCCAGCAAAGCGTCGAGGAAGAGTTCCGTCAGCACGACGGCGTGGTGACGATCTTGATGTACTACCGACGCAGGGCTTCGCCTAAGCACTGTAACGGTACGATCGAGGTGGAATTTGGTGGCAGGGGGCACCGCACACGGCTAAGGAACGATCTCAAGGATGAACTTGTGTGTCTTGGGGTGCCCCCTGCCCCCGTATATAAAGGTTGGAGGAGGGGGAGCCGGCCGGCCAGGGAGAGGGAGGCGCAGGGGAGTCCTACTCCCACTGGGAGTAGGACTCCTCCCTCCAATCCTAATCCTATTAGGACTCCCGGGGAAGAAAGGAGAAAGAGGGGGGGCCGGCCCCTTCTCCTAGTCCTACTAGGACTTGGGGAAAGGGGGGGGGGCGCCGGCCAGCTTGGGCTTGTCCCTTTTTTCTTTTTCCACTAAGGCCCAATAGGCCCATTAGTCTCCCGGGGGGTTCCGGTAACCCTCCCGGTATTCCGGTAAAATCCCGATTTCACCCGGAACACTTCCTATGTCCAAACATAGGCTTCCAATATATCAATCTTTACGTCTCGACCATTTCGAGACTCCTCGTCATGTCCGTGATCTCATCCGGGACTCCGAACAACCTTCGGTACATCAAAATGCATAAACTCATAATAACTGTCATCGTAACGTTAAGCGTGCGGACCCTACGGTTCGAGAACAATGTAGACATGACCGAGACACGTCTCCGGTCAATAACCAATAGCGGGACCTGGATGCCCATATTGGCTCCTACATATTCTACGAAGATCTTTATCGGTCAGACCGCATAACAACATACGTTGTTCCCTTTGTCATTGGTATGTTACTTGCCCGAGATTCGATCGTCGGTATCCAATACCTAGTTCAATCTCGTTACTGGCAAGTCTCTTTACTCGTTCCGTAATACATCATCTCACAACTAACATATTAGTTGCAGTGCTTGCAAGGCTTATGTGATGTGCATTACCGAGAGGGCCCAGAGATACCTCTCCGACAATCGGAGTGACAAACCCTAATCTCGAAATACGCCAACCCAACATCTACCATTGGAGACACCTGTAGTACTCCTTTATAATCACCCAGTTACGTTGTGACGTTTGGTAGTACCCAAAGTGTTCCTTCGGTAAACGGGAGTTGCATAATCTCATAGTTATAGGAACATGTATAAGTCATGAAGAAAGCAATAGCAACATACTAAACGATCGGGTGCTAAGCTAATGGAATGGGTCATGTCAATCAGATCATTCAACTAATGATGTGACCTCGTTAATCAAATAACAACTCTTTGTTCATGGTTAGGAAACATAACCATCTTTGATTAACGAGCTAGTCTAGTAGAGGCATACTAGTGACACTCTGTTGGTCTATGTATTCACACATGTATTATGTTTCCGGTTAATACAATTCTAGCATGAATAATAAACATTTATCATGATATAAGGAAATAAATAATAACTTTATTATTGCCTCTAGGGCATATTTCCTTCAGTCTCCCACTTGCACTAGAGTCAATAATCTAGATTACACTGTAATGATTCTAACACCCATGGAGCCTTGGTGCTGATCATGTTTTGCTCGTGGAAGAGGCTTAGTCAACGGGTCTACAACATTCAGATCCGTATGTATCTTGCAAATCTCTATGTCTCCCACCTGGACTAAATCCCGGATGGAGTTGAAGCGTCTCTTGATGTGTTTGGTTCTTTTGTGAAATCTGGATTCCTTTGCCAAGGCAATTGCACCAGTATTGTCACAGAAGATTTTCATTGGACCCGATGCACTAGGTATGACACCTAGATCGGATATGAACTCCTTCATCCAGACTCCTTCGTTCGCTGCTTCCGAAGCAGCTATGTACTCCGCTTCACATGTAGATCCCGCTACGACGCTTTGTTTAGAACTGCACCAACTGACAGCTCCACTGTTTAAAGTAAACACGTATCCGGTTTGCGATTTAGAATCGTCCGGATCAGTGTCAAAGCTTGCATCAACGTAACCTCTTACGGTGAGCTCTTTGTCACCTCCATATACGAGAAACATATCCTTAGTCCTTTTCAGGTATTTCAGGATGTTCTTGACCACTGTCCAGTGATCCATTCCTGGATTACTTTGGTACCTCCCTGCTAAACTTATAGCAAGGCACACATCAGGTCTGGTACACAGCATTGCATACATGATAGAGCCTATGGCTGAAGCATAGGGAACATCTTTCATTTTCTCTCTATCTTCTGCAGTGGTCGGGCATTGAGTCTAACTCAACTTCATACCTTGTAACACAGGCAAGAACCCCTTCTTTGCTTGATCCATTTTGAACTTCTTCAAAATCTTGTCAAGGTATGTGCTTTGTGAAAGTCTAATTAAGCGTTTTGATCTATCTCTATAGATCTTTATGCCTAATATGTAAGCAGCTTCCCCGAGGTCTTTCATCGAAAAACTTTTATTCAAGTATCCCTTTATGCTATCCAGAAATTCTATATCATTTCCAATCAGCAATATGTCATCCACATATAAGCTAATGGAATGGGTCATGTCAATCAGATCATTCAACTAATGATGTGACCTCGTTAATCAAATAACAACTCTTTGTTCATGGTTAGGAAACATAACCATCTTTGATTAACGAGCTAGTCTAGTAGAGGCATACTAGTGACACTCTGTTGGTCTACGTATTCACACATGTATTATGTTTCCGGTTAATACAATTCTAGCATGAATAATAAACATTTATCATGATATAAGGAAATAAATAATAACTTTATTATTGCCTCTAGGGCATATTTCCTTCATATTTATATTCCAAATATAATTTATTTATTAAACGATCGTAAGATTACCTCGGGTGAAGAAATACTTATTCTGCACCCCGGATGACCTATATAGTCGCGCTATTCGTCATCATGGGTGAGGAATAGTTATTCTTCACGCCCTCTCTATTTTGACATCAATGCACCGTATTTTTACTTTTCGCAAATTTTATCTTATTTCATACATAAAAAGAGAATGTAAGAAAATATGTACTCGCCGTAAAAAATATTTTATATTACGTAAAATTACGAATGTAAAGACATAGTGTAAAACATACATAAAATGTATTTTCTGGTCTTATAGCATATTTTTTATACCAAATTTTACATATTGAATCAATATGCACGTAACTATTTATATTCTAAACGTAATTTATTTAGGAAACGATCGTAAGATTATTTCATGTGAGGAATAACTTATTCTGCACCCTGGGTGATGAATAGTAACACTATATATATATATATTGTATATATATATATAATGTATATATATATATATAATATTTTAAAGTATAATGAAAAGTACAAAAATAAAGCAAAAAAACAGAAAAGGAGATCGTGGCCTCCCTTGCGAGTGGGCTGGCCCATCTCGCTCGCCCCTTTAGCGCGTCGGAAGCTAGACTCATTGAATGCAAGATATAGGGGCTCCTTGGGATCGAGTGGTTCGGTGGGTGAGGGTTCGATGGGGAATACGAATAAAACAATGTGCGGACTCCCTTTAGGAGTTGATTCCATAGGTCGTTCAATGGTATGCAACCATTAATGCAAAAATAATTTGGAATTCGAGCGCCGAATCAAATTGTAAATCAATCACTAATGCGAAACAATTTATAAACCAAGTGACAATTTGGAAATCAAGCCATAAATGTAATCTCTACTCCAAAAAGGGCAGTCCGTAGGTCATTCGTTGATACGCAGCCATTACTGCGGAAATATTTTGAAACCCGAGTATCAATATGGAAATCAATCCATTAATGCGAAAGAATTAGTAAACTAAGCGCCGAATCAACTTTGAAATCAAGCCATAAATGTAATCTCTACTCCAAAAGGTGGAGTCCTAGGTCATTCGTTGATGCGCAAACATAAATGCGAAAATAATTTGGAAACCGAGCGCCGGACCAATCTGGAAATCAATCCATTAATGCAAAACAATTTGTAAACTAAGCGCCAAATCACTTTGGAAATCAAGTCATAAATGCAACTAATTAGTTAGACAGTTAATTAGATATGCAATTGCTCGTTGTGAAGCAACCATTAATGCGAAAATAATTTGAAAACCAAGCGCCGAATCAATTTGGAAATCGATTCATTAATAAGAGACAATTCATAAACTAAGCTCTGGATAAATTTGAAAATCAAGCCATAAATGCAATATATTTGCCAGACAGTTAAATATGTATAATATCATTCATACATAGATATTTTTTCACGCCGAACCAATTTGGAAAACCAAGTCATGAATGCAATTAATTTTTTAATTAATCAATTAATTAGGCAGATATCTACTTAGATCCAAAATTCGGAACCCTAGATAAAATGGGCTGGCATACCTGGCGAAAGTCTGTCATCGGAGGTGGAACTTGTGAACGTCCGTCTCGCAATTTCATTATATTGGAGGAAACTAGATGGCTTTTTGTCAAATTGCCCTGACATTTCTTTAATTTTGAGTGTAAAATGTTTATCCAATTGGCACCCTAGGATCAAGATCGTGTGGTAGTTTATGCGTTCTCTGGCAGTTCCTCCGTGGCAAACGTTTGCTAGTTACTATTTCCAAATATTATTCATCATGATAAAAGGAAACTTTTCATGTGATATTTGGAATTTCTAGTTAATAGCTAGCATGTTTCAACTTTCAAGTGCTAACAAACCAAATAATTCCATGCATGGCGGGATTGTAGCTAAACCAAAATAAGAAACACAGATGATATATCCGCCAAAAAAATCACGGATAGTATCAATTTAATAGCACCATTACAACTTTCTTATTTACCTCCATGTTTTAATGATGCTATATAGCATACTTTGTTTGTTAAAAAAATCACGGGTAGCGTGCCAGAACGACATTACCCATACATGTTGCGTATATAAGCAAGCAGGCCACCCTCCTCTTAGCTCCACTTTCGCTCCGATCCTCGTCGTAGTCTATGAGGAGATGCTCAATGCAATGGCGCCCGTAGCACTTGCACTATGCTTATTTGCCACCGTCCTTCTATCTGCTCTACCACCCGCACATGCCTACATTGGCGACCTAGCATGGTCCCCTCCCCGCCCCAACCCCTCGATGGCAGAACCGACGTCATCTTCTGAGTACAAGATCTACATCATTCTGTTGAAGCCTCGGACGACGAAGCCATGGACGACGAAGCGTGCCAGGGATGGTACCGGTCCTTCCTCCCTGACGAGGTCACCTCCGATCAGTGGCGTAGCCAGGGGGTGGCCAGGGTGGTCCATGGACCACCCTGGAATTTCCCCATAACTTGTAGTATATAATGCAGTAGAAAAATATTTCTTTAAAAATAAATAATCTTATGTAAATATTTCTATCAATGGACCACCCTGGCATATTGTGCTGGCTACGCCACTGCCTCCGATGGCAAGCCACGGCTCGTCCGCTCGTACAAAACCCTCTTCCACGGATTCGCCGCCTGGCTGACGGAGGAGGAGCTGGAGGCCGCGTCCAGGAAACCCGGCTTCGGGCACTGGTTCCCGAATGGGATGATGTACCCGGCCGTCGAATAACCACCAGACTGGGAACTAGATTCAAATATGAGTTGTACTCTAGATCTATCGGTTTCCATTTAATTCGACGCCAAAAAATATCTACCTATGAATCTAATTAATTGCATACCCGGCTGTCGAATAACCACCAGACTGGAAACTAGATTTTTTTTCACGAATACGCAAAGCTTGCGTATCATTTCATTGATAGAAGGAATAAAATGAGTACAGCGATGGGTACAACACATGACACGAACACAGGTAGGCGTGAACTGTTGGGGAACGTAGCAGAGTTTTAAAATTTTCTACGCATCACCAAGATCAATCTATGGAGTCATCTAGCAACGAGGGAAAGGGGAGTGCATCTACATACCCTTGTAGATCGTGCGCGGAAGCGTTCAAGAGAACGGGGTTGATGGAGTCGTACTCGTCATGATCCAAATCACCGATGACCTAGTGCCAAACAGACGGCACCTCCGCGTTCAACACACGTAGGTCTCCTCCAACTTGATCCAGCAAGGGGGAAGGAGAGGTTGATGGAGTTCCATCAGCACGACGGCGTGGTGGTGGAAACTACGGCGATCTTGGCAGGGCTTCGCCGAGCACTGCGAGAAGGAGAGGTGTCACGGGAGGGAGAGGGAGGCGCCAGGGGTTAGGGTGCGGCTGCCCTCCCTCCCCCCCACTATATATAGGACCCCTAGGGGGGGCGCCGGCCCTAGGAGATGCAATCTCCAAGGGGGGGGGCGGCCAAGCGGGGTGGAGTGCCCCCCAAGCCAAGTGGGGCGCCCGCACCCCTAGGGTTTCCAGCCCTAGGCGCAGGGGGAGGCCCATGGGGGCGCACCAGCCCACTAGGGGCTGGTTCCCCTCCCACTTCAGCCCATGGGGCCCTTCAGGATAGGTGGGCCCACCCGGTGAACCCCCGGGACCCTTCCGGTGGTCCCGGTACAATACCGATTACCCCCGAAACTTTCCCGATGTCCGAAACTTGACTTCCTATATATAAATCTTCACCTCCGGACCATTCCGGAACTCCTCGTGACGTCCGGGATCTCATCCGGGACTCCAAACAACTTTCGGGTAACCGTATACTAATATCTCAACAACCCTAGCGTCACCGAACCTTAAGTGTGTAAACCCTACGGGTTCGGGAGACACGCAGACATGACCGAGACGACTCTCCGGTCAATAACCAACAGCGGGATCTGGATACCCATGTTGGCTCCCACATGCTCCTCGATGATCTCATCGGATGAACCACGATGTCGAGGATTCAATCAATCCCGTATACAATTCCCTTTGTCAATCGATACGTTACTTGCCCGAGACTCGACCGTCGATATCCCAATACCTCGTTCAATCTCGTTACCGGCAAGTCACTTTACTCGTACCGTAATGCATGATCACGTGATCAACCACTTGGTCACATTGAGCTCATTATGATGATGCATTACCAAGTGGGCCCAGAGATACCTCTCCGTCATACGGAGTGACAAATCCCAGTCTCGATTCATGCCAACCCAACAGACACTTTCGGAGATACCTGTAGTGTACCTTTATAATCACCCAGTTACGTTGTGACGTTTGGCACACCCAAAGCACTCCTACGGTATCCAGGAGTTGCACAATCTCATGGTCTAAGGAAATGATACTTGACATTCGGAAAAGCTATAGCAAACGAACTACACGATCTTTGAGCTATGCTTAGGATTGCGTCTTGTCCATCACATTATTCTCCTAATGATGTGATCCCGTTATCAATGACATCCAATGTCCATAGTCAGGAAACCATGACTATCTTTTGATCAATGAGCTAGTCAATTAGAGGCTCACTAGGGACGTGTTGTGGTCTATGTATTCACACATGTATTACGATTTCCGGATAACACAATTATAGCATGAACAATAGACAATTATCATGAACAAAGAAATATAATAATAACCATTTTATTATTGCCTCTAGGGCATATTTTCAACATGAACATGGTGCCCGGAGCAGAGGACAAGGGATGCTCGGCCCAAACAGAGAATACAACACAGCTAAACCTACCAAGCCCAAACCTAGAGCGGCAACACCAAACCAACAGTAATACCAACATAACCAAATCCAACTCCGGGGACACCGCGAGCTAGAAAGATAGTGCCTTCAAGAAGGAAGACAACATCGAGACGTCGCCGCCATCCGGTCTGGAGGATTCAGACCTAGGGTTTCCCCTGAGCTCGAAGAGGGGCGCAACTAAAGGCCATGACAGTGCCTTCAAGAAGGAAAACGACACCTGTAGGCGTCGCCGCTGCCAGCATTGGCAAGCCGAGCATGGGTTTCTCCCTGGCCTGAGGTTGAGCAATCCCATAGCCGCCGAAAGTGAAATCGATGATGAGGTAGCAATGCTGGTCGGAGCCTCCGCGTTAGAGGGGGTTGGTGTGGCTGCACCTGCCGCCGGAGGGTGGCACCGCCTCCGGACCCACGAGCATTGGATGGGAACTAGATTCAAATATAAGTTGTACTCTAGATCTATCGGTTTCCAATTGATTCGGCACCAAAAAATATCTACCTATGAATAATTAATTGCATACCCGGCCGTCGAATAACCACCAGAATGGGAACTAGATTCAAATATGAGTTGTGCCGTAGGTATATCGGTTTCCAAACTGATTCGACAGGAAAAAAATCTCTACTTATGAATCTAATTAATTGCCTATGTAATTAACTGTCTGGCTAATCAATTGCATTTATGGCTTAATTTCTAAAATGATTCTGCGTTTAGTTTAGATATTGTTTCGTGTTAATGGATTGATTTTTTAATTGATTTAATGCTCGTTTTCCAAATTATTTTCGTCCCAACGAGCGACTGCATACGTAAATAATTGTCCGACTAATTAATTGCATTTATGACTTAATTTCTGAACTGATTCAGCCCTTAGTTTACAAACTATTTCGTATTAATGAATTGATTTCCAAATTGATTCCGCGCTTGGTTTTTAAATTATTTTCTTATTAATGAATGTGTACCAACAAACGAAAATAAACAGAGCAAAACTATCAAAAGTGGGCGCTGCTATAGGTCGCTCTTAGCGAGCAATACGGGTTTGCCGCTCGCATAACCTGTCACAACGCAGCTCACCTGGGCCAGCCCATTGTGCACACCATCCGACATGCGCAAAAAAGAGTCACACATGCTTCATTTTCTCATTCTGGTTTTGGGAACAAACGTGCAAAAATGTTCGCGAATTCAAAAAATATTCAAGGATTCAAAAAATGAGCACCAATTTATAAAAGAATCTGGAAAATGTTTGCAAAACGAATTTGAAAAATGTTTGTGAATTGAAAACAAATAAAAGACATAAAAAACAAAACTAAAAAAGGAAACAATTGGAAGAAAAATATGCAGGAAAACAAAATAAAGAAAGAAAAAACCAGAAAAACCGACCCTGAGATAGAAAAAATTGCTCCCGAACCAAAAAACTTGCAGTAAAGAAAGCAAAAAAAAAATCGTTCATTGATTTCCAAGAACGGGTGGAAGCTTCGAAACTAGTGAAAGAAAGAAAAAAACGGCTCAACACTTTCCAAGAACGGGTGGAAGCTTCGAAACCAGTGAAAGAAGCTCAAATGTGGGCACGAGCCATGTGCTGCAATTGGCATGCCCACATGTTCCAGTCCTGACCCGTATGCGAGAGGACGAAACTTGCCTGCTCCCTGTGCGCATACGTGACTTGATTTGATTGAAACAATATAAGGCCCGACCCCATCCTTTAAAATTAGGGAGGAGATGATTAGATTAGAAAGAAAAAAAGGAAAAAAAATAGCCGTATGATAAAGTGGGAGTACGGATGGTAGCATAGAGAAGGAGCAGGCAAGCCGAATCCTATGCGAGAGAAGGAGACCTCCTAATTAGCGCTTGCAGCTCCAGGAACAAGCATGCCCCGCTTGCTGTGGGGCAGCCCAGTTATGCGACATTCCCTGCCTAGCTTGTTTGGGAGATGCGATTAACCGTTTGATACCCCTCAAAAAAAGATTAGCCATTTCGATGTGCTAAAATATGATTAAACATTTGACTTGCCTAAAAAATGTTTGACCAACTGACAGGTGACCAAATGAACCGTTGACTTCTCAGAAAAAACTGAATCTGGAAAATCTGTAAATTTGAAAATTTTCACAAAATTTGTAAAAAGTTAAAAAAATTAAACACGAATTTCAAAATCTTTTTGAATTTGAAAAATATCATAAAAAAGTTCATGAAATTTGAAAATAGTTTACAAGAATTGGAAAAATAATTCATGAAATTTGAGAGAAGTTCACAAATTTGAGAAAAAGTTCATGGATTTGAAATTTTAGAAAAAGTTCACCAAATTTGAGCACTAATCCACCCACCAAATCCTGAAGTCTTGAACTGATCCTATCCCCTTTGTCTGGTTTATAACCTTGCTCCTTTCTCCAGCAAAACTCCTGCAAAACATGTGAAATAAAAACACCATTCCAAATGAAGCAAAAAAGTGTAGCACAGAAACAAAGCCAATCCATGTACTAACTGCTCTTTTATGCCCGGCCGGGGCAATCAGCCACCAATCGCCATTCAAAATGGGAACGGGAAGGTACTCTTCTCCCCCCGCGTCGTCTCCTCCGAGGCGACCCGGGGGTAACCCTAGCCGCCACAGCCGCGCCCCCTCCTCCCCCCTTCCTCTCCGCCGCCGCCTGAGGTGTGCTCCGGCGCGCGCGCTCGACACCGATGAAGGCGGTGGCGGGGATTCGGCGGCTGCTCATCTCGGGCAGGGCCTTGGCACACAGGGCGGCGGCCCCGGCAGGTGAGGGTGGGGTGGTCCTGGCGGCGGGCCGCCCTGCCGGTGCGAGCTAGGCGCCTCCTCGGTCTCGCGGGTGACGAGGTGGCGGCGGTCGACGGTCGCAGGTGTGCATCCCTCCCCGCAGGTATGCCACTGATGAAGTCCATCCCCTCCGCCCCGATCTACTCCTTCCTTGGCCAGATCTGGGTCCTGGTGGCTTAGGCCGCTACTCTCGGTTGTTGGCTGCGCGGATCTCGTCGGGCGGGGCTGGATCCGGGGGAAACCCCTGGCCGGCGCGGCGGTCACACCAAAGGCGACGCCTTGGGCGCCCCCCCCCCACCCTGGAGGCTGTGGTGTGGATCCTCCCCCCTTCTTCCGCCCCCTGCTAGGTGAAAGCCTAGGTCCCCTGCTTCGGGCGGCGACGGCACGTTCGTGTCGTGTTCCTTCTTGGAGGCACCGTCCGGGGATTGCAGGGGCGGCGAGAGAGTTTGGTTGTGGACGTGATGGTGGCGGGAGTCAGCTTGGTTTCTTCATAGGTTGCTGTTGGAGGGTCCCTGACGAGGTCGCCGGTGGGTCGACGCCCACGAGCCTGGGCAAGAGGGGATTGGGTTCCCCTCTTCGGCGACAACGATATACCTTTGGGTGGGAGCATTGTGCTCCGGCGAATCCACCGCTGGCCTTTGATCTACTTTTCGCTGCTTCCCTTGCTTCTACGAATGTGGCCGGCAGCTCTCGCCCTTTGGTGCGGCTGAGCCGCAGACGACGATGGTGCTTGTTTGTAGTGTGCCATGGGCTTGCGTCCTGCTCTAGTCTCTTCTCCTTGCAGCTTGGAGGCCATCCATTTGGGTTCTGGGGTGAACCGAGCCGCCGTCTGCCGATACGGCATCCTTCGAGCCAGGATGAAGGGGTAGGGGCCCTTTGCAGAGGCAGTAACAGGTGGTGGTCTGGTCCATGGCTGGTTCCGAGGGTGGCTGTGATCACGAAGCTTGCACGGCGGTGCATTCCTCCCAAGACCCTAGTTTTGTTCTGTTGGTGTAGGTCGTCCAGTAGGGTGTTGGTAGCCGCGTCAATTTGTTGCTGCCTTGAGTTGTTTTGTTTGAGTACCTTATATCCGTCGCTCGGTTCCCTTTTCTTTGCGTTGTAAGCGGTTGTCCTTGTAATCCTGGCCGGTTGATGGCTTTGTTAATTCAAAGTCGGGCTCTTCTTGAACCTTCGTTCCAAAAAAAAAATCGCCATTCAAAATTTTGTATATAAAGCCGTGGTACATGCATGATGACACTTTAGCAGATTGACATATATAAGTGGTTGGGAGTAAAGAGTTGATGACAAGTCTGACTAATCAAGCTCACCAGGTCCACGTCACGCTTGTGCACATGATTATCTCTTTGATAAGCCGTTTCTTTGTTCAGTTTCTATATATGGCACGAAATTTCCAGGATAACAGCATTTTGGAACTAGCTAGGTCTTATCTTCACCAATATATGATGTTTAACAATGTGGAAAAAATTATAAGTCTCTCAAAATTTGTCAATGTATAAGCTTGATCACTTAACTATGATAGCCGACATTCTTGGACCGCAAGTGTCAAAGCCGTCGAGACTTTGTCCCTTGGTCAACATAATCGATTTATACAACAACGTGGTGACAGTTTAGTAAACAAGCCAACCCATGATAAAATTGTAAAAAAAAATGGGAAAATATGGCAGTTTAGGAGAGAGCATAAATATTCCAATAATTAGACAAGAGTTTTTATAAATTTTGCAACAGAACAATTGTACATATTATAATAACTGTGTGGTGAACAATCATACATATTACAGTCATTATTTATTTTTGAAAGCCAGGATAGCCATGAAATTTGGTAAAGTTTTTTTAATCTATCCCAAATTAAAATGGCCATATATTTTAAGAGCTCTTTTAGGGTGATTGGCGAGTTACAACTCGTAATTTCATGTAACTCCACCTCCAGTTTTTTCTAACCGTTAGATCTGGGAAATTAGTTAAAGAATTATTTTTTGGTCAAAAGGGTAGAATGGTAAAAAAAATCCTCCCATCCGTTCTGCAGGAGGATTAGCCCCCCGTCGCCCACGCACATCGTTGTGTTTCTCGTCGCATAGCTGCCGCCGCCCTTTTCGCCGTTCCGATCGAGAGATCCCGCGGCGGCCCCGATCGAGGGCAAGCACCAGCGGCCCGCCTCCCTGGTTTCGATCTGCTCCTGCCACCAGGGTTCCGAGGATCCGCTGCGGTGTGCCGGCCAGCCGAAGTCTCCCTTGCCCCCCCACCCCCACCCCCCCTACAGCGCCTCCCTCCGTCAAACAGCCGGCGACGCCCATCAACGCTGGCGAGCAAAGGTACCTTTCCCTCCCCCCTGTATTTGCGCAGCCGGCCACCTTACGTAGTGCATCTGGGAATCCTTGATCCATAGCAGATTCTGAAATTTTAACTTGAGTCCAAAGTTGCAGCATGATTTAGTTTGCATGGTTCTGCACCTGCAGATTCCAGGTGATTTTTAAACTGTTTGTGTGATTCATTTTCACATTTAGTATCCCGGCGACAAAATTATTTGCTGCATTCCAGACTATGTCCAACTGAATTCAGTACAACGCTCTGAAATGTCTAGACTATGTTCAGTTATATTCAAATTTTGTTAAGCTGTGTTCACTAAATTTAATTAATTCAAAATATGGTATACACTTTCTTTGTTCAGACCTTATCAGGCCGTCCAGTTTTGGGACAAAATATATTATCAATGAAATGCTGAACATATGTGGGAGTTGCCCAAGATGAAGAACGAAACTCAGGCACACACATATGGTCAGCTCTATGCAGAGCACTTGTAACGCCCCAGATATAACTTTCCCAATTTGTACTCCAACTCTTGCCGTTTCCGGCGTTAAGTTATATTTATTTCTCGGGTTCGGGTCTTTGTCTCCGTGTGTTGTTTTCGTTTTCATGCATCTCATATCATGTCATCATGCGCATTGCATTTGCATACGTGTTCATCTCTTGCATTCGAGCATTTTCCCCGTTGTCCGTTTTGCATTCCGGCGCTTCGTTCTCCTTCGGTGGTCAATTCTAGCTTTCTTTCGTGTTTGGGGATTAAACATTTCCGGATTGGACCGAGACTTGTCATGCGGCCTTGGTTTACTACCGGTAGACCGGCTGTCAAGTTTCATATCATTTGGACTTCGTTTGATACTCCAACGGTTAACCGAGGGACCGAAAAGGCCTCGTGTGTGTTGCAGCCCAACACCCCTCCAATTTGGCCCAAAACCCACCAAATTCTGCTCCATGTCCTAGAGCGTTCGATCACGATCGCGTGGCCAAAAACCGCACCTCATTTGGACTCTCCTAGCTCCACTTATGCCTATAAATACATCCCCTTCATTTCGGATCTCTCCCTCTCCCCCGAAACCCTAGTTCTAAAAAAAAACTCCAGATCCGCCGCCGACGGACGTGTCCGGAGCGGACCGGACAACGTCCGCCGCCGCCCGCAGCCACCCGCGCCGTGACACGTGGCATCGCAGCCATCGCCGCCGCTCTGGCCCGGGAAGCCCAGCCGGAGCCCCCGAGGCCCGCGCGCTCCCCCGCGCCTCCCTCCGCTTCGCGCCGCCGTCCTCCTCCCGGCCGGCCGCCGCGCCGCCATCGCCGGCTTCGCCGGCTACCTCCTCCGGCAGCCTCGGGCGCCGCTTACGCCGGCGGACGCCGCCCCTCGACGCCGGCGAGCGCGCCTCGCCATCCGCGCCACGCCGCCCCTCGGTCCGGCCACCGCCCGGCCTCTTCCTTCCTCCACGCCGGCGACCTCTACTCCGGCGACGAACCTCGGAATTCGCGCCATGAACAGTGCTGCTACAGTGATCTGAGATCCGGTTGACTTCTCCTCCCGAAACCCTAATTTTCGAGCAATCTTTGACCTGCCATATCTCCGCATCCGTAGCTCCGTTTTGGACATATAGTATATCAAAATGTTCGCCTCGGCATGTACATCATTTCATTCCATTGCATCATTTTCATTTGAGTTCATCTTGATGCCTGAAATGCTGCTAGAAGGAGGCTTCGTGAGATAATTGTCAGATCTGCTAGTTCATCTTAGACTTTTGTCATTTTTGCCATGATTATTGTGTGCATGCTATGCCTGTGAGTCCTTCATATGATTTGTTAAGCATTTTGTCTTCTTTCCATAGGTGCAACCCATGCATTTTTAGGATGTGTGTGGTGACTTGTGCAATCTTGCAAAGTGAGGCACTTGGTAAATCTGTTTTCATGGACTTGTATTTCCCTAAGTCTGGGATTATTTAGTTCGTGATGCCATATGTTCAGCTTGTTTCCTAGTGATCCGTGCCTCTTTTTAGGATGATTAGTAAGGGAGTTTTGTTAATCATGTTATGCTCTATCCATCCATGTCTTTGTTTGCACATGTGGAGTACTCTAGCTTGAGTTAATCGAGCTCTACTTTTGCTTCGTGGTAAATCTGGGCAGATCATCAACTTGTTTGCGATTTTGCCGATGCTATTGTTATTGATCCGTGCATGCTATGCCATTGTTCTTGCCATGTCTAGCTAGAATTTTGTGCCTTCTTTATGTATATATGCTTGCCTTGCCATGACTTGCACCGTAGTGAGTGCATCGAGCTCGTTTACATGCCTTCATGAGTTAAATTTCAGCATGTCTCAGTTTTCACTAAGTCTGAAAACTGATTGTGCGTGAGCTATGTTCGTGTGCTTGTTAGTATATTTTGTGATCCCTTTTGGCCCCAGGTCACTTTGGGACTTTTGATAAGCTTGTTGAGTAGCTCCATACCATGTTCTTACTTTTCATAATCAGGTCATGTATCATGTTGTTTTGCTGCTCCGAAGAGAGCATCGTGGTCTGAGATTTCAGACTAGTGTTAAATTTCACTAAGTCTGAAATTTGTTTTGCATTTGCGTTTTTGCCATGCTTGTTTGAACGTCTTAATGGATGAATTTGGCCGTGGCTCAGTGCTAGTGTTTTGTTAAGCATCTTGTGGGCATTCCTGCCATGTATTTTGTTGTCATGTTTGGTGGCTGTAGCATGTTCATTTCGTTGCATTTAGATGCCTACTTGATGTAAATCGCAGACCGGTGTCATATCCTAAAACGCTTGCCATTTCCAAACCGTAACTCCGATTCCAATGATTTTTATATCGTTTTCAAGCGATTTCATCCCCTCTATCCAGTGGCACACTTGGTTTTCCAAGTTGAGGTCAGGTTCATGCATTTCCTGTCACATCTTGCATTTTGCATCCCGCATCGCATCCCGCATAGCATACCATCTTTGCATCTTATTGTTTGAGTTTGCACGTGGTTGATTGTATCCTTGTTGCTTGTTTGTGTTGTTTGGGTAGAGCCGGGAGACGAGTTCGCTAACGAGGAGCCCGTTGAGTTTGCTTTTGAGGATCCAGTCAACTTTGACAACTGTGCAGGCAAGATGATCATACCCTCGAAATCACTACTATCTTTGCTATGCTAGTTTGCTCGCTCTTTTGCTATGCCAATGCTATGATGCCTACCACTTGCTTGTCAGCCTCCTAATTGCCATGTTCAGCCTATAACCCACCATTGTCCTAGCAAACCGTTGATTGGCTATGTTACCGCTTTGCTCAGCCCCTCTTATAGCGTTGTTAGTTGCAGGTGAAGATTGGAGACCGTTCCTTGTTGGAACATTTATTTACTTGTTGGGATATCATTATATTGCCATGTTATCTTAATGCATCTATATACTTGGTAAAGGGTGGAAGGCTCGGCCTCTCGCCTAGTGTTTTGTTCCACTCTTGCCGCCCTAGTTTCCGTCATATCGGTGTTATGTTCCCGGATTGTCGCGTCCCTTACGCGGTTGGGCTATAATGGGAACCCCTTGATAGTTCGCCTTGATTAAAGCTTTTCCAGCAATGCCCAACATTGGTTTTACCATTTGCCACCTAGCCTCTTTTTCCCTTGGGTTTCCGGAGCCCGAGGGTCATCTTATTTTAAACCCCCCCCCCCCGGGCCAGTGCTCCTCTGAGTGTTGGTCCAAACTGTCAGCCACCGGTGGCTACCAGGGGCAACTCTGAGCTGGCCTACCGGAAGTTTAGACAATCTGAGTGTGCCCTGAGAAAGAGATATGTGCAGCTCCTATCGGGATTTGTCGGCACATTCGGGCGGTGTTGCTGGACTTGTTTTAACCTGTCGAATTGTCTTGTTGTACCGAGATACCGAGTCTGATCGGTGTGTCTTGGGTGGAGGTCTATTCCTTCGTTGACCGTGAGAGCTTGTTATGGGCTAAGTTGGGACCCCCTGCAGGGATTGATCTTTCGAAAGCCGTGCCCGCAGTTATGGGCAGATGTGAATTTGTTAATGTCCGGTTGTAGATAACTTGAACCTTAATTAATTAAAATGAATCAACTGAGTGTGTTACCGTGATGGCCTCTTCTCGGCGGAGTCCGGGAAGTGGACACGGTGTTGGAGTTATGTTTGCGCAGGTTGCTCCCTAGTTTCTCGCTCGTGCTTTGCCTCCTCTTCTCGCTCTCTTTTGCGAATAAGTTAGCCACGATACATGCTAGTCGCTTGCTGCAGCTCCATTCATACATTACCCCCTTCCTACCTATTAAGCTTAAATAGTCTTGATCGCGAGGGTGCGAGATTGCTGAGTCCCTGTGGCTCACAGATTACTATTACACCAGATGCAGGAACAGATGATACAGCTCTAGATGGCGCGCTTGAGCTCAAGTGGGAGTACGACGAGGATTCTTAGCGTTACTATGTGTCTTTTCCTGATGATCAGTAGTGGTGCCCAGTTGGGGTTTGATCGGGACCTATGTCGCTTGTTGGGTAGTCTTTTATTTTGGCGCCGTAGTCGGGCCATGAGTGTTTGGATGATGTATGTTATTTATGTACTTTGATGTGACGTGACGAGTGTAAGCCAAATTTTGTATCTCCCCTTTTATTATATATATTACATGGGATGTTGTGATGATTGCCTAACTTGCGACATTGCTTTCAATGCGGTTATGTCTCTAAGTCGTGCCTCGACACGTGGGAGCTATAGCCGCATCGAGGACGTTACAGCACTCCTGCCACAAGCACTTCCAATGCGTACCATTACTGTCAACGCATAGTCAGATTGCTCAATTGCTGGACATTCAATTGCCATGCAATGTGGCAGCAAACTGAATTTTCCATGACAAATTAGCATAGTCAGATTACATACCACTTCTAGTTCTCACCAACTTGTCTACAAATTAGTACTCAATTGCCTACATATACGTCATGAAAGCATACACAACTACTGTGATGAAACACATCAGTACAACAAACTGCATAACATTCCTCTTCTTCTGCACTTGTAATTCAACAGTCTTCTCCAGCAGCAGCTCATCCTTGTGCACAACAATTCATACAGCGGCGGCATGAACTTGCCGAGGATGCCATCTGCTTGAACTGGCTCCACAAGTCGCCGTCGCCGTCACTTGGTCTCATGGGTCAAGAGCGCAGCCTGTCGTGCCCAGGAATGCAGTAGTCAGCAGACAGCCACCACCCCGCCTGGGTCGCCACCAGGCCAGACCGCCGCTGCCTAAATCGTCGCCACCGCCCACTCTGTTTTTTGAGTGAGAAAGGGGATTGAGAGAGAGAGCCGGCAGGGTGCCCGCTAGTAGTCAAAACCAGGCTACATGGCTCATTTTAGTCAAAACCAGGGTCCACATCATACTAAAACCACCTTAAGCGTTACCAGGGTTGAAAAGTATCCGGTTGAATTAGTTGAGAGACTGAGTTTTGGTGGTTTTGAAGTTGAGGGACGATTTCTGAATTTTCTCTAGAGTTGACGGATGAAAAATGTACTTACCCCTTTTTTTGGTACATGAAGTGAATCGAATATTCTGATTCCGCTTTCTGTATTTTGTTAACCGACTGTAGAGGGAAGGATGCTACTGGTGAGGAATTATTCAAGCCTTATACTCCGACTCACTGGATTCTGATATTGGATACTTTGAGCTTGTTTTAAAGGTAATTTATCGTAAACATGTTCCAACCCCACTGAATGTGTCTTATCAGTGATTCTGATGGTAAAAAGACTATGTGACCACTTGCTAGAATAATTAGCTTCATTGTACACCATATTATAATTCACTTCTGAAGATATGCTGCAGCCAAATAGTTCTGTCAGAACATGACCAACCATTGACAATTATGAGTTTTTGTATCATGTCAACTGTTGTGTTATGATTGGTTGCCATGAAAAGCAATGCATAGATTTAAATACCACTCATCTAGTACCGTATAAATGGTGCATAGAATTGTCCATTGGATGGCACGGTATGTACAATTTGTAGCTAGCATAAATCTGAATCTTGTAAAAGCAGTGCAGTAGCAACAACATTGAAGTGAACTTCGTTGTTGCAATATCCATTATATTTAAGCACCAAGAGCATCACTTAGTATAAGTTTTTATCTTTAGAACAAGAGAACAGAACATAGATTCCCATATGTAGTTGAGATCCGGGGTTATAACTGCGACATCACACTTTCTGCCGACACTGTGCAATTTCTTAAACTTTTGTAAATATTTCTCCATATTCTTCAGGTGACCCGGAGTGGCAGGCAGCTACATGTTGGTCTGCTGAGAAGATCAAACGCGCTAAGAAGATCAAGCAGGCAGAGAAAAAAGTCTGTGGTTCTAGATTCTCAGCCAAGGCAGAGAAGACTGATGGTAGGCAGGGTGTGCTTGTCTGTACAAAAAACATCATAGATTTAATGAGTATGTGGGAGAGGTTGAAGATGATGTTCGATGAGTTCTTGGCTTTCATGAGTATGTAGTCATTTCTCCGGTTGTTGTAATTGAACACATGCATGTGTGTGTCTGCTTGTGTGCCGCTATTAGCCCCCTCCTTTAGGTTCTCTGCTTTAATCTGTTGTGGCCAGCTATTAGCCCCCTCCTATAATTCAGAGTTCTTTTACAACAAATCAGAGAAGGGTAGGTAGTATTCTTTGCTTGTTTCATGAAATGTGCCTGTGCAAATTTGCATCAATCCATAATGTGGTGAGATTCTAAGTAAAACGGTGGATTAATTGACATTACAAAGATGCTGAAGAGTTAAAAAAAGTATAAGAATTTAGTAAAACTATCGATTAATTAATCATTCTTGCTGTTTTTGATTGATGCTCAGCTCATGTTGCTAATCATTCTTACTGGTTCTGAAAGATGCAAATCATTCTAACATGCATCAGAAATCACCAACCAGTGGCATGGACTGTTGCGTGAGATAACACTGGTTTGGACTGGTGCAGCATATGCAATACAAAAATAGTAAAAGCCAGAATTTAGTATGCGGGCATCAAAGGAACCTTTCATCTAAAAATTGAGCAACAACTCAGAGTTGAAAGCCTATTATTGTAAACATAGTCTCATAATTGTCACTTGAATGAAGTGATTGTTGGTTCGGAAATAATATGAACACTACTTGGGATAATAATTCAGCTCTAAAGCTTGAAATTGTAGAAAACCAAAAGCCTACAAAAGAGGCTCATCACTGCTGCCGAAAAGCAATGCCTTCTTCGGATTGTTATCTGCAAGTTTCTTCCTTTTGGGCGATGATCCATATTCGCCCATGTTCCTCTCGCCGATATCCATGTACCCACACGAATATATGTCTTCCTCAGACATGTCCTGTCCAAAAGCATACAAAAGGTATTTAGATCAACATGCAAATGATGTGGCCATTTTTTGTATAATAAGTAGGAACTTGGCAATATAACCAACCTGTTCATACATGTCATCGTCGCTATCATATGAGAATTGTGCATCATATGAGAATGCACAATTCTTGACAATGTACAAATGACATTTCTTTAGCCCTTCTAAAGCATGCAACATTTCATGACGAGGAGTACTTGAAGTGCTATTGGTGGGACCGCCCAGTTGGCCACCATGTGAACATAGTTTTTGGTTCGGGATACACATACTGGTGATAGCCAAGTGTTGTCATGAGAATCGGCCTTACTCGTTGGGGACGGCTCGTGATGTTAGCATTTCCGGATGACCATTTGTGCTAAAAGGGATCCAGGGATCAAACAGTGGTATTGGTAGTATCAGATGACTCGTGGTGTTAGTGATGTATCCGGAGGACCCGTAGTACTAGACGTGAAGAGCCATGGTCGTAGTACTACTTGTAGTGGATGGCCCACTACTACCGGCCTTACTCATTCAGACTCAGCAATAATGGTAGTCCAAGTCCGAATCACCGTTAACTACCGATAGTCGGGGTCCAGACGAGGAGTACTTGAAGTGCTATTGGTGGGACCGCCCAGCTGGCCACCATGTGAACATAGTTTTTGGTTCGGGATACACATACTCGTGATAGCCAACTGTTTTCATGAGAATCGGTCTTACTCATTGGGGATGGCTCGTGGTGTTAGCATCTCCGGATGACCCTTTGTGCTAAAAGGGGTCCAGGGATCAACAGTGGTACTGGTAGTATCAGATGACTCGTGGTGTTAGTGATGTATCCGGAGGACCCGTAGTACTAGACGTGAAGAGCCATGGTCATAGTACTACTTGTAGTGGATGGCCCACAACTATCGGCCTTACTCATTCGGATTCAGCATTACGTAGTCCAAGTCCGAATCACTGATAACAACCGGTAGTCGGGGTCCAGACGAGGAGTACTTGAAGTGCTATTGGTGGGACCGCCCAGTTGGCCACCATGTGAACATAGTTTTTGGTTCGGGATACACATACTGGTGATAGCCAAGTGTTGTCATGAGAATTGGTCTTACTCGTTGGGGAAGGCTCGTGGTGTTAGCATTTTCGGATGACCCTTTGTCTTATTAGGGGTCCAGGGATCAACAGTGGTACTGGTAGTATCAGATGACTCGTGGTATTAGTGATGTATATCCGAAGGACCCGTAGTACTAGACGTGAAGGGCCATGGTCGTAGTACTACTTGTAGTGGATGGCCCACAACTACCGGCCTTACTCGTTCGGACTCAGCATTAATGGTAGTCCAAGTCCGAATCACCGTTAACTACCGGTAGTCGGGGTCCAAACGAGGAGTACTTGAAGTGCTATTGGTGGGACCGCCCAGCTGGCCACAATGTGAACATGGTTTTTGGTTTGGGATAGACATACTGGTGATAGCCAACCGTTGTCATGAGAATCGGTCTTACTCATTGGGGATGGCTCATGGTGTTAGCATCTCCGGATGACCCTTTGCGCTAAAAGTGATCCAGGGATCAACAGTGGTACTGGTAGTATCAGATGACTCGTGGTGTTAGTGATGTATCCATAGGACCCGTAGTACTAGACATGAAGAGCCATGGTCATAGTACTACTTGTAGTGGATGGCCCACAACTATCGGCCTTACTCGTTCGGACTCAGCATTACGTAGTCCAAGTCCGAATCACCGATAACAACCGGTAGTCGGGGTCCAGACGAGGAGTACTTGAAGTGCTATTGGTGGGACCGCCCAGCTGGCCACCATGTGAACATAGTTTTTGGTTTGAGATACACATACTGGTGATAGCCAAGTGTTGTCATGAGAATCGGTCTTACTCGTTGGGGACGGCTCGTGGTGTTAGCATTTCCGGATGACCTTTTGTGCTAAAAGGGGTCCAGGGTTCAAAAGTGGTACTGGTAGTATCAGATGACTCGTGGTGTTAGTGATGTATATTCGAAGGACCTGTAGTACTAAACGTGAAGAGCCAAAGAGATCGCTTAAGCCCGCACGCAGGCCATGATGTCCGCTAGGACCATCACGCCCTTCTTTGCACCATGAACATGTACATTTCTCTACTATAAGTCAATGTGTGAAATGTGTCAACAAATGCAGCTTAGTTCTGTGGCAAAATGTTGGTGTTCTTGCCTCGTCGGCCTCGGGGTCTGTTGGGTGGTTAGCAGCCTCGATGATGTATTTCGCTTTGATGGCATCAACATTGTCCCTAGGAGAAGAAGAAAAACCGAAGATAAACGGTACAATTACAATAGGCAGGTATTGCAGATTTTCTTAACAAACCGAAGTGTCAGACTCGATTCGCAACTTCCATTAGAGATGTCTAGTCCATTCTGAGAAAGCTTTCCATGTTAATTAATGTGTGGACTGCTGATACATACTACGTACTAAATATGCAAGTTCAGAAGATGGTGCATTCTGAATACTAAAAATAAATGTGGCCAGACAGAATAGTCAGGTTTTGCGAAAAATAGTCAGGTTTTGCAGATTTGCTTAATAAACCAAGGTTTCAGACATGACTATCAACTTTCGTTTTGCAGAGAACTAAAGCAATAGAACACTCACTATCAACGGAACGAAGTCGTCATTGCTGTCACAAATTCCTGTATTTTTTTGAGGAACATCAGCAGCGAACTCCTCATCCTACAATTGCCAAATTTTTATTATCGCGTCACGAGAAGTTCAAAATTAGTAAAGATAAAAAAATGTATAGATAATATGGTCTAATAACATGGAGGATGCTATGCGGTCACTGTGTACTTGTACTACTTGCTGCAGTACTAATGAGCCCTATAAGAAAATACATAAGCAGTTCATTTTCAGTTTGTCTGACGGTTCCACAAGGTAAGCGTGACCGAAGATTCAGAAAGAAAAGAGAGAAGGCAAATGAAATGGTTGAAAAAAAGGAGTACTGAATTTGCCTCATAAGTCATAACAATCTCAGTACTTGAGCTTTCGCCCAATGCTCGATTCATCGACCGACCAACCAACCAACCAACTAACTAACTAACTGATAAAAGCGGCTTCCTATATTTATTCTTGTTGATGTATGAGAACATGCATTTGATACTCTGAATCCTTGAAGAATAGACGTGCCTGAATGCAGACATATGAGATCAGATGGTTCCATGAAGGTTCTTGCCATCAGCTCAAAAACACCATCATCATCATCATCCGCCGCCGCCGCAGCAGCAGCAGCAGCAGCAGCGATGTGCCTACTGATGCTACTGACATCATCAAGCAAAGAGAGCCTTCGATGCGCCAATGACATCTTCTGCCCCATCCTGGCCTTGGCAGAATGGGGGGAATCACCCGCCGGCGTCCCTCCCTTTCCTTGGAAATTATTCAGGGAACAAAGGAAGAGTAATTGTTATCTATGTCTACTAGTAGGTACTAGTAGAGGACCAAAAAGAAACACACATATAGTCTAGTAACGTAGAAAACGGATGCTTTTAGCACGTATTTGTTCTGTCGCTGCAGTGCTACCAATGAGATCAACAGAGGGGGATGAAGGGGGGAGCAAGAGACCGTACGTATCATGTCCTCGCGCAGGATGAGCTGCACTCCGGCGGGGCCGGTGTCAACTGGGCGACCTCGACCAGCAGCGGCGACTGCAGTATAGTTAAGGTCGACGACTAGATGCAGGCGTTGGGGACGACCTACTCCGGGCGCGGCTGCTCCCCCTCCTTGGCGGCACGGGCGGACTAGACCTCTTCTTTGTGAGGCCGACGTCAGCAAGGGGACGTGGTTGCGCGGGCCCATGGAGATATCTCCCTCACGTGTGGAGCTCGTCCGGCGACGCCGCTGAAGATGCCGCCACGATCACCCGCCTCCTCTACTGAAGATGCCGCCACCGCTGAAGATGGACGCCGATCTGGTCGAGGACTCAGCTGTGAGGAGAGGAGCGGGGAGGATAAGACGCAGGAGAAGCGGCTGAGCCGACGGTGCAGCGACCCGGGAGAGGAGGAGGCGAGCGGAGAGGGGATCGACAGAACGGGGAATAAGCGTGCGGGACTAGGTTTTCTTTTCCTTTTCTCCTAGCGCTGCACACTAAATTGGACGGATCTACCCTTTTAGAAATTGATTAGCCCCATCATAATTTTGTAATGATCCCACAAGTATTTGTAATTTCATGTAATTCTAGTATCGTAACTTTTATTTCTCCACCGTTTGATCGCAGTGAATGGACGGCCCCTAAATTCACCAATCACTGTAACAGTTGTAATATTTTAATGATTTTTTGGAATATACTCTTGATTAAAAAACTGTTTTTATTGTCCTGTAATTTCCATAACCTTTGTGTTTTATGTTTTTTCTTTTAGATCGCTATCTTAAAATATTTGTTAACACGATTTTCTCTCTATCAAAAGAAACCTTTTCTTCTTCAAAATTTCTCATTTTGAAAGCATATTTCCCATTTTCTCTTCATATCAGTCGAGTTCACAAAAAGGAAATTCTAATCTTTTCTATTTTATTTTTCATTCTACATTATGTTGTCAAAATTTAATGCCGTTTCAATGTAGCCACATGAGCCAAAGAATACCCAGGTCATTGTTGAAGCCGTTTCAATGTAGCAATGACCAAACCTAAACGTTTTTCTTTTTCACATTTGACAGACAAAAAAAACTCTAGTATACTACTCCCTCCGATCCATATTACAACTATAAAGTTGGAGTATATACTACTACCTCCGTAACTAAATATAAGACGTATTTGCAGTTCAAACCACAAAAGCGTCTTATATTTTGTTTCGGAGATAGTACCATTAGATAACCAATGCATGTCAATACACACACACACACACAGAGAGAGAGAGAGAGAGAGAGATGAGGAAACCAAGATGATATTCCTGCAAGTTGCAAAACGGTGCGATCAACTTGATGATACTATTATAGATACCCAAGACACGTAGATACAAGAGAGAGGTGAGGAAACCAAGAAGATATCCTTGCAAGTTGCAAAGCGGCAGCAAGCAATATGCAAGTGGCGCTAGCTTTTGATGCTGGATGCAGCAACAGTAAATACCTAGGTTATTACCCTACATGTATGGTTTCCTCACCTGATACACATACATGACGAGATCATTATATATGTGTACAGACTATAGACAGATTCTTAATTACTCCCTCTGTTCCGAATTACTTGTCTTGGATTTGTCTAGATACGAATGTATCTAGATTCATTTTAGTGTTAAATACTTCCGTATCTAGACAAATCTAAGACAAGTAATTCGGAACGGAGGGAGTAGTTGGCTATTATAGTAGATGGGATCTTAAGCGGTTCAGGTCAGGAGTGAGCTGCCCAGCCGCCTGCTAGAGCAGCACCAGAGAAGGGCTATCGAACGGAGGGCGGCCATCCGGCAAATGTTACCAACTCCAGCTGCTACTTTCTATTGCTTACATCATGGCGAATTATTCCATCAATTTCCATGACATGGATCTTCTACTCTTCCCGAAATGAGACTATTTCAGCACAAATTATGAGATACAACATACGACATACAAGCTTATCAGATAGTACAACATACAAGTATTCTCTCACATTGTTATAGAAAACGAATGCAACAACAGCCGTCCAACTTGATCAAGCAGGAGAGGATCGACATTGCATTTTCATCAGGAAGTGTTTTCAACAGAAATAATCCATGATACTCGATGCAAAACAGAGCTGAAATCCTACCAAAAGTACACACAACCTGAACACAGAGTACAAGCATCCAACAGAAACACTTGTCCAAAAGTAAACAGTCCTACCTAAACGATCCAACTGAATTTAAATCATTTTTGTTAGCAAGAAGTGAAAGGAAGAGCCGTAGCTGCAGGGCTCATCCATCCTAACAATCCAACAAAAGCCAGACACGCATCACCCCTGCACTAGTAAAATGAAATGGGAACAAGACATGTGAATTTGGGAAAGCAGTTCACTTCACCTTATAAAAGAGGAGAGGAGATGCATTTTGGCAGGGAGATGCTTTCATAATAGAGAGAGATGTATAATTATGAATACCTCATTCGATCGGCTATCAGTCCCGTTCTCATTTCCTCATCGCTATCAGTCCTGTACCAATCAGATCCCCTGCCGTTCAAAGCGAAATGGAGTTCATCCAAACCGGTCAGGTTACCAAGCTCTTCTATGGCACCAACTGAACTCCATGGCAATATCCAACCAGACCAGGAGACAACTCGTAATTAAGTTCCTCATATTTCCAATCCCATGTGGTATCTTTGTGATCCAAGTAAGTAGAACCTGTAGCTCAATGAGCCGAGCAATTCCCAGTGGCAACTCTTGTATGTTTGTCCATCTAAGATCCAGCGTCTCTAGATCATGTAGCATCACAATTTCTCATGGTAGCTTTGATAATGTCCATGCGCCTAGGTACTTTAGTTGGAATAATTTGCTCATATCATACTCCTCCAGATTCTCACAATCTTCAAAATGCAATACACGTAAACTTTCAAAATCAGAAAGGCTAACTCCAAATTCCTGATGCTGATTTGACTGTAAATAAATGATCATAAATCAATGTAGAAATCATTTTATAGTATTGTGAAATGCTAACTATAACTATTAGGTAAAATTCTTGCGTAAGTTAAAAAGACATGACGCACACAACTCTTCTATCAATCTAATGATAGCATTTTAAATGCCCTTAACATCTACGAATCTTATAGTCTGAACATAATCACCGAAATGCATGAATCTGTGATGTTTAGAGTCTGAATTCAATCATGTCTTGACACTAGATTTCTACAAAATTTGGTATCGCACACATTGATCCAAGTTGCACCAAAATAGAACGTCCATCTTAATAGTTGTCTTTTTTTTAGAAAAGGAGGATGACCCCCGGCCTCTGCATCTGGGCGATGCATACGGCCACTTTATTAATAATTATCACAAGACCTTACAAAACCATACAACAGCAAGACTAAAGCCACCGTCTAAGCAACAACTGTCGCTACACCTATCCAATTGATGAAGGGGCACAGATAGTCTGGACCTAATACCAAACAGACATCGCAGCCAAACCTAAACATCTAAGACCTGAGATCCCAACCAGGACGCTTGCCGGGTATGGGCCATCTACCAGTCCGGCGCACTCCTCAACCAGGACGCCTGCCGGGTATGAGGCCGCCGCAGCCACCTGCCACCAATCCTTCTTCAGAGCTGTACTGTTGCATGTACCGAGCCAGGTCTCTCTGCCATCAACGCCACCACGACGCCCGACAGCGTCGTCCTCCTGCGCGAGTCCATCCTCCCACGGCGAACTCCAAATATGCACTGCGCCACGCCGTCAAGATCCGTCGCCATCAGTGTGTAGGATGAAGCACCGCTCCACCAAAGAATCCGTCCTCTGGTCCCTTCACGTGTGTACCTCCAAGAATGACGCCGCCAAGGGAGGAACGACACCAGAGCGCCGCTGTCATCCGATCATCCGATCTATGGTTTCCCCGGAGGTAGCAGAGAGTGGCCTTGAACTTCTCCACGGCGATGCCTTCAAGAAGGGAACAACGCAGATAGCGCCGCCACCGCCAGCCTTAGCAAAAGCCGAAGGCAAGTTTTCACCCAGATCAGTTCGAAGGGATCCAACTCTCGTGCACAGGCCGCCGTCACCACCAGCACCATCAGGCAGGCCCTGGAGTACCGGCAGATCGGCGAGCCGCCGGCACCACGGCATCTAGATCGCCGGCCACGCCGGGCCGCCGCCATCCGCCGCGCCGTCCGGGTCAGAGACGAAGCCGCCGACCGCGCACAGGGACCGCCGCCGAGAGCCCAGCGCCCGCCACTGCTTGCCGAAGCCAACCGCCGCCCGAGCACTGGTGCCACCATGGAGCCATCAGATCGGGGAGGAAGACGTCGCACGCTGACCACCCTCGCGGACCCCACCGCACGCCCGAGCGCGGCGCCACCGTGGCGCCATCAGATCGGGAGGAGGAGGAGCTCGCGCCTCGCCGCCCCGCGTAGACCACGCCGCCGCCATCGCCGCAACGCCACCAAAGGGGAGCCCCGCAGATCCGCCGAGCCGAGCCGAGCGCCGCCGCGAGGGCCGGCCGGCGCCGCCCAGGAACCTCGTGAGGAGGGAGGGAGCCTTGCCGCCGCCGACGCACGCGCGGGCTTTGCCCGGCGGCGTCTCCTAGCGGCGGCGAGGGAGAAGGAAGGCGAGAAAGGGGAGCGGCAACGGCGATCTAGGGTTCTGCCCGGGCCGCTCGCGGGAGCGGCACGAGGGACGGGAGTATTTCTTTAAAAATCTGATGTTTGGAACCGAATGTTAAAACCATCTTAATAGTTGTCTGGGCATAAAAAAATAGTTACTTGGTCTAACACCAATTTCTGCACACACTGAACCATGTCTGATTGCAATGATCTACCCGAGGACAAATTACAAATATTCCATCTCTGGATACTGTAAAATTATAAGACAAACGATACCACAACATGTTCGTAGATTATCATCAGTGAGGATAGCAGAAAAATTGAGTGGTTTAATGCATCATTTTAGGTTGATTTTTTCATCACAAACAAAGATCAAAATAGCAGACCAACTAAACTGAAATGGTGAACTGAAGGAAGATTTATGTCAAACATTTTTCAGCATCTTATAGCCAGGTTTTGGAACGAAAGGTTTACCTGTGGACTGTGGTAACTTGCTACTACCTATGTGCTACAATCCTTTTCCAAAAAAAAAAACCAGCGTGCTATAATATCTTAGGTACATTTAGTTATATACTACGCGAAAAATTTCAGTATGGTGCATGTGTGGTAAAGGATTCCTACAATTATGCAAGCCATGTGGCTAAAGTACTGTTAGGGCTGAAATATTGTGCAATCTTCACTGTGTGCGAAATTAATAGTGGAAGCACTAAAGATACCAGAAATAATGTAAACTACACATGTTACGTTTGCGGAGGGAATGGTAAAAGCTAAGTCACCTCATATCTTCTAGCAGCTCTCTCAGCTTCGCAATAGATGTCATTTCATCCTAAATGTCAATGTCTTTTATGAATCATCTGGGAAAGGCACTTTGTAGATCACATCCTTGATAATCCTCTTTATATCCGGCTTTTGTGAGACTGATACAAAGGCTTGACAATGATAATGCCCCCGAATCTTGCGATAGACCTCATGCGCTAGAGTTGTTTTCCTCAATCCACCAAAACCAACAATGGACAACACCCTGCGATGACGCTTGGTCGACCTGTCTCCTTCCATCATCCATTGGCAAGATCGCCCCTTGGACCGTCAATGCCCACAAGGTGTGCTTCCTCTGCAGAAAGAGCAGACAGCCGAGGATCCACGGCTGCATGGTCAGAGGAGGTGCTACAGGCAATATCGTCCAGCTTGCAACTGCCCTTCAGCTCTTTCACTTTCTTGACGCGAGCCTTCAGATCATCAACTTGGTTGTGATTCCACGCCGAGACCCAAGTGTCTTTAGATGGTCAGAGGAGGTGCTACAGGCAATATCGTCCAGCTTGCAACTGCCCTTCAGCTCTTTCACTTTCTTGACGCGAGCCTTCAGATCATCAACTTGGTTGTGATTCCACGCCGAGACCCAAGTGTCTTTAGATGGCGAGCAGTCTTGCGAAAGAAGTCCATGAAGCTTCCATGGCGCCCGCCATTGCCAAGCTGATGAATGAACTTGTCGACACAATCTTCGATGTCATAGGCCAGCTCTCTCACCAGCGATATACATGCCTTCACTTCGACATCTGGATCAACTAGCATGGTGTACTTCTGGACCGCAGCATGCATGCTAGTCAGCTCGGATTTGAGGGAGCGGATCTCGCGACGGACCCCTTACGGCGAGAAAAGCGGTGAGCTTCACCAGGAGGGGACCCAACGTGCCCAGTGAAGCGCTCACCACCGGCGCCATCAGTCTCTGTCTCTACTCCTTGTTCTGCACTCCAGCTCTTGTTTGTGTGTGTGATGGTTGTGGGGAGAACTCAGACAAGCAGGAACACGGATGAAGGCCTTGTTACCAGACCAGTTGCAAGATTTACCTTGGATAATAACGATGGCTGGCATGTGCATTTGGTCAACACGCCTCACGCGCTGCTAGCATGTGCTGGAGCTGGGCCTGAGTAAGTTAATAACAACTTATGTCAGGTCACAACAGGTAGGGAGAGCCTCGTTAGCAGTAATGAATTCAGGTTAATTATAAAACCGAGGCAAAACTTTTGGCCCTCAAACGTTCATCTCGATAGCCACTTGTACTACATATTATAGTTACACTTTGTTTTACACGCTGGGTGCGCGTACGTGAATCTCATACAAGCATCACAGCTGGATTCAAACCTCGATTAGTCAATGGCGGCAACTGTACACTAGCATTCAGATAGGACAGAGACGAATGGCCAATGTATCGACTTTTTTAGCACCTAAAATGGATTTTGTTTTATGGCTGAAATCATGTATGTAAGCCTCTGCTTGCCTTTCAGTTTTCGCCATCCAAATTCAACCCCTCTAGTCACCTTCTCTAAAATAACACTAGTGCATATCCACAAGCCCCCCATTTCGGATCCGAATTCGGATCGGGTCAACGAACCAAGATTGTTTCTGCTATGATGTGCCTTAGGCTGTTTTATGTTGTGGAAAATAAACAGCAGCTGTCTAGAGAGAGAATAGTGGTTTCAAAAAGTAATTTGTTAATACCTGTCGATGCATTTCGGCGCACAATCTACTCTGTTTGCGCGTAGCTGCAGCTCAACTACTGAAACAGACATAGATGGCGAGATTACGGCACAGCTTCATCCAATAGAAGAAACAGCTAAACCATGCATGCCAGTTAAGTATCATACTTGTATGGGCCAGGCATGAAGAGAGCATTTCCTGACTGTACCACCGATGTGCACGTCCTTCTCAGCTGCATAAAACGAAATAATAGGAGGGTGAATACATGTAAGATGTACCTAACTGCTACTTTCTGGATTTACATCAAGCCTAGCAATTACCACAAAGTTTTTGTAATTTTTTTGTAAAACCAATTGTGACTACGGTGCTATTTGTACACGGACAAGGGGGGTATACATGTGTCGCTTACTCACTTGTGAACAAAAAGGAACGCTCGGGAAAAATCTAATCACTAATGATACTGATAACAACATGGAGATCAACCACAAAGTGGCAAGTTGAACTATTTGCAAGAGATAGCCGATAGAGCAGCCGAGTCAATGCAAGAACCTGGCGGCTCAAGTGGAAATGTGGAATATCTCTAGGAGCCTCAGACGTCCATATCAACTCCATAATAAAGAACCTAAAACGCGGTGAACTTCATGCGCCTACCACTTTCTGTTCAGCAGGATAATGACATCCACCCAGTTGGAATAGCAAGTTTCAGATTAAAAGTTAGCACTAAAAACGTTCAAACAGCAACTTCACCCAGCACGACGCGCCATGGGCAGTAATTTTGCTTCATCTAGAACAAAACCAGCAGCTGTTTAGAGACAAAATTATGGAGCCAAAGATTAATGGGCAAACACATGTCGACACATTTCTAATCAAACAAGATTAGCAAATCTTACCTCACCTTTGCACCAACTCTGAATGCACGCTCAACCACCGAAACAGACATGGATGGCAGGATTAGGGGACATCTTAATCATTGCACCTCCAAACACGCACTCCATACAATTATAGAAGAAACATCATAATCATTCCGGTTCAGTGGTTGCATTATACTTGGTTATTGAGCATGCCTGAAAGGAGCGTTTCTTGGTATGTTGGTTGGTCGATTTACCAGATGAAAGCTGCAGAAAAGCATGTAGCAGCAGCAGCAGCACTTCAAATACTACTACTACAAAGAGAGCAAACTGATGATAGGCCTTCAAACTTACTGCAAAGATAGCCGGCCATCAGAATATTCTACGAGCTTTTGAGATGCCAGGATTGCTGCAAAGGTAGACGTTAGCCTTCTCGGTTTCATAAAAAGGAGCAGTATAAAAGACAGTAAAAGAAGGATAAATTCATGTGTGGTTGCTGCCCAACTTTCTATGGCTTTACATCAGGACAGTGATGCAGGGTGACTGGCAGTTGCAGCACTTGCATAGATCTGAGGGCAGCAAAAAAATATCCTGTTTCAGATATGTCATCCAGAAGAGCTTAAATATCTGAATATGATTAAAATACCTGAAGTATGACGACAAGGAGCTACATCGAAATTTCAGTCAGACAGCCGCAGATTATTTTTGCAAAATAATAGTAATAATGAGGACTTGTTCTCTGTGGACAGATGAAATGAATATGGTGCATTGACTTGTGAACAAGAAAGGAACACCCAGGGAATCTAATCACCAATAAGCACAGCGATAACAACATAGAGATTATCCACAAAGCCATGATATGTCTGCAAGCGACTGATGATAATAGCTAACTCAAGAAGAGCAGAAAATATCTAGGACAATGTATGTTTAACTGAACCATTCAAACATTGTAAACACATTGAATTAAATAAATGATGCGGACATGTAAAAAGTTGGGTAACTTCATGTGTAATTGCTGCAACTTTCTATGATCAGGACGATGATGCAGGGTGACTGGCAATTGCAACACTTGCATAGATCTGAGCATAGTAAACAAATATCTTGTTTCAGATGTCATCCAGAAGAACTTGAATATCTGAAGACGGCGGGCTACATCAAAATTTCAGTCAGGCAGATTATTTCGCAAAAATATTAATGAGGTCTTGCTCTCTGTGGACAGATGAAATGAAAATGGATGCATTGACTTGTGAACAAGAAAAGAACACCCAGGGATTCTAATCACTAATAATCATAGTGATAACAACATACAGTAGAAATTATCCACAAAAGCCATGGTATATCTGCAAGAGATAGATGAGACTAGCTAACTCAAGAAGCCGGAGACTAGAGCGGAAAATATCTAGGAACATATGTTCAACTGAAGCATTCACACATTGTAAAGACCAGGCCAAATTGAATTAAATGAATCAAAAATCATCAAACACATTGTCTGCTAGTACCAACAAAACAATTCATCACCTAGGTTCCAAATGCTCAATTCAGAATCACAGTGGACATCTCCCCTGTAACTAATATAGCAGATTGCTGCTCCTATGTACAACACCAATTCTGTTCTACAAATCGTCGTGTTTCCTTTCTTTCTTCTATAAATACATAAAAACATAAAACAGAAGCAATCAGCAACCTTTTTTCTTTTTGGTTCAGAGTTCAGGACTATCTCTGCACCATCGTGTCGGCGTGGCCGTCTTCCAGCCTCCAGCTCATGCTCCGGCTTCTCGAGCCATGGCTGAACGCGGCGGAATGATCCGATGCCTCGGTCATCTCCTCGGGCCTCATGTGGGAGGACGAAGCGTGGGAGCTCGCCGAATGACCGCGGCCGAAGCAGGCAAACATATTGCGGAAGACGCGTCGAATGGCGCTCCTCTCGGTCGACCGGCTCTGCCTTGACCCCCACGAGATCCTCCTCGGCGCGCCGCCGTGGTTGAAACCGCCGTCCATCTCCGTGTAAACGACCGGGAGCTCCCTCTCCTCGGGCCTCCTCCCGCCGGCGAACCTCCCGACGGCGAACCCGCCTCCGGGCAGCCTCCAGATGGTCAGGCCCACGGTGGTCTCCTCCTCTGCCCCGGCGCTGGCGGCCTGCGATCTTGCCGCGGCGGTGTCGGTGGGCATCTCGTGGCGGCACACGGGGCACGAGTTGCGGAGCTGCAGCCAGGGGAGGATGCAGTCCTCGTGGTAGATGTGGGCGCAGGGCATCTCCCTGGCCTCGGCGCCGAGCTCGAAGGGCTCCTTGCAGACGGCGCAGTGGCAGTCGGCGGCGACGTGGGAGGGCGCGATGGCGACGGTGGGCATGGACTCGACGGCCGCCTTGGACGCCGGCGGGGTCTCGCGGGCACGGGTGAGCCCGCCGGCCTCGATCTGCGCGAGCTGGCCGAGGAGCCGCTCGAAGCCGGACCCCATGAGGAAGTCCGACATGCTCTCCGGCAGCGGGCGGAGGCCCGAGCCGGCCCCGTCGTCGTAGAAGAGCTCGAAGCTGCTGGCCGCGGCGAGCGCGCCGTCGTCGTCGCCGTTGTTGTCTTCCCCCGCTGCCGCCCCCGCGCCGAGCGCCGAGCGCCGCAGCACGATGACCGGGTTGAACGGCGCGCGGTCGCCCCCTCCCCCAGCGGAGGCGGACGCGGCTGCCGCAGCAGCCGCGGCCGCGCGGCGGCTGCGGCGGAGGCGGAGGTCGTTGGCGTGGTGCGCGCGCGGGCGGCGGAGGTAGGCGGGGGCCGGCGGGGTCCGGCGCATCTCCTCGAGGAACCCGCCGCCGCAGTCCGGGCAGGCGACGTCGCCGCCGCCCTCCGGCGCCACCGCGGCGCGCACGAAGCGGTCGCAGCTGTAGCACCAGTAGGACGCCGCGCTGGCGGCGGGGGAGGTGTCCATGGACCGAGAAGCACGGCAAGAAAAGATCCCGCCTTTGACTTTTTCTCCCCCCGAGCCCAGATCTGGCCGGCAGAGCTCAGCACCGGAGACGCTGTTCTCCTCCGCTCTCTCCCTTGGCCGGCGGTTACGCCTCACCCTCGGCGACCGGTCCGGCGACGCAGAAGAGGAGAGCGTCGGATCCCGTGGCCGGCGGCGAGGGTGGAGGAGAAGTGCTGGGAGGAGGAGGAGGAGGAGGAGGTGCCCCTGTGGAGGGGGGAGGGGGGGGGGGGGGGGGGGGGGGGGGCTGGTTGTTGGGTGGGGGAAAGCCGGAAGGGAATGGAGGAGACGGTGGGGTGGGGGAGGGAGGGGGTTTTAACCGGCGGGCGACAAATCAAAGCGCGTGGAAAGGGAAACGGAAGCGGAAGCGGGGAGGAAATGGTGGTGGTTTATTGCTGCGGGTGTGGGGAATGAGAATGGCGTGACGGGCGGTCTCCGACGCGGCTTCGTCGCCGTTTCTTTTCTTGTTGTCGTCGCCGGAGCCGGAATTGCCGTCGAGGAGGCGGGCCACCGGACGGATGGGTTTTGTTGGTTTGGTTTGTACTCCATTTGGTTTGGTTTGGTTTGGGTCCTCCCCTGCTCCCAACACGCAATTCCTGGCGGTTTCGTACGGGTAGTGGATGCATCTCTTTTCCGTTTTTTGCTGCTGGAAAGCTCTTCTTGTTTTGGACCTTGTTAAATGCACGCACGTACAGTACATTTTATATAATATAAAAAAGCAATGTGCACGTTATTTTTGTTAAACTTTCAATATATTAATCGTCAATCATGACAACATAACAAACACCCAAAATAATAAAATTTGATTCAAGATTGGTAGACCAGCTACGACAATTAGAAGCACTAAAGTCGCCCCTCCCTCGTCGGAGCTGGCAAAAATTGTTCAGTACACGGTCGGAAAGGAGTCGTGCTATATGACCAGCATGTCAGAACAACAACTGCCTCCGATCAGGAGTGGCGTAGATCGAAAAGATCCAACGTGAAGACACACAAACATAGACAAAACCGATAAAACCAGGTCCGGGAAAATCCACCAAATACAAATCCGCTCAAGACACGCCTCCACACGTCCACCGACGATGCTAGACATACCAACAATGAAAAACAACAAAAAGAAAAACGGACCACGAGAAATCCTTGCTATTTGAAGCCCAAGTTCAGAGTTTGGATGCCAGAGTTCAATGGTTCGACACTAAAGATGGGTATCCATGTTCATGCTTGCACAAGCGCAGAGTTCAAACGGAGGACCCATTTGATCCCCGCCATCCCGAGTCCCGAAAAAAGGGAAGAATGCAATGATGTTCATCTTCGGTTCCCGGTGTCACCGTAATGGTGCATCACTGGTCATGTCATCAACAAGGAAATCTTGTACAAAGGTTGGCAATTCCTTTAGAACAAGTTCAAATGGTTGCTCGGTAACTCATAGTTGGGCTCGAGAGCATTATGCATTGCCAAAATTTCTCAAAGAGTTGCTCTTTGGAGAGAGGGGGGGGGGGGGGGGGGGGGGGAGGGGGGGGGAGAGATCGTGCTTTACCCTGTGGCGGATGTCAGCAGTTCGAGTCTATTTATCTTCAGTCCGTCAACTTAGCGGATACTATGATAGTGATATCATCGAGTTTTGCCTATTCAGCCGTATTGATATATGATTTCACATTCATGGACATTAATAAGATCGATCCAACGAATTGCTACTACAGTTGCAAAAATGTGAAACCTCGTGTTCTTTTTATCAAGAGAAAAAATTGGTGCATAACATATCGCTATTATATTAACTTATTTGTCTTCTTGCTAAGAATAGAAAGTATTATGTTTTATCATAAATTTTGAAGATAAATAGTTTGCTGCCATATGCACATGACAGATGTCTTTTTCAAAATTTTGTGGGACATCTAAAAAGTATGATTTTTTAATTACTGTAAACAAAACGGTGCAAATGGACTCGAGAGCAGAGAGCACAAAATCCACTTTGGATAGTTGTCTGTCTACAAATAAAAACTATATACTAAAAGGTTATTTTCTTTCGGGGATGTATTCATATTCGCTGAAGCAATGAATTGGACTTTTGAATTTTCTTTTAGTAAAGATGTCCCAGCTTTGATAATTTCCTAAAACCAAAAAGACTATTCATTTGGTGAGCAGGGGAAATGTGTTTGTGAATTCTTCAAGTCATCTTGGACTAAAAAAATGCCCCAGCTAGCTTTCATTTCCCCCAAAACAAAGAAAAGTACAGCAAGACCTCTCCATGTTGGATGCTTCTTGGGTCCATCCGCCCAAATCACAGCCAAAAAAAAATTAACTTCCCGATTAAGCCGACTAAAAACGTGTCTTATAGCAAAATCAAGGCATAGGGATAACCTCCTCCTTCCCCATGCCTTCCTGTGAATGAAAGCGACAAAGCCAAAAGGTGATTAAGAAACGGATAACCATCCAGGCTGGGGACGGAGGAGTCAAAGTCAAGACTGCCGCGCTACCTGCCGGCCCTCCCGTCTGCCAGCCGGCGTCGGCGGCGACCGACGGGGACGCGCCAAGTGACACACCCCGCGTCGTCGCCGTCGCTGGCCGCGTTTTTCGGATGGACGGAGATTTCACTCACTCTGTCACACGGTAAGATGCCGGCGATCTTTTTGCGGATGACCAAAAGTGCGTTGGCGCAGAGAAATTTGAGCTTTAGGCGTGATCGACGCGTGCTTAGTCTAATCGGTGGAGTAAATTAACAGTGATTGAGAACAAGACAAGAGTGCTCCGGCTGGCTGGCTGGCTCAACCGGAACCGGCCGGTTCCTTGACCACAGGAATTAATTATTAAACCAATTAGGAATATATATCTATCTAGTATACGAGTATATATTAACAAACTAATTAAGAATCCGTGTACTATATCAACCAACCAATTAAGAATCTGTCCATATCTTTCTTTTTCTTTCGAGAATGCACCGTGCGGAGGCGTATCAAATTCACACAAGAAGAGCCGAGACACGGCGCCTGTCGGCGTACAACAGCACAACCCTAATCGGAGGGGGTAGCAATCACACCACACCAAAAGACCCGCAACTTCAACGACGCAAAACCCGCCGTGTCCAACCCCAAGCGAGAAATGGCGAAGAGAGAGGGCGCGGAGGGCCGAGGCCCGCGTCACGGCCAAAGATGACATCGAGCCACACTGAATCAACGAGCCTTAGCGCCCAAGAGAATCGCCAAGTGGTCGGAACTAGGCGGACCCGAGGAAGATGCCATCCAAGAGGTGTCGATGACGAAGTACATTGTGCCCCATAGGCACATGCCCGCGACAACGAGCAAAGTAACACACCAGCCAAGCCTCGCCGCTGAAAGTAACCAACTACAGCTTCATCTAAGGTAGACTCCATGAGCACCTAGGCAGCGCCTCCAAGGAAGGGACAACACCGTGCCGCCATCACTACATGACCTGAAGAACCGAACCTAGCATTCCCCTAGGTGCACGGGAAGGGAATTGACATGGCCATGACAACGCCTTCATGGAGGAGATGGCACCGACAAACATCATCGTTGTTCGCATTAGCAGGGCACCGAGCAAGGCAAGGATTTCTCTTCAACCAAGTCCACACAGTAGGGAACACCTTCGTACCGCTCACCCTAGTTTGCCACCATGCGATGGGAAATCATGCCACCATCGACGCCTCAAAGCCGCACCGCCCTCAAATGACCAGACACGTCACTCCATGAAAACAATGAAGCACCTCACTGCCACCTTCCCCAGAGCCAGCGTGGGCTTCACCGGTGGCTTCTCAAGTGGCGGCGAGATGAGAAGGAAGGAGGAGTGGAGTGTGGCGGTGCGATTTAGGGTTTCCCCATGTCATCAGAGGAGGGCGACACAGGTGGACGGGTGAGGGGGTCGTCTAAAACCACGAATAACAGTCTATTGTTCAATTGTGTATATCTATATCTATACACATATATTGTCGACAAGTTCTTTTTTTTAGGGCAATATGATCGGGCAAGGACCACGCATGTGGTTTTAACCACTAATCAGGCCGCGCGGCCGGCACCATGCCTGCCTGCTTGTTTGCTTACATGTGAACTTGCTTTGTTAACAACACCTAGCGCCTAGGTCTACGTGTTGCTGCATCCAACGTTCAAAAGCTAGCTGCGGTATATGTTTGTATGCTTTTGCTGCCATGCTCCAGTTGGTTCTGCAACTTGCAGCTGATATATAGTATCATCATCTTGGTTTGCTCACCCATCCCTCGTATCCTCCATATGGTCCTGCTTATCTCATCTTCAAATCTTGTGTCACCTCCAGTGGAGCCAGTTGAGCCAGTTGCGGCCCTAAACAAGGGAACTCCAGCTCCACCTTCAACATGACTCCATGTAGCTGGCCGTGCTATCCTCCGCCCTGTCGACTTCAAGCTCTCTCATGTGTATACCGCCTTGAATCAATCTTGCGTCATAGTCTTGTCGAAGCCGCACAAGCCCTCGGGGACTTAAGATTAAATTTCACAAGAGTGAATTATTTTGCTTTGGTAGGGCCAAAGAGGAATAAGATACTTATCGACAATTATTCGGATGTGAATTGAGATCCCTACCATTCAGCTATCTGGGTATTCCAATTCATCATCGGAAATTAACTAATAAAGAATGAAAATGCATCGAGATCGATTTGAAAAAAAAACTAGGCTGCTAGAGGGGTAAGCTTATGTCATATGGAGGTCAACTGCTGCTGATCAATTCAGTGCTAACTAGTATGTCAATGTTCCTATTATCTTTCTTTGAGGTACCTAAAAGGGTACAGAAGAGACTAGAATTCTATCGATCTCGTTTTTTCTGGCAGTCAAATGAGGTTAAGGCAAAGTACCACTTGGCAAGATGGGATATTATTTGTCGACCCAAAGACCAGGGGGTTCTTGGGATTGAGAACCTCAAGATTAAAAATAAATGCCTGCTAAGCAAATGGCTCTATGGTTATATGTACAAACTGATGGTATGTGGGCACGAATCTTAAGGAACAAATAATTACACTCTAAAACTTTGGCTCAGGTTACCGTAAAACCTAATGATTCACCGTTTTGGAAGGGGCTCATGAGAACAAAAGAGACTTTTTTTCATAGGGTGAAATCCGTTGTAGGTGACGGAACGACAACAAGATTTTGAGAGGATATATGGTTAGGAGAGACGCCTCTAGCCCATCAATATCACTCTTTATATAATATTATGCAACGTAAGGAAGATTACGTGGCAACAGTATTACATATGGTGCCTTTGAATATCCAGTTCAGGAGGTCTTTAGTAGGGGAATGTTGGAATTCCTGGCTACACTTGGTGCACAGGTTGATGGATGTTCAACTCTCAGACCAACCAGACTCCTTTCACTGGAAGTTAACGGGCAATCGAGTGTTTTCGGTTAAATCGATGTATTCGGATCTAATTAATTCTGACCCAATCCCAAGATCGATAAATATTTGGAAAGTAAAGGTTCCCTTACGAATCAAAAATTTCATGTGGTTTGTCCACAAGCAGGTGACTCTTATCAAAGATAATTTATTAAAGCAACGATGGATAGATAGTGCACGACGTTGTTTTTGTGATCAAGACGAAACAATACAATACCTATTCATAGATTGCCCTCTCGCGAAGTTACTTGGGCGAACCATTCATATAACCATTAACATTACTCCTGCAGCTAGCATAGATGCGTTGTTTGGGACGTGGCTAATTGGAGTGCATCCTGCTATTGCGTCATGTATTCGGATTGAAATATGCGCACTACTTTGGGCTATGTGGAACTGCAGGAACAATATGATTTTTAACCGAAAATATTTTAAACTTCTTGCTGGTTATTTTCAAAGCTACATCATGGATCCGTACGTGGTTGTTATTCACTTCTATGGACTTCAGAGAGCATTTGATTACTGGGTGCAACCGATAGGAGATGGTAGCATGGGCCGTCTTCAACTGGTTTGGATGACAGTCGCATAATAAGATAGGTGTTTAGTCACTTTGTCCTACTGTCCAGCCGGTTGTGCCTATGATTTACTTTGTTAGCTTTTATTTATCTTTGCTCCTTGTGCGAGCTATACTCGGATACCAGACCTTGTTTTCGCTGCAACTTTTTAAACAATATGATCACATGCATCTTTCGGATGCGAAGGCCGGGGGCAATCCTCTTTTTCAAAAAAAAAAGAATTTATTTACTATATCAACTAACTAATCAAGAATCTGTCTATAGTCTATACACATATATGATCGAGAAGTATGTATATCTGGTAAGGGGCCATACATGTGGTTAACCACTAATCAAGCCGCAATATCGGCTGGCTTAGTTACTTAATGTTAATGGAGTAATTATAACCTAGGGTTTTATGTGTTGCTGCATTCAGCATTCAAACTCTAGCGCCACTTGCATATGCTCGCTGCCGTTTTGCAACTTGCAATAATATCATCTTGGTTTCCTCACCTCTCTCTTGTATCGACATGTCTTGGTTATCTGATATACTAATCAAATTGGTTGCACTGGTCCAACTAGCTGGAGGATTAACCACTACTCCTTCTAGTAACATGCTGCTACCAATCTCGATCGATCTCTGTATGGGATGTTCACTATATACACACATCATTGCCGTGCTGTCAATCCAAAAGACTTCCGCTTCGTCATGGGGAGCTTGTGAGGTTAGGTCTCCCTAGATCTGTATGGCCGGATCCGAGGTGGTCGTTCATTCCTCTTTGGCACCTTCTTCTCTGGTACTGTGAACTGTGTTTCAAATCATTGTTGTTGGTGTCTTCTAGTTCGGAGCAAGGACTTCCCGTCCGTTGCGTCAATAACGTGGATCCGACAGTGTTTTAGATGTCTAGAGGTTGCATCGAGCTTTGCTCATGGCGCACAGTCGGTGACTGCGGGAGGAAGATGACATTGATCTCCATGGACATATGTGTGATTTTTAATTTATGTAAGAATGACGTTGTAAGGATAGGTCGACTTTAATTTATGGCCTTTCATGTTTTCACAAATTTTATTTTGCTAAATTCTAAATTTGGCCTCAAGTAAAGTATAAGATTTTTTTCATTTGTCTGTTGGATGTAGGAGAAATTTTGCAGCAAAACAACTTTAACGATGATTTAGTAGCGCTTTCACACATATCGCTTTTTTTTGGCAAGACAGATAAGAAAAAACATGAAAACAAAAGTTAGGAAATTGATAGAAAAGAAATAAAATAGCCGATTTTATAAAAGCCAAGAACATTATAGAAACATCTTGAAAAATGTGGCAATTTATATTTGAGACAGTTAAAAAAACAATAGTGACTTGACTAAATCCTATGATTTCCATGTTTTAACAATCTCCATGGTCTTTGAAATTAAAGAATGACCATAATGTATGATTGTTCCCCTGCAAAACAATATTGTAACATGTATGATTGTTAAGTATTATTAAAATCATGACATATTTGACTAGTTTTGATAGAGTACTTATGCTTTCTCCTAAATTTGTTTCTTTTCTAGTTTCTGTATCCCCCCCTTTTTAACTTTTTTTTGTGGATTGGCGCATCTGCTAAATTGCCGGCACATCATTACAAAAACCGATTTTGGTGAAAAAGTGACAAAGTAGAGACGGCTTTGACACTTTTGGGGCCAAGAACATCGGCTGTCATAGTTAAGAGACTTTGACAATCACTAAGGAACTGTCTCTTCTTTTCAAATTTGTAAACGACATCATACATTGGTGAACATGGGACATAACTAGTTCCAAAATGCAGTTATTCTGGCAATTTGCTGCCATATATAGAAACCGAACAAAGAAACGACTTATCAAAGAGAAAAGATAATCATGTGCGCACCATGCGTGACGTGGATCAACTTGGAGTTGGAGAGCTTGATTAGTCAGGCTTCTCATCTCTCTCTTTCTCAACCACCTATCAAAGCTGTTGCCATATATATTAGGTGGCTGGCCAAGGGGTCCTCATCAATCTGCTAAAGTGTCATCGTGCATGTACCCCTATAACTAACTAATCTTGTTAACGACGATGCGTCGTACTACTACCAGCACGGCTTTATATACCCAGCACAGTGGCTGATTGTCCCAGCCCGGGCATAAAATGAATTGGAGTACATGGAATAGCTTTCGCCTCTGTGCTGCACTTTCTTGCTTAATTTGGAATGGCATTTTTGTTAGGACAAAAGTTGATAGGCCGAGTAAATGGCGAGGTTAGATTGGACAAAGGGTGTAGGATTGGCGTTTGGATGTTCAAGATTTGGTGGGTGGATTAGTGTTCAGCAAAAGAGGTACTACAATCAGGAATGGATGCAAGTTCATTGGAGGCTTATATACGGAAGAAGCTATCATTGCAAATAAAGAGAGAAAGTTCACTGAAAGCTGCATGCAGAGGAATGGGCCAATAGGCTGTGACAGTGAGGATGTACTGATCCTCTTGTCAAAAAGGGTACAGCCGTGCCAATTTATTTGCCCGCGTTTGTCGGAGTTATCCATTTATCAGATCATTGAAAACCAATCACAGATTTTTTTCTTTAGAACGCCAATCACTGACTGTAACGTTTTGAGACAAAAAATAGCTAAAAAAACCACTAATTGGATGATCACATGATACTTATACCTTCAGCTCAAAACATAGCTCAAAAAAACACGGATTGGTCAGATCAGGGGCCACGGGCTTGATCTGGCGGGACAACATGGGAAGTATGTTGAGAGCCCAGGCCCTCTGGTATGAAAGGGTAGCAAATATGGAGGTTATGGAAGCACCGGCTGTTCGAGACGCTGTGTGTATGGCACTGGAGAGAGCTATCCAGCACGTCCACATCGAGACAGATGCCCTACCCATTGTTAACCTGTGCAAGGCTAATCATTATGAGAGATCTGAAGTGGGTAGTATTTTGCATGACATCAAAGAGATGAGTGATAGTTTCTCTAGTTTTACTTTGGGCTTTATTGGAAGGGATGCTAATGTTGCGGCCCATTGATACGTCTCCAACGTATCTATAATTTTTTTATTTTTCCATGCTATTATATTATCTGTTTTGGATGTTAATGGGCTTTATTTTACACTTTTATATTATTTTTAGGACTAACCTATTAACCAAGGCCCAATGCAAATTGTTGTTTTTTTGCCTATTTCAGTGTTTCGCAGAAAAGGAATATCAAACAAAGTCCAAACGAAACGAAACCTTCGAGAGCGTCATTGTTCGTCGGTGGCAGCTGCAGGAGGCATTTTGCGGCCCTATGCCAGCCCTAATGGGGATGCCTTACCTCGCGCGGCATGCGGTGATATGGGAGTGGCGTGATGTTGATAGTTGGTAGGTCGGCGCATGACTGACATGAAGAGATCGGCTCCATCGGCTCATGATTACTTGACGCATCGGTTACAGAAACCAAAAGACAAATGACTGTTTGGTTCATTCACCAGGAAAAGGCTACATAAAGAAGTGATATGCCAGTGGCAGACAAAACGATCATAAGAGGAGAGAGCTGGTCCTCGGTATGTTGTTTGCGCTCGTAACGGCAAGATGACATGGCATCATGCATGTAAAGAATTAGACTCATGTGAACCTTGAGGGGGCATAAAGATGATAGTGGATAGTGTGCATGTTGAGAGAATTGGTAGTAGTGGGGATCAACTTCTTAAGAATGTAAGATTCACGCAGGATCCGTTATGGGCCAGGCCCAGTAGGTACCGAGGGGCACTTTTTTTTTTACATATTCTTGCTAGCTGTTAGTTTTTGAGCGGTCTTTTGTGGTTCTTTGGTCATGTCCCTTATAATTTTTGCCACCGGTTCTATTCAAGTTAGTTTTTTTCCTTTTCTTTCTACTGTCTATTTTCTCATTGGAAAATCTTCACGGCATTCAAATATATTTTCACCAAATTTTAAAAAGTTCAGGAGTTTTTAATAACATTTCCAGTAATTTATGAAATGTTCAGCTAAAAAAATTCAAAATTTCAAAGGAGTTGTAATTTTGAATATCCTTCATTTATGTTTTTAACTTCAAAATTCTATAAAATGTTCATGTTTAAAAAAAATCCAAAAGTAGTTTAGATGTTTTAAATCTCAAATTCCAAAATATATTCACTGATTAGAAAAATAAATACTCTTGTGCTTAGGAAAGGTACAACAAAAAACCACTTGAAAATCATAAAACTGAAATAACATACATTTATTTAGATAAGAAACAACATACATATGGAGGGAACATTTAGCGACACAAACTGGGCTGGCCCATGTGCGGTGGCTGTGTTCGTTTGCTCAGCAATTTATCACACTTGCCTTAAAAAAGCAATTTAACACACCGAGCATCAGTCAGGAGCTCCTCTACAAGGGATGGGCTTTGTCTGAAATCACTAATTAAGGGGTATGTCTTACAAAGGCCACTCTCTATTCTAGTGCTGATGAGCCACTTGTCTCAATCCGGAAGTTTTTCTTTTTTCTTGTAGATTCATTTTTCAAAACAATTTATCTTTTGAATGGTGCGTCCAAATCTTTAACCATTTTTTATCGTTGGATTTCTTGCCTCGAGATCTCAGAAACTGCATCATATGCTAATAGGTTCCGATGAACTTTATTTTCCCAAAAAATGGCCAAAAAAACAAAACCCTGAAAGCACATTTGTGCATTTCACCTTTTCTTTGGAAGTATAGATTGTGCTTTCCCCTTCTCGGAAAGGTGCTTCTCGTAGAAGTACAAAATGTACTTTTTCCCTTCTCTCGGGGAAGCACATGTTGAGCTTCCACGAGAAGGACAATCTATTTTTCTCCCTTTTTGGGAGAATGTGCTTCTCGTGGAAGCAAACCTATGCTTCTTGTAAAAGTATAGACTGTACTTTTTTCTTTTTGTGCTTCTTGCAAAAAAGCGATACTTTAAAAAAAATCTTTTTTTGCTAAATCTAGAAAAACAAGAAAAAAGGAACCAAATAAAATCTAAAAGCACGTGTAGAAAGAAAACAATCCCGAGTGTGTGCTCAGTGCACGACACGTGGTGACGGATGGACACGTCACTTGACGCACTCCCATGACAGGAACATGGCCTTTGCGGGAGCTCTTCAAGGGGTACCCATTAGTTAGTTGCTCCCGACTTTGCTCCCAACAGGAGGATCGCGGGGTCTCTCGCGCACTGTCCCCTGTTCTCTTTTATTATTTTTACTTGGCTTTTATAACTACCAAGTGTTCAAATTTTAGCAATAGGCAAGAATGATACTTACTTCACTCTAATTATATACATTCATGCATTATAATGACTAATTTTCCTTTCACGTGCACTTCTTACTCTAATTACATGCATATATGCACTAAAGGACGAAAAACTGATGTCATCCTAGATTCTTTTTTTAAACTTCAAAATGTTTTGTAGCTCAAACCGTCGCTCTGATTGAAAAACCGTTTTCACAAAAAAATCGTCTCGACAAGATCTTCAAAACTAGATCCCATGTTGATATGTTCCGATGACTTTTTTTGGGACCAAAAGTTACCACATGTGGGCTACATAAGTTACCGTGTCATTTACACAGAAGTTTTTGGGGTATGTTTTCAATAAACTTTTATCCCGGGTTCAAAAAGTGATTATTATGTTTGGAGTGAGTTATTAGCTTTGTTGTGTATATTACCATGTTGCACAAAAGTTATAGGGGTATGCTTTTCAACAATTTTCATTCTCTCGATCAAAAATTACCATGATATTTGTATGAGTTCTGAGCTCTCATGTACGTGTATTATCATGTTGTTTACACATAAGTTATTGAAAGGTATTTTTTAACAACATTTTTCGCTGGTCAAAATGTTACCACGTATGGATTAAGTAAGTTACCAGCTTTGTTATATGTATATTACCATGTTATTTACCCCTGTTCAAGAATTCATCCAATTAACCAGTTAACTTGCCAATTAATCCCTACTCATAGGGTCCCCGAGTAGCCGATTACCCGATAAATCGTCTGATTAATTGATTAAATGGCCGATTAACTTGCCGATTAGCCTATTAATCCCCTACTCACCAGACGACCGAGCAGCTACCAGTTAACGATTTCCTCAACAATGTTATTTACACACAAGTTATCAAGGTATGTTTTCAACAAACTTTTATCCCGGGGTCAAAAGTTACCGTGGGGTTTGTAGTGAGTTATCAGCTTTTTTGTGTGTATAATACCGTGTTATTTGCACATAAAGTACCAGAAAATATGTGTTCCAATAAATCCAACACCCCCCCCCCCCCCCCCCCCCCCGCGCGGTTCACCTAACTATCATGTATGCAGTGCTTCTATTACCATTTCATGCAAATGTTATCGAGGTTAGATTTTTCAACAATTTTTCTTTGGGGTCCAAGTTATTATAGTGTTTGTACCTAAATTATCATGTATATGATGCATTATTATCATGATGTTTACATAAAAGTTACCGGGGTACTTTTTGACAACTTTTTTCCTTCAGGTGTTTGTGCCTAAATTATTAGGGTTGTCATGCAAAAATTACCTTGTTGTTTACACATAAATTACCAGGGAGATGTTTCAATAATTTTTTCATCCCCAGTCGAAGTTACCAAAAACGTGTTCGATGCTTCGGTCGATCCGCCCAAAACAATTAGCTTCCCAATTAAGCCAACCAAAAACGTGGCCTCTCAAGTCAAGACAAAAAGATAACCAGCTAATAACCTCCGACTTCGGCATTGCCTTCCTGTGAAAGCGACAAAGGGAAAACGTGATTAAGAAACGGATATCAATTCAGATTAGACACACCACACCAAGGATTAGGCAGGCAGCTAGCTAGCTAGCGGCACCACCACCGGGGAGGACGGGCGGAGGAGTCAAAGTCAAGGCTGGCGCGCTACCTGCCGGCCCTCCCGTCTGCCGGTGCCGGCCATCATCGGCGACCGACGGCGACGCGCCAAGTGACACAAACAAAGCTTTAGGCGTGATCTGCACGTGGTTAATCTAATCGGTGGAGCTAACTAACGGTTGATTGAGAACAAGACAAGAGCGCTCTGGCTGGCTGGCTGGGTCCTGACCTCAACCGGACCCGGGTGCCTCCTTGATCAGAGGAATCGATTAAACCGACTAAGAACCTATATATCTATATATTAACAAGCTAATTAACAATCCGCAAATTCAACTTGGCTCCCGGGAGCACGAAAAATGATTTTTGAAATGTCAAAAAAATCCAAACAAAAGTTTTCTGCATTCATAGTCACATCCAAATGCTACGTGCAAAGTTTTAGGCAAAACGGTTAAACATTTCGGTCTATGAGAAAAAACAACAACATATTGAACACCAAATGTTACCACAAAATGTCATCCAAAATTTGTTTTTTTTTTCACCCAGGAAACACTACTGCATTAAAATTGTCAAGCATACCTGCGACACTAACACTAACATCCACAAAAAAAATTGGAATTTTTTGAAAACATTTTACCACTTTTTTTAAGGTACTGTTCATCCGGGAGAAAATGCTCCCGGGAGGCAAAATGCCCCTCCCATTTAAGAATCTGTATATATCTTTTTTGTTCATACATAATACACTATGGAGAGGTGCATCAAATTAAAAGAAGAAGAGTCGAGACGCTGATACAATGCCTTTCGGCATACAACTCTGATCCAAGAAGATAACAACCATACCACACCAAAGACCCACGGCTACCATGACACACTGCTTCTCTTGCCCAACCTCGACACAGAAATGGCGAAGAGATCGCACAGAGCACCAAGGCCGTGTCTCAACGAAAGCCGGACACCTCAAAAACACGGCCATGACATCAAGTTGCAAAGAATCAATGCACCTAGAGAAATACTCCGTGCAAGAGGTGTTGATGAAGGAGTACACTATGCCCCCACAGGCCCATGCCACCACAATGACCACCATCAAAGCAATAAATCATCCCAAGCATCGCACCAAGGCTAACATGGTAACCAACTACTACTTCCCCTAAGGTAGACATCATGAGCATCGAAGCAGCGCCTCCAAAGACAGGATGCCACCATGGTGACGCCGCTACCTAGCCCGAGGAACCGGACCTAGGGTTTCCCCTGGTGCACATGGGAGGGAATTGACATGGTCATGACAACACCTCCAAAGAGGAAACATTGCCAATAGGCGTCGCTGGTGTCGGCATCACCCGTCATCGAGCATGGATTTCTCCCCAGCCAACTCCAAACACCGTCCAAGACCGTCAGAGTAGCTCAAATCGGAGAAGGGGGAAGGCAAGTTGCCAACTTGGCCCACTGCCGTGGATAGGAGAGCCACATCGTGCTGCCGGTGGGAGAGACGCATCGGTGAGCGACGACCATGTGATGTCGCCACTTCACGAAACCAGCGAAACTCCCTGCTTTCACCATCCCCAGAGCCAACGCGGGCTTGCGGCTTCTACAGTGGCGGCGAGACGAGGAGGGGGGAGGCGAAGGTGGCAGCGTGACTTAGGGTTCCCCTTGTGTCATCAGAGGAGGGTGAAACCGGTGGATGAGGGTGGGAGTCGTCTAAAACCATGAATAACAGTCTATTGGTGAATTGTCTATATCTACACCGTGTATCTGATTGACAAGTACATGTGTATCAGGTAAGGACCACGCATGTGGTTAACCAATAATCAGGCCGCGCGGCCCGCACCATGCCTGCTTGCTTGTTTGCTTGCATGTGAACCTGCTTAGTTAACAGCAGCTAGCGCCTAGGTATACGTGTTGCTGCATCCAACGTTGAAAAGCTAGCTCCAATGTATGTTTGTATGCTTTTGCTGCCATGCTCCAGTTGATTCTGCAACTTGCAGCTGATATATAGTATCATCATCTTGGTTTGCTCACCCATCCCTCGTATCCTCCATATGGTCCTGCTTATCTGAACTTCAAATCTTTTTTTTCCTTGACAGCTATGATCTGATCCTCAAACCGACAACTGTGCTGGCCGCAACTGGCTCCACTGTTTAGGGCCTCTTTGGTTCAACGGGATTTCATATAAATTTGTAGAGGATACAATTTCTTCAGAATTTATTTCCCCTTTCTATAAAGTATTTTTTTTCCTTTTTTAGCACATACCAATAATTAAGTTAGTATTTGTGTTTGAGTAAAACTAGATTCCACATGCTCTTTTGCAAGAAAAATATGTTTCTCGTCATGAGTCCTTCAAAACTAGATTCCACATAGACATGTTCTGATGGATATATTTGTGAATCAACTTACTATGGCATGAAAAACAAGTGCTTACTTTAAAACAGTTTTTACTCACAAACCAGTAGCTAGACTGTTATGAAATTTATGTGCTAAAACAAGTTTCATGGTTTAAAAATTGTTTTGTTAAGTTTTAAGAGTTTGTCTATGTATGTTTTGGAAACACATATTAGCTCGACAAAAGTAACATGCAATACAAACTTGTACTTACATGATGTTACGTTGCTTTGGAGAAACTAGTGCATGCCCAAGAAACTACAAAAAAAAGTATTTAATGATTTGCAAGCAAGTTTTTTCAGAAACATGCTTTTCATCACCAAATAATGTACAATAAATGATTGATTTGCTGTGGTAGATGATCGGTCCAAGCTAGAAAATAATTGTTTACCACTAAACTTGCTTTTCATTACTGAAAGTTGATTTTCAAAAATACTTGTCTGAATATGCTCATGCGGGTTCCAGTTTGGAAGACTGGTCGAGAGGAACATACCAGTAAAACATATTTTGATTTGCACGTTCGGTTTGAAAGCAATGCAATTTTTAATGTTTGAATTTAGCGACATCTATTTCAGCTATATATAATTTATTGTTGATTTTGATTTGTAATACAGTTTGCATGAGCCCAAAATTAAAGAAAATCACACGAATACTCACTAGATTGGTCTTCTTAATTTAATTGTATGAGTTAGTAACAGTAACTGAGACAAGGCAAAGAGTGTTATAGTGCTCTAAGAGCAACTCTAGCAGACCCCGCAAAACGCCAGCCCGCAAAACGTGTTTGCAGTTCGCGCAAAACAGCTTTTGCGGGCCGGCACGGGCTGGCATAGATGCAGACCCCCCAAATGGATCCGTAAAAATATATATATTCACGGAATATGTTTTTTTACGGGTCGGCTATGCGGGTTCTGCTCTTTGCGCCGCTGCATCCCCGCATATCATCAGCCCGCAAATCTCAAATCCAACATAATTCAACAATGGAAAACAAACTGAATTATTCAAATCAAACATAAAACAATAATCATCCGCATTACAAATAATTATTCAAATCACCGTAGCAAACTTAAAATAATGTAATACAAAAATTGTCATGAATACAAAAATTAATCGCTCTCCAGCCCTTTGCCAATGGTGCTCAATGAGATCTTCCTGAAGCTGAAAGTGTGTGTCTGCATTTTCAATCTCCTTGTATGTCTGAAGAAAAGCTCTAATGCGGTTTGGGTCTCTAGTTGGTTTGACACGGCTACCCACATTGTCGTAAAAGAATTCTAAGTTCATTCCTCTATCATCTTCAAGAATCATATTGTGCAGGATAACACAGCAAGTCATGATGTTCTTCAGAGTTTTCTTATCCCAAAAATGAGCAGGACCACGAACAATGGCAAACCTAGATTGCAAAACACCGAATGCTCTTTCAATGTCTTTTTGGGCTGCCTCTTGCACCCTTGCAAATTCACATTGTTTTTTTGTTTTGGGTTCTTTGATGCTCTTGACAAATGTGCACCAAGGAGGATATATACCATCTGGAATATAGTACCCCTTTGTGTATTCATGCCCATTGATAGTGTAGTTGCAAGCAGGAGCATCACCACTAGCAAGCCTAGCAAACAAATAAGAGCGTTGCAACATATTGATATCATTGAGTGTGCCGGGCATACCAAAAAAGCAATGCCAAATTTATAAATCCTCAGATGCTAGGCCTCTAGCACAATTGTTGCATCACGAGACTTGCCACAATACATTCCTTGCCAAGCCTTGAGGCAATTTTTCCAATTCTAATGCATACAATCAATGCTACCTAGCATCCCAGGTCAACCTCTCCTCTCATTAGTTGCCATCAATTTCTTTGTGTCATCTTCATTTGGTGCCCGAAGATACTCGGGACCAAAGACACGGACGATCACTTTCGCAAATCTACGCACAGACTCAATTGTGCTATCTTCACCAATGCGAAGGTACTCATCGGCATAGTCAGCCGGAACTCCATATGCAATCACCCGCATAGATGCGGAGATTTTTTGATATGCACTAAATCCCTTTAAGCCCGCGACATTCCTTCTTTGAGTGAAATATCGGCAATTTGCCTCGCAAGCTTCAACAATTTTCACAAAAAGGGATCGGCACATTCTGTTGGTGAACGCAGTAATTTCGAAAATTTTCCTACGCACACGCAAGATCATGGTGATGCACAGCAACGAGAGGGGAGAGTGTTGTCTACGTACCAATGCAGACCGACTGCGGAAGCGATCACACAACGTAGAGGAAGTAGTCGTACGTCTTCTTCCCGATCCGACCGATCCAAGCACCGTTACTCTGGCACCTCCGAGTTCTTAGCACACGTACAGCTCGATGACGTTCCTCGGGCTCCGATCCAGCAAAGCGTCGAGGAAGAGTTCCGTCAGCACGACGGCGTGATGACGATCTTGATGTACTACCGACGCAGGGCTTCGCCTAAGCACTACAACGGTACGATCGAGGTGGAATTTGGTGGCAGGGGGCACCGCACACGGCTAAGGAACGATCTCAAGGATCAAGTTGTGTGTCTTGGGGTGCCCCCTGCCCCCGTATATAAAGGTTGGAGGAGGGGGAGCCGGCCGGCCAGGGAGAGGAGGCGCAGGGGAGTCCTACTCCCACCGGGAGTAGGACTCCTCCCCCCAATCCTAATCCAACTAGGACTCCCGGGGGGAAAAGGAGAGAGAAGGGGGGCCGGCCCCTATCCTAGTCCTACTAGGACTTTGGGGAAGGGGGGGGCGCCGGCCAGCTTGGGCTTGTCCCTTTTCTCCTTTTCCACTAAGGCCCAATAGGCCCATTAGTCTCCCGGGGGGTTTCGGTAACCCTCCCGGTATTCCGGCAAAATCCCGATTTCACCCGGAACACTTCCTATGTCCAAACATAGGCTTCCAATATATCAATCTTTACGTCTCGACCATTTTGAGACTCCTCGTCATGTCCGTGATCTCATCCGGGACTCCGAACAACCTTCGGTACATCAAAATGTATAAACTCATAATAACTGTCATCGTAACGTTAAGCGTGCGGACCCTACGGTTCGAGAACAATGTAGACATGACCGAGACACGTCTCCGGTCAATAACCAATAGCGGGACCTAGATGCCCATATTGGCTCCTACATATTCTACGAAGATCTTTATCGGTCAGACCGCATAACAACATACGTTGTTCCCTTTGTCATCGGTATGTTACTTGCCCGAGATTCGATCGTCGGTATCCAATACCTAGTTCAATCTCGTTACCGGCAAGTCTCTTTACTCGTTCCGTAATACATCATCTCACAACTAACATATTAGTTGCAGTGCTTGCAAGGCTTATGTGATGTGCATTACCGAGAGGGCCCAGAGATACCTCTCCGACGATCGGAGTGACAAACCCTAATCTCGAAATACGCCAACCCAACATCTACCATTGGAGACACCTGTAGTACTCCTTTATAATCACCCAGTTACGTTGTGACGTTTGGTAGTACCCAAAGTGTTCCTCCGGTAAACGGGAGTTGCATAATCTCATAGTTATAGGAACATGTATAAGTCATGAAGAAAGCAATAGCAACATACTAAACGATCGGGTGCTAAGCTAATGGAATGGGTCATGTCAATCAGATCATTCTACTAATGATGTGACCTCGTTAATCAAATAACAACTCTTTGTTCATGGTTAGGAAACATAACCATCTTTGATTAACGAGCTAGTCAAGTAGAGGCATACTAGTGACACTCTGTTGTTCTATATATTCACACATGTATTATGTTTCCGGTTAATACAATTCTAGCATGAATAATAAACATTTATCATGATATAAGGAAATAAATAATAACTTTATTATTGCCTCTAGGGCATATTTCCTTCAGTCTCCCACTTGCACTAGAGTCAATAATCTAGATTACACAGTAATGATTCTAACACCCATGGAGCCTTGGTGCTGATCATGTTTTGCTCGTGGAAGAGGCTTAGTCAACGGGTCTGCAACATTCAGATCCGTATGTATCTTGCAAATCTCTATGTCTCCCACCTGGATTAAATCCCGGATGGAGTTGAAGCGTCTCTTGATGTGTTTGGTCCTCTTGTGAAATCTGGATTCCTTTGCCAAGGCAATTGCACCAGTATTGTCACAGAAGATTTTCATTGGACCCGATGCACTAGGTATGACACCTAGATCGGATATGAACTCCTTCATCCAGACTCCTTCGTTTGCTGCTTCCGAAGCAGCTATGTACTCCGCTTCACATGTAGATCCCGCTACGACGCTTTGTTTAGAACTGCACCAACTGACAGCTCCACCGTTTAAAGTAAACACGTATCCGGTTTGCGATTTAGAATCGTCCGGATCAGTGTCAAAGCTTGCATCAACGTAACCTCTTACGGTGAGCTCTTTGTCATCTCCATATATGAGAAACATATCCTTAGTCCTTTTCAGGTATTTCAGGATGTTCTTGACCGCTGTCCAGTGATCCATTCCTGGATTACTTTGGTACCTCCCTGCTAAGCTTATAGCAAGGCACACATCAGGTCTGGTACACAGCATTGCATACATGATAGAGCCTATGGCTGAAGCATAGGGAACATCTTTCATTTTCTCTCTATCTTCTGCAGTGGTCGGGCATTGAGTCTTACTCAACTTCATACCTTGTAACACAGGCAAGAACCCTTTCTTTGCCTGATCCATTTTGAACTTCTTCAAAATCAAGGTATGTGCTCTGTGAAAGTCCAATTAAGCGTTTAGATCTATCTCTATAGATCTTTATGCCTAATATGTAAGCAGCTTCCCCGAGGTCTTTCATCGAAAAACTTTTATTCAAGTATCCCTTTATGCTATCCAGAAATTCTATATCATTTCCAATTAGCAATATGTCATCCACATATAATATCAGAAATGCTACAGAGCTCCCACTCACTTTCTTGTAAATACAGGCTTCTCCAAAAGTCTGTATAAAGCCAAATGCTTTGATCACACTATCAAAGCGTTTATTCCAACTCCGAGATGCTTGCACCAGTCCATAAATGGATCGCTGGAGTTTGCATACTTTGTTAGCTCCCTTTGGATCGACAAAACCTTCTGGTTGTATCATATACAACTCTTCTTCCAGAAATCCATTCAGGAATGCAGTTTTGACATCCATCTGCCATATTTCATAATCATAAAATGCGGCAATTGCTAACATTATTCTGACGGACTTAAGCATCGCTACGGGTGAGAAGGTCTCATCGTAGTCAACTCCTTGAACTCGCCGAAAACCTTTCGCGACAAGTCGAGCTTTATAGACAGTAATATTACCGTCAGCGTCAGTCTTTTTCTTGAAGATCCATTTATTCTCAATTGCTTGCCGATCATCGGGCAAGTCAACCAAAGTCCATACTTTGTTTTCATACATGGATCCCATCTCAGATTTCATGGCCTCAAGCCACTTTGCGGAATCTGGGCTCACCATCGCTTCTTCATAGTTCGTAGGTTCATCATGATATAGCATCATGACTTCCAGAACTGGATTACCGTACCACTCTGGTGCGGATCTTACTCTGGTTGATCTACGTGGTTCAGTAGTATCTTGTTCTGAAGCTTCATGATCATCATCATTAGCTTCCTCACTGATTGGTATAGGTGTCGCAGAAACAGTTTTCTGTGATGTACTATTTTCCAATAAGGGAGCAGGTACAGTTACCTCGTCAAGTTCTACTTTCCTCCCACTCACTTCTTTCGAGAGAAACTCCTTCTCTAGAAAGTTTCCGAACTTAGCAACAAAAGTCTTGCCTTCGGATCTGTGATAGAAGGTGTATCCAATAGTTTCCTTTGGATATCCTATGAAGACACACTTCTCCGATTTGGGTTCGAGCTTATCAGGTTGAAGCTTTTTCACATAAGCATCGCAGCCCCAAACTTTAAGAAACGACAACTTTGGTTTCTTGCCAAACCATAGTTCATAAGGTGTCGTCTCAACGGATTTTGATGGTGCCCTGTTTAACGTGAATGCGGCCGTCTCCAAAGCATAACCCCAAAACGATAGCGGTAAATCAGTAAGAGACATCATAGATCGCACCATATCTAGTAAAGTACGATTACGACGTTCGGACACACCATTACGTTGTGGTGTTCCGGGTGGCGTGAGTTGCGAAACTATTCCACAATTTTTCAAATGTACACCAAACTCGTAACTCAAATATTCTCCTCCACGATCAGATCGTAGAAACTTTATTTTCTTGTTACGATGATTTTCAACTTCACTTTGAAATTCTTTGAACTTTTCAAATGTTTCAGACTTATGTTTCATTAAGTAGATATACCCATATCTGCTTAAATCATCTGTGAAGGTGAGAAAATAACGATATCCGCCACGAGCCTCAATATTCATCGGACCACATACATCGGTATGTATGATTTCCAATAAATCTGTTGCTCTCTCCATAGTACCGGAGAACGGTGTTTTAGTCATCTTGCCTATGAGGCACGGTTCTCAAGTACCAAGTGATTCATAATCAAGTGGTTCCAAAAGCCCATCAGTATGGAGTTTCTTCATGCGCTTTACACCGATATGACCCAAACGGCAGTGCCACAAGTAAGTTGCACTATCATTATTAACTTTGCATCTTTTGGCTTCTACATTATGAATATATGTATCACTATCTTCGAGATTCAACAAGAATAGACCACTCTTCAAGGGTGCATGACCATAAAAGATATTATTCATATAAATAGAACAACCATTATTCTCTGATTTAAATGAATAACCGTCTCGCATTAAACAAGATCCAGATATAATGTTCATGCTCAACGCTGGCACCAAATAACAATTATTTAGGTCTAATATTAATCCCGAAGGTAGATGTAGAGGTAGTGTGCCGACCGCGATCACATCGACTTTGGAACCGTTTCCCACGCGCATCGTCACCTCCTTCTTTGCTAGCGTCCGCTTATTCTGTAGTCCCTGTTTCGAGTTGCAAATATTAGCAACAGAACCAGTATCAAATACCCAGGTGCTACTGCGAGCTCTAGTAAGGTACACATCAATAACATGTATATCACATATACCTTTGCTCACTTTGCCATCCTTCTTATCCGCCAAATACTTAGGGCAGTTCCGCTTCCAGTGACCAGTCTGCTTGCAGTAGAAGCACTCAGTTTCAGGCTTAGGTCCAGACTTGGGTTTCTTCTCCTGAGCAGCAACTTGCTTGCTGTTCTTCTTGAAGTTTCCCTTCTTCTTCCCTTTGCCCTTTTTCTTGAAACTAGTGGTTTTGCTAACCATCAACACTTGATGCTCCTTCTTGATTTCTACCTCCGCAGCTTTCAGCATTGCGAAGAGCTCGGGAATAGTCTTGTTCATCCCTTGCATATTATAGTTCATCACGAAGCTCTTGTAGCTTGGTGGCAGTGATTGGAGAATTCTGTCAATGACGCAGTCATCTGGAAGATTAACTCCCATCTGAATCAAGTGATTATTATACCCAGACATTTTGAGTATATGCTCACTGACAGAACTGTTCTCCTCCATCTTACAACTATAGAACTTATTGGAGACTTCATATCTCTCAATTCGGGCATTTGCTTGAAATATTAACTTCAACTCCTGGAACATCTCATATGCACCATGACGTTCAAAACGTCGTTGAAGTCCCGATTCTAAGCCGTAAAGCATGGCACACTGAACTATCGAGTAGTCATCAGCTTTGCTCTGCCAGACGTTCATAACATCTGGTGTTGCTCCAGCAGCAGGCCTGTCACCCAGCGGTGCTTCCAGGACGTAATTCTTCTGTGCAGCAATGAGGATAATCCTCAGGTTACGGACCCAGTCCGTGTAATTGCTACCATCATCTTTCAACTTTGCTTTCTCAAGGAACGCATTAAAATTCAACGGAACAATAGCACGAGCCATCTATCTACAATCAACATAAACAAGCAAGATACTATCAGGTACTAAGTTCATGATAAGTTTAGGTTCAGTTAATCAAATTACTTAGGAACTCCCACTTAGATAGACATCCCTCTAATCCTCTAAGTGATCACGTGATCCAAATCAACTAAACCATAACCGATCATCACGTGAGATGGAGTAGTTTTCAATGGTGAACATCGTTATGTTGATCATATCTACTATATGATTCACGCTCGACCTTTCGGTCTCCATGTTCCGAGGCCATATCTGTATATGCTTGGCTCGTCAAGTATAACCTGAGTATTCTGCGTGTGCAACTGTTTTGCACCCGTTGTATTTGGACGTAGAGCTTATCACACCCGATCATCACGTGGTGTCTGGGCACGACGAACTTTGGCAACGGTGCATACTCAGGGAGAACACTTCTTGATAATTTTAGTGAGAGATCATCTTATAATGCTACCGTCAATCAAAGCAAGATAAGATGCATAAAAGGATAAACATCACATGCAATCAATATAAGTGATATGATATGGCCATCATCATCTTGTGCCTGTGATCTCCATCTCCGAAGCACCGTCATGATCACCATCGTCACCGGCGCGATACCTTGATCTCCATCGTAGCATCGTTGTCGTCTCGCCAATCTTATGCTTCCACGACTATCACTACCGTTTAGTAATAAAGTAAAGCATTACATCGCGATTGCATTGCATACAATAAAGCGACAACCATATGGCTCCTGCCAGTTGCCGATAACTCGGTTACAAAACATGATCATCTCATACAATAAAATCAGCATCATGCCTTGACCATATCACATCACAACATACCCTGCAAAAACAAGTTAGACGTCCTCTACTTTGTTGTTGCAAGTTTTACGTGGCTGCTACGGGCTTAAGTAAGAACTCATCTCACCTACGCATCAAGACCACAACGATAGTTCGTCAAATAGACTCCGTTTTAACCTTCTCAAGGACCGGGCGTAGTCACACTTGGTTCAACTAAAGTTGGAGAGACAGTCTTCCGCAAGCCATCTGTGTGCGAAGCACGTCGAGGGAACCGGTCTCGCGTAAGAGTACGCGTAAGGTTGGTCCGGATCGTCTCACCCAACAATACCGCCGAACCAAAGTATGACATGCTGGTAGGCAGTATGACTTGTATCGCCCACAACTCACTTGTGTTCTACTCGTGCATATAACATCAAACCATAAAACCTAGGCTCGGATGCCACTGTTGGTGAACGCAGTAATTTCGAAAATTTTCCTACGCACACGCAAGATCATGGTGATGCACAGCAACGAGAGGGGAGAGTGTTGTCTACGTACCAACGCAGACCGACTGCGGAAGCGATCACACAACGTAGAGGAAGTAGTCGTACGTCTTCTTCCCGATCCGACCGATCCAAGCACCGTTACTCCGGCACCTCCGAGTTCTTAGCACACGTACAGCTCGATGACGTTCCTCGGGCTCCGATCCAGCAAAGCGTCGAGGAAGAGTTCCGTCAGCACGACGGCGTGATGACGATCTTGATGTACTACCGACGCAGGGCTTCGCCTAAGCACTACAACGGTACGATCGAGGTGGAATTTGGTGGCAGGGGGCACCACACACGGCTAAGGAACGATCTCAAGGATCAAGTTGTGTGTCTTGGGGTGCCCCCTGCCCCCGTATATAAAGGTTGGAGGAGGGGGAGCCGGCCGGCCAGGGAGAGGAGGCGCAGGGGAGTCCTACTCCCACCGGGAGTAGGACTCCTCCCCCAATCCTAATCCAATTAGGACTCCCGGGGGGAAAAGGAGAGAGAAGGGGGGCCGGCCCCTATCCTAGTCCTACTAGGACTTTGGGGAAGGGGGGGCGCCGGCCAGCTTGGGCTTGTCCCTTTTCTCCTTTTCCACTAAGGCCCAATAGGCCCATTAGTCTCCCGGGGGGTTCCGGTAACCCTCCCGGTATTCCGGCAAAATCCCGATTTCACCCGGAACACTTCCTATGTCCAAACATAGGCTTCCAATATATCAATCTTTACGTCTCGACCATTCCGAGACTCCTCGTCATGTCCGTGATCTCATCCGGGACTCCGAACAACCTTCGGTACATCAAAATGTATAAACTCATAATAACTTTCATCGTAACGTTAAGCGTGCGGACCCTACGTCGAGAACAATGTAGACATGACCGAGACACGTCTCCGGTCAATAACCAATAGCGGGACCTGGATGCCCATATTGGCTCCTACATATTCTACGAAGATCTTTATCGGTCAGACCGCATAACAACATACGTTGTTCCCTTTGTCATCGGTATGTTACTTGCCCGAGATTCGATCGTCGGTATCCAATACCTAGTTCAATCTCGTTACCGGCAAGTCTCTTTACTCGTTCCGTAATACATCATCTCACAACTAACATATTAGTTGCAGTGCTTGCAAGGCTTATGTGATGTGCATTATCGAGAGGGCCCAGAGATACCTCTCCGACGATCGGAGTGACAAACCCTAATCTCGAAATACGCCAACCCAACATCTACCATTGGAGACACCTGTAGTACTCCTTTATAATCACCCAGTTACGTTGTGACGTTTGGTAGTACCCAAAGTGTTCCTCCGGTAAACGGGAGTTGCATAATCTCATAGTTATAGGAACATGTATAAGTCATGAAGAAAGCAATAGCAACATACTAAACGATCGGGTGCTAAGCTAATGGAATGGGTCATGTCAATCAGATCATTCTACTAATGATGTGACCTCGTTAATCAAATAACAACTCTTTGTTCATGGTTAGGAAACATAACCATCTTTGATTAACGAGCTAGTCAAGTAGAGGCATACTAGTGACACTCTGTTGGTCTATATATTCACACATGTATTATGTTTCCGGTTAATACAATTCTAGCATGAATAATAAACATTTATCATGATATAAGGAAATAAATAATAACTTTATTATTGCCTCTAGGGCATATTTCCTTCACATTCGGTACCTTCTGCGGAAGAGGTGTGCAGGATATGTAGGATTCTCCGAAAAATAATCTTGCATCAACATCTCGTTTCCAAGATGGCGATTCCGGGGAATGCACAGACACCCGACAGTAGATCCTCGCCTCCTCTTCCGGTACTCGTCTTCATGCTCCTTCACGGCAAGCGCCATGACCAATGTTTGCTGCCGAAAGGTCGCAAGCATCGTCTCCACATCCGAGTCGTCCGAATCGGACAAATTGGATAGCAAGAACTTCTCGTACGGGGTCAACTGCATCTACACGCACATTGGCGCGTCAATCTACTACACAGCTCGCAAAAATCACAAAAAGGGACTAACCGGTGGCAAGTTTGATGCGGTCGGCGACGACGAGGGTGGTGCGCTCGGTGGTGGTCGATCCCAGCGGCGGCGGCGGCGACTGGGGGCGGCTCTTCTCGCCGGATCCGGAGGAGAGGTGCAGCGGCTCGGCGCGGAAGGGTGTGGGGCGGCCCCGCAGAGCGATTCCGCCCGCAGATATGGCCGGAATCGCCGGTGGCGGGCGGGCGGAAACAAGGGCGGGCGGCGGCGGGAGGAGGGGAAAAGAGCGTGGGCTGAAATGTCCCTCCCGCCAACTGCTTTTCTGTGATGCAGGGCACCGCAGCCGCGAGGGGGAAACCCGCGTTTTCCCGGGTTAGGGTCGGGAATTTGCCGCGCCCCCTAAAATTTTTTGCGGGCCGGGGCGGGATGCAGGGTCTGGTCGGGCAGGCTTTCCGGCCCGTACCCGCATTTTGGTGGTTATTTTGCGGGTCGGGGGCGGATGCGGGGTCTGCTAGAATTGCTCTAAAGCCCTTCCTAGTGCTCTATATGGTGTACATGTGCTAACAATTCTACAGAGGCAAAAAAACTGACACGGCAAAGTAATTAAGGAGACGGGAGAGTACTTTGGTTATCCCAATAACCCAGAAAGAAATGGTGTCAAGCACACAAGCCTAGCAGAACAACTATGCATGAGAGTTTGACTGCTAAGCTATTAAATGAAGAAAACTTAGGTACAAAAAACTAAGCATCTATACATAGAGCAGTTTAGTTACTAAGACTTTTTATGCATTTCACACATTGTCTAAGCATTTTTGCATTGGAAACAATAGCAGCCTATAGCTGACAGACTGGCTCCTCAGCTCAACCGGCCGGCTCCTTGTTAAGAGGAATTAATTAACCAATTAATAATCTATCTACTAACTAATCAAGAATTTGTCTATAGTCTATACAGATATATGATCGACAAGTATGTGTATCAGGTAAGGGCGATACATGTGGTTAACCACTAATCAAGCCGCAGTATGGGCTGGCTTAGTAGTTACTTGATGGAGTAATAACCTAGGGTTTTGGGTGTTGCTGCATACAGCATTCAAACGCTAGCACCACTTGCATATGCTCCATGCCGTTTTGCAACTTGCAAGAATATCATCTTGGTTTCCTCACCTCTCTCTAGTATCGACATGTCTTGGTTATCTGATATACTAATCAAATTGGTTGCACTGGTCCAACTAGCTGGAGGATTAACCACTACACCTTCTAGTAACATGCCGCTATCAATCTCGATCGACCGAACCAAATCTCAATCGATCTCTGTATGGGATGTTGTCAAACCAAGATTGGACTAGCTGGAGGATTTAGATATATACATACATCATTTCGATGGTGTCAATCCAAATAACTTCCGTTTCGTCAACATTTTCAAAGTCGTTCCAACATACTAATTGTTTTCAATCACATGCACACATCCAAAAGGGAAAAAATGTATATCTTTTAGGGGCTGTATCTCAAGCTATTAGTAAAGTCAGCCTTATGTGAGTTATTTACCCAAAACCACCACAATATGGGTTAGGGTAATAATTTGGTACCATATTTGTGGCAGGGCACAAAAAACCATCAACTATGTGCCTAATATGTAACGCGGAGCACTAATCGTTGAGTTTGCGTGAGAAAACAGCGAACCTGGCAGGCGAAGACCAAAAAGTTTGACCAACTGATGTGGCAAAAAAGACGCGGGCCCCACCTGTCAACGAGTAAACAGTCATCTTCTTCACATCTCTATTTCTATGAGGCATTTTATCAAACAGCTTTTGGGCGGCTGACGGGGAGCTCTTTCTCGGGGCATGGCAATGAGCTTCCGCGGCCAGCGGCTGGTCGGGCATGAGGCTGCCGGCGAGGACGGCCGGACATGCCCTCCATGGCGCGCGCCAGCACAGGCGCAGCCAAGGCTCCCTGGATTCCGCTACAACATCGCCAACCACCGTGCACAGCAGGTCCAACTTGCCGGAGCGTCGCTACTCGCTAGCCTCCGTGCACAGCCTGATTGCGCAGCGCCGCTAGTGCACGCTCCATTGTGGAAGTAGGGGCCATCCTCTGGTCGCGCGGAGAGGAGCGTGCTGCTCTCGAGGATGTCCTCTGGTCGTGCAGAAGCCCCGTGCTCCGGCGCGCACGCCACGGAGGGCATGCCCGGCCGTCCTCGGCGGCAGCCTCACGCCCGACCAGCCGCTGGTGGACGTCCGTGCGGCCTCCCGTGGTCACCGAACTCTGCCCCATGCTCCGCACGCACACATCTGGCCGTTGTACGTGGACGCCAGAGCTGAGGAAGAATGACGCGCGACCGGCTGCTTCAGAGGCTTCTCAGGCACGCCCTGCGCGACGCCGAGGAAGGCGGCCACTTCCACGGCGCGGCTCGGGGAAGGCGGCCACTTTGACTTCCACGACGCAGCCGGCGAGGATAGCGTTGAACGCCGACCACCGCGTGTACGTGTCGCCGAGCGGTGCACACATGCTCGGCGAGGGAGAGGAATCAGCCACGGTGTAGCTCGGCCGAAGACAGGGAAGAAGTAAGGGGCGCTCAAAACCTATTAGTTGAAATGCTAATGCTCCGGTAGCCCTGCTCCTTGGCGAGGTGGTAGTACTCGTCCTGCTGTTGCTTCCCCTTCGCCTTGCCCATGGAGCTCTCGACTTGCATCGGCAAAGATGGCTTGCTGCGCACAAGGTGCTCGACACAATGCTCCATAGAAATAGAGATGGGATGAAGATGACCATGTAGTCAATGACAGGCGGGGCCCGCAGCTCATCTGCCACCTCAGCTAGTCAAAGTTGTTTTGTGTGCTTGGTATTTGCCACGTCAGCCCGACAGGCGGGACCCACCTGTCGGATTTGCTGTTTTCTGGGATACTTATGTTGAGAACGTTAGATGTGTGCATGTGGTTGAAAGATAATTTGGACAAAAATAAACCTAGACATTCGCCGCGACCCCCTAAAAGAACCCTAGACATCCAACCCACTCCCACCGAGGAGGCCATGGGTCCCCTTCTCCTTTGCTACCACTCCAGCGGCGAGAGGGGTAAGGACCCTAGATATGTGTTACGACACTGTTGTTGGGTCTCTTGGGATTAGAATTTGGTTCCCTAAATGCGGCGTTGTGGTGTCTATGGTGGCGACGTGCGGATGGAGATTCGCCTCCTGGTCCACCCTGTTATTGACGCACATGATGGCGGGGGATCGCCTGGTCACTGCTCTTCTCGAGTGGTGGATCTAATTGTGCCTTTGTGTTATACATGTGGTATTCGAAGGCGTCTTCTAGTGAAGTGGATGACGTCACTTCATGTCTTGGTCCTTTGGTCTTTCCCCCATCAGTGAGCGGCAGCGTTGGACCAACTTCGGTGCCATGGGGGAGCTTAGGCCTCCCTAGATCTGTCTGGCTGGTGGAGCTGGTTGTTCATTCTTCTTTAGCACCTTCTTCTTCGAGACCGCGAACTGTATTTTAAATCGTTGTTGCTGGTGTCTTCTGGTTCCGACCGACAATTTCCTAGCTAGTCGTTGCATCAACAATGTTTCCCTGGATCCGATGGTGTTTCGCATGTCCAGATGCCGCATGGGAGATTCGCTCGCAATGTACGATCAACGAGCGTGGGAGGAAGATGATGTCAATCTCCCCAAGGACCTATGTGTCATTTATAATTTATGTAAGATTAGCCTTTGTAAGGATTGGTTGACTTTAATTAATGGCCTTCGGCCTTTTGGCAATTTTTTCTTGAAGTCTAAATTTGGTCTCAACTAATGTATACGAGTTTTTCATTTGTCTGTCAGATGTATGCACAAGAAAATTTGCATTGAAATAGCTTTACCGATTATTAGTAGCGCTTTCGCAAATATGACATTTTTGTTGACAAGATAGACACGAAAAAACATAAAAACAAAAGTTAGGAAAACTTCAATAAAAAAATAAAATAGCTGATTTTAGAAAAGCCAAGAACATTATAGCCAAATATTGAAAAATATGATTGTATGATAATGTATGATTGTTCCCCCGGTAAATAATAATTGTTTCCTTGCAAAATAATAACATGTATGATTCTTATGTATTATTAAAATTATGAAATACTCCATCCATCCCAAATTACTTGTCTTAGATTTTTCTAGATACGGATGTATCTAAACACGTTTTAGTTTTAGATACATCCGTATCTAGACAAATCTAAACAAGTAATTTGGGACATACGTAATACTTTACTAGCTTCGGTGGAGTATTATGGTTTTTTTCTAAAAAAAGAAACTAAGTTTAGACTTTAACAATAAAATTACGATTTCTTGCAAATTGTGCATAGCTCTGATGGTTAGATTCCTTGTGATGGAACGAACCCACAAGGGTTCAAGTTCTAGACTTGGTATTGATGGTCGTATTTTCCTGAACTTATTTCAGGCCTTCCGGCGATATGCATTTAGTGTGAGTAGACGTTCCCGTTGATTAAGAAGACGTCTGTGGCAACTTCTTCAATTTCAAGATGATATGTCGGCTCAGTCTCTCAGAGGTGCTTATCGTGATTGTATATGCGCATGTATGAGCGTCTGTGCTGCACTATGTTAAAAAAATATAATTTCTCCACATTTGTAAACGACGTCCGTGTCCCCCGCGGGCGACCCGGACGTAACCTAGCCGCCGCCGCCAGAACCTACCTATCCAGCCTTCTCTCCCTCGCCGCCGCCGGCAGGTGCCGCCGGGCAAAGCCCGCGTGGCGTCGGCGTCGACGGGCCCCCGTTCATCCCATCTCGCGACGCCATGGCTGCTGCGGGGCGCTCGGCCGAGGAGGTGGTAGTCACCACGGCGAGACGGCGATAGTGGACGCGGTGAGCACGCGGCTCGCGCGCGGAGGCGCTTGGGGTGTGGGCTCAGACTTTGCTAGAGTTGTCTGTCGCACTGCTGTGGCCAGCAGATCGTGGCTGTGCTCCAGCGTGGTGCTTGGGCGTCGGCCTTGCGGCACGGATCTGCAGGGCGTGTGGCACGGGAGTCCATCGGTAGGCGCCATCATCGCGGATCTGCCGGCCGGAGGACTTGCGGACTCCGTTGACTTGATGGTCGCACGGCGGCTCACTGGTCGGGCGGCCGGATCCCGACGGCTCCAGAGTCGTCATACACAGCGGTCATGGCATGAGGTGGTTCCCCGTGCCCCTCTCTTCAGATCTGTTGCAGATCATCTTTGCACGCGGCTCTCCCCATCAGCTGGTCCTGATCTCGCGATGATGTTCTTGGCTGGCCCGGTGGGTGCCGGGGTGGGAGCTTGTCCGGGGGAAATCTCTGGCCGACGACGGCGACCACATTGTCGATGATGCTCTCGGCGTCATTTCCCTCCTTGGTGGCGACAGCGAGGTCTACTCCCCCCTACTCCCTCCTCTGTATGTGCCGGGGTGAAAACCTTAGTTCTACGTGAATGGGCGGCGGGGGCGTAATGACGTCGTTACCTCCTTGGAGGTGTCGTCTTGGGCATTGAGACGGAGGGTGTGCGCGCGTGTGCACGGATGGTTCGTGGTGCTGTAGGTGGTGCGGTGTGGCATCTACCATGTCGACGGCGGCGGGTCTCGGCAGCATGGAGCAGCGGAGTCCTGGTGATGGACATGTGTTGATGGACGAGCGCAGGGCGGTGGAGCTGTCTGGCGCCATGGTGGCGTCGACGGCAGCGAGATCGGGCAAGGTTGATGCAGCAATACAACACTGGAGATGGATTGATGGCAGGTGGCTGCGGCGGCCTCATACTCGGCAGACGTCCTGGTTGAGGAGTGCGCCGGACTGGTGGGTGCCCCATACTCGGTAGGCGTCCTGATTGGGACCCCAGGTCTTAGATGTTAGGTTTGGATGCGAGGTCTGTTTGGTATTAGGCCCAGACTTTCAACACCCCTTCATCAACTGGTTAGGAGTAGCGACAGATGTTGCCTAGATGGTGGCTTTAGTCTTACTGTTGTATGACTTTGTACGGTCTTGTGTGAATAATTAATAAAATGGTTATATGCATCGTCCAGATGCAGAGGCCGGGGGTCCTCCTCCTTTTCTAAAAATAATAATTTGTAAACGATGTCGTACATTGGTGAGCATGACATAGCTAGTTCCAAAACGATGTTATCCTGGCTACTACAGAAACCGAACAAAGAAATGGCGTATCAACCAAAGATAATCATGTGCACACGATGCGTGACGTGGATCGAATTGGAGAGCTTGATTAGTCAAGAGCTCTCATCTCTCTCCCAACCACTTATCAAAGTGAGATGCAATATATAGTAGGTGGCTGGCTGGCCAAGGGGTCCTCATCAATCTGCTAAAGTGTCACCATGCATGCATGTAACCCCTAGCTAACTAATCTTCTTAACGACGATGCGTGGTACTAGCTACTACCACGGCTTTGTATACCCAACTTCCAATGGCGATTGGTGGCCGATTGTCTCACCCGGGCATAAAAGAGCAGTGAGTACATGGACTGGCTTTGTTCCCGTGCTGCACTTTTTTCCTTAATTTGTTGGAATGGCGTTTTTATCAGGACAAAAGTTGATAGACCGAGTAAATGGCGAGGTTAGATTGGACACAGGGGATAGGGTTAGTGTTCAGTCCTTCAAGATTTGGTGGGTGGATTATTAGTGTTCAGCACGAGAGGTACTACAAGGAGGAATGGATGGAAGATCATTGGAGGCTATATACGGAAGAAGCTATCATTGCAAATAAACAGAGAAAGTTCACTGAAAGCAGCATGCAGAGGAATGGGCCAATAGGCTGTGACAGTGAGGATGTACTGACCCTCTTGTCAAAAAGGGTACAACTGTGGCAATTTATATGCCCGAGTTGGTCGGAGTTATCAATTTATATCATATCATTGAACTGATGAAATGAAAGCCAATCACTGATTGGATTTTTTTTACCTTTATTGAGAACACCAATCACTGATTGGATTTTTAGAGAAAAACTCACTGATTGGATGATTGCACGATAGTTATATCTTCAGCCCTGAGACCGATCAATTGACACCCGCTTTTATATTGCGAAACGCGGAAACATGGGCAATCCTATTCGACGTTTTCATTGCGTCAAATTATTGGGAATTCGCACATAACGATCAGTTATGGGTCAGGACCAGTCGGTACTGAGGGGCACACTTTGTTTTTTTATGTTTTCTCGGTAGTTGTTGGTTTATGGGAGGTCCTTTGTGGTTCTTTCGGTCATGTCCCAGTTTAGTTTTTTTTTCACCAGTTTTCTTCTAGTTTTATGTTCATCTTTTATTTTATTTTTTTTGTCTCTTTTCTCTTTCGAAAATGTTCATGGCTTTTGAATAAGTGTTTGTCAAACTTTAAAAATATTTGCAAAATATAAAAAGTATTCATGATTTTACTAAAGGTTCATTTCGAAAATATTCAAAATTTCAACAGCTATTTCTAATTTAAATATTCTTAATTTTTTGTTAATATTTTTTTAACAATGTTCATGTTGTTAAATTTTCTAAACAAAAATCTGAATCCTTTTAAAAATTGCATATCCAAAAAATGTTCACTTCTTAGAAAAACAAGGTCTGTGTGTTTATGAAAAAGAAAATCACTTGAAAACCCCTAAAAATGATACAAAACCAAAATGTACATACGAAGGGAACATTTGACCACACAAACTGAGCCGGCCCAATTGCGGTGATTGAGTCTGTTTGCTCGGCATTTCACGTACGAGTGGAATGGAACACGAGACCTCTCACTGCACATGGCTATTGGTAGCAATTGTAGCTGGGGCGTTCGTGACTACTGAACACCGCGAAACTTTAAAGAACTATCTCCAGCGGCAGATCGAGCATTTATGTAAATTTTTCAAGCTTTTGTTAAAAATACGATTTAAAAATAATTTCTTAACACTTTTTAAAGCATGATTTTTTTTTTAGAATTCTGAAAAAAGTTGAACACATTTTTTTGATTTTGAAACAATTCGTGAAATCGTGAACAAACTTAGAAACATTTTCTCACATCTGAGTTGTTCTGCATTCGATTTGTTTTATTTAGGGAAGCCATTCGATTTCTTTGTGCTGTAACTCTCGTGCTATCATTGCTAGGCGCCTCTAACGCTCCGGACACACCTGCTGGTAGTCGTTACTCCTGACGGGATCTAGACTGGTCCCACACATCTATACTAGTCTTTTCTGCGCATTTTGTCCTCACTCGTGCGCACCCAGGAGCAATTTCCCGGTCGGTCACCCATACTGAAATTAATTCAAGCGGAGCACGCTTAACTTTGAAGTTCTGTCTGAATGGGCTTCTGAAAAAGAACGAATTCCTTATTGATATGAGTAGTCTATTATCTCTATTAAGCTAGGCTATCATAGCGCCCCTATGTCTCGCTTATAGCGAGACATAGGGAAGCCTCGCGTCTAGCAGCACGCATATTGGGCAGGCCCAGCAGGGACAACAGGCCTTTATCTTTTTTATTTTGCTTCTAGCTTCACTTTTCGCTTTTTCTTATATTTTGAAATTTTCTAAGTGTATTGGTTATTTTTTAATGGGTATACAAAAATGTTCCTAATGTATATCAAATTGTTCAATGTGTATGAAAAAATGTAGACATCAAAGGTTATATATGAAAAAAGAGATTATCACGTATTTGAGAAATGTTAATCATGTATATAAAAACATACAATATGTATGAAAAAGTAGACATAAATATATAAGTTATGAAAAATGTAAATGATGTATTTAAAAGAGGTTAAATGTGTGCAATAAAATGTTCCCGATTTATACGTGAAATCTAAAATGTTATGAAAACATTAGACAAAAAATATAATTCTAAAATGTGTTAATGATGTATTTCGCAGATGTTAAACGTGTATGAGGAAATGTTGCTGATGCATAAAAAAGTAGAAATGTGTATGGAAAAAGTTGACATAAAAATATATGTTTGAAATAATGTTAATGATGTATTCAAAAAATGCTCATACAATTTATAAAAAAGTTATTACCATAAAAATGTACATCATGTATTTGCAAATTTTTTGACCATTTATTAAAAAAGGTTCCCAAAACATGTATTAATAGAAAATGTACGTCATGTATTCAAAAAAATGTTTCACGTGTACAGTTAAAATGTTAATCATATATTTAAAAAAATGTATGCACTCCTACGAAAATATGTTATTACCATAAAAATGTTCATTGTCTATTTGAAAAAGTGCTGACCATGTATTCGAAAAAAGTGGTCATAACATATGTTTAAGAAAAAGTATACATCATGTATTTGACAATTGTACAACGTGTATCAAAAAATTGTTTCACATGTATACTTTAGATATACACCGAGTGTTGAAAAAATTAGACATGTGCTCAAGAATGATTGTTTATGAAAACCGACACATAAACATAAAGTAAACGGTAGGATAACGAAGGAATAAAAGAAAACATGGGAAGAGAAAAAGAAAATAAAAAAGTGTAGAAAAGTAGTGCAAAAAAGAAAAGGAAGCAAAAGAAAACAAGAAATATCTGACAAAACCAAGAAAGAAACAAAAAAAAGAAAAATGAAAGAAAAGTAAAAACAAGTGAAAACCAAGAAATAATCGAAGAAAACCATACAAAATAGAGAAAGACAAAAATCAAAGAAAAATAGTGAAGAAACAAAGAAAACGGGTAAGAACCATGAAAAAACAAAGGAAACGGATGAAAAAATATAGAAAAACACAAAACCAAAGAAAACAGTGAAGAAACAAAGAAAACCATAAAGAAAAATATAATCATACTTCATAGCGTGTATCCTCTCATTTGATATACTATGATGTAACAATTGTACATGGATCCACAAAAGTAATGAAAATTACAACCAGACCCGTTAACATCTAGCGACGACTACAAGGACCGTAGCAAGCCAAAGGTGAGCCGCCGACCCGCCGTCATCACTCCTCTGGAATCGGTTATTGCAATTGAAAGTTAAAAAGTCGGCGTGCTAAGACACCAAAGGCTAGCACACTAGAGAAACAACTGTCGCTGACTAAGAAAAATGTAGATTGGAAGGACGGCACATGCAAGCACACCAACAACCATGAGCGCCCGCCAAATCCAGATGGATCTGCTGGAGGCCCACGTTGATGTATGGATCCAAAAAGTTGGAGTGTGTCTTAACTATTGTGATAAAAACTAGAAATAACTGAGGACATTTTGGACATAGATAGCAAAATTTACCAAGTAAATAAATAAAATCCAAATGAAACCAACTCAAAGTAATACATTTCAGCATGAGTATCACATTACATATAAGAAGATTTTGCCTCAGGCTGCAGATCATATCTTGCAAGCAAAAGCTTGGAAGTAATTAGAAGATGATTTTGCAGTACATGTGATTACTGATTACAAAACAAGTTATTACCGTTGTGAAGGAAAAGCAGATTTGACCATAGTAGAACAACAAAAACTAACCGAAATGATGAATATACATCACAAGAAAATAACAACGGGAGGACCAGCCATGACTATAAGGCATAGTCAAACCTTTTTATGAGCGAATAACGTATAGTTAAACAGTGAAAATATATTATAGAGCAGGTGCGCCCTGGCCCGCTTATCTGGTGCGTACATACACCTCGCGATATGTGCCAGCCGCGACCGTAAGATTGCCAGGCCACGGTTGTATCGATTGGGTTAGTAGGTCCTTTGTCCGTGATCTGCCTACTACATAGCGTATGGTACTGTTTAGAGCATCTCCAACTGTTGGAAATATGCCCTAGAGGCTAGAGGCAATAATAAAATGATCATTATTATATTTTTTGTTCATGATAATTGTCTATTATTTATGCTATAATTGTGTTATCCGGAAATCGTAATACATGTGTGAATACATAGACCACAACACGTCCCTAGTGAGCCTCTAGTTGACTAGCTCGTTGATCAAAAGATAGTCATGGTTGCCTGACTATGGACATTGGATGTCATTGATAACGGGATCACATCATTAGGAGAATGATGTGATGGACAAGACCCAATCCTAAGCATAGCTCAAAGATCGTGTAGTTCGTTTGTGTAGGACGTTGAAGTAGATGTGTCTAGAGAGGGGGTGATTAGACACATAATGCTAAAGTTGCAATTTTTAAGCTTTTTCAGTTTAAGTGGAGTTTAAGCATAATTTCAACAATCACAATACATATCAAGCAAGTGTGCAAAGAGTGTATAGGCAGCGAAAAGTAAAGCATGCAACTGTTGGGGAACGTAGTAATTTCAAAAAATTTCCTACGCACACGCAAGATCATGGTGATGCATAGCAACGAGGGGGAGAGTCTGATCTACGTACCCTTGTAGATCGCAACGGAAGCATTGACACAACGTAGAGGAAGTAGTCGTACGTCTTCTTCCCGATCCGACCGATCCAAGCATCGTTACTCCAGCACCTCCGAGTTCTTAGCACACGTTCAGCTCGATGACGATCCTCGGGCTCCGATCCAGCAAAGCGTCGAGGAAGAGTTCCGTCAGCACGACGGCGTGGTGACGATCTTGATATACTACCGACGCAGGGCTTCGCCTAAGCACTGCAACAATATGATCGAGGTGGAATTTGGTGGCAGGGGGCACCGCACACGGCTAAGGAACGGTCACCAAGGATCAACTTGTGTGTCTATGGGGTGCCCCCTGCCTCAGTATATAAAGGATGGAGGAGGGGGAGGCCGGCCAAGGCTATTGGTGCGGCCAGGATGGGAGTCCTACTAGGACTCCAAGTCCTAGTAGGAGTCCATCAAGAGGGGAGGAAGGGAGAAGGAAGTGGAGGAGAAGGAGAGGTGGCCGGCCCCCTTTTCCCTAGTCCAATTCGGACCAAAGGGGAGGGGGGGGGGGGCGCAGCAGCCTTTTTCCTCTTCCCACTAAAGCCCATTAAGGCCCATTACTTCTCCCGTAACTACCCGGTACTCCGAAAAATACCCGAATCACTCGGAACCTTTCCGATGTCCGAATATAGTCGTCCAATATATCGATCTTTACGTCTCGACCATTTCGAGACTCCTCGTCATGTCCCCGATCTCATCCGGGACTCCGAACTCCTTCGATACATCAAAACTCATAAACTCATAATATAACTGTCATCGAAACCTTAAGCGTGCGGACCCTACGGTTCGAGAACAATGTAGACATGACCGAGACACGTCTCCGGTCAATAACCAATAGCGGGACCTGGATGCCCATATTGGCTCCTACATATTCTACGAAGATCTTTATCGGTCAGACCGCATAACAACATACGTTGTTCCCTTTGTCATCGGTATGTTACTTGCCCGAGATTCGATCGTCGGTGTCCAATACCTAGTTCAATCTCGTTACCGGCAAGTCTCTTTACTCGTTCTGTAATACATCATCCTGCAACTAACTCATTAGTTGCAATGCTTGCAAGGCTTGTGTAATGTGTATTACCGAGAGGGCCCAGAGATACCTCTCCGACAATCGGAGTGACAAATCCTAATCTCGAAATACGCCAACCCAACATCTACCATTGGAGACACCTGTAGTACTCCTTTATAATCACCCAGTTACGTTGTGACGTTTGGTAGCACCCAAAGTGTTCCTTCGGTAAACGGGAGTTGCATAATCTCATAGTCATAGGAACATGTATAAGTCATGAAGAATAGCAACAGCAACATACTAAACGATCGGGTGCTAAGCTAATGGAATGGGTCATGTCAATCAGATCATTCAACTAATGATGTGACCTCGTTAATCAAATAACAACTCTTTTGTCCATGGTTAGGAAACATAACCATCTTTGATTAACGAGCTAGTCAAGTAGAGGCATACTAGTGACACTCTGTTTGTCTATGTATTCACACATGTATTATGTTTCTGGTTAATACAATTCTAGCATGAATAATAAACATTTATCATGATATAAGGAAATAAATAATAACTTTATTATTGCCTCTAGGGCATATTTTCTTCAGTCTCCCACTTGCACTAGAGTCAATAATCTAGTTCACATCGCCATGTGATTTAACAGCAATAGTTCACATCACCATGTGATTAACACCCATAGTTCACATCGTCATGTGACCAACACTCAAAGGGTTTACTAGAGTCAGTAATCTAGTTCACATATCTATGTGATTAACACCCAAAGAGTACTAAGGTGTGATCATGTTTTGCTTGTGAGATAATTTTAGTCAACGGGTCTGTCACATTCAGATCCGTAAGTATTTTGCAAGTTCTATGTCTACAATGCTCTACACGGAGCTACTCTAGCTAATTGCTCCCACTTTCAATATGTATCCAGATTGAGACTTTAGATTCATCTGGATCAGTGTCAAAAACTTGCATCGACGTAACCCTTTACGACGAACCTTTTTGTCACGTCCATAATCAAGAAACATATCCTTATTTTACTAAGGATAATTCTGACCGCTGTCCAATGATCTACTCCTAGATCACTATTGTACTCCCTTGCCAAATGAATGCAGGGTATACAATAGATCTGGTATATAGCATGACATACTTTATAGAACCTATGGCCAAGGCATAGGGAATGACTTTCATTCTCTTTCTATCTTCTGCCGTGGTCGGGCTTTGAGTCTTACTCAACTTCACACCTTGTAATACAGGCAAGAACTCTTTCTTTGACTGCTCCATTTTGAACTACTTCAAAATCTTGTCAAGGTATTTACTCATTGAAAAAACTTATCAAGCATCTTGATCTATCTCTATAGATCTTGAAGCTCAATATGTAAGCAGCTTCACCGAAGTCTTTCTTTGAAAAACTCCTTTCAAACACTCCTTTATGCTTTACAGAATAATTCTACATTATTTCCGATCAACAATATGTCATTCACATATACTTATCAGAAATGCTGTAGTGCTCCCACTCACTTTCTTTTAAATACAGGCTTCACTGCAAGTCTGTATAAAACTATATGCTTTGATCAACTTATCAAAGCGTGTATTCCAACTCCGAGATGCTTGCACCAGTCCACAGATGGATCGCTGGAGCTTGCACATTTTGTTAGCACCTTTCGGATCGACAAAACCTTCTAGTCGCATCATATACAACTCTTCTTTAATAAATCCATTAAGGAATGCTGTTTTGTTTATCCATTTGCTGGATTTCATAAAATGCGGCAATTGCTAAAATGATTCAGACAGACTTAAGCATAGATACGAGTGAGAAACTCTCATCGTAGTCAACACCTTGAACTTGTCGAAAACCTTTTGCGACAATTATAGCTTTGTAGATAGTAACACTACTATCAGTGTCTGTCTTCCTCTTGAAGATCCATTTATTTTCTATGGCTTGCCGATCATTGGGCAAATCCATCAAAGTCCATACTTTGTTCTCATACATGGATCATATCTCAGATTTCATGGCCTCAAACCATTTCGCGGAATTTGGGCTCATCATCGCTTCCTCATAGTTCGTAGGTTCGTCATGGTCAAGTAACATGACCTCCAGAACAGGATTACCGTACCACTCTGGTGCGGATCTCACTCTGGTTTACCTACGAGATTCGGTAGTAACTTGATCTGAAGTTATATGATCATCATCATTAGCTTCCTCACTAATTGGTGCAGTAGTCACAAGAACAGATTTTTGTGATGAACTACTTTCCAATAAGGTAGAAGGTACAATTACCTTATCAAGTTTTCTACTTTCCTCCCACTCACTTCTTTCAAGAGAAACTCCTTCTCTAGAAAGGATCCATTATAAGCAACGAATGTCTTGCCTTAGGATCTGTGATAGAAGGTGTACCCAACAGTCTCCTTTGGGTATCCTATGAAGACATATTTCTCCGATTTGGGTTTGAGCTTATCAGGATGAAACTTTTTCTCATAAGCATCGCAACCCCAAACTTCAAGAAACAACAACTTTGGTTTCTTGCCAAACCATAGTTCATAAGGCGTCGTCTCGACGGATATAGATGGTGCCCCTTTTTAACGTGAATGCAGCTGTCTCTAATGCATGACCCCAAAAACGATAGTGGTAAATCGGTAAGAAACATCATAGATTGCACTATATCCAATAAAGTACGGTTATGATGTTCGGACACACCATTATGCTGTGGTGTTCCAGGTGGCGTGAGTAGTGAAACTATTTCACATTGTTTTAACTGAAGACCAAACTCGTAACTCAAATATTTTACCTCTGCGATCATATCGTAGAAACTTTTATTTTCTTGTCACAATGATTTTCCACTTCACTCTGAAATTCTTTGAACTGTTCAAATGTTTCAGACTTATGTTTCATCAAGTAGATATCCCCATATCTGCTCAAATCATCTTGTGAAGGTCAGAAAATAATGATACCTGTTGTAAGCCTTAATATTCATCGGACCACATACATCAGTATGTATGATTTCCAACAAATCTGTTGCTTGCTTCATTGTTCCGGAGAACGGCGTTTTAGTCATCTTGCCCATAAGGCATGGTTCGCAAGCATCAAGTGATTCATAATCAAGTGATTCCAAAATCCCATCAGCATGGAGTTTCTTCATGCGCTTTACACTAATATGACCTAAACAGCAGTGCCACAAATAAGTTGCACTATCATTATTAACTTCGCATCTTTTGGTTTCAATATCATGAATATGTGTATCACTACGATCGAGATCCAACGAACTTGTTTCATTGGGTGTATGACCATCGAAGGTTTTATTCATGTAAACAGAACAACAATTATTCTCTGACTTTAATGAATAACCGTATTGCAATAAACATGATCAAATCATATTCATGCTCAACGCAAAAACCAAATAACACTTATTTAGGTTCAACACTAATCCCGAAAGTATAGGGAGTATGCGATGATGATCATATCAATCTTGGAACCACTTCCAACACACATTGTCACTTCACCCTTAACTAGTCTCTGTTCATTCTGCAACTCCCGTTTCGAGTTACTATTCTTAGCAACTGAACTAGCATCAAATACTGAGGGGTTGCTATAAACACTAGTAAAGTACACATCAATAACATGTATATCAAATATACTTATGTTCACTTTGCCATCCTACTTATCCGCCAATCACTTGGGGTAGTTCCGCTTCCAGTGACCAGTCCCTTTGCAGTAGAAGCACTTAGTCTCAGGCTTAGGATCAGACTTGGGCTTCTTCACTTGAGCAGCAACTTGCTTGCCGTTCTTCTTGAAGTTCCCCTTCTTCCCTTTGCCCTTTTCTTGAAACTAGTGGTCTTGTCAACCATCAACACTTGATGTTTTTCTTGATTTCTACCTTCGTTGATTTCAGCATCATGAAGAGTTTGGGAGTTGTTTCCGTTATCCCTTGCATATTATAGTTCATCACGAAGTTCTACTAACTTGGTGATGGTGACTAGAGAATTCTGTCAATCACTATCTTATCTGGAAGATTAACTCCCACTTGATTCAAGCGATTGTAGTACCCAGACAATCTGAGCAAATGCTCACTAGTTGAGCGATTCTCCTCCATCTTTTAGCTATAGAACTTGTTGGAGACTTCATATCTCTCAACTCGGGTATTTGCTTGAAATATTAACTTCAACTCCTGGAACATCTCATATGGTCCATGACGTTCAAAACGTCTTTGAAGTCCCGATTCTAAGCCATTAAGCATGGTGCACTAAACTATCAAGTAGTCATCATATTGAGCTAGCCAAACATTCATAACGTCTGTATCTGCTCCTGCAATAGGTCTGTCACCTAGCGGTGCATCAAGGACATAATTCTTCTGTGCAGCAATGAGGATAAACCTCAGATCACGGATCCAATCCGCATCATTGCTACTAACATCTTTCAATATAATTTTCTCTAGGAACATATCAAAGTAAACACAGGGAAGCAACAACGCGAACTATTGATCTACAACATGATTTACAAAATACTACCAGGACTAAGTTCATGATAAATTTAAGTTCAATTAATCATATTACTTAAGAACTCCCACTTAGATAGACATCCCTCTAATCCTCTAAGTGATCACGTGATCCAAATCAACTAAACCATGTCCGATCATCACGTGAGATGGAGTAGTTTCAATGGTGAACATCACTATGTTGATCATATCTACTATATGATTCACGCTCGACCTTTTGGTCTCCGTGTTCCGAGGCCATATCTGTATATGCTTGGCTCGTCAAGTATAACCTGAGTATTCCGCGTGTGCAACTGTTTTGCACCCGTTGTATTTGAACGTAGAGCCTATCACACCCGATCATCACGTGGTGTCTCAGCACGAAGAACTTTCGCAACGGTGCATACTCAGGGAGAACACTTCTTGATAATTAGTGAGAGATCATCTTAAAATGCTACCGTCAAACTAAGCAAAATAAGATGTATAAAAGATAAACATCATATGCAATCAAAATATGTGACATGATATGGCCATCATCATCTTGCTTCTTTGATCTCCATCTCCAAAGTACTGTCATGATCTATATCGTTACTGGCATGACACCATGATCTCCATCATCTTGATCTATATCAATGTGTCATCACGTGGTCGTCTCGCCAACACTTGCTCTTGCAACTATTGCTATCGCATAGCGATAAAGTAAAGCAATTATTGGGTGCTTGCATCTTATGCAATAGACAGACAACCATAAGGCTTTTGCCAGTTGCCGATAAGTTCAACAAAACATGATCATCTTATATAACAACTTATAACTCATCACGTTTTGACCATATCACATCACAACATGCCCTGCAAAAACAAGTTAGATGTCCTCTACTTTGTTGTTGCAAATTTTACGTGGCTGCTACGGGCTTAAGCAAGAACCAATCTCACCTACGCATCAAAACCACAACGATAGTTTGTCAAATAGACTCCGTTTTAACCTTTGCAAGGACCAGGCGTAGCCATACTCGGTTCAACTAAAGTTGGAGAAACAGTCACCCGCAAGTCACCTATGTGCAAAGCACGTCGAGGAAACCGGTCTCGCGTAAGCGTACGCGTAATGTCGGTCCGGGCCGCTTCATCCAACAATACCGCCAAACCAAAGTATGACATGCTGGTAGGCAGTATGACTTATATCGCCCACAACTCACTTCTGTTCTACTCGTGCATATAACATCAAACCATAAAACCTAGGCTCGGATGCCACTGTTGGGGAACGTAGTAATTTCAAAAAATTTCCTATGCACACGCAAGATCATGGTGATGCATAGCAACGAGGGGGAGAGTCTGATCTACGTACCCTTGTAGATCGCAACGGAAGCGTTGACACAACGTAGAGGAAGTAGTCGTACGTCTTCTTCCCGATCCGACCGATCCAAGCACCGTTACTCCGGCACCTCCGAGTTCTTAGCACACGTTCAGATCGATGACGATCCTCGGGCTCCGATCCAGCAAAGCGTCGAGGAAGAGTTCCGTCAGCACGACGGCATGGTGACGATCTTGATGTACTACCGACGCAGGGCTTCGCCTAAGCACTGCAACAATATGATCGAGGTGGAATTTGGTGGCAGGGGGCACCGCACACGGCTAAGGAACGATCACCAAGGATCAACTTGTGTGTCTATGGGGTGCCCCCTGCCTCAGTATATAAAGGATGGAGGAGGGGGAGGCCGGCCAAGGCTATTGGTGCGGCCAGGATGGGAGTCCTACTAGGAATCCAAGTCCTAGTAGGAGTCCATCAAGAGGGGAGGAAGGGAGAAGGAAGTGGAGGAGAAGGAGAGGTGGCCGGCCCCCTTTTCCCTAGTCCAATTCGGACCAAAGGGGAGGGGGGCGCAGCAGCCTTTTTCCTCTTCCCACTAAAGCCCATTAAGGCCCATTACTTCTCCCGTAACTACCCGGTACTCCGAAAAATACCCGAATCACTCGGAACCTTTCCGATGTCCGAATATAGTCGTCCAATATATCGATCTTTATGTCTCGACCATTTCGAGACTCCTCGTCATGTCCCCGATCTCATCCGGGACTCCGAACTCCTTCGGTACATCAAAACTCATAAACTCATAATATAACTGTCATCAAAACCTTAAGCGTGCGGACCCTACGGTTCGAGAACAATGTAGACATGACCGAGACACGTCTCCGGTCAATAACCAATAGCGGGACCTGGATGCCCATATTGGCTCCTACATATTCTACGAAGATCTTTATCGGTCAGACCGCATAACAACATACGTTGTTCCCTTTGTCATCGGTATGTTACTTGCCCGAGATTCGATCGTCGGTATCCAATACCTAGTTCAATCTCGTTACTTGCAAGTCTCTTTACTCGTTCTGTAATACATCATCCTGCAACTAACTCATTAGTTGCAATGATTGCAAGGCTTGTGTAATGTGTATTACCGAGAGGGCCCAGAGATACCTCTCCGACAATCGGAGTGACAAATCCTAATCTCGAAATACGCCAACCCAACATCTACCATTGGAGACACCTGTAGTACTCCTTTATAATCACCCAGTTACGTTGTGACGTTTGGTAGCACCCAAAGTGTTCCTCCGGTAAACGGGAGTTGCATAATCTCATAGTCATAGGAACATCTATAAGTCATGAAGAATAGCAACAGCAACATACTAAACGATCGGGTGCTAAGCTAATGGAATGGGTCATGTCAATCAGATCATTCAACTAATGATGTGACCTCGTTAATCAAATAACAACTCTTTTGTCCATGGTTAGGAAACATAACCATCTTTGATTAACGAGCTAGTCAAGTAGAGGCATACTAGTGACACTCTGTTTGTCTATGTATTCACACACGTATTATGTTTCCGGTTAATACAATTCTAGCATGAATAATAAACATTTATCATGATATAAGGAAATAAATAATAACTTTATTATTGCCTCTAGGGCATATTTCCTTCAGCAACTTGCAAGAATGTAAAGGGAAGGGTTTGGAGAATTCAAACGCAATTGGAGACACAGATGTTTTCCCGTGGTTCGGATAGGTGGTGCTATCCTACATCCACGTTGATGGAGACTTCAACCCACGAAGGGTAACGGTTGCGCGAGTCCACGGAGGGCTCCACCCACGAAGTGTCCACGCAGAAGCAACCTTGTCTATCCCACCATGGCCATCGCCCACGAAGGACTTGCCTCACTAGCGGTAGATCTTCACGAAGTAGGCAATCTCCTTGCCCTTACAAACTCCTTGGTTCAACTCCACAATATTGTCGGAGGCTCCCAAGTGACACCTAGCCAATCTAGGAGACACCACTCTCCAAGAAGTAACAAATGGTGTGTTGATGATGAACTCCTTGCTCTTGTGCTTCAAGTGATAGTCTCCCCAACACTCAACTCTCTCTCATAGGATTTGGATCTGGTGGAAAGAAGATTTGAGTGGAAAGCAACTTGGGGAAGGCTAGAGATCAAGATTCATGTGGTAGGAATGGAATATCTTGGCCTCAACACATGAGTAGGTAGTTCTCTCTCAGAAATAGGATGCTGGAAGTGTAGCTTAGTCTGATGGCTCTCTCTTCGAATGAAGAGGAGGTGGAGGGGTATATATAGCCTCCACACAAAATCCAACCATTACACACAATTTACCAATCTCGGTGGGACCGAATCAACAAACTCGGTCGGACCGAAAAGGTAAACCTAGTGACCGTTAGAGATTTCGGTGGGACCGACTGGATCAACTCGGTGGGACCGATGTGCTAGGGTTAGGGTAAATCCAAAACTCGGTTTGACCGATTACTCAAACTCGGTGGGACCGATTTGGATAATAAGCGAAACAAAGAGTTGGCCAAGCAAACTCGGTGGGACCGATTGCATATCTCGGTGGGATCGAGAATAATGCAATAGGTAACAGAGAGTTTGCAAGCCCATCTCGGTGAGACCGAGATCCCATCGGTGAGACCGAACTGATTAGGGTTTCTGGCAGTGGCTATGACAAGTGAAACTCGGTGGCGCCAGATAGGAATAATCGGTAGGTCCGAGTTTGGCTTTAGGTTTAGGTCATATGAGGAAGTGGGAAAGTAGCTGAGGATTTTGGAGCATATCATTAAGCACATGAAGCAAGAGGTTCATTAAGCAACACCTCATCCCTCCTTGATAGTATTGGCTTTTCCTATGGACTCAATGTGATCTTGGATCACTAAAATGTAAAATGAAGAGTCTTGAGCTTCAAGCTTTAGCCAATCCTTTGTCCTTAGCATCTTGGAGAAGTTCCCACAACCTTTAGTCCATGCCACTCCATTGTTGAACTTATCTGAAACATACTAGATGAAAACGTTAGTCCAACAAGAGATATGTTGTCATCAATTATCAAAACCACCTAGGGAGCACTTGTGCTTTCAATCTCCCCCTTTTTGGTAATTGATGGCAACATACATCAAAGCTTTAGATAAAGATATAAAGAGCAGCAAGTAAAGCTTTGGAAGGACATGTAACAAACATAGGCTCCCCCACATGTATGCAATCATATGAATATAAAATATAGAAGCATGTGAGAGCATAATCATGATAGAGTTGTTGGAAATATGCCCTAGAGGCAATAATAAATTGATTATTATTATATTTCCTTGTTCATGATAATCGTTTATTATCCATGCTATAATTGTATTGATAGGAAACTCAGATACATGTGTGGATGCATAGACAACACCACGTCCCTAGTAAGCCTCTAGTTGACTAGCTCGTTGATCAATAGATGGTTACGGTTTCCTAACCATGGACATTGGATGTCGTTGATAACGGGATCACATCATTAGGAGAATGATGTGATGGACAAGACCCAATCCTAAGCCTAGCACAAAGATCGTGTAGTTCGTATGCAAAAGCTTTTCTAATGTCAAGTATCATTTCCTTAGACCATGAGATTGTGCAACTCCCGGATACCGTAGGAGTGCTTTGGGTGTGCCAAACGTCACAACGTAACTGGGTGGCTATAAAGGTACATTACAGGTATCTCCGAAAGTGTCTGTTGGGTTGGCACGAATCGAGACTGGGATTTGTCACTCCGTGTAAGCGGAAAGGTATCTCTAGGCCCACTCGGTAGGACATCATCATAATGTGCACAATGTGATCAAGGAGTTGATCACGGATGATGTGTTACAGAACGAGTAAAGAGACTTGCAGGTAACGAGATTGAACAAGGTATCTGGATATCGACGATCGAATCTCGGGCAAGTATCGTACCGATAGACAAAGGGAATTGTATACGGGATTGATTAAGTCCTTGACATCGTGGTTCATCCGATGAGATCATCGTGGAACATGTGGGAGCCAACATGGGTATCCAGATCCCGCTGTTGGTTATTGACCGGAGAACGTCTCGGTCATGTCTGCATGTCTCCCGAACCCGTAGGGTCTACACACTTAAGGTTCGATGACGCTAGGGTTATAAAGGAAGTTTGTATGTGGTTACCGAATGTTGTTCGGAGTCCCGGATGAGATCCCGGACGTCACGAGGAGTTCCGGAATGGTCCGGAGGTAAAGATTTATATATGGGAAGTCCTGTTTTGGACACCGGAAGAGTTTTGGGGTTTATCGGTAATGTACCGGGACCACCGGGAGGGTCCCGGGGGTCCACCAAGTGGGGCCACCAACCCCAGAAGGTTGCTTGGGCCAAGGGTGGTGAGGGACCAGCCCCTAAGTGGGCTGGTGCGCCTCCCACAAGGCCCAAGGGCAGCTAGGAGGAAAAAAGGAGGAAACCCTAGGCTTAGATGGGCCTTAAGGCCCACCCTAGGGGCGCCACCCCTTCTCCCCCTCTTGGCTGCCACCCTTGTTCCCCATCTAGGGCTGCCGCCCCCTAGGGGTGGGAACCCTAGAGGGGGCGCAGCCCCTCCCCTTCCCCTATATATATGAGGCCTAGGGGCTGCCCATAACACGCGATTCAATCTCTCGTTGGTGCAGCCCTGCATCTCTTCTTCCTCCTCTCCCGTGGTGCTTGGCGAAGCCCTGCAGGATTGCCACGCTCCTCCACCACCACCACGCCGTTGTGCTTCTGCTGGATGGAGTCTTCCTCAACCTCTCCCTCTCTCCTTGCTGGATCAAGGCGTGGGAGACGTCACCGGGCTGTACGTGTGTTGAACGAGGAGGTGCCGTCCGTTCGGCACTAGGATCATCGGTGATTTGAATCACGACGAGTACGACTCCATCAACCCCGTTCACTTGAACGCTTCCGCTTAGCGATCTACAAGGGTATGTAGATGCACTCTCCTTCCCCTTGTTGCTAGTCTCTCCATAGATAGATCTTGGTGACACGTAGGAAAATTTTGAATTTTTGCTACGTTCCCTAACAGTGGTATCAGAGCTAGGTCTATTGCGTAAATTCTATGCACGAGTAGAACACAAAGTAGTTGTGGGCGTTGATTTTGTTCAATATGCTTGCCGTTACTAGTCTTATCTTGATTCGGCGGCATCGTGGGATGAAGCGGCCCGGACCAACCTTACACATACTCTTATGTGAGACCGGTTCCACCGACAAACATGCACTAGTTGCATAAGGTGGCTGGCGGGTGTCTGTCTCTCCCACTTTAGTCGGATCGGATTCGATGAAAAGGGTCCTTATGAAGGGTAAATAGCAATTGGCATATCACGTTGTGGTCTTTGCGTAGGTAAGAAACGTTCTTGCTAGAAACCCATAGCAGCCACGTAAAACATGCAAACAACAATTAGAGGACATCTAACTTGTTTTTGCAGGGTATGCTATGTGATGTGATATGGCCAAAGGATGTGATGAATGACATGTGATGTATGAGACTGATCATGTTCTTGTAATAGGAATCACGACTTGCATGTCGATGAGTATGACAACCGGCAGGAGCCATAGGAGTTGTCTTAATTTATTTATGACCTGCGTGTCAACATAAACGTCATGTAATTACTTTACTTTATTGCTAACCGTTAGCTATAGTAGTAGAAGTAATAGATGACGTGACAACTTCAAGAAGACACGATGATGGAGATCATGATGATGGAGATCATGGTGTCATGCCGGTGACGATGATGATCATGGAGCCCCGAAAATGGAGATCAAAAGGAGCAATATGATATTGGCCATATCATGTCACTATTTGATTGCATGTGATGTTTATCATGTTTATACATCTTATTTGCTTAGAACGACGGTAGTAAATAAGATGATCCCTTACAACAATTTCAAGAAGTGTTCTCCCCTAACTATGCACCGTTGCTAAAGTTCGTCGTTTCGAAGCACCACGTGATGATCGGGTGTGATAGATCCTTACGTTCACATACAACGGGTGTAAGACCGTTTTACACATGCAAAACACTTAGGGTTAACTTGACGAGCCTAGCATGTACAGACAAGGCCTCGGAACACAGAAGACCGAAAGGTCGAGCATGAGTCGTATAGAAGATACGATCAACATGAAGATGTTCACCGACGTTGACTAGTCCGTCTCACGTGATGATCGGACACGGCCTAGTTGACTCGGATCATGTAATCACTTAGATGACTAGAGGGATGTCTATCTGAGTGGGAGTTCATAAGATGAACTTAATTATCCTGAACATAGTCAAAAGGATTTTGCAAATTATGTCGTAGCTCACGTTATAGTTCTACTATTTAGATATGTTCCTAGAGAAAAATTAGTTGAAAGTTGACAATAGCAATTATGCGGACTAGGTCCGTAAACTGAGGATTGTCCTCATTGCTTCTTAGAAGGCTTATGTCCTTAATGCACCGCTCAGTGTGCTGAACCTCGAACGTCGTCTGTAGATGTTGCGAACATTTGACATACACGTTTTGATAACTACATGATAGTTCAGTTAAACGGTTTAGAGTTGAGGCACCAAAGACAGTTTTGAAACGTCGCGAAACATATGAGATGTTTTGAGGGCTGAAATTGGGATTTCAGGCTCGTGCCCACGTCAAGAGGTATAAGACCTCCGACGATTTTCTTAGCCTACAAACTAAGGAGAAAAGCTCAATTGTTGAGCTTGTGCTCAGATTGTCTGAGTACAACAATCATTTGAATCGAGTGGGAGTTGATCTTCCAGATGAGATAGTGATGTTTCTCCGAAGTCATTACCACCAAGCTGCTAGAGCTTCGTGATGAACTATAATATATCAGGGACATATATGATGATCCTTGAGATATTCGCGATGTTTGACACCACAAAAGTAGAAATCAAGAAGGAGCATCAATTGTTGATGGTTGGTGAAACCACTAGTTTCAAGAAGGGCAAGGGCAAGAAGGGATACTTCATGAAACGGCAATTCAGCTTCTGCTCTAGTGAAGAAACCCAAGGTTGAACCCAAACCCGAGACTAAGTGCTTCTGTAATAAGAGGAACAACCACTGGAGTAGAATTACCCTAGATACTTGGTAGATAAGAAGGCTGGCAAGGTCGATAGAAGTATATTGGATATACATTATGTTAATGTGTACTTTACTAGTACTCCTAGTAGCAGCAGGGTATTAGATACCGGTTCGGTTGCTAAGTGTTGGTAACTCGAAATAAAAGCTGCGGAATAAATGGAGACTAGCTAAAGGTGAGATAACGATATGTGTTGGAAGTATTTCCAAGGTTGATCAAATATCGTACGCTCCCTCTACCATCGAGATTGGTGTTTGCGTTGAGCATAGACATGATTGGATTATGTCTATCGCAATACGGTTATTCATTTAAGGAGAATAATGGTTACTCTGTTTATTTGAATAATACCTTCAATGGTCTTACATCTAAAATGAATGGTTTATTGAATCTCGATCGTAGTGATACACATGTTCATGCCAAAAGATAGTAATGATAGTACCACCTACTTGTGGCACTGCCACGTAAGTCATATCGGTATAAAACGCATGAGGAAGCTCCATGTTGATGGATCTTTGGGCTCACTCATTTTTAAAAAGTTTGAGACATGCGAACCATGTCTATTGGTGTATATGCATGAAGAAACTCCATGCAAATGGACCGTTTGGACTTACTTGATTTTGAATCAGTTGAGACATGCAAATCATACCACATGGGCAAGATGACTGAAAGCCTCGTTTTCAATAAAATGGAACTAGAAAGCAACTTGTTGGAAGTAATACATTTTGATGTGTGCAGTCCAATGAGTGCTGAGGCGTGTAGTGGATATCGTTATGTTCTTACTTCACAGATGATTTGAGTAGATGTTGAGTATATTTACTTGATGAATCACGAGTCTGAATTATTGAAAGGTTCAAGTAATTTCAGGGTGAAGTTGAAAGATCGTCGTGACAAGAGGATAAAGTATCTATGATATGATCATAGAGATGAATATCTGAATTACGAGTTTGGCACAGAATTAAGACATTGTGGAAATTGTTTCACAACTGATACAGCCTGGAACACCATAGTGTGATGGTGTGTCCGAACATCATAACTGCACCCTATTGATATGATGCATACCATGATGTCTCTTATCGAATTACCATGATAGTTTATGGGTTAGGCATTAGAGACAACCACATTCACTTTAAATAGGGCACCACGTAATTCCGATGAGATGACACCGTATGAACTATGGTTTAGAGAAACCTAAGCTGTCATTTCTTAAAAGGTTTGGGGCTGCGACGCTTATGTGAAAAAGTTTCAGGCTGATAAGCTCGAACCCAAAGTGGATAAATGCATCTTCATAGGACACCCAAAACAGTTGGGTATACCTCCTGTCTCAGATTTGAAAGCAATAAGGGATTGTTTCTAGAATCGGGTCCTTTTTCGAGGAAAAGTTTCTCTCGAAAGAATTGAGTGGGAGGATGGTGGAAACTTGATGAGGTTATTGAACCGTCTCTTCAACTAGTGTGTGGCAGGGCACAGGAAATTGTTCCTATGGCACCTACACCAATTGAAGTGGAAGCTTATGATATTGATCACGAGACTTCGGATCAAGTCACTCCCAAACCTCGTAGGATGACAAGGATGCGTACTACTTCTGAGTGGTACGTAATCCTGTCTTGGAAGTCATGTTGCGAGACAACAATGAACCTACGAGCTATGGAGAAGCGATGGTGGGCCTGGATTCCGATAGATGGCTCGAGGCCATAAAATCCGAGAGAGGATCCATGTATGGAAACAAAGTGTAGACTTTGACAGAACAGCTCGATGGTCGTGAGGCTGTTGAGTATAGATGGATTTTAAAAGGAAGACAGACAATGATGGTAAATGTCACCATTAAGAAAGCTTGACTTGTCGTTAAGATGTTTTCGACAAGTTCAAGGAGTCGACTACGATGAGACTTTCTCACTTGTAGCAATGCTAAAAGTCTGTTGGAATTATATTAGCAGTTACTGCACTATTTATGAAATCTTGCAGATAGGATGTCAAAACATTGTTTCCTCGATGATTTATGAGGAAAGGTTGTACGTGATACAACCGGAAGGTTTTGTCAATCCTGAAATATGCTAATAAGTATGCAAAGCTCCAGCAATCCTTCTAAGGACTGGAGTAAGCATCTCGGAGTTGGAATGTATGCTTTGATGAGATGATCAAAGATTTTGGTGTATACAAAGTTTATGAGAAACTTGTATTTCCAAAGAAGTGAGTGGGAGCACTATAGAATTTCTGATAAGTATATGTTGTTGACGTATTGTTGATCAGAAGTGACGTAGAATTTCTGGAAAGCATATAGGATTATTTGGAAAGTGTTTTTCAATGGAAAGCCTGGATTAAGCTACTTGAACATTGAGCATCAAGATCTATAAGGATAGATCAAAACGCTTAATGGAACTTTCAAATGAGCACATACCTTGACATGATCTTGAAGGTGTTCAAAATGGATCAGTCAAAGAAGGAGTTCTTCCTGAGTTGTAAGGTATGAAGTTAAGACTTAAAGCTCGACCACGGCAGAATAGAGAGAAAGGACGAAAGTCGTCCCTTATGCTTAAGACATAGGCTCTACAATATGCTATGCTGTGTACCGCACCTAAAGTGTGCCTTGCCATGAGTCAGTCAAGGGGTACAAGAGTGATCCAAGAATGGATCACAGGACAGCGATCAAAGTTATCCTTAGTAACTAGTGGACTAAGGAAGTTTCTCGGTTATGGAGGTGGTAAAAGAGTTTGTCATAAAGGGTTACGTCGATGCAAGCTTAACACCTATCTGGATAGCTCTGAGTAGAGATATCGGATACATATAATGGAGCTACAATTTAGAATAGCTCCAAGTAGAATAGTTATTTGGAATAGCTTCAAATAGAGCGTGGTAGCTGCATCTAGGAGATGACATAGAGATTTGTAAAGCACACACGGATCTGAAAGGTTCAGACCCGTTGACTAAAACCTCTCTCACAAGCATAACATGATCAAACCCAGAACTCTTTAGGGTGTTAGTCACATGAGGATGTGACCTTGAGTGTTAATCACATATCGATGTGAACTGGATTATTGACTCTAGTGCAAGTGGGAGACTGTTGGAAATATGCCCTAGAGGCAATAATAAATTTATTATTATTATATTTCCTTGTTCATGATAATCGTTTATTATCCATGCTATAATTGTATTGATAGGAAAGTCAGATACATGTGTGGATGCATAGACAACACCATGTCCCTAGTAAGCCTCTAGTTGACTAGCTCGTTGATCAATAGATGGTTACGGTTTCCTAACCATGGACATTGGATATCGTTGATAACGGGATCACATCATTAGGAGAATGATGTGATGGACAAGACCCAATCCTAAGCCTAGCACAAAGATCATGTAGTTCGTATGCTAAAGCTTTTCTAATGTCAAGTATCATTTCCTTAGACCATGAGATTGTGCAACTCCCGGATACCGTAGGAGTGCTTTGGGTGTGCCAAATGTCACAACGTAACTGGGTGGCTATAAAGGTACATTACAGGTATCTCTGAAAGTGTCTGTTGGGTTGGCACGAATCGAGACTGGGATTTGTCACTCCGTGTAAGCGGAAAGGTATCTCTGGGCCCACTCGGTAGGACATCATCATAATGTGCACAATGTGATCAAGGAGTTGATCACGGGATGATGTGTTACAGAACGAGTAAAGAGACTTGTAGGTAACGAGATTGAACAAGGTATCTGGATACCGACGATCGAATCTCGGGCAAGTATCATACCGATAGACAAAGGGAATTGTATACGGGATTGATTAAGTCCTTGACATCGTGGTTCATCCGATGAGATCATCGTGGAACATGTGGGAGCCAACATGGGTATCCAGATCCCGCTGTTGGTTATTGACCGGAGAACGTCTCGGTCATGTCTGCATGTCTCCCGAACCCGTAGGGTCTACACACTTAAGGTTCGATGACGCTAGGGTTATAAAGGACGTTTGTATGTGGTTACCGAATGTTGTTCGGAGTCCCAGATGAGATCCCGGACGTCACGAGGAGTTCCGGAATGGTCCGGAGGTAAAGATTTATATATGGGAAGTCCTGTTTTGGTCACTGGAAGAGTTTCGGGGTTTATCGGTAACGTACCGGGACGACCGGGAGGGTCCCGGGGGTCCACCAAGTGGGGCCACCAACCCCAGAAGGTTGCTTGGGCCAAGGGTGGTGAGGGACCATCCCCTAAGTGGGCTGGTGCGCCTCCCACAAGGCCCAAGGGCAGCTAGGAGGAAAAAAGGAGGAAACCCTAGGCTTAGATGGGCCTTAAGGCCCACCCTAGGGGCGCCACCCCTTCTCCCCCTCTTGGCCGCCACCCTTGTTCCCCATCTAGGGCTGCCGCCCCCCTAGGGGTGGAAACCCTAGAGGGGGCGCAGCCCCTCCCCTTCCCCTATATATATGAGGCCTAGGGGCTGCCCATAACACGCGATTCAATCTCTCGTTGGTGCAGCCCTGCATCTCTTCTTCCTCCTCTCCCGTGGTGCTTGGCGAAGCCCTGCAGGATTGCCACGCTCCTCCACCACCACCACGCCGTTGTGCTGCTGCTGGATGGAGTCTTCCTCAACCTCTCCCTCTCTCCTTGCTGGATCAAGGCGTGGGAGACGTCACCGGGCTGTACGTGTGTTGAACGCGGAGGTGCCGTCCGTTCGGCACTAGGATCATCGGTGATTTGAATCACGACGAGTACGACTCCATCAACCCCGTTCACTTGAACGCTTCCGCTTAGCGATCTACAAGGGTATGTAGATGTACTCTCCTTCCCCTTGTTGCTAGTCTCTCCATAGATAGATCTTGGTGACACGTAGGAAAATTTTGAATTTCTGCTACGTTCCCTAACAAGAGTAGGCAATGTGTTACATGTATCTTGGCCATATGCATCAGAGTAAAAGATTATCAAGGAAAATACCTTCATGCTCATGAGTCCTTCTTGCAAACAGTATGTACATAAGCAAGAACTCCTCATATTCATGATTTTGATGCATACACTTACCTTGTAGTTTTTGAGTTGGCTTAGGATAGAATGAACCTGCACAAACAAAGTTAGACAACACAGGTACATCCACTAGCCAGGGCAAACAAAAGAAACCACAAGAGTACCAAGACTGGGATGACATGTAGAGAGTAAGTACTAGGCACTGCATTGAATTCAACATGTCCCCAAGAGTAAAGATATGCAATGAATTTGACTGATTTCTTTCCCTTAGGTGTCTTGCTCCCCCTGAATCTTACATGGGATATTGGGAGAAGATAGGAAACAGAAAATCAGAGCTGAAAGATACAACTGGATAGAACTTAATTCAAATAAGCGTATATGAACATGTCTTTCCCCCAAAAAGACATGTGACATCTCTCCTCTTGAACATCAAGCATCTGGGATCCTTGAGTATTTTCTCTCCCTGGAAATCTCTCTCTCCCCCTTAATAACATATGGGATCCTTGAGACTTTCTCTCCCCCTTGAGCTTCCCTTAACAACATCTGGGATCCTTGAGACTTTCTCTCCCCCTTGAGCTTTGATGTGATCTCTCTCTCCCCATTTGACATCAATTTCCAAGAAGGGCTTTCTGGAATCCGGCGTATAGGTTTGGTCCTGGAGACTCAGCACAAAGAAATGGATAAAATTGTGATGCTTGTAGAGGACAAGATTCATTGAGTGGAGCTGGATGAGAAGAAATGTAGAACAAGTGGCAAACTGTTTTTCTGATTGCAAAGTCGGTGGCACCGAGTGGTATATTTCGGTGGTACCGAAAAGATTCGGTTGGACCGAAAATTGCAAGTCGGCGAAACCGAGTTTACACAGAGAAAAACACTTGTCACCTCAGCTCACTAGACATGTAGGATCTCACAAAGATTTGCAATGAATTACCTGAAGGATTTGCAAGGAATTAAATGCAGAAAATGCAGAACAAAAACAAAAAGAAAAGAGAAGAAACTGAAAGATCTAGATGAAGTTGAAAAAGAAAACATGGATGAGACAAATACAATAACACAAAAAAGAGCACAAGAGAACTTCATCTAGAGTTTGGGCGGTGACATAGTCACCTATGTCAGGGTATATTGACTTAGGAGTCAAGTGAGAACACTTGATCATAGGTCATACTCATTGTTTAAGCTCAAAATGGGGTTACCATTTTTCGTTTAAGCATCTTGATGTATTCACATCTTGTTGAGTTGCTTTGACTCATGTCTTGGAGTAAAGCTTCTCTAAGATGGAATAATATACCTTGGGTGGTGGTGTGGTTCTTGCTCATGTAGTTGAACTTGTGTGGGTGCTCAAGGTTGATGTAGCTCATCAAGAGTTGGGAGCACCACTTGGAGTGTGAGTTCACCTACCTACATGGATTAGTTCTTGCAAGGAAGAGCACTTGTGTATCCAAAAATGACAATCATGAAGCTCAACATAGAATTTGTCAAAGGATATGTTTGAATGGTTTTGTGCTTCCTTGTCTTCAACCACCATCGTGTAGAGACTTGGTGATGTAGAGATTGCTCAAGATGTGAGTGAGTCGCAATCTCATGGAATTAGATTCAACCAAGCACCTACATGGGTTAGACAACATGCAAGGTACAAATATATCCAAGACATAAGATAGTCATCATAAGAGAAATATCATGGATTAGTCATAAGCTCATGTCTTGCATGTATCCAATGGAGTTTCTACTCCAAGTTTGAAGCATCAATAATGTTCAATTCAGCTCTCAACCTGCAAAACACTTTCTCATCAAGTGGCTTAGTAAATATATCCGCTAATTGCTTATCGGTGTGAACATGCTTAAGATTAATGTCACCCTTAGCAACATGATCTCAAATGAAATGATGACGAACTTCAATATGCTTAGTTCGAGAATGTTGTACAGGATTATGACCAATTTTAATAGCACTTTCATTGTCACAAAGCAGTGGAACATGTTTCACATAGATCCCATAATCTTTAAGAGTTTGGGTCATCCAAAGTAATTGAGCACAACATGAACCAGCGGCAATGTATTCCGCTTCGGCGGTGGATAAGGATACCGAGTTTTGTTTCTTGGAAGACCAAGACACAAGAGATCTACCAAGAAATTGACAAGTATCCGAAGTTGACTTTCTATCAACCTTGTCTCCGGCATAATCCGAGTCGGAATAGCCAACAAGATCAAAATAAGATCTCTTAGGATACCAAATGCCAAAGTTTGGTGTATGAATTAAGTATATTACTATCCTTTTCACGGCCTTAAGATGACATTCTTTAGGAGCAGCTTGATATCGTGCACACATGCACACACTTAGCATAATATCGGGACGTGAAGCACATAGATATAGCAATGAACCGATCATAGAGCGATAAACCTTTTGATCAACCGGTTCACCATCTTTGGTCAAATCATTATGTCCACTAGTAGGCATGGGTGTAGACATACCTTTGCATTCTTGCATATTGAACTTCTTGAATAAGTCCTTGGTGTACTTCGTTTGAGAGACAAATGTACCTTCCTTAGTTTGCTTGATTTGCAAACCGAGAAAGAATTTGAGTTCACTCATCATAGACATCTCAAACTTCTCTGACATTAGCTTTCCAAACTTTTCACTAAAGAGAGGGTTAGTTGAACCAAATATGATATCATCAACATAAATTTGGCATACAAATAGTTCTCCATTAAACCTTTTAGTAAAAAGAGTAGAATCAATTTTACCAATTTCAAAACCACTTGCAATAAGGAACTTGGTCAAGCATTTATACCATGCTCTAGGAGCTTGTTTAAGACCATAAAGAGCTTTGTGAAGTTTGTAAACATGATTTGGTTTCTTAGGATTGATAAAGCCGGGAGGTTGTTTGACATAAACTTCCTCCTCTATTTCACCATTTAGAAAAGCACTTTTAATGTCCATTTGGTACAAGGTGATATTATGGTGATTAGCATAAGCAAGTAAGATGCGAATGGACTCAAGTCTAGCAACGGGAGCATATGTCTCACCATAGTCCATACCTTCGACTTGTGTGTACCCTTGGGCGACGAGACGTGCTTTGTTGCGAACCACTTGTCCATCTTCATCTTGCTTGTTGCAAAACACCCATTTGGTACCAATGATGTTGTGGTTGTTGTCGGGCTTCTCAACCAATGTCCAAACTTGGTTCCTCTCAAAGTTGTGTAGCTCTTCATGCATAGCGTTTATCCAATCCGGATCTCCCAATGCTTCTTCGACCTTCATAGGTTCAATGCTAGAGATGAATGAATAGTTTTCACAAAAGTTAGCTAAACGAGTTTTTGAGCGAGTGATTCTCCCGGTTTGTATGTCATTGAAGATTTGCTCGACAGGATGATCTTTGGCGATTCTTCCTCGAACTCATGAGAGCTTTTTCTTGGGTCTTCGTTGAACATCTTCTTCATCTTTTTCTTCTTCTCGGCCTTCTTCATTGTTGACGTTGTCGTTCTCTTATCGTGGTGGAGAAGAAGGTTGTTGCTGTTCGTCTTGATGCACTTATTTGTCTTCTTCATCTTGGTGTGTTCCACTTGTGGATGCTTCCGTATCAATTCTTGGTTCACCTTGTTGTGAAGTAGAAGCTTCCACTTGGACGGATGAAGTACTCTCCTTCACCTCCGTTGGACGAACTTTGCCTATGGACAAGTCTTGGATTGCTTTTGAAGGGTCTTTGTCTCCCACATCAATTGGCAATTGCTCTACTTGCGAGCCATTAGATTCATCAAACTTCACATCTACTGTCTCTTCAACCTTTCGGGTGAAATTGTTGTAGACACGGTAAGTGTGAGGGTTTGAGCCATAACCGAGTAGGAAACCTTCATGAGATTTAGGAGCAAACTTTGAACAACGATGCTTATCAAGAATGTAGCACTTTGAGCCGAATACTCGAAAGTATCCAACTTGGGGTTTGTTACCGGTGAGGAGCTCGTATGCCGTCTTGCCGAGTAGCTTGTGAAGGTACAAGCGATTTGTTGCGTGACAAGCTGTCTCAACCGCTTCTGCCCAAAAGTGCTTCGGCGTCTTGTATTCATCAAGCATTGTTCTTGCCATTTCGATGCGCGTCCGGTTCTTCCTCTCAACTACTCCATTTTGTTGAGGTGTGTATGTAGCCGAGAACTCATGTGAAATCCCTTCTTCGTCAAGAAAGGTGTCCACATTTGCGTTCTTGAACTCCGTTCCGTTGTCACTTCGAACCTTCTTGATCTTCATGTCAAACTGATTTTGGGCCTTCCTAGCGAAGTTTTTGAAGATCTTCTAGACCTGCGACTTGTCATTAAGAAAGAACACCCACGTAAATCTTGAAAAATCATCAAATATAACTAGACCAAGGAATTTCCACCGAGACTCTTGTAGGCGTTGGGACCAAAGAGATCCATATGAAGTAGCTCGAGTGGCCTCCTTGTAGTCATGATGTTCTTCACGGGATGCCTTCCTCCAACCTGTTTACCTGCTTGACAAGCACTGCAAAGTCTATCCTTATCAAATATGACATCGTTAACTCCAAGGATATGATTTCCTTTAATAAGCTTGTCAAGGTTTCTCATGCCAACGTGACCTAGTCGTCTATGCCACAACCAACCTTTTGAGGATTTAGCAATAAAGCAAGTTTTAGGTTGTGCCTTTTTAGAGAAATCAACAATGTAAAGATCACCTCTACACATACCGGTAAAGACCATTTTATGATTGTCTCGATGAAATACTTGGCAATCTACCTCAGTAAATAGGACATTCAAACCGAAATTAGCAAGTCTAGATACTGAAAGTAAGTTGTAGCCCAGTGATTCAGCGAGCATGAAATTTTGAATGGAACTATCATGTGAGATGGCCACCTTACCAAGGCCAACCACTTTACCCTTTGAGTTATCACCAAAGGTGACATATTTCCGAGGGCCGTCATTTTCAGCAATCTCACGAAACATCTCTTCATCTCCAGTCATATGATCAGTACATCCACTATCAAGAACCCATTCCTTTCCTCCTGATGCATATCCCCGAAGATTTGCCGTAAGACCAAAATGTCTCATTGCATCATCAAGATCAAAGTCACTATCATCATCATAGTATCCATGTTCATCGTGATCTTGTGACTCATCATTTCCTAGAGAGGGTAATTCATTAGATAGATGATCATCAAAGTGGTCACTTTTATGAATTCTTATAGCTTCGAATACAATGTCACTAATGATTCCAACATCTCCTGTAGCATGCTTGAGATTGGTAAGCTCAAATAGACAATCACCAAAACTAGGATCACTAGAGTTCATCTTACTCAAGGTAATAGATTTATGGAGAATTTCATCCAAAATTTTCAAGGAATGATCGGGAAATCGTTCCTCAAGAAATTTCCATATAGTATAGGCACAATTAAGAGTAGGCAAACTAGCAATCAAATTTTTGGGCAATCCTCTAATGATGAGCTCAATAGTTTTAAGATTGCGAATCATGTCAATATCTTCATCTAGGGTAGGATGCAAGGGATCAATATGAGGTGCACAAGGGCTAGCAATATACTTGTTTAAATGATATTGATTGAAAATTACAAGCATCTCATTTTTCCACTCATGAAAATACTCTCCATCAAGAATAGGCACTCTATGTCTAAGACTCCCTAAAGTAGACACATCCATCTTCCTCCAATGGTGATTAAACCAAGGCAATGGAGACCAAAGCTCTGATACCACTTGTAGGACCTTGAAGTAGATGTGTCTAGAGGGGGTGATTAGACACATAATGCTAAAGTTGCAATTTTTAAGCTTTTTCGGTTTAAGTGGAGTTTAAGCATAATTTCAACAATCGCAATACATATCAAGCAAGTGTGCAAATAGTGTATAGGCAGCGGAAAGTAAAGCATGCAACTTGCAAGAATGTAAAGGGAAGGGTTTGGAGAATTCAAACGCAATTGGAGACACGGATGTTTTCCCGTGGTTCGGATAGGTGGTGCTATCCTACATCCACGTTGATGGAGACTTCAACCCACGAAGGGTAACGGTTGCGCGAGTCCACGGAGGGCTCTGAAGGAAATATGCCCTAGAGGCAATAATAAAGTTATTATTTATTTCCTTACATCATGATAAATGTTTATTATTCATGCTAGAATTGTATTAACCGGAAACATAATACATGTGTGAATACATAGACCAACAGAGTGTCACTAGTATGCCTCTACTTGACTAGCTCGTTAATCAAAGATGGTTATGTTTCCTAACCATGAACAAAGAGTTGTTATTTGATTAACGAGGTCACATCATTAGTTGAATGATCTGATTGACATGACCCATTCCATTAGCTTAGCACCCGATCGTTTAGTATGTTGCTATTGCTTTTCTTCATGACTTATACATGTTCCTATAACTATGAGATTATGCAACTCCCGTTTATCGGAGGAACACTTTGGGTACTACAAAACGTCACAACGTAACTGGGTGATTATAAAGGAGTACTACAGGTGTCTCCAATGGCAGATGTTGGGTTGGCGTATTTCGAGATTAGGATTTGTCACTCCGATTGTCGGAGAGGTATCTCTGGGCCCTCTCGGTAATGCACATCACATAAGCCTTGCAAGCACTGCAACTAATATGTTAGTTGTGAGATGATGTATTACGGAACGAGTAAAGAGACTTGCCGGTAACGAGATTGAACTAGGTATTGGATACCGACGATCGAATCTCGGGCAAGTAACATACCGATGACAAAGGGAACAACGTATGTTGTTATGCGGTCTGACCGATAAAGATCTTCATAGAATATGTAGGAGCCAATATGGGCATCCAGGTACCGCTATTGGTTATTGACCGGAGACGTGTCTCGGTCATGTCTACATTGTTCTCGAACCGTAGGGTCCGCACGCTTAACGTTACGATGACAGTTATTATGAGTTTATGCATTTTTGATGTACCGAAGGTTGTTCGGAGTCCCGGATGAGATCACGGACATGACGAGGAGTCTTGAAATGGTCGAGACATAAAGATTGATATATTGGAAGCCTATGTTTGGGCACCGGAAGTGTTCCGGGTGAAATCGGGATTTTACCGGATTACCGGGAGGGTTACCGGAACCCCCCGGGAGGCAAATGGGCCTATTGGGCCTTAGTGGAAAAGAGAGAAGGGGCAGCCCACAGGCTAGCCGGCCGAGCCCCCCTTCCCTAGTCCTATTAGGACTAGGAGAAGGGGCCGGCCCCCCTCTCTTCTCTTTCTCCCGAAGAGTCCTATTAGGAATAGGATTTGAGGGAAGGAGTCCTACTCCCGGTAGGAGTGGGACTCCTCCCTGCGCCTCCCTCCTAGCCGGCCGACCCCCTTGCCCCTGGCCTTTATATACGGGGGCAGGGGGCACCCCATAGACACACAACTTGATCCTTGAGATCGTTCCTTAGCCGTGTGCGGTGCCCCCTGCCACCAAATTCCACCTCGATCATACCATTGTAGTGCTTAGGCGAAGCCCTGCGTCGGTAGTACATCAAGATCGTCACCACGCCGTCGTGCTGACGGAACTCTTCCTCGACGCTTTGCTGGATCGGAGCTCGAGGAACGTCATCGAGCTGAACGTGTGCTAAGAACTCGGAGGTGCCGGAGTAACGGTGCTTGGATCGGTCGGATCGGGAAGAAGACGTACGACTACTTCCTCTATGTTGTGTGATCGCTTCCGCAGTCGGTCTGCGTTGGTACGTAGACAACACTCTCCCCTCTCGTTGCTGTGCATCACCATGATCTTGCGTGTGCGTAGGAAAATTTTGAAATTACTGCGTTCCCCAACAGTGGTATCAGAGCCTAGGTTTTATGGTTTGATGTTATTTGCACGAGTAGAACACAAGTGAGTTGTGGGCGATACAAGTCATACTGCCTACCAGCATGTCATACTTTGGTTCGGCGGTATTGTTGGTTGAGATGATCCGGACCAACCTTACGCATACTCTTTTGCGAGACCGGTTCCCTCGACGTGCTTCGCACATAGATGGCTTGCGGAAGACTATCTCTCCAACTTTAGTTGAACCAAGTGTGACTACGCCCGGTCCTTGAGAAGGTTAAAACGGAGTCTATTTGACGAACTATCGTTGTGGTTTTGATGCGTAGGTGAGATGAGTTCTTACTTAAGCCCGTAGCAGCCACGTAAAACTTGCAACAACCAAGTAGAGGACGTCTAACTTGTTTTTGCAGGGTATGTTGTGATGTGATATGGTCAAGGCATGATGCTGATTTTATTGTATGAGATGATCATGTTTTGTAACTAAGTTATCGGCAACTGGCAGGAGCCATATGGTTGTCGCTTTATTGTATGCAATGCAATCGCGATGTAATGCTTTACTACTAAGCGGTAGTGATAGTCGTGGAAGCATAAGATTGGCGAGACGACAACGTTGCTACGATGGAGATCAAGGTGGCGCGCCGGTGACGATGGTGATCATGACGGTGCTTCGGAGATGGAGATCACAAAGCACAAGATGATGATGGCCATATCATATCACTTATATTGATTGCATGTGATGTTTATCCTTTTATGCATCTTATCTTGCTTTGATTGACGGTAGCATTATAAGATGATCTCTCACTAAATTATCAAGAAGTGTTCTCCCTGAGTATGCACCGTTGCAAAAGTTCTTCGTGCTGAGACACCACGTGATGATCGGGTGTGATAGGCTCTACGTTCAAATACAACGGGTGCAAAACAGTTGCACACGCAGAATACTCAGGTTAAACTTGACGAGCCTAGCATATGCAGATATGGCCTCGGAACACAGAGACCGAAAGGTCGAGCGTGAATCATATAGTAGATATGATCAAACATGACGATGTTCACCATTGAAAACTACTCCATCTCACGTGATGATCGGTTATGGTTTAGTTGATTTGGATCACGTGATCACTTAGAGGATTAGAGGGATGTCTATCTAAGTGGGAGTTCCTAAGTAATTTGATTAACTGAACTTAAACTTATCATGAACTTAGTACCTGATAGTATCTTGCTTGTTTATGTTGATTGTAGATAGATGGCTCGTGCTGTTGTTCCGTTGAATTTTAATGCGTTCCTTGAGAAAGCAAAGTTGAAAGATGATGGTAGCAATTACACGGACTGGGTCCGTAACCTGAGGATTATCCTCATTGCTGCACAGAAGAATTACGTCCTGGAAGCACCGCTGAGTGCCAGGCCTGCTGCAAGAGCAACACCAGAAGTTATGAACGTCTGGCAGAGCAAAGCTGATGACTACTCAATAGTTCAGTGTGCCATGCTTTACGGCTTAGAACCGGGACTTCAACGACGTTTTGAACGTCATGGAGCATATGAGATGTTCCAGGAGTTGAAGTTAATATTTCAAGCAAATGCCCGGATTGAGAGATATGAAGTCTCCAATAAGTTCTATAGCTGCAAGATGGAGGAGAACAGTTCTGTTAGTGAGCATATACTCAAAATGTCTGGGTATAATAAACACTTGATTCAATTGGGAGTTACACTTCCGGATGATTGCGTCATTGACAGAATTCTCCAATCACTGCCACCAAGCTACAAGAGCTTTGTGATGAACTATAATATGCAAGGGATGAACAAGACTATTCCCGAGCTCTTCGCAATGCTGAAAGCTGCGGAGGTAGAAATCAAAAAGGAGCATCAAGTGTTGATGGTTAGCAAAACCACTAGTTTCAAGAAAAAGGGCAAAGGGAAGAAGAAGGGAAACTTCAAGAAGAACAGCAAGCAAGTTGCTGCTCAAGAGAAGAAACCCAAGTCTGGACCTAAGCCTGAAACTGAGTGCTTCTACTGCAAGCAGACTGGTCACTGGAAGCGGAACTGCCCCAAGTATTTGGCGGATAAGAAGGATGGCAAGGTGAACAAAGGTATATGTGATATACATGTTATTGATGTGTACCTTACTAATGCTCGCAGTAGCACCTGGGTATTTGATACTGGTTCTGTTGCTAATATTTGCAACTCGAAACAGGGACTACAGAATAAGCGGACACTAGCAAAGGACGAGGTGACGATGCGCGTGGGAAACGGTTCCAAAGTCGATGTGATCGCGGTCGGCACGCTACCTCTACATCTACCTTCGGGATTAATATTAGACCTAAATAATTGTTATTTGGTGCCAGCGTTGAGCATGAACATTATATCTGGATCTTGTTTGATGCGAGACGGTTATTCATTTAAATCAGAGAATAATGGTTGTTCTATTTATATGAGTAATATCTTTTATGGTCATGCACCCTTGAAAAGTGGTCTATTCTTATTGAATCTCGATAGTAGTAATACACATATTCATAATGTAGAAGCCAAAAGATGCAGAGTTGATAATGATAGTGCAACTTATTTGTGGCACTGCCGTTTAGGTCATATCGGTGTAAAGCGCATGAAGAAACTCCATACTGATGGGCTTTTGGAACCACTTGATTATGAATCACTTGGTACTTGCGAACCGTGCCTCATAGGCAAGATGACTAAAACACCGTTCTCCGGTACTATGGAGAGAGCAACAGATTTGTTGGAAATCATACATACCGATGTATGTGGTCCGATGAATATTGAGGCTCGCGGCGGATATCGTTATTTTCTCACCTTCACAGATGATTTAAGCAGATATGGGTATATCTACTTAATGAAACATAAGTCTGAAACATTTGAAAAGTTCAAGGAGTTTCAGAGTGAAGTTGAAAATCATCGTAACAAGAAAATAAAGTTTCTACGATCTGATCGTGGAGGAGAATATTTGAGTTATGAGTTTGGTATACATTTGAAAAATTGTGGAATAGTTTCACAACTCACGCCACCCGGAACACCACAGCATAATGGTGTGTCCGAACGTCGTAATCGTACTTTACTAGATATGGTGCGATCAATGATGTCTCTTACTGATTTACCGCTATCATTTTGGGGTTATGCTTTAGACGGCCGCATTCACGTTAAATAGGGCACCATCAAAATCCGTTGAGACGACGCCTTATGAACTATGGTTTGGCAAGAAACCAAAATTGTCGTTTCTCAAAGTTTGGGGCTGCGATGCTTATGTGAAAAAGCTTCAACCTGATAAGCTCGAACCCAAAGCGGAGAAATGTGTCTTCATAGGATACCCAAAGGAAACTGTTGGGTATACCTTCTATCACAGATCCGACGGCAAGACATTCGTTGCTAAGAATGGATCATTTCTAGAGAAGGAGTTTCTCTCGAAAGAAGTGAGTGGGAGGAAAGTAGAACTTGACGAGGTAACTGTACCTACTCCGTTATTGGGAAATAGTACATCACAGAAAACTGTTTCTATGAGACCTACACCAATAAGAGAGGAAGTTAATGATAATAATCATGAAACTTTAGATCAAGATACTACTGAACCTCGTAGATCAACCAGAGTAAGATCCGCACCAGAGTGGTACGGTAATCCTGTTCTGGAAGTCATGCTACTAGATCATGATGAACCTACGAACTATGAAGAAGCGATGGTGAGCCCAGATTCCGCAAAGTGGCTTGAAGCCATGAAATCTGAGATGGGATCCATGTATGAGAACAAAGTATGGACTTTGGTTGACTTGCCCGATGATAGGCAAGCAATTGAAAATAAATGGATCTTCAAGAAAAAGACTGACGCTAACGGTAATGTTACTGTCTATAAAGCTCGACTTGTCGCAAAAGGTTTTCGACAAGTTCAAGGGGTTGACTACGATGAGACATTCTCACCCGTAGCGATGCTTAAGTCCGTCAGAATTATGTTAGCAATTGCCGCATTTTATGATTATGAAATATGGCAAATGGATGTCAAAACTGCATTCCTGAATGGATTTCTGGAAGAAGAGTTGTATATGGTACAACCAGAAGGTTTTGTCGATCCAAAAGGAGCTAACAAAGTGTGCAAACTCCAGCGATCCATATATGGACTGGTGCAAGCATCTCGGAGTTGGAATAAACGCTTTGATAGTGTGATCAAAGCATTTGGCTTTATACAGACTTTTGGAGAAGCCTGTATTTACAAGAAAGTGAGTGGGAGCTCTGTAGCATTTCTGATATTATATGTGGATGACATATTGCTGATTGGAAATGATATAGAATTTCTGGATAGCATAAAGGGATACTTGAATAAAAGTTTTTCGATGAAAGACCTCGGGGAAGCTGCTTTCATATTAGGCATAAAGATCTATGGAGATAGATCAAAACGCTTAATTGGACTTTCACAGAGCACATACCTTGACAAGATTTTGAAGAAGTTCAAAATGGATCAAGCAAAGAAAGGGTTCTTGCCTGTGTTACAAGGTGTGAAGTTGAGTCAGACTCAATGCCCGACCACTTCAGAAGATAGAGAGATAATGAAAGATGTTCCCTATGCTTCAGCCATAGGCTCTATCATGTATGCAATGCTGTGTACCAGACCTGATGTGTGCCTTGCTATAAGTTTAGCAGGGAGGTACCAAAGTAATCCAGGAGTGGATCACTGGACAGCGGTCAAGAACATCCTAAAATACCTGAAAAGGACTAAGGATATGTTTCTCGTATATGGAGGTGACAAAGAGCTCACCGTAAAAGGTTACGTTGATGCAAGCTTTGACACTGATCCGGACGATTCTAAATCGCAAACCGGATACGTGTTTACTTTAAACGGTGGAGCTGTCAGTTGGTGCAGTTCTAAACAAAGCGTCATAGCGGGATCTACATGTGAAGCGGAGTACATAGCTGCTTCGGAAGCAGCAAACGAAGGAGTTTGGATGAAGGAGTTCATATCCGATCTAGGTGTCATACCTAGTGCATCGGGTCCAATGAAAATCTTCTGTGACAATACTGGTGCAATTGCCTTGGCAAAGGAATCCAGATTTCACAAAAGAACCAAACACATCAAGAGACGCTTCAACTCCATCCGGGATTTAGTCCAGGTGGGAGACATAGAGATTTGCAAGATACATACGGATCTGAATGTTGCAGACCCGTTGACTAAACCTCTTCCACGAGCAAAACATGATCAGCACCAAGGCTCCATGGGTGTTAGAATCATTACAGTGTAAACTAGATTATTCACTCTAGTGCAAGTGGGAGACTGAAGGAAATATGCCCTAGAGGCAATAATAAAGTTATTATTTATTTCCTTACATCATGATAAATGTTTATTATTCATGCTAGAATTGTATTAACCGGAAACATAATACATGTGTGAATACATAGACCAACAGAGTGTCACTAGTATGCCTCTACTTGACTAGCTCGTTAATCAAAGATGGTTATGTTTCCTAACCATGAACAAAGAGTTGTTATTTGATTAACGAGGTCACATCATTAGTTGAATGATCTGATTGACATGACCCATTCCATTAGCTTAGCACCCGATCGTTTAGTATGTTGCTATTGCTTTTCTTCATGACTTATACATGTTCCTATAACTATGAGATTATGCAACTCCCGTTTACCGGAGGAACACTTTGGGTACTACCAAACGTCACAACGTAACTGGGTGATTATAAAGGAGTACTACAGGTGTCTCCAATGGCAGATGTTGGGTTGGCGTAATTCGAGATTAGGATTTGTCACTCCGATTGTCGGAGAGGTATCTCTGGGCCCTCTCGGTAATGCACATCACATAAGCCTTGCAAGCACTGCAACTAATATGTTAGTTGTGAGATGATGTATTACGGAACGAGTAAAGAGACTTGCCAGTAACGAGATTGAACTAGGTATTGGATACCGACGATCGAATCTCGGGCAAGTAACATACCGATGACAAAGGGAACAACGTATGTTGTTATGCGGTCTGACCGATAAAGATCTTCGTAGAATATGTAGGAGCCAATATGGGCATCCAGGTCCCGCTATTGGTTATTGACCGGAGACGTGTCTCGGTCATGTCTACATTGTTCTCGAACCGTAGGGTCCACACGCTTAACGTTACGATGACGGTTATTATGAGTTTATGCATTTTTGATGTACCGAAGGTTGTTCGGAGTCCCGGATGAGATCACGGACATGACGAGGAGTCTCGAAATGGTCGAGACATAAAGATTGATATATTGGAAGCCTATGTTTGGGCACCGGAAGTGTTCCGGGTGAAATCGGGATTTTACCGGATTACCGGGAGGGTTACCGGAACCCCCCGGGAGGCAAATGGGCCTATTGGGCCTTAGTGGAAAAGAGAGAAGGGGCAGCCCACAGGCTAGCCGGCCGAGCCCCCCTTCCCTAGTCCTATTAGGACTAGGAGAAGGGGCCGGCCCCCCTCTCTTCTCTTTCTCCCGAAGAGTCCTATTAGGAATAGGATTTGAGGGAAGGAGTCCTACTCCCGGTAGGAGTGGGACTCCTCCCTGCGCCTCCCTCCTAGCCGGCCGACCCCCTTGCCCCTGGCCTTTATATACGGGGGCAGGGGGCACCCCATAGACACACAACTTGATCCTTGAGATCGTTCCTTAGCCGTGTGCGGTGCCCCCTGCCACCAAATTCCACCTCGATCATACCGTTGTAGTGCTTAGGCGAAGCCCTGCGTCGGTAGTACATCAAGATCGTCACCATGCCGTCGTGCTGACGGAACTCTTCCTCGGCGCTTTGCTGGATCGGAGCCCGAGGAACGTCATCGAGCTGAACGTGTGCTAAGAACTCGGAGGTGCCGGAGTAACGGTGCTTGGATCGGTCGGATCGGGAAGAAGACGTACGACTACTTCCTCTACGTTGTGTGATCGCTTCCGCAGTCGGTCTGCGTTGGTACGTAGACAACACTCTCCCCTCTCGTTGCTGTGCATCACCATGATCTTGCGTGTGCGTAGGAAAATTTTGAAATTACTGCGTTCCCCAACAGGCTCCACCCATGAAGGGTCCACGAAGAAGCAACCTTGTCTATCCCACCATGGCCATCGCCCACGAAGGACTTGCCTCACTAGCAGTAGATCTTCACGAAGTAGGCGATCTCCTTGCCCTTACAAACTCCTTGGTTCAACTCCACACACCTAGCCAATCTAGGAGACACCACTCTCTAAGAAGTAACAAATGGTGTGTTGATGATGAACTCCTTGCTCTTGTGCTTCAAATGATAGTCTCCCCAAAACTCAACTCTCTCTCATAGGATTTGGATCTAGTGGAAAGAAGATTTTAGTGGAAAGCAACTTGGGGAAGGCTAGAGATCAAGATTCATATGTTAGGAATGGAATATCTTGGCCTCAACACATGAGTAGGTAGTTCTCTCTCAGAAATAGGATGCTGGAAGTGTAGGCTTAGTCTGATGGCTCTCTCTTCGAATGAAGAGGAGGTGGAGGGGTATATATAGCCTCCACACAAAATCCAACCGTTACACACAATTTACTAATCTCGGTGGGACCGAATCAACAAACTCGGTCGGACCGAAAAGGTAAACCTAGTGACCGTTAGAGATTTCGGTGGGACCGACTGGATCAACTCGGTGGGACCGATGTTCTAGGGTTAGGGTAAATCCAAAACTCGGTTTGACCGATTACTCAAACTCGGTGGGACCGATTTCGGTAATAAGCAAAACTGAGAGTTGGCCAAGCAAACTCGGTGGGACCGATTGCATATCTCGGTGGGACCGAGAATAATGCAATAGGTAATAGAGAGTTTGCAAGCCCATCTCGGTGAGACCGAGATCCCATCGGTGAGACCGAACTGATTAGGGTTTCTGGCAGTGGCTATGACAAGTGAAACTCGGTGGCGCCGGATAGGAATAATCGGTAGGTCCGAGTTTGGCTTTAGGTTTAGGTCATATGAGGAAGTGGGAAAGTAGCTGAGGATTTTGGAGCATATCATTAAGCACATGAAGCAAGAGGTTCATTAAGCAACACCTCATCCCTCCTTGATAGTATTGGCTTTTCCTATGGACTCAATGTGATCTTGGATCACTAAAATGTAAAATGAAGAGTCTTGAGCTTCAAGCTTTAGCCAATCCTTTGTCCTTAGCATCATGGAGAACTTCCCACAACCTTTAGTCCATGCCACTCCATTGTTGAACTTATCTGAAACATACTAGATGAAAACGTTAGTCCAACAAGAGATATGTTGTCATCAATTATCAAAACCACCTAGGGAGCACTTGTGCTTTCAGTTTGCTGTAGCTTTTCTGAATGTCAAGTATCATATCCTTAGACCATGAGATTGTGCAACTCCCGGATACCGTAGGAGTGCCTTGGGTGTGCCAAACGTCACAACGTAACTGGGTGACTATAAAGGTACATTACAGGTATCTCTGAAAGTGTCTGTTGGGTTGGCATGAATCGAGACTGGGATTTGTCACTTCGTATGATGGAGAGGTATCTCTGAGCCCACTCGGTAATGCATCATCATAATGAGCACAATGTGATCAAGTGGTTGATCACGGGATCATGCATTACGGTACGAGTAAAGTGACTTGCCGGTAACGAGACTGAACAAGGTATTGGGATACCGACGATCGAGTCTCGGGCAAGTAACGTACTGATTGACAAAGGGAATTGTATATGGATTGATTGAATCCTCGACATCGTGGTTCATCCGATGAGATCATCGTGGAGCATGTGGGAGCCAACATGGGTATCCAGATCCCACTGTTGGTTATTGTCCGGAGAGTCGTCTCGGTCATGTCTACATGTCTCCCGAACCCGTAGGGTCTACACACTTAAGGTTCGGTGATGCTAGGGTTGTTAGGAAGACTTGTATGTGGTTACCGAATGTTGTTCGGAGTCCCGGATGAGATCCCAGATGTCACGAGGAGTTTCAGAATGGTCCGGAGGTAAAGATTTATATATGGGAAGTTGTCATACGGTCGCTGGAAATGTTCGGGGGCATATCGGTATTGTACCGGGGCCACCGGGAGGGGCCACCTCTTCCGGAGGGCCTTATGGGCTGTATGGAGAAGGGAACCAACCCAAGTGGGCTGGGGCGCCGCACACCCTAGGGCCATGCGCCTAGGGTTGGGGGAAACCCTAAGGGGGGGCGCCCTCTTGCTTGGGGGGCAAGCCCCCCTCCACTTGGCCGCCGCCCCCCTCTAGATCTCATCTAGAGGGGGCCGACCCCCTTCACCCTTCCCCTATAAATAGAGGGGTGAGGGGAGGGCTGCACACACAACATCCAAGGCACAGCCCCTTCCCTCCCCAACACCTCTCCTCCTCCATAAGAGCTTGGCGAAGCCCTGCCGGAGTATTGCAGCTCCACCACCACCACGCCGTCGTGCTGCTGTTGGAGCCCTCTTCCTCAACCTCTCCCTCCTCCTTGCTGGATCAAGGCGTGGGAGACGTCCTCGCTCCGTACGTGTGTTGAACACGGAGGTGCCGTCCGTTCGGCGCTAGGATCTTCGGTGATTCGGATCACGTCGAGTACGACTCCATCAACCCCGTTCTCTTGAAAGCTTGCGCTCGTGATCTACAAGGGTATGTAGATGCACTCCTCTCTCCCTCGTTGCTAGTGTTGGGGAACGTAGTAATTTCAAAAATTTTCCTACACACACGCAAGATCATGGTGATGCATAGCAACGAGGGGGAGAGTCTGATCTACGAACCCTTGTAGATCGCAACGGAAGCGTTGACACAACGTAGAGGAAGTAGTCGTACGTCTTCTTCCCGATCCGACCGATCCAAGCACCGTTACTCCGGCACCTCCGATTTCTTAGCACACGTAAAGCTCGATGACGAGCCCCGGGCTCCGATCCAGCAAAGCTTCGGGGAGGAGTTCCGTCAGCACGACGGCGTGGTGACGATCTTGATGTTCTACCGACGCAGGGCTTCGCCTAAGCACTACAACGATATGATCGAGGTGGAATATGGTGGCAGGGGGCACCGCACACGGCTAAGGAACGATCTCAAGGATCAACTTGTGTGTCTATGGGGTGCCCCCTGCCCCTGTATATAAAGGATGGAGGAGGAGGAGGCCGGCCAAGGCTAGGTGCGGCCAGGATGTGGAGTCCTACTAGGACTCCAAGTCCTAGTAGGAGTCCTCCAAGAGGGAAGGAAGGGAGAAGGAAGTGGAGGAGAAGGAAAGGTGGCCGGCCCCCTTTTCCCTAGTCCAATTCGGACTAGAGGGGAGGGGGGGGGGGCGCAGGAGGCCCTTTCTCCTCTTCCCACTAAAGCCCATCAAGGCCCAATACTTCTCCCGACGAATTCCCGTAACTCTCCGGTACTCCGAAAAATACCCGAATCACTCGGAACCTTTCTGATGTCCGAATATAGTCGTCCAATATATCGATCTTTACGTCTCGACCATTTCGAGACTCCTCGTCATGTCCCCGATCTCATCCGGGACTCCGAACTCCTTCGGTACATCAAAACTCATAAACTCATAATATAACTGTCATCGAAACCTTAAGCGTGCGGACCCTACGGTTCGAGAACAATGTAAACATGACCGAGACATGTCTCCGGTCAATAACCAATAGCGGGACCTGGATGCCCATATTGGCTCCTACATATTCTACGAAGATCTTTATCGGTCAGACCGCATAACAACATACGTTGTTCCCTTTGTCATCGGTATGTTACTTGCCCGAGATTTGATCGTCGGTATCCAATACCTAGTTCAATCTCGTTACCGGCAAGTCTCTTTACTCGTTCCGTAATACATCATCCCGCAACTAACTCATTAGTTGCAATGCTTGCAAGGCTTAAGTGATGTGCATTACCGAGAGGGCCCAGAGATACCTCTCCGACAATCGGAGTGACAAATCCTAATCTCGAAATACGCCAACCCAACATCTACCTTTGGAGACACCTATAGAGCTCCTTTATAATCACCCAGTTACGTTGTGATGTTTGGTAGCACACAAAGTGTTCCTCCGGTAAACGGGAGTTGCATAATCTCATAGTCATAGGAACATGTATAAGTCATGAAGAAAGCAATAGCAACATACTAAATGATCGGGTGCTAAGGTAATGGAATGGGTCATGTCAATCAGATCATTCAACTAATGATGTGACCTCATTAATCAAATAACAACACTTTGTTCATGGTTAGGAAACATAACCATCTTTGATTAACGAGCTAGTCAAGTAGAGGCATACTAGTGACACTAAGTTTGTCTATGTATTCACACATGTATTATGTTTCCGGTTAATAAAATTCTAGCATGAATAATAAACATTTATCGTGATATAAGGAAATAAATAATAACTTTATTATTGCCTCTAGGGCATATTTCCTTCTGTCTCCCACTTGCACTAGAGTCAATAATCTAGATCACATCACCATGTGATTAACATCGATAGTTGACATCATCATGTGATTAACACCCATAGTTCACATCGCCATGTGACTAATACCCAAAGGGTTTACTAGATTCAGTAATCTAGTTCACATCGCTATGTGATTAACACCCAAAGAGTACTAAGGTGTGATCATGTTTTGCTTGTGAGAGAATCTTAGTCAACGGGTCTGCCACATTCAGATCGACATGTATTTTGCAAATTTCTATGTCAACAATGCTCTGCATGGAGCTACTCTAGCTAATTGCTCCCACTTTCAATATGTATCTAGACCGAGACTTAGAGTCATCTAGATTAGTGTTAAAACTTGCATCGGCGTAACCCTTTACGACGAACCTTTTGTCACGTCCATAATCGAGAAACATATCCTTATTTCACTAAGGATAATTCTGACCGCTGTCCAGTGATCTACTCCTAGATCACTATTGTACTCCCTTGCCAAATCAGTGCAGGGTATACAATAGATCTGGTATACAGCATGACATACTTTATAGAACCTATGGCCAAGGCATACGGAATGACTTTCATTCTCTTTCTATCTTCTGCCATGGTCGGGTTTTGAGTCTTACTCAATTTCACACCTTGTAACATAGGCAAGAAACTCTTTCTTTGACTGTTCCATTTTGAACTACTTCAAAATCTTGTCAAGGTATGTATTTATTGAAAAACTTATCAAGCGTCTTGATCTATCTCTATAGATCTTGATTCTCAATATGTAAGCAGCTTCACCGAAGTCTTTCTTTGAAAAACTCCTTTCAAACACTCCTTTATGCTTTACAGAATAATTCTACATTATTTCCGATCAACAATATGTCATTCACATATACTTATCAGAAATGTTGTAGTGCTCCCACTCACTTTCTTGTAAATACAGGCTTCACCGCAAGTCTGTATAAAACTATATGCTTTTGATCAATTTATCAAAGCGTGTATTCCAACTCCGAGATGCTTGCACCAGCCCATAGATGAATCGCTGGAGCTTGCATATTTTGTTAGCACCTTTAGGATTGACAAAACCTACTGGTTGCATCATATACAACTCTTCTTTAAGAAATCCATTAAGGAATGCAGTTTTCTTTATCCATTTGCCAGATTTCATAAAATGCGGCAATTGCTAACATGATTCGGACAGACTTAAGCATAGATACGAGTGAGAAAGTCTCATCATAGTCAACACTTTGAACTTGTCGAAAATCTTTTGCGACAATTCTAGCTTTGTAGATAGTAACACTACTATCAACGTCCGTCTTCCTCTTGAAGATCCATTTATTTTCTATGGCTTGCCGATCATCTGGCAAGTCAACCAAAGTCCATACTTTGTTTTCATACATGAATCCCATCTCAGATTTCATGGCCTCAAGCCATTTTGCGGAATCTGGGCTCATCATCGCTTCCTCATAGTTCGCAAGTTCGTCATGGTCTAGTAACATGACTTCCAGAACAGGATTACTGTACCATTCTGGTGCGGATCTCACTCTGGTTTACCTACGAGATTCGGTAGTAACTTGATCTGAAGTTTTATGATCATCATCATTAGCTTCCTCACTAATTGGTGTAGTAGTCACAGGAACAGATTTCTGTGATGAACTACTTTCCAATAAGGGAGAAGGTACAATTACCTTATCAAGTTCTACTTTCCTCCCACTCACTTCTTTCGAGAGAAACTCCTTCTCTAGAAAGGATCCATTATAAGCAACGAATGTCTTGCCTTAGGATCTGTGATAGAAGGTGTACCCAACAGTCTCCTTTGGGTATCCTATGAAGACATATTTCTCCGATTTGGTTTTGAGCTTATTAGGATGAAACTTTTTCACGTAAGCATCACAACCCCAAACTTTAAGAAACGACAACTTTGGTTTCTTGCGAAACCACAGTTCAGATTGTGTCGTCTCAACAGACTTAGATGGTGCCCCCTTTTTTAACGTGAATGCAGTTGTCTTTAATGCATAACCTCAAAAACGATAGTGGTAAATCGGTAAGAAACATCATAGATTTGCACTATATCTAATAAAGTATGGCTATGACGTTCGGACACACCATTATGCTGTGGTGTTCCGGGTGGCACGAATTTGTGAAACTATTCCACATTGTTTTAATTGAAGACCAAACTTGTAACTCAAATATTTGTCTCTGTGATCAGATCATAGAAACCTTATTTTCTTGTCACGATGATTTTCCACTTCACCCTGAATTAATTTGAACTTTTCAAATGTTTCAGACTTATGTTTCATCAAGTAGATATACTCATATCTGCTCAAATCATCTGTGAAGGTCAGAAAATAGCGATACCCGCCGCGAGCCCCAACACTCATTGGACTGCATACATCAGTATGTATTATTTCCAATCAAGTTTGTTGCTCGCTCCATTGTTCTGGAGAACGGAGTCTTAGTCATCTTGCCCATGAGGCATGATTCACAAGTACCAAGTGATTCATAATCAAGTGGTTCCAAAAGTCCATCAGTATGGAGTTTCTTCATGCACTTTACACCGATATGACCTAAACGGCAGTGCCACAAATAAGTTGCACTATCATTATTAACTTTGCATCTTTTGGCTTCAATATTATGAATATGTGTAACACTACGATCGAGATCCAACGAACTATTTTCATTGGGTGTATGACCATCGAAGATTTTATTCATGTAAACAGAACAACAATTATTCTCTGATTTTAATGAATAACCGTATTGCAATAAACATGATCAAATCATATTCATGCTCAACGCAAACACCAAATAACACTTATTTAGTTTCAACACTAATCCCGAAAGTATAGGGAGTGTGCGATGATGATCATATCAATCTTGGAACCACTTCCAACACACATCATCACTTCACCCTTAACTAGTCTCTGTTTATTCTGCAACTCCCGTTTCGAGTTACTAATCTTAGCAACTGAACTAGTATCAAATACTGAGGGGTTGCTATAAACACTAGTAAAGTACACATCAATAACATGTATATCAAATATACTTATGTTCACTTTGCCATCCTTCTTATCTGCCAATCACTTGGGGTAGTTCTGCTTCCAGTGACCAGTCCCTTTGTAGTAGAAGCACTCAGCCTCAGGCTTAGGTCCAGACTTGGGCTTCTTCACTTGAGCACCAACTTGCTTGCTGTTCTTTTTGAAGTTCCCCTTCTTCCCTCTGCCCTTTTCTTGAAACTAGTGGTCTTGTCTACCATCAACACTTGATGTTTTTCTTGATTTCTACCTTCATCGATTTCATCATCATGAAAAGCTCGGGAGTCGTTTTCGTCACCCCTTGCATACTATAGTTCATCACGAAGTTCTACTAACTTGGTCATGGTGACTAGAGAATTCTGTCAATCACTATCTTATCTGGAAGATTAACTCCCACTTGATTCAAGCGATTGTAGTACCTAGACAATCTGAGCACATGCTCACTAGTTGAGCGATTCTCCTCCATCTTTTTAGCTATAGAACTTGTTGGAGACTTCATATCTCACAACTCGGGTATTTGCTTGAAATATTAACTTCAACTCCTAGAACATCTCATATGGTCCATGACGTTCAAAACGTCTTTGAACTCCCGATTCTAAGCCAATAAGCATGGTGCACTAAACTATCAAGTAGTCATCATATTGAGCTAGCCAAACGTTCATAACGTCTGCATCTGCTCCTGCAATAGGTCTGTCACCTAGCGGTGCATCAAGGACATAATTCTTCTGTGCAGCAATGAGGATAAACCTCAGATCACGGATCCAATCCGCATCATTGCTACTAACATCTTTCAACATAGTTTTTCTCTAGGAACATATCAAAATAAACACAGGGAAGCAACAACGCGAGCTATTGATCTACAACATGATTTGCAAAATACTACCAGGACTAAGTTCATGATAAGTTTAAGTTCAATTAATCAAATTACTTAAGAACTCCCACTTAGATAGACATCCCTCTAATCCTCTAAGTGATCACGTGATCCAAATCAACTAAACCATAACCGATCATCACATGAGATGGAGTAGTTTTCAATGGTGAACATCGCTATGTTGATCATATCTACTATATGATTCACGCTCGACCTTTCGGTCTCCGTGTTCCAAGGCCATATCTGCATATACTAGGCTCGTCAAGTTTAACCTGAGTATTCTGCGTGTGCAAAACTGGCTTGCACCCGTTGTAGATGGATGTAGAGCTTATCACACCCGATCATCACGTGGTGTCTGGGCACGACGAACTTTGGCAACGGTGCATACTCAGGGAGAACACTTCTTGATAATTTAGTGAGAGATCATCTTATAATGCTGCCGTCAATCAAAGCAAGATAAGATGCATAAAAAGATAAACATCACATGCAATCAATATAAGTGATATGATATGGCCATCATCATCTTGTGCTTGTGATCTCCATCTCCGAAGCACCGTCATGATCACCATCATCACCGGCGCGATACCTTGATCTCCATCATAGCATCGTTGTCGTCTCGCCAATCTTATGCTTCCACGACTATCGCTACCGCTTAGTGATAAAGTAAAGCATTACATCGCGATTGCATTGCATACAATAAAGCGACAACCATATGGCTCCTGCCAGTTGCCGGTAACTCGGTTACAAAACATGATCATCTCATACAATAAAATTTAGCATCATGTCTTGGCCATATCACATCACAACATGCCCTGCAAAAACAAGTTAGACGTCCTCTACTTTGTTGTTGCAAGTTTTACGTGGCTGCTACGGGCTTAAGTAAGAACCAATCTCACCTACGCATCAAAACCACAACGATAGTTTGTCAAATAGACTCCGTTTTAACATTCGCAAGGACCGGGCGTAGCCACACTCGGTTCAACTAAAGTTGGAGAAACCGTCACCTGCAAGCCACCTGTGTGCAAAGCACGTCGGGAGAACCGGTCTTGCGTAAGCGTACGCGTAATGTCGGTCCGGGCCGCTTCATCCACCAATACCGCCGAACCAAAGTATGACATGCTGGTAGGCAGTATGACTTATATCGCCCACAACTCACTTGTGTTCTACTCGTGCATATAACATCAAACCAAAAAACCTAGGCTCGGATGCCACTGTTGGGGAACATAGTAATTTCAAAAAATTTCCTACGCACACGCAAGATCATGGTGATGCATAGCAACGAGGGGGAGAGTCTGATTTACGTACCCTTGTAGATCGCAACGGAAGCGTTGACACAACGTAGAGGAAGTAGTCGTACGTCTTCTTCCCGATCTGACCGATCCAAGCACCGTTACTCTGGCACCTCTGAGTTCTTAGCACACGTACAGCTCGATGACGATCCCCGGGCTCCGATCCAGCAAAGCTTCGGGGAGGAGTTCCGTCAGCACGACGGCGTGGTGACGACCTTGATGTTCTACCGACGCAGGGCTTCGCCTAAGCACTACAACGATATGATCGAGGTGGAATATGGTGGCAGGGGGCACCGCACACGGCTAATGAACGATCTCAAGGATCAACTTGTGTGTCTATGGGGTGCCCCCTGCCCCTGTATATAAAGGATGGAGGAGGAGGAGGCCGGCCAAGGCTAGGTGCGGCCAGGATGTGGAGTCCTACTAGGACTCCAAGTCCTAGTAGGAGTCCACCAAGAGGGGAGGAAGGGAGAAGGAAGTGGAGGAGAAGGAAAGGTGGCCGGCCCCCTTTTCCCTAGTCCAATTCGGACTAGAGGGGAGGGGGGGGGGGCGCAGCAGGCCCTTTCTCCTCTTCCCACTAAAGCCCATCAAGGCCCAATACTTCTCCCGGCGAATTCCCGTAACTCTCCGGTACTCCGAAAAATACCCGAATCACTCGGAACCTTTGCGATGTCCGAATATAGTCGTACAATATATCGATCTTTACGTCTCGACCATTTCGAGACTCCTCGTCATGTCCCCGATCTCATCCGGGACTCCGAACTCCTTCGGTACATCAAAACTCATAAACTCATAATAGAACTGTCATCGAAACCTTAAGCGTGCGGACCCTACGGTTCGAGAACAATGTAGACATGACCGAGACACGTCTCCGGTCAATAACCAATAGCGGGACCTGGATGCCCATATTGGCTCCTACATATTCTACGAAGATCTTTCTTGGTCAGACCGCATAACAACATACGTTGTTCCCTTTGTCATCGGTATGTTACTTGCCCGAGATTCGATCGTCGGTATCCAATACCTAGTTCAATCTCGTTACCGACAAGTCTCTTTACTCGTTCTGTAATACATCATCCCGCAACTAACTCATTAGTTGCAATGCTTGCAAGGCTTAAGTGATGTGCATTACCGAGAGGGCCCAGAGATACCTCTCCGACAATCGGAGTGACAAATCCTAATCTCGAAATACGCCAACCCAACATCTACCTTTGGAGACACCTGTAGAGCTCCTTTATAATCACCCAGTTACGTTGTGACGTTTGGTAGCACACAAAGTGTTCCTCCGGTAAACGGGAGTTGCATAATCTCATAGTGATAGGAACATGTATAAGTCATGAAGAAAGCAATAGCAACATACTAAATGATCGGGTGCTAAGCTAATGGAATGGGTCATGTCAATCAGATCATTCAACTAATGATGTGACCTCGTTAATCAAATAACAACACTTTGTTCATGGTTAGGAAACATAACCATCTTTGATTAATGAGCTAGTCAAGTAGAGGCATACTAGTGACACTAAGTTTGTCTATGTATTCACACATGTATTATGTTTCTGGTTAATACAATTCTAGCATGAATAATAAACATTTATCATGATATAAGGAAATAAATAATAACTTTATTATTGCCTCTAGGGCATATTTCCTTCAGCTAGATGACTCCATAGATTGATCTTGGTGATGCGTAGAAAATTTTAAAATTCTGCTACGTTCCCAACAGTGGCATCATGAGATAGGTCTATGCGTAGTTACTATGCACGAGTAGAACACAAAGCAGTTGTGGGCATCGATATTGTCAATTATCTTGCTGTTACTAGTCTTTTCTTGATTCGGCGGCATTGTGGGATGAAGCGGCCCGGACCAACCTTACACATACGCTTATGTGAGACCGGTTCCACCGACTGACATGCACTAGTTGCATAAGGTGGCTGGCGGGTGTCTATCTCTCCCACTTTAGTCGGATTGGATTCGATGAACAGGGTCCTTATGAAGGGTAAATAGAAATTGGCAATTCACGTTGTGGTTTTGGCGTAGGTAAGAAACGTTCTTGCTAGAAACCTATAGCAGCCACGTAAAAACTTGCAACAACAATTAGAGGACGTCTAACTTGTTTTTGCAGCAAGTGTTTTGTGATGTGATATGGCCAAAGGATGTGATGAATGATATATGTGATGTATGAGATGATCATGTTCTTGTAATAGGAATCACGACTTGCATGTCGATGAGTATGACAACCGGCAGGAGCCATAGGAGTTGTCTTTCTTTATTTATGACCTGCGTGTCAACATAAACGTCATGTAATTACTTTACTTTATTTCTAAAGCGTTAGCCATAGTAGTAGAAGTAATAGATGACGAGACAACTTCAAGAAGACACGATGATGGAGATCATGGTGTCATGCCGGTGACAACGATGATCATGGAGCCCCGAAGATGGAGATCAAAAGGAGCAAATGATATTGGCCATATCATGTCACTGTTTGAGTGCATGTGATGTTTATCATGTTTTACATCTTATTTGCTTAGTACGACGGTAGCTTAAATAAGATGATCCCTCGTAATAATTTCAAGAAAGTGTTCCCCCTAACTGTGCACCGTTGCGAAGGTTCGTTGTTTCGAAGCACCACGTGATGATCGGGTGTGATAGATTCTAACGTTCGAATACAATGGGTGTAAGCCAGATTTACGCACACAATACACTTAGGTTGACTTGACGAGCCTAGCATGTACAGACATGGCCTCGGAACACGGAAGACCGAAAGGTCGAGCATGAGTCGTATAGAAGATACGATCAACATGAAGATGTTCACCGATGTTGGCTAGTCCGTCTCACGTGATGATCGGACACGGCCTAGTTAAGTCGGATCATGTTTCACTTAGATGAATAGAGGGATGTCTATCTGAGTGGGAGTTCATTGAGTAATTTGATTAGATGAACTTAATTATCATGAACTTAGTCTAAAATCTTTACAATATGTCTTGTAGATCAAATGACCCACGTTGTCCTCAACTTCAATGCGTTCCTAGAGAAAACCAAGCTGAAAGACGATGGCAGCAACTATACGGACTGGGTCCGGAACCTGAGGATCATCCTCATAGCTGCCAAGAAAGATTATGTCCTAGAAGCATCGCTAGGTAACGCACCTATCCCAGAGAACCAAGACGTTATGAACGCTTGGCAATCACGTGCCGATGATTACTCCCTTGTTCAGTGCGGCATGCTTTACAGCTTAGAACCGGGGCTCCAAAAGCGTTTTGAGAGACACGGAGCATATGAGATGTTCGAAGAGCTGAAAATGGTTTTCCAAGCTCATGCCCGGGTCGAGAGATATGAAGTCTCCGACAAGTTCTTCAGCCGTAAGATGGAGGAAAATAGTTCTGTCAGTGAGCACATACTCAAAATGTCTGGGTTGCATAACCGCTTGACTCAGCTGGGAGTTAATCTCCCGGATGACGCGGTCATTGACAGAATCCTTCAGCCGCTTCCACCGAGCTACAAGAGCTTTGTGATGAACTTCAATATGCAGGGGATGGAAAAGACTATTCCTGAGGTATATTCAATGCTGAAATCAGCAGAGGTGGAAATCAAAAAGGAACATCAAGTGTTGATGGTGAATAAAACCACTAAGTTCAAGAAAGGCAAGGTTAAGAAAAATTTCAAGAAGGACGGCAAGGGAGTTGCCGCGCCCGGTAAGCAAGCTGCCGGGAAGAAGCCAAAGAATGGACCCAAGCCCGAGACTGAGTGCTTTTATTGCAAGGGAAGTGGTCACTGGAAGCGAAACTGCCCCAAATACTTAGCGGATAAGAAGGCCGACAACACTAAAGGTATATGTGATATACATGTAATTGATGTGTACCTTACCAGTACTCGTAGTAGCTCCTGGGTATTTGATACCGGTGCGGTTGCTCACATTTGTAACTCAAAGCAGGAGCTGCGGAATAAGCAGAGAGTGGCGAAGGACGAGGTAACAATGCGCATCGGGAATGGTTCCAAGGTTGATGTGATCGCCGTCGGCATGCTGCCTCTACATTTACCTACGGGATTAGTTTTAAACCTCAATAATTGTTATTTAGTGCCAGCTTTGAGCATGAACATTGTATCAGGATCTCGTTTAATTTGAGATGGTACTCATTTAAATCCGAGAATAATGGTTGTTCTATTTATATGAGAGATATGTTTTATGGTCATGCTCCGCTGGTGAATGGTTTATTCTTAATGAATCTCGAGTGTAATGTTACACATATTCATAGTGTGAATACCAAAAGATGTAAGGTTGATAATGATAGTCCCACATACTTGTGGCACTGCCGCCTTGGTCACATAGGTGTCAAACGCATGAAGAAGCTCCATGCAGATGGACTTTTGGAGTCTCTTGATTACGAATCATTTGACACGTGTGAACCATGCCTCATGGGTAAAATGACCAAGACTCTGTTCTCAGGAACAATGGAGCGAGCAACCAACTTATTGGAAATCATACATACTGATGTGTGCGGTCCAATGAGTGTTGAGGCTCGTGGTGGCTATCGTTATGTTCTCACCCTCACTGATGACTTGAGTAGATATGGGTATGTCTAGTTAATGAAACACAAGTCTGAGACTTTTGAAAAGTTCAAGGAATTTCAGAGTGAGGTTGAGAATCAACGTGACAGGAAAACCAAGTTCCTGCGATCAGATCGTGGGGGAGAATACTTGAGTCACGAATTTAGCACACACTTAAGAAAATGTGGAATAGTTTCACAACTCACGCCGCCTGGAACACCTCAGCGTAATGGTGTGTCCGAACATCGTATGCACTCTATTGGATATGGTCCGATCTATGATGTCTCTTACTGATCTACCGCTGTCATTTTGGGGCTATGCTTTAGAGACTGCCGCATTCACTTTAAATAGGGCTCCGTCGAAATCCGTTGAGACGACACCGTATGAATTATGGTTTGGGAAGAAACCTAAGCTGTCGTTTCTAAAAGTTTGGGGATGCGATGCTTATGTCAAGAAACTTCAACCTGAAAAGCTTGAACCCAAATCGGAAAAAGTGTCTTCATAGGATACCCTAAAGAAACTATTGGGTATACCTTCTACCTCAGATCCGAAGGAAAGATCTTTGTTCCCAAGAATGGGTCCTTTCTAGAGAAAGAGTTTCTCTCGAAAGAAATAAGTGGGAAGAAAGTAGAACTTGATGAAGTATTACCTCTTGAACCGGTAAGTGGCGCAGCTCAAGAAAATGTTCCTGAGCTGCCTGCACTGACTAGAGAGGAAGTTGATGATGATGATCATGAAACTTCAGATCAAGTTGCTACTGAACTTCGTAGGTCCACGAGGACACGTTCTGCACCAGAGTGGTACGGCAACCCTGTCCTGGAAATCATTTTGTTAGACAACGGTGAACCTTCGAACTATGAAGAAGCGATGGCGGGCCCGGATTCCGACAAATGGCTGGAAGCCATGAAATCCGAGATAGGATCCATGTATGAAAACGAAGTATGGACTTTGACTGACTTGCCCGTTGATCGGCGAGTCATAGAAAATAAATGGATCTATAAGAAGAAGACATACGCGGATGGTAACATAACGATCTATAAAGCTCGGCTTGTCGCTAAGGGTTATCGACAAGTTCAAGGGGTTGACTACGATGAGAGTTTCTCACCCGTAGCGAAGCTAAAGTCTGCCCGAATCATGTTAGCAATTGCCGCATTCTATGGTTATGAGATATGGCAAATGGACATCAAAACGACATTCCTTAATGGTTTCCTTAAGGAAGAATTGTATATGATGCAGCCAGAAGGTTTTGTCGATCCTAAGAATGCTGACAAGGTGTGCAAGCTCCAACGCTCGATTTATGGGCTGGTGCAAGCATCTCGGAGTTGGAACATTCGTTTTGATGAGATGATCAAAGCGTTTGGGTTTATGCAAACTTATGGAGAAGCCTGCATTTACAAGAAAGTGAGTGGGAGCTCTGTAGCATTTCTCATATTGTATGTGGATGACATACTGTTGATGGGAAATGATATAGAATTCTTGGAAAGCATAAAGGCCTACTTCAGCAAGTGTTTTTCAATGAAGGACCTTGGAGAAGCTGCTTATATATTAGGCATCAAGATTTATAGAGATAGATCGAGACGCCTCATTGGTCTTTCACAGAGTACGTACCTTGACAAGATATTGAAGAAGTTCAAAATGGACCAGTCAAAGAAGGGGTTCTTGCTTGTATTGCAAGGTACGAGATTGAGCATGGCTCAATGTGCGACCATGGGAGAGGATAGAGAAAAGATGAGTGTCGTCCCCTATGCCTCGGCCATAGGGTCTATCATGTATGCTATGCTGTGTACCAGACCTGATGTAAACCTTGCCGTAGGTTTGGTAGAAAGGTACCAAAGTAATCGCGGCATGGAACACTGGACAGCGGTCAAGAATATCCTGAAGTATCTGAAAAGGAGTAAAGAAATGTTTCTCGTTTATGGAGGTGAGGAAGAGCTCGTCGTAAAGGGTTACGTCGATGCTAGCTTCGACACAGATCTGGATGACTGTAAGTCACAAACCGGATACGTGTATATTTTGAATGGTGGGGCAATAAGCTGGTGCTGTTGCAAGCAAAGCGTTGTGGCGGGATCTCCATGTGAAGCGGAGTACATGGCAGCATCGGAGGCAGCACAAGAAGCAGTCTGGGTGAAGGAGTTCATTACCGACCTAGGAGTCATACCCAATGCGTCGGGCCCAATGACTCTCTTCTGTGACAACACTGGAGCTATTGCCCTTGCCAAGGAGCCCAGGTTTCACAGGAAGACCAGACATATCAAGCGTTGCTTCAACTCCATTCGTGAAAGTGTTCAAAATGGAGACATAGAGATTTGTAAAGTACATACGGACCTGAATGTAGCAGCTGATCCGTTGACTAAACCTCTCCCTAGAGCAAAACATAATCAACACCAGAACTGCATGGGTGTTAGATTCATCACAATGTAACTAGAATATTGACTCTAGTGCTAGTGGGAGACTGTTGGAAATATGCCCTAGAGGCAATAATAAAATGGTTATTATTATATTTCTTTGTTCATGATAATTATCTATTGTTCATGCTATAATTGTGTTATCCGGAAATCGTAATACATGTGTGAATACATAGACCACAACACGTCCCTAGTGAGCCTCTAGTTGACTAGCTCGTTGATCAAAAGATAGTCATGGTTTCCTGACTATGGACATTGCATGTCATTGATAACGGGATCACATCATTAGGAGAATGATGTGATGGACAAGACCCAATCCTAAGCATAGCTCAAAGATCGTGTAGTTCGTTTGCTGTAGCTTTTCTGAATGTCAAGTATCATATCCTTAGACCATGAGATTGTGCAACTCCCGGATACCGTAGGAGTGCCTTGGGTGTGCCAAACGTCACAACGTAACTGGGTGACTATAAAGGTACATTACAGGTATCTGCGAAAGTGTCTGTTGGGTTGGCACGAATCGAGACTGGGATTTGTCACTCCGTATGACAGAGAGGTATCTCTGGGCCCACTCGGTAATGCATCATCATAATGAGCTCAATGTGATCAAGTGGTTGATCACGGGATCATGCATTACGGTACGAGTAAAGTGACTTGCCGGTAACGAGACTGAACAAGGTATTGGGATACCGACAATCGAGTCTCGGGCAAGTAACGTACCGATTGACAAAGGGAATTGTATACGGATTGATTGAATCCTCGACATCGTGGTTCATCTGATGAGATCATTGTGGAGCATGTGGGAGCCAACATGGGTATCCAGATCCCGCTGTTGGTTATTGACCGGAGAGTCGTCTCGGTCATGTCTGCATGTCTCCTGAACCCGTAGGGTCTACACACTTAAGGTTCGGTGACGCTAGGGTTGTTAGGAAGACTTGTATGTGGTTACCGAATGTTGTTCGGTGTCCCGGATGAGATCCCGGACGTCACGAGGTAAATATTTATATATGGGAAGTTGTAATACGGTTGCCGGAAATGTTCGGGGGCATATCGGTATTGTACCGAGGCCACCGGAGGGGTTCCGGGGGTCCACCGGGGGGGGCACCTCTTCCGGAGGGCCTTATGGGCTGTATGGAGAAGGGAACCAACCCAAGTGGGCTGGGGCGCCACACCCCCCAAGGGCCCATGCACCTAGGGTTGGGGGAAACCCTAAGGAGGGGGTGGCGCCCCCTTGCTTGGGGGGCAAGCCCCCCTCCCCTTGGCCGCCGCCCCCCTCTAGATCCCATCTAGAGGGGGCCGGCCCCCTTCCCCCTTCCCCTATAAATAGAGGGGTGAGGGAAGGGCTGCACACACAACATCCAAGGCGCAGCCCCTCCCCTCCCCAACACCTCTCCTCCTCCATAAGAGCTTGGCGAAGCCCTGCCGGAGTATTGCAGCTTCACCACCACCACGCCGTCGTGCTACTGTTGGAGCCCTCTTCCTCAACATTTCCCTCCTCCTTGCTGGATCAAGGCGCGGGAGACGTCCTCGCTCCGTACGTGTGTTGAACGCGGAGGTGCCGTCCGTTTGGCGCTAGGATCTTCGGTGATTCGGATCACGTCGAGTACGACTCCATCATCCTTGTTCTCTTGAACGCTTCCGCTCGTGATCTACAAGGGTATGTAGATGCACTCCTCTCTCCCTCGTTGCTAGATGACTCCATAGATTGATCTTGGTGATGCGTAGAAAATTTTAAAATTCTGCTACGTTCCCCAACACCAACAAGCGCCCAAAAAGAGCTCCGTGCAATAAAATTTTGTTTTTTTGGGCGCCGCACAACTCCAGCAGATGCTGTGGTGCTAAAAGTTTTTGGGTGCGCACTGAAAAACACTATCGCGCGCAGCATATTTTGGGCTCCCGATTGCGCGCGCTTCACAATTTGCACTGTGTGCTTTTTGTGCGCGTGTTTTTGGGCGTCTGCAAAAGCGATGTTGGTCCCGGCGCACTAAAAATGCTAAGGTGGCGCGCTATAATTTTTATTGGCCGCCAAACTTTTGTGCGGCCGTTGGAGATGCTCTTAGCTAGAAACGAGGACAAACAGCTGTCTCTCTGATTGGCTGTTGAGCCGGCCAGCAGTACCATATATGGGTCAAGCCATCCCCATTGCTGTTTTAGTCCTCACAATGACCATCGTAGTACTCAATACCATGCACCTACTCAGCTTGTCACCCATCCACCTCCTCCTTGTCGGCGTTCTTCCCGCCGTCGTGGCCACGGCGTACCTCATGAACCGCCCCCGCACCATGTACCTCGTCGATTACGCCTGCTTCCTCCCAAGTCCTAGCTGGCGTTTCCCCATCTCCACCATCGTGGAGCACGTCCAGCTCATGCCCTTCTTTGACGACCCCAGCGTCCGCTTCATGGCGCGCATGCTTGACCGCAGCGGCAGCGGCATCGGCAACGAGACCAGCCCGCCCCTCGCGCAGCACCACGTTCCACCGCGCATCAACCTCAAGGACTGCCGTGCCGAGGCGGAGCAGGTCATCTTCTCCGCGATCGATGACCTATTTGCCAAGACGGGCATTGCCCCAAACACGGTCGAGGTCGTCGTCATCAACTGCGTCGTGTTCGCCCCGGAGCCGTCCCTTGCGGACATGATCCTGCGCAGGTACGGGCTCCGAAGCGACGTCCGCAGCGTGAACCTGTCCGGGATGGGGTGCAGCGCGGGCGTGATCTCAGCAGGGCTAGCGGCCGGGGTGCTGCGGGCAATGCCTCGCGGCTGCGGCGGGCGCTCCCTGGTGGTGTCCACGGATACCATCACGCCCAACTTCTACGTGGGCAAAGAGCGCGCCATGCAGCTCTCCAACGTGCTGTTCCATGTGGCCGGTCCCGCGGTGCTGCCGTCGACGGCGGCCGAGGACAAGGCCATGGCGTGGTTCCGGCTGGCGCACCTGGTGCGGACCACCACGGCGGCGCGGATGAGGGCGCCTCCTACGGGTGCATCTTTCAGGAGGAGGACGGCGAGGGCAACGTGGGCGTCAATCTATCCAGGGACCTCGTGTCCGTCGTCGGCAACACCCTGAATCGCCTCCGCGCACCTTGGTTATCAATTTTGTGTGTGCGTGTTCATCGTGTGATTTGATGTGATCGATCCTGTGGTGAATTTCCAACAATTGGTATCAGAGCAAGGTTTGAGTGAAGCTGCGCTTGCCCCGGGGTGGCGACCCTGCTAGCGCCTCGGGGCGGGCAATACAGTCGCTGGTGTAGCGATGAGGAGGAACGGGCGATATAGTCACTGGGATGCAGCGACGAGGAGGAGCATGCAATTGTCGTTCGAGCGGCGACAGGGAGGATCGGGCAATTTTCGTTCGGCGGAGCGGCGACAAGAAGGCAGCGAGGACACTCTCGCAAGCGAGGCGATAGGTGATTATCGTTCGACAAAACAACCTGGAGGAGGTTGACGGGAGTGGTAGTGCCGAGGTGCGGTGCTAGAAGATCTCGTCAAGATTGTCGTTCGGGGGGAGCGAGGAAGAGGCGACAAAGTTGTGAGCCGTCGTCAAGGTTTGAACATGAGTTCTTGTAAGGTGCGTCCAAGAACTCGGGGGTGTGAGTCTTCTGCTGCAGTTGAGATGCGTCACTCGCAAAGAAGAATTGATAGCGAGTGCGGATGGAAAAAAGAAATTGTGCCTTGCGTTTCTATTCGTGGTTGTGGAGTTTCGGCGAGTTCATATACGGTGGAGATGAATTGCACGTATATGGCGAGTTGTGTTGCCCTGGACATGAGGCGTCTTTTGGTAAGTTGTGTCACCAACGACAACGAGAAAGTGAAGATGTGGCGGGTGAAAAGATGTGTCTTCCCGTGTGCAAGCAACCTACGAGAAGATGAAGATCAACGTGAAGATGGACGCGCACCAGTTAAGTTGAGTTCCTACATGAGGCTATGTGTTTAGTCTGCATGTAGCACGCTAAGATGTGACAGCGTGGCTGGTAGTCCGGGTAATCGTTGATTAAAGTCTATGAGTCGGTATGCAAACGAAGTTGCGGTGACGATGAAGTGGTGGCCATTGTTGCATGAAGAGAGAAGTTGTGATCCGGTAAGTCATATCACCGGAGGCTGCCGGCATGACAAGATGAATAAAGAATCGTCTGTGTGTTTCGTCGAGTGAAGTGTCAGATGTTTGTATTTGTAGGATCTAGAAGTAGGTGTGTCTAGAGGGGGGGGGGTGATTAGACACTTACTGCTAAAGTTGCAATTTTTAATCTTTTAGGTTTGAGTGGAGTTTTAGGCACAATTTCAACATACACAATACGTATCAAGCAAGCATGCAAAGAGTATATGAGCAGCGGAATGTAAAGCATGCAACTTGCAAGAATGTAAGGGGAAGGGTTTGGAGAATTCAAACGCAATTGGAGACACGGATGTTTTTCCCGTGGTTCGGATAGGTGGTGCTATCCTACATCCACGTTGATGGAGACTTCAACCCACAAAGGGTAACGGTTGCGCGAGTCCACGGAGGGCTCCACCCACGAAGGGTCCACGAAGAAGCAACCTTGTCTATCCCACCATGGCCATCGCCCACGAAGGACTTGCCTCACTAGCGGTAGATCTTCATGAAGTAGGCGATCTCCTTCCCCTTACAAACTCCTTGGTTCAACTCCACAATCTTGTCGGAGGTTCCCAAGTGACACCTAGCCAATCTAGGAGACACCACTCTCCAAGAAGTAACAAATGGTGTGTTGATGATGAACTCCTTGCTCTTGTGCTTCAAGTGATAGTCTCCCCAACACTCAACTCTCTCTCATAGGATTTGGATCTGGTGGAAAGAAGATTTGAGTGGAAAGCAACTTGGGGAAGGTTAGAGATCAAGATTCATATGGTAGGAATGGAATGTCTTGGTCTCAACACATGAGTAGGTGATTCTCTCTCAGAACATATGAGTTGGAAGTGTAGATGTGTTCTGATGGCTCTCTCTCCGAATGAAGAGGAGGTGGAGGGGTATATATAGCCTCCACACAAAATCCAACCGTTACACACAATTTACCAATCTCGGTGGGACCGAATTGACAAACTCGGTCGAACCGAAAAGGTAAACCTAGTGACCGTTAGAGATTTTCGGTGGGACTGACATGCAACTCGGTAGGACCGATTTTGTTAGGGTTAGGGCATAACGTAATCTCGGTGAGACCGATTACACAAACTCGGTGAGACCGATTTTGGTAATTAGCTAACCAGAGAGTTGGTCAGGCAAACTCAGTGGGACCGATTTGCTCTTTCAGTGAGACCGAAAAGTTACAAAAAGGAAACAAAGAGTTGGCCAAGCAAACTCGGTGGGGCCGATTGCATATCTCGGTGGGACCGAAAATATTGCAATAGGTAACAGAGAGTTTGCAAGCCCATCTCGGTGAGACCGAGATCCCATCGGTGAGATCGAACTGATTAGGGTTTCTGGTAGTGGCTATGACAAGTGAAACTCGGTGGCGCCAGATAGAAAGAATTGGTAGGTCCGAGTTTGGCTTTGGGTTTAGGTCATATGAGGAAGTGAGAAAGTAGCTGAGGGTTTTGGAGCGTATCATTAAGCACATGAAGCAAGAGGCTCATTAAGCAACACCTCATCCCTCCTTGATAGTATTGACTTTTCCTATGGACTCAATGTGATCTTGGATCACTAGAATGTAAAATGAAGAGTCTTGAGCTTTAAGTTTTAGCCAATCCTTTGTCCTTAGCATCTTGGAGGACTTCCCACAACCTTTAGTCCATGCCACTCCATTGTTGAACTTATCTGAAACATACTAGATAGAAATGTTAGTCCAACAATAGATATGTTGTCATCAATTATCAAAACCACCTAGGGAGCACTTGTGCTTTCAATATCCCCCTTTTTGGTAATTGATGGCAACATACATCAAAGCTTTAGATCAAGATATAAAGAACAACGAGTAAAGCTTTGCAAGGACATGTAACAAGCATAGGCTCCCCCTACATGTATGCACTCATGTAAATATGAAATATAGAGGCATGTGAGAGCATAATCATGACAGAGTAGGCAATGTGTTACATGTATCTTGGCCATATGCATCAGAGCAAAAGATTGTCAAGGAAAATACCTTCATGCTCATGAGTCCTTCTTGCAAACAGTATGTACATAAGCAAGAATTCCTCATACTCATGATTTTGATGCATACACTTACCTTGTAGTCTTTGGTTGGCTTAGGATGGAATGAACCTGCACAAACAAAGTTAGATAACACAGGTACATCCACTAGTCAGAGCAAACAAAAGAAACCACAAGAATACCAAGACTGGGATGACATGTAGAGAGTGAGTACAAGGTACCACATTGGATTCAACATGTCCCCAAGAGTAAAGATATGCAATGAATTTGACTGATTTATTTCCCTTAGGTGTCTTGCTCCCCCTGAATCTTACATGGGATATTGGGAGAAGATAGGTAACAGAAAATCAGAGCTGAAAGATACAAATGGATAGAACTTAATGCAAATAAGCACATATGAACATGTCTTTCCCCCAAAAAGACATGTGACATCTCTCCTCTTGAACATCAAGCATATGGGACATCTGGGATCCTTGAGTATTCTCTCCCCCTGGAAATCTCTTTCTCCCCCTTAATACTTTCTCTCTTGTAGGTTTGGTCCTTGAGACTTTCTCTCTCCCTTGAGCTTTGATGTGATCTCTCTCTCCCCCTTTGACATCAATTTCCAAGAAGGTCTTTCTGGAATCCGTCGTATAGGTTTGGTCCTTGAGACTCAGCACAAAGCAATAGATAAAATTGTGATGCTTGTAGAGGACAAGATTCATTGAGTAGAGCTGGATCAGAAGAAATAAAGAACAAGTGGCAAACTGTTTTTCCTGTTGCGAAGTCGGTGGCACCGAGTGGCATGTTTCGGTGGTACCGAAAAGATTCGGTTGGACCAAAAATTACAAGTCGGTGAAACCGAGTTCACACAGAGAAAAACACTTGTCACCTCAGCTCACTAGACATGTAGGATCGCACAAAGATTTGCAATGAATTACCTGAAGGATTTACAAGGAATTGGATGCAGAAAATGCAGAACAAAAACAAAAAGAAAAGAAAAGAAACTGAAGGAACTAGATGAAGTTGAAAAAGAGAAAGAAAATAAACATGCATGCGACAAATGCAATAACACAAAAAGAACACAAGAGAACTTCATCTAGAGTTGGTGTTGGGGAACGTAGTAATTTCAAAAAAATTCCTATGCACACGCAAGATCATGGTGATGCATAGCAACGAGAGGGGAGAGTGTTGTCTACGTAACCTCGTAGACCGAAGCGGAAGCGTTGATGCAACGTAGAGGAAGTAGTCGTACGTCTTCCCGATCCAACCGATCCAAGCACCGTTACTCTGGCACCTCCGAGTTCTTAGCACACGTACAGCTCGATGATGCTCCCCGGGCTCCGATCCAGCAAAGCTTCAGGGATGAGTTCCATCAGCACAACGGCGTGGTGACGATGATGATGTACTACCGACGCAGGGCTTCGCCTAAGCACTACAACGATATGACCGAGGTGGAATATGGTGGAAGGGGGCACCGCACACGGTAAGGAACGATCACATTGATCAATTGTGTGTCTCTGGGGTTCCCCTGCCTCCGTATATAAAGGATCCAGGGGGGTGCGGCCGGCCAAGGGGAGGCGCGCCAGGAGGAGTCCTACTCCCTCTGGGAGTAGGATTCCCCCCCCCCCCCAATCCTAGTTGGAATAGGATTCGCGGAGGGGGGAAAAGAGAGAGGGGGCCCGTCCACCTCTCCTTGTCCTAATAGGACTAGGGGAGGGGGGAGGCGCGTGGCCCATCTTGGGCTGCCCCTTCTCTTTTCCACTAAAGCCCACTAGGGCCCATATAGCTCCTGGGGGGTTCCGGTAACCTCCCCGTACTCTGGTAAAATCCCGATTTCACCCGGAACACTTCCGATATCCAAACATAGGCTTCCAATATATCAATATTTATGTCTCGACCATTTTGAGACTCCTCATCATGTCCATGATCACATCCGGGAATCCGAACTAACTTTGGTACATCAAAATGCATAAACTCATAATAACTGTCATCGTAACGTTAAGCGTGCGGACCCTATGGTTCGAGAACAATGTAGACATGACCGAGACACGTCTCCGGTCAATAACCAATAGCGGGAGCTGGATGCCCATATTGGCTCCTACATATTCTACGAAGATCTTTATCGGTCAGACCGCATAACAACATACGTTGTTCCCTTTGTCATCGGTATGTTACTTTCCCGAGATTCGATCGTCGGTATCCAATACCTAGTTCAATCTTCTTACCGGCAAGTCTCTTTACTCTTTCCGTAATACATCATCTTGCAACTAACTCATTAATTGTAATGCTTGCAAGGCTTATGTGATGTGCATTACCGAGAGGGCCCAGAGATACCTCTCCGACAATCGGAGTGACAAATCCTAATCTCGAAATACGCCAACCCAACATCTACCTTTGGAGACACCTGTAGTGCACCTTTATAATCACCCATTTACGTTGTGACGTTTGGTGGCACACAAAGTGTTCCTTCGGTAAACGGGAGTTGCATAATCTCATAGTCATAGGAACATGTATAAGTCATGAAGAAAGTGTTGGGGAACGTAGTAATTTCGAAAATTTTCCTACGCACACGCAAGATCATGGTGATGCATAGCAACGAGGGGAAGAGTGTTGTCTATGTACCAACGCAGACCGACTGCGGAAGCGATCACACAACGTAGAGGAAGTACTCGTACGTCTTCTTCCCGATCCGACCGATCCAAGTACCGTTACTCCGGCACCTCCGAGTTCTTAGCACACGTTCAACTCGATGACGATCCTCGGGCTCCGATCCAGCAAAGCGTCGAGGAAGAGTTCCGCCAGCACGACGGCGTGGTGACGATCTTGATGTACTACCGACGCAGGGCTTCGCCTAAGCTCTACAACGATATGACCGAGGTGGAATTTGGTGGCAGGGGGCACCGCACACGGCTAAGGAACGATCAACAATGATCAACTTGTGTGTCTATGGGGTGCCCCCTGCCCCCGTATATAAAGGAGCAGGGGGAGGGGTTCGGCCGGCCAGGGAGAGGGGCGCAGGAGGAGTCCTACTCCTACCGGGAGTAGGACTCCCCCCCAATCCTATTCCTAATAGGAATCCTCAAGGGGGAAAGAGAGAAGGGGTGGCCGGCCACCTTCTCCTAGTCCTAATAGGACTAGGGAAGGGGGGGGGGAGGCGCGCAGCCCTTTTGGGCAGCCCCTTTCACTTTTCCACTAAGGCCCAATAGGCCCATTTGCCTCCCGGGGGGTTCCGGTAACCCTCCCGGTATTCCGGTAAAATCCTGATTTCACCCGGAACACTTCCGATGTCCAAACATAGGCTTCCAATATATCAATCTTTACGTCTCGACCATTTCGAGACTCCTCGTCATGTCCGTGATCACATCCGGGACTCCTAACAACCTTCGGTACATCAAAACTCATAAACTCATAATATAACTGTCATCGAAACCTTAAGCGCGCGGACCCTACGGTTCGAGAACAATGTAGACATGACCGAGACATGTCTCCGGTCAATAACCAATAGCGGGACCTGGATGCCCATATTGGCTCCTACATATTCTACGAAGATCTTTATCGGTCAGACCGCATAACAACATACGTTGTTCCCTTTGTCATCGGTATGTTACTTGCCCGAGATTCGATCGTCGGTATCCAATACCTAGTTCAATCTCGTTACTGGCAAGTCTCTTTACTCGTTCTGTAATACATCATCTCACAACTAACATCTTAGTTATAATGCTTGCAAGGCTTATGTGATGTGTATTACCGAGAGGGCCCGGAGATACCTCTCCGACACTCGGAGTGACAAACCCTATTCTCGAAATACGCCAACCCAACATCTACCATTGGAGACACCTGTAGTACTCCTTTATAATCACCCAGTTACGTTGTGACGTTTGGTAGTACCCAAAGTGTTCCTCCGGTAAACGGGAGTTGCATAATCTCATAGTTATAGGAACATGTATAAGTCATGAAGAAAGCAATAGCAACATACTAAACGATCGGGTGCTAAGCTAATGAAATGGGTCATGTCAATCAGATCATTCAACCAATGATGTGACCTCGTTAATCAAATAACAACTCTTTTGTCTATGGTTAGGAAACATAACCATCTTTGATTAACGAGCTAGTCAAGTAGAGGCATACTAGTGACACTCTGTTTGTCTATGTATTCACACATGTATTATGTTTCCGGTTAATACAATTCTAGCATGAATAATAAACATTTATCATGATATAAGGGAATAAATAATAACTTTATTATTGCCTCTAGGGCATATTTCCTTCAGTCTCCCACTTGCACTAGAGTCAATAATCTAGATCACATCACCATGTGATTAACATCGATAGTTCACATCATCATGTGATTAACACCCATAGTTCACATCGCCATGTGACCAACACCCAAAGGGTTTACTAGATTCAGTAATCTAGTTCACATCGCTATGTGATTAACACCCAAAGAGTACTAAGGTGTGATCACGTTTTGTTTGTGAGAGAATCTTAGTCAACGGGTCTGCCACATTCAGATCCACATGTATTTTGCAAATTTCTATGTCAACAATGCTCTGCATGGAGCTACTCTAGCTAATTGCTCCCACTTTCAATATGTATCTAGACCGAGACTTAGAGTCATCTAGATTAGTGTCAAAACTTGCATCGGCGTAACCCTTTACGTCGAACCTTTTTATCACGTCCATAATCGAGAAACATATCCTTATTTCACTAAGGATAATTCTGACCGCTGTCCAGTGATCCACTCCTAGATCACTATTGTACTCCCTTGCCAAATCAGTGCAGGGTATACAATAGATCTGGTATACAGCATGACATACTTTATAGAACATATGGCCAAGGCATAGGGAATGACTTTCATTCTCTTTCTATCTTCTGCCGTGGTCGGGCTTTGAGTCTTACTCAACTTCACACCTTATAATACAGGCAAGAACTCTTTCTTTGACTGCTCCATTTTGAACTACTTCAAAATCTTTTCAAGGTATGTACTTATTGAAAAAACTTATCAAGCGTCTTGATCTATCTCTATAGATCTTGAAGCTCAATATGTAAGTAGCTTCACCGAAGTCTTTCTTTGAAAAACTCCTTTCAAACACTCCATTATGCTTTACAGAATAATTCTACATTATTTCTGATCAACAATATGTCATTCACATATACTTATCAGAAATGTTGTAGTGCTCCCACTCACTTTCTTGTAAATACAGGCTTCACCGAAAGTCTGTATAAAACTATATGCTTTGATCAACTCATCAAAGCGTATATTCCAACTCCGAGATGCTTGCACCAGTCCACAGATGGATCGCTGGAGCTTGCACATTTTGTTAGCACCTTTCGGATTGACAAAACCTTCTGTTGCATCATATACAACTCTTCTTTAAGAAATCCATTAAGGAATGCAGTTTTGTTTATCCATTTGCCAGATTTCATAAAATGCGGCAATTGCTAACATGATTCGGACAGACTTAAGCATAGATACGGGTGAGAAACTCTCATCGTAGTCAACACTTTGAACTTGTCGAAAAACCTTTTGCGACAATTCTAGCTTTGTAGATAGTAACACTACTATCAGCGTCCATCTTCCTCTTGAAGATCCATTTATTCTCAATTGCTTGCTGATCATCGGGCAAGTCAACCAAAGTCCAAACTTTGTCCTCATACATGGATCATATCTCAGATTTCATGGCCTCAAACCATTTCGCGGAATCTGGGCTCATCATCGCTTCCTCATAGTTCGTAGGTTCGTCATGGTCAAGTAACATGACCTCCAGAACAGGATTACCGTACCACTTTGGTGCGGATTTCACTCTGGTTTACCTACGAGATTCGATAGTAACTTGATCCGAAGTTTCATGATCATTATCATTAGCTTCCTCACTAATTGGTGTAGGAGTCACAAGAACAGATTTCTGTGATGAACTACTTTCCAATAAAGGAGAAGGTACAATTACCTTATCAAGTTCTACTTTCCTCCCACTTACTTCTTTCGAGAGAAACTCCTTCTCTAGAAGGTATCCATTATAAGCAACGAATGTCTTGCCTTAGGATCTGTGATAGAAGGTGTACCCAACAGTCTCCTTTTGGGTATTCTATGAAGACATATTTCTCCGATTTGGTTTTGAGCTTATCAAGATGAAACTTTTTCACATAAGCATCACAACCCCAAACTTTAAGAAATGACTACTTTGGTTTCTTGCGAAACCACAGTTCAGATTGTGTCGTCTCAACGGACTTAGATGGTGCCCCTTTTTAACGTGAATGCAGCTGTCTCTAATGCATAACCCCAAAACGATAGTGGTAGATCGGTAAGAGACATCATAGATCGCACTATATCTAATAAAGTACGGTTATGACGTTCTGACACACCATTACACTATGGTGTTCCATGTGGCGTGAGTAGTGAAACTATTTCACATTGTTTTTAACTGAAGGCCAAACTCGTAACTCAAATACTCTTCTCTACGATCAGATCATAGAAACTTTATTTTCTTGTTACGATGATTTTTCACTTCACTCTGAAATTCTTTGAACTTTTCAGATGTTTCAGACTTATGTTTCATCAAGTAGATATACTCATATCTGCTCAAATCATCTGTGAAGATCAGAAAATAATGATACCTGTCGCGAGCCTCAATATTCATCGGACCACATACATCAGTATGTATGATTTCCAACAAATCTGTTGCTCGCTCCATTGTTCCGAAGAACAGAGTCTTAGTCATCTTGCCCATGAGGCATGGTTCGCAAGCATCAACTGATTCATAATCAATTGATTCCAAAAGCCCATCAGCATGGAGTTTCTTCATGCATGCGCTTTACACCAATATGACCTAAACGGCAGTGCTGCAAATAAGTTGCACTATCATTATTAACTTTGCATCTTTTGGTTTCAATATTATGATTATGTGTATCACTATGATCGAGATCCAACGAACTATTTTCATTGGGTGTGCAACCATATAAGGTTTTATTCATGTAAACAGAACAACAATTTATTCTCTTACTTAAATGAATAACCGTATTACAATAAACATGATCAAATCATATTCATGCTCAATGCAAACACCAAATAACACTTATTTAGGTTCAACACTAATCCCGAAATTATAGGGAGTGTGCGATGATGATCATATCAATCTTGGAACCACTTCCAACACACATCGTCACTTCACCCTTAACTAGTCTATGTTTATTCTGCAACTCCCGTTTCGAGTTACTAATCTTAGCAACTGAACTAGTATCAAATACCGAGGGTTTGCTATAAACACTAGTAAAGTACACATCAATAACATGTATATCAAATATACTTATGTTCACTTTGCCATCCTTCTTATCCGCCAATCACTTGGGGTAGTTCCGCTTCCAGTGACCAGTCCCTTTGCAGTAGAAGCACTCAGTCTCAGGCTTAGGTCCAGACTTGGGCTTCTTTACTCGAGCAGCAACTTGCTTGCCGTTCTTCTTGAAGTTCCCCTTCTTCCCTTTGCCCTTTTCTTGAAACTAGTGGTCTTGTCTACCATCAACACTTGATGTTTTTATTGATTTCTACCTTCATCGATTTCATCATCATGAAAAGCTCGGGAGTCATTTTCGTCATCCCTTGCATATTATAGTTCATCACGAAGTTCTACTAACTTGGTGATGGTGACTAGAGAATTCTGTCAATCACTATCTTATCTGGAAGATTAAGTCCCACTTGATTCAAGCGATTGTAGTACTCAGACAATCTGGGCACATGCTCACTAGTTGAGTGATTCTCCTCCATCTTTTAGCTATAGAACTTGTTGGAGACTTCATATCTCTCAACTCGGGTATTTGCTTGAAATATTAACTTCAACTCCTGGAACATCTCATATGTTCCATGACGTTCAAAACGTCTTTGAAGTCCCGATTCTAAGCTATTAAGCATGGTGCACTAAATTATCAAGTAGTCATCATATTGAGCTAGCCAAACATTCATAACGTCTGCATCTGCTCCTGCAATAGGTCTGTCACCTAGCGGTGCATCAAGGACATAATTCTTCTATGCAGCAATGAGGATAAACCTCAGATCACGGATCCAATCCGCATCATTGCTACTAACATCTTTCAACACAATTTTCTCTAGGAACATATCAAAATAAACACAGGGAAGCAACAACGCGAGCTATTGATCTACAACATAATTTGCAAAATACTACCAGGACTAAGTTCATGATAAATTTAAGTTCAATTAATCATATTACTTAAGAACTCCCACTTAGATAGATATCCCTCTAATCCTCTAAGTGATCACGTGATCCAAATCAACTAAACCATAACCGATCATCACGTGAGATGGAGTAGTTTTCAATGGTGAACATCGTCATGTTGATCATATCTACTATATGATTCACGCTCGACCTTTCGGTCTCTGTGTTCCGAGGCCATATCTGCATATGCTAGGCTCGTCAAGTTTAACCTGAGTATTCTGCGTGTGCAAAACTGGCTTGCACCCGTTGTAGATGGACGTAGAGCTTATCACACCCGATCATCACGTGGTGTCTGGGCATGACGAACTTTGGCAACGGTGCATACTCAGGGAGAACACTTCTTGATAATTTAGTGAGAGATCATCTTATAATGCTACCGTCAATCAAAGCAAGACAAGATGCATAAAAGGATAAACATCACATGCAATCAATATAAGTGATATGATATGGCCATCATCATCTTGTGCTTGTGGTCTCCATCTCCGAAGCACCGTCATGATCACCATCGTCACCGGTGCGACACCTTGATCTCCATCGTAGCATCGTTGTCGTCTCGCCAATCTTATGCTTCCACGACTATCACTACCGCTTAGTAATAAAGTAAAGCATTACATCGCGATTGCATTGCATACAATAAAGCGACAACCATATGGCTCCTGCCAGTTGCCGATAACTTGGTTACAAAACATGATCATCTCATACAATAAAATCAGCATCATGCCTTGACCATATCACATCACAACATGCCCTGCAAAAACAAGTTAGACGTCCTCTACTTTGTTGTTGCAAGTTTTACATGGCTGATACGGGCTTAAGTAAGAACTCATCTCACCTACGCATCAAAACCACAACGATAGTTTCTCAAATAGACTCCGTTTTAACCTTCTCAAGGACCGGGCGTAGCCACACTCAGTTCAACTAAAGTTGGAGAGACAGTCGCCCGCAAGCCATCTATGTGCAAAGCACGTCGAGGGAACCGGTCTCGCGTAAGCGTACGCGTAAGGTTGGTCCGGGTCATCTCGTCCAACAATACCGCCGAACCAAAGTATGACATGCTGGTAGGAAGTATGACTTGTATCGCCCACAACTCACTTGTGTTCTACTCGTGCAAATAACATCAAACCATAAAACCTAGGCTCGGATGCCACTGTTGGGGAACGTAGTAATTTCGAAAATTTTCCTACGCACACGCAAGATCATGGTGATGCATAGCAACGAGGGGGAGAGTGTTGTCTACGTACCAACGCAGACCGACTGCGGAAGCGATCACACAACGTAGAGGAAGTAGTCGTACGTCTTCTTCCCGATCCGACCGATCCAAGTACCGTTACTCTGGCACCTCCGAGTTCTTAGCACACGTTCAGCTCGATGACGATCCTCGGGCTCCGATCCAGCAAAGCGTCGAGGAAGAGTTCCGTCAGCACGACGGTGTGGTGACGATCTTGATGTACTACCGACGCAGGGCTTCGCCTAAGCTCTACAATGATATGACCGAGGTGGAATTTGGTGGCAGGGGGCACCGCACACGGCTAAGGAATGATCAACAATGATCAACTTGTGTGTCTATGGGGTGCCCCCTGCCCCCGTATATAAAGGAGCAGGGGGAGGGGTTCGGCCGACCAGGGAGAGGGGCGCAGGAGGAGTCCTACTCCTACCGGGAGTAGGACTCCCCCCCCAATCCTATTCCTAAGAGGAATCCTCAAGGGGGAAAGAGAGAAGGGGTGGCCGGCCACCTTCTCCTAGTCATAATAGGACTAGGGAAGGGGGGGGGAGGCGCGCAGCCCTTTTGGGCAGCCCCTTTCACTTTTCCACTAAGGCCCAATAGGCCCATTTGCCTCCCGGGGGGTTCCGGTAACCCTCCCGGTATTCCGGTAAAATCCTGATTTCACCCGGAACACTTCCGATGTCCAAACATAGGCTTCCAATATATCAATCTTTATGTCTCGACCATTTCGAGACTCCTCATCATGTCCGTGATCACATCCGGGACTCCGAACAACCTTCGGTACATCAAAACTCATAAACTCATAATATAACTGTCATCGAAACCTTAAGCGTGCGGACCCTACGGTTCGAGAACAATGTAGACATGACCGAGACACGTCTCCGGTCAATAACCAATAGCGGGACCTGGATGCCCATATTGGCTCCTACATATTCTACGAAGATCTTTATCGGTCAGACCGCATAACAACATACGTTGTTCCCTTTGTCATCGGTATGTTACTTGCCCGAGATTCGATCGTTGGTATCCAATACCTAGTTCAATCTCGTTACTGGCAAGTCTCTTTACTCGTTCCGTAATACATCATCTCACAACTAACATCTTAGTTATAATGCTTGCAAGGCTTATGTGATGTGTATTACCGAGAGGGCCCGGAGATACCTCTCCGACACTCGGAGTGACAAACCTAATCTCGAAATACGCCAACCCAACATCTACCATTGGAGACACCTGTAGTACTCCTTTATAATCACCCAGTTACGTTGTGACATTTGGTAGTACCCAAAGTGTTCCTCCGGTAAACGGGAGTTGCATAATCTCATAGTTATAGGAACATGTATAAGTCATGAAGAAAGCAATAGCAACATACTAAACGACCGGGTGCTAAGCTAATGGAATGGGTCATGTCAATCAGATCATTCAACTAATGATGTGACCTCGTTAATCAAATAACAACTCTTTTGTCTATGGTGAGGAAACATAACCATCTTTGATTAACGAGCTAGTCAAGTAGAGGCATACTAGTGACACTCTGTTTGTCTATGTATTCACACATGTATTATGTTTCCGGTTAATACAATTCTAGCATGAATAATAAACATTTATCATGATATAAGGGAATAAATAATAACTTTATTATTGCCTCTAGGGCATATTTCCTTCAGAAAGCAATAGCAACATACTAAATGATCGGGTGCTAAGCTAATGGAATGGGTCATGTCAATCAGATCATTCACCTAATGATGTGATCTCGTTAATCAAATAACAACTCTTTGTTCATGGTTAGGAAACATAACCATCTTTGATTAACGAGCTAGTCAAGTAGAGGCATACTAGTGACACTCTGTTTGTCTATGTATTCACACATGTATTATGTTTCCGGTTAATACAATTCTAGCATGAATAATAAACATTTATCATGATGTAAGGAAATAAATAGTAACTTTATTATTGCCTCTAGGGAATATTTCCTTCAGTCTCCCACTTGCACTAGAGTCAATAATCTAGATTACACTGTAATGATTCTAACACCCATGGAGCCTTGGTGCTGATCATGTTTTGCTCGTGGAAGAGGCTTAGTCAACGGGTCTGCAACATTCAGATCCGTATGTATCTTGCAAATCTCTATGTTTCCCACCTGGACTAGATCCCGGTTGGAATTGAAGCGTCTCTTGATGTGCTTGGTTCTCTTGTGAAATCTGGATTCCTTTGCCAAGGCAATTGCACCAGTATTGTTACAAAAGATTTTCATTGGACCCGATGCACTAGGTATGACACCTAGATCGGATATGAACTCCTTCATCCAGACTCCTTCGTTTGCTGCTTCCGAAGCAGCTATGTACTCCGCTTCACATGTAGATCCCGCCACAACGCTTTGTTTAGAACTGCACCAACTGACAGCTCCACCGTTTAATGTAAACACGTATCCGGTTTGCGATTTAGAATCGTCCGGATCAGTGTCAAAGCTTGCATCAACGTAACCGTTTACAATGAGCTCTTTGTCACCTCCATATACAAGAAACATATCCTTAGTCCTTTTCAGGTACTTCAGGATGTTCTTGACCCCTGTCCAGTGATCCACTCCTGGATTACTTTGGTACCACCCTGCTAGACTTATAGCAAGGCACACATCAGGTCTGGTACACAACATTGCATACATGATAGAGCCTATGGCTGAAGCATAGGGAACATCTTTCATTTTCTCTCTATCTTCTGTAGTGGTCGGGCATTGAGTCTGACTCAACTTCACACCTTGTAACATAGGCAAGAACCCTTTCTTTGCTTGATCCATTTTGAACTTCTTCAAAATCTTGTCAAGGTATGTGCTTTGTGAAAGTCCAATTAAGCGTCTTGATCTATCTCTATAGATCTTTATGCCTAATATGTAAGCAGCTTCACCGAGGTCTTTCATTGAAAAACTCTTATTCAAGTATCCCTTTATGCTATCCAGAAATTCTATATCATTTCCAATCAGTAATATGTCATCCACATATAATATCAGAAATGCTACAGAGCTCCCACTCACTTTCTTGTAAATACAGGCTTCTCCGAAAGTCTGTATAAAACCAAATGCTTTGATCACACTATCAAAGCGTTTATTCCAACTCCGAGAGGCTTGCACCAGTCCATAAATGGATCGCTGTAGTTTGCACACTTTGTTAGCTCCCTTTGGATCGATAAAACCTTCCGGTTGCATCATATACAACTCTTCTTCCAGAAATCCATTCAGAAATGCAGTTTTCACATCCATCTGCCAAATTTGATAGTCATAAAATGCGGCAATTGCTAACATGATTCGGACAGACTTAAGCATCGCTACGGGTGAGAAGGTCTCATCGTAGTCAACCCCTTGAACTTGTCGAAAACCTTTTGCGACAAGTCGAGCTTTGTAGACAGTAACATTACCGTCAGCGTCAGTCTTCTTCTTGAAGATCCATTTATTCTCAATTGCTTACCGATCATCGGGCAAGTCAACCAAAGTCCATACTTTGTTCTCATACATGGATCCCATCTCAGATTTCATGGCTTCAAGCCATTTTGCGGAATCTGGGCTCACCATCGCTTCTTCATAGTTCGTAGGTTCATCATGATCAAGCGGCATGATTTCCAGAACATGATTACCGTACCACTCTGGCGCAGATCTTACTCTGGTTGATCTACGAGGTTCAGTAGTATCTTGTCCTGAAGTTTCATGATCATTATCATTAGCTTCCTCACTTATTGGTGTAGGTGTCACAGAAACAGTTTTCTGTAATGTACTACTTTCCAATAAGGGAGCAGGTGCAGTTACCTCGTCAAGTTCTACTTTCCTCCCACTCACTTCTTTCGAGAGAAACTCCTTCTCTAGAAAGGATCCATTCTTAGCAACGAATGTCTTGCCTTCGGATCTGTGATAGAAGGTGTACCCAACAGTCTCCTTTGGGTAACCTATGAAGACACATTTCTCCGATTTGGGTTCGAGCTTATCAGGTTGAAGCTTTTTCACATAAGCATCGCAGCCCCAAACTTTAAGAAACGACAACTTTGGTTTCTTGCCAAACCATAGTTCATAAGGTGTCGTCTCAACGGATTTTGATGGTGCCCTATTTAACGTGAATGCGGCCGTCCCTAAAGCAAACCCCAAAACGATAGCGGTAAATCAGTAAGAGACATCATAGATCGCACCATATCTAGTAAAGTACGATTACGACGTTCGGACACACCATTGCGCTGTGGTGTTCCAGGTGGCGTGAGTTGCGAAACTATTCCGCATTGTTTCAAATGTACACCAAACTCGTAACTCAAATATTCTCCTCCATGATCAGATCATAGAAACTTTATTTTCTTTTTACGATGATTTTCAACTTCACTCTGAAATTCTTTGAACTTTTCAAATGTTTCAGACTTGTGTTTCATTAAGTAGATATACCCATATCTGCTTAAATCATCTATGAAGGTGAGAAAATAACGATATCCGCCACGAGCCTCAATATTCATCGGACCACATACATCGGTATGTATGATTTCCAACAAATCTGTTGCTCTCTCCATAGTACCGGAGAACGGTGTTTTAGTCATCTTGCCCATGAGGCACGGTTCGCAAGTACCAAGTGATTCATAATAAAGTGGTTCCAAAAGTCCATCAGTATGGTGTTTCTTCATGCGCTTTACACCGATATGACCTAAACGGTAGTGCCACAAATAAGTTGCACTATCATTATCAACTCTGCATCTTTTGGTTTCAACATTATGAATATGTGTATCACTACTATCGAGATTCATCAGAAATAGACCACTCTTCAAGGGTGCATGACCATAAAAGATATTACTCATATAAATAGAACAACCATTATTCTTTGATTTAAATGAATAACCGTCTCGTATCAAACAAGACCCAGATATAATGTTCATGCTTAATGCTGGCACCAAATAACAATTATTTAGGTCTAATACTAATCCCGAAGGTAGATGTAGAGGTAGCGTGCCGACCGCGATCATATCGACTTTGGAACCGTTTCCCACGCGCATCGTCATCTCGTCCTTTGCCAGTGTTCGCTTAATCCGCAGTCCCTGTTTCGAGTTGCAAATATTAGCAACAGAACCAGTATCAAATACCCAGGTGCTACTACGAGCTCTAGTAAGGTACACATCAATAACATGTATATCACATATACCTTTGTTCACCTTGCCATCCTTCTTATCCGCCAAATACTTGGGGCAGTTCCGCTTCCAGTGACCAGTCTGCTTGCAGTAGAAGCACTCAGTTTCAGGCTTAGGTCCAGACTTGGGTTTCTTCTCCTGAGCAGCAACTTGCTTGCCGTTCTTCTTGAAGTTCCCCTTCTTCTTCCCTTTTCCCTTTTTCTTGAAACTAGTGGTCTTGTTGACCATCAACACTTGATGCTCCTTCTTGATTTCTACCTTCGCAGCTTTCAGCATTGCGAAGAGCTCGGGAATAGTCTTATTCATCCCTTGCATATTATAGTTCATCACGAAGCTCTTGTAGCTTGGTGGCAGTGATTGGAGAATTCTGTCAATGACGCAATCATCTGGAAGATTAACTCCCATCTGAATCAAGTGATTATTATACCCAGACATTTCGAGTATATGCTCACTGACAGAACTGTTCTCCTCCATCTTGCAGCTATAGAACTTATTGGAGACTTCATATCTCTTAATCCGGGCATTTGCTTGAAATATTAACTTCAGCTCCTGGAACATCTCATATGCTCTATGACGTTCAAAACATCGTTGAAGTCCCGATTCTAAGCCGTAACGCATGGCACACTGAACTATCGAGTAGTCATCAGCTTTGCTCTACCAGACGTTCATAACATCTGGTGTTGCTCCAGCAGCAGGCCTGGCACCCACCGGTGCTTCCAGGACGTAATTCTTCTGTGCAGCAATGAGGATAATCCTCAAGTTACGGACCCAGTCCGTGTAATTGCTACCATCATCTTTCAACTTTGCTTTCTCAAGGAACGCATTAAAATTCAACGAAACAACAGCACGGGCCATCTATCTACAATCAAACATACATAAGCAAGATACTATTAGGTACTAAGTTCATGATAAATTTAAGTTCAATTAATCAAATTACTTAAGAACTCCCACTTAGATAGATATCCCTCTAATCTTCTAAGTGATCACGTGATCCAAATCAACTAAACCATAACCGATCATCACGTGAAATGGATTAGTTTTCAATGGTGAACATCATTATGTTGATCATATCTACTATACGATTCACGCTCGACCTTTCGGTCTCCGTGTTCCGAGGCTATATCTGCATATACTAGGCTCGTCAAGTTTAACCTGAGTATTCTGCGTGTGCAAAACTGGCTTGCACCCATTGTAGATGGACGTAGAGCTTATCACACCCGATCATCACGTGGTGTCTGGGCACGACGAACTTTGGCAACGGTGCATACTCAGGGAGAACACTTCTTGATAATTTAGTGAGAGATCATCTTTTAATGCTACCGTCAATCAAAGCAAGATAAGATGCACAAAAGATAAACATCACATGCAATAAATATAAGTGATATGATATGGCCATCATCATCTAGTGCTTGTGATCTCCATCTCCGAAGCACCGTCATGATCACCATTGTCACCGGCGCGACACCTTGATCTCCATCGTAGCATCGTTGTCGTCTCGCCAATCTTATGCTTCCACGACTATCGCTACCGCTTAGTGATAAAGTAAAGCATTAAAGCGTGATTGCATTGCATACAATAAAGCGACAACCATATGTCTCCTGCCAGTTGCCGATAACTTGGTTACAAAACATGATCATCTCATACAATAAAATTTAGCATCATGTCTTGACCATATCACATCACAACATGCCCTGCAAAAAAAAGTTAGACGTCCTCTACTTAGTTGTTGCATGTTTTACGTGGCTGCTACGGGCTTAAGCAAGAACCAATCTTACCTACACATCAAAACCACAACGATAGTTTGTCAAGTTGATGCCGTTTTAACCTTCGCAAGGAGCGGGCATAGCCACACTCGGTTCAACTAAAGTTGGAGAAACAGTCACCCGCAAGCCACCTTTGTGCAAAGCACGTCGGGAGAACCGGTCTCGCATAAGCGTACGCGTAATGTCGGTCCGGGCCGCTTCATCCAACAATACCGCCGAACCAAAGTATGACATGCTGGTAGGCAGTATGACTTATATCGCCCATAACTCACTTGTGTTCTACTCGTGCAAATAACATCAAACCATAAAACCTAGGCTCGGATGCCACTGTTGGGGAACGTAGTAATTTCAAAAAATTTCCTACGCACACGCAAGATCACGGTGATGCATAGCAACGAGAGGGGAGAGTGTTGTCTACGTACCCTCGTAGACCGAAGCGGAAGCGTTGACGCGACGTAGAGGAAGTAGTCATACGTCTTCCCGGTCCGACCGATCCAAGCACCGTTACTCCGGCACCTCCGAGTTCTTAGCACACGTACAACTCGATGACGCTCCCCGGGCTCCGATCCAGCAAAGCTTCGGGGATGGGTTCCGTCAGCACAACGGCGTGGTGATGATGATGATGTACTACCGACGCAGGGCTTCGCCTAAGCACTACAACGATATGACCGAGGTGGAATATGGTGGAAGGGGGCACCGCACACGGCTAAGGAACGATCACGTTGATCAATTGTGTGTCTCTGGGGTTCCCCTGCCTCCGTATATAAAGGATCCAAGGGGGGGGGGTGCGGCCGGCCAAGGGGAGGCGCGCCAGGAGGAGTCCTACTCCCTCTGGGAGTAGGATCCCCCCCCCCCAATCCTAGTTGGAATAGGATTCACGAAGGGGGGAAAAGAGAGAGGGGGGCCGGCCACGTCTCCTTGTCCTAATAGGACTAGGGGAGGGGGAGGCGCGCGGCCCATCTTGGGCTGCCCCTTCTCTTTTCCACTAAAGCCCACTAAGGCCCATATAGCTCCCGGGGGGCTCCGGTAACCTCCTGGTACTCCGGTAAAATCTCGATTTCACCCGGAACACTTCTGATATCCAAACATAGGCTTCCAATATATCAATCTTTATGTTTCGACCATTTCGAGACTCCTCGTCATGTCCGTGATCACATCCGGGAATCCAAACTAACTTCGGTACATCAAAATGCATAAACTCATAATAACTGTCATCGTAACGTTAAGCGTGCGGACCCTACGGTTCGAGAACAATGTAGACATGACCGAGACACGTCTCCGGTCAATAACCAATAGCGGGACCTGGATGCCCATATTGGCTCCTACATATTCTATGAAGATCTTTATCGGTCAGACCGCATAACAACATACGTTGTTCCCTTTGTCATCGCTATGTTACTTGTTACCGGCAAGTCTCTTTACTCGTTCCATAATACATCATCTTGCAACTAACTCATTAGTTGTAATGCTTGCAAGGCTTATGTGATGTGCATTACCGAGAGGGCCTAGAGATACCTCTCCGACAATCGGAGTGACAAATCCTAATCTCGAAATACGCCAACCCAACATCTACCTTTGGAGACACCTGTAAAGCACCTTTATAATCACCCATTTACGTTGTGACGTTTGGTAGCACACAAAGTGTTCCTCCGGTAAACGGGAGTTGCATAATCTCATAGTCATAGGAACATGTATAAGTCATGAAGAAAGCAATAGCAACATACTAAACGATCGGGTGCTAAGCTAATGGAATGGGTCATGTTAATCAGATCATTCACCTAATGATGTGACCTCGTTAATCAAATAACAACTCTTTGTTCATGGTTAGGAAACATAACCATCTTTGATTAACGAGCTAGTCAAGTAGAGGAATACTAGTGACACCCTGTTTGTCTATGTATTCACACATGTATTATGTTTCCGGTTAATACAATTCTAGCATGAATAATAAACATTTATCGTGATGTAAGGAAATAAATAATAACATTATTATTGCCTCCAGGGCATATTTCCTTCAGTTGGGCGGTGACATAGTCACCTATGTTAGAGTATATTGACTTAGGAGTCAAGTGAGAACACTTGATCATAGGTCATACTCATCGTTTAAGCTCAAAATGGGGTTACCATTTTTCGTTTAAGCATCTTGGTGTATTCACATCTTGTTGAGTTGCTTTGACTCATGTCTTGGAGTAAAGCTTCTCTAAGATGGAATAACATACCTTGGGTAGTGGTGTGGTTCTTGCGCATGTAGTTGAACTTGTGTGGGTGCTCAAGGTTGATGTAGCTCATCAAGAGTTGGGAGCACCACTTGGAGTTTGAGTTCATCTACCTACATGGGTTAGTTCTTTGCAAGGAAGAGCACTTGTGTATCAAAAAAAATGACAATCATGAAGCTCAACATAGAATTTGTCAAAGGATATGTTTGAATGTTTTGTGCTTCCTTGTCTTCAACCACCATTGTGTAGAGACTTGGTGATGTAGAGATTGCTCAAGATGTGAGTGAGTTGCAATCTCATGGAATTAGATTCAACCAAGCACCTACATGGGTTAGACAATATGCAAGGTACAAATATATCCAAGACATAAGATAGTCATCATAAGAGATATATCATGGATTAGTCATAAGCTCATGTCTTGCATGTATCCAATGGAGTTTCTACTCCAAGTTCGAAGCATCAATGATGTTCAATTCTCCTCTCAACCTGCAAAACACTTTCTCATCAAGTGGTTTAGTAAATATATCCGCTAATTGCTTATCGGTGCGAACATGCTTAAGATCAATGTCACCCTTAGCAACATGATCTCGAATGAAATGATGACGAACTTCAATGTGCTTAGTTCAAGAATGTTGTACAGGATTATGACCAATTTTAATAGCACTTTCATTGTCACAAAGCAGTGGAACATGTTTCACATAGATCCCATAATCTTTAAGAGTTTGGGTCATCCAAAGTAATTGAGCGCAACATGAACCAGCGGCAATGTATTCCGCTTCGGCGGTGGATAAGGATACCGAGTTTTGCTTCTTGGAAGACCAAGACACAGGAGATCTACCGAGAAATTGACAAGTACCCGAAGTAGACTTTCTATCAACCTTGTCTCCGGCATAATCCGAGTCGGAATAGCCAACAAGATCAAAAGAAGACCTCTTAGGATACCAAATGCCAAAGTTCGATGTATGAATTAAGTATCTCACTATCCTTTTCACGGCCTTAAGATGACATTCTTTAGGAGCAGCTTGATATCGTGCACACATGCACACACTTAGCATAATATCGGGACGTGAAGCACATAGGTATAGCAATGAACCAATCATAGAGCGATAAACCTTTTGATCAACCGGTTCACCATCTTTGGTCAAATTGTTATGTCCACAAGTAGGCATGGGTGTAGACATACCTTTGCATTCTTGCATATTGAACTTCTTGAATAAGTCCTTGGTGTACTTAATTTGAGAGACAAATGTACTTCCTTAGTTTGCTTGATTTGCAAACCGAGAAAGAATTTGACTTCACTCATCATAGACATCTCAAACTTCTCTGACATTAGCTTTCCAAACTTTTCACTAAAGAGAGGGTTAGTTGAACCAAATATGATATCGTCAACATAAATTTGGCATACAAATAGTTCTCCATTAACCCTTTTAGTAAAAAGAGTAGAATCAATTTTACCAATTTCAAAACCACTTGCAATAAGGAACTTGGTCAAGCATTTATACCATGCTCTAGGAGCTTGTTTAAGACCATAAAGAGCTTTGTGAAGTTTGTAACATGATTTGGTTTCTTAGGATTGATAAAGCCGGGAGGTTGTTTGACATAAACTTCCTCCTCTATTTCACCATTTAGAAAAGCACTTTTAATGTCCATTTGGTACAAGGTGATATTATGGTGATTAGCATAAGCAAGTAAGATGCGAATGGACTCAAGTCTAGCGACGGGAGCATATGTCTCACCATAGTCCATACCTTCGACTTGTGTGTACCCTTGGGCGACGAGACGTGCTTTGTTGCGAACCACTTGTCCATCTTCATCTTGCTTGTTGCGAAACACCCATTTGGTACCAATGATGTTGTGGTTGTTGTCGGGCTTCTCAACCAATGTCCAAACTTGGTTTCTCTCAAAATTGTGTAGCTCTTCATGCATAGTGTTTATACAATCCGGATCTTCCAATGCTTCTTCGACCTTCATAGGTTCAATGCTAGAGATGAATGAATAGTTTTCACAAAAGTTAGCTAAACGAGTTTTTGAGCGAGTGATTCTCCCGGTTTGTATGTCATTGAAGATTTGCTCGACGGGATGATCTTTGGCGATTCTTGCTCGAACTCGTGAGAGCTTTTGCTTGGGTCTTCGTTGAACATCTTCTTCATCTTGTTCTTCTTCTTGGCCTTCTTCATTGTTGACGTTGTCGTTCTCTTGTCGTGGTGGAGAAGGAGGTTGTTGATGTTCGTCTTGATGCACTTCTTTGTCTTCTTCATCTTGGTGTGTTCCACTTGTGGATGCTTCCGTATCAATTCTTGGTTCACCTTGTTGTGAAGTAGAAGCTTCCACTTGGATGGACGAGGTACTCTCCTTCACCTCCGTTGGACGAATTTTGCCAATGGACAAGTATTGGATTGCTTCTGAAGGGTCTTTGTCTCCTACATCAATTGGCAATTGCTCTACTTGCGAGCCATTAGATTCATCAAACTTCACATCTACCGTCTCTTCAACCTTTCGTGTGAAATTGTTGTAGACACGGTAAGTGTGAGAGTTTGGGCCATAACCAAGTAGGAAACCTTCATGAGATTTAGGAGCAAACTTTGAACGATGATGCTTATCAAGAATGTAGCACTTTGAGCTGAATACTCGAAAGTATCCAACTTGGGGTTTGTTACCGGTGAGGAGCTCGTATGTCGTCTTGCCGAGTAGCTTGTGAAGGTACAAGCGATTTGTTGTGTGACAAGCTGTCTCAACCACTTCTGCCCAAAAGTGCTTCGGCGTCTTGTATTCATCAAGCATTGTTCTTGCCATTTCGATGAGCGTCCGGTTCTTCCTCTCAACAACTCCATTTTGTTGAGGTGTGTACGTAGCCGAGAACTCGTGTGAAATCCCTTCTTCGTCAAGAAAGGTGTCCACATTTGCGTTCTTGAACTCCATTCCGTTGTCACTCCGAACCTTCTTGATCTTCACGTCAAACTGATTTTGGGCCTTCCTAGCGAAGTTTTTGAAGATCTTCTGGACCTGCGACTTGTCATTAAGAAAGAACACCCACGTAAATCTTGAAAAATCATCAACTATAACTAGACCAAAAGAATTTCCACCGAGACTCTTGTAGGCGTTGGGACCAAAGAGATCCATATGAAGTAGCTCGAGTGGCCTCCTTGTGGTCATGATGTTCTTCATGGGATGCCTTCCTCCAACCTGTTTACCTGCTTGACAAGCACTGCAAAGTCTATCCTTATCAAATATGACATCGTTAACTGCAAGGATATGATTTCCTTTAATAAGCTTGTCAAGGTTTCTCATGCCAACGTGTCCTAGTCGTCTATGCCACAACCAACCTTTTGAGGATTTAGCAATAAAGCAAGTTTTAGGTTGTGCCTTTTTAGAGAAATCGACAATGTAAAGATCACCTCTACGCATACCGGTAAAGACCATTTTATGATTGTCTCGACGAAATACTTGGCAATCTACCTCAGTAAATAGGACATTCAAACCGAAATCAACAAGTCTAGATACTGAAAGTAAGTTGTAGCCGAGAGATTCAACGAGAATGACATTTTGAATGGAACTATCATGTGAGATGGCCACCTTACCAAGGCCAACCACTTTACCCTTTGAATTATCACCAAAGGTGACATATTTTCGAGGGCCGTCATTTTCAGCAAGCTCACGGAACATCTCTTCATCTCCGGTCATATGATCAGTACATCCACTATCAAGAACCCATTCCTTTCCTCCTGACGCATATCCCCGAAGATTTGTCGTAAGACCAAAGTGTCTCATTGCATCATCAAGATCGAAGTCACTATCATCATCATCATCATAGTATCCATGTTCACCATGATCTTGTGACTCATCATTTCCTAGAGAGGGTAATTCATTAGATAAATGATCATCAAAGTGGTCACTTTTATGAATTCTTATAGCTTCGGATATAATATCACTAATGATTCCAACATCTCCTTTAGCTCGCTTGAGATTGGCAAGCTCAAATAGACAATCACCAAAACTAGGATCACTAGAGTTCATCTTACTCAAGGCAATAGATTTATGGAGAATTTCACCCAAATTTTTCAAGGAATGGTCGGGAAATCGTTCCTCAAGAAATTTCCATATAGTATAGGCAGAATTAAGAGTAGGCAAACTAGCAATCAAATTTTTGGGCAATCCTCTAATGATGAACTCGATAGTTCTAAGATTGCGAATCATGTCAATATCTTCATCTAGCATAGGATGCAAGGGATCAATATGAGGTGCACAAGGGTTAGCAATATACTTGTTCAAATGATATTGGTTGAAGATTACAAGCATCTCATTTTTCCACTCATGAAAATATTCTCCATCAAGAATAGGCACTCTATGTCTAAGACTCCCTAAAGTAGACACATCCATCTTCCTCCAATGGTGATTAAACCAAGGCAATGGAGACCAAAGCTCTGATACCACTTGTAGGATCTAGAAGTAGGTGTGTCTAGAGGGGGGGTGATTAGACACTTAGTGCTAAAGTTGCAATTTTTAATCTTTTAGGTTTGAGTGGAGTTTTAGGCACAATTTCAACATACACAATACATATCAAGCAAGCATGCAAAGAGTATATGAGCAGCGGAATGTAAAGCCTGCAACTTGCAAGAATGTAAGGGGAAGGGTTTGGAGAATTCAAACGCAATTGGAGACACGGATGTTTTTCCCGTGGTTCGGATAGGTGGTGCTATCCTACATCCACGTTGATGGATACTTCAACCCACGAAGGGTAACGGTTGCGCGAGTCCACGGAGGGCTCCATCCACGAAGGGTCCACGAAGAAGCAACCTTGTCTATCCCACCATGGCCATCGCCCATGATGGACTTGCCTCACTAGCGGTAGATCTTCACGAAGTAGGCGATCTCCTTACCCTTACAAACTCCTTGGTTCAACTCCACAATCTTGTCGGAGGCTCCCAAGTGACACCTAGCCAATCTAGGGGACACCACTCTCCAAGAAGTAACAAATGGTGTGTTGATGATGAACTCCTTGCTCTTGTGCTTCAAGTGATAGTCTCCCCAACACTCAACTCTCTCTCATAGGATTTGGATCTGGTGGAAAGAAGATTTGAGTGGAAAGCAACTTGGGGAAGGCTAGAGATCAAGATTCATATGGTAGGAATGGAATGTCTTGGTCTCAACACATGAGTAGGTGATTCTCTCTCAGAACATATGAGTTGGAAGTGTAGATGTGTTCTGATGCCTCTCTCTCTGAATGAAGAGGAGGTGGAGGGGTATATATAGCCTCCACACAAAATCCAACCGTTACACACAATTTACCAATCTCGGTGGGACCGAATCAACAAACTCGGTCGGACCGAAAAGGTAAACCTAGTGACCGTTAGAGATTTTCGGTGGGACTGACATGCAACTCGGTAGGACCGATTTTGTTAGGGTTAGGGCATAACGTAATCTCGGTGAGACCGATTACACAAACTCGGTGAGACCGATTTTGGTAATTAGCTAACCAGAGAGTTGGTCAGGCAAACTCGGTGGGACCGATTTGATCTTTCGGTGAGACCGAAAAGTTACAAAAAGGAAACAGAGAGGTGGCCAAGCAAACTCGGTGGTGCCGATTGCATATCTCGGTGGGACCGAAAATATTGCAATAGGTAACAGAGAGTTTGCAAGCCCATCTCGGTGAGACCGAACTGATTAGGTTTTCTGGCAGTGGCTATGACAAGTGAAACTCGGTGGCGCCGGATAGAAAAAATTGGTAGATCCGAGTTTGGCTTTGGGTTTAGGTCATATGAGGAAGTGGGAAAGTAGCTGAGGGTTTTGGAGCGTATCATTAAGCACATGAAGCAAGAGGCTCATTAAGCAACACCTCATCCCTCCTTGATAGTATTGGCTTTTCCTATGGACTCAATGTGATCTTGGATCACTAGAATGTAAAATGAAGAGTCTTGAGTTTTAAGCTTTAGCCAATCCTTTGTCCTTAGCATCTTGGAGGACTTCCCACAACCTTTAGTCCATGCCACTCGATTGTTGAACTTATCTGAAACATACTAGATAGAAATGTTAGTCCAACAAGAGATATGTTGTCATCAATTATCAAAACCACCTAGGGAGCACTTGTGCTTTCAGTATTAAGGGGTGATTGTTGGAATAATCCAAACATAGATGAGTTAGTGGATGTACTATGTGCGTTGGATGCATGGCAAAGTTATGTCCGGTTAGGATTAGCATTATTGTGATCAGCGTGACCGTGTAATTAGATTAGGGAAGTTATCTAGTTGAGTCCGGCTAAGAGTTGTATTTGGCTGATTACATGTGTTGCCGTGTACGTCCATGTTAGTTTTAGGTTGAATCGGTTTGAAGTTTCCTTGTGTGCTAGCTTCTAGGTGATGTGCACGGTTTGTGCTTGAGTCAGAGTAGCACAAGTCGGAGGCTAGGGCCGTGTATATACATACATCCTGGTGTGTGAGTTTCGTAGCCATGAGCATAGAGAAAACCAGAAAATAGAAATAAAGAGGAAAACAAAAGGCATGATACGGGCCCTTGATTATCAATTTTGTGTGCGCGTGTTTATCGTGTGATTTGATATGATCGATCCTGTGACGAATTTCCAACAGAGGAGTCAGGAAACGGAGCAGGGAGCTATATAGGGAGGGTCCGCGTCGGTATGCAAGGGGGCGGGTAGAAGACAGAAAAATGCAGAGGCTACCGTGGAGCTGTTACCCTACGACGACAGAACTGTGACAGATGTCTGACATGGTAATACATGCACTAAATCGCTATCCTGGGTCGGACATCTCAAGGGAAAGCGCGATGTTTATAGCACGGCCCCGGTGCAGGTGTTCGAAAAATCCGTGTCCAGTTAAACAGGAGCAGCAGCGTCAGTGAGTGCATCAGAGTTGTCTGGCCTGCTAACAATCCCATGGTGGGTCTGCAACGCCCAGAGAAGTGTGATCAGCTCACCACCCCGGGCAATGGCCTCTGCATGCCCATCCATGTTGTTCGATGGAGAAACATACAAGATCAACTCCGACCAAAACTTGGCAAGAGCCTTCCACACCATTTCCTCTCCATCAACAATCTCTGTCAACTGGCCTCCAAGCACAACACCATTCTTGAGCACCTCGTGTTCTGATCTTCTGCTTAGTAGCTTGATCAGCTGCCGACAATCCTCTTCCGAAGTCGTTGCAACACTGCTGGGAGGAGGCGGTCGGCATGCTTTTTCACTTTCTTGTATAAGCTCTTGCACCACTCATCATAATCATCAGGAAGATGTTCAGGATGGTAGACCACCAAGTATACACAATAACGCGAGAGGTGAATAGCAACAACCTTATGGTCAGAGAGAGGTTGGTGTGACAATGACACACACAAGAATGATATCAGCCGTACCTTTGACGTTATTGAATGTGTCCAAAGAAAGTTGTCTCCGGCTTGTAGCTGAATACTCCTGCGCAAATAAGTGACACCATTGTTTCGGTTTCCTCCGTAGCTTCTCAGTGTGTCTAATATGATAGTCTTCACTGCTCTTGGTATCTTTCTGTTTTGGTCGGGTAAATGGACGAGATCTTGAAGAAAAGCCATGGGAGTTCTCCTTGGATGGAGAACCAAGATTGAGCACTGGTTCATTTTGTTGTCCCAATGCCTCAGCAGCTTGCATCTATGATGTAGCACGCGGTCAACATATTTCTTCATGTTTTTTTAGAAAAGGATTGACATAGAAAATAATAATACTTCAAGCAAACTAACTAAGCAATTATGTCTTCTCAAAATAACATGGCCAAAGAAAGTTATCCCTACAAAGTCATATAGTCTGGCTATGCTCCATCTTCGCCACACAACATATTTAAATCATGCAGAACCCCGATGACAAGCCAAGCAATTGTTTCATACTTTTGATGTTCTCAAACTTTTTCAATCTTCACGCAATACATGAGTGTGAGACATGGACATAGCACTATAGGTGGAATAGAATGGTGGTTGTGGAGAAGACAAAAAGGAAAGGATAGTCTCACATCAACTGGGCGTATCAACGGGCCATGGAGATGCCCATCAATAGATATCAATGTGAGTGAGTAGGGATTGCCATGCAACAGATGCACTAGAACTATAAGTGTATGAAAGCTCAACAAAAGAAACTAGTGGGTGTGCATCCAACTTGCTTGCTCACGAAGACCTAGGGCACTTGAGGAAACCCATCATTGGAATATACAAGCCAAGTTCTATAATGAAAGATTCCCACTAGTATATGAAAGTGACAACATATGAGACTCTCTATATGAATAACATGGTGCTACTTTGAAGCATAATATATGAGACTCGCTATATCATGGTGCTACTTTGAAGCACAAGTGTGGTAAAAGGATAGTAGCATTGCCCCTTTTTATTTTCTTTTTTATATTTGGCCTTTCTTTTTTTTATTTGGCCTTTTTTTGGGACAATGCTCTATTGAATGATGATCATCACACTTCTATTTATTTACAACTCAATGATACAACTCGATACTAGAACAAAGTATGACTCTATATGAATGCCTCCGGCGGTGTACCGGGATGTGCAATGATGCATGGGTGACATGTATGAAAGAATTATGAACAATGGCTTTTCCACAAATACAATGTGAACTACATGATCTTGCTAAGCAATATGACAATAATGGAGTGCGTCATAATAACAGAACGGTGGAAAGTTGCATGACAATATATCTCGGAATGGCTATGGAAATGCCATAATAGGTAGGTATGGTGGCTATTTTGAGGAAGGTATATGGTGGGTTTATGGTACCGGCGAAAGTTGCGTGGTATTAGAGAGGCTAGCAAAGGTGGAAGGGTGAGAGTGCGTATAATCCATGAACTCAACATTAGTCATAAAGAACTCATATACTTATTGCAAAAATCTAGAAGTTATCAAAGAAAAGTATTACGCGCATGCTCCTAGGGGGATAGATTGGTAGGAAAAGACCATCGCTTGTCCCCGACCGCCACTCATAAGGAAGACAATCAATAAATAAATCATGCTCCGACTTCGTCACATAACGGTTCACCATACGTGCATGCTAAGGGAATCACAAACTTCAACACAAGTATTTCTCAAATTAACAATTACTCAACTAGCATGACTCTAATATCACCATCTCCATATCTCAAAACAATTATCAAGTATCAAACTTCTCATAGAACACATTCATAAGAGAATTTTATTATTCTTGAATACCTAGCATATTAGGATTTTAAGCAAATTACCATCCTATTTAAGACTCTCAAAATAATATAAGTGAAGCAGGAGAGTTCATCTATTTCTTCAAAATAAAACTACCACCATGCTCTAAAAGACATAAGTGAAGCACTAGAGCAAATGACAAACTACTCCGAAAGATATAAGTGAAGATCAATGAGTAGTCGAATAATTATGCAACTATGTGAAGACTCTCTAACATTTAATAATTTCAGATCTTGGTATTTTATTCAAACAGCAAGCAAAACTAAATAAAATGACATTCTAAGAATGGCAAACATCATGTGAAGAAGCAAAAACTTAGGATCAACCGATACTAACCGATAATTGTTGAAGAAGAAAGGTGGGATGCCAACCGGGACATCCCCAAGTTTAGATGCTTGAGACTTCTTGAAATATTATCTTGGGGTGCCTTGGGCATCCCCAAGCTTGAGCTTTTGTGTCTCCTTAGTTCCTCTCATATCACGGTCTCCCTAAATCTCAAAAGCTTCATCCACACAAAACTCAACAAGAACTCGTGAGATAAGTTAGTATAAACCATTGCAAAAACCTTATCATACTCTACTGTAGCAAATCACTAAAATTATTATTCAACATTGAATACTAAATTCCTCTGCATATTTAATAGTCCTATCCTCAAATAGAATCATTAAAGAAGCAAACATATGCAAACAATGCAAACATAACAGCAATCTGCCTAAACAGGATAGTCTGTAAAGAATGCTGCAACATCCATACTTCCCTAGCTCCAAAAATTATGAAAGAAAATTCCCACTGCAGTAAATTTATCAGACCTTAATATGCAAAAGGTTTCAACATTTTATCACATTCTGACTTTTCTAGGGAATTATTGCAACAGCGGTAAACTTTCTGTTTTCAAACAGCAACATGTGGACTTCTAAAACAGGCATAGTAAAGGCTATCAATGCCACTTTTATTGAAATAAAAGATGCAAAACATTATTCTAAATAACAGAAAGCAAATCCCAACAAAATAAATTGATGCTCCAAGCAAAACACATATCATGTGGCGAATAAAAATATAGCTCCAAGTAAAGTTACCGATGAACGAAGACGAAGGAGGGGATGCCTTCCGGGGCATCCCCAAGCTTAGGCTCTTGGCTATCCTTGAATATTACCTTGGGGTGCCTTGGGCATCCCCAAGCTTAGGCTCTTGCCACTGCTTATTTCATAGTCCATCGAATCTTTACCCAAAACTTGAAAACTTCACAACACAAAACTTAACAGAAAACTCGTAAGCTCCGTTAGTATAAGAAAATAAATCACCACTTTCAAGGTACTGTAATGAACTCATTATTTATTTATATTGGTGTTAATCCTACTGTATTCCAACTTCTCTATGGTTTATAAACTATTTTACTAGCCATAGATTCATCAAAATAAGTAAACAACACACGAAAAATAGAATCTGTCAAAAACAGAACAGTCTGTTGTAATCTGGATCAAACGTATACTTCTGGAACTCATAAAATTCTCAAATAAATTTCTGGACCTGAGGAATTTATCTATTAATCATATTCAAAAAGAATTAACTAAATATCACTCTCCAAATAAAAATGGCAGCAATTCTCGTGAGCGCTAAAGTTTCTGTTTTTGACAGCATGATCAAAAAGACTTTCCCCCAAGTCTTCCCAAAGGTTCTACTTGGCACAAACACTAATTAAACACATAAAACCACATCTAAACAGAGGTTAGATGAATTATTTATTACTAAACAGGAACAAAAAGCAAGGAACAAAAATAAAATTGGGTTGCCTCCCAACAAGCACTATCGTTTAACGCCCCTAACTAGGCATGATGATGTCAATGATGCTCACATAAAAGATAAGAATTGAAACATAAAGAGAGCATCATGAAGAATATGACTAGTAAATTTAAGCCTAACCCACTTCCTATGCATAGGGATTTTGTGAGCAAACAACTTGTGGGAACAAGAATCAACTTGCATAGGAAGGTAAAACAAGCATAACTTCAAATCTTTAAGCACATAGAGAGGACACTTGATATTATTGCAATTCCTACAAGCATATGTTCCTCCCTCATAATAATTTTCAGTAGCATCATGAATGAATTAAACAATATAACCAGCACCTAAAGCATTCTTTTCATGATATACAAGCATGCAAAATTTACTACTCTCCACATAAGCAAAATTCTTCTCATGAATAATAGTGGGAGCAAACTCAACAAAATAACTATCATGTGATTGAAAATTAAGATCAAGATGACAAGTTTCATTGTTATCATTATTCTTTAAAGCATACGTGTCATCACAATAATCATCATAGATAGGAGGCATGCTTTCATCATAATAAATTTGCTCATCAAAACTTGGGGGACAAAAAATATCATCTTCATCAAACATAGCTTCCCCAAGCTTGTGGCTTTGCATATCATTAGCATCATGGATATTCAAGGAATTCATACTAACAACATTGCAACCATGCTCTGTAACGCCCCGAGACCGATGTGCCAGGTGTCGTTCAGTTATTCGCCATCGTTGCCATGTCATTTGCTTGCGTGTTGCATTTCATCATGTCATCATGTGCATTGCATCATCATGTTTTCAAAACTTGCATCCGTCCCGGCCTCCTCGTTTTCTCCGTTGTCCGTTCTGAGCCCAGACACACTTGCACGCGCCCGCGGCATGTCCGAAATAGTATTTTATAAGTGGCCGGAAAATGTTCTCGGATTGGGTTAAAATTTGGTGTGCGGTCTTATTATAGTGTAGACAGACCGCCTGTCAAGTTTCATCGCAATCGGAGTTCGTTTGACGCCCCAACGGATAAATATAGTGGCAATAGTAGCCGGTCAAATCGTCGGACGTTTTGGGTCTCCGGAAATAGTCGCCGGGCCTCCCTCTCTTCTCTCAGCTCGAGACCGTCTACACAGCTCACTACCTACCGCCAGGTCCAACCTAACCTCTCTCGTCAGCCCGCAGCCCTCCTCGCGCGCGCGCCCGAAAATTGTCCTGGACCCGACTCGAACAGTCGTTACCGCTGTGTCCGGAACATCCCCAAACGTCTACAAAACGTCACCGTTTTCCTATTTGGACTCCCTGGCTATTTTATTTGCGATCGTCCGATTGCGATCGGAGGTACGAGATACCCCCTAACCCGACCCCCTCAGTCGTAATAGTTGAGTCCGGATAAACCCTGAAATACCACAGTACTTCTTTCGTTTCTTCTTTTGACTATCCAATTGACCCAGAGCCGTCCGACGACGATCAGACGCACCTAAAACTTCCCCCATCTGCTATATATACATACCAACCCTAAAATTTAGGGAGATGTCCCATCTTTGCCATCACCGCGCCGCCACTCCACCTGGTCTCTCCTTCCACCTCGGGATCTTCCCAGATCCAAATCCTCCCGCAGCCAACCATCTCCCTCCTAGTGTTCAGCCACGACCGAACCAGCAGGCCATGTTCCCCCACCGCGCTCATGGTGTCGTGCATGTGTCCCTCGAGCCGGAGCTCGCCCGCAAGCAGAACCGCCGCCACACGTCCGGTGCATCCCGGCGACCCACAGGACCAGGACCTCCGCCCTCGCGCTCCTTCTCCCACCGGCACCTTGTCATGCTTGTCTCGTTCCCTTCCTCCTCTCTTTTTTTTCCTTGGCCCATGCCTGGCCTGACTCTTTCCCCGTCGCCTACAGGAACCCGTCGGAGAGCACCTCGACCATGCGGGACCGCAAGAGCGCCGGCCACCGTGGTCCGCCAGTGAGCAAGCCCCCACATGGCCCTCTCCCCCTCGTTCCCCTCTATTTACTCTCTTCCTCACCTCACCTCGAGCTCCCTCTCTCTTGTTCGAACAGGTTGCACCGCACCTCTGCTTCGAGCTTTGATCCGCGCCTCCCCTTCCCGGATCTGAACTCAGGCGTCTCCCCGTGCTCCGTTCCACCCGTTCCGGCCGGCTTCCATCGACCCCGTCGCCGAAACCCCACTACATCGTCTTCTGCATCGCCAGACACCTGCTGCTGTTTCAGTTATTAAGGAACGAGAGTAGCAGCGCCTCGTCCTCTCATCGTCTTCGTGTCACAGCCCTAGATTTGCTTGTAGCTATTTACCTGAGTGAGCAACATGCATCATGTCTAAATTTTTGAAAGTTGAATTGGGGAAAGCTGAAAGCCCCAGAAATCAATTAAAAAAATGATCAACATTAAAAATTTTCAAAGAAGTCCAAGAAAATGTTCCTCTTAGTCTCTGAAAATATTGGCAAGAGGTAAAACTTAAAACAATATTTTTGGAATCTCAGAGATATTTATTTTGGGCCTTTGATTTAATCCAATAAATATTTGAATTGGATCTATATTTATTATATAATAAATATATGTTCAATAATTCTGATAAATTGTTGAGGGGCTTGGAATAATCCATTTAGTCCCTGCAAAAATTATCAGAAGTAAAAAAAAATAGTTTGGTTCAAAAACCAAATTAAAACCCATTTGCATAAATAGAAAACAGAATTAAATTAGAAAAAAAGAGGAGAAAGGAATCTACCTGGGCCACTTACCTGGCGCCAGCAACCGGCCCAGCCCACCAGGGCTCCTCCCTGTCGTCTTCCCCCTCGCCAGGAGGACGAGCGCGTGGCTGGCGCGCGCGAGCACGCGTCCGGCCACCTCCTGCTTGCTTGCCGCTGCTGGAATCGTCCCCGAGCGCCACGCTACCCCCCCTGGACCCCCTTGACGCTCTCGCACTCTCCCTCGCCCTCGTCCCCTTCTCCGTCTCTCTCTCACACGCGCAACCGAATGCAGCCGTCGCCGCCGACGAGCTCCCCCACGGCCACAGCCATCTTTGAGCCTCCCCGATGCACCCCCGAGCTCCGCCTGGTGCCCTTCTTCCTCCTCGCCAAGCCACGCAAGCCGAGGATCACCATGCCGTCGTCTTCGAGCTCTTCACCACCGCTTCTGCTCGCCGGACTTCGCCGGTCGATTCGCCGCCACCGACGCTTCCCCGAGCACGCTGGCCATCCCTACGTCACCACAGTGAGCCCCCGAGTCGTTTCCCCCTTTTTCCCTGGTCGATTTTGACCTCTAGGCCATAGCCCCATCTTGGCCGAGCACTCCACGCCGCCTGCGATGTCGCCGCCGTGGCCACAGCCACCGCAGCTCGTGTCCGAGCACACCATCATGCTCAGCACGATCCCATGAGCCCGCAGACAACCACAGCGCCCCCTCCCGTGCTCTGTAGCGCTATCCCGAGGATGCCCGAGCTGCTGCCGCCGCTGAACCTCGTCGCCGGCCACTTTTCCGGCCATCCCAGCTCCTACCACCTGCTCCTCTGGATGCGGAAGAGTGTGGGCTACCTCCTGGTGGCTTCGGCGTGCCAAACCATCGACTGTAGGTGATTCCCGAGCCGCCCCGCCGTTTCTGTCGTCGCCGGCGACAAGCCGCCGGCGAGTTTGACCTGGCTGACCAGGGGTTTGACCACCCCTGAGTCACTGACATGTGGGCCCAGGGCCCTGCTAACTTCAGTTAAGTTTTATTTAATTAAACCTAATCAATCCCGCTGACACTGACATGTGGGGCCAGCCCCTGCTAATTACCTAGTATAGATTTAACTAAAATAGGATTAGCCCGAGTCACTAACAGGCGGGTCCCCCAGGTCAGGTTTGACCTGGACCGGCCCTGTTGACCAGCTGACGTCACCCTGACGTCGGGCTGACACAGTAAATCATTTTCTAGTTTAAAACAATTCAGGAAATTCCAGAAAATTACCCAAAACTTCAAAAATTCATAGAAATTCAACCATAACTCCAAATGAGACAAATTATATATGAAAAATTATCAGAAAAATTCAAGGAATCCATCTGTACCATTTTCATGCATGTTTGAACAATGTTTGTCCTCTGTTTTGGACAAAACAAATAAAGGGCATTTAAATAATCATATATGGGGTTGGAATTTGAATCTTGCACTCAAACCAACTTCATTTAAATCCTAGCTAGTTGCATTAGCTCAAACCACAGCATATTGACATGTCATGATCATGCATCATACTGTGCATTGCATTGATTGTATTTCTTTCTCTGTTGCCGGTATTTGTCCCCTCTCGATAGACGTTGTACCGACGATATGATCGTTGACACTGATGAAGACCCAATGATATCTTCAGAAGTGCCAGGCAAGCAAAACCCCCTTGTTCATTCCGATACAATACCCCCTCTCTCGCTCCTGCTCTCTTTTACTGCATTAGGACAACAACGATTCATCTGTTACTTGTTGCGGTAGTTGAACCCCTTATCCTCTGCATGACCTGTCATTTCCACAGTAAATAGATGAAACCCACTAGCATGAGTAGGATTTGTTTGAGCCCTGATGTGCCTACTCATTCATGCTTGTTTGTCATGCCTGCTACTGCTTAGAGTTGAGTCAGGTCCGATTCATCGGGGATGAATCGGAGGTGTGTAAACATGTCCTACTGTTAAGAGCTAAGTGTGTGAACACGATTTGGTAAAGGTAGCGGTGAGAGGCCATGTAGGAGTACGTGGTGGGTTGTCTCATTGAAACCGTCCTCAGGAACTGAGTTCTGTGTTTGTGATCCATGAAACAGCTACTACCACACGTTGGGCCCTGAAATATGACCCCGCTCGACTTACTGACCCCTCTCGTCCTCTGTCCAGGAGTTGCAATTAGTTTCTGGTGTTTATAGGATATGTGTTGGCGGCCGTGCGTAGCGCTGACCCTAGGGGTGGGCTATGATGCGGTAGATACACTGTGGCACGGTGTACCGGGCGCCCGTTTGGTGTCTCGGGAACCCTGCACACATCGTTTGGGGCTGTGAGCGAAACTCCGGCCGGATCTCCTCGCGGATGGAACCCGAATAGGCGATAAACCTGGACTAGAGACTTGTGTGGTTAGTCAGGTCGTGGTCTACACCCACGTCGGCTTTCGCTTGAAGTCTGCCGAGCACATGTCGTGTGCAGACGCTAAGTGGTGGAAGCATGTGTGATGAAGTACACCCCTGCAGGGTTATAAATGATCTATTCGAATAGCCATGTCTGCGGTAAAGGACTTCTGGGTTGCCTATAACAGTTCATAGACAAGTGAAAGTGGATACCCTAAAACTCGCAAGATAAGCGTGAGTGCTATGGATGGCCTTCTCGTAGGGAGACGGGAGCGGATCCATAGTGGTGTATTGAATGGTGAATATGTGGACTCGTGTGCGCCACCTCAAAAGAGTTGCTTGCAATCGTAGTTCAGGTTAGCCACTGAGTCAAAGCTGGCTTGCTGCAGTTAAACTCCACCACCCTCCCTTGTTGATACCGATGCATATGTAGTTAGTTCTGATGTAAGACTTGCTGAGTACCTTTGTACTCATGTTTGCTTAATTTATGTTTTGCAGAGAGACTTCAATCTCGCTAGTAGTTCCGCGTGGACTTCGACGTTTAGCTTGATACCTCAGCTACGATCTTGTGCCCTCGACAGGATTTGGTAGATAGTCAGGCTTCTTAGCCTTTTTCATTTATAGATGTCTGTACTCAGACATGTTAAGCTTCCGCATGTGTTTGATTTGTATGCTATGATTGTTGGGTCATGAGACCCATGCTTGTAATATCTGGTTCTTCGGAGCCTAATGAATTAATACTTGAGTTGTAGAGTTATGTTGTGATGCCATGTTGTATTCACACATATCGAGCATATTGTGTGTATGATTGAAATGCTTGGTATGTGTGGGATCCGACTATCTAGTTGTTTATCCTTGGCAGCCTATCATATGGGGAAATGTAGTTTAGTGCTTCTGAGCGATAGTAGTCCGCTACAGCCCGGATCACCGGAGTCCTGCTAGCCCAGCACTACTGCTCAGGACACTTGACTGGCCGGCATGTGTTTCACTTCGTTCCTATGTCTGTCCCTCCGGGGAAATGTCACGCGGTGACATCCGGAGTCCTGCCTAGCCTGCTACAGCCCGGGTTACCAGAGTCCTGTTAGCCCAGTGCTACAGCCCGGATTCACACGCTGTTGACCGACATGCTCGAGGTTGATTCATGTATGCCTGTCCCCATGGGGTAGTGCCGCTTTGGGTTCACGACTAGCCATGTCGGCCCGGGTTCTTTGTCATATGGATGCTAGCGACACTATCATATACGTGAGCCAAAAGGCGCAAACGGTCCCGGGCCAGGTAAGGTGGCACCCGTGGAAATACCATGCGTGAGGCCACAAAGTGATATGATGTGTTACATGCTAGATCGGTGTGACCTAGGATCAGGGTCCCGACACTTCGCCCCCGGAGTAACCCACGTCACCGTCTTCGCTGCCCGTGGGCCTCCCCTGCCCGACGCCATGGATGGCCGCCGCCCCGCTGCTCCAAGACCCAGTCGCCTGGCGCCGCCAAGTTTCCCTGCCTCGCCTGCAAGTCCCTGGCGCTGCATCCCCTGCTTCCTTCGAGAGATGCGGACGACCGCGTTGACCCTTCCAAGATCGAAGTAAGCAGGCCGGCCCAGTGCGCCCCTGCTGGCCTCACCTCACCACTGGACCGGGCCGAAGCCCGTGGTGAGCAGCCCACTTCCATCGGTTTCGGCCGTGATGTGTTTTTTTTTCACAGGATGAATTTCTCTATTTACAGAAAACTGCATATTTACAATATAGCCCCAAAACTTCATGCATTTTATAACTCTCCAACTGTGCATCGGTTTAAAACAAACTTAATATGAAACTTGCTTAGATTTTCATCTAGTTTAATAATATGCAACTTTCATCTATGTTTAAAATGTTGTTTGTTTAAATTTGCTTAAAAACTTGCCAAGATGCTTTAAATCGTAACTAAATAACCGTAACTCGGAATTTATTAAACTTTATATGTAAATGGGGTAGAATTTTGCCTAGTTTATCATGGTGTCATTGCTTTGCATGTTAAACAACTCTAAAATTATGTTTAGGGCAGAACAGTACCAAATCTAAAATATGCTATGGGGATTTACCGGAATTGTTGTTCGTTGCTTCCGGCCTCATTTAACCTTGACTAGATAGGTAGTTTTCATTTGCTTCACCCCTTGCCATGTTAATCAACATTTAATATTGTTGGGTACATAACCGAGAGAGAACTAAATAATTGATGTGGAGTTCCGTCAATATGCAACGAGTTGCATATTGAGCTCCACTTAAATTTGTAGGATTGCTTGTGCATTTGGCCATGCCATGCCTCATTAAACCGGACATGCATCATACTTGTTTGCGCATCGTGCCATGTTGTTGTCGTGGGTGTTTACTATGTTGTGTGCTTCTTTTCCGGTGTTTGCTTCTTCGGGTTGGATCCGGTAACGTCGTGGTTGTGAGGACCCGTTCATCTACGTCCGTTTGTCTTCTTCATGGACTCGTTCTTCTCCCTTGCAGTATTTCAGGCAAGATGATCATACCCTCGAAATCACTACTATCTTTGCTATGCTAGTTTGCTCGCTCTTTTGCAATGCCATTGCTACGATGCCTACCACTTGCTTGTCAGCCTCCCAAATTGCCATGTTCAGCCCCTAACCCACCAATGTCCTAGCAAACCGTTGATTGGCTATGTTACTGCTTTGCTCAGCCCCTCTTATAGCGTTGTTAGTTGCAGGTGAAGATTGAAGTTTGTTCCTTGTTGGAACATGGAGATGTTGTTCCTTGTTGGAACATGTTTACTTGTTGGGATATCACTATATGTCTTAGTTAATTAATGCATCTATATACTTGGTAAAGGGTGAAATGCTCGGCCTTATGCCTGGTGTTTTGTTCCACTCTTGCCGCCCTAGTTTCCGTCATATCGGTGTTATGTTCCCGGATTTTGCATCCCTTACGCGGTTGGGCTATAATGGGAACCCCTTGACAGTTCGCCTTAAGTAAAGCTTCTCCAGCAATGCCCAACATTGGTTTTACCATTCGCCACCTAGCCTTTTCTTTTCCCTTGGGAGTCGCGCTCCTGAGGGTCATCGTTATTTTAACCCCCCCGGGCCAGTGCTTGTCTAAGTGTTGGTCCAAACTGTCAGCCGCCGGTGGCTACCAGGGGCAACTCTGGGCTGGCCTACCGGAAGTTTAGACAATCCGGTGTTGCCCTGAGAACGAGATATGTGCAGCTCCCATCAGGATGTCGGCGCATCGGGCGGTGTTGCTGGTTTAGTTTTACCCTGTCGAAATGTCTTGTTGTACCGGGATACCGAGTCTGATCGGAATGTCTCGGGTGGAGGTCTATTCCTTCGTTGACCGTGAGAGCTTGTCATGGGCTAAGTTGGGACACCCTGCAGGGATTTGATCTTTCGAAAGCCGTGCCCGCGGTTATGGGCATATGGGAATTTGTTGACGTCTGGTTGTAGAAAACCTGAAGTCGACCTTAATTAAAATGAATCAACCGTGTGTGTAACCGTGATGGTCTCTTTCCGGCGGAGTCCGGGAAGTGAACACGGTTGTTGGAGTTATGCTTGACGTAGGTAGTCCAGGATCACTTCTTGATCATACTTTTATCGACCATGCTTTGCCTTCTCTTCTCGCTCTCATTTGCGTATGTTAGCCACCATATATGCTAGTCGCTTGCTGCAGCTTCACCTCATACCTTTACCTTACCCATAAGCTTAAATAGTCTTGATCGCGAGGGTGCGAGATTGCTGAGTCCCTGTGGCTCACAGATACTTTCAAAACCAGCTTGCAGGTGCCGACGAGTCCATGCGGATGACGCAACCAAGCTCAGGAGGAGCTCGATGAAGATCTTGTTCTTTGTGTTGTTTTGTTCTAGTTGATCAGTAGTGGAGCCCAGTTGGGGTCGATCGGGGACCTTTGTCGCATTTGGGGTTCTTCTTTTATTTTGGTTCCGTAGTCGGACCATGAGTGTATTTGGATGATGTAATGTTTATTCATGTAATTGTGTGAAGTGGCGATTGTAAGCTAACTACGTATCTCTTTCCTTATTATATTACATGGGTTGTGTGAAGATTACCTCACTTGCGACATATGCCTTCAATGCGATTATGCCTCTAAGTCGTGCCTCGACACGTGGGAGATATAGTCGCATCGAGGGTGTTACAACTTGGTATTCAGAGCCTTCCCCGACCCTAGGAGCCCCCATTGCTTGATCGTTTTTAGCAGCCGAGTTGTGTCTAGAAAAATGTTTTGAGTCCTTAGGAATTATATATCGGAGAGCTTAGGAATTCTTTTTACTTCCCAGTCTCCTCATCGCTCTGGTAAGGCATCCTGACGTAGAGTTTTGTCTCTTCTCTTCTCAAATTTCACTAAAAAAAATTTTAGGATCACGCGAGTATCTTGGTTTTGTTCCGATGGCTTATGATGAGAATACTGTCTTGGTGCCTCCTGTCAGGGGTTTAGTGGAAGTGTCCCGGGGAGTTGAGCTCTGAGGTGTTGTCATCATAATTTTATCGTTGCAATTCTGGTATACTTGAGATACGTTCGCGACATCGAAAATCTCCTTTATGTAGTTCGTTGGTGAGATAACCTCGACGCCACCCAGTACTGGGGCGGGAGTTCGGGAGTATCGCCATAACTTGTATAACGGATGCTTTTCAAAGGTTGAGGTAGATGGTTTTCGAAGGTTTCTTGGTTATGTGTTGAAGGATGGATACACCTGGATGTAGGTATTGCTAGCTTGGGTGAGATATTATGCTTCCCCTGTATCCCCAACACCTGATTGCATAACCGGAAAATTTCGGGAGTTTCATAGGTGGGAATTCAAGTAGCTCTTAAGATATCTTTCCGACAGACGTATGATATGAAATTGGGGTTCGACGTCTAGTGGTTCGCCTATTCACGGTCGATTTTACAGTGGTCTCGTTGCGTCTTAAAGAGTCCTTGGCTATGCTGACTCGGGGACGCTTCGTATGTCATGTGCACTGCCTTGTACATGATGGTGTTGTACGATCGAGCCCGTGTAGGTTCCACCACGAAAACTTCGGACGAAATCTCTATCATATGTTTGTTCCGGCTTATTCCGCAAGCCAATCCTTGGTTTTATTTTGAGTTGTGGTATTCGAGTTGCTTCGAAGTCAAATGTTGATTCCATACCTTCTCTTAATGGTGTTCTCATACTCCTATGTGAATACTAACCCTTCTTGATAATCGAGATTGTCATGTAAATTCTTTTCAACCGGTGTTGTTTTCTTTTTAATTGGATCTGATCATTTCAACATTCGCGAGATCAATTATCACTTTTTCTCAATGGTGTTCATTTTATTCGTCCCACGTTGCCTTTGTTTTCCCGCCCACCCACCCTTTTTCTTCAAGGAATCTGATGTCTTAATCAAGTATCCTTTATTCTTGTGAAGTCTCTCCATTCTTTTTCTTCATATTCTTATCTGGTGATTCTCATGAAGATTCTAACGGAGCTTCAAGTTCGTCAACCTTCACTCATTTTTCTTCTCCGGTGGTTTAAATTCAAGCATTATTGATCATATCTTTCTCCTCGTTTCAAATACATTCTCATACCAGTGCACCTCGTAATAATTCACTTCTCACTATTCAATTGTTCCGGAGTGCTCAAGATATCTCGAAGATTCGTGTTTCCACTCTACTTTCGTTCAAGTTCTTTCGAGGATGTTCCCTCATTCAAGCCATTTAACTCAACCAGTGCAACCTCTCTCCTTTAATCATTTCAACGGTGTTTCTTTTGAGTGGGCCCTAACCCACAGGTCTTTTCCCAGGATCTTACCTGACTCTTCTTATTTTCCCGGAGATATTATCAAATTCTTTTCCAAGTTTGACGTAAGAATGAATTATCATTAGTCAAATGCTTTTTCTCCAAGATCTTTCAAATTCTTTTCATCGTTGGTTCAACTTTTCCCATTCTTCTTTATTCCGGAGTATCTTAACAATTTGGTGGTGTTTCTCGTCGTCATCCTCGGATTTTGAAGACCGCAGACGAGTTTCTCTTTAATCTTGCTCCATTCTCTTCAAGATTCGTGATTCTAGCTTGTTGCGTTCCTCTCATAATTGCTTTCGATTGTGAGAATTCTTTTCACCCAGCCGGAGCAATTCAGGAGTCTTTTCAGTTTGTTTCTCCGGAGCCCATCATCTCAGAATTTATCCATTCTCAGCTTTCAGCTCTCGTTCTCCAAATTTTTACCGGTGCATCGTTCAAGTGATCTCTAATCAGTTCATGAGCCCTTTGTTCTCATGTATCTAGATTGTCTCAAGTATGTTCGTTAATTTGCTAATTCTTACCCGGTGATTAATCCCTTTACTTCATTCATTTTTCAATTCTTATGGTGGTTCGTCCAAGAGTTCTCGTCATTTGTTATCGTATATATTCATTCGTTGTTTCAATCCTACCGGTGGTCCATTAAGTTTGCGCATTATCTATCTTAATCCTTTCAACAAGAATAAGTAGTATGCCAATTCCATTGGTTGTCATCAATTTGAATTGGTGAAGGATAAGCATAATGTAATTCTTATTCTTGTTTCATCCAAATGATTAATTCTTATTCCGGAGGCCCTTCAAATTCTTGGTTTCACTTGTTTTCATCTTTTCTTTCCCGGAGTTCCAAGTTATTTCAATTATATCATCACGGAGATCCATCTAAATCATTGCAAGGCTTCACCTTGTGTTTTCAACTTCTTTCTCTTTCGGTTATCTTTTGTTTACCGGAGTCCTTCATGAAGGTTCTACATGATGGTTCATCAAGGATTTAATTCCTTTATCGAAGTGTTCATTGAGATTCTTTTCAAAGGAGCTCAAGCATTCTTGATCTTGTAATCCGGAGTGCAATTCGTTCTACCATATTATTGGAGGTGGTATTATGCCATTCTTGATAATTTGAGTTCATGTTTTCATGATTCACATGTTGTCAAGATTGGGATATTTTAATCCATCAATCTCTCCTTTGGAGTTATCTTGGGTTATACTTCACCTAAATCCTTCCCTAAGGATTGTTGCGATAATTGTGCTCGTATATGATCCAAGTTCTTCATATATCCTCCCGGTGATATAGTTTCTCGTCCACTTGTTCATATCAATACAATTCTTTTCCCGTGAGTGCCAGGTTATCACCTCTAGTTTCGAGATGTTTTTCTATAAGCCCACTACAAGCTTATTCTTTCGTTGTTGGTTTCTCCAACAACTCCGTTCTAGCATTTGTTGTAACCATGCTCTCTCAAGATCTTGTTTCCCTTCATTCCGGAGGCTTGTGATGTTGCTCTCTTCAACCCATCTTCTTGGTTTGTAATGATAGTATTCTTTTCTTTGCTTATCCATTCAACCGGAGTGTCGTGTTTTCTTTCGAGCTTTCTCATCTTATCAATTTTTGCATCCATTCTCAACCGGAGTGCTGTCCAAATTATATAAGTCTTATTCCTTCTCTATCTTGTCTTAACCGGAGTGGTTTCAATATATATCTTGCCCTTCAACCTCACGGTTTTCGCAATGTTCTTTCTTCCTCTTTTCTATCAGTGTGTTTTCAATTTTGTTCATCTCCGTTGTATTCTTTTCTCGTATTTGCTTAACATCTCCAAGGTTCGTGGTTTCACTCATTTGTTAATGAAGCAACTTTGGTTTACCTTTTCTCTTTCTCCTCCGTTTTCCCTCCGGTGCCATTCTAGATCTCGGGACGAGATCCTCTCGTAGTGGTGGAGTGTTGTAACGCCCCGAGACCGATGTGCCAGGTGTCGTTCAGTTATTCGCCGTCGTTGCCATGTCATTTGCTTGCATGTTGCATTTCATCATGTCATCATGTGCATTGCATCATCATGTTTTCAAAACTTGCATCCGTCCCGGCCTCCTCGTTTTCTCCGTTGTCCGTTCTGAGCCCAGACACACTTGCACGCGCCCGCGGCATGTCCGGAATAGTATTTTATAAGTGGCCGGAAAATGTTCTCGGATTGGGTTAAAATTTGGTGTGCGGTCTTATTATAGTGTAGACAGACCGCCTGTCAAGTTTCATCGCAATCGGAGTTCGTTTGACGCCCCAACGGATAAATATAGCGGCAATAGTAGCCGGTCAAATCGTCGGGCGTTTTGGGTCTCCGGAAATAGTCGCCGGGCCTCCCTCTCTTCTCTCAGCTCGAGACCGTCTACACAGCTCACTACCTACCGCCAGGTCCAACCTAACCTCTCTCGTCAGCCCGCAGCCCTCCTCGCGCGCGCGCCCGAAAATTGTCCTGGACCCGACTCGAACAGTCGTTACCGCTGTGTCCGGAACATCCCCAAACGTCTACAAAACGTCACCGTTTTCCTATTTGGACTCCCTGGCTATTTTATTCGCGATCGTCCGATTGCGATCGGAGGTACGAGATACCCCCTAACCCGACCCCCTCAGTCGTAATAGTTGAGTCCGGATGAACCCTGAAATACCACAGTACTTCTTTCGTTTCTTCTTTTGACTATCCAATTGACCCAGAGCCGTCCGATGACGATCGGACGCACCTAAAACTTCCCCCATCTGCTATATATACATACCAACCCTAAAATTTAGGGAGATGTCCCATCTTTTCCATCACTGCGCCGCCACTCCACCTGGTCTCTCCTTCCACCTCGGGATCTTCCCAGATCCAAATCCTCCCGCAGCCAACCATCTCCCTCCTAGTGTTCAGCCACGACCGAACCAGCAGGCCATGTTCCCCCACCGCGCTCATGGTGTCGTGCATGTGTCCCTCGAGCCGGAGCTCGCCCGCAAGCAGAACCGCCGCCACATGTCCGGTGCATCCCGGCGACCCACAGGACCAGGAACTCCGCCCTCGCGCTCCTTCTCCCACCGGCACCTTGTCATGCTTGTCTCGTTCCCTTCCTCCTCTCTTTTTTTTTCCTTGGCCCATGCCTGGCCTGACTCTCTCCCCGTCGCCTACAGGAACCCGTCGGAGAGCACCTCGACCATGCGGGACCGCAGGAGCGCCGGCCACCGTGGTCCGCCAGTGAGCAAGCCCCCACATGGCCCTTTCCCCCTCGTTCCCCTCTATTTACTCTCTTCCTCACCTCACCTCGAGCTCCCTCTCTCTTGTTCGAACAGGTTGCACCGCACCTCTGCTTCGAGCTTTGATCCGCGCCTCCCCTTCCCGGATCTGAACTCAGGCGTCTCCCGGTGCTCCGTTCCACCCGTTCCGGCCGGCTTCCATCGACCCCGTCGCCGAAACCCCACTACATCGTCTTCTGCATCGCCAGACACCTGCTGCTGTTTCAGTTATTAAGGAACGAGAGTAGCAGCGCCTCGTCCTCTCATCGTCTTCGCCCCCGGAGTAACCCACGTCACCGTCTTCGCTGCCCGTGGGCCTCCCCTGCCCGACGCCATGGATGGCCGCCGCCCCGCTGCTCCAAGACCCAGTCGCCTGGCGCCGCCAAGTTTCCCTGCCTCGCCTGCAAGTCCCTGGCGCTGCATCCCCTGCTTCCTTCGAGAGATGCGGACGACCGCGTTGCCCCTTCCAAGATCGAAGTAAGCAGGCCGGCCCAGTGCGCCCCTGCTGGCCTCACCTCACCACTGGACCGGGCCGAAGCCCGTGGTGAGCAGCCCACTTCCATCGGTTTCGGCCGTGATGTTTTTTTTTCACAGGATGAATTTCTCTATTTACAGAAAACTGCATATTTACATTATAGCCCCAAAACTTCATGCATTTTATAACTCTCCAACCGTGCATCGGTTTAAAACAAACTTAATATGAAACTTGCTTAGATTTTCATCTAGTTTAATAATATGCAACTTTCATCTATGTTTAAAATGTTGTTTGTTTAAATTTGCTTAAAAACTTGCCAAAATGCTTTAAATCATAACTAAATAACCGTAACTCGGAATTTATTAAACTTTATATGTAAATGGGGTAGAATTTTGCCTAATTTATCATGGTGTCATTGCTTTGCATGTTAAACAACTCTAAAATTATGTTTAGGCCAGAACAGTACCAAATCTAAAATATGCTATGGGGATTTACCGGAATTGTTGTTCGTTGCTTCCGGCCTCATTTAACCTTGACTAGATAGGTAGTTTTCATTTGCTTCACCCCTTGCCATGTTAATCAACATTTAATATTGTTGGGTACATAACCGAGAGAGAACTAAATAATTGATGTGGAGTTCCGTCAATATGCAACGAGTTGCATATTGAGCTCCACTTAAATTTGTAGGATTGCTTGTGCATTTTGCCATGCCATGCCTCATTAAACCGGACATGCATCATACTTGTTTGCGCATCGTGCCATGTTGTTGTCGTGGGTGTTTACTATGTTGTGTGCTTCTTTTCCGGTGTTTGCTTCTTCGGGTTGGATCCGGTAACGTCGTGGTTGTGAGGACCCGTTCATCTACGTCCGTTTGTCTTCTTCATGGACTCGTTCTTCTCCCTTGCGGTATTTCAGGCAAGATGATCATACCCTCGAAATCACTACTATCTTTGCTATGCTAGTTTGCTCGCTCTTTTGCAATGCCATTGCTACGATGCCTACCACTTGCTTGTCAGCCTCCCAAATTGCCATGTTCAGCCCCTAACCCACCAATGTCCTAGCAAACCGTTGATTGGCTATGTTACCGCTTTGCTCAGCCCCTCTTATAGCATTGTTAGTTGCAGGTGAAGATTGAAGTTTGTTCCTTGTTGGAACATGTTTACTTGTTGGGATATCACTATATGTCTTAGTTAATTAATGCATCTATATACTTGGTAAAGGGTGAAATGCTCGGCCTTATGCCTGGTGTTTTGTTCCACTCTTGCCGCCCTAGTTTCCGTCATATCGGTGTTATGTTCCCGGATTTTGCGTCCCTTACGCGGTTGGGCTATAATGGGAACCCCTTGACAGTTCGCCTTAAGTAAAGCTTCTCCAGCAATGCCCAACATTGGTTTTACCATTCACCACCTAGCCTTTTCTTTTCCCTTGGGAGTCGCGCTCCTGAGGGTCATCGTTATTTTAACCCCCCCCCCACCCCCGGCCAGTGCTTTTCTAAGTGTTGGTCCAAACTGTCAGCCGCCGGTGGCTACCAGGGGCAACTCTGGGCTGGCCTACCGGAAGTTTAGACAATACGGTGTTGCCCTGAGAACGAGATATGTGCAGCTCCCATCAGGATGTCGGCGCATCGGGCGGTGTTGCTGGTTTAGTTTTACCCTGTCGAAATGTCTTGTTGTACCGGGATACCGAGTCTGATCGGAATGTCTCGGGTGGAGGTCTATTCCTTCGTTGACCGTGAGAGCTGGTCATGGGCTAAGATGGGACACCCTGCAGGGATTTGATCTTTCGAAAGCCGTGCCCGCGGTTATGGGCATATGGGAATTTGTTAACGTCCGGTTGTAGAAAACCTGAAGTCGACCTTAATTAAAATGAATCAACCACGTGTGTAACCGTGATGGTCTCTTTCCGGCGGAGTCCGGGAAGTGAACACGGTTGTTGGAGTTATGCTTGACGTAGGTAGTCCAGGATCACTTCTTGATCATACTTTTATCGACCGTGCTTTGCCTTCTCTTCTCGCTCTCATTTGCGTATGTTAGCCACCATATATGGTAGTCGCTTGCTGTAGCTTCACCTCATACCTTTACCTTACCCATAAGCTTAAATAGTCTTGATCGCGAGGGTGCGAGATTGCTGAGTCCCTGTGGCTCACAGATACTTTCAAAACCAGCTTGCAGGTGCCGACGAGTCCGTGCGGATGACGCAACCAAGCTCAGGAGGAGCTCGATGAAGATCTTGTTCTTTGTGTTGTTTTGTTCTAGTTGATCAGTAGTGGAGCCCAGTTGGGGTCGATCGGGGACCTTTGTCGCATTTGGGGTTCTTCTTTTATTTTGGTTCCGTAGTTGGACCATGAGTGTATTTGGATGATGTAATGTTTATTCATGTAATTGTGTGAAGTGGCGATTGTAATCCAACTACGTATCTTTTCCTTATTATATTACATGGGTTGTGTGAAGATTACCTCACTTGCGATATATGCCTTCAATGCGATTATGCCTCTAAGTCGTGCCTCGACACGTGGGAGATATAGTCGCATCGAGGGTATTACATGCTCATCATGCAAATATTTAGTGCCAAACATTTTATAGATTTCTTCTTCTAGCACTTGAGCACAATTATCCTTTCCATCATACTCACAAAAGATATTAAAAAGATGAAGCGTATGAGGCAAACTTAATTCCATTTTTTGTAATTTTCTTTTACAAACTAAACTAGTGATAAAACAAGAAACTAAAAGACTCGATTGCAAGATCTAAAGATATACCTTCAAGCGCTAACCTCCCCGGCAACGGCGCCAGAAAAGAGCTTGATGTCTACTACACAGCCTTCTTTTTGTAGATGTTGTTGGGCCTCCAAGTGCAGAGGTTTGTAGGACAGTAGCAAATTTCCCTCAAGTGGATGACCTAAGGTTTATCAATCCGTAGGAGGCATAGGATGAAGATGGTCTCTCTCAAGCAACCCTGCAACCAAATAACAAAGAGTCTCTTGTGCCCCCAACACACCCAATATAATGGTAAATTGTATAGGTGCACTAGTTCGGCGAAGAGATGGTGATACAAGTGCAATATGGATGGTAGATAATAGTTTTTGAAATCTGAAAATATAAAAACAGCAAGGTAACTAATGATAAAAGTGAGCATAGACGGTATTGCAATGCTAGGAAACAAGGCCTAGGGTTCATACTTTCACTAGTGTAAGTCCTCTCAACAATACTAACATAATTGGATCATAAAACTATCCCTCAACATGCAACAAAGAGTCACTCCAAAGTCACTAATAGCGGAGAACAAACGAAGAGATTATGGTAGGGTACGAAACCACCTCAAAGTTATTCTTTCCAATCAATCCGTTGGGCTATTCCTATAAGTGTCACAAACATCCCTAGAGTTCGTACTAGAATAACACCTTAAGATACAAATCAACCAAAACCCTAATGTCACCTAGATACTCCAATGTCACCTCAAGTATCCGTGGGCATGATTATACGACATGCATCACACAATCTCAGATTCATCTATTCAACCAACACATAGAACCTCAAAGAGTGCCCCAAAGTTTCTACCGGAGAATCACGACGAAAACATGTGCCAACCCCTATGCATAGGTTCATGGGCGGAACCCGCAAGTTGGTCACCAAAACATACATCAAGTGAATCACGTGATATCCCATTGTCACCACAGATATCCACAGCAAGACATACATCAAGTGTTCTCAAATCTTTAAAGACTCAATCCGATAAGATTACTTCAAAGGGGAAACTCAATTCATTACAAGAGAGTAGAGGGGGGGGGGGGGGAGAAACATCAGGATCCAAATATAATAGCAAAGCTCGCGATACATCAAGATCGTATCATCTCAAGAACACGAGAGAGAGAGAGAGATCAAACACATAGCTACTGGTACATACCCTCAGCCCCGAGGGAGAACTACTCCCTCCACATCATGGAGAGCGCCGGGATGATCAAGATGGCCACCGGAGAGGGATTGCCCACTCCGGCAGGGTGCCGGAACGGGTCTAGATTGGTTTTCGGTGGCTACTGAGGCTTCTGGCGGTGGAACTCCCAATCTATTCTCTGTTCTGGAAGTTTTAGGTTACGTAGGTATATATGGGTGCAGGAGGTACGTCGGAGGAGCTATGGGGGCCCCACGAGGCAGGGGCGCGCCATAGGGGGGTGGGCGCGCCCCCCACCTTCGTGGGAGCTCCCGTATCTTCTGACATGGGGTCCAAGTCCATCAGGTGTGTTTCCTTCCAAAAATAACTTCTCCAATTGATTTCATTCCGTTTCGACTCCGTCTGATATTCCTTTTCTTCAAAACACTGAAATAGGCATAAAACAGCAAATCTGGGCCGGGCCTCCGGTTAATAGGTTAGTCCCAAAAATAATATAAAAGTGGATAATAAAGCCAAATATTGCCCAAAACAGTAGATAATATAGCATGGAGCAATCAAAAATTATAGATACGTTGGAGACGTATCAGACACTGCTTACGAACACTTGAAAGTTGGAGAAGAACCCGCCTTGCAGTGCCGAAAACAACACTGCACGCCGGACTCATCGTCATTGAAGCCTGGTTCGGGGGCTATTGAGGGAGTCCTGGATTAGGGGGTCTCCGGACAGCCGGATTATATCCTTTGGCCGGACTGCTGGACTATGAAGATACAAGATTGAAGACTTCGTCTCGTGTCCGGATGGGACTCTACTTGGCTTGGAAGGCAGGCTAGGCAATACGGATATTTATATCTCCTCCTTTGTAACCGACCTTGTGTAACCCTAGCCCTTTCCGGTGTCTATATAAACCGGAGGGTTTTAGTCCGTAGGACGACAGACAATCATACCATAGGCTAGCTTCTAGGGTTTAGCCTCTCTGATCTCGTGGTAGATCTACTCTTGTACTACCTATATCATCAATATTAATCAAGCAGGACGTAGGGTTTTACCTCCATCAAGAGGGCCCGAACCTGGGTAAAGCTTCGTGTCCCCTGCCTCCTGTTACCATCCGCCTAGACGCATAGTTCGGGACCCCCTACCCGAGATCCGCCAGTTTTGACACCGACACCAGCCCTGCTCAGGCCATCACCGTCGTGCCCCTTAGAGAGGACAAACGCTGACCCACTGCATCCTAAATAAATCTCCCAGACTCCAAGACGATGTTGGAGCACGCACCATCGAGGCGATGAAGCCGGAGAACACAATTCCAAGATGGGGTCGCCGCCACAGCTACCGCATCCGGAAAACCTAACCTCACCGGTCCGAGCGACCTGCAAGAGACACATAACGCCGACTCCTCGGCTATGTTGCGAGCAGCCTTGTCGAGAAGGAGGGAGCCGCGGACACCTTATTCGTTGGAACGACGCCGTTGCCTCCATTAAAACGCTGCCGCTGCACAAACTAGGCCCTAACCTATCTACATGTTGTAGCCTAGCACTGGGGTCTTCCACTCCATCCGTTGCCCGAACGGCAGACGGAGGAGGTTAGAACCCACAGGCTGGCCGGCGGTGGATTGTGGGATCTGTTCTCCTCCTTCGGTTTTCACGGGAGAGAGGAGAAAAGGAACTTCCTTCCACCCCCGACGTGTTTCGCGTTAGGGTTGCTAGTGCTCCTTTTTGTTGTTTATCATCCATCATTTCTTGTTTAAATTTGTCGTGTGAATTGTGCTATATCACATCCTAATTCATGTCTCCTCATCATTCTCCTTTTTTAGTTTGCCATACAATAGACGGCGCCACACAATTTTGTGTGTTTATCACTTTTCCCTCTTTTGCCTACTAGTGTTATATTTTCTAGTCATCGGTATAAATGATATTGCCACAAGAACCCATGATTTCAGGGTATTGGAAATGATAACATTTATCACTGGAGAATTCAGAGTTTTCCAGATCACTGCAAATCCGTTCTTCTGGTTCACCTATACCATATACTGTACTCTTGTAAGAAAATAGCTCTTTTTGTCCTCTTCTGATTTTCCAGGTTTTGTAACTCATGTTTGTGTTAAACATAACTGCATTGAACTACGGCCTGTTTGCAAATTTTTAGAATCCTCAAATTCTAAAAGGAAAAAAGTTATGCTCAAATTTCAGTTTTTTTGAATTTTGGTTAAATTTGGTCAAAGTACTTATTCAAGAAGTATTAGTGTTACTAAATAATTATTCAAGAATATTAGTGTTACTAAATAATTATTTCAATTTTTTTGAATTTTGGTCAAATCTGATCAAACTGTGGTCAAACTATGGTCAAACAATGGTCAAACTACTTATTTAAGAAATATTAGTGTTACTAAATAATTATTGTTTTTTAGAACAATAGTTTCAAACTCAAACAGTGAAACATGTGACTTCATGCTCAAGCTAAACTCCTGAGGGTTAATAGGATTGACATCTTACTATTGTCAGGAAAATAACAAGTACAGACTTGGAAACGAGGGGGAATAGAACCCGAAAGTTAAGTGTGCTCAGGCTGGAGTAGTGAGAGGATGGGTGACCGTCTGGGAAGTTAGATGATTTGGAATGATGAGGGGTGATTACAGATTAGAGGTTAAATTGAGTAGTGATGAGGGGTGATTAGAGATTAGAGGACAAATGGGCCTTTTTCTACTAGTGCTAGGCCGTGAAACTTTGCTAGACGCCTAGCCCCATGATGGGCGCCAACTGTCGGGGTTACGATTGTGATAATGATTACTAGGGTACGAATAAGGGGCAGAACATAGCTATGGCACACGTGTAACACTCGGTGTTTAACGAGTTCAGACCCCTCTCGGCGGAGGTAACAACCCTATGTTTCATGCCCCAAGGCTTGGTTTTAATTTGATGGGTATGGTTAAAATGGTTGCTCGACCCTAGCTCAAGAGGTGGAGTGCCACTTATATAGAGTGTGTCGCAACCCCATGTCCTCCATGTAGCCAGGGCACTTAATGACATTGATTGCATCAGTTACAGGTGTAAAGAGCCTCTACTATAGCAGTTACATGTAACGGTAGTCTTGACTCCGCCTTAAGGGAGACTTAGGATTCCTCGACCGATGCAGCTCCCATGCCGTCCCTTCGCCTCTTTACTCCAAGTGGTGGTTTTCGAGCCGAGTGATGGGTGGTCGTCCGAGTGTTGTCGAGCTGTCCGAGTGGACTTCCTGATATATGCATCTGAATGCTGGTATGGTACAGGGACCTACCCATGGTGGCGATGGGCCCCATGTGGGCCCTATATGATGGGTCCTTGACCCTACCTGTAATAGGTGACCTCATCAATGAGCGCCCGAAGCGATTGCGATGATGTCCAGCGGGAAGGAGGTGAGCCACTCGACGCAAGACCGACGGCTGTCGGAGCAGGACTCTGAATGAAGAAGCACGGAAGTGCGCCGCACCATGGATGGACAGTGCCTCCACATCAAGCGGGGCCACTCGGAGCCACGCTGAGTTGTCAGCGATGAAGCTGAGCGCTCCGAAATAGATCTTGCCGCCGACCAACATGATGATGATGAAATTTCACCTGCGCCGTAATTTGCTAGATGCGTAGCCCCATGTTGGGCACCAACTGTCAGGGTTACGATCCTGACAATGAGGACTAGGGATACGAAAGAGGGGCAGAGCCTATCGCACAGGTGTAACACTCAGCGTTTACGAGTTCAGACCCCTCTCGGACGAGGTAACAACCCTACGTCTCATGCCTTGAGGCTTGTTTTCTTTGGGGGTATGATTACAGAGAGTTCTTGACCTTTGCTCTAGAGGAGGACGGCTTATATAAAGTGTGCCGCAGCCTCCCTCACTCCTAAGTCGTCAGGGTGATTAATCCCCATAACTACAGCAGTTACACGTGTAAATAGTCAAAACTATGACAATTACATGTAACGGTAGCTATGACTCTACTTTAAGATCGACTTAAGACTACTCGACCGTTGCAGCCCCCACGTCGTCCTTCCACCTTCCTTGTCCGAGTGGTGGTGGTCATGCTGACTGGATGGTAGGCATCCGAGTGCTGTCAATGCATTCGAGTGGACTTCCTGTTATGCGCATTCAAATGAGCTTATGGTCTACAGACCCACCTATTATGGTGTGGGGCCCTAGATGGGTCGTAGATGATGGGCCCTTGACCCTACCTGTAGTTAGTGACCTCATCACCCACCACTTCAAATATATTTTCAAAATTTGGATTTATTTGGCGCAATTTGCTAAAAGAAAGTTGTGGCGGGTGACGGCAAAAGCTCACCACAGCTGTGTGAGAAACAGTGGCGGGCGGTGAGTAGGCACCCGCCACTATACTCTCCATCCCACGGGATTATTTGGAAGAGCCAACCTATGATGGGCGCATGCTATTGCTCGCCATAGGTATGCGGTTAGCTGTGGCAGGTGGACCCTATTACCCGCCACAACTACTTTCGAATAATAACAGTGGCGGGTGACCCGCCCTGCCCGCCACTCATTATAGTTCACCTATAGGACTTTTCCCTGTAGTGGCTGATGGACAAGTCTCATCTACAACCAACCTAGTGTTGGATATTTGTGAGAACTTCCGATTCCCACCAAGACAAAAATATTCACATGCCGCACTCTCCATGCTATTGTTCCTAGTATGACGGTATTAGCAAATAGGTATATTTGTGTCTGTTTGCAATGTAATGTTTGCCACCAGGGAGCAGATGATCTACGCCATCTTATGTCTAGTTGTAACAGAAATAAGGAAGTTTGGAGCGAGTTGGATTTGCATGAAATATTTGCACTAGTAAAAGATTTGGATAGGTCTCAGATTGTTATCCTAGAGAAACTACATGCAAAACAAAGAAAACAATAACCAGTCTGAGATCACTTGGTTTTGAGTGAGCCACTGGTCATCGGTTCTTGGTACATTTGGTAGCAGAGGAAGAAAATTGTCAAGGGGGAGGGGGAGGTTTTGAACCCTTCAAGTATATCCTTTGATATGCATGCGATCACGAGTAACTTTGTTGGGTCAATAGTCCAGAGCAGGTCAGAAACCTTCTATAAACTCATATAAGTTGAATCTTGATGTTGCTTACTTTGAAAATTTATCGGGGTGTCTTCTGCTATCCTCCGCAATAGCCACGGCGAGGCTCTCGCTAGAGCTTCTTTGGCTTGTGAATTATCTTCATGATGCTACAAGAGCAAAGTGATTGCACTTCAGCGAAGATTAAGCCTTGTGGAGAACCTCGAATGTTCACGAGTGATTGTCGAAGCAGCCTCATTAGAAGTAATCAGAGCACACATCAATGTGATCAAACTTTGTGGTCCATACACTACTATGTTAGCAGACTATTTCAGAAAGCATATCGTATATGCCTAATTTAGTTCACTTGCTACCCTAGGGAAGTGAATAGGTTGGTGCCCAATCTTGCTTGACTAGCTTTTTTTAACGAATACGCAAAGCTTGTGTATCTTTCATTGGTAGAAGAGTAGAACAAGAATTCGAGATCCAACACTCAACGGGGGGCCGAGTGAGATGGGGGGGCTTACAAACAACCACATGCAGATTACTCGGTAATGATGTTGGCCAAGCCAAAAGCACCCGCACCTACTCGCGCCCAAAGCCGAGCTTCGTCCTTGATGAGCTGCAGGAGATGGCTCAAGGAGGGTTGTAGTCAGTGAAGCCGTTCCGATGCTTCCATGAAAACAAAGCCGTCAGAAGGAGGGGTGAGAGCCCTCTTCGGCAGGAGGATGGGGACATGGTTAGGGTATATTGCCACCACTCCAGGAAAGGGGAGTTGGGGTGGGGTAGAGTAACCGTTGAACGACACCACGCGAGCACCTTGTGCCAGAGTTGGCGGGAGAACGAGTAGCCGACCAAGAGGTGATGTATTGCTCTGGAATTCTTGGTTGCACCGGAGGCACCTATCCGCATGAGGTAGATCATGGCGAGAGAGTATTTCCGCAAGCCAACATCGGTCTTGGGAGGCCCGCCATTGGAAGATCTTGACGCGAAAAGGCACCCATGTTTTTCGAGTGAGCCACCAATGTGGACCTGGCAGTGAGCCGATGAACATGGCGGAGTAGAGGAGGCGACAGTGTAGACTCCTTAACTAGTCCAACGCGAGGTGAGCTTGTGTCTGACAACGTATTGAAGTATCGCAGCAGGTCCTAGGGCATCCTAGATGACAATAGTTTAATGGTAGTGGCTTTCCCCCAAAACAGAAATCCTTTGGCTCAGTTTCTTTTTCTGATTTGTGCGTCTCATCCGTTTTCCCCCAAAATTAGCGAGCACAAGGCAAGTCGGTAGTTCAGAGCCGAGGTCCGCAAACCCAGTCCGTCCAAACCAGTGCGACTCCAGTCCGTCCGAGGTCCGAGACCGACATGGCCACCACCGCCGCCGCCGCTGTCGCAGACGCTATTCTAGCCGCCGCCGCCGCCGCCGCTGTCCCAGATGCTATTCCAGCCGCCGCCGCTGCTGTCCCAGACGCCGCGCCCGTGCCCTCGTCCACGCAACCGCATCCCGTTCCAGGTGAACCCCCTCCCCCTCCTCGTTTCCTCCGCACTCTTGGTTTTCCTCTCCGATGTTAGGTTTTTGGTTGTCTCTGGCGGACTAAGATTTGCTAAGTTGTCTTCGTCGATTAGTCTCCTCCGATTGGTCGAACATCCGTAACAGCCCTAGGATTATGGTTCATGTGTAAATCACACAATCTAGGTGGACTCCTCAGGGCCTATATTAATGGAGGAATATTGTGTGGAGAGATTTGCACTTCGTCTGCTATTCTTGTAGGATGTGTATATGGTTGATGTATTTTTTTTCTTTTTCGAGATTGATATGGTTGAGGTAATGAAGTAGAATGTAGTGGAACCGTTCTAGAGCCTAACCTCATTCCAGTGTTTGGTTCACAGAATCATGCAAAGTGGAACTTAACCATGTACTTTCGCCTGATCGAAAACAAAGTGATAACTTAACCAGCCGCATATTCAATGACAAGGTGAACCACTTCCTTAAGGTCGCTGAGAACATTATCGAGGAGCTGAATTCTTGGAGAATCGCTGGATTCAAAGGAGCTGATTTTAACCATATCCATTTTATCCTCTCTCCAACAAACACATAGATGGAACCATTCCATTCCATAATATTCCTTCAAGCAAACAAACTCTAGAACTGTTCCATCATTTATATCAATTCATACCAAACATAGGGATGGACCATTCCATTTTGTCCCCCAACCAAACACACCCGTAGAGAATATGGTTGGGGATTTGCTTGCGACTTATTAATCAATTTAATTGTTTCATTTCTATCTTTTCTAAATTATTTCATTTTAATTTACAAGAAGTGCAATAAGTTACTCAATTGGTTTTTGTAGACAAATACTTGTTTTCTGACTACCAGGGTTGTTGTTTCCCTTTTCCTTTCCATATTATATGTTGCCCCACTCTCTGTAGCACCTGGTTATTGCAGTTATCGAAACTACATTGTAATCTTTAGCCTGTTATCACAAGTATTATGTTAGTACAACTACGACATGAGGCTATTAACGTAGCTCATCCCGTGTTAAGTGTGCCAGAATGAACTGGCTATGTTACAGCTGGGAAATGATTATTCGTCCAGCACTATATTGCATGGAGGGCTCCTGCATGTGAGTCTTGGGCCGTTAGCCCGTTACCATTTGCATCCAGAACCAAATTCTGTTTGTTGCCTTCCTAACATTTTCGGGCCCAAATGGTGTTTATTTCAAGGTCTTGAAGTCAACATCGTAATATTGTCGCATATGCTTCTCTTTGTAAGATGAACAGACAAGTATTTGTATTGTATAAGATCAAGCATTTTAGTTGCTAGAGGATACCCCGTGTGTTGATGCGCGAGTTGCTTGCAATATATTTCAATGAGATTGGTGAGATGAACATGAATATTTTGATTAAAAATATAAGAACTAAAAGTAAAGATACATATGATTATTGTATAATTATAAAATAGTTATTGAATATAAGTACTTAAGTAGCATAGTGTAATTAAAACATTTAAGAATTTTTAAATGCATGGTTGCATGTTGAAGTGGGCCTTTTTCCATGCGTAGTCGCAAGTTGAGGTGGCATAGTGGCATGTAGAGGTGGATATGTTAGTGGGGGTCAACGACTTTTTTATACTAGATTTGGTCAGCTTGCATATCTTTTCCTGGCAAAATATTCTTGAGTCAATGATCTTGTGATAGAATGATGACAATCAATGGATGGTCTATTGTACTTATTTGTGCGTGCTTTGTTATGCAGACAAATGTACGAATTATAAAAGCCATTTGCAAGCGTGGACTCAAAGGAATAATCAGAACTTGCCAGCTTATTATACTGAGTCGAAACGTGACCATCATCGACTTGAGTTCAGAAGCACCGTTAAGGTGGGTGGCGAGCGGTTTCAATCATCTCGCAATCATAGCCGCCGGAAGGATGCAGAGCAGGATGCTGCCAGAGTGGCCTATGAAATATTGATGACAAAGACAATAAATGATGATGATCATACAGACGTGCTTGGGCTGATTGATCAGGTATTTTTTCGGTATAGTCCTTTTTGTTGTTTATCATCCATCATTTCATGTTTAAATTTGTTCTGTGAATTGTGCTATATCACATCCTAATTCATGTCTCCTCATCGTTCTCCTTTTTTAGTCTGTCATACAATAGACGGCGCCACACAATTTGGTGTGTTTATCACTTTTCCCTCTTTTGCCTACTTGTGATATATTTTCTAGTCATAGGTATAAATGCTATTGCCACAAGAATCCGTGATTTCAGGGTATTGGAAGTGATAACATTTATCACTGCAGAATTCAGAGTTTTGCTGATCACTGCAAATGCATTCTTCTGGTTCATCTATACCATGTACTCTACTCTTGTAAGATAATGTCCTCTTCTAATTTTCCGGGTTTTGTAACTCATGTTTGTATTAAACATAACTGCTATTGATATGTCCCAAGAACAGATAATGTCCTTTGTGTTCTGTATGTTTCAGATGTGATTGAATGATGAATCAGCTAATCTTACCATTTTATTATTACATGTGGATGTGCGTAGTAGCATCCTTTCATGTTAGCATTTTAATAATCATGCCTGAAATGAAGGAATTGATTTCAGTGTAACATAGTGTTCTCTTCTATTCTATTCAGGGCGTGCTGTTCTGCAAATCAATTCTCCATGAATTTGCTGTTAAGACAAAAGCTGATCAGCCCACTTACTCCACAGATCATCTAGAAGGGGTATCACCCATGACCCTGTTTGTTTCATCAGTGTTGTTTTCTGGGAAAACTTATACTGGTGAAGCTGCAGTAAGTAAGAAGGACGCAGAGCAGAAGGCTGCTCATGTTGCAGTCAAATCTATTTTAGGTAACATATATTTCATTGTTCAGGATTAGGAAGAAAGCTCCAAAGCCTTTTTGTACTTATTGTATTTAGAATTAGTGGCGGGCTCTTAGGAGTAGAACTAATTATTCACTATGTTGTTGCAGCTACAAAGAATAATTGTATGCAACAAATTGTCAGATCAAAGAAACAGCTTATCATTGCCATCACATCTTCTGGGTTCAACAAAGAAAGAGGAGTTGTAAGCCAGGAAAAATGCAATGCTCCAACAAATGCAATTACTACTATCGCTCCTGAAGATGCTGGTCTAACTGCGGATCAAGGAGCGACCATCTTTCATGAAGATGATGGATCACAAAAGCACAAGAAACACAGAAAGGTTTGACGAGAAGACTCGCCCAACCATCGTAACATGAGGTATTTTTTTTCTTTCAGTTTATACTATGTATAAAATGACATTGATTTTATCGCGGACACCTATAGGAGTATTAGGTGAGTTGAGAGTTTAGGCCCCATTGGCGAAATACCTATTTTTAAGATCTGTTTCATGTAATCTCAAGAAATTAAGTATCTATGCACATAGCTATGACAAAATTATAACAATAGCTTCCAGATTGCAAGCCCATTGCTGCAACAGTCCTCATCAACACCACCCACTATCACAAATGGATCACATTGTATTGAGGTTCAAAGAGGTAGAAAATGGATATTTTTATGTTTTAATAGTAACGTCTCAATGCTTTGAAAAACATCATATCTTGTGTTTTATTTTTGCATCAGTGTCTTTTACTCCCTCTGTAAAGAAATATAAGATCATTTAGATCAGTATCTTTTATATATGGGAATATTTGTTTGCTCAAATTTAATGGACAGGATTTTCAGTTTGTTGTATGTCTTGATCATCCACATAACTGTCAAGATGTATGAAATGAAATTAACTAATATTTTGCTTGGTTGGTGCTGTCAAACTTCTGCTTTAAGAGTTACAGCAACTAAATAAAGTGTCTAATTAGCCGTCGTCATGTTACCCTTTAGGGCGTGGATGAGGCATGCTTATCCAGGAATGCACGAACAAGAACCATTTAATATTTATGGAACTTCCTATAGTCATATAACTATTGCAAATCTGCAAGGTCCCATCTGCTTTAAACATATTTGGAACATTGCAATTCATCTTAAAGGCTTGCCATCTTGATCAAGATTACTAGCTGGGATACTATTGTATATGCCAGTAAGTGTGCTAATTACTTAGGGAAATATTTTGTTTACTTCATCCATTTTAAGTGCGCAATTACCTTGTCCAAGAACAGCTGAAATATTATCTAACTGTACTCGGGCCCTTTGCCACAAAATCTGGTACAATTGGATCGAGTAATTCATGGTTTTTCTAGCAATCTTGCTATCCCATATTTTGGCAGGTGTGCTCTTCGAGAGTGTTACACTGAACTGAGCTTCTTAATTTATCGGCAGGTTGATGTAAGGTTTCGTCGTCTATGGTTGTGGGAGTGAAGGGACTGCTGGTTATGTGGCGCCGTGTATTACATGTTTTTGGATCATCGCTAGGATGCTTGTTGGAATGACGTTGACTATGGCATCCACGCTCCGTATGTTTCCTTGATTAGCTTATCTTGGTGTCAGGAACTCAGGTTTCTATCGAAGTGGCTTCGCTGTGTCGGGAACTCTGGATCTCTATGATGTAACTTGTGGTTTGTTGTACCGTTTCGAACCCGTGTTTGTGTCAGATCTCTTGAGGACTTGTTTGGTTCAAGCAATATTACCCATCATCGCCGTAAACAAGTCACGTTACCGGACCAGCGATGACCTCGGTCTTCTCTGTATAGTCGCATAGGCTGTCATGCCCCGGAGTAGTGGGTCGAGGGATTTGGGGATGAACTGGAGCTGGGGTTTATATCCTGATAAGGAAAACAATATGAAATGCGGAATGAAAAGCGGTGAGGCCGGTGAAAGAGGCAATGACGAAGCAGCTGAAGGTGCCTCCCCTATGAGCCCAAGCGTACTCATCCATCCGCAAGATCCAACCATCAGCTGGAAGCGAGATGGTAGAAGAGGTGAGAGAAATTCGAGAGCGAGGGAGAGAGTAAGCTCATGTTGTATATCGGGTGTGGGAGTTAGGCGGCAGCGCCAACGAAGGAGAGGCGACCACTATTTCCTCTCCCTTTCTTCCTTCTAATGTACGGACCCGCGGTTTGGCTGCTTCTCATTCGTTTGGATCAACTGGTCGCTCGTTGTCCGCCTGTGCCCGACCGGCGCGCCCACCCGGCTGACGCATTTTCCGTATGCATACCACATTGACCTAAAAAGGCCATTGACCAGAGTTCATGCCAGCACCGACAGTTCATACTGATGGCCATGGAAGTGGCCGACATACATGCCAGCCTTTTAAAAAATAACACACAATTAATGTTGGCACACTTGCCAGTGGCCGGCACAGTTGTCAGCACACAAAAAGGGTGGTAGTTGAACGATGTCATACATTTCAACTGTGGTCATGCCGGCACACTTGTTGGCATACAAAAAAGATGGCGGTATCTGGTATAGATGCATCATCAAGCTTGAGCATCTCCCTTTCCATCTTCTCGAACCAAGGCCTCCTTCCCAGGGACACCGTGCTCAACTCCACCGTCATGGTATCCACCTCCTTCATCATGCAATCGAGCGCCATTTCTTTTGCTTTGGCCTTGGCATTGGTCGCCTCTATCTCGAGCTTCTCGCTTGGACGTCGGCCTCCATCTCTAGCTTCTTCGTTTGCATTTCCGCCGTCATCTCTAGTTTTGTCGCTTGCATTTCGGCCTCCATCTTGAGCTTTTTCTATTGTATCTCCATGTAGGCCTTCATTTGCTCCTCTTTATCTTGTCGACGCTTCTCCTCTCTTCTTTCCTTTTGGGTCATCATGCCTTGCAAAGTTTCTTGCGAGGCAAATATCGCCGCATCATGCTTCGCCTCCTTGGAATTGGTCTTTCCCCGGGGCTGTTTCTCTCCCTCACCATGGTCCTCGACGGCCTGCGGCCCTCCATTCTTATTGAGGGAGGCATATTGCTCATTGAACTTTTCATCATCTTTTATGATCATCGAATAATGGGTGATGGTGAATGGCAATGTCTTTGATGCCGAGGCCAGTCACGGGACGACCATAGATGCTCTCAAGGGTAGCACAAAACTTGTTGCACTCTTGTTGGATGAGCCCTCACCTCTTCGAGATGGACACCCAACCACGCTTGCTCTCAAACTTGTATGACGGAACTTCTTGCATTCATGGAGTTGGTGATGAACTCTCAACCAAAAGGTTAACCCTTTTTGCTTGATGCCGATCTAGGGACCTTATCCGATATCTCTCCAACATTCACAAATGAGTTTGTCCTCATCCTTTGTGTATGCCTTCGCCCGAATGCTTTGGCGCTTCTTCCTTTGCGCATTGGCTTGGTGTGTGACCTCATCAACAAACAAAGGCTCCCCCTCCATGTCCGCTTCCTCTTCTTCTTCTTGGCCATAGTCGTCCGGGAACTCGTGGCCTTGCAGGAATGTGTCGTCCTTGCCCTCTTGGCCTTGCGGGAACGTGCCACCCATGCCATCTTGGCCTTGCGTGAAGGTGTCGGCCATGCCATCATGGCCTTGCGCGAAGGTATCGGCCATGCCCTCCTGCTTTGTCGTGAAGGTGCCATGATTGTCTTGGTTTTGGGTTTCGTAGGGATTGAAGGCCGCGCCACGCACGTCGCCCTCGAAAATGATGTTCTCCATGATGAAATGATTGGCCATGTCATTAGCTATCGATGGCGACATTGATCCGAACATGCCGGTTGTGGGCGTTAGAACGTTTGCTGGCGGGGATCTCACGCGGCCGTTTCTTTTAGCCCACGGTGGACAACCCACCGGCCAGAGGTGTGGTGTTGAGGTCAATGGCCATGGGCGCTGTCACGCCCGGCATGAGCACACTCACCTCTGGCGAGTAGTCCGTGGGAGAGGTGGAGAAGTGGGAGGCTTGCGGTTGGGAATGGAAGCCGGGCATTTGCAGCGTAGTGGACGTGTGCAGTGACTCTGCCCATGGCGGAAAGACTATCGACGAGCCCATGCTAGGTGCAGTCATGGCGGTACCAATGAGCCCATGCTGACCAGGGCCATTATCGAACCTTGTTGTCCGCGATGGTGGCCTCCTGTTGGGCGGCGGCGAGGGCGGCGGCATTTGTGGCTTCCAGCTTGCCAGCCTGCACCTTCCTCCGTCCAGACCTCTTGGCCAACTGAATGGCCCTCTGCATGTCCGTCAGCTCCTCCTTTTTGGGCTGTGGCGTCTTGTTGCAGACAGTGTAGGGCTTGGCAATGGTGGTTGGCCATCCAAGGGAGGATTTGGATGGTGGATAGACTTGCCAAGCGGAGTTGGCACAATTGTGGCCTTTGTCGCCTATGCAAAAGAGAGCCGAAAGCCTCCTCACACTTGCTCTACAAGTACTGCTACACGATGAGACCTTGGGGCATGCTTAGAGATTGGCTTCAACTTGTGCATCTTGCCACCACTGTTTGAGCTTTGGAAGGATCCACAAAGGTGGATCAAGATGTGTGAATGCAATGTCCCTAATAGAAGTGCAATGGCAACTATCACCATACTCATGTGTCGGACCATTTGGAATGAGAGGAATGCGAGGACTTCCAACACAAAACCATCCCTACGACAATTCTTTTGAATGAGGTAAGAAGACAAGCAAAACTTTGGGTCATCATAGGTGCCAAGCATGGGTCAAAACATGTCGGGAGAGTAGTGGCCTTCTAGTATTCGTTGCTGACGCTTGTATCATAACCTCAAACTCTCTCATTCTTTTTAATTAATGGATTTGTGTTTTTGCTTTTGCCATTTCCCGGCATTACTTGGAAGGCTGGGAGACAGGGAGAGGCATAGGATAGTTGGCACATGTCGGTACCGTGGATGTTCATGGACTTCACAACATCATCACAGTTGCAGTAAATTGATGGACGGATCAAAGGAAATCAACCAGCAAACAAACTGCATATAAGATTCCATTTTCTGATCTATTTCCAGGATCAGCCACAACTTCCAAATGACATGAACAGCTTCGGCGCACACATGCACACACTAAATCATGAATTCATAGACTCAACCTGCATTTTTTGAGAACAACTCGGTTTTTTGTTTGATGTGCCACTTTCACTGGGTCCTTCTTTGAACGCTAGCTACTACTCCCTTCGTCAGAAAATATTTGTTGGAGTAATACACGTGTCTAGACATATTTTAGTTCTAGATACATTCATTTTGACCCATTTCTACGACAAGTAATTCCGGACGGAGTGAGTATTTATTATCATAACTCGAAACTGAACCCTGAAAGTTTTTCCATAGATAACAAGTGCCTTCTCCTTTTCAAAAGGAAAACAAGAATGTCTGCTCAAATGATTATGCCTCCGCATTCCTGGGAATTGGTACTCCTAACCCTGCTGTCAAGACTTTGTATGCACTTTGGATTTGTCTTGTGACCGGACCGATTTTCCCATCACCAATTTCACGCCCGTTAATCATCAAGACCTGTTGCAAATCAGAATAGTGGCCATCTAATTAGAATCGCAAAATATGATTCCTTGAATGGAATAGTACCTGTAAAACAAACTAGCATGCTCAAACCATGAGTTTCATATAATACATCACGTGGAAATTTTGACATTTGATCTGTACATAGGTTCATACAAACCGATCTTTGTTGCTTCACAAGAAAACCATAAATGTAGAACATAACACATGCAAAAAATTGGGCAAACACATGATCATATTTCATATGTGCATTTGTACGGAACAATATTTTTGCACATGCAGATAAGCTAACACATCTACACGACCACCTATCAACTGTTGCCATTTTTAGCAACCAAAATGGGCTCATATGATCTGTCCATAGAAGTTGCATTCAAATGTTGCCCTATCTGAAATTTTCAAAATTAAACAAACCACTAGGGTATTGGCCACAACCTATAGCAAATGTTGGCCGCAGCCCTCTCTCAATCTCTCAGCTCATTGTTGGTGGACACACACACACGCGCACATGACCAGGTAGAACGGAGGGGAAGGTAGGGGAGAGACAAATGCCATTTATTTAGTGCTTACCAACAAATGCTACATCTCTCTTACAAGCACAACAACTATCGCCTTACAAGCAACAAATGCATTGTCTCACATGATGCTCATCAGCAACACATGCTCTGAGGCTACATCCTTAAACGCACTCCTCTTATACAGACATGCATGACACACGTACATATGTGCTACATCCCGACACAAAGGATTGCTGCTACATCTTGGCCAGAAAGTGCATTTGGTGGCCAGGGTTCAGGGAGCCCCTTTTTTTAGCTTAAAAACATTTTCTACACCTCAAAACAATCTGAAAAAAAGTATACACAAACATATATGTGTACTGTATACGTACAAATTTTTCATGAACATATATATTCATATGTGATGTACACACAAATACATATATTGAAATCGGCTTTTTCTTTGTTGTATTTGGGCCAGATTTTTGTCTTCTTGTGTAATTTGCAAATAATCTTATTATTTAGTGAAAATATACATATACTTAGAGAACATATATACGTATTTGTAGAGAACAAATTAATATTCTCTGAAACTTTTTTTAAACGAGTATTCATGTCAAACGGAAAAAGGAAGAAGAAAAAAGGAACAGAAACCGCTATCAAATAAGGCAACTGGGCAGAAGTTGCAGAGCACATAGAGGAACATGCTAAGGCTGCGCAAATTGTGGTGACTTTCCACTTCTACATTTCGAATATTTTAAATTTTGTTTCAAAGATAGTTTAGAGCATGCCCATAATTCAAGAATCTCATTGCCTCCATAAAAGGGAAACTTGCCCATCGCCAAATTATACTGGGTTCTGTTTATTAATGTGAGAAAAGACTGTTTATCAGATTGCCATAATTCATAAGAGTATATCAAACCCATATGTGGTGTTACCATGAAAATATCGTATCCATTGGGATGGGTAACTATAGGTGTTTTTAATCAAGAATTCAGGATTTGCTTTTGTTTAAATATGTTCTTTATATAGTAATTCAACATATTGCACTAGAACGCCGTTTACTAGACAGATAAGAATCAAAAGGATCGAACTATGTATTTTTTGCGTGTATGTCAATCTTTCAGGGCATATCTAGTTGTATGAAGCACTGGTTCATGATATGAGTTGGGTACTGCTAAACAGCATTGGGCCTTGACAGAAGTATTGACACAGAACACAACATGACAGAAAATTCTCAAGAATTTTTCTCGCGTGCCATTTGGTGGGAACCACTTCTGTAGATTGGCTCCAATTATTTCTATGTGGAAGATGTATAGGCTTACAGTTGCACGGGTAATTCCTGGAAGTCAGTAGTCCACATGAAGTGTCAATACAATACCCTTCTTAACCATAAACTGCAATTAATGCACAAGCACTTTAAGAAAAATCATATGGGGAAATATTGAGCTATTTCAACTGATCCTAATTGTACGTAATATGTTTGTTACATTTGTTTCTGATACAAAACCATCTTGATCTAGCATGATAGCATCCTCAGCCTGTGTAACATTACTTTCTATCTGCACAGAAGCAATAGTGTTTGAGGCCCATTGCAATTTCCAATGCCTTCATTTTTGATAAAATTCAAGGAGCTTGCTAGATTAGAGCTTCAAATCTTAAGATATATGACTTCTGCCAGAATTTTGTTAATACGATTGTTGTGATGTGTCATCGAATCAACACTCTGAAACAAGTCATGGAAACAACCAAGGCCAATGTTTGTTCAATAAAGAGATAATAAAAGATGTTTCATACAAAAATAGAACAGATGAGAAACCAAAGGCCAAATTGTAAAGAATTTGGTAAATGGGTCTTACATTTGGAGAATTACGCTGTGTGGTTGCTGTCACCAACTTTATCCCATGTGAGTTATCATAAACTGGTGGTTCCCACTCTGCAAGTACTGAAAAAGACCAATTGTAAGGTCGTACCATAATTAAGTTGACAAATGGTCTTCCAATGACAATTGACTAGACCAAATAGAGTCACAACGGCACACATCATTTCCAGCAATAAAGTAGCAAACATGTAAACAGTGAAACCACAACCAGGAACTCAGCCAGTCACCATCTATGAGTGATTATATTTTTGGTGAAAGCCAAGGAATCACCTCGTATGGTCTTACACGCCAACACTCATTGCTAGTCATAAGAAGTGATTACAGAATAGGATAATATAATTTAGTTAGAAACCAGAAAATAACAAACATGGTGTACAGATTTAAGCACAAAAAACACAATCAAGTAAAAAAAAGTGGGGTCAAAATGTGAATACAAATCAAGACACTCCCATATAGATTGAAAGCTGGACTCATTCCAGATGTCACCTACATTACATTTAGGGAGGCAGTGCACAAAGTGGGTAAGTAGGTCATGCGAAGACTATTGCAAACACACTGTAGAATAGTAGAAGTGACAATACTGATGAGTAATGAATCTATATCTATATTAATACCTTCTTCCCAAGTATGAGAGGGAGCCTTATATGTGCATTATTGAACATCCCATTTGCGTTAAGAGTCGTAAATATTGCATCCTTTGAAGGAAATATGCCCTAGAGGCAATAATAAAGTTATTATTTATTTCCTTATATCATGATAAATGTTTATTATTCATGCTAGAATTGTATTAACCGGAAACATAATACATGTGTGAATACATAGACAAACTTAGTGTCACTAGTATGCCTCTACTTGACTAGCTCGTTAATCAAAGATGGTTATGTTTCCTAACCATGAACAAGGTGTTGTTATTTGATTAACGAGGTCACACCATTAGTTGAATGATCTGATTGACATGACCCATTTCATTAGCTTAGCACCCGATCGTTTAGTATGTTGCTATTGCTTTCTTCATGACTTATACATGTTCCTATGACTATGAGATTATGCAACTCCCGTTTACCGGAGGAACACTTTGTGTGCTACCAAACGTCACAACGTAACTGGGTGATTATAAAGGAGCTCTACAGGTGTCTCCAAAGGTAGATGTTGGGTTGGCGTATTTCGAGATTAGGATTTGTCACTCCGATTGTCGGAGAGGTATCTCTGGGCCCTCTCGGTAATGCACATCACATAAGCCTTGCAAGCATTGCAACTAATGAGTTAGTTGCGGAATGATGTATTACGGAACGAGTAAAGAGACTTGCCGGTAACGAGATTGAACTAGGTATTGCATATCGACGATCGAATCTTGGGCAAGTAACATACTGATGACAAAGGGAACAACGTATGTTGTTATGCGGTCTGACAGATAAAGATCTTCGTAGATTATGTAGGAACCAATATGGGCATCCAGGTCCCACTATTGGTTATCGGCCGGAGATTTGTCTCAGTCATGTCTACATTGTTCTCGAACCGTAGGGTCTGCACGCTTAACGTTACGATGACAATTATTATGAGTTTATGCATTTTGATGTATCGAAGTTAGTTCGGAGTCCCGGATGTGATCACGGACATGACGAGGAGTCTCGAAATGGTCGAGACATAAAGATTGATATATTGGACGGCTACATTCGGACACCGGAAGTGTTCCGGATGATTTCGGAGAAAACCGGAGTGCTGGAGGGGTTACCGGAACCCCCGGGGAAGTAATGGGCCTTATTGGGCCTTAGGGGAGAGAGAGGGCTGCGGCCTAGGAGGCGGCGCCCCCCCCCCAAGGGGAGTCTGAATTGGACTAGGGAGGGGGGCACGGCCCCTCTTTCCCTCTCCCTCTCTTTCCTTCCCCCTTAGGTTTCCTAATTGGATTAGGAAAGGGGAGTCCTACTCCCACTAGGAGGAGGACTCCCCCTCCCCTTGGCGCGCCACATAGGGCCGGCCGGCCTCCCCCTTGCTCCTTTATATACGGGGGCAGGGGGCACCTCTAGACACACAAGTTGATCCACGTGATCGTTCCTTAGTCGTGTGCGGTGCCCCCTGCAATCATATTCCACCTCGATCATATCATTGTAGTGCTTAGGCGAAGCCCTGCGTCGGTAGAACATCATCATCGTCACCACGCCGTTGTGCTGACGGAACTCATCCCGAAGCTTTGCTGGATCGGAGCCCGAGGAGCGTCATTGAGCTGTACGTGTGCTAAGAACTCGGAGGTGCCGGAGTAACGGTACTTGGATCGGTCGGATCGGGAAGACGTACGAGTACTTCCTCTACGTTGTGTCAACGCTTCCGTAGTCGGTCTACGTGGGTACGTAGACAACACTCTCCCCTCTCGTTGCTGTGCATCACCATGATCTTGCGTGTGCGTAGGAAAATTTTGAAATTACTACGTTCCCCAACAGTGGTATCCGAGCCTAAGTTTTATGGTTTGATGTTATATGCACGAGTAGAACACAAGTGAGTTGTGGGCGATATAAGTCATACTACCTACCAGCATGTCAAACTTTGGTTCGGCGGTATTGTTGGATGAAGCGGCCCGGACCGACATTACGCGTACGCTTACGCGAGACCGGTTCTCCCGACATGCTTTGCACAAAGGTGGCTTGCGGGTGACTGTTTCTCCAACTTTAGTTGAACCAAGTGTGGCTACGCCCGGTCCTTGCAAAGGTTCAAATGGAGTCTATTTGACAAACTATCGTTGTGGTTTTGATGCGTAGGTGAGATTGGTTCTTACTTAAGCCCGTAGCAGCCACGTAAAACTTGCAACAACAAAGTAGAGGATGTCTAACTTGTTTTTGCAGGGCATGTTGTGATGTGATATGGCCAAGACATGATGCTAAATTTTATTGTATGAGATGATCATGTTTTGTAACCGAGTTATCGGCAACTGGCAGGAGCCATATGGTTGTCGCTTTATTGTATGCAATGCAATCGCGATGTAATGCTTTACTTTATCACTAAGCGGTAGCGATAGTCGTGGAAGCATAAGATTGGCGAGACGACAATGATGCTACGATGGAGATCAAGGTGTCGCGCCGGTGACGATGGTGATCATGACGGTGCTTCGGAGATGGAGATCACAAGCACAAGATGATGATGGCCATATCATATCACTTATATTGATTGCATGTGATGTTTATCTTTTTATGCATCTTATCTTGCTTTGATTGACGGTAGCATTATAAGATGATCTCTCACTAAATTATCAAGAAGTGTTCTCCCTGAGTATGCACCGTTGCCAAAGTTCGTCATGCCCAGACACCACATGATGATCGGGTGTGATAAGCTCTACGTCCATCTACAACGGGTGCAAGCCAGTTTTGCACACGCAGAATACTCAGGTTAAACTTGACAAGCCTAGCATATGCAGATATGGCCTCGGAACACGGAGACCGAAAGGTCGAGCGTGAATCATATAGTAGATATGATCAACATAGCGATTTTCACCATTGAAAACTACTCCATCTCACGTGATGATCGGTTATGGTTTAGTTGATTTGGATCACGTGATCACTTAGAGGATTAGAGGGATGTCTATCTAAGTGGGAGTTCTTAAGTAATTTGATTAATTGAACTTAAACTTATCATGAACTTAGTGCCTGATAGTATCTTGCTTGTTTATGTTTGATTGTAGATAGATGGCTCGTGCTGTTGTTCCGTTGAATTTTAATGCGTTCCTTGAGAAAGCAAAGTTGAAAGATGATGGTAGCAATTACACGGACTGGGTCTGTAACTTCAGGATTATCCTCATTGCTGCACAGAAGAATTACGTCCTGGAAGCACCGCTGGGTGCCAGGCCTGCTGCTGGAGCAACACCAGATGTTATGAACGTCTGGCAAAGCAAAGCTGATGACTACTCGATAGTTCAGTGTGCCATGCTTTACGGCTTAGAATCGGGACTTCAACGACGTTTTGAACGTCATGGAGCATATGAGATGTTTCAGGAGTTGAAGTTAATATTTCAAGCAAATGCCCGGATTGAGAAATATGAAGTCTCCAATAAGTTCTATAGCTGCAAGATGGAGGAGAACAGTTCTGTCAGTGAGCATATACTCAAAATGTCTGGGTATAATAATCACTTGATTTAGATGGGAGTTAATCTTCCAGATGATTGCGTCATTGACAGAATTCTCCAATCACTGCCACCAAGCTACAAGAGCTTCGTGATGAACTATAATATGCAAGGGATGAACAAGACTATTCCCGAGCTCTTTGCAATGCTGAAAGCTGCGGACGTAGAAATCAAAAAGGAGCATCAAGTGTTGATGGTCAACAAGACCACTAGTTTCAAGAAAAAGGGCAAAGGGAAGAATAAGGGGAACTTCAAGAACAACGGCAAGCAAGTTGCTGCTCAAGAGAAGAAACCCAAGTCTGAACCTAAGCCTGAACTGAGTGCTTCTACTGCATGCAGACTGGTCACTGGAAGCGGAACTGCCCCAAATATTTGGCGGATAAGAAGGATGGCAAGGTGAACAAAGGTATATGTGATATACATGTTATTGATGTGTACCTTACTAGAGCTCGCAGTAGCACCTGGGTATTTGATACTGGTTCTATTGCTAATATTTGCAACTCGAAACAGGGACTACGGATTAAGCGAACACTGGCAAAGGACGAGGTGACGATGCGCGTGGGAAACGGTTCCAAAGTCGATGTGTTCATGGTCGGTGTTGGGGAACGTAGTAATTTCAAAAAAATTCCTACGCACACGCAAGATCATGGTGATGCATAGCAACGAGAGGGGAGAGTGTTGTCTATGTACCAACGCAAACCGACTGCGGAAGCGATCACACAACGTAGAGGAAGTAGTCGTACATCTTCCCGATCCGACCGATCCAAGCACCGTTACTCCGGCACCTCCGAGTTCTTAGCACACGTTCAGCTCGATGACGACCCTCGGGCTCCGATCCAGCAAAGCGTCGAGGAAGAATTCCGTCAGCACGATGGCGTGGTGACGATCTTGATGTACTACCGACGCAGGGCTTTGCCTAAGCACTACAACGGTATGATCGAGGTGGAATTTGGTGGCAGGGGGCACCGCACACAGCTAAGGAACGATCTCAAGGATCAACTTGTGTGTCTAGAGGTGCCCCCTGCCCCCGTATATAAAGGTTTCAAGGGGAGGGGCTGGCCGGCCAAGGTGGGAGGCGCAGGAGGAGTCCTACTCCTACCGGGAGTAGGACTCCCCCCTCCAATCCTAGTCCAACTAGGTTTCCTCAAGTGGGAAGGAGAGAGGGGGTGGCCGGCCACCTTCCCTAGTCCTAATAGGACTAGGGGAAGGGGGGGAGGCGCGCAGCCCATGGGACAGCCCTTTCACCTTTCCACTAAGGCCCATGTTGGCCCATTTGGCTCCCGGGGGGTTCCGGTAACCCTCCCGGTAATCCGGTAAAATCCCGATTTTACCCAGAACACTTCCGATGTCCAAACGTAGGCTTCCAATATATCAATATTTACGTCTCGACCATTTCGAGACTCCTCGTCATGTCCGTGATCACATCCGGGACTCCGAACAACCTTCGGTACATCCAAATGCATAAACTCATAATAACTGTCATCGTAACGTTAAGCGTGCGGACCCTACGGTTCGAGAACAATGTAGACATGACCGAGACACGTCTCCGGTCAATAACCAATACCGGGACCTGGATGCCCATATTGGCTCCTACATATTCTACGAAGATCTTTATCGGTCAGACCCCATAACAACATACGTTGTTCCCTTTGTCATCGGTATGTTACTTGCCCGAGATTCGATCGTCGGTATCCAATACCTAGTTCAATCTCGTTACTGGCAAGTCTCTTTACTCGTTCCATAATACATCATCTCACAACTAACATCTTAGTTATAATGCTTGCAAGGCTTATGTGATGTGTATTACCGAGAGGGCCCAGAGATACCTCTCCGACAATCGGAGTGACAAACCCTAATCTCGAAATACGCCAACCCAACATCTACCTTTGGAGACACCTGTAGTACTCCTTTATAATCACCCAATTACGTTGTGACGTTTGGTAGCACCCAAAGTGTTCGTCCGGCAAACGGGAGTTGCATAATCTCATTGTCATAGGAACATGTATAAGTCATGAAGAAAGCAATAGCAACATACTAAACGATCGTGTGCTAAGCTAATGGAATGGGTCATGTCAATCAGATCATTGAACTAATGATGTGACCTCGTTAATCAAATAACAACTCTTTTGTCCATGGTTAGGAAACATAACCATCTTTGATTAACGAGCTAGTCAAGTAGAGGCATACTAGTGACACTCTGTTTGTCTATGTATTCACACATGTATTATGTTTCTGGTTAATACAATTCTAGCATGAATAATAAACATTTATCATGATATAAGGAAATAAATAATAACTTTATTATTGCCTCTAGGGCATATTTCCTTCAGTCTCCCACTTGCACTAGAGTCAATAATCTAGTTCACATCGCCATGTGATTTAGCAGCAATAGTTCACATCACCATGTGATTAACACCCATAGTTCACATTGTCATGTGACCAACACTCAAAGGGTTTACTAGAGTCAGTAATCTAGTTCACATCTCTATGTGATTATCACCCAAAGAGTACTAAGGTGTGATCATGTTTTTGCTTGTGAGATAATTTTAGTCAACGGGTCTGTCACATTCAGATCCGTAAGTATTTTGCAAAATTCTTTGTCTATAATGCTCTGCACGGAGCTACTCTAGCTAATTGCTCCCACTTTCAATATGTATCCAGATTGTGACTTTAGATTCATCTGGATCAGTGTCAAAAACTTGCATCGACGTAACCCTTTACGACGAACCTTTTTGTCACGTCCATAATCGAGAAACACATCCTTATTTCACTAAGGATAATTCTGACCGCTGTCTAGTGATCTACTCCTAGATCACTATTGTACTCCCTTGCCAAATCAGTGCAGGGTATACAATAGATCTGGTACACAGCATGGCATACTTTATAGAACCTATGAATGAGGCATAGGGAATGACTTTCATTCTCTTTCTATCTTCTGCCGTGGTCGGGCTTTGAGTCTTTACTCAACTTCACACCTTGTAACACAGGCAAGAAACTTTTTCTTTGACTGTTCCGTTTTGAACTACTTCAAAATCTTGTCAAGGTATGTACTTATTGAAAAACTTATCAAGCGTCTTGATCTATCTCTATAGATCTTGAAGCTCAATATGTAAGCAGCTTTACCGAAGTCTTTCTTTGAAAAACTCCTTTCAAACACTCCTTTTATGCTTTACAGAATAATTCTACATTATTTCCAATCAACAATATGTCATTCACATATACTTATCAGAAATGCTGTAGTGCTCCCACTCACTTTCTCGTAAATACAGGCTTCACCGCAAGTCTGTATAAAACTATATGCTTTGATCAACTTATCAAAGCGTATATTCCAACTCCGAGATGCTTGCACCAGTCCACAGATGGATCGCTGGAGCTTGCACATTTTGTTAGCACCTTTCGGATTGACAAAACCTTCTAGTTGCATCACATACAACTCTTCTTTAATAAATCCATTAAGGAATACAGTTTTGTTTATCCATTTGCCAGATTTCATAAAATGCGGCAATTGCTAACATGATTCGGACAGACTTAAGCATAGATACGAGTGAGAAAAACTCATCGTAGTCAACACCTTGAACTTGTCGAAAACCTTTTTCGACAATTCTAGCTTTGTAGATAGTAACACTACTATCAGCGTCCGTCTTCCTCTTGAAGATCCATTTATTTCTATGTCTTGCCGATCATCGGGCAAGTCACCCAAAGTCCACACTTTGTTCTCATACATGGATCCCATCTCAGATTTCATGGCCTCAAGCCATTTCTTGGAATTTGGGCTCATCATCGCTTCCTCATAGTTCATAGGTTCGTCATGGTCAAGTAACATGACCTCCAGAACAGGATTACCGTACCACTCTGGTGCGGATCTCACTCTGGTTTACCTACGAGATTCGGTAGTAACTTGATCTGAAGTTACATGATCATCATCATTAGCTTCCTCACTAATTGGTGTAGTAGTCACATGAACAGATTTCTGTGATGAACTATTTTCCAATAAGGGAGAAGGTACAATTACCTTATCAAGTTTTCTACTTTCCTCCCACTCACTTCTTTCGAGAGAAACTCCTTCTCTAGAAAGGATCCATTCTTAGCAACGAATGTCTTGCCTTCGGATCTGTGATAGAAGGTGTACCCAACTGTCTCCTTTGGGTATCCTATGAAGATATATTTCTCCGATTTGAGGTTGAGCTTATCGAGATGAAACTTTTTCACATAAGCATCGCAACTCCAAACTTTAAGAAACGACAACTTTGGTTTCTTGCCAAACCATAGTTCATAAGGCGTCGTCTCAACGGATTTTGATGGTGCCCTATTTAACATGAATGAGGCTGTCTCTAATGCATAACCCCAAAACGATAGTGGTAGATCGGTAAGATACATCATAGATTGTACTACATCCAATAAAGTACGGTTATGACGTTCGGACACACCATTATGCTGTGGTGTTCCAGGTGGCGTGCGTAGTGAAACTATTTCACATTGTTTTAACTGAAGACCAAACTCGTAACTCAAATATTTTACCTCTGCGATCATATCGTAGAAACTTTTATTTTCTTGTCACAATGATTTTCCACTTCACTCTGAAATTCTTTGAACTGTTCAAATGTTTCAGACTTATGTTTCATCAAGTAGATATCCCCATATCTGCTCAAATCATCTTGTGAAGGTCAGAAAATAATGATACCTACTGTAAGCCTTAATATTCATTGGACCACATACATCAGTATGTATGATTTCCAACAAATCTGTTGCTTGCTTCATTGTTCCGGAGAACGGCGTTTTAGTCATCTTGCCCATAAGGCATGGTTCGCAAGCATCAAGTGATTCATAATCAAGTGATTCCAAAATCCCATCAGCATGGAGTTTCTTCATGCGTATTTACACCAATATGACCTAAACGGCAGTGCCACAAATAAGTTGCACTATCATTATTAACTTCGCATCTTTTGGTTTCAATATTATGATTATGTGTATCACTACGATCGATATCCAACGAACTATTTTCATTGGGTGTGTAACCATATAAGGTTTTATTCATGTAAACAGAACAACAATTTATTCTCTTACTTAAATGAATAACCGTATTACAATAAACATGATCAAATCATATTCATGTTCAACGCAAACACCAAATAACACTTATTTAGGTTCAACACTAATCCCGAAATTATAGGGAGTGTGCGATGATGATCATATCAATCTTGGAACCACTTCCAACACACATCGTCACTTCACCCTTAACTAGTCTCTGTTTATTCTGCAACTCCCGTTTCGAGTTACTAATCTTAGCAACTGAACTAGTATCAAATACTGAGGGTTTGCTATAAACACTAGTAAAGTACACATCAATAACATGTATATCAAATATACTTATGTTCACTTTGCCATCCTTCTTATCCGCCAATCACTTGGGGTAGTTCCGCTTCCAGTGACCAGTCCCTTTGCAGTAGAAGCACTTAATCTCAGGCTTAGGACCAGACTTGGGCTTCTTCACTTGAGCAGCAACTCGCTTGCCGTTCTTCTTGAAGTTCCCCTTCTTCCCTCTGCCCTTTTCTTGAAACTAGTGGTCTTGTCTACCATCAACACTTGATGTTTTTCTTGATTTCTACCTTCGTTAATTTCCGCATTACGAAGAGCTTGGGAGTCGTTTCCGTTATCCCTTGCATATCATAGTTCATCACGAAGTTCTACTAACTTGGTGATGGTGACTAGAGAATTCTGTCAATCACTATCTTATCTGGAAGATTAACTCCCACTTGATTCAAGCGATTGTAGTACCCAGACAATCTGAGCACATGCTCACTAGTTGAGCGATTCTCCTCCATCTTTTAGCTATAGAACTTGTTGGAGACTTCATATCTCTCAACTCGGGTATTTGCTTGAAATATTAACTTCAACTCCTGGAACATCTCATATGGTCCATGACATTCAAAACGTCTTTGAAGTCCTGATTCTAAGCCATTAAGCATGGTGCACTAAACTATCAAGTAGTCATCAGATTGAGCCAGCCAAACGTTCATAACGTCTGCATCTGCTCCTGCAATAGGTCTGTCACCTAGCGGTGCATCAAGGACATAATTCTTCTGTGCAGCAATGAGGATAAACCTCAGATCACGGATCCAATCCGCATCATTGCTACTAACATCTTTCAACATAATTTTCTCTAGGAACATATCAAAATAAACACAGGGAAGCAACAACGCGAGCTATTGATCTATAACATAATTTGCAAAATACTACCAGGACTAAGTTCATGATAAATTTAAGTTCAATTAATCATATTACTTAAGAACTCCCACTTAGATAGATATCCCTCTAATCCTCTAAGTGATCACGTGATCCAAATCAACTAAACCATAACCGATCATCATGTGAGATGGAGTAGTTTTCAATGGTGAACATCGTTATGTTGATCATATCTACTATATGATTCACGCTCGACCTTTCGGTCTCTGTGTTCCGAGGCCATATCTGTATATGCTTGGCCCGTCAAGTATAACCTGAGTATTCCGCGTGTGCAACTGTTTGGCACCCGTTGTATTTGAACGTAGAACCTATCACACCCGATCATCACGTGGTGTCTCAGCACGAAGAACTTTCGCAACGGTGCATACTCAGGGAGAACACTTCTTGATAATTTAGTGAGAGATCATCTTATAATGCTACCGTCAATCAAAGCAAAAATAAGATGTATAAAAGATAAACATCATATGCAATCAAAATATGTGACATGATATGGCCATCATCATCTTGCTTCTTTGATCTCCATCTCCAAAGTACTGTCATGATCTCTGTCATCACAGGCATGACACCATGATCTCCATCATCTTGATCTATATCAATGTGTCGTCACACGGTCGTCTCGCCAACTATTGCTCTTGCAACTATTGCTATCGCATAGCGATAAAGTAAAGCAATTATTTGGCACAAGGCAAGTCAGTAGTTCAGAGCCGAGGTCCGCAAACCCAGTCCGTCCAAACCAGTGCGACTCCAGGCCGTCCGAGGTCCGAGACCGACATGGCCACCACCGCCGCCGCCGCTGTCGCAGACGCTATTCTAGCCGCCGCCGCCGCCGCCGCTGTCCCAGATGCTATTCCAGCCGCCGCCGCTGCTGTCCCAGACGTCGCGCCCGTGCCCCCGTCCACGCAACCGCATCCCGTTCCAGGTGAACCCCCTCCCCCTCCTCGTTTCCTCCGCACTCTTGGTTTTCCTCTCCGATGTTAGGTTTTTGGCTGTCTCTGGCGGACTAAGATTTGCTAAGTTGTCTTCGTCGATTAGCCTCCTCCGATTGGTCGAACATCCGTAACAGCCCTAGGATTATGGTTCATGTGTAAATCACACAATCTAGGTGGACTCCTCAGGGCCTATATTAATGGAGGAATATTGTGTGGAGAGATTTGCACTTTGTCTGCTATTCTTGTAGGATGTGTATATGGTTGATGTATTTTTTTTCTTTTTCAAGATTGATATGGTTGAGGTAATGAAGTAAAATGTAGTGGAACTGTTCTAGAGCCTAACCTCATTCCAGTGTTTGGTTCACAGAATCATGCAAAGTGGAACTTAACCATGTACTTTCGCCTGATCGAAAACAAAGTGATAACTTAACCAGCCGCATATTCAATGACAAGGTGAACCACTTCCTTAAGGTCGCTGAGAACATTATCGAGGAGCTGAATTCTTGGAGAATCGCTGGATTCAAAGGAGCTGATTTTAACCATATCCATTTTATCCTCTCTCCAACAAACACATAAATGGAACCATTCCATTCCATAATATTCCTTCAAGCAAACAAACTCTAGAACTGTTCCATCATTTATATCAATTCATACCAAACATAGGGATGGACCATTCCATTTTGTCCCCCAACCAAACACACCCGTAGAGAATATGGTTGGGGATTTGCTTGCGACTTATTAATCAATTTAATTGTTTCATTTCTATCTTTTCTAAATTATTTCATTTTAATTTACAAGAAGTGCAATAAGTTACTCAATTGGTTTTTGTAGACAAATACTTGTTTTCTGACTACCAGGGTTGTTGTTTCCCTTTTCCTTTCCATATTATATGTTGCCCCACTCTCTGTAGCACCTGGTTATTGCAGTTATCGAAACTACATTGTAATCTTTAGCTTGTTATCACAAGTATTATGTTAGTACAACTACGACATGAGGCTATTAACGTAGCTCATCCCGTGTTAAGTGTGCCAGAATGAACTGGCTATGTTACAGCTGGGAAATGATTATTCGTCCAGCACTATATTGCATGGAGGGCTCCAGCATGTGAGTCTTGGGCCGTTAGCCCGTTACCATTTGCATCCAGAACCAAATTCTGTTTGTTGCCTTCCTAACATTTTCGGGCCCAAATGGTGTTTATTTCAAGGTCTTGAAGTCAACATCGTAATATTGTCGCATATGCTTCTCTTTGTAAGATGAACAGACAAGTATTTGTATTGTATAAGATCAAGCATTTTAGTTGCTAGAGGATACCCCGTGTGTTGATGCGCGAGTTGCTTGCAATATATTTCAATGAGATTGGTGAGATGAACATGAATATTTTGATTAAAAATATAAGAACTAAAAGTAAAGATACATATGATTATTGTATAATTATAAAATAGTTATTGAATATAAGTACTTAAGTAGCATAGTGTAATTAAAACATTTAAGAATTTTTAAATGCATGGTTGCATGTTGAAGTGGGCCTTTTTCCATGCGTAGTCGCAAGTTGAGGTGGCATAGTGGCATGTAGAGGTAGATATGTTAGTGGGGGTCAACGACTTTTTTATACTAGATTTGGTCAGCTTGCATATCTTTTCCTGGCAAAATATTCTTGAGTCAATGATCTTGTGATAGAATGATGACAATCAATGGATGGTCTATTGTACTTATTTGTGCGTGCTTTGTTATGCAGACAAATGTATGAATTATAAAAGCCATTTGCAAGCGTGGACTCAAAGGAATAATCAGAACTTGCCAGCTTATTATACTGAGTCGAAACGTGACCATCATCGACTTGAGTTCAGAAGCACCGTTAAGGTGGGTGGCGAGCGGTTTCAATCATCTCGCAATCATAGCCGCCGGAAGGATGCAGAGCAGGATGCTGCCAGAGTGGCCTATGAAATATTGATGACAAAGACAATAAATGATGATGATCATACAGACGTGCTTGGGCTGATTGATCAGGTATTTTTTCGGTACAGTCCTTTTTGTTGTTTATCATCCATCATTTCATGTTTAAATTTGTTCTGTGAATTGTGCTATATCACATCCTAATTCATGTCTCCTCATCGTTCTCCTTTTTTAGTCTGTCATACAATAGACGGCGCCACACAATTTGGTGTGTTTATCACTTTTCCCTCTTTTGCCTACTTGTGATATATTTTCTAGTCATAGGTATAAATGCTATTGCCACAAGAATCCGTGATTTCAGGGTATTGGAAGTGATAACATTTATCACTGCAGAATTCAGAGTTTTGCTGATCACTGCAAATGCATTCTTCTGGTTCATCTATACCATGTACTCTACTCTTGTAAGATAATGTCCTCTTCTAATTTTCCGGGTTTTGTAACTCATGTTTGTGTTAAACATAACTGCTATTGATATGTCCTAAGAACAGATAATGTCCTTTGTGTTCTGTATGTTTCAGATGTGATTGAATGATGAATCAGCTAATCTTACCATTTTATTATTACATGTGGATGTGCGTAGTAGCATCCTTTCATGTTAGCATTTTAATAATCATGCCTGAAATGAAGGAATTGATTTCAGTGTAACATAGTGTTCTCTTCTATTCTATTCAGGGTGTGCTGTTCTGTAAATCAATTCTCCATGAATTTGCTGTTAAGACAAAAGCTGATCAGCCCACTTACTCCACAGATCATCTAGAAGGGGTATCACCCATGACCCTGTTTGTTTCATCAGTGTTGTTTTCTGGGAAAACTTATACTGGTGAAGCTGCAGTAAGTAAGAAGGACGCAGAGCAGAAGGCTGCTCATGTTGCAGTCAAATCTATTTTAGGTAACATATATTTCATTGTTCAGGATTAGGAAGAAAGCTCCAAAGCCTTTTTGTACTTATTGTATTTAGAATTAGTGGCGGGCTCTTAGGAGTAGAACTAATTATTCACTATGTTGTTGCAGCTACAAAGAATAATTGTATGCAACAAATTGTCAGATCAAAGAAACAGCTTATCATTGCCATCACATCTTCTGGGTTCAACAAAGAAAGAGGAGTTGTAAGCCAGGAAAAATGCAATGCTCCAACAAATGCAATTACTACTATCGCTCCTGAAGATGCTGGTCTAACTGCGGATCAAGGAGCGACCATCTTTCATGAAGATGATGGATCGCAAAAGCGCAAGAAACACAGAAAGGTTTGACGAGAAGACTCGCCCAACCATCGTAACATGAGGTATTTTTTTTCTTTCAGTTTATACTATGTATAAAATGACATTGATTTTATCGCGGACACCTATAGGAGTATTAGGTGAGTTGAGAGTTTAGGCCCCATTGGCGAAATACCTATTTTTAAGATCTGGTTCATGTAATCTCAAGAAATTAAGTATCTATGCACATAGCTATGACAAAATTATAACAATAGCTTCCAGATTGCAAGCCCATTGCTGCAACAGTCCTCATCAACACCACCCACTATCACAAATGGATCACATTGTATTGAGGTTCAAAGAGGTAGAAAATGGATATTTTTATGTTTTAATAGTAACGTCTCAATGCTTTGAAAAACATCATATCTTGTGTTTTATTTTTGCATCAGTGTCTTTTACTCCCTCTGTAAAGAAATATAAGATCATTTAGATCAGTATCTTTTATATATGGGAATATTTGTTTGCTCAAATTTAATGGACAGGATTTTCAGTTTGTTGTATGTCTTGATCATCCACATAACTGTCAAGATGTATGAAATGAAATTAACTAATATTTTGCTTGGTTGGTGCTGTCAAACTTCTGCTTTAAGAGTTACAGCAACTAAATAAAGTGTCTAATTAGCCGTCGTCATGTTACCCTTTAGGGCGTGGATGAGGCATGCTTATCCAGGAATGCACGAACAAGAACCATTTAATATTTATGGAACTTCCTATAGTCATATAACTATTGCAAATCTGCAAGGTCCCATCTGCTTTAAACATATTTGGAACATTGCAATTCATCTTAAAGGCTTGCCATCTTGATCAAGATTACTAGCTGGGATACTATTGTATATGCCAGTAAGTGTGCTAATTACTTAGGGAAATATTTTGTTTACTTCATCCATTTTAAGTGCGCAATTACCTTGTCCAAGAACAGCTGAAATATTATCTAACTGTACTCGGGCCCTTTGCCACAAAATCTGGTACAATTGGATCGAGTAATTCATGGTTTTTCTAGCAATCTTGCTATCCCATATTTTGGCAGGTGTGCTCTTCGAGAGTGTTACACTGAACTGAGCTTCTTAATTTATCGGCAGGTTGGTGTAAGGTTTCGTCGTCTATGGTTGTGGGAGTGAAGGGACTGCTGGTTATGTGGCGCCGTGTATTACATGTTTTTGGATCGTCGCTAGGATGCTTGTTGGAATGACGTTGACTATGGCATCCACGCTCCGTATGTTTCCTTGATTAGCTTATCTTGGTGTCAGGAACTCAGGTTTCTATCGAAGTGGCTTCGCTGTGTCGGGAACTCTGGATCTCTGTGATGTAACTTGTGGTTTGTTGTACCGTTTCGAACCCGTGTTTGTGTCAGATCTCTTGAGGACTTGTTTGGTTCAAGCAATATTACCCATCATCGCCGTAAACAAGTCACGTTACCGGACCAGCGATGACCTCGGTCTTCTCTGTATAGTCGCATAGGCTGTCATGCCCCGGAGTAGTGGGTCGAGGGATTTGGGGATGAACTGGAGCTGGGGTTTATATCCTGATAAGGAAAACAATATGAAATGCGGAATGAAAAGCGGTGAGGCCGGTGAAAGAGGCAATGACGAAGCAGCTGAAGGTGCCTCCCCTATGAGCCCAAGCGTACTCATCCATCCGCAAGATCCAACCATCAGCTGGAAGCGAGATGGTAGAAGAGGTGAGAGAAATTCGAGAGCGAGGGAGAGAGTAAGCTCATGTTGTATATCGGGTGTGGGAGTTAGGCGGCAGCGCCAACGAAGGAGAGGCGACCACTATTTCCTCTCCCTTTCTTCCTTCTAATGTACGGACCCGCGGTTTGGCTGCTTCTCATTCGTTTGGATCAACTGGTCGCTCGTTGTCCGCCTGTGCCCGACCGGCGCGCCCACCCGGCTGACGCATTTTCCGTATGCATACCACATTGACCTAAAAAGGCCATTGACCAGAGTTCATGCCAGCACCGACAGTTCATACTGATGGCCATGGAAGTGGCCGACATACATGCCAGCCTTTTAAAAAATAACACACAATTAATGTTGGCACACTTGCCAGTGGCCGGCACAGTTGTCAGCACACAAAAAGGGTGGTAGTTGAACGATGTCATACATTTCAACTGTGGTCATGCCGGCACACTTGTTGGCATACAAAAAAGATGGCGGTATCTGGTATAGATGCATCATCAAGCTTGAGCATCTCCCTTTCCATCTTCTCGAACCAAGGCCTCCTTCCCAGGGACACCGTGCTCAACTCCACCGTCATGGTATCCACCTCCTTCATCATGCAATCGAGCGCCATTTCTTTTGCTTTGGCCTTGGCATTGGTCGCCTCTATCTCGAGCTTCTCGCTTGGACGTCGGCCTCCATCTCTAGCTTCTTCGTTTGCATTTCCGCCGTCATCTCTAGTTTTGTCGCTTGCATTTCGGCCTCCATCTCGAGCTTTTTCTATTGTATCTCCATGTAGGCCTTCATTTGCTCCTCTTTATCTTGTCGACGCTTCTCCTCTCTTCTTTCCTTTTGGGTCATCATGCCTTGCAAAGTTTCTTGCGAGGCAAATATCGCCGCATCATGCTTCGCCTCCTTGGAATTGGTCTTTCCCCGGGGCTGTTTCTCTCCCTCACCATGGTCCTCGACGGCCTGCGGCCCTCCATTCTTATTGAGGGAGGCATATTGCTCATTGAACTTTTCATCATCTTTTATGATCATCGAATAATGGGTGATGGTGAATGGCAATGTCTTTGATGCCGAGGCCAGTCACGGGACGACCATAGATGCTCTCAAGGGTAGCACAAAACTTGTTGCACTCTTGTTGGATGAGCCCTCACCTCTTCGAGATGGACACCCAACCACGCTTGCTCTCAAACTTGTATGACGGAACTTCTTGCATTCATGGAGTTGGTGATGAACTCTCAACCAAAAGGTTAACCCTTTTTGCTTGATGCCGATCTAGGGACCTTATCCGATATCTCTCCAACATTCACAAATGAGTTTGTCCTCATCCTTTGTGTATGCCTTCGCCCGAATGCTTTGGCGCTTCTTCCTTTGCGCATTGGCTTGGTGTGTGACCTCATCAACAAACAAAGGCTCCCCCTCCATGTCCGCTTCCTCTTCTTCTTCTTGGCCATAGTCGTCCGGGAACTCGTGGCCTTGCAGGAATGTGTCGTCCTTGCCCTCTTGGCCTTGCGGGAACGTGCCACCCATGCCATCTTGGCCTTGCGTGAAGGTGTCGGCCATGCCATCATGGCCTTGCGCGAAGGTATCGGCCATGCCCTCCTGCTTTGTCGTGAAGGTGCCATGATTGTCTTGGTTTTGGGTTTCATAGGGATTGAAGGCCGCGCCACGCACGTCGCCCTCGAAAATGATGTTCTCCATGATGAAATGATTGGCCGTGTCATTAGCTATCGATGGCGACATTGATCCGAACATGCCGGTTGTGGGCGTTAGAACGTTTGCTGGCGGGGATCTCACGCGGCCGTTTCTTTTAGCCCACGGTGGACAACCCACCGGCCAGAGGTGTGGTGTTGAGGTCAATGGCCATGGGCGCTGTCACGCCCGGCATGAGCACACTCACCTCTGGCGAGTAGTCCGTGGGAGAGGTGGAGAAGTGGGAGGCTTGCGGTTGGGAATGGAAGCCGGGCATTTGCAGCGTAGTGGACGTGTGCAGTGACTCTGCCCATGGCGGAAAGACTATCGACGAGCCCATGCTAGGTGCAGTCATGGCGGTACCAATGAGCCCATGCTGACCAGGGCCATTGTCGAACCTTGTTGTCCGCGATGGTGGCCTCCTGTTGGGCGGCGGCGAGGGCGGCGGCATTTGTGGCTTCCAGCTTGCCAGCCTGCACCTTCCTCCGTCCAGACCTCTTGGCCAACTGAATGGCCCTCTGCATGTCCGTCAGCTCCTCCTTTTTGGGCTGTGGCGTCTTGTTGCAGACAGTGTAGGGCTTGGCAATGGTGGTTGGCCATCCAAGGGAGGATTTGGATGGTGGATAGACTTGCCAAGCGGAGTTGGCACAATTGTGGCCTTTGTCGCCTATGCAAAAGAGAGCCGAAAGCCTCCTCACACTTGCTCTACAAGTACTGCTACACGATGAGACCTTGGGGCATGCTTAGAGATTGGCTTCAACTTGTGCATCTTGCCACCACTGTTTGAGCTTTGGAAGGATCCACAAAGGTGGATCAAGATGTGTGAATGCAATGTCCCTAATAGAAGTGCAATGGCAACTATCACCATACTCATGTGTCGGACCATTTGGAATGAGAGGAATGCGAGGACTTCCAACACAAAACCATCCCTACGACAATTCTTTTGAATGAGGTAAGAAGACAAGCAAAACTTTGGGTCATCATAGGTGCCAAGCATGGGTCAAAACATGTCGGGAGAGTAGTGGCCTTCTAGTATTCGTTGCTGACGCTTGTATCATAACCTCAAACTCTCTCATTCTTTTTAATTAATGGATTTGTGTTTTTGCTTTTGCCATTTCCCGGCATTACTTGGAAGGCTGGGAGACAGGGAGAGGCATAGGATAGTTGGCACATGTCGGTACCGTGGATGTTCATGGACTTCACAACATCATCACAGTTGCAGTAAATTGATGGACGGATCAAAGGAAATCAACCAGCAAACAAACTGCATATAAGATTCCATTTTCTGATCTATTTCCAGGATCAGCCACAACTTCCAAATGACATGAACAGCTTCGGCGCACACATGCACACACTAAATCATGAATTCATAGACTCAACCTGCATTTTTTGAGAACAACTCGGTTTTTTGTTTGATGTGCCACTTTCACTGGGTCCTTCTTTGAACGCTAGCTACTACTCCCTTCGTCAGAAAATATTTGTTGGAGTAATACACGTGTCTAGACATATTTTAGTTCTAGATACATTCATTTTGACCCATTTCTACGACAAGTAATTCCGGACGGAGTGAGTATTTATTATCATAACTCGAAACTGAACCCTGAAAGTTTGTCCATAGATAACAAGTGCCTTCTCCTTTTCAAAAGGAAAACAAGAATGTCTGCTCAAATGATTATGCCTCCGCATTCCTGGGAATTGGTACTCCTAACCCTGCTGTCAAGACTTTGTATGCACTTTGGATTTGTCTTGTGACCGGACCGATTTTCCTATCACCAATTTCACGCCCGTTAATCATCAAGACCTGTTGCAAATCAGAATAGTGGCCATCTAATTAGAATCGAAAAATATGATTCCTTGAATGGAATAGTACCTGTAAAACAAACTAGCATGCTCAAACCATGAGTTTCATATAACACATCACGTGGAAATTTTGACATTTGATCTGTACATAGGTTCATACAAACCGATCTTTGTTGCTTCACAAGAAAACCATAAATGTAGAACATAACACATGCAAAAAATTGGGCAAACACATGATCATATTTCATATGTGCATTTGTACGGAACAATATTTTTGCACATGCAGATAAGCTAACACATCTACACGACCACCTATCAACTGTTGCCATTTTTAGCAACCAAAATGGGCTCATATGATCTGTCCATAGAAGTTGCATTCAAATGTTGCCCTATCTGAAATTTTCAAAATTAAACAAACCACTAGGGTATTGGCCACAACCTATAGCAAATGTTGGCCGCAGCCCTCTCTCAATCTCTCAGCTCATTGTTGGTGGACACACACACACACGCACATGACCAGGTAGAACGGAGGGGAAGGCAGGGGAGAGACAAATGCCATTTATTTAGTGCTTACCAACAAATGCTACATCTCTCTTACAAGCACAACAACTATCGCCTTACAAGCAACAAATGCATTGTCTCACATGATGCTCATCAGCAACACATGCTCTGAGGCTACATCCTTAAACGCACTCCTCTTATACAGACATGCATGACACACGTACATATGTGCTACATCCCGACACAAAGGATTGCTGCTACATCTTGGCCAGAAAGTGCATTTGGTGGCCAGGGTTCAGGGAGCCCCTTTTTTCAGCTTAAAAACATTTTCTACACCTCAAAACAATCTGAAAAAAAGTATACACAAACATATATGTGTACTGTATACGTACAAAATTTTCATGAACATATATATTCATATGTGATGTACACACAAATACATATATTGAAATCGGCTTTTTCTTTGTTGTATTTGGGCCAGATTTTTGTCTTCTTGTGTAATTTGCAAATAATCTTATTATTTAGTGAAAATATACATATACTTAGAGAACATATATACGTATTTGTAGAGAACAAATTAATATTCTCTGAAACTTTTTTTAAACGAGTATTCATGTCAAACGGAAAAAGGAAGAAGAAAAAAGGAACAGAAACCGCTATCAAATAAGGCAACTGGGCAGAAGTTGCAGAGCATATAGAGGAACATGCTAAGGCTGCGCAAATTGTGGTGACTTTCCACTTCTACATTTCGAATATTTTAAATTTTGTTTCAAAGATAGTTTAGAGCATGCCCATAATTCAAGAATCTCATTGCCTCCATAAAAGGGAAACTTGCCCATCGCCAAATTATACTGGGTTCTGTTTATTAATGTGAGAAAAGACTGTTTATCAGATTGCCATAATTCATAAGAGTATATCAAACCCATATGTGGTGTTACCATGAAAATATCGTATCCATTGGGATGGGTAACTATAGGTGTTTTTAATCAAGAATTCAGGATTTGCTTTTGTTTAAATATGTTCTTTATATAGTAATTCAACATATTGCACTAGAACGCCGTTTACTAGACAGATAAGAATCAAAAGGATCGAACTATGTATTTTTTGCTTGTATGTCAATCTTTCAGGGCATATCTAGTTGTATGAAGCACTGGTTCATGATATGAGTTGGGTACTGCTAAACAGCATTGGGCCTTGACAGAAGTATTGACACAGAACACAACATGACAGAAAATTCTCAAGAATTTTTCTCGCGTGCCATTTGGTGGGAACCACTTCTGTAGATTGGCTCCAATTATTTCTATGTGGAAGATGTATAGGCTTACAGTTGCACGGGTAATTCCTGGAAGTCAGTAGTCCACATGAAGTGTCAATACAATACCCTTCTTAACCATAAACTGCAATTAATGCACAAGCACTTTAAGAAAAATCATATGGGGAAATATTGAGCTATTTCAACTGATCCTAATTGTACGTAATATGTTTGTTACATTTGTTTCTGATACAAAACCATCTTGATCTAGCATGATAGCATCCTCAGCCTGTGTAACATTACTTTCTATCTGCACAGAAGCAATAGTGTTTGAGGCCCATTGCAATTTCCAATGCCTTCATTTTTGATAAAATTCAAGGAGCTTGCTAGATTAGAGCTTCAAATCTTAAGATATATGACTTCTGCCAGAATTTTGTTAATACGATTGTTGTGATGTGTCATCGAATCAACACTCTGAAACAAGTCATGGAAACAACCAAGGCCAATGTTTGTTCAATAAAGAGATAATAAAAGATGTTTCATACAAAAATAGAACAGATGAGAAACCAAAGGCCAAATTGTAAAGAATTTGGTAAATGGGTCTTACATTTGGAGAATTACGCTGTGTGGTTGCTGTCACCAACTTTATCCCATGTGAGTTATCATAAACTGGTGGTTCCCACTCTGCAAGTACTGAAAAAGACCAATTGTAAGGTCGTACCATAATTAAGTTGACAAATGGTCTTCCAATGACAATTGACTAGACCAAATAGAGTCACAACGGCACACATCATTTCCAGCAATAAAGTAGCAAACATGTAAACAGTGAAACCACAACCAGGAACTCAGCCAGTCACCATCTATGAGTGATTATATTTTTGGTGAAAGCCAAGGAATCACCTCGTATGGTCTTACACGCCAACACTGATTGCTAGTCATAAGAAGTGATTACAGAATAGGATAATATAATTTAGTTAGAAACCAGAAAATAACAAACATGGTGTACAGATTTAAGCACAAAAAACACAATCAAGTAAAAAAAAGTGGGGTCAAAATGTGAATACAAATCAAGACACTCCCATATAGATTGAAAGCTGGACTCATTCCAGATGTCACCTACATTACATTTAGGGAGGCAGTGCACAAAGTGGGTAAGTAGGTCATGCGAAGACTATTGCAAACACACTGTAGAATAGTAGAAGTGACAATACTGATGAGTAATGAATCTATATCTATATTAATACCTTCTTCCCAAGTATGAGAGGGAGCCTTATATGTGCATTATTGAACATCCCATTTGCGTTAAGAGTCGTAAATATTGCATCCTTTGAAGGAAATATGCCCTAGAGGCAATAATAAAGTTATTATTTATTTCCTTATATCATGATAAATGTTTATTATTCATGCTAGAATTGTATTAACCGGAAACATAATACATGTGTGAATACATAGACAAACTTAGTGTCACTAGTATGCCTCTACTTGACTAGCTCGTTAATCAAAGATGGTTATGTTTCCTAACCATGAACAAGGTGTTGTTATTTGATTAATGAGGTCACACCATTAGTTGAATGATCTGATTGACATGACCCATTTCATTAGCTTAGCACCCGATCGTTTAGTATGTTGCTATTGCTTTCTTCATGACTTATACATGTTCCTATGACTATGAGATTATGCAACTCCCGTTTACCGGAGGAACACTTTGTGTGCTACCAAACGTCACAACGTAACTGGGTGATTATAAAGGAGCTCTACAGGTGTCTCCAAAGGTAGATGTTGGGTTGGCGTATTTCGAGATTAGGATTTGTCACTCCGATTGTCGGAGAGGTATCTCTGGGCCCTCTCGGTAATGCACATCACATAAGCCTTGCAAGCATTGCAACTAATGAGTTAGTTGCGGAATGATGTATTACGGAACGAGTAAAGAGACTTGCCGGTAACGAGATTGAACTAGGTATTGCATATCGACGATCGAATCTTGGGCAAGTAACATACTGATGACAAAGGGAACAACGTATGTTGTTATGCGGTCTGACCGATAAAGATCTTCGTAGATTATGTAGGAACCAATATGGGCATCCAGGTCCCGCTATTGGTTATTGGCCGGAGATTTGTCTCAGTCATGTCTACATTGTTCTCGAACCGTAGGGTCCGCACGCTTAACGTTACGATGACAATTATTATGAGTTTATGCATTTTGATGTATCGAAGTTAGTTCGGAGTCCCGGATGTGATCACGGACATGACGAGGAGTCTCGAAATGGTCGAGACATAAAGATTGATATATTGGACGGCTACATTCGGACACCGGAAGTGTTCCGGATGATTTCGGAGAAAACCGGAGTGCTGGAGGGGTTACCGGAACCCCCGGGGAAGTAATGGGCCTTATTGGGCCTTAGGGGAGAGAGAGGGCTGCGGCCTAGGAGGTGGCGCCCCCCCCCCCCCAAGGGGAGTCTGAATTGGACTAGGGAGGGGGGCACGGCCCCTCTTTCCCTCTCCCTCTCCCTCTCTTTCCTTCCCCCTTAGGTTTCCTAATTGGATTAGGAAAGGGGAGTCCTACTCCCACTAGGAGGAGGACTCCCCCTCCCCTTGGCGCGCCACATAGGGCCGGCCGGCCTCCCCCTTGCTCCTTTATATACGGGGGCAGGGGGCACCTCTAGACACACAAGTTGATCCACGTGATCGTTCCTTAGTCGTGTGCGGTGCCCCCTGCAATCATATTCCACCTCGATCATATCGTTGTAGTGCTTAGGCGAAGCCCTGCGTCGGTAGAACATCATCATCGTCACCACGCCGTTGTGCTGACGGAACTCATCCCGAAGCTTTGCTGGATCGGAGCCCGGGGAGCGTCATTGAGCTGTACGTGTGCTAAGAACTCGGAGGTGCCGGAGTAACGGTGCTTGGATCGATCGGATCGGGAAGACGTACGACTACTTCCTCTACGTTGTGTCAATGCTTCCGTAGTCGGTCTACGTGGGTACGTAGACAACACTCTCCCCTCTCGTTGCTGTGCATCACCATGATCTTGCGTGTGCGTAGGAAAATTTTGAAATTACTACGTTCCCCAACAGTGGTATCCGAGCCTAAGTTTTATGGTTTGATGTTATATGCACGAGTAGAACACAAGTGAGTTGTGGGCGATATAAGTCATACTGCCTACCAGCATGTCATACTTTGGTTCGGCGGTATTGTTGGATGAAGCGGCCCGGACCGACATTACGCGTACGCTTACGCGAGACCGGTTCTCCCGACGTGCTTTGCACAAAGGTGGCTTGCGTGTGACTGTTTCTCCAACTTTAGTTGAACCAAGTGTGGCTACGCCCGGTCCTTGCAAAGGTTAAAATGGAGTCTATTTGACAAACTATCGTTGTGGTTTTGATGCGTAGGTGAGATTGGTTCTTACTTAAGCCCGTAGCAGCCACGTAAAACTTGCACCAACAAAGTAGAGGATGTCTAACTTGTTTTTGCAGGGCATGTTGTGATGTGATATGGCCAAGACATGATGCTAAATTTTATTGTATGAGATGATCATGTTTTGTAACCGAGTTATCGGCAACTGGCAGGAGCCATATGGTTGTCGCTTTATTGTATGCAATGCAATCGCGATGTAATGCTTTACTTTATCACTAAGCGGTAGCGATAGTCGTGGAAGCATAAGATTGGCGAGACGACAATGATGCTACGATGGAGATCAAGGTGTCGCGCCGGTGACGATGGTGATCATGACGGTGCTTCGGAGATGGAGATCACAAGCACAAGATGATGATGGCCATATCATATCACTTATATTGATTGCATGTGATGTTTATCTTTTTATGCATCTTATCTTGCTTTGATTGACGGTAGCATTATAAGATGATCTCTCACTAAATTATCAAGAAGTGTTCTCCCTGAGTATGCACCGTTGCCAAAGTTCGTCGTGCCCAGACACCACATGATGATCGGGTGTGATAAGCTCTACGTCCATCTACAACGGGTGCAAGCCAGTTTTGCACACGCAGAATACTCAGGTTAAACTTGACAAGCCTAGCATATGCAGATATGGCCTCGGAACACGGAGACCGAAAGGTCGAGCGTGAATCATATAGTAGATATGATCAACATAGCGATTTTCACCATTGAAAACTACTCCATCTCACGTGATGATCGGTTATGGTTTAGTTGATTTGGATCACGTGATCACTTAGAGGATTAGAGGGATGTCTATCTAAGTGGGAGTTCTTAAGTAATTTGATTAATTGAACTTAAACTTATCATGAACTTAGTACCTGATAGTATCTTGCTTGTTTATGTTTGATTGTAGATAGATGGCTCGTGCTGTTGTTCCGTTGAATTTTAATGCGTTCCTTGAGAAAGCAAAGTTGAAAGATGATGGTAGCAATTACACGGACTGGGTCTGTAACTTCAGGATTATCCTCATTGCTGCACAGAAGAATTACGTCCTGGAAGCACCGCTGGGTGCCAGGCCTGCTGCTGGAGCAACACCAGATGTTATGAACGTCTGGCAGAGCAAAGCTGATGACTACTCGATAGTTCAGTGTGCCATGCTTTACGGCTTAGAATCGGGACTTCAACGACGTTTTGAACGTCATGGAGCATATGAGATGTTTCAGGAGTTGAAGTTAATATTTCAAGCAAATGCCCGGATTGAGAGATATGAAGTCTCCAATAAGTTCTATAGCTGCAAGATGGAGGAGAACAGTTCTGTCAGTGAGCATATACTCAAAATGTCTGGGTATAATAATCACTTGATTTAGATGGGAGTTAATCTTCCAGATGATTGTGTCATTGACAGAATTCTCCAATCACTGCCACCAAGCTACAAGAGCTTCGTGATGAACTATAATATGCAAGGGATGAACAAGACTATTCCCGAGCTCTTTGCAATGCTGAAAGCTGCGGACGTAGAAATCAAAAAGGAGCATCAAGTGTTGATGGTCAACAAGACCACTAGTTTCAAGAAAAAGGGCAAAGGGAAGAAGAAGGGGAACTTCAAGAAAAACGGCAAGCAAGTTGCTGCTCAAGAGAAGAAACCCAAGTCTGAACCTAAGCCTGAAACTGAGTGCTTCTACTGCAAGCAGACTGGTCACTGGAAGCGGAACTGCCCCAAATATTTGGCGGATAAGAAGGATGGCAAGGTGAACAAAGGTATATGTGATATACATGTTATTGATGTGTACCTTACTAGAGCTCGCAGTAGCACCTGGGTATTTGATACTGGTTCTGTTGCTAATATTTGCAACTCGAAACAGGGACTACGGATTAAGCGAACACTGGCAAAGGACGAGGTGACGATGCGCGTGGGAAACGGTTCCAAAGTCGATGTGATCGTGGTCGGTGTTGGGGAACGTAGTAATTTCAAAAAAATTCCTACGCACACGCAAGATCATGGTGATGCATAGCAACGAGAGGGGAGAGTGTTGTCTATGTACCAACGCAGACCGACTGCGGAAGCGATCACACAACGTAGAGGAAGTAGTCGTACGTCTTCCCGATCCGACCGATCCAAGCACCGTTACTCCGGCACCTCCGAGTTCTTAGCACACGTTCAGCTCGATGACGACCCTCGGGCTCCGATCCAGCAAAGCGTCGAGGAAGAATTCCGTCAGCACGATGGCGTGGTGACGATCTTGATGTACTACCGACGCAGGGCTTTGCCTAAGCACTACAACGGTATGATCGAGGTGGAATTTGGTGGCAGGGGGCACCGCACACAGCTAAGGAACAATCTCAAGGATCAACTTCTGTGTCTAGAGGTGCCCCCTGCCCCCGTATATAAAGGTTTCAAGGGGAGGGGCTGGCCGGCCAAGGTGGGAGGCGCAGGAGGAGTCCTACTCCTACCGGGAGTAGGACTCCCCCCTCCAATCCTAGTCCAACTAGGTTTCCTCAAGTGGGAAGGAGAGAGGGGGTGGCCGGCCACCTTCCCTAGTCCTAATAGGACTAGGGGAAGGGGGGAGGCGCGCAGCCCATGGGGCAGCCCTTTCACCTTTCCACTAAGGCCCATGTTGGCCCATTTGGCTCCCGGGGGGTTCCGGTAACCCTCCCGGTAATCCGGTAAAATCCCGATTTTACCCGGAACACTTCCGATGTCCAAACGTAGGCTTCCAATATATCAATATTTACGTCTCGACCATTTCGAGACTCCTCGTCATGTCCGTGATCACATCCGGGACTCCGAACAACCTTCGGTACATCCAAATGCATAAACTCATAATAACTGTCATCGTAACGTTAAGCGTGCGGACCCTACGGTTCGAGAACGATGTAGACATGACCGAGACACGTCTCCGGTCAATAACCAATACCGGGACCTGGATGCCCATATTGGCTCCTACATATTCTACGAAGATCTTTATCGGTCAGACCGCATAACAACATACGTTGTTCCCTTTGTCATCGGTATGTTACTTGCCCGAGATTCGATCGTCGGTATCCAATACCTAGTTCAATCTTGTTACTGGCAAGTCTCTTTACTCATTCCATAATACATCATCTCACAACTAACATCTTAGTTATAATGCTTGCAAGGCTTATGTGATGTGTATTACCGAGAGGGCCCAGAGATACCTCTCCGACAATCGGAGTGACAAATCCTAATCTCGAAATACGCCAACCCAACATCTACCTTTGGAGACACCTGTAGTACTCCTTTATAATCACCCAGTTACGTTGTGACGTTTGGTAGCACCCAAAGTGTTCGTCCGGCAAACGGGAGTTGCATAATCTCATTGTCATAGGAACATGTATAAGTCATGAAGAAAGCAATAGCAACATACTAAACGATCGTGTGCTAAGCTAATGGAATGGGTCATGTCAATCAGATCATTGAACTAATGATGTGACCTCGTTAATCAAATAACAACTCTTTTGTCCATGGTTAGGAAACATAACCATCTTTGATTAACGAGCTAGTCAAGTAGAGGCATACTAGTGACACTCTGTTTGTCTATGTATTCACACATGTATTATGTTTCTGGTTAATACAATTCTAGCATGAATAATAAACATTTATCATGATATAAGGAAATAAATAATAACTTTATTATTGCCTCTAGGGCATATTTCCTTCAGTCTCCCACTTGCACTAGAGTCAATAATCTAGTTCACATCGCCATGTGATTTAGCAGCAATAGTTCACATCACCATGTGATTAACACCCATAGTTCACATCGTCATGTGACCAACACTCAAAGGGTTTACTAGAGTCAGTAATCTAGTTCACATCTCTATGTGATTATCACCCAAAGAGTACTAAGGTGTGATCATGTTTTTGCTTGTGAGATAATTTTAGTCAACGGGTCTGTCACATTCAGATCCGTAAGTATTTTGCAAAATTCTTTGTCTATAATGCTCTGCACGGAGCTACTCCAGCTAATTGCTCCCACTTTCAATATGTATCCAGATTGTGACTTTAGATTCATCTGGATCAGTGTCAAAAACTTGCATCGACGTAACCCTTTACGACGAACCTTTTTGTCACGTCCATAATCGAGAAACACATCCTTATTTCACTAAGGATAATTCTGACCGCTGTCTAGTGATCTACTCCTAGATCACTATTGTACTCCCTTGCCAAATCAGTGCAGGGTATACAATAGATCTGGTACACAGCATGGCATACTTTATAGAACCTATGAATGAGGCATAGGGAATGACTTTCATTCTCTTTCTATCTTCTGCCGTGGTCGGGCTTTGAGTCTTTACTCAACTTCACACCTTGTAACACAGGCAAGAAACTTTTTCTTTGACTGTTCCGTTTTGAACTACTTCAAAATCTTGTCAAGGTATGTACTTATTGAAAAACTTATCAAGTGTCTTGATCTATCTCTATAGATCTTGAAGCTCAATATGTAAGCAGCTTTACCGAAGTCTTTCTTTGAAAAACTCCTTTCAAACACTCCTTTTATGCTTTACAGAATAATTCTACATTATTTCCAATCAACAATATGTCATTCACATATACTTATCAGAAATGCTGTAGTGCTCCCACTCACTTTCTCGTAAATACAGGCTTCACCGCAAGTCTGTATAAAACTATATGCTTTGATCAACTTATCAAAGCGTATATTCCAACTCCGAGATGCTTGCACTAGTCCACAGATGGATCGCTGGAGCTTGCACATTTTGTTAGCACCTTTCGGATTGACAAAACCTTCTAGTTGCATCACATACAACTCTTCTTTAATAAATCCATTAAGGAATACAGTTTTGTTTATCCATTTGCCAGATTTCATAAAATGCGGCAATTGCTAACATGATTCGGACAGACTTAAGCATAGATACGAGTGAGAAAAACTCATCGTAGTCAACACCTTGAACTTGTCGAAAACCTTTTTCGACAATTCTAGCTTTGTAGATAGTAACACTACTATCAGCGTCCGTCTTCCTCTTGAAGATCCATTTATTTCTATGTCTTGCCGATCATCGGGCAAGTCACCCAAAGTCCACACTTTGTTCTCATACATGGATCCCATCTCAGATTTCATGGCCTCAAGCCATTTCTTGGAATTTGGGCTCATCATCGCTTCCTCATAGTTCATAGGTTCGTCATGGTCAAGTAACATGACCTCCAGAACAGGATTACCGTACCACTCTGGTGCGGATCTCACTCTGGTTTACCTACGAGATTCGGTAGTAACTTGATCTGAAGTTACATGATCATCATCATTAGCTTCCTCACTAATTGGTATAGTAGTCACATGAACAGATTTCTGTGATGAACTATTTTCCAATAAGGGAGAAGGTACAATTACCTTATCAAGTTTTCTACTTTCCTCCCACTCACTTCTTTCGAGAGAAACTCCTTCTCTAGAAAGGATCCATTCTTAGCAACGAATGTCTTGCCTTCGGATCTGTGATAGAAGGTGTACCCAACTGTCTCCTTTGGGTATCCTATGAAGATATATTTCTCCGATTTGAGGTTGAGCTTATCGAGATGAAACTTTTTCACATAAGCATCGCAACTCCAAACTTTAAGAAACGACAACTTTGGTTTCTTGCCAAACCAAAGTTCATAAGGCGTCGTCTCAACGGATTTTGATGGTGCCCTATTTAACATGAATGAGGCTGTCTCTAATGCATAACCCCAAAACGATAGTGGTAGATCGGTAAGATACATCATAGATTGTACTATATCCAATAAAGTACGGTTATGACGTTCGGACACACCATTATGCTGTGGTGTTCCAGGTGGCGTGCGTAGTGAAACTATTTCACATTGTTTTAACTGAAGACCAAACTCGTAACTCAAATATTTTACCTCTGCGATCATATCGTAGAAACTTTTATTTTCTTGTCACAATGATTTTCCACTTCACTCTGAAATTCTTTGAACTGTTCAAATGTTTCAGACTTATGTTTCATCAAGTAGATATCCCCATATCTGCTCAAATCATCTTGTGAAGGTCAGAAAATAATGATACCTACTGTAAGCCTTAATATTCATTGGACCACATACATCAGTATGTATGATTTCCAACAAATCTGTTGCTTGCTTCATTGTTCCGGAGAACGGCGTTTTAGTCATCTTGCCCATAAGGCATGGTTCGCAAGCATCAAGTGATTCATAATCAAGTGATTCCAAAATCCCATCAGCATGGAGTTTCTTCATGCGTATTTACACCAATATGACCTAAACGGCAGTGCCACAAATAAGTTGCACTATCATTATTAACTTCGCATCTTTTGGTTTCAATATTATGATTATGTGTATCACTACGATCGATATCCAACGAACTATTTTCATTGGGTGTGTAACCATATAAGGTTTTATTCATGTAAACAGAACAACAATTTATTCTCTTACTTAAATGAATAACCGTATTACAATAAACATGATCAAATCATATTCATGTTCAACGCAAACACCAAATAACACTTATTTAGGTTCAACACTAATCCCGAAATTATAGGGAGTGTGCGATGATGATCATATCAATCTTGGAACCACTTCCAACACACATCGTCACTTCACCCTTAACTAGTCTCTGTTTATTCTGCAACTCCCGTTTTGAGTTACTAATCTTAGCAACTGAACTAGTATCAAATACTGAGGGTTTGCTATAAACACTAGTAAAGTACACATCAATAACATGTATATCAAATATACTTATGTTCACTTTGCCATCCTTCTTATCCGCCAATCACTTGGGGTAGTTCTGCTTCCAGTGACCAGTCCCTTTGCAGTAGAAGCACTTAGTCTCAGGCTTAGGACCAGACTTGGGCTTCTTCACTTGAGCAGCAACTCGCTTGCCGTTCTTCTTGAAGTTCCCCTTCTTCCCTCTGCCCTTTTCTTGAAACTAGTGGTCTTGTCTACCATCAACACTTGATGTTTTTCTTGATTTCTACCTTCGTTAATTTCCGCATTACGAAGAGCTTGGGAGTCGTTTCCGTTATCCCTTGCATATCATAGTTCATCACGAAGTTCTACTAACTTGGTGATGGTGACTAGAGAATTCTGTCAATCACTATCTTATCTGGAAGATTAACTCCCACTTGATTCAAGCGATTGTAGTACCCAGACAATCTGAGCACATGCTCACTAGTTGAGCGATTCTCCTCCATCTTTTAGCTATAGAACTTGTTGGAGACTTCATATCTCTCAACTCAGGTATTTGCTTGAAATATTAACTTCAACTCCTGGAACATCTCATATGGTCCATGACGTTCAAAACGTCTTTGAAGTCCCGATTCTAAGCCATTAAGCATGGTGCACTAAACTATCAAGTAGTCATCATATTGAGCCAGCCAAACGTTCATAACGTCTGCATCTGCTCCTGCAATAGGTCTGTCACCTAGCGGTGCATCAAGGACATAATTCTTCTGTGCAGCAATGAGGATAAACCTCAGATCACGGATCCAATCCGCATCATTGCTACTAACATCTTTCAACATAATTTTCTCTAGGAACATATCAAAATAAACACAGGGAAGCAACAACGCGAGCTATTGATCTATAACATAATTTGCAAAATACTACTAGGACTAAGTTCATGATAAATTTAAGTTCAATTAATCATATTACTTAAGAACTCCCACTTAGATAGATATCCCTCTAATCCTCTAAGTGATCACGTGATCCAAATCAACTAAACCATAACCGATCATCATGTGAGATGGAGTAGTTTTGAATGGTGAACATCGTTATGTTGATCATATCTACTATATGATTCACGCTCGACCTTTCGGTCTCTGTGTTCCGAGGCCATATCTGTATATGCTTGGCCCGTCAAGTATAACCTGAGTATTCCGCGTGTGCAACTGTTTGGCACCCGTTGTATTTGAACGTAGAACCTATCACACCCGATCATCACGTGGTGTCTCAGCACGAAGAACTTTCGCAACGGTGCATACTCAGGGAGAACACTTCTTGATAATTTAGTGAGAGATCATCTTATAATGCTACCGTCAATCAAAGCAAAAATAAGATGTATAAAAGATAAACATCATATGCAATCAAAATATGTGACATGATATGGCCATCATCATCTTGCTTCTTTGATCTCCATCTCCAAAGTACTGTCATGATCTCTGTCATCACAGGCATGACACCATGATCTCCATCATCTTGATCTATATCAATGTGTCGTCACACGGTCGTCTCGCCAACTATTGCTCTTGCAACTATTGCTATCGCATAGCGATAAAGTAAAGCAATTATTTGGCGCTTGCATCTTATGCAATAAAGAGACAACCATAAGGCTTTTGCCAGTTGCCGATAACTTCAAGAAAACATGATCATCTCATACAATAAAATCAGCATCATGCCTTGACCATATCACATCACAACATGCCCTGCAAAAACAAGTTAGACGTCCTCTACTTTGTTGTTGCAAATTTTACGTGGCTGCTACGGGCTTAGCAAGAACCAATCTTACCTACGCATCAAAACCACAACGATAGTTTGTCAAATAGACTCCGTTTTAACCTTCGCAAGGACCGGGCGTAGCCACACTCGGTTCAACTAAAGTTGGAGAAACAGTCACCCGCAAGTCACCTATGTGCAAAGCACGTCGGGCAAACCGGTCTTGCGTAAGCGTACGCATAATGTCGGTCCGGGCCGCTTCATCCAACAATACCGCCGAACCAAAGTATGACATGCTGGTAGGCAGTATGACTTATATCGCCCACAACTCACTTGTGTTCTACTCGTGCATATAACATCAAACCATAAAACCTAGGCTCTGATACCACTGTTGGGGAACGTAGTAATTTCAAAAAATTTCCTACGCACACGCAAGATCATGGTGATGCATAGCAACGAGTGGGGAGAGTGTTGTCTACGTACCAACGCAGACCGACTGCGGAAGCGATCACACAACGTAGAGGAAGTAGTCGTACGTCTTCCCGATCCGACCGATCCAAGCACCGTTACTCCGGCACCTCCGAGTTCTTAGCACACGTTCAGCTCGATGACGATCCTCGGGCTCCGATCCAGCAAAGCATCGAGGAAGAGTTCCGTCAGCACGACGGCGTGGTGACGATCTTGATGTACTACCAACGCAGGGCTTTGCCTAAGCACTACAACGGTATGATCGAGGTGGAATTTGGTGGCAGGGGGCACCGCACACGGCTAAGGAACGATCTCAAGGATCAACTTGTGTGTCTAGGGGTGCCCCCTGCCCCCGTATATAAAGGTTTCAAGGGGAGGGGCTGGCCGGCCAAGGTGGGAGGCGCAGGAGGAGTCCTACTCCTACCGGGAGTAGGACTCCCCCCTCCAATCCTAGTCCAACTAGGTTTCCTCAAGTGGGAAGGAGAGAGGGGGTGGCCAGCCACCTTCCCTAGTCCTAATAGGACTAGGGGAAGGGGGGGAGGCGCGCAGCCCATGGGGCAGCCCTTTCACCTTTCCACTAAGGCCCATGTTGGCCCATTTGGCTTCCGGGGGGTTCCGGTAACCCTCCCGGTAATCCGGTAAAATCCCGATTTTACCCGGAACACTTCCGATGTCCAAACATAGGCTTCCAATATATCAATCTTTACGTCTCGACCATTTCGAGACTCCTCGTCATGTCCGTGATCACATCCGGGACTCCGAACAACCTTCGGTACATCAAAATGCATAAACTCATAATAACTGTCATCGTAACGTTAAGCGTGCGGACCCTACGGTTCGAGAACAATGTAGACATGACCGAGACACGTCTCCGGTCAATAACGAATAGCGGGACCTGGATGCCCATATTGGCTCCTACATATTCTACGAAGATCTTTATCGGTCAGACCGCATAACAACATACGTTGTTCCCTTTGTCATCGGTATGTTACTTGCCCGAGATTCGATCGTCGGTATCCAATACCTAGTTCAATCTCGTTACTGGCAAGTCTCTTTACTCGTTCCGTAATACATCATCTCACAACTAACATCTTAGTTATAATGCTTGCAAGGCTTATGTGATGTGTATTACCGAGAGGGCCCAGAGATACCTCTCCGACAATCGGAGTGACAAATCCTAATCTCGAAATACACCAACCCAACATCTACCTTTGGAGACACCTGTAGTACTCCTTTATAATCACCCAGTTACGTTGTGACGTTTGGTAGCACCCAAAGTGTTCCTCCGGCAAACGGGAGTTGCATAATCTCATAGTCATAGGAACATGTATAAGTCATAAAGAAAGCAATAGCAACATACTAAACGATCGTGTGCTAAGCTAATGGAATGGGTCATGTCAATCAGATCATTCAACTAATGATGTGACCTCGTTAATCAAATAACAACTCTTTTGTCCATGGTTAGGAAACATAACCATCTTTGATTAACGAGCTAGTCAAGTAGAGGCATACTAGTGACACTCTGTTTGTCTATGTATTCACACATGTATTATGTTTCCGATTAATACAATTCTAGCATGAATAATAAACATTTATCATGATATAAGGAAATAAATAATAACTTTATTATTGCCTCTAGGGCATATTTCCTTCAGTTGGCACGCTACCTCTACATCTACCTTCGGGATTAATATTAGACCTAAATAATTGTTATTTGGTGCCAGCGTTGAGCATGAACATTATATCTGGATCTTGTTTGATGCGAGACGGTTATTCATTTAAATCAGAGAATAATGGTTGTTCTATTTATATGAGTAATATATTTTATGGTCATGCACCTTTGAGAAGTGGTCTATTTTTGATGAATCTCGATGGTAGTAACACACATATTCATAATGTTGAGGCCAAAAGATGCAGAGTTGATAATGATAGTGCAACTTATTTGTGGCACTGCCGTTTAGGTCATATCGATATAAAGCGCATGAAGAAACTCCATACTAATGGACTTTTGGAACCACTTGATTATGAATCACTTGGTACTTGCGAACCATGCCTCATGGGCAAGATGACTAAAACACCGTTCTCCGGTACTATGGAGAGAGCAACAGATTTGTTGGAAATCATACATACCGATGTATGTGGTCCGATGAATATTGAGGCTCGTGGCGGATATCGTTATTTTCTCACCTTCAAAGATGACGTAAGCAGATATGGGTATATCTACTTAATGAAACATAAGTCTGAAACATTTGAAAAGTTCAAAAAAAATTCAGAGTGAAGATGAAAATCATCGTAACAAGAAAATAAAGTTTCTACGATCTGATCGTGGAGGAGAATATTTGAGTTACGAGTTTGGTGTACATTTGAAAATTTGTGGAATAGTCTCGCAACTCACGCCACCCGGAACACCACAGCGTAATGGTGTGTCCGAACGTCGTAATCGTACTTTACTAGATATGGTGCGATCTATGATGTCTCTTGCTGATTTACCGCTATCGTTTTGGGGTTATGCTTTAGAGACGGCCGCATTCACGTTAAATAGGGCACCATCAAAATCCGTTGAGACGACGCCTTATGAACTATGGTTTGGCAAGAAACCAAAGTTGCCGTTTCTTAAAGTTTGGGGCTGCGATGCTTATGTGAAAAAGCTTCAACCTGATAAGCTCGAACCCAAATCGCAGAAATGTGTCTTCATAGGATACCCAAAGGAGACTGTTGGGTACACCTTCTATCACAGATCCGAAGGCAAGACATTCGTTGCTAAGAATGGATCCTTTCTAGAGAAGGAGTTTCTCTCGAAAGAAGTGAGTGGGAGGAAAGTAGAACTTGATGAGGTAACTGTACCTGCTCCCTTATTGGAAAGTAGTACATCACAGAAAACTGTTTCTGCGACACCTATACCAATTAGTGAGGAAGCTAATGATGATGATCATGAAACTTCAGGACAAGATACTACTGAACCTCGTAGATCAACCAGAGCGAGATCCGCACCAGAGTGGTACGGTAATCCTGTCCTGGAAATCATGCTGCTTGATCATGATGAACCTACGAACTATGAAGAAGCGATGGTGAGCCCAGATTCCGCAAAGTGGCTTGAAGCCATGAAATCTGAGATGGGATCCATGTATGAGAACAAAGTATGGACTTTGGTTGACTTGCCCAATGATCGGAAAGCAATTGAGAATAAATGGTGAAGGAAATATGCCCTAGAGGCAATAATAAAGTTATTATTTATTTCCTTATATCATGATAAATGTTTATTATTCATGCTAGAATTGTATTAACCGGAAACATAATACATGTGTGAATACATAGACAAACAGAGTGTCACTAGTATGCCTCTACTTGACTGGCTCGTTAATCAAAGATGGTTATGTTTCCTAACCATGAACAAAGAGTTGTTATTTGATTAACGAGGTCACATAATTAGTTCAATGATCTGATTGACATGACCCATTCCATTAGCCTAGCACCCGATCGTTTAGTATGTTGCTATTGCTTTCTTCATGACTTATACATGTTCCTATAACTATGAGATTATGCAACTCCCGTTTACCGGAGGAACACTTTGGGTACTACCAAACGTCACAACGTAACTGGGTGATTATAAAGGAGTACTACAGGTGTCTCCAATGGTAGATGTTGGGTTGGCGTATTTCAAGATTAGGGTTTGTCACTCCCAGTGTCGGAGAGGTATCTCTGGGCCCTCTCGGTAATACACATCACATAAGCCTTGCAAGCATTATAACTAAGATGTTAGTTGTAAGATGATGTATTACGGAACGAGTAAAGAGACTTGCCAGTAACGAGATTGAACTAGGTATTGGATACCGACGATCGAATCTCGGGCAAGTAACATACCGATGACAAAGGGAACAACGTATGTTGTTATGCGGTCTGACCGATAAAGATCTTCGTAGAATATGTAGGAGCCAATATGGGCATCCAGGTCCCGCTATTGGTTATTAACCGGAGACGTGTCTCGGTCATGTCTACATTGTTCTTGAAACATAGGGTCCGCACGCTTAACGTTACAATGACAGTTATTGTGAGTTTATGCATTTTGATGTACCGAAGGTTGTTTGGAGTCCCGGATGTGACCACGGACATGACGAGGAGTCTCGAAATGGTCGAGACATAAAGATTGATATATTGGAAGCCTATGTTTGGACATCGGAAGTGTTCCGGGTGAAATCGGGATTTTACCGGATTACCGGGAGGGTTACCGGAACCCCCCGGGAGCCAAATGGGCCTACATGGGCCTTAGTGGAAAGGTGAGAGGGCTGTCCACAAGGGCTGCGCACCTTCCCCCTCCCCCTAGTCCTATTAGGATAGGAGAAGGGGCCGACCACCCTCTCTCTCTCTCTCCCCTTTAAGGAATCCTAGTTGGAATAGGATTGGAGGGGGGAGTCCTACTCCCGGTGGGAGTAGGACTCCTCCTGCGCCTCCAAGCTTGGCCGGACAGCCCTCCCCCTCTCATCCTTTATATACGGGGGCAGGGGGCTCCTCTAGACACGCAAGTTGATCCTTGAGATCGTTCCTTAGCCGTGTGCGGTGCCCCCTGCCACCAAATTCCACCTCGATCATACCATTGTAGTGCTTAGGCGAAGCCCTGCGTCGGTAGTACATCAAGATCGTCACCACGCCGTCGTGCTGACGGAACTCCTCCTCGACGCTTTGCTAGATCGGAGCCCGAGGATCGACATCGAGCTGAACGTGTGCTAAGAACTCGGAGGTGCCGGAGTAACGGTGCTTGGATCGGTCGGATCGGGAAGACGTACGACTACTTCCTCTATGTTGTGTGATCGCTTCCGCAGTCGGTCTGCGTTGGTACGTAGACAACACTCTCCCCTCTCGTTGCTATGCATCACCATGATCTTGCGTGTGCGTAGGAAATTTTTTGAAATTACTACGTTCCCCAACAGTGGCATCCGAGCCTAGGTTTTCTGGTTTGATGTTATTTGCACGAGTAGAACACAAGTGAGTTGTGGGCGATACAAGTCATACTGCCTACCAGCATGTCTTACTTTGGTTCGGCGGTATTGTTGGACGAGACGACCCGGACCAACCTTACGCGTACGCTTACGCGAGACCGGTTCCCTCGACATGCTATGCACATAGATGGTTTGCGGGCGACTGTCTCTCCAACTTTAGTTGAACCGAGTGTGGCTACACCCGGTCCTTGAGAAGGTCAAAATGGAGTCTATTTGACAAACTATCGTTGTGGTTTTGATGCGTAGGTGAGATGAGTTCTTGCTTAAGCCCGTAGCAGCCAGGTAAAACTTGCAACAACAAAGTAGAGGACGTCTAACTTGTTTTTGCAGGGCATGTTGTGATGTGATATGGTCAAGGCATGATGCTGATTTTATTGTATGACATGATCATGTTTTGTAACCAAGTTATCGGCAACTGGCAGGAGCCATATGGTTGTCGCTTTATTGTATGCAATGCAATCGCGATGTAATGCTTTACTTTATTACTAAGCAGTAGTGATAGTCGTGGAAGCATAAGATTGGCGAGACGACAACGATGCTACGATGGAGATCAAGGTGTCGTGCCGGTGACGTTGGTGATCATGACGGTGCTTCCGAGATGGAGATCGCAAGCACAAGATGATGATGGCCATATCATATCACTTATATTGATTGCATGTGATGTTTATCTTTTATGCATCTTATCTTGCTTTGATTGACGGTAGCATTATAAGATGATCTCTCACTAAATTATCAAGAAGTGTTCTCCCTGAGTATGCACCGTTGCCAAAGTTCGTCGTGCCCAGACACCACGTGATGATCGGGTGTGATAAGCTCTACGTCCATCTACAACGGGTGCAAGCTAGTTTTGCACACGCAGAATATTCAGGTCAAACTTGACGAGCCTAGCATATGCAGATATGGCCTCGGAACACAGAGACCGAAAGGTCGAGCATGAATCATATAGTAGATATGATCAACATGACGCTGTTCACCATTGAAAACTACTCCATCTCACATGATGATCGGTTATGGTTTAGTTGATTTGGATCACGTGATCACTTAGAGGATTAGAGGCATGTCTATCTAAGTGGGAGTTCCTAAGTAATTTGATTAACTGAACTTAAACTTATCATGAACTTAGTACCTGATAGTATCTTGCTTGTTTATGTTGATTGTTGATAGATGGCTCGTGCTGTTGTTCCGTTGAATTTTAATGCGTTCCTTGAGAAAGCAAAGTTGAAAGATGATGGTAGCAATTACACGGACTGGGTCCGTAACCTGAGGATTATCCTCATTGCTGCACAGAAGAATTACGTCCTAGAAGCACCGCTGGGTGCCAGGCCTGCTGTTGGAGCAACGCCAGATGTTATGAATGTCTGGCAGAGCAAAGCTAATGACTACTCGATAGTTCAGTGTGCCATGCTTTACGGCTTAGAATCGGGACTTCAACGATGTTTTGAACGTCATGGAGCATATGAGATGTTCCAGGAGTTGAAGTTAATATTTCAAGCAAATGCCCGAACTGAGAGATATGAAGTCTCCAATAAGTTCTATAGCTGCAAGATGGAGGAGAACAGTTCTGTCAATGAGCATATACTCAAAATGTCTGGGTGTAATAATCACTTGATTCAGATGGGAGTTAATCTTCCAGATGATTGCGTCATTGACAGAATTCTCCAATCACTGCCACCAAGCTACAAGAGCTTCGTGATGAACTATAATATGCAAGGGATGAACAAGACTATTCCCGAGCTCTTCGCAATGCTGAAAGCTGCGGAGGTAGAAATCAAGAAGGAGCATCAAGTGTTGATGGTCAACAAGACCACTAGTTTCAAGAAAAAGGGCAAAGGGAAGAAGAAGAAGGGGAACTTCAAGAAGAACAGCAAGCAAGTTGCTGCTCAGGAGAAGAAACCCAAGTCTGGACATAAGCCTGAAACTGAGTGCTTCTACTGCAAGCAGACTGGTCACTGGAAGCGGAACTGCCCCAAGTATTTGGCGGATAAGAAGGATGGCAAGGTGAACAAAGGTATATGTGATATACATGTTATTGATGTGTACCTTACTAGAGCTCGCAGTAGCACCTGGGTATTTGATACTGGTTCTGTTGCTAATATTTGCAACTCGAAACAGGGACTACGGAATAAGCGGACGCTAGCAAAGGACGAGGTGACGATGCGCGTGGGAAACGGTTCCAAAGTCGATGTGATCGCGGTCGGCACGCTACCTCTACATCTACCTTCGGGATTAATATTAGACCTAAATAATTGTTATTTGGTGCCAGCGTTGAGCATGAACATTATATCTGGATCTTGTTTAATGCGAGACGGTTATTCATTTAAATCAGAGAATAATGGTTGTTCTATTTATATGAGTTATATCTTTTATGGTCATGCACCTTTGAAGAGTGGTCTATTCTTGTTGAATCTCGATAGTAGTGATACACATATTCATAATGTAGAAGCCAAAAGATGCAGAGTTGATAATGATAGTGCAACTTATTTGTGGCACTGCCGTTTAGGTCATATCGGTGTAAAGCGCATGAAGAAACTCCATACTGATGGGCTTTTGGAACCACTTGATTATGAATCACTTGGTACTTGCGAACCGTGCCTCATAGGCAAGATGACTAAAACACCGTTCTCCGGTACTATGGAGAGAGCAACAGATTTATTGGAAATCATACATACCGATGTATGTGGTCCGATGAATATTGAGGCTCATGGCGGATATCGTTATTTTCTCACCTTCACAGATGATTTAAGCAGATATGGGTATATCTACTTAATGAAACATAAGTCTGAAACATTTGAAAAGTTCAAGGAATTTCATAGTGAAGTTGAAAATCATCGTAACAAGAAAATAAAGTTTCTACGATCTGATCGTGGAGGAGAATATTTGAGTTACGAGTTTGGTGTACATTTGAAAAATTGTGGAATAGTTTCGCAACTCACGCCACCCGGAACACCATAGCGTAATGGTGTGTCCGAACGTCGTAATCGTACTTTACTAGATATGGTGCGATCTATGATGTCTCTTACTGATTTACCGCTATCGTTTTGGGGCTATGCTTTAGAGACGGCCGCATTCACGTTAAATAGGGCACCATCAAAATCCGTTGAGACGACGCCTTATGAACTATGGTTTGGCAAGAAACCAAAGTTGTCGTTTCTTAAAGTTTGGGGCTGCGATGCTTATGTGAAAAAGCTTCAACCTGATAAGCTCGAACCCAAAGCGGAGAAATGTGTCTTCATAGGATACCCAAAGGAGACTGTTGGGTATACCTTCTATCACAGATCCAAAGGCAAGACATTCGTTGCTAAGAATGGATCATTTCTAGAGAAGGAGTTTCTCTCGAAAGAAGTGAGTGGGAGGAAAGTAGAACTTGACGAGGTAACTGTACCTGCTCCCTTATTGGAAAGTAGTACATCACACAAAACTGTTTCTGCGACACCTATACCAATTAGTGAGGAAGCTAATGATGATGATCATGAAACTTCAGGACAAGATACTACTGAACCACGTAGATCAACTAGAGTGAGATCCGCACCAGAGTGGTACGGTAATCCAATTCTGGAAGTCATGCTACTAGACCATGATGAACCTACGAACTATGAAGAAGCGATGGTGAGCCGAGATTCCGCAAAGTGGCTTGAGGCCATGAAATCTGAGATGGGATCCATGTATGAGAACAAAGTATGGACTTTGGTTGACTTGCCCGATGATCGGCAAGCAATTGAGAATAAATGGATCTTCAATAGAAAGACTGGCGCTGACGGTAATATTACTGTCTATAAAGCTCGACTTGTCGCAAAAGGTTTTCGACAAGTTCAAGGGGTTGACTATGATGAGAGCTTCTCACCCGTAGCGATGCTTAAGTCCGTCAGAATCATGTTAGCAATTGCCGCATTTTATGATTATGAAATATGGCAGATGGATGTCAAAACTGCATTCCTGAATGGATTTCTAGAAGAAGAGTTGTATATGATGCAACCAGAAGGTCTTGTCGATCCAAAGGGAGCTAACAAAGTGTGCAAACTCCAGCGATCCATTTATGGACTGGTGCAAGCATCTCGGAGTTGGAATAAACGCTTTGATAGTGTGATCAAAGCATTTGGCTTTATACAGACTTTTGGAGAAGCCTGTATTTACAAGAAAGTGAGTGGGAGCTCTGTAGCATTTCTGATATTATATGTGGATGACATATTGCTGATTGGAAATGATATAGAATTTCTGGATAGCATAAAGGGATACTTGAATAAAAGTTTTTCAATGAAAGACCTCGGGGAAGCTGCTTACATATTAGGCATAAAGATCTATAGAGATAGATCAAGACGCTTAATTGGACTTTCACAAAGCACATACCTTGACAAGATTTTGAAGAAGTTCAAAATGGATCAAGCAAAGAAAGGGTTCTTGCCTGTGTTACAAGGTGTGAAGTTGAGTCAAACTCAATGCCCGACCACTACAGAAGATAGAGAGAAAATGAAAGATGTTCCCTATGCTTCAGCCATAGGCTCTATCATGTATGCAATGCTGTGTACCAGACCTGATGTGTGCCTTGCTATAAGTTTAGCAGGGAGGTACCAAAGTAATCCAGGAGTGGATCACTGGACAGCAGTCAAGAACATCCTGAAATACCTGAAAAGGACTAAGGATATGTTTCTCGTATATGGAGATGACAAAGAGCTCACCGTAAGAGGTTACGTTGATGCAAGCTTTGACACTGATCCGGACGATTCTAAATCGCAAACCGGATACGTGTTTACTTTAAACGGTGGAGCTGTCAGTTGGTGCAGTTCTAAACAAAGCATCATAGCGGGATCTACATGTGAAGCGGAGTACTTAGCTGCTTCGGAAGCAGCGAACGAAGGAGTCTGGATGAAGGAGTTCATATCCGATCTAGGTGTCATACCTAGTGCATCGGGTCCAATGAAAATCTTTTGTGACAATCCTGGTGCAATTGCTTTGGCAAAGGAATCCAGATTTCACAAAAGGACCAAACACATCAAGAGACGCTTCAACTCCATCCGGGATCTAGTCCAGGTGGGAGACATAGAGATTTGCAAGATACATATGGATCTGAATGTTGCAGACCCGTTGACTAAGCCTCTTCCACGAGCAAAACATGATCAGCACCAAGGCTCCATGGGTGTTAGAATCATTACTGTGTAATCTAGATTATTGACTCTAGTGCAAGTGGGAGACTGAAGGAAATATGCCCTAGAGGCAATAATAAAGTTATTATTTATTTCCTTATATCATGATAAATGTTTATTATTCATGCTAGAATTGTATTAACCGGAAACATAATACATGTGTGAATACATAGACAAACAGAGTGTCACTAGTATGCCTCTACTTGACTAGCTCGTTAATCAAAGATGGTTATGTTTCCTAACCATGAACAAAGAGTTGTTATTTGATTAACGAGGTCACATCATTAGTTGAATGATCTGATTGACATGACCCATTCCATTAGCTTAGCACCCGATCGTTTAGTATGTTGCTATTGCTTTCTTCATGACTTATACATGTTCCTATAACTATGAGATTATGCAACTCCCGTTTACCGGAGGAACACTTTGGGTACTACCAAACGTCACAACGTAACTGGGTGATTATAAAGGAGTACTACAGGTGTCTCCAATGGTAGATGTTGGGTTGGCGTATTTCAAGATTAGGGTTTGTCACTCCGAGTGTCGGAGAGGTATCTCTGGGCCCTCTCGGTAATACACATCACATAAGCCTTGCAAGCATTATAACTAAGATGTTAGTTGTAAGATGATGTATTACGGAACGAGTAAAGAGACTTGCCAGTAACGAGATTGAACTAGGTATTGGATACCGACGATCGAATCTCGGGCAAGTAACATACCGATGACAAAGGGAACAACGTATGTTGTTATGCGGTCTGACCGATAAAGATCTTCGTAGAATATGTAGGAGCCAATATGGGCATCCAGGTCCCGGTATTGGTTATTGACCGGAGACGTGTCTCGGTCATGTCTACATTGTTCTCGAACCGTAGGGTCCGCACGCTTAACGTTACGATGACAGTTATTATGAGTTTATGCATTTTGATGTACCGAAGGTTGTTCGGAGTCCCGGATGTGATCACGGACATGACAAGGAGTCTCGAAATGGTCGAGACATAAAGATTGATATATTGGAAGCCTATGTTTGGACATCGGAAGTGTTCCGGGTGAAATCGGGATTTTACCGGATTACCGGGAGGGTTACCGGAACCCCCCGGGAGCCAAATGGGCCTACATGGGCCTTAGTGGAAAGGTGAGAGGGCTGCCCACAAGGGCTGCGCACCTTCCCCCTCCCCCTACTCCTATTAGGACTAGGAGAAGGGGCCGGCCACCCTCTCTCTCTCTCTCCCCTTTAAGGAATCCTAGTTGGAATAGGATTGGAGGGGGGAGTCCTACTCCCGGTGGGAGTAGGACTCCTCCTGCGCCTCCAAGCTTGGCCGGCCAGCCCTCCCCCTCTCATCCTTTATATATGGTGGCAGGGGGCACCTCTAGACACACAAGTTGATCCTTGAGATCGTTCCATAGCCGTGTGCGGTGCCCCCTGCCACCAAATTCCACCTCGATCATACCGTTGTAGTGCTTAGGCGAAGCCTTGCGTCGGTAGTACATCAAGATCGTCACCACGCCGTCGTGCTGACGGAACTCCTCCTCGACGCTTTGCTGGATCGGAGCCCGAGGATCGTCATCGAGCTGAACGTGTGCTAAGAACTCGGAGGTGCCGGAGTAACGGTGCTTGGATCGGTCGGATCAGGAAGACGTACGACTACTTCCTCTACGTTGTGTGATCGCTTCCGCAGTCGGTCTGTGTTGGTACGTAGACAACACTCTCCCCTCTCGTTGCTATGCATCACCATGATCTTGCGTGTGCGTAGGAAATTTTTTGAAATTACTACGTTCCCCAACAAATGGATCTTCAAGAAGAAGACAAACGCTGATGGTAATGTTACTATCTACAAAGCTAGACTTGTCGCAAAAGGTTTTTGACAAGTTCAAGGGGTTGACTTCGATGAGACCTTCTCACCCGTAGCGATGCTTAAGTCTGTCCGAATCATGTTAGCAATTGTCGCATTTTATGATTATGAAATTTGGCAGATGGATGTCAAAACTGCATTCCTGAATGGATTTTTGTAAGAAGAGTTGTATATGATGCAACCGGAAGGTTTTGTCGATCCAAAGGGACCTAACAAAGTGTGCAATCTCTAGCGATCCATTTATGGACTGGTGCAAGCCTCTCGGAGTTGGAATAAACGCTTTGATAGTGTGATCAAAGCATTTGGTTTTATACAGACTTTCGGAGAAGCCTGTATTTACAAGAAAGTGAGTGGGAGCTCTGTAGCATTTCTGATATTATATGTGGATGACATATTGCTGATTGGAAATGATATAGAATTTCTGGATAGCATAAAGGGATACTTGAATAAGAGTTTTTCAATGAAAGACCTCGGTGAAGCTGCTTACATATTAGGCATAAAGATCTATAGAGATAGATCAAGATGCTTAATTGGACATTCACAAAGCACATACCTTGACAAGATTTTGAAGAAGTTCAAAATGGATCAAGCAAAGAAAGGGTTCTTTCCTGTGTTACAAGGTGTGAAGTTGAGTCAGACTCAATGCCCGACCACTACAGAAGATAGAGAGAAAATGAAAGATGTTCCCTATGCTTCAGCCATAGGCTCTATCATGTATGCAATGCTGTGTACCAGACCTGATGTGTGCCTTGCTATAAGTTTAGCAGGGAGGTACCAAAGTAATCCAGGAGTGGATCACTGGACAGCGGTCAAGAACATCCTGAAATACCTGAAAAGGACTAAGGATATGTTTCTCGTATATGGAGGTGACAAAGAGCTCACCGTAAAAGGTTACATTGATGCAAGCTTTGACACTGATCTGGACGATTCTAAATCGCAAACCGGATACGTGTTTACATTAAACGGTGGAGCTATCAGTTGGTGCAGTTCTAAACAAAGCGTTGTAGCGGGATCTACATGTGAAGCGGAGTACGTAGCTGCTTCGGAAGCAGCGAACGAAGGAGTCTGGATGAAGGAGTTCATATCCGATCTAGGTGTCATACCTAGTGCATCGGGTCCAATGAAAATCTTTTGTGACAATACTGGTGCAATTGCCTTGGCAAAGGAATCCAGATTTCACAAGAGGACCAAGCACATCAAGAGACGCTTCAATTCCATCTGGGATCTAGTCCAGGTGGGAGACATAGAGATTTGCAAGATACATACGGATCAGAATGCAGCAGACCCGTTGACTAAGCCTCTTCCACGAGCAAAACATGATCAGCACCAAGACTCCATGGGTGTTAGAATCATTACTGTGTAATCTAGATTATTGACTCTAGTGCAAGTGGGAGACTGAAGAAAATATGCCCTAGAGGCAATAATAAAGTTATTATTTATTTCCTTATATCATGATAAATGTTTATTATTCATGCTAGAATTGTATTAACCGGAAACATAATACATGTGTGAATACATAGACAAACTTAGTGTCACTAGTATGCCTCTACTTGACTAGCTCGTTAATCAAAGATGGTTATGTTTCCAAACCATGAACAAGGTGTTGTTATTTGATTAACGAGGTCACATCATTAGTTGAATGATCTGATTGACATGACCCATTTCATTAGCTTAGCACCCGATCGTTTAGTTTGTTGCTATTGCTTTCTTCATGACTTATACATGTTCCTATGACTATGAGATTATGCAACTCCCGTTTACCGGAGGAACACTTTGTGTGCTACCAAACGTCACAACGTAACTGGGTGATTGTAAAGGAGCTCTACAGGTGTCTCCAAAGGTAGATGTTGGGTTGGCGTATTTCGAGATTAGGATTTGTCACTCCGATTGTCGGAGAGGTATCTCTGGGCCCTCTCGGCAATGCACATCACATAAGCCTTGCAAGCATTGCAACTAATGAGTTAGTTGCGGAATGATGTATTACAGAATGAGTAAAGAGACTTGCCGGTAACGAGATTGAACTAGGTATTGCATATCGACGATCGAATCTCGGGCAAGTAACATACTGATGACAAAGGGAACAACGTATGTTGTTATGCGGTCTGACCGATAAAGATCTTCGTAGAATATGTAGGAACCAATATGGGCATCTAGGTCCCGCTATTGGTTATTGGCCGGAGATTTGTCTCAGTCATGTCTACATTGGTCTCGAACCGTAGGGTCCGCACGCTTAACGTTACGATGACAGTTATTATGAGTTTATGCATTTTGATGTATCGAAGTTAGTTCGGAGTCCCGGATGTGATCACGGACATGACGAGGAGTCTCGAAATGGTCGAGACATAAAGATTGATATATTGGATGGCTACATTCGGACACCGGAAGTGTTCCGGATGATTTCGGAGAAAACCGGAGTGCTAGAGGGGTTACCGGAACCCCCCGGGGAAGTAATGGGCCTTATTGGGCCCTAGGGGAGAGAGAGGGCTGCGGCCTAGGAGGTGGCGCCCCCCCCCCCCCAAGGGGAGTCCGAATTGGACTAGGGAGGGGGGGCACGGCCCCTCTTTCCCTCTCCCTCTCCCTCTCTTTCCTTCCCCCTTAGGTTTCCTAATTGGATTAGGAAAGGGGAGTCCCACTCCCACTAGGAGGTGGACTCCCCCTCCCCTTGGCGCGCCACATAGGGCCGGCCGGCCTCCCCCTTGCTCCTTTATATACGGGGGCAGGGGGGCACCTCTAAACACACAAGTTGATCCACGTGATCGTTCCTTAGCCGTGTGCGGTGCCCCCTGCCACCATATTCCACCTCGATCATATCGTTGTAGTGCTTAGGCGAAGCCCTGCGTCGGTAGAACATCATCATCGTCACCACGCCATTGTGCTGACGGAACTCATCCCCGAAGCTTTGCTGGATCGGAGCCCGGGGAGCGTCATCGAGCTGTACGTGTGCTAAGAACTCGGAGGTGCCGGAGTAACGGTGCTTGGATCGGTCGGATCGGGAAGACGTACGACTACTTCCTCTACGTTGTGTCAACGCTTCCGCAGTCGGTCTGCGTGGGTACGTAGACAACACTCTTCCCTCTCGTTGCTGTGCATCACCATGATCTTGCGTGTGCGTAGGAAAATTTTGAAATTACTACGTTCCCCAACATCCTTAATCTGCGTTAGAACACATGCATACCAAACACCCAGCTCAGTAGTTCAAACTTCAAAGTGAGCCTTCAGCAATCCTCTTAAATGAAAATTGGGTAACACATTAGTATTTTAAACCTAAACAGAAAGATGCCTACCGAACAAGCAGTTACATGGTTCTTTCTTGCAATACTATAAATAACAAGTGAGAAGCATGTAAATAGAAGTAGTTACCCAATCACGACTGGGCACATTGCTGAAGGCCATAGCTTTTGTAGAATCAAACAATCTAGAAGAGAATAGTATGGAGAGTTACTGCAGAGTCAATCATAAGCAGAAAAGATATGGCAAGCCGAATAAAATATAAAAGTAATATACATATCCAAGTGTTCTGTAGATTGGCTCCAATTATTTCAACGTGGAAGATGAATAGATTTACAGTTGCATGGGTAATTCCTGGAAGGTAGTAGTCCGCATGAGGCTCCTCCCAATGCGCCACCCACCTTGTATAGGTGCTAAGGCTGTCATGTAGGCAAAAATTCTGACATGGCAATGTAATTAAGAGGAGAGAGATGAGTGTGGTGACCCCAGGAAGAAACAATGCCAAGCGCGAGAACCTAAGCAAAACACATAAATGGAAGAATCCTACCCATGCATGAAGAACTTGAGTTGCAAAATCATTAAATGAAGGCTGCTTAGCACCAACAAGTTAAGCACCTATGCATTGGGGGCTTTAGTTGCCAAAGTTTTTAATGTGCTTAGCACCTCATATAAGCACAATTGCATTGGAAGTAGCCTAAGGTGTCAATACAATGCCCTTCCTAAGCATAAACTGCAATTAATGCACAAGAACTTTAAGAAAAACCATATGGCGAAATATTGAGCTATTTCAACTAATCCTAATTATACGTACTATGTTTGTTGCATTTGTTTCTGATACAAAACCATCTTGATCTAGCATGATAGCATCCTCAGCCTAGGAAAGATTACCTTCTATCTGCATAGAACCAATAGTGTTTGGGGCCCATTTCAATTTCCAATGCCTTAATTTTAGATAAATTCAAGGAGCTTGCTAGATTAGAGCTCCAATCTTAAGATAGATGACCTTTGCAAGAATGTTGTTAATAAGATTGTTGTGATGTATCTTCGAATCTACGCTCTAAAACAAGTCATGGAAACAACCAAGGTCAATGTTTGTTCAATACAGAGATAATAAAAGACATTTCATATAAAAATAGTATAGATGAGAAACCAAAGGCCACATTGTAAAGAAGTTGGTAAATGGGCCTTATATTTGGAGAATTACGATGTGTGTCGCCATTACTAACTGTTAGAATAAATCTGAGGCATACCGTTGATCATCTGAGGACTAAGCAATCACACGAGTACGATACCGAGATTTGTTAACGAGGTTCACCGATATGGTTACATCCCCGGGGCTTGACTACGGGCGCTCCTTCCCGTGACACCGTCACAATACCGCACACCGGCCACCCGGGCGCCGGCACACGCCGCCGGCTCCCCCTTCACGCCTGTGCTGTTATGTTCGCATAGATTACATCGTGTGTCTAGCCCCACTATATATGAGAGGCCTAGGATACAAGTGTCCTACTAGGACACGAATCCATATCCTATCTAAACACAATACAACTACAAGTCCAACTGTAACATACCTTATACACTTTATTCGACACAACTCCAACAAACTCCACCTTGGCGAATATACTCCACCACCCTGCATTTGTCCATGCGTCAAACTTCCATGTACATTGGACTAAAGCTTATCCCATGAGTACCGCTGCTACTCCAAAGACTCCATGTGACTCCACCTGCAACTTGTAGTCCCTTCTTTTCTTGACCACAGTCAACACTTGAGCAAAATTAAGTTCCTTGTTACTCTAGTTTGTGCTCCAACTTCCAGAGTATCCATCCACGGCATCACACACTGATCACTGACCTGCGTAAAAGTGAACAACTCACATATTGGATGTCACACGTAAGAGTTACCTGAACTCAACATCACCGCTCCTTTCTTGACCGCCTGTCTGAAACTTGAAGGAATTTCACCATTGCTTGTAGTCATCCCGAGTCAAATTCGCAGTTGTCTCACCACATGTATGACCACCAGAGCCCTGGCTCGTCTCCATGTCCGTGCGTACCGCACGCCTCGCCGCTATTACTGCGTCAAGCCTCCGCTGTCCTGGTCGAGTCTCAAGGGTCGCAAACCACACCACTCAACCCCCACTGCAGAGTACCACCGATCATCACCGACCGATGACGAGTTTCACACTTCCATCAGACCCTTGGGCTCCAGTCCGAATTGTGTGTCACTTGCTTTTCCCCCTTGCTAAATAGGCTTCGATTTCCTGGATCCTTACACCGTAGCCCCTCAATCCAGCTCCACCTTCAACATGACTCCATGGTAGATGATCAGTCCACCCTCACGCCCCGTCGACTTCAAACTCCGTGTGTACATCACCTTGAATCAACCCCGTGTCAGTCTTGTCGAAGCCACACAAGTCCTCGGACCTACGCCACGTGTTTCCACGCCCAGAGGTCGGTCACCATCAGCATCACGCTACTATGTCGTCGTCGTTGATTAAACCACCGTCTTCTGTACAAACCGACCTGCGTCGATCCGTCAGACTGACAAGTCTGACTCAGCCGAAGTTGTCCGACTGTAACCATACTCCACCTCATGCCGTGTTAGCCCAACACACCATGCGCATTGCTCGACGCCCTTTAGAACATGATCCTGACACACACACACTTCAGACTCCTTCGAGACTTATGTGCATGTTCCCAACCTGCCCACCTCCCAGTAAAACATCGTGTGCAATTAGCAATCCATCAAAGAAAAAATATCGCTTCCATGGTAGCTCCTGTAGCCGCACCAAGTGCATGACTCCACAACTCCCAATGCTTCCTTTTTCCTTATCCAATTGTTGTCCTTGCCACGTCAATTACCATAGTGCTGCAGATCTCTTATTTTTTTCTCAAACCAATCCCGTGTCCAGCTCCTGCCGCTCATGGACCTCTCCAACACATGCAACGCGCACGCTAGTCTCCTGGGCCTTGGGCCGCCTGTCACGCGCCGTTGCCTCTAAAGAATCCTGTCGCCGCACACTGCATGACGCCCTGTCTTTGTGTTCCCCTGATCGCCACGTCTCCTGCCCACTCGCCGAGACCGATTCGATCTAGGACGTCGATGCTTACGGCCGCCTGCTGCTCCGATTGCTATTACGCCGTCTGAATAGATCTCATTGTCACCGTTCCGATCTGTCCATCGGTTTCAACTCCACAACCGTGATCTTTCGACTTCGCTTTCTCTAGATCAACCATCGCTGCCTCTTTCGAATCTTGCTCATGATACCACTTGTTAAAATAAATCCGAGGTATACCGTTGATCATCCGAGGACTAAGCAATCACACGAGCACGACACCGAGATTTATTAACGAGGTTCATCGATATGGCTATATCCCCGGGGCTTGACTATGGGCGCTCCTCCCCGTGACACTGTCACAATACCGCACACCGGCCACCCGGGCGCCGGCACACGCCGTCGGCTCCCCCTTGCGCGCCTGTGCTGTTATGTTGGCATAGGTTACATCGTGTGTCTAGCCCCGCTATATATGAGAGTCCTAGGATACAAGTGTCCTACTAGGACACGAATCCATATCCTATCTAAACATAATACAACTACAAGTCCAACTGTAACCTACCTTATACACTATATTCGACACAAGTCCAACACTAACTGTATCCATGTGAGTTATCATAAATTAGGCCTCCTTTGGTTTAGAGGAATTTCATAGGAATTCTAGAGGATATGATTCTTATAGGATTTTTTCCTTTAGAGCCCTTTGGTTCATAGGAATGGATTCCTATTCCTACATAGGATTGGTTTCTATCCTCCACATTTCATAGGAAAATAAAAAAGAGCCTAGACTCAATGGAAAAATTCCTTTGGTGTCAACCAAATGACATCTTGTTTCCTATTCCTACTCATAGGATTTGAGATACATGTCATTTCATTTCCTACAAGATTCCTATTCCTATGATAATCCTATCCTATGAACCAAAGAAGGCCTTAGTGGTTTCCACTCTACAAGTACTGAAAAAGATCAATTGTAAGGTATTACCATTATTAAGTTGAACTATGGTCTTCCAATGACAATTGACTAGACCAAATAGAGTCACAACGGCACACATCTTTTCCAACAATAAAGTAGCAATCATGTCCACAGTGAAACCACAACCAGGCAATCAGCCAGTAACCATTTACGAGTCATTACGTTTTTGGTGAAAGCCAAGGAATCGACTCGTATGGTATAACATGCCAAGACTGATTGCTACTCACGAGAAGTGATTACAGAATAGGATAATATAATTTAGTCAGAAACAAGAAAATAACAAATATGGTGTACAGATTTAAGCACATAAAACACAATCAAGTAAAAAAGTGGGATCAAAATGTGAATACCGATCAAGACCACCCATATAGATTGAAAGCTGGACTCATTCCAGATGTCACCTACATTACGTTTAGGGAGGCAGTGGACAAAGTGGGTAAGTACTGTAGAATAGTGGAAGTGACAATAATACTGATGAGTAATGAATCTATAAAACATACTCCCTTCTTCCATCTATACAGGGCCTAAGTTTTGAATCTCTTATACCAAGGCTGTTGCATAAAAAGAGGAGCAAATATTAGGAATAGTACTTGGCCAACCAAATCGCATGCAAGATTTTTTTCTGGGCGCCGTGTAACCCGCTTTCTCCCTCTATTAATCCCTCACATGCAACGTCCTCTCCCTCTTTTTCTGCATGTAACTCAACAATAACTCCTCCACGCCTTCATGCATTGGCCAAAAAATGAGCTCGCTCCTGCTAAGTTCATGGCTCTATGCATGCATTCAAATAAATGCTGCCAGCATCGCATTTTCACTAGGACTGCGCACAACCTGCGAGGGGAATTAAGTGGGAGGCGCATCGGGTAGCTCGTTTGGCCTTCTATAGATGGAAAAAAAATGAAATTTGGGGTTACTACCCTTGCACTATCATGTGCATTATTGAACATCCCATTCTCATTAAGAGTCTTAATTAAATATTGCATCCTTAATCTTGCATTAAAACACGTGCATACCAAACACTGAGTTCAATAGTTCAAACTTCAAAGTGAGCCTTCAGCAATCCTCTTAAATGAAAATTGGGTAACACATTAGTATTTTAAACCTAAACAGAAAGATGCCTACCAAACAAGCAGCTACATGGTTCTTTGTTGCAATGCTATAAATAACAAGTGGGAAGCAGGTAAGTAGAAGTAGTTACCCAATCACGACTGGGCACATTTCTGGAGGCCATAGTTTTTGTAGAATCAAACAATCTAGAAGAGAATAATATGGAGAGTTACTGCATAGTCAATCATAAGCAGAAAAGATATGGCAAGCTGAGTAAAATATAGAAGTAATATACCTATCCAAGTGTTCTTCAAGTTTGAATACTTTCCCATCATATATACGCAATCCTCCCCACACAGCATCCACTCCTTGTACAACTGAATCGAACACTGAAACCTTTACATCGCAGATGATTGGAAAAAAAGAATCGGCAGAACTGATCAAGTGTGACGAGTAAACAAGAAAAGTTACGAGTAGATACCCTTGCACTATCACGTGGCAAGAGCTCATCTCCAACCCAAACAAGAATTTTTTTTTATTTTCTGGTACAGGAAGAGGAGGATCAGGCGGTGGTGGCAGCAGGGATCCTGCTGTTCTCCTTACCTGGCGCTTCAGCATATTGTAGAAAGGTAAGCTTTGATCAAGTAGGTCATAAAATGCAAATAGAAAAGTCTGCAATCAAATAAAGTTTATGTTAACAATAAGACATCAAAGCAAGATGAAGTCAACTATATTGACAACTGGAGCAAGTCCAACAGCTCTTCTAAGACTAGCCACAATGAAAAGTAACATACACTAGTAACATACACATTTCCCTAGACTATGTTACTATCTTCATAGTGGATAGTAACTTAAGTGTGGTAACATGCAAAGATTCATTTATTATGTTATAGACTCATATTACATTGGGACATGTGATGTTACAGTAACTAACTAAATTATTACAACTAGCTCTCTTATCATTAACTCATTGCCACATAAGCAAATTTGCTGAGTTGAACCCGATGTTACTACTGAAATTACTTCCACTGTGGCTAGTCTAAAATACACCCTATGTCCATATAGGCGCTCCTCTAAAAAGATTCCTCCAGTAAATTTTGCTCCAGTTCAGGAGAATCAACAAATCGCATGAGGAACATGCGCGCTTTGCCGCGCCGGGTTATGGCTTCGTTTGGTCTCTACTTTACAACATTGCACTATCATTCTATAACAACCAGGTGGTTTGACTAAATTAGAAATTGATTTTTATTTTCCTTTCTACATCATCATTGCACCATGCTAATCTCATACTCTAAGCATTGCATTAGCATCATATTGCATTCAATTATTGAATTGAGAATTTAATGGAGAGAAGAGTTGGGAAAGGGATGCAGGGGGCGATTGGCGGCACGGCCGCCGGGATCCCCGCGGGACCGCCGCCCATCTCCTCCGGTGATCGCCGCAAGGTGGGGGCCGGTTCTGGGCCCTAACCGAAGACGATGACGGCGAGGGAGACGAGGAGGCAGATGCGGCGGCGTTGCCGTCTCCTCCATCGGCGACTCCGTCGGACTTCATTTGCAATTGTTTGAGTGTTGGGTACGACGAAGACGAGGTGGCTTCAACTGTTGACAAGATCCTTCCCGTAGATGATCCGGCGAGAACCGGGCTTCATGCGGGGGAGACGACGGAGATGGTGCGCCGAGTTGTTCACCGGCGAACGACGGCGGCGGCGGTCCGGCCCTGGAAAGGTCCATTGCCTAAGGTATGTCTTCCGAATTTGACCCTTTTTGATATGATTCGTCCAGATTCATGGACTTTGGTCGAGAGACGTAAGAATGCATGCCGGAGAAGTTCTCGATCGGCGCCGAAGGTGACCGCGGCATCGCCGCCGGCGGTCACGGCGATCCAGATCCGAGCCGCTCGACAGGACCGTTTGAATTTGCTCCTGGGCCGAGATGAGCCGCATTTTGTTGGGCCGATGGGTAGTATTGGGCCGAGGTCTGGTGGGTATGAGGCCCAGCCGGACTTGGTTCCAATCAATACTGAGGGGAGGGGCGCATGTACGTTTCGATCGTCTTCGCCTACTCCGTCGCCGCGCCCTAGGGTTCCGCTGCGTTGAGTGCCGCGCCTGCGTACTGCCTGACCTGGCCGAGCTCGCCGCATCCCTCCTCTCGACGCGATGGCTGGTACTGGAGGCACGCCTCCGCCTCCGCCCAGCGGGGCTAGTCGGGCTACTGGGGCGCCGCCGCCGGGCCAAGGCAATGGCCGGGGCGCACTGCCGCCGAGCCAAGGCAATGGCCGGGGGGCGCTGCCGGCGTCGGCGTCGGGTGTTGGTCATGGTGGCGTGCCGCTCCCCAAGGCCTCTACGGGACGCGGGTCGGGTGGCCCGGCTCCGGAACACTTTGCTGGCGGGGCGCACGTGGGGAGGCCGCCGGCTCTGGCCTTGCCATCGGGCGAGCGGGGTGGACCGGGCTTCGGTCCTCGGCTGGTGGTTCCAGGCGGTGCTGCGGTGGCAGCTGCGGGCTGGGGAGCTGCGCCACCAAGGCCACCCGTGACTTTGGGTCCGGTGCCTAGACCGGCTCCTCCACCCCATGTAATTGCTCGCCCGTCTCCGCCGTCGCAGTCCAACGGTACTATGGCTCCGCCTCGGGGTCAATGGGGGGATGACGGCTACGATGCCTATGGGGCTGGCCAGCACTCTGGTTCTTCGTCCACGGGTGGCGGTTGTGGTTCTGCATGGCAAAGCGATGGTTCGGTTGAGAGGCCGTTCTTGGGTCCTTCCGGCGGCTTCGTTGAGGGGCCTTCTGATCCGGGTCATCGGCAGCGAGGAGGTTATACCGTGGCCATCATGGTGGTCGGGGCGGTCGAGGGGGGCGGTACCGTCCAAGTCCTCCGCCCCCACCTGTTGTGTTGTCGAGAAGATGACATATAACGGGGCTGCTGAGGAGCCTGTGCTGACTGGTCACGCTTTGGAGGTGGTGACAGCTCTTGGTACTGTTCAGGTTCCTGAGAACGAGGTTTTGGCCGATGTGTCTGTGGAGATGATAGGGCATCCAAGTGGGCGCGCAGGAAGGAAAAGATGCTTTGTTATCGTTGTGGAGACAAGGGCCACTTCATTGCGGAGTGTGTGGCTCTGTTATGTGATACATGCGGTAAGCTGGCACACAACTCTGGGGACTGTCCGATACTGCAGATCAGGCACCGTCGCTCATGATGTATGGAGTTTACTGTGCTGAGCTAACGTTTTTAGAGTCTCCGAATGAGCGAGAGGTTGCTGATGAGACCCCGAGCATGACTACGGGGATTGTCAAGGTTACCAGAGGGGAGGTCTCTGAGACACAGATCGTGCAGAGGCTTCGGGAGCTGGCCCCACGGGATTTCCTGTGGGACCTTGTCAGTCTCGCTGATAAGATGTTCAGAGTTGAGTTTCCTTCCGTGGAGGATCTGCAGAGGTTGTTGAGTTTTGGGATGTGTAAGGTGTCGGGAACTGATTGCATCCTTGAGTTTCATGAGTGGAAGCACATGGAGCCTCAGGGTAAGCTGCTTACTCAGGCGTGCTTGCGATTTTCCGGGGCCCCCTCCAAGCCGTTATAGGATGCTCGGGTTGTGGCCAGCATGGGCATTTTGGTAGGGAAGCCTGAGCGTGTGGATATGACGTTCACCAGAGCTCACGGGATTGCTCGTGTTCTGGTTAGTATTCTGAACATTGAGTGTGTGCCGGGAGTGGTTAAGTGGGCTTATCGAGGCAGGATTTATAATCTGGTTATTGAGTTTGAGGATGAGAGCCTTCTGGCTGCGGCAGCTCACGATTCCGACGTAGATATGCACGAGGGGGACGGCAGCGCGGTGAAAGTGCAACTATCCCTAGGTGGTTTTGGTAATTCATAACAACATATAGCTCATTGAGCTAATGCTATTCCAAGATGATTATTTCAGGAAAGCTCAATGATTGGCATGGCATGGACGTGAAAGTGGAACCCTCAAAATGCTAAGGACAAAGGATTGGCTCAAGCTCAAAAGCTCAAGACTCTTCATTTTATATTTTAGTGATCCAAGATCACATTGAGTCTTTAGGAAAAGCCAATACTATCAAGGAGGGATGAGGTGTTGCTTAATGAGCCTCTTGCTTCATGTGCTTAATGATATGCTCCAAAATCCTCAGCTACTTTCCCATATCCACAAATGACCTAAACCCTAAGCCGCTGCCAAACCCTAGCAATTCGGTCCTACCGATAGGGATCTCGGTCTCACCGAGATGAGGTTGCAAACTCTCTGTTTCCCTTTCGTAACTTTTCGGTCTCACTGAAAGAGCGAATCGGTCACACCGAGATTGCAATGTAAACTCTCTGTTTCCCTTTTGTAACTTTTCGATCTCACCGAAAGAGCAAATCGGTCCCACCAAGTTTACCTGACCAACTCTCTGGTTAGCTTATTACCAAACTCGGTCTCACCGAGTTTGTGTAATCGGTCTCACCGAGATTACGTTATGCCCAAACCCTAACAGAATCGGTCCTACCGAGTTGCATGTCAGTCCCACCGAAAATCTCTAACGGTCACTAGGTTTACCTTTTCGGTCTGACTGAGTTTATTGATTCGGTCCCACCGAGATTGGTAGATTGTGTGTAACGGTTGGATTTTGTGTGGAGGCTATATATACCCATCCACCTCCTCTTCATTCATGGAGAGAGCCATCAGAACACATACACAATTCCAACTCATATGTTCTGAGAGAGAACCACCTACTTATGTGTTGAGACCAAGATATTCCATTCCTACCATATGAATCTTGATCTCTAGCCTTCCCCAAGTTGCTTTCCACTCAAATCTTCTTTCCACCAGATCCAAATCCTATGAGAGTTGAGTGTTGGGGAGACTATCACTTGAAGCACAAGAGCAAGGAGTTCATCATCAACACACCATTTGTTACTTCTTGGAGAGTGGTGTCTCCTAGATTGGCTAGGTGTCACTTGGGAGCCTCCGACAAGATTGTAGAGTTGAACCAAGGAGTTTGTAAGGGCAAGGAGATCGCCTACTTCGTGAAGATCTACCGCTAGTGAGGCAAGTCCTTCGTGGGCGATGGCCATGGTGGGATAGACAAGGTTGCTACTTCGTGGACCCTTCGTGGGTGGAGCCCTCCATGGACTCGCGCAACCGTTACCCTTCGTGGGTTGAAGTCTCCATCAACATGGATGTAGGATAGCACCACCTATCCGAACCACGGGAAAACATCCGTGTCTCTAATTGCGTTTGAATTCTCCAAACCCTTCCCTTTACATTCTTGCAAGTTGCATGCTTTACTTTCCGCTGCCAATATACTCTTTGCATGCTTGCTTGAATTGTGTGATGATTGCTTGATTTGTCCTAAAATAGCTAAAATCTGCCAAGAACTAAAATTGGGAAAAGGTTCAGTTTTTATTTGGTCAAGTAGTCTAATCACCCCCCCCCCCTCTAGACATACTTTCAATCCTACAAGTGGTATCAGAGCTTTGGTCTCCATTTGCTTTGATCTTCATAGCTTTTGGTGGTCATAGCCTTGGTTTCACAACCTAGGAGAGTATGGCGTCTAGCGAGGAAAATTATCACCGTAGAGGTCCTTACTTTGATGGTACTAATTTTGCTAGTTGGAAGCATAAAATGAAAATGCATATTCTTGGACATAACCCCGCCGTTTGGGCTATTGTGTGTGTTGGTTTGCAAGGTGACTTCTTTGATGGGAGAGAACCAAACCGTGAAGCGACCGCGGATGAGTTGAAGATGTTGCAATACAATGCTCAAGCTTGTGATATTCTCTTCAATGGATTATGCCCCGAAGAATTCAACAAAATCAGCCGTCTTGAGAATGCAAAGGAAATTTGGGACACTTTGATTGATATGCACAAAGGTACTGACTCCGTCAAGGAATCCAAGTTGGATGTGCTTCAAAGTCAACTTGACAAGTTCAAAATGAAGGATGGTGAAGGTGTCGCTGAAATGTACTCTAGGCTTGCTCTCATCACAAATGAGATTGCCGGCTTAGGAAGTGAAGAGATGACCGATAGATTCATCATCAAGAAGATTCTAAGTGCCTTGGATGGAAAATATGATACCGTGTGCACATTGATCCAAATGATGCCCAATTACAAAGATCTCAAGCCAACGGAAGTGATTGGAAGAATTGTTGCTCATGAGATGTCACTTAAGGATAAAGAGGAACTTCACAACAAATCATGTGGTGCCTACAAAGCCTCATGTGAAGCCCCTACATCATCAAGTGAGAAACAAAACTTCAACGAAGAATTGAGCTTAATGGTGAAGAACTTCAACAAGTTCTACAAGAGTAGAAGCAAAGATAGAAGCTTCAAGTCAAGGTCCTACAATGACAAAAGATCTTCTAGTCGAGAGCGAAACTGCTACAATTGTGGAAGACCCGGACACTATTCTAATGAGTGTACGGCTCCCTACAAGAGAAGAGAAGATTCTCCAAAAAGAAGAAGCAAAGATTCACCACCAAGAGAGAGAAGGAGTAGAGATGATCGTTATGAACGAAGATACTCACGGAGAAGCAAGGATTCGGAAAGGAAGGAAAAATCATCAAGGAGCTACACAAAACGAAGACATCAAGCTCATGTTGGTGAATGGGTATCCGGCTCCAACTCAGACAGCCACTCCGAGAGAAGTTATCACTCCGACTCCGAAGATACTCAAGATGAAGGTGTTGCCGGTCTAGCACTTGTGTCATCCAACTCCTATGACATATTTGACTCACCAAATGAAGGAATTGGAAGATGCCTCATGGCCAAAGGTCCTAAGGTAACACACCCCGAGTATGTTGATTTTAATAGTGATGAAGATGACTTGTTAGGTGATGATGATTTGCTTGTTGACAACTCTAGTGATGAATACTATGATGAAACGTCAATTAATCATGCTAATCAAGATAGAACGAATGACAATGATAAGGAGAAGATTGAGGCCCTAACTAAAGAACTAAACACTCTTAAGTTAGCTCATGAAACTATCTTCGAAGATCATCAAGAACTTTTAAGAGCTCATGAGAAGTTGCGCTTTGAAAAGCTCAATCTTGAGCAAGAGCATGAGTTTTTAAAAGCAATCAATGATGATCTCCACAAGAAAAGTTCTTCTTACATTGCCAAGCGTTTACTCTTATCCACTTACATGCCTCAAGTCAAGTCTAGTAACAAGAACAAGAAAGATTCTTCCTCTAGTAGTAACAATGATCATGCTAAATCCAATATTGTTGCTTATAGTAGTTCTCTTGATTCCACTAATGATTCTCTTAGCCAAGTTACACTTGAGCAAGAAAATAGCTTATTGAAGGGAATTATAGAGAAAGCAGTGCACAAAAGCCTTGCCGGGAGTAAGCAATTCGAGGAAATTGTGCGCAAGCAAGGAATGCACCGGAAGAATCAAGGTGTTGGTTTTGAACGAAAGTTCAATGCCAATGGAGTTGAGTGGGAAGAAGATCAATACCCCAAGACAAAGTTTGTTCATCAACAAGAGAAGTATGATACTTCCTTCAAGGGGACACAAGCTCAAGATGATCCTCCACCACAAGACTACAAGCAAAAAGGCAAGGACAAGCTTCAAGAGGAAATTGATGCATTTGAAGAAGCTCCTAAGACCTTAGTCAAGTGGATTCCCAAGACTACTTCAAGTTCCACTTCATCAAGTGCGACTACAACTCCAAGGATTCCCATCAAGATGGTGTGGATCCAAAAGAAGAAGAACTAGAGAGTTCTTGAGGGTGACTCCGCCAACATACTTCACTCTTATCATTTTGGCAAGAACAAGTGCAATCAACTTCCACATCTTGCACTAGTTCAAGGAGTCACAAATCCTCTTGTTGGTAAGACAAGGGACAAGGTAATCTAAAAGTTTTCATGGACATCATCTTGTGTGTGCATCACTCTATGTCTATGGATATCCTTGTTTGTTCCTTGTGGGACTAACCCATGTAGGTATTGAAAGTGAAATTCACTCAAATGGATAGGTCCAAGTGATCTACATCAACATTGAGCATCCACATCTTCAACATCTACATGAAGTCATCATCGACAAAACCCAAGGTTAGTTCATCCCTCTTAGGGGGGATATCACATCTAGGGGGAGCTTTACTCTAAGACTTGAGCTAAAGCAACTCTAAAGATGTGAACACAACAATGCTTTATGTAAAAGTGGTAACCTCACTTGAGCTTAAACGATGAGTATGACCTATGATCAAGTGTTCTCACTTGACTCCTAAGTCAATATACTCATATATAGATGACCTAGTCATCGCAAATTGCTTGATAGATGCTAGAATTGGTTGTGCATGCTTTGTCACATATTTCATTTGCCATCTTATTGTGTGAGCATGTTGGTTGCATATTTTACTCATTCGAGGACATCCACTTGTTGTTTTGATTGTTTGGCTTTATTTCCTTTTGCCAAGTGGATGGATAAGAATGCCTAAGAACCTCCTCTAGCTATCTATGCTTTTCTCTTCTCAAACTCTATTCATGCTGCATCACAAAATTTGATCAAGTCAGATTCGAACCACTCTGTGTGAGGAGCGCTCGGAGTCCCCGATTCGTCATAGACTTAAACTTCCAAAACCTCTTTGTGATTCTCGGTCTGACCGATTCTCCACTTTCGGTCCTACCGAGATCATTAAGTTGATCTAGGTTTTCGATCTCGGTGCAACCGATTTGAACTTTTCGGTCACACCGAGTTGCAGTAACTGCTTGCAGTTATGCATCTCGGTGCCACCGAGTTGTTCCACTCGGTCACACCGACAGGGTCGGGCTATATATAGTCACGGGCAAAAATTTGGAAATTTCTCCGAACCCCTTTGCCCGCGTGATAGCCTGCTCTGCCAACTTGGTCTCCGGATCGTCTCCTCGCCGCCAGCCGCCTCCAGTCGCTGGTCTCCGTCGCCGTCAACGGGAATTCTACCCCGCCGTTGCCGCCGTAGCGAGTCTCCGCCGAACTAGGGTATGGACTCGATCTTTGTGCTATTCTCTAATTCGATTCCTAGCACATTGTGATCATCATGATTCTTGCCACGTTTGATAAACTCCTATCCAGTCAATGAACTCGTAGATTAGGTTTAATTCGAAAATTTTAGGGTTAGGTTTCCGCCGAAACCATCTCGGACCCACCGAGTTGAAAACTCGGTCCCACTGATTTGGCTTATGCCATTGCACAAGTGAGACTTAGTCTAACCGAGAATTACTTATTGGTGTGACCGATTTTGGAATTCTGTGAAACCCTAGCAGTCTCGGTGCCACCGAACTGTGACTCGGTCTGACCGAGTTCACTAGTTTAGGTTCCAAAACTGCTTCTGTATCACCGAGTTTAGAAATCAATAGATCCGAGATGCTTTTAGTGGGAAACTAAAACTAAGTTTTTGAATTACTCTTTTGCAAAAATCTCTGCATTTTGTGATGCTCATCTACTCTATCTCATCTATAACCTATTCACAGGGTCAGCAGTCAGAGTTTGCATCATGTCAGACCAAAGTGATAGCCAGAACATGTCAGAGCAGCAAGTACAGATGAGTGAGGGCACTAGTCCCTCAAGTTCCTCAGATGATGGCAGCAGGAGCACCCCTAGCAATCTGCCTAAAGCTGCCACAAGACAGAGAAAGAAGAGAACCTCACACTCAGAAGATGAGGATTATGTGGCAGAAGAGGAAGCAACCTCCAAGAGAATTGAGCCAGCACAGGGTATAAAGCCAGGGTTGAAGTTCAAAAGGCCAGCAGGCAGGCAGCCTATGTCAAAGGCTAGAGCTTCAACTGAGAAGCCCACTCCCATAGAGCCAGTAGCTGCTGAGGGCAAGAAGAGGAAAGAAAGGGTGAAGAAAACTGTAGCCAGAGGGCTTGGCAAAGCTTCCATCATGGAAGATGAGGAGGAAGAAGAAGAGGTAGCTGCACCAGCACCAAAGGCACCCAAGCTGATGGGTGATGCCATAAGATCAGGGGCAGCTGCTTCCAAGGCCAAGCCAGCTCCAAAGTCAAAGCCAAAGAGAAATACAAGAAGCATCCCAGCTACTGAGAAGAACAAGGCCCCAGTGCCTGAAGCTACAGAAGAAGAGGAAGAGAATGTTCTTAGAAAGCTCAAGCCCAAGATCCCAGACCACAACGATGCTCATCCTGTGGCTGAGGATATGAAACTCAGGAGAGATTCAGGGCTCCGGAAGTGGAGAGAAGCAGACCCGTATGCTTCAAGGAGGAGGACTGCAGTTGACTACAGGTTTCACACCAAGAGCAACAGGATTTTTATGAGACAGTGCTGCTAGACAAGAAGCCCATTGTCTGTGACATGAGATGGGTCGATTGGCAATACATCAAGGATAACGAAGAGTACTACCCTGGAGTGCAGGACAGCTTCAAGGCGTGTGGAGTAGAGGACTTTGTTGGGAAGAAGCTCACAAAGTGGAACGAGGAACTCTTCATGTAGTTCTACTCCACAGCCCATTTTTATCCAGATGGTAGGATAATTTGGATGTCAGAGGGTACGAGGTACTAGTCTACAATTGCTGAATGGGCTCAGCTGATAAATGCCCCAGAGGAGCAAGCAGATGACTTGGACGTTTATGCCAAGAAGAAGATGGACCACAACTCTATGTCCAACATGTACAAGGAGATTCCAAATGAAGCACTTGACACTTTCAAGTTTGGCTCAGTACATTATCTTCTTCAGGGCTGCCCACTATCAATTGGATACTGAGGGACACCTTATTGCCCAAGTCTGGAGATCACAAGATGATCAGAGGCCACGCGATCAACTTGCTTCATATCTTTGATGTGCCTCAGAAATTCAAGGTGATGAGCCTAATGGTAGAGACCATTAAGAGGACAGCAGCAGACCAGAAGAGGAGCTGTGGATATGCCCCACAGATTCAGGAGCTCATCAACTCCAAGATGGGCATGGGCATATACTTGTTGGATAAGGAACACCTGCCTATCCGCCCGGACTTTGAAGATAATCAAGTGGTCATGACTGAGAATGAGCCATCATCTGGCCAAGCACAAGCCAAGAAGGAGAAGGCTAGGAAGGAGAAAGCTGCCAACACTACTAGGAAAAGGCCTACTAATGGCGCACCTAATTTGGCCATTAATGGCGCATTAGTGGTGCGCCATTAGTAGCACGCCATTAGTATATTTTACTAATGGCGCACCACTGGTGCGCCATTAGTATCTGGTATACTAATGGCGCACCACGCGGTGCGCCATTAGTATAGTCCACGGTGCGCCATTAGTATGCCTCCCAGGGGGCCATGTATACCCAGGTGCTTTGGCATACTAATGACGCACAACAGCAGTATGCGCCATTAGTAACTTCGGCATACTAATGGCGCACTGTTTAATGATGCGCCATTAGTATCCTTTGGCACACTAATGGCGCACTATGATGTGATGCGCCATTAATATGAATATTAGGTTTTTTTTAATTTTCTATTTTTTGCACAGGTTACAAAATGTATAATTGGACAAAATATAGACAGCACACATCAACAACAGATTCATCGAATAAAATAGAAGATTAGTCTATGAATACAATTCATCATATTAGTCTCCGAATTGAAAAGACCGAACAAAGATAGAACATTATATTACAAGTCTCGAGACCGCGAGTTTGTCTTCACATTACAAGTCGATATCGATCATCTAAACTACCATCACATAGAAGAGAGCTGCGGTCATCACGATGAGCATCATCACGATGAAACTCGTCTTCATCCGGTTCCTCCAACGCTCCCTCCCCTCTCCCGCTAGATAGCGGGCGTATCTAGATTCGGCCTCGGCCCTAGTGGTGTACCCTTTGTAACTGTTACCGCTGAATCAGTGAACCTGTCTCCGACACTCCTCCCAGTCGTTGTAGACTCCGGGAACCTTACCCTTGTACACGACATACCACGTCATCGCTATGCAGTAGCCAAATGAAACGTTAGTACCAATTCACAGACAATACATAAGCAACATATAAGTATGCAACAGAACGATCGGAAGAGAAAAGCAAAACATTAATAGCATCGATTACATCTAAGTTGAATGACTCTCGAAACCAAAGAGACATACTACAATTTCATTAAAGTTTAATTACAACATATGAGCCCATCGATGTTTCAGAACTAGACACAGCATCACTGTTTTCGACTCGACTCAAGGGACCGAAGCGTGGATGAAGCCGCCGTCTATCGTGGGAGTCATGAAACAACGGGCGTTGTCAGCCTGCATTTGTAGGATTGTGTCGATGTCACTGTTGGACGGTTGGTTTCTGAGGTAGAACTGCCCCGAGGTACGAAGGACATCTTGATGGATGATTTCCGCAAACTCCGACTGGATGCGAAAGAATTCTTGTCTGATGTCCGCGTCCTGGATTGCCGACACGCTCGCGGCCCAATCTTTGAGTCTACTCGGTAGCAGAAGTTGATGATGGTCCCGTACGATCGCCCGCATGTGATGGATGGCGTAGTAGGCACCCTTCTGACCGCCAGTTGGCTGCTTGACACAGCAGAACATCGTATTATGGGAGAAGACGTGCTTGCCGTACTTACGAATAGGCCTGGTGAAGGTGCCTCCAGATTTGACGTAGCCGGGGAGAACATCATCAAGAACCTTCTTGACATTTGTGTAGTCTACGTTCGACTGACGGTCCGGGTCGAAATATGTGGCCATGGAATATTTGGGGCTTAGGAGGATGAGCGTGCAACGTGTGTCACTGCAGAAAACACGGAATGTTAAAAGAAAAACGATCGAAATCTAAGAATTCATATGTTACGGGGCGGTTGAGGGGAGGACTTACTCGGGAAAGTAAGGCACGAGGAAGTTATCCTTATCTTGGTTTGCCAGAATGACACCTTCGAGGTAAGAACTCGCGACTTGCCGGTCCCCAGCGCTGCCCAAGATCTTGGCACGCATGTAGAAGGGGTCGACTATCACGATGTCCGGGGTCTTGTCGCGAATGATCCGCATCTCCATACTCAGCGAAAATAGCCGAACGAAGGTGTAGTGCAGCGGATGAAGGTTCAACATAGCGTGGATGTCATCAAACCGCAGGACGATCGTACCCCCGATGGAGTTATCCACAAAGCCCTTGCCCTCTGGCACCTTGGCCGCGAAAACCGGGTATGCCACATCCTTCTCTCCGAGACGCCGCTTCTCCAAAGAAAGAACACTGTCATGCAGACTCCGCATAGCACCGGTTGCAGTATCGAGCATATTTCTCGGTAGCATCGGCCTACTCGCCACATGCACCCTCCTCGAGATATCCTCAGGTGCAGGTGGCCCGTCCTGAGCACGGATCGTACTCGGTGCCGGCTGGCCCGCACCCTTGTTAGTCTTTCTTTTGCGTGCCTTCTTCTTCTCCTGTAATGGGACCGAGTTCTGCTCACGGACCGCCTTCTGGAGTGTGTTGGGGCTGATAATATTTCGCTCCTGGCCTATCTGAGGTTCGGTGAAGTCGGCAGCTGGAGGCGTCTCCTGAGAGCTGAACGCTAGACGACGCCTGTTGCAACTTGGCTTCTCCACGGTACCAGCTAGATCGCGCACATCTTTTGTTGGGTTGGGTTCTTGAGAAGGAGGCCCCATGAAGTCGCCACCGTACCCATGATCGGCAAAGTACTGATCGACGTTGGCAAATGTATCGTCGTCGTCGTCATTCTGATCCTGTGCCATATGCATGTTTGGATCCAGTGGCATAGGGATGTCCGGCACCGTTGCGGCGGTCTTGCCATGGGGCCGACTTGGCGCTGGCACGACTGGCGGTGTTGTCTTTGGGGTGGTGTCCCCCGCCCCCAAACGAATCTGGCTCTTCGGCCAAAGCAGGGGCCAGCTCAGGCAGGCGCTGAGGGTCATCACGTCATCATCGTCGGCCCCGACGGGTCGAATCGGAGGTAACAACTCGTCGCAGCCTGGCAGCACCCGAACCAGTTGAACCCTAAACAAGTTGGGTGGCATCTGGGTACCGTGGAACAAGGGGTTGCCCGGTTGAAAGATTTTGCCCTTGGCGACATCGACCAACTCGTTGTTCACGAAGTGCAGGAGAGTGCACGGAACATCGGCGGCACCCTGCGAAAACATGTAGGGCGTCAGGGATGCCCAGTCAAAGGCAAGGAGATGAAGTCCTCGGCCGAGAGAGGCTTAATTAGTTACCATGATGATGGCGTTGAGCTCGGCTAATGTCGAGGCACCGCCAACGGCGGGCGTGCAGTTGACGGAGGGGCCGCTTGTTGCAGAGGTGCCGGCTGGCGTACACCCGGGTGCATTAAGCTCCCGTGCCGGCGTCGGAGACACCAATGCCGCCTCCGTCAGAGACACCAATGGCCCCGCCATCGCGTTCTGCGAGTTGCTGGACGTGAAGCTAGGAATCAGGGGTGGCCCCTGTTGGCCGCCCGCAATCCACGCACTAATCCCCTAGATCAAGGTAGGCACAATGGCGGTGATCGTCCTTCCGACTTGTTGTTCCACTTGCTCTTGGACCATCTCCGGAATCGGCGCCACCTGTGCCCTGAGTTCTTGAACCTCGCGCGCCTGGCTTTCTGAGCTGGTCTTTTTCTCCTTTCGCCCACTAGTGTTATAGTATGACGACCATTTTGTCGACAAGCCTTTGCCGGCCACACGACCAGCTGACGTCGGCTTACTGAGCTTATCCTTGTTCTTCATTACATTCAACGCCCTATTTAGAGTGGTGTCCCAAGGGTTGCTCTTAGTCGACCCCGCGCTACTGCTTTCAGTCGCCTGCGGAAGGAATGTGAACCATTTAGAAATTTGGCTTCATTATTTAGAATGCAACCATATGAAGCTAATTACGCGGGGGTGTATTCCTTACCAGAACAAGCTCAAGCTCCCTGGTCTTCGGATCCGTGGTAAGCTCCTTTGTTTTCGGGTCCTTCTTGTACCGGGCCCTGACAAAGTTCCTGGTCTGCTTGTCACCGTATTTATCGAAGAGGGGCGGTAGGCCTTGCTCGGCACGGTCCGCATCCTCCTTGTCCCATATAGGCTCCGCCACTCTGTAACCGCCGGGACCGAGTGTGTGTTCCCCTAAGTTCAGCTCCTGCATTTCTTTCCCCCACTTACTTGAATCGGAGCTTGCGGTGCTCGAGCAATTGATCTTCAAGTCGTTGTAGTCATCTTCGGTGATCGAAGGATTTTTCTCCTTGATCTTCTCATAATCTCACCTTTCTGGATCATTCTCTTCACATTGCTTTTCCAAGTAGACAGGGCCGTTCTCATCTTCGTCAGGGCAGCATTGTTCACTTTATTCCCTTTGAGGCTTGTGTTTTCAAATTCAGCGGGGAACTTGTATTGTTCGTGCAGCTTCGTGAAGAGGAGGTTGCGCAAATTCCCTCGGTCAGGATGCCTGAGGTTCTCGGTGTTGATCGAGACGGTGCTCCGGAGAATGCACCCGAGCTGAAGCGAGTACCCCTTGACTATTCGGGCACCGTTGGATTCCCGTCGGAGTCCACTTCAGTAACTTCCTCCTTGAGGGTGCAGAGCACGGTCGGGCGCCGGTCCTTCCGTTGCCTCTTCGGTTGGCTGCCATCTGTGCGTGCGTGCGCCGCCATCATCAGTGGTGGCATCCTCGGCGGCACCATCAGTGGTGGCATCAGTGGGGTCATCCTCGGCGGTACCATCAGTGGTCTCAGGATCGGTGGGGAAGGCGGCGGCCTCATACAAGTGAGGTTGTTCCTCCATCTCCTGGGACAGCTGCCAGAATGCCTTGACGCCCGAACCCCCGGCCTCATCGTTGTTGGCCATGTTTCTCTCTAAATAGGAACAAAGTTAGGTCAAAAAGTTGGTTATTGTCAAGGAACAAGATCATGGTCTCATCATTTAGGGTTTGTCGACACCGAGGCATCCTAAAAGCTAAGCTTTTATCATTGAGGGTTTTTCGACGCCGAGGCACCCTAAAAGCCTAAGCTTTCATCATTTCGGTTTTTATCGACACCGAGGCACCCTAAAAGCCATGCATTAGTCACAAGTACGCCGGGGCACTTGATCCTACTTAATTAACTACTAAGATACCCCGGCCCATGCATTAGTCACAAGTACCCCATATGTCCTATTTTTAGCAAAGTCATGCTAAAATTCACGGAAAATTTCAGCATGACCTTTGCTGAAAATAGGACATATGGAGTACCCGAATTTGCCGGAACGGAAGTTAATCGACATTCCGGCAAACTCAAGGGCCTCTCGGGGTACCTGCAAAATCATTATCCAATGAAGGAATTGTGCCGCACACTGCTGCCTCACACTGCTGCCAAAATCATTATCGACATGTTGAACTTGTATTTCACTCTGCATAGCTGAACAGTCTAACAACCAGAAATTCTAGGGTATATTACACTGTAATTCTAGGGTATATTTCAGTGAGATGATCTAACACTGACAAAATAAAGGAAACACCTACTGAACCAATACAGGGCTAAAAACACATGGGGGTTACACTTAAAAACATCCAGTGAAAGGTTACATGTTCACTGCGAATTAATAGATGCGTGAGTTCCAGTGCCCATATATGAAAAATCTTGAGCAGCAATGGGCATCATCATCAAAGTGAAACTCTTAAGCCCTACATAATTATGCAGCCATGATCACACATGACATTACTGGATTTAGATCACAAACTGTCAATAAAAATGATGTACTGCTGCTTTCAGTTAATTCAAATTAGCTAAAACATTTTACTGTCAAATAGTGCTAATGTTTACTCTATGAAATAAACTACTCCTCCTCTCTTCTCTTCTTCAGTTAATTAGGATTAGTTTTAGAGGTAACTAACTGAAACTATTTATCATGTTGACAACAGTAGCATGTGGACCTATCATGGTGATTTCATATCAAAATAGAGGAGTACTCCTGTTCATTTGGAGAACTCATACAACAATTGTTATGCATCAAACTTGGGATCAACAGTAGCATGTGGCCTTATCATTCTGGTTTTTGGATGATTTAGTTAATCAAATTCCTCAATTGAGGAACACCTGGACTTGTCATTCCGGTCTTGGGATCAACAGTAGCATATGGACTTATCATTCTTGTTTCTGGATGATTTAGTTAATCAATTTGACATCAATTGACCTGGTTTTTGGATCAATTATAGTTGCTGCTGCTGTGAATCAACTATACAAAGGGCCAAAATTACACTAATAATTACAGTGTAAAAACCATGGAAATACACAGTAATTCCACTAAAAATGCCACTTGCAAATACAGAGCAAAAATCCACTAGAAGTACACTGTAAACCCACTAACATTTACAGTGTAAATTCCGCTAACAATTACAGTGTAAATTTCACTGAAAATGCACAGTAATTACACTAAAAGTACACTGTAAATACCACTTAACACACACAAAAGAATTACACTGCTGGAGAGGGCGATTCCTCCATGATCTAGAGTTCTAGACACAAACATGGCTGGAGAAGCAAAAAAAATCACAGGTAACCAGTCAAAGAGGGGGAGAGGGGGAGAGGGGGAGAGGAGGAGGGCGAGCTCACGGGGGCCGGGGAGTGGGGCGCGGGGAGGATGTCGGGGACGAGGTCCGGGTGGTGGTGGTGCTCCGGCGACGGTGGTGCGGACGGGGCGGCGTCCGGGCGGCGGGGTCGCGTCGAGGCGGCGGGGCAGCATCGAGGTTGCGGGGCAGCGGCGTCGGGGCGGGGTCGAGGCGGCGTCGGGGCGGCGTCGGGGCGGCGGGGCAGCGTCGAGGCGGCGTCGGGGCGGCGGGGCAGCGTCGAGGCGGCGGGGCAGCGGCGTCGGGAGAGGAGAGGGGAAGGGGATCGAGGGCGAGGGCGAGGGAGAGAGAGGGGATAGGGAGGGGCCGGCCGGGGAGGGAATATGGATGGGGCCGGGCACAATACTAATGGCGCACCACCCCTCGGTGCGCCATAAGTACATCCATACTAATGGCGCACCTCACCGTGGTGCGCCATTAGTATTTTTTTTATTTCTGCTCGAGCCAACAAGTTATCTTCCACCTGACCTGATAGACACCAAGTTGCCTCTACTAGCTCGACTGGTCAGCAGCCAGTTCTCACACCAGGAGGTCCTGGGTTCGATTCCCAGGCTCCACAATTTTTTTTATGCATTAAAATGTTGTTTGATACTTATTTGTGTTTAAATATGTTCAAACTTGTTTAAATCATAACAGTAATATTTTTTTTATAATACAGTAATAATTTTTTAAATAATATCATCAAACAGTAATGCCGGTGGAGCGGGGGAGGGTGCGCGGGGTGCGGGGGGTCGGCGGCGGCGGTTGAGTAGGGGAGGGGTGCGGGGGGTCGGCGGCGGCGGTTGAGTAGGGGAATCGAGGGTGCGGGGGGCCGGCGGCGGCGACCGGTGGACCGGGGGGTGCTCGGCAGCGAGGAGGACCGGATCTGGCGAGGTGGGATAGCGATCGAGATGGAGGGGGATCGAGATCGAGTGTCCATGAGATTTAAAAATATTCATGATAGTTCAAAAAGTGCCCATGAAATACTATCGAGAAATGAAGGCTCCGATTTAAATACAATCGATCTTAGCTAGCTATCTGTTCACAATCTTCTTGCCCTTCTTTTTCGCAAATGGAGTTCTTCTGTGGAACGGACGTCCTTTAGGTAGGGTGGTCCTGCTTCTTCTTGTGGTGTATGCTGCTACTTCATCATCGTCGTCATGTTCGATCCTCGGGTCGCCGTACTTGTCGAAGTCTTGCTCATTGGCTACTCCATCCATTCCGATGATCTTCCTTTTGCCTCTCCTCACGACAACACGACTGGGCTTTGACGGGTCGGTAATGAAGAAGCATTGGTCCACTTGGGAAGCCAGTACCATGGCTCATTTTTCGCGGTGACGTTTGCGCCCGCGGTCTTGGATTTGGCTTCGGGTATAACCATGGTGGTGAAATACCGGTCTTCTTTTAGGACGCTCTTGGCCCATCTGACACGGAACATCGAGGCCTTCTCTCCAGCATAGCTCAGCTCCCAGATCTCCTCGATCCTTCCGTAGTATCTGTCCTTGTCGTTACCGGTGTAGGATTCCATCGCTACCCCGGAGTTCTGATAACCATCGCTCTTCATGTCCTTGGCCTCGGTGTAGAATGTGTAGCCGTTGATATCGTACGCCTCATAGGTCATCAGGTTGTGCTCGGCGCCCTGTGACAAGGCGAATATGAGTTGTTCTTCCGCGGAAGAATCCTCATGTAAAGGGTACGACAGAAGCTTCTGCTTGAACCAACGTGTGGAACATGAGTTGTGCTCTTTGAGTATATCTCCGTCCGTCCTCTGTTGGCCTCGGTCATTGTACGTCTTCTTAATAAAGGTTTTGTGCTGTACCACCCAAGGATCGACCACGTCTATGTGTTGTAGCGCGACTAGGTTTGCTCTTTCAAAGTCGGCGAGTCGACCCTCGAAGTCGACATGCATTTCGCGACGACCCTCACGGTGACCCCATCCAGCGAGCCTGCCGAGGTGCCTGTTCATGGGCAGACCAACGGGGTTCTCGATGCCTAGATAATTCGTGCAGTAGGAGATGCACTCTTCGGTCAGAAAGCCCCTGGCTATGCTTCCCTCTGGACGTGACATGTTGCGAATGTATCCTTTGATGACACCATTCATCCTTTCGAACGGCATCATGCTGTGCAGGAACGTCGGCCCGAGTTGGATGATATCGTCCACGATAAGGACCAGCAGATGCACCATAACATCGAAGAATGCGGGTGGGAAGTACATCTCAAGCTCGCATAGTATCACCACGATCTCTTCCTGTAGCCTTCTGAGTTGCCTCACGCCAACAGACTTCCGAGAGATGACGTCGAAAAAATTGCATAGGCCAAATAGGGTTTCACGGACATGCGCGTCCATGATCCCACGGATTGCAACTGGAAGTATCTGCGTCATCAGCACGTGACAGTCGTGAGACTTCATCCCGCTGAATTTCTGCTTCGCTGGGTCTAGGTATCTGCTTATCTTCCCCGCGTAACCGTAAGGAAGTTTTACTCCTACGAGGCAGGTGAAAAACTGCTCGATCTCCTCTTGACTTAGAGTGAAGCACGCGGGAGGGTAGTCATTTCCGGTCTTCTTGGCCTTCTTGCCTTTGCGACGACTTTCCGTGTCCTGCTTCGCCTCATCATCATCATCATCATCATGATCATCATATATAGTGTGAAGCTCCTGCCTGATGCCCATTGATTTCAAGTCCGCCCTTGCTTTCGGCCCATCTTTGGTCCTCTCTGGCATGTTGAGCAGGGTACCAAGCAGACTCTCGCACACGTTCTTCGTGATATGCATGACATCAAGGCTGTGAGGCACACGGTGGATCTTCCAGTACGGCAAGTCCCAGAAAACAGACCTCGTTTTCCATACCTTCAGCAGCGGCTCTGGGGCCTTTCGCTTTTTTCCCGGCTCTGACGCCTTTTGCTTCTTTCCCGGTAGTGGGCAGTCTTTCCAATTTTTCAACAGCTCGTCTATTTCCTCGCCGCTCCTCGTACGCGGGCGTCCTCGGGGTTCGGTTTCACCATCGAACAGCTCCTTGCATTTTCTCCACGGGTCATCGTCGCGAAGCAACCTTCGATGTCCCATGAACACGGTTTTCAAAGTCCCGGGATCTCTATCTAGCTGGCGATACGTTGTGTCATCCATGCACCTGGCGCATCCAGAAAATCCGTGGACCACTTGCCCCGCGACATATCCGTAACCGAGATAGTCGTGCACCGTCGTGAGTAGCGCGGCTCTCATAGGGAAATATTCTTTCTCTGCGGCGTCCCACGTATTGGCTGGAGTTTTCCACAGCGTGTCAAGCTCCTCTTTTAGCAGCCCCAGATACAGATTGATGTCGTTCCCTGGTTGTTTCGGTCCTTCAATTAGCATACTCATGTGAATGTACTTCCTCTTCATGCACAACCAGGGGGAAGGTTGTACATCCACACAAACACAGGTCAGGTGCTATGTGTGCTTCTCTGGCTGCCAAACGGATTGACTCCATCGGTGCTCGCGCCCAGCACGATGTTCCTTGGATCGTTCCCAAATTCTGGGTCTTCGAAGTTCAATGCTTGCCACTGGCTCGCATTCTTAGGGTCACTCAGCATCTTGTCTTTTTTATCTATCTCCGGATCATTTGCGTCATCTTCTCGCTTCTTCTCCTCCCTATCCGCGTGCCAACGCAGGAGCTTTGCTACCTTCGGGTCCGCAAAATACCGCTGCAGACGAGGAGTGATCGGAAAGTATCACACCACTTTTCGAGGAGCTTTCTTCCTCTTCTTGTATCGAGTGAGGCCGCACACCGGACATACGGTAGACTCCGCGTGCTCGTCCCGATAAATGATGCAATTGTTCATGCACACATGGTATTTCACATGCGGTAAATCCAGAGGACACACGATTTTCTTCGCCTCCTCCAAACTGGTCGGGCACTTGTTCCCCTTGGGAAGACGTTCGTGCCAGAATGACATGTTCTCGTCGAAGCATGCGTCGGTCATTTTGTGTTTTACCTTCATCTCCAGAGCCATGAGCGTTACTTTCAGGCGGGTATCCTCGGGCCTGCATCCTTCATACAATGGAGTGACCGCGTCTAACTCAAGTTGATCCATCTTGGCTTTCTCTCGGGCGGCAGCTCTTGCATTATCCGTCTGCTTGAGAAGCAGCTCTTGAATATGAGGGTCCTGCACCCAGCCCATCGATGGTCCAGCGTCGTCTGCTCCGGCATCTTCCTCATCATCATGTCCTGCATCTTCTACATGATGACTGTGTACAGCATCACCGTCGTGATCATCTCCTGGGGATTCTTCGTCTTCTCGCCCGCCCGAGCCGCGGTGGTTGTCTTGCTGCCCTTCCTCATTTCTTGCCCGGCCCCCATGAACGACTTCGTAGTCATCTTCATCACCTTGCCACCGATAGCCATCCATGAAACCACGCAAGAGCAGGTGGTCCCGCACCTGCCCGGATTCCGGGTCCGCAATAAGGCTCTTCAACTTGCATCTTCGACACGGACATCTTATCTCCGTCTCGTTCATTTGAAGCATCTCGGCCTTCGCGGACCTCAAAAACCTATTCACGATGCCTTCGGTCATCATGCGGACCATGGTCGCCTGCGGGGTAGAGCAAAACAATATTTTAGAACCAAGAAAACATTTGGCATGACTTCCCCTAAAAATAGGACCAAAAAGAATGCTTAATGCCAAAATTCTCGCCGAAACGGAAATGAATCAACATTCCGGCAAAATATTGGCAACTATCTCATTTCAAATACCGGTACACCTCCAAACACAAACACATATGCAACACCACAAACATATGCAACACCACGAACATACATAGATCTAGCTAGGCCATAAAAAGTGCATATGTGCACATTGTTGTAGGGAGAAATACATAAATATAGCTTCCCTCATTACTTACCTATCAAAACAAGGTAATTTAACCACTTAAATTGAATGAATCTATGGTGGAAATGAGGTGAAAAAGAGGAGGCACCCGAGACAAGGAGGAGGTGGAGAGAATGAAGTGGGGAGAAAGTGATGTGGGTAGGAGAGGCTCCCCAAAATATCTTGTTGCTGCCCACTTACTAATGGCGCACCAACTCAAAATGCGCCATTAGTAATCTAGGTTACTAATGGCGCACCTTCTGGTGGTGCACCATTATTAGTTTTGCAAAAAAACATTACTAATGGCGCACTGTCCCCCAGTGCGCCATTACTAGCTTGAACTAGTAATGGCGCACGGTGCGACAGTGCGCCATTAGTAGTTTTGCAAAAAAGGGAAAAAATATAATAAAAAAACAACATTAGTGGCGCACTTTCCGACAGGTGCGCCATTACTAGTTACAACTAGTAATGGCGCACTTTGTCTGGATGCGCCATTAGTATGTTTGGACAGGCGCACTAGTTCCAAAAAAAATTTGATACTAATGGCGCACCCTGGGCCAGGTGCGCCATTAGTAGTTTCAACTCTAATGGCGTACCAGATGGTGGTGCGCCATTAGTATATACTAATGGCGCACCCCTTGTCAGGTGCGCCATTACTGTCAATCCCATCTATAGCCCTTTTTCTAGTAGTGCAAGATGCCTACTCAAGAGGAGGCATCTAAATATTTCCTGAAAACCAAACAAGAGCAGCTTGGTTACTTGATTGCATCCACCCTGCGGATTGAGCAAGGACTAGCCACCCTAACTCAAAACCAGGCAAGCTTAGAGAGGATCATGGAACAAAAGTTCTATGACTTGGATGTCAAAGTGCTAGAGATTCAGTCTGCAGTGGAGCAGCTCCAGGATGACATGCAGGAGAGGAGAGGCAAGACTACCACTGATGCCTTTGCCAGAGTGCCCCGAGCTCCGAGGTCGTCTGTAGTGCCCATTCCCGACACAAGAGCAACCGCCTCGGCTCCAGCCGCAGCATCAGCTCCAACTCCAGCATCTACTTCAGCTCTAGCGTCTACTTCAGCATCTACGGAAGCATTCGTCCTTGGAGTGATCCGGACTCCACCACCACCTGAAGATCAAGCCTGAGTGTCGACTTAGCACTATGCATTTTCTAGGAACTTTTTGGTAACTTGTTGCCAAAGGGGGAGAAAATGTATAGATCATAGGCTTCGAGAGAGTGTGCTGCTTTTATTCTCTCTTGTTTTATTTGGTGGTTTTTCGAACTTCGTTTGCTTTTGTGTAAGATACTACGTCATTATCTGTGAGACATCGATGATCATGTGTTTGATCATAAGCTACACTTAATGTTTGCTTAATACTTTTATCCTATCTATCTTATGTGATCATTCACTATTCTTGGTGATGAGTGCATGTATTTCATTCTTATCATTTTAAGCGCTCCACCAAGATGTATGTGACATGGAAGAGTAACCCATGACTCTAACTCTTTGTGCATTTGCAGTCCAAAGCAAATTTTAAATATGCACAAATTTAGGGGGAGCTCTTACTTGTCACATACTTCTCAAAGCGACGATATATTTCATGCTTATTATCTTTTGTCGAAGCTTTGATCTATATGTTGTCATCAATTATCAAAAAGGGGGAGATTGAAAGTGCAACTATCCCTAGGTGGTTTTGGTAATTCACAACAACATATAGCTCATTGAGCTAATGCTATTCCAAGATGATTATTTCAGGAAAGCTCAATGATTGGCATGGCATGAACGTGAAAGTGGAACCCTCAAAATGCTAAGGACAAAGGATTGGCTCAAGCTCAAAAGCTCAAGACTCTTCATTTTATATTTTAGTGATCCAAGATCACATTGAGTCTTTAGGAAAAGCCAATATTATCAAGGAGGCATAAGGTGTTGCTTAATGAGCCTCTTGCTTCATGTGCTAAATGATATGCTCCAAAATCCTCAGCTACTTTCCCATATCCACAAATGACCTAAACCCTAAGCCACTGCCAAACCCTAGCAATTCGGTCCTACCGATAGGGATCTCGGTCTCACCGAGATGGGGTTGCAAACTCTCTATTTCCCTTTCGTAACATTTCGATCTCACCGAAAGAGCGAATCGGTCCCACCGAGATTGCAATGTAAACTCTCTGTTTCCCTTTTGTAACTTTTCGGTCTCACTGAAAGAGCAAATCGGTCCCACCGAGTTTACCTGACCAACTCTCTGGTTAGCTTATTACCAAACTCGGTCTCACCGAGTTTGTGTAATCGGTCTCACCGAGATTACGTTATGCCCAAACCCTAACAGAATCGGTCCTACCGAGTTGCATGTCAGTCCCACTGAAAATCTCTAACGGTCACTAGGTTTACCTTTTCGGTCTGACTGAGTTTATTGATTCGGTCCCACCGAGATTGGTAGATTGTGTGTAACGGTTGGATTTTGTGTGGAGGCTATATATACCCCTCCACCTCCTCTTCATTCATGGAGAGAGCCATCAGAACACATACACAATTCCAACTCATATGTTCTGAGAGAGAACCACCTACTCATGTGTTGAGACCAAGATATTCCATTCCTACCATATGAATCTTGATCTCTAGCCTTCCCCAAGTTGCTTTCCACTCAAATCTTCTTTCCACCAGATCCAAATCCTATGAGAGAGAGTTGAGTGTTGGGGAGACTATCACTTGAAGCACAAGAGCAAGGAGTTCATCATCAGGAGAGTGGTGTCTCCTAGATTGGCTAGGTGTCACTTGGGAGCCTCCGACAAGATTGTGGAGTTGAATCAAGGAGTTTATAAGGGCAAGGAGATCGCCTACTTCGTGAAGATCTACCGCTAGTGAGGCAAGTCCTTCATGGGCGATGGCCATGGTGGGATAGACAAGGTTGCTACTTCGTGGACCCTTCGTGGGTGGAGCCCTCCGTGGACTCGCGCAACCATTAGCCTTCGTGGGTTGAAGTCTCCATCAACGTGGATGTAGGATAGCACCACCTATCCGAACCACGGGAAAACATCCGTGTCTCTAATTGCGTTTGAATTCTCCAAACCCTTCACTTTACATTCTTGCAAGTTGCATGCTTTACTTTCCGCTTCCAATATACTCTTTGCATGCTTGCTTGAATTGTGTGATGATTGCTTGACTTGTCCTAAAATAGCTAAAATCTGCCAAGAACTAAAATTGGGAAAAGGTTAAGTTTTTATTTGGTCAAGTAGTCTAATCACCCCCCCCCCTCTAGACATACTTTCGATCCTACACGCGGGAGCAGAGGAGCCGCCAGTCGAGGACTCTGGACGACAACTGTCCAAGGGACCGGGGTCCGAGACCGCGACGACCGGGGATGGAGCAGCCCCACCCTCCTCGGTGCCTACGAGGAGTCTGAGATTTGGGTCTTTTGAACCCTCTTCTGCACCCCCGAGGATGTGGAGTGATCGGGTCGAGTCCGAGGAGGCTTTTGAGCTCACGTTGCCTGCTTTGGGGTTTGAGGATACTATATGCACTATTCCTGGGGATCTTGGGGCTTCGTCGACCTCGGTCTGGGGAGAGGAGGAGGTGAGTCGGCAGGTGGGCACTCCCTCTCATGCTCAGCACACTCTAGCTGAAGGAAATATGCCCTAGAGGCAATAATAATGTTATAATTTTTTCCTTATATCATGATAAATGTTTATTATTCATGCTAGAATTGTATTAACTGGAAACATAATACATGTGTGAATACATAGACAAACAGAGTGTCACTAGTATGCCTCTACTTGAGTAGCTCGTTGATCAAAGATGGTTATGTTTCCTAACCATAGACATGAGTTGTCATTTGATTAACGGGATCACATCATTAGGAGAATGATGTGATTGACTTGACCCATTCCGTTAGCATAGCACTTGATCGTTTAGTTTGTTGCTATTGCTTTCTTCATGACTTATACATGTTCCTATGACTATGAGATTATGCAACTCCCGTTTATCGGAGGAACACTTTGTGTGCCACCAAAACGTCACAACGTAACTGGGTGATTATAAAGGTGCTCTACAAGTGTCTCCGAAGGTACTTGTTGGGTTGGCGTATTTCGAGATTAGGATTTGTCACTCCGCTTGTTGGAGAGGTATCTCTGGGCCCTCTCGGTAATGCACATCACGTAAGCCTTGCAAGCACTGCAACTAATAAGTTAGTTGCGGGATGATGTATTACAGAACGAGTAAAGAGACTTGCCGGTAACGAGATTGAACTAGGTATTGAGATGACCAACGATCGAATCTCGGGCAAGTAACATACCGATGACAAAGGGAACAACGTATGTTGTTATGCGGTCTGACCAATAAAGATCTTCGTAGAATATGTAGGAGCCAATATGAGCATCCAGGTTCCGCTATTGGTTGTTGACCGGAGACATATCTCGGTCATGTCTACATAGTTCTCGAACCCGTAGGGTCCGCACGCTTAACGCTACGATGACAGTTATATTATGAGTTTATATGTTTTGATGTACCGAAGGAGTTCGGAGTCCCGGATGAGATCGGGGACATGACGAGGAGTCTCGAAATGGTCTAGACGTAAAGATCGATATATTGGACGACTATATTCGGACATCGGAAAGGTTCCGAGTGATTCGGGTATTTTTCGGAGTACCGGAGAGTTACGGAAATTCGTCGGAGAGTATATGGGCCTTATTGGGCTTTAAGGGAAAGAGAGAAAAGAGGTTGGGCGCCCCCCAAGGCCTAGTCCGAATTGGACTAGGGGGAGGGGCTGCGCCCCCTCCTTCCTTCTCTTCTCCCTTCCCTTGCCTTGACTCCTACTCCTACTACTTGGAAGGGGGGATCCTACTCCCGGTAGGAGTAGGACTCCTCTAGGGCGCGCCATAGGGGCCGGCCCTCTCCCCCCTCCTCCACTCCTTTATATACGTGGCCAGGGGGCACCCCATAGACACAAGTTGATCTTCGTGATCGTTCTCTTGGTCGTGTGCGGTGCCCCCTCCACCATAATCCTCGATAATATTGTAGCGGTGCTTAGGCGAAGCCCTGCGACGGTAGAACATCAAGATCGTCACCACGCCGTCGTGCTGACGGAACTCTTCCCCGACACTTTGCTGGATCGGAGTCCGGGGATCGTCATCGAGCTGAACGTGTGCTAGAACTCGGAGGTGCCGTAGTTTCGGTGCTTGATCGGTCGGGCCGTGAAGACGTACGACTACATCAACCGCGTTGTGCTAACGCTTTCGCTTCCGGTCTACGAGGGTACATAGACAACACTCTCCCCTCTCGTTGCTATGCATCACCATGATCTTGCGTGTGCGTAGGAATTCTTTTGAAATTACTACGTTCCCCAACAGTGGTATCAGAGCCAGGTTTTATGCGTTGATGTAATATGCACGAGTAGAACACAAGTGAGTTGTGGGTGATCTAAGTCATACTGCTTACCGGCATGTCATTGTTGGAAATATGCCCTAGAGGCAATAATAAATTGGTTATTATTATATTTCCTTGTTCATGATAATCGTTTATTATCCATGCTAGAATTGTATTGATAGGAAACTCAGATACATGCGTGGATATATAGACAACACCATGTCCCTAGTAAGCCTCTAGTTGACTAGCTCGTTGATCAATAGATGGTTACGGTTTCCTGACCATGGACATTGGATGTCGTTGATAACGGGATCACATCATAGGAGAATGATGTGATGGACAAGACCCAATCCTAAGCCTAGCACAAGATCATGTAGTTCGTTTGCTAAAGTTTTTCTAATGTCAAGTATCATTTCCTTAGACCATGAGATTGTGCAACTCCCGGATACCGTAGGAGTGCTTTGGGTGTGCCAAACGTCACAACGTAACTGGGTGGCTATAAAGGTACACTACAGGTATCTCCGAAAGTGTCTGTTGGGTTGGCATGAATCGAGACTGGGATTTGTCACTCCGTGTAAACGGAGAGGTATCTCTGGGCCCACTCGGTAGGACATCATCATAATGTGCACAATGTGACCAACTAGTTGATCACGGGATGATGTGCTACGGAACGAGTAAAGAGACTTGCCGGTAACGAGATTGAACTAGGTATCGGGATACCGACGATCGAATCACAGGCAAGTATCGTACCGCTAGACAAAGGGAATTGAATACGAGATTGATCGAATCCTCGACATCGTGGTTCATCCGATGAGATCATCGTGGAACATGTGGGAACCAACATGGGTATCCAGATCCCGCTGTTGGTTATTGACCGGAGAACGTCTCGGTCATGTCTGCATGGTTCCCGAACCCGTAGGGTCTACACACTTAAGGTTCGATGACGCTAGGGTTATAAAGGAAGTTTGTATGTGGTTACCGAATGTTGTAGCATAGGTAAGATTGGTTCTTGCTTAAGCCCGTAGCAGCCACGTAATACTTGCAACAACAAAGTAGAGGATGTCTAACTTGTTTTTGCAGGGCATGTTGTGATGTGATATGGTCAAGACATGATGCTAAATTTTATTGTATGAGATGATCATATTTTGTAACCGAGTTATCGGCAACTGGCAGGAGCCATATGGTTGTTGCTTTATTGCATGCAATGCAATCGCGCTGTAATGCTTTACTTTATCACTAAGCGGTAGCGATAGTCGTGGAAGCATAAGATTGGCGAGACGACAATGATGCTATGATGGAGATCAAGGTGTCGCGCCGGTGACGATGGTGATCACGACGGTGCTTCGAAGATGGAGATCACAAGCACAAGATGATGATGGCCATATCATATCACTTATATTGATTGCATGTGATGTTTATCTTTTATGCATCTTATCTTGCTTTGATTGATGGTAGCATTATAAGATGATCTCTCACTAATTATCAAGAAGTGTTCTCCCTGAGTATGCACCGTTGCGAAAGTTCTTCGTGCTGAGACACCACGTGATGATCGGGTGTGATAGGCTCTATGTTCAAATACAACGGGTGCAAAACAGTTGCACACGCAGAATACTCAGGTTATACTTGACAAGCCAAGCATATACAGATATGGCCTCGGAACACGGATACCGAGAGGTCGAGCGTGAATCATATAGTAGATATGATCAACATAGTGATGTTCACCAATGAAACTACTCCATCTCACGTGATGATCGGACATGGTTTAGTTGATTTGGATCACGTAATCACTTAGAGGATTAGAGGGATGTCTATCTAAGTGGGAGTTCTTTTAGTTATATGATTAATTGAACCTAAATTTATCATGAACTTAGTACCTGATAGTATCTTGCTCATGTATGTTTGATTGTAGATAGATGGCCCGTGCTGTTGTTCCGTTGAATTTTAATGCGTTCCTTGAGAAAGGAAAGTTGAAAGATGATGGTAGCAATTACACGGACTGGGTCCGTAACTTGAGGATTATCCTCATTGTTGCACAGAAGAATTACGTCTTGGAAGCACCGCTGGGTGCCAGGCCTGCTGCTGGAGAAACACCAGATGTTATGAATGTCTGGCAAAGCAAAGCTGATGACCACTCGATAGTTCAGTGTGCCATGCTTTACGGCTTAGAATCGGGACTTCAACGACATTTTGAACGTCATGGAGCATATGAGATGTTCCAGGAGTTGAAGTTAATATTTCAAGCAAATGCCCGGATTGAGAGATATGAAGTCTCCAATAAGTTCTATAGCTGCAAGATGGAGGAGAACAGTTCTGTCAGTGAGCATATACTCAAAATGTCTGGGTATAATAATCACTTGATTGAATTGGGAGTTAATCTTCCAGATGATTGCGTCATTGACAGAATTCTCCAATCACTGCCACCAAGCTACAAGAGCTTCGTGATGAACTATAATATGCAAGGGATGAATAAGACTATTCCCGAGCTCTTCGCAATGCTGAAAGCTGCGGAGGTAGAAATCAAGAAGGAGCATCAAGTGTTGATGGTCAACAAGACCACTAGTTTCAAGAAAAAGGGCAAAGGGAAGAAGAAGGGGAACTTCAAAAAGAACAGCAAGCAAGTTGCTACTCAAGAGAAGAAACCCAAACCTGGACCTAAGCCTGAAACTGAGTGCTTTTACTGCAAGCAGACTGGTCACTGGAAGCGGAACTGCCCCAAGTATTTGGCGGATAAGAAGGATGGCAAGGTGAACAAAGGTATATGTGATATACATGTTATTGATGTGTACCTTACTAATGCTCGCAGTAGCACCTGGGTATTTGATACTGGTTCTGTTGCTAATATTTGCAACTCGAAACAGGGACTATGGATTAAGCGAAGATTGGCTAAGGACGAGGTGACGATGCGCGTGGGAAATGGTTCCAAAGTCGATGTGATCGCAGTCGGCACGCTACCTCTACATCTACCTTCGATATTAGTATTAGACCTAAATAATTGTTATTTGGTGCCAGCGTTAAGCATGAACATTATATCTGGATCTTGTTTGATGCGAGACGGTTATTCATTTAAATCAGAGAATAATGGTTGTTCTATTTACATGAGTAATATCTTTCATGGTCATGCACCCTTAACGAGTGGTCTATTCTTATTAAATCTGGATAGTAGTAACACACATATTCATAGTGTTGAAGCCAAAAGATGCAGAGTTGATAATGATAGTGCAACTTATTTGTGGCACTGCCGTTTGGGTCATATCAGTATAAAGCGCATGAAGAAACTCCATACTGATGGGCTTTTGGAACCACTTGATTATGAATCACTTGGTACTTGCGAACCGTGCCTTATGGGTAAGATGACAAAAAAACCGTTCTCCGGTACAATGGAGAGAGCAACAGATTTATTGGAAATCATACATACAGATGTATGTGGTCCGATGAACATTGAGGCTCGTGGCGGATATCGTTATTTTCTCACCTTCACAGATGACTTAAGCAGATATGGATATATCTACTTAATGAAACATAAGTCTGAAACATTTGAAAAGTTCAATGAATTTCAAAGTGAAGTTGAAAATCATCGTAACAAGAAAATAAAATTCCTACGATCTGATCGTGGAGGAGAGTATTTGAGTTACGAGTTTGGTGTACATTTGAAACAATGTGGAATAGTTTCGCAACTCACGCCACCCGGAACACCACAGCGTAATGGTGTGTCCGAACGTCGTAATCGTACTTTACTAGATATGGTGCGATCTATGATGTCTCTTACTGATTTACCGCTATCGTTTTGGGGATATGCTCTAGAGACGGCCGCATTCACGTTAAATGGGGCACCATCAAAATCCGTTGAGATGACGCCTTATGAACTGTGGTTTGGCAAGAAACCAAAGTTGTCGTTTCTGAAAGTTTGGGGCTGCGATGCTTATGTGAAAAACCTTCAACCTGATAAGCTCGAACCCAAATCGGAGAAATGTGTCTTCATAGGATATCCAAAGGAAACTATTGGATACACCTTCTATCACAGGTCCGAAGGCAAGACTTTTGTTGCTAAATTCGGAACCTTTCTGGAGAAGGAGTTTCTCTCGAAAGAAGTGAGTGGGAGGAAAGTAGGACTTGACGAGGTAACAGTACCTGCTCCCTTATTGGAAAGTAGTACATCACAGAAACCTGTTTCTGTGACACCTACACCAATTAGTGAGGAAGCTAATGATAATGATCATGAAACTTCAGAACAAGATACTACTGAACCTCGTAGATCAACCAGAGTAAGATCCGCGCCAAAGTGGTACGTTAATCCTGTTCTGGAAGTCATGCTACTAGATCATGATGAACCTATGAACTATGAAGAAGCGATGGTGAGCCCAGATTCTGCAAAATGGCTTGAAGCCATGAAATCTGAGATGGGATCCATGTATGACAACAAAGTATGGACTTTGGTTGACTTGCCCAATGATCGGCAAGCAATTGAGAATAAATGGATCTTCAAGAAGAAGACTGACGCTAACGGTAATATTACTGTCTACAAAGCTCGACTTGTCGCAAAAGGTTTTCGGCAAGTTCAAGGGATTGACTGTGATGAGACCTTCTCACCCGTAGCGACGCTTAAGTCTGTCCAAATCATGTTAGCAATTGCCGCATTTTATGATTATGAAATTTGGCAAATGGATGTCAAAACTGCATTCCTGAATGGATTTCTGCAAGAAGAGTTGTATATGATGCAGCCGGAAGGTTTTGTTGATCCAAAGGGAGCTAACAAAGTGTGCAAGCTCCAGCGATCCATTTATGGACTGGTGCAAGCCTCTCGGAGTTGGAATAAACGCTTTGATAGTGTGATCAAAGCATTTGGTTTTGTACAGACTTTTGGAGAAGCCTGTATTTACAAGAAAGTGAGTGGGAGCTCTGTAGCATTTATGATATTATATGTAGATGACATATTGCTAATCGGAAATGATATAGACTTTCTGGATAGCATAAAAGGATACTTGAATAAGAGTTTTTCAATGAAAGACCTCGGTGAAGCTGGTTACATATTGGGCATTAAGATCTATAGAGATAGATCAAGACGCTTAATTGGACTTTCACAAAGCACATACCTTGACAAAATTTTGAAGAAGTTCAAAATGGATCAAGCAAAGAAAGGATTCTTGCCTATGTTATAAGGTGTGAGATTGAGTAAGACTCAGTCCCCGACCAATGCAGAAGATAGAGAGAAAATGAAAGATGTTCCCTATGCTTCAGCCATAGGCTCTATCATGTATGCAATGCTGTGTACTAGACCTGATGTGTGTCTTGCTATAAGTCTAGCAGGGAGGTACCAAAGTAATCCAGGAGTGGATCACTAGACAGCGGTCAAGAACATCCTGAAATTCCTGAAAAGGACTAAGGATATGTTTCTCATATATGGAGGTGACAAAGAGCTCATCATAAATGGTTACGTTGATGCAAGCTTTGACACTGATCAGGACGATTCTGAATCGCAAACCGGATACGTGTTTACATTAAATGGTGGAGCTGTCAGTTGGTGCAGTTCTAAACAAAGAGTTGTGGCGGGATCTACATGTGAAGCGGAGTACATAGCTGCTTCGTAAGAAGCAAACGAAGGAGTCTGGATGAAGGAGTTCATATCCGATCTAGGTGTCATACCTAGTGCATCGGGTCCAATGAAAATCTTTTGTGACAATACTAGTGCAATTGCCTTGGCAAAGGAATCCAGATTTCACAAGAGAACCAAGCACATCAAGAGACGCTTCAATTCCATCCGGGATCTAGTCCAGGTGGGAGAAATAGAGATTTGCAAGATACATACGGATCTGAATATAGCAGACCCGTTGACTAAGCCTCTTCCACGAGCAAAATATGATCAGCACCAAAGCTCCATGGGTGTTAGAATCATTACTGTGTAATCTAGATTATTGACTCTAGTGCAAGTGGGAGACTGAAGGAAATATGCCCTAGAGGCAATAATAATGTTATTATTTTATTTCCTTATATCATGATAAATGTTTATTATTCATGCTAGAATTGTGTTATCCGGAAACATAATACTTGTGTGAATACATAGACAAACCAAACGTCACTAGTATGCCTCTACTTGACTAGCTCGTTAATCGAAGATGGTTATGTTTCCTAACCATAGACATGTATTGTCATTTGATTAATGGGATCACATCATTAGGAGAATGATGTGATTGACATGACCCGTTCCATTAGCTTAGCACCCGATCGTTTAGTATGTTGTTATTGCTTTCTTCATGACTTATACATGTTCCTATGACTATGAGATTATGCAACTCCCGTTTACCGGAGGAACACTTTGTGTGCTACCAAACGTCACAACGTAACTGGGTGATTATAAAGGAGCTCTACAGGTGTCTCCAAAGGTGAATGTTGGGTTGGCGTATTTCGAGATTAGGATTTGTCACTCCAATTGTCGGGGAGGTATCGCTGGGCCCTCTCGGTAATGCACATCACATAAGCCTTGCAAACATTACAACTAATGAGTTAGTTGCGAGATGATGTATTACGAAACGAGTAAAGAGACTTGCTGGTAACGAGATTGAACTAGGTATTGAGATATCAATGATCGAATCTCGGGCAAGTAACATACCGATGACAAAGGGAACAACGTATGTTGTTATGCGGTCTGACCGATAAAGATCTTCGTAGAATATGTAGGAGCCAATATGAGCATCCAGGTTCCGCTATTGGTTATTGACCGGAGACGTGTCTCGGTCATGTCTACATTGTTCTTGAACCCGTAGGGTCCGCACGCTTAAGGTTTCGATGACAGTTATATTATGAGTTTATGCATTTTGATGTATCGAAGTTTGTTCGGAGTCCCGGATGTGATCACGGACATGACGAGGAGTCTCGAAATGGTCGATACATAAAGATTGATATATTGGAAGCCTATATTTGGATATTGAAAGTGTTCCGGGTGAAATCGGGATTTTACCGGAGTACCGGGAGGTTACCGGAACCCCCCGGGAGGCATATGGGCCTTAGTGGGCTTTAGTGGAAGAGAAGAGAGGTGGCCAGGGCTGGGCCGCGCGCCCCTCCCCCCTAGTCCGAATAGGTCAAGGAGAGGGGGGCGGCGCCCCCCCCCCTTCCTTCTCTCTCTCCTCTTTCCCCCTTCCCGAATCCTATTCCAACTAGGAAAGGGGAGGAATCCTACTCCCGGTGGGAGTAGGACTCCTCCTGGCGCGCCCTCCTCCTGGCCGGCCGCACCTCCCCTTGCTCCTTTATATACGGGGGCAGGGGGGCACCCCTAGATACACAAGTTGATCCACGTGATCATATTCTTAGCTGTGTGCGGTGCCCCCTTCCACCATAATCCTCGATAATATTGTAGCGGTGCTTAGGCGAAGCCCTGCGACGGTAGAACATCAAGATCGTCACCACGCCGTCGTGCTGACGGAACTCTTCCCCGACACTTTGCTGGATCGGAGTCCGGGGATCGTCATCGAGCTGAACGTGTGCTAGAACTCGGAGGTGCCGTAGTTTCGGTGCTTGATCGGTCGGGCCGGGAAGACGTACGACTACATCAACCGCGTTGTGCTAATGCTTCCGTTGTCGATCTACAAGGGTACGTAGATCACACTCTCCCCTCTCGTTGCTATGCATCACCATGATCTTGCGTGTGCGTAGGAACTTTTTTGAAATTACTACGTTCCCCAACAGGATTCGGGGCAGGTGGCACCCGTGTCCTCCTCTTCGTTGGGAGGGGGTCTGGGGCAGGTGGCCTTGGATACCTCCTCTCCCGTTGTGTCTACCTCTCTGCTGGTGGTGGCTTTGCCTTTGGGAGAGGGCTCGGGGCAGGTGGCCTCGGAGCCCTCTTCTCCTGCGGCGCCTGTGGTAGTGGCCTCTCCGGTGCTGGGTGGGGAGTTAGGGCAGCCGGCCCATGCACTCCCTTCACCCCGCTCGCTGCTGACTCCATCCTGCGGGGCGCGCCAGGCATCCGAGGTCATGGTGACTGCCTTTCCACTTCCTAGCGAGGCTGCGGGGGAGCCCGTGCAGGTGGTCCGGCCTAGCGGTTGGGGTGAGGCAGCAGGCCCTACCCCGACCAGGATCTCTCGGGAGGAGGTCATTGCGTTTGGAGGGATTCAGGATCCGATGTCTGAGGGGTGATGGGTGAGTGGCCGTTTCCAGACTCAGCCAGACGTGGACGACATTCAGCAGCGGTGCGCCATGAGGGCGGTCAAGCTCCGTGACGTTGAGGTCACTACTGGTATGTCGGTCAATCTAAACTCCTAATGTCTCGGTTGGTAGGTCACGTTCCGGGTTTTATTTTCGTCCCACCACTTTCGTCCAGTTTTTTTTCGTCCTGTTTTTTTCATCGGGTTTTTTCGTCCCCTTCTCACACCTGAACTGCCCGACCCGCTAAAAAAAATCCCCTCGTCCGATCCCCAACCTCCCCCACGATCCCGTCGTCGCTGCTGCCCTGGAGCGCCGCCACCCCACTGCCCCGCCATCTTCCCGAGCGCGCCGCTGCCGCCGTCTTCCCCAAAGCGCCACCGCCCCGCCACCCCCGCCCACGGGACCAGTGGTCCCATCGCCGGTCTCCCCCCACCCAGATCTGCCGGAGGCGCACCTGATCCTGCCTCACGGCCGGTTCCCGCGACCCCCACCTGGCCCCTTCCTCGAACCCATTTTTTTCTCTTTGAATGGCTTCTACCAAAGAGGCATGTCAACACCCACCCATGGATGGATGGGGATGAGGCGACGGCAGCGGCGGCGGCCTTCTCTCGGTGCTTGCTGATGTGGTGGACATCGACGTCAGTGACGGGTTGCAGCACGTAGACATCAAAGGTACTGACGCCCTCCATCCTCCTCCCCTTCCCTCCCTTTCATGCGGTGAGGGGTCAACCTGGCATTGAATGTGGTGATTGGGAGATGGGAGCTTCTGACTTCTGTTGCGTGGGGATGATGAACACCTGATTTCTCCCTGTGATATTTGTGCAGGTACCTTGCAGAGTTTAAGACTGGTGCGGAAAGGAAGGTAGCTGCTGAGAGCACCATGAATGCGTACAAAGCTACTCTGGTTACTGACAAGGCAATTTTTATGCGTAGATAGACATGACGAGTAGATCCTTTGGGCTGAGTTTTGTGCATTATTTGCAGGACATCGCTCTTGCAGTTTTGGCTCCGACTCATCCCATCAGGCTTGAGCTTGCACTCCACTTTTCTGTGTTCTGCTATGAGATCTCGAACTCCCCTGACCAATCCTGCAACCTTGCAAAACAGGTTTGCTGCATCTCCTTTCTTCTCCATTTGTTTCAGTTATCATGATTGTCAGCCCAGTAATTGATTCCAGTTGGTGTAAGTAGTCGTGGTTATCTCCGTAGACACCTGGGGCAGTGTACTACCTCTTCTCTGATTTGCCAGCTAACATGTTTGTGGATAGGTTCTACTCCAACCCCCTTAGAAAATGAAGCTACATGAAATCAATCCACTTCTAGCACCTATGCTTGTGCAGGGAAAGTATATAATGCTTTGGTAGAACTCCCCCAATTTTTTTCAATTTGTCTTAACCAAGGAAGTTACTGTGCTAGGATTTTGTTTATTTTCTATAGTAACTTCTGAAATGGTCAATCTTAAGGTACATGATATAAGGAAATCCATACTACCATTATATTTATTTATTTATTGACTAAATACTTTGTGGCAAAAGGTGAGTTGGTAGTCTCGCCCCATTTTTTTATACCCAGCAACAACTGATTGCTCACATCCAACCCACACGGCGGCCATGACTGACCTTCAGCGAAGCACCACGATGAATGCCAGGTTCAAAGAGTAGTGATGCCATATGTAAATTGCACTAATGGTATGGGAACGAATTATAAGTTATTTTTGAACACATCAACCATTGTTCTGGATTGTCTTTGCAACCCCCTTATAGTTTTGTTATGACTTTTTCTTTACCTATAATTAGTAATGAATATGTTGTCCTTCCACCCTTTAGGTGTTACTATCTGGAGGTGACTAGCAAATTCATCATAGTTGCACTTGGCAGGAGGTATAGTATGGCCATTAATTATGCTCAGCAAAGGAAATATCACCAAAGTGCGTAAATCATAATTTTTCAGTTTTTATTTGGCAAGCTGGAGTTACAAAGAAAATTTCTTTTTTGGTGCACATCTATATATGAGTGGATACAACTGGGTGACCCACTTTTAGGCATGGTTCTTCAGTTATCCTGAGGATGTTCAAAATCTGTCTTTTCATTATATGCTCTGTTTAAAATCTACCATGTTCATTATATTCTGTGTCTAATCTGTTGTCTTCCCTAAATAGTATGATTGAAATATTAGCAGCAAATTTATTCTCAGGATTGTTAATGACCGACGCATGCTGTTTGTCAAACAGGCAATATTCCACTGCCTCGAGCACACACAAATGGTTAATGCGCTCAAGTGGCTGGTCGTCTCTGGGTAAGTTTATAAAACCTAAAAGGATCCACATTTATTCCTTTTTTACCATCTCTTTGCAGTTTGACATGATCCATTGATTTATCTTTTTTTTTTCTAAGCGATGTGCTGCACAGTTCATTGTTAGTCCGTAATTCTGAATGCTTTAGTACCTACCTCAGAGAGGTTCATCATGCACATTCTTGACCCTGCACAAATGCTTGTCCAGTTTGAAGGCCCATCCTATACTGCCTTCCAGCTTTAAACTCCATCTTGATATAACTACACTCTTAGTTGATTCATAGTTATGTGGAATGGTTGCAGACTGAAGGTCTCACTTGTGATGTTCTGGAATTATACATATGTAGAGCATTGTGTTATGGTTCTTCTGAGCGAGCAGTTACCCGATGCAATATATTTGCTGGTGTTTAAATATCGTCCTGCTGAGAATACAATATGACTTCTTATGGATTTAGGTGAAACTTATGTATGTGCCCGTATTGTAGTATACTGACATATTGTAGTACACATCTTGCTCGGATGAACTCTGGTCTGGCCAAGGGCGCGTTCTAGGGTGGAAAGGATAGGCCTTTTGCCCCTTTGCCAGTCGGCGGCACGGTGGTTCGTGCCGAGGATGGCGGGATGGTTGCAGATGCCCGGGCGGCGGCCCGGGTGGTGGGAGCTGCGGTGCTTGTGGGCAAAACCCATGGATCAGATGGTGGCCGACGATCATGATGCTTGTGGGCGAAGCCCGTGGGTCGGATGGTGGCCGACGATCATGGTCGTGAGTGATGCATGGTGGCTGGCGATCGGCGGTCCGAGGTGGTGGTACAACAGTGCCCGTACCGTGTTTCGGGCATGGATCATGCACGCTAGGGTGAAAACCTTGTATGCCTTTGGGCAGGCCGTCGGTGACGGCACCCGTGGGCATCACCCCCTTGTTGAAGGCACCGTCACGGCTATTCCATCCTCTCCGGAACACTCTGGGTGAAACCCCATATCACTTTGATCGGGCGGTTACGGTGCTCCGGTGTCGTGCCCTTCCTAAAGGCACTGCTTTGGAGGCCTCGGCTCGTCGATGTTCGGTTGTGTCCCCATTTACCTCAAGTGGTGCTTGGTTGCTTATCGTCGTTTGCTTGGTGGTATCTAGGGTGTAGCTGATCTTCAACTTCTCTCTATCCAGCCTATGGTGTGTATGGTGTATCAGTTCTTGCATTAGATTAGATTGTCCATCTTCTCATTTTCATTGCCATGCTATTAAATTTGGATCCGCCTGTTTTTTCGTTCCAATTAAAATCAACATCTATGATATTTATATGATAACTGCTTTGTTCTCTATGTTTGATACACTCCACCTTAATTTTCTTTTACTTAGAAAGACGGCTAGAGATTATATTCTTCCCATTATGTGCAGTATGGTACCTAACTATTTTTAGCGGAAAATACTCTAAAAATATCATACCATTCCAATTTTGATTTTTTTTCATATTTGGCATAAATTTAAGTGGTCGCACCCTTCTCCGGACACTGCGCAAGCGATACTACATGTACCGGACTTTTTATATTTGGCACAAATTTCTTTGGAGCAAAATTTTCTGAACCTCCCAGCATATGGTTGCTTCTATGTGGAATATGTGATTGCCGGCGATACACAAAGGTGCCCCTGCACACTGATAAAATTTAACGAGCTGCATTGAGAAATTTTGATTGGTAAAGCTGTAAGTTTAGGTGGAATATGTGATTGGGGGCAATACGCTGAACGATGTGGCGGCAGATGGGCTATGCTCTGGTAGTGATTGCAGGGATGTCGTAGGACGTAGTTTGCAACGATGGTTGGAGTTAGTGCTGGGAAAGGGAAGTGGTGTTGGTTGGTTATTGTCCGTCATTTTGTGTATTGTCTGTTATTTTTGTTTGAGTAGCTGACATCCTTCTCTCTATTATCTCTCTATTGTTTCTGTCTATGCTCAGGAAAGAAGAAATGTCCGAAGAAGGACCAATGCGGGTTATTATATGATTTGGATGTATGGTTAATCAATACACATAAATTTATTAGTTTGTCCCGCTCATGGACACTATTTTATTGATCATTGACTTATGGATTTTTGCTGCATGTAGGTGCAATGTTTTTGAAAATAAAGGTTTCAAGCATGGTTCACTTTTAACTGGCGATAATGCTCTCGAGTCATATCCTGATGTGAGATTGCTATCCTTTATATTTAACTTCTGTTTCTTTATGATTGCCCTCTCACCCCTTTTGCCTTTGGATGTCAAAGCTTTGTCGGTTGTTCATTTCAGTTCTGCGACTACTTCTCTTATGGATCTTAAGAGAACTCGAGGGATATCGTTTCGAACAAAGTTGGTCACTTGTTTCTCCAGAAATTACGCTGTTGCATATTATCATACCTGCTGCAAAGGAACGAAAGTAGTATGGTAGTATAAATAAATAAGGTTGTATTGTTTTCCTTTTTATCCGTTTGATAATTATGATAGAATTATTGCATGAAGCTGTGCGCGCATACAATATGTAACCAAATGTGAATAATAATAGATTCAAGCCTTGCTTCTTCACTTGGAAGCAAGTCTTCATCTTCTTAAGGGATTATCCGCTACAGTGCCTAGGAAATTCAGAGGACGTTTTAATGGTCTGTTAACTAAAGCGATGGTCATCCAGAAAAAATATTTGAAGTTGATACTAGCCATAATAAGTGCATAACAAGCCTACATGTTGTCTACATTTTTGCAGATCTCGCTATGCTTGTTTAACTCAATGGAATCAGATAATTTAATTGTGTTCCCTAACAAGTCCTTGTAGATGTGCACCTTCCCCCTCTGACCATCTCCTCAGGATCTCTCTCTAATCCTAGAGCCAGGCAATAAGAATGGTTGGTTTTAAGAACAACATGTATCTATTTATTCATTATTGATTTATTGTTTTCGGGGAATTGTTTTGCCCCTAATCATATCATTGTTACTCTGCCTGCATTAGATTATGAGTATGACAATGATGAATTTTATGTAAATGCTAATGGTTGACTACCACATTACAATGCTAGGCCTGCCTGAGTTTTGAGGACCTTTCTACTTTCCGTTCCACAAGAAAAATAACACACAAATTTATCGCACAGTAGATACAGTAGCGCACAGTAGATACAGTAGATACTGTTCCAACGAGTGCCCGTCCCTGGGCGTGGCGAAATCCTGCCCACGGCACTGCTTCCATGTATCACATTTTGTATTCTACTTTCTTTACCCGAATGATGCACAATCCAAGAAGATTTACCTTAATTGTGTTTAATTTGTTTACATGGTCAGTTAACATTGCAGATTTATGTATTTATTTAGTCTTGGCCATGTATAATTTTGTGCACGATGTTGGGAATGGTACTTATTGACAACTTCCAGCAACTTTGTTTATTATGTACAGTGCCAATTACATGGCACGAATGTTGATTCTCATAACACGATTTTTAGTGCACTTCTCACCTATACACCGAGAATGAAATTGGAGGCAACATCCATGAGAATTGCATAATCTAATTTACGAATTACTGAGATAATTGCTTGTGTCTTCACTCTTTACACTATGCATAGAATGATAAATTATAGCATTTCTTGGACATTTGAATCATAAGTTGATTGGCCCAGGAGCTTTGCCGGCGTATCGAGGACGAAGTCGGATTGCGGAAGCTCTCTGGGGCCAAAGCCCAAAGGGTTGGCTGATATCTGGAGATAGTTTCATTTCAACTGTATGTGGGTTGTTTCCTTTCCGCGACATTATGGTTGCCCGCCAGGTGTAGTTGCGTCGTCTTTGTAACCACAGCATGGCCGCCCGACTCTATGTAATGTCTATTTCTTCTTCTAATACATCAGCATGCAAACCTTCTAATACATCTTCTAATAAAAAAGTTATTTATGGTATTTGGATTGCTATCAGAATGTCTTTTCTATGCATGTGATTTCTCACATCTGGTTATAATATTTGTGAAGACGTGCATTGCACGTGCACTTGGAAGCGCGCCCGTGACCTGCGCCGTACGGTGCCGACGCCGACCCGGGCCACCTCCTCCGCGTTTTCTTGGAGCTGTGGCTGACCGATTTACATGAAATTAATTTCCTCAGTTGTGGTGTGAAATAGATGGATTATGGTCCCGTACCCAATAAAATGGATATGTGTGTGTGTTAGAGATAGAGGGAGAGGGGGGGAGAGAGAGTGTGTGAGGATTTGATGGTAAAAAAGGTCACCAATATCGTAATATTGAACTCTTAAAGTTAATGTGGCCCCGTTGCAACGCACGGGCGTTCTTCTAGTACTTCTAATTCCATTCTGCATTTTTCAAATGATGAGATTGTTGAAAATGCAAATCAATTAGGAGTTTCACTAGGTAGTAATGTCACTGAAATCTCTAATTATGTTAATGATCTTCTAGATCTAGAGGCTGAGCGGGCCTTAGAGATGATTCGTAATATTGCGGCGGTTAAACCCGTGAGTGATTCTAAGGTTGATGCGCTGGGGGTCAGGGTGCTCGACAATTTTTGTGCGGATCTTATGCCGCCCATTCCTGAGGCGGAAGTAGAGGATGATTCTACTAAGATGGTTATGGCTAGCCCTTCTGAGACTGGTTGTGAGGGCCGGTTGCAGAGTCAAACTGTCTCTAAACGCAAGTGGAAACGGAAGGTGTACCCGGTGTCCGCAATGTAGGAGTGCTAGGATTCGTACGGCTAAAAAATTCCATGATGAACTATGAAAGGAATCTTTTGGAATAGCACAGGTCTAAAGGACTTGGCTAAAAGAAGATTTCTTGCTGAGGCGTCTGTCGAGCATCGTTTAGATTTTATTGCTCTATCGGAGACTGGTAGAGATAATTTTGCGCCACAATTTCTAAATACTTTGTCGGGAGGTATTGATTTTGATTGGCATTGCCTGCCATCGAGAGGGAGATCGGGTGGAATCTTACTCGGCGTTAGATGCGAAGCACTAGAAGTTCGAAGTTTGGTTATGGGTGACTTTGCAGTCAAGTTTCGGGTGCGTTCAAAGGAAGATGGGTTTAATTGGGCTCTGGTTGCGGTATATGGTGCCGCACAGCCCGAACTCAAGTCCGAGTTCTTGGCTGATCTCGTTCGGATTTTCGGCTCCGAGCAGCTTCCTATCCTGCTGGGGGTGATTTCAATATAATTAGAAGGCGTGAGGATAAGAACAATGATAACTTTGACGGCAGATGGTCGTTCATGTTCAATACTATCATTGAAAGTCTGGACCTGAGAGAAATTGAGCTCTCGGGTAGAAAATTCACCTGGGCTAACGCACTGCCAAACCCGACGTATGAGAAGTTGGATCGAGTGTTGGCTAGTGTTGATTTGGAACAGAAATTCCCGCTAGTAACGGTCCAAGCTTTATCCCGTGGAATTTCTGACCACACGCCGTTATTTGTGGACTCTAGTGAGGCCACCCACATGGGAAACAAAAACGCGTTTTCCTTTGAGCTAGCTTGGTTTGAACCAGAAGGCTTCCTTGATCTCGTGGCCAGAGAGTGGGCTAAGGATTCAGGAGGGAAGACTGCGCTTCAGCGCTAGCAGAATAAGATCAGGCATTTGAGGAGTTTTCTGCATGGGTGGGCTAAGCATCTTAGCGGGATTTATAAGGTCGAAAAGGAAAGGCTCCTTTCCCTTATTTAGTCCCTAGATGTAAAAGCAGAAACCACGGTGCTGCCGGCCGCGGAGCTTCATGCCAAGCTTGATGCGGAGATGAGGCTGAAAGAACTTCTTAGAGAAGAGGAGTTGAAGTGGGCGTTGCGGGCCAAGGTCCGGCGAGTAGTCCAGGGGGATGCGAACACTCAATTCTTTCACATGATCGCTAATGGTAAACATAGAAAGAAGAGGATCTTTCAGCTTGAGCAAGATGAAGGAACAATTTTAGGACACGAAAACCTAAAATTGTACATTACAGAGTATTACAAGCAGCTGTTTGGCCATCCAGAAGAGAACTGTGTGTCTCTGGATGAGTCCAGGATTGAGGATGTTCCTCAACTCACAGCGGTGGAGAATGATATTCTTGCGGCTCCTTTCTTTGAGAAAGAGGTGTTTGAGGCCATTTCGCAAATGAAAAATAACAAGGCGCCGGGCCCCGATGGATTTCCAACGGAGTTTTATAAAAAGTGCTAGCATATCATTAAAGGGGATCTGTTGCCTTTGTTCAATGATCTCTTCTCTGGGCAGCTTCAGCTTTTTCAGCTCAATTTTGGAACGATAACCCTTCTTCCTAAGAAAACAGAGGCTGTGAGAATTGAGCAATTCAGGCCCATCTGTCTTCTTAATGTTAGTTTCAAAATTTCCACCAAGGTCGGGACTAATAGGCTCACACAGATCGCGCATGCTGTGGTGCAGCCTACCCAAACTGCTTTCATGCCGGACAGGAACATCCTTGAAGGGGTTGTGGTCCTTCATGAAACGCTCCATGAAATCCACGCGAAAAAGCTGGATGGGGTTGTTTTCAAAGTGGATTTCGAGAAAGCGTACGACAAAGTCAAATGGCCCTTCCTTCAACAGGCCTTACGCATGAAGGGTTTTGATGAAGCTTGGCGATGCCAGGTAGAATCCTTTATGCAAAAAGGGAGTGTTGGAATTAAAATGAATGACGATATAGGTCATTATTTCCAGACAGACAAAGGCCTGAGGCAAGGTGATCCAATGTCCCCTATTTTGTTCAACATTGTGGTTGACATGTTGGCAATTCTCATAGGAAGGGCAAAGGAGGCCGGTCAGGTAGGTGGCTTGATGCTTAACCTAGTTGATGGGGGTGTGTCCATTCTACAGTACGCTGATGATACAATCATCTTTATGAAGCATGACTTGGCAAAAGCGAGAAATATGAAGCTAGTGTTATGCTTATTTGAATAATTGACCGGATTAAAGATTAACTTTCATAAAAGCGAGTTGTTCTGATTTGGTAGAGCCAAGGAGGAACAAGAGGCTTATAGCAATTGTTTGGATGTGAATTGGAGGCTTTACCTTTTACTTACCTAGGTATACCCATTCACCATCGTAAGCTAACAAACAGAGAGTGGAAATGCATCGAAGATCGGTTCGAGAAGAAACTTAGTTGCCGGAAGGGCAAACTTATGTCTTATGGAGGCCGGTTGATTCTTATTAATTCGGCGCTCGTGAGTAAGCCCATGTTCCTACTATCATTCTTTGAAGTTCCAGTTGGGGTTAGGAAAAGGTTGGACTTCTACCGATCAAGATTTTTTTGGCAGAGTGATGAACTAAAGAGAAAGTATCGACTCGCCAAGTGGGATATTATTTGTAGACCAAAGGACCAAGGGGGTCTGGGTATTGAGAACCTTGAGGTCAAGAACAGATGCCTGCTTAGTAAGTGGCTATATAAGCTATCAGTTGAGACTGGCGCTACTTGGGCGCAGATTCTCCGTAACAAGTATCTGCATTCCAAGACTTTGTCACATGTGACAGTGAGACCAACTAATTCGCCGTTTTGGAAGGGGCTTATGAGAGTTAAGGCAACCTTCTTTAATAGAACAAAGTTTATCGTCGGTGATGGCAACGATACCCGTTTCTGGGAGGATACTTGGCTTGGTGATACACCATTGGCGCTCCAGTACCCGACCCTGTATCATATTGTTCAGAGGCGTGATGTGCTAGTTGCAACAATTATGCAGTCCATTCCCCTTAATATCCAGTTTCGGAGGGTGCTTGTTGGTGATAGATGGGAAGCATGGCTTCATCTGGTGAGTAGACAAATGGAGGTTGAGCTATCTCATCAGCCCGATCAGTTGTGTTGGAAACTTACTAGGTCTGGACAATTTACGGTTAAGTCGATGTACATCGATGTTATTAACTCCAGTGTCATTCCTAGTTCCAAACATGTTTGGAAAGTAAAATTTCCATTGAAAATTAAAGTGCTTATGTGGTTTGTACATAAACAAGTCAGTTTAACAAAGGACAACTTGGTTAAGCGCAATTGGACAGGATCTACTAGATGTAGTTTCTGTGATCGGGAAGAGACCATTAAGCATCTCTTCTTTGAGTGCCCGTTGGCGAGAATTTTGTGGCGCACCGTGCAAATTGCCTTTAACATTACTCCTTCGAGTTCGGTCAGTTCGTTATTTGGAACGTGGCTTGATGGGATAGAGTCCGATATAGCTAGACACATTCGTGTAGGAGTTTGTGCGTTGTTATGGGCAATTTGGAATTGCAAAAATGATTTGGCTTTTAACAGAACAACAACTATTCATTTTTTTGCAGATTTTATTCCGTGCTACGGCGCTGATCCGTATGTGGTCCTTACTCACTCTGACGGAGGCCAGAGAGCGTTTGGTTACTGAATCTGTCGGGTGGGAGATGGTAGCGCGGGATATCTTCAACCGGTTTGGATGGCGGTCATGTAATAGGATAGCCGATTAGTTTTTCTATCTTTATTATGCCAGCCGGTTGGGTGACTTTATGGCCTTTTTATTTTTGGCGTTGAGGCTCTCTGTGAGCTAGCCTTTATTTTGTTTCACGACTTTAAGACCTTGTTGAACCTATTTTATTTATAAATGTGGCCGTATGTATCGTTCTGATGCAGAGGTCGGGGAGTCCTTTTTTCGAAAAAAAATCTTCTTAAAAGGCGAAAACCCTAAATTATGCCAATTTGGCAATCCCCTCATGCTTATTATGTGGACCCTCCCAAACTGATCCAGGCTTATTATGTAGACATACTTCCAGTTCCGTAATTGGCGTTTTGGAAAACATCCAACAGATTAAGGAAAGTGGTAAAATCCCTTTGCTACCCCTTGCTAATCCTAAAAACCAATCCAGCGCCCCAAAATTGGAAACGGAAGAGGGAAAGTGCGTGAGAAGTGGGGTGACCTGAGAGAGTGAGGGGCAAATTTCGTTTTTCTCACTTTCTTTCCTTCGTTGGGTAAAGGGGACGTGATAGCTAGGGTGACTGGGATTTGCTCTTGGAGACAATTTCTTCTAAAAGTAATGGGATTCATTGAAAGGGTTAAATGCAATACCTAACCTTCTCATAAATACACCGGCTACTCTATACACCAGAACAAATTACAATAAGGCTTTATGGCCAGAGGTAATAATTCTTAGCCTCAGTTTTCGGTTGCTGAACTGTTCTGCTTATTGTATAATCTGCTGTGGAAAATTAGACATGGAAATAGGCGAAAGCAGGTCAAACAAACTCCCAAATAGGGAAAAGCGGGTGGGATAAACGTGATTATGAGAATCCATCGCAATGCCAAACGCAGCCTTGGTGTCCATGTTTATTAGCATGTCCTTTCTGATACAAGTATGACTGACTAAATATGCAAAGTTAGCTAGAATAGCAGTACTAATAAATTACTGGAAATCAAGAGAGACGTTTGATCCAGGCTTACCATAGGTTAACGATGAGATTTTGAGAAACCGGTAGATGTGTGTACACTTTCATACCACCATGGGGTCCAAATACCATCAAAGTCCCTGGGGCCAGCTTTCCATCTACAAAGTTAGAAACAATCCAAATGGTTTAAGAAAGCACACCACCTTCTTACTACTCCCTCCGTCCGGAAATACTTGTCATCAAAATAAATAAAAGGAGATGTATCTAGATGTATTTTAGTTTTAAATATATCCCTTTTTGTCCATTTTGATGACAAGTATTTTCGGACGGAGGGAGTACGTGTGTTCTAATCGAAAAACTTGGACAATGAAACCCATTTAATTCTTATGCACGACCCACATGGCCACATATATACTTGAGCATTTGTGGCTGGAAAGGAATACCCAGGTCCTCACAGAGTCCACTCAAGACGGCCTGCGTGCATTTGGCGGGTAAACAAACTGCATTGAATTGGATTGCAATTTGCAAATGTAGTTATTATAACAGTGAAGCAATGTTATACCATTATAATGCATTCATGCATTAATTTTTTTAATGTAATAAATATGGAAGTTACTGCTGACATCATGATTGCAAACCATAAAAACTGAAGTGAACTCAAATTGATCAGTTCCGTGTTTAGTAAGACTACTCACAGTGCGAGTAACATAGATAGTAACATCACATTTATTTAGGCAAAACAGATGATGTGGCATGTAATTAATGGAAAAAAAAGACATATGGTAACATAGCTAGTTACTGTAACATCACACATATCAAGAAAAGATAAATCTATAACCTAATAAATGAAGTGATGCATGACACAACACATATGTTACTACCCACTGTGGAGGTAGTAACATAAAGTAGTAACTTACGCATGTTATTACTCTAAATTACTACCCACTGTGACTAGTCTAATCTTAAGCTGCACTGTTAGGCCCTTCAAGGCACTGCTACACAGTAATATATATGAGATAATTTATGAGTAAAATCAAAATTTCCAATTTGGTAAATATCCTAATAGATTGAGGATTCCAATACCAGATTCTTCAGAGCAACCTACCAAACAGTAACTGCAGATACTATGCATACATTTATATTACTAGCACATATGCCCATGCATTGCAACGGGAGAGTTAATTGATGTGCCCACCAAAATAACCATCAACACGGCCGAACAACATCCGAATGGTGCCAACAGAGATTCATATAAGTATTACTACATTAAGAAGCATGCTATACATACAATACTTTTGGTATGGTTTTTTACGATGATTCTGATCTTAAAGAGCCTAATTTTTAAATCTTCCGTACCAAGGTACTATTTTTAAGTTGAAACAATGCTTGAAATTAGCACCAAGTCATGAAAAAAATCTCAATAAAAGGGTTCTGTTCAACTCGTTTTACGCCACCTATTCATATGCTTGAAGATGAATAAAAAAGTGTCTGGGTCTGAGCGAAAGAACCCTAGATTGTTGCATGCAACACAATGCTTACATAGCGCCTCCCACCTTCCTGGTTGCTTTACTTTTGTTGCACATTACGATCCCACACAGAGCCTCCATTTTTTATTAATACATAGCCCAACTCAATTGGTTGCAACTTTCTAAACATTGATTGAGGTCTCAGGCTCGAGACCATAGGAAAAAATTCCGCAGTACAATTCTTTATCACATAATGATCATGGCCGGCTCCTGCAGGAAAATACTCAATTGCACTGGGGCAGAGGGCCAGGCCCATTGCCTATGTGCGAGACGTGCAACCGGTGAGTCGAATCAATCGAAGCCGAATGATTGATGATTTTTTTTCTTTTCATTTTCTGACTTTACGTACGAAAATACTGCAGTAAGAAACGTAAGTTATATATAGGTATAGAAAAGAAAATACTATCTAAGGGTGCATCATAAACATAATTTAAAAGATGATTAACATGCAAGGTAATATCATAATTTAAAAGATGATTAACATGCAAGGTAATATCATATATATCATGCTAAATTTGGAGTTAGCATTTAAAAGATATGAAAATTTCAAAAAATATTTGAATATGAGGAAAAAAGTTTAAAAAGTATGTGGGCCATGAGAATATCATATTTAGAATCTAAACATTTTTCTAAGCAATTTTCATATAATTAAAAAAAAGTAGCTGGGCCGAAATTAAACCACGTAGCGCATCTGCTAAGGACATTTGGCAAGGTAGCTTAGCCAGTCAGGTGCTGGTGCACTTCTGACAATAAGAGGGCATATGATCTGAACCCAGCCGGCAGCTACCTAATAAAAAATGAATTGTACCTTACAAATGCATTGGCGGGTAATATTTTGCAAGTTTTGAGGCAATTTTCATAACGTATCGCCAGAAGTAATAACTCATTTATTATTAGGTACTCCCTCCATTCCACAATGTACTCCCTCCGCCGCCGCTACTCGATGGTGAATGCTATATCTTAACGTCACAGGAAGATTCCCCTGAGGGCCGAGGAGGAGGGCGAGCCGGTCACCGACTTTAGAGTGAACAACGCCGCTGAATCGGCGCGACGCAGTTTTGCCCTGCTTGCTCGTTGATTACGTACAAGTTCAAACGGGAAAATCCAGAGGTCCGTAGTTCGAATCCCTCTCGAGCATATGTTTTTTTGGATACTCTCACATCAGATAAATATCCCAGAGCAGGGCCACCTTGGCCCATGCGAGTGACAGAAGAAAAAAAACAAAAATAGTGCGCGCGGACCACCCGGGGATGGACCAGAAAATCCGGGGCAAACCAACTGTGTTGTCTGTTGAGTAGTAAAAAAGTGAAGGGCTTTGCTGTAAAATCATAAGATGGGCAACGAATACCTATTCCCTTTAATAGTAGATATATATTATTCATCATCTAGGGTACAGAATAAGTTATTTTTCACCCAAGATAATCTTATATTTGTTTCCTAAATAAATTATATTTAGAATATAAATAGTTACATGCATATTGATTCAATATGTAAAATTTAGTATAAAAATTAAAAATATAGATTATAAACCAGAAAAATCACATGTTATGTATGTGTTTACACTATGTTTTTACAATTGTAATTTTATGTAACATAAAATATTTTTTACGGCAAGTACATATTTTCTTACGTTCTCTTTTTATGTATGAAATAAGACAAAATTTACGAAATGTATAAATATGGTGCATTGATGTCAAAATAGAGAGGAGGTGAAGAATAACTATTCATCATCTAGGCTGACGAATAATGCGACCTGAGGTAATACTATTCATCACTCAGGTTGCAGAATAATTTATTCTTCACCTGAGGTAATCTTACGATCGCTTCATAAATAAATTATGTTTGGAATACAAATAGTTACATTTATATTGATTCATTACGTAAAATTTGGTATAAGGATACAAAAAATAGGTTATAAGACTAGAAATATCGCATTTTATATATGTTTTTACGTTCGTAACTTTATGTAACATAAATATTTTTTACGTTTGTATGAAATAAGACAAAATTTACGAAACCTAAAAATATGGTGCATTAATGTCAAAATAGAGAGGGGATGAAGAATAGAATAACTATTCCTCACCCAGGATAACAAATAGTGCGACCATTTTTGGCCTGAAATGGAGCACCATAGCACGAGACATGGAAGTGCTTAAAAGATTTTTTTCTTCAAAACCTAGGGAAAATCAATAAGCAAAAAAAAAGAACTTCTAAAACCAGAAAATGCACACTAAAAAAACAACCTAGAATGAGTGCCCGACATGCGACATGTGGCGACGGCTAGACGCACCACCTGGCGCACTCTCAGATCACAAAAGTGACCCTTACGGGGCTCCCACAATACGAGTCCCCTCTTTAGGTTCAACTGAATCATGGAGAGGCTTTCTCCCTTTTTTTGAGGGAAGAGGGTTTCTCCCTCAGTGGCTAGCCGCACCACCTGGCGCACTCTCACATCACAAAAGTGACCCTTACGGGGCTCCCACAATACGAGTCCCCTCTTTAGGTTGAACTGAATTATGGAGATACTTTCTCACTTTTTCAATTTTATGTTTTTTTTCAAATTAGTGAACTTTTATTTCAAAATCATGAACCTTTTTTGAATTCATGAACTTTTTCCATTATCACGGATTTTCCAATTGGTATGAATGTTTTTCAGTTTTTTATTTTTTTTCAATTCATTTTTTGTGAATTCTTTTTCGAATTTATGTATTTCTTTATTCAGTTTATAGTGGGTATAATACTACTAGTATATGTTAATGTTTGCACTGAAGGATGCGTTAGGTAGATACGTTTCCTTGTTATACACATGAAAGTCGAGCGTCGTGTAGTGGTTAGCACGCTGTGTGGTTCACATTGATGGCAGGAGTTCGAATCTCATTGCACAGCCGATTTACTCTTAAAAAAAAATCATCGCGTTGGTTTTTTCAGCTGATTGTTGGGCCGGCCCGCTACGCCGCGCCTGCGAGCGCCAACAGCGTAACGCGCGCTTAAAGCACCGAGTAGGAGGTCCCTTATATAACTTGCTGACTGTGGGCTCCCAAATTTTTGGGGCCCTGTGCGGTCGCCTAACGGGCGTGTATGATGACCCAATCTGCACTATAGTACTCTCTCCGTTCCATAACTTATATTAAATCAGCAACAAGTAATATGAAACGAAAACGGAGGGAGTAGAAATAAGAATGCATATTTGCAGTGAGGACGCTGCATCTTCTACGACCAAGGCTTCAGCTTAAGCGGTTTAAAATGAAGTCTATTTTTTATCCCAAAGTTTCAGGTTCAAGATAGGTTAATCTTACGGCATTTAATATATTCTTTTCTGTTTATAATGGATTTAACCAAATTGGTGCCGCTGTTTCCCTCTTTTAAGTAGTTTATTTATTTCTTGGGAAAAGCTTGCCTTCAGCCGGCTAATGCACGCGCGAGCGTCCGCTAATTGCGTAGCCGTCAAATCAATCCTGATCAAGCGGCCACGTTGGCCACACGTCAGTCCATGCGGCCAGTCTTTTTCTTGTAATAAGGGTTTTGTTTTAGTAGATTTCTGCAACACATGACTAGTTTCAAAAAGAAAGAAAAAATGATTCGGTGGTGAAGGTTTTTTTTTTCTGCAACTGGGGTCTTGTTTCCAAAGATTTCTACAACATATCTTTTGTTTCAGAAAGAAAAGAAATATTTCGGTTGTGAAGGGTTTTTTCTGCAACAAGGGTCTTATTTCAGAAATATTGCCCGAGTTGCAGCGCCGCAGGAGTGCCCGGCGTTAGAAAGTGAGTGGTCAGACATTGCAACATGAAGCATGTTTCGGAAACATAGCTCTGGTTGCAGAAAACGCTGAAGAAGCGTCAGACGTGAGAGGTCGTCGCCGTCGTGCTCGATTGGAGCTAGCAGCTGCTCGCGGGGCAGAGACGGAGGAGAAGCAGCAACTCCGGTGAGCACGACAAGGACTAGTTCCCCCGACGTGCCGGCGGCAGCGATTTTGTGGTGGTAGGGGTTGGCACCGCGCTGGACGCAACTATGTCAGGACGGCGGACGGGGGAATTTGTTTTCGAAACTGAGTGATTGTTGCAGGAAGTAAGGAGATGATCATGTGCATGGTGATTAGATCTGACAGTTGTCAGAGGGCTGATTCAACGGAGCTTCATGCAGCGGACGCGTAGCAACTCCCTTTCTTTGCGTTCTGGATAGTCATCTCATGGCACAGATCTGATCCGGTCCGGACGGAGCACGGTTGCACGAGACCGTGGATCCGGTCTCTGTTCCGTTCACCTCGCCCATGCATGCCTCCCGTGCCTTGCTGATTTCCATGATGGATGCATCCGGCGTCCAGCCAGCCTGCAGCGACAACCATCCAAATATAACCCGGCAGAAAGCAGGGGCCACAGCCCACAGTTGCCCATGAAGCACGTACGCATGCATGCACGATGCACTTGCTCGCGTTCCATGCCCACAGGCCACGTACGTACGTACAGTCGCCCATGCAACACTGCTGCATTACTGCTAGCTACTCACGCATCAACTGATCGGATCTGTAAGGGTGACCAGCCGGAACGTAAAATAATGGAAAAACTTTGTTCTGTCACTTTAGTTTTTGCCCACATTTCTTATGCCGCTCTATAATTTGACATTTCACTTTTGTCATTCTTACCTTTTGACAATATATTACTTTTGCTATTTCGTGGCAAAAGCAAAAAATTTAGAATGGCAATTGTGATACATTGTCAAAAGCTAAGAGTGACAAAAGTGAAATGAAAAAAAATGTTGTTTTTGCCATGAAATGGCATTTGTGATGTATTGTCAAAAGCTAAGAATGGCAAAAGTGATAAGTTAAATTCTAAAGTGGCTTAAGCAAAGTTGGCACAATCTAGAGTAACAAAAACAAAGTTTTCCCTAAAATAATACTCTACATTAATCAAATGTGGTAAAAGATGACAACGGTTTGGTTAATTAATTGAAAAAGAAACGAAGGAATTTCTTTTAAACAGAGGTGAAACATGTCACAAACCTGGAGCTGAGAGACAAAATTGGCGTGCGTGCACCGGAGCAGAACTTTTTGTGAACAATTCGTTTAATTATTACTACTCAGTAATCAGGAGCTACAATCATGACGTACAATGTCAAGTGCTTCCTTGATCCCGACCCAAGCCATATGGCAGTTTGAACTCGTGCCCTCCTGAAGTTGGCCATAAAATGACTAGCTAGATTTTGGCTACATCGAATGTGAGTAATTCAAGAACCACGTTCCTTTAGATTATCCTTGGTCTCCTTAACTAGAAAAGCATATTTAAACCTATTTGTTTCACTAATCTGCATCATTCTTACGACAAAAATAAAGTAAGATTAAAAAGATTGATGTTAATACTGACCTTGGTGTACCTCTAATTACACGTGATCGTACGTTCACATGCACCATATATATGACGTTACATGTCGGCCGCGCTCGACAGAAACGTGATGTGTGATGGTTTCTTTATCTTTTCTTGAGGGTGAGGTGTTGCAGTTTCTAGTCGCAAGGCTTAGCTGGTAGCTCCGGACCCTTGGCACGTCCCAGGCCCGTGGGATGGCGCGCGCATAAACTGGATCGTGGCGATCCTTTTTGTTATCTGTGATGCTGCGGCTGTGGAGTAGGAGAGAAGACAGAAAAGGCGCGCGAATTACGGCCGACGACACTCTCCGGTGGCTGCGTTCGCTCGCTCATACCCGTGTCTTCGTCTACCTCGCGCTCGCGCTGCGTTCATAAGAGCGAGCGAGAGAGAGAGAGAGTAGACCACAGCCGACACTCTCCACCTCCGCAGTTGCTCACAGCTGGTGCTATCCATGGACGCTGCGGAGAGCAACGATAGCAAGCTGCAGAGCCCGCTGCTGCTGCCGACGCCGCAGTCGGCACCGCCGCTGGCCGGCGCTGACGGCGGGGAGCGGCGGCTGGAGAGCATCCTGGGTGACATGTCGGGGCCGTGGGCGCGGAGGATGTGCGCCGCGACGGCGGTGGAGCTGCCGATGCTGGCGCGGCTGGCGGCGCCGGCCGTGCTGGTGTACATGATCAACTACCTCATGTCCATGTCGACGCAGATCTTCGCCGGCCACCTCGGCACGCTGGAGCTCGCCGCCGCCTCCCTCGGCAACACCGGCGTCCAGATGTTCGCCTACGGCCTCATGGTAAGTGCCACCACGTCTCTCAGTTAACCACGTCCAAATAGTTGTTCGCCGCTCTAATGTCGGTGCTCAGTACTGTCATTAGTCAGTGAGTCCGAGTGTTACTTCTCGACCGGGAAACAAATAAAGTCCACCAGCAGAATCATCCACGTGCTCCCGACGAAACCGATCTTATCCCGCGATCCAGCTCTGGTTTTCGCGAAGCCACGTACGCGTGTGAATCCATGTGCAGATTTTATTGTGCTCACCTACCTACTCCATATGGATTCTATATTTGCAACATATCGATACACCTGTCATTTCCCCCCTCTTTGATTGACGTGATTCTAGATTAAAAATATTCTATCATATCCTACTTGATTCCTCTGTCTGGGTTCACTAGGCGTGTTTGCATTCTGGCTCAACTTTTGACCACGGGTTTAATTAGTGAAATGTATTTTATATGGCACACAAACTATATCGTCCGACATGTATTCGAAAGAAATTATTCACGATACTATTTTTTATATAACTTTTACTCCTTCCGTCACATAATATAAGACTGTTTTTGTAAGCTAGAACGGCTTATATTGTGGACCGAGGGAATGTCTCATTATGCCATCCAATCCCAATTAATTGTCACTGTTTTAGTACAAAGTTGTATTAAAACAGCAACAAATAATATTGATAGGAGGGAGTAGTTAAATTTGAATACGAGAGGGTTAATAAACACGTACAGAGATGAAGTAGCTTATTTTCCCTTTGTGATGTTTGGTACCATGGTGAGGGTGCTAAGCTTTTCTTTTCGAGAGCGCACCAATAATATATCATATTTTTATAAAAGGGAGCAAACAGATTTGAAGAAGGGCACTTCGTTTCAAATGTTGCCAAAATAGACTACTCGCTGGACATTTTCATTAATTTTATTAGGTTGTTGGTAAGTACCAGTAATAGAAAGCCTTTCCGTTTTCCACTTCTCGCCTCTTGGTGTCATTTTTCCATCGAAAACATTAGAGGAGGTTTCACTGAATTTAAACCTAAACACCGATAGCTTGTATTTGAAGTTGAACTGGGAGATCACTTTGTATACTGGTCTTCTTGGTTGTATGGCGTGGCCTTTTTCAGTTGGTACAATGCAGGGTCCCAAATACTTCTTCCACGCTCTACCCTTGGGCCATAGTATTATCTTCTCGTCGTGGAAGTTTTTTTGGCCCGCATATATTGTTTTTCCTATTTCGTTTGCCCATTTATGACAATATAACCATGGCTAAAAAAGTGATCATAACTCTATTCGCAAGAAAAAAGTGAACATAACTCGCTTTGGTGCGGAGTGTAAGTACAACCTCGTCGCCATTAGCTTTAAATCAACTTGACCTCCAATATATGTTCATGTTTATCATAGTATTAAGGCCACATCCCACTTATCTCTTTGCATAAAATTGAAATTATCGGTGTATATTCATTTCAAAAACATCCCACTTACTCTGGTCAGTCGTACCTATATATGTTGGTTTTGTACAACTTGCATATATTAGTCAGTGCAACTAAAGCGACTTATCCGCATACATGAAATGATTGTTGCTTTACGATTTTATTATTGCAGACACAAGATGCATCGTTTAGCTTCCACTTACGACAACGTTAGCTAGTTTTAATACTATAAGTAACTGATAAAAAAGTGAAATTGACGAACTATGCAACAAATGCAGCTTGGCATGGGGAGCGCGGTGGAGACGCTGTGCGGGCAGGCGTACGGCGCAAGCAAGTTTGACATGTTGGGCATCTATATGCAACGCTCCATCGTCCTCCTCATGGCGACCGGCGTCCCGCTGGCCGCCCTCTATGCCTTCTCCCAACCCATCCTCATCCTCCTCGGCGAGTCACCGGAGATCGCCCGCGCCGCGGGCATCTTCGTGTACGGCCTCATCCCGCAGATCTTCGCCTACGCGGTCAACTTCCCCATCCAGAAGTTCATGCAGGCGCAGAGCATCATGGCGCCAAGCGCCTACATCTCCGCCGTGACGCTCGTCGTCCACGTCGTCCTCAGCTACCTCGCCGTCTACAAGTTGGGTCTGGGGATCTTGGGTGCCTCCCTCATCCTTAGCGCCAGCTGGTGGATCATCGTCGTCGCGCAGTTCATCTACGTTGTCAGCAGCAGCCGGTGCCAGCTCACGTGGACTGGGTTCTCCGTGAGGGCCTTCTCTGGCCTGCCCCAGTTTTTCCGGTTGTCCATTGCCTCCGCCGTCATGCTCTGTCTTGAAGCTTGGTACTTCCAGATACTCGTGCTCATTGCTGGCCTCCTCAAGAACCCTGAATTGGCGCTCGCGTCGCTCTCAATCTGGTAATCACTCTATTTGAATGAAAATCTTTAACTACTAGATATAATTATGGGTATGTATAACTCAGCTTATCAATCTCATGTGTTTGTGTGTTTGCAGCATGACCATTTCAGGGTGGGCGATCATGATCTCCTTTGGATTCAACGCAGCAGCCAGGTAAAGTTACTAAGGTTTGTTTTTTCCTTTTGAGGGAAAAAGTTACTGAGGTTTCTTTCCATTAAAGGAAATTTCATTGAACAGTTATATGGAGCTGATAAAACCCCACTGGGCGAATATTCAGCCTCTATATAGCATGATGCACACAACCAATTTGGCAAGAGGATTAACAACATGGAGAAATATAATGTTTCAGTGTGTGTTTATAACATTTACAGCGTGAGGGTCAGCAACGAGCTTGGAGCCGGAAACCCCAAGTCAGCGGCGTTCTCGGTGGTGGTAGGGACGATGGTGTCCTTCACCTTGTCACTGATAATCTCGGTGGTCATCCTGCTCTGTCGCGACTATATCAGCTACATCTATGCCGACGGCGAGGACGTGGCAGCGGCGGTATCCAAGCTGACACCGCTGCTAGCGCTAACTGTCATCCTCAACGGCATCCAACCCGTACTGTCAGGTGAACAGAAAACATTTCCCGAGTCGTTCGGTTAGTTAATTTAGTAGTATAACACTAACGTGGATAGTCATATGCAGGGGTGGCCGTGGGCTGCGGTTGGCAAGCGTTTGTCGCCTATGTCAACGTGGGGTGCTACTACGTCATCGGCGTCCCCTTGGGTTGCATCCTCGGCTTCTACTTTGACCTCGGCGCGACGGTAAGGCCTCAATCCATGCAAGGCTTGTTATAACTCTTTGCCGCCTGAAAAATCATGCAACTGCTGACGAGTGGATGACACAAAATGTAGGGCATATGGTGCGGTATGATTGGAGGTACTCTGATGCAGACCGTGATCCTGGTGTGGGTTACCTTCAGGACAAACTGGGACAACGAGGTACGTACATAAGTACCAATGGAAGTAAAAAAAATCATGAGTTCATGATACAATGGAAGAACAACGACATTAGGTTCAGCAAGGCACACAGTAGTTTTTGTTTTGACGGAAAGACACATAGTAGTTGAACACCATGATATTCATAATTTTTTAACCAAAAACACAATACTAATAAATATGCTATATATTAGGCAGTTAAAAGCAACAAAAAATTACCACTACACCCTATGCTCACATAGCCACATTGCAATATAAATTATGTTCATATTATTTCTCACCCGCGTTGGATTATAATCTAGCACCTTAGATATAGTTCCCTACTTTTAAAAGCTATCTTCTGGTCTGATTGCATTGCAGGTGGCCGAAGCAATGAAAAGATTACACAAGTGGGAAGACAAGAAACCTCTATTAGCTGTCGAGCAATGAAACAAGGATTTTCATATGAATTTCAGAGCTTCGTAAGCGGGATTTCAAGGTAATCAAATATCATTTTGAGAAACACCTTAGTAGTTGGTTGTCCAAAAACGTATCCTATAGTGGGCGTTTGTGATGCCCCTTTTCTGATCCTGAAAGGGCTTTGGAAGTGGATATCTTTTTATTCATCTCGCTTCTTTTGGCACTTCAGCATAAATGAATATATTATTTAGCACAATGGGAGATTTGTGTACTCCTAGGGGCCATGGCAGCCTCGGGATTCAATAATTGGAAGTAGAAAATAAGTGGACCATTGAGTAACTGGTTTTTCAAATTGTTAATCGAGGCTGGTGTTTGGTAGTCCCTCTTGTGAAAAATTATTTGGGGTCAAAAACCACTTAAATCGGTTAACTTATACCCAATGGACATACGTTTTGGAAGGGTATCATGAGTGTTAAGGACACATTCTTTCTATTTAGTACGTTTAATGTAGGGAATGAAGAATCATTGAGATTTCCAGAGGACAAATGGATTGGGGACATCCTCCTTTTAGCTAGGTGGATTATTTAATATTGTTACTTAGAAGGATGCCATTGTAATTGTTGTTCTTCGAGTGGAAAACCCACTAGACTGTTTTGGGCTGTCATTTAGCGGCATTTAGCGGAGTACAATGATATGGTCCTCAAGGCTGGGAAGGTGCAACTAACTTAGGAGCACGAGTCATTTAAGTGGGATCTTCATACTACTGGGGTCGTTCTTGTATACTCCATGTACTTTTCTTCAATGGATATATGGGTCAGATTAAATCTAAGTGATTATGGCGCTTTAAACTACATCTAAGAATCAAAGTGTCTTTTCTTACTAAAAAAACTACTTGTTTAAATGGGACACAGAATGTAGCTTATGTTACGCATATGAAACTATCCAACATCTCCTTTATTGTGGTTTAGCACGTATTGTATCATGCATTGTATACTTGGCCTCTAATATCACCTCACCTTGTATCATTTCACATATTTTTTGGTCTTGACTGTGGGAGGTAGATAAATCACTGAGACAACTTATTTTGATTGGGGCAGTAGTGAGATTTTAGTCTATTTGGCTATGCATAAATGGCATTGTCTTGACAAAAGAACATTTAATATTCGTGTAGCAGTTGGTTGCGGCATGGACGTTGCTACAAAATATGCGAGCCGGTGGAGCTTGGCGCCAAGAAACTTGAGTGGACTACTATGGAGTTTATAACCCTATTTGGATACCTTGCAGGCTTCTTAGTATTTATAATAATCTTGGTTGGCATGTTACATCCTTCTTTCAATGGATTGTCTTGTGTTTTTGGTTTTCTCTCTTTCCGGCGAAGCCAATTGTATAGCAACTTTGTAATAAACATTGTAATAAGTTATTCTATATGCATCTATGATGCAGATGCCGTGGTAATAAAAGCATTCGTTAGTTAAACAGGAATACGATAGATTTAATTCTTAGTACATACTTATCCCTATGTTTGTCGGATAAGGTTCTGTAGGAAATTTCATACAGATTCCTTTGCACTACATTTCAAGGATATTTTCTATCCACGTAAATATCTTGCAAAAAATTGTTTATTTTTCATGTAGTGCAGCCAACCAAACTTTGTTATTAGTTCAACCTTGTAGGATTTTTGTGGGCATGCCACTCTAATTCTGTATTTTTCCTATTACTATAATTTTTGAATTTTGTGAACCTAGGGGAGACTTAGAAACTTATGGTTGACCATTCAAAGGGTCAGCAATGGGATTCAGTAGGAAGTCAGCATCCCCGAAAATGTGTATTATGATAGATATAGAGTGGCATGTTACATCCGTCTTTCAATGGATTGTCTTGTGTTATAGGACGGAGGCAGTAGTAGAAAACAGGGCTTTGGTTCAGGCCAGCTCAGCCCATTAGTCCCGGTTCAGTCCAGAACCGGGACCAATATGGGCATTGGTCCCGGTTCGTGAGCCCAGGGGGCCGGCCGGGCCACGTGGGCCATTGGTCCCGGTTCATCTGGACCTTTTGGTCCCGGTTGGTGGGATGAACCGGGACCAATGGGCCTCGCTCCTGGCCCACCACCATTGGTCCCAATTGGTGGCTTGAACCGGGACCAAAGGCTCCCCGTTAGTCCCGGCTCATGCCACCAACCGGGACCAATGAGGTGCCTATATATACCCCTCGCTGGCGAGCAGAGCACCCCAGTGCTCTGTTTTTCTCTGGCCGAGGGGAGAGGGCTTGGTGGTGCTCTAGCTCACCTCCTATGCACACAAGGTGTTCGATGGAATGCCCGAGCCACACTACTTAAGCTTTCTCCTCTCCAAGCTCGACCTCCAAGCTCCATTTTCCATAATATTTGTCTAGGTTTAGCGGTCCGTCATGCCCCGTCCCCGTCTTCACCGCCGTCGATCACCCGCGCCGATCTCATCGCCGGCACCACCGTGGTGAGCCTCTTGTTTTATCTTCTTTCTGAAAGGAAAAATATTCTTACTTGCATGTTTACATAGATACTTGTATTATTTTCTTACTTTTATTATTGCATCTTATATAGTGCGATGGTTTTGGTATCCGCCCCCATCGGCCCTCGTCCTGTCTATGATTCAGATGTGGTATATATATTATCTTTATAACTATTGGTTCATTTATTGTTTATGAAAATTATGCCGACCAACATGACATAGATTTTATTTATGTAGGATGTATGTGAATCGGAAATGCCAACCGACCCTATTGTCGAGAGGTTAAATTTAGTTGAAGAAGAAAACAATTTGTTGAAGGAAAAAATAAAAAAAATTGAGGAGGAGAAGATGATATTGGAGTTGCATGTTGTGGATGTCGTCGATGATCACAAGATCAAGATGGATGCAATGCGCTTGAAGATTAGAAAGATTAGAAAATATGTCATTCATACCGAGGCTTGGTATCATTATGCCGTTGGATCAATTGTTACCTTGGTTGTGATTATGATCGCATTTGTTTTCGCATTGAAATGTTTTACATAGTTTCAATGTATGGTTTAATTAATTAGATGCTTTAGAGAGTTATATGTTGTTAGAAGAGAACTATGTATGCACTTTGGTTTTAATGTGATGATGAACTTCTATTAATTTGGACACTTAATTATATATAATGCACGCAGATTCCCGACAATGGATGTACGGTGACAGACACACCCGCGAGTACATTAAGGGCGTGCATGAGTTTCTCGAAGCGGCTGAGGCAAACAAGCAGAATGGTTTTATGTGTTGTCCATGCACTGAATGTGGGAATACGAGGTCTTACTCTAACCGGAAAAATCCTTCACTCCCACCTGCTTTACAAGGGTTTCATGCCACACTATAATGTTTGGACGAGGCACAGAGAAATAGGGGTTATGATGGAAGACGGCGAAGAAGAAGAGTACGATGACAACTATGTGCCCCCTGAATACGGTGATGCTGCAACGGGGGGAGCTGGTGAAGATCAAGAGGAACCAGACGATGTGCCCAATGATGCTGCAACGGGTGAAGCTGCTGAAGATCAAGAGGAACCAAACGATGTGCCCGATGATTGTGATCTCCGCCGGGTCATTGTCGATGCAAGGACACAATGTGAAAGTCAAAAGGAGAAGCTGAAGTTCGATCGCATGTTAGAGGATCACAAAAAAGGGTTGTACCCCAATTGCGAAGATGGCAACACAAAGCTCGGTACCGTACTGGAATTGCTGCAGTGGAAGGCAGAGAATGCTGTGGCTGACAAAGGATTTGAGAAGCTACTGAAAATATTGAAGAAGAAGCTTCCAAAGGATAACGAATTGCCCGACAGTACATACATAGCAAAGAAGGTCGTATGCCCTTTAGGACTGGAGGTGGAGAAGATACATGCATGCCCTAATGACTGCATCCTCTACCGCGGTGCATACAAGGATCTGAACGCATGCCCGGTATGCGGTGCATTGTGGTATAAGATCAGACAAGATGACCCTGGTGATGTTGACGGCGAGCCCCCCAAGAAGAGGGTTCCTGCGAAGATGATGTGGTATGCTCTTATAATACCACGGTTGAAACATCTGTTCAGAAACGAAGAGCATGCCAAGTTGATGCGATGGTACAGTGAGAACCGAAAGAAAGATGGAAAGTTGAGAGCACCCGCTGATGGGTCGCAGTGGAGAAAAATCAAGAGAAAGTACTGGAATGAGTTTGCAAAGGACCCAAGGAATGTATGGTTTGCTTTAAGCGCGGATGGCATTAATCCTTTCGGGGAGCAGAGCAGCAATCACAGCACCTGGCCCGTGACTCTATGTATGTATAACCTTCCTCCTTGGATGTGCATGAAGCGGAAGTTCATTATGATGCCAATTCTCATCCAAGGCCCTAAGCAACCCGGCAACGAAATTGATGTGTACCTAAGGCCATTAGTTGAAGAACTTTTACAGCTGTGGAATGGAAACGGTGTACGTACGTGGGATGAGCATAGACAAGAGGAATTTAACCTTAAGGCGTTGCTGTTCGTGACCATCAACAATTGGCCCGCTCTCAGTAACCTTTCAGGACAGACAAACAAAGGATACCTCGCATGCATGCACTCTTTAGATGACACTAAAAGTATATACCTGGACAAATGCAGGAAGAATGTGTACCTGGGCCATCGTCGATTTCTTCCGACCAACCATCAATGTTGAAAGAAAGGCAAGCATTTCAAAGGCGAGGCAGATCACCAGAAGAAGCCCGCCATGCGCATCGGTGATCACGTGCTTGCTATGGTCAATGATTTACACTACGTAATCTTTGAAAAGGGTCCCGGTGGACTAGCTGTTCCGAATGACGCTGAGGGACACGCACCCATGTGGAAGAAGAAATCTATATTTTGGGACCTACCTTACTGGAAAGACCTAGAGGTCCGCTCCTCAATCGACGTGATGCACGTGACGAAGAACCTTTGCGTGAACCTGCTAGGCTTCTTGGGAGTGTATGGGAAGACAAAAGATACACCTGAGGCACGGGAGGACCTGCAACGTTTGCACGAAAAAGACGACATGCCTCCGAAGCAGTATAAAGGTCCTGCCAGCTACGCTCTTACGAAAGAAGAGAAAGAAATCTTCTTTGAATGCCTGCTCAGTATGAAGGTCACGACTGGCTTCTCGTCGAATATAAAGGGAATAATAAATATGCCAGAGAAAAAGTTTCAGAACCTAAAGTCTCATGACTGCCACGTGATTATGACGCAACTGCTTCCGATTGCATTGAGGGGGCTTCTACCGGAAAACGTCCGATTAGCCATTGTGAAGCTATGTGCATTCCTCAATGCAATCTCTCAGAAGGTGATCGATCCAGAAATCGTACCAAGGCTAAGGAGTGATGTGGCGCAATGTCTTGTCACTTTTGAGCTGGTGTTCCCACCATCCTTCTTCAATATCATGACGCACGTCCTAGTTCATCTAGTCGACGAGATTGTCATCCTGGGGCCCGTATTTCTACACAATATGTTCCCCTTTGAGAGGTTCATGGGAGTCCTAAAGAAATATGTCCGTAACCGCGCTAGGCCAGAAGGAAGCATCTCCATGGGCCATCAAACAGAGGATGTTAGCGAGTTTTGTGTTGACTTCATTCCTGGCCTTAAGAAGATAGGTCTCCCTAAATCACGGTATGAGGGGAGACTGACTGGAAAAGGCACTCTTGGAAGAGACTCAATAATATGCAGGAACGGATATTCTTGGTCTCAAGCACACTACACAGTTCTACAGAACTCTACCTTGGTGACCCCGTATGTCGATGAACACAAGAACAGTCTGCGCCCCAAACACCCGGAGCAGTGCGACGACTGGATTACATGTGAACACATCAGGACTTTCAGCAGTTGGTTGGAAACACGTCTCAGAGGTGACAACACTGTTTGTGATGAGTTGTACTTGTTGTCCAGGGGACCATCTTTGACTGTATTGACTTACAAAGGATACGAGATAAATGGGAATACATTTTACACGATCGCCCAAGATCAAAAGAGCACCAACCAAAACAGCGGTGTCCGCTTTGATGCAGCAACCGAGAGCGGAAAGGACACATATTATGGTTACATAGTGGACATATGGGAACTTGACTACGGACCTGATTTTAAGGTCCCTTTGTTTAAGTTCAAATGGGTCAATCTGTTAGGCGGCGGGGTACAGGTAGACACACAGTACGGAATGACAACAGTGGATCTGAAAAATCTTGGGTCCACTGACGAACCGTTCGTCCTAGCCAATGATGTGGCACAGGTTATCTATGTGAAAGACATGTCTACCAAACCGAGAAAAAAAAAGATAAGGAAGCGAATACATCATACGATGAGCCAAAGCGCCACATAGTTCTTTCAGGAAAAAGGGACATCCTGGGAGTGGACGGCAAGACAGACATGTCTGAAGATTATGAAAAGTTTCATGAAATTCCTCCCTTCAATGTCAAGGCTGACCCAAGCATCCTGATAAACAATGAAGATTATCCATGGTTACGGCGCAATAAGCAAATGATACAAGCGAAGAAAAAGTGAAGACTTTCTCCCGCAACTTTGTAACACACGAACATGCTACCATTGTCCGTTTTGTACATGCACATGCTATGTGGGTGAAATTATGATACCATCCCAACTTTTAACTTTTTCAGAGTTCATTTGAAATGCTTTCATGTTTTATGGTTCGGCCCTCGTAATACCATGACCATTAGTCTCTGGCCCATGCCAACTTTCAACTAATGATGAAGACATGGTTTTGTTGAATCCTTTGACACTAGGCAACCGCCCGACCCCTCGGCGATCCTCTCGAACATGAGAGGAAGAAGAGGATAAAAAAAGAAGAGGAAGAAGAAAAAAAAGAGGAGAAGAAAGAATAGAGGAGTTCTTCTCCTCTTAGAAAGAATAGAGGAGTTCTTCTCCTCTTTTTTTTCTTCTTCTTCCTCTTTTTTATCGGGAACGAGGGTCGTCGAGGGACATAGATGTAGTGTCGTCGTTGTCGATATATACCCCCTCCCGATAGCTTCAAGACATGGGGGGGGGGGTCGATATTACCCCCTCCTTGAAGCGTTCTCGAGGCCATCCCAAACCCTTGAAGCGTTGTCGAGGCCACCCCAAACCCTAGAGAAGCAGCGTCGAGGCCACTAATTAATATATATGATTCCTTACTATGATTAGGTAGCTAGTTCTACGTTTGCCACTAATATATCCATCCGTCATGTTTGAATAATAATTGCCATGTTGTAAATATTTGTAGAAACTATGGACACCACCCGAGACGAAGCCAGCCTCCTCCTTCTCCATCTCGTCAGCAAGGGCGGAAGAGACCCGCCGCCGCTCCGGCAGCTGCTCCGGCGCGTCGTAGTCCTTCTCCTCCGCCTCGTAAGCAAGTAAATAAGACAACCGCTCCGTCTGCTCGGCCGCGTCTAGCAGTACAACCAGAGGCGGGAGGACATATAGATTCGGTCCTTCTCTGAAGAGTCCACAGAAGTTACCATACGAGAGGACCCCGGAGGAGGACGCGAAGATCGCGCGAACCGAAGTGGATGACTGGTTTAAAGGGTTGAAAGCAAAGAGACATCCACCTCCGGAGGACAAGGTAGATCCAGTGAAAGTGAAGCGCACTCTGGCTGCCCTGGCAAAACCACCCAAGTCTCCGCCGAAAGGCAACTATGAGCACATTATTGCAAAGACATGGGCCGAAGCGGAGCGGCCGGGAAGTACAGTCAGTGATCAAAGGCTGAAAGAACGACGAGCAGCTGAGAAACAAATTGCCCAGCTCAGCGAACAAGCGAAGCAATCGTGCCCCCCGCTCAAGGTGCCTAGCGACATCGTCGATCCGAGGATGGTGCCCGGTTATTGCAATGTTGACGATTACCTGCCCGACGATGTACATTATGATTCCATGGAGGTGCAGATACACAGATACGAGTACGGGAAGCCTCTCGTCAAAGATGAAAAATCTTTAACAACGATGATGCGAAGATTACATGATTGGTACTTGAAAATCTGCAGAGAGTCTGGGGGGGGGGGGGAGTACTTTGTATGCGAGAGTTAAACCGGAGCATGAGCTCGTTGGAATTGAACTGTTGCCTATTCCATTTGAGGATTTCTATCAGGTTTTCAATCAATTGGCCCCCGATAAAACACGGTCACCTGCTACTGTCTGTAAGTACTACTACTTCTGTCATTAAGTCTCTCTATATAGCTCATCTCTTTCATTGCATGTATTTATAATTATCCTCACTATATTATGCAGATTGAAGATCGCCGAATTGAAGAAAAGACAAATCGGTGATATTGGGTTCGTTAACACATATCTCATAGATGCAATTGAGGTTGAACATCGTCCCGAACATACCGAGGCCAACTTGCTACGACCATTCAAAAAAAATGAAAACAAAGATATAATACTCTTTCCTTACAACTTCAAGTGAGTGTTACTGTCTTGTGCATATTCGGTTTCCCTTATATATTAGTCTAGGTTATAGTAATGTAATTGATGAGTTATGCATGCGTGCGTAGGTACCACAATATTCTCCTAGAGATTAGGCTTGAGCGGGGAGTAGTAACTGTCTTGGACTCTAAACGAAAAGATCCCCAGGAGTATGCGGACATGACTGAAATCCTTAAGAAGTAAGTTAAATCGATAATTATCCACCATATCAGCAACTTTGTTCATTTCCTGATATGAAGTAATTGTTTTCTTTGTCCGGCAGGGTTTGGAGAAAATTCACCAGAAAAGTTCCGGGACTACCGAAGGAGCTGGAATTTAGACACCCGAAAGTAAGTACTATAGTAGCATGTTCCGCGCATCTCCTAGTGATTCAAGCGCTAGTTTCATCAATACCATTTAGCATTCTTTCTTATCAGTTTGATTGACCTCTATTTCTTGTAAAGTGGTTGTGGCAGGAACAAGGAAATGATTTCTGTGGATACTACGTCTGCGAGTCCATCCGCCACACGACCTGTGAGCGGGGCGGGTACTCTGACGAACAATATGAAGTACGTAAATAACAACATTCACAATTTTATTTTATTACCATCATCTGTGTTGAGTTTCATTCATTCATATATATATGTATTGACCCCCATCTTCAAATTAGATGTTTCGGAAGCGAGATGAACTCCTAGCACCAGCTCGCATGCAAGCAATTCAAGAGGAATTGGCGGCATTCTTTCTTGACCACGTGATCGCTGAAGACGGAGAATACTATGTGGACCATAAGTCCGTATGATTATATTTGTAAGAGATAATTATTGTATATATGTAGCCGGTAGTGTCGGATAGATATACGAGAACTTGTTGTTCGACCAATCTCTCGGAGAAGGAGAGGTGGTCGATATCACTTCTCTCTGTATGCATATATGTTCATGACGATCTTCTATTTCCTTCGTTTGCTTACTAGCTAGCTAGCGTGTCTAGTCCTCTCTATACATATGTATAGTACGTAGCGTCGACCAAGCACGGACATAAAAGAGGACACTTCTCTCTATTAATTATAGCTACCTAACACAATATATGAAACACCTAAATTAACCCCCCAAAACCCCCCAACCCCCCCCCCCCCTTTAAAAAAAACAAAAAACCCAGCCACAGAAATGCTGACGCGTGGATGCCTATTGGTCTCGGTTGGTGCCACCAACCGGGACCAAAAGGTCTCCTGCCTGTGCACAGGCCACGTGGAGGCCCATCAGTCCCGGTTCTGGATTGGACCGGGACTAAAGAGACAATGCATTAGTACCGACCCTTTAGTCCCAGTTCCAGAACCGGGACAAAAGGCCCTTACGAATCGGGACTACATGCCCTTTTTCTACCAGTGAGGGAGTAGTATTCCCAAACGGAGGGAAAACGGACAAAAACTGTGCCCGTCTCCTCAGCGCATTGGAGTTGCCCTTATATTAGTTTACAGATAGAGTACTTGCCAAGATTCCATCTCCAAGGAAGTCGGTGTAAAATTTGCATCATGAGCTCTCACGATTGCAAAGGCGAACCCTGGTCGCTGCCCCTCTAGTCCCTTTGCCACAGCCTAACTCCCACCCTCCATCCTCGGTTTCCCCCTTCAAACACAAGAGTCATCTTCCCATGTAGCTAGATTTGCAGGTCCCCACCAAGGTTTTGGTTACCAGGCGGGTTACTAACCGGTAACTGTGTATCTCGTTACCCCGTGGTAAACACGTACTGAGCAAAACATGCCAAATTTCTTTTTATTTTTTCTAATTTAAACAGAAAATGTGACTATAGTGGAAACACTTGTAGACTAGATAACCAGTGATGGTGTAGTGGTATATTTGGGCCTTCCATATTAGTAGTTAAATAGGTCCTGGTTCGGGTCCCGCAATAATACGGGTGTAGAGGACTACCACTGCTTCAATAGCAAGTTACTGAACAACAGAAGTTCAATACCAATTTATATCGAGATTAAAACATGCATTTGAATTCAAAAGTCTTTTGAAAAAGTTGAGCGGTATTTCTGGTAACCACGGTAGAAAAAAAATATTTGGTAGCCAAAACCTTGGCCACTAAGGGGAATAAATGAAATACTGTTTTCTTGTTTAACATATCATCCGAAGTAATTAATTTCATTCTATCAGAGCAAGATTACGACAAATAGTGAGCAAAGTAATCCGGAAAGTAGATGGTTTTAGATGTATCACCCATCTATGATATCAAAGTACTTGTCTTGATAGTCGGAAAGATACACATATGAGATTTATAACGTCATATATCATGTGTATTGTATCGCAAATGACTTCAGAAAAAACTTCTATAAGGGAAAAAAAGACTTATGGAAAAAGGGCTGCAAAACTACGGCCAAATGGCCTAGCAAGAATAGCAAGGCTGCGCCAGTTAAACCTAATCCAATAGAGGTGATCTACGCGTGTAAATGGCACAGGGCTTCATTGTATGCAGGGGCTGGTCACCCAAACCTGCACGCACCCTGGTGTAGATTTCTTTCTGCACCCACCACCCCGCCGGGTAAATGGCACCCGTGGGTGAAATACACCCACCTCTTGCGTGGATCTCGTCAGGAGTGGACCGAGCGAGAGAAATTTTGTGGGAGTGTCCGAATGGGGCAGGGCGAGGGAGAGAATGAGCGGAGTGTGGGTTGCGCGGCTACGGTTTTGTGACTTTCATTCACGACACTCATGTCCCACATGTCCTATTCCATTATAGCCCGGTATACGGGGTTTTACCAAAGGTTCCGATTTTCTCAACAGCAAAAAAAAAAGGTTTCGAGGTATGAAAGAGTTTGCCAAGCAAAGGTTTGGAAATCAGCCCACATGCATGACTGGTGAGGGGAAGAGTGTGGGGAGATGACGACATGATGGCAAAGGAAATGTCATCATCCCGATGAAATGTTCCGGCCGCTATACCAGTCCAACTTCGTGCCGATAAACCATCCTGCCGTTCCTCTCTCTATATATAGCTCATGGAAACATCGCCTGATCAATTGTTCTGTCAACGACAGGAATGCATCTCTTCTCCCCTCGATCGTCTACTACATGTCCAAGCTGCCGCCATGCATGCATGCCTTCTCAAACTCAGAATCTTAGATGTCTTTCCGTTTGGTTCTTGGTCTGCTGCATGATTCTGATTCAGCTTTTATTTTTATTTTTTTGCGGGGATTGTGATTCAAGTTTCATTTGGTAAGCATTTTAATTCTCTGGAATGCAGCGTACGTATGTGGTTGAGCAGCTTGAGCTGCATGCAGCTGATATTTTTTGCCAGAATCAGTGCATGATGGCATTTTTTTTTGAGCATCAGTACAGACACAAACGCTCATATACACACGCATAGTGCATGATGGCATTGACAGGATAATTTTCTGCCCAGCTGAACCTTGCATTTTTCTCTGTGCCGACTACCGGGCAGAAACCGGGGCCCGCCTTATCTGAGCTCGGTGGAGCGGAGTGGCTATCCCGGCATGCACGTATCCATCTTATCTTCCCTAGAAGGAAGAAGCTTTCAGCTTTGTGCGGCCGCAGATCGACGCCGCGCGCGCGCAGTCCAATCCATATCACTCCGCTAGCGCTACGTACGCCTCGCTTCACTTCACCGGATCGATCCAGCCGACAACCCAAGCAAACAAACTATGGCCGCCGCTCCTTCCCCCGCCGTCGCCGCCGTCAGCAGCAGCGCGCCCTCGTCGGGGCTCCTGCCGCCGCGGCGCAGCACCGTCCCGCTGCCGTCGATGAGGAGCGCGGCGCCGGGCGGCAGGATGGCGACGGTGGCGCGCGCGGTGGGCGACGTGGGGGCCGAGGGCAACACGTACCTCATCGCCGGCGCCGTGGCCGTCGCTCTCGTCGGCACCGCCTTCCCCATCTTCTTCTCCCGCAAGGACACGTACGTAGCCGAGTGTTGAAGGCTCGATTGAGTGCCATCTGCTTGTGTGCATACAATTGATCAGTGGATGACGGTGTTGCGTGCATGCGTGCAGGTGCCCCGAGTGCGACGGCGCCGGGTTCGTGCGCAAGTCCGGGTCGACGCTGCGGGCGAACGCGGCGAGGAAGGACCAGGCGCAGATCGTCTGCGCCAACTGCAACGGCCTCGGCAAGCTCGGCCAGATCGACAAGTAGCCTGATCAATGAACGTACATACACATGTGCATCGATCCGCCGTCCCGTCGATCGATCGCTTCTTCGTCTTCCTCCTCTCGAACTCCCCTGTTTCTTGCAGCTCCGTGGGACGCAGGAATCCTACAGGAACTGATCCATATAGAGAAGATCGAGGTCCTGCAGAATTCCCGGGTTCCCAACTGCGCATCCTCCACCGTGGCTTTTGTTCTTTCTTTTACCGCGTTGCGCCGGATGTGTGAGGTCTCGTGTTAATAACTGTGTGCCTCTGTATAGATATATGCTTTGTGTGGACAGTGGAGGTGTATGTACGTGTGTGTACGACACGATGCACTAATGTGGAACGGTATTTCTAAATCTTAAATCTCAGTCGACTCAGACTCAGTCAATGTTGTATTCGTGAGATTTTATATGAAGATCTATGCACAATTTTCTTTCCTCATTTTCTTTTTAAATGTTATGTCACATGAATAAGACTTGATTAATTCTTAGTCGACTAAGAGCTAGCCACACCAAATGTGGAACCTGCTCCATGGCAGGAACTGCAGGCTGCAGTGCCGTTGCGTAGTGTCCTCATCCCCGAATCAGGGTGAGGAAAGATGAGACTGTAATGGAGGCAGAGAGAGCAGCAACCTTAGGGACCTCTTTATAAGAGGGGCGTCCACCGCCGCCGCCGGGTCCGTTAGAGTTTTCGATTGCAGCACTGCCCCTTAGAATCTTCCTTGCACATCAACAGCCATCTCGTGGCACACAAGGATCCACCCTCGGTCGCAAGAATAAAGGGATTGGGAGAGATGTGGTGTGGGGATGAGTGGAAACGACAGTTGCAAGAGTACCAGCAGCGAGATTCTTGGGAGGAGCCGCATCGCCGCGCTCCCTTCTCTAGTGTTACCTCCGTTTGAAAATAAGTGATGTTGTTAAAAACATCGAATGGAGTACATTGTATCGATTCATTGTGTCTCTACCTTTACCTGCTTAGTGGGCTTCAGCTGGTGGGCCCAATTAACTAGAGTGCTCAAATTTTCCACCAGAGAGCTGCCCTATAGGACAGGTGGCCTATTTAACAGGAAAAATGTGGAATAGCACAACATCGAATGGCCAGAAATGACCAGAACACAAAATTGAACGGCTAAAATCACTAGCATGGGTAGGGAAGTCGTTTAGTTCAAAAGCTCCCCCCCCCCCCCCCCCCCCCCCCATGTGTGTGTGCACCATGGCAATGACGACGATGATTTTCCACATTAACCAGGTTAAGGCAAATAAATGTTGTGACAGAGCAAACCTAGCGCACTCGCAAAGGGTAGAAACCTCGACAATTCCAAGGCAATACTAAAACATGAATTAAACAGACAGTAATCACATAGGACTTGAATTCTATAGAGAGGACAAGATGGAGACTCATTTCTTCATCACTTATTAGCCAATATTGACAATATGACTAGCACTGTCTGCATTGATAAGCTTGAGATTACTAAAGGATGCAGCATTGCCACTTGTTGAAAGATAGCCACTTCCCATTGGAGGACTCAGTCGTGGTTTCTTATGATTAACATAGCCACCAAAGGTCATCTCCAAAGGTTTATCCACGAGTCCTGAGATCAAAGATTTAGGAAAGTAACCCACTGGTTTTGGATCGCCCTTAGCTCCAAAATGGATGTGCCAATCACCTGAATATTTTTCCTGCATGTATTTATCAATAAATACACAACATATCATTCCACATAAGTAAATGATACCACCATCACTCTAGAATACGTGACATATTAATACCATTGAAAAGTGCAGTAAAGCTTCTCCATCGCCTTTCACGAATAATTATTGAATCAAATATTTGTTATGAGCTTGTACCACTAGATTTTGCATGAAAAATAGTTTCAAGAAGGGAAGCTTTTTCCTTGTTTTGAAGCCGCTTTTCCTCTTGATTTGACTCGATAAGTGCTTATTGTTTTCTATTTATCGTCTGCCATTTTTATACGGAATTATTTGCAATAAAATGGTTGCACAAACTTGTGTGTGCAAACGACTATAAAGAAAGGCAGTATATGAAGAAGGTGCAAAGCGCTTTGCCATATATTATCCTAACTACTTGTTGGACACTCGGGTGCGCATGCACACACACACATGCATACATATAAATACAAGCAGGCCTTCCATGCAGTAACAGAGGGAGTAGTGTATAAGGTCAAATTATCTTAAGTCTACATATTTAAGTTTTTACACAAAGAGCAATGGTATCCACTTATCGTGATATATCATATATGATCATCACTTGTTCGTGTCTAGGCATAATTCGGCGCTTGCGCTCCAAAAATTTATGATAAACGCTAAAATGCAATGATTCACATATAATTGACAAAGAGTTCATGATAATACATAAAGCTTTTATGTACTACCACAAACTAGACTAAGTACAATTCTAAGAGAAAGTTACCACGAACTTGTTTAGTGATGCCTTACACAAAACCACAATTGCTTTGTGATGTCCAAGATTTTAATCTTGTTCGATGCCAACTTGCTTAATTCCAGTTTGAACAATCTAGCATGGATGTTGCAGTAGCAGGTTCATACCTTGAATATCCTTAGGGTGATATATTTTTTCTGGCCACCAATGCGTGAAAGTGGACCGATGACATTGCCTGGAGCTATACTCGATGATGTCTTGTGAAATCCAGGGCAAATCATGTTCATGCAGCCCTTGCCAGAAGTTCCACCACTCTGAGATTGCGATATAATTAGGAAAATGTGCAAAAATATTTCGAATATCGCATTCTTTTTTGAAAAACATAATGAAATGAAAGCGTTCTGAGGGAGTTCATCATGGTCGAGTAAAGGGCCACCAGTATAGAGTTTCGTACCTAGTTTATAACATTTTTGCTTCATGATATATGAATAACATAATGACACACAAAGATATTACAACATACTGTCAGCCGTTTGATTGACTACAAGTGGCTCCTATTTGCAGCCCATGTGCTCCATGCCTGAATTGCCTCCTTCTTCCTCGGTTCATTGCTTTCCAAGAGCGCTAGCACCGATTTGTTTCCCCAATTAATTTTGACGTTTCTGCAACACTATCAATCTCCCTAATTAATTTCCCCATCAATTGATTTTCCATGACCATCTACATTCCCCATGAAACGCGCAATCTGGAGAAGCATATCTTGAGGCCGTGCTCCATGGAGAGGGTCCATCACTTAATACTTGATGGGGTGGCTCTCCATGATCTGGAACCTGAAGAAACTGCACATGATGGCAAGCGCGATCTTCATATGAGGGTACGCGCGGAGTTCTTGAGCAGGCAGTTCCGCATCCTCGCCTTGAACAGCGACGCGTTGCGGAGAGTGCCATCGCCGCCGACCACCACTCGGGCCGGAAGCTAGCGGCATCAGGGCCTCAGTTTACTGCAGCCACCCCATGGCGTAGGGCACGTACATCACCATCCCGCCGGTGCGTACCTCCTTCCCTTGATGGCGCTGATGATCTTTCGCATGAGCCGGTATCCCTTATATTAATCTCATATTTACCTTCCCGAGTTTCTCCATATCTTATTTAAAGGAGTGCAGGTTTCCCTTGCTGTGCTTGACCTTGAGTGATGTCGCCGTAGTTCATATTAAACCCTTCTTTTTGTGTGGTCCGTGATTGCAAGACCTAAGCAGACTTGATTTCTCTACTGAAGTTGTGTTTCAAAATTGGCTTTAGATTTTTGGTTGGCTCTGTAACAAATTTTGGTTGCATCATTCGCGTATGTTATTTCACTGTGATACAGAACAGAGGGGTCTTCTTTATTTGTTATTATTGGTTTAGTAATAATCCACAGCTGTGTTGTGCTCACATTGGATTTGCAAGGAGCTAGGAATGATCGTGATATGTGAATCGCAAATACTACCATCCTCATATATGTGACACACCATAGTGCAAAAAGGAACATTAGGCATTGTTTGCTCATATTCAGGTGCGGAGCTTCCATAAAACTGCACATGTGTAGGCGTGTAGTAAACTATTCATCAACTCTCAGCTTTTTCATGAGCTGCACCTAATGGTCACTTACTAATTTCATGTGTTTGTTCTTCTACAAAATTATACTAAAATAACCCTTTTGTTTTCGTCCACCAAACTGAGGAGACGACATCTCATTGGTTTAGTCCTGTCCTTCAATCCTATTAAACAGATCGAGCCATCAGTCGCTGCTGAAAGCATGTGGGAACTCATCGCATTTTGTAAGCTAGACTTCCTATATCATTTGCGGTAGTGTTCACGTTGGCAAGGTACACAGGGTTCCATTCCATGGTTTATCTTAATTCCCTAATCCTGAATTCCTTATACTTTCGCAAATCTGAAAGCCATTGTTATCATTGATGGATATTCACCTTGATCTTTAATAAGTAACCAATTAGCCATCACAGGTCTGGATACTAATTCTTCGTAAGAATGTAATGAACTTTACTTGCAGTCAATGCACTTTTATTTTTCCCTTCTTTTCCTTGCAAAGGGTTTGTTCAAAGCTTTTTATTAAACCGCATGAAGTACAGCAGCAACGCGCGGGGAGTGTGTTCGTAGGTGTGGAATACCTAAATAATGTCACTTTGCAAGGAAATGGAATACATTATATGACAAGTTATTGGATCATTTTTTAAACATTACGTAGACCATAATTTTAGAAAAGTAAGTCAACTGATGATGTCTTGTACATCTAGAATGTGCATGCTTGTACATCCAATATTGCTAGTTCCTGGATTGAGATATGACGGTCTTCGTAGTTTATGCAACAAACATAAACACTTCCATGTAATCACTCTTAGTCTATATTTTAAACACATAACATGCACAATGTAGCTTATAGAGGCTGGAAAGAAAAAAGTTACAATCCAAGCTGTGTAGAAATGGGTCCGAGAATCCTTGTACTACGATGGGAGAATCTACGCATAATTGTTGTAGGTGTTAATATATATGTACAAAATATACATCCATTATAACGATAATATATAACATAGTGACTAGAGGTATCCATAGATACTACAACACTAATTAACACAAGAAAAAACCGTAATAAAGTACAACACTAAACATCGATAAATTAACTACAGATAGCAGGCAAAGATTATTAAAGAAATATGTAGTCTATCAAGAGCAAGCTAACTTAAGAAGCTCGTTCACTAGTTATTGAATAACTCTTAACATAGAGTTTAGTTTTTGTGCATGATCCTTAACATAGGCATGCTCCATGCACTCATTTTTAAACTATGGCGTTGTACAAGAGGAAAAAAGAACTACATTCATCTTCAACCAATATCTTCGATGCAAGAAAATACATAATCCTAATTCTTTCCAGGAAACGTACGTTGTTGAGGTTGGAACGGAAAACATGCATGATAATGTGCTAAGAGCATCTCAGAACAGCAGCCTATAATAGGGCACGAAAACACGGTGGAGTAAAATAAATTTGGCACGAGCAAGCGCCGTCTCCATCAGCTGCCCTAAAATAAGGCACCCAAACATTCAAAACTGAGCCAACTGTTTTCTCTGAACTTTACTGTCAAAAGTGAATTTTACTATTGAAACTTGTAGAACTGAAACTAAACTGATTTTTACAAGTACTAGGAGCAGAGAAGCACTGCACATGTTCAGAAAATTCGAAGGATGCATCTGCACTTGCACTGCACATGTTCACAAAGAAGAAATCAATCACAACACGCATAGATCCATCCATCGCTAATTGCTACTCTCTCAGTTCTAAAATAGATGACTCAACTTTATACTAGCTTTAGTATGAAGTTAGTACAAAGTTGAGTCATCTATTTTGAAACGGAGGGAGTAGATCTGTCCGGCGCAACACGCAAGGAGATTAGCAAGTGAAATTTGCTGCCGCATCTGTGATTGCTGCCACTAGGCTTCCAGAGTCAGTGGAAAATCAAGAACATGCAGCCTTCTGAATTCTGATACGCACGCGCTGCACGGCCACTGGGCGCGGCCATTGGATGCATGCGCAGCCCGGCGTTGCTCCCGCACGGCGCGTGGTCTTCTCCCACCTCTGAAGCACGGGCGAGGTGGAAGCGGGATCAGGCGCCGGCCACGCAGGAGGATGGGGCTCACGCGGGGACGGCCATGGCTGCTTTGGATCGGGCGCCGGCGGCCCTCGATGGCAAATCTGACCGGAGGCTTGTGCTCTGCCTCGTCCAGATCGAAAAAGATACACATAGTTTTTTTTTTGGAGGGAAAAAGATAAACATAGTTTAAGAAACCTACTGCGTGTGTATTTTTTATTACACATAGTTTAAGAAACCCACTACATGTGTTTCAATGATAATGATGTTTGAAAAGTGCATCCTACATTTTTCCCATAATTTTGTTAGTATAATTCTTCAACAAACTAATGTTATTCATAACCCGTACTTGATTATATACGTGATTTTGAAATTTCTATCACACTTCATTGCTACCAGTGAGAGCTAATTAACACGCATTAGCTTCTGGGTTGATTATGATGATTAGCCATGCTATCAACTATTTGGAACTAAAAAAATTATATTCAGCACGCTTATTTAATCACACATTCTTAATGAATCGTTTTATTACACTAGTAATAATGTATGTGCAATGCACGTTTTTATTAGGTAGGATATTAGTTGCACGTTATATTAGGTAAGATATATCTGTTGCACGTTGGTATTTAGTAGTATATCAATTATTTTTTCATGGGAATAGTAGGATATTAATTACATGGCAGATTTCATGGGATAGCGTTGAGTCAAAACGTGTTTATAACCAATGGCAGTGGTGGGTAATTAAAGCGTTAAACATGTTTGGTGCTCACCATTGGAGGGATTTGAACCGTTAGATAACATGATTTGACGGTTGAGATGGTTTGGATCTGCCCCTTTGGATCTTTTTATATTAGTATAGATATAGATAAGGTGTGCGTATAGTATGTCTTCTCTAAACAACAAAGTTGTACATAGAATCTAACTAATTACAAATAAATATGCCAAGAACTAAAAATAAGATCTTATAACAAATCATGCACCCAACCGATTCTAATATTGGAACTTCTAAAAATTATTTTGTTAGTAATGCACAACATATGCAAAAAAATCTGGTATTTTATCGATGTTGAGTATTTTGCTTACTAAGTGTATTAAACTAATATACATGTAGTTGTACAAGTCACATAACTTACATGCCACCCAATTTGAATTCCATTGAGTGAAGATGGTTGTCCATCTCCCCTCTATAGAATCGAAACCATAGATGCACTTTCTTGCCCATTTTGTAAATCAAAGCCGTAAACATCTAGTGTGGCCTCTGCACCATAATAATGCTTATTGCCACCTCCTGACGGCCATGTATGACTTGATAACTGTTAAAATGTAATTAAAATCATATGTGCATAAGTAGGACACAGATTGCATGATGTATATCATACTAAAAATATCACAAACAATAATGCAATTAAGGGGAACTTAATACTCACATAAGTAATTTTTTAATTTTTGACAGAGGTAAGATTTCCATTCGGAATAAAGAATTCTGGATGAATTCCATAGGGCCATGAAATTGTCGAGTTTCCTTGCTTTATATTGTAGAGCATGGTACAAATAAGGAGAGAATGTAAAAAAAATGATGTGAATGTTCATCGCAATGTCAATAGAAAATAAATTGCAAACTTACCTCTTCAATAGCATGAAAACAACCTCTTTTAGGTATGCTACCAAGAAGTAGCACAATAAACAGCATAATAGGTTGAGGAGAATTATCCATGTAGAAGCCAAACAGAAACACAAGTACCGGTGTAGTGATGTGCCCTTCATTGAGGCCCACCCTCTTAAATAGTGTGAAGCAGTGTGGTGCCTATAGGATTCGGTGCGGAAAATTAGCGAGAGTCATTTAAAGCTTGGCTATAAAGAAAGTGCAATAAAAGATTTCGTTCCATAAAAAATCTTGTTGGAATATCTGTTATTTAAGAAAAATTAATGTGGTTCATTTATATCCTAGTGGTATATGATGATCATATAAGATATAAGATATATAAAAATGAATTCATTGAAAAGGAAAATCTAGGATTTATGAAAAATAATAAATAATCCATCATATACTATTAATGAATAACATAGGAAAAGGCATATCTAGGATTTAAGAAACAAGTTAATGTCGAGCATTTAGAACTTATCTATCTATATATATATATATATATATATATATATATATATATATATAGACCGTGTAACATGCATCAATGAAAGATCATGCAAATCTGGATCAGAGAAGAGAGTAGCACACAAGCATGAATACACACACAAAGCATGAAGGTTCTTGAAGCTCTATATTTTTGAACTCCAAAAACTATAGATATTTTATACGACCACATTTTTTTTGTTTTCTCTTATGGACTGAATAGTTGAAAACCAAAAATTTAAGTCAGGCGAACATATTTCGAGTCACGATTGAGAGTGACACATGCTGCCATTTCCTCACGTAGTGATCCCCTTAGGATCAATTGGAGTCACGAGAGGGGGTGAATAGACAATCAAAACTGACAGGGCTGGTTAATTTTAATATTGGTTGTCTAGAACATCCTACGAATGCAAGTCTAGAAATATAATGAGCGGAACATAAAATTGCAAGAATGTAATGGGTGTAGGGTAAAGAGAAGCAGACGATGATTCGCCCCCCCCCCCTGTTGGGGAACGTAGTAATTTCAAAATTTTCCTACGCACACGCAAGATCATGGTGATGCATAGCAACGAGAGGGGAGACTGTTGTCTACGTACCCTCGTAGACCGAAGCGGAAGCATTGACGCAACGTAGAGGAAGTAGTCGTACGTCTTCCCGATCCGACCGATCCAAGCACCGTTACTCCGGCACCTCCGAGTTCTTAGCACACGTACAACTCAATGACGCTCCCCGGGCTCCGATCCAGCAAAGCTTTGGGGATGACTTCCGTCAGCACAACAGCGTGGTGACGATGATGATGTTCTACCGACGCAGGGCTTCGCCTAAGCACTACAACGATATGACCGAGGTGGAATATGGTGGAAGGGGGCACCGCACACGGCTAAGGAATGATCACGAGGATCAACTTGTGTGTGCTAGGGTGCCCCCTTGCCTCCGTATATAAAGGATCCAAGGGGGGGGGGGGGGGTTCGGCCGGCCCTATGGTGGCGCGCAGGAGGAGTCCTACTCCTACCGGGAGTAGGACTCCCCCCCCCCTTTCCTTGACCAATTAGGAGAGGTGGGTGAAGAAAGGAAAAAGGGGGGCGCCGCCCCTCCCTCCTAGTCCAATTCGGACTAGGGGAAGGGGGGGCGCGCGGCCTGCCCTAGCAGCCCCTTCCTCTTCTCCACTTTAGGCCCATGAGGCCCATTAACCCCCCGGGGGGTTCCGGTAACCCCCCGGTGCTCCGGTTTTATCCGAAACTTCACTGGAACGCTTCCGGTGTCCGAATATAGTCATCCAATATATCAATCTTTATGTCTCGACATTTCGGGACTCCTCGTCATGTCCGTGATCACACCCGGGACTCCTAACTAACTTCGGTACATCAAAATGCATAAACTCATAATAACTGTCATCGTAACGTTAAGCGTGCGGACCCTACGGTTCGAGAACAATGTAGACATGACTGAGACAAATCTCCGGTCAATAACCAATAGCGGGACCTGGATGCCCATATTGGCTCCTACATATTCTACGAAGATCTTTATCGGTCAGACTGCATAACAACATACGTTGTTCCCTTTGTCATCGATATGTTACTTGCCCGAGATTCGATCGTCGGTATCCAATCCTAGTTCAATCTCGTTACCGTCAAGTCTCTTTACTCGTTCTATAATGCATCATCTCGCAACTAATTCATTAGTTGTAATGCTTGCAAGGCTTATGTGATGTGCATTACCGAGAGGGCCCAGAGATACCTCTCCGACAATCGGAGTGACAAATCCTAATCTCGAAATACGCCAACCCAACATGTACCTTTGGAGACACCTGTAGAGCACCTTTATAATCACCCATTTATGTTGTGATGTTTGGTAGCACACAAAGTGTTCCTCCGGCAAACGGGAGTTGCATAATCTCATAGTCATAGGAACATGTATAAGTCATGAAGAAAGCAATAGCAACATACTAAACGATCGGGTGCTAAGCTAATGGAATGGGTCATGTCAATCAGATCATTCACCTAATGATGTGATCTCGTTAATCAAATAACAACTCTTTGTTTATGGTTAGGAAACATAACCATCTTTGATTAACGAGCTAGTCAAGTAGAGGCATACTAGTGACACTCTGTTTGTCTATGTATTCACACATGTATTATGTTTCCGGTTAATACAATTCTAGCATGAATAATAAACATTTATCATGATGTAAGGAAATAAATAATAACTTTATTATTGCCTCTAGGGCATATTTCCTTCAGTCTCCCACTTGCACTAGAGTCAATAATCTAGATTATACTGTAATGATTCTAACACCCATGGAGCCTTGGTGCTGATCATGTTTTGCTCGTGGAAGAGGCTTAGTCAATGGGTCTGCAACATTCAGATCCGTATGTATCTTGCAAATCTCTATGTCTCCCACCTGGACTAGATCCCGGATGGAATTGAAGCATCTCTTGATGTGCTTGGTTCTCTTGTGAAATCTGGATTCCTTTGCCAAGGCAATTGCACCAGTATTGTCACAAAAGATTTTCATTGGACCCGATGCACTAGGTATGACACCTAGATCGGATATGAACTCCTTCATCCAGACTCCTTTGTTTGCTGCTTCCGAAGCAGCTATGTACTCTGCTTCACATGTAGATCCCGCCACAACGCTTTGTTTAGAACTGCACCAACTGACAGCTCCACCGTTTAATGTAAACACATATCCGGTTTGCGATTTAGAATCGTCCGGATCAGTGTCAAAGCTTGCATCAACGTAACCGTTTACGATGAGCTCTTTGTCACCTCCATATACGAGAAACATATCCTTAGTCCTTTTCAGGTACTTCAGGATGTTCTTGACCGTTGTCCAGTGATCCACTCCTGGATTACTTTGGTACCTCCCTGCTAGACTTATAGCAAGGCACACATCAGGTCTGGTACACAGCATTGCATACATGATAGAGCCTATGGCTGAAGCATAGGGAACATCTTTCATTTTCTCTCTATCTTCTGCAGTGGTCGGGCATTGAGTCTGACTCAACTTCACACCTTGTAACACAGGCAAGAACCCTTTCTTTGCTTGATCCATTTTGAACTTCTTCAAAATCTTGTCAAGGTATGTGCTTTGTGAAAGTCCAATTAAGCGTCTTGATCTATCTCTATAGATCTTTATGCCTAATATGTAAGCAGCTTCACTGAGGTCTTTCATTGAAAAACTTTTATTCAAGTATCCTTTATGCTATCCAGAAATTCTATATCATTTCCAATCAGTAATATGTCATCCACATATAATATCAGAAATGCTACAGAGCTCCCACTCAATTTCTTCTAAATACAGGCTTCTCCGAAAGTCTATATAAAACCAAATGCTTTGATCACACTATCAAAGCGTTTATTCCAACTCCGAGAGGCTTGCACCAGTCCATAAATGGATTGCTGGAGCTTGCACACTTTGTTAGCTCCCTTTGGATCGACAAAACCTTCCGGTTGCATCATATACAACTCTTCCTCCAGAAATCCATTCAGGAATGCAGTTTTGACATCCATCTTCCAAATTTCATAATCATAAAAAGTGGCAATTGCTAACATGATTTGGACGGACTTAAGCATCGCTACAGGTGAGAAGGTCTCATCGTAGTCAACCCCTTGAACTTGTCGTAAACCTTTCGCGACAAGTCAAGCTTTGTAGACAGTAACATTACCGTCAGCGTCAGTCTTCTTCTTGAAGATCCATTTATTCTCAATTGCTTGCCGACCATCGGGCAAGTCAACCAAAGTCCAGACTTTGTTCTCATACATGGATCCCATCTCAGATTTCATGGCTTCAAGCCATTTTGCGGAATGTGGGCTCACCATCGCTTCTTCATAGTTCGTAGGTTCATCATGATCTAGCAGCATGATTTCCAGAACAGGATTACCGTACCACTCTGGCGCGGTTCTCACTCTGGTTGATCTACGAGGTTCAGTAGTATCTTGTCCTGAAGTTTCATGATCATTATCACTAGCTTCCTCACTAATTGGTGTAGGTGTCGCAGAAACAGTTTTCTGTGATGTACTACTTTCCAATAAGGGAGCAGGTACAGTTACCTCGTCAAGTTCTACTTTCCTCCCACTCACTTCTTTCGAGAGAAACTCCTTCTCTAGAAAGGATCCATTCTTAGCAACGAATGTCTTGCCTTCGGATCTGTGATAGAAGGTGTACCCAACAGTCTCCTTTGGGTATCCTATGAAGACACATTTCTCCGATTTGGATTCGAGCTTATCAGGTTGAAGCTTTTTCACATAAGCATCGCAGCCCCAAACTTTAAGAAATGACAACTTTGGTTTCTTGCCAAACCATAGTTCATAAGGCGTCGTCTCAACGGATTTTGATGGTGCCCTATTTAACGTGAATGCGGCCGTCTCTAAAGCATAACCCCAAAACGATAGCGGTAAATCAGTAAGAGACATCATAGATCGCACCATATCTAGTAAAGTACGATTACGACGTTCGGACACACCATTACGCTGTGGTGTTCCGGGTGGCGTGAGTTGTGAAACTATTTCGCATTGTTTCAAATGTACACCAAACTCGTAACTCAAATATTCTCCACCACGATCAGATCGTAGAAACTTTATTTTCTTGTTACGATGATTTTCAACTTCACTCTGAAATTCTTTGAACTTTTCAAATGTTTCAGACTTGTGTTTCATTAAGTAGATATACCCATATCTGTTAAGTCATCTGTGAAGGTGAGAAAATAACGATATCCGCCACGAGCCTCAATATTCATCGGACCACATATATCGGTATGTATGATTTCCAACAAATCTGTTGCTCTCTCCATAGGACCGGAGAACGGTGTTTTAGTCATCTTGCCCATGAGGCACGGTTCGCAAGTACCAAGCGATTCATAATCAAGTGGTTCCAAAAGTCCATCAGTATGGAGTTTCTTCATGCGTTTTATACCGATATGACCTAAATGGCAGTGCCACAAATAAGTTGCACTATCATTATCAAGTCTGCATCTTTTGGCTTCAACATTATGAATATGTGTGTTACTACTATCGAGATTCATCAAAAATAGACCACTCTTCAAAGGTGCATGACCATAAAAGATATTACTCATATAAATAGAACAACCATTATTCTCTGATTTAAATGAATAACCGTCTCGCATCAAACAAGATCCAGATATAATGTTCATGCTCAACGCTGGCACCAAATAACAATTATTTAGGTCTAATACTAATCCCGAAGGTAGATGTAGAGGTAGCGTGCCGACCGCGATCACATCGACTTTGGAACCATTTCCCACGCGCATCGTCACCTCGTCCTTTGCCAGTGTTCGCTTAATCCGTAGTCCCTGTTTCGAGTTGCAAATATTAGCAACAGAACCAGTATCAAATACCCAGGTGCTACTGCGAGCTCTAGTAAGGTATACATCAATAACATGTATATCACATATACCTTTGTTCACCTTGCCATCCTTCTTATCCGCCAAATACTTGGGGCAATTCCGCTTCCAGTGACCAGTCTGCTTGCAGTAGAAGCACTCAGTTTTAGGCTTAGGTCCAGACTTGGGTTTCTTCTCTTGAGCAGCAACTTGCTTGCTGTTCTTCTTGAAGTTCCCCTTCTTCTTCCCTTTGCCCTTTTTCTTGAAACTAGTGGTCTTGTTGACCATCAACACTTGATGCTCCTTTTTGATTTCTACCTCCGCAGCTTTCAGCATTGCGAAGAGCTCGGGAATAGTCTTATTCATCCCTTGCATATTATAGTTCATCACGAAGCTCTTGTAGCTTGGTGGCAGTGATTGGAGAATTCTGTCAATGACGCAAGATTCTAAGCCGTAAAGCATGGCACACTGAACTATCGAGTAGTCATCAGCTTTGCTCTACCAGACGTTCATAACATCTGGTGTTGCTCCAGCAGTAGGCCTGGCACCCAGCGGTGCTTCCAGGACGTAATTCTTCTGTGCAACAATGAGGATAATCCTCAAGTTACGGACCCAGTCCGTGTAATTGCTACCATCATCTTTCAACTTTGCTTTCTCAAGGAACGCATTAAAATTCAACGAAACAACATCACGGGCCATCTATCTATAATCAAACATACATAAGCAAGATACTATTAGGTACTAAGTTCATGATAAATTTAAGTTCAATTAATCAAATTACTTAAGAACTCCCACTTAGATAGACATCCCTCTAATCCTCTAAGTGATCACGTGATCCAAATCAACTAAACCATAACCGATCATCACGTGAAATGGAGTAGTTTTCAATGGTGAACATCGCTATGTTGATCATATCTACTATATGATTCACGCTCGATCTTTCGATCTCAGTGTTCCGAGGCCATATCTGCATATGCTAGGCTCGTCAAGTTTAACCTGAGTATTCTGCGTGTGCAAAACTGGCTTGCACCCGTTGTAGATGGACGTAGAGCTTATCACACCCGATCATCACGTGGTGTCTGGGCACGACGAACTTTGGCAACGGTGCATACTCAGAGAGAACACTTTTATCTTGATAATTTAGTGAGAGATCATCTTATAATGCTACCGTCAATCAAAGCAAGATAAGATGCATAAAAGATAAACATCACATGCAATCAAAATAAGTGATATGATATGGCCATCATCATCTTGTGCTTGTGATCTCCATCTCTGAAGCACCGTCATGATCACCATCGTCACCGGCGCGACACCTTGATCTCAATCGTAACATCGTTGTCGTCTCGCCAATCTTATGCTTCCACGACTATCGCTACCGCTTAGTGATAAAGTAAAGCATTACATCGCGATTGCATTGCATACAATAAAGCGACAACCATATGGCTCCTGCCAGTTGCCGATAACTTGGTTACAAAACATGATCATCTTGTTGGAAATATGCCCTAGAGGCAATAATAAAAGCATTATTATTATATTTCCTTGTTCATGATAATTGTCTTTATTCATGCTATAATTGTGTTATCCGGAAATCGTAATACATGTGTGAATAACAGACACCAACATGTCCCTAGTAAGCCTCTAGTTGACTAGCTCGTTGATCGACAGATAGTCATGGTTTCCTGGCTATGGACATTGGATGTCATTGATAACGGGATCACATCATTAGGAGAATGATGTGATGGACAAGACCCAATCCTAAACATAGCATAAAGATCGTATAGTTCGTTTGCTAGAGTTTTTCCAATGTCAAGTATCTTTTCCTTAGACCATGAGATCGTGTAACTCCCGGATATCGTAGGAGTGCTTTGGGTATACCAAACGTCACAACGTAACTGGGTGACTATAAAGGTATACTACGGGTATCTCCGAAAGTGTCTGTTGGGTTGACATGGATCAAGACTGGGATTTGTCACTCCTTATGACGGAGAGGTATCACTGGGCCCACTCGGTAATGCATCATCATAATGAGCTCAAAATGACCAAGTGTCTAGTCACAGGATCATGCATTATGGTACGAGTAAAGTGACTTGCCGGTAACGAGATTGAACGAGGTATTGGGATACCGACGATCGAATCTCGGGCAAGTAACATACCGATTGACAAAGGGAATTGTATACGGGGTTGCTTGAATCCTCGACGTCATGGTTCATCCGATGAGATCATCGTGGAGTATGTGGGAGCCAACATGGGTATCCAGATCTCGTTGTTGCTTATTGACCGGAGAGTCGTCTCGGTCATGTCTACATGTCTCCCGAACCCGTAGGGTCTACACACTTAAGGTTCGGTGACGCTAGGGTTGTAGGGATATGTATATGCAGTAACCCGAATGTTTTTCGGAGTCCCGGATGAGATCCCGGACATCACGAGGAGTTCCGGAATGGTCCGGAGGTAAAGAATTATATATAGGAAGTGTTGTTTCGGCCATCGGGACAAGTTTCGGGGTCACCGGTATTGTACCCGGCCCACCGGAAGGGTCCCGGGGGTCCACCAGGTTGGGCCACCTGCCCCGGGGGGGCACATGGGCTATAGGGGGTGCGCCTTGGCCTACATGGGCCAAGGGCACCAGCCCCAATAGGCCCATGCGCCTAGGGTTTCTAAAGGGGAGAGTCCCACAAGGGGAAGGCACCCCCTAGGTGCCTTGGGGGGGAGGGAAACCTCCCTTGGCCGCCGCCCCCCTAGGAGATTGGATCTCCTAGGGCCGGCGCCCCCCCTAGGCCCTCCTATATATAGTGGGGGAAGGAGGGCTTTTCATCCACGCCTTTGGTTGCCTCCTTCTCCCTCTCCAACACCTCCTCCTCCTCCATAGTGCTTGGCGAAGCCCTGACGGAGTACTGCAGCTCCATCACCACCACGCCGTCGTGCTGCTGCTGGAGCCATCTTCATCGACCTCTCCTCTCCCCTTGCTGGATCAAGAAGTAGGAGACGTCATCCGCTCCGTATGTGTGTTGAACGCGGAGGTGCCATCCGTTCGGCGCTTGGTCATCGGTGATTTGGATCACGTCGTGTATGACTACTTCATCCCCGTTCTTTGAACGCTTCCGCTCGCGATCTACAAAGGTATGTAGGTGCATCCGATCACTCGTTGCTAGATGAACTCATAGATAGATCTTGGTGAAACCGTAGGAAAATTGTTGTTTTCTGCAACGTTCCTCAACAGTGGTATCAGAGCCAGGTTTATGCGTAGTTCTTCTTGCGCGAGTAGAACACAATTTGTTGTGAGCGTAGGTGTTGTCAACTTTCTTGCCGCTACTAGTCTTATCTTGGTTCAATGGTATTGTGGGATGAAGCGGCCCGGGCCAACCTTACACATACGCTTACGTGAGACCGGTTCCACCGACTAACATGCACTAGTTGCATAAGGTGGCTGGCGGGTGACTGTCTCTCCTACTTTAGTTGGAGCGGATTTGATGAAAAGGGTCCTTATGAAGGGTAAATAGAAGTTGAAAAATCACGTTGTGGCTTTCACGTAGGTAAGAAAACGTTCTTGCTAGAACCCTATTTCAGCCACGTAAAACTTGCAACAACAATTAGAGGATATCTAACTTGTTTTTGCAGCAAGTGCTTTGTGATATGATATGGCCAAAGTTGTGATGAATGATGAATGATCTATATGTGATGTATGAGATGTTCATGCTATTGTAATAGGAATCACGACTTGCATGTCGATGAGTATGACAACCGGCAGGAGCCATAGGAGTTGTCTTTATTTTTTATATGACCTGCGTGTCATTGAGAAACGCCATGTAAATTACTTTACTTTATTGCTAAACGCGTTAGCCATAGTAGTAGAAGTAATAGTTGGCGAGCAACTTCATGGAGACACGATGATGGAGATCATGATGATGGAGATCATGGTGTCAAGCCGGTGACAAGATGATCATGGAGCCCCAAGATGGAGATCAAAGGAGCTATGTGATATTGGCCATATCATGTCACTATTATTATTTGATTGCATGTGATGTTTATCATGTTTTGCATCTTGTTTACTTAGAACGACGGTAGTAAATAAGATGATCCCTCATAATAATTTCAAGCAAGTGTTCCCCCTAACTGTGCACCGTTGCGACAGTTCGTTGTTTCGAAGCACCACGTGATGATCGGGTGTGATAGATTCTAATGTTCACATACAACGGGTGTAAGATAGATTTACACATGCAAACACTTAGGTTGACTTGACGAGCCTAGCATGTACAGACATGGCCTCGGAACACAGAAGACCGAAAGGTCGAGCATGAGTCGTATAGAAGATACGATCAACATGAAGATGTTCACCGATGTTGACTAGTCCGTCTCACGTGATGATCGGACACGGCCTAGTTGACTCGGATCATGTTATACTTAGATGACTAGAAGAGGGATGTCTATCTAAGTGGGAGTTCATTGAATAATTTGATTAGATGAACTTAATTATCATGAACTTAGTCTAAAATATTTACAATATGTCTTGTAGATCAAATGGCCAACGTTGTCCTCAACTTCAACGCGTTCCTAGAGAAAACCAAGCTGAAAGACGATGGTAGCAACTATACGGACTGGGTCCGGAACCTGAGGATCATCCTCATAGCTGCCAAGAAAGATTATGTCCTACAAGCACCGCTAGGTGAAGCTCCCGTCCCACAAAACCAAGACGTTATGAACGCTTGGCAGACACGTGTTGATGATTACTCCCTCGTTCAGTGCGGCATGCTTTACAGCTTAGAGCTGGGGCTCTAAAAGCGTTTTGAGAGACATGGAGCATATGAGATGTTCGAAGAGCTGAAAATGGTTTTCCAAGCTCATGCTCGGGTGGAGAGATATGAAGTCTCTGACAAGTTCTTCAGCTGTAAGATGGAGGAAAATAGTTCTGTCAGTGAGCACATACTCACTATGTCTGGGTTACATAACCGCTTGACTCAGCTGGGAGTCAAACTCCCGAATGACACGGTCATTGACAGAATCCTTCAGTCGCTTCCACCAAGCTACAAGAGCTTTGTGATGAACTTCAATATGCAGGGGATGGAAAAGATCATTCCTGAGGTATTTGCTATGCTGAAATCAGCAGAGGTAGAAGTCAAGAAGGAACATCAAGTGTTGATGGTCAATAAAATCACTAAGTTCAAGAAGGGCAAGGGTAAAAAGAACTTCAAGAAGGACGGTGAAAGAACATGCGGTGCCCCCATGTTTGGTTTTGGTAATTGATGACAATCTCTATGGACTAATGGTTGCCTTGAGTTATATTTGAAGGTTTTGTCCATAGGCTTTTCTTGGAGTACATGTGTTGGTTTCAAGGAGAGTTTGTGTCGACCAAGGTGCTATTCAAGGAATTACCTAAAGATTGGTCTTGTGAGAGGTTGATCAAGACTAAGTTAAAGAGTGAATCAAGTTGATCAACCCACAAAGCGTAGAAGATGTACCGAGAGGGATCAAGTGATCCCATGGTATGGTAAGCATTGTCAATTACGCTTTGTGTACTAACCCATGGTCTTCGTGAGAGTTCTTTGTGGGGTTAGGTTGCGGTGTGCAAGTTCAAGTGGAGTATCACGAAGAGATCAAATGCTTGAAGCTTGCCGTCCTTTGTGGTGACAATGGACTTGTGAAGATGTGCGGAAGAGTGGCTCACCCATAGTAGAGTATGGGGGAGCAATCAACTAGTCTTCATCGAGTCAACCCAATCAAGAAAGGTGGTCCAACTTGAGGGAATCAAGATCGTCATCACCTAGCTCAAGTGGACCATGTGCAAGGCAAAGGTTTGCCCTTGATAGGTTTTCTATTTTACCGGTCTCATGATGGTAGTTGGGAGACCGGGTTATAGGATCGATTGCCGTACTATCAAGGGGGGCCCTCGATGAGTAGCTTGATCGTATCGTTCGTTGAGAGCTCAAACCTTTGCATCCTTGCATCATCTTTCTTGGTTCTTGTTTGGTTCTCTTTGTGAGTCTTAGAGCTTATGGTCATCTTGATGACAAGCTTGAGTTCATCGAAACCGGAGTTCGCATGCATCTTCTATGATGTTTTCGATGTTGGAGGTTTTGCCGGTTCTTCTCGGTTGGAGGTTTCACTCCTCTATTTGTTGGCATACCTCCCCTGCCTCTTCTTACTATAACCAGTCGCTGTTTTGATGCTACTCGTCGTCTTGTTTTCAACAAGCTTGAGTTTGCTCAATTCGGAGCTCATATGCAGAAGTTATGGCAGTTCTGGTTTTCTGGAGTATGGTTTTTCTCCTGGACCCAGCGGTAGTACCGCGGTCCACAGCGGTAGTGCGGCTGAGACTCCCTAAGCGGTAGTACCGCTGGGTGGCCTCAGCGGCAGTACCTCTGCGGTTCCGTGCTACTACCGTCCCGTCACTGCGTCTGTAGCGGTAGTACCGCTCCTCGGAGCGGTAGTACCGCTTGCTGGGCTCAGCCGCAGTACCGTGGTGGCATGGTGCTCCTTCCGCTTCGATTCTTGCGCGCATTTTCTCGTGTCGGGTTTTGCGGTACTTGCTGCGGCAGTAGTGGCGGTAGTACTGCTTGAGAGCGGTAGTACCGCTCTACCTCCGCGGTAGTACCGCCCTGGGCCCCTGCCCCAGCCCTTCTCTTCTGGCGCGGTAGTACCGCTGAGGGGGAGCGGTAGTACCGCTTGAGGGCGGCAGTACCGCTCTACCTCAGCGGTAGTACCGCTCTCTGCGGGGCTGTGTGGGGGATAACGGTTGGATTTTCCCCCTCCTATAAAAGGGGGTCTTCTTCCCCTTTGAACCTAATCCTTTGAGCTCGTGTTCTTCCCCCATTGTTGGCCTTCTTCGAGCTTGCTAACTCTCAATCCCTCCATGGATTCTTGCTAGTTTTTGAGGGAAAAGAGAGAGGAGATCTAGATCCACATTTCCACCAATCACTTTCTCCTCTATGTGAGGGGAACCCCTTGGATCTAGATCTTGGAGTTCTTGGTGTTCTCTTTCTTGTTCTTCCTCTCATTTTCCTCCCTAGCATTAGTTGCTTCGGTGGGATTTGAGAGAGAAGGACTTGGGCACTCCGTGTGCCCTTGCCATTGCATTTGGTGCATCGGTTTGAGTTCTCCACGTGATACGTGGAAGTTACAAGTTGAGAAGCTTATTACTCTTGGGTGCTTGGTACCCTTGAGCTTGTTCCTCTTGGGTGCTTGGGCGCCCTAGACGGTTGTTGGTGTTCGGAGCTCAATCATTGTGGTGCAAAGCTCCGGGCAAGCGTCGGGGTCTCCAATTAGGTTGTGGAGATCGCCCCGAGCAATTTGACGGGTTCGGCGACCGCCCCCAAGGGTTGCCAAAGTGTACGGGTTCGGTGACCGCCCCCAAGGGTTGCCATTTGTACGGGTTCGGTGACCGCCCTCAAGGGTCCCTTAGTGGAATCACGGCATCTTGCATTGTGCGAGAGCGTGAGGAGATTACGGTGGCCCAAGTGGCTTCTTGGGGTGCATTGTGCCTCCACACCGCTCCAAACGGAGATTAGCATCCGCAAGGGTGTGAACTTCGGGATACATCGTCGTCTCCACGTGCCTCGGTTATCTCTTACCCGAGCCCCTTTACTTATGCACTTTACTTTGTGATAGCCATATTGTGTCTTGTCATATATCTTGCTATCACATAGTTGCTTATCTTGCTTAGCATAAGTTGTTGGTGCACATAGGTGAGCCTGGTTGTTTTAGGTTTCGTGCTTGACAAATTAACCGCTAGGTTTATTCCGCATTTGTTCAAGCCTATACCGTAATTATTTTAAAACGCCTATTCACCCCCCCCCCTCTAGGCGACATCCACGATCTTTCAGACGGCAAGGGAGTTGCCGCGCCTGGCAAGCAAGCTGCCGGGAAGAAGCCAAAGAATGGACCCAAGCCCGAGACTGAGTGCTTTTATTGCAAGGAAAGTGGTCACTGGAAGCGGAACTGCCCCAAATACTTAGCGGACAAGAAGGCCGGCAAAACAAAAGGTATATGTGATATACATGTAATTGATGTGTACCTTACCAGTACTCGTAGTAGCTCCTGGGTATTTGATACCGGTGCAGTTGCTCACATTTGTAACTCAAAGCAGGAGCTTCGGAATAAGCGGAGACTGGCGAAGGACAAGGTGACGATGCGCGTCGGGATTGGTTCCAAGGTCGATGTGATCGCCGTCGGCACGCTGCCTCTTCATTTACCTTCGGGATTAGTTTTAAATCTTAATAATTGTTATTTAGTACCAGCTTTGAGCATGAACATTGTATCAGGATCTCGTTTAATTCGAGATGGCTACTCATTTAAATCCGAGAATAATGGTTGTTCTATTTATATGAGAGATATGTTTTATGGTCATGCTCCTATGGTGAATGGTTTATTCTTAATGAATCTCGAGCGTAATGCTACACATATTCATAGTGTGAGTACCAAAAGATGTAAGGTTGATAATGATAGTCCCACATACTTGTGGCACTGCCGCCTTGGTCACATAGGTGTCAAACGCATGAAGAAGCTCCATGCAGATGGACTTTTAGAGTCTCTTGATTATGAATCATTTGACACGTGCGAACCATGCCTCATGGGTAAAATGACCAAGACTCCATTCTCAGGAACAATGGAGCGAGCAACCAACTTATTGGAAATCATACATACTGATGTGTGCGGTCCAATGAGTGTTGAGGCTCGCGGTGGCTATCGTTATGTTCTCACCCTCACTGATGACTTGAGTAGATATGGGTATGTCTACTTAATGAAACACAAGTCTGAAACCTTTGAAAAGTTCAAGGAATTTCAGAGTGAGGTTGAGAATCAACATGACAGGAAAATCAAGTTTCTACGATCAGATCGTGGAGGAGAATACTTGAGTCACGAATTTGGCACACACTTAAGAAAATGTGGAATAGTTTCACAACTCACGCCGCCTGGAACACCTCAGCGTAATGGTGTGTCCGAACGTCGTAATCGCACTCTATTAGATATGGTACGATCTATGATGTCTCTTACCGATTTACCGCTATCTTTCTGGGGCTATGCTTTAGAGACTGCCGCATTCACTTTAAATAGGGCTCCGTCGAAATCCGTTGAGACGACACCGTATGAATTGTGGTTTGGGAAGAAACCTAAGCTGTCGTTTCTAAAAGTTTGGGGATGCGATGCTTATGTCAAGAAACTTCAACCTGAAAAGCTCGAACCCAAGTCGGAAAAATGCGTCTTCATAGGATACCCTAAAGAAACTGTTGGGTATACCTTCTGTTGGGGAACGCAGTAATTTCAAAAAATTTCCTACGCACATGCAAGATCATGGTGATGCACAGCAACGAGAGGGGAGAGTGTTGTCTACGTACCAACGCAGACCGACTGCGGAAGCGATCACACAACGTAGAGGAAGTAGTCGTACGTCTTCTTCCCGATCGACCGATCCAAGCACCGTTACTCCGGCACCTCCGAGTTCTTAGCACACGTTCAGCTCGATGACGTTCCTCGGGCTCCGATCCAGCAAAGCATCGAGGAAGAGTTTTGTCAGCACGACGGCGTGATGACGATCTTGATGTACTACCGACGCAGGGCTTCGCCTAAGCACTACAACGGTATGATCGAGGTGGAATTTGGTGGCAGGGGGCACCGCACACGGCTAAGGAACGATCTCAAGGATCAAGTTGTGTGTCTATGGGGTGCCCCCTGCCCCCGTATATATATGTTGGAGGAGGGGGGCTGGCTCGCCAAGATAGAGGAGGCGCAGGGGGAGTCCTACTCCCACCGGGAGTAGGACTCCTCCCCTCCAATCCTATTCCAACTAGGACTCTTGGGGGGGGCAAAGGAGAGAGAGGGGGCCGGCCCACCTCTCCTAGTCCTACTAGGACTTGGGGAAGGGGGGGCGCCGGCTAGGCTGGTGGGCTGCCTCTTCTCTCTTTTCCACTAAGGCCCAATAGGCCCATTAGCCTCCCGGGGGGGTTCCGGTAACCCTCCCGGTATTCCGGTAAAATCCCGATTTCATCCGGAACACTTCCTATGTCCAAACATAGGCTTCCAATATATCAATCTTTACGTCTCGACCATTTCGAGACTCCTCATCATGTCCGTGATCTCATCCGGGACTCCGAACAACCTTCGGTACATCAAAATGCATAAACTCATAATAACTGTCATCGTAACGTTAAGCGTGCGGACCCTACGGTTCGAGAACAATGTAGACATGACCGATACACGTCTCCGGTCAATAACCAATAGCGGGACCTGGATGCCCATATTGGCTCCTACATATTCTACGAAGATCTTTATCGGTCAGACCGCATAACAACATACGTTGTTCCCTTTGTCATCGGTATGTTACTTGCCCGAGATTCGATCGTCGGTATCCAATACCTAGTTCAATCTCGTTACCGGCAAGTCTCTTTACTCGTTCCGTAATACATCATCTCACAACTAACATATTAGTTGCAGTGCTTGCAAGGCTTATGTGATGTGCATTACCGAGAGGGCCCAGAGATACCTCTCCGACAATCGGAGTGACAAACCCTAATCTCGAAATATGCCAACCCAACATCTACCATTGGAGACACCTGTAGTACTCCTTTATAATCACCCAGTTACGTTGTGACGTTTGGTAGTACCCAAAGTGTTCCTCCGGTAAACGGGAGTTGCATAATCTCATAGTTATAGGAACATGTATAAGTCATGAAGAAAGCAATAGCAACATACTAAATGATCGGGTGCTAAGCTAATGGAATGGGTCATGTCAATCAGATCATTCTACTAATGATGTGACCTCGTTAATCAAATAACAACTCCTTGTTCATGGTTAGGAAACATAACCATCTTTGATTAACGAGCTAGTCAAGTAGAGGCATACTAGTGACACTCTGTTTGTCTATGTATTCACACATGTATTATGTTTCCGGTTAATACAATTCTAGCATGAATAATAAACATTTATCATGATATAAGGAAATAAATAATAACTTTATTATTGCCTCTAGGGCATATTTCCTTCAGTCTCCCACTTGCACTAGAGTCAATAATCTAGATTACACAGTAATGATTCTAACACCCATGGAGCCTTGGTGCTGATCATGTTTTTCTCGTGGAAGAGGCTTAGTCAACGGGTCTGCAACATTCAGATCCGTATGTATCTTGCAAATCTCTATGTCTCCCACCTGGACTAAATCCCGGATGGAGTTGAAGCGTCTCTTGATGTGTTTGGTCCTCTTGTGAAATCTGGATTCCTTTGCCAAGGCAATTGCACCAGTATTGTCATAGAAGATTTTCATTGGACCCGATGCACTAGGTATGACACCTAGATCGGATATGAACTCCTTCATCCAGACTCCTTCGTTTGCTGCTTCCGAAGCAGCTATGTACTCCGCTTCACATGTAGATCCCGCTACGACGCTTTGTTTAGAACTGCACCAACTGACAGCTCCACCGTTTAAAGTAAACACGTATCCGGTTTGCGATTTAGAATCGTCCGGATCAGTGTCAAAGCTTGCATCAACGTAACCTCTTACGGTGAGCTCTTTGTCACCTCCATATACGAGAAACATATCCTTAGTCCTTTTCAGGTATTTCAGGATGTTCTTGACCGCTGTCCAGTGATCCATTCCAGGATTACTTTGGTACCTCCCTGCTAAACTTATAGCAAGGCACACATCAGGTCTGGTACACAGCATTGCATACATGATAGAGCCTATGGCTGAAGCATAGGGAACATCTTTCATTTTCTCTCTATCTTCTGCAGTGGTCGGGCATTGAGTCTTACTCAACTTCACACCTTGTAGCACAGGCAAGAACCCTTTCTTTGCTTGATCCATCTTGAACTTCTTCAAAATTTTGTCAAGGTATGTGCATTGTGAAAGTCCAATTAAGCGTTTTGATCTATCTCTATAGATCTTTATGCCTAATATGTATGCAGCTTCCCCGAGGTCTTTCATCGAAAAACTTTTATTCAAGTATCCCTTTATGCTATCCAGAAATTCTATATCATTTCCAATTAGCAATATGTCATCCACATATAATATCAGAAATGCTACAGAGCTCCCACTCACTTTCTTGTAAATACAGGCTTCTCCAAAAGTCTGTATAAAGCCAAATGCTTTGATCACACTATCAAAGCGCTTATTCCAACTCCGAGATGCTTGCACCAGTCCATAAATGGATCGCTGCAGTTTGCATACTTTGTTAGCTCCTTTTGGATCGACAAAACCTTCTGGTTGTACCATATACAACTCTTCTTCCAGAAATCCATTCAGGAATGCAGTTTTGACATCCATCTGCCATATTTCATAATCATAAAATGCGGCAATTGCTAACATAATTCTGACGGACTTAAGCATCGCTACGGGTGAGAAGGTCTCATCGTAGTCAACCCCTTGAACTTGTCGAAAACCTTTGTGACAAGTCGAGCTTTATAAACAGTAACATTACCGTCAGCGTCAGTCTTTTTCTTGAAGATCCATTTATTCTCAATTGCTTGCCGATCATCGAGCAAGTCAACCAAAGTCCATACTTTGTTCTCATACATGGATCCCATCTCAGATTTCATGGCCTCAAGCCACTTTGCAGAATCTGGGCTCACCATCGCTTCTTCATAGTTCGTAGGTTCATCATGATCTAACATCATGACTTCCAGAACTGGATTACCGTACCACTCTGGTGCGGATCTCACTCTGGTTGATCTACGTGGTTCAGTAGTATCTTGATCTGAAGCTTCATGATCATCATCATTAGCTTCCTCACTGATTGGCATAGGTGTCGCAGAAACAGTTTTCTGTGATGTACTATTTTCCAATAAGGGAGCAGGTACAGTTACCTCGTCAAGTTCTACTTTCCTCCCACTCACTTCTTTCGAGAGAAACTCCTTCTCTAGAAATGATCCATTCTTAGCAACGAATGTCTTGCCTTCGGATCTGTGATAGAAGGTATACCCAACAGTTTCCTTTGGGTATCCTATGAAGACACATTTCTCCGCTTTGGGTTCAAGCTTATCAGGTTGAAGCTTTTTCACATAAGCATCGCAGCCCCAAACTTTAAGAAACGACAACTTTGGTTTCTTGCCAAACCATAGTTCATAAGGCGTCGTCTCAACGGATTTTGATGGTGCCCTATTTAACGTGAATGCGGCCGTCTCTAAAGCATAACCCCAAAACGATAGCGGTAAATCAGTAAGAGACATCATAGATCGTACCATATCTAGTAAAGTACGATTACGACGTTCGGACACACCATTACGCTGTGGTGTTCCGGGTGGCGTGAGTTGCGAAACTATTCCACAATTTTTCAAATGTACACCAAACTCGTAACTCAAATATTCTCCTCCACGATCCGATCGTAGAAACTTTATTTTCTTGTTACGATGATTTTCAACTTCACTCTGAAATTCTTTGAACCTTTCAAATGTTTCAGACTTATGTTTCATTAAGTAGACATACCCATATCTGCTTAAATCATCTGTGAAGGTGAGAAAATAACGATATCCGCCACGAGCCTCAATATTCATCGGACCACATACATCGGTATGTATGATTTCCAACAAATCTGTTGCTCTCTCCATAGTACCGGAGAACGGTGTTTTAGTCATCTTGCCTATGAGGCACGGTTCGCAAGTACCAAGTGATTCATAATCAAGTGATTCCAAAAGCCCATCAGTATGGAGTTTCTTCATGCGCTTTACACCGATATGACCTAAACGGCAGTGCCACAAATAAGTTGCACTATCATTATTAACTTTGCATCTTTTGGCTTCTACATTATGAATATGTGTATCACTATCTTCGAGATTCAACAAGAATAGACCACTCTTCAAAGGTGCATGACCATAAAAGATATTATTCATATAAATAGAACAACCATTATTCTCTGATTTAAATGAATAACCGTCTCGCATTAAACAAGATCCAGATATAATGTTCATGCTCAACGCTGGCACCAAATAACAATTATTTAGGTCTAATATTAATCCCGAAGGTAGATGTAGAGGTAGCGTGCCGACCGCGATCACATCGACTTTGGAACCGTTTCCCACGCGCATCGTCACCTCGTCCTTTGCTAGTGTCCGCTTATTCCGTAGTCCCTGTTTCGAGTTGCAAATATTAGCAACAGAACCAGTATCAAATACCCAGGTGCTACTGCGAGCTCTAGTAAGGTACACATCAATAACATGTATATCACATATACCTTTGCTCACTTTGCCATCCTTCTTATCCGCCAAATACTTGGGGCAGTTCCGCTTCCAGTGACCAGTCTGCTTGCAGTAGAAGCACTCAGTTTCAGGCTTAGGTCCAGACTTGGGTTTCTTCTCTTGAGCAGCAACTTGCTTGCTGTTCTTCTTGAAGTTTTCCTTCTTCTTCCCTTTGCCCTTTTTCTTGAAACTAGTGGTTTTGTTAACCATCAACACTTGATGCTCCTTCTTGATTTCTACCTCCGCAGCTTTCAGCATTGCGAAGAGCTCGGGAATAGTCTTGTTCATCCCTTGCATATTATAGTTCATCACGAAGCTCTTGTAGCATGGTGGCAGTGATTGGAGAATTCTGTCAATGACGCAGTCATCTGGAAGATTAACTCCCATCTGAATCAAGTGATTATTATACCCAGACATCTTGAGTATATGCTCACTGACAGAACTCTTCTCCTCCATCTTACAGCTATAGAACTTATTGGAGACTTCATATCTCTCAATTCGGGCATTTGCTTGAAATATTAACTTCAACTCCTGGAACATCTCATATGCTCCATGACGTTCAAAACGTCGTTGAAGTCCCGATTCTAAGCCGTAAAGCATGGCACACTGAACTATCGAGTAGTCATCAGCTTTGCTCTGCCAGACGTTCATAACATCTGGCGTTGCTCCAGCAGCAGGCCTGTCACCCAGCGGTGCTTCCAGGACGTAATTCTTCTGTGCAGCAATGAGGATAATCCTCAGGTTACGGACCCAGTCCGTGTAATTGCTACCATCATCTTTCAACTTTGCTTTCTCAAGGAACGCATTAAAATTCAACGGAACAATAGCACGAGCCATCTATCTACAAGCAACATAAACAAGCAAGATACTATCAGGTACTAAGTTCATGATAATTTTTAAGTTCAGTTAATCAAATTACTTAGGAACTCCCACTTAGATAGACATCCCTCTAATCCTCTAAGTGATCACGTGATCCAAATCAACTAAACCATAACCGATCATCACGTGAGATGGAGTAGTTTTCAATGGTGAACATCGTCATGTTGATCATATCTACTATATGATTCACGCTCGACCTTTCGGTCTCTGTGTTCCGAGGCCATATCTGCATATGCTAGGCTCGTCAAGTATAACCTGAGTATTCTGCGTGTGCAAAACTGGCTTGCACCCGTTGTAGATGGACGTAGAGCTTATCACACCCGATCATCACGTGGTGTCTGGGCACGACGAACTTTGGCAACGGTGCATACTCAGGGAGAACACTTCTTGATAATTTAGTGAGAGATCATCTTATAATGCTACCGTCAATCAAAGCAAGATAAGATGCATAAAAGGATAAACATCACATGCAATCAATATAAGTGATATGATATGGCCATCATCTTGTGCCTGTGATCTCCATCTCCGAGGCACCGTCATGATCACCATCGTCACCGGCGCGACACCTTGATCTCCATCGTAGCATCGTTGTCGTCTCGCCAATCTTATGCTTCCACGACTATTACTACCGTTTAGTAATCTAGTAAAGCATTACATCGCGATTGCATTGCATACAATAAAGCGACAACCATATGGCTCCTGCCAGTTGCCGATAACTTAGTTACAAAACATGATCATCTCATACAATAAAATCAGCATCATGCCTTGACCATATCACATCACAACATACCCTGCAAAAACAAGTTAGACGTCCTCTACTTTGTTGTTGCAAGTTTTACGTGGCTGCTACGGGCTTAAGTAAGAACTCATCTCACCTACGCATCAAAACCACAACGATAGTTCGTCAAATAGACTCCGTTTTAACCTTCTCAAGGACCGGGCGTAGTCACACTTGGTTCAACTAAAGTTGGAGAGACAGTCTTCCGCAAGCCATCTATGTGCAAAGCACGTCGAGGGAACCGGTCTCGCGTAAGAGTACGCGTAAGGTTGGTCCGGATCGTCTCAGCCAACAATACCGCCGAACCAAAGTATGACATGCTGGTAGGCAGTATGACTTGTATCGCCCACAACTCACTTGTGTTCTACTCGTGCATATAACATCAAACCATAAAACCTAGGCTCTGATACCACTGTTGGGGAACGCAGTAATTTCAAAAATTTTCCTACGCACACACAAGATCATGGTGATGCACAGCAACGAGAGGGGAGAGTGTTGTCTACGTACCAACGCAGACCGACTGCGGAAGCGATCACATAACGTAGAGGAAGTAGTCGTACGTCTTCTTCCCGATCGACCGATCCAAGCACCGTTACTCCAGCACCTCCGAGTTCTTAGCACACGTTCAGCTCGATGACGTTCCTCGGGCTCCGATCCAGCAAAGCGTCGAGGAAGAGTTTTGTCAGCACGACGGCGTGATGACGATCTTGATGTACTACCGACGCAGGGCTTCGCCTAAGCACTACAACGGTATGATCGAGGTGGAATTTGGTGGCAGGGGGCACCGCACACGGCTAAGGAACGATCTCAAGGATCAAGTTGTGTGTCTATGGGGTGCCCCCTGCCCCCGTATATATATGTTGGAGGAGGGGGGCTGGCCGGCCAAGATAGAGGAGGCGCAGGGGGAGTCCTACTCCCACCGGGAGTAGGACTCCTCCCCTCCAATCCTATTCCAACTAGGACTCTTGGGGGGGAAAGGAGAGAGAGGGGGCCCGCCCACCTCTCCTAGTCCTACTAGGACTTGGGGAAGGGGGGGCGCCGGCTAGGCTTGTGGGATGCCTCTTCTCTCTTTTCCACTAAGGCCCAATAGGCCCATTAGCCTCCCGGGGGGGTTCCGGTAACCCTCCCGGTATTCCGGTAAAATCCCGATTTCATCCGGAACACTTCCTATGTCCAAACATAGGCTTCCAATATATCAATCTTTACGTCTCGACCATTTCGAGACTCCTCGTCATGTCCTTGATCTCATCCGGGACTCCGAACAACCTTCGGTACATCAAAATGCATAAACTCATAATAACTGTCATCGTAACGTTAAGCGTGCGGACCCTACGGTTCGAGAACAATGTAGACATGACCGAGACACGTCTCCGGTCAATAACCAATAGCGGGACCTGGATGCCCATATTGGCTCCTACATATTCTACGAAGATCTTTATCGGTCAGACCGCATAACAACATACGTTGTTCCCTTTGTCATCGGTATGTTACTTGCCCGAGATTCGATCGTCGGTATCCAATACCTAGTTCAATCTCGTTACCGGCAAGTCTCTTTACTCGTTCCGTAATACATCATCTCACAACTAACATATTAGTTGCAGTGCTTGCAAGGCTTATGTGATGTGCATTACCGAGAGGGCCCAGAGATACCTCTCCGACAATCGGAGTGACAAACCCTAATCTCGAAATACGCCAACCCAACATCTACCATTGGAGACACCTGTAGTACTCCTTTATAATCACCCAGTTACGTTGTGACGTTTGGTAGTACCCAAAGTGTTCCTCCGGTAAACGGGAGTTGCATAATCTCATAGTTATATGAACATGTATAAGTCATGAAGAAAGCAATAGCAACATACTAAACGATCGGGTGCTAAGCTAATGGAATGGGTCATGTCAATCAGATCATTCTACTAATGATGTGACCTCGTTAATCAAATAACAACTCCTTGTTCATGGTTAGGAAACATAACCATCTTTGATTAACGAGCTAGTCAAGGAGAGGCATACTAGTGACACTCTGTTGGTCTATGTATTCACACATGTATTATGTTTCCGGTTAATACAATTCTAGCATGAATAATAAACATTTATCATGATATAAGGAAATAAATAATAACTTTATTATTGCCTCTAGGGCATATTTCCTTCACCTTCTACCTCAGATCCAAGGGCAAGATCTTTGTTGCCAAGAATGGATTCTTTCTAGAGAAGGAGTTTCTCTCGAAAGAAGTGAGTGGGAGGAAAGTAGAACTTGATGAAGTATTACCTCTTGAACCGGAAAATGGCGCAACTCAAGAAAATGTTCCTGAGGTGCCTACACCGACTAAGAGGAAGTTAATGATGATGATCATGAAACTTCAGATCAAGTTGCTACTAAACTTCGAAGGTCCACAAGGACACGTTCCGCACCAGAGTGGTACGGCAACCCTGTCTTGGAAGTCATGTTGTTAGACAACGGTGAACCTTCGAACTATGAAGAAGCGATGGCGGGCCCGGATTCCGACAAATGGCTAGAAGCCATGAAATCCGAGATAGGATCCATGTATGAAAACGAAATGTGGACTTTGACTGACTTGCCCGTTGAACGGCGAGCCATAGAAAATAAATGGATTTTTAAGAAGAAGACAGACGCGGATGGTAATGTGACCATCTATAAAGCTCGACTTGTCGCTAAGGGTTATCGACAAGTTCAAGGGGTTGGCTACGATGAGACTTTCTCACCCGTAGCAAAGCTGAAGTCCGTCCGAATCATGTTAGCAATTGCCGCATACTATGATTATGAGATATGGCAAATGGACGTCAAAACGGCGTTCCTTGATGGTTTCCTTAAGGAAGAATTGTATATGATGCAGCCGAAAGGTTTTGTCGATCCTAAGAATGCTAACAAGGTGTGCAAGCTCCAACGCTCGATTTATGGGCGGGTGCAAGCATCTCGGAGTTGGAACATTCGCTTTGATGAGATGATCAAAGCGTTTGGGTTTACGCAGACTTATGGAGAAGCCTGCGTTTACAAGAAAGTGAGTGGGAGCTCTGTAGCATTTCTCATATTATATGTAGATGACATACTTTTGATGGGAAATGATATAGAACTCTTGGACAGCATTAAGGCCTACTTGAATAAGAGTTTTTCAATGAAGGACCTTGGAGAAGCTGCTTATATATTAGGCATCAAGATCTATAGAGATAGATCAAGACGCCTCATAGGTCTTTCACAAAGCACATACCTTCATAAGATATTGAAGAAGTTCAATATGGATCAGTCTAAGAAGGGGTTCTTGCCTATGCTACAAGGTGTGAAATTGAGCTCAGCTCAATGTCCGACCACGGCAGAAGATATAGAAGAGATGAGTGTCATCCCCTATGCCTCAGCCATAGGTTCTATTATGTATGCCATGTCGTGTACCAGACCTGATGTAAACCTTGCCGTAAGTTTGGTAGGAAGGTACCAAAGTAATCCCGGCAAGGAACACTAGACAGCGGTCAAGAATATCCTGAAGTACCTGAAAAGGACTAAGGAAATGTTTCTCGTTTATGGAGGTGACGAAGAGCTCGTCGTAAAGGGTTACGTCGACGCTAGCTTCGACACAGATCTGGATGACTCTAAGTCACAAACCGGATACGTGTATATTTTGAATGGTGGGGCAGTAAGCTGGTGCAGTTGCAAGCAGAGCGTCGTGGCGGGATCTACATGTGAAGCGGAGTACATGGCAGCCTCGGAGGCAGCACATGAAGCAATCTGGGTGAAGGAATTCATCACCGACCTAGGAGTCATACCCAATGCGTCGGGGCCGATCAAGCTCTTCTGTGACAACACTGGTGCTATTGCACTCGCCAAGGAGCCCAGGTTTCACAAGAAGACAAGGCACATCAAGCGTCGCTTCAACTCCATTCGTGAAAATGTTCAAGATGGAGACATAGATATTTGTAAAGTACATACGGACCTGAATGTAGCAGATCCGTTGACTAAACCTCTCCCTAGGGCAAAACATGATCAACACCAGAATTCCATGGGTGTTCGATTCATCACAATGTAACTAGATTATTGACTCTAGTGCAAGCGGGAGACTATTGGAAATATGCCCTAGAGGCAATAATAAAAGCATTATTATTATATTTCCTTGTTCATGATAATTGTCTTTATTCATGCTATAATTGTGTTATCCGGAAATCGTAATACATGTGTGAATAACAGACACCAACATGTCCCTAGTAAGCCTCTAGTTGACTAGCTCGTTGATCGACGGATAGTCATGGTTTCCTGACTATGGACATTGGATGTCATTGATAACGGGATCACATCATTAGGAGAATGATGTGATGGACAAGACCCAATCCTAAACATAGCATAAAGATCGTATAGTTCGTTTGCTAGAGTTTTTCCAATGTCAAGTATCTTTTCCTTAGACCATGAGATCGTGTAACTCCCGGATATCGTAGGAGTGCTTTGGGTATACCAAACGTCACAACGTAACTGGGTGACTATAAAGGTATACTACGGGTATCTCCGAAAGTGTCTGTTGGGTTGACATGGATCAAGACTGGGATTTGTCACTCCATATGACGGAGAGGTATCACTGGGCCCACTCGGTAATGCATCATCATAATGAGCTCAAAGTGACCAAGTGTCTGGTCACGGGATCATGCATTGCGGTACGAGTAATGTGACTTGCCGGTAACGAGATTGAACGAGGTATTGGGATACCGACGATCGAATCTCGGGCAAGTAACATACCGATTGACAAAGGGAATTGTATACGGGGTTGCTTGAATCCTCGACATCGTGGTTCATCCGATGAGATCATCGTGGAGTATGTGGGAGCCAACATGGGTATCCAGATCCCGCTGTTGGTTATTGACCGAAGAGTCGTCTCGGTCATGTCTACATGTCTCCCGAACCCGTAGGGTCTACACACTTAAGGTTCGGTGATGCTAGGGTTGTAGGGATATGTATATGCAGTAACCCGAATGTTGTTCGGAGTCCCGGATGAGATCCCGGATGTCACGAGGAGTTCCGGAATGGTCCGGAGGTAAATAATTATATATAGGAAGTGTTGTTTCGGCCATCGGGACAAGTTTCGGGGTCACCGGTATTGTACCCGGCCCACCAGAAGGGTCCCGGGGGTCCACCGGGTGGGGCCACCTGCCCCGGGGGGCCACATGGGCTGTAGGGGGTGCGCCTTGGCCTACATGGGCCAAGGGCACCAGCCCCAATAGGCCCATGCTCCTAGGGTTTCTAAAGAGGAGAGTCCCACAAGGGGAAGGCACCCCCTAGGTGCCTTGGGGGGAGGGAAACCTCCCTTGGCCGCCGTCCCCCTAGGAGATTGGATCTCCTAGGGCCGGCACCCCCCCTAGGCCCTCCTATATATAGTGGGGGAAGGAGGGCTTTTCATCCACGCCTTTGGTTGCCTCCTTCTCCCTCTCCAACACCTCCTCCTCCTCCATAGTGCTTGGCGAAGCCCTGACGGAGTACTGCAGCTCCATCACCACCACGCCGTCGTGCTGCTGCTAGAGCCATCTTCCTCAACCTCTCCTCTCCCCTTGCTGGATCAAGAAGGAGGAGACGTCATCCGCTCCGTACGTGTGTTGAACGCGGACGTGCCGTCCGTTCGGCGCTTGGTCATCAGTGATTTGGATCACGTCGTGTATGACTACTTCATCCCCGTTCTTTGAACGCTTCCGCTCACGATCTACAAAGGTATGTAGATGCATCCGATCACTCGTTGCTAGATGAACTCATAGATAGATCTTGGTGAAACCGTAGGAAAATTTTTGTTTTCTGCAACGTTCCTCAACACATCTCATACAATAAAATTTAGCATCATGTCTTGACCATATCACATCACAACATGCCCTGCAAAAACAAGTTAGACGTCCTCTACTTTGTTGTTGCATGTTTTACATGGCTGCTACGGGCTTAAGCAAGAACCAATCTTACCTACGCATCAAAACCACAACGATAGTTTGTCAAGTTGATGCCGTTTTAACCTTCGCAAGGACCGGGCGTAGCCACACTCGGTTCAACTAAAATTGGAGAAACAGTCACCCGCAAGCCACCTTTGTGCAAAGCACGTTGGGAGAACCGGTCTCGCGTAGGTGTACGCGTAATGTCGGTCCGGGCCGCTTCATCCAACAATACCGCCGAACCAAAGTATGACATGCTGGTAGGCAGTATGACTTATATCACCCACAACTCACTTGTGTTCTACTCGTGCATATAACATCAAACCATAAAACCTAGGCTCTGATACCACTGTTGGGGAACGTAGTAATTTCAAAATTTTCCTACGCACACGCAAGATCATGGTGATGCATAGCAACGAGAGGGGAGAGTGTTGTCTACATACCCTCGTAGACCGAAGCGGAAGCGTTGACGCAACGTAGAGGAAGTAGTCGTACGTCTTACCGATCCGACCAATCCAAGCACTGTTACTCCGGCACCTCTGAGTTCTTAGCACACGTACAGCTCGATGACGCTCCCCGGGCTCCGATCCAGCAAAGCTTCGGGGATGAGTTCCGTCAGCACAACGGCGTGGTGACGATGATGATGTTCTACTGACGCAGGGCTTCGCCTAAGCACTACAACGATATGACCGAGGTGGAATATGGTGGAAGGGGGCACCGCACACGGCTAAGGAACGATCACGAGGATCAACTTGTGTGTGCTAGGGTGCCCCCTTGCCTCCGTATATAAAGGATCCAAGGGGGGGGGGGGGTTCGGCCGGCCCTATGGTGGCGCGCAGGAGGAGTCCTACTCCTACCGGGAGTAGGACTCCCCCCCCCTTTCCTTGTCCAATTAGGAGAGGTGGGAGAAGAAAGGAAAAAGGGGTGCGCCGCCCCTCCCTCCTAGTCCAATTCGGACTAGGGGAAGAGGGGGCGCGTGGCCTGCCCTGGCAGCCCCTTCCTCTTCTCCACTTTAGGCCCATGAGGCCCATTAACCCCCCGGGGGGTTCCGGTAACCCCTCGGTGCTCCGATTTTATCCGAAACTTCACCGGAACGCTTCCGGTGTCCGAATATAGTCATCCAACATATCAATCTTTATGTCTCGACCATTTCGAGACTCCTCGTCATGTCCGTGATCACATCCGGGACTCCGAACTAACTTCGGTACATCAAAATGCATAAACTCATAATAACTGTCATCGTAACGTTAAGCGTGCGGACCCTACGGTTCGAGAACAATGTAGACATGACTGAGACAAATCTCCGGTCAATAACCAATAGCGGGACCTGGATGCCCATATTGGCTCCTACATATTCTATGAAGATCTTTATCGGTCAGACCGCATAACAACATACGTTGTTCCCTTTTCATCGGTATGTTACTTGCCCGAGATTCGATCGTCGGTATCCAATACCTAGTTCAATCTCGTTACCGGCAAGTCTCTTTACTCGTTCTGTAATGCATCATCTCGCAACTAATTCATTAGTTGTAATGCTTGCAAGGCTTATGTGATGTGCATTACCGAGAGGGCCCAGAGATACCTCTCCGACAACCGGAGTGACAAATCCTAATCTCGAAATACGCCAACCCAACATGTACCTTTGGAGACACCTGTAGAGCACCTTTATAATCACCCATTTACGTTGTGACGTTTGGTAGCACACAAAGTGTTCCTCCGGCAAACGGGAGTTGCATAATCTCATAGTCATAGGAACATGTATAAGTCATGAAGAAAGCAATAGCAACATACTAAACGATCGGGTGCTAAGCTAATGGAATGGGTCATGTCAATCAGATCATTCACCTAATGATGTGATCTCGTTAATCAAATAACAACTCTTTGTTTATGGTTAGGAAACATAACCATCTTTGATTAACGAGCTAGTCAAGTAGAGGCATACTAGTGACACTCTGTTTGTCTATGTATTCACACATGTATTATGTTTCCGGTTAATACAATTCTAGCATGAATAATAAACATTTATCATGATGTAAGGAAATAAATAATAACTTTATTATTGCCTCTAGGGCATATTTCCTTCACCCTCCCCCCCCCCAAGTTCAGATAGTTGGTGTTGTTGTATGTCCTTGTTGGTGGAGGTTCGATCCACAAGCCAATTTATTAGGAATGTTGGATGAAAGAGTTTTGCAATGTTTTGTAAATGAAAGAGGTTTGCAATGTTTTACTTTGTAAAAACATGTAGTTGGATTCTTTTTTTTTGTAATTACTGCCACAGAATAGAAGTTCAACTATTTTAGTTGGGCTGCTATGGGACTTTTTTGCATGCACTACACTTGCAGTCAGCCAATCGTTATCTGTTATCTGGTTTATTCATGTGTACAATTTCCCCATTTTCTATCACATTTGGCCAGGTGGCCTTATTCGCGCTCTACTCTCGGCTGCCATTCAGGCCTCCATTGTTCGCGGTTTGAATCCTTGTGTTGCTCGGATCCCTGGAGCGTACAATTTTTATATGGAAACGAAAGCGAAGGGACTTGGACGGTACTCGGATAGATAAATAAATGGGTTGTCTATGATCTGTTAGATAAAGGACCCCGATAAATTTTTAACGTTCAGATTTTAAGCATGTCATCGCCAACATTTTTTCATGGCAAGTTTAGTTGACATGAGATGGCAACTTTAGTTATTAAACATGGAAACTTTGTCTCAGTTCATTTTTTTGTCAAAAAATTACCATGTTTGCCAACCTTGCGTGAACAGTTGCCATGGAAAACATTTCGGAATGTCATGCTTAAAATTCAAATTACACATCAACAGGGAAATAAAGGCCACTTCCTCGGCTATGCCACGTCGGATTTGAAATAGTGACACGAGAGAGAAAACGAGAAAATCAGCGACCCGAAGTTGGAGAATACAAAGCCTCACGTTTCATCTACCTGTCCTTGTTCCACCCAGCCGCTAGGGTTCCCGCCGCCACCATCCCGGCCGTCCCATCTTGGCTCCTCCAACGCCGGCCACTAGAGAGGGCAAGACATGCCGCTCCCAAACTTTCTCCTCTTCGCAGCAAGGTGTGCCACTCCACCTGGTCGCAATGGTGGTGGTAAAGGAGGAGGAAGGGAATGGCATGGCGAAGATGAATGGCGAAAATGTTAGTAGCGTCTTCACCTTCTTGCTCACGCTTTTGCAGCCTTCCAATCTCTCTCCCTTCGACACAGACATCGCCTCCTCTTCTCCCCTTCCTCACAGCCTGGTGTTCCCTCTGCCTCACATCGGCGATCCAAGAATGAGCTCCGGACCTGGCAGGAGGAGCTCGACCCATCGCGGTGGTACGCATCACCATCACCGACTTCCTCGGCGGGAGCAGTGCGGGCTGTACAAACAGTCGGCTCTGTCCTGCTCTAGCGCCGTCGTAGGTGCATGACGACAGGGTACACATGCTCTTCCCTTCTTCCTGATTTTTCCTCCCCTTCTTTTGGTGCTCTACTCTTAGAGCTTCACTTCTTTGTTTGTACATATTTTGTTTCTCTATGCCTACAAGCTGTTTGAAGAAAAACCAGGAAGATTAACAGTGTTCTATATAAGTCGTGAGATTTCATTTTTCTAAAATTTAGTTCAAGTCCATGATAGTAAGTTAAGTAGTCTGATATGCCCATACAGATTGTTTCTTTTTTCTACAGGGTCACAAGCTTAACGTAATCACGATATGTCAAGTGTTAGTATGACGGGAATAATGATAATATATTTGTGAAATAGTTTCACGAATATTCGGAATAGTTTTAAGAGGAACCAGAAGGTTTCAGAGTTTATTGGGCAATACCGGATATTTCCAATAAATAATATATAGGTGGAAATGTTCTGGTGATGTTAAATTACTAATAAAAATCTCTAGTAATTGTTAGGAAGCTTTTATATTTAATTTAATATCAACAAGCCTTAAAAGGCCATGTGGTGAAAGTAGAATTGGGCCACAGGGCCAATAGGGGTGGCACACCCTCTCCCATGGAAAGAAGGGAGGGAAGGACGAATTGGGGACGGATTCCCCCTCGCCTAGGCCGGCGCAAGGGGGGGAAGTAATCCCCCCTTGTGTGGCACCCCCTCCTCCCCCTCCAACCTATATATACTAGAGGCTTCGACACTTTTTGAACACACAAGTTTGGACCCTCCTCTAGTTCCTTAAATCTATTTCTAGTTGGTCCTAGTTGATCAATTAGAGCTAGACCTAGATCCTCTACTCCTCATAATTAGAAGTCCATTGTGGTTCTAATTTCCTCCCTCTAATTCTCCAACAATGATTAGCTCTGGTCGGTGAAGCATGCCAGATCATGAAGACCGTGCACTTGCAACTCGTAGAGAGGTCGTGCTTTCGGTCTTCTGTTCGAGGGACTGTTTGTGGGTTCATTCATCTACGGTTCGGGGGAGTACAAGTATAATCTACATTAACTCGTCTTCTTTTGCCACAACTCGGAGTCGATATGTTCAAATTCAAATTGTTAATGCATCTTCATATTGTTTCTGTTTGATTGTAGGGCGAATGCTTTTTGTTTTCTACTATGTTTCTCAACACGATGGTTGCTACCTCTTGAGCACTGCGCTGGTTTTCCCCGAAGAGGAAGGGCTGATGCAGCAAAGTAGCGTAAGTATTTCCCTCAGTTTTTGAGAACCAAGGTATCAATCCAGTAGGAGGCTACGCGCGAGTCCCTCGTACCTACACAAAACAAATAAATCCTCGCAACCAACGCAAATAGGGGTTGTGAATCCCTATAGGGCCACTTACGAGAGTGAGATCTGATAAGATAATATTTTTGGTATTTTTATGATAAAGATGCAAAGTAAAATAAAGGCAAAGTAAATAGCAAAGGAAATAACTAAGAAGTAGGAAATTAATATGATAAAGATAGACCCGGGGGCCATAGGTTTCACTAGCGGCTTCTCTCGAGAGCATAAGTATTCTACGGTGGGTGAGCAAATTACTGTTGAGCAATTGACAGAATTGAGCATAGTTATGAGAATATCTAGGTATGATCATGTATATAGGCATCACGTCCGAGACAAGTAGACCGACTCCTGCCTGCATCTACTACTACTACTCCACTCATCGACCGCTATCCAGCATGCATCTAGAGTATTATTAAGTTAAAAACAGAGCAACGCCTTAAGCAAGATGACATGATGTAGAGGGATAGACTCATGCAATATGAAGAAAACCCCATCTTGTTATCCTCAATGGCAACAATACAATACGTGCCTTGCTGCCCCTACTGTCACTAGGAAAGGACACCGCAAGATTGAACCCAAAGCTAAGCACTTCTCCCATTGCAAGAAAGATCAATCTAGTAGGCCAAACCAAACTGATAATTTGAAGAGACTTGCAAAGATAACCAATCATACATAAATAATTCAGAGAAGATTCAAATATTATTCATAGATAGACTGGATCATAAACCCACAATTCATCGGTCTCAACAAACACACTGCAAAAAGAAAATTACATCGAATAGTTCTCCACAAGAGAGGGGGAGAACATTGTATTGAGATCCAAAAAGAGAGAAGAAGCCATCTAGCTACTAACTATGGACCTGTAGGTCTGAGGTAAACTACTCACACTTCATCGGAGAGGCTATGGTGTTGATGTAGAAGCCCTCCATGATCGATGCCCCCTCCGGCGAAGCTCCGGAACAGGCCCCAAGATGGGATATCGTGGATACAGAAAGTTGCGGCGGTGGAATTAGGGTTTTGGCTTCGTATCTGATCGTTTGGGGTACGTAGGTATATATAGGAGGAACAAGTACGTCGGTGAAGCAACAGGGGGCCCACGAGGGTGGAGGGCGCGCCTGGGGTAGGCAAGCGCGCCCCCTACCTCGTGGCCTCCTGTTGTGTGCCTTGACGTAGGGTCCAAGTCTCCTGAGTCTTATTCGATGAGAAAATCACGTTCCCGAAGATTCCATTCCGTTTGGACTCCGTTTGACATTCATTTTCTTCAAAACCCTAAAATAGGCAAAAAAACAGTAATTCTGGGCTGGGCCTCCGGTTAATAGGTTAGTCCCAAAAATAATATAAAAGTGAATAATAAAGCCCAATAATGTCCAAAACAGTAGATAATATAGCATGGAGCAATCAAAAATTATAGATACGTTGGAGACATATCAAGCATCCCCAAGCTTAGTTCCTTCTCGTACTCGAGTAGGTAAATGATAAAAACAGAATTTTTGATGCAGAGTGCTACTTGGCATAATTTTAATGTAATTTTTCTTAATTGTGGTATGAATATTCAGATCCGAAAGATTCAAGACAAAAGTTCATATTGACATAAAAATATTAATACTTCAAGCATACTAACAAAGCAATTATGTCTTCTCAAAATAACATGGCTAAAGAAAGTTATCCCTACAAAATTGTATAGTCTGGCTATGCTCTATCTTCACCACACAAAATATTTAAATCATGCACAACCCCGATGACAAGCCAAGCAATTGTTTCATACTTTTGACATTCTCAAAACTTTTTCAATCTTCACGCAATACATGAGCATGAGCCATGGATATAGCACTATAGGTGGAATAGAATGGTGGTTGTGGAGAAGACAAAAATGAGAAGATAGTCTCACATCAACTAGGCGTATCAACGGGCTATGGAGATGCCCATCAATAGATATCAATGTGAGTGAGTAGGGATTGCCATGCAACGGATGCACTAGAGCTATAAGTATATGAAAGCTCAACAAAAGAAACTAAGTGGGTGTGCATCCAACTTGCTTGCTCATGAAGAACTAGGGCAATTTGAGGAAGCCCATCATTGGAATATACAAGCCAAGTTCTATAATGAAAATTTTCCATTAGTATATGAAAGTGATAACATGAGAGACTCTCTACTATGAAGATCATGGTGCTACTTTGAAGCACAAGTGTGGTAAAAAGATAGTAACATTGTCCCTTCTCTCTTTTTCTCTCATTTTTTTTCTTTTCCTTTTTTTATTTGGGCCTTTTCTCTTTTTTATGGCCTCTTTTCTTTCTTTTTTTTATTTTACGTCCGGAGTCTCATCCGACTTGTGGGGGAATCATAGTCTCCATCATCCTTTCCTCACTGGAACAATGCTCTAATAATGATGATCATCACACTTTTATTTTTCTTACAACTCGATATTTAGAACAAAATATGACTCTATATGAATGCCTCCGGCAGTGTACCGGGATATGCAATGACTCATGAGTGATAAGTATGAAAGAATTATGAACGGTGGCTTTGCCACAAATACTATGTCAACTGCATGATCATGCTAAGCAATATGACAATGATGGAGCGTGTCATAGTAAACGGAACGGTGGAAAGTTGCATGGCAATATATCTCGGAATGGCTATGGAAATGCCATGATAGGTAGGTATGGTGGCTGTTTTGAGGAAGGTATATGGTGGGTGTATGATACCGGCGAAAGGTGTGCGGTATTAGAGAGGCTAGCAATGGTGGAAGGGTGAGAGTGCTTATAATCCATGGACTCAACATTAGTCATAAAGAACTCATATACTTATTGCAAAAATCTACAAGTTATCAAAGAGAAGTATTATGCGCATGCTCCTAGGGGGATAGATTGATAGGAAAAGGCCATCGCTCGTCCCCGACCGCCACTCATAAGGAAGACAATCAATAAATAAATCATGCTCCGACTTCATCACATAACGGTTCACCATACGTGCATGCTACGGGAATCATAAGCTTCAACACAAGTATTTCTCGAATTCACAACTACTCAACTAGCACAACTTTAATATCACCATCTTTATATCTCAAAACAATTATCAAGTATCAAACTTATCATAGTATTCAACACACTCATAAGAAAGTTTTATTATTAATCTTGCATACCAAGCATATTAGGATTTTAAGCAAATTACCATGCTATTAAGACTCTCAAAATAACCTAAGTGAAGCATGAGAGATCAATAGTTTCTATAAAACAAATCCACCACCGTGCTCTAAAAGATATAAGTGAAGTACTAGAGCCAAATTATATAACTCAAAAGATATAAGCGAAGCACATAGAGTATTCTAACAAATTCCAAATCATGTATGGCTCTCTCAAAAGGTGTGTACAGCAAGGATGATTGTGGTAAACTAACAAGCAAAGAATCAAATCATACAAGACGCTCCAAGTAAAACACATATCATGTGGTGAATAAAAATATAGCTCCAAGTAAAGTTACCGATAGAAGTAGACGAAAGAGGGGATGCCTTCCGGGGCATCCCCAAGCTTTGGCTTTTAGGTGTCCTTAGATTATCTTGGGGGTGCCATGGGCATCCCCAATCTTAGGCTCTTGCCACTCCTTGTTCCATAATCCATCAAATCTTTACCCAAAACTTGAAAACTTCACAACACAAAACTTAAAGTAGAAAATCTTGTGATCCAAAAAGAGAGAAGAAGCCATCTAGCTACTAAATATGGACCCGTAGGTCTGAGGTAAACTACTCACACTTCATCGGAGAGGCTGTGGTGTTGATGGAGAATCCCTCCATGATCGATGCTATGGCGGAGCTCCGGAACAGGCCCCAAGATGGGATCTCGTGGATACAGAAAGTTGCGGCGGTGGAATTAGGGGTTTGGCTCCGTATCTGATCGTTTGGGGGTACGTAGGTATATATAGGAGGAAGAAGTACGTCGGTGGAGCAACAGGGGGCCCACGAGGGTGGAGGGCGCGCCTGGGGTAGGCAGGCACGCCCCCTACCTTGTGGCCTCCTGTTGTGTGCCTTGACATAGGGTCCAAGTCTCCTGAGTCTTATTCGATGAGAAAATCACGTTCCCGAAGGTTTCATTCCGTTTGGACTCCGTTTGATATTCCTTTTCTTCGAAACCCTAAAACAGGCAAAAAACAGCAATTCTGGGTTGCGCCTCCGGTTAGTAGGTTAGTCCCAAAAATAATATAAAAGTGGATAATAAAGCCCAATAATGTCCAAAACAGTAGATAATATAGCATGGAGCAATCAAAAATTATTGATACGTTGGAGACGTATCGATGGTCACCGATAAAGAAGAAATATTTTATGACGGCATTTTGAACTACGGAGAAATTTAAGGTTTATGTTTGGTGGATTAGTCTCATGTTGATGCTACTTGTTTGCATGTAACAAATTGTTTTCCCTATGTCAGCTAGTAATACAATCTATCATTTTGTTTAACTTTTTAGGATAAGTGGAGAAATCTATGGAAATCCTTAACCTTCTCGCCGGATTGTCGGGTGCAGCTTGGATAGTAGGGTATATACATGTGAACAAGTAAGCATTGTATGTGTAGATAGCATTGCATCGGTACATATAACAATAGTCTTACAACGAAAAAATAGTTCATGATATAAATGGCATCCACAAGCCGACCCTCAAATTAAGATTCTAATAGCATACTATATAATAAAGTAGAAAGACATTTTAATGTAGAATGAAGCCACACAGATCAAGGCGCCCGACCGTGACAGAAATCCAGCCATCTCTCCCTTTGCTCCTGGTTCTCCGATCTCGCCTGCATCGTCGCCGAACGTAGTATCTCCTCGGCCAAGAGAGATTGGTTCTGTTGGCACAATTTTTGCATCTCCTCGGACAGAGTCTAAGAGACGACCGCCAGTGCCAATTTCTCGTTACCGATGAACTCCATCCTTGCCTCCTACTCCTTGGCACGATGAATCCGAGCCAGGCGCGACGCGAGCGGGATCTGCTCTTGCTCGTCCTCCCACGCCCTTTTGCGCCGGAGTTCCTCAATCTTCTTTGCCGTTGAGATTTGTTCTAGCATGTCTTTGTTGTCCTCCAAGGGCCCCATCCCTGCTCTCAATCTCCTCTCGTCTCCCCTCTCCCCCTTGGTTCCACCTTAAACTCGACGCAATCAGGAGTATCATCGGAGCTGGAGGTGTGGTGTCATGGCGATGTGTGCGGGCGGTGTCGATCGGCGGGCGCCATCGATCGTGACGGTGCAACATATATGAAGGTGGGGAGGCCTATACAAAGAGAAACAAATTAATTAATAGGTATACAAACTATCTTAGTGTTTGCTCAAAAAACCTTTCATCATTAGTTAGTTCAGTTATAATCACAATCATTTCCATATAATGATTTCATCATCCACATATATTAAACGACCATCCATGCATATAATCCATCACATCCATATCAAATTTCAATCTATATACTATGTCGATCATCGATCCAATAATTAGCTACCAAAATTATTGCTCAAATCACGCACATTGACATGACCTATATATAATATATCTATACAAATTATAACATGTGCAATCATACATCACTGGTAGAAAAAAGCCCTTTAGTCCCGGTTCGCAACAGCCTTTAGTCCCGGCTGTGCAACCGGGACTAAATAAGCGCGACTAAAGACCCCCCCCTTTAGCCGCGGCTCTTACGGACCGCGACAAAAGCCTTTAGTCCCGGTTCTTGTGGCTGACCGGGACCAAAGGCCCGCCACGTGGGCGCCCGTGGTCCGTCGGGGCCGAGGACCTTTAGTCCCGGCTCTCGTGGCCAACCGGGACTAAAGGCCTCCTCCGCAGGTTTAGGGTTTTAGCCCCCCTAAACCTGGTTTCTTTTTAATTTGTAGTGTTTTATTTGTTTTATATTTTATTTTGTGTTTTATTTTATTTTTGATGAAGTTTCAGTACACATATTCTACGCTTCTATATACATGCATATGAAATTTCAAACAAGAAGAATTCAAGAGGAATATATAATATATATTCAATCTCGGGTGACCATATACAACTTCGAACAAGTTTCCATACACAATTAGGATGGATGACCATATACAACTTCGAACAAGTTTCAATCTCGGGTATGCATATAAATTTCTTCGTCCTCGGTATAGTGTTGTCCTTTAGGATTGATGACTTCCCTCATGAAAAATCCTGCTAATTCTTCTTGAATTGGTCGGAAGCGAGCTTCTGGACTAAGCCTCCTCCGCAAGTTATCCGTCGCGTTCCGCACGCTAGCTGATGCCTTCCGCTCAGTGGTTTGTCTCCGGATGTTCTCACAAACATAGTATCCACATAGATCGGTCCCCGATGGCTGCTTATCCACATTAACTAACTTTCTGAAATCTAGCTCATGTTTGAATTCACCGACAGTTTCTTCTGAGAACCGTCTCCAAACCCTACAGGGCAAAGAAAATTAAATGAATAAGGGATTTATTAGTTAGTTGATATTAGGAAATGAAGAGACCGATCGATATAGAGCTCAAATGATTGAAAATAATTACTTTTGCAGCATTTTTCTCATGTCGGCCCAACGCTTTGGATCCGAATCCTTAGAGTCCATGATTAGAACTGTGGAGGTGTGAAGTTCAATATTTAGCAGAATCCAGTGGAACCTGCGGACACGTTACATGCACAGTCATGCATAACTCATCGATTAGACATACCATGCATGGAGTAAACAAAATAGAATGGGCACAAGAGAGAAACACTCACCCAAAATGGTAAGGAAATAGAATATGACTTTTGAGTTGATGCTTTTTAAGAAACTTGTACAGGTCTTTCTCCATGTCTTTGGGGTGATGTTCTAACACATGTCCATTAACGATATGTGGGTCAATGAACCCAACATCATGGATGTTTCTTATTTTGCATTCCCAAATCTTCAATCTGCATAATAGCGTACGCAACAATATAGTTAGGACAATATATATATATATAGTGCAGGCAATGAAGAACGAGATGAGGTAGAAATAAATCACTTACAGAACGTAGCAACTCAGCATAGATTTGTCGAGGGCGCGCAGATTGAACAGCTGGAATAATTCACTCATATGAACTTCTACAGAGTACCGTTTGATGTGATGCTCATATGTAACATCCGCATAAACATATTCTTTGTCGGCCCATGTTATGAATTGCTTGTACCAACGTAGCAGATTTCGCATTTGTGTTGGTAGACTATTTTCCTTCTCAGGCTCGACGAGAGGCCCCTTCCGCACATATTGTAATGTTATCTCACCTGCAGGCGCATCCTCAAGGTCTAAGAAGGCACGAACAGTCAAACCCATCTCGGACGCTTGTTTCATGGCAGCCGCTACAGTCAATCCAAGTGCTGCCGCAGCTGCTATGATCTCGGGGTCCTCTTCCGGACCGGCTTTCACTATGAGCGGGGGGATCGATTGTTTCTTCTGCATCCCGAGCTGGTCAAATTGTTTCCCGCTTTTTTTACTTTCTTCCTCCTTCAATATTTTTGCTTGCCTACGAAGTTCATGTCCATAGTCGTCAGGCATATTCAGCTCGGCTTGGGACGGTGTCGTCAAAAAATCCTTAGCCCACTTCTTTTGCTTCTCAGTGAATACTTGCTTGGGCTCAGGTACTTTTTTCGCCTTCATATCCGCCTTCCATTTCTCATAATCAGTAGACGCGGCCAATGTGAGGTCAGCTTCACTAAGTTCCCCAGGCCTTGGGAGGAGAGGCTTCAGCGATGGCTCCGGTACCCTTGTGGTCTTAGGTACATAAGGGTCCGGGTTAATAGTCCAGGAGCAGGTTTCCTTGCTGTCCGCCTGCTTCTGCTTCTTTGCCGGAGGTGGATTGGGGGGCGTCGTACCCGCCGAAGGAGGATTGGGGGGCGTCGTACCCGCCGGAGGTTGTGGATCGGGGGACGGCGTCGAATGGCGTGAAGGAGGTGTAGGTGAACCACCACGACCACCACCACCGCCACCACCGCCACCACCACCACCACCATCGGAGGGGGGTGGACTTGCTAGCCTTGGCGCCTCGTCTGGAAACACTATGTACTTCTTTTTCCATAGAATGAACTGGCGCTTGACATCTCCAAGTCTGCTATCCCCTTCGGGTGTAGGTTTGTCAATCTCCAGGTCCTCAAACCCTTGGACTATGTCTTCCACCGTGACACAAGCATAGCCATATGGAATGGGGTTGTTGTGGTGGAGTGCTCCAGGTTTACAGGGTAAAGCACTGCCGCTAGCTACCTTCGTGGAAACGTTCCCCACGGGATAATGCAGATCACAGTCTTTCATCTTCTTTACATCATCCACGGGGTAGTGAGGCTCCGGTGCACGAATCTCGATCATCGGTGCACTAGCACCAGGCGGGGCATCCGTGGAAGCCACGATGCTTCTCCGCTGCTGGCTTCCGCAATCCGCTTCATGATCTTCATGCGGCCCTGCAGCCGATTTTTCTTTCAATAGTTCATGCACGGTCTGCTTCAACTCATGGAGTTCCGATGCAAACTTCGTCATAAGATCTGCATCCCGGTCCGTCTTTCTCTTACGGCTTCTGTAACCGTACGGGTCATTGTCTTGGGAAAACCCTACTTTCCACGAAACTTTGCCTTTGCCTCGTACACGTCCTCCATGTTCATCATTCCCGAGGGCTAAAGTCAGTGCGTCTTTCTCTCTGTTGAACTTGATCAAGCCCGCTTGAGCTTGGGTCATTGCGTCAATAAGGGCTTGGGTCGGAGCAAAGCGTCGATGCCGGTGAACACACACCCCTGTCTCCGGGTCTAGCGATCCCCCATGCCCGTACCACCAGCTTTTGGCCCTTGGGTCCCATCCCTCTGTACCTAGAGGGATTCCTCGCACCCTCAGGTCCTCCTCCATCTTCTGCCACCTAGGGTCCGCAAGGCGGTATCCTCCTGGCCCCATAATATGATGGTACTTTTTCTTAGCCGCATTATCCTTATTTTTTTCGATATTTCCTTGAAATGGTCCGATTGCTTTTGCCTCACAAATTCTGGCCAATCATTTTTCAGTTTCTCATATTGTCCATTGAAATCCGGAGTCTTGCCCTTGTTGACATAGTCACGGGTTAAATTTTTCTTGAAGTTCCGGAATGCATCGGCCATCTTCTGAAGAGCGAACTCTTTAACTAGCCTCCTCCTCTGACGTCCACCCGGAACCTCGTTACCGAATTCATCGACTTTGTTGTATTCCGGAGGTAGAATGAAATGTTCCATAAGCTTTCTCCAGCAATCCTTTTTTGTTCTCTTGTCGACAAAACTGAAACCAAGACGTGCCTTCTTTGGCTCTTTCCATTCCTGGACGGTGATCGGGACGTTGTCTCTAACAACGACTCCGCATTGGTTGACAAACTTTGAGGTGTGCTGTAGGGGCTTGCCGGTTTCACTGACAGACTCAATGGCATATGTTTCTCCTGTTTTCATCGCCTTGGATTTGCCACGCTGCTTTGTCGTACTCGATCCGGAGGGCTAAAAAAAGAAAGAGAGTCGCGCGCGTTAATACATATGTATTCACATTTCAGTAAGTTTGTATCACGAGAGGCTCTCAATGTATATATATACCTCGCCGGAGGTGGTTGCTTCTTGCAATTGGAGATCGTCGGTTGTTGACGGTTGACCTCCGTCGACAATGTCCGTTCCTTCACCTTCTCGATCATCGTCACCGTCAAGGTTCATATAAGAAGAGACTACATCCTCTTGTTGCTCATATTCTGAGCCCGGCACATAAGGAATCTCGTTGTTGATGATGTCCATTAAATAACGTTCAGCCTCCGGATCCCTAAGCGGCTCGGTTCTGTCGTCCGCCATATGTCACTCCTGCATGTAGTAAAAATTCTTTAAGTATAAAGGAATTAAAAAATAAGATTAAGGGGACAAAGAGGAGGAGGAATTAAAAAATAAGATTCTTTAAGTAAAAATTCTTTTTTTCTTCTTCTTCCTTTCTTCTTCCTCTTTCTTCTTCTTCCTTTCTTCTTCTTCCTTTTTCCTTTCTTCTTCTTTCTTTCTTCTTCTTCCTTTCTTCTTCTTCCTTTCTTCTTTCTTTCTTCTTCTTCCTTTCTTCTTCTTCCTTTTTCCTTTTTCTTTCTTTCTTCTTCTTTCTTTCTTCTTCTTTCTTTCTTCTTCTTCCTTTCTTCTTCTTCCTTTCTTCTTCTTTCCTTTTCCTTTTTACTTTCTTTCTTCTTCTTCCTTTCTTCTTCCTTTCTTCTTCTTTTTTTCTTCTTCCTTTTTCTTTCTTCTTTCTTTTGGTTTTCATTTGGTTTTTATTTGGTTTTCATTTTTTTCTTCTTCCTTTTTCTTTCTTGTTTTTTCTTCTTCCTTTTTTTCTTCTTTCTTTTCTTCTTCCTCCTTTTTATTGTTTTTTTCTTCTGTTTGTTTTTTTGTTTTCTTTTGTTTTTTTCTTCTTCCTTTGTTTTTCTTCTGTTTTTTGTTTTCTTTTGTTTTTCTTGAGTTTTTTCTTCTTCCTTTTTCCTTTCTTCTTCTTTCTTTCTTCTTCCTTTCTTCTTTCTTTCTTCTTCTTCCTTTTTCTTTTTTCTTTCTTTCTTCTTCTTTCTTTCTTCTTCTTCCTTTCTTCTCTTCTTCCTTTCTATTCTTTCTTTCTTCCTGCGGAGGACGGCAGGCAGGGCGGCGGGCGGCGGGCGGCGGGCGGAGGGCGGCAGGGTGGCGGGCGGCGGGCGGAGGGCGTCGGGCGGCGGGCGGCAGGGCGTCTGGCAAGGGCGGCAGGGCGGCGGGCAAGGGCGGCGAGCAAGGGCGGCGAGCAAGGGCGGCGCTCACTGGGGACGGGGGCGGCGGCGCGCAGGGCTTCGGCGTCGGCGTCGGGGCAGGGCTTCGGCGTCGGCGTCGATCGGCGTTGGGGAGACAGAGGAGATCGATCGGCTAAGTGTATATATAGACGCACCTTTAGTCGCGGTTGGGGAGGAGGACCGCGACTAAAGGTACCCTTTAGTCGCGGTTGGGGACAACAACCGCGACTAAAGGGTACCCTTTAGTCGCGGTCCCCCTCCCCAACCGCGACTAAAGGGTTTTGGCGCCGCTTCCTTTCCCGCGCAGAAAGACCCTTTAGTCGCGGTTGGGGACAACAACCGCGACTAAAGGGTACCCTTTAGTCGCGGTCCGCCTCCCCAGCCAGGACTAAAGGGTCTGTGCTGAACTGGCGCGGTGCGGTGGGATGTTTAGTCCCACCTCGCTAGCCGAGAGGCTTCGACAGTGGTTTATAAGCGCGGCTGCGCTCACCACTTCGAGCTCCTCTCGAATGCAGGCTTACGGGCCTATTCTGTTACTATGTGCCTGTGGGCCTACTGGGCCTTCTGCGGGCCTGAATCCTGGCCCATTAATGGGTTTCTAGTCGTATTCAGGCCGTGGTGGCCCAGTAGGTGGCATATTCTTTTTTTTGCCTGTTTTTTGTTTTCATTTTTGCTTTATTTATTTTGTTTTGTTTCTACTTACAACAAAAAACTTATTTATTTTATTTTATTTTGTTTTTAATTACTTATTTATTTTTACTTTATGATAATTACTTATTTATTTTACTTTATGATAATTATTTTATTTTATTAAAGTTTATATTATTTTGTTTCTAATTCATTTTAAAATCTTAAAAATACAATTATATATCAAAAAAATCAGAAAATAAAACTAATTCATTTTAAATTCTTGTTTTTCTTCTGTTTTTTTCTTCCTTTTTTCTTCTGTTTTTTTCTTCTGTTTGTTTTTCCTTTTTCTTGTTTTTCTTCTTTTTCTTCTTCCTTTCTTCTTCTTTCTTTCTTCTTCTTCCTTTCTTCTTCTTCCTTTCTTCTTTCTTTCTTCTTCTTCCTTTTTCTTTTTTCTTTCTTTCTTCTTCTTTCTTTCTTCTTCTTCCTTTCTTCTTCTTCCTTTCTATTCTTTCTTTCTTCTTCTTCCTTTCTTCTTCTTTCTTTCTTTCTTCTTCTTCCTTTTTCCTTTTTCTTGGTTTTCATTTGATTTTTAATTGGTTTTCATTTTTTTCTTCTTCCTTTTTCTTTCTTGTTTTTTCTTCTTCCTTTTTTTCTTCTTTCTTTCTTCTTCTTCCTTTCTTCTTTCTTTCTTCTTCTTCCTTTTTCTTTTTTCTTTCTTTCTTCTTCTTTCTTTCTTCTTCTTTCTTTCTTCTTCTTTCTTTCTTTCTTCTTCTTTCTTTCTTCTTCTTCCTTTCTTCTTCTTCCTTTCTATTCTTTCTTTCTTCTTCTTCCTTTCTATTCTTTCTTTCCTCCTTTTTATTGTTTTTTTCTTCTGTTTGTTTTTTTGTTTTCTTTTGTTTTTTTCTTCTTCCTTTGTTTTTCTTCTGTTTTTTTGTTTTCTTTTGTTTTTTTCTTCTTCCTTTTTCTTGTTTTTCTTCATTTTTTTCTTCTTCCTTTTTCTTTCTTGTTTTTTCTTCTTCCTTTTTTTCTTCTTTCTTTCTTCTTCTTCCTTTCTTCTTTCTTTCTTCTTCTTCCTTTTTCTTTTTTCTTTCTTTCTTCTTCTTTCTTTCTTCTTCTTTCTTTCTTCTTCTTTCTTTCTTTCTTCTTCTTTCTTTCTTCTTCTTCCTTTCTTCTTCTTCCTTTCTATTCTTTCTTTCTTCTTCTTCCTTTCTATTCTTTCTTTCCTCCTTTTTATTGTTTTTTTCTTCTGTTTGTTTTTTTGTTTTCTTTTGTTTTTTTCTTCTTCCTTTGTTTTTCTTCTGTTTTTTTGTTTTCTTTTGTTTTTTTCTTCTTCCTTTTTCTTGTTTTTCTTCTTTTTTTCTTCCTTTCTTCCTTTTTCCTTTTTTAAAATCTTCTGACATTTTAAAATCTTAAAAATACAATTATATATCAAAAAAATAAGAAAAATAAAACTAATTCATTTTAAAATCCCTTGAAGGTTCGACCAAATACAAAGTTTGGTACAATAAATTATTACACATCAATTCTTCCCTTGTACGTCCCTGCTTGCTTACGATTGTGCCGTATCCATGGAGCATCCTCATCATTTAACTTAATGCTTGGGTCAGTGTTCACTTTGAAGGGCGGAATTTCACCAAACATATTATAATCTTCTGACATGTCTGTCTTGTCCTCCACTCCCACGATGTTTCTTTTCCCTGAAAGAACAATGTGGCGCTTTGGATCATCGCATGATGTACTGATCGTTTTCTTATCTTTCCGTTTCCTCGGTTTGCTACTCATGTCCTTCAAATAAAAAACCTGAGCGACATCTTTGGCAAGGACGAATGGTTCGTCAAGGTAACCAAGATTGTTGAAATCCACCATTGTCATTCCGTATTGCTCGTCCACCTTTACCCCACCTCCTGTTAGCTTGAACCATTTGCACCGGAACTGGCACGACCTTGAAACCATTCCGGATGCCGGTCATCTGGGTCTTTCAAAAGTTGCTGGTCCTGCCGTGCTTCCTTTGTATCATTTGTCTTCCCATACACGCCCAAGAAGCTTAGCAGGTTCACGCAAATATTCTTTGTAACATGCATCACGTCGATTGCAGAGCGGACATCTAGGACTTTCCAATATTCTAGCTCCCAAAATATAGATTTCTTCTTCCACATGGGTGCGTGCCCGTCAACTCCCCGCGGATCTGATTGTCCGCCAGGACCCTTTCCAAAGATGACTTTCAAATCCTTGACCATATCAAATATCTCAGCACCAGTACGTTCCGCAGGCTTCGGCCGGTGATCTGCCTTCCCGTTGAAATGCTTGCCTTTCTTTCTTACGTTATGATTTCGGGGAAGAAATCGACGATGACCCAGGTACACATTCTTCTTACAATTAACCAAACGTACACTTTCAGTCTCATGTAAGCAGTGCGTGCATGCATTGTATCCCTTATTTTTCTGTCCCGAAAGGTTACTGAGAGCAGGCCAATCGTTGATGGTTACAAAAAGCAACGCTCGTAGGTCAAATTCCTCTCCTTTGTGCTCATCCCAGACACGTACACCAGGTTTCGCCCAAAACTGTAAAAGTTCTTCAACTAATGGCCTTAGGTACACATCGATGTCGTTACCGGGTTGCTTAGGGCCTTGGATGAGAATTGGCATCATAATGAACTTCCGCTTCATGCACAACCAAGGAGGAAGGTTGTAGATGCATAGAGTCACGGGCCAGGTGCTATGGTTGGAGCTCTGCTCGCCAAAAGGATTAATGCCATCAGTATTTAGACCAAATCTTAAGTTCCTTGCGTCAGCTGCAAAATCTTTGAAAACTCTGTCGATCTTTCTCCATTGCGTTCCATCAGCGGTGTGTCTCGACTGCCCGTCGGACAAACGGTCCTCTTTGTGCCATCGCAACAACTTGGCATGCTTTTCGTTCATGAACAGACGTTTCACCCGTGGTATTATAGGAGCATACCACATCACCTTGGCGGGAACCCTCTTCCTGGGTTTCTCGCCCTCAACATCGTCACCAGGGTCATCGCCTCTGATCTTATAACGCAATGCAGTGCATACAGGGCATTCATTCAAATTCTCGTATTCACCGCGGTAGAGGATGCAGTCATTAATGCATGCATGTATCTTCTGAACCTCTAAACCTAGAGGGCAGACAACCTTCTTTGCTTCGTACGTACTGGCGGGCAACTCATTATTCTTCGGCAACATATTCTTCAATATTTTCAGCAAATTTTCAAATGATGAGTCACCTACACCTTCCTGTGCCTTCCATTTTAGCAAATCCAGTGTGCAGCCCAGCTTTTTCAGACTATTATCGCATCCTGGATACAACGACTTTTTGTGATCCTCTAACATGCGATCCAAATTCTCCCTCTCCTTGTCAGTTTCGCAGCGTCTCCGTGCATCAGCAATGGTCCGACCAAGATCATCAGCGGGCTCATCATGTGCCTCTTGTTCACCTTCACCTAACCCTTCCACACCTTCAGCATCATCCTCCATGAAAGTATCACCGAAAAGATCACGATAGTTGTCATCGATATCATCCCCTTCTTCATCTTCTTCCATTCTAACCCCTCTTTCTCCATGCTTGGTCCAACAATAATAGCTTGGCATGAAACCATGCTTAAGCAGGTCCATGTGAACTCTTCTTGAGGAGGAGTAACCCTTCTCATTCTTACAGACAGCACATGGACAGATAATAAAACCTTGCTGCTTGTTCGCATTTGCCACTACGAGGAAATCTTTCAAACCCGTAGTGAACTCGCCGGAGAGTCGGGAACCGTACATCCATTGCCGATTCATCTGCATTATTATTATATAAAGTATATAATTAACCATCATGCATTTGTTAAACTAACTAGCTAGAAATAATACAAATTAAACAATGAACTACACACATGCGTATTTTATCAATGACACATGAAAGGTTCGAGTTGCTAACCGCGATCGCGGAGGAAAAATAAATGAGAAAGCTCAAATGTGGCTTGTTTCAGGCTCTCGGGCATTTCATCAAACACCTTGTGTGCATAGGAGAAACCAAAAGCAAACCCACCACCACCCCACCACCACCTTCTGAAAATTGTGAAGTGAGCCGAGTGAAGTGAAGTGAGCTGAGTATATATAGGGCCTTTAGTCGCGGTTGGCCAGGCCAACCGGGACTAAAGCCCCTCCCGTCCGCCAGCTGGATGGGCTTTAGTCCCGGTTGGCCTGGCCAACCGCGACTAAAGGCCTTCTTGGACCTTTAGTCCCGGTTGGCCACGCCAACCGGGACTAAAGCCCCTCCCGTCCGCCAGCTGTCGACCGAGCGCGCTGGGCCCAGGTAGTTGGTCGCGGGTCTTCTCCCGAACCGCGACTAAAGACCCCTTTGGTCGCGGTTCGATTGTTTTGGGGACTAATGGGGGCATATGGAAGCCTCGTTTTCTACCAGTGCATGAAGAAAATATAAACAAAAACATATATCATCCATACTATTCGTTCACATCCATATCATCACATTAATAATATATATTCAATCTTTTTACTGCCAGAAACATTTTCATACAATCGATCTATATATCCTTTACGCTGTGGACATCATAGATCGCACCATATCTAGTAAAGTACGATTACGACGTTCGGACACACCATTACGCTGTGGTGTTCCGGGTGGCGTGAGTTGTGAAACTATTTCGCATTGTTTCAAATGTACACCAAACTCGTAACTCAAATATTCTCCACCACGATCAGATCGTAGAAACTTTATTTTCTTGTTACGATGATTTTCAACTTCACTCTGAAATTCTTTGAACTTTTCAAATGTTTCAGACTTGTGTTTCATTAAGTAGATATACCCATATCTGTTAAGTCATCTGTGAAGGTGAGAAAATAACGATATCCGCCACGAGCCTCAATATTCATCGGACCACATATATCGGTATGTATGATTTCCAACAAATCTGTTGCTCTCTCCATAGGACCGGAGAACGGTGTTTTAGTCATCTTGCCCATGAGGCACGGTTCGCAAGTACCAAGCGATTCATAATCAAGTGGTTCCAAAAGTCCATCAGTATGGAGTTTCTTCATGCGTTTTATACCGATATGACCTAAATGGCAGTGCCACAAATAAGTTGCACTATCATTATCAAGTCTGCATCTTTTGGCTTCAACATTATGAATATGTGTGTTACTACTATCGAGATTCATCAAAAATAGACCACTCTTCAAAGGTGCATGACCATAAAAGATATTACTCATATAAATAGAACAACCATTATTCTCTGATTTAAATGAATAACCGTCTCGCATCAAACAAGATCCAGATATAATGTTCATGCTCAACGCTGGCACCAAATAACAATTATTTAGGTCTAATACTAATCCCGAAGGTAGATGTAGAGGTAGCGTGCCGACCGCGATCACATCGACTTTGGAACCATTTCCCACGCGCATCGTCACCTCGTCCTTTGCCAGTGTTCGCTTAATCCGTAGTCCCTGTTTCGAGTTGCAAATATTAGCAACAGAACCAGTATCAAATACCCAGGTGCTACTGCGAGCTCTAGTAAGGTATACATCAATAACATGTATATCACATATACCTTTGTTCACCTTGCCATCCTTCTTATCCGCCAAATACTTGGGGCAATTCCGCTTCCAGTGACCAGTCTGCTTGCAGTAGAAGCACTCAGTTTTAGGCTTAGGTCCAGACTTGGGTTTCTTCTCTTGAGCAGCAACTTGCTTGCTGTTCTTCTTGAAGTTCCCCTTCTTCTTCCCTTTGCCCTTTTTCTTGAAACTAGTGGTCTTGTTGACCATCAACACTTGATGCTCCTTTTTGATTTCTACCTCCGCAGCTTTCAGCATTGCGAAGAGCTCGGGAATAGTCTTATTCATCCCTTGCATATTATAGTTCATCACGAAGCTCTTGTAGCTTGGTGGCAGTGATTGGAGAATTCTGTCAATGACGCAAGATTCTAAGCCGTAAAGCATGGCACACTGAACTATCGAGTAGTCATCAGCTTTGCTCTACCAGACGTTCATAACATCTGGTGTTGCTCCAGCAGTAGGCCTGGCACCCAGCGGTGCTTCCAGGACGTAATTCTTCTGTGCAACAATGAGGATAATCCTCAAGTTACGGACCCAGTCCGTGTAATTGCTACCATCATCTTTCAACTTTGCTTTCTCAAGGAACGCATTAAAATTCAACGAAACAACATCACGGGCCATCTATCTATAATCAAACATACATAAGCAAGATACTATTAGGTACTAAGTTCATGATAAATTTAAGTTCAATTAATCAAATTACTTAAGAACTCCCACTTAGATAGACATCCCTCTAATCCTCTAAGTGATCACGTGATCCAAATCAACTAAACCATAACCGATCATCACGTGAAATGGAGTAGTTTTCAATGGTGAACATCGCTATGTTGATCATATCTACTATATGATTCACGCTCGATCTTTCGATCTCAGTGTTCCGAGGCCATATCTGCATATGCTAGGCTCGTCAAGTTTAACCTGAGTATTCTGCGTGTGCAAAACTGGCTTGCACCCGTTGTAGATGGACGTAGAGCTTATCACACCCGATCATCACGTGGTGTCTGGGCACGACGAACTTTGGCAACGGTGCATACTCAGAGAGAACACTTTTATCTTGATAATTTAGTGAGAGATCATCTTATAATGCTACCGTCAATCAAAGCAAGATAAGATGCATAAAAGATAAACATCACATGCAATCAAAATAAGTGATATGATATGGCCATCATCATCTTGTGCTTGTGATCTCCATCTCTGAAGCACCGTCATGATCACCATCGTCACCGGCGCGACACCTTGATCTCAATCGTAACATCGTTGTCGTCTCGCCAATCTTATGCTTCCACGACTATCGCTACCGCTTAGTGATAAAGTAAAGCATTACATCGCGATTGCATTGCATACAATAAAGCGACAACCATATGGCTCCTGCCAGTTGCCGATAACTTGGTTACAAAACATGATCATCTTGTTGGAAATATGCCCTAGAGGCAATAATAAAAGCATTATTATTATATTTCCTTGTTCATGATAATTGTCTTTATTCATGCTATAATTGTGTTATCCGGAAATCGTAATACATGTGTGAATAACAGACACCAACATGTCCCTAGTAAGCCTCTAGTTGACTAGCTCGTTGATCGACAGATAGTCATGGTTTCCTGGCTATGGACATTGGATGTCATTGATAACGGGATCACATCATTAGGAGAATGATGTGATGGACAAGACCCAATCCTAAACATAGCATAAAGATCGTATAGTTCGTTTGCTAGAGTTTTTCCAATGTCAAGTATCTTTTCCTTAGACCATGAGATCGTGTAACTCCCGGATATCGTAGGAGTGCTTTGGGTATACCAAACGTCACAACGTAACTGGGTGACTATAAAGGTATACTACGGGTATCTCCGAAAGTGTCTGTTGGGTTGACATGGATCAAGACTGGGATTTGTCACTCCTTATGACGGAGAGGTATCACTGGGCCCACTCGGTAATGCATCATCATAATGAGCTCAAAATGACCAAGTGTCTAGTCACAGGATCATGCATTATGGTACGAGTAAAGTGACTTGCCGGTAACGAGATTGAACGAGGTATTGGGATACCGACGATCGAATCTCGGGCAAGTAACATACCGATTGACAAAGGGAATTGTATACGGGGTTGCTTGAATCCTCGACGTCATGGTTCATCCGATGAGATCATCGTGGAGTATGTGGGAGCCAACATGGGTATCCAGATCTCGTTGTTGCTTATTGACCGGAGAGTCGTCTCGGTCATGTCTACATGTCTCCCGAACCCGTAGGGTCTACACACTTAAGGTTCGGTGACGCTAGGGTTGTAGGGATATGTATATGCAGTAACCCGAATGTTTTTCGGAGTCCCGGATGAGATCCCGGACATCACGAGGAGTTCCGGAATGGTCCGGAGGTAAAGAATTATATATAGGAAGTGTTGTTTCGGCCATCGGGACAAGTTTCGGGGTCACCGGTATTGTACCCGGCCCACCGGAAGGGTCCCGGGGGTCCACCAGGTTGGGCCACCTGCCCCGGGGGGGCACATGGGCTATAGGGGGTGCGCCTTGGCCTACATGGGCCAAGGGCACCAGCCCCAATAGGCCCATGCGCCTAGGGTTTCTAAAGGGGAGAGTCCCACAAGGGGAAGGCACCCCCTAGGTGCCTTGGGGGGGAGGGAAACCTCCCTTGGCCGCCGCCCCCCTAGGAGATTGGATCTCCTAGGGCCGGCGCCCCCCCTAGGCCCTCCTATATATAGTGGGGGAAGGAGGGCTTTTCATCCACGCCTTTGGTTGCCTCCTTCTCCCTCTCCAACACCTCCTCCTCCTCCATAGTGCTTGGCGAAGCCCTGACGGAGTACTGCAGCTCCATCACCACCACGCCGTCGTGCTGCTGCTGGAGCCATCTTCATCGACCTCTCCTCTCCCCTTGCTGGATCAAGAAGTAGGAGACGTCATCCGCTCCGTATGTGTGTTGAACGCGGAGGTGCCATCCGTTCGGCGCTTGGTCATCGGTGATTTGGATCACGTCGTGTACGACTACTTCATCCCCGTTCTTTGAACGCTTCCGCTCGCGATCTACAAAGGTATGTAGGTGCATCCGATCACTCGTTGCTAGATGAACTCATAGATAGATCTTGGTGAAACCGTAGGAAAATTGTTGTTTTCTGCAACGTTCCTCAACAGTGGTATCAGAGCCAGGTTTATGCGTAGTTCTTCTTGCGCGAGTAGAACACAATTTGTTGTGAGCGTAGGTGTTGTCAACTTTCTTGCCGCTACTAGTCTTATCTTGGTTCAATGGTATTGTGGGATGAAGCGGCCCGGGCCAACCTTACACATACGCTTACGTGAGACCGGTTCCACCGACTAACATGCACTAGTTGCATAAGGTGGCTGGCGGGTGACTGTCTCTCCTACTTTAGTTGGAGCGGATTTGATGAAAAGGGTCCTTATGAAGGGTAAATAGAAGTTGAAAAATCACGTTGTGGCTTTCACGTAGGTAAGAAAACGTTCTTGCTAGAACCCTATTTCAGCCACGTAAAACTTGCAACAACAATTAGAGGATATCTAACTTGTTTTTGCAGCAAGTGCTTTGTGATATGATATGGCCAAAGTTGTGATGAATGATGAATGATCTATATGTGATGTATGAGATGTTCATGCTATTGTAATAGGAATCACGACTTGCATGTCGATGAGTATGACAACCGGCAGGAGCCATAGGAGTTGTCTTTATTTTTTATATGACCTGCGTGTCATTGAGAAACGCCATGTAAATTACTTTACTTTATTGCTAAACGCGTTAGCCATAGTAGTAGAAGTAATAGTTGGCGAGCAACTTCATGGAGACACGATGATGGAGATCATGATGATGGAGATCATGGTGTCAAGCCGGTGACAAGATGATCATGGAGCCCCAAGATGGAGATCAAAGGAGCTATGTGATATTGGCCATATCATGTCACTATTATTATTTGATTGCATGTGATGTTTATCATGTTTTGCATCTTGTTTACTTAGAACGACGGTAGTAAATAAGATGATCCCTCATAATAATTTCAAGCAAGTGTTCCCCCTAACTGTGCACCGTTGCGACAGTTCGTTGTTTCGAAGCACCACGTGATGATCGGGTGTGATAGATTCTAATGTTCACATACAACGGGTGTAAGATAGATTTACACATGCAAACACTTAGGTTGACTTGACGAGCCTAGCATGTACAGACATGGCCTCGGAACACAGAAGACCGAAAGGTCGAGCATGAGTCGTATAGAAGATACGATCAACATGAAGATGTTCACCGATGTTGACTAGTCCGTCTCACGTGATGATCGGACACGGCCTAGTTGACTCGGATCATGTTATACTTAGATGACTAGAAGAGGGATGTCTATCTAAGTGGGAGTTCATTGAATAATTTGATTAGATGAACTTAATTATCATGAACTTAGTCTAAAATATTTACAATATGTCTTGTAGATCAAATGGCCAACGTTGTCCTCAACTTCAACGCGTTCCTAGAGAAAACCAAGCTGAAAGACGATGGTAGCAACTATACGGACTGGGTCCGGAACCTGAGGATCATCCTCATAGCTGCCAAGAAAGATTATGTCCTACAAGCACCGCTAGGTGAAGCTCCCGTCCCACAAAACCAAGACGTTATGAACGCTTGGCAGACACGTGTTGATGATTACTCCCTCGTTCAGTGCGGCATGCTTTACAGCTTAGAGCTGGGGCTCTAAAAGCGTTTTGAGAGACATGGAGCATATGAGATGTTCGAAGAGCTGAAAATGGTTTTCCAAGCTCATGCTCGGGTGGAGAGATATGAAGTCTCTGACAAGTTCTTCAGCTGTAAGATGGAGGAAAATAGTTCTGTCAGTGAGCACATACTCACTATGTCTGGGTTACATAACCGCTTGACTCAGCTGGGAGTCAAACTCCCGAATGACACGGTCATTGACAGAATCCTTCAGTCGCTTCCACCAAGCTACAAGAGCTTTGTGATGAACTTCAATATGCAGGGGATGGAAAAGATCATTCCTGAGGTATTTGCTATGCTGAAATCAGCAGAGGTAGAAGTCAAGAAGGAACATCAAGTGTTGATGGTCAATAAAATCACTAAGTTCAAGAAGGGCAAGGGTAAAAAGAACTTCAAGAAGGACGGTGAAAGAACATGCGGTGCCCCCATGTTTGGTTTTGGTAATTGATGACAATCTCTATGGACTAATGGTTGCCTTGAGTTATATTTGAAGGTTTTGTCCATAGGCTTTTCTTGGAGTACATGTGTTGGTTTCAAGGAGAGTTTGTGTCGACCAAGGTGCTATTCAAGGAATTACCTAAAGATTGGTCTTGTGAGAGGTTGATCAAGACTAAGTTAAAGAGTGAATCAAGTTGATCAACCCACAAAGCGTAGAAGATGTACCGAGAGGGATCAAGTGATCCCATGGTATGGTAAGCATTGTCAATTACGCTTTGTGTACTAACCCATGGTCTTCGTGAGAGTTCTTTGTGGGGTTAGGTTGCGGTGTGCAAGTTCAAGTGGAGTATCACGAAGAGATCAAATGCTTGAAGCTTGCCGTCCTTTGTGGTGACAATGGACTTGTGAAGATGTGCGGAAGAGTGGCTCACCCATAGTAGAGTATGGGGGAGCAATCAACTAGTCTTCATCGAGTCAACCCAATCAAGAAAGGTGGTCCAACTTGAGGGAATCAAGATCGTCATCACCTAGCTCAAGTGGACCATGTGCAAGGCAAAGGTTTGCCCTTGATAGGTTTTCTATTTTACCGGTCTCATGATGGTAGTTGGGAGACCGGGTTATAGGATCGATTGCCGTACTATCAAGGGGGGCCCTCGATGAGTAGCTTGATCGTATCGTTCGTTGAGAGCTCAAACCTTTGCATCCTTGCATCATCTTTCTTGGTTCTTGTTTGGTTCTCTTTGTGAGTCTTAGAGCTTATGGTCATCTTGATGACAAGCTTGAGTTCATCGAAACCGGAGTTCGCATGCATCTTCTATGATGTTTTCGATGTTGGAGGTTTTGCCGGTTCTTCTCGGTTGGAGGTTTCACTCCTCTATTTGTTGGCATACCTCCCCTGCCTCTTCTTACTATAACCAGTCGCTGTTTTGATGCTACTCGTCGTCTTGTTTTCAACAAGCTTGAGTTTGCTCAATTCGGAGCTCATATGCAGAAGTTATGGCAGTTCTGGTTTTCTGGAGTATGGTTTTTCTCCTGGACCCAGCGGTAGTACCGCGGTCCACAGCGGTAGTGCGGCTGAGACTCCCTAAGCGGTAGTACCGCTGGGTGGCCTCAGCGGCAGTACCTCTGCGGTTCCGTGCTACTACCGTCCCGTCACTGCGTCTGTAGCGGTAGTACCGCTCCTCGGAGCGGTAGTACCGCTTGCTGGGCTCAGCCGCAGTACCGTGGTGGCATGGTGCTCCTTCCGCTTCGATTCTTGCGCGCATTTTCTCGTGTCGGGTTTTGCGGTACTTGCTGCGGCAGTAGTGGCGGTAGTACTGCTTGAGAGCGGTAGTACCGCTCTACCTCCGCGGTAGTACCGCCCTGGGCCCCTGCCCCAGCCCTTCTCTTCTGGCGCGGTAGTACCGCTGAGGGGGAGCGGTAGTACCGCTTGAGGGCGGCAGTACCGCTCTACCTCAGCGGTAGTACCGCTCTCTGCGGGGCTGTGTGGGGGATAACGGTTGGATTTTCCCCCTCCTATAAAAGGGGGTCTTCTTCCCCTTTGAACCTAATCCTTTGAGCTCGTGTTCTTCCCCCATTGTTGGCCTTCTTCGAGCTTGCTAACTCTCAATCCCTCCATGGATTCTTGCTAGTTTTTGAGGGAAAAGAGAGAGGAGATCTAGATCCACATTTCCACCAATCACTTTCTCCTCTATGTGAGGGGAACCCCTTGGATCTAGATCTTGGAGTTCTTGGTGTTCTCTTTCTTGTTCTTCCTCTCATTTTCCTCCCTAGCATTAGTTGCTTCGGTGGGATTTGAGAGAGAAGGACTTGGGCACTCCGTGTGCCCTTGCCATTGCATTTGGTGCATCGGTTTGAGTTCTCCACGTGATACGTGGAAGTTACAAGTTGAGAAGCTTATTACTCTTGGGTGCTTGGTACCCTTGAGCTTGTTCCTCTTGGGTGCTTGGGCGCCCTAGACGGTTGTTGGTGTTCGGAGCTCAATCATTGTGGTGCAAAGCTCCGGGCAAGCGTCGGGGTCTCCAATTAGGTTGTGGAGATCGCCCCGAGCAATTTGACGGGTTCGGCGACCGCCCCCAAGGGTTGCCAAAGTGTACGGGTTCGGTGACCGCCCCCAAGGGTTGCCATTTGTACGGGTTCGGTGACCGCCCTCAAGGGTCCCTTAGTGGAATCACGGCATCTTGCATTGTGCGAGAGCGTGAGGAGATTACGGTGGCCCAAGTGGCTTCTTGGGGTGCATTGTGCCTCCACACCGCTCCAAACGGAGATTAGCATCCGCAAGGGTGTGAACTTCGGGATACATCGTCGTCTCCACGTGCCTCGGTTATCTCTTACCCGAGCCCCTTTACTTATGCACTTTACTTTGTGATAGCCATATTGTGTCTTGTCATATATCTTGCTATCACATAGTTGCTTATCTTGCTTAGCATAAGTTGTTGGTGCACATAGGTGAGCCTGGTTGTTTTAGGTTTCGTGCTTGACAAATTAACCGCTAGGTTTATTCCGCATTTGTTCAAGCCTATACCGTAATTATTTTAAAACGCCTATTCACCCCCCCCCCTCTAGGCGACATCCACGATCTTTCAGACGGCAAGGGAGTTGCCGCGCCTGGCAAGCAAGCTGCCGGGAAGAAGCCAAAGAATGGACCCAAGCCCGAGACTGAGTGCTTTTATTGCAAGGAAAGTGGTCACTGGAAGCGGAACTGCCCCAAATACTTAGCGGACAAGAAGGCCGGCAAAACAAAAGGTATATGTGATATACATGTAATTGATGTGTACCTTACCAGTACTCGTAGTAGCTCCTGGGTATTTGATACCGGTGCAGTTGCTCACATTTGTAACTCAAAGCAGGAGCTTCGGAATAAGCGGAGACTGGCGAAGGACAAGGTGACGATGCGCGTCGGGATTGGTTCCAAGGTCGATGTGATCGCCGTCGGCACGCTGCCTCTTCATTTACCTTCGGGATTAGTTTTAAATCTTAATAATTGTTATTTAGTACCAGCTTTGAGCATGAACATTGTATCAGGATCTCGTTTAATTCGAGATGGCTACTCATTTAAATCCGAGAATAATGGTTGTTCTATTTATATGAGAGATATGTTTTATGGTCATGCTCCTATGGTGAATGGTTTATTCTTAATGAATCTCGAGCGTAATGCTACACATATTCATAGTGTGAGTACCAAAAGATGTAAGGTTGATAATGATAGTCCCACATACTTGTGGCACTGCCGCCTTGGTCACATAGGTGTCAAACGCATGAAGAAGCTCCATGCAGATGGACTTTTAGAGTCTCTTGATTATGAATCATTTGACACGTGCGAACCATGCCTCATGGGTAAAATGACCAAGACTCCATTCTCAGGAACAATGGAGCGAGCAACCAACTTATTGGAAATCATACATACTGATGTGTGCGGTCCAATGAGTGTTGAGGCTCGCGGTGGCTATCGTTATGTTCTCACCCTCACTGATGACTTGAGTAGATATGGGTATGTCTACTTAATGAAACACAAGTCTGAAACCTTTGAAAAGTTCAAGGAATTTCAGAGTGAGGTTGAGAATCAACATGACAGGAAAATCAAGTTTCTACGATCAGATCGTGGAGGAGAATACTTGAGTCACGAATTTGGCACACACTTAAGAAAATGTGGAATAGTTTCACAACTCACGCCGCCTGGAACACCTCAGCGTAATGGTGTGTCCGAACGTCGTAATCGCACTCTATTAGATATGGTACGATCTATGATGTCTCTTACCGATTTACCGCTATCTTTCTGGGGCTATGCTTTAGAGACTGCCGCATTCACTTTAAATAGGGCTCCGTCGAAATCCGTTGAGACGACACCGTATGAATTGTGGTTTGGGAAGAAACCTAAGCTGTCGTTTCTAAAAGTTTGGGGATGCGATGCTTATGTCAAGAAACTTCAACCTGAAAAGCTCGAACCCAAGTCGGAAAAATGCGTCTTCATAGGATACCCTAAAGAAACTGTTGGGTATACCTTCTGTTGGGGAACGCAGTAATTTCAAAAAATTTCCTACGCACATGCAAGATCATGGTGATGCACAGCAACGAGAGGGGAGAGTGTTGTCTACGTACCAACGCAGACCGACTGCGGAAGCGATCACACAACGTAGAGGAAGTAGTCGTACGTCTTCTTCCCGATCGACCGATCCAAGCACCGTTACTCCGGCACCTCCGAGTTCTTAGCACACGTTCAGCTCGATGACGTTCCTCGGGCTCCGATCCAGCAAAGCATCGAGGAAGAGTTTTGTCAGCACGACGGCGTGATGACGATCTTGATGTACTACCGACGCAGGGCTTCGCCTAAGCACTACAACGGTATGATCGAGGTGGAATTTGGTGGCAGGGGGCACCGCACACGGCTAAGGAACGATCTCAAGGATCAAGTTGTGTGTCTATGGGGTGCCCCCTGCCCCCGTATATATATGTTGGAGGAGGGGGGCTGGCTGGCCAAGATAGAGGAGGCGCAGGGGGAGTCCTACTCCCACCGGGAGTAGGACTCCTCCCCTCCAATCCTATTCCAACTAGGACTCTTGGGGGGGGCAAAGGAGAGAGAGGGGGCCGGCCCACCTCTCCTAGTCCTACTAGGACTTGGGGAAGGGGGGGCGCCGGCTAGGCTGGTGGGCTGCCTCTTCTCTCTTTTCCACTAAGGCCCAATAGGCCCATTAGCCTCCCGGGGGGGTTCCGGTAACCCTCCCGGTATTCCGGTAAAATCCCGATTTCATCCGGAACACTTCCTATGTCCAAACATAGGCTTCCAATATATCAATCTTTACGTCTCGACCATTTCGAGACTCCTCATCATGTCCGTGATCTCATCCGGGACTCCGAACAACCTTCGGTACATCAAAATGCATAAACTCATAATAACTGTCATCGTAACGTTAAGCGTGCGGACCCTACGGTTCGAGAACAATGTAGACATGACCGATACACGTCTCCGGTCAATAACCAATAGCGGGACCTGGATGCCCATATTGGCTCCTACATATTCTACGAAGATCTTTATCGGTCAGACCGCATAACAACATACGTTGTTCCCTTTGTCATCGGTATGTTACTTGCCCGAGATTCGATCGTCGGTATCCAATACCTAGTTCAATCTCGTTACCGGCAAGTCTCTTTACTCGTTCCGTAATACATCATCTCACAACTAACATATTAGTTGCAGTGCTTGCAAGGCTTATGTGATGTGCATTACCGAGAGGGCCCAGAGATACCTCTCCGACAATCGGAGTGACAAACCCTAATCTCGAAATATGCCAACCCAACATCTACCATTGGAGACACCTGTAGTACTCCTTTATAATCACCCAGTTACGTTGTGACGTTTGGTAGTACCCAAAGTGTTCCTCCGGTAAACGGGAGTTGCATAATCTCATAGTTATAGGAACATGTATAAGTCATGAAGAAAGCAATAGCAACATACTAAATGATCGGGTGCTAAGCTAATGGAATGGGTCATGTCAATCAGATCATTCTACTAATGATGTGACCTCGTTAATCAAATAACAACTCCTTGTTCATGGTTAGGAAACATAACCATCTTTGATTAACGAGCTAGTCAAGTAGAGGCATACTAGTGACACTCTGTTTGTCTATGTATTCACACATGTATTATGTTTCCGGTTAATACAATTCTAGCATGAATAATAAACATTTATCATGATATAAGGAAATAAATAATAACTTTATTATTGCCTCTAGGGCATATTTCCTTCAGTCTCCCACTTGCACTAGAGTCAATAATCTAGATTACACAGTAATGATTCTAACACCCATGGAGCCTTGGTGCTGATCATGTTTTTCTCGTGGAAGAGGCTTAGTCAACGGGTCTGCAACATTCAGATCCGTATGTATCTTGCAAATCTCTATGTCTCCCACCTGGACTAAATCCCGGATGGAGTTGAAGCGTCTCTTGATGTGTTTGGTCCTCTTGTGAAATCTGGATTCCTTTGCCAAGGCAATTGCACCAGTATTGTCATAGAAGATTTTCATTGGACCCGATGCACTAGGTATGACACCTAGATCGGATATGAACTCCTTCATCCAGACTCCTTCGTTTGCTGCTTCCGAAGCAGCTATGTACTCCGCTTCACATGTAGATCCCGCTACGACGCTTTGTTTAGAACTGCACCAACTGACAGCTCCACCGTTTAAAGTAAACACGTATCCGGTTTGCGATTTAGAATCGTCCGGATCAGTGTCAAAGCTTGCATCAACGTAACCTCTTACGGTGAGCTCTTTGTCACCTCCATATACGAGAAACATATCCTTAGTCCTTTTCAGGTATTTCAGGATGTTCTTGACCGCTGTCCAGTGATCCATTCCAGGATTACTTTGGTACCTCCCTGCTAAACTTATAGCAAGGCACACATCAGGTCTGGTACACAGCATTGCATACATGATAGAGCCTATGGCTGAAGCATAGGGAACATCTTTCATTTTCTCTCTATCTTCTGCAGTGGTCGGGCATTGAGTCTTACTCAACTTCACACCTTGTAGCACAGGCAAGAACCCTTTCTTTGCTTGATCCATCTTGAACTTCTTCAAAATTTTGTCAAGGTATGTGCATTGTGAAAGTCCAATTAAGCGTTTTGATCTATCTCTATAGATCTTTATGCCTAATATGTATGCAGCTTCCCCGAGGTCTTTCATCGAAAAACTTTTATTCAAGTATCCCTTTATGCTATCCAGAAATTCTATATCATTTCCAATTAGCAATATGTCATCCACATATAATATCAGAAATGCTACAGAGCTCCCACTCACTTTCTTGTAAATACAGGCTTCTCCAAAAGTCTGTATAAAGCCAAATGCTTTGATCACACTATCAAAGCGCTTATTCCAACTCCGAGATGCTTGCACCAGTCCATAAATGGATCGCTGCAGTTTGCATACTTTGTTAGCTCCTTTTGGATCGACAAAACCTTCTGGTTGTACCATATACAACTCTTCTTCCAGAAATCCATTCAGGAATGCAGTTTTGACATCCATCTGCCATATTTCATAATCATAAAATGCGGCAATTGCTAACATAATTCTGACGGACTTAAGCATCGCTACGGGTGAGAAGGTCTCATCGTAGTCAACCCCTTGAACTTGTCGAAAACCTTTGTGACAAGTCGAGCTTTATAAACAGTAACATTACCGTCAGCGTCAGTCTTTTTCTTGAAGATCCATTTATTCTCAATTGCTTGCCGATCATCGAGCAAGTCAACCAAAGTCCATACTTTGTTCTCATACATGGATCCCATCTCAGATTTCATGGCCTCAAGCCACTTTGCAGAATCTGGGCTCACCATCGCTTCTTCATAGTTCGTAGGTTCATCATGATCTAACATCATGACTTCCAGAACTGGATTACCGTACCACTCTGGTGCGGATCTCACTCTGGTTGATCTACGTGGTTCAGTAGTATCTTGATCTGAAGCTTCATGATCATCATCATTAGCTTCCTCACTGATTGGCATAGGTGTCGCAGAAACAGTTTTCTGTGATGTACTATTTTCCAATAAGGGAGCAGGTACAGTTACCTCGTCAAGTTCTACTTTCCTCCCACTCACTTCTTTCGAGAGAAACTCCTTCTCTAGAAATGATCCATTCTTAGCAACGAATGTCTTGCCTTCGGATCTGTGATAGAAGGTATACCCAACAGTTTCCTTTGGGTATCCTATGAAGACACATTTCTCCGCTTTGGGTTCAAGCTTATCAGGTTGAAGCTTTTTCACATAAGCATCGCAGCCCCAAACTTTAAGAAACGACAACTTTGGTTTCTTGCCAAACCATAGTTCATAAGGCGTCGTCTCAACGGATTTTGATGGTGCCCTATTTAACGTGAATGCGGCCGTCTCTAAAGCATAACCCCAAAACGATAGCGGTAAATCAGTAAGAGACATCATAGATCGTACCATATCTAGTAAAGTACGATTACGACGTTCGGACACACCATTACGCTGTGGTGTTCCGGGTGGCGTGAGTTGCGAAACTATTCCACAATTTTTCAAATGTACACCAAACTCGTAACTCAAATATTCTCCTCCACGATCCGATCGTAGAAACTTTATTTTCTTGTTACGATGATTTTCAACTTCACTCTGAAATTCTTTGAACCTTTCAAATGTTTCAGACTTATGTTTCATTAAGTAGACATACCCATATCTGCTTAAATCATCTGTGAAGGTGAGAAAATAACGATATCCGCCACGAGCCTCAATATTCATCGGACCACATACATCGGTATGTATGATTTCCAACAAATCTGTTGCTCTCTCCATAGTACCGGAGAACGGTGTTTTAGTCATCTTGCCTATGAGGCACGGTTCGCAAGTACCAAGTGATTCATAATCAAGTGATTCCAAAAGCCCATCAGTATGGAGTTTCTTCATGCGCTTTACACCGATATGACCTAAACGGCAGTGCCACAAATAAGTTGCACTATCATTATTAACTTTGCATCTTTTGGCTTCTACATTATGAATATGTGTATCACTATCTTCGAGATTCAACAAGAATAGACCACTCTTCAAAGGTGCATGACCATAAAAGATATTATTCATATAAATAGAACAACCATTATTCTCTGATTTAAATGAATAACCGTCTCGCATTAAACAAGATCCAGATATAATGTTCATGCTCAACGCTGGCACCAAATAACAATTATTTAGGTCTAATATTAATCCCGAAGGTAGATGTAGAGGTAGCGTGCCGACCGCGATCACATCGACTTTGGAACCGTTTCCCACGCGCATCGTCACCTCGTCCTTTGCTAGTGTCCGCTTATTCCGTAGTCCCTGTTTCGAGTTGCAAATATTAGCAACAGAACCAGTATCAAATACCCAGGTGCTACTGCGAGCTCTAGTAAGGTACACATCAATAACATGTATATCACATATACCTTTGCTCACTTTGCCATCCTTCTTATCCGCCAAATACTTGGGGCAGTTCCGCTTCCAGTGACCAGTCTGCTTGCAGTAGAAGCACTCAGTTTCAGGCTTAGGTCCAGACTTGGGTTTCTTCTCTTGAGCAGCAACTTGCTTGCTGTTCTTCTTGAAGTTTTCCTTCTTCTTCCCTTTGCCCTTTTTCTTGAAACTAGTGGTTTTGTTAACCATCAACACTTGATGCTCCTTCTTGATTTCTACCTCCGCAGCTTTCAGCATTGCGAAGAGCTCGGGAATAGTCTTGTTCATCCCTTGCATATTATAGTTCATCACGAAGCTCTTGTAGCATGGTGGCAGTGATTGGAGAATTCTGTCAATGACGCAGTCATCTGGAAGATTAACTCCCATCTGAATCAAGTGATTATTATACCCAGACATCTTGAGTATATGCTCACTGACAGAACTCTTCTCCTCCATCTTACAGCTATAGAACTTATTGGAGACTTCATATCTCTCAATTCGGGCATTTGCTTGAAATATTAACTTCAACTCCTGGAACATCTCATATGCTCCATGACGTTCAAAACGTCGTTGAAGTCCCGATTCTAAGCCGTAAAGCATGGCACACTGAACTATCGAGTAGTCATCAGCTTTGCTCTGCCAGACGTTCATAACATCTGGCGTTGCTCCAGCAGCAGGCCTGTCACCCAGCGGTGCTTCCAGGACGTAATTCTTCTGTGCAGCAATGAGGATAATCCTCAGGTTACGGACCCAGTCCGTGTAATTGCTACCATCATCTTTCAACTTTGCTTTCTCAAGGAACGCATTAAAATTCAACGGAACAATAGCACGAGCCATCTATCTACAAGCAACATAAACAAGCAAGATACTATCAGGTACTAAGTTCATGATAATTTTTAAGTTCAGTTAATCAAATTACTTAGGAACTCCCACTTAGATAGACATCCCTCTAATCCTCTAAGTGATCACGTGATCCAAATCAACTAAACCATAACCGATCATCACGTGAGATGGAGTAGTTTTCAATGGTGAACATCGTCATGTTGATCATATCTACTATATGATTCACGCTCGACCTTTCGGTCTCTGTGTTCCGAGGCCATATCTGCATATGCTAGGCTCGTCAAGTATAACCTGAGTATTCTGCGTGTGCAAAACTGGCTTGCACCCGTTGTAGATGGACGTAGAGCTTATCACACCCGATCATCACGTGGTGTCTGGGCACGACGAACTTTGGCAACGGTGCATACTCAGGGAGAACACTTCTTGATAATTTAGTGAGAGATCATCTTATAATGCTACCGTCAATCAAAGCAAGATAAGATGCATAAAAGGATAAACATCACATGCAATCAATATAAGTGATATGATATGGCCATCATCTTGTGCCTGTGATCTCCATCTCCGAGGCACCGTCATGATCACCATCGTCACCGGCGCGACACCTTGATCTCCATCGTAGCATCGTTGTCGTCTCGCCAATCTTATGCTTCCACGACTATTACTACCGTTTAGTAATCTAGTAAAGCATTACATCGCGATTGCATTGCATACAATAAAGCGACAACCATATGGCTCCTGCCAGTTGCCGATAACTTAGTTACAAAACATGATCATCTCATACAATAAAATCAGCATCATGCCTTGACCATATCACATCACAACATACCCTGCAAAAACAAGTTAGACGTCCTCTACTTTGTTGTTGCAAGTTTTACGTGGCTGCTACGGGCTTAAGTAAGAACTCATCTCACCTACGCATCAAAACCACAACGATAGTTCGTCAAATAGACTCCGTTTTAACCTTCTCAAGGACCGGGCGTAGTCACACTTGGTTCAACTAAAGTTGGAGAGACAGTCTTCCGCAAGCCATCTATGTGCAAAGCACGTCGAGGGAACCGGTCTCGCGTAAGAGTACGCGTAAGGTTGGTCCGGATCGTCTCAGCCAACAATACCGCCGAACCAAAGTATGACATGCTGGTAGGCAGTATGACTTGTATCGCCCACAACTCACTTGTGTTCTACTCGTGCATATAACATCAAACCATAAAACCTAGGCTCTGATACCACTGTTGGGGAACGCAGTAATTTCAAAAATTTTCCTACGCACACACAAGATCATGGTGATGCACAGCAACGAGAGGGGAGAGTGTTGTCTACGTACCAACGCAGACCGACTGCGGAAGCGATCACATAACGTAGAGGAAGTAGTCGTACGTCTTCTTCCCGATCGACCGATCCAAGCACCGTTACTCCAGCACCTCCGAGTTCTTAGCACACGTTCAGCTCGATGACGTTCCTCGGGCTCCGATCCAGCAAAGCGTCGAGGAAGAGTTTTGTCAGCACGACGGCGTGATGACGATCTTGATGTACTACCGACGCAGGGCTTCGCCTAAGCACTACAACGGTATGATCGAGGTGGAATTTGGTGGCAGGGGGCACCGCACACGGCTAAGGAACGATCTCAAGGATCAAGTTGTGTGTCTATGGGGTGCCCCCTGCCCCCGTATATATATGTTGGAGGAGGGGGGCTGGCCGGCCAAGATAGAGGAGGCGCAGGGGGAGTCCTACTCCCACCGGGAGTAGGACTCCTCCCCTCCAATCCTATTCCAACTAGGACTCTTGGGGGGGAAAGGAGAGAGAGGGGGCCCGCCCACCTCTCCTAGTCCTACTAGGACTTGGGGAAGGGGGGGCGCCGGCTAGGCTTGTGGGATGCCTCTTCTCTCTTTTCCACTAAGGCCCAATAGGCCCATTAGCCTCCCGGGGGGGTTCCGGTAACCCTCCCGGTATTCCGGTAAAATCCCGATTTCATCCGGAACACTTCCTATGTCCAAACATAGGCTTCCAATATATCAATCTTTACGTCTCGACCATTTCGAGACTCCTCGTCATGTCCTTGATCTCATCCGGGACTCCGAACAACCTTCGGTACATCAAAATGCATAAACTCATAATAACTGTCATCGTAACGTTAAGCGTGCGGACCCTACGGTTCGAGAACAATGTAGACATGACCGAGACACGTCTCCGGTCAATAACCAATAGCGGGACCTGGATGCCCATATTGGCTCCTACATATTCTACGAAGATCTTTATCGGTCAGACCGCATAACAACATACGTTGTTCCCTTTGTCATCGGTATGTTACTTGCCCGAGATTCGATCGTCGGTATCCAATACCTAGTTCAATCTCGTTACCGGCAAGTCTCTTTACTCGTTCCGTAATACATCATCTCACAACTAACATATTAGTTGCAGTGCTTGCAAGGCTTATGTGATGTGCATTACCGAGAGGGCCCAGAGATACCTCTCCGACAATCGGAGTGACAAACCCTAATCTCGAAATACGCCAACCCAACATCTACCATTGGAGACACCTGTAGTACTCCTTTATAATCACCCAGTTACGTTGTGACGTTTGGTAGTACCCAAAGTGTTCCTCCGGTAAACGGGAGTTGCATAATCTCATAGTTATATGAACATGTATAAGTCATGAAGAAAGCAATAGCAACATACTAAACGATCGGGTGCTAAGCTAATGGAATGGGTCATGTCAATCAGATCATTCTACTAATGATGTGACCTCGTTAATCAAATAACAACTCCTTGTTCATGGTTAGGAAACATAACCATCTTTGATTAACGAGCTAGTCAAGGAGAGGCATACTAGTGACACTCTGTTGGTCTATGTATTCACACATGTATTATGTTTCCGGTTAATACAATTCTAGCATGAATAATAAACATTTATCATGATATAAGGAAATAAATAATAACTTTATTATTGCCTCTAGGGCATATTTCCTTCACCTTCTACCTCAGATCCAAGGGCAAGATCTTTGTTGCCAAGAATGGATTCTTTCTAGAGAAGGAGTTTCTCTCGAAAGAAGTGAGTGGGAGGAAAGTAGAACTTGATGAAGTATTACCTCTTGAACCGGAAAATGGCGCAACTCAAGAAAATGTTCCTGAGGTGCCTACACCGACTAAGAGGAAGTTAATGATGATGATCATGAAACTTCAGATCAAGTTGCTACTAAACTTCGAAGGTCCACAAGGACACGTTCCGCACCAGAGTGGTACGGCAACCCTGTCTTGGAAGTCATGTTGTTAGACAACGGTGAACCTTCGAACTATGAAGAAGCGATGGCGGGCCCGGATTCCGACAAATGGCTAGAAGCCATGAAATCCGAGATAGGATCCATGTATGAAAACGAAATGTGGACTTTGACTGACTTGCCCGTTGAACGGCGAGCCATAGAAAATAAATGGATTTTTAAGAAGAAGACAGACGCGGATGGTAATGTGACCATCTATAAAGCTCGACTTGTCGCTAAGGGTTATCGACAAGTTCAAGGGGTTGGCTACGATGAGACTTTCTCACCCGTAGCAAAGCTGAAGTCCGTCCGAATCATGTTAGCAATTGCCGCATACTATGATTATGAGATATGGCAAATGGACGTCAAAACGGCGTTCCTTGATGGTTTCCTTAAGGAAGAATTGTATATGATGCAGCCGAAAGGTTTTGTCGATCCTAAGAATGCTAACAAGGTGTGCAAGCTCCAACGCTCGATTTATGGGCGGGTGCAAGCATCTCGGAGTTGGAACATTCGCTTTGATGAGATGATCAAAGCGTTTGGGTTTACGCAGACTTATGGAGAAGCCTGCGTTTACAAGAAAGTGAGTGGGAGCTCTGTAGCATTTCTCATATTATATGTAGATGACATACTTTTGATGGGAAATGATATAGAACTCTTGGACAGCATTAAGGCCTACTTGAATAAGAGTTTTTCAATGAAGGACCTTGGAGAAGCTGCTTATATATTAGGCATCAAGATCTATAGAGATAGATCAAGACGCCTCATAGGTCTTTCACAAAGCACATACCTTCATAAGATATTGAAGAAGTTCAATATGGATCAGTCTAAGAAGGGGTTCTTGCCTATGCTACAAGGTGTGAAATTGAGCTCAGCTCAATGTCCGACCACGGCAGAAGATATAGAAGAGATGAGTGTCATCCCCTATGCCTCAGCCATAGGTTCTATTATGTATGCCATGTCGTGTACCAGACCTGATGTAAACCTTGCCGTAAGTTTGGTAGGAAGGTACCAAAGTAATCCCGGCAAGGAACACTAGACAGCGGTCAAGAATATCCTGAAGTACCTGAAAAGGACTAAGGAAATGTTTCTCGTTTATGGAGGTGACGAAGAGCTCGTCGTAAAGGGTTACGTCGACGCTAGCTTCGACACAGATCTGGATGACTCTAAGTCACAAACCGGATACGTGTATATTTTGAATGGTGGGGCAGTAAGCTGGTGCAGTTGCAAGCAGAGCGTCGTGGCGGGATCTACATGTGAAGCGGAGTACATGGCAGCCTCGGAGGCAGCACATGAAGCAATCTGGGTGAAGGAATTCATCACCGACCTAGGAGTCATACCCAATGCGTCGGGGCCGATCAAGCTCTTCTGTGACAACACTGGTGCTATTGCACTCGCCAAGGAGCCCAGGTTTCACAAGAAGACAAGGCACATCAAGCGTCGCTTCAACTCCATTCGTGAAAATGTTCAAGATGGAGACATAGATATTTGTAAAGTACATACGGACCTGAATGTAGCAGATCCGTTGACTAAACCTCTCCCTAGGGCAAAACATGATCAACACCAGAATTCCATGGGTGTTCGATTCATCACAATGTAACTAGATTATTGACTCTAGTGCAAGCGGGAGACTATTGGAAATATGCCCTAGAGGCAATAATAAAAGCATTATTATTATATTTCCTTGTTCATGATAATTGTCTTTATTCATGCTATAATTGTGTTATCCGGAAATCGTAATACATGTGTGAATAACAGACACCAACATGTCCCTAGTAAGCCTCTAGTTGACTAGCTCGTTGATCGACGGATAGTCATGGTTTCCTGACTATGGACATTGGATGTCATTGATAACGGGATCACATCATTAGGAGAATGATGTGATGGACAAGACCCAATCCTAAACATAACATAAAGATCGTATAGTTCGTTTGCTAGAGTTTTTCCAATGTCAAGTATCTTTTCCTTAGACCATGAGATCGTGTAACTCCCGGATATCGTAGGAGTGCTTTGGGTATACCAAACGTCACAACGTAACTGGGTGACTATAAAGGTATACTACGGGTATCTCCGAAAGTGTCTGTTGGGTTGACATGGATCAAGACTGGGATTTGTCACTCCATATGACGGAGAGGTATCACTGGGCCCACTCGGTAATGCATCATCATAATGAGCTCAAAGTGACCAAGTGTCTGGTCACGGGATCATGCATTGCGGTACGAGTAATGTGACTTGCCGGTAACGAGATTGAACGAGGTATTGGGATACCGACGATCGAATCTCGGGCAAGTAACATACCGATTGACAAAGGGAATTGTATACGGGGTTGCTTGAATCCTCGACATCGTGGTTCATCCGATGAGATCATCGTGGAGTATGTGGGAGCCAACATGGGTATCCAGATCCCGCTGTTGGTTATTGACCGAAGAGTCGTCTCGGTCATGTCTACATGTCTCCCGAACCCGTAGGGTCTACACACTTAAGGTTCGGTGATGCTAGGGTTGTAGGGATATGTATATGCAGTAACCCGAATGTTGTTCGGAGTCCCGGATGAGATCCCGGATGTCACGAGGAGTTCCGGAATGGTCCGGAGGTAAATAATTATATATAGGAAGTGTTGTTTCGGCCATCGGGACAAGTTTCGGGGTCACCGGTATTGTACCCGGCCCACCAGAAGGGTCCCGGGGGTCCACCGGGTGGGGCCACCTGCCCCGGGGGGCCACATGGGCTGTAGGGGGTGCGCCTTGGCCTACATGGGCCAAGGGCACCAGCCCCAATAGGCCCATGCTCCTAGGGTTTCTAAAGAGGAGAGTCCCACAAGGGGAAGGCACCCCCTAGGTGCCTTGGGGGGAGGGAAACCTCCCTTGGCCGCCGTCCCCCTAGGAGATTGGATCTCCTAGGGCCGGCACCCCCCCTAGGCCCTCCTATATATAGTGGGGGAAGGAGGGCTTTTCATCCACGCCTTTGGTTGCCTCCTTCTCCCTCTCCAACACCTCCTCCTCCTCCATAGTGCTTGGCGAAGCCCTGACGGAGTACTGCAGCTCCATCACCACCACGCCGTCGTGCTGCTGCTAGAGCCATCTTCCTCAACCTCTCCTCTCCCCTTGCTGGATCAAGAAGGAGGAGACGTCATCCGCTCCGTACGTGTGTTGAACGCGGACGTGCCGTCCGTTCGGCGCTTGGTCATCAGTGATTTGGATCACGTCGTGTATGACTACTTCATCCCCGTTCTTTGAACGCTTCCGCTCACGATCTACAAAGGTATGTAGATGCATCCGATCACTCGTTGCTAGATGAACTCATAGATAGATCTTGGTGAAACCGTAGGAAAATTTTTGTTTTCTGCAACGTTCCTCAACACATCTCATACAATAAAATTTAGCATCATGTCTTGACCATATCACATCACAACATGCCCTGCAAAAACAAGTTAGACGTCCTCTACTTTGTTGTTGCATGTTTTACATGGCTGCTACGGGCTTAAGCAAGAACCAATCTTACCTACGCATCAAAACCACAACGATAGTTTGTCAAGTTGATGCCGTTTTAACCTTCGCAAGGACCGGGCGTAGCCACACTCGGTTCAACTAAAATTGGAGAAACAGTCACCCGCAAGCCACCTTTGTGCAAAGCACGTTGGGAGAACCGGTCTCGCGTAGGTGTACGCGTAATGTCGGTCCGGGCCGCTTCATCCAACAATACCGCCGAACCAAAGTATGACATGCTGGTAGGCAGTATGACTTATATCGCCCACAACTCACTTGTGTTCTACTCGTGCATATAACATCAAACCATAAAACCTAGGCTCTGATACCACTGTTGGGGAACGTAGTAATTTCAAAATTTTCCTACGCACACGCAAGATCATGGTGATGCATAGCAACGAGAGGGGAGAGTGTTGTCTACATACCCTCGTAGACCGAAGCGGAAGCGTTGACGCAACATAGAGGAAGTAGTCGTACGTCTTACCGATCCGACCAATCCAAGCACTGTTACTCCGGCACCTCTGAGTTCTTAGCACACGTACAGCTCGATGACGCTCCCCGGGCTCCGATCCAGCAAAGCTTCGGGGATGAGTTCCGTCAGCACAACGGCGTGGTGACGATGATGATGTTCTACCGACGCAGGGCTTCGCCTAAGCACTACAACGATATGACCGAGGTGGAATATGGTGGAAGGGGGCACCGCACACGGCTAAGGAACGATCACGAGGATCAACTTGTGTGTGCTAGGGTGCCCCCTTGCCTCCGTATATAAAGGATCCAAGGGGGGGGGGGTTCGGCCGGCCCTATGGTGGCGCGCAGGAGGAGTCCTACTCCTACCGGGAGTAGGACTCCCCCCCCCCTTTCCTTGTCCAATTAGGAGAGGTGGGAGAAGAAAGGAAAAAGGGGTGCGCCGCCCCTCCCTCCTAGTCCAATTCGGACTAGGGGAAGAGGGGGCGCGTGGCCTGCCCTGGCAGCCCCTTCCTCTTCTCCACTTTAGGCCCATGAGGCCCATTAACCCCCCGGGGGGTTCCGGTAACCCCTCGGTGCTCCGATTTTATCCGAAACTTCACCGGAACGCTTCCGGTGTCCGAATATAGTCATCCAACATATCAATCTTTATGTCTCGACCATTTCGAGACTCCTCGTCATGTCCGTGATCACATCCGGGACTCCGAACTAACTTCGGTACATCAAAATGCATAAACTCATAATAACTGTCATCGTAACGTTAAGCGTGCGGACCCTACGGTTCGAGAACAATGTAGACATGACTGAGACAAATCTCCGGTCAATAACCAATAGCGGGACCTGGATGCCCATATTGGCTCCTACATATTCTATGAAGATCTTTATCGGTCAGACCGCATAACAACATACGTTGTTCCCTTTTCATCGGTATGTTACTTGCCCGAGATTCGATCGTCGGTATCCAATACCTAGTTCAATCTCGTTACCGGCAAGTCTCTTTACTCGTTCTGTAATGCATCATCTCGCAACTAATTCATTAGTTGTAATGCTTGCAAGGCTTATGTGATGTGCATTACCGAGAGGGCCCAGAGATACCTCTCCGACAACCGGAGTGACAAATCCTAATCTCGAAATACGCCAACCCAACATGTACCTTTGGAGACACCTGTAGAGCACCTTTATAATCACCCATTTACGTTGTGACGTTTGGTAGCACACAAAGTGTTCCTCCGGCAAACGGGAGTTGCATAATCTCATAGTCATAGGAACATGTATAAGTCATGAAGAAAGCAATAGCAACATACTAAACGATCGGGTGCTAAGCTAATGGAATGGGTCATGTCAATCAGATCATTCACCTAATGATGTGATCTCGTTAATCAAATAACAACTCTTTGTTTATGGTTAGGAAACATAACCATCTTTGATTAACGAGCTAGTCAAGTAGAGGCATACTAGTGACACTCTGTTTGTCTATGTATTCACACATGTATTATGTTTCCGGTTAATACAATTCTAGCATGAATAATAAACATTTATCATGATGTAAGGAAATAAATAATAACTTTATTATTGCCTCTAGGGCATATTTCCTTCACCCTCCCCCCCCCCAAGTTCAGATAGTTGGTGTTGTTGTATGTCCTTGTTGGTGGAGGTTCGATCCACAAGCCAATTTATTAGGAATGTTGGATGAAAGAGTTTTGCAATGTTTTGTAAATGAAAGAGGTTTGCAATGTTTTACTTTGTAAAAACATGTAGTTGGATTCTTTTTTTTTGTAATTACTGCCACAGAATAGAAGTTCAACTATTTTAGTTGGGCTGCTATGGGACTTTTTTGCATGCACTACACTTGCAGTCAGCCAATCGTTATCTGTTATCTGGTTTATTCATGTGTACAATTTCCCCATTTTCTATCACATTTGGCCAGGTGGCCTTATTCGCGCTCTACTCTCGGCTGCCATTCAGGCCTCCATTGTTCGCGGTTTGAATCCTTGTGTTGCTCGGATCCCTGGAGCGTACAATTTTTATATGGAAACGAAAGCGAAGGGACTTGGACGGTACTCGGATAGATAAATAAATGGGTTGTCTATGATCTGTTAGATAAAGGACCCCGATAAATTTTTAACGTTCAGATTTTAAGCATGTCATCGCCAACATTTTTTCATGGCAAGTTTAGTTGACATGAGATGGCAACTTTAGTTATTAAACATGGAAACTTTGTCTCAGTTCATTTTTTTGTCAAAAAATTACCATGTTTGCCAACCTTGCGTGAACAGTTGCCATGGAAAACATTTCGGAATGTCATGCTTAAAATTCAAATTACACATCAACAGGGAAATAAAGGCCACTTCCTCGGCTATGCCACGTCGGATTTGAAATAGTGACACGAGAGAGAAAACGAGAAAATCAGCGACCCGAAGTTGGAGAATACAAAGCCTCACGTTTCATCTACCTGTCCTTGTTCCACCCAGCCGCTAGGGTTCCCGCCGCCACCATCCCGGCCGTCCCATCTTGGCTCCTCCAACGCCGGCCACTAGAGAGGGCAAGACATGCCGCTCCCAAACTTTCTCCTCTTCGCAGCAAGGTGTGCCACTCCACCTGGTCGCAATGGTGGTGGTAAAGGAGGAGGAAGGGAATGGCATGGCGAAGATGAATGGCGAAAATGTTAGTAGCGTCTTCACCTTCTTGCTCACGCTTTTGCAGCCTTCCAATCTCTCTCCCTTCGACACAGACATCGCCTCCTCTTCTCCCCTTCCTCACAGCCTGGTGTTCCCTCTGCCTCACATCGGCGATCCAAGAATGAGCTCCGGACCTGGCAGGAGGAGCTCGACCCATCGCGGTGGTACGCATCACCATCACCGACTTCCTCGGCGGGAGCAGTGCGGGCTGTACAAACAGTCGGCTCTGTCCTGCTCTAGCGCCGTCGTAGGTGCATGACGACAGGGTACACATGCTCTTCCCTTCTTCCTGATTTTTCCTCCCCTTCTTTTGGTGCTCTACTCTTAGAGCTTCACTTCTTTGTTTGTACATATTTTGTTTCTCTATGCCTACAAGCTGTTTGAAGAAAAACCAGGAAGATTAACAGTGTTCTATATAAGTCGTGAGATTTCATTTTTCTAAAATTTAGTTCAAGTCCATGATAGTAAGTTAAGTAGTCTGATATGCCCATACAGATTGTTTCTTTTTTCTACAGGGTCACAAGCTTAACGTAATCACGATATGTCAAGTGTTAGTATGACGGGAATAATGATAATATATTTGTGAAATAGTTTCACGAATATTCGGAATAGTTTTAAGAGGAACCAGAAGGTTTCAGAGTTTATTGGGCAATACCGGATATTTCCAATAAATAATATATAGGTGGAAATGTTCTGGTGATGTTAAATTACTAATAAAAATCTCTAGTAATTGTTAGGAAGCTTTTATATTTAATTTAATATCAACAAGCCTTAAAAGGCCATGTGGTGAAAGTAGAATTGGGCCACAGGGCCAATAGGGGTGGCACACCCTCTCCCATGGAAAGAAGGGAGGGAAGGACGAATTGGGGACGGATTCCCCCTCGCCTAGGCCGGCGCAAGGGGGGGAAGTAATCCCCCCTTGTGTGGCACCCCCTCCTCCCCCTCCAACCTATATATACTAGAGGCTTCGACACTTTTTGAACACACAAGTTTGGACCCTCCTCTAGTTCCTTAAATCTATTTCTAGTTGGTCCTAGTTGATCAATTAGAGCTAGACCTAGATCCTCTACTCCTCATAATTAGAAGTCCATTGTGGTTCTAATTTCCTCCCTCTAATTCTCCAACAATGATTAGCTCTGGTCGGTGAAGCATGCCAGATCATGAAGACCGTGCACTTGCAACTCGTAGAGAGGTCGTGCTTTCGGTCTTCTGTTCGAGGGACTGTTTGTGGGTTCATTCATCTACGGTTCGGGGGAGTACAAGTATAATCTACATTAACTCGTCTTCTTTTGCCACAACTCGGAGTCGATATGTTCAAATTCAAATTGTTAATGCATCTTCATATTGTTTCTGTTTGATTGTAGGGCGAATGCTTTTTGTTTTCTACTATGTTTCTCAACACGATGGTTGCTACCTCTTGAGCACTGCGCTGGTTTTCCCCGAAGAGGAAGGGCTGATGCAGCAAAGTAGCGTAAGTATTTCCCTCAGTTTTTGAGAACCAAGGTATCAATCCAGTAGGAGGCTACGCGCGAGTCCCTCGTACCTACACAAAACAAATAAATCCTCGCAACCAACGCAAATAGGGGTTGTGAATCCCTATAGGGCCACTTACGAGAGTGAGATCTGATAAGATAATATTTTTGGTATTTTTATGATAAAGATGCAAAGTAAAATAAAGGCAAAGTAAATAGCAAAGGAAATAACTAAGAAGTAGGAAATTAATATGATAAAGATAGACCCGGGGGCCATAGGTTTCACTAGCGGCTTCTCTCGAGAGCATAAGTATTCTACGGTGGGTGAGCAAATTACTGTTGAGCAATTGACAGAATTGAGCATAGTTATGAGAATATCTAGGTATGATCATGTATATAGGCATCACGTCCGAGACAAGTAGACCGACTCCTGCCTGCATCTACTACTACTACTCCACTCATCGACCGCTATCCAGCATGCATCTAGAGTATTATTAAGTTAAAAACAGAGCAACGCCTTAAGCAAGATGACATGATGTAGAGGGATAGACTCATGCAATATGAAGAAAACCCCATCTTGTTATCCTCAATGGCAACAATACAATACGTGCCTTGCTGCCCCTACTGTCACTAGGAAAGGACACCGCAAGATTGAACCCAAAGCTAAGCACTTCTCCCATTGCAAGAAAGATCAATCTAGTAGGCCAAACCAAACTGATAATTTGAAGAGACTTGCAAAGATAACCAATCATACATAAATAATTCAGAGAAGATTCAAATATTATTCATAGATAGACTGGATCATAAACCCACAATTCATCGGTCTCAACAAACACACTGCAAAAAGAAAATTACATCGAATAGTTCTCCACAAGAGAGGGGGAGAACATTGTATTGAGATCCAAAAAGAGAGAAGAAGCCATCTAGCTACTAACTATGGACCTGTAGGTCTGAGGTAAACTACTCACACTTCATCGGAGAGGCTATGGTGTTGATGTAGAAGCCCTCCATGATCGATGCCCCCTCCGGCGAAGCTCCGGAACAGGCCCCAAGATGGGATATCGTGGATACAGAAAGTTGCGGCGGTGGAATTAGGGTTTTGGCTTCGTATCTGATCGTTTGGGGTACGTAGGTATATATAGGAGGAACAAGTACGTCGGTGAAGCAACAGGGGGCCCACGAGGGTGGAGGGCGCGCCTGGGGTAGGCAAGCGCGCCCCCTACCTCGTGGCCTCCTGTTGTGTGCCTTGACGTAGGGTCCAAGTCTCCTGAGTCTTATTCGATGAGAAAATCACGTTCCCGAAGATTCCATTCCGTTTGGACTCCGTTTGACATTCATTTTCTTCAAAACCCTAAAATAGGCAAAAAAACAGTAATTCTGGGCTGGGCCTCCGGTTAATAGGTTAGTCCCAAAAATAATATAAAAGTGAATAATAAAGCCCAATAATGTCCAAAACAGTAGATAATATAGCATGGAGCAATCAAAAATTATAGATACGTTGGAGACATATCAAGCATCCCCAAGCTTAGTTCCTTCTCGTACTCGAGTAGGTAAATGATAAAAACAGAATTTTTGATGCAGAGTGCTACTTGGCATAATTTTAATGTAATTTTTCTTAATTGTGGTATGAATATTCAGATCCGAAAGATTCAAGACAAAAGTTCATATTGACATAAAAATATTAATACTTCAAGCATACTAACAAAGCAATTATGTCTTCTCAAAATAACATGGCTAAAGAAAGTTATCCCTACAAAATTGTATAGTCTGGCTATGCTCTATCTTCACCACACAAAATATTTAAATCATGCACAACCCCGATGACAAGCCAAGCAATTGTTTCATACTTTTGACATTCTCAAAACTTTTTCAATCTTCACGCAATACATGAGCATGAGCCATGGATATAGCACTATAGGTGGAATAGAATGGTGGTTGTGGAGAAGACAAAAATGAGAAGATAGTCTCACATCAACTAGGCGTATCAACGGGCTATGGAGATGCCCATCAATAGATATCAATGTGAGTGAGTAGGGATTGCCATGCAACGGATGCACTAGAGCTATAAGTATATGAAAGCTCAACAAAAGAAACTAAGTGGGTGTGCATCCAACTTGCTTGCTCATGAAGAACTAGGGCAATTTGAGGAAGCCCATCATTGGAATATACAAGCCAAGTTCTATAATGAAAATTTTCCATTAGTATATGAAAGTGATAACATGAGAGACTCTCTACTATGAAGATCATGGTGCTACTTTGAAGCACAAGTGTGGTAAAAAGATAGTAACATTGTCCCTTCTCTCTTTTTCTCTCATTTTTTTTCTTTTCCTTTTTTTATTTGGGCCTTTTCTCTTTTTTATGGCCTCTTTTCTTTCTTTTTTTTATTTTACGTCCGGAGTCTCATCCGACTTGTGGGGGAATCATAGTCTCCATCATCCTTTCCTCACTGGAACAATGCTCTAATAATGATGATCATCACACTTTTATTTTTCTTACAACTCGATATTTAGAACAAAATATGACTCTATATGAATGCCTCCGGCAGTGTACCGGGATATGCAATGACTCATGAGTGATAAGTATGAAAGAATTATGAACGGTGGCTTTGCCACAAATACTATGTCAACTGCATGATCATGCTAAGCAATATGACAATGATGGAGCGTGTCATAGTAAACGGAACGGTGGAAAGTTGCATGGCAATATATCTCGGAATGGCTATGGAAATGCCATGATAGGTAGGTATGGTGGCTGTTTTGAGGAAGGTATATGGTGGGTGTATGATACCGGCGAAAGGTGTGCGGTATTAGAGAGGCTAGCAATGGTGGAAGGGTGAGAGTGCTTATAATCCATGGACTCAACATTAGTCATAAAGAACTCATATACTTATTGCAAAAATCTACAAGTTATCAAAGAGAAGTATTATGCGCATGCTCCTAGGGGGATAGATTGATAGGAAAAGGCCATCGCTCGTCCCCGACCGCCACTCATAAGGAAGACAATCAATAAATAAATCATGCTCCGACTTCATCACATAACGGTTCACCATACGTGCATGCTACGGGAATCATAAGCTTCAACACAAGTATTTCTCGAATTCACAACTACTCAACTAGCACAACTTTAATATCACCATCTTTATATCTCAAAACAATTATCAAGTATCAAACTTATCATAGTATTCAACACACTCATAAGAAAGTTTTATTATTAATCTTGCATACCAAGCATATTAGGATTTTAAGCAAATTACCATGCTATTAAGACTCTCAAAATAACCTAAGTGAAGCATGAGAGATCAATAGTTTCTATAAAACAAATCCACCACCGTGCTCTAAAAGATATAAGTGAAGTACTAGAGCCAAATTATATAACTCAAAAGATATAAGCGAAGCACATAGAGTATTCTAACAAATTCCAAATCATGTATGGCTCTCTCAAAAGGTGTGTACAGCAAGGATGATTGTGGTAAACTAACAAGCAAAGAATCAAATCATACAAGACGCTCCAAGTAAAACACATATCATGTGGTGAATAAAAATATAGCTCCAAGTAAAGTTACCGATAGAAGTAGACGAAAGAGGGGATGCCTTCCGGGGCATCCCCAAGCTTTGGCTTTTAGGTGTCCTTAGATTATCTTGGGGGTGCCATGGGCATCCCCAATCTTAGGCTCTTGCCACTCCTTGTTCCATAATCCATCAAATCTTTACCCAAAACTTGAAAACTTCACAACACAAAACTTAAAGTAGAAAATCTTGTGATCCAAAAAGAGAGAAGAAGCCATCTAGCTACTAAATATGGACCCGTAGGTCTGAGGTAAACTACTCACACTTCATCGGAGAGGCTGTGGTGTTGATGGAGAATCCCTCCATGATCGATGCTATGGCGGAGCTCCGGAACAGGCCCCAAGATGGGATCTCGTGGATACAGAAAGTTGCGGCGGTGGAATTAGGGGTTTGGCTCCGTATCTGATCGTTTGGGGGTACGTAGGTATATATAGGAGGAAGAAGTACGTCGGTGGAGCAACAGGGGGCCCACGAGGGTGGAGGGCGCGCCTGGGGTAGGCAGGCGCGCCCCCTACCTTGTGGCCTCCTGTTGTGTGCCTTGACATAGGGTCCAAGTCTCCTGAGTCTTATTCGATGAGAAAATCACGTTCCCGAAGGTTTCATTCCGTTTGGACTCCGTTTGATATTCCTTTTCTTCGAAACCCTAAAACAGGCAAAAAACAGCAATTCTGGGTTGCGCCTCCGGTTAGTAGGTTAGTCCCAAAAATAATATAAAAGTGGATAATAAAGCCCAATAATGTCCAAAACAGTAGATAATATAGCATGGAGCAATCAAAAATTATTGATACGTTGGAGACGTATCGATGGTCACCGATAAAGAAGAAATATTTTATGACGGCATTTTGAACTACGGAGAAATTTAAGGTTTATGTTTGGTGGATTAGTCTCATGTTGATGCTACTTGTTTGCATGTAACAAATTGTTTTCCCTATGTCAGCTAGTAATACAATCTATCATTTTGTTTAACTTTTTAGGATAAGTGGAGAAATCTATGGAAATCCTTAACCTTCTCGCCGGATTGTCGGGTGCAGCTTGGATAGTAGGGTATATACATGTGAACAAGTAAGCATTGTATGTGTAGATAGCATTGCATCGGTACATATAACAATAGTCTTACAACGAAAAAATAGTTCATGATATAAATGGCATCCACAAGCCGACCCTCAAATTAAGATTCTAATAGCATACTATATAATAAAGTAGAAAGACATTTTAATGTAGAATGAAGCCACACAGATCAAGGCGCCCGACCGTGACAGAAATCCAGCCATCTCTCCCTTTGCTCCTGGTTCTCCGATCTCGCCTGCATCGTCGCCGAACGTAGTATCTCCTCGGCCAAGAGAGATTGGTTCTGTTGGCACAATTTTTGCATCTCCTCGGACAGAGTCTAAGAGACGACCGCCAGTGCCAATTTCTCGTTACCGATGAACTCCATCCTTGCCTCCTACTCCTTGGCACGATGAATCCGAGCCAGGCGCGACGCGAGCGGGATCTGCTCTTGCTCGTCCTCCCACGCCCTTTTGCGCCGGAGTTCCTCAATCTTCTTTGCCGTTGAGATTTGTTCTAGCATGTCTTTGTTGTCCTCCAAGGGCCCCATCCCTGCTCTCAATCTCCTCTCGTCTCCCCTCTCCCCCTTGGTTCCACCTTAAACTCGACGCAATCAGGAGTATCATCGGAGCTGGAGGTGTGGTGTCATGGCGATGTGTGCGGGCGGTGTCGATCGGCGGGCGCCATCGATCGTGACGGTGCAACATATATGAAGGTGGGGAGGCCTATACAAAGAGAAACAAATTAATTAATAGGTATACAAACTATCTTAGTGTTTGCTCAAAAAACCTTTCATCATTAGTTAGTTCAGTTATAATCACAATCATTTCCATATAATGATTTCATCATCCACATATATTAAACGACCATCCATGCATATAATCCATCACATCCATATCAAATTTCAATCTATATACTATGTCGATCATCGATCCAATAATTAGCTACCAAAATTATTGCTCAAATCACGCACATTGACATGACCTATATATAATATATCTATACAAATTATAACATGTGCAATCATACATCACTGGTAGAAAAAAGCCCTTTAGTCCCGGTTCGCAACAGCCTTTAGTCCCGGCTGTGCAACCGGGACTAAATAAGCGCGACTAAAGACCCCCCCTTTAGCCGCGGCTCTTACGGACCGCGACAAAAGCCTTTAGTCCCGGTTCTTGTGGCTGACCGGGACCAAAGGCCCGCCACGTGGGCGCCCGTGGTCCGTCGGGGCCGAGGACCTTTAGTCCCGGCTCTCGTGGCCAACCGGGACTAAAGGCCTCCTCCGCAGGTTTAGGGTTTTAGCCCCCCTAAACCTGGTTTCTTTTTAATTTGTAGTGTTTTATTTGTTTTATATTTTATTTTGTGTTTTATTTTATTTTTGATGAAGTTTCAGTACACATATTCTACGCTTCTATATACATGCATATGAAATTTCAAACAAGAAGAATTCAAGAGGAATATATAATATATATTCAATCTCGGGTGACCATATACAACTTCGAACAAGTTTCCATACACAATTAGGATGGATGACCATATACAACTTCGAACAAGTTTCAATCTCGGGTATGCATATAAATTTCTTCGTCCTCGGTATAGTGTTGTCCTTTAGGATTGATGACTTCCCTCATGAAAAATCCTGCTAATTCTTCTTGAATTGGTCGGAAGCGAGCTTCTGGACTAAGCCTCCTCCGCAAGTTATCCGTCGCGTTCCGCACGCTAGCTGATGCCTTCCGCTCAGTGGTTTGTCTCCGGATGTTCTCACAAACATAGTATCCACATAGATCGGTCCCCGATGGCTGCTTATCCACATTAACTAACTTTCTGAAATCTAGCTCATGTTTGAATTCACCGACAGTTTCTTCTGAGAACCGTCTCCAAACCCTACAGGGCAAAGAAAATTAAATGAATAAGGGATTTATTAGTTAGTTGATATTAGGAAATGAAGAGACCGATCGATATAGAGCTCAAATGATTGAAAATAATTACTTTTGCAGCATTTTTCTCATGTCGGCCCAACGCTTTGGATCCGAATCCTTAGAGTCCATGATTAGAACTGTGGAGGTGTGAAGTTCAATATTTAGCAGAATCCAGTGGAACCTGCGGACACGTTACATGCACAGTCATGCATAACTCATCGATTAGACATACCATGCATGGAGTAAACAAAATAGAATGGGCACAAGAGAGAAACACTCACCCAAAATGGTAAGGAAATAGAATATGACTTTTGAGTTGATGCTTTTTAAGAAACTTGTACAGGTCTTTCTCCATGTCTTTGGGGTGATGTTCTAACACATGTCCATTAACGATATGTGGGTCAATGAACCCAACATCATGGATGTTTCTTATTTTGCATTCCCAAATCTTCAATCTGCATAATAGCGTACGCAACAATATAGTTAGGACAATATATATATATAGTGCAGGCAATGAAGAACGAGATGAGGTAGAAATAAATCACTTACAGAACGTAGCAACTCAGCATAGATTTGTCGAGGGCGCGCAGATTGAACAGCTGGAATAATTCACTCATATGAACTTCTACAGAGTACCGTTTGATGTGATGCTCATATGTAACATCCGCATAAACATATTCTTTGTCGGCCCATGTTATGAATTGCTTGTACCAACGTAGCAGATTTCGCATTTGTGTTGGTAGACTATTTTCCTTCTCAGGCTCGACGAGAGGCCCCTTCCGCACATATTGTAATGTTATCTCACCTGCAGGCGCATCCTCAAGGTCTAAGAAGGCACGAACAGTCAAACCCATCTCGGACGCTTGTTTCATGGCAGCCGCTACAGTCAATCCAAGTGCTGCCGCAGCTGCTATGATCTCGGGGTCCTCTTCCGGACCGGCTTTCACTATGAGCGGGGGGATCGATTGTTTCTTCTGCATCCCGAGCTGGTCAAATTGTTTCCCGCTTTTTTTACTTTCTTCCTCCTTCAATATTTTTGCTTGCCTACGAAGTTCATGTCCATAGTCGTCAGGCATATTCAGCTCGGCTTGGGACGGTGTCGTCAAAAAATCCTTAGCCCACTTCTTTTGCTTCTCAGTGAATACTTGCTTGGGCTCAGGTACTTTTTTCGCCTTCATATCCGCCTTCCATTTCTCATAATCAGTAGACGCGGCCAATGTGAGGTCAGCTTCACTAAGTTCCCCAGGCCTTGGGAGGAGAGGCTTCAGCGATGGCTCCGGTACCCTTGTGGTCTTAGGTACATAAGGGTCCGGGTTAATAGTCCAGGAGCAGGTTTCCTTGCTGTCCGCCTGCTTCTGCTTCTTTGCCGGAGGTGGATTGGGGGGCGTCGTACCCGCCGAAGGAGGATTGGGGGGCGTCGTACCCGCCGGAGGTTGTGGATCGGGGGACGGCGTCGAATGGCGTGAAGGAGGTGTAGGTGAACCACCACGACCACCACCACCGCCACCACCGCCACCACCACCACCACCATCGGAGGGGGGTGGACTTGCTAGCCTTGGCGCCTCGTCTGGAAACACTATGTACTTCTTTTTCCATAGAATGAACTGGCGCTTGACATCTCCAAGTCTGCTATCCCCTTCGGGTGTAGGTTTGTCAATCTCCAGGTCCTCAAACCCTTGGACTATGTCTTCCACCGTGACACAAGCATAGCCATATGGAATGGGGTTGTTGTGGTGGAGTGCTCCAGGTTTACAGGGTAAAGCACTGCCGCTAGCTACCTTCGTGGAAACGTTCCCCACGGGATAATGCAGATCACAGTCTTTCATCTTCTTTACATCATCCACGGGGTAGTGAGGCTCCGGTGCACGAATCTCGATCATCGGTGCACTAGCACCAGGCGGGGCATCCGTGGAAGCCACGATGCTTCTCCGCTGCTGGCTTCCGCAATCCGCTTCATGATCTTCATGCGGCCCTGCAGCCGATTTTTCTTTCAATAGTTCATGCACGGTCTGCTTCAACTCATGGAGTTCCGATGCAAACTTCGTCATAAGATCTGCATCCCGGTCCGTCTTTCTCTTACGGCTTCTGTAACCGTACGGGTCATTGTCTTGGGAAAACCCTACTTTCCACGAAACTTTGCCTTTGCCTCGTACACGTCCTCCATGTTCATCATTCCCGAGGGCTAAAGTCAGTGCGTCTTTCTCTCTGTTGAACTTGATCAAGCCCGCTTGAGCTTGGGTCATTGCGTCAATAAGGGCTTGGGTCGGAGCAAAGCGTCGATGCCGGTGAACACACACCCCTGTCTCCGGGTCTAGCGATCCCCCATGCCCGTACCACCAGCTTTTGGCCCTTGGGTCCCATCCCTCTGTACCTAGAGGGATTCCTCGCACCCTCAGGTCCTCCTCCATCTTCTGCCACCTAGGGTCCGCAAGGCGGTATCCTCCTGGCCCCATAATATGATGGTACTTTTTCTTAGCCGCATTATCCTTATTTTTTTTCGATATTTCCTTGAAATGGTCCGATTGCTTTTGCCTCACAAATTCTGGCCAATCATTTTTCAGTTTCTCATATTGTCCATTGAAATCCGGAGTCTTGCCCTTGTTGACATAGTCACGGGTTAAATTTTTCTTGAAGTTCCGGAATGCATCGGCCATCTTCTGAAGAGCGAACTCTTTAACTAGCCTCCTCCTCTGACGTCCACCCGGAACCTCGTTACCGAATTCATCGACTTTGTTGTATTCCGGAGGTAGAATGAAATGTTCCATAAGCTTTCTCCAGCAATCCTTTTTTGTTCTCTTGTCGACAAAACTGAAACCAAGACGTGCCTTCTTTGGCTCTTTCCATTCCTGGACGGTGATCGGGACGTTGTCTCTAACAACGACTCCGCATTGGTTGACAAACTTTGAGGTGTGCTGTAGGGGCTTGCCGGTTTCACTGACAGACTCAATGGCATATGTTTCTCCTGTTTTCATCGCCTTGGATTTGCCACGCTGCTTTGTCGTACTCGATCCGGAGGGCTAAAAAAAGAAAGAGAGTCGCGCGCGTTAATACATATGTATTCACATTTCAGTAAGTTTGTATCACGAGAGGCTCTCAATGTATATATATACCTCGCCGGAGGTGGTTGCTTCTTGCAATTGGAGATCGTCGGTTGTTGACGGTTGACCTCCGTCGACAATGTCCGTTCCTTCACCTTCTCGATCATCGTCACCGTCAAGGTTCATATAAGAAGAGACTACATCCTCTTGTTGCTCATATTCTGAGCCCGGCACATAAGGAATCTCGTTGTTGATGATGTCCATTAAATAACGTTCAGCCTCCGGATCCCTAAGCGGCTCGGTTCTGTCGTCCGCCATATGTCACTCCTGCATGTAGTAAAAATTCTTTAAGTATAAAGGAATTAAAAAATAAGATTAAGGGGACAAAGAGGAGGAGGAATTAAAAAATAAGATTCTTTAAGTAAAAATTCTTTTTTTCTTCTTCTTCCTTTCTTCTTCCTCTTTCTTCTTCTTCCTTTCTTCTTCTTCCTTTTTCCTTTCTTCTTCTTTCTTTCTTCTTCTTCCTTTCTTCTTCTTCCTTTCTTCTTTCTTTCTTCTTCTTCCTTTCTTCTTCTTCCTTTTTCCTTTTTCTTTCTTTCTTCTTCTTTCTTTCTTCTTCTTTCTTTCTTCTTCTTCCTTTCTTCTTCTTCCTTTCTTCTTCTTTCCTTTTCCTTTTTACTTTCTTTCTTCTTCTTCCTTTCTTCTTCCTTTCTTCTTCTTTTTTTCTTCTTCCTTTTTCTTTCTTCTTTCTTTTGGTTTTCATTTGGTTTTTATTTGGTTTTCATTTTTTTCTTCTTCCTTTTTCTTTCTTGTTTTTTCTTCTTCCTTTTTTTCTTCTTTCTTTTCTTCTTCCTCCTTTTTATTGTTTTTTTCTTCTGTTTGTTTTTTTGTTTTCTTTTGTTTTTTTCTTCTTCCTTTGTTTTTCTTCTGTTTTTTGTTTTCTTTTGTTTTTCTTGAGTTTTTTCTTCTTCCTTTTTCCTTTCTTCTTCTTTCTTTCTTCTTCCTTTCTTCTTTCTTTCTTCTTCTTCCTTTTTCTTTTTTCTTTCTTTCTTCTTCTTTCTTTCTTCTTCTTCCTTTCTTCTCTTCTTCCTTTCTATTCTTTCTTTCTTCCTGCGGAGGACGGCAGGCAGGGCGGCGGGCGGCGGGCGGCGGGCGGAGGGCGGCAGGGTGGCGGGCGGCGGGCGGAGGGCGTCGGGCGGCGGGCGGCAGGGCGTCTGGCAAGGGCGGCAGGGCGGCGGGCAAGGGCGGCGAGCAAGGGCGGCGAGCAAGGGCGGCGCTCACTGGGGACGGGGGCGGCGGCGCGCAGGGCTTCGGCGTCGGCGTCGGGGCAGGGCTTCGGCGTCGGCGTCGATCGGCGTTGGGGAGACAGAGGAGATCGATCGGCTAAGTGTATATATAGACGCACCTTTAGTCGCGGTTGGGGAGGAGGACCGCGACTAAAGGTACCCTTTAGTCGCGGTTGGGGACAACAACCGCGACTAAAGGGTACCCTTTAGTCGCGGTCCCCCTCCCCAACCGCGACTAAAGGGTTTTGGCGCCGCTTCCTTTCCCGCGCAGAAAGACCCTTTAGTCGCGGTTGGGGACAACAACCGCGACTAAAGGGTACCCTTTAGTCGCGGTCCGCCTCCCCAGCCAGGACTAAAGGGTCTGTGCTGAACTGGCGCGGTGCGGTGGGATGTTTAGTCCCACCTCGCTAGCCGAGAGGCTTCGACAGTGGTTTATAAGCGCGGCTGCGCTCACCACTTCGAGCTCCTCTCGAATGCAGGCTTACGGGCCTATTCTGTTACTATGTGCCTGTGGGCCTACTGGGCCTTCTGCGGGCCTGAATCCTGGCACATTAATGGGTTTCTAGTCGTATTCAGGCCGTGGTGGCCCAGTAGGTGGCATATTCTTTTTTTTGCCTGTTTTTTGTTTTCATTTTTGCTTTATTTATTTTGTTTTGTTTCTACTTACAACAAAAAACTTATTTATTTTATTTTATTTTGTTTTTAATTACTTATTTATTTTTACTTTATGATAATTACTTATTTATTTTACTTTATGATAATTATTTTATTTTATTAAAGTTTATATTATTTTGTTTCTAATTCATTTTAAAATCTTAAAAATACAATTATATATCAAAAAAATCAGAAAATAAAACTAATTCATTTTAAATTCTTGTTTTTCTTCTGTTTTTTTCTTCCTTTTTTCTTCTGTTTTTTTCTTCTGTTTGTTTTTCCTTTTTCTTGTTTTTCTTCTTTTTCTTCTTCCTTTCTTCTTCTTTCTTTCTTCTTCTTCCTTTCTTCTTCTTCCTTTCTTCTTTCTTTCTTCTTCTTCCTTTTTCTTTTTTCTTTCTTTCTTCTTCTTTCTTTCTTCTTCTTCCTTTCTTCTTCTTCCTTTCTATTCTTTCTTTCTTCTTCTTCCTTTCTTCTTCTTTCTTTCTTTCTTCTTCTTCCTTTTTCCTTTTTCTTGGTTTTCATTTGATTTTTAATTGGTTTTCATTTTTTTCTTCTTCCTTTTTCTTTCTTGTTTTTTCTTCTTCCTTTTTTTCTTCTTTCTTTCTTCTTCTTCCTTTCTTCTTTCTTTCTTCTTCTTCCTTTTTCTTTTTTCTTTCTTTCTTCTTCTTTCTTTCTTCTTCTTTCTTTCTTTCTTCTTCTTTCTTTCTTCTTCTTCCTTTCTTCTTCTTCCTTTCTATTCTTTCTTTCTTCTTCTTCCTTTCTATTCTTTCTTTCCTCCTTTTTATTGTTTTTTTCTTCTGTTTGTTTTTTTGTTTTCTTTTGTTTTTTTCTTCTTCCTTTGTTTTTCTTCTGTTTTTTTGTTTTCTTTTTTTTTTTCTTCTTCCTTTTTCTTGTTTTTCTTCATTTTTTTCTTCTTCCTTTTTCTTTCTTGTTTTTTCTTCTTCCTTTTTTTCTTCTTTCTTTCTTCTTCTTCCTTTCTTCTTTCTTTCTTCTTCTTCCTTTTTCTTTTTTCTTTCTTTCTTCTTCTTTCTTTCTTCTTCTTTCTTTCTTCTTCTTTCTTTCTTTCTTCTTCTTTCTTTCTTCTTCTTCCTTTCTTCTTCTTCCTTTCTATTCTTTCTTTCTTCTTCTTCCTTTCTATTCTTTCTTTCCTCCTTTTTATTGTTTTTTTCTTCTGTTTGTTTTTTTGTTTTCTTTTGTTTTTTTCTTCTTCCTTTGTTTTTCTTCTGTTTTTTTGTTTTCTTTTGTTTTTTTCTTCTTCCTTTTTCTTGTTTTTCTTCTTTTTTTCTTCCTTTCTTCCTTTTTCCTTTTTTAAAATCTTCTGACATTTTAAAATCTTAAAAATACAATTATATATCAAAAAAATAAGAAAAATAAAACTAATTCATTTTAAAATCCCTTGAAGGTTCGACCAAATACAAAGTTTGGTACAATAAATTATTACACATCAATTCTTCCCTTGTACGTCCCTGCTTGCTTACGATTGTGCCGTATCCATGGAGCATCCTCATCATTTAACTTAATGCTTGGGTCAGTGTTCACTTTGAAGGGCGGAATTTCACCAAACATATTATAATCTTCTGACATGTCTGTCTTGTCCTCCACTCCCACGATGTTTCTTTTCCCTGAAAGAACAATGTGGCGCTTTGGATCATCGCATGATGTACTGATCGTTTTCTTATCTTTCCGTTTCCTCGGTTTGCTACTCATGTCCTTCAAATAAAAAACCTGAGCGACATCTTTGGCAAGGACGAATGGTTCGTCAAGGTAACCAAGATTGTTGAAATCCACCATTGTCATTCCGTATTGCTCGTCCACCTTTACCCCACCTCCTGTTAGCTTGAACCATTTGCACCGGAACTGGCACGACCTTGAAACCATTCCGGATGCCGGTCATCTGGGTCTTTCAAAAGTTGCTGGTCCTGCCGTGCTTCCTTTGTATCATTTGTCTTCCCATACACGCCCAAGAAGCTTAGCAGGTTCACGCAAATATTCTTTGTAACATGCATCACGTCGATTGCAGAGCGGACATCTAGGACTTTCCAATATTCTAGCTCCCAAAATATAGATTTCTTCTTCCACATGGGTGCGTGCCCGTCAACTCCCCGCGGATCTGATTGTCCGCCAGGACCCTTTCCAAAGATGACTTTCAAATCCTTGACCATATCAAATATCTCAGCACCAGTACGTTCCGCAGGCTTCGGCCGGTGATCTGCCTTCCCGTTGAAATGCTTGCCTTTCTTTCTTACGTTATGATTTCGGGGAAGAAATCGACGATGACCCAGGTACACATTCTTCTTACAATTAACCAAACGTACACTTTCAGTCTCATGTAAGCAGTGCGTGCATGCATTGTATCCCTTATTTTTCTGTCCCGAAAGGTTACTGAGAGCAGGCCAATCGTTGATGGTTACAAAAAGCAACGCTCGTAGGTCAAATTCCTCTCCTTTGTGCTCATCCCAGACACGTACACCAGGTTTCGCCCAAAACTGTAAAAGTTCTTCAACTAATGGCCTTAGGTACACATCGATGTCGTTACCGGGTTGCTTAGGGCCTTGGATGAGAATTGGCATCATAATGAACTTCCGCTTCATGCACAACCAAGGAGGAAGGTTGTAGATGCATAGAGTCACGGGCCAGGTGCTATGGTTGGAGCTCTGCTCGCCAAAAGGATTAATGCCATCAGTATTTAGACCAAATCTTAAGTTCCTTGCGTCAGCTGCAAAATCTTTGAAAACTCTGTCGATCTTTCTCCATTGCGTTCCATCAGCGGTGTGTCTCGACTGCCCGTCGGACAAACGGTCCTCTTTGTGCCATCGCAACAACTTGGCATGCTTTTCGTTCATGAACAGACGTTTCACCCGTGGTATTATAGGAGCATACCACATCACCTTGGCGGGAACCCTCTTCCTGGGTTTCTCGCCCTCAACATCGTCACCAGGGTCATCGCCTCTGATCTTATAACGCAATGCAGTGCATACAGGGCATTCATTCAAATTCTCGTATTCACCGCGGTAGAGGATGCAGTCATTAATGCATGCATGTATCTTCTGAACCTCTAAACCTAGAGGGCAGACAACCTTCTTTGCTTCGTACGTACTGGCGGGCAACTCATTATTCTTCGGCAACATATTCTTCAATATTTTCAGCAAATTTTCAAATGATGAGTCACCTACACCTTCATGTGCCTTCCATTTTAGCAAATCCAGTGTGCAGCCCAGCTTTTTCAGACTATTATCGCATCCTGGATACAACGACTTTTTGTGATCCTCTAACATGCGATCCAAATTCTCCCTCTCCTTGTCAGTTTCGCAGCGTCTCCGTGCATCAGCAATGGTCCGACCAAGATCATCAGCGGGCTCATCATGTGCCTCTTGTTCACCTTCACCTAACCCTTCCACACCTTCAGCATCATCCTCCATGAAAGTATCACCGAAAAGATCACGATAGTTGTCATCGATATCATCCCCTTCTTCATCTTCTTCCATTCTAACCCCTCTTTCTCCATGCTTGGTCCAACAATAATAGCTTGGCATGAAACCATGCTTAAGCAGGTCCATGTGAACTCTTCTTGAGGAGGAGTAACCCTTCTCATTCTTACAGACAGCACATGGACAGATAATAAAACCTTGCTGCTTGTTCGCATTTGCCACTACGAGGAAATCTTTCAAACCCGTAGTGAACTCGCCGGAGAGTCGGGAACCGTACATCCATTGCCGATTCATCTGCATTATTATTATATAAAGTATATAATTAACCATCATGCATTTGTTAAACTAACTAGCTAGAAATAATACAAATTAAACAATGAACTACACACATGCGTATTTTATCAATGACACATGAAAGGTTCGAGTTGCTAACCGCGATCGCGGAGGAAAAATAAATGAGAAAGCTCAAATGTGGCTTGTTTCAGGCTCTCGGGCATTTCATCAAACACCTTGTGTGCATAGGAGAAACCAAAAGCAAACCCACCACCACCCCACCACCACCTTCTGAAAATTGTGAAGTGAGCCGAGTGAAGTGAAGTGAGCTGAGTATATATAGGGCCTTTAGTCGCGGTTGGCCAGGCCAACCGGGACTAAAGCCCCTCCCGTCCGCCAGCTGGATGGGCTTTAGTCCCGGTTGGCCTGGCCAACCGCGACTAAAGGCCTTCTTGGACCTTTAGTCCCGGTTGGCCACGCCAACCGGGACTAAAGCCCCTCCCGTCCGCCAGCTGTCGACCGAGCGCGCTGGGCCCAGGTAGTTGGTCGCGGGTCTTCTCCCGAACCGCGACTAAAGACCCCTTTGGTCGCGGTTCGATTGTTTTGGGGACTAATGGGGGCATATGGAAGCCTCGTTTTCTACCAGTGCATGAAGAAAATATAAACAAAAACATATATCATCCATACTATTCGTTCACATCCATATCATCACATTAATAATATATATTCAATCTTTTTACTGCCAGAAACATTTTCATACAATCGATCTATATATCCATATCAAATTTCAATCTAGCTATATGGATCCAAATATTTTGCCTCCACACATACACATATGCAATTTAACTCTCATAATCCACATAGATACATGCATTTGTCAAAGTTATAGAGATGGAGCTCACCTCAGTGCCCGACGACGACGAGAGATGGCGGCAAAGACCGCCGGCGCGGAGGGGAGGTGAAGGCCACCGACAAAGTGGGAGAGGTGAAGAGGGCGTCGTCGGCTGGCGTGTAGTGGGAGAGGCACCAGCGGAGAGCTTTCGAGGTGGAGGGAGGCGCAGGCTAGATGTGAACCAAAGGGGCGGGGGGGGGGGTTTATATAATCGACTTATACCAACGGTTGGTACGCTGGCCGTATTGCACCGACGGTGGCCACGTTGCGGCGAACGTTGCCGAGAGACCTATTTAAGCCGAGTGCTTTTTAAATTTTTGCCTAGCATGTTGTGTAAGCCGAGATCTTTTTCAATGGACTCTTGGCTTACTCCTATGTAAGCCGGTTTTGTTACTTTTATTGTGTGTACTTGGAACCATTCTTTGCTTACACGATTCAAGTCGAGTACCTGTGTTTTGACACTCGGATTACTTTGAGATACTCGGCAGCGTGTGATTTTCCTGTAGTGAAGTCGAAAAATGAAAGGTGTCTACATTTTGGTTGGAATTTCAGAATATTATTGCCAAAAAGGAGATATTGGGGAGGAAATGCACCTGCCCGAAATGAAAAAGGAAACCATGTTGGAATTGAAACTGTGTTGATATTTTTGTTACTTGTATGTTGAAATGGAAGTTCTCTACATTTTGGTTGAAACCTGAGAATATTTCCAAAAAGGAAATATTGGGGATGATGCCCCATACTGGGAAGTAAATATTTGGGAGAAAATAAATACTAGGTGAAAATGTGTTGAAAGTTGCCTTAGTTGGAAGTCGAAAAATGGAAGTTGTCTACATTTTGGCTGTAATTTGAGAATATTTCCAAAAAGGAAATATTGCAGAGGAAAGGCACTTGCCTGAAATGGAAAATTTTCATGCCGGAATTGAATGCGGGGAAAACTCACTCCTAGCTGTGTGGCTGACCATGAATTAGCTGTCATTCTTTTATCATTGCCAACTCAGCGGTCATCCCTTCAAATTGCAAGGTCGATCCAGCTAATCCTTTGGAAACTTACAAACAGCAATACTCTGTACCCTTCTGTAATCACTGTACCCTTCTGTAATCACAGAATTCTGAACGATCTCATAATGTCGAATTTATCCGTTTTAGCAACTCATTGAATGCATGCTGCATGTAGATGAGCTCTTTTTTTCCAAAAAGAAGGATAACCCCAGCCTCTGCATCAGAACGATGCATACGGCCGTAACGCAGATTGACCGAACAATTCCACACGTCTCCACAACACGAGACTAACGAGCAAGGCATATGCGCGATGGATCGAAAGATGCAATAATCACACGAATTTCACTACCAATTACACATTTAAGTACGCGGTGTATCATGCTAGTAAGTGACGAAGAAAAAGTGTGGTAACGTAGAAACCACCAACAGTGTGTCATCAGTGACCATAAAACAAAACGAAACAAGGAACACAACAACTTGACAACATTGTCTCGGGTGTTATTCATAAGCTCTATCGATCAACAGGCCGCCGGGCTTGCTAATTGTACAGAGAATCAACAACAGGGAGGACAGAACTAATCAAACGGAGTGACCCGCGGAGCTACCGAGCGAGCGAGCTTAATTAGCCGGCCGAGCTGTATGGAAGTGGCGATGGAGATTGGACGGACGACGGGGCCGGATGGCATCATGTGTCGTCGCGCCAGCAGAGGAGCATGTGGAGGCAGCGGCGCGCGATGTAGAACCGCGCCCGGTGCTCCCTGACCTTCCTCCTCAGCCGCACCACCCGCGCCCTCACGCGGCCGCCGCTGCTGCTTCCGGCGGAGTAGCTCCTCATGAGCAGCCGACGGCCGGTGATGCCGCCCGTCGTCTCGGCGGAGGACGACCTCGCCGACTCCATCCTCGGATCCTCCTCCTATCTTCTTGGAGCGATGTATTTTACCGGCGAGATCGACAACCGGAGATGGATGTATATAGAGGAGAGGAGAGTGGTGCATGAATGGGAGTGAATGCAGTGGCTTGCTTCTCTCAACCTGTCGATCTTATCGTGAGCGTGGGTACCACCAAGAGGACGACGTACGGAGAGGGCGCGTGCCCCTCGCCGGCGGCCGATGCCGTGGCGGGCGGCGACGGGGACCGTGGGGCCCGCGCGCGTCCGTTACAGCTTCCACTGGCCAGCCGCCAGGGTGCGCTCGCCATCGGAAATCGATCTTGGACGGACTGCCGGAGACCCAGAAGTAACTGACCTCGTTTTCTAGTCAGTAAAGTATACTGCTGGTAGCTGTTCGTTGTTGGCTTGTGCATGCATGCATGCGCGCAAGACAAAGCTGTAATTAAGGCGGGAATGTGTTTTCAAACCACCCATCTAAAATTTGGGAGTACATGGCTTTCCTCCCATCTCTGCTCTAATGGAGAATCTGAACTCTGGAGGACTGGATCTGGGCCTCCTTCCCTTCCTTTTTCAGCGACGGCCGGCAAGCATCGGTGCTCGACGACGATGGCGAAAAGGAAAAATACCATTTGAGTTTTCTTGGCAAGAAACAACGTGTGCGGAAATAGCTACTGTGCGCCAAGACACACTTTCTGGTTGATGCATTATTTCATCTACACCAATCCAAACTTTCAACAATCAAAAACCAGGCTTTTAATTAATCAAATTCAGAACGATGAAACTTCTATTAAATCCCCAAGCCAAAAGTTCCATGTTGAGAAAAAAATTACAGACATCTGCTTCAAGCTGTGGGTGCCCTCTGTTGTCCTCCTATCATGCCAGCCGTGTGGGTGGAGTCGTGTCTTATTTGGTGGCGCTTGTCGACTATCTCCTATGGGGAGCCAATGCTCGGCTCGCACGCAAGGAGAAAAAAAATGTAATGGTAAGAGGATAAGGGAGGGTGGTAGATGTGCACGACAAGAACACACACGACAAATATATATAGTTGGAGGAGGTGGAAAACAAGGAGACGACAAAGAAAGGGGGAGAATGTTCGAAATAGCGTCCAACCTGAGTTCAGGGAATTAATTGTCAACCAAAAAAGGAAAGACATGTTACTCATGATGGATCTGGTGTCCATAGCTAGTTTGAGCACTTAAAAAAAACAAGTTGTAACAAAAAAAATATTTTCAAGGGCAAGTGGAGCCTATGTATGTATGTATGTATGTATGCCCAGGAGAGCTCGGGACTCGGCCCCCGCGTCATCCTCCCTGGGATGACTCAGGCGGCAGCTAATCCACGCCCGCTCAAGGCCTCCCCCGTGCTCCCCCTCCCCTTGCCGCCGCTCCATGGTCTTCGTATGGCAAAGCTCGCACGGATCTGGCGGCAGCGGGGACTTGGCGTCCCTGAGCGGCTGCCGTCGAGTTGCGGCGGCTGACGGCGTTGTACTCCTCCACACATGTTGCTGGTGTCTGAGGGCGGTGGGAGCACCGTGGTAGTTGTGCACGTGCTACAACGTGCGGAGGTGCTAATCCCCCCGATCTGCATTTGGGTGGGTTGGTGCTCGACCATGGCTGCGGTCAGGCTGGATCGGGGCGGCGTGGGGGCATGCTTCCATGAATAAAGGTTGCGGTCCCGTGCTCCTCTCTCATCACGGCAACATCCTGCATTATCGGTCCTCCTCGATCTGGTCATCAACATGTTTCGGAACTGTTGTCGGAGATCTTGCCCAAATCTTGATCAGATAGAATTCGGTCGCTCACGTCCATTTTAGCCTACGAGGGTCCATGAGGGTGTGACACAAAGCTCTGTGGTTTGTTGACACCATAGGACATATCGGCTTCTCAATTTTTGTGGTGTAGACAGCTGTGGAGGAGGTCATGGTGGCTGAGTTTGAAGGATTAGTTAGATGCACGAGGCCTTCGAGGTGAAGGAGTCAGCCAGGTGTTTGATAACTCTCAGGAGCAGCTGTGTCAAGTGGGGGTGCCGAGCCGGTACTTTCAGGGTGAAAACCTAATGCCTGGCCTTCATTGGTTGTACCTGTCAATTGCCTTGCTGAAGGAATTGTTTTGAGAGCTGACTTCTCTAGGGTGAAAAACTAAGATATTGGATTGGGCAACGACGACGCTTTTGCACTGTTTCCTTCTTGGAGGCGTTGTTTTTGGAGACATTTTATGTTTTCTAGGTGCTGTATTTGGTGGTGGTTGCTACCTCTTGAGCACTTGCGTTGGTTTTCCCTTGAAGAGGAAAGGGTGGTGCAGCAAAGTAGCGTAAGTATTTCTCTTAATTTTTGAGAACCAAGGTATCAATCTAGTAGGAGGCTACGCGCGAGTCCCTCGCACCTACACAAAACAAATAAATCCTCGCAACCAACGCGATAAGGGGTTGTCAATCCCTACATGGTCACTTACGAGAGTGAGATCTGATAGATATGATAAGATAATATTTTTGGTATTTTTATGATAAAGATGCAAAATAAAATAAAAGCAATGAAAATAACTAAGTATTGGAAGATTAATATGATGACGATAGACCCGGGGGCCATAGGTTTCACTAGTGGCTTCTCTCAAGAGCATAAGTATTTTACGGTGGGTGAACGAATTACTGTTGAGCAATTGACATAATTGAGCATAGTTATGAGAATATCTAGGTATGATCATCTATATAGGCATCACGTCCAAGACAAGTAGACCGACTCCTGCCTGCATCTACTACTGTTACTCCACACATCGACCGCTATCCCGCATGCATCTAGAGTATTAAGTTCATAAGAACAGAGTAACGCCTTAAGCAAGATGACATGATGTAGAGGGATAAATTCATGCAATATGATTAAAAAACATCTTGTTACCCTCGATGGCAACAATACAATACGTGCCTTGCTGCCCCTACTGTCACTGGGAAAGGACACCACAAGATTGAACCCAAAGCTAAGCACTTCTCCCATTGCAAGAAAGATCAATCTAGTAGGTCAAACCAAACTGATATTTCGAAGAGACTTGCAAAGATAACCAATTATACATAAAAGAATTCAGAGAAGAGTCAAATATTGTTCATAGATAAACTTGATCATAAACCCACAATTCATCGATCTCAACAAACACACCGCAAAAGAAGATTACATCGAATAGATCTCCACAAGAGAGGGGGAGAACTTTGTATTGAGATCCAAAAATAGAGAAGAAGCCATCTAGCTAATAACTATGGACCCGTAGGTCTGAGGTAAACTACTCACACTTCATCGAAGAGGCTATGGTGTTGATGTAGAAACCCTCCATGATCGATGCCCCCTCCGGCGGAGCTCCGGAACAGGCCCCAAGATGGGATCTCGTGGATACAGAAAGTTACGGCGGTGGAATTAGGGTTTTGGCTCCGTGTCTGATCGTTTGGGGGTACGTAAGTATATATATATATATATATATATATATATATATATATATATATAGGAGGAAGAAGTACGCCGGTGGAGCAACAGGGGGGCCCATGAGGGTGGAGGGCGCGCCTGGGGGAGGTAGGCGCGCCCCCCTACCTCGTGGCCTCCCTGTTGGTTGCTTGACGTAGGGTCCAAGTCTCCTGGATCATGTTCGGTGAGAAAATCACGTTTCCGAAGGTTTCATTCCGTTTGGACTCCGTTTGATATTCCTTTTCTTCGAAACCCTAAAATAGGCACACACAAAACATCAATTCTGGGTTGGGCCTCCGGTTAGTAGGTTAGTCCCAAAAATAATATAAAAGTGGATAATAAAACCCAATAATGTCCAAAACAGTAGAAAATATAGCATGGAGCAATCAAAAATTATAGATACGTTGGAGACGTATCAAGCATCCCCAAACTTAAGTCCTGCTCGTCCTTGAGTAGGTAAATGATAAAAACAGAATTTTTGATGTGGAATGCTACTTGGCATATTTTCAATGTAATTCTTCTTAATTGTGGTATGAATATTCAGATCCGAAAGATTCAAGACAAAAGTTCAATATGACATAAAAATAATAATACTTCAAGCATACTAACTAAGCAATTATGTCTCCTCAAAATAACATGGCCAAAGAAAGTTATCCCTACAAAATCATATAGTCTGGCTATGCTCTATCTTCACCACACAAAGTATTTAAATCATGCACAACCCCGATGACAAGCCAAGCAATTGTTTCATACTTTTGACATTCTCAAAACTTTTTCAATCTTCACGCCATACATGAGCGTGCGCCATGGACATAGCACTTTAGGTGGAATAGAATGGTGGTTGTGGAGGAGAAAAAATGGAGAAGATAGTCTCACATCAACTAGGCGTATCAACGGGCTATGGAGATGCCCATCAATAGATATCAATGTGAGTGAGTAGGGATTGCCATGCAACGGATGCACTAGAGCTATAAGTATATGAATGCTCAAAAAGAAACTAAGTGGGTGTGCATCCAACTTGCTTGCTCACGAAGACCTAGGGCATTTTGAGGAAGCCTCCCGTCATTGGAATATGCAAGCCAAGTTCTATAATGAAAAATTCCCACAAGTATATGAAAGTGATAACATAGGAGACTCTCTATCATGAAGATCATGGTGCTACTTTGAAGCACAAGTGTGGTAAGAGGATAGTAGCATTGTCCCTTCTCTCTTTTTCTCTTATATTTTTTTTATTTGGGCATTTTCTCTTTTTTATGGCCTCTTTTTTTTCGTCCGGAGTCTCATCCCGACTTGTGGGGGAATCATAGTCTCCATCATCCTTTCCTCACTTGGGACAATGCTCTAATAATGATGATCATCACACTTTTATTTTCTTACAACTCAAGAATTACAACTCGATACTTAGAACAAGATATGACTCTATATGAATGCCTCCGGCGGTGTACCGGGATATGCAATGACTCATGAGTGACATGTATGAAAGAATTATGAACTGTGGCTTTGCCACAAATACAATGTCAACTACATGATCATGCAAAGCAATATGACAATGATGGAGCGTGTCATAATAAAGAGAATGGTGGAAAGTTGCATGGCAATATATCTCGGAATGGCTATGGAAATGCCATGATAGGTAGGTATGGTGGTTGTTTTGAGGAAGGTATATGGTGGGTGTATGATACCGGCGAAAGGTGCGCGGTATTAGAGAGGCTAGCAATGGTGGAAGGGTGAGAGTGTGTATGATCCATGGACTCAACATTAGTCATGAAGAACTCATATACTTATTGCAAAAATCTACAAGTTATCAAAGCAAAGTATTACACGCATGCTCCTAGGGGGATATATTGGTAGGAAAAGACCATCGCTCGTCCCCGGCCGCCACTCATAAGAAAGACAATCAATAAATAAATCATGCTCCGACTTCATCACATAACGGTTCACCATACGTGCATGCTACGGGAATCACAAACTTTAACACAAGTATTTCTCAAATTCACAACTACTCAACTAGCATGACTCTAATATCACCATCTCCATATCTCAAAACAATTATCAAGTATCAAACTTCTCATAGTATTCAACACACTCATAAGAGAATTTTATTATTAATCTTGTATACCTAGCATATAGGATTATTTAAGAAAATTACCATGCTATTTAATACTCTCAAAATAATCTAAGTGAAGCATGAGAGATCAATAGTTTCTATAAAACAAATCCACCACCGTGCTCTAAAAGGTATAAGTGAAGCACTAGAGCAAAACTGTATAACTCAAAAGATATAAGTGAAGCACATAGAGTATTCTAATAATTTCCGAATCATATGTGTCTCTCTCAAAAGGTGTGTACAGCAAGTATGATTGTGGTAAACTAACAAATAAAGACTCAAATCATACAAGACACTCCAAGCAAAACACATATCATGTGGTGAATAAAAATATATCCCCAAGTAAAGTTACCGATAGAAGTAGACAAAAGAGGGGATGCCTTCCGGGGCATCCCCAAGCTTTGGCTTTTAGGTGTCCTTAGATTATCTTGGGGGTGCCATGGGAATCCCCAAGCTTAGGCTCTTGCAACTCCTTGTTCCATAATCCATCAAATCATTACCCAAAACTTGAGAACTTCACAACTCAAAACTCAAAGTAGAAAATCTCGTGAGCTCCATTAGCGAAAGAAAACAAAATACCAATTCAAGGTACTGTAATTAAATCATTATTTATTTATATTGGTGTTAAACCTACTGTATTCCAACTTCTCTATGGTTTATAAACTCAAAAACAGAACAGTCTGTAGTAATCTGTAGCTAGCGCAAGATCTGGAACCCCAAAAATTCTAAAATAAATTTCTGGATGTGAGTAATTTATCTATTAATCATCTTAAACAATAATTAACTAAATAGCACTTTCCAAATAAAAATGGCAGCAGTTCTCGTGAGCGCTAAAGTTTCTGTTTTTTACAGCAGGATTAACAAGACTTTCCCCAAGTCTTCCCAACGGTTCTACTTGGCACAAACACTAATTAAAAACAAAAAAACAAAACCAAAACAGAGGCTAGATAAATTATTTATTACTAAACAGGAGCAAAAAGCAAGGAATTAAAATAAAATTGGGTTGCCTCCCAACAAACGCTATCGTTGAACGCCCCTAGGCATAAAAAGCAAGGATAGATCTAGGTATTGCCATCTTTGGTAGGCAATCCATAAATGGCTCTCATAATAGATTCATAAGGTAATTTAATTCTATTTCTAAGAAAGTGTTCCATGCCTTTCCTTAATGGAAATTGGAATCTAATATTTTCTTCCTTCATATCAATAATTGCACCAATCGTTCTAAGGAAAGGTCTACCAAGAATAATAGGACATGAAGGATTGCAATCTATATCAAGAACGTAAAATCCACGGGAACATAATTCCTATTTGCAACAATAAGAACATCATTAATTCTTCCCATAGGTTTCTTAATAGTGGAATCTTCAAGGTGCAAGTTTAGAGAGCAATCATCGAAATCACAGAAACCTAACAAATCACACAAAGTCTTTGGAATTGTGGAAACACTAGCACCCAACTCACACATAGCATAGCATTCATGATCTTTAATTTTAATTTTAATAGTTGGTTCCCACTCATCATAAAGTTTTCTAGGAATAGAAACTTCCAACTCAAGTTTTTCTTCATAAGATTGCATCAAAGCATCAACGATATGTTTGGTAAAAGCTTTATGTTGGCTATAAGCATGAGGAGAATTTAGCACGGATTGCAACAAGGAAATACAATTTATCAAAGAGCAATTATCATAATTAAATTCCTTGAAATCCAAAATAGTGGGTTCATAACTATTTAAAGTTTTGACTTCTTCAATCCCACTTTTAACAATTTTAGCATCAAGATCTAAAATTTCCGAATTTTTAGAACGCCTTCTAGGTAAAGGTGGATCATATTCGGTCCCATAATTATCAAGATTCATATTCCAAAACAAATATTTAATAGGGGACACATCAATAACTTTTATATCTTCATCTTTATTATCATGGAAACTAGAAGAACACGCTCTTATAAAGGAATCTTTCTTAGCACGAATCCTACCGGTTCTTTCTTTGCACTCATCAATGGAAATTATCATGGCTTTGAGAGACTCATTGATATCATGCTTAGGTGGAATAGATCTAAGTTTCAAAGAATCAACATCAAGAGAAATTCTATCAACGTTCCTAGCCAACTCGTCAATTTTAAGAAATTTCTCTTCAATCAAAGCATTGAAATTCTTTTGCGAAGTAATAATTCTTTAATATTAGATTCAAAATCAGAGGGCATTTTATTATAATTTCCATAAAATTCACATCCATAGATTCATTATTATTCTCAATCAAAGTAGACAAAGGCATATCATTAGGATCAGAAGAAACACTTTTATTAGCAAATAATTTCATAAGTTCATCCATCTTTCCACTCAAAACATTAATTTCTTCTATCACATGCACTTTCTTATTAGTAGATCTTTCAGTGTGCCATTGAGAATAATTAACCATAATATTATCTAGGAGTTTAGTAGCTTCTCCTAAAGTGATTTCCATAAAAGTGCCTCCCGCGGCCGAATCTAAAAGATTTCTAGAAGCAAAATTCAATCCGGCATAAATTTTTTGTATAATCATCCACAAATTTAAACCATGAGTAGGGCAATTATGTATCATTAATTTCATCCTCTCCCAAGCTTGTGCAACATGTTCATGATCAAGTTGCTTAAAATTCATAATATCATTTCTAAGAGAGATGATCTTAGCGGGAGAAAAATACGTAGAGAGAAAAGCATCTTTGCACTTATTCCACAAATCAATACTATTTTTAGGCAAAGACGAAAACCAAGCTTTAGCACGATCTCTAAGCGAAAAAGGAAATAGCTTCAATTTAACAATATCATTATCCACATCTTTCTTCTTTTGCATATCACACAAATCAACGAAGCTATTTAGATGGGTAGCGGCATCTTCACTAGGAAGGCCGGAAAACGGATCTTTCATGACAAGATTCAGCAAGGCAGCATTAATTTCACAAGATTCAGCATTGGTAAGAGGAGCAATCGGAGTGCTAATAAAATCATTGTTGTTGGTATTGGTAAAGTCACACAATTTAGTATTATCTTGAGCCATCGTGACAAGCAAACAAGGAACGGGCAAATAAAACGGCAAATAGAGAAAGGGAGGGAGGATAGGGAGAGAGAGGGCGAATAAAACGACAAGGGTGAAGCGGGGGAGAGGAAAATGAGAGGCAAGTGGAAAATAATGTAATGCGGGAGATAAGGGTATGTGATGGGTACTTGGTATGTTGACTTTTGCGTAGACCTCCCCGGCAACGGCGCCAGAAATCCTTCTTGCTACCTCTTGAGCACTTGTGTTGGTTTTCCCTTCAAGAGGAAAGGGTGGTGTAGCAAAGTAGCGTAAGTATTTCCCTCGGTTTTTGAGAACCAAGGTATCAATCTAGTAGGAGGCTACGCGCGAGTCCCTCGCACCTACACAAAACAAATAAATCCTCGCAACCAACGCGATAAGGGGTTGTTAATCCCTACACGGTCACTTACGAGAGTGAGATCTGATAGATATGATAAGATAATATTTTTGGTATTTTTATGATAAAGATGCAAAGTAAAATAAAAGCAATGAAAATAACTAAGTATTGGAAAATTAATATGATGAAGATAGACCCCGGGGCCGTAGGTTTCACTAGTGGCTTCTCTCAAGAGCATAAGTATTTTACGGTGGGTGAACGAATTACTGTTGAGCAATTGACATAATTGAGCATAGTTATGAGAATATCTAGGTATGATCATGTATATAGGCATCATGTCCAAGACAAGTAGACCGACTCCTGTCTGCATCTACTACTATTAATCCACACATCGACCGCTATCCAGCATGCATGTAGAGTATTAAGTTCATAAAAACAGAGTAATGCCTTAAGCAAGATGACATGATGTAGAGGGATAAATTCATGCAATATGATAAAAAACATCTTGTTATCCTCGATGGCAACAATACAATACGTGCCTTGCTGCCCCTACTGTCACTGGGAAAGGACACCACAAGATTGAACCCAAACCTAAGCACTTCTCCCATTGCAAGAAAGATCAATCTAGTAGGCCAAACCAAACTGATAATTCGAAGAGACTTGCAAAGATAACCAATCATACATAAAAGAATTCAGAGATGATTCAAATATTGTTCATAGATAAACTTGATCATAAACCCACAATTCATCGGTCTCAACAAACACATCGCAAAAGAAGATTACATCAAATAGATCTCCACAAGAGAGGGGGGGAACTTTGTATTGAGATCCAAAAAGAGAGAAGAAACCTTCTAGCTAATAATTATGGACCCGTAGGTCTGAGGTAAACTACTCACACTTCATCGGAGAGGCTATGGTGTTGATGTAGAAGCCCTCCGTGATCAATGCCCCCTCCGGCGGAGCTCCGGAATAGGCCCCAAGATGGGATCTCATGGATACAGAAAGTTACGACGGTAGAATTAGGGTTTTGTTTCCATGTCTGATCGTTTGGGGGTACGTAGGTATATATAGGAGGAAGAAGTACGCCGGTGGAGCAACAGGGGGCCCACGAGGGTGGAGGGCGCGCCTGGGGGGTAGGCGCGCCCCCCTACCTCGTGGCCTCCCTGTTGGTTGCTTGACGTAGGGTCCAAGTCTCCTGGATCATGTTCGGTGAGAAAATCACGTCCCCGAAGGTTTCATTCCGTTTGGACTCCGTTTGATATTCCTTTTCTTCGGAACCCTAAAATAGGCAAAAAAAACAGCAATTCTGGATTGGGCCTCCGGTTAGTAGGTTAGTCCCAAAAATAATATAAAAGTGGATAATAAAGCCCAATAATGTCCAAAACAGTAGATAATATAGCATGGAGCAATCAAAAATTATAGATACGTTGGAGACGTATCAGTGGTTTCTGTGTCGCTGCTGAGAGGACTCGATCACTATGGCGGGAGCTTTATTTTTTTCCTTTCTTTTAAATTTTTTTCTTAGGCTGTGTGCATCGTGGATGTCTTTGTAATATCTTGTAGGTGCAGAGGCTAGGTGTAATTGGTATCTTCGCTATATTAATATATTCCCCTTTAAAAATGTATGTATGTATGTATACAAACTAGTGTTTCACAATGAATGACAGACAACTTGTGCATCAATTAATTAGTTAGGGCTCTGCTCTCTCTTAATTGGTATATGTTGTAAGGAGTGATAGTTTCTATTTTATGTTTGTTCTTTGAAGAATGACAAGACTTGAAATTGGATGGAAGAAAAAGTGGCCTACATATGCATGTTCAATGACTGTGTTGCAACTGTTGTGACTCCAAAAGATTGATCGGGTAAGGGCTCAGTATACCGGCCTAGAAGTGAAAGCGATCAAAATTTTGCACCACTAAAGGAGAGAAAAGCAAAAACTTCTCATCTTTCTCAAAGGATTGAACATTTTTTACTGTCATATTATCCCGTAGGCAGCATATTGACCTAGCAACTTTGGTGTAGCCTATTGTATTACTCATATTCATCAAGTAGTATATTATAAAATGGGCTTTTATTGACTCTAAATGTAGCATTATTGTAATGCATTTGCATAATTAAGCGTGTGTTTGGTTGGGTGGCTAGGGATAGCCAGTTTTTAGGTGGTTGCCATGTGTTTGATTTTTAAAAATTTGTAGTTGAGGATAGCCAAATCCAGAGAATATTCCCTAAAAAGTGGCTTAGCAGAAGCGCCAAAAGGTGGCGGGTGAGGGCAACCACCCCATGCTTGCATGCTCACCTCACCATCCGAATCGTTTACTACTTGTTCTCACCCGCTCCCCCATGAAAAAAAGGAATTTTATCAGGCTTTTGGTAGGACATTCGTATGTCCCTTTTGGTAGGACATTCGTATGTCCATACTTGTCATCCAACGTACTGTGACAAAAACTGGGGTGTTAAAAATTAAAGGGCAACTCATGAAATATAATAGACAAACATATATGTCTATAAATTATGCAACAAAGAAACAAAAGAATCCAACATAAATCCGTATATGGATCTGATCATAAAGGGATAATTCATGACACGGCAACAAACACACCGAGAATTACATCAGATGGAATACAATCATGTAGGGCAGCACATGTGATCATTGATTGAGACGTAAGGGAGAGAAGATGCCAACTAGCTACTATTATGGACCCGTAGTTCAAGGAGAACTATTCACACATGCGTGTGGTGGCACTGAGGTTGGTGAGTATGCCTCCGGCGATGATTTACCCTTCCAGCAAAGTACCGGAAGAGGTCTCCAGATTGAATCATCGTGAAACGCGTGGTGGCGACGACAGAAAAATCATCGATAAATAGAGAGATCTCGGTAATTAGGGAGCATAGTTAATTTAAAGATAGTAGATGATACCCCGCATGTTGTTGCGAGAATGTTTTCCAATACATTTTAGTGATATTTGGTTTCATGGAACATGTGAATACTCGGAGTAATAATATGAGAACTGGAACTAAAAATACATATAAGTTATGATGTTTGATTATTTTATATTTCTAGAATGTTTATTAAAATTATAAATAGCATAATAGAATGAAAATACTCATGCATGTTGAAGTGGGCTTTTTCCTATGCATGGTTGCATGTTGAGGTAGACCTACTCCTTATGCATGTTGCATGATGAGGTGGCGTGTTTGCATGTTGAGGGAGAGAGTTAGTGAGTGATACCTATTTTGATACAAATGATTTACTTTGGTAAGGAAATAGTAACCAGGCAAGTTTGTAATGATACAGTGCTATACTATACTTGACACCCAAAATGGACTACTTCATTTGTGTCAATACACTACAATATATCCAATGCATGCTTCCCTAGGGCCAAAGGGAGTTTCCCTGAGGCACCTACTCTAGAAAATCCAATATATATGTATACCCTTAATTAAGGGTTAGTGTGCTTTTGTCCATTCCTGGTAGCTTTCTCCTTAGAAAGGTAGCTAATCATCTTGTATTATAATCATGCCAAACAATCTTGGCAAGAACATATGCTATAAGCCTGTTGTGAATAATATCTGAAGAATCTCTTACATAATTTCTGAAATGAAAAAGGAAAAGGGAATTATGCGGATAACTTGTACACAAATGAAATCAAACTTAATAAATGAGTGATAGTTTGCTGTCAATTTAAAATGGTAGTCCTGAGGGAGACAACCCTGGGACAAAGTGTAAGTTCCGAGGGGGGCAAAGAAGGAGGAGTCGAGGAGGAGAAAGCTATCATAAGTGTGCCTTTATTTGCGCACTCTAATAGAAAATTATCTGCAAGCAGTGGCGGAGCTTCCCTAGGCAAAAGGGGGCCATAGCCCCCCCCCCCCCTCCCCCCCCCCAACTCTAGACATTTGTCCGCAACCTCTATACCATCTGCCAACTTTCTGTAGTAAATGTTCGCCAACCCTCCAGAGCCTATTATTCTCTCCAATCCATTCATGGCCATTTCAATTTCGGATAGCGTATATCTCGCAAGGACTGCTTGGAAATCGATCAAGCCAAGTTCTTCTTCTTCAGGTGCTGCAATAAAAGGAGGGTTGTTCAACGAGCTAAATCAACTGCAAAATATTATTGTAGTTTCTTTTTTCGCAGGAAGTTGAAAAATATTGGTAGTTGGACCAAAACACATAGCTACAATGCACACTATACGCTTCTGTAGTTAGAAGACATGCACAGTTTGGAGGTGGAAGGTTCTTCTTGCGTCGGAAGTAGTAGCAACATCCAATTGCAGTGATTATTAGCAGAACAGCTCTGGACACAATACATGCAACAATATTTTTCTGCGTCCACATCGTGTGCAAGGTCCCTGTTATCGGCCTCGTTATCTGCCATCAAAGGATTCCCCTTGCAGACAATACCTTGTGGACAAGTTGTTAGTTATGAGGGGGACAAAGAAGGAGTAGACGAGGAGGATAAAGCTACCAGGAATGTACCTTTATTTGCAGACTTTGACAGAAGATACTAATTTGGATTCCTAAAAAATAGACAAATTAATTGTCTGCAAGCAATGTTGGAGCTTTCCTACACACACACACACACACACACACACACACACACACACTAGAAGGGGGCTATCGCCCCCACCCCACACACACACACTAGAAATCGATCATGTATACACTTAATTTCTAGGCCTAACTATCATGTTGGATTTCATTAACTACCATGTTGGGTTACTTCACATCTAAGTCTAGAACCATACCATCAAACTTACTATGAGATTGGTGCAACAACGCTAGTTTATTTTCTAATTTTTTTGAGATCCAAAGTTTATTTTCTAATGAGTTGTTGCTTGCTGTTGTCCGCTGCTTTTGGTTTATCAATCGTGTGTGTTGAGTTGTCTTTCTTGTGCCAGGCCCAATAGCGAAAACAATTTTTTTGTCTATTTCATTTTTTTCTTTTTATTTTTTTGTATTTCACTTTCTTTTTTCCCCTTTTCCCATTTCTTTTTTTCCTTTTCCCATTTCTTTTGTAATTCCTTTTCTACTAGTCCTTTTCTTTCTATTTTTTTTATTTTTCAGAATTTCAAAATTTGTTTGAAATTTCAAGAAATATTTGAAAATTCAATAAATTTTTATTTTAAAAAAACGTTCATAAGTTCAAAAAATGTTCCTGTTTCAAATTGTATTCACAAATTCAAAATAGCAATTCTTGATCATTAAAAAATGTTCACCTTTCAAAATGTGTTCATAAGCTCATAAAATGTTCCAATTTCCAAACTTTGTTCACAAATTCAATAAATGTCCACAATGTTTGGTTCTTTTTAAAAAAGTAGAGTTTTAAATTTTGTTCACAGATGGAAAAAAACGTTCCCTTGTGTCCAAAATGTTCATTTTTTCAAAAGATGTTCCCTTTTTCCAACATTTGTTCATAAATTCAAAAATACTCCCTTTTTTAATTTGTACACAAATTCAAAAATTGTTTGTATTTTTAAAAAATGTCGAATTGAAAAAATGTTCCCGTTTTTAAAATTTTGTTCATAAATTCCTACATTCTTCCCGTTTTGAAATTGGGCCCATGTCAACTTGAGAAATTGGCCCAGGCCCGCAAACCTCAAATCCCTGTGAAGCCCATATTCGCGTGCGGGCCCACAACCGTCGAAGCGATAAGGAGAGTGACAGCCGCTCAGCCCGCCGGCACACCCGACCAACTCTCGCTCACTCGCCGGAGGGAAACAGAGCAAAGATGACCACGGCGGCGGCGGCGACGACGATGCGTCTGTCTTCCCCGTTCAAGGCCCCACCTCTCCGTCCTCCCTGCCACCGCGTCGTCCCGTCGAGGCGGGGCCCCAGGCGGGCCGGGCTGGCCGTCTCGGCGGCCGCCGCCGGGTCGCCCCCCACCGTGCTCGTCACCGGCGCCGGAGGACGAACAGGTAGATGCTACACATCCCGCTATCTTTTCCCCCTTCGCGTACTTTCGCCACACATTACTGCACGGTGCCACCGTCTCTTGGTGTTCCAGTGGGATACAGTTCAGTTCGTATTTGTGGGAGAATTTGCCGGCGGAGGCGGCGGTTTCTTGGAATCAAGATGCTTCACAATTTACACTCCCGTTTGATTACTGTAATCCGGCGTGCGCCTCTGACCTCTGCGCTGTGGCGGCCCAGGCCAAATTGTGTACAAGAAGCTGAAGGAGAGGGCAGACCAGTTTGTGGCCAGAGGGCTGGTCAGGACGCCGGACAGCAAATCTAAGATCGATGGGGGCGACGACGTGTTCATCGGAGACATTAGGGATCCTGGGAGCATTGCGCCGGCGATCGACGGCATTGACGCGCTCATCATCCTCACCAGTGGGGTCCCGAAGATGAAGCCAGGGTTTGATCCTAGCAAAGGGGGTCGGCCCGAGTTTTACTTCGAGGAAGGGTCTGATCCTGAGCAGGTGACTGACTGACGAAACCACCTGTCAATGACAGTACTCATATTAGCAATATATGACAACTGGTGCATTTCTTTAGAGCTAATAATGCTTTTTGTTTGTTTTTCCCTTGTTTAAGGTGGATTGGATAGGCCAAAAGAACCAAATCGACGCTGGTAAATCTTCACCTTTGTCTTGTTCTGTTAGAGCGTTATCCAATGTTTAGTGTGTTTATTGAAATGATTGGTCCGTCGACCTTTTACTGGTCTGCTCTCTTGGTTTTTTCATCTTCTTTAATTATCCATGCAGCCAAGAGCATTGGTGTAAAGCAGATAGTTTTGGTTGGATCCATGGGTGGAACAGATCTCAACCATCCATTAAACAAGCTTGGGAATGGGAATATACTGGTATATGGCTTGTTCGACAATATTTTTATACGTTCTTCCCTATACTTATCTGTGCATGAATATATCATGTATCATTTTGGGAATTAGACTGATCAATTGCTCTTCTAATTTGCAGGTGTGGAAACGGAAGGCAGAACAGTACCTAGCGGACTCTGGTGTACCATATACAATTATAAGGTTATAACACAAACTCATTCGTTGGTGCTATTTGCGGAATGAGACTTATTCTTGCATGTTCTGCAAATATTTCTTTTGTCACATTTAATTTATGTAATAGACTGCCAGTCACTTTTTTCTCTCCATAGATGGTCAATCATAAAAGTAATTCTATATATCTGTGATGAAGGAAGAAAACAACAAAACAACAGAAGTGCATGATGGAGTATGAAGCACCACAAAGAAAATTAATTTAGTATAAGAAATCAAAAATTTCAATTTCTTTCATAGGGACATTAATTGTTGGAGTATTTTCCACCAACAATCGTGTTGATAAAATACCTTTTCCACATCCCATCTCTTTCCAGGGCTGGAGGACTACAAGACAAAGATGGTGGTGTACGTGAGTTGATTGTTGGAAAGGATGATGAGATCTTGAAGACGGAAACGAAAACTATTGCCAGGGCAGATGTTGCAGAAGTTTGCATACAGGTATCTTTATAGAACGAAACACATGTTTCAGTAGATAAACAACTGCTCAATCTTTTTTTCATCATCTACCAAATATATTTCTTGCATCCATCTATGCCTTATTGGCTAGTGGTCACCACCACTGATCCATCTGTGCCTTTCATGTGTAGGCCTTGCTATTTGAGGAAGCAAAGTTCAAGGCATTTGATCTGGCTTCAAAACCTGAAGGTGAAGGAACACCGACGAAAGATTTTAAGTCTGTTTTTGCACAAATTGCTACTCGCTTCTAAGGAGACAAGATCATTCTGGCCAATGAAATGAGGACAGTTTTTTTAATTAGGCGATATGGAATTGTACCGGGTCAGGTTAGTGTTCTGTTTATTAATTGAGGAAATGCAACATTTTATTCTATGCACTACTATTCCATAGTGATTTCTTTGTTTATCTCTTTTCTTTGTGGTCAATTGATTCTGCACAAAATGTTTATGGTCGTGCTGTTACCTGGTTGATTGGTCCTAATGTGGATGTACGGACTTACTATTTGCAGTTAGTTTATTTTGTTAAATAATAAAGGTAGGAAGTGCTTGTCCTTCAGGGGTCATGTTGCCATGATGTTCTGGGGTCTACATGATTTAGTTTCAAGTTAATTCATTTTGTAGTCTATACAACATTTAGGGTTATCCATATTGCGTATTTATAGTCCTACCAATTAGTTGGTTAATATAATCTCAATTGTAAATTTGTTAGGAATATAGAATACCCATCTTTTACAAGCTCGTTCTGTAGCAAAAGTAAAAGTGGCATGTCATCTCCTTCCAGATTGTCTCTGATGCTCTGCCAACAGAAGAAATATTCTGCGCTACTTAGAGCCATTCCGTAAAAATTACACAGCTATCTAAGCTCCTCACAACGTTACCAGTTTTAACAATATAACCAACTGAATCTCATTTCCGAGATTTTTATGATTGTTCACTTGCAAATTTATTTTTTCACTTTCTTATTTGCACATTCTATTTAAAACATGATATTTCTGTGCCGTTGATGTTAAGACTGTACTGTGTTAACTGAGAAGCTCTGGTGCATGAAACATAACATAACTGAGTAGCTAGAATTTACACGGCTGAACATCACTTCTGGGGTTTCTGAGAGAATTAAGGATTGTTTGGTATCATTTGTCTTGCACTTATCGAGCTGCGCAGCTGACCTATATTACCTAATATGTGCATACTAGTTCATTTGATTGGATTTTGGATTCGTTTATAGAAACCTTGTCTTGATTAAGTACAATTACCGTCTTCAAACCAGAAATGGCATTTTCTCTGACCTTCCATGTCGCTTATTTTGAGAGGTAGGCAGTGCAATAATCTCCTTCACAGTATTTCCACTAATCTCTTGTCTAGTATGACCAATAAACTGATCAAAACAATAACCAAGTACACATAGTTAATATTCGTTAAAAAGAAACCCGGATTCATTTATAGAGCAACTTTCTAGAACAGTTTGTTCAGAAATTGAAAAGAACACAAAAGTAAAGTACAACTTTACAGTCGCCTTCTATTTATTTCCTACATATGTCATGTATGTTGCACAGCTGAACCAAATCAAAACATGTTGAGTATCAACATTAGAATCCCCATCCCATCTCTTTCCAAGATACTCCCTCCGTCCGGAAATACTTGTCATCAAAATGAATAAAAGTGGATGTATCTAGACATATTTTAGTTCTAGATACACCCCTTTTTATCCATTTTGATGACAAGTATTTTCAGACGGAGGGAGTAGTTTCCAATGCTCATCTGATGAAAGAATATCTTACAGTGTTCAGCTTTAGATACATGGTGCCGAGAATCATGCAAGTAGATACCGAGGCGGGAAGTTGCCCACGCATGTTCGCACACTTGAAAAACCGCTTGGATCATACTGATCATCGTATATTTCATTAGGTTTCCATTTAGATATAGCATAAAGTACTCTCCCTTTCCATCCTTGTAGCAGCCAACCGCGATCTTCAACAGCAAAGAATTCCTCATGATAAAGTGAGTTCTTCATGTGAACTATTTTCTTTAAGATGGCTGGATCGACAGGAAGCTGCTCGAACCCAGCCTTGAGGAACCTTGCTTGCCACTGCCTGTAACTTTCTGGCCTCTCAGTCCTTTCTGCATCCTCACATGCTATGATGTTAAGTGCATCCCGCCTAAATAGGATCCTCTCAATCATCTTTCTTGCTTCATTATCCCGTGGAACATTTGCATCAAGTATGTCAAACATTGAAGAGTAATGGAGCATAACCTCTTTGAATCGTTGTATGAAGAAGGGAGAACTGTGAAACCCATTCACGTTGCCAGAAATAAAAACCTTTGGGTTCATCCGCCTCATAGTTTTCAGCAGCTCATTCCTTGCGCCATTTATGGCTTCGGTTTCATGACCAAGATTCTTCATCCGGAATATGCAGTTGATTATGAGAACTTCATCCTCGGCAATGTTAAGATCCTCAATTTTAATGGTCTCCCATCTTGAAGCGGCAATGCCCTGATACTGAAATGGTACCTTGAACATGTTTGCATAATCAGCCAACCGCTTACCTGTCTCCTCGATCATTTCGCAGGGGCGCAAACTTTGCTGGGGAGTGTCTATACCTGTGATCCGAAGCTTAGGGGCTCCCTCTTCTTGCTGTGCAAACCTCTGAATCATTAATGGCCACTGAAAGCCAAAGCCGATGCCGAAATCGACGATGTGAACCCTTGGTTGCCTTTGTGAGACATCAAAAATAGTTTGGTTGGCAAAGTAGTATGATGCCCTTTTGAAAGGGCAAGCTGCAAGAAAAAGGCTGTAAGCCTCTAACCAATCTGTGGTATTTGTTGGCCTCTCCATGAGGTTGTGATAAATCTGACTCCCGCTCCCAGCCAAGCGTGCCTCGAGGCCGTCCACCAAATAAAATGCCAGCCTCTGAGTATAATCACCATCTGCAGAAGAGTGTTGTCTTATCTTCAATATTAGTTCACTGGCCAATAGCTGGTGGTCTTCTGCCACAGCCTGTGCACAATGGATGAGGAGAGTCCTGAGATCAACCAACTCTTTCCTTGGCCGCTTCCTAGCCCATAGCTTCTGATGGGCACGTCCTTTGCTCCGGCCTTTCAGCAAGTTATTGTCTCCTTCCCCTGCCATCCTTTCCCGCAGTCTTCTTATTTGGTCGGAACGACCATAGCATAGCAGAACTCGGTCGAAATTTTCATTTCGAATTATTGCACAAGTGGTGATGGCATGATGTTTATTGCTCCTTCCTTCCAAGATATCCCAGTCCCTTTGGTCTGCCACCTCAAAGGTCGTGTTTTCGCTCCTCTCTCCTACTTTTGCATTTGCAGTCAGTTTGGAAATAGAAAGTATGCCATTCTCTAAATATATCACCAGCTTATCAATACTTGAAGCAAATATCTTTTCCTCCTTGACACCTCTCTGACAATGCAAGGCAGGGAAGCCAGATCCGGAAGTCCATCCAACACTTATCAATGGCTGGTTTGGTAGAAAAACACTCCTATTGCAGATATATGGACTCCTCGGGGTTGTTAAGGGCTGTACCAAGCTGTAACTTGAACAGTCATTACTGAAGCTAGTGCTCCCGAGCCTCTTGTAACAGCTGATCCCACTGTTATCAGGGTTGTCTTTTTCGTTGTTGCTATGCAGTGGTGGCCAGTTAGTAGCCGGCGCGTATACCTGTCGAAGAATGTCACGGAACGGCTTCTCAGCAACCTGGAGAGCAGCCTCCTCTTGGCATATGTCAACCCTCTCGTCAATGTCTTCCATCAGCATCTGACTTATGCAGTGAAGAGCATAGTTTGATATAATCCGGCGGTGCTCAGGGCTACCCTCTGCAGCAATCTGAACTTGGTTTTGTCCAAGGCTAGTGACTCCACCATATGTGCTTGCTTGGTTGGCTGGGGAAAGAACTGTGGAGTGTGGACCACTCAGCTGGTAGTTGTACACAGTGAATTGCTGCTGAGAAGTGGAATCACTGTCGTATCGTTGGTCGGTTGCTGCATCGGTGTCCAGATTGTCACGGAGAGGTTCAATTGCCATTGTGGAAAGTCTGATTTCCACCTCCCGCAGTATGAGATATATGGTTCTTCTTTGTCCCACAGCAAATAAATCAGCTTGTTTCCTGGAACAAGAAAAATGGGAACTGGAAGCTAAATTATGTGAGACCAATTTCGGTTCACCTTGCTCGTGTGCTACAATCTAGAATGCCCGTTAAATGGAATTCTGATCAGCGAGCTCTTTTTTTCTTCATTTCCTTCACCTTCTGCTTCTTCTTTTTTTATTCGAGATTCAGCTTATGATTGTTTTTGGCACGCCATTACCGATTGAAAAAAAATGAAGGCTTGCAGACACGAGAATAACTATTTTAGCCGGTTAAACATATTACTAATGTAGTAATGTTTAAGCATCAATAACAGAAACAGCACACCTAAAACGATTTTGAATCTATGACACGCCTAATACCACTGCTCAGGCTCCTCATCTGAGCAAGTAGCAAACGTAGGGAAGCACACACCTTGGTTATTGAGCAGCAGTAGCAGCAGATCCAGTGCTTTGACAGAAGAGTAGTGAGGATGTGGGCTATGAAGGAAGAGTAGTGAGGCTGTGGTGTTGATGTAAACTAATTTTTTTTGTTGCTCTTCTTGTTGCTTTGTTCCCAATGTCAGACATGGTGATTATGACAGAGAATGAGTCCAGATTACAGCAGTTGTCCTGTCGATTAGTTCTAGGCCTGGCTGCGCATCGGATGTATAAAAAAGTGTTCATTAGGAACGCGTGCATGGGTTTCAACATTATTAAGGTTCCTAATTGAATTGTTAAAAAAGGAGATTCACTGTTCAAAGAAAATTTTCTTTCTTTTCCATTTGATAGTTGATATATGTAATGGCCTTGCTCGATTTTTTCAAGGATAGTTTGTTGTACTTTATCTCATTAAAATAATCTGATTTATTTCGTGATTATCTTAGTTCAAAATTGAATTGTCAGTGCCTAGCTATTCTGATGAGATTTGCACTTATGTTCTGCCGTATCTGAAGTATTTGTACCAAATGTTTAATTAGTGTAACTGCCTTTGAATTTTATTTACAACATCCACAGCAGTGTTAGTTGTCATGTCATGAAAATGCACGTCTGGATTCAATCTATACTACTAGAAGAACATGTAAAAAACTACTAGAAAAAGAAAGTAAAACAACATCTGTTAAAAATCGACATAATTGAAAAGAAAAGGAGGCCCTGTTCAAAGAAACTTGTATTATTGTTTTTCATTTGATAGTTGACATATATAATGGTTGACTTTTTGGAGGGTAGTTTGTTGTACCAAGTTTGTTCTTGGTTTTTGCCTAGGCCTAGCCAGTGCGACCTTGTATTGATGTCTCACTACTAAGATCCATGTAACACTGATCGGCGAAAATGTGTCATCACAGATGAGTTTCTAGCCGGTCAGTGCCTCGGGGTCAGTGATGACTACCTCATCAGTGATGGGCCAGTTGGCCCGAATGTGATGAGATTATCACAGACTGGCCGACCTGGCAGTAATGACTATGTAGAGAAGGTCGGAACGGATGCTTTCACTGACGAGCCACTATGTAGGACCAGTCAGTGGTAGTGAAATAACACAGATGGGCTGGCCTGACAGTGTTGATAGCTTGTGGAGACCGTTGTGCACCACAGTACTGACATGTTTTAACATAGAGGCAGGTCAGTGATGACCGAGCATCACTACTGGATAATGCAGCCCCAGCCGCAGTCCCGGACAGTGCAGCCCCAGTTTTCTCGAGCAGTTTGTTCAGAAATTAAATAGAGCGACAGAGGCAAAGTATTGCACAGTTGCCTTTTGCTACATATGGTCGTGTAGTTCCGCAGTTGAACCAAATCAAAACATGTTGAATATCAACATTTCAATCACCATCCCACCTTCTTCCAAAGTGGTACTTCCCAATGCTCATCTGACGAAAGAATATCTTACGGTATTCAGCAATTTAGACCCATTGCGTTGAGAATGATGCAAGTAACTATGGAGGCGGTAAGTTGCCTACTGATGTTTGTGCACTTGAAAAACTGTTCAAATCTTACGGATTATCATACGTTTCATTAGGTTTCCATTTGGATATAGCCTTTCCATCCTTGTATCAGCCAACCGCGATCTTCAACAGCAAAGAATTCCTCGTGATAAAGTGAGTTCTTCATGTGTACTCTTTTCAAGAAGGCTGGAGCCACAGGAAGCTGCTGGAACCCAGCCTTGAAGAACCTTGCTTGCCACTGCCTGTAACTTTCTGGCCTCTCAGTTCTGTCTGCGCCCTCAACATGCTATGATGTTAAGTGCATCCCCCCAAATAGGATCCTCTCAATCATCTTTCTTGCTTCATTATCCCGTGGAACATTAGCATCAAGCATATCAAGCATTGAAGAGTAATGGAACATAGCCTCTTTGAAGCATTGTATGAAGAAGGGAGAACTATGCAACATTCACGGTGCCAGCAATAAAAACCTTTGGGTTCATCCTCCTCATAGTTTTCATTACCTCATCTCTTGCGCTATTTATGCCTTCGGTTTCATGACCAAGATTCTTCATCCGGAATATGCAGTTGATTATGAGAACTTCATCCTCGGCAATGCCCTGATACTGAAAAGGTAAATTGAACATGTTTGCATAGTCAGCCAACCGCTTCCCTGTCTCCTTGATCATTTCACAGGGGCGGAAACCTGGTTGGCGGACTTCTATGCCTGTGATCCGAAGCTTAGGGGCTCCTCCTTCTTGCCGTGCAAACCTCTGAATCATTGATGGCCACTGAAAGCCGAAGCTGATGCCAAAATCGACGATGTGCACCTTTGGTCGCCTTTGTGAGACATCAAGAATAGTTTGGTTGGCAAAATTGTATGACACCCTTTTGAAAGGGCAAGTTGCAAGAAAAAGGCTGTAAGCCTCTAACCAATCTGTGGTAAACCTGACTCCCGATCCCAGGCAAGCTTTCCTCGAGGCCATCCACCAAGTAAAATGCCAGTCTCTGATTACAATCACCATCTGCTGAGGAGTGTTGTCTTATCTTCTTGAGGAGTTCACTGGCAAACAGGTGGTTGTCTTCTGCCACAGCTTCTGCAGAATGGATGAGGAGAGCCCTGAGATCAACCTACTCTTTCCTCTGTTGCTTTCTAGCCCATAGCTTCTGACGCCCTTTGCTCCGGCCTTTCGGTGAGTTCTTGTTTCCTTGCCCCGCGATCCTTTCTCGCAGTCTTGTTATCCTGTCGGAACTCTTCCAACCATAGCATAGCAGAACTCGGTCGAAATTTTCATTTCGAATTATTGCCCAAGTGGTGATGACATGATGTTTATTGCTCCTTCCTTGAAAGATACCCCAGCCCCTTTGGTCTGCCGCCTCAAAGATTGCGTTTTCGCTCATCTCTCCTACTTTTGCTTTTGTAGTCAGTTGGGAAATCAAGGCAATGAAGCCAGATTCGGAAGTCCATCCAAAACTTATCAACGGATGATTTGGTAAAAGACTCCTTGCAGGCATATGGACTCAACGGGGTTGCTAAGGGCTGTAACACGTTGTGACTGGAATGGTCATTACTGAAGCTTCTTGCTCCAGAGCCTCTTGTAATGGCTGGTCCCACTCTTATCAGCGGCGAGTCAGTGGCCGGTGTGTATACCTCCCCAAGAATGTCATGGAATGGCTTCTCAGCATCCTGCAGAGCAGCCTCCCCTTGGCATATGTCGACCCTCTCGTCGACGTCTTCCATCAGCATCTGGCTTATGTAGTGAAGAGCATCGTTTGATCTGATCTGGCGGTGCTCAGGGCTACACCCTGCGCTAATCTGAAATTGGTTTTGTCCAAGGCTGCTGTTGCCTCTGCACAACCCAGGGCTAGTGACTCCACCGAGCAGATATGTGCTTGCTTGCTTTGCTGGGGAAAGAACTGTAGTGTGGACCACTCAGGTCGTAGTTGTACACAGTGAGTTGCTGCTGGGAAGAGGAATCACTATCGTTTGGTTGGTCGATTGCTGTGACGGCGTCCAGATTGTCACGGAGAGGTTCAATCGCCATTCTGGAAAGTTTGCTTTCCACCTCAATATATGAGATAAATGATTCTTCTTTGTCCCACAACAAATGAATCAGCTTGTTTCCTGGAAGAAGAAAAAAAGGGGAAATTGAAGCTAAATTATGTGAGACGAATTGCGGTTCACCTTGCTCATGTGCTACAATCTAGAATATCCGTAAAACGGAATTCTGTTCAGCGAGCTATTTTTTCTCTCACCTTCTGCCTCTTCCTTTTTTATTGGAGATTCAGCTTATGATTGTTTTTGGCATGCCGTTACCGATGAAAAATAAAAATAAAATTCTGTAGGTTTGCAGACACGAGAATGACCATTTTAGCCGATTAAACCTGTCGTAGTGTTTAAGCATCAATAACAGAAACATCACACCTAAAGCGATTTTGAATCTACGATGCACCTAATACCGCTGCTCATTTTTATTCGCAGGAGGCTCCTCATCTGATCAAGTAGCAAAAGTAGGGAAGCATGCACCTTGTTATTGAGCAGAAGAAGCAGCAGATCGTTGTGCTTTGAGAGAAGAGTTCTGAGGATTTGGGCTATGAAAGAAGAGTAGTGAGACTGGTGTTGATGTAAACTATTTTTTTTCTTGTTGCTTTGTTCCCAACGTCGGACATGGTAATTGTGACAGAGAATGAGTCCAGATTACCGCAGTTATCGGGGCGATTAGTTCTAGGCTAGACGTATAAAAAATTGTTTATTAGGAACGCTTGCCTGGGTTTCAACATTAATACGGTTCCTAATTGAATTGATAAAAAAATCTGAGGTAATAAAAAAAAGGAGATGCACTATTCAAAGAATTTTTCTTTCTTTTCCACTTGATAGCTGATATATATATATATATAATGGTATTGATTGAATTTTTCGAGGATAGTTTATTGTACTTTATCTCATTAAAATAATCTGATCTAATTTTTTCGTGATTTGAGTTGTTGGTGCCTAGCTAGTCTCATGAGATTTGCACTTGTGTTGTATTAATTGTTTAAGGAGTGTTAATTATCAGGTCAAGAAATGCACATCCACATTCAACCTATAGTGCTACTAGAAGAACAGGTCAAAAAAAAGTAGACAAAGAAAATAAAATATAAGCTATTAAAAACTCCGATGTAATTGAAAGAAAAGGAGGCACTGTTCAAAGAAACTTGTATTTTTTTCAGTTGATAGTTGATATATACAATGGTTGAATTTTTGGAGGGAAGTTTGTTGTCCTTTATCTCGTTAAACCATAAGATATTTTTAGTAATAATTTTCACTGCGTTTGAGAGGTATAGTGGTATCATATTTGCTTCATAGTATAAAGCTTTTAAATTAAGACTTAAGTCTGATCAGATGAATAAATTAGAGCAAGCAAGGAAGATAAATCCTGCTCAAATTCAAAGGTTTTTGTGATTCTCGCAAGGAACATCTTTAGCTTACATATCACATGAAAACTAAGTGTTAGATGGGCGGATAAACATGTTTCGAAAGCAAGAGATCAAAATATAAGTTGCATTTTTTCTGAAAAGAAAAGGGAGACCCCTTACTGCTTGCCCAGTTGAAATAAAAATGACTTAGGACATGAAGTTGTGAATTGTCCACTAATGAATTAAGTAGTATGGTGTGGAAGCCTTGATGATCATCCTAACGGTGGAGATGTGCTATTATATGTCATAGTCTTTTTATCTCTGCTCATTTCGTTAACCGGTGATGGACTCATACTTCTATGAATATCTGCACCTCATAAATCTCAGCTGACCTTGTGTTTTACAAGCTGCGGTGCTTGCTTGGGGATGAGCAAGACTTAGGCTTGGGAGTTGATGATTCCAAAATGTATGATGATTTTGATGGTTATTTTGTGCCTACACTGTAGGCTTTGTGGAATTTCACCGCGTTCACGCACTGCTTTTTGTCGGTTTTTCCTAGGATACGTCTTTTGAAATAAATGAAGCATTATATAAGGAATCCCAAAAATTATGGTGGAATCACGTCAATCAATGTGATTATAATCTACCATAAAAAGAATAAAACAGTTGGAGGCACTTGGATCCCACGAAGCTCAAACAAAGTGCAAGACAGCCAATCATACGAGTGCACATGGTCATATGGTGCGGCGCCGCCTCCCCATGTCGATTGCTTCTACCCCGTGCAATCGGATCGGGGATAGGAGACATATGCACAATTGAACACGTCCAGAAGGCAGAAACCCCGCCTCCGGAAAGCATCCGGAGGGGGGAATTGGCAAGGAGGAGATCGTCATCTTCACCACCACATGCAAGGGAACGACGACATCATCATCATCACCATCATCCATCTTCATCTCATTGTGATACCGAAACCCTAATGGATCATCACCTGTATTACTCGTTCATATCATTCATGTTTATCATCATTGCTTAGGAGATGGAATGTCAATAAGGATTTGAGTTCCTCTGTTGGATGCTTTGTTTATGCCCTGTTTGTTTGGGCTTATGCTTCAGCTTTTGCAGATTTTTCACTTTCGCCTAAAAGCCAAAAGGCTCCTAAATAGAAGCTTTTGGCTTCTATTTTTAGCTTATACCATCATATAACAATATTGATTCATAAGCCAAAACCCCCTATTTATGAGCCTTTTAGGGTTTTAAGCCTAAGTGGAAAAGCTGCAAAAACAGAAGCATAAGCCCAAACAAATAGGGCTTTAATAAACTTCATGAATGTTGTGAAGGGACCCCACCCAGCATTGTCGCCGCAAGGTCATGAAGTGTATCACAGTCGTTGTAAATATTAGGAAGTGAAGGTAATTAGAGGTGACGGTAAAAGCATTCACCCCTAAATTTTAATTACAATTAATAGGGGAATTATGAAGAACCCTTAGTGAGTCCGCGTCCACGGAGAAACCCTTAATTACCGTAGTTGTAACATGCAGGGGAAGACTATAGTGGTGGCGTGCGTGGCATGAAGTCTACCTAGAGTAGAACGCGTTCTCTGCCTGGCTATGTTCAGCATAATCGTCAAGAGTGGCTTAAGTATCCAAAGAATATGTTGTTTCGTATGTCACATTAGAAACATACCAATAGAAATTCCAGACTCCCTGAGAATGCTCTACTCCTCTGCAGGGGCGAACCTAGCTATATGGCGTGGTTTGGCAAACGCCATACCTAAGCTGCCGTGCAAATACGTATATATACTAGTGTATTAGCCTGGCGTATTTTTCAGGTAGTGGGGCGTGCGCGTGCCTCCTATTGGGCTTGGTTACTGCCGATTGAATGACGGGCCGTGCCCATGGGCTATGGGCTGAAGGACACAGACGATCGATCACATTTTCACGACTGCTAGGCAGACTACGACTCTACGAGACGAGAATACGAGTCGTTCGTTGCTACTTTCTCGCAAGACGGAGGCGGCGCGGCGGCGCTTTAGAGGCTACTAGGCTAGGGCACGGCCGCACGGACGCATGGCAGCGGGCAGCCGGCAATCAACCACCGGACACCGTGGGCGCGAAGGCGGCGACAGGCTCCGAGATCAGCAAGGCGGCGGCCGCGACTCGGCGAGTCCGCAGGGTTTGCAGATGACGCCGCCGAAGAAGAGGATTAAGTATGTAATGAAAGGTATAATTTAGTTGTACTTCTTCGGTTCTTCCCCTTGATCGCATCATTTCAATTGTGTCATGTATGTACTCAGGTTACTTGCTTGAACATTTATTTAATTATTCTATTGGTATTACTCCAACCTCCAATTAGTTTTTCTTGTGTTCTCTTATACAGATTTAAAGAGTATTTTTGCCAAAGCCAGTGGCACTAGCACCTCGAGCCCAGCTCCAACTTTGGAAGTAGTCGCTGAACGACGAGAAGAGCGTGCGCATCAAGAGAATGTGCGGATTGAAGTTTCAGCATCTGTTCAAGAGGAAGAGAATGAAGGCGAAAATTATATTGAGAATGAACCAATAGCTAGAGACGGGGGAGAAGGCAAGTTCATTGAGGAGTTGCATCCTGACCACATCCAGCCTGATCCCGGGCTTCGTATTCCAATTAATAATTTTCATCCCAACATTAGAGATGAAGTTAGATTGGCTTATGTGGCAAAGGGTCCAACTCGACCGGTCGGTCATACGTACGAACGTGATCATTTTGACAGGGCCTTTTGTGAAGCATGGTATTCTTTCTAACTATCTTCACTTGCATAATGTTGTTTCTATCATTATATCCTACTAGTTACTAATTCATGATTTATCTCTAGTGTTTATGTTTTATAGGTCATTTTTATGCCAGTCTAGGTAATATAAATGGTTTTTTTGGCACTCAATCATCCATGTAATCTTCATCAGCTGAGGTATTTAGAGTGCCAATAGTTAAGTTTTGATTTCGGTTTTATTTGTTGAACACCAAGTAATATTTATCGAGTATTCTAGTGAGGACTTCCATAGTTGAATTATACATGGTTTTTTTTGTTCATACACTCCGCCACACCTAGAAATTATTCCTGCGTTCGCCACTGCTCCTCTGTCAGTTCCACTTGTTACTCATGCTACTGTTTTTATTCTATTTATGTTATTTACTTTTAGTCCATACTTCATTCAAATCCATTATTTATTTCCGCCCTCATTTTGCTTTGAGTCTACAATTACTTGCAGGCATAAGTTCATAAGTCACTACAAGAGACAACACCTAATTCATGTGCTTCCTGTAAGATCGATACTCTTACTGTTAGGGAACGTTGCATGGAAAACAAAAAAAATTCTACGCATACACAAGATCTATCCATGGAGATGCATAGCTACGAGAGGGGAGAGTGTGTCTACGTACCCTAGTAGACCATAAGCGGAAGCATTTATTAACGCGGTTGATGTAGTCGAACTTCTTCGCGATCCAATCAATCAAGTACCGAGCGTACGACACCTCCGCGTTCAGCTCGATGACATCCTCACCTTCTTGATCCAGCAAGACGGGCGAAGTAGTAGATGAGTTACGGCAGCACGACGACGTGGTGACGGTGGTGGTGATGCTATATCTCTGCAGGGCTTCGCCTAAGCACTCCGAAAATATGACCGAGGGATGAAACTGTGGAGAGGGACGCCGCACACGGCTAAGAGATTGTCGTGATCTATGTGTGGCACCCGCTCCCACATATATATATAGGTGGGGGAGAGGGGAGGCAGCCAGGAGGCGTCCCCAAGGAGGTTGAATCCTCATTGGGCTCCTGCCCTAGCCTCCTTCCTTATTTGTGCACTGGAGGAAGGCAGGGGGAGGTGCCCCTCCCCCCTTTCCTTTCTCTCATGAGGAGGGAAATGGCAGGAGGGGCCAACCCTCCCCCTTTCCTTCCCCTAGGGCCGACGGCCAGGGAGAGGGGCGCACCAGCCCCTTGTGGGCTGGTGTGTTCCCCCTTTGGCCCATTAAGCCTCCCGGGGCTTCCCGGAACCCCTTCCGGTGATCCGATAACTAACCGGTACCTCGTGAAACACTTCCGGTGTTCAAATATCATTGTCCTATATATCAATCTTTACCTCCGCACCATTCTGGAGCTCCTCATCGTGTCCGTGATCTCATTCGGGACTCCGAACAACATTCGGTCACCAAATCACATAACTCGTATAATACTATATCGTCAACGAACGTTAAGCGTGCGGACCCTACGAGTTCGAGAACTATGTATACATGACCGAGACACATCTCCGGTCAATAACCAATAGCGGAATCTGGATGCACATATTGGTTCCTACATATTCTACGAAGATCTTTACCGGTCGAACCTTATGACAACATACGTAATTCCCTTTGTCTATTGATATGTTACTTGTCTGAGATTCGATCGTGGTATCTTCATACCTAGTTCAATATCATTACCGACAAGTCTGTTTACTCGTTCCGCAATACATCATCTCGTAACTAACTCCTTAGTCACTTTGCTTGCAAGCTTCTTATGATGTGTATTACCGAGAGGGCCTAGAGATACCTCTCCGATACTCAGAGTGACAAATTCTAATCTCGATCCATGCAAACTCAATAGACACCTTCGAAGATACATTTAGAGCATCTTTATGATCAGCCAGTTACGTTGTGACGTTTGATAGCACACAAGGTATTCCTCCGGTATCCGGGAGTTGCATTATCTCATAGTCGAAGGAATATGTATTTGACATTAAGAAAGCAATAGCAATAAACTGAACGATCATATGCTAAGCTAACGGATGGGTCTTGTCCATCACATCATTCTCCTAATGATGTGATCCCGTTATCAAATGACACCACATGTCTATGGTTAGGAAACATTAATCATCTTCGAGCAACGAGCTAGTCTAGTAGAGGCTTACTAGGGACACGGTATTTGTTTATGAATCCACACTTGTATCTAAGTTTCCGATTAATAAAATTCTAGCATGAATAATAAACTTTTATCATGAATAAGGAAATATAATAATAACAACTTTATTATTGCGTCTAGAGCGTATTTCCATCACTTACTTGGAAAAAGTTACAACTAAACCTTGTGCACTTGTAGGCCATCAGACAACTCGGTCCAGACGTATGAGGGCGTTTTGTGGGTCAACATTGGAGATGCCCTAAGGTATTGGAGAAGGTTTGCAATCGATATCCAAATCATGTCATTGAACCTTAAATTCCATTTTCGATGGGATGGAAATGGAGGTACCACCATCTTCACTAACTACCTAGTTTGTGCTTGGTTTTCACCTAGGCCGTGCCAATGCAACCTTGTATGTATTGACATGTTCACCCAATATATGGAACTCACATCTTTGTCATCTGATTTCATTTAGGGGTCATTCACAAAAAATGATTTCATTTTGTTAGAAACTTAGGTAGTTCTCAGTTATGTTTAATCTAGATTAGCATCAGCATACGATAACTAACATGGAAAATCACATACGGGATACTAGGAACATCTAGCATACAGGCAATTGGTCCAAAGGCACATGTCAACGGAGAGAGATTCGGAACATAAGAAATCAACTTTGATGCAACAACATCATCAACCATGGTGGCGAAGATGAGGCGGTCGTCCGTTGTAGAGGAAGTAGACGGGTTGTCGTGGATGTAACTAAATTTGAGCGAGCAGTCGCGTCTAGATGCTCTCCAAAAACCTTATCACCCCTCACGTGGTGCAGTTTTCTTTCAAAGGTCTGTTGGGATGGGGTCGTCGGAGAAGCAACTTAGCACAAGGAACACAACTAAAGAGATACATCTGACACATGATGAAAGAATTATCTGGGAGTAGAAAACGGGTACACCAATAAATTTAGTTCCCCCAAAAAGGTGCATAACATTAGCTCAAACTCAACTCATGAAACGCAACACGTGTGTGTTGCGTGGCATGAAGCAAGTGAGAGTGCGCATTGTTGCTCTCTTTTCTCATGCTACAAGAGTAGTATATAAGGTCCACTTTTATAAATTAAAGAAAAGGTCCACTTTTTATATTGCTGTTACTTTTTCTCAACTAGCATAAACGTACTAAAATTACACATTTGCTATGCAATTGGAATGATCCGTTGAGATTTTAATTTTTTTACTAGACTAAGGCACAAGATTTAGTGGGTGAGGCCCATAAAATCTACACATTTTTTTGAAACAAGATAAAATCTACACATTTAAGACACTTCTTTTGTTGAACAGTAAGAACATTTGCATTTGTTTACACGAGGACTTTTATTTTTTATTTTTCGCACCGGGAGGGTCTATTTGGGAGCAACTATCTCAAGGGTACCCCTTGAAAGGGTCCTGTGGATGTCACTTTTGCCAGTGCTCCACTGCGCCAGATGGTGTGACCCTGCGCCGCCATGTGTCACACACTAGATGCTTCTCTCACGAAATGGTTTTTTGGAGTATTTCTTAGCTTTTTTGGTTTTTATGGGTTTTAGTTTCTTTTTTGGTTTTTCCCTTTATTTGTGGGAGCTTTACCCTTGCAAAAGTACAAATTAGTTTTTTTAGGAGAAGGAAGTACAAATTAGTTTGCTTTTTTTAACGGCATACACACGAGGCATCTCGTCGTCGACGGCAACGTCTCCTTTCACTAAATGCGCATCGTCGGAAATCCTGAAAATACGAGCACCGGGACTTGAACCCTGGTGTGCTGAGAATACCACATTCCCTTTAACCATCCAACCATACGTTGGTTCACACAAATTAGTTTGCTTGGAAGCACAAAACAACGGGTTCTAGAGTGATTAGATGGGCCTAACGTGACACAGCCTAGGGCCCAGGCACAGTAAAACACGACCTCCAGAAAAAAAAACTTAAGCAAATACGTAAACGCTCTCCGAAGGCGGAGAAACTCCCCTCCTCTCCTCTGCGACGTCTTCTCCATGGCCGCCAAGAGGAAGCCCGGCAGGTCGCCGGCGGCGGCGGCGAATGCGAACTCGTAAGCGAAGGATGACGACGCGGAGGGCCTATTCTCCGCCCCACACTCTGCGCCCGCCTCCAACTAAGGTCTCTGCTCCCACCTCCAAGGTCCCTCCTCTCTCCGATTCCCCGTATCTATGTTGCCCTAGTGATTTGTCGCACGTCTTTTTTGAGAAAAATCTGTACATATGGTTTCCAAAGTTCCAATCTGGATGGTTAAAATGACGCTCACAGTTAAAATTTTAGAAGTTTGACCCAAGACATGTCCAAAACTCCACTTGTTTGTGATATGGAGAGAGTAATATGTGAACATCAGTGCATTCTATCGGATTCGTTGATAGTAACCTTGTTTATATTAGTACTAACTTTGTACCTACATTTGGGACGGAGACAGTATTTTTTTTGCGAATGAACCTTGTTTATATTAGTAAGTACGTACAATTGCTTCAAATCAGAAATGAGAATCCTCTGATCTTCCATATCGCCAGTTTTGAGAGATGGGCAGTGCAATATTCTACTGTAATTTACAGCAAATCCAGTGCCCATGTATGGTTTTTCCACTACTCTCATATCTTGTGGACCCAATACAGTTTATTCAGAAATTAAAAAGGACAGACGCAAATTATTTTACAGTCACCTTTTTGCTTGTTTCCAACACACGGTCGTCAAGTTGTGCAGTTGGACCAATAAAAAGTTATGAACTTTCAAATCCCCATCACATCTGCTTCCAAGATAGTTCCTGATGCTCACTTGACAAAAGAATGTATTGCAGTAAAAAGCAGTTGGTGCACTTGAAAAACAGTTTGAATCTTACTGATCATCATATGTTTCATCAGGTTTCCATGTAGATATAGCATAAAGTACTCTCCCTTTCCATCCTTGTAGCAGCCAACCGCGATCTTCCACAGCAAAGAATTCCTTGTGATAAAGCGAGTTATTCATGTGTACTCTTTTCAAGAAGGCTGGATCCACAGGAAGCTGCTGGAACCCAGCCTTGAGAAATCTTGCTTGCCACTGCCTGTAACTTTCTGGCCTCTCAGTTCTGTCTGCGCCCTCACATGCTATGATATTAAGTGCATCCGTCCCAAATCGGATCCTCTCAATCATCTTTCTTGCCTTATTATCCCGTGGAACATTTGCATCAAGCATATCAAACATTGGAGAGTAATGGAGCATAACCTCTTTGAATCGTTGTATGAAGAAGGGAGAACTGTGTAACCCATTCATCGTGCTAGAAATAAAAATCTTTGGGTTCATCCTCCTCATAGTTTTCATTACCTCATCCCTTGCGCTATTTACTCCTGCGGTTTCATGACCAAGATTCTTCATCCGGAATATGCAGTTGATTATGAGAACTTCATCCTCGGCAATGTTAAGATCCTCAATTTTAATGGTCTCCCATCTTGAAGCGACAATGCCCTGATACTGAAAAGGTACCTTGAAAAGGTTTGCGTAATCAGCCAACCGCTTCCCTGTCTCCTCGATCATTTCGCAGGGGCGGAAACCTGGCTGGGGAGCTTCTATACCTGTGATCCGAAGCTTAGGGGCTCCCTCTTCTCGCTGTGCAAACCTTTGAATCATTAATGGCCACTGAAAGCCGAAGCTGATGCCGAAATCAACAATGTGCACCCTTGGTTTCCCTTGCGAGACATCAAGAATAGCTTGGTTGGCAAAGTAGTATGATGTCCTGTCGAAAGGGCAAGATGCAAGAAAAAGACTGTACGCATCTAACCAATCTGTTGTACTTGTTCGCCTCTCCATGAGGTTGCGATAAACCTGACCCCCGATCCCAGCCAAGCGTGCCTCGAGGCCATCCGCCAAGTAAAATGCCAGTCTCTGAGTACAATCACCATCTGCTGAGGAGTGTTCTCTTATCTTCCTTAGAAGTTCATTGGCGAACAGGTGGTTGTCTTCTGCCACAGCTTGTGCGCACTGGAAGAGGAGAGCCCTGATATCAACGAACTCTTGCCTCTGTTGCTTCCTAGCCCATAGCTTTGGACGCCCATTGCTCCGGCCTTTCAGTGTGTTATTGTTTCCTGTCTCTGCCATCATTTCTCGCAGTCTTGTTATTTGGTCGAAACTCTTCCGACCATATAGCAGAATCCGGTCGAAATTTTCATTTCGAATTATTGCACAAGTGGTGATGGCATGATGTTTATTGCTCCTTCCTTCCAAGATACCCCAGCCCCTTTGGTCTGCCACCTCAAAGATTGTGTTTTCACCCCTCTCTCCTACTTTTGCGTTTGTAGTCAGTTTGGTAATACAAAGTATGCCATTCTCTAAATATATCACCACGTTATCAATACTTGGAGCAAATATATTTTCCTCCTCGGCACTTCTCTGACGATGCAAGTCAGGGAAGCCAGATCCAGAAGTCCATCCAACACTTATCAATGGCTGGTTTGGTTGAGAAAGACTCCTATTGCAAATATCTGGACTCAACGGGGTTGTCAAGGGCTGTACCAAGCTGTAACTGGAACAGTCATTACTGAAGCTAGTGCTCCAGAGCCTCTTGTAACAGTTGGTCCCACTCTTATCAGGGTTGTCTTGTTTGTTGTTGCTATACAAAGCTGGCGCGTATACCTGCCCAAGAATGTCACGGAATGGCTGCTCAGCGGCCTGGATAGCTGCCTCCCATTGGCATATGTCGACCCTCTCGTCGACGTCTTCCATCAGCATCTGGCTTATGGAGTGAAGAGCATCGTTTGATCTGCTCTGGTGGTGCTCAGGGCTACCCCCTGGGGCAATCGGAAATTGGTTTTGTCCAAGGCTGCTGTTGACACTGCACAACCCAGGGCTGGTGACTCCACCAAGCAGATATGTGCTTGCTTGGTTGCCTGGGGAAAGAACTGTGGAGTGTGGATCACTCAGGTCGTAGTTGTACAAGGTGAGTTGCTGCTGGGAAGAGGAATCACCATCGTTTGGTTGGTCGGTTGCTGTGACGGTGTCCAGATTGTCACGGAGAGGCTCAATCGCCATTGTGGAAAGTCTGATTTCCACCTCAATATGAGATATATGATTCTTCTTTGTCCCACAGCAAATGAATCAGCTTGCTTCCTGGAAGAAGGAAAAAGGGAAATGGAAGCTAAATTATGTGAGAGGAATTTCGGTTCAGCTTGCTCATGTGCTACAATCTAGAATGTCCGTAAAACAGACTTCTGCTCAGCGAGCTCCTGTTTTTCCTCTCACCCTCTGCTTCTTCCTTTTCATTAGAAACACAGCTTATGATTTGTTTTGGCATGGCACGCTGATTGAAAAAAATAAAATCCGAAGGCTTGTAGACACAAGAACAACTATTTTAGCCGGGTAAACATAGAATGTTTAAGCATGAATAACAGAAACAGCACGCCTATAAAGTGATATTGAATCTACGACGCGTCTAATACGACTGCTCATTTTTATTTGCAGGAGGCTCCTCATCTGATCTGAGCAAGGAGCAAAAGTAGGGAAGCACACACCTTGGTTATTGCTGAGCAGCGGTATCAGATCCAGTGCTTTGGGAGAAGAGTAGTGACGCTGCGGTGTTGATGTAAACTGTATTTTCTTGTTGGCATTGTTCCCAACGTCAGCCATGGTGATTGTGACAGATAATGGTCCAGATTACAACTAATTATCCTTGTCGATTAGTTCTAGGCCCGGCTGCTCATCAGAGGTATAAAAAAGTGTTTATTAGGGATGCTTGCTGTAACATCCCAAATTTTTAATTTGGAATGTTATACATTAAATCATCAATGTATATCATATTTCATTTTGCATTTTGGTTGATCCAAATTCTACGCAACTCAATGACCCACGGAGAGAGTTGGGGATTTCGTTATTTTCATATTTGAGTTTTCTCAAATTTTGAGAATAGGATCATTTGATTTTATTTATTTTACCATCAATTATTTCTATTACAAAAATATGAGAGAGGAAATAAAATGACTTTCCCAAAATAAAAAATATTGAGGATTTAATAATAAAATCAAATAAGATTTTATTTCATAGCTTTTCGGTGTTTTATTTGAATTTAGGAAAAATGTGCGTTTTTTAAAGTTGCATTTAGGTCCCAAATAAATGTTCACCTTGTGCGGCTTGATTTTAGAAGCCCCTAAAAATTTATTTCGGAATTTTTGGAGTTCGTTTAATATTTATTTTTATTTTTCTTCCGAGCGGAATAATTAAAAAAAACGAACCGACTTCGGGCCGTACCCGAGCGGGACACCGCCCGCGAGCAGCCTTTAAATTGCGCCGCCTCGAGCCGCCCCAGCCCATTAGCCCCGCCTCGATCCGCGCGCGCTGCCGGAGCCGCTGCCGACGATCCCGCCGACCGAGGTTCGTCGTGCCTCGATTTCCGTGCCGAAAAAAAAGAAAAAAAAATCGGCGTTCGTCGTTTTTCTTTTTCTTGGATTAAAACCGCGATTTTTCTGATCGCGATTCCTGATCCGATTTTTGTTTTAGTTTAACTTTTCGCTCGTTTATCGGAATCAGGCGATTCAAGTGCCTGGAGTTTCGTCTCGAAACCCTTTATCCGTTTAACCAAGTTAAACAAGTTTTTGTTACTGTAAAATTTGCCCTAGATCCAGATTACTAGAACGAAGTTGTTTTATTTCGCCGTTTGATTTTCGTTGCTTCGTTCGATTGGATTCTTTTTGCCAACCGGAGTTCTTAAGTTGAACCTTCTAGTTAGATCTCTTATTTGAGTTTTACCTGTGCATTAAATGAGTACTTATTGTATGCTTGTTTGTTTGTCTGCGATAGAATATCCGGAGTGCACCGTCTGTTACTTCGAATCGTTAGGTTTCGCGGATCATTAGCAAGGCAAGTAACACTTTGATCATATATTTTCTACTATCCAGTTTTATTGCATTAGATCAATCCTCACACATTGCATGATTAGGATCTAATTAAATTGTGGGATGGGAAGTAGATGAGGTAGTACCTATTACCTGTTTATTATCAAACCTTTGAGAATTACTTCTACGTTTGCTTATTATGCCATGCTATGCTAGTAGACGTGGATTGGGTGAGTGATATCCATGACAGATGTGAGATTGTTAAATTAATGGTTTATCTAAGGTAGCAACTTAAACACACATCTGGGTGGATTGAGGCACCTGGATATTCCAGGACTTGCCTATTTTCTTTTGGAGCGCCACCCAGGCCCAAAGGGATCATGAGATTATTCATACTAAAAACTTCCATGTGCAGCCACAAGCTATTATGGGCTCTAGCATAGTTGAGTAAGTCATGCGAACTCTTACAGTGGTAGACTAGCAGATGTAGGGGATGTAAGTGGTACGGTCTACCCGATCGTAAGGTGCTAGCGCTTCTGAAAGACTATGTCTTGGTCATCTGTCTTCTCAAACACCATGTAGTGCGAGAAACCAAACGGAGGCGATCGAGTCTTGTGGGGAAAAGTGCGCAAACCTCTGAAGTAGGGAAAAATTGGCTTTACGCAAAACTGTAACCATAAAGCTTTCCACCAGCCAAATATGCATATAGTATAGCTGTTTCATTCCATTACTCTCTATGTGTTACCTTGCCGGCATATTCCATATGCTGACCCGTTTTCGGGCTGCAACATTAATGTTGCAGACTTTTCAGACGACGATTAAGGAGTTTTTAGGTCGTGGTTCTATACTCAGTGATGCCGTTGGAGTTGATGGACTCGCTTATCTTTCAAGCCTTCCGCTGTTATCGTTATTAGATGGCCTTAAGCCATACTTATTGTAATAAGTTCTCTTTTGAGATACTCGATGTAATAAGTGCGTGATTGCTACTCTGCTATAAATCCTCCGAGTACTGTGTGGTGTCAGCATTACTGATCCAGAGATGACACCGGAGCACAGAGATCAGATTGTTTGAGGTCTGGTCGCTACAGAGATGGTATCAGAGCACACGTTGACTGTAGGACACGACCACTAAGCTAAAGACCTAGATCACTCTCTTCTCTTCTGACTTCTCATTTTTTCTACTCTTTAGGATGGCGGATGCAAGGAACAAGTTTACGCAACCGGAAGAAGATACACCCTTTGGACGACACTTGAAGGAAGTCACTAGATACCTGAACATAGGAGTACCAAGCTTCACCAGAACCTACAACGCCACTTTACGTGAAGAAGAGCGCTGGATGATTCAAGTTCAAGTTCCAGGAAGGACGTTCATGCCAGTCACTGAGGCCGTAGAGTTTTCTTTTGATGCACCAACTTGGAGTCTAGGAAAGAGCATGGCAGCTCACATCGCCATGGGACGCATTGGAGAAGTCTACCGCAAGGATCTCAAGGATACTATCTACCAGATTTGTGGGCGTCGAGATGAACACTGGCAGATGATCGGCATCAGGAAGGATAGATCAATTGCAGCTTTTATCCAAGAGTTAAACCAGCACATTCGACGACAGGAGAACCAGATGTGCGCCGACATGATAGATCTGAAGAAGGCTAAGACTAGAATCAAGGAACTGGAGGAAGAACTCAAGGCTACACGTGAAGATTATGAAGAAGAAATTGAAGTATTGGTGGATAAGAATGCCGACCTAACTATGAAGCTAGGAGTATTTATGGGAGACCCTACGCCAGTAGATGAAGACGAAGAACCTCAGGAAATTAGCTCAAAAGACTACATCATCATCGACGACACCGACTCGGAAGCAGATAGTAGCGATGATGACTATGTTGATGAAGCTGGAGCAGATATCATGGAGTCAACAACCGAAGAATATTTCTAGTAGACCACCTCATCAGTAGTAGTACTCCACCATGTAAATAGAGTAGTCCGAGCACTTTTGCGATAGTTAGATCGATTGTATGCCCTTGTTTGATTGATTGAAGTGAATTGTTTGCTTTTGCCTCATGTGCATAAGGGTAGTGTTTTCTCTTTAGACCCCCTCTATTCTTATATCTCATCTTTTCTAAACCCTCGGATGCCTCCGAGACGTGACCCTGGATTTGCCTTTCCACCGGAGCTCACCTAGTTGATCCAGCAGCAAAACACATTGATGCAGTTGCTAGTCCAGAATCAGAATCAGGGGAACAACAACAACAACAACCCACCACCACCACCACCTGTTGACCACTTAGCCCGTTTTCTTAGCCTGAATCCGCCGGTGTTTTCCAGTAGCACCGAGCCGATAGTAGCAGATGATTGGCTCCGCAAGACAGCTAGGGAGTTGACCACAGCAGGATGCACAGATGCGGAGAAGGTGAAGTTTGCCACACATCAGTTAGAAGGACCCGCAGCATCATGGTGGGAGAATTTCACCGCCACTTTCCCTGTCGACACTGTCACATGGGACCAGTTTCAGCAGGCTTTTTGTACTGCCCATGTTTCAGCAAGAGCTATGGCCATGAAGAAGCGTGAGTTTCGCAACTTGCGCCAAGGAGGAAAGACAGTTGGCCAGTATGTGGAGGAATTTAGTAAGCTAGCACATTATGCCCCAAATGACGTCGCTACGGATGCAGCTAAGCAGGAGAAGTTTCTGGAAGGACTGAATGATGAGTTGAGCATGCAGTTGATGGTAGCCACCTTCAACAACTACCAGGAGTTGGTAGATCGTGCTCTTATGATTGAAGGAAAGCAGCAGCAAATTGAGAGTCGCAAGAGGAAGTATGGACAAGGAAAGTACAATTCAGGAGCTCAGCAGAAGCCACGTTTTACCCCTAGACCGGGAGGACATTTTCAGCATACCCATGAAGGAGGTAGCACGCACAATCACAATGGCACCAAGAATGGTAATGGCAATGGAGGAAGCAACGGCCAGAACCGCACCAACCCATCAACCCCAGCCAAGAAGGACCTGAGCCAAGTCACTTGCTTTAAGTGTTCGAAGACCGGACATTATGCCAATGAATGTCCTGAATTACAAAATGGAAATAGCAATGGAAGTTCTGGGAAGAAGCCGAACCCTTTTAACAGGGGACAGGTGAACCACGTTAGCGTGGAGGAGGTTGATGTTGGAAATATGCCCTAGAGGCAATAATAAAAGCATTATTATTATATTTCCTTGTTCATGATAATTGTCTTTATTCATGCTATAATTGTGTTATCCGGAAATCGTAGTACATGTGTGAATAACAGACACCAACATGTCCCTAGTAAGCCTCTAGTTGACTAGCCCGTTGATCAACAGATAGTCATGGTTTCCTGACTATGGACATTGGATGCCATTGATAACGAGATCACATCATTAGGAGAATGATGTGATGGACAAGACCCAATTCTAAACATAGCATAAAGATCGTGTAGTTCGTTTTGCTAGAGTTTTGCAATGTCAAGTATCTTTTCCTTAGACCATGAGATCGTGTAACTCCCGGATACCGTAGGAGTGCTTTGGGTATGCCAAACGTCACAACGTAACTGGGTGACTATAAAGGTAGACTACGGGTATCTCCGAAAGTATCTGTTGGGTTGACACGGATCAAGACTGGGATTTGTCACTCCGTATGACGGAGAGGTATCACTGGGCCCACTCGGTAATGCATCATCATAATGAGCTCAAAGTGACCAAGTGTCTGGTCACGGGATCATGCATTACGGTACGAGTAAAGTGACTTGCCGGTAACGAGATTGAACGAGGTATTGGGATACCGACGATCGAATCTCGGGCAAGTAATATATCGATTGACAAAGGGAATTGCATACGGGGTTGATTGAATCCTCGACATCGTGGTTCATCCGATGAGAACATCGTGGAGTATGTGGGAGCCAACATGGGTATCCAGATCCCGCTGTTGGTTATTGACCGGAGAGTCGTCTCGGTCATGTCTACATGTCTCCCGAACCCGTAGGGTCTACACACTTAAGGTTCGGTGACGCTAGGGTTATTAGGAAGACAAGTATGTGATTACCGAATATTTTTCGGAGTCCCGGATGAGATCCCGGACGTCACGAGGAGTTCCGGAATGGTCCGGAGGTAAAGATTTATATATGGAAAGTGGTTAAACGGACTCCGGAAAGTTTCGGGGGCATGCCGGTATTGTACCGGGGCCACCGGGAGGATTCCGGGGGTCCACCGGGAGGGGCCACCCCTCTCGAGGGGCCACATGGGCTAAGTGGGATAGGGAGCCAGCCCCTGGTGGGCTGGGCGCGCCTCCCCACCTAGGCCCATGCGGCTAGGGTTTGGGGAGGGGAAACCCTAAAGGGGCAAAGGGGGCGCCCCCCTAGCTTGGGGGGCAAGCCACCCTTTTCCTCCTCCCCTTTGGCCGCCGCCCCATCTAGGGTTTCCCCTAGATGGCCGGCCCCCCTTGCCCTCTCCTCCTATATATAGAGGGGTGAGGGGAGGGCTGCAACACACAATTGAAGGCGCAGCCCCTCCCCTCCCCAACTCCTCTCTTTCTCCGTCTTTGCTTGGCGAAGCCCTGCCGGAGAACTGCTGTACCAATTGCACCACGCCGTCGTGCTGCCATTGGAGTTGTCTTCCTCAACCTCTCCTTCATCCTTGCTGGATCAAGACGGAGGAGACGCCATCGTCCCGTACGTGTGTTGAACGCGGAGGCGCTGTTCTTTCAGCGCTTGGTCATCGGTGATTGGAATCACGTCGAGTACGACTACTTCAACCTCGTTCTAACGAACGCTTCCGCTCGTGATCTACAAGTGGTATGTAGATGCAAACTCACTCCCTTGACTCGTTGCTAGATGAACTCCTAGATGATCTTGGTGAAACGAGTAGGAAAATTTTTGTTTTCTGCAACGTTCCCCATCAGTGGCATCATGAGCTAGGTCTATGCATAGTTCTTCTTGCGCGAGTAGAACACAATTCGTTGTGGGCGTGGATTTGTCAACCTTCTTGCCGCTACTAGTCCTTTCTTGCTTCAGCGGCATTGTGGGATGAAGCGGCCCGGACCAACCTTACACGTACGCTTACGTGAGACCGGTTCCACCGACTAACATGCACTAGTTGCATAAGGTGGCTGGCGGGTGTCTGTCTCTCCCACTTTAGTTGGAGCGGATTCGATGAACAGGGTCCTTATGAAGGGTAAATAGAAGTTGACAAATCACGTTGTGGCTTTCACGTAGGTAAGAAAACGTTCTTGCTAGAACCCTAATTCAGCCACGTAAAACTTGCAACAACAATTAGAGGACGTCTAACTTGTTTTTGCAGCAAGTGGTTTGTGATATGATATGGCCAAAGTTGTGATGAATGATGAATGATCTATATGTGATGTATGAGATGTTCATGCTATTGTAATAGGAATCACGACTTGCATGTCGATGAGTATGACAACCGGCAGGAGCCATAGGAGTTGTCTTTATTCTTTTATATGACCTGCGTGTCATTGAGAAACGCCATGTAAATTACTTTACTTCATCGCTAAACGCGTTAGCCATAGTAGTAGAAGTAATAGTTGGCGAGCAACTTCATGGAGACACGATGATGGAGATCATGATGATGGAGATCAAGGTGTCAAGCCGGTGACAAGATGATCATGGAGCCCCAAGATGGAGATCAAAGGAGCTATATGATATTGGCCATATCATGTCACGTTTATTATTTGATTGCATGTGATGTTTATCATGTTTTGCATCTTGTTTACTTAGAACGACGGTAGTAAATAAGATGATCCCTCATAACAATTTCAAGAAGTGTTCTCCCCTAACTGTGCACCGTTGCTAAAGTTCGTCGTTTCGAAGCACCACGTGATGATCGGGTGTGATAGATTCTTACGTTCACATACAACGGGTGTAAGACAGTTTTACACATGCAAAACACTTAGGGTTAACTTGACGAGCCTAGCATGTGCATAGACATGGCCTCGGAACACAGAAGACCGAAAGGTCGAGCATGAGTCGTATAGAAGATGCGATCAACATGAAGATGTTCACCGACGTTGACTAGTCCGTCTCACGTGATGATCGGACACGGCCTAGTTAACTCGGATCATGTAATACTTAGATGACTAGAGGGATGTCTAATCTAAGTGGGAGTTCATTATATAATTTGATTAGATGAACTTTATTATCATGAACATTAGTCTAAAAACATTTTACAATATGTCTTGTAGATCAAATGGCCCACGTAGTCCTCAACTTCAACGCGTTCCTAGAGAAAACCAAGCTGAAAGACGATGGTAGCAACTATACGGACTGGGTCCGGAACCTGAGGATCATCCTCATAGCTGCCAAGAAAGATTACGTCCTACAAGCACCGCTAGGTGAAGCTCCCGTCCCACAGAACCAAGACGTTATGAACGCTTGGCAGACACGTGTTGACGACTACTCCCTCGTTCAGTGCAGCATGCTTTACAGTTTAGAACCGGGGCTCCAAAAGCGTTTTGAGAGACATGGAGCATATGAGATGTTCGAAGAGCTGAAAATGGTTTTCCAAGCTCATGCCCGGATCGAGAGATATGAAGTCTCCGATAAGTTCTTCAGCTGTAAGATGGAGGAAAATAGTTCTGTCAGTGAGCACATACTCACTATGTCTGGATTACATAACCGCTTGTCTCAGCTGGGAGTCAATCTCCCGGACAATGCGGTCATTGACAGAATCCTCCAGTCGCTTCCACCAAGCTACAAGAGCTTTGTGATGAACTTCAACATGCAGGGGATGCAAAAGACCATTCCTGAGGTGTTTGCAATGTTGAAATCAGCAGAGGTAGAAGTCAAGAAGGAACATCAAGTGTTGATGGTCAATAAAACCACTAAGTTCAAGAAGGGCAAGGGTAAGAAAGCCTTCAAGAAGGACGGCAAGGAAGTTGCCGCGCCCGGCAAGCAAGCTGCCGGGAAGAAGCCAAAGAATGGACCCAAGCCCGAGACTGAGTGCTTTTATTGCAAGGGAAGCGGACACTGGAAGCGGAACTGCCCCAAATACTTAGCAGACAAGAAGGCCGGCAAAACAAAAGGTATATGTGATATACATGTGATTGATGTGTACCTTACCAGTAATCGTAGTAGCTCTTGGGTATTTGATACCGGTGCAGTTGCTCACATTTGTAACTCACAGCAGGAACTACGGAATAGGCGGAGACTGGCAAAGGATGAGGTGACGATGCGCGTCGGGAATGGTTCCAAAGTCGATGTGATCGCCGTCGGCACGCTACCTCTTCATTTACCTACGGGATTAGTTTTAAACCTCAATAATTGTTATTTAGTACCAGCTTTGAGCATGAACATTGTATCGGGATCTCGTTTAATACGAGATGGCTACTCATTTAAATCCGAGAATAATGGTTGTTCTATTTATATGAGAGATATGTTTTATGGTCATGCTCCTATGGTGAATGGTTTATTCTTTATGAATCTCGAACGTAATGCTGCACATGTTCATAGTGTGAGTACCAAAAGATGTAAGGTTGATAATGATAGTCCCACATACTTGTGGCACTGCCGCCTTGGTCACATAGGTGTCAAACGCATGTAGAAGCTCCATGCAGATGGACTTTTAGAGTCTCTTGATTATGAATCATTTGACACGTGCGAACCATGCCTTATGGGTAAAATGACCAAGACTCCGTTCTCAGGAACAATGGAGCGAGCAACCAACTTATTGGAAGTCATACATACTGATGTGTGCGGTCCAATGAGTGTTGAGGCTCGCGGTGGCTATCGTTATGTTCTCACCCTCACTGATGATTTGAGTAGATATGGATATGTTTACTTAATGAAACACAAGTCTGAAACCTTTGAAAAGTTCAAGGAATTTCAGAGTGAGGTTGAGAATCAACGTGACAGGAAAATCAAGTTTCTACGATCAGATCGTGGAGGAGAATACTTGAGTCATGAATTTGGCACACACTTAAGAAAATGTGGAATAGTTTCACAACTCACGCCGCCTGGAACACCTCAGCGTAACGGTGTGTCGGAACATCGTAATCGCACTCTATTAGATATGGTGCGGTCTATGATGTCTCTTACCGATCTACCGCTATCTTTTTGGGGCTATGCTTTAGAGACTGCTGCATTCACTTTAAATAGGGCTCCGTCAAAATCCGTTGAGACGACACCGTTTGAATTATGGTTTGGAAAGAAACCTAAGTTGTCGTTTCTAAAAGTTTGGGGATGCGATGCTTATGTCAAGAAACTTCAACCTGAAAAGCTCGAACCCAAGTCGGAAAAATGCGTCTTCATAGGATACCCAAAAGAAACTATTGGATATACCTTCTACCTCAGATCCGAAGGCAAGATCTTTGTTGCCAAGAATGGATCCCTTCTAGAGAAAGAGTTTCTCTCGAAAGAAGTAAGTGGGAGGAAAGTAGAACTTGATGAAGTATTACCTCTTGAACCGGAAAATGGCGCAACTCAAGAAAATGTTCCTGAGGTACCAGCACCGACTAGAGAGGAAGTTAATGATAATGATCAAGATACTTCTAATCAAGATCCTACTGAAATTCGAAGGTCCACAAGGACACGTTCCGCACCAGAGTGGTACGGCAACCCTGTCTTGGAGATCATGTTGTTAGACAACGGTGAACCTTCGAACTATGAAGAAGCGATGGCGGGCCCGGATTCCGACAAATGGCTAGAAGCCATGAAATCCGAGATAGGATCCATGTATGAAAACGAAGTATGGACTTTGACTGACTTGCCCATTGAACGGCGAGCCATAGAAAATAAATGGATCTTTAAGAAGAAGACAGACGCGGATGGTAATGTGACCATCTATAAAGCTTGGCTTGTCGCTAAGGGTTATCGACAAGTTCAAGGGGTTGACTACGATGAGACTTTCTCACCAGTAGCGAAGCTAAAGTCCGTCCGAATCATGTTAGCAATTGCCGCGTTTTACGATTATGAAATATGGCAAATGGACGTCAAAACGGCATTCCTTAATGGTTTCCTTAAGGAAGAATTGTATATGATGCAGCCGGAAGGTTTTGTCGATCCTAAGAATGCTGACAAGGTGTGCAAGCTCCAACGCTCGATTTATGGGCTGGTGCAAGCATCTCGAAGTTGGAACATTCGCTTTGATGAGATGATCAAAGCGTTTGGGTTTACACAGACTTATGGAGAAGCCTGTGTTTACAAGAAAGTGAGTGGGAGCTCTGTAGCATTTCTCATATTATATGTAGATGACATACTTTTGATGGGAAATGATATAGAACTCTTGAACAGCATTAAGGCCTACTTGAATAAGAGTTTTTCAATGAAGGACCTTGGAGAAGCTGCTTATATATTAGGCATCAAAATCTATAGAGATAGATCGAGACGCCTCATAGGTCTTTCACAAAGTACATACCTTGATAAGATATTGAAGAAGTTCAATATGGATCAATCTAAGAAGGGGTTCTTGCCTGTGTTACAAAGGTATGAAATTGAGCTCAGCTCAAAGTCCGACCACGGCAGAAGAAATAGAAGAGATGAGTGTCATCCCCTATGCCTCAGCCATAGGTTCTATTATGTATGCCATGCTGTGTACCAGACCTGATGTAAACCTTGCCGTAAGTTTGGTAGGAAGATACCAAAGTAATCCCGGCAAGGAACACTGGACAGCGGTCAAGAATATCCTGAAGTACCTGAAAAGGACTAAGGAGATGTTTCTCGTTTATGGAGGTGACGAAGAGCTCGTCGTAAAGGGTTACGTCGACGCTAGCTTCGACACAGATCTGGATGACTCTAAGTCACAAACCGGATACGTGTATATTTTGAATGGAGGGGCAGTAAGCTGGTGCAGTTGCAAGCAAAGCGTCGTGGCGGGATCTACATGTGAAGCGGAGTACATGGCAGCCTCGGAGGCAGCACATGAAGCAATATGGGTGAAGGAGTTCATCACCGACCTAGGAGTCATACCCAATGCGTCGGGGCCAATCAAACTCTTTTGTGACAACACTGGAGCTATTGCACTTGCCAAGGAGCCCAGGTTTCACAAGAAGACAAGGCACATCAAGCGTCGCTTCAACTCCATTCGTGAAAATGTTCAAGATGGAGACATAGAGATTTGTAAAGTACATATGGACCTGAATGTAGCAGATCCATTGACTAAACCTCTCCCTAGGGCAAAACATGATCAACACCAAAATTCCATGGGTGTTCGATTCATCACAATGTAACTAGATTATTGACTCTAGTGCAAGTGGGAGACTGTTGGAAATATGCCCTAGAGGCAATAATAAAAGCATTATTATTATATTTCCTTGTTCATGATAATTGTCTTTATTCATGCTATAATTGTGTTATCCGGAAATCGTAGTACATGTGTGAATAACAGACACCAACATGTCCCTAGTAAGCCTCTAGTTGACTAGCCCGTTGATCAACAGATAGTCATGGTTTCCTGACTATGGACATTGGATGTCATTGATAACGAGATCACATCATTAGGAGAATGATGTGATGGACAAGACCCAATTCTAAACATAGCATAAAGATCGTGTAGTTCGTTTTGCTAGAGTTTTGCAATGTCAAGTATCTTTTCCTTAGACCATGAGATCGTGTAACTCCCGGATACCGTAGGAGTGCTTTGGGTATGCCAAACGTCACAACGTAACTGGGTGACTATAAAGGTAGACTACGGGTATCTCCGAAAGTATCTGTTGGGTTGACACGGATCAAGACTGGGATTTGTCACTCCGTATGACGGAGAGGTATCACTGGGCCCACTCGGTAATGCATCATCATAATGAGCTCAAAGTGACCAAGTGTCTGGTCACGGGATCATGCATTACGGTACGAGTAAAGTGACTTGCCGGTAACGAGATTGAACGAGGTATTGGGATACCGACGATCGAATCTCGGGCAAGTAATATATCGATTGACAAAGGGAATTGCATACGGGGTTGATTGAATCCTCGACATCGTGGTTCATCCGATGAGAACATCGTGGAGTATGTGGGAGCCAACATGGGTATCCAGATCCCGCTGTTGGTTATTGACCGGAGAGTCATCTCGGTCATGTCTACATGTCTCCCGAACCCGTAGGGTCTACACACTTAAGGTTCGGTGACGCTAGGGTTATTAGGAAGAAAAGTATGTGATTACCGAATATTGTTCGGAGTCCCGGATGAGATCCCGGACGTCACGAGGAGTTCCGGAATGGTCCGGAGGTAAAGATTTATATATGGAAAGTGGTTAAACGGACTCCGGAAAGTTTCGGGGGCATGTCGGTATTGTACCGGGGCCACCGGGAGGATTCCGGGGGTCCACCGGGAGGGGCCACCCCTCCCGGGGGGCCACATGGGCTAAGTGGGAGAGGGAGCCAGCCCCTGGTGGGCTGGGCACGCCTCCCCACCTAGGCCCATGCGGCTAGGGTTTGGGGAGGGGAAACCCTAAAGGGGCAAAGGGGGCGCCCCCCTAGCTTGGGGGGCAAGCCACCCTTTTCCTCCTCCCCTTTGGCCGCCGCCCCATCTAGGGTTTCCCCTAGATGGCCGGCCCCCCTTGCCCTCTCCTCCTATATATAGAGGGGTGAGGGGAGGGCTGCAACACACAATTGAAGGCGCAGCCCCTCCCCTCCCCAACTCCTCTCTTTCTCCGTCTTTGCTTGGCGAAGCCCTGCCGGAGAACTGCTGTACCAATTGCACCACGCCGTCGTGCTGCCATTGGAGTTGTCTTCCTCAACCTCTCCTTCATCCTTGCTGGATCAAGACGGAGGAGACGCCATCGTCCCGTACGTGTGTTGAACGCGGAGGCGCTGTTCTTTCAGCGCTTGGTCATCGGTGATCGGAATCACGTCGAGTATGACTACTTCAACCTCGTTCTAACGAACGCTTCCGCTCGTGATCTACAAGTGGTATGTAGATGCAAACTCACTCCCTTGACTCGTTGCTAGATGAACTCCTAGATGATCTTGGTGAAACGAGTAGGAAAATTTTTGTTTTCTGCAACGTTCCCCATCAGTGGCATCATGAGCTAGGTCTATGCGTAGTTCTTCTTGCGCGAGTAGAACACAATTCGTTGTGGGCGTGGATTTGTCAACCTTCTTGCCGCTACTAGTCTTTTCTTGCTTCAGCGGCATTGTGGGATGAAGCGGCCCGGACCAACCTTACACGTACGCTTACGTGAGACCGGTTCCACCGACTAACATGCACTAGTTGCATAAGGTGGCTGGCGGGTGTCTGTCTCTCCCACTTTAGTTGGAGCGGATTCGATGAACAGGGTCCTTATGAAGGGTAAATAGAAGTTGACAAATCACGTTGTGGCTTTCACGTAGGTAAGAAAACGTTCTTGCTAGAACCCTAATTCAGCCACGTAAAACTTGCAACAACAATTAGAGGACGTCTAACTTGTTTTTGCAGCAAGTGGTTTGTGATATGATATGGCCAAAGTTGTGATGAATGATGAATGATCTATATGTGATGTATGAGATGTTCATGGTATTGTAATAGGAATCACGACTTGCATGTCGATGAGTATGACAACCGGCAGGAGCCATAGGAGTTGTCTTTATTCTTTTATATGACCTGCGTGTCATTGAGAAACGCCATGTAAATTACTTTACTTCATCGCTAAACGCGTTAGCCATAGTAGTAGAAGTAATAGTTGGCGAGCAACTTCATGGAGACACGATGATGGAGATCATGATGATGGAGATCAAGGTGTCAAGCCGGTGACAAGATGATCATGGAGCCCCAAGATGGAGATCAAAGGAGCTATATGATATTGGCCATATCATGTCACGTTTATTATTTGATTGCATGTGATGTTTATCATGTTTTGCATCTTGTTTACTTAGAAAGACGGTAGTAAATAAGATGATCCCTCATAACAATTTCAAGAAGTGTTCTCCCCTAACTGTGCACCGTTGCTAAAGTTCGTCGTTTCGAAGCACCACGTGATGATCGGGTGTGATAGATTCTTACGTTCACATACAACGGGTGTAAGACAGTTTTACACATGCAAAACACTTAGGGTTAACTTGACGAGCCTAGCATGTGCATAGACATGGCCTCGGAACACAGAAGACCGAAAGGTCGAGCATGAGTCGTATAGAAGATGCGATCAACATGAAGATGTTCACCGACGTTGACTAGTCCGTCTCACGTGATGATCGGACACGGCCTAGTTAACTCGGATCATGTAATACTTAGATGACTAGAGGGATGTCTAATCTAAGTGGGAGTTCATTATATAATTTGATTAGATGAACTTTATTATCATGAACATTAGTCTAAAAACATTTTACAATATGTCTTGTAGATCAAATGGCCCACGTAGTCCTCAACTTCAACGCGTTCCTAGAGAAAACCAAGCTGAAAGACGATGGTAGCAACTATACGGACTGGGTCCGGAACCTGAGGATCATCCTCATAGCTGCCAAGAAAGATTACGTCCTACAAGCACCGCTAGGTGAAGCTCCCGTCCCACAGAACCAAGACGTTATGAACGCTTGGCAGACACGTGTTGACGACTACTCCCTCGTTCAGTGCGACATGCTTTACAGTTTAGAACCGGGGCTCCAAAAGCGTTTTGAGAGACATGGAGCATATGAGATGTTCGAAGAGCTGAAAATGGTTTTCCAAGCTCATGCCCGGATCGAGAGATATGAAGTCTCCGATAAGTTCTTCAGCTGTAAGATGGAGGAAAATAGTTCTGTCAGTGAGCACATACTCACTATGTCTGGATTACATAACCGCTTGTCTCAGCTGGGAGTCAATCTCCCGGACGATGCGGTCATTGACAGAATCCTCCAGTCGCTTCCACCAAGCTACAAGAGCTTTGTGATGAACTTCAACATGCAGGGGATGCAAAAGACCATTCCTGAGGTGTTTGCAATGTTGAAATCAGCAGAGGTAGAAGTCAAGAAGGAACATCAAGTGTTGATGGTCAATAAAACCACTAAGTTCAAGAAGGGCAAGGGTAAGAAAGCCTTCAAGAAGGACGGCAAGGAAGTTGCCGCGCCCGGCAAGCAAGCTGCCGGGAAGAAGCCAAAGAATGGACCCAAGCCCGAGACTGAGTGCTTTTATTGCAAGGGAAGCGGACACTGGAAGCGGAACTGCCCCAAATACTTAGCAGACAAGAAGGCCGGCAAAACAAAAGGTATATGTGATATACATGTGATTGATGTGTACCTTACCAGTAATCGTAGTAGCTCTTGGGTATTTGATACCGGTGCAGTTGCTCACATTTGTAACTCACAGCAGGAACTACGGAATAGGCGGAGACTGGCAAAGGACGAGGTGACGATGCGCGTCGGGAATGGTTCCAAAGTCGATGTGATCGCCGTCGGCACGCTACCTCTTCATTTACCTACAGGATTAGTTTTAAACCTCAATAATTGTTATTTAGTACCAGCTTTGAGCATGAACATTGTATCGGGATCTCGTTTAATACGAGATGGCTACTCATTTAAATCCGAGAATAATGGTTGTTCTATTTATATGAGAGATATGTTTTATGGTCATGCTCCTATGGTGAATGGTTTATTCTTTATGAATCTCGAACGTAATGCTACACATGTTCATAGTGTGAGTACCAAAAGATGTAAGGTTGATAATGATAGTCCCACATACTTGTGGCACTGCCGCCTTGGTCACATAGGTGTCAAACGCATGAAGAAGCTCCATGCAGATGGACTTTTAGAGTCTATTGATTATGAATCATTTGACACGTGCGAACCATGCCTTATGGGTAAAATGACCAAGACTCCGTTCTCAGGAACAATGGAGCGAGCAACCAACTTATTGGAAATCATACATACTGATGTGTGCGGTCCAATGAGTGTTGAGGCTCGCGGTGGCTATCGTTATGTTCTCACCCTCACTGATGATTTGAGTAGATATGGATATGTTTACTTAATGAAACACAAGTCTGAAACCTTTGAAAAGTTCAAGGAATTTCAGAGTGAGGTTGAGAATCAACGTGACAGGAAAATCAAGTTTCTACGATCAGATCGTGGAGGAGAATACTTGAGTCATGAATTTGGCACACACTTAAGAAAATGTGGAATAGTTTCACAACTCACGCCGCCTGGAACACCTCAGCGTAACGGTGTGTCCGAACGTCGTAATCGCACTCTATTAGATATGGTGCGGTCTATGATGTCTCTTACCGATCTACCGCTATCTTTTTGGGGCTATGCTTTAGAGACTGCTGCATTCACTTTAAATAGGGCTCCGTCAAAATCCGTTGAGACGACACCGTTTGAATTATGGTTTGGAAAGAAACCTAAGTTGTCGTTTCTAAAAGTTTGGGGATGCGATGCTTATGTCAAGAAACTTCAACCTGAAAAGCTCGAACCCAAGTCGGAAAAATGCGTCTTCAGAGGATACCCAAAAGAAACTATTGGATATACCTTCTACCTCAGATCCGAAGGCAAGATCTTTGTTGCCAAGAATGGATCCTTTCTAGAGAAAGAGTTTCTCTCGAAAGAAGTAAGTGGGAGGAAAGTAGAACTTGATGAAGTATTACCTCTTGAACCGGAAAATGGCGCAACTCAAGAAAATGTTCCTGAGGTACCAGCACCGACTAGAGAGGAAGTTAATGATAATGATCAAGATACTTCTAATCAAGATCCTACTGAAATTCGAAGGTCCACAAGGACACGTTCCGCACCAGAGTGGTACGGCAACCCTGTCTTGGAGATCATGTTGTTAGACAACGGTGAACCTTCGAACTATGAAGAAGCGATGGCGGGCCCGGATTCCGACAAATGGCTAGAAGCCATGAAATCCGAGATAGGATCCATGTATGAAAACGAAGTATGGACTTTGACTGACTTGCCCGTTGAACGGCGAGCCATAGAAAATAAATGGATCTTTAAGAAGAAGACAGACGCGGATGGTAATGTGACCATCTATAAAGCTTGGCTTGTCGCTAAGGGTTATCGACAAGTTCAAGGGGTTGACTACGATGAGACTTTCTCACCAGTAGCGAAGCTAAAGTCCGTCTGAATCATGTTATCAATTGCCGCGTTTTACGATTATGAAATATGGCAAATGGACGTCAAAACGGCATTCCTTAATGGTTTCCTTAAGGAAGAATTGTATATGATGCAGCCGGAAGGTTTTGTCGATCCTAAGAATGCTGACAAGGTGTGCAAGCTCCAACGCTCGATTTATGGGCTGGTGCAAGCATCTCGGAGTTGGAACATTCGCTTTGATGAGATGATCAAAGCGTTTGGGTTTACACAGACTTATGGAGAAGCCTGTGTTTACAAGAAAGTGAGTGGGAGCTCTGTAGCATTTCTCATATTATATGTAGATGACATACTTTTGATGGGAAATGATATAGAACTCTTGAACAACATTAAGGCCTACTTGAATAAGAGTTTTTCAATGAAGGACCTTGGAGAAGCTGCTTATATATTAGGCATCAAAATCTATAGAGATAGATCGAGACGCCTCATAGGTCTTTCACAAAGTACATACCTTGATAAGATATTGAAGAAGTTCAATATGGATCAATCTAAGAAGGGGTTCTTGCCTGTGTTACAAAGGTATGAAATTGAGCTCAGCTCAAAGTCCGACCACGGCAGAAGAAATAGAAGAGATGAGTGTCATCCCCTATGCCTCAGCCATAGGTTCTATTATGTATGCCATGCTGTGTACCAGACCTGATGTAAACCTTGCCGTAAGTTTGGTAGGAAGATACCAAAGTAATCCCGACAAGGAACACTCGACAGCGGTCAAGAATATCCTGAAGTACCTGAAAAGGACTAAGGAGATGTTTCTCGTTTATGGAGGTGACGAAGAGCTCGTCGTAAAGGGTTACGTCGACGCTAGCTTCGACACAGATCTGGATGACTCTAAGTCACAAACCGGATACGTGTATATTTTGAATGGAGGGGCAGTAAGCTGGTGCAGTTGCAAGCAAAGCGTCGTGGCGGGATCTACATGTGAAGCGGAGTACATGGCAGCCTCGGAGGCAACACATGAAGCAATATGGGTGAAGGAGTTCATCACCGACCTAGGAGTCATACCCAATGCGTCGGGGCCAATCAAACTCTTTTTTGACAACACTGGAGCTATTGCACTTGCCAAGGAGCCCAGGTTTCACAAGAAGACAAGGCACATCAAGCGTCGCTTCAACTCCATTCGTGAAAATGTTCAAGATGGAGACATAGAGATTTGTAAAGTACATATGGACCTGAATGTAGCAGATCCATTGACTAAACCTCTCCCTAGGGCAAAACATGATCAACACCAAAATTCCATGGGTGTTCGATTCATCACAATGTAACTAGATTATTGACTCTAGTGCAAGTGGGAGACTGTTGGAAATATGCCCTAGAGGCAATAATAAAAGCATTATTATTATATTTCCTTGTTCATGATAATTGTCTTTATTCATGCTATAATTGTGTTATCCGGAAATCGTAGTACATGTGTGAATAACAGACACCAACATGTCCCTAGTAAGCCTCTAGTTGACTAGCCCGTTGATCAACAGATAGTCATGGTTTCCTGACTATGGACATTGGATGCCATTGATAACGAGATCACATCATTAGGAGAATGATGTGATGGACAAGACCCAATTCTAAACATAGCATAAAGATCGTGTAGTTCGTTTTGCTAGAGTTTTGCAATGTCAAGTATCTTTTCCTTAGACCATGAGATCGTGTAACTCCCGGATACCGTAGGAGTGCTTTGGGTATGCCAAACGTCACAACGTAACTGGGTGACTATAAAGGTAGACTACGGGTATCTCCGAAAGTATCTGTTGGGTTGACACGGATCAAGACTGGGATTTGTCACTCCGTATGACGGAGAGGTATCACTGGGCCCACTCGGTAATGCATCATCATAATGAGCTCAAAGTGACCAAGTGTCTGGTCACGGGATCATGCATTACGGTACGAGTAAAGTGACTTGCCGGTAACGAGATTGAACGAGGTATTGGGATACCGACGATCGAATCTCGGGCAAGTAATATATCGATTGACAAAGGGAATTGCATACGGGGTTGATTGAATCCTCGACATCGTGGTTCATCCGATGAGAACATCGTGGAGTATGTGGGAGCCAACATGGGTATCCAGATCCCGCTGTTGGTTATTGACCGGAGAGTCGTCTCGGTCATGTCTACATGTCTCCCGAACCCGTAGGGTCTACACACTTAAGGTTCGGTGACGCTAGGGTTATTAGGAAGACAAGTATGTGATTACCGAATATTTTTCGGAGTCCCGGATGAGATCCCGGACGTCACGAGGAGTTCCGGAATGGTCCGGAGGTAAAGATTTATATATGGAAAGTGGTTAAACGGACTCCGGAAAGTTTCGGGGGCATGCCGGTATTGTACCGGGGCCACCGGGAGGATTCCGGGGGTCCACCGGGAGGGGCCACCCCTCTCGAGGGGCCACATGGGCTAAGTGGGATAGGGAGCCAGCCCCTGGTGGGCTGGGCGCGCCTCCCCACCTAGGCCCATGCGGCTAGGGTTTGGGGAGGGGAAACCCTAAAGGGGCAAAGGGGGCGCCCCCCTAGCTTGGGGGGCAAGCCACCCTTTTCCTCCTCCCCTTTGGCCGCCGCCCCATCTAGGGTTTCCCCTAGATGGCCGGCCCCCCTTGCCCTCTCCTCCTATATATAGAGGGGTGAGGGGAGGGCTGCAAGGCGCAGCCCCTCCCCTCCCCAACTCCTCTCTTTCTCCGTCTTTGCTTGGCGAAGCCCTGCCGGAGAACTGCTGTACCAATTGCACCACGCCGTCGTGCTGCCATTGGAGTTGTCTTCCTCAACCTCTCCTTCATCCTTGCTGGATCAAGACGGAGGAGACACCATCGTCCCGTACGTGTGTTGAACGCGGAGGCGCTGTTCTTTCAGCGCTTGGTCATCGGTGATCGGAATCACGTCGAGTACGACTACTTCAACCTCGTTCTAACGAACGCTTCCGCTCGTGATCTACAAGTGGTATGTAGATGCAAACTCACTCCCTCGACTCGTTGCTAGATGAACTCCTAGATGATCTTGGTGAAACGAGTAGGAAAATTTTTGTTTTCTGCAACGTTCCCCATCAGTTGAAGCTCAGCCCGATGCAGTAATAGGTAAGTTTTTGGTTAAGTCATTTACTGCACTCGTTCTTTTTTATACTGGTGCATCGCATTCATACATCTCAAGGGAATTTGCGGATAAGTATAACCTACCAACCCAAGCCCTTAGGTCATCCATGTTAGTAACCTCGCCTGGAGCAGAGTATATGGCTAGTCGATGGTGTGATCGGTTACCATTAAGGATTGGTAACTATGTTTTTCCCTCAGACCTAATAGTATTGGAATCTCAAGGATTGGATGTGATATTAGGCATGGATTGGTTATCAAAGTATGAAGGGAATATTGAGTGTGCTAGCAAGTCAATTTTACTTACCACACCAGAAGGGAGAAGGATCAAGTATGTATCCCGGCATGTGCCAAAGAGGACTCAAGTAAATTGCTTAACAGGAGTTGTGCAGGAGGAAGTACCAGTGGTAAGGGATTTCCCTGATGTATTTCCAGAGGAGTTGCCCGGCATGCCACCGGATAGAGATATTGAGTTCTTGATTGAGCTATTGCCAGGCACAAGGCCAATATCAAAGAGACCATACAGGATGCCTGCAAAGGGTTTGGTGGAAATTAAGAAGCAGATTAAGGAGTTACTAGACAAAGGATATATTCGCCCAAGTTCTTCACCTTGGGGATCGCCAGTACTACTAGTGGAGAAGAAGGATGGATCGTTAAGGATGGTTGTTGATTATCGAGGATTGAATAAAGTAATGATCAAGAACAAGTACCCACTACCGATGATCAACGATCTGTTTGATCGATTGCAAGGAGCTAAGGTATTTTCCAAGATCGATCTGCGATCAGGATACCACCAGTTGAAGATTCGAGAACAGGATATTCCGAAGACAGCTTTTACCACCAGGTATGGGTTGTACGAGTATACCGTTATGTCATTTGGTCTGACTAACGCACCTGCCTATTTTATGAACATGATGAACAAAGTGTTTATGGAGTTTTTGGATAAGTTCGTCGTAGTGTTCATTGATGATATCCTGGTTTATTTGAAGAATGAAGAGGAACATAAGGAGCATTTGCGTTTGGTACTTGGAAAGCTTAGAGAACATCAATTATATGCCAAGTTCAGCAAATGTGAGTTTTGGTTGAAGGAAGTAGGATTCCTCGGACATGTTATATCTGGAGAAGGTATAGCAGTTGATCCCACTAAAGTTGATACCGTGACCGAGTGGGAAGCCCCAACAACAGTTGGAGAGATCCGGAGTTTTCTTGGACTCGCAGGATACTACCGGAGATTTATTGAGAATTTCTCAAAGATTGCGAAGCCTATGACGGAGTTATTAAAGAAAGATACCAAGTTCATATGGACAGAGGAATGTGAGGCTAGTTTCCAGGAGTGGAAGAAACGTTTGGTTACCTCACCAGTAGTGATTTTGCCAGACCAGACCAAAGATTACGAGGTGTATTGCGACGCTTCACGTCGAGGACTTGGAGCAGTGCTTATGCAGGAAGGGAGAGTTGTTTCATATGCCTCAAGACAACTAAAGCCTCATGAGTTGAATTATGCCACGCATGATTTGGAGTTAGCAGCCGTAGTGCATGCATTGAAGACATGGAGACATTTTCTCATTGGAAATCATTGTGAGATGTACACGGATCATAAGAGTTTGAAGTACATCTTCACGCAGAAGGAGTTGAATCTCAGACAAAGGAGATGGTTGGAGCTTATCAAGGATTATGATATGAAATTGCATTATCACCCCGGAAAGGCTAATATAGTAGCTGACGCATTAAGCCGTAAGAGCCATGTCAATACGTTAATGACGGGAGGAATACCAAGGGAGTTAGCCAAAAATCTTCGTGAATTATGTTTGGAAATAGTTCCGAGAGGCTATGTAGCAGCATTGGCGATTCAGTCAACTTTGATGGAAAAAATCAGGGAAGCTCAGAAAGCTGACAAAGAGATTGCCGCTATAAAGGAGAAACTTAGTAAAGGAAAAGCTAAAGGATTTCGTGAGGATGAGCACAACACCCTGTGGTTTGAAGACCGTGTTTATGTGCCTAATGACCCAGAGATCAGGAAATTGATTTTGCAAGAGGCACATGACTCACCGTATTCAATTCACCCAGGAAATACCAAGATGTATCTGGATTTGAAGGATATTTTCTGGTGGACCGGAATGAAGAAGGATATTGCGGAGTATGTAGCAGTTTGTGATGTATATCAGAGAGTAAAGGCAGAGCATCAGAAGCCAGCAGGATTGTTACAACCATTGCCGATACCCGAATGGAAGTGGGATAAGCTAGATATGGATTTTATCACGGGATTTCCCATGACTCGTTCAGGCTATGCCTCGATTTGGGTTGTAGTTGATCGATTGACGAAGGTAGCTCATTTCATCCAAGTAAAGACCACTTACACCAGTGCTAAGTTGGCAAAGATATACATGACCAGGATCGTATGTTTGCATGGAGTTCCAAGGAGTATCGTATCAGATAGAGGAACCCAGTTTACCTCAAAGTTCTGGAAGCAGTTGCACGAAACTTTGGGAACCAGGCTAGAGTTCAGTACAGCTTTTCATCTACAAACAGATGGACAGACCGAGAGAGTCAATCAGATTTTGGAGGATATGCTGAGAGCTTGTGCGCTAGATTATGGATCTAGTTGGGACGATAATTTGCCATATGCAGAGTTCTCTTACAACAACAGTTATCAAACCAGTTTAAAGATGGCCCCTTTTGAAGCCTTGTACGGAAGAAGGTGCAGGACACCGTTGTCATGGGACGAAGTTGGAGACCGCCAGTTGTTTGGACCCGATCTGATTAAAGAGTCTGAACAGAAGGTGAAGTTGATTCGTGATAGGCTCAAGATAGCCTAGTCCAGACAGAAAAGTTATGAAGATTCTAAACGCAAGGAGACAGTTTACGAAGTCGAAGATAGAGCTTATCTTCGAGTATCTCCACTTCGGGGAACAAAACGTTTTGGAGTTAAAGGAAGTTAGCGCCACGATTTGTAGGACCATATCGAGTTTTGGAGCATATGGGAGAAGTGGCCTACAAGTTGGAATTGCCTTGAAGGATTGTCAGGAGTTCATGATGTGTTCCACGTTTCCCAATTGAAGAAGTGTCACGCGGAGATGGCTGACATACCGTTGAGAGACACAGTGCCTTTGAAAACTATTCAGTTGGATAACGATTTGACCTACGAGGAGAAACCAGTTAAGATCCTCGAGTTTGCCAGCCGAGTTACCCGCAGCAAGGTTATCAAGTTTTGCAAAGTTTAGTGGAGCCACCACACGGAGGATGAAGCCACCTGGGAGCGAGAGGAAGATTTGCTCAAAGACCACCCTCACCTATTTTCTAGTCAACCTGAATCTCGAGGGCGAGATTCATCTTAAGGGGGTAGGTTTGTAACATCCCAAATTTTCAATTTGGAATATTATACATTAGATCATCAATGCATATCATATTTTATTTTGCATTTTGGTTGATCCTAGAAAATTCTACGCAACTCAATGACCCACGGAGAGAGTTGGGGATTTCGTTATTTTCATATTTGAGTTTTCTCAAATTTTGAGAATAGGACCATTTGATTTTATTTATTTTATCATCAATTATTTCTATTACAAAAATATGAGAGAGGAAATAAAATGACTTTCCCAAAATAAAAAATATTGAGGATTTAATAATAAAATCAAATAAGATTTTATTTCGGAGTTTTTCGGTGTTTTATTTGAATTTAGGAAAAATGTGCGTTTTCAAAATTGCATTTAGGTCCCAAATAAATGTTCACCTTGTGCGACTTGATTTTAGAAGCCCGCGAAAATTTATTTCGGAATTTTTGGAATCCGTTTAGTATTTCTTTTTATTTTTCTTCCGAGCGGAATAATTAAAAAAAACGAACCGACTTCGGGCCGTACCCGAGCGGGACACCGCCCGGGGCAGCCTTTAAATAGCGCCGCCCCGAGCCGCCCCAGCCCATCAGCCCTGCCTCGATCCGTGCGCGCCGCCGGAGCCGCCGCTGATCCCGTCGCCCGAGGTTCATCGCGCCTCGATTTCCGTGCCAAAAAAGAGAAAAAAAATTCGGCATTCGTCGTTTTTCTTTTTCTCGGATTAAATCCGTGACTTTTCTGATCGCGATTCCTGATCCGATTTTCGTTTTAGTTTAACTGTTCGCTCGTTTATCGGAATCAGGCGACTCAAGTGCCTGGAGTTTCGTCTCGAAACCCTTTATCCTTTAACCAACTTAAACAAGTTTTTGTTACTGTAAAATTTGCCCTAGATCCAGATTACTAGAGCGAAGTTGTTTTCTTTCGCCGTTTGATTTTCGTTGATTCGTTCGATTGGATTCTTTTTGCCAACCGGAGTTCTTAAGTTGAACCTTCTGGTTAGATCTCTTATTTGAGTTTTACCTGTGCATTAGATGAGTACTTATTGTATACTTGTTTGTTTGTCTACGATAGAATACCCGGAGTGCACCGCCTGTTACTTCGAATCGTTAGGTTTCGCAGATCATCAGCAAGGCAAGTAACACTTTGATCATACCTTTTCTACTACCCAGTTTTATTGCATTAGATCAATCCTCACACATTGCATGATTAGGATCTAATTAAATTGTGGGATGGGAAGTAGATGAGGTAGTACCTATTACCTGTTTATTATCAAACCTTTGGGAGTTACTTCTACGTTTGCTTTATTATGCCATGCTATGCTAGTAGACGTGGATTGGGTGAGTGATATCCATGACAGATGTGAGATTGTTAAATTAATGGTTTATCTAAGGTGGCAACTTAAACACACATCTGGGTGGACTGAGGCACCTGGGTATTCCAGGACTTGCCTGTTTTCTTTTGGAGCGCCACCCAGGCCCAAAGGGATCATGAGATTATTCATACTAGAAACTTCCATGTGCAGCCACAAGCTATTATGGGCTCTAGCATGGTTGAGTAAGTCGTGCGAACTCTTACAGTGGTAGACTAGCAGATGTAGGGGATGTAGGTGGTACGGTCTACCCGATCGTAAGGTGCTAGCACTTCTGAAAGACTATGTCTCGGTCATCCGTCTTCTCAAACACCATGTAGTGCGAGAAACCAAACGGAGGCGATCAAGTCTTGTGGGGAAAAGTGCGCAAACCTCTGCATAGTGTAATAAACTAATCATGATTAGCCGTGTCCCCGGTTATGGACATCTTGAGTATCTAGTACCTGGATTTTCATGTGAATCTCAACATGTTACTCTAAATTAATTTTGTTGGGTTATGTTTAGTGATGATGCTTAATTGGGATTAAGGATGCTGTCAACCATTCTCAATGTTTAACAACCACCACGATAGTAGTTAAATTTATTCCTTTGAAGTAGGGAAAAATTGGCTTTACGCAAAACTGTAACCATAGAGCTTTGCACCAGCCAAATATGCATATAATATAGCTGTTTCATTCCATTACTCTCTATGTGTTACCTTGCCAGTATATTCCATGTGTTGACCCGTTTTCGGGCTGCAATGTTAATGTTGCAGACTTTTCAGACGACGATTAAGGAGTTTTTAGGTCGTGGTTCTATACTCAGTGATGCCGTTAGAGTTGATGGACTCACTTATCTTCCAAGCCTTCCGCTGTTATCGTTATTAGATGGCCTTAAGCCATACTTATTGTAATAAGTTCTCTTTTGAGACACTCGATGTAATAAGTGTGTGATTGCTACTCTGCTATAAATCCTCGGGGTACTGTGTGGTGTCAGCATTACTGATCCAGGGATGACACCAGAGCACAGAGATCAGACTGTTTGAGGTCTGGTCGCTACACTTGCCTTGGTTTCAACATTATTAAGGTTCCTAATTGAATTGTTAAAAAATATCCAAGGTAATAAAAAAATATGTACTCTTTGAAGAAATTATTCTTTCTTTGACACTTGATATTGATATACTCCCTCCGTCCTATAATATAAGAGCGTATACAATAGTCTTGGTTGATTTTTTTAGGATAGTTGTTGTACTTTATCTTATTATAAAATAATGAGATTGTTTTTCATGATTATCTGAATTCAGAATCGAATTGTCGGTGCCTAGCTAGTCTCTTTTTTTGGGCGAAAGGGTGCCTAGCTAGTCTGACGAGATATGCACTTATGTTCTGCCGTATCTGAAGTATTTTACCAAGGCTTGAGTGACACAGTTGTACCAAATGTTTAAGGAGTGTAAATGCCTTTGAATTTTTGTTATTGGGTCATGAAAGTCATGTCCAAATTAAATTTATACTACTCCCTCCATTTCTGCATATAAGGCCACTTTGTTTTTTTGTCAAACATTGACTTATATTTTGTCAGCAAAACTCCTTAATTTTAAAGGCTCGCAATCAATTGAGGTCTCCAATTGAAATTGGTCACTCGATTTTGACCGGGTCAACAATTTCTCAAAGCTCTCTCATTTAATTCTTTTATATTATACATACACTATGCTTCCTAATTTTTAAGGCCTCACACTTAATTGAGGTCTTCAATGTAAAATTGAGTCACTCAATTTTGATTTGGTCAACAATTTTTCAAGGAGACCTTCCATTCAATTATCATAAGTCACTATTGCTCCTAATTTTGAAGCTCTTCAATTCAGTTGAGCCATTGAGGTATTCAATTATGGATTTGGTTTACGATTTTGATCAGGTCACTCATTTTTTAAATCAATCAGCAACAACCGGCCTATAAAACATATCAATCCCGGCGCACCCTCCCACCACCTAGAAAAAAACGCCAATAAATTACCGATGTAGAAACATAGTACATGCAACTATCGAAGCAGAAAATTCCTCATATAAACATGGGTTTCTTAGCGAATAACACGAAATCACATCGAGAAAGGCTCACCAAATCATCGAATTTATAAAAATAAAATAAAGCACACTCCATCATCTCCTCGCCCCGCCAAACTAAATATTTCATCAGTTCCAAAATATAAGGTGTATTAGTTTTTTGGAAAGTCAAAATCTTTTAACTTTGACCAAGTTTAGAGCCAAAAAAGTCAACATCCACAATAATAAACCAAAAAATATGGAAATTCATTTCATTTCATGATGAATCTAATTATACCGATTTGGTATTATGGATTTTGATATATTCTCTACAAATTTGATCAAACTTAAAAAGATTTCACTTTTAAAAAAATGTAATACACCTTACATTTGAAACAGAAAGAGTAATGTTTTCAAGAAACCCAACAACACCAACGGCGCAACAAAGCGCGTCCAACCCTTCTAGTATGGCTTATATGCCATCAAAAAATATATCATAGGCAAGTTTTTTGAAATGTGCATTCAATGATAAACTTTTTGTGGCACATAACTCACTTTTATTGGTAAAATTAATGATCAAAGTAAGACACAAAAATATGAAGTGGCCTTGTATATAATGAAGGGAGTACTAAAAGAATGTCCCTTGAACTTATGGACATTTTTCTGCACAACATTGACAGCTGAATGTCCCTTGATCATTGAGCCCGTGTGTCCTTTGCCCTCACCTTCTCTACATCATCCAAGGATCCAGTGGGACTCCCAACAAAGATCTCATGTGGTGTTTCAAAGATGTGGCAAAGTTCCTCAATGAAGGAGGAATCTTAGCAACAATGCTCTTGGCAACAAATTTATTGAGCAACAAACACTTCAGAGATTGAATTCCTTTGCCATCCATTGTAGCTCATGCGTGTTCGACCACAAAATGGTGCTCAACCATTTCGTGGTCATTGAACTGCACTATAGCATACAACTCACCATCGACATTGGTGCATCCAAACTTGGATTCAAGTGCACCCCACGGCTTTTTTAGCATCACGCGTATGCAAATATGCATCAACCAACTTGTCACCCAACACACTTATGACGACACTCCACAAAGATTACAGTCATCTCTAAGGATGCTTTGTTTTGTTCACAAGTAAGTGGGCACCTCGAAGCACCAACTGAAACATTGTACATGTTCATAGCGGTGATTCACTTGATGGTTTTGGTCTGCCACCTCTTGAAGTGAGCACCCATCAACATTAGCGATTTTAGAGTAGCAACAAATCAGTCAACGGAAATTGCCTGAACATATGAGGTTTTTGGATTGTTAGGAAATTAGACATTTTTTTGCTTAAGCTGAGCCCAGGTTAGCATCATCATGAGATTACTGACATGGCAAAGCACATACAACAAACTAGGAACATCTAGCATATAGGCATATGGGCTAGAGGCACATGTCAATGAGAGAGATTCGGAACATGTGAGTGTTGGGTAACGTAGTAATTTCAAAAAAATTCCTACGCACACGCAAGATCATGGTGATGCATAGCAACGAGGGGGAGAGTCTGATCTACGTACCCTTGTAGATCGCAACGGAAGCATTGACACAACATAGAGGAAGTAGTTGTACGTCTTCTTCCCGATCCGACCGATCCAAGCACCGTTACTCCGGCACCTTCGAGTTCTTAGCACACGTTCAGCTCGATGACGATCCTCGGGCTCCGATCCAGCAAAGCGTCGAGGAAGAGTTCCGTCAGCACGACGGCGTGGTGACGATCTTGATGTTCTACCGACGCAGGGCTTCGCCTAAGCATTACAACGGTATGATCGAGGTGGAATTTGGTGGCAGGGGGCACCGCACACGGCTAAGGAACGATCTCAAGGATCAACTTGTGTGTCTAGAGGTGCCCCCTGCCCCCGTATATAAAGGATCCAAGGGGGAGGGGCTGGCCGGCCAAGGGGGGAGGCGCAGGAGAGTCCTACTCCCACTGGGAGTAGGATTCCCCCTCCAATCCTAGTCCAACTAGGATTCCTCGGAGGGGAAAAGAGGAGGAGGTGGCCGGCCACCCTTTCCTAGTCCTAATAGGACTAGGGGAAGGGGGAGGCGCGCAGCCCATCTAGGGCAGCCCCTTCTCTTTTCCACTAAGGCCCATTATGGCCCATTTAGCTCCCGGGGGGTTCCGGTAACCCTCCCGCTATTCCGGTAAAATCCCGATTTCACCCGGAACACTTCTGATGTCCAAACATAGGCTTCTAATATATCAATCTTTATGTCTCGACCATTTCGAGACTCCTCGTCATGTCCGTGATCATATCCGGGACTCCGAACAACCTTCGGTACATCAAAATGCATAAACTCATAACAATTGTCATCGTAACGTTAAGCGTGCGGACCCTACGGTTCGAGAATAATGTAGACATGACCGAGACACATCTCCGGTCAATAACCAATAGCGGGACCTGGATGCCCATATTGGCTCCTACATATTCCACGAAGATCTTTATTGGTCAGACCGCATAACAACATACGTTGTTCCCTTTGTCATCGGTTTGTTACTTGCCCGAGATTCGATCGTCGGTATCCAATACCTAGTTCAATCTCGTTACTGGCAAGTCTCTTTACTCGTTCCGTAATACATCATCTCACAACTAACATCTTAGTTATAATGCTTGCAAGGCTTATGTGATGTGTATTACCGAGAGGGCCCAGAGATACCTCTCCGATAATCGGAGTGACAAACCCTAATCTCGAAATATGCCAACCCAACATCTACCATTGGACACACCTTTAGTACTCCTTTATATAATCACCCAGTTACGTTGTGACGTTTGGTAGTACCCAAAGTGTTCCTCCGGCAAACGGGAGTTGCATAATCTCATAGTCATAGGAACATGTATAAGTCATGAAGAAAGCAATAGCAACATACTAAACGATCGGGTGCTAAGCTAATGAAATGGGTCATGTCAATCAGATCATTCAACTAATGATGTGACCTCGTTAATCAAATAACAACTCTTTTGTCCATGGTTAGGAAACATAACCATCTTTGATTAACGAGCTAGTCAAGTAGAGGCATACTAGTGACACTCTGTTTGTCTATGTATTCACACATGTATTATGTTTCCAGTTAATACAATTCTAGCATGAATCATAAACATTTATCATGATATAAGGAAATAAATAATAACTTTATTATTGCCTCTAGGGCATATTTCCTTCAGTCTCCCACTTGCACTAGAGTCAATAATCTAGTTCACATCGCCATGTGATTTAACGGCAATAGTTCACATCACCATGTGATTAACACCCATAGTTCACATCGTCATGTGACCAACACTCAAAGGGTTTACTAGAGTCAGTAATCTAGTTCACATATCTATGTGATTAACACCCAAAGAGTACTAAGGTGTGATCATGTTTTGCTTGTGAGATAATTTTAGTCAACGGGTCTGTCACATTCAGATCCGTAAGTATTTTGCAAGTTCCATGTCTACAATGCTCTACACGGAGCTACTCTAGCTAATTGCTCCCACTTTCAATATGTATCCAGATTGAGACTTTAGATTCATCTGGATCAGTGTCAAAAACTTGCATCGACGTAACCCTTTACGACGAACCTTTTTGTCACGTCCATAATCGAGAAACATATCCTTATTTCACTAAGGATAATTCTAACCGCTGTCCAGTGATCTACTCCTAGATCACTATTGTACTCCCTTGCCAAATCAATGCAGGGTATACAATAGATCTGATATACAGCATGACATACTTTATAGAACCTATGGCCAAGGCATAGGGAATGACTTTCATTCTCTTTCTATCTTCTGCCGTGGTCGGGCTTTGAGTCTTACTCAACTTTACACCTTGTAATACAGGCAAGAACTCTTTCTTTGAATGCTCCATTTTTGAACTACTTCAAAATCTTGTCAAGGTATGTACTCATTGAAAAAAACTTATCAATCGTCTTGATCTATCTCTATAGATCTTGAAGCTCAATATGTAAGCAGCTTCACCGAAGTCTTTCTTTGAAAAACTCTTTTCAAACACTCCTTTATGCTTTACAGAATAATTCTACATTATTTCCGATCAACAATATGTCATTCACATATACTTTATCAGAAATGCTGTAGTGCTCCCACTCACTTTCTTGTAAATACAGGCTTCACCGCAAGTCTGTATAAAACTATATGCTTTGATCAACTTATCAAAGCGTGTATTCCAACTCTGAGATGCTTGCACCAGTCCATAGATGAATCGCTGGAGCTTGCATATTTTGTTAGCACCTTTAGGATTGACAAAACCTACTGGTTGCATCATATACAACTCTTCTTCCAGAAATCCATTCAGGAATGCAGTTTTGATATCCATCTGCCAAATTTCATAATCATAAAATGCGGCAATTGCTAACATGATTCTGACAGACTTAAGCATCGCTACGGGTGAGAAGGTCTCATCGTAGTCAACCCCTTGAACTTGTCGAAAACCTTTTGCGACAAGTCGAGCTTTATAGACAATAATATTACCGCCAGCGTCAGTCTTTTTCTTGAAGATCCATTTATTCTCAATTGCTTGCCGATCATCGGGCAAGCCAACCAAAGTCCAAACTTTGTTCTCATACATGGATCATATCTCAGATTTCATGGCCTCAAACCATTTCGCGGAATCTGGGCTCATCATCGCTTCCTCATAGTTCGCAAGTTCGTCATGGTCTAGTAACATGACTTCCAGAACAGGATTACCGTACCACTCTGATGCGGATCTCACTCTGGTTTACCTACGAGATTCGGTAGTAACTTGATCTGAAGTTTCATGATCATCATCATTAGCTTCCTCACTAACTGGTGTAGGTGTCACAGAAACCGGTTTCTGTGATGTACTACTTTTCAATAAGGGAGGAGGTACAGTTACCTCATCAAGTTCTACTTTCCTCCCACTCACTTCTTTCGAGAGAAACTCCTTCTCCAGAAAGTTTCCGAATTTAGCAACAAAAGTCTTGCCTTCGGATCTGTGATAGGAGGTGTACCCATCAGCAACTTTTGGGTATCCTATGAAGACATATTTCTCCGATTTGAGTTTGAGCTTATCAAGATGAAACTTTTTCACATAAGCATCGCAACTCCAAACTTTAAGAAACGACAGCTTAGGTTTCTTGCCAAACCATAGTTCACACGGTGTCGTCTCAATGGATTTAGATGGTGCCCTATTTAACGTGAATGCAGCTGTCTCTAATGCATAACCCCAAAATGATAGTGGTAGATCGGTAAGATACATCATAGATTGTACTATATCCAATAAAGTATGGTTATGACGTTCGGACACACCATTATGCTGTGGTGTTCCAGGTGGCGTGCGTAGTGAAACTATTTCACATTGTTTTAACTGAAGACCAAACTCGTAACTCAAATATTTGTCTCCGCGGTCAGATCGTAGGAACTTTTACTTTCTTGTCACGATGATTTTTCACTTCACTCTTGAAATTCTTTGAACTTTTCAAATGTTTCAGACTTATGTTTCATCAAGTAGTTATACTCATATCTGCTCAAATCATCTGTGAAGATCAGAAAATAATGATACCTGTCGCGAGTCTCAATATTCATCGGACCACATACATCAGTATGTATGATTTCCAACAAATCTTTTGCTCGCACCATTGTTCCGAAGAACAGAGTCTTAGTCATCTTGCCCATGAGGCATGGTTCGCAAGTATCAACTGATTCATAATCAAGTGATTCCAAAAGCCCATTAGCATGGAGTTTCTTCATGCGCTTTACACCAATATGACATAAACGGCAGTGCTACAAATAAGTTGCACTATCATTATTAACTTTGCATCTTTTGGTTTCAACATTATGAATATGTGTATCACTATGATCGAGATCCAACGAACTATTTTCATTGGGTGTGTAACCATATAAGGTTTTATTCATGTAAACAGAACAACAATTTATTCTCTTACTTAAATGAATAACCGTATTACAATAAACATGATCAAATCATATTCATGTTCAACGCAAACACCAAATAACACTTATTTAGGTTCAACACTAATCCCGAAATTATAGGGAGTGTGCGATGATGATCATATCAATCATGGAACCACTTCCAACACACATTGTCACTTCACCCTTAACTAGTCTCTGTTTATTCTGCAACTCCCGTTTCGAGTTACTAATCTTAGCAACTGAACTAGTATCAAATACTGAGGGTTTGCTATAAACACTATTAAAGTACACATCAATAACATGTATATCAAATATACTTATGTTCACTTTGCCATCCTTCTTATTCGCCAATCACTTGGGGGTAGTTCCGCTTCCAGTGACCAGTCCCTTTGCAGTAGAAGCACTTAGTCTCAGGCTTAGGATCAGACTTGGGCTTCTTCACTTGAGCAGCAACTTGCTTGCCGTTCTTCTTGAAGTTCCCCTTCTTCCCTTTGCCCTTTTCTTGAAACTAGTGGTCTTGTCAACCATCAACACTTGATGTTTTTCTTGATTTCTACCTTCGTTGATTTCAGCATCACGAAGAGCTTGGGAGTTGTTTCTGTTATCCCTTGCATATTATAGTTCATCACGAAGTTCTACTAACTTGGTGATGGTGACTAGAGAATTCTGTCAATCACTATCTTATCTGGAAGATTAACTCCCACTTGATTCAAGCGATTGTAGTACCCAGACAATCTGAGCACATGCTCACTAGTTGAGCGATTCTCCTCCATTTTTTAGCTATAGAACTTGTTGGAGACTTCATATCTCTCAACTCGGGTATTTGCTTGAAATATTAACTTCAACTCCTAGAACATCTCATATGGTCCATGACGTTCAAAACGTCTTTGAAGTCCCGATTCTAAGCCATTAAGCATGGTGCACTAAACTATCAAGTAGTCATCATATTGAGCTAGCCAAACGTTCATAACGTCTGCATCTGCTCCTGCAATAGGTCTGTCACCTAGCGGTGCATCAAGGACATAATTCTTCTGTGCAGCAATGAGGATAAACCTCAGATCACGGATCCAATCCGCATCATTGCTACTAACATCTTTCAACACAATTTTCTCTAGGAACATATCAAAAATAAACACAGGAAAGCAACAACGCGAGCTATTGATCTACAACATAATTTGCAAAATACTACCAGGACTAAGTTCATGATAAATTTAAATTCAATTTAATCATATTACTTAAGAACTCCCACTTAGATAGACATCCCTCTAATCTTCTAAGTGATCACGTGATCCAAATCAACTAAACCATGTCCGATCATCACGTGAGATGGAGTAGTTTCATCGGTGAACATCATTATGTTGATCATATCTACTATATGATTCACGCTCGACCTTTCGATCTCCGTGTTCCGAGGCCATATCTGTATATGCTTGGCTCGTCAAGTATAACCTGAGTATTCCGCGTGTGCAACTATTTTGCACCCGTTGTATTTGAACGTAGAGCCTATCACACCCGATCATCACGTGGTGTCTCAGCACGAAGAACTTTCGCAACGGTGCATACTCAGGGAGAACACTTCTTGATAATTTAGTGAGAGATCATCTTATAATGCTACCGTCAATCAAAGCAAGATAAGATGCATAAAAGATAAACATCACATGCAATCAATATAAGTGATATGATATGGCCATCATCATCTTGTGCTTGTGATCTCCATCTCCGAAGCACCGTCATGATCACCATCGTCACCGGCGCGACACCTTGATCTCCATCGTAGCATCGTTGTCGTCTCGCCAATCTTATGCTTCCACGACTATCACTACCGCTTAGCAATAAAGTAAAGCATTACATCGCGATTGCATTGCATACAATAAAGCGACAACCATATGGCTCCTGCCAGTTGCCGATAACTTGGTTACAAAACATGATCATCTCATACAATAAAAATCAGCATTATGCCTTGACCATATCACATCACAACATGCCCTGCAAAAACAAGTTAGACGTCCTCTACTTTGTTGTTGCAAGTTTTACGTGGCTGCTACGGGCTTAAGCAAGAACTCATCTCACCTACGCATCAAAACCACAACGATAGTTTGTCAAATAGACTCCGTTTTAACCTTCTCAAGGACCGGGCGTAGCCATACTCGGTTCAACTAAAGTTGGAGAGACAGTCGCCCGCAAGCCATCTATATGCAAAGCACGTCGAGGGAACCGGTCTCGCGTAAGCGTACGCGTAAGGTTGGTCCGGGTCGTCTCGTCCAACAATACCGCTGAACCAAAGTATGACATGCTGGTAGGCAGTATGACTTGTATCGCCCATAACTCACTTGTGTTCTACTCGTGCAAATAACATCAAACCATAAAACCTAGGCTCGGATGCCACTGTTGGGTAACGTAGTAATTTCAAAAAATTTCCTACACACACGCAAGATCATGGTGATGCATAGCAACGAGGGGGAGAGTCTGATCTACGTACCCTTGTAGATCGCAACGGAAGCGTTGACACAACGTAGAGGAAGTAGTTGTACGTCTTCTTCCCGATCCGACCGATCCAAGCACCGTTACTCCGGCACCTCCGAGTTCTTAGCACACGTTCAGCTCGATGACGATCCTCGGGCTCCGATCCAGCAAAGCGTCGAATAAGAGTTCCGTCAGCACGACGGCGTGGTGACGATCTTGATGTTCTACTGACGCAGGGCTTCGCCTAAGCATTACAACGGTATGATCGAGGTGGAATTTGGTGGCAGGGGGCACCGCACACGGCTAAGGAACGATCTCAAGGATCAACTTGTGTGTCTAGAGGTGCCCCCTGCCCCCGTATATAAAGGATCCAAGGGGGAGGGGCTGGCCGGCCAAGGAGGGAGGCGCAGGAGAGTCCTACTCCCACTGGGAGTAGGATTCCCCCTCCAATCCTAGTCCAACTAGGATTCCTCGGAGGGGAAAAGAGGAGGAGGTGGCCGGCCACCCTTTCCTAGTCCTAATAGGACTAGGGGAAGGGGGAGGCGCGCAGCCCATCTAGGGCAGCCCCTTCTCTTTTCCACTAAGGCCCATTATGGCCCATTTAGCTCCCGGGGGGTTCCGGTAACCCTCCCGGTATTCCGGTAAAATCCCGATTTCACCCGGAACACTTCCGATGTCCAAACATAGGTTTTCAATATATCAATCTTTATGTCTCGACCATTTCGAGACTCCTCGTCATGTCCGTGATCATATCCGGGACTCCGAACAATCTTCGGTACATCAAAATGCATAAACTCATAACAACTGTCATCGTAACGTTAAGCGTGCGGACCCTACGGTTCGAGAACAATGTAGACATGACCGAGACACGTCTCCGGTCAATAACCAATAGCGGGACCTGGATGCCCATATTGGCTCCTACATATTCTACGAAGATCTTTATCGGTCAGACCGCATAACAACATACGTTGTTCCCTTTGTCATCGGTATGTTACTTGCCCGAGATTCGATCGTCGGTATCCAATACCTAGTTCAATCTCGTTACTGGCAAGTCTCTTTACTCGTTCCGTAATACATCATCTCACAACTAACATCTTAGTTATAATGCTTACAAGGCTTATGTGATGTGTATTACCGAGAGGGCCCAGAGATACCTCTCCGACAATCGGAGTGACAAACCCTAATCTCGAAATACGCCAACCCAACATCTACCATTGGAGACACCTGTAGTACTCCTTTATAATCACCCAGTTACGTTGTGGCGTTTGGTAGTATCCAAAGTGTTCCTCTGGCAAACGGGAGTTGCATAATCTCATAGTCATAGGAACATGTATAAGTCATGAAGAAAGCAATAGCAACATACTAAACGATCGGGTGCTAAGCTAATGAAATGGGTCATGTCAATCAGATCATTCAACTAATGATGTGACCTCGTTAATTAAATAACAACTCTTTTGTCCATGGTTAGGAAACATAACCATCTTTGATTAACGAGCTAGTCAAGTAGAGGCATACTAGTGACACTCTGTTTGTCTATGTATTCACACATGTATTATGTTTCCGGTTAATACAATTCTAGCATGAATCATAAACATTTATCATGATATAAGGAAATAAATAATAACTTTATTATTGCCTCTAGGGCATATTTCCTTCAGTGAGTTCACCAGAAATTAGGGTGCAACAACGTCATTGGCCATGATGGTGAAGATAAGGTGTCCATCCGTTGTAGAGGAAGCAGACAGACGGTTGTCATGGATGCACTGAAGACGCTCCCAAAAACCTTACTGCCCCTCTCCCGGTGCAACTTGTCAAGGGACGCGGTTTCGGAGGTGTCTTCTCTCCCAAATGGTTGTGCACGCAGACACTGGGATGGGATTGCTGAAGAAGTAGCTCGACACAAAGAACTTGGCCAGAGAGTATGTGTTCAATCTACGACTATGTATATTATGTATAGCCTTCTTTTACGGATGTATTCTGCATAGCACCTCTTCTCTGTATTTCCTTTGCATAGAGAGGACGTGTGGGAAATTGAAGAAATGCAACTGACACGTGGGTGGAAGACCTCTCTGAAAATAGAAAGTGTGTCCATAATGATCTCGAGTATTGACACGTACGCTCAAAGCTAGGTAGTGCACTGCATGCAAAATTTTAGTTCTCCCAAACAAGGCGCATAATATTAGGTCAAGGGCGAACTCAATTCACACGTGTTGCATGAAGTGAGTGCGTGAAACCGCGCATTGCATGAAAGGAGTGAGTGAGCATGCGTGTTGTTGCTCTTTTTGCTCATCTTACAAAGAGTAGTATAACAACTCACCTTTTTACAATTAAACTAATGAGCCTTAATCAAAACTCTTCAACTAGGCTAAAAATAAAAACAATAGTTTGCCTTGATTTGATACAGCTCGCGCAGCCCACACCGAGACAGTGCTTTACCTTTAGATGTTCAGTCAACTGCTGTGCCTCAACGCATTTCACCCATGGTGCTACTTTTCCTCATCTAGCATTATGATGTTACACTTACATGCTCATCATGTTATTCGAATGAGGCTTTGAGATTTCACCAATGAAAAAAATAGCGCGCTATAGAAAATAGCGTCACCCCTGAAAATATGCTATTAGCGTGCTATTAGCGAGGCATTGTACATTGATTTATTTTAGCGAGACAATTCTCTATATGCTGTAGCGTGCTATTAGCGGCGATATAGCGTGCTATTTTTTTAGTGGATTTCACAGTTTTACTAGGTTGAGGCATAAGATCTAGGGTGCTCTCTCTGTAAAAAAAATATAAAAGCATTTAGATCACCTTTCCTTACAGAGTACATATGAAGGACATTTGATGTATTATCTTTTAAATTCTTGATGAATAATTAATAAAACGGTTGCATGCATCGCCCTGAAGCAGAGACCGAGGGTCATCCTTTTTTTTGGCGGCTAAAGGATCATCCTTCTTTGTGAAAAAAAACATTTGGGGGACATATTTTTCTTCTTCGTAGTGGACAGTAGGGGCATCTTTGCTTTCTTTTCTTTTTTGAATCTGGACATCTTCGTGACACGGCCCAGGGCCTGGGCCCAATAAAAGCACGACATGGCACTGAGCAGGTGCGTAAACGCTTTCAGAAGGCGGAAAATGCCCCTCTCTCCTTCTCTTCGGATCTCTGCGACCTCTCCCTCCATGGCCGCCAAGAGGAAGCCCGGCAGGTCGCCGCCGGCGGAAGCGAATGCGAAGGAAGACGACGCCGAGGGCCTCTTCTCCTCGCGCTCCCTCGCCGACGCCGGCCTCCACCACCCCACCCTCTGCACCCGCCTCCGAGGTCCCTCCATATCCCCCGTCTCCTATTCCGCATGTCTCTGTGGCCCTAGTGATTTGGGGCGAATAGCTCCCATGCGACGTCGTTGATGTGAACTGTCTCTCATGTGACGTTGTTGGCTGTAATAGCTCTCATGTGACATCTGTGTTGGACAAAATAGCTCCCATGCGACACACCATTTACACGGCTAGTTGGCTGTTAGTTAGGCTGAGGTTTGGTTAGGACACTGGGGGTTATGTGCTCTGACTGGTGGGGTCCACCTATGGCCACGTAGACAAGAGTCAACCGTCCACGACTCGACCTGGGACTGTGTGACCGTGCTCGACTCGCCCGTGCTGGACTGAGCGAGCGGCGCCGCCGTAAGCATCTTCTCCGGCAGCGGTTTCTTCTCCGCGATGGTGGAGCGCATTTCTCGGCAGTGGCAGAGCTATTGCGAGGTGAGCCCGAAACCCTAGTCCCACTCCCCAGAATTTTGGAGGATCTGTGGCCTCATGCTGCCCTCTGTTTCTTGGCGATTTAGAATCGGGCTCCATTGGATCCGGGGGTTGTTTCTTCTCCGCGGCCCGGTGGTGGAGCGCCTATCTCTGCAGCGGCTATTGCGAGTGAGTAGCCCATTTTCCAAACACTACTCCCATTCCACTGAATTTTGGATAAATCTGTGGCCTCATGCTGCCCCTGTTTCTTGGCGTTTTAGAATCTCGATTGGATAGGAGATGGAGCGAGGGCTGGATGAGATGGAGCGAGGAGACAGTGCTTCAAATCGGTAATGCCACCCTCTTTTCTTGGCGATTTAGAATCGAACTCGATTTGGTAGTGACTGCCGCCGCTGCCTGCCATTGACAAAACAGGGGAGGTTCAAGTTCTGCCACCACATTCGCAATTATAGTGGAATTTTTTCCCTGTAAAGCCAAGCTTAGTGATGGCAGTGTCCAAGACATTGATAGAGATACCACCGTGAGGTTGGATGTCGAATTTGCAGATGTTGATCCCCAGGAATTGGAGAGCATGAAGGAGAAGGCCGTGGGCAATTTGGTGGAGAGAATTGGGGAGAGTATTGTTTGGGGTCCAGAACAAGAGGTATGTCTGCAACGTTTCGATAACTATAATGGTGAATATGTGAGAATTGAAGATGGAGAATCCATGGTTGCTGAAATTGATCAGCAAGAAGGGTGGGCAAGCAAACAAGTAACATTTTATGCAGAGCTAATTGATCTGCAAACTCATTCCAGAGTTGGTTATGTGCAGTCAAAGAGGGCTGCACAGATGGAAGATGATGAGTGGGTTTCACAAAAGAAGATGTTGGCATTGTTGACTGAACCGACTGTAGTAGCTGAAGATACAGGGATTGATGCAGATGGAGAGGAGGGAACCCATGGTGCTAGGAAGATTGTTGTTGACTGGAATGTAGTAGAGTTGAATGAAAAAACAGATTTGGTCATTACACCAATATCTGACATTGATATGGCCGAAATGTTTGGCATTCAAGTTGATGACAAAGATAAGGAGAAGGATGACAGTTCTTTGCCTGCTGAAGGTAACACAGGCCCTAGAAATGCAAATGAGGATGAAGAACAGCTGATGAGAGAGGCTGCAGATGATGTGCATGATGCAGATGATAATGAGCTGGTTTGTTTGTATGATAAAGAGAACCCAGTTATTGAGGTGGGAAAGTTGTGGCCAAGCATGAAGGAGTTTAGGATGTCTTTCAGGACCTATGCAGTGAAAAAAGAGTTTGATGCCGAGACTATGTGGACTGATCGAAAGAAATTTTATGCTCGGTGCAAAGGTTATGATGGTGGTGGCAATCCTTGCAAATGGTACTTGTCTGCCAGACTACAACCTAATGGAAGTACAGTAAGGGTAAATCAAATACCACACCAGCATACATGTATGACCACTTCACAGAGAGTTTCAAAGATGACATCACAGCTTTGGGTTACAGAGAAGATTACTCCTATTTTAGCCAAGACTCCAAACACTACTGCAAAGAGGCTTAAAGTTGACTTGGAGAAGCTGTACCCCATCCAGCTTCAATATACCACAGTGTGGAAAGCAAAACAAAGGGCCATGAAATCATTGTATGGTGACTGGGCAAATACATTTAGGATGTTGTATAGTTTTAAAGCAGAGGTGGAGAAGAGGTCACCTAGGAGTGTGGTGGAGATAGATACAGAGGTAACAGAGGATGGCAAGGTTTTATTCAGCAAGTTTTTTATGTGTTTGAAGCCTTGCATAGATGGATTCAAAGCAGGTTGTCGTCCATATTTGAGCATAGACTCATCTTTTTTGACTGGAAAGTGGAATGGTCAGTTGGCTGCATGCAATGCTCTAGATGGACACAACTGGATGTTCCCAATTGCAATAGGAATGTTTCAATCAGAGATAGAGGCATCATGGATATGGTTCATGATGCAACTGAAAAGATGCATAGGGCCAGTTTCTCCTTTGGCCATCCACACAGATGCATGTAAAGGGTTGGAAAATGCAGTAAAAAATGTTTTCCCCCATGCTGAGCAGAGGGAGTGCTTTGGACATATGTGGATGAATCTGATAAAAAAATTTAGAGGAGATGAATTTGGGCGCATGTGGCCAGCAGCAAGATCCTACACCAGACAGACACATTCCTATCACCTTGGTAAGATATTGGCATCATGTAGTGATAATGAATTTGCTTCATGGTTGAACACCCACCATTCTCTGTTATGGTATAGATCAGGTTTTAATACTGCCATAAAATGTGATCATATCAATAACAACTTGGCAGAAAGTTTTAACAACAAAGTGAAGGATTTGAAAGACTTGCCTGTGCATGACATGGTGGACCAAATAAGGATCATGATCATGCGTTTGTGGGAGTTGAGAGGAAAAATTGCTAATATTTTGGAAGGGGACAAGCTTCCAGCAGTGGTACAACAGGTGGTCAACAGGAGTAGAAATCTTTCACATCTATCTGTTGAGAAATCTTCCTTGTGGGGTGCTGAAGTTAGAGATACAAAGAGTGGCAAGAGGCATGTGGTAAATACTGAGTTGCATGAGTGCACTTGCCAAGAGTGGCAACACACTGGAAAACCATGTGAGCATGCCATACTTTTTTTGGCATCTAAACCCAGGTTAAATATGCACCCATATATGCATGAGTATTATTCAGTACAAAAATTCAAAGCTGCATATGCAAGTCCAATTCCTGCACTGACTGACCAATCTCAGTGGCCTGAGGTGGAAATAGAATTTACCTTGTGTCCCCCTGTCACTAGAAGAAAGGCTGGGAGGCCTAAACAGAGCAGATTCAAAGCTTGGTTTGAGAAAGGTGGTTGTAGTAAGAAGGGGAAAAAAGAAAAGGAAAAGAATGATAAGCCCAAAAGGGCTCAAAAAGGTAACAAAAATAGGTGCAAGTTGTGTGAGGTACTTGGGCACAGAATTGGTTCATTCAAGTGCATCTACACTCCTCAGAGGCCAAAGTATGTTCATGTTACTGTTTTTACAAGTTTTTAATTTTGCTACTTGTTCTAGTATCTAACCAAGTCAAATGCTTTATTTTTTAGGAGGAAGCGTGCAGAAAAAGCCCCACCTCTTGTTGTTGAACAATGCTGGCCAGTGAAAAAAGCAAGACTCAATGGCTATAGAAGGAAGAGCACTAAGCAGATAATGTTTGGTGACAAAGATATGGAGCTAACTGAAACTGTTACTGCTGAACATGAGCTAAGTGTTTCTGTTTTGGACGATGTGATGCATACTGAATCTGTTTTGCAGACGCTAGGGCAATCTGAAACTGTTGCAGATGAAGCAACTGTTATGCTGCCATGCGAATCTGCTTTGACAACTGTGTTGCCATGTTTGGAGGTTGTGCTGCCAAGTGTTGAGTTGCAAACTGAAGTAGTTGAACAATTTGTGCCATCTACTCAATCTGCAGAAGTGCAAACTAAAGAAGTGCAAACTGAAGAAGTGGGACATGGTCAGGTGAAAAGGTTGAGGGGGCCTAGTGGAGTTTGCAAGGGGCCAAAAAGCAAGAGCATCAGCATCAACAAACTATGCGCCGTGGAACCAAACGGTGGAAAAAAGCAGAAGAAATCGAGTGGTAGAAAGAAGCAAAATAAATAGAGTCGAAATCATTCAAATTTGATGTGAAAACTTAAGTTTGTTGTCATTTGATGTGAAAACTTATGTTCTTTCATGTGAAAACTTATGTGCTATGATGTTGATTTGACTTGAAATAAAATTCAAATTTGAACCGACATTCAAATTTGAACCTATCTCCAATATTTTTTGAGTTCATTTGTTTGTTCTGTGATGTTGCATCGTTTTATGTACTACTATGCACTTTAGTTCATAAATCCAACCCTTTTTGTGAAGTCCAACTCATAGTCACTGAAAATGTTGTACAAATAGGCTCCAAAGTAAGGGAAAACGGCCCCATTTCTAAGCAAGTTTTTTTCGATCTTCTCAAAATCACCCAAAAAAGATTTTCTTAGCTTATATTATACCTATATAGGATCAATACGAAGTCTCACATTTTTTTGAATAAGTATTCATATTATTTAATTTATTTTTGAAAAAACACCCTTTAATATAAAGTCAGCAATAAAACAAGTTTAAAAATTTTAAATGCAAAAATAACTTCAGATCCTCCTTAGTCACTCTAAAATGAAGCTAAGGTGATGTTTTTTGATTTTTTGCATTTTCAAAACCTCAAACCCTCTTCTCACTCGTTTGAACTCTATGCAACCTCAATCGAGATAGTCCAATTTGTGAAGGTTTTTTCATGCAAAGATCATTAGATCAAGTTTATCATTTTATATCATAACTATGTAACATAAAAAGGCTATATGCGCAGGTTTTTTATTTTTTAGATTTTTTTTGAATTAGTTATACACATTTGAATGTTCGGTCAAACCTTTCAAAACCCCGTTGACGGCCTCAAAACCCCATGTAACCCTAGCGCCAAACGTCCACCGTCGATCTAACCCTAACGCCAAACTGCGGCCGTCGGATAGGACTTCTAGAAGGATTCCGCGGGGGCGATCCGTGGGCTCCAATCTGATTGGCCATCGTTTTTTCTCTCTGACGAACAGATAACGTTGAGCGGGGGAGCATCTAAGTGCCCGTTGGGCCGAGCGGATCGGGCCTGGCAAAGCCTGGCGTGCGTGCACACGGCTGTCGAGAGGGGGGATGGGCTGCATGCGAGAGGGTCAATGACATGTGGGCCATCCTTGTCCCATGCATGCCATGCAACGTCGCAGCCTAGCTATTCTTTGCTCGTGAACGCCTAGCCATTTGCATGCGGGCTTGCATGCACGCATCGACGCAGAGTACGGCAAGGGCGCAGCGTATAGGTACGTCGCATCTAGGCTATTTTAACAAATGCATGTTTGAACGAGACGGACGCGTCGGTGGTGCAGCTCCTTTTTCAGTGTCACGCGCGGATGAACGGGCCTGTTTCCCATGCGACGTCACCGCCGATGCAAGTGCCCGTGCCTCTTTGGATGCTCTGGCCGCCGTTTTTTGAATTAATGCCCTGCGAACGGAGAAGAGAAAAAGATCGAGAAGGGGCACCGTGTACACATTGACCACGGTTGCAATGCGGCTATAAAAGGGCACCATTTCCTCATTCTCCCACACTCATCTCTCAAGCCTCCTCCCCTTCTTCTTTTCGAGCCAAATCCACCACTCGAGCCACCATGCAGTTCAATGGCCCTACCTACCGTCGCCCTCGCACCGTGCCGGAGAGGCAGTACCCGGCTGGAGTCGTCGTTGAGAACAGCCTGAGGGTGTGGGCCATCTCTAGGTGGAGGGGCCCTAGAGAGTTGGCTCGCTTCTTCCTCCAAGCCGGCTACCGCCACCTCCCTCCGGGCACTCCGCCCATGTTCCACCTCCACGAGCAATACGATGGCAACGCCGGCCCCAACGGCTTCGTCATCGGCCTCTACGTCACCTTCACCAACCCCTACGACGCTCACCACCTCCTCGGGGAGGTGTTCTGGTGTGGATGCGAGTTTATCGCGTTCACGACCTACAACATCTTCACCAACTTCCACCACATCTTCCCTCACCCCAACGGCATGCACACCCTCCCCTACCAGATGCCGGAGGACGACGAGTGAGGGGCCCAAGGAGGAGGGGCCAAGGAGTGGCAAGGAGGAGGGGCCAAGGAGTTGTTCAAGGGGCAAGTCTTCTATCTATCTAGTTTGGGGCTCTAGTTTGTGTTTGTGTTGGTTCGGGCGTGTGTGCCCGTGTCTTTTATATATCTAGTTTTAATTATTTTACTTTCATGTTTTATGAACTATATGTAGTGGGGGGATGCCCCTCTATATGTTTTATCTATCTATGCTACTAGGGTACCCGATGCCCCTCTATCTATCTATATGTTTTTTCGGTCCTAAAGTTTCTCCATTGCATTTTATTTATGTGGCCATGTGTACCAAGAAATTGACAATAAAGATTATGTACTGTACTACATAATCATACAGTTGGTATACAATGCATTTGAAGACAATGGGCATTTGAAGACAATGCTCAAATAATTATCTCAAATAGCTTATGCATAAAAATATCTCAAATAATTATCAGATGAGTTATCTCAAAAAAGGTGACTGCAGGAAACTTAAAATTTGTGAAATGATCTAAAGCCGAAAAGATATATCGATGTCAATGACCGTGTGCACTTTTTTGCACTCCTTTTATCAATGGGCCTGGATATGTTCTATTCGGCCCTGCCTAACTTCTATATGGGCCTGGCCTTTTCGGGCAACTGTGGACGAACCTTTTTTTTCCTTTTCTCCCTCTACCACTGAAACTGATGACGAACTGAAGAACTAAAAAACGGGGCCGAAACAGAGTGGAGAGGACATGCTGAATTCGTACAACGCAACACTTTTATTCAAATATACATATCATTAGGATTACAAATGATGCCCAATCTATTCACTTACGACTAATTATCATCACATAAACAAATGCAAGAGCAATTACACAAACATAAAAAAGTCCGGCCATCAGCCCCATCAAATTGCCCTGCTTCTGCAATTCGATGAGTTTCTTCATCTGCTTGTTTAGCTTCTTCAGCTCTGCCATCACTACTGCATCCCCCACAGTAGCCCCAATGGAATGGGCAGATCCAGGGGCCCCAGATCCAGAAGCGCCCGATCCAAACTTTCCCAACTTCTCCGCCTCCAACGGTAAATCGAGCTCCCCGGATGCACCCTCCAGTTGAATCCGCTCTATGTACTCATCTAGCCACTCAAAATGGGTGCACTGCTTCAATTTCTGAAATTGGAAAGATGAACCCTAAATTCCAAATCCGATGAAAAATGGGGAAAAATTGTGATATAAAATTGGGATACAAAAACCAAAATTGGCATATTGAGAAGTAAAATCTCGCCTTTCCCTGCTCTGGTTTGCTCTCGCATTTCACGAATTCCCGCCCAAGGTTGCCATTCTTGTCGGTCGTTGTGACTAGCCGCTTCAGGGGTGCGATACGTGGGCATGCAGGGCACCTTGTCATGGGCACTGCGCCATAGCGCGACCATGAGCGGCGGGAGGCTGAAGCGGAGCTCGACATTGCTAGGTCGCGGCCCGGAACGGCGTTGCTGCGCGTCGTCGCCGGAGAAGAAGAACAACAACGGTCGGGGAGGGGGGGTGGGGGGCGAGGATGGGCTCGGGTGCTGCACGGCTCGGGCCACGGCTCGGTGTCCTCTTGTACCAATGCTGACCTGGATAAGTTAGTGGGTCCCGCTCACCTGACCAATGCTGAGTTGGATAAGTTAGTGGGTCCCACGCTGTGGGTCCCGCGCTGTGGGTCCCGCTCACCTGATTCGAGTTTTAAACATGTGTCTTTGGATTAGGCAGCAGTGTCGCATGGGAGCTATTTTTTTCAACGCAGATGTCGCATGAGAGCTATTACAACCAACAACGTCGCATGAGAGACAATACACACCAACGATGTCGCATAGGAGCTATTTGCCCAGTGATTTGGCAGTCCCCTGCCTCCAGGAACTAGGAGCTCACCCCCTAATGTCGGCTGCTTAACTTCTCTTAGAAAAAAAAATTATGTACTGTACATATGATTCTTCGAATTTCCATAATGATCTGAAAGATCGAAACTGTACATTTGGTATTTGTAATTTGAAGTAGAAGTTTGACATAAAAGACATGTCCAAAACGTCACCCACCTTGTTCACAAAAGCGGAAAGCGTAAGCGGAGGGGAAGGCCACAGCTTAGAACGCGCATTTAAGCCTTTTTTTTAAGTTGGCCAGAATAAGATGCAAGGAAAATAGGATTTTGCTCTCTCTTCTGCTGCTGCTGCATCACTAGCATCATTTCCTGACTCTGTACTCCTAGAAAATTTTGAATCAACAAACTGTAACAGCATCAGCAGCAGCAGCACATATGCAGATAGCAATTAACTGCAGCAGCACAAGCACATAACACAGCAGCAACAAACTGTAACAGCAGGCAGCAGCAGCACATATGCACATAGGAGCAAGAGTGGATCTGTGGAGGAAGACGAGCAGAGGAGGAAGAGGAGCACAGATGAGAGGATAAATCGATCCTCACCTGCTGGCTGCCGAGGAGGAGGACAATCGCCACAGCCGCTGCTGGAATCAGAGAAAAGGGGCTGCTCGAATCGGACAAGAACAGCCGCCACTGCAACACTCTCTCGGCCTCTCTTCTCTCCCCACCCTTTTACCCTAGCCGCCAAGCCAATTTTGGCCCAGGCCTTATATCCCCCCTATCTCCTCCCGCCTATATTAACCGCTGCCTAAAACACTTTCTTGAACATTGAGTACAATTGCCGTCTTCAAATCAGAAATGGCAATCCTCTCATCTTCCATACCGTCAGTTTTGAGAAAACAGCAAATCCAGTGTCCACTAACCTCATGTCTTGTAGGCCCAATACACGGACCGAAACAATGACCAAGTAAGTACACATAGTTAATATTCGTTTAAAAGGACACCAGATTCACTTATAGAGCAACTTTCTCGATCAGTCGTTCAGAAATTAAATAGAACTAGCAAGATGCCCATGTGGTGCACGGAACATCAAGATGCATTTATATGAGTAGTTTATTTTGTGAGAGAAAAGGATGAACGCGGGAAGGCCTTATTTGCAAATATGGAGAGGGGTGTGGGTATCTTTTTTGCAAAATTGTCATAGTTTCCTTCCTATCCGTCAGATATAAATCGAACGACCTATATTGCAGGATGGCAGGCACACCATCATCACCAACTCTGTTTTTTATAAGAGTAGAGATGAGAGAAGCAAAGTACGTACAGTTGCCTTTTGCTACATATGATTATGTAGTTGCGCAGTTGGACCAAATCAAAACATGTTGAATGTCAACATTATTCGCCATCCCATCTTCTTCCAAGAGACTAGTTCCCAATGCTCATCTGACGAAAGAATATATGTCTTACAGTGTTCAGCAATTTAGACCCATTGTGTTGAGAATCATGCAAGTGGTTACAGAGGTGGTAAAGTTGCCTATGGATGTTTGTGCACTTGAAAAACTGTTCGAGTCTTACTGATCATCAGGTTTCCATTTCGATATAGCATAAAATACTCTCCCTTTCCATCCTTGTAGCAGCCAACCGCGATCTTCAACAGCAAAAAATTCCTCATGATAAAGTGAGTTCTTCATGTGTACTGTTTTCTTTAAGACAGCTTGATCGACAGGAATCTGCTGGAACCCAGCCTTGAGAAACCTTGCTTGCCACTGCCTGTAACTTTCTGGCCTAGTCCTTTCTGCATCCTCACATGCTATGAGGTTAAGTGCATCCCGCCCAAATATGATCCTCTCAATCATCTCTCTTGCTTCATTATCCCGTGGAACATTTGCATCAAGCATATCAAACATTGAAGAGTAATGGAGCATAACCTCTTTGAATCGTTGTATGAAGAAGGGAGAACTGTGTAAACCATTCATGGTGCAAGAAATAAACACCTTTGGGTTCATCCTCCTCATAATTTTCAGCACCTCATCCCTTGCGCTATTTATGGATTCGGTTTCATGACCAAGATTCTTCATCCGGAATATGCAGTTGATTATGAGAACTTCATCCTCGTCAATGTTAAGATCCTCAATTTTAATGGCCTCCCATCTTGAAGCGGCAATGCCCTGATACTCAAAAGGTACCTTGAACATGTTTGCATAATCAGCTAACCGCTTCCCTGTCTCCTCGATCATTTCGCAGGAGCGAAAACCTGGCTGGGGAGCTTCTATACCTGTGATCCGAAGCTTAGGGACTCCCTCTTCTCGCTGTGCAAACCTCTGAATCATTGATGGCCACTGAAAGCCGAAGCTGATGCCAAAATCAACGATGTGCACCCTTGGTTGCCTTTGTGAGACATCAAGAATAGTTTGGTTGGCAAAGTTGTATGACACCCTTTTGAAAGGGCAAGCTTCAAGAAGAAGGCTGTAAGCCTCTAGCCAATCTGTGGTATTTGTTCGCCTTTCCACGAGATTGCGATAAACATGACTCCCAATTCCAGCCAAGCGTGCCTCAAGGCCATCCACCAAGTAAAACGCCAGTCTCTGAGTACAATCACCATCTGCTGAGGAGTGTCGTCTTATCTTCTTTAGGAGGTCATTGGCCAACAGGTGGTTGTCTTTTGCCACAGCTTCTGCGCAATGGATGAGGAGAGTCCTGAGATCAACCAACTCTTTCCTCGGTTGCTTCCTAACCCATAGCTTCTGATGCCCTTTGCTCCGGCTTTTCAGCGAGTTTTTGTTTCCTTCCCCCGCCATCCTTTCTCGCAGTCTTGTTATTCCATCGAAACTCTTCTGACCATAGCATAGCAGAACTCGGTCAAAATTTTCATTTCGAATTATTGGACAAGTGGTGATGGCATGATGTTTATTGCTCCTTCCTTGAAAGGTATCCCAGCCCCTTTGGTCCGTCACCTCAAAGATTGTGTTTTCGCTCATTTCTCCTACTTTTGCCTTTGTAGTCAGTTGGGAAATATAAAGTATGTTGTTCTTTAAATGTATCACCAGCTTAACAATACTTGCAGCAAACATCTTTTCCTCCTCGACACCTCTTTGACAACGCAAGGCAGGGAAGCCAGATCCGGAAGTCCATCCAACACTTGTGAACGGCTGGTTTGGTAGAAAAAGACTCCTATTGTTGATATATGGACTCAACGGGGTTGCTAAGGGCTGTAACACATTGTAACTGGAATAGTCATTACTGAAGCTAGTGCTCCAGAGCCTCTTGTGGCTGGTCCCACTCTTATCAGAGTCGTCTGGCGGCCAGTTAGTAGCCGATGCGCATACCTCCCCAAGAATGTCACGAAATGGCTTCTCAGCATCCTGGAGAGCAGCCTCCCCTTGGCATATGTCGACCCTCTCGTCGGCGTCTTCCATCAGCATCTGGCTTATGTAGTGAAGAGCATCATTTGATCTTATCTGGCGGTGCTCAGGGCTACCCCCTGGAGAAATCTGAAATTGGTTTTGTCCAAGGCTGCTTTTGTTACTGCACAACCCAGGGTCAGTGACTCCACCAAGCAGATATGTGCTTTCTTGGTTTGCTGGGGAAAGAACTTTGGACTGTGGACCACTCAGGTCGTAGTTGTACACGGTGGGTTGCTGCTGGGAAGAGGAATCACTTTCGTCGGTTGCTGCGACATTGTCCAGATTGTCATGGAGAGGTTCAGTCGCCATCGTGGAAAGTCTGCTTTCCACCTCAATATGAGATATATGGTTCTTTGTCTTAGCAAATGAATCAGCTTGTTTCCTGGAAGAAGAAAAAAGGGGAAATGGAAGCTAAATTATTTGGTTCACCTAGCAAATGTGCTACAATCTAGAATGGCCATAAAACGGAATTCTGGTCAGCGAGCTCCTTTTTTTCCTTCACTTTCTGCTTCTTCCTTTTTACTGGAGATTCAGCTTGAAAAAATAAATTCTGGAGGCTTGCACACATGAGAACGACTATTTTAGCCGGTTAAACACAGAATGTTTAAGCAATAACAACAGAAACAGAACACCTAAAGCGATTTTGTATCTATGACGCGCCTAATACCACTGTTCATTTTTCTTTGCAGGAGGCTCCCATCTGATCTGAGCAAGTAGCAAAGGTAGGGAAGCACACACCTTGGTTATTGAGCAGCAGCATCAGATCCAATGCTTTGAGAGAATGGTTGTTCCATCAGATTCAATGCTTTGAGAGAATGGTTGTTCCTCATCAGATCCAATGGTTGTGGTGGTGTGAAGTAAGTTTGTTGTTCCTCTTGTTCCTTGTGGCTTTGTTCCCAACGTCGGACATGGTGATTGTGACAGAGAATGAGTCCAGATTACAAGCAATTATCCTGTCGATTAGTTCTAGGCCCGGCTGTGTATCAGAGGCATAAAAAAGTGTTTATTAGGAACGCTTGCCTGGGCTTCAACATTATTAAAGTTCCTAATTGAATAGTTAAAAAAATCTGACGTAATAAAAAAAAGGAGATGCACTATTCAAAGAAAAAATTTCTTTCTTTTCCACCTGATTGTTGATATATATAATGGTTTTCGGTTGAATTTTTCGAGGATAGTTGTTGTGCTTTATCTCAATAAAAAAATCTGATTTTTTCCATGATTAGTATAGTTCACAATTGAATTGTTGGTGTCTAGCTAGTCTGATGAGATTTTCACTTGTGTAGTTCTGTCCTGAAGTATTTGTACCAAATGTTTTAATTACTGTAACTGCCTTTGAATTTTATTTACAACTTCGACAGCAGTGTTAGTTATCAGGTCATGAAAATGCACATCCAAATCCTATTTATACTGCTAGAATTACAGGTAAAAAAACAAGAGAAAACTAATGTAGAAGAATATAAAACAAAATCTGTTAAAAATTCTGTTGTAATAGAAAAAGGAGGCACTATATAAAGGAAAATTTGTTTTTTCTTCATTTGTTGGTTGATATGTATAATGGTTGAATTTTTGCAGGGTAGTTTGTTGTACTTTATCTCATTAAACCATCGGATTTTTTTGTTGTACTCCCTCTCTCCTGAATTACTTTTTTTTGTGGGAAAAACTTCTGATCTATTCATCTTCAATAACGCTAGTACAACGAACACTAGAAATAATAAAAATTATATCCAGATCTGTAGTCCACCTAGCGATGACTACAAGCACTGAAGCGAGCCGAAGATGTGTCACTATCATCGCTCCTCCCTCACTAGAGCCAAGCAAACCTCGTTGTAACAGTCGAGAATTCGTCGTGCTAAGGCCCCATAGAACCAACACATCAGAATAGCAACTGCCGCCGATGAAGAGTGTAGATCAGAAGGATCCAATCTGAAGACACAAGAACATAGACGAACAGTGAACAGATCCAAGCAAATCCACCAAAGATAGGTCTGTCGGAGACACACCTCCACACGCCCACCGACAATGGTAGACGCATCAATGGAACGGGGACTAGGCGGGAGACAATTATTCCATCTTCAGAGAGCCGTCGCGCGTCTTGCCTTCCTGAGCAGGACACAAACCCTAACAAAACTATAAAAAAATTCTAAAAATGGAGCCCTCCCACCGGCAAGGGCCGGGATCCACTCCGCCCCCATGGCCCTAAGGCCACCGGAGACGGGGTGGACCGGCGATGGCGCCAGTAGGAGGCAGAGGAACCCTAACTTTTTTAGGGAGGCGGCGGCTGGCTAGGTCATCTCTGTCTCCCAAATTATTTGTCGCTCAAATTGATGTATCTAGCACTAACTTAGTGCGGGATGGAGGGAGTAATTATTTTCTGTGTTTTGAGACAAAACATTTTTTGACATGTCTTTGTAGTATAAATATTTGAGATGGGAATCCGTGGGTGCTCCCGAGAGCGCGCGCTCGTGCACGCGTGAAAAAATATTTCAATGTGTGAAAAAATTCCAAACGAAAATTTGGCGCATACATCTCTACATTATATGCGTGCATATAAAGTTCGGGAGAAAACCGACATTTTCTGTGGCTTGTGTAAAAAAGACAAAAGGATGTCTTGTGAAAAGCATATTTTTAACACCGGATTTTGTCTTTTTCACACACGACACATAAGTTTTCAGTCGCGAAACGATTTTTTTAGCATGTACAATATCGAGATGTACGTGTCAAGTTTTTGTTTGGATTTTTTTATATTTTAAAATATGTTTAAAACACATTTTAAAACCAGGAACGCGTGCTCCCATGTGCCAAAATACCAGCAGAAAAAAAATGTTATTTACCCTAAACTCGGCACAGTTAAAACACGACACAGCACAGGGCCCAGGCCCAGTTAAAACACGACTCAGCAGTTCAGCAGGTGCGCTGCGTAATCGCTCTCCGAAGGCGGAAAACGCCTCCTCTCTCTCTCTCCCTCCATGGCCTGGACGCCAAGAGGAACCTCGGCAGGTCGGCGGCGGCGGCGGCGCCGAAGGAAGACGACGCGGAGGGGCACTTCTCCTCGCGCTCCTTCGCCGACATCGGCCTCCACCACCCCACCCTCTGCGCCCGCCTCCAAGGTCCCTCCCTCCTCTAACCCTATCCGACTCCCCGTGTTTCCCGACGCCCTGGTGGCATGGCAGCCCCCTCGGTGAACATATGATTATTTTTGAACTCACCTCCTAATGTAGCCCACGTTTTTTTAAAGAAAAATCTGTGCATATGGCTTTCAAATTTCCAATCTGAACGATTGAAATGATACTCGTAGTTTGAAGCAGAAGTTTGATCAAAGACATGTCCAAAACGCCACCCGCCTAGACCTAGTTGTGAATGTGATATGGAGCGAGTAACATGTCCAGAGCGTCGCATATGCATTCCATTGGATTCGTGCATAGGAACCTTGTTTGCCGTCTTCATTTCAGAAATCACTATTTCTCTGGCCTTCCATGTCACCAATTTTGAGAAGTAGACAGTGCAGTAATCTCCTTATTTACAGTAAAATCAGTGTCTAGGTATGGTATTTCCATCATTCTCATGTCCAACAGGCCCAATAGATGGATCAAAATGATAACCAAGTACACATAGTTAATATTCGTTTAAAAACACCAGATTCACTTATAGAGCAAATTTCTATAATAGTTTGTTCAGAAATTAAAAAGAACACACAAGGTACTATTTTACAGTCGCCTTCTATTTATTTCCAACATATGATACTGCATGTTGCGCAGTTGGACCAAATAAAAACATGTTGAGTATAAACATTCGAATCTCCATCACATCTCCTTCCAAGATAGGTTTCCGATGCTCATCTCTGACGAAAGAATGTCTTGCCGTCTTCAGAATTTTAGATCCACCGTGTTGAGAAGCATGCAAGGAAGTTGTCTCCGCAGCCTGCAAAACTGTACGGATCTTACTGGTCACCATGCGTTTCATCAGGTTTCCATTTGGATATAGCATAGATTACTCTCCCTTTCCATCCTTGTAGCAGCCAGCCGCAGTCTTCAATAGCAAAGAATTCGTCATGATAGTGTAAGTTCTTCATGTGTACTATGTTCTTTAAGATGGCTTGATCAACAGGAAGCTGCTGGAACCCAGCCTTGAGGCACCTTGCTTGCCACTGCCTGTAACTTTGTGGCCTCTGAGTCCTTTCTGCATCCTCACATGCTATTATGTTAAGTGCATCCCGCCCAAATGGGGTCCTCTCAATCATCTTTCTTGCTTCATTATCCAGTGGAACATTTGCATCAAGCATGTCAAACAATGAAGAGTAATGGAGCATAACCTCTTTGAATCGTTGTATGAAGAAGGGAGAACTATTTAACCCATTCACAGTGCCAGAAATGAAAACCTTTGGGTTCATCCTCCTCATAGTTTTCAGCACCTCATCCCTTGCACTATATATGCCATCGGTTTCAAGACCAAGATTCTTCATCCGGAATATGCAGTTAATTATGAGAACTTCATCCTCGTCAATGTTAAGATCCTCAATTTTAATGTTGTCCCATCTTGAAGCGGCAATGCCCTGATACTGAAAAGGTACCTTGAACATGTTTGCATAATCAGCCAACCGCTTCCCTGTCTCCTCGATCATTTCGCAGGGGCGGAAACCTGGCTGGCAAACGTCTATACCTGTGATCCGAAGCTTAGGGGCTCCCTCTTCTTGCTGTGCAAACCTCTGAATCATTAGTGGCCACTGAAAGCCAAAGTCGATGCCAAAATCAACAATGTGCACCCTTGGTTGCCCTTTTGAGACATCAAGAATAGCTTGGCTGGCAAAGTAGTATGACGTCTTGAAAAAAGGGCAAGATGCAATAAAAACGCTGTAAGCCTCTAACCATTCTGTGGTACTTGTTCGCCTCTCCATGAGGTTGCGATAAACCTGGCTCCCGATCCCAGCCAAACGTGCCTCAAGGCCATCCGCCAAGTAAAATGCCAGTCTCTGAGTACAATCACCATCTGCTGAGGAGTGTTGTCTTATCTTCTGTAGGACTTCACTGGCCAACAGGTGGTTTTCTAATGCTATAGCTTGTGCGCAATGGACGAGGAGAGCCCTGAGATCAACCAACTCTTTCTTTGGTTGCTTCCTCTGCCATAGCTTCTGACGTCCTTTGCTCCGGCCTTTCAGTGAGTTATTGTTTCCTTTCTCCGCCGTCGTTTCTCGTAGTCTTGTTGTCTGGTCGGAAGTCTGACAAACATGGTCTAGCAGAACTCCGTCAAAATTTTCATTTCGAATTATTGCACAAGTGGTGATGGCATGGTGTTTATGGCCCCTCCCTTGCAAGATATCCCACTCCCTTTGGTCTGCCAGCGCAAAGATTGCGTTTTCGCTTCTCTCTCCTGTTTTTGCCTTTGTAGTTAGTTGCGAAATAGAAAGTATGCCATTCTCTAAATATATCACCAGTTTATGAATGCTTGGAGCAAACATCGTTGCCTCCTCGATGCCTCTTCTCTGACAATCCAAGGTGGGGAAACCAGATCCAGAAGCCTGTCCAACACTTGTCAACGGATGGTTTGGTAGAGAAAGGCTCGTATTGCAGATGTATGGACTCAAGGGGGTGGTTAAGGGCCGTAACACGCTGTAACCGGAACAGTAATTACTGAAGCTATTGCTCCAGAGCCTCTTGTGACAGCTGCTGCCACTCTTATCTGAGATACCTGTTTCGTTGTTGCCATGCAATGGCGGCCAGTAAGTGGCCGGCGTGTATCCCTGCCCAAGAATGTCACGGAACGGTTTCTCAGCAGCCTGGAGAGCAGCCTCCCCTTGGCATACGTCGACCCTCTCGTCGACATCTTCCATCAGCATCTGGCTTATGTAGTGAAGAGCATCGTTTGATCTCATCCGGTGATGTTCCGCAGCGATTTGAATTTGGTTCTGTCCATGGCTGCTGTTGACATTGCACAACCCAGGGCCAGTGTCTGTACGATGCAGATATGTTCTTGCTCCAGTGGTTGGCTGGGGAAAGAAGTGCGGACCATGGTTGTAATTGCACGTGGTGAGTTGCTGCTGGAAAGAGGAATCACCATCGTATGGTTGGTCGGTTGCTTCGACAGTGTCCAGATTGTCACGGAGAGATTCAATCGCCATTGTGGAAAGTCTCTTTTCCACCTCAATTCGAGATAAGCAAATCTTCTTCGTCCCACAGCAAATGAATCAGCTTCTTTCCTGGAAGAAGAAAGGGGGGGAAATGGAAGCTAAATTATGTGAGACGAATTTCGGTTCGCCTTGCTCATGTGCTACAATCTACAATGTCTGTGAAACGGATTTCTGCCCAGCGAGCTCCCTTTTTTTTTCCTTCACCTTATGCTTCTTCCTTTTTATTAGAGATTCAGCTTATGATTGTTTTGGCATGCCATACTGATCGAAAACTAATTCCAAAGGCTTGCAGACACGAGAATAACTACTTTACCCGGTTAAATATAGAATCTCTGACGCGCTTAATACCACTGCTCAGTTTTATCTGCAGGAGGCTTCGCAAGTAGCAAAAGTAGGGAATCACACACCTTGGTTATTTAGCAGCAGCAGCAGCAGCAGCAGCAGATCCAGTGCTCTGAGAAGAGTAGTGGGGATGTGGGCTATGAAAGAATAGTAGTGAGCTTGTGGTGTTGATGTGAACTAAATTTGTCGTTCCTCTACCTTATGCCTTTGTTCCCAACCTCATAAGATTGTGACAGAGAATGGTCCAGAGTACAAGCAACTATCCTGTCGATTAGTTCTAGGCCCGGCTGCGCATCAGAGGTATAAAAAAGTGTTTATTAGGAATGCTTTCCTGGGTATCAACATTATTAGGGTCCCTAATTGAGTCGTTAAAAAATTCCGAGGTAATCGAAAGGAGATGCACTATTTGAAGAATTTTTTCTTTCTTTCCCACTTGATAGTTGATATATTCTGAGATGCACTAGTTGATATATATAATGGTCTTGGTCGAATTTTTCGTGGATAGTTTGTTGTACTTCATCTCAGTAAAATAATCAGATTCTTTTTGGTTATCTTATTAGTTCAAAGTTGAATTGTTGGTGCCTAGCTAGTCTGAGACTTATGTTCTGCCGTACCTGGAGTATTTTACCAAGGCTTGAGTGATACAGTTGTACTAGTTGATTATTTTAAGATGCACTAGCTGATATATATAATGGTCTTGGTCGAATTTTTCGAGGATAGTTTGTTGTACTTCATCTCAGTAAAATAATCAGATTTTTTATTATCTTATTAGTTGAAAGTTGAATTGTTGGTGCGTAGCTAGTCTGACACTTATGTTCTGCCATACCTGGAGTATTTTACCAAGGCTTGAGTGATACAGTTGTACCAAATGTTTAAGGAGTGTAAATGCCTCTGAATTTTATTTACAACATCGACAGGATTGTTAGTTATTATGTCATGAAAATGCACATCCAGATTCAATTTGTAATACTAGAAGAACAGGCCAAAATAAATACTAGAAGAAAATAAAACAAAAATCTGTTAAAATTTTGGACGTAATTGAAAGAAAAAAGGAGGCACTATTAAAAAAAACTTGTATTTTTTTCATTTGGTAGTTGATATATATAATGGTTGAATTTTTGGAGTGTAGTTTGTTGTACTTTAGTATCTCATTAAACCATCAGTTTTTTCTGTAATTATTTTCTTTGTGTTTCGAGATTGGTATAGTGGTATCGTATAAAGGCTTTGAGATTGGTCACGTATATGTGATATATTAGACATGTTCGCGGCCATTAGTAACTAATAGATTTCACCTTCTTGTCATTTGGAGTGCTCCATCAACATCAACAACATTAATTAGTTTGATAAATTACATCTTGGCATTTAAAGGGCTCCGTCAAACATTGGTGGGCTAGTAGAACCAGCATGAATATTCCAAATAGAAAAGCTATGGCCTCGCCCGCGTCTTCCTGCACAAAAGTGTGCTGCCCCCAATAGTCCTAAACATCATCGTGGAGGAGGCCCAGCTATGGGTCGCCACAGGTGCAAAGAAGCTTGGAAAAATTGTATTGCACGAGTAACTGTCATGCGGTGTTGTAAGGGATTATTGTAAAACTCTACTCTCAGACAAATCTTTTGCCCCCATTTAAACAAAATATGTAGATCACACAGCAAAAGAACAAATGTTGTTTACCTGAAGAAAATTACAGAAATGGACAGGCAGTGATTGTACTTTCTTTTATTTCAAAGAGAGATAAGCATCATCATTATTTTTTGTGTATGAGAAAGGAAAGATAATATTATTTGAGTGCAATCACCATCTTCACTAACTACCTATTTTTTTTCATAGTGTGTGATGTATTTTCATAGTGTGCTGCCACCATCTTCACTAACTACCTACTCCCTCCGTTTCAAAATAGATGACTCAACTTTATACTAACTTTAGTACAAAGTTGGGTCATCTATTTTGGAACGGAGGGAGTACTTTTTTAGAAACCACAAACTACATAGTTTGTGCTTGGTTTTCACCTAGGCTGTTGAATGTGACCTTGTATTGATGCCTATGTCACCAACCATTGTAACTTGCTCACCTAATAATATATAAAACTCTCATCTTGTTCATCATATTCTGTTTAGTGGACATTGACATTTTTTTATTTTGTTAAGAAATTAGGCAATTTTTGGTTAAGTTTAACTAGATTAGCATCATCACAAGATTACTGACATAGTGTTGTAATGGCTCTGGCGATGACAGCTCCTGGTCTAGATATGGAGGCCTTGATCGAGCGATGGAGGACCCACGGGTTGGATTGGCCACCTTAGTACCTCGTGTGGCAAGGAGTTTTTTGAACGAGACGATATCTTGTGTTGCTGTGGAATCGAATATACAAATTGTAAATAATGTGTAGGACTAGCTGGCGTCATAGGTGAAGCCTAACATGACACAGCCCAGGGCCCAGGCCCAGTTAAAACACGACCCAGCAGTTCAGCAGGTGCGTAAACGCTCTCCGAAGGCGGAAACGCCTCCTCCTTCTCTACGGTTCTCACTCCTCTCCTCCGTGACCTCTCTGTCCATGGCCGCCACGAGGAAGCTCGGCAGCTCGCCGGCGGCGGCGGCGGCGAATGGGAAGGCGTAGGCGAAGGAATACGACGAGGAGGGGCTCTTCTCCTCGGGCTCCTTCGCCGACCTCGGCCTCCACCCCACCCTCTGCGACCTTCTCCAAGGTCCCTCCCCCTCTCCGATTCCCCGTATATCTGTGGCCCTAGTGATTTGGTAGTCCCCTCGGAGAAAAATATGTACATATGATTTTCAAACTTCTAATCTGGATGGTTAAAATGATGTTCCTAGTTAAAATTTTAAAAGTTCGACTCGAGGCATGTCCAAAACTCCACTTTTTTGTGATATGGAGAGAGTTTGGATTCGTGCATAGGAACCTTGTTTATATCAAGTACAATTGCTTCAAATAAGAAATGAGAATCCTCTGATCGTCCATATCGCCAGTTTTGAGGGATGGGCAGTGCAATATTCTACTGTAATTTACAGCGAATCCAGTGCCCAGGTATGGTATTTCCACTAATCGCATGTCTTGTAGGCCCAATACAATTACCAAGTACACGTAGCTAAAAGAATGCCAGATTCACTTACGGAACCCTTTGTTCAGAAATTAAATAGAGCGACAGAAGCAAAGCGTTGCACAGTTGCCTTTTGCTGCATATATGGTCGCGTAGTTGCGCAGTTGGACCAAATCAAAGCATGTTGAATATCAACACTCAAATCACCATCCCATCTTGTTCCAAGATATGCTAGCATAAAGTAGCGTTGCGTTGAGAATCATGCAAGTAGCTACAGAGGCGGTAAGTTGCCAATATGTTTGCGCACTTGAAAAACTGTTCGAATCTTACTGACCATCATATTTTTCATCAGGTTTCCATTTAGATATAGCATACATCACTCTCCCTTTCCATCCTTGTAGCAGCCAGCCGCAATCTTCAACAGCAAAGAATTCTTCATGATAATGTAAGTTCTTCATGTGTACTATGTTCTTTAAGATGGCCTGATCCATGGGAAGCTGCTGGAACCCAGCCTTGAGGAACCTTCCTTGCCACTGCCTGTAACTTTCTGGCCTCTGAGTCCTTTCTGCATCCTCACATGCTATTATGTTAAGTGCATCCCGCCCAAATGGGATCCTCTCAAGCATCTTTCTTGCTTCACTATCCCGTGGAACATTTGCATCAAGCATGTCAAACACTGAAGAGTAATGGAGCATAACTTCTTTGAATCGTTGTATGAAGAAGGGAGAACTATGTAACACGTTCACAGTGCCAGAAATGAAAACCTTTGGGTTCATCCTCCTCATAGTTTTCAGCACCTCGTCCCTTGCACTATTTATGCCATCGGTTTCATGACCAAGATTCTTCATCCGGAATATGCAGTTGATTATGAGAACTTCATCCTCGTCAATGTTAAGATCCTCAATTTTAATGCTGTCCCATCTTGAAGCGGCAATGCCCTGATACTGAAAAGGTACCTTGAACATGTTTGCATAATCAGCCAACCGTTTCCCTGTCTCCTCGATCATTTCGCAGGGGCGAAAACCTGGCTGAGAAACGTCTATACCTGTGATCCGAAGCTTAGGGGCTCCCTCTTCTTGCTGTGCAAATTTCTGAATCATTAATGGCCACTGAAAGCCATAGCCGATGCCAAAATCAATGATGTGCACCCTTGCTTGCCCTTTTGAGCCATCAAGAATAGCTTGGCTCGCAAAGTAGTATGACGTCCTGACAAAAGGGCAAGCTGCAACAAAAAGGCTGTAAGCCTGTAACCAATCCGTGGGACTTGTTCGCCTCTCGATGAGGGTGCGATAAACCTGACTCCCGCTCCCAGCCAAGCGTGCCTCAAGGCCATCCGCCAAGTAAAATGCCAGTCTCTGAGTGCAATCACCATCTGCTGAAGAGTGTTGTCTTATCTTCAATAACAGTTCACTGGCCAACAGGTAGCTGTCTTCTGCCACAGCTTGTGCGCAATGGATGAGGAGAGTCCTGAGATCAACCAACTCTTTCCTCGGTTGCATCCTAGCCCTTAGCTTCTGACGTCCTTTGCTCCGGCCTTTCAGTGGGTTCTTGTTTCCTGTCTCTGCCATCCTTTCTCGCAGTCTTGTTATTTGATCAAAACTCTTCCGACCATAGCATAGCAGCACTCGGTCGAAATTTTCATTTCGAATTATTGCACAAGTGGTGATGGCATGATGTTTATTGCTCCTTCCTTCCAAGATATCCCAGTTTTCGCTCCTCTCTCCTACTTTTGCCTTTGTAGTCAGTTTGGAAATAGAAAGTATGCCGTTCTCTAAATATATCACCAACTTACCAATACGTGGAGCAAACATCTTTGCCTCCTCGACATCTCTCTGACAATGCAAGGCAGGGAAACCAGATCTAGAAGTCGGTCCAACACTTATCGACGGACTGTTTTGTAGAGAAAGACTCCTATTGCAGGCATATGGACTCAACAGGTTTGTTAAAGGCTGTAACACGCTGTAACTGGAACAGTTATTACTGAAGCTTGTGCTCCAGAGCCTCTTGTAACAGCTGGTACTACTCTTATCAGGGTTTTCTGGTTTGTTGTTGATATGCATTGGCGGACAGTTAGTAGCCGGCATGTATACCTCCCCAAGAATGTCACGGAATGGCTTCTCAGCAGCCTGGAGAGCAGCCTCCCCTTGGCATATGTCGACCCTCTCGTCGACGTCATCCATCAGCATGTGGCTTATGTATTGAAGGGCATCATTTGATCTGATCCGGCGGTGCTCAGGGCTGCCCCCTGTAGAAATCTGAAATTGGTTTTGTCCAAGGCTGCTGTTGACCCTGCACAACCCAGGGCTGGTGACTCCACCAAGCAGATATGTGCTTTCTTGGTTGGCTGGGGAAAGAACTGTCGAGTGTGGGCCACTTGGGTCGTAATTGTGCATGGTGAGTTGCTGCTGGGAAGAGGAATCACCATCGTATGGTTGGTCGGTTGCTGCGACGGTGTCCAGATTGTCACGGAGAGGTTCAGTTGCCATTGTGGAAAGTCTGATTTCCACCTCAATATGAGATATATGATGCTTCTTTGCCCCACAGCAAATGAATCAGCTTGTTTCCTGGACGAAGAAAAAAGGGAAATGGAAACTTATGTATGTGAGACGAATTTCCGTAAAATGGAGTTATGCTCAGCGAGCTCCTTTTTTCCCGCTCACCCTCTGCTTCTTCCTTTTTATTAGATATTGTTTTAGCATACCATGCTAATTGAAAAAAATAAATCTGAAGGCTTGTAGACACGAGAACACCTATTTTAGATGCTGATTGAAATATCATGCCTAAAGCGCTTTTGAATCTATGATACGCCTAATACCACTGTTCCTTCTTATTTGCAGGAGGCTCCTCATCTGATCTAAGCAAGTAGCAAAAGTAGGGAAGCACACACCTTGGATATTAAGCAGCAGCAGCAGCAGCAGCAGATCCAATTCTTTGAGAGAAAGAGTAGCGATCGAGGATGTGGTGTTGATGTGAGCTAAATTTGTCGTTCCTCTACCTTATGGCTTAGTTCCCAATGTCATGAGACTGACGGAGAATGGTTCAGATTACAAGCAATTATTCTGTCGATTAGTTCTAGGCCCGGCCGCGGACCAGACCTATAAAAAATGGTTTATTAGGAGCGCTGGCATGGGTTTCAGTCATTATTAAGGTTCCTAATTGAATTGTTAAAAAAAGGAGATGGACTGTTCAAAGAAATTTGTCTTTCTTTTCCACTTGATGTATTCAAAGAAAAAAAAGGCACTATTCAAAGAAACTTGTATTGTTTTTCATTTGATAGTTGATAGTATATAGGTATAGTGGTATTCAAAGAAAAAAGAAGGCACTACTCGAAGAATGGCTGAGTTTCTGGAGAGTAGTTTGTTGTACCTTATCTCATTATACCATCACTCTTTCCTAATTATTTTCTCTGCGTGTCGAGATTGGTAGAGTGGTATCATATAAAGCTTTGAGATTGGTCACATATGTGTGATAAATTAGACGAGTTACCACCATCTTGACTAACTACCTAGTTTGTGCTTGGTTTCCGCAGATGCAACTATATAGGGTCTAATACATTTTTTGACGTTGTCTTTACCACGAGTTATAGTAATAATATATGATGTGCATGTTACAAACAAGTATACCATTAAATTCGTACGTGAAAATAGTTTATAATGATATAATGTTTATTATCATACATCTCATATATTACTAATTTTATTAGTTGTCAGAGGCAACTTCGAACAAGCGTATTAGACGCTACGTATTTCTATGGAGGGTGTATTAAAAGTACACACTTCCATGCAATTCAAATGGGCTTTTGAGATTTCAGAATTCTACTAGGCTGCAGGCACAAGATTTAATGGACCAAGGCCCATAAAATCTAACCTAGATGAGGGACACAGAACAATAGGGACATCTTCGTTCATACTCCCTATGTCCCATAATATAGCTACGCATTGATTTTTGCAAAAGTCAAGGGGTCACAAACTTTGATAGTTTATAGAGAAATTTATCTATACCTACAATACCAAATATACATCATACGAAAATATATTTCCTGATCAATCTAGTTGTATAGATTTAGTATTCTACATGTTTGCAAATTTTCTAAAACTTGATCAAATCTTATATCATTTGACTTTTAAAAAAGGTCTAATACACTGTGTTTTTGGACGGAGGGAGCATCACCGAAGTGGGTGTGATTCTTTTGTTTTCTTTGAGGGGGAGGATGGTCTAATATCTCATGAATGAGTTCTGGCGTGATCAGGTGGGCCTAACGTGACACGTCCTAGGGCCCAGGCTCGGTCAAAACATGACTCGGCCCTTGAGCAGGTGAGTAAACGCTCTCCGAACATGGAAAACACCCCTCTTTCCTTCAGGTATACTACTGTAGGTGAAACCCAAACGTATGTACACGGTTGTAGGTGAAACCTTAAGACCTGGCATATTTCCTCGGGATTGTCTTTTTAATCATCTCTAGGATTGGTCCGAAAACTTGAAGTTCTGAGACAACAAGTTCTTGTAGAAATCTCCTTGCCAAGCAAACACGTCCCGTGGTTCGATAACCTAGGGTCTCTATGGAAGAAGGCTATACTTATATCCCAAACCGGATCAAGGGTAATCAAATTTCTAAAAGCTCACCCAAAAAATTGAATGTTTGACAAGAATATATATTTGAAAGTCCATCTACATTTTTCTGAAATCTAGGTGGAAATGTGTTGAAAGTTGTCTTAGTTGGAGGTCGGAAAATGGAAGTTCTCTACTTTTAGTTTAAATGTTAGCATATTGCCAAAAAGGAAATACCCGGGGAGGAAAGGCACCTGCCTGAAATGAAAAAAATACTGGATTTGAAAATTACTAGGTGGAAATTATGTTGAAAGTTTCTGAGATGGGTGTACAATAATACAAGTTGACTATATTCTTTGAAATTTGAGAATATTTCTAAAAAAGTAAATATTGGGGATGAAAGGTACCTACCCCTAAATAAACTAAACATTGGGAATGAAATGTTGGGCAGAAAAGAAATACTGGATGATTTTTTGTTGAAAGTTGTCTTAGTTGGAAGTCAAAAAATGAATATTGTATAAATTTTGGTTGAAATTTGAGAATATTTCCATAAAGGATATATTAGGGACGAAAGGTACTTGCCTAGAAAAACTAAATATTGGGGTGAAAAGAAATAGTAGGTGGAAAATGTATTGAAGGTTTTCTAAGATGGATGACGAAAAATAGAAGTTGTCTATATTTTGAATTGAGTTCCATTCGTAGGTGAAAATAGTTTCTAATGATATATTTTTTATAGCTACCAACATCTCATATGCTCCCTCTCTTCCGGTTTATTGGGCTCATCTTACAGATCACATCTACCAAGAAGGACCTACTTAAGTGTTAGACAACATATTAACACTATATGCATGGCCCTCTCACTCCTTCATGCATTGGTTTATTCTAAATTGAGAATAAAAATTTGACAAAAATTAATGTGGATAAAGTTATATTTGCATGTTTCCAAGACAATGAGCCTTACAAATTGACTTTTTTGTTTTTTTAGGAAAGCCATCATGGAGTATTATTAATTTTATCAATTAGCAAAGCCAACCTTAAACAACGTATTAGGCACTATATATTTGGATGGATGAGTCTAAACTTACACATTGCCATGCAATTCAAATGGGCCTGTGAGATTTCAAAATTTTGCTGGGTCGAGGCACAAGATTTAATGGACGGAGGCCCATAAAATCTAACCCAATTAAGGGACATAGATCAGTAGGGACATTTTCATTCATACTCTCTTTGTTCCATAATATAGTGCATACCACATATTGGTTTTCACGAAAGTCAAAGGTCACAAATTTTGACTTATAGAGAAATTGATCTTTCTTTGACAAAGGGTGGATTTCATTGGCTCAAAATGGAGCATCAAGTTGATACAAATACAATGAGCACACACACGGCCTATGCATAGTTAGGATGCACACAACCAACACCAATGTATGCACAAACAAACACACCAGCAAATAGCAAAGTCATATAAGACCAAAGTTATTTCTAGGCGAGGAAGAAGGAAAAAACCCAAAATGATCAGATCCGCAATCGACAAACTACAACAATAACCATTTCCACATCAACCATCTCATTGACACCACACGAGCGACGAGATTCTTCAACAACAAGACCTTCAGGAAGGGAGCGGCACCCAAGCGCCGCCATCACCGTATGCAACCATCTAAGTACAGAATCTAGGATTTTACCCTGAAGAGCCAGTCCAAGAATATCCGAGTAATGCCTTCAACCAGGTAACAACATAAAACACCGCCATAGCCAATTATAACCAACTCGGTTAGACCTAGGCTTTCACCCCGGAGCTCGCGACTGGGTGCTCGAGTAGCATCATCATCGACGCCATTCAAGTGTTGTAGCAACCACTTCTCTGCAATCCCAACAGCTACATGCGATGTGTGACCTTCACTGCTACACAACCATCCCTCTGCGTCAAGCCATCATCCATACTTTGCATGTCACCGCCAAAAGTCAACCATCGTATCTAGAGGGAGAAACCCTCATCGAGACCTTTGAATGGCTATCGCAATCCGTAGTTAGGCCGCCGCCGCGAGCCGAAGTGGTTTCCAGCAAAGCCTCCTCCACTACTCTCGCCTCGGTGCTGCACAACCGTCACCACCACTGCGAGGGCTTTTCTCAACGGCACAAAGCCAGCTGCAAGAGGAGGGTGCATGGAGGAGAGGGCTCAAGTGACGTCGTCCTAAAGGCGTCGCCCAAGTCACCAAGAGAGATATGGGGGTTAACCCTTTTTTTCGAGAGTCTACGCGAACGGTTGCAGTAGTGAAGGCTGGCAGACACGTGATCGGGCACCTTCAATGAATGAACAACCCAAGAGGAGGACACTGGGACAAGGCCAGGCTAGACCCGCGACGACACCAGGTGAGATCTCCGCGAGGTGGGGTGGAGGATGGGGCGAATCCGCCAGTGTGAGCCCGCTGCTGCCGACCATCGCGTGGGGCTTTGCCTTGGCAGCCCCGACCGGTGGCGATGAGGGAGGCAATGTGGAGGAACATTGGAGAAGGAGTTGCGGTGTCGCCACCTGTGTCATCCTTGTGGGTAATGTGGGGGCTAGGTTACTCAATGGGTTTACTGAGAGGAGACCTAAAATTTAGGAGAGAATTTCACTTCTTCTAACCTCTGCACCAACTAAAGATGCACACAACCATTTTAGTATGAGTATTAAGTTTTCTATCTCGATGTCTGTGCTCCGACCACACATCAAGCATGGTTCTCAATGATTTTTTTGTGAGTACCAATATTTTATCTTGATTCCAGGCACCAAGTTTGATCCTCAAGAAATGGGGAAAAACCTTGTGGATTACTCGTTAGTTCTGGAAACTGAAACCGGGTTGTTAACCTGCACAATCGCATGCCTAACCACTGAGCTAATGCTTTCTTGGCAAAGAATTTGATCAATGTCTACAATAGCAAATATACACCATACGCAAATATATTTTGTGATGAATTTAGTGGTATTGATTTAGTATTCTACATATTATTATTATTTTGAAAAAGTTGATCAACTTTTATGTCGTTCATCTTTGAAAAAATAAATCTAATACACAATATATATTGAAACAGAGAGTATGACAAAAGTGGGTATGATTCTTTTGTTTCTGCGGGAGAAGGGGGGATATATCTCATGCACCGGTGCTTGTGGTGCTACCGGTATACCGGATGCCCATAGTGCATTTCGAAATGTTTGTGTGAATGTGTTAGATTTGTTTTAGATTTTTTGAGATATTTTAAAATGGGCTACGGCGTCCAGTGCACCGGTGCACAAGATACATTCCGAGAGAAGGGCCTTATTTTTCTGGAATGAGTTCTGGCGTGATCAGGTGGGCCTAACGTCGGCCCAGGCCCCAGGCCCCGGGCCCAGTTAAAATACGACCCAGGGTGCTTAAATGCTCTCTTGTAATCCTCGACGACCTCTCCATGGCCACCAAGAGATCGCCGGCGGCGGCGGCGGCGAATGCGATTGGCGAGGAAGACGACGCGAAGGGGCACTTCTCCTCGCGCTCCCTCGCCCCACCCTCTGCGCCCGCCTCCAAGGTCCCTCCGACCCCCCCCCCCCCCCCCCCCCCCCCGGCCTATTCCCCATGTCTCTGTGGGCTGTCTGAACGGAACTCGCCCCCTAATGTCGTCCACATCTTTTTTTTCAGAAAAATCTATCCATATGATTTTCAAATTTCTAGTCTGAATGATCAAAATGGTATTCGTAGTTTTAAGTAGTACAACTTTGACAGTAGTCCATCCAAATGTCTAATGACCAAAACGTCACCCACATAGTTGTGATATGGAGACAGTAATAATATGTGAACATTAGTGCATTCAATTGCATTCATGCATAGGAACCTTGTTTATATTACTCCCTCCGATCCATATCAATTGTAGCTGCTTTATTTTGTACTAAAGCAGCGACGCCGAGGGAGTAACTGCAATTGCCGTCTCAAATCAGGAACGGCAATCCTCTCATCATCTGTATCACCAGTTTTGACAGATAGGCAGTACAACAATAATCTACTTTACAGCAAAATCCAGTTTCTAGGTGTGGTATTTCCACTAATCTCATCATGCCTAGTATGTTCAAGAATTAAATAGAACGACAGAGGCAAAGTATTGTACAGCTGCCTTTTGCTGCATATGGTTGTGTACTTGCCAAGGTGTTGAATGTCAACATTGGAATCACCATCCACCTTCTTCCAAGATGGTACTTCCCAATACTCATCTGACAAAAGAACATCTTACGGTGTTCAGCAATTTAGGCCGATTGTGTTGAGAATCATGCAAATAGCTGAAGAAGCGGTAAGTTGCCGAGATGTTTGTGCACTTGAAAAACTGTTCGAATCTTACTGGTCCTCATATGTTTCATTAGGTTTCCATTTAGATATAGCATAAAGTACTCTCCCTTTCCATCCTTGTAGCAGCCAGCCGCAATCTTCAACAGCAAAGAATTCTTCATGATAATGTAAGTTCTTCCTGTGTACTATGTTCTTTAAGATGGCTGAATCGACAGGAAGCTGCTCGAACCCAGCCTTGAGGCACCTTGCTTGCCACTGCCTGTAAATTTCTGGCCTCTGAGTTCTTTCTGCACCCTCACATGCTATGATGTTAAGAGCATCCTGCCCAAATAGGATCCTCTCAACCATCTTTCTTGCTTCGTTATCCCGTGGAACATTTGCGTCAAGCATGTCAAAGATTGAAGAGTAATGGAGCATAACCTCTTTGAAACGTTGTATGAAGAAGGGAGAACTGAGTAACCCATTCACTGTGCCAGAAATAAAAATCTTCGGGTACATCCTCCTCATAGTTTTGAGCACCTTATCCCTTGCACCATTTATGGCATCGGTTTCATGACCGAGATTCTTCATCCGGAACATGCAGTTCACTATGAGAACTTCATCCTCGTCAATGTTAAGATCCTCAATTTTGATAGTCTCCCATCTTGAAGCGGCAATGCCCTGATACTGGAAAGGTACCTTGAACCTATTTGCGTAATCAGCCAACCGCTTCCCTGTCTCCTCGATCATTTCGCAGGGGTAGAAACCTGGCTGGGGAACGTCTATACCTGTGATCCGAAGCTTAGGGGCTCCCTCTTCTTGCTGTGCAAGTCTCTGAATCATTAATGGCCACTGAAAGCCGAAGCCGATGCCGAAATCAACGATGTGTACCCTTGGTTTCCCTTGTGAGACATCAAGAATAGCTTGGGTGGCAAAGTAGTATAACGCCCTTCCAAAAGGGAAAGCTGCAAGAAAAAGGCTATAAGCCTCTAACCAATCTGCTGTACTTGTTCGCCTTTCCACGAGATTGCGATAAACCTGACTCCCGATCCCAGCCAAGCGTGCCTTGAGGCCATCCGCCAAGTAAAATGCCAGTCTCTGAGTACAATCACCATCTGCTGAAGAGTGTTGTCTTATCTTCAATAGCAGTTCACTGGCCAACAGGTAGCTGTCTTCTGCCACAGCTTGTGCGCAGTGGATGAGGAGAGTCCTGAGATCAACCAACTCTTTCCTCGGTTGCTTCCTACTTCTGCTCTGGCCTTTCAGTGAGGTCTTGTTTCCTTCCCCCGCCATCCTTTCTTGCAGTCTTGTTATTCGGTCAGAATGACCATAGCATAGCACAACTTGGTCAAAACTTTCATTTCGAATTATTGCACAAGTGGTGATGGCATGATGTTCATTGTTCCTTCCTTGAAAGATAGCCCAACCCCTAGGGTCTGCCACCTCAAAAATTGTGTTTTCGGTCCTCTCTCTTACTTTTGCCTTCGTAGTCAGTTGGGAAATATAAAGTATGTTATTCTTTGAATATATCACCAGCTTATCAATACTTGGAGCAAACATTCTTTCCTCCCCGACACCTCTCTGGCCATGCAAGGCTGGGAGGCCAGATCCGGAAGTCAATCCGACACTTATCGATGACTGGTTTGGTATAAAAGGACTCCTATTGCAGATATATGGACTCAACGGGGTTGCTAAAGGCTGTAACACGTTGTAACTGGAATAGTCATTACTGAAGCTAGTGTTCCAGAGCCTCTTGTAACGATTGGTCCCACTCTTATCAGGGTTGTCTGGTATGTTTTTGCTATGCAATGGCGGCCAGTTAGTAGGCGGCGCGTATCCCTCCCCAAGAATGTCACGGAATGGCTTCTCAGCAGCCTGAAGAGCAGCCCCTTGGCATATGCCGACCCCCTCGTCAACGTCTTCCATCAGCATCTGGCTTATGTAGTGAAGAGCATCGTTTGATCTGATTCGGTGGCGCTCAGGGCTACCCCCTGCAGCAATCTGAAATTTGTTTTGTCCATGGCTGCTGTTGACACTTACTTGGTTGGCTGGGGAGAGAACTGTTGAGTGTGGACCACTCAGGTCGTAGTTGTACACGGTGAGTTGCTGCTGGGAAGAGGAATCACCATCGTATGGTTGGTCGGTTACTGCGATGCCATCCAGATTGTCACGGAGAGGTTCAATCGCCATTCTGGAAAGTCTGATTTCCACGTCAATATGAGATATATGGTTATTGTTGTCCAACAGCAAATGAACCGGCTTGTTTCCTGGAAGAAGAAAAAAGGGAAATAGAAGCTAAATTATGTGAGATGAATTTTGGTTCACCTTGCTCATGTGCTACCATCTAGAATGCCCGTAAAACAGAGTTCTGCTTCTTCCTTTTTATTAGAGATTCAGCTTATTATTGTTTTGGCATGCCTTTCTGATCGAAAACAAATTCCAAAGGCTTGCAGACACGAGAATGAGCCGGTTAAACGTAGAATCTATGATGCGCCTAATACCACTGATCCTTTTTATTTGCAGGAGGCTCCTCATCTGATTTGAGCAAAGAGGCAAAGTAGGGAAGCACACACCTTGGTTATTAAGCAGCAGCAGCAGATCCAATGCTTTGAGAGAGGAGTAGTGAGGGTGGGGACTATGAAAGATGAGTAGCGAGGTTGTGGTGTTGATGTGAAGTAAATTTGTCGTTCCTCTACCTTATAGCTTTGTTCCCAACGTCATAAGATTGTGACAGAGAATGGTCCAGATTACAAGCAATTACCCTGTCGATTAGTCCTAGGCCCGGCCGCGCATCAGACCTATAAAAAGGGTTTATTAGGAGCGCTGGCATGGGTTTTCAATCATTATTAAGGTTCCTAATTAAATTGTTAAACAATCCAAGGTAATAAAAAAAAAGGAGATGCATTATTCAAAGATTTTTGTTTCTTTTTTTTCCACTTGATAATTGATATATATAATGGTATTGGTTGAATCTTTTTTGAGGATAATTTGTTGTACTTTATCTCATTAAAATAATAAGATTTTTTTCGTGATTATCTTAGTTCAAAATTGAATTGTTGGTGCCTAGCTAGTCTGATGAGATTTGATTTATGTTCTGCCATATCTGAATTTTTTGTACCAAATGTTTAATTAGTGTAACTGCCTTTTAATTTTATTTACAACATCGACAACAGTGTTAGTTATCAGATCATGAAAATGCACATCCAAATGACTTGTCGCTGCTTTAGTACAACTTTAGTTTAAAGTTGTACCAAAACAGTGACAAGTAATATGGATCGAAGGAGTACTAGAAGAACAGGTAAAAAAAACTAGAAGAAGAAACTAAAATAAAATCTTTTAAAAAGTTCCGATGTAATTTTAAAAAAGAGAAGGCATTATTCAACTAACTTGTAAATTTTCTTTTCATTTGGTTGTTGATATGTATAATGGTTGAACTTTTGGAGGGTAGTTTGTTGTACCAAGTTTGTGCTTGGTTTTTGCCTAGGCCATGCCAATGCGACCTTGTATTGATGTTTGTCACCAACAATTGTAAGTTGTTCACCTAATATACGAAACTCACATCTTGTTTATCTGATTCCATTTAGGGAGCATTCGCGCGCACACGCACACACAAAAGGATATTTCACTTTGTTAAGATATTAGGCAGTTTTTGGTTAAGCTCAATCTAGATTAGCATTATCAAAAGATTACTAACATGGCAAATCGCATACGACAGGCTAGGAACATTCATATGGGCCAGAGGCACATGTCAAAGAAGAAAGATTCAGAATATATGAGTTCGCCGGAAACTTTAGTGCAATGACATCATTAGCCAAAGTGGTGAAGATGAGGTGGTTGCCAACTCGCAAGGAAGCAGACGAAATATCGCCGTGGATGTAGTCAAACTTGAACGAGCAGTCGCGCCGAGACGGTCTCAAAAACCTTATTGCCCCTCACCCGGTGCATGTTCTCAAGGGACTCGGTTTTGAATAGGCCTGCTCTCCTGGATTATTGTGCATGTGGTCGCCAGAGAAGCAGGTACAAGTGTGCACCAGGTGATGTCTATCGCTGTGTGTATTTTTGTATAGTGTGTCTCCTTTGCATTTCCTCTGCACAGAGATGATGCCTAGGAGAGTGAAGCGATGCAACTAACACATGGCGGAAGAGCTCTTTGAAAGTAAAAAGTGTCTCCACAACTAGCTCGAATATCGACATGTACACCCAGAGCTAAGCCGTGCACTGCCATACAAAAATTGTGTTCTTCGAACACGGCATATAATGCAGCTCAAGCTCGAACTCAATTCACATGACGTGACCCACTCGCTTTTGCATGAAGTGAGTGAGTGAACATGTGCGTTGTTACTCTCTTCTCTCCCTACAAGGAGTGGTTGAACAACCGAAGTTTTATATCGGTGCTACTCTTTATCAACTAGCAGTATGGTTTTTGAGGTTGTTGTCTTTGACTACCTGGTAGAGCAATAATATATGATGTGTATGTTACAAATAATTATACCATAAAATTTGTATGTTAAAAGAGTTTATAATGATATAATTTTTACAACATACATACATCTCATATATTATTAAGTTTACCAATAGTCAAAAACAGCCCTGAACAACTAGGCCTTATACATTTGGATGTAGGGAGTACTAAACTTACACATTTGTCATGCAATTCGAATGGGTCTTTGAAATTTCAGAATCTTATTGGGCCGAGGCACAAGATTTAATGCACCTGTCTCATAAAAATCTAACCCATTTAAGGGACACATAACGACAGGGACATCTTCGTTCATACTCCCTCCATCCCATAATAAAGCGCGCATTGGTTTCTACGGTAGCTAAGTGTCACAGTTTTGACCAAGTCTACAGAAAAAATTATCTATATCTTTAATACCAAATATACACAATATCAAAATATATTTCGTGATGAATCTAGTGTTGTTGATTTAGTATTCAACATATTTATAATTTTTCCTAAATTTTGGTCAAATTTATATCTTTTGACTTTAAAAAATCAATACGCTCTATATATTTTATTTAGTCGACATGAATACGCACTTTATATTTGATATTGTAGATTTTTGTTGAGAGCTTCCTTTTTTTCTGAGGGAGGTTTTTAAAATGGAGATAGTAGGGAGCGTAGGGCGGAAGTGGGGTTTTTATTTTTAACAAAGGACGGAAGTGGGGTTTTTTTTTAAACAAAGGACGGAAGTGGGGTTTTTTTTAAACAAGGGACGGAAGTGGGTAATTTTTTTGTTTTCTGCGAGGGGAGGCCTGATAAGGTGGGCCTAACCTGACACAACTTAGGGCCCAGGCCCAGTTAAAACATGACTCGGCACTTCCGCGAGTGCGTAAACGCTGTACGAAGGCGGAATTCGCGCTTGGGTTCTCCCTCCTCTCCTCCGTGACATCTCCATGTCCGCCAAGAGGAAGCCCGGCAGGTCGCCGGCGGCGGCGGCGAATGCGAAGGAAGACGACGCGGATTCATGTTCCTTCGCCGACCTCGGCCTCCAACTAAGGTCCTTCCGCCCTCACCCTCTCTGATTCCCCGTGTCTCTGTGGCCCTGCTGATTTGGAGCTCATCCCTAATCTCGTCCATGTATGTTTTGAGAAAAATCTATACATATGATTTTCAAATTTCCAATCTGAATGATCAAAAGCCATGGATCGAAGTAGAAGTTTTATAGTAGAAGACATGTTCAAACTCCACTTTTTTGTGATATGTGAATATTAGTGCATTCTATTGGATCCCTGTTATGTTAATTACAGTTGCCATCTTCAAATCAGAAATTATAATCCTCTCATCTTCCATATCACCAGCTTTGAGAGATATTCAGAGCAATGATCTACTACTTTACAGCAAAACAGGGCGCCTATCAAAAAGATACTCCGAAGACTTCGGGGAAGCTCTTCGAGCTTTCTCCCCCAGTAAAACAGGGCGCCTATCGAAAATTCGAAGATTGTGTCTGGGTATGGGATTTCCACTAATCTCATGTCTTGAAGGCCCAATACAGTTTATCATCAGAAATAAAAGAGAACTATACAAGCAAAGTACTTCACAGACGCCTTTTTGTTCACTATATAAAACAATGACCAGGTACACATAGTTAATATTCATGTAAAAGAACCAGCTCAAAAAAAATATTCATGTAAAAGAACACCAGATTCACTTGAAAACTTGAATCTTACTGACCATCGTATGTTTCATCAGGTTTCCATTTAGATATTGCATAAATTACTCTCCCTTTCCATCCTTGTACCAGCCAACCACGATCTTCAACAGCAAAGAATTCCTCATGCCAAAATGTGTTCTTCATGTATACTATTATCCTTAAGACGGCTGGATCGACAGGAAGCTGCTGGAACCCGGCCTTGAGGCACCTTGCGTGCCACTGTCGGTAACTTTCTGGTCTCTCTGTTCTTTCTGCACCCTCACATGCTATGATGTTAAGTGCATCCTTACCAAATATCATCCTCTCAATCATCTTTCTTGCTTTATTATCCCGTGGAACAACATTTGCATCAAGCATGTCAAACATTGAAGAGTAATGGAATATAACCTCTTTGAAACGTTTTATGAAGAAGGGAGAACTGCGTAACCCATTCACAGTGCCTGAAATGAAAATCTTTGGGTTCATCATCCTCATAATTTTGAGCACCTTGTCCCTTGCACTATTAATGGCTTCGGTTTCATGACCGAGATTCTTCATCCGGAACATGCAGTTGATTATCAGAACTTCATCCTCGTCAATGTTAAGATCCTCAATTTTAATGGTCTCCCATCTTGAAGCGGCAATGCCCTGATACTGAAAAGGTACCTTGAAAAGGTTTGCATAATCAGCCAACCGCTTCCCTGTCTCCTCGATCATTTCGCAGGGGCGGAAACCTGGCTGGGGAACATCTATACCTGTGATCCGAAGCTTAGGGGCTCCCTCTTCTTGCTGTGCAAACTTCTGAATCATTAATGGCCACTGAAAGCCGAAGCCGATGCCAAAGTCAACGATGTGCACCCTTGGTTTCCCTTGTGAGACATCAAGAATAGCTTGGCTGGCAAAGTAGTACGACGTCCTGTCAAAAGGGCAGGATGCAACAAAAAGGCTGTGAGCATCTAACCAATCAGTTGTACTTGTTCGCCTCTCCATTAGGTTGCGATAAACCTGACCCCCGGTCCCAGCCAAGCGTGCCTCGAGGCCATCCGCCAAGTAAAATGCCAGTCTCTGAGAACAATCACCATCTGCTGAGGAATGTTGTCTTATCTTCTTTAGGAGTTTACTGGCCAACAGATGGTTGTCTTCTGCCACAGCTTGTGAACAATTGATGAGGAGAGTCTTGAGATCAACCAACTCTGTCCTAGGTTGCTTCCTCTGCCATAGCTTCTGACGTCCTTCGCTCCGGCCTTTCAGTGAGTTCTTGTTTCCTTCCTCTGCCAACCCTCTTCGCAGTCTTGTTGTTTTTTTGAAACTCTCCAGACCATAGCATAGCAGAACTTGGTCAAAATTTTCATTTCGAATTATTGCACAACTGGTGAAGGCAAGATGCTTATTGCTCCTTCCTTCCAAGATATCCCAGTCACTTTGGTGTGCCACCTCAAAAATTGTGTTTTCGCTCCTCTCTCCTACTTTTGCCTTTGTAGTCGGTTTGGAAATAGAAAGTATGCCATTCTCTAAATATATCACCAGCTTATCGATACTTGGAGAAAACATCGTTGCCTCCTCGACTTCTCTCTGACAATGCAAGCCGGGGAAACCAGATCTAGAAGTTGATCCAACACTTGTGAACGGACGGCTTTGTAGAGAAAGACTCCTATTGCAGATATATGGACTCAACGAGGTTGTTAAGGGCGGTAACATGCTGTAACTGGAACAGTCATTACTGAAGCTAGTGCTCCAGAGCCTCTTGTAACGGCTGGTCCTACCCTTATCAGGAGGACTGTCTGGTTCGTTGTTGTTATTCAACAGCGGAAGGTTAGTAGCCAACGGGTGTACCTGCCCAAGAAGGTCACGGAATGGTTTCTCAGCAGCCTGGAGAGCAGCCTCCCCTTGGCATATTTCGACCCTCTCGTCGACGTCTTGCATCAGCATCTGGCTTATATAGTGAAGAGCATCATTTGATCTACTCTGGCGGTGCTCAGGGCTACCCCCTGCAGCAGTCTGTAGGCTGCTCTTCACCTTGCACAACCCAGGGCTGGTGACTGCAGCATGCAGATATGTGCTTGCTCCAGTGGTTGTTGGCTCGGCCAAGAATAGTGGACCACTCAGGTCGTAGCTGTCCACGGTGAGTTGCTGCTGGAAAGAGGAAGCTCTGTCGTATGGTTGGTAGGTTGCTGCGGCGGTGTCCAGATCGTCAAGGTAAGATTCAACCGACATTCTGGAAAATCTCTTGTTCCTATTTCCACTTCAAATCCTGGCAAAACTGAACAAGACGCATTTGATTCTTCTTTCTAGCACCGCAAATGAATCAGCTTGTTGCCTGCAAAAAAAGAGGGGAAATTGAAGCTTATTTATGTGAGATAAATTTTGGTTCACATTGCTCATGAACTACAGTTTGGAATGACAAAACGGAATTCTACTCAGCGAGCACTTTTTTTTTGTGCCTCATCTTCAACTTATGATTGTTTTGGCATGTGCCATACTGATGAAAATAGAATTTCCAAAGGGGGCTTGCAGAAACGAGCATTACTATTTTACCCGGTTAAACCTCAAATGTTTAGCATCGATAACAGAAAAAGGACTCACCTCTGTTACTTGTTAAGGTGATCTTGAAATTACAACACGCCTAATAGCATTGTTCCTTTTTATGTGCAGGTGGCTCCTCATCTGATCTGAGCAGGGAAGCATACACCTTGGTTGTTATATTAAGTAGCAGCACGATCAGATCAGAATCTTTGAGAAGGAGGGAGAGGAGGGGTGTCTGTGCCTCTGTGGACTGTGGTATTGATGTAAACTACGTAAGTCTTTTGTTCCCAACAATAGCCATGGTGATTGTGACAGAGGATGCTCCAGTTTGCAACAGTCACCCTCTCGATTAATCCTAGGCCTGGCTACGCTCCAGACATGTAAGAAACAACTGTCATATCTGACAGTCGTTCTAATTTTAGGGATAAAACAGAACGCTTCCTAACGTGACCGACGTGGTCGAACGAACAAGCGAGGAAAACTATTTATTTCCTGTGAGTCTGCATGCGTACGTCTCCAAATTTGCATACGCGCAAACTCTTTCTAATCCCAAGATCGACAGCAAGATACAGCTCCTACTTCTTCCCTAGTATATATAGATTAATTTTGCTTGGTTCAATACATAGCCTTCAATTTGGTTCTTTCTCTATTCTGGATTTTTGATTCATATGTAAATTTCATTTTGCTTGATTCAATACATAGCCTTGCATCTCTCTTTCTTCTTTCCTATTATGGATTTTTGTTTGCTTCATCTAAATCAGAATTTAATTTTGCTTGATTGAATATGTACCATTGGATTTCAACCCTCATTCGGGATGATTTTCTTTCCTAGTATATTTTTCGTCCCTTAACTTTTGACAAAGTCTAAATTTAGTCCCTCAACTACAAAACCGGACAACTTGCATCCTCAGCTATTGAAACCAGACAAGTTTAGTCCCTAGTCTCGGCTGACCCGGTATCGTTGCTGACTCGGCTGGTTTTGACCGCGTGTTCGTCCACGTGGCCGCATATCTCTCTCCTTCCTTCTTCCTTCTCACATAAACACCTAGCATACATTGCCTGTGCCGACCAAGACCAACGTTGCTCGTGCAGGTGCACTACGCAGTGGACGGCTGCTGGCCCACGCCCTGTGCGCCGGCGTGCTGCTTCGCTTAAGCCAAAAGAAACTCCGTCATGCTCTCCCCCATGTTGGTCGCAAACTCGCAACTCGCCAGGGAGCAGCACAGCTCGGCATCGTCTCAGCTGCTCAGCAACGGGCACGCGGCACCCGAGGAAAACGCCCGTCGTCCACCAGTCGTTGTCGCCTGATTTGATCGGGGCTCCTCCATCCAGCTCCGTTGCACCACACAGCTTCATGCATGGCACTGTGGCACCATGCTGCTATGTGTACAGGTATACACCAATGCACAAATGTTGATGGCTGCTTGCACGTCCTGCTGGCTCACCAATCCGCGTACACCAACACCGTCCACGAGCCAGCTACGCGTACGCGACGCACCAGCCAAGCAGCATATCTACAGCGGATTCTCCTGGCTTCCTGCATGGTGGCACTGGCACGCCATGTGCAGCAGGATTACGCTCTGGCCGATGCGCGTTCGTGACGCCGTGTGCAACAGAATGATCGCTGTCGTCTACACGCCCTGACTTCACGAGCGAGCGAATTGATCGTCCGCCACCAGCCGCACCATGCACGCCGCCCACCGCCGTCACCTTGGAGAGGCCGTACCGGAGCCCCACGACCCCGCCCAGCATGCCCGTGTGGGCCGTGGCGCTGCCTCGTCCCGCTGCTACTGTGCGCCGGATGGAGATGAAGACAACGAGGAGGGGCACTTCTCCTCGCGCTCCTTCGCCGACCTCGGCCTCCACCCCACCATCTGCGCCCGCCTCCAAGGTCCCTCCCTCCCCCGTCTCCTGTTCCATGTGTCTCTGTGACCCTAGACCCTAGTGATTTGGCTGTCCCCTCGGGGAACTAGGAGATCACCCCATAATGTTGTCCACATCTTTTTTGAGAAGAATCTGTGCATATGATTTTTAAATTTCCAATCGGAATGATCAAAATTATATGGAGACATGTGCGGGACGTCACCCACCTAGTTGTGATATGGAGAGCGTAATAATTCTCCCTCCATTTCGGTACACAAGACCACTTCATATTTTTATGTCTAACTTTGACCATTAATTTTATCCACCAAATATGAGTTAGCCGAGAAAAGTATGCCATTGGATGCACTTTTGAAATAACTTTTTGATGATATATTTTTTATGGCATATAACTCATATTTTGTTGACCAAAATTATAAGTCAAAGTTTGACACGAAAAACAAAGAGGCCTTGTATACAAAAATGGAGGGAGTATGTGAACACTAGTGCATTCTATTGGATTCCTGTTTGGATTAAGTCCAATTGCCATCTTCAAAATCAGAAATGCAATCCTCTGATCTTCCATATGGCCAGTTTTGAGAGATATTCGGCGCAACGATCCACTTTACAGCAAATCCAGTGTCTAGGCATGGTATGTCCACCAATCTCATGTCTTCAATCAAGACGGCCACATGGCCTGAATCCCGCATCCCCACGGGTTTTTACCTTATTATTAGGGTACGGGGATGGGCTAGTTTCTATCCAAACCTCTGAATCATTAATGGCCACTGGATGCCGAAGCCAATGCCAAAATCGATGGTGTGCACCCTTGGTTGCCTTTGTGAGACATCAAGAATAATTTGGTTGGCAAAGTAGTATGACGCCATGTTGAAAGGGCAAGATGCAAGAAAAAGGCTGTAACCCCCTAACCAGTATGCAGTACTTGTTCGCCTCTCCATACCAGCCAAGCATGCCTTGAGGCCATCCGCCAAGTAAAATGCCAGTCTATGAGTACAATCACCATCTGCAGAGGAGTGTTGTCTTATATTCTTTAGGAGTTCACTGGCCAACAGGTGGTTTTCTTCTGACCACCAGTTGCATCATTTGGAATTAAATAAATCATTTCACTTTAACTGCTAACTATGTTAATGAATCAAAGCTTCATGTGATGGTCGACCTTAATATATGATGGGAAATGGAACTTGTAGTGACGAGCAGAAGAAAGATTTACCATGGTTAGGCTCAGGTCCAGATTGTGTTCCCCTTTAGACTGCCAGCAATGTTTTCTCTTTGCTGTGACCGGCTGGGTCCACTATGATCCGGCTATATTTTCTTTTTGATGTATACAAGTTATGATCAAGAAGCTTGTTTCATGGTTGCATGAAATGTCTACTAGTACTTGTTTGAATATCCTTCTGTGCTGAATGAACTGAAGAATTGACTTGTCCCTTTATCAAGTTCTTTTTTCTTAGATTACCTGGCGATCTTCTTAATACTAAATATGTAGCCAGTATACTTTGGTTCCTTGTTTCTACCTTTTGTTCTAGCTGATGATGGAATCAGATCCCATTATCCTAGCAAGTTGAACCCGATTTTCGGAAGAGCTTGGAGCACTGCTTGTTAAATCACGAAGTCCCAGCGAAACGCTCTGTTTCAATTCATCCTTCTCCTTGTATCCATCACATCTGGCTAGATATTGAAATGTTCACACTCCCAACTGTCAGCCATGCTCCTTTCTTCTCCGTAACCATTGGTGGAAAGCAGATTATCTCAAGCGGGACATCACCATGACACATCATTTGTTACTGGGCATTTTATTATGGCCAATGCAATAAACTGCACATTCATAATATTCTCCGGCTCTAGCTTGCGCACATCTGTAACTGGGTTTCCCAAACAGAGGGTAATTTTTAAGCCATCAACTGGGTTACTGAAGAAGAGGTAGATGATCATGCCTAAGTTTCTTCTGGATCACACAGCCAAATCACTCCCACTCTACTGGCTTGCCAGCTACTATAAGAAGAAGCGCAAGGGCGAATGTTGATCAAAGTCATGCATATATAGGTAACCTATTTACTGCATAATTTTGTGTGATTAATCTACAGCTAGCATTGTGTTAACCAAAGATTTCTGTGTGCCTTTACCATGTTCATGAATATAGTGTCGAAGGAACTAGGGTTAAGAATTGACGAAGAAAGACACAAAATATCCGTTAAGAAAAAAAAACTAGCAATCCCTTTTGTTCCAAAACATAATGATCTCTTTGAATTTTCACTGTCTCTAATGCATGATTAACTTTTTACAATAAAACTACTTTTACTTAGGGTCATTAGAGACATAATTACTTTGATCTTCCGGCTGCACTATGTAACACAAATGGCAGGCGGATTTTTGTAGGCCATACATCACACAATGATATATAGTTCACACAACTAAGTGGGCACATGGTGTTGCCTCAAAGTAAGCAATAGTACGATCTCACCAAATGTATGTTCAGTCACTTATGCCCCATCATCATGCCTTTGCGAGGGATACAGCCAGCATAGTTCGAGATGTTCTGGCACGCTCCTCTTGCAAGCTAGCATCTAGGCTCCAATACAGCTCCGCGGCCATCGCAAATTCATCCATAACCTTTCCGAAATGCTGGACTATTATCGGCTCAAATAAGGCTCTTAGATTGTTCACAAACCTGGCTGGGGTGCTCAGGGTGGTGGTCATGTCTGTTCTAGGGTCGTGCACCCGCATCTCCCTGATCGAAAAGGAGCCTTCTGCCTCGATGATCTCCCTCAGCTCTTCGCTGGAAGGTCCATACAACGGCACATAGAAAGAATCAAACTTTGCTTTGTCGATCACACCCTGCCAATCATATCATAGACCATGCGTTGAGATAATGGCACGCTGGATCGCAAGAGAAAAAGGTGTTATGCTAGAAATGTACCTCTGTGACCAGGACACTTAGGATCTGAGCTACAATTCCTGGGAAAAGAATGAATTTGGAGGCAATTGCGTTAGAACACGTCCCTACCAGGGAAATAACCATTCGGCCTCCTGAGACCAATTCCTTGGCTCTCAGCTCCAAGAAAAGTGAGAAATCTTTCCTGAATTGTTGTGCATAGGCCTCGCGGACCATAGGGAGCCTTTCACGCCTAGCATGTTCATCAATGTCGAATGCTGGGATGTGATTCCTTGTTAGATCTTCAGGAGCCTGTAAAGGTAAGATTTTGCTTACGATACCCACAATTAATTCAGTTGGATCAATTTATCGAGCTCACACCTTTGAGAGCCAATGCAAGCTGTTGGACGAGCAGACAAGATGCAAGGAGTCACTAGTGAACAGTCGCTCGTAAAACGACCCCGGTGCGACACCAGTCACAACAATAGTCTTCTTGCTTTGACGGAGCGTGACCAAGCTCTTCACCACCGTCTTGAAGTCGTTGTCAGGCAAGTCGTTTAGTAGCACACACACTTCCGGTGGTGGTTGGTTTATCTGAAGGCAGTGGTTGTGGATGGCGTCGATGGCAGGTGATATGAGTGCTAGCGCATTTGGGCCAGAGGAGCAGCCCGCGTCCATGATCATCATCTTTCCATGCAACAAGGTGTTGGTGTTGCTGCATAAGTCAGTGATGGCCGCCTCTATTAGAGGCTTCATCCTCTTCTGCCCAGCATTCTGCAATCAGGCTGTGGTCCTTTAGAAAACCTAGTCTAACATTTTTGTTAAATGGTGTGCTAATTAGCTCCTTCGCTCAGTAGATTGCATATTCCTTTTATCCGCAATTTCAAAATTCTCCATAGTACTAGTTTCCAATGACTTTTCATCAGCACACAAGTACTATCAAGAAACAAATTTGTTTTGTCGTGAAGACATTTCTTTTCTCCTTTCATGTTGTTTAATTCACTCATGATGCAGAGAGGGAAAGAGTTTACTATCCAATAACAAATGCAACGAGCTGCAAAAGGACATACAGCGGAAATACCGAATGGGTCTCCGGTCCCATTGAAACTGATTTGAAAATAATCATTTCGGAATTGTAATAAATGTCAAAACATCCTGAAACATTTTGGAAACAAACTTGATCTAGTGTTATACTCGTATAAAAGTTCCATGAAGGAGTGACTTCGGTGGACTCTAGGACATAAAAAAACAAATCGCGAGTTCAAAAAAGTGTGAATAGTAATCTCTATACAGTGGCAAGAAATAATTCACCTAGAATACCATGGAAGTCATTTGTTCGCAAAACTTTTCACACGAGTATAACACTATAGCCTTCTTGTTTCCAAGAAGTTTCAGCAATTTTTGACTAATTTTGTCGGAAAAGAAAAAACAATTTGGTTGCATTGGCACCTGAGACCCAAAGATCCACGTGCCACATACAACCAATAGTTTACCCAATCATATCCATCCTGATTTCTTATCTAGGTTTCTTTTTCTTGTTCTTTTTTGCATGGATTTCTTATCTAGGGGTGCTCTTCTCCTTTGAATTCTAAGTAATATAAGCTGTATATATCATGAACAAGTTCAGTTTTGGAAGCAAAATGTCAAAGAAAATGTCATCGGAATCACCCAATTAATCGATAGAGAAGGTAAGATGCCACCTGAAAACTGGAGTTGCGTGCATAGCTTGTTTCGCCTTGTCCTGGATTCATATGAATAGCCTGTATGAAGGCCATGGCTTTGCTTGGAGGAAGCTAGGCTGATACAAGTTTGATGGAATCTGCAACACGTGTGTACTAACAATGAAGTAGCACTTAAATAATTTTCTTTTTGCGGGTCAATAATTTTGTTTTTCTGGGACCATTCACAGTAGCCACTGGTATGGTGTTGTCAACGTCATTGCACCTAAATCTGGCAATGGCTATCAGAAATTCTAGAGTAGCAGCATATCCATAGATACAATCTTTTCTTTCAGAGAGGTATTGTTTTTATTTATTTATTTATTTGTTTGCTTACAGTGACAGTTGTCAAGTTTTCTTCAGTGCATATGCAGAGTGACCTTAAGAATTGCTACACCTTCCAAGGAAATATAATAAGCCATGCCTAGCTAGAGTACATATGTGGGAATTAAGTCTACTTTTTATTAACTCAATTAAATCTACTTTTTGAATAATCCAGAGATTGCTAATTAACCACGCACGTCTGCTATGTGATAAAATCTAGATTTAATTCCACTTTTTACCCTTAAGTTTTTGGTTTACGATGGAGGAAAACTCTCAGTTTATACCTCCATTTAAGCACACTTTTACTGTTTGGTTTCTTCTGGTTGCTCTCACCTTGTCAGATAATGGGTCCCACCTGTCAGCAAGGAAGAGAGAAATACGAACGGAAAAAAGAAAGACATGGCTGGCTGAGGGTCAAACATGAGACACCGTGTGTCTCCGTCGGCTGACTATGCCTTGTTAGAGATTGATGTTCAGTTTTGGAAGTATAGCATTTAAATATTTCGTTTTTCTGGGACCATTCACGATAGCTGCTTGTATGGTGCTCACAACGTTGCTGCACCTACATCTGGCAATGACTTTTCAGAAATTTTAGAGTTGCATATCCATACATGTAATCTTTTCTTCCAGAGAGGTATCGTTTCTTATTTATTTTATTGTTTTACAGTGACAATCGTTAAGTTTTCTTCAGTGCTTATGCAGAGTAACCTTAACAATTATATATTTTATTTGTTTCACATGAATACGCACTATATTTTGAAATTTTCTGAGACTAGGGATTGGTCTGAGGAGCCTATGAATGATATTGTAAATCTCCTTACTGACGATGTAACCATTATTTCTAATAAATAAAGGGGATGTTTTGTTTAAAAAAACAAAAGAATCACCCACTTCCCTATTACAATGTTCAAATCTAATAAGTGGAAAATCGCACGCCATAAAATAACAATCATCAAACACCGCCGTCGTCGCTCCTGTTGAATGTCCTCCATTCTTCATTATGTCAATTACTTCCATATTGTTGGAATTAACGACCATACGGTTGCATCCCATGATTTTGACATGAATAGGCACTATATTTTATCTGTTTGACATGAATACACACAATTATATATTTTATTTGTTTGAAATGAATACCACTAGTGGAAAACGGCTCATTTGTCCCGGTTCCAGAGGCCCATGAGTCCTGGTTCTGGAATCGGGACTAAAGGGTCGGGACAAAAGCCCAAAACTTTTAGTCCCGGTTCGCTTACGAATCAGAACAAAAGGTGCTCCACGTGGCCGCTGCGGCGAGCCCGGGCAGGAGGGTCTTTAGTCCCGGTTGGTAGCACCAACCGGGACCAAAAGACATCCACGTGTCAGCAGCTCTGGAGCTGGAGTTTTTGTTTTTTAAGGGGGGAGGGGGGGGGGGGGGGGGGGGTGGGGGTTTTGGAGGGTTAATTTAGGGGTTTCGTATTGTGTTAGCTACCTAATAGAGAGAAGTGTCCTTTCTTTCTCCGTGCTTGGTCGACGCTAGCAACTATACGTATAAAGAGAACTCGACACGCTAGCTAGTAAGCAAATGAAGGAACCATTAAGTACACAAGATCGTCATGAACATATACAGAGAGAAGTGATCGGCCTTTCTTTCTCCGAGAGATTGGTCGAACAACAAGTTTTCGTATATCTATCCGACGCTACTAGCTACATATATACAATATATAAGATCTCTTACAATCCCTAACATCTAATGTCAAATTCCACATGCTATTCTCCGGCTTTATTGATGATGTGGTCAAGAAAGAATCCCGCCAATTCCTCTTGAATTGCCCGTATGTGATTTTGTGGTAGGAGTTCATCCCGCATCTGCCACATCTAAATTAAAGAAGAGAGTCAATACATGTATATGAATGAAACTCAACACAAATGATGGTAATAAAATAAAATTGTGAATATTTTTGCTTACGCACTTCAAATTGTTTTTCAGAGTAGCCCCTCTTAGAGGCCGTCGTGTTGTAGATGAACTCGCAAATGTAGTATCCACAAAAATCATTCCCGGATTCCTGCCACGAACACTTTATGAAAAATAGAGGTCAATCAAACTGATAATTAAGCAAGCATGCTAAATGGTATTGATGAAACTAGCTAGAATCAATGGTAGATGCGTGGAACTAGGTAGTAGTACTTACTTTCGGGTGTACAAATCGCAGCTCGCTCGGCAGTCCCGGAGTAATTACGGTGAACTCTTTTCAAATGCTGTCAGACAAAGAAAATAATTACTTAATATCAGGAAATAAACAAAATTGCCGATATGGTGCGATAATGATCGATTGAACTTACTTCTGGAGCATTTGGGTCATGTCCGCTTAGTCCTGGAGATCTTTTCGTCTCGAGTCTAAAACGGTTACTACTCTCCGCTCAAATTATATTAAGTAGCAGCACGATCAGATTAGAATCTTTGAGGAGGGAGAGCACGGTTGTCTGTGGACTGTGGTGTTGATGTAAACTACATAAGTCTTTTGTTCCCAACAATAGCCATGGTGATTGTGACAGAGGATGCTCCAGATTGCAACAGTCACCCTCTCGATTAATCCTAGGCCTGGCTACGCTCCAGACATGTAAGAAACAACTGTCATATCTGACAGTCATTCTAATTTTAGGGATAAAACAGAACGCGTCCTAACGTGAACGACGTGGTCGAACGAACAAGCAACGTCTCCAAATTTGCATACGCGCAAACTCTTTCTAATGCCAAGATCGACAGCAAGATACAGCTCCTCCTTCTCCCCTGTATATAGATTAATTTTGCTTCATTGAATTTGAATACATAGCCTTCAATTTGATTCTTTCTCTATTCTGGATTCTTTATTCATATGTAGATTTCATTTTGCTTGATTCAATACATAGCCATGCATTTCTCCTTTTTCTTTCCTATTATGGATTTTTGTTTGCTCCATCTAAATCAGAATTTAATTTTGCTTGATTGAATATGTACCATTGCATTTCAACCCTCATTCGGGATGATTAAACGAAAAAGGCATGTCGTCCATCAATAGTTGATTCCGCTCCTCAATCAAACTTAGGTGTTCCATCAAATACTTTTTCTTCCTTAAGTACATCCATTTCATAATCTGCTTCTTCGCATCGATGAAGCAACATCCTCTAGACAGGAACATCTATATCAGACCAAAATGGAAATGAAGAATCGTCCACATCGACATCACTCTCTCTCTCTCTCTCTCTCTCTCTCTCTCTCTCTCTCACACACACACACACACACACACACACACACACCCACAATCTCATATCTTCCCTTAACGGTAAGCTTTTGCCTTAATTAATCCATGTTTATGTCTCTGAGTTTAGGAATCATTTAAGTTTACAAAGACCACCCTCTTTCCGCCTCATCATTCAGGAACTATATTTGAACCCTTGACTCTTGGAGGCCCACACACTTTTGTTCATTAAAATGTTGTGGTACTTTCCTTTTTTTAGGGGTGGTACTCTCTTTTGGTGGAGTTTTTTTTAGGGATAGAGTTTTGAACAGGTGGGCCCAACATGACATAGCCCAGGGCCCAGTTAAAACACAACTCAACACTTCATCAAGTGCGTAAACGCTCTATGAAGGCGGAAACAGACCCCTCTCCTTCTCTTCCTTCCTCTCGTCCGCGACCTCTCCATGGCGGCCGAGAGAAAGCTTGGCAGGTCGGCGGCGGTGGTGAATGCGAAGGTGTATGCCAAGGAAGACGACGAGGAGGGGCACTTCTCCTCCTGCTCCTTCGCCGACCTCGGCCTCCACCCCACCATCTGCGCCCGCCACCAAGGTCCCTCCCTCCCCCGTCTCTTGTTCCCCGTGTCTCTGTGACCCTAGACCCTAGTGATTTGGTTGTCCCCTCGGGGAACTAGGAGCTCACCCCATAATGTTGTCCACATCATTTTTGAGAAGAATATGTGCATATGATTTTTAAATTTTCAGTCGGAATGATCAAAATTATATGGAGACATGGACGAGACGTCACCCACCTAGTTGTGATATGGAGAGAGTAATAATACTCCCTCCATTTCTGTACACAAGACCACTTCATATTTTTATATCTAACTTTGATCATTAATTTTATCAACCAAATGCGAGTTATATGCCATGAAAAGTATGCCATTGGATGCACTTCTCAAAAAACTTTTTGATGATATATTTTTGATGGCATATAACTCATATTTTGTTGACCAAAATTATAAGTCAAAGTTTGACACGAAAAATGAAGAGGCCTTGTATACAAAAATGGAGGGAGTATGTGAACATTAATGCATTTTATTGGATTCCTGTTTAGATTAAGTCCAATTGCCGTCTTCAAATCAGAAATGACAATCCTCTGATCTTCCATATGGCCAGTTTTGAGAGATATTCAGCGCGATAATCAGAAATGAAGCAAAGTAAAGTAAATATTAGAAGCATGCATGGGGCCCTTCTTGACACACAAATGCTCATTTTTTATTTATTTTTAAAATTAGAAGCAAAGTAAATATCCAGTACATAGTGTAGATTGATGGAACAATATAGCTCCAGAACAGCTCAATTTTCTAATTTGTTACAATGGAGATATATTTTTTCTGCAAAACAAAACAAACAATGAATGATTGTTGTTCATTGACACCCAGTATTTCCGAGTTTGGTGAATGAGCTAGGTTTTTTTAATTGTTTACTACAACTATTATCACCCTCGTTGGTATCATCAGCAGCAGCATAAATATTGTCAGTTTTTGCTCTTCAATATTTACTACAGTCAAGTGCAAAGAATTACTACTTTTGGAAAACTTAGCCATTACCCGCCAAAAAAAGGAAAACTAAGCAATTGATCCTTTCTGGGATTCTACCAGTTCATCTATCCATTTTTCTCCCTTCCTTTAATCACTACCAAGAGAAATACTCACTCTATAAATTAATATAAGAGCGTTTAGATCACTTTAGTTTACGGAGGGAGTACTTTCTTGGAGACATGTGTCACTAAATAAGCTGCATAAAAATCGTTAATACAGGAGCAGAAGAACCTGGAAACGGATTAGTGCGGATGTAGGTGGCTTGATCCACAGGCCGCAGCAGCCAGAATTAACACGAATAAGACGACACCGCCATGAAGTGAATAAAATTTACCCTTTCTCTTCTAATCTCTTGCATGAGTAATCTCTCACATCTGGATCCAATGAAGAGCAGAACAATGTGCAATGTGGAATCGTGACTGATGGAGGGCAGGGCTAATTACCAGTGAATCTTTGAATGGAGGAACGAGGTTACGGGAAGCAAGAACACATACCATCTTGATCTCTCCAACTCTAGTTGATGGGGAGTGACCAGATCGTTGAGAAAGGAAGGAGAGGACCATTGGGGAGTGAATTCGCGCCTAGGTATCACAGCCGTGTCCTTGTAATCGAAGAGGCATCAGGCATGCGAGGGGTGGCGCTGTTCAGGAGTCGGGATTTGGGGAAGTGAAGCAGTCACGGAGCTGAAGAGACGAGAACGATGATGGTCCAGTGCGAACAGACCTGACTTTTGCCTGGTGGTCCACTTAGTTGTGTGAACTATATATCATTGTGATGTATGGCCTGCTACAACTAAGTGGGCCTCAAAGTAAGCAATAGTACGATCTCACCAAATGTATTTCAGGCACCTATGCCTCATCATCATGCCTTTGCAAGGGATACAGCCAGCATAGTTCGAGATGTTCTAGCACGCTCCTCTTGCAAGCTCTCATCTAGGCTCCAATACAGCTCCGTGGCCATCGCAAATTCATCCATAACCTTTCCGAAATGCTAGACTATTATTGTCTCAAATAAGGCTCTTAGATTGTTCACAAACCTGGTTGGGGTGCTCATTGTGGTGGTCATGTCTGTTCTAGGGTCGTGCACCCGCATCTCCCTGATCGCAAAAGAGCCTCCTGCCTCGATGATCTCCCTTAGCTCTTCGTTGGAAGGTCCATACAACGGCACATAGAAAGAATCAAACTTTGCTTTGTCGATCACACCCTGCCAATCATATCATAGACCATGCGGTGAGATAATGGCACGCTGGATCGCAAGAGAAAAAGGTGTTATGCTAGAAATGTACCTCTATGACCAGGACACTTAGGATCTAAACTACAATTCCCGGGAAAAGAATGAATTTGGAGGCAATTGCGTTAGAACGCGTCCCTACCAGGGAAATAACCATTCGGCCTCCTGAGACCAATTCCTTGGCTCTCGGCTCCAAGAAAAGTGAGAGATCTTTCCTGAATTGTTGTGCATAGGCCTCGTGGACCAAAGGGAGCCTTTCACGCCTAGCATGTTCATCAATGTCGAATACTGGGATGTGGTTCCTTGTTAGATCTTCAGGAGCCTATAAAGGTAAGATTTTGCTTACTATACCCACAACTAATTCAATTGGATCAGTTTATCGAGCCCACACCTTTGAGAGCCAAAGCAAGCTGTTGGACGAGCAGACAAGATGCAAGGAGTTACTAGTGAGCAGCCGCTCGTAAAACAACCCCAGTGCGACACCAATCACAACAATAGCCTTCTTGCTTTGACGGAGCGTGACCAAGCTCTTCACCACCGTGTTGAAGTCGTTGTCAGGCAAGTCGTTTAGTAGCACACACACTTCTGGTGGTGGTTGGTTTATCTGAAGGCAGTGGCTGTGGATGGCGTCGATGGCAGTTGATCTCAGTGCAACTGCATTGGGGCCAGAGGAGTAGCCCACATCCACGATCATCATCTTTCCATGCAACAAGGTGTTGGTGTTGATGCATAAGTCAGTGATGGCCGCGTCTATCAGAGGCTTCATCCTCTTCTGTTCAGCATTCTGCAATCAGGTTGTGGTCCTTTAGAAAACCTAGTCTAACATTTCTGTTAAATGGTGTGCTAATTAGCTCCTTCGCTCAGTAGGTTGCATATTCCTTTTATCTGCAATTTCCAAATTCTCCATAGTAGTTTCTAATGACGTACTCTTCATCAGCACATAAGTACTATCAAGAAACGAATTTGTTTCGTCTTGAAGACATTTCTTTTCTCCTTTCATGTTGTTTAATTCACTCACGATGCAGAGAGGGAAAGAGTCTAGTATCCAGTAACAAATGCAATGAGCTGCAAAATGACACATACAGCGGAAATACCCGGCTCAGGTCCCATTGCACCTGATTTGAAAATAATCATTTAGAAATTGTAATAAATGTCAAAACATCCCGAATCATTTTGGAAACAAACTTTATCTAGTGTTATACTCATATAAACGTTCAGTAAAGGAGTGACTTCCATGGACTCTGGGACAAAAAAAAACAAACAAATCCCGAGTTCAAAAAAGTGTGAATAGTAATCTTTATACAGTGTCAAAAATAATTCACCTAGAATACCATGGAAGTCATTTGTTCACAAAACTTTTCACACAAGTATAACACTATAGCATTGAAGTTTCAGCAATTTTTGACTAATTTTGCGGGAAAAGAAAAAACAATTCGGTTGCATTGGCACCCGAGACCCAAAGATTCACGTACCACATACAAAAAATAGTTTACCCAATCATATCCATCCCGATTTCTTATCTAGGTTTTTTTTCTTCTTCTTTGCATGGATTTCTTATCTAGGGTTGCTCTTCTCCTTTGAATTCTAAGTAATATAAGCTGTATATCTCAAGAACAAGTTCGAATTTGGAAGCGAAATGTCAAAGAAAATGTCATCAGAAATTCAGGATCACCCAATTAATCGAGAGAAAAGATAAGATACCACCTGAAAACTGGATTTGCTGCATAGCTTGTTTCGTCGTGCCCTGGATTCATATGAATAGCCTATATGAAGGCCGTGGCTTTGCTTGGAGGAAGCTAGGCTGATACAAGTTTGATGGAATCTGCAAACACGTAGGTACTAACTATAGAAGTGCATGCTCTAGCCAATGCAACCAAAAGACAGATCTTATGTAAGAGACTAGGCAACACATTATACGTCAACACTCCCCCTTACGTGTGGCTCCCTCAGGCCTAAACATGGACCGAAAGTGGACTGCAATTTAATTGCGCCAGCCGGGTCTTGAACTCAAGGCCTCTTGGCTCTGATATCATGTAGAAGTGCATGCTCTAGCCAATGCAACCAAAAGACCGATCTGATGGAAGAGACTAGGCAGCACATTATACGTCAACACTAAGAATGAAGTAGCACTTAAATATTTTTGTTTTTCTCTGGACCATTCACTGTAGCCACTGGTATGGTGCTGACAACGTTGTTGCACCTAAATGTGGCAATGACTTCAGAAATTCTAGAGTAGCATATTCATAGATACAATCCTTTTCTTTCAGAGGGGTATTGTTTTTATTTATTTATTTACAGTGACAGTCATTAAGTTTTCTTCTCTGCTTATGCAGAGCAACCTTAAGAATTGCTATTGTGCAAAGACGCACAATGACAACTTCACCTTCCAAGGAAAGATAATCCGAAGATTAAATCTACTTTTTTAACTCAATTAAATCTACTTTTTGAATAATTCGAAGATTGCTAACCACGTCTGCCATGTGATAAAATCTAGATTTAATTCCACTTTTTACCCTTAAGTTTTTGGTTTACGACAGATGAAAATTCTCAGTTTATACCCCCATTTAAGCACACTTACTGTTTGGTTTCTTCTGGTTGCTCTCAGCTCGGCAGATGATGGGTCCCACCTGTCAGTAGGGAAGAGAGAAATACAAACGGAAAAAAAAAAGAAAGACATGGCTGAGGTTCGAACATGAGACCCCGTGTGTCTCGGTCGCCCGACAATGCCTTGTTAGGCAACGTGGCTAGCAACCGTTGATGTTCAGTTTTGGAAGTATAGCATTTAAAAATTTCGTTTTTCTGGGACCATTCATGATAGCCGCTGGTACGGTGCTGACAACGTTGTTGCACCTGCATCTGGCAATGACTTTTCAAAAAAAAAATAGAGTTGCATATCCATGTATATAATCTTTTCTTTCAGAGAGGTATCGTATTTATTTATTTATTTATTTATTTACGGTGGCAGCCGTTAAGTTTTCTTCAGTGCTTATGCGGAGTAACCTTACGAATTAATATGGTCTATATATTTTATTTATTTTACTTGAATACGCACTATATTTTAAAATGGACATAGTAGGACGGAAGTGAGGTTTTTTTAGACGATTCTTTTGTTTTCTGCGAGGGGAGGCCTGATAAGGTGGGCCTAGGCTGACACAGCTTAGGGCCCAGGTCCAGTTAAAACATGACTTAGCACATCAGCAGTGCTGAGTCCCTAAAAAAATCAGCGAGTGCGTAAGCGCTTTACGAAGGCGGAATTCGTCCCTCTGTCTTCTCTTTTCCGTGACCTCTCCATGGCCGCCAAGAGGAAGCCCGGCAGGTCGCCGCCGCCGCCGGCGAATGCGAAGGAAGACGACGCGTAGGGCCTCTTCTCCTTGCCCTCCTTCGCCGACATCGGCCTCCGCGCGCCCGCCTCCAAGGTCTCCCCCTCCACCCCACGCCCTGCACCCCACTCTCCCTCTCTGATTCCCCGTGTCTCTGTGGCCCTCTCCTAGTGATTTGGTAGAGCTTCTCCCCTAATCTCATCCACATATGTTTTGAGAAATAGGCAATGCAATAATAATCTACTCAAAATCCAGGAGCTCACCCCCTAATGTCGTCCACGTTTTTTTTTTTTGAGAAACAATCTGTAGATATGATTTCCAAATTTCCAGTCTGAATGTCCAAAATCGCGTTCTTAGTTTAAGAAGTAGTACAGGTTTTACAGATGACATGTCCAAAACGTCACCCACCAAGTTGTGATATGTGAACGTTGGCGCATCCTGTTGTATCCTGCATAGGAACCTTGTTTGGATTATTAAGTACAATCGCCGTCTTCAAATCAGAAATTACAATCCTCTGTTCTTCCACATCGCCAGTTTTGAGAGATATTCAGCGCAATGGTCTACTTTACAGCAAATCAGTGTCAAGGTATGGTGTTTCCACTTATACTCATGTCTTGAAGGCCCAATACAGTTTATTCATCCGAAATAAATAAAAAAAAGAACGATACAAGCAAAGTGTTTCAGTCGCCTTTTTGTTCACTATACAAAACAATGACCAGGTACACATAGTTAATATTCGTTTGAAAGAACACCAGATTCACTTGAAAAACTGTTTGAATCTTACTGACCATCGTATGTTTCATCAGGTTTCCATTTAGATATTGCATAAATTACTCTCCCTTTCCATCCTTGCAGTAGCCAACCGCAATCTTCAACAGCAAAGAATTCCTCATGATAAAGTGAGTTCTTCTTTTGTACTATTTTCTTTAAAATGGCTGGATCAATAGGAAGCTGCTGGAACCCAGCCTTGAGGAACCTTGCTTGCCACTGCCTGTAACTTTCTTGCCTCTCGGTCCTTTCTGCATCCTCACATGCTATGCTCTTAAGTGCATCCCGCCCAAATAGGACCCTCTCAATTGTCTTTCTTGCTTCATTATCCCATGGAATATTTGCATCAAGCATGTCAAACATTGAAGAGTAATGGAACATAACCTCTTTGAAACGTTGTATGAAGAAGGGAGAACTGCGTAACCCATTCACGGTGCCAGAAATAAAAATCTTTGGGTTCATCCTCCTCATAGTTTTGACTACCTCGTCCCTTGTGCTATTTATGGCTATGGTTTCATGACCAAGATTCTTCATCCGGAACATGCAGTTGATGATGAGGACTTCACCCTCCTCAATGTTAAGATCCTCAATTTTAATGGTCTCCCATCTTGAAGCGGCAATGCCCTGATACTGAAAAGGTACCTTGAACATGTTTGCATAATCAGCCAACCGCTTCCCTGTCTCCTCAATCATTTCACAGGGGCGTAAACCTGGCTGAGGAATGTCTATACCTGTGATCCGAAGCTTAGGGGCTCCCTCTTCTTGCTTTGCAAACCTCTGAATCATTAATGGCCACTGAAAGCCGAAGCCGATCCCGAAGTCAATGATGTGCACTCTTGGACGCCCTTGTGAGACATCAAGAATAGCTTGGTTGGCAAAGTGGTATGACGCCCTATCGAAAGGGCAAGATTTAATAAAAAGGCTGTAAGCCTCTAACCAGTCTGTTGTACTTGTTCGCTTTTCCATGAGATTTTGATAAACCTGACTCCCGGTCCCAGCTAAGCGTGCCTCGAGGCCATCCACCAAGTAAAATGCGAGTCTCTGGGTACAATTACCATCTGGTGAGGAGTGTTGCCTTATCTTCTTTAGGATTTCACAGGCCAACAGGTGGTTGTCTTCTGCCACAGCTTTTGCACAATTGATGAGGAGATTCCTGAGATCAACTAACTCTCTCCTCGGTTGCTTCCTCTGCCATAGCTTCAGACGTCCTTTGCTCCGGCCTTTCAGTGAGTTATTGTTTCCTTCCCCTGCCATCCTTTCTTGCAGTCTTGTTCTTCGGTCGAAACTCTTCCGACCATAGCATAGCAGAACTCGGTCGAAATTTTCGTTTCGAATTATGGCACAAGTTGTGATGGCATGATGTTTATTGCTCCTATCTTGAAAGATATCCCAGCCCCTTTGGTCTGCCACCTGAAAGACTGCATTTTCGCTCCTCTCTAATACTTTTACCTTCGTAGTCAGTTGGGAAATATAAAGTACATCATTCTTTAAATATATCACCAGCTTATCAATACTTGGAGCAAACATCTTTTCCTCCTCGACACCTCTCTGACAATGCAAGGCAGGGAAGCCATATTCGGAAGTCCATCCAACACTTACCAATGGATGGTCTGGTAGAAAAAGACTCCTATTGCAGGTATATGGACTCAGCGGGGTTGCTAAGGGCTGTAACACATTGTAACTGGAATAGTCATTACTGAAGCTAGTGGTCCTGAGCCTCTTGTAACGTCTGGTCCCACTCTTATCAGAGTTTTCTGGTTTGTTGTTGCTATGCAATGGCGACCAGTTAGTAGCCGGCACGTATACCTCCCCAAGAATGTCACGAAATGGCTTCTCAGCAGCCTGGAGAGCAGCCTCCCCTTGGCATATGTCGACCCTCTCGTCGACGTCTTCCATCATCATCTGGCTTATGTAGTGAAGAGCATCGTTTGATCTGATCTGGCGGTGCTCCGGGCTACCCCCTGCAGCAATCTGAACTTGGTTTTGTCCAAGGCTGCTGTTGACGCTGCAGAACCCAGGGTCAGTGACTCCACCAAGCAGATATGTGCTTGGTTGGTTGGCTGGGTTAAGAACTGTGGAGTGTGGACCACTCAGGTCGTAGTTGTACACGGTGAGTTGCTGCTCGGAAGAGGAATCACCATCGTATGGTTGGTCGGTTGCTGCGATACCGTCCAGATTGTCACGGAGAGGTTCAATCGCCATTCTGGAAAGTCTGTTTTCCACCTCAATATGAGATCTATGATTCTTCTTTGGCCCGCAGCAAATGCATCAGCTTGTTTCCTGGAAGATGGAAGCTAAATTAGTAAATTGTATGAGACAACAGTCCACCTTGCTTATGTGCTACAATCTAGAATGCCAGTAAGACGGAATTCTGCTTCCCTCGCCCTCTGCTTCTTGCTGTTTACTAGATATTCAGCTTATGATTGTTTTGCCATGCCATCAGTGGCGGAGCTTGACAAGGTTAGCAAAAGCAGGGAAGCACAAACCTTGGTTATTGAACAGCAGCACCAGATCCAATGCTTTGAGAGGAGTAGTGAGGATGTGGGCTATGAAAGAAGAGTAGTGTGACTGTGGTGTAGATTTATACTGTATTTTTGTTGTTCCTCTACCTTTGTTGCTTCGTTCCCAACGTCAGGCATGGTTATTGTGACAGAGAATGAGTCCAGAATACAGCAGTTATCCTGTCGATTAGTTCTAGGCCTGGCCGCCACCAGACCTATAAAAAAAGGTTTATTAGGAGCGCTTGCATGGGTTTCAACATTATTAAGGTTCCCTAATTGAATTGTTGAAAAATCCGAGGTAATCCAAAGAAGGGATTGACTATTCGTCACCCTGGGTGAGGAATAGTTATTCTTCACCCCCTCTATTTTAACATTAATGCACCGTAATTTTATGTTCTGTAAATTTTGTCTTATTTCATATGTAAAAAGAGAATGTAAGAAAATATATAATTGTTGTAAAAAAATATTTTATGTTAACTAAAATTACAAACGTAAAAACATAGTGTAAAATATACTCCCTCCTTCCATCTATATAGGGCCTAATGCGTTTTTCGAGGCTAACTTTGACCAAAAACTAAAGCAATAATATATGACATGCAACTTACACAAAGCACATTGTTAAATTCGTGTGTGAAAGGAGCTTTCAATGATATAATTTTCACATTGTGCATGTCATGTACTATTAATCTTATCAATAGTCAAACACGGTCTTAAAAAACGCATTAGGCCCTATATAGATGGAAGGAGGGAGTACATAAAATGTAATTTTTCTAGTCTTATGACCTATATTTTTGTTTTCATATGTCAAATTTTACGTAGTGAATCAATATGAATGTAAATATTTGTATTCCAAATGTAATTTATTTTTGAAAGATCGTAAGATTACCTCAGGTGAAGAATAATTTATTCTGCACTCTCGGTGATGAAAATGCTCAATGGAGCTCGGCCTCCATGGAGGCCAAATTTGAAATGATCAAATTTCAAATTTGCATGTTTCAACTTTTTTAAAAAAATACAGATATATTTAAAGACATAATGCACAAGTGTGTAAATTTTTAGGATGAAATAGGTGAAAATGAGTGATACTAAAAAACAAATCTGAGGCTTTTCAGTAGATGCACTATTCATCCTCAAAGTCCATGAATTTATTTCCTTTTCTTGGCACATATCGTAGTTCAAGGTATTTCATCCTAAAAGTTTGCACACATACACATCATTCACATCCTTGTTTATGCCTTTGGTCATCACGGTAATATATATTTTGTCGCAATGCACTGACATTCAACTATGATATCAAGTAATTCTTCAGCGATTCGTCGATGATATTGCTAAGTGTTGCTTGTAGCAACGCATGGGCATTGTCCTAATAATTTGTAAAAGATGTGTAGAATATTAAGTTAGTCCTTGGGATTTGAACTATGTGACAAATTTCTACATCAGCAAAAATCCTGAACATAAAAAGTTGTGTATGTCACAATTAAATGTAGGAGTATATGATAGAGGATTCTCATGCATAGGTCGAACAGATGCTAGTGGATCAAGCTAGTAAATTTACCGGTTATAACAATTTTTATGATGTGGAAGAACACTTAGATAATTAGAAGTTATTCTTTTTGAAGATCACTCTCAGGTATATAGGGTTATGAGCTGGCATGATCAGGTGGGCCTAACGTGACACAGCCCAGGGCCCAGGCCCAGTTAAAGCACGACCCAGCAGTTCGGCCCCCTCTCTCCTCTTGGATTCTCCCTCCTCTCCATGGCCGCCAAGAGGAAGCTCCGCAGGTCACCGCCGCCGCCGGCGAATGCGAAGGCGTAGGCGAAGGAAGAAGACGCGGTGGGGCTCTTCTCTGCGCGCTCCTTCACCCGCCTCCAAGGTATGATTTTCTGATTTTCATTCTTAGTTTAAGAAGTACTCCCTCCGTTCTGAATTACTTGTTGCAAGTATGGATGTATCTAGATGTATTTTAGTCCTAGATACATCCATTTCTATGACGAGTAATTTGGAACGGAGGGAGTACTACTAGAAGTTTGACACAAGACATGTTCAAAACGTCACCTACCTAGCTAGTTCTGATATGGAGAGAGTAATGAGTATGTGAGCATTGGTGCATTCTATTGGATTCCAGTTTAGATTAAGTCCAATTGCCGTCTTCAAATCAGAACCTAGAAATGACAGTCCTTGTCACCAGTTTTGAGCGGTAGGCAGTGCAATAATCTGCACTTTGCAGCAAATCCAGTGTTTCCACTAATCTCATGTCTGGTGGACCCAATACAGTTTGTTCACCAGGAATTAAAAAGAACGACAGAAGCAAAGTATTTTACAGTCACCTTTTTGTTCACTATACAAAACAATGACCAGCAGACCCAGCTAGGGGCTGAAGAACTAATTCGGAAGCACTCACCCACGACACTGTGGAACATGGCGAATTCGGGGCTTGATTGCGAGGAACTTGGGCGAAGCTCAGATAACACCTTCAGGACCAATCAGGAACACTGGCGGCTAGGGTTTACCCCAATACAAGCAGAATAGTCTGGAAGTCTCTCGAACCTTGGCTTTATAGCCTTACAAACGGGGTAAGAACGAAAGATAAGGTAAAACAGAGTGGTTAGCCACTGTAGCCTTTGCCGGAAAGTTGAAGATGTCTTCAACAGCATAAAGAGCATGATTGGTTTGATATCAATATTTGGCTAGCCAAATGTTGGCATTGCCAAATATTGGCAATACCAAGACTTGCCAAATGTTGGCAACTTTATGTGAGATAGGCAAGACAACTTGTTACCCAACCAATGAGTAACTAATATTTGGCACAATACCAAACATTGGCATGCCAATTTTGGGCACCAAACCAATTATGCTCAAAGTACTTATCATCATATATAATCTCTGGAAAGGTAAAACTGTTTGAATCTTACTTATCATCATATGTTTCGTTAGGTTTCCATTTAGATATAGCATAAAGTACCCTCCCTTTCCATCCTTGTAGCAGCCAACCGCGATCCTCGACAACAAAGAATTCCTCATGAGAAAGTTTGTTCTTCATTTGTACTATGTTCTTTAAGATGGCTGGATCGACAGGAAGCGGCTGGAACCCAGCCTTGAGGCACCTTGCCTGCCACTGCCTGTAACTTTCTGGCCTCTCAGTTCTTTCTGCACCTTCACATGCTATGATGTTAAGTGCATCCTGCCCAAATAGGATCTTCTCAATCATCTTTCTTGCTTTGTTATCCCGTGGAGGAAAATTTGCATCTAGCATGTCAAACAGTGAAGAGTAATGGAACATAACCTCTTTGAAGCGTTGTATGAAGAAGGGTGAACAGCTTAACCCATTCACGGTGCCCAAAATAAAAATCTTTGGCTTCATCCTCCTCAGAGTTTTGAGCACCTTATCCCTACTATTTACGGCTTCGGTTTCATGACCGAGATTCTTCATCCGGAACATGCAGTTGATTATCAGAACCTCATCCTCGTCAATGTTAAGATCCTCAATTTTGATGGTCTCCCATCTTGAAGCTGCAATGCCCTGATACTGAAAAGGTACCTTGAACATGTTTGCATAATCAGCCAGCCGCTTCCCTGTCTCCTCAATCATTTCGCAGGGGTGTAAACCTGGCTGGGGAACGTCTATACCTGTGATCCGAAGCTTAGGGGCTCCCTCTTCTTGCTGTGAAAACCTCTGAATCATTAATGGCCACTGAAGGCCGAAGCCGATACCGAAATCAACAATGTGCACCCTTGGTTGCCCTTGTGAAACACCAAGAATTGCTTGGCTGGCAAAGTAGTGTGACGTCCTGTCGAAAGGGCAGGATGCATGAAAATGGCTGCAAGCGTCTAACCAATCTGTGGTACTTGTTCGCCTCTCCATGAGGTTGCGATAAACCTGACTCCCAATCCCAGCCAAGCGTGCCTCGAGGCCATCCGCCAAGTAAAATGCTAGTCTCTGAGTACAATCACCATCTGCTGAGGAGTGCTGTCTTATCTTCTTTAGGAGTTCACTGGCCACCAGGTGGTCGTGTTCTGCCACAGCTTGTGCGCAATTGACGAGGAGAGTCCTGAGATCAACCAACTCTCTCCTCGGTTGCTTCCTCTGCCATAACTTCTGATGTCCTTTGCTCCGGCCTTTCATCGAGCTCTTGTTGCCTTCCTCTGCCATCCCTCTTCGTGATCTTGTTATTTGTTCGAAACTCTTCCGGCCATAGCATAGCAGAATTCGGTCGAAATTTTCATTCCGGATTATTGCACAAGTAGTGAAGGCAAGATGTTTATTGCTCCTTCCTTCCAAGATATCCCAGTTTTCGCTTGGGTCACTTGGGTCTGCCACCTCAAAGATTGCATTTTCGCTCCTCTCTCCTACTTTGGCACCTGTAGTCAGTTTGGTAATAGAAAGTATGCCATTCTCTAAATATATCACCAGCTTATCAATACTTGGAGCAGCCATTGTTGCCTCCTTGACACCTCTCTGACGATGCAAGGCAGGGAAACCAGATCTAGAAGTCAGTCCAACACTTATAAATGGACGTTTTTGTACAGAGCCAGTATATGGACTCAACGGGTTTGTTAAGGGCTGTAACATGCTGTAACTGTAGTAGTCATTACTGAAGCTAGCGCTCCAGAGCCTCTTGTAACGGCCGGTCCAACTATTATGAAAGTCACCTGTTTCGTTGTTGCTATGCAATGGCGGCCAGTTAGTAGCCGGCGGGCATACAGGCCCAAGGATGTCACGGAATGGTTTCTCGGCAGCCTGGAGAGCAGCCTCCTCTTGGCACACGCCGACCGGTGTCTCATCAACGTCCTCCATTAGCATCTGGCTTATGTAGTGAAGAGCATCGTTTGATCTGGTCTGGCAGTACTCGGGGCTACTACCCCCTGCGGCAATCTGAAATTGGTTTTGTCCAAGGCTGCTATTAAAATTGCACAACCCAGGGCTGGTGGCTGCAGCATGCAGATATGTGCTTGCTCCAGTGGTTGTCGGCTGGGCCAGGAACAGCGGACTGCTCAGGTCATAGCTGTCCACGGTGAGTTGCTGCTGGGAAGAGGAAGCGCTGTCCAGATCGTCAAGGAGAGGTTCAATTGCCATTCTGGAAAACGTCCTCCTATTTCCACTTCAAATGGAGGATTCTCCTGGCAGAACTGAGCAAGACGCATGCGATTATTCTTTGCACCAAAGTAAATGAATCAGGTTGTTGCCTGCACACACACACACACACAAAAAGAGAGGGAAATTTAAGCTTATTTATGTGAGACAATTTTTTTACTTCACATTGCTCATCTGCTAGTCTGGAGTGATCCAGACTCCAAAACGGAATTCTGCTCGGCGAGCACTTATTATTTTCCATCATCTTCAGCTTATGATTTTTTTGGCATGCCATACTGATGAAAAAGGAATTTTCGAGGGCATGCGGAAACGAGCATGACTAGTTTACCTGGTTATAAACCTAGAATGTTTAGCATCAATATAACAGAAAAAGGACTCACCTCTGGTACTTGTTAAGGCGATTCTGAAATTACGACGCGCCTAATAGCATTGTTCCTTTTTATGTGCAGGAGGCTCGTCATCTGATCTGAGCAAGTAGAAAAAGCTTTTGGTTATTAAGCAGCAGCAGCAGGATCAGATCAGAAGCTTGGAGAAGGAGGAAGAGGAAGGGGTCTTGTTATTAAACTGAGTACTGAACTGTGGTGTCGATGTAAACCAAGTGTTTTGTTCCCAGCAACAGACATATGGTGATTGTGACAGAGGATGGTCCAGATTACAGCCGTTATCCTGTCGATTGGCCCTAGGCCCGGCTGCGCATCAGACAATTAAAGAAAGATTTTAGTCATTATCAAGGTTCCTAATTGAGCGAGACAGTTGTACCAATGTTTTAAGGAGTGTAAACACCTCTGAATTTTGTTTACAACATTGACAGCGGTGTTAACCATCATGTCATGAAAATGCACATCCAGATGCCATCTATACTGCTAGAAAGAAAAGAGACAAAATCTGTAAAAATTCTGAGGTCACTCAAAAAATAAAGGGGACACTATTCAAAGATTTCTTTTTTCTTTTTTCCTTCCACTTGATAGTTGATATATATAACGCTTTTGGTTGAATTTGTTTTAGGGTTGTTTCTTGTGCTTTATCCCGTTAAAATAAAATCCCTTTTCTATGATTATTTTCACTATATTTTGATATTGGTTTCATGGTATCATGTAAAGCGTGGTATCACTATAGTGTGTAGATATTCTCTCGGCGCAGTATATGATAAAGTAATCTGAGTCCGTGCTCTTAACAAAATAAATACTGTCTGCCCTGACGAAAATGACAGAAATGGGCAGGCAATGGTGTATTTTCTTTGATCTCCATAGAGAGAAAGAGTACTCCCTCCGTCCGGAAATACTTGTAGGAAAAATGGATAAAATGGATGTATTAAGAACTAAAATATGTCTAGATACGTCCATCTCTTTACAAGTATTTCTGGACTGAGGGAGTATCATGTTTTTGTATGAATAAGGAAGAAAAATATGATCTTTTGTTATGCTGTGAAAATGAATCTAGGTTGATGAGATACGCGGGTCACTGAACCTTAAATTTGATCCCTGATGGGATCCGGTGCTCCAGCAGTTAGGTGATACCGTGTTCCCAACTCATGAAAGCCAAATTCATAAGTTAAAACAAAATCCAAGAACATTTGTGGATGTTTGCAACACATGTTTGTACAATCTCTAAAAGCTCCAAATCAGAAACCGATCTACACATAGGGGCAAAAAAAAAGAAAAATTGATGTGCATGTAAATCACATTTGAAATCGATTTTGCGAGTTGGGAGCACAGTGTCACCACCTTCGGCAACCACCTCGGTTATGCTTGGTTCCCGGCTAAGGGCCGAGGCACAGCGCCCTGGCATTGATGCATGTGTCATTGTAACTTGTGCACCCAATATATAGCTCATGTCTTTTTTAAGGCTACTATATAACTCACATGTTGGTCATTCTCGAAAAGTTGGTCCGGTTTTTCTTAGGGGTTGATTTCATTTTATTTTGGTGATGGGGGGAGGGTTTTATTTTTCTTGGGTGAATTCTGGGCTTGACAAGGCGGGCCCATCGTGACACAGCCCAGGCCCAGCTAAACCACGACTCAGCAGTACGTAAACGCTCTCGGAAGGCGGAAAAAGGTCTCCCCTGTTTCCTCTACGGTTCGCCCTAAACCCCTCCCCCTCCCCCTCCGCGACCTCTCTCCATGGCCGCCAAGAGGAAGCTCGGCAAGCCGCCGCCGGCGGCGGCTCCAGCGGCGCCGAAGGCAAAGGAAGACGACGCGGAGGGGCTCTTCTCCTCGCGCTCCTTCGCCGACCTCGGGCTCCACCCCACCCTCTGCGCCCACCTCCAAGGTCCCTCCCTCCCTCCCCATGTCTCTGTGGCCCTATTGGTTCGGCAGCCGCCTCCATCTAGTGACTAATTGAGACTCTTAGTCTGTAACCCATCAAATTAGTGTGGAAAGAACAAAATTTCATGCCTTTCTGTCCCAAGCTGGAACGAATGGAGCATAGATTCTTGGTTTCTGTCTGCTTGGTCAAATCTAGCAGAAGAACTCACATATTTAGGTTAGATTTTGTGTATGGGATGCCGCAGTAGGATGGAGTATGTCTCTGTATCCTGCCGAGCACAGCCTGCAAGCATAGGGATGGGCTGCCAACACATTCTGCAAGAAACTAGTGTACTACTTCTTACTCCCTTCAGCTTGCTTGCTGATAGTTCTGTGGTTCTGTTTCTCTGGTGCAGATAAGATGGGTTTCCAGGGGCCGACGCGGATCCAGGCCCAGGCGATTCCCGTTGCCATGTCAGGGCAGCACCTGTATGCACCCCATCAGAACCTCATTTTGCTCAACTGCAGAAACTACAGTACTGCTTCTGTATTCAAAAATTTCGTTGTTTTTGCGCTGCCTTACTGCAGGCTTGTGAAGGCGGCGACTGGCACCGGCAAGACGCTCGTGTATCTTGCACCAATTGTTCACCTTCTCCAGATGAGGGAGCCTCGTGTCGAGAGGACTCATGGAACTTTTGGTAATGGCTCGTTGCGCTCTGCTCTTGTTCCTTTTTTTGCTGCATATACGTGGTGGATATGCTCTATTTATCATGTTTTTTTTTTGTCATTAAATCTGGTTGGTGGTTATATCTGATGGGATTCAGCTATGTTAGCAGTCTTTATAAGGAAAATTGCGGATAAGCTGATTGATATGTCGGCTGAAACATAACCGAAAGGTCCAAAAGAAACCATATCATATAACTATATAACTGAACTCTTATCAGTTGCTATATGAAGGGTCCCCGATTAAACTCGTCTATCAAATCTCTATGGAACTGCGAAATTGTAAATCACTCTAGTTATCTTGTGAAGAACCCTCAATATTCTGAATGATGTTGCTAATTATTTGACTGCAGCGTTGGTAATTGTTCCGACGCGAGAGCTGTGCTTGCAGGTTTATGGGATTGCGCAGCAGTTGGTGCATCGTTTTCACTGGCTTGTCCCTGGGTATGTTATGGGTGGTGAGAGCAGATCAAAAGAGAAAGCAAGACTGCGGAAAGGTATATCTTGTCCCATCAAGATGTTGATGCAACTTCTCATATAAAATTTTGCCTTTATACAATCTTGTATTTTGACTCCACATGTTTTCTCTAGGAATTTCAATCCTAATTGCCACTCCTGGGCGCCTTCTGGACCACTTACAGCATACTTCATCATTTGTTTATTCAAATTTGCGCTGGATAGTTTTCGATGAAGCTGACAGGTCAGCTGGTCATAAACTCATCATTTTCTTGACGTTTTTCCATACAAGATATCTTATCCTGTGGGCACAGCTCTTACTGCAATGGTGTTTATTTGTATTCATGCAGCATTCTTGAGCTAGGTTTTGGAAAAGCAGTCGAGGATATACTAGGGCTCTTGGGTTCCAGGAATGATGCTTCTGATGAGAATAAAAGCAAAACTGACCCTATGCAAAGGCAAAACCTTCTCTTATCAGCAACTCTCAACGAAAAGGTGAACCGCTTAGCCAACATAAGTTTGAAGAACCCAGTGATGATTGGACTTGATGAACAAAAGAAGCCTTCTGAGAGGTCCAGTGCCCTAGGGAAGAAGCACACTTCCTTATTATCCGATGATGAGGAGGAAATACCTGACAAGCACAACAATATAGCGGAACCTGCGGTTGATGATTTTAAGCTTCCTGCACAATTGGTTCAAAGATATGTTAAAGGTAGCGGAATCTGCTCGCTTGGAAGTTTAAACTCATGTTTGTCATGTGTTGCTTTGGTAGTTACTGCAATGCTTTTTGTTTTATGCAGTTTCATGTGGTTCGAGGCTTGCGGTTCTCCTTACCATTCTGAAATCTCAATTTGAAAGACAAGTGTCCCAGAAGGTATTTTCTATATACCATGAAGCTGTTTAACTTTCACTAGGCTAATTTTTTTTCGACCGCAAGTTTTGCTTGTCACAATGTACGCTCTGGAGGTCCTGTGAATTGAGTTAGTTTTCATCTTCCTTCTGCAGGTTGTTGTTTTCATGTCAACATGTGACGCTGTAGATTTCCACCACACTGTACTCAGCCAGCTTGAGTGGAGCCGTGGCCTCGCATTAGATACAGATAAGAAGCAAAAATTTCTTGGCTGCAAAGTGTTCCGTTTACATGGTAACATGGACCAGGAAGACCGCAAAAAGTCATACCTGGGATTCAGTTCTGAAAAATCTGCAATTCTTGTGTGTACTGATGTTGCTGCTAGAGGCTTAGACATTCCCAAAGTTAGGTGCATCATACAGTATGATTCACCTGGGGAGGCTTGTGAATATGTTCACAGGTACCTTAAACATCTCATGTCATGCATTTTTAGGTTACTGGTCTCATACTTTCTCCATAATTGTTGCCAGATTCTTTGTTCATATGCAACTGAATGAAGCAAACACACATAGTTCTTTCTCTTCATTGCTACTATCAACCTTGTATACTGTTTAGCTCTTTCTTGGGAATGCTATGGCGTTTTCTAGTTCTTTTAAAGAAGATTTGATATTATAAGCTAATAAAGACAGATTACCTCATACTTCGTCTGCACTAGCATCTTCTTCTGGGTATGCTTCAGTTTCAATAACACCAGTTGTTTGTTATAGGGTTGGAAGAACTGCAAGGATTGGTGAAAAGGGAGAGGCCCTCTTGTTTCTCCAACCCGTTGAACTCGACTACTTGAAAGACCTAGAGCTACATGGTGTATCTCTGACAGAATACCCCTTCCAAAAGGTTTTAGACGGTTTCCCTATGAACGGAGAGAAGCCTCTCAAGAGGAAGCCAATATCTTTGGATATGCACCCATGGATACTCTCTGTACAGAGGACGCTGGAAAATTATGTCGCATCCGAGGTAACACACTTTTTTTTTCTCCTTCGGTTGACTCTTGCATAACTAGAAGAACAGCTCCGATTGCTTGTTTATTGTAAATATCATGCTTCTGCGGATCTCAACAAATGAGCTATCATGTACTCTTATCCAGGCCACAACAAATAAGCTTGCCAGGGATGCCTTCTGTTCCTGGCTTCGCGCCTACACCGCCCATCGAGGCGAGCTGAAGAAGATTTTCATGGTCAAGAAGCTCCACCTGGGACACGTGGCGAGAAGCTTCGGGTTGAAGGAGCAACCCTCGCTGGTCGGGAGGTCGCACCAGGTGCAACTCAAGAAGAGGAAGAAAGAACAGAAACGCGAAGGACAAGGACCAACCAAACGGAGAAAATTCCCCACCAAGAAGTGAATTCCCATATGGCAATAGAAGATCGTCACACAGTGAGACAGGACCTGATGGATGGTGGATCATGAAACTAACAGCAGCAGCGATTTTGCAAGAAACTCACCAGAGCTAGACAACTAATTTACTGTGCAACCACAGGATTTTGTTACGTTTCCTTGGATGTAAAATGTTTGATTATCTTTGATCATAACTCTTGTTTGTCAAATCCTCATGCTTGTCTGTTCATACGTTTGGAAGCAAGTGCTCGCTCGAAATCACAAAATAACAAAATCTCACGATGATCTACATGTTAAAACCTTTTATTGAATCGACGCAAGAGAATGATATCCAATAGTTACATGTCAAGCATACTGAACATGTTCTGCCAACAACTGATATGCTAAGATGTTCTATCAAAATTACACTGGGATTCAGAAACAACGTTACTGCCTGAACCGATTTGATACAATGCTGTTCTAGGGCTCTTTGATAATCTACAGAGTTCTGGTGAATTTTTTTCCGCCAATCCGATCCCAAATCACGGTATGTTCAACAAAGGAGCTTCTCATCAAAAGTGAACCAAACTGTACACAAGGATCCATGAAAGCTGCAACAAGCAACAACAATCATCTTGTCAGTAACCATCATCTGCTGATTGAATATGCATTGCCAAATAAGTAATGTGATTGCTACGTGCTACCACTACTTAAAGCTTTTATGTACTTGCTACTGCAGATGCACATGGCAGTCTGGATTTCAGAATGGTTACAGAGATCAGCAACATCAGCATGGTAGAAAGAACCAATAGACACAGTCTGGGTTTAAGAATGATTTCAGATTTGCTTGGGATGCAACTAGATTGGAACTGATGAAACAAAAACTGTTGAATGAATCACTTACCAGGAAAAGGGTGAAAGATGCGAACATCCCCTCCTGAAGCAGCGCGCCATGCCCTCCGAATTCTTCCTCGTCAACCTTCAATAGGTGCGCATAGTACCAGTAAATTATGCCGGAAGAAATAGCCACGAACCTGTGAGAAATCAGGCAGTATAACCATCAAAAGCTCACATACAGGTAGCCAAAACAGGGCCCTAATAACCGAAAACATATTCCAACAAAAAATACATCTCGATGGGCTCATGGCAGCGACACTGGATCTCAATTTTGTATGAAAACGTTGCCCACATTCCAAATTTGAAAACAGCTAATTATTACTTACAATACCAGAAATAACTGAAACGGCGAGAACCATACACCCAGGCCAGGGCCAAAAAAAAATGAGAACCCAATTGAGGTACTACAAGAACATGTGTGCTGTGCTCAGGCCTTGCAAATCCAGCAACTCCCTGAAAACATATTCACCCTAAAATTCGTTCAACTCCAGCAGCACCCCGAAATGGCACCCCCTAAATAACATTTGTAACAGCTAGTTCTCCAACCAAGAGGAACCTTGGCGCAGCGGTGAAGCTGTTGGACTCATGGGTTCAAGTCCTGGAAACAGTCGCTTGCAAAAATGTAGGGAAAGGCTATGTACCAAATGGAGGAGGCTCCCCTGACGTGTGGGCCAGCATGTAGGTTGGCCAGGTGCAGTGCGTCACGGGAGCCACCTCCGTGACAAAGACCACCCAAAGTGGTCGGACCCTTCCCCGGATCCTGCGCGAGCGGGAGCTACGGGCACCAGGCTGTCCTTTTTTTAGTTCTCCAACGGCTAGTTTCCATGTCCATATACACAAGTTCATCCCCAATATATATCTCTCTCACACACACACTCATGTCCTAGCTCTTATCTCCTCTTCCACATCCCTTTCCCCATCTCTCCGCTGTCTCCCCAGAAATGAGCCGCCGCCGTCGCAGCTTGGCCTGGCAATACTTCTTGGATTCCTCATCCGACGAAGAGGAGCTACTCTACATGGCCGCAATCATAGCACAAGAAGAGCAAGAGCAGCTGGATGCTCCGCCTCCACCACTCCATGACGGTTCTGTGCCGGCAAGTCTCTGCTCCTCTGTCGCCGCCGCATCCGCGACAACCTCCCGGTGTCCACCAGCCCACTGCATCCACCACATCCACCGCGACCTCCCGCATACGCCGCGCCCGCCGCCCCGCCTCTGCTCCCCGGTCCGCGCCACGGATCACCTGCGCGGACGGCGGTGACCACCTCTCCCGCTCCCCCTGGCCACCCTCTCTCGGTCACCGCTCCTCCGGCCGGCTTCGTCGCGCGGTCAGGGGAGGGGCCGGAGGCGGAGCCCGAGGTCGAGAAGAGCGGATAACCGGTGAGGCGAGAGGGGAGCTGCTGCCGGCACGACGACTCCACGGGCAAGAAAAGGGAGAAGAAAAAGCGGGGGGCAGGAGATTCGGGGGCGCTTACAGGACGATCCAGGGGGCGCCGACGAGCGGGACGGCGCCCCAGAGGAGGCCGCAGGCGAGCCCCACGGCCTGGCGGATCCAGTGCACGGCGTCCAGCAGCCGGTCCTTGTCCCACGGCGCCTCCGGGTCGAGGTACCGCGCGAGCCCGGACGGCGCCGCGTGCCCGGCCCCGCCGCCCTGCTGCGCCCCCTGGCTCTTCGCCGCCTGCTTCTTCGCCGACGACGACGGCTTCGCCTTCGCCATGGCGCGACGGCGGCGGCGGCGGCGGCGGCGGCGAGATCGAGGGAGGAGGGGGCGGCGATGGGATCGAGGCGGAGGAAAATAGTCGTCTTTCCCTCCTTTGGACTGAAAAGAAGATCTCGTGCGTGTATGGTTGGTTGGTGGTTGGGAGTTTTGCGCGCAGGCCCCCGGATGATGTCAAATATCGCGTATATGCCCCTAGAAAAGCGAAAGGCAAATCATTGACCCATAATGAGTGAACTTTTTTTTTAAGAAAAATCATTAGTGGCCTTGATTGGCATTGTTCGGTTCAGAGCCGGATTTTGCAACAACAACGACAAAAAAAATGGAAAAAAGGAAATCTTGTTTTTCGATAATGGCCATTTTGTTTCGCGGGATTTTTAACACGCATGAATATAAAGAACACATGATCAAAGTGGATCTCAATACGATTTAGAAAACCACATGAATTTTGAACCAGAGAGTGCTTGACAACACAAGAACAAGAACAAAAATTAATTTTTACCAAGATGTCCGTGCCGATGAAATTTTCCCTCCAAACAGAGTGGCAGAACGATTTCCCTAGAGATTCCGTTCTTGCAGATCAAACGATCAACATATATGAACAACAAAAGGCTGGTCACCATTTTGGCAAAGCATAACACAAATTTATATGCTACTACAAAAGTGTGGCACGACACAAGTATGGCATTAGCCATAAACAGATGCAAGCGGGCGAAATGGCTATGAACTGAACATATGGCGAAGATCTCGACCGGTAGGGAACAACATTGCACGGCACTACATAGGCTCAACAATAGATCCTACATTGCAGACAGAGCAAACCACACCCAAAATTACATCCACCTTCGGCACCAAGCCTCCCCGCAACAAAAACCATGTCCAAAATCACACCAACGCTTCGGAGGCCACACCAAACTCTGTTCTAAACGATCGACAAACGATTCCGCAGGCTTTCTGCCAGCCAAGCCATCCGTGGTAGTTAAAGGGGACTGAAGAATAGCATTTGGGGGGTTAATGGGGATTGAACGATAGCCGAGTCTGCTGCGCAACGACGTTTACAGGGGGAAGAGCGGGATGGCCAAATCATCGGTTAAGAATTAGTTTGGCCAGGTCAGGGTACGCATCAGCTGGCGACTCCCTCGTTCCCCTGCGCAAAACAATGGGGGCAAATCGTGTTATTTGCATAATTGCGTATGAGGTTTGCACAAGCAAAGCGCAAAAACTGAGGTATGCAGAACAGAACCCAAATGCAGCAATTTCGCAGAGTGTAAAGTGTGATTTTGTTAATGCAGTTCTCATTTCAGGAAGTCAAAGATAAACCATGGTACTCCAGTGACAATTAATATGGACCGGAGGGAGTACTTGGTTTTACACCTTATACCTACAAGGAATTTCAGATAGCAAGCATGGCATATCTGGACAGAAATTAGTACATAAAGCTCAGTTTTTCATGGCACTTTCTCTCAAGAAAAACCACACCTCAGTTTTCATTGCCTTATTTTTAATACCAAGTAAATGTGCACACTGCAAAGAAAATATTGGTTGCCTGACACTGGCTATCCAACAGTGCAACAAAAACTGGAAGGCCACAGATTTGCTGTTCTTACTGACAGGATACTAGCCCTACGTCATACCAAATTTTGTGGTGTTTTAAAATTTAGCGAGAAATCATTGCTAGATCAATTAGTGGTAAATCTCTAAGTTCCGGAAGGCCTATGAAGGGACTAGTCTGGCAGTGATTCATATATGCAGAAACTGATCTAGCCCTCTGAAACATTTATTACTTGCTCCACGGAAACCACATGTGCAAAGAAGCAATATCGAACAAAAAGTAGGTACGTCCGACATGCTAGTGTATTATTTGCAACATGGGAATAATAATCAGAATTGATATTTTGGTGTACAAGCTGTTTTCCTCCAGAGTATTTTCTAGACCAAAGGCCAGATGGTCCCGATATATAGAAAGCCATCATAAGTACGGGGTGGCAGTTTAAGAATTCCAGGTTTCATGTTCCTCTAGATAATGCTAAACTGAAAATAGGGGTGTTGAGACGGTTACCACAAAACGCGGGGAGCGACGCACAGAACCAGGAGATGCTGCCGATAGGACAGAAGCTTTTCTCTTAGCAGGAAGAGCCGGCTTCCTGTTCTTACTTTGAGAATTACTTCTATCTCTATCATTTTTGCTTCTGGAGTCAACTGACTTTATCACCGGAGATGAGATGGGTATAGCGGAAGCATCTGAACAAACTGTTGGGCTTACAGGAAGATCCCCTGCGAAAGAGAAAGCAATAAAAAATTAACGATTACATGAAAAATGACAAAAACTTATGTGAATAAACAGGCAAAGGAAGGTTCAGTTCCATGAAAAAAAATAGAAGACCCAATCTTGTACGTGAAAATCATACACTAGATTATTTGGAACATTTGACATATGGTTTGGGCAATTCTCAAACGCCAGAACCAAAAAGTCGTCAACTTATAGAACCTCTGTAATGTTGACATCAGATACAGTTTGGAGTTCCAGGAAATAAGCCTCATATGGTTACTGGGGGAAACAGACATGATGAAGCTTATAGGCTTATTGTGCCTTACTAGCACGCAGAAGTGAAGGAAGGAAATACAGATTGTTCATTGTACTATACATATATAAGATGCTTATGAACTTGATGCTTGATCGTACAAAAAAAAATAAAAAAATATTGGGTACCATTCAAAGCAGCAGCCTGGAACCTCTGTCGGATTATTCTTACAAACTTGGCTAGATCGTTAGTGAGGTTCAAATCCTTCATCAGCTCCTCAGAATCTTCCACGGGTGGACTACATTGAAGTACTGCTACGAATAAAAAGAGTGTCTGTTTTACGACCAACCATGTGAAATGAAATATAAGGTACAAATTTAAGACGAAATCCATGCGAAATTCCAACTCACGGGTATATCTATCACTGTCAAACTTTAAGGAAAATGAAAACTCCTTCTCAGGACTTTGCAAGTCAACCTTGTCAAATACAAATTTCACGCCTTAAGAAAAAAAAAAGGGAAATCAGGGGTGATCATGACATCAACATAACTTCCTTAAGCATGGCACCAAAATTATCAATTACCTTCCCCTTCAACAATGGCCTGGAAGCCAAGGTGCTTTTGATACCAGCAGATAGCTTTTTCCATGTCTTTCATCAGTGTAACATCTTCATCATTCTTTGCTCCGAAAGCCTCAGCAGCTGCGATGGTACATTGATAATTACATCGATGTAACATAAACTATCTCGGAACAGTTCAGTTAAGGAAACAAGTGTGACAACAAACAGGTACAAAGCTACGCTGCACCAAACGATATACGAAAACAACATAACTGCCCAAATGCTGAACTAGAAATATTTTGAAGTTACCCTCGAGGACATCCGATATGACCGCGGCACGCCGCTCGCTCCTGTTCCTCTGATCGGTGACCAGGTCGCCTAGCTGCTCACTTGTAGCAGCCGAGGCTGAAATCGACTCCCTGAGTCGCTCGCATTTCGACTCCATGGTGAGTTTAACTGCAAAAGTTGGCACACCCACAGATTTCAGGCATACCATGAACCAGACACCCAATAACACAACTGAAAAGAACAGTGTGCAACATTGAGCAAAGGAAATGTGCAGATTTCAGGGTCTTCACTTACCGGACAGAGCTTGCCCTAGGTCAGCTCCCAGGTCCCGCAGCCGCTTCTTGAGTCCATCGAGGTCCTCTGCAACACGGAGAATCTCGTCAATCGGAGCGAAAACCGGCCTAATCGAGCCCGAAATCTGAAGGATTTCGCCCGCATTTGGCGCATTTCGTTTCGCCCGGCTGAAAAGAGGGCCCCTTGGAGAAAGATTGGGGTTTTCGGTTTGGGCTGAGACGAGAGGGGAGGGAGGGGGGCGTGCCTCGGCGGGAGAGGAACTGGCGGGCGCCGGAGCGGGCGGAGAGGGCGGCGGTGCGGACGGCCGCCGAGGCGGAGGCGAAGCGGTCTCGGCCGGCGGAGATCCGCCGCTCGCACGCCGCCCGCTGCGCCGCCAGGTCCTCCGCCATCCTCGACCGCGGCTGGTCCATACCTGCCGCCGTATCCTCGCGGCGGCTGAGGGCCTTGGGCCGCCGGCGAGGAGAGCAAGGCGCCGACGGTGAGACACACCAACCAACCCCGCCCGCTGCTCTCTGCTGAAGGTTGTTGAAGTGGGACACACCAACCAACCCCGCCTCGCTTCTCTCTGTTTTGGGGGTATTCCCGGTTTTGCCCCTCCCAGGGTTTAAGCAGTTCTCTTTGCCAATCTCTCCGTGGGCCCCCCATGCAGTGAGAGAGAACCTAGTTGCAAAATTCACTTTTCTTCCCTAATTTTTTTAACATGAGTTCAGGTCTAGGAGATGCTTTATACCGTCTCACGGTCGCTGAGGATGAAACCACTCCCCGCTTCATTTTGGCTTGTTGGTGGATGAGAAGGAAAGCGAAAGGACTCTATTGAGGCGAGTCTCAAGGGGACTCGAGTGAGAGAAAGGACCACCAAAGTATCGGCTACCGAGTGGTTCTTCTTCTTTTATTTGTTGAGGTGTATATCATGTCATGATTTCTTCTTCTCGTGCCTCGGAGCTAAATCTAGCAGATCCCTCGACAGGGTACCTTAACTAGGCAGTTTGGCACGTTGGTAACCGAAGCATGGTTTTATGCAGGTTCGGGCTCTTCGGAGAAGATAATACCTAGGGGTATGCGTGTACTTATTGTTGGAAATATGCCCTAGAGGCAATAATAAATTGATTATTATTATATTTCCTTGTTCATGATAATCGTTTATTATCCATGCTAGAATTGTATTGATAGGAAACTCAGATACATGTGTGGATACATAGACAACACCATGTCCCTAGTAAGCCTCTAGTTGACTAGCTCGTTGATCAATAGATGGTTACGGTTTCCTGACCATGGACATTGGATGTCGTTGATAACGGGATCACATCATTAGGAGAATGATGTGATGGACAAGACCCAATCCTAAGCATAGCACTAGATCGTGTAGTTCGTATGCTAAAGCTTTGCTAATGTCAAGTATCATTTCCTTAGACCATGAGATTGTGCAACTCCCGGATACCGTAGGAATAGTTTGGGTGTGCCAAACATCACAACGTAACTGGGTGGCTATAAAGGTACACTACGGGTATCTCTGAAAGTGTCTGTTGGGTTGGCACGAATCGAGACTGGGATTTGTCACTCCGTGTGACGGAGAGGTAACTCTGGGCCCACTCGGTAGGACATCATCATAATGTGCACAATGTGATCAAGGAGTTGATCACGGGATGATGTGTTACGGAACGAGTAAAGAGACTTGCCGGTAACGAGATTGAACAAGGTATCGGGATACCGACGATCGAATCTCGGGCAAGTATTGTACCGATGGACAAAGGGAATTGTATACGGGATTGATTAGTCCTTGACATCGTGGTTCATCCGATGAGATCATCGTGGAACATGTGGGAGCCAACATGGGTATCCAGATCCCGCTGTTGGTTATTGACCGGAGAACGTCTCGGTCATGTCTGCATGTCTCCCGAACCCGTAGGGTCTACACACTTAAGGTTCGATGACGCTAGGGTTATAAAGGAAGTCAGTATGTGGTTACCGAATGTTGTTCGGAGTCCCGGATGAGATCCCGGACATCACGAGGAGTTCCGGAATGGTCCGGAGGTAAAGATTTATATATGGGAAGTCCTGTTTTGGTCACCGGAAAAGTTTCGGGGTTTATCGGTAACGTACCGGGACCACCGGGAGGGTCCCGGGGGTCCACCAAGTGGGGCCACCTGCCCCGGGGGAGGGCACATGGGCTGTAGGGAGTGCTCCTTGGCCTACATGGGCCAAGGGCACCAGCCCCACTAAGGCCCATGCGCCTAAGAGGTGGAGAGGGGGCAAACCCTAAGGGGATATGGGCCTTAGGGCCCATATTGGTGCGCCTCCCTCTCCCATCCCCTCTTGGCCGCCCCCTTGCTCCCCATCTAGGGCTGCCCCCCCTAGGGGTGGGAACCCTAGAGGGGGCGCAGCCCTCCCCTTCCCCTATATATATATGAGGCCTAGGGGGCTGCCCACACACGCGATTCAATCTCTCTTGGTGCAGCCCTGCGTCTCTTCTTCCTCCTCTTCTGTGGTGCTTGGTGAAGCCCTGCAGGATAGCCACGCTCCTCCACCACCACCACGCCGTTGTGCTGCTGTTGGATGAAGTCTTCCTCAACCTCTCCCTCTCTCCTTGCTGGATCAAGGCGTGGGAGACGTCACCGGGCTGTACGTGTGTTGAACGCGGAGGTGCCGTCCGTTCGGCACTTGGTCATCGGTGATTTGAATCACGACGAGTACGACTCCATCAACCCCGTTCACTTGAACGCTTCCGCTTAGCGATCTACAAGGGTATGTAGATGCAACTCTCCTTTCCCTCGTTGCTGGTCTCTCCATAGATAGATCTTGGTGACACGTAGGAAAATTTTGAATTTCTGCTACGTTCCCCAACAGTGGCATCATGAGCTAGGTCTATTGCGTAGATCCTATGCACGAGTAGAACACAAAGTAGTTGTGGGCGTTGATTTTGTTCAATATGCTTGCCGTTACTAGTCTTATCTTGATTCGGCGGCATTGTGGGATGAAGCGGCCCGGACCGACCTTACACGTACTCTTACGTGAGACTGGTTCCACCGACTGACATGCACTAGTTGCATAAGGTGGCTAGCGGGTGTCTGTCTCTCCCACTTTAGTCGGGTCGGATTCGATGAAAAGGGTCCTTATGAAGGGTAAATAGAAATTGGCATATCACGTTGTGGTCTTTGCGTAGGTAAGAAACGTTCTTGCTAGAAACCCATAGCAGCCACAAAAAACATGCAAACAACAATTAGAGGACGTCTAACTTGTTTTTGCAGGGTATGCTATGTGATGTGATATGGCCAAAGGATGTGATGAATGATATATGTGATGTATGAGATTGATCATGTTCTTGTAATAGGAATCACGACTTGCATGTCGATGAGTATGACAACCGGCAGGAGCCATAGGAGTTGTCTTTATTTATTTATGACCTGCGTGTCAACTTAAACGTCATGTAATTACTTTACTTTATTGCTAACCGTTAGCTGTAGTAGTAGAAGTAATAGATGACGTGACAACTTCAAGAAGACACGATGATGGAGATCATGGTGTCATGCCGGTGACGATGATAATCATGGAGCCCCGAAGATGGAGATCAAAAGGAGCAAAGTGATATTGGACATATCATGTCACTATTTGATTGCATGTGATGTTTATCATGTTTATACATCTTATTTGCTTAGAACGACGGTAGTAAATAAGATGATCCCTCACAACAATTTCAAGAAGTGTTCTCCCCTAACTGTGCACCGTTGCTACAGTTCGTCGTTTCGAAGCACCACGTGATGATCGGGTGTGATAGATCCTTACGTTCACATACAACGGGTGTAAGACAGTTTTACACATGCAAAACACTTAGGGTTAACTTGACGAGCCTAGCATGTGTATAGACATGGCCTCGGAACACAGAAGACCGAAAGGTCGAGCATGAGTCGTATGGTAGATACGATCAACATGAAGATGTTCACCGACGTTGACTAGTCCGCCTCACGTGATGATCGGACACGGCCTAGTTGACTCGGATCATGTAATCACTTAGATGACTAGAGGGATGTCTATCTGAGTGGGAGTTCATAAGATGAACTTAATTATCCTGAACATAGTCAAAAGGATTTTGCAAATTATGTCGTATCTCATGCTTTAGTTCTACTGTTTAGTTATGTTCCTAGAGAAAATTTAGTTGAAAGCTGATAGTAGCAATTATGCGGACTAGGTCCGTAAACTGAGGATTGTCCTCATTGCTTCATAGAAGGCTTATGTCATTAATGCACCGCTCAGTGTGCTGAACCTCAAACGTGGTCTGTGGATGTTGCGAACATCTGACATACACGTTTTGATAACTACATGATAGTTCAGTTAAACGGTTTAGAATTGAGGCACCAAAGACGTTTTGAAACGTCGCGAAACATATGAGATGTTTTGAGGGCTGAAATTGGGATTTCAGGCTCGTGCCCACGTCAAGAGGTATAAGACCTCCGACGATTTTCTTAGCTTACAAACTAAGGGAGAAAAGCTCAATTGTTGAGCTTGTGCTCAGATTGTCTGAGTACAACAATCATTTGAATCAAGTGGAAGTTGATCTTCCAGATGAGATAGTGATGTTTCTCCGAAGTCATTACCACCAAGCAGCTAGAGCTTCGTGATGAACTATAATATATCAGGGACATATATGATGATCCGTGAGATATTCGCGATGTTTAACACCACAAAAGTAGAAATCAAGAAGGAGCATCAATTGTTTATGGTTGGTGAAACCACTAGTTTCAAGAAGGGTAAGGGCAAGAAGGGATACTTCATGAAACGGCAATTCAGCTGCTGCTCTAGTGAAGAAACCCAAGGTTGAACCCAAACCCGAGACTAAGTCCTTCTGTAATAAGAGGAACAGCCACTGGAGTAGAATTACCCTAGATACTTGGTAGATAAGAAGGCTGGCAAGGTCGATAGAAGTGTATTGGATATACATTATGTTAATGTGTACTTTACTAGTACTCCTAGTAGCACCAGGGTATTAGATACCGGTTCGATTGCTAAGTGTTAGTAACTCAAAATAAAAGCTACGGATTAAACGGAGACTAGCTAAAGGTGAGCTGACGATATGTGTTGGAAGTGTTTCCAATGTTGATATGATCAAGCATCGCACGTTCCCTCTACCATCGAGATTGGTATTTGCGTTGAGCATAGACATGATTGGATTATGTCCATCGCAATACGGTTATTCATTTAAGGAGAATAATGGTTACTCTGTTTATTTGAATAATGCCTTCAATGGTCTTACATCTAAAATGAATGGTTTATTGAATCTCGATCGTAGTGATACACATGTTCATGCCAAAAGATAGAAATGATAGTACCACCTACTCGTGGCACTGCCACGTAAGTCATATCGGTATAAAATGCATGAAGAAGCTCCATGTTGATGGATCTTTGGACTGACTCATTTTTGAAAGGATTGAGACATGCGAACCATGTTTGTTGGTAGATATGCATGAAGAAACTCTATACAGATGGACCGTTTGGACTCACTTGATTTTGAATCACTTGAGACATGCAAATCATACCACTTGGGCAAGATGACTGAACGCCTCGGTTTCAGTAAAATGGAACTAGAAAGCAACTTGTTGGAAGTAATACATTTTGATGTGTGCAGTCCAATGAATGCTGAGGCGTGTAGTGGATATCGTTATGTTCTTACTTCACAGATGATTTGAGTAGATGTTGAGTATATTTACTTGATGAATCACGAGTATGAATTATTGAAAGGTTCAAGTAATTTCAGGGTGAAGTTGAAAGATCGTCGTGACAAGAGGATAAAAGATCTATGATATGATCATAGAGATGAATATCTGAATTACGAGTTTGGCACAAAATTAAGACATTGTGGAAATTGTTTCACAACTAATACAACCCTGGAACACCATAGTGTGATGGTGTGTCCGAACATCATAACTGCACCCTATTGGATATGATGCATACCATGATGTCTCTTATCGAATTACCACAATAGTTTATGGGTTAGGCATTAGAGACAACCACATTCACTTTAAAAAGGGGCACCACGTAATTCCGATGAGGTGACACCGTATGAACTATGGTTTAGAGAAACCTAAGCTGTCATTTCTTAAAAGGTTTGGGGCTGCGACGCTTATGTGAAAAAGTTTCAGGCTGATAAGCTCGAACCCAAAGCGGATAAATGCATCTTCATAGGACACCCAAAACAGTTGGGTATACCTCCTGTCTCAGATTCGAAAGCAATAAGGGATTGTTTCTAGAATCGGGTCCTTTCTCGAGGAAAAGTTTCTCTCGAAAGAATTGAGTGGGAGGATGGTGGAGACTTGATGAGGTTATTAAACCGTCTCTTCAACTAGTGTGTGGCAGGGCACAGGAAGTTGTTCCTGTGGCACCTACACCAATTGAAGTGGAAGCTTATGATAGTGATCATGAAACTTCAGATCAAGTCACTCCCAAACCTCGTGGGATGACAAGGATGCGTACTACTTCAGAGTGGTACGTAATCCTGTCTTGAAGTCATGTTGCTAGACAACAATGAACCTACGAGCTGTGGAGAAGCGTTGGTGGGCCCGAATTCCGATAAATGGCTCGAGGCCATAAAATCCGAGGTAGGATCCATGTATGAAAACAAAGTGTAGACTTTGGAAGAACTACTTGATGGCCGTAAGGCTGTTGAGTACAGATGGATTTTAAAAGGAAGACAGACAATAATGGTGTGTATCACTGAAAGTGCGTTATATCGACTAGAGGGGGGGGGTGAATAGGCGATTTTTATGAAAGTCTCCAAAACGTGGAAGTTATGAAGACAAACAGAGTGAACAAGCCTATCACTATGCAGCGGAAGGTAGATTACACAACGCAAGCCATAGTCAAATATACAATACAGTGAAAGCACAGATACAAATAGCTTCAGTGTAATGAGGATCAGGTTGGAAGAAGTTATGAAGCCAAACAGATCATACAGTCAGGTTGTGAAGACAGAAGATACAGCAAGCATGCAATAGCTTCACAATGTGTACTGGTAAGTAAAGGGAGGCGAAGATGAAACCAGTGACACGTTGAAGACAATGATATGTTGGACCAGTTCCAGTTGCTGTGACAACTGTACGTCTGGTTGGAGCGGCTAGGTATTTAAACCAAAGGACACACAGTCCCGGACACCCAGTCCTGAACACGCAGCTCAGGACACCCAGTCCTCACCGTTTTCTCCTTGAGCTAAGGTCACACAGACCCCGCCCAATCACTCTGATAAGTCTTCAAGGTAGACTCCCAAACCTTCACAGACTTCGTTCACCGGCAATCCACAATTCCTCTTGGATGCTCAGAACGCGACGCCTAACCGTCTGGAGGATGCACAGTCCTCAAGTGTAATAAGTCTTCAGATCACTCAGACAAGAAGACTTAAGTGATGCCCAATTACTCTGGCTCTGGGTGGTTAGGGCTTTTCTCCTCACTAAGGATTTTCTCTCAAAGGCTTCGAGGTGGGTTGCTCTCAAACGACAAAAGTCGTGCACTGAAATCTGAGCAGCCAACCGTTTATGGTTGTGGGGGTGGACTATTTATAGCCACTTGGCAACCCGACCTGATTTGTCCGAAATGACCCTGGGTCACTAAGGAACTGACACGTGTACTAACAGTCGGATTTCGAACTCTCACGGCAACTTTACTTGGGCTGCAAGCAAAGCTGACTTGTCTGACTCTGGACAAGATTTTCTCTTATTGTCTTCACTCGAAGACATAGGATTTGAATTAGGCATCACTTCAGTCATCCTGACTGGTTCTCTTGGACCCCACTTAACAGTACGGTGGTTCCTATGACACAACATGAATAAAGTAAAACTACGAAGGATCTAAGTCTTCGAGTTCCAAAGGCTTCATGGGGAGTCTTCATATGTCATTGTCTTCGACATGAATGTCTTCATGAACCACCATTGTCTTCAATGTCTTCGTACATTTTTAGGGGTCGTCTCTGGTAACTAAACCGAATCAATGAGGGACTTCTACCTGTGTTATCCTGCAATTCTCACAAACACATTAGTCCCTCAACTGGGTTTGTCGTCAATACTCCAAAACCAACTAGGGGTGGCACTAGATGCACTTACAATCACCATTAAGAAAGCTCGACTTGTCGTTAAAATGTTTTCCGACAAGTTCAAGGAGTTGACTACGGTGAGACTTTCTCACTCATAGCGATGCTGAGAGTCTGTTGGAATTATATTAGCGATTACTGCATTATTAATGAAATCTTGCAGATAGGATGTCAAAACATTGTTTCCTCGACGATTTTTCTTGAGGAAAGGTTGTATGTGATATAACCGGAAGGTTTTGTCAATCCTGAAAATGCTAATAAGTGTGCAAAGCTCCAGCTGTCCTTCTAAGGACTGGAGTAAGCATCTCGGAGTTGGAATGTATGCTTTGATGATGATCAAAGATTTTGGGTTTATACAAAGTTTATGAGAAACTTGTATTTCCAAAGAAGTGAGTGGGAGCACTATAGAATTTCTGATAAGTATATGTTGTTGACATGTCGTTGATCAGAAGTGACGTAGAATTTCTGGAAAGCATATAGGGATATTTGGAAAGTGTTTTTCAATGAAAACCTGGATTAAGCTATTTGAACATTGAGCATCAAGATCTATAAGGATAGATCAAAACGCTTAATGGTACTTTCAAATGAGCACATACCTTGACGTGATCTTGAAGGTGTTCAAGATGGATCAGTCAAAGAAGGAGTTCTTGCCTGAGTTGTAAGGTATGAAGTTAAGACTTCAAGCTCGACCATGGCAGAATAGAGAGAAAGCACGAAGGTCGTCCCCTATGCTTAAGACATAGGCTCTACAGTATGCTATGCTGTGTACCGCACCTGGAGTGTGCCTTGCCATGAGTCAGTCAAGGGGTACAAGAGTGATCCAAGAATGGATCACAGGATAGCGGTCAAAGTTATCCTTAGTAACTAGTGGACTAAGGAATTTTTCTCGATTATGCAGGTGGTAAGAGAGTTCGTCGTAAAGGGTTACATCGATGCAAGCTTAACACCTATTCGGATAGCTCTGAGTAGAGATACCGGATACGTATAATGGTGCAACAATTTAGAATAGCTCCAAGTAGAATAGTTATTTGGAATAGCTCCAAATAGAACGTGGTAGCTACATCTAGGAGATGACATAGAGATTTGTAAAGCACACATGGATCTGAAAGGTTTAGACCCATTGACTATAACCTCTCTCACAAGCAACATGATCAAACCCAGAACTCATTGAGTGCTAATCACATAGTGATGTGAACTAGATTATTGACTCTAGTAAACTCTTTGGATGTTGGTTACATGGCGATGTGACCTGTGAGTGTTAATCATATGGCGATGTGAACTAGATTATTGACTCTAGTGCAAGTGGGAGATTGTTGGAAATATGCCCTAGAGGCAATAATAAATTGATTATTATTATATTTCCTTGTTCATGATAATCGTTTATTATCCATGCTAGAATTGTATTGATAGGAAACTCAGATACATGTGTGGATACATAGACAACACCATGTCCCTAGTAAGCCTCTAGTTGACTAGCTCGTTGATCAATAGATGGTTACGGTTTCCTGACCATGGACATTGGATGTCGTTGATAACGGGATCACATCATTAGGAGAATGATGTGATGGACAAGGCCCAATCCTAAGCATAGCACTAGATCGTGTAGTTCGTATGCTAAAGCTTTGCTAATGTCAAGTATCATTTCCTTAGACCATGAGATTGTGCAACTCCCGGATACCGTAGGAATACTTTGGGTGTGCCAAACGTCACAACATAACTGGGTGGCTATAAAGGTACACTACGGGTATCTCTGAAAGTGTCTGTTGGGTTGGCACGAATCGAGACTGGGATTTGTCACTCCGTGTGACGGAGAGGTAACTCTGGGCCCACTCGGTAGGACATCATCATAATGTGCACAATGTGATCAAGGAGTTGATCACGGGATGATGTGTTACGGAACGAGTAAAGAGACTTGCCGGTAATGAGATTGAACAAGGTATCGGGATACCGACGATCGAATCTCGGGCAAGTATCGTACCGATGGACAAAGGGAATTGTATACGGGATTGATTAAGTCCTTGACATCGTGGTTCATCCGATGAGATCATCGTGGAACATGTGGGAGCCAACATGGGTATCCAGATCCCGCTGTTGGTTATTGACCGGAGAATGTCTCGGTCATGTCTGCATGTCTCCCGAACCCGTAGGGTCTACACACTTAAGGTTCGATGACGCTAGGGTTATAAAGGAAGTCAGTATGTGGTTACCGAATGTTGTTCGGAGTCCTGGATGAGATCCCGGACGTCACGAGGAGTTCCGGAATGGTCCAGAGGTAAAGATTTATATATGGGAAGTCCTGTTTTGGTCACCGGAAAAGTTTCGGGGTTTATCGGTAACGTACCGGGACCACCGGGAGGGTCCCGGGGGTCCACCAAGTGGGGCCACCTGCCCCGGGGGGGCCACATGGGCTGTAGGGAGTGCTCCTTGGCCTACATGGGCCAAGGGCACCAGCCCCACTAAGGCCCATGCGCCTAAGAGGTGGAGAGGGGGCAAACCCTAAGGGGATATGGGCCTTAGGGCCCATATTGGTGCGCCTCCCTCTCCCATCCCCTCTTGGCCGCCCCCTTGCTCCCCATCTAGGGATGCCGCCCCCCCTAGGGGTGGGAACCCTAGAGGGGGCGCAGCCCTCCCCTTCCCCTATATATATGAGGCCTAGGGGGCTGCCCACACACGCGATTCAATCTCTCTTGGTGCAGCCCTGCGTCTCTTCTTCCTCCTCTTCTGTGGTGCTTGGTGAAGCCCTGCAGGATAGCCACGCTCCTCCACCACCACCACGCCATTGTGCTGCTGTTGGATGAAGTCTTCCTCAACCTCTCCCTCTCTCCTTGCTGGATCAAGGCGTGGGAGACGTCACCGGGCTGTACGTGTGTTGAACGCGGAGGTGCCGTCCGTTCGGCACTTGGTCATCGGTGATTTGAATCACGACGAGTACGACTCCATCAACCCCGTTCACTTGAACGCTTCCGCTTAGTGATCTACAAGGGTATGTAGATGCAACTCTCCTTTCCCTCGTTGCTGGTCTCTCCATAGATAGATCTTGGTGACACGTAGGAAAATTTTGAATTTCTGCTACGTTCCCCAACACTTATTGTGTGGGAGTGTGCTCAAAGTACATGTAAAATATCGAGATTGTACTTTGTCTATCTACTAGCCAGCCCTTAGCTTATATAGTGTACTGATGGTTGTAGGGTTACATATCCTAGTCGGCTACGTAGGTGGCGGTAGATTTCTCCATGGCCGCGTCTTCTAGTCTTATATGTCATGTCCGCCAATGTATCTATAGAATTCATCCTGGGCCGCCTGATATGGCCCAGGACTAAAGACCTAGGGGTCCACAACCTGGCCCATCAGGCCGGGGATTGACGTGGCATGGACCCCCTCAACCGGGAAATCAACAGTAGCCCCTGAACTAATCTTCAAGCTTGATCGCACCTAGGTCATCTCAGTTGCACGCCGTCTTTGATCGCATCCTTGAAGTTGGTTCAACAAAACTTCCCCCGAGTCATCTCACAGCCGGGCCACCTCTGAGGTGACGTAAATCACCTTAGTCTTGGAAATGTTGAAGGTATTTGCCAACTTACGCACAAGAAGGGCTTCCCGTTCAGCCAACTGCTTAGCAGGCTAAGTTTCCACATCGTGTAGTAAAAGGTCGTCCGGCTAGCTCTGACAAGTCAAACCAGTCTCATTAGGTGGCTCCACAAGACCATGTGTCGCCTCTGATATTACGGTAAAAGTGTTGTGAGGGGGTAGGCTAGAGACCCACTTATGTCACGTCCCATCGAGGGTGAATGTGCGCCTAGGTTCCCGCACAAGCCTTAACGGCATCACATATGTTGAACATATTATCGAATCTAACTTGCAATACATTTACAAATGGTGCAATTTATGCTCTATAAGGTTCTATAAATATGAACATCTAATAATACACTAGAAACCACTATAAGATATTAGTTGGATATTATTATTTAAAAACTTATAACATAATATTTAATGAAACTAAATTATAAATGAACATATGCACATACATACAAATATGTAAGTATGCAATATATAATTTGTGGAATTGTCACATATTTTTTTAAATATAACTTATGTTATATCACTAATTTAAATTTAGCATAAATAAAGTCATCGGTGACATATGTTACAACCGATAAGAAAACATTGGTTATTACCAACTAAATAATAAAATTTATACTCTTTAATATTGTTGTATGATAAAAAAAATAAGTATAAAAGTTTGGTATAAAAAATACTTATTTGATTTTGCCCTAATTCATAAATTTCTCCTATCCACACCTGCATGATTTGCCAGAAGCTACTAGTTATGCTAGCGTTTATGTGACATTGATCATTTGAAGGAGCAAGTGCGCCAACCGCACTTACGCTGGCAATAGAGCCAGATACACCAGTTGCACTTATGCCGACGGCTCCCAAGCTCACCCACGATGAGCAGGTTCAGTTGTTCGTGCACGATGATGTGTGTGGTGATGGGTGGCAGAAATGTCGACTATGATGACATGGAGGAGCCACCGCCGAACTACTGATGTATCGACAAGGTGAGCTGCAGTATGCCACAATGATGTAGACATCATTTCACACCGTCATAACAAGCCAAATGGGTCGCGAGATCGGCGCATGTGTCCTATCTAATGCGATGCAAATGGTCTTTGACGACACCGCTTGCGAGGAAACAACGCGCGCGACTACAGAAGCACGACATCATGTGGCCAAAAAACAACAACGCCACTCCCGAGTGTAGAAACTAGGGCGCGTCTTCATGGCAGACCAATTACGCACTCAGGTCGAACCAAGTACCTATTTATGGCAGCAGAGGAAGAAAAGAGGGTGACACAGTCAGCATATCGTCTTTGTTGTCGTGGTCATCGAGCGTGCATGTGACGCCCGGATGTTTAAGCTACAGTAATTCCCTGTTAATGATGTCATGTCACCGCGGTTACTATTGTTAATCTCGCGTTAGTTCAAAACGTTTCAAATTCAAATTTGAGTTAAAGGCAAACAACAAAGTTTTCAAAAGTCAAAACTATAATGTTCTTAATGTGACAAATATATCATGGATAATATTGGTGAAGAAACAACATCTTTATAAAATAATTAAATACCCTAAAGTGATTAAAATAATAGCAAAAACAATTAATTATACTCATGTTGTATTTTATAAAATACTAAACTATTTTAGCTAGGTGCCAAAGTTATTATGGCAGTGATATAATTAATGTTACTATTTTAGGTGCTAGTTGGATGTTTTACAAAACTAATGCAATTTAGGAAACTAAAATAAAACTGTAAAGTAAAAATAAATAGAAAAGAAAAAGACAAACATAAATAAAACAATGAAAAGAAGAAAACTCCCCTGGCCATCTGGGCCAAACAGCCCAGACGGCTAGCCCACTAGTCCTGCCGGCCCCCTCACTCCCTTAACCCCCACACCCACCGAAACCCTAGCCCACGACCGCACAAACCCCCCACCCCCGATCTCTCTCTCACCCGCCCTCTTGATCCAGATCGGATCGAGCGCCTCGCCCCTGTGCCCCTCGCCAATGCCCCGTCGCTTGTCGCCGACCACCGCCGCTGGGCTCCGTCACCGGTCACCGCCCCACCACGCCTCTGTCCTTCCCCGCGACGCCACCTCGCCGGAGCCACCCCACCGTCTTCGCCGGCGTCGCCAAGCCCCGCCCCGCATCGGACGCAACCTCGACCTCCTCCTCGTCGGACCTCGCGTCCTCGTCCTCTTCCCCGCCGGCTGCCAGCAAGCCTCGGCGCCCCCTCTCCCCATCAACGCCGGTGAGGCCCGGGGCCTCTCCCTTTCTCTGCCTCACGCCTCGTTGCGGTCACCGCACACTAGTGATGGGGAACGTAGCATAAATTCAAAATTTTCCTACGTATCACCAAGATCTATCTACGGAGAAACCAGCAACGAGGGGAAGGAGAGTGCATCTACATACCCTTGTAGATCGCTAAGCGGAAGCGTTCAAGAGAACGGGGTTGAAGGAGTTGTACTCGTCGTGATCCAAATCACCGGAGATCCTAGTGCCGAACGGACGGCACCTCCGCGTTCAACACACGTACAGCCCGGTGACGTCTCCCATGCCTTGATCCAGCAAGGAGAGAGGGAGAGGTTGAGGAAGACTCCATCCAGCAGCAGCACAACGGCGTGGTGGTGGTGGAGGAGCGTGGCAATCCTGCAGGGCTTCGCCAAGCACCACGGGAGAGGAGAAGGACTTGGGAGAGGGGGAGGGCTGCACCAAAGGCAAAGGTAAGAATTCCTCCATCTCCCCCACTATATATAGGGGGGCCAAGGGGGGGGGGGGGGGCGCCGGCCCTAGGAGATCCAATCTCCTAGGGGGCGGCGGCCAAGGGAGGAATCCCTCCTCCCCAAGGCACCTAGGAGGTGCCTTCCCCTTGTGGGACTCTTTCCTTCTTGAACCCTAGGCGCATGGGCCTCTTGGGGCTGGTGCCCTTGGCCCATGTAGGCCAAGGCGCACCCCCCTACAGCCCATGTGCCCCCCCGGGGCTGGTGGCCCCACTTGGTGGACCCCCGGGACCCTCCCGGTGGTCCCGGTACGTTACCGATAAACCCCAAAACTATTCCGGTGACCAAAATAGGGCTTCCCATATATAAATCTTTACCTCCGGACCCTTCCGGAACTCCTCGTGATGTCCGGGATCTCATCCGGGACTCCGAACAACATTCGGTAACCACATACAAACTTCCTTTATAACCCTAGCGTCATCGAACCTTAAGTGTGTAGACCCTACGGGTTCGGGAACCATGCAGACATGACCGAGACGTTCTCCGGCCAATAACCAACAGCGGGATCTGGATACCCATGTTGGCTCCCACATGTTCCACTATGATCTCATCGGATGAACCACGATGTCCAGGACTTAATCAATCCCGTATGCAATTCCCTTTGTCTATCGATATGATACTTGCCCGAGATTCGATCGTCGGTATCCCGATACCTTGTTCAATCTCGTTACCGGCAAGTCTCTTTACTCGTTCCATAACACATCATCCCGTGATCAACTCCTTGATCACATTGTGCACATTATGATGATGTCCTACCGAGTGGGCCCAGAGATACCTCTCCGTCACACGGAGTGACAAATCCCAGTCTCGATTCGTGCCAACCCAACAGACACTTTCGGAGATACCCGTAGTGTACCTTTATAGCCACCCAGTTACGTTGTGACGTTTGGCACACCCAAAGTATTCCTACGGTATCCGGGAGTTGCACAATCTCATGGTCTAAGGAAATGATACTTGACATTAGAAAAGCTTTAGCATACGAACTACACGATCTAGTGCTATGCTTAGGATTGGGTCTTGTCCATCACATCATTCTCCTAATGATGTGATCCCGTTATCAACGACATCCAATGTCCATGGTTAGGAAACCGTAACCATCTATTGATCAACGAGCTAGTCAACTAGAGGCTTACTAGGGACATGGTGTTGTCTATGTATCCACACATGTATCTGAGTTTCCTATCAATACAATTCTAGCATGGATAATAAACGATTATCATGAACAAGGAAATATAATAATAATCAATTTATTATTGCCTCTAGGGCATATTTCCAATAGTGTCCCACTTGCACTAGCGTCAATAATCTAGTTCACATCGCCATGTGATTAACACTCACAGGTCACATCGCCATGTGACCAACATCCAAAGAGTTTACTAGAGTCAATAATCTAGTTCACATCACTATGTGATTACCACTCAATGAGTTCTGGGTTTGATCATGTTGCTTGTGAGAGAGGTTTTAGTCAACGGGTCTGTACCTTTCAAATCCGTGTGTGCTTTACAAATCTCTATGTCATCTCGTAGATGTAGCTACCATGTTCTATTTGGAGCTATTCCAAATAACTGTTCTACTTGGAGCTATTCTAAATTGTCGCTCCATTATACGTATCCGGTATCTCTACTCAGAGCTATCCGGATAGGTGTTAAGCTTGCATCGACGTAACCCTTTACGACGAACTCTTTTACCACCTCCATAATCGAGAAAATTCCTTAGTCCACTAGTTACTAAGGATAACTTTGACCGCTGTCTTGTGATCCATTCTTGTACCCCTTGACTGACTCATGGCAAGGCACACTTCAGGTGCGGTACATAGTATAGCATACTATGGAGCCTATGACTAAAGCATAGGGGACGACCTTCGTCCTTCCTCTTTCTTCTGCTTTGGTCGAGCTTTAAGTCTTAACTTCATACCTTACAACTCAGGAAAGAACTCCTTCTTTGACTGATCCATCTTGAACACCTTCAAGATCATGTCAAGGTATGTGCTCATTTGAAAGTACTATTAAGCGTTTTGATCTATCCTTATAGATCTTGACGCTCAATGTTCAAGCAGCTTAATCCAGGCTTTCTATTGAAAAACACTTTCAAATGACCCTATATGCTTTCCAGAAATTCTACATCATTTTTGATCCATAATATGTCAACAACATATACTCATCAGAAATTCTATAGTGCTCCCACTCACTTCTTTGGAAATACAAGTTTCTCATAAACTTTGTATACACCAAAATCTTTGATCATCTCATCAAAGCATACATTCCAACTCCGAGATGCTCACTCCAGTCCTTAGAAGGATTGCTGGAGCTTTGCATACTAGTTAGCATCTTTCAGGATTGACAAAACCTTCCGGTTGTATCACATACAACCTTTCCTCAAGAAAATCATCAAGGAAACAATGTTTTGACATCCTATCTGCAAGATTTCATAAATAATGCAGTAATCGCTAATATAATTCCAACAGACTCTTAGCATCGCTACGAGTGAGAAAGTCTCATCGTAGTCAAATCCTTGAACTTGTCGAATAACATCTTAACGACAAGTCGAGCTTTCTTAATGGTGACATTTACCATCATTGTCCGTCTTCCTTTTAAAATCCATATGTACCTTACAGCCTTACGACCATGAAGTAGTTCTTCCAAAGTCTACACTTTGTTTTCATATATGGATCCTCTCTCGGATTATATGGCCTCGAGCCATTTTGGAATCCAGGCCCACCATCGCTTCTCCATAGCTCGTAGGTTCATTGTTGTCTAGCAACATGACTTCTAAGATAGGATTACGTACCACTCTGAAGTAGTACGCATCCTTGTCATCCCACGAGGTTTGGTAGTGACTTGATCTAAAGTTTCATGATCACTATCATAAGCTTCCACTTCAATCGGTGTAGGTGCCACAGGAACAACTTCTTGTGCCCTTCCACACACTAGTTGAAGAGACGGTTCAATAACCTCATCAAGCCTCCACCATCCTCCCACTCAATTCTTTCGAGAGAAACTTTTCCTCGAGAAAGGACCCGATTCTAGAAACAATCCCATATTGCTTTCGGATCTGAGACAGGAGGTATGCCCAACTGTTTTGGGTGTCCTATGAAGATGCATTTATCCGCTTTGGGTTCGAGCTTATCAGTCTGAAACTTTTTTCACATAAGCGTGGCAGCCCAAAACTTTTAAGAAATGACAGCTTAGGTTTCCCTAAACCATAGTTCATACGGTGTCATCTCATCGGAATTACGTGGTGCCTTATTTAAAGTGAATGTGGTTGTCTCTAATGCCTAACCCATAAATTATTGTGGTAATTCGATAAGAGACATCATGGTATGCATTATATCCAATATGGTGCAGTTATGATGTTCGGACGCACCATCACACTATGGTGTTCCAGGCTGTATCAGTTGTGAAACAACTTCCACAATGTCTTAATTCTGTGCCAAACTCGTAATTCAGATATTCATCTCTATGATCATATCATAGATCTTTTATCCTCTTGTCACGACGATCTTTCAACTTCACCCTGAAATTACTTGAACCTTTCAATAATTCAGACTCGTGATTCATCAAGTAAATATACTCAACATCTACTCAAATCATCTATGAAGTAAGAACATATTGATATCCACTACATGCCTCGGCACTCATTGGACTGCACACATCATAATGTATTCCTTCCAACAAGTTGCTTTCTAGTTCCATTTTACTGAAAACGAGGCTTTCAGTCATCTTGCCCATGTGGTATGATTTGCATGTCTCAAGTGATTCAAAACCAAGTGGGTCCAAAACGGTCCATTTGCATGGAGTTTCTTCATGCATATACACCAATAGACATGGTTCGCATGTCTCAAACTTTTCAAAAACGAGTGAGCCCAAAGATCCATCAACATGGAGCTTCTTCATGCGTTTTATACCGATATGACTTATGTGGCAGTGCCACAAGTAGGTGGTACTATCATTACTATCTTATATCTTTTGGCATGAACATGTGTATCACTACGATCGAGATTCAATAAACCATTCATTTTAGGTGCAAGACCATTGAAGGTATTATTCAAATAAACAGAGTAACCATTATTCTCCTTAAATGAATAATCGTATTGCGATAGACATAATCCAATCACGTCTATGCTCAATGCAAACACCAAATAACAATTATTTAGGTTTAACACCAATCTCGATGGTAGAGGGAGCGTGCGATGCTTGATCATATCAACATTGGAAACACTTCCAACACATATCGTCAGCTCACCTTTAGCTAGTCTCCGTTTATTCCGTAGCTTTTATTTCGAGATACTAACACTTAGCAACCGAACTGGTATCGAATACCCTGGTGCTACTAGGAGTACTAGTAAAGTACACATTAACATAATGTATATCCAATATACTTCGATCGACAGCCTTCTCATCTACCAAGTATCTAGGGTAATTCTGCTCCAGTAGCTGCTCCCCTTATTACAGAAGCACTTAGTCTCAGGTTTGGGTTCAACCTTGGGTTTCTTCACTAGAGCAGCAACTGATTTGTCGTTTCATGAAGTATCCCTTCTTGCCCTTGCCCTTCTTGAAACTAGTGGTTTCACCAACCATCAACAATTGATGCTCCTTCTTGATTTCTACTTTTGCGGTGTCAAACATCGCGAATATCTCAAGGATCATCATATATGTCCCTGATATATTATAGTTCATCACGAAGCTCTAGCAGCTTGGTGGTAATGACTTCGGAGAAACATCACTATCTTATCTGGAAGATCAACTCCCACTCGATTCAAATGATTGTTGTACTCAGACAATCTGAGTACAAGCTCAACAATTGAGCTTTTCACCCTTAGTTTGCAGGCTAAGAAAATCGTCGGAGGTCTTATACCTCTTGACGTGGGCACGACCCTGAAATTCCAATTTCAGCCCTCGAAACATCTCATATGTTTCGTGACGTTTCAAAACCGTCTTCGGTGCCTCAACTCTAAACCGTTTAACTGAACTATCACGTAGTTATCAAAATGTGTATGTCAGATGTTCGCAACATCCACAGACAACGTTCGAGGTTCAGCACACTGAGCAATGCATTAAGGACATAAGCCTTCTATGAAGCAATGAGGACAATCCTCAGTTTACGGACCTAGTCCGCATAATTGCTACTATCAACTTTCAACTAAATTTTCTCTAGGAACATATCTAAACAATAGAACTGAAGCGCGAGCTACGACATAATTGGCGAAGACCTTTTGACTATGTTCAAGATAATTAAGTTCATCTTATGAACTCCCACTCAGATAGACATCCCTCTAGTCATCTAAGTGATTACATGATCCGAGTCAACTAGGCCGTGTCCGATCATCACGTGAGACGGACTAGTTATCATTGGTGAACATCTTCATGTTGATCGTATCTACCATACGACTCATGCTCGACCTTTCGGTCTCTTGTGTTCCGAGGCCATGTCTGTACATGCTAGGCTCGTCAAGTCAACCTAAGTGTTTCGCGTGTGCAAATCTAGCTTACACCCGTTGTATGTGAACGTAAGAATCTATCACACCCGATCATCACGTGGTGCTTCGAAACGACGAACTTTCGCAATGGTGCACAGTTAGGGGGAACACTTTCTTGAAATTTTAATGAGGGATCATCTTATTTACTACCGTTGTTCTAAGCAAATAAGACGTATAAACATGATAAACATCACATGCAATCAAATAATAGTGACATGATATGGCCAATATCATATAGCTCCTTTGATCTCCATCTTGGGGCTCCATGAACATCTTGTCACCGGCATGACACCATGATCTCCATCATCGTGTCTTCTTGAAGTTGTCTCATCAACTATTACTTCTACTACTACAGCTAACGGTTAGCAATAAAGTAAAGTAATTACATGACGTTTAGGTTGACACGCAGGTCATAAATAAATTAAGACAACTCCTATGGCTCCTGCCGGTTGTCATACTCATCGACATGCAAGTCGTGATTCCTATTACAAGAATATGGTCATCTCATACATCACATATATCATCCATCACATCCTTTGGCCATATCACATCACATAGCATACCCTGCAAAAACAAGTTAGACGTCCTCTAATTGTTGTTTGCATGTTTTACGTGGCTGCTATGGGTTTCTAGCAAGAACGTTTCTTACCTACGCAAAGACCACAACGTGATATGCCAATTGCTATTTACCCTTCATAAGGACCCTTTTCATCGAATCCGTTTCGACTAAAGTGGGAGAGACAGACACCCGCCAGCCACCTTATGCAACTAGTGCATGTCAGTCGGTGGAACCGGTCTCACGTAAGCGTACGTGTAAGGTTGGTCCGGGCCGCTTCATCCCACAATGCCGCCGAATCAAGATTGGACTAGTAACGGTAAGCATATTGAACAAAATCAACGCCCACAACTACTTTGTGTTCTACTCATGCATATAATCTACGCAATAGACCTAGCTCATGATGCCACTGATGGGGAACATAGCATAAATTCAAAATTTTCCTACGTATCACCAAGATCTATCTATGGAGAAACCAGCAACGAGGGGAAGGAGAGTGCATCTACATACCCTTGTAGATCGCTAAGCGGAAGCGTTCAAGAGAACGGGGTTGAAGGAGTCATACTCGTCATGATCCAAATCACCGGAGATCCTAGTGCCGAACGGACGGCACCTCCGCGTTCAACACACGTACAGCCCGGTGACGTCTCCCATGCCTTGATCCAGCAAGGAGAGAGGGAGAGGTTGAGGAAGACTCCATCCAGCAGCACAACGGCGTGGTGGTGGTGGAGGAGCGTGGCAATCCTGCAGGGCTTCGCCAAGCACCACGGGAGAGGAGAAGGACTTGGGAGAGGGGGAGGGCTGCACCAAAGGCAAAGGTAAGAAGTCCTCCATCTCCCCCACTATATATAGGGGGGCCAAGGGGGGGCGCCGGCCCTAGGAGATCCAATCTCCTAGGGGGTGGCGGCCAAGGGAGGAATCCCTCCTCCCCAAGGCACCTAGGAGGTGCCTTCCCCTTGTGGGACTCTTTCCTTCTTGAACCCTAGGCGCATGGGCCTCTTGGGACTGGTGTCCTTGGCCCATGTAGGCCAAGGCGCACCCCCCTACAGCCCATGTGGCCCCCGGGGGCTGGTGGCCCCACTTGGTGGACCCCCTGGACCCTCCCGGTGGTCCCGGTACGTTACCGATAAACCCCAAAACTATTCCGGTGACCAAAATAGGGCTCCCCATATATAAATCTTTACCTCCGGACCATTCCGGAACTCCTCGTGATGTCCGGGATCTCATCCAGGACTCCGAACAACATTCGGTAACCACATACAAACTTCCTTTATAACCCTAGCGTCATCGAACCTTAAGTGTGTAGACCCTACGGGTTCGGGAACCATGCAGACATGACCGAGACGTTCTCCGGTCAATAACCAACAGCGGGATCTGGATACCCATGTTGTCTCCCACATGTTCCACGATGATCTCATCGGATCAACCACGATGTCCAGGACTTAATCAATCCCGTATGCAATTCCCTTTGTCTATCGATATGATACTTGCCCGAGATTCGATCATCGGTATCTCGATACCTTGTTCAATCTCGTTACCGGCAAGTCTCTTTACTCGTTCCGTAACACATCATCCCGTGATCAACTCCTTGATCACATTGTGCACATTATGATGATGTCCTACCGAGTGGGCTCAGAGATACCTCTCCGTCACACGGAGTGACAAATCCCAGTCTCGATTCGTGCCAACCCAACAGACACTTTCGGAGATACCCGTAGTGTACCTTTATAGCCACCCAGTTACGTTGTGACGTTTGGCACACCCAAAGTATTCCTACGGTATCCGGGAGTTGCACAATCTTATGGTCTAAGGAAATGATACTTGACATTAGAAAAGCTTTAGCATACGAACTGCACGATCTAGTGCTATGCTTAGGATTGGGTCTTGTCCATCACATCATTCTCCTAATGATGTGATCCCGTTATCAACGACATCCAATGTACATGGTTAGGAAACCGTAACCATCTATTGATCAACGAGCTAGTCAACTAGAGGCTTACTAGGGACATGGTGTTGTCTATGTATCCACACATGTATCTGAGTTTCCTATCAATACAATTCTAGCATGGATAATAAACGATTATCATGAACAAGGAAATATAATAATAATCAATTTATTATTGCCTCTAGGGCATATTTCCAACAACTAGACCACCCACGCGCGCGCCCGCAGTGAGCACGCGCTCACCGCGCCCTCTGCGCCGTGCTCCTCGCGACCAAGTCATCCTCGCCGTGCGCGGCCTCCCCGCATCGCCCACGACGGCCGCGCCCCGCGCCCTTGCTCCACTGCTGCTGCCCTTCAAGTCACCGTTGCCTGCTCCGTCGGCCGCACTGCCGCGCCCATTCACCCGCAGCTGCAACCACTCCCCCTCTGGCTACTCGTCGCTCGCCCGCGTGCGCGTGATGCCCCGCCTCGCAGCGATGCCATGGCCTCATCGGCCCGCACAGCCGCACCCCCTCCCCGCTGCGCCCGTGGTGCTCACTACCGCCCAGCGCGCGCGAGCCAGCGCCCGGCTCCGCCCGCGCACGAACAACGTCGCCCCGCCGCGCGCGACCCGCGGCCTCTGCCAGCCGCCCCGCTGCATCCTGCAGCCTGCGCCTGCCGCCGCACCCTGGTGGCCTCGCCCCATCGGGCACACGCCCGTTCGGGCTGGCGCTCGCATGCCCGAAACCGACAGGCCCCTATGGGCCTATGACAAACGGGGCCTGCACCCAGAACGTCTATTAACAATAATAAAAAATAAAATAAAAAATAATTAAAAAATTAATAAACAAAAATAAAAATGAATTAATAATATTAATTAATTAATTAATTAATTAAGTTAATTAATCATGTTTAATTAATCTAATTAACTAGTTGGTTTAATTAAACATTAATTAGTTTAGCTAATTCCTAATTAATCTAAACAGAGAATGACAGGTGGGTCCCACTGGACCCACACGTCAGTTTGACCAGTCAACACCTCAGTTGACTGCTGAGGTCATGCTGACGTCATGATGACGTCAGCGTGCACTATTCTGGATAATGTTGAATTAAAATAATTAATAATAAATTAGAAAATGATTTAAAACTTTGAAAATTAATAGTTAATAAACCGTAGCTCAGATGAAAATACTTTGTATATGAAAGTTGCTCAGAACGACGAGACGAATCCGAATACGCAGCCCGTTCGTCTACCACGCGTCCCTAGCATAGTGAACCTACAACATTTCACCTCCTGTTCATCTACCCGAAAACGCAAAACACCGGGGATACTTTCCCGGATGTTTTTCCCCCTTCGCTGGTATCACCTACCACTACGTTAGGTCACCCCTAGCACCGCGTATTGCCGCATCTTGCTTTGTGTTACATTTGATTGCTCTATTATTTATTGTGTTCCCCCTCCGTTACTTCTTTCCGGTAGACTCCGAGACCGCTGCCGATGTCCGTGTGTTCGACTACACCGAGGATGACCCCTCCTTGCTAGAGCAACCAGGCAAGCCCCCCCTTTGATCACCAGATATCGCCTACTCTTCTCTCTACTTCTTGCATTAGAGTAGTGTAGCATGTTACTGTTTTCCGTTAATCCTATCCTGATGTATAGCCTGTCCTTGCTACTACTGTTGTTACCTTTACCTGCAATCATAAATGCTTAGTATAGGATGCTAGTTTACCATCAGTGGGCCTACATTCTTGTCTGTCTGCCATGCTATACTATAGGGCCGTGATCACTTGGGAGGTGGTCACGGGTATATACTTATACATAATATATGATACTTGTCATGATTAAAGTCGGGTCGGCTCATAGGAGTACCCGCGAGTGATTCCGATGTTGGGGGCTGAAGGGGTAGGTGGCTCCATCCTGGTAGAGGTGGGCCTGAGTTCCCCAAGGCCCCCGACGGTTACTTTGTGGCGGAGCGACATGGCAGGTTGAGACCACCTAGGAGAGAGGTGGGCCTGACCCTGGTCGGCATCCGTGGTTATTTCAGAATAACACGCTTAATGAGATCTTGGCATTTGATCTGAGTCTGGCTACTGGCCTATACGCACTAACCATCTACGCGGGGACAGTTATGGGCACTCGACGTCGTGGTATCAGCCGAAGCCTTTGTGATGTCAGCGACTGAGCAGCGCGCGCCGGGTTGGACCGCGTAACGCAACTTCCTTTGTAATGGAGGTTGCTAGGTCTGCTCACCGGCCGCGTACGCAACGTGCAGGTGTGCAATGGGCGATGGGCCCAGACCCCTGCACCATAGGATTTAGACCGGCGTGCTGACCTCACTGTTGTGCCTAGGTAGGGCTGCGATGTGTTGATTGATACGTCTCCAACGTATCTATAATTTTTGATTGCTCCATGCTATATTATCTACTGTTTTAGGCAATATTGGGCTTTATTTTCCACTTTTATATTATTTTTGGGACTAACCTATTAACCGGAGACCCAACCCAGATTTGCTGTTTTATGCCTATTTCAGTGTTTCGAGGAAAAGGAATATCAGACGGAGTCAAAACGGAACAAAATCAACTGGAGAAGTTATTTTTGGAAGGAAACCCACCTGATGGACTTGGACCCCACGCCAGAAGATACGGGAGGTGCTCACGAGGGTGGGGGCGCGCCCTCCCCCCTCGGCGCGCCCCCTGCCTCGTGGGGCCCCCGTAGCTCCACCGACGTACTCCTTTCACCCATATATACCGTCGTACCCTAAAACTTCCAAAACAGAAGATAGATCGGGAGTTCCGCCGCCGCAAGCCTCCAAAACCATGAAAAACCAATCGGGACCCCTTTCTGGTACCCTGTCGGAGGGGGGATCCATCTCCGGTGGCCATCTTCATCATCCCGGCGCTATCCATGACGAGGAGGGAGTAGTTCACCCTCGGGGCTGAGGGTATGTACCAGTAGCTATGTGTTTGATCTCTCTCTCTCTCTCTCATGTTCTCTCTCGTGTTCCATCTATGGCACGATCTTGATGTATCCCGAGCTTTGCTATTGTAGTTGGATCTTATGTTTCTTCTCCCCCTCTACTCTCTTGTGATGAATTGAGTTTCCCCTTTGAAGTTATCTTATCGATTGAGTCTTTTATGAACACTTGATGTATGTCTTGCCGTGCTTATCTATGGTGACAATGGGATATCACGTGCCACTTGATGTATGTTTTGGTGACCAACTTGCGGGTTCCGCCCATGAACCTATGCATAGGAGTCGGCACACGTTCTTGATTCTCCGGTAGAAACTTTGGGGCACTATTTGAAGTACTTTTATGTTGGTTGGATAAATCTGAGATTGTGTGATGCATATCGTATAATCATGCCCACAGATACTTGAGGTGACAATGGAGTATCTAGGTGACATTAGGGTTTTGGTTGATTTGTATCTTAAGGTGTTATTCTAGTAAAAACTCCAGGGTTGTTTGTGATACTTATAGGAATAGCCCAACGGATTGATTTGAAAGAATAACTTTGAGGTGGTTTCGTACCCTACCATAATCTCTACGTTTGTTCTCCGCTATTAGTGGCTTCGGAGTGACTCTTTGTTGCATGTTGAGGGCTCGTTATATGATCTATCTATGTTATTATTGTTGAGAGAACTTGCACTAGTGAAAGTATGAACCCTAGGCCTTGTTTCCTATGATTGCAATACCGTTTACGCTCACTTTTACCACTCGCTACCTTGCTGTTTTTATATTTTCAGTTTACAAAAACCTATATCTACTATCTATTTTGCACTTGTATCACCATCTCTTCGCCGAACTAGTGCACCTATACAATTTACCATTGTATTGGGTGTGTTGGGGACACAAGACACTCTTTGTTATTTGGTTGCAGGGTTGCTTGAGAGAGACCATCTTCATCCTACGCCTCCTACGGATTGATAAACCTTAGGTCATCACTTGAGTGAAATTTGCTACTGTCCTACAAACCTGTGCACTTGCAGGCCCAACAACGTCTACAAGAAGAAGGTTGCGTAGTAGACATCAAGCTCTTTTCTGGCGCCGTTGCCGGGGAGGTGAGTGCTTGAAGGTATATCTTTAGATCTTGCAATCGAATCTTTTTGTTTCTTGTTTTATCACTAGTTTATTTTATAAAAGAAAACTATAAAAAATGGAATTGAGTTTGTCCCATACGCTTCACCTTTTTAATATCTTTTGTGAGTATGATGGAAAGGATAATTGTGCTCAAGTGCTAGAAGAAGAAATCTATAAAATGTTTGGCACTAAATATTTGAATGATGAGCATGACTACAATGTTGTTAGTATGAATTCCTTGAATATCCATGATGCTAATGATATGCAAAGCCACAAGCTTGGGGAAGCTATGTTTGATGAAGATGATATTTTTTGTCCCCCAAGTTTTGATGAGCAAATTTATTATGATGAAAGCATGCCTCCTATCTATGATGATTATTGTGATGACATGTATGCTTTAAAGAATAATGATAACAATGAAACTTGTCATCTTGATTTCAATTTTCAATCCCATGATAGTTACTTCGTTGAGTTTGCTCCCACTACTATTAATGAGAAGAAATTTGCTTATGTGGAGAGTAATAAAATTTCTATGCTTGTAGATCATGAAAATAATGCTTTAGGTGCTGGTTATATTGTTGAATTCATTCATGATGCTACTGGAAATTATTATGAGGGAGGAACATATGCTTGTCGGAATTGCAATAATATCAAGTTTCCTCTCTATGTGCTTAAAGTTTTGAAGTTATGCTTGTTTTACCTTCCTATGCAAGTTGATTCTTGTTCCCACAAGTTGTTTGCTCACAAAATCCCTATGCATAGGAAGTATGTTAGACTTAAATGTGCTAGTCATATTCTTTATGATGCTCTCTTTATATTACAACCCTTATCTTTTATGTGAGCATCATTGAAATCATCATGCCTAGCTAGGGGCGTTAAACGACATCGCTTGTTGGGAGGCAACCTGACTTTATTTTTGTTCCTTGACTTTTGCTCCTGTTTAGTAATAAATAATTCATCTATACTCTGTTTAGATGTATTTTTATGTTTTAATTAGTGTTTGTGCCAAGTAGAACCTTTGGGAAGACTTGGGTAAAGTCTTGTTGATCATGCTGTAAAAAACAGAAACTTTAGCGCTCATGAGAACTGCTGCCATTTTTATTTGGAGAGTGATATTTAGTTAATTCTTTTTGAAGATGATTAATAGATAAATTCCTAAGGTCCAGCAATTTATTTGAGAATTTTATGAGTTCCAGAACTATACGTTTGATCCAGATTACTACAGACTGTTCTGTTTTTGACAGATTCTGTTTTTTGCGTGTTGTTTGCTTATTTTTAATGAATCTATGGCTAGTAAAATAGTTTATAAACCATAGAGAAGTTGAAATACAGTAGGTTTAACACCAATATAAATGAAGAATGAGTTCATTATAGTACCTTGAACTGGTGATTTATTTTCTTATACTAACGGAGCTTACGAGTTTTCTGTTAAGTTTTATGTTGTGAAGTTTTCAAGTTTTGGGTAAGGATTCGATGGACTATGTAATAAGGAGTGGCAAGAGCCTAAGCTTGGGGATGCCCAAGGCACCCCCAGGTAATATTCAAGGACAACCAAGAGCCTAAGCTTGGGGATGCCCCGGAAGGCATCCCCTCTTTCGTCTTTGTTCATCGGTAACTTTACTTGGAGCTATATTTTTATTCACCACATGATATGTGTTTTGCTTGGAGCGTCATGTCATTTTATTTTGTTTTGCTTGCTGTTTGGATACAATACCAAGATCTGAAATTATTAAATGGGAGAGTCTTCACATAGTTACATAATTAGTCGACTACTCATTGATCTTCACTTATATCTTTTGGAGTAGTTTGTTGTTTGCTCTAGTGCTTCACTTATACCTTTTAGAGCATGGTGGTAGTTTTATTTTTAAGAAATAGATGAACTCTCATGTTTCACATAGATTATTTTGAGAGTCATTAATAGCATGGTAATTCGCTTAATGTTAATATACTTGGTATTCAAGATATGTGAAACTTTCTTTTGAGTGCGTTGAATACTAAGATAAGTTTGATGCCTGATAATTGTTTTGAGATATGGAGGTGATAATATTAGAGTCATGCTAGTTGAGTAGTTGTGAATTTAAAGAATACTTGTGTTGAAGTTTGTGATTCCCGTAGCATGCACGTATGGTGAACCGTTATGTGATGAACTCGGAGCATGATTTATTTATTGATTGTCTTCCTTATGAGTGGCGGTCGGGGACGAGCGATGGTCTTTTCCTACCAATCTATCCCCCTAGGAGCATGCGCGTAATACTTTGCTTTGATAACTTGTAGATTTTTGCAATAAGTATATGAGTTCTTTATGACTAATGTTGAGTCCATGGATTATACGCACTTTTCCCATCCTTCCACTATTGCTAGCCTCTCTAATACCGCGCACCTTTCGCCGGTATCATACACCCACCATATACCTTCCTCAAAACAGCCACCATACCTACCTATTATGGCATTTCCATAGCCATTCCGAGATATATTGCCATGCAACTTTCCACCATTCCGTTTATTATGACACGCACCATCATTGTCATATTGCTAGCATGATCATGTAGTTGACATCGTATTTGTGGCAAAGCCACCATTCATAATTCTTTCATACATGTCACTCATGAGTCATTGCATATCCCGGTACACCGCCGGCGGCATTCATATAGAGTCATATTTTGTTCTAAGTATCGAGTTGTAAGAAAAATAAAAGTGTGATGATCATCATTATTAGAGCATTGTCCCAAGTGAGGAAAGGATGATGGAGACTATGATTCCCCCACAAGTCGGGATGAGACTCCGGACGAAAATAAAAAAATAAAAGAGGCCAAATAAGCCGATATAAACAAAAGAGGCCATAAAAAGAGAGAAAAGGCCCAAACAAAAAAAATAAAAAAATAAAAAAAATGAGAGAAAAAGAGAGAAGGGACAATGCTACTATTCTTTTACCACACTTGTGCTTCAAAGTAGCACCATGATCTTCATGATAGAGAGTCTCTCATTTTGTCACTTTCTTATACTAGTGGGATTTTTTTATTATAGAACTTGGCTTGTATATGCCAATGATGGGCTTCCTCAAAATGCCCTAGGTCTTCTTGAGCAAGCGAGTTGGATGCACACCCACTTAGTTTCTTTTGTTGAGCTTTCACATACTTATAGCTCTAGTGCATCCGTTGCATGGCAATCCCTACTCACTCACATTGATATCTATTGATGGGCATCTTCATAGCCCGTTGATACGCCTAGTTGATGTGAGACTATCTTCCCTCTTTTTGTCTTCTCCACAACCACCATTCTATTCCACATATAGTGTTATATCCATGCCTCAAGCTCATGTATTGCGTGAAGATTGAAAAAGTTTTGAAAATGTTAAAGTATGAAACAATTGCTTTGCTTGTCATCGGGGTTGTGCATGATTTAAATATTTTGTGTGGGGAAGATGGAGCATAGCCAGACTATATGATTTTGTAGGGATAACTTTCTTTGGCCATGTTATTTTGAGAAGACATGATTGCTTTGTTAGTATGCTTGAAGTATTATTATTTTTATGTCAATATGAACTTTTGTCTTGAATCTTTCGGATCTGAATATTCATATCACAAGTAGGAAGAATTGCAATGAAATTCTGCCAACTAGCATTCCACATCAAAAATTATCTTTTTTATCATTTACCTACTCGAGGACGAGCATGAATTAAGCTTGGGGATGCTTGATACGTCTCCCACATATCTATAATTTTTGATTGCTCCATGCTATATTATCTACTGTTTTAGGCAATATTGGGCTTTATTTTCCACTTTTATATTATTTTTGGGACTAACCTATTAACCGGAGACCCAGCCCAGATTTGCTGTTTTATGCCTATTTCAGTGTTTCGAGGAAAAGGAATATCAGACGGAGTCAAAACGGAACGAAATCAACTGGAGAAGTTATTTTTGGAAGGAAACCCACCTGATGGACTTGGACCCCACGCCAGAAGATACGGGAGGTGCTCATGAGGGTGGGGGGCGCACCCTCCCCCCTAGGCGCGCCCCCCTGCCTCGTGGGGCCCCCCGTAGCTCCACCGACGTACTCCTTTCACCCATATATACCGTCGTACCCTAAAACTTCCAAAACAGAAGATAGATCGGGAGTTCCGCCGCCGCAAGCCTCCAGAACCACAAAAAACCAATCGGGACCCCTTTCCGGTACCCTGCCGGAGGGGGGATCCATCTCCGGTGGCCATCTTCATCATCCTGGTGCTATCCATGACGAGGAGGGATTAGTTCACCCTCGGGGCTGAGGGTATGTACCAGTAGCTATGTGTTTGATCTCTCTCTCTCTCATGTTCTCTCTCGTGTTCCATCTATGGCACGATCTTGATGTATCCCGAGCTTTGCTATTGTATTTGGATCTTATGTTTCTTCTCCCCCTCTACTCTCTTGTGATGAATTGAGTTTCCCCTTTGAAGTTATCTTATCGGATTGAGTCTTTTATGAACACTTGATGTATGTCTTGCCGTGCTTATCTGTGGTGACAATGGGACATCACGTGCCACTTGATGTATGTTTTGGTGACCAACTTGCGGGTTCTGCCCATGAACCTATGCATAGGGGTTGGCACACGTTCTTGATTCTCCGGTAGAAACTTTGGGGCACTATTTGAAGTACTTTTATGTTGGTTGGATAAATCTGAGATTGTATGATGCATATCGTATAATCATGCCCACGGATACTTGAGGTGACAATGGAGTATCTAGGTGACATTAGGGTTTTGGTTGATTTGTATCTTAAGGTGATATTCTAGTAAAAACTCCAGGGTTGTTTGTGACACTTATAGGAATAGCCCAACGGATTGATTTGAAAGAATAACTTTGAGGTGGTTTCGTACCCTACCATAATCTCTACGTTTGTTCTCCCCTATTAGTGGCTTCGGAGTGACTCTTTGTTGCATGTTGAGGGCTCGCTATATGATCTATCTATGTTATTATTGTTGAGAGAACTTGCACTAGTGAAAGTATGAACCCTAGGCCTTGTTTCCTATGATTGCAATACCGTTTACGCTCACTTTTACCACTCGCTACCTTGCTGTTTTTATATTTTCAGTTTACAAAAACCTATATCTACTATCTATTTTGCACTTGTATCACCATCTCTTCGCCGAACTAGTGCACCTATACAATTTACCATTGTATTGGGTGTGTTGGGGACACAAGAGACTCTTTGTTATTTGGTTGCAGGGTTGCTTGAGAGAGACCATCTTCATCCTACGCCTCCTACGGATTGATAAACCTTAGGTCATCACTTGAGGGAAATTTGCTACTGTCCTACAAACCTGTGCACTTGCAGGCCCAACAACGTCTACAAGAAGAAGGTTGCGTAGTAGACATTGAGCTCTTTTCTGGCGCCGTTGTCGGGGAGGTGAGTGCTTGAAGGTATATCTTTAGATCTTGCAATCGAATCTTTTTGTTTCTTGTTTTATCACTAGTTTATTTTATAAAAGAAAACTATAAAAAAATGGAATTGAGTTTGTCTCATACGCTTCACCTTTTAATATCTTTCGTGAGTATGATGGAAAGGATAATTGTGCTCAAGTGCTAGAAGAAGAAATCTATAAAATGTTTGGCACTAAATATTTGAATGATGAGCATGATTGCAATGTTGTTAGTATGAATTCCTTGAATATCCATGATGCTAATGATATGCAAAGCCACAAGCTTGGGGAAGCTATGTTTGATGAAGATGATATTTTTTGTCCCCCAAGTTTTGATGAGCAAATTTATTAGGATGAAAGCATGCCTCCTATCTATGATGATTATTGTGATGACACGTAAGCTTTAAAGAATAATGATAACAATGAAACTTGTCATCTTGATTTCAATTTTCAATCCCATGATAGTTACTTTGTTGAGTTTGCTCCCACTACTATTAATGAGAAGAAATTTGCTTATGTGGAGAGTAATAAAATTTCTATGCTTGTAGATCATGAAAAGAATGCTTTAGGTGCTGGTTATATTGTTGAATTCATTCATGATGCTACTGGAAATTATTATGAGGGAGGAACATATGCTTGTCGGAATTGCAATAATATCAAGTTTCCTCTCTATGTGCTTAAAGTTTTGAAGTTATGCTTGTTTTACCTTCCTATGCAAGTTGGTTCTTGTTCCCACAAGTTGTTTGCTCACAAAATCCCTATGCATAGGAAGTATGTTAGACTTAAATGTGCTAGTAATATTATTTATGATGCTCTCTTTATATTACAATCCTTATCTTTTATGTGAGCATCATTGAAATCATCATGCCTAGCTAGGGGCATTAAACGACAGCGCTTGTTGGGAGGCAACCCAACTTTATTTTTGTTCCTTGACTTTTGCTCCTGTTTAGTAATAAATAATTCATCTATACTCTTTTTAGATGTATTTTTATGTTTTAATTAGTGTTTGTGCCAAGTAGAACCTTTGGGAAGACTTGGGTAAAGTCTTGTTGATCATGCTGTAAAAAACAGAAACTTTAGCGCCCACGAGAACTGCTGCCATTTTTATTTGGAGAGTGATATTTAGTTAATTCTTTTTGAAGATGATTAATAGATAAATTCCTAAGGTCCAGCAATTTATTTGAAAATTTTATGAGTTCCATAAGTATACGTTTGATCCAGATTACTACAGACTGTTCTGTTTTTGACAGATTCTGTTTTTCGTGTGTTGTTTGCTTATTTTTAATGAATCTATGGCTAGTAAAATACTCCCTCCATTCCTTTATATAAGGTGTATTTGTTTTTTGATAAAATTCCAAAATGTAAGGTGCATTTCTTCTAATTCCTCATAATTCCATCGTTACCCCTTCAAAAAGGAGAGTATCTCTCCCCTGATTGCATGCATCTTTTCTTGTAAAGAGAAAAAAGGAAAGTATCTCTCTCCTGATTGTGTTTATATCTTACTTTCCTTGCCTAATGATTTAGTTTCCACTAATCAATGATTTTGCCAAGGTTAATTTCATCCTAACATGTGTATAATTATGTGCCTTGGTCACCGTGCCGAAAATAATACACTTTACATAAAGGAATGGAGGGAGTAGTTTATAAACCATAGAGAAGTTGGAATACAGTAGGTTTAACACCAATATAAATGAAGAATGAGTTCATTATAGTACCTCGAAGTGGTGATTTATTTTCTTATACTAACGGAGCTTACGAGTTTTCTGTTAAGTTTTGTGTTGTGAAGTTTTCAAGTTTTGGGTAAGGATTCGATGGACTATGGAATAAGGAGTGGCAAGAGCCTAAGCTTGGGGATGCCCAAGGCACCCCCAGGTAATATTCAAGGACAACCAAGAGCCTAAGCTTGGGGATGCCCCGGAAGGCATCCCCTCTTTCGTCTTTGTTCATCGGTAACTTTACTTGGAGCTATATTTTTATTCACCACATGATATGTGTTTTGCTTGGAGCGTCATGTCATTTTATTTTGTTTTGCTTGCTGTTTGGATACAATACCAAGATCTGAAATTATTAAATGGGAGAGTCTTCACATAGTTACATAATTAGTCGACTACTCATTGATCTTCACTTATATCTTTTGGAGTAGTTTGTTGTTTGCTCTAGTGCTTCACTTATACCTTTTAGAGCATGGTGGTAGTTTTATTTTTAAGAAATAGATGAACTCTCATGTTTCACATAGATTATTTTGAGAGTCATTAATAGCATGGTAATTCGCTTAATGTTAATATACTTGGTATTCAAGATATGTGAAACTTTCTTTTGAGTGCGTTGAATACTAAGATAAGTTTGATGCCTGATAATTGTTTTGAGATATGGAGGTGATAATATTAGAGTCATGCTAGTTGAGTAGTTGTGAATTTAAAGAATACTTGTGTTGAAGTTTGTGATTCCCGTAGCATGCACGTATGGTGAACCGTTATGTGATGAACTCGGAGCATGATTTATTTATTGATTGTCTTCCTTATGAGTGGCGGTCGGGGACGAGCGATGGTCTTTTCCTACCAATCTATCCCCCTAGGAGCATGCGCGTAATACTTTGCTTTGATAACTTGTAGATTTTTGCAATAAGTATATGAGTTCTTTATGACTAATGTTGAGTCCATGGATTATACGCACTTTTCCCATCCTTCCACTATTGCTAGCCTCTCTAATACCGCGCACCTTTCGCCGGTATCATACACCCACCATATAGCTTCCTCAAAACAGCCACCATACCTACCTATTATGGCATTTCCATAGCCATTCCGAGATATATTGCCATGCAACTTTCCACCGTTCCGTTTATTATGACACGCACCATCATTGTCATATTGCTAGCATGATCATGTAGTTGACATCGTATTTGTGGCAAAGCCACCATTCATAATTCTTTCATACATGTCACTCATGAGTCATTGCATATCCCGGTACACCGCCGGCGGCATTCATATAGAGTCATATTTTGTTCTAAGTATCGAGTTGTAAGAAAAATAAAAGTGTGATGATCATCATTATTAGAGCATTGTCCCAAGTGAGGAAAGGATGATGGAGACTATGATTCCCCCACAAGTCGGGATGAGACTCCGGACGAAAATAAAAAAATAAAAGAGGCCAAAGAAGCCCATATAAACAAAAGAGGTATCCCCACGGGTGTCACCTTACCATGGCCCGGGACCGTTTGCGTCTTTTGGCTCGCGTATATGATTGTGTCGCTAGCATCCATATGACGAAGAACCCGGGCCGACATGGCTAGTCGTGAACCCAAAGCGGCCCTAAGCTATGGGAAAAGGCATACATGATTCACATCGAGCGTGTCGGTCAGCAGCGTGTGAATCCGGGCTGTAGCACCGGGCTAACAGGACTCCGGGGAACCCGGGCTGTAGCAGGCTAGGCAGGACTCCGGTCGTCACCGCGTGACATTTCCCCGAAGGGACAGACATAGGAACGAAGTGAAACACATGCCGGCCAGTCAAGTGTCCTGAGCAGTAGTGCTGGGCTAGCAGGACTCCGGTGAACCGGGCTGTAGCGGACTACTATGGCTCAAGGAAGCACTAGACTACATTTCCCCATAAGAGAGACTGCCAAGGATAAACAACTAGATTGTCGGATCCCACACATAGCAATACATGTCACACGTACGCATAACATGCAAGTATGTGCTGTACAACATGGCATCACAACAAAACGCAAACTCATATATATATAAAGGCTCAACAGAGCTACATAGCATAAATACAAACAGGGGTCACATGACCCATCATTCAGAGCATACAAGCAATGGAAGCATTACATGTCTGGGTACAGACAACTACAAAAGAAAAGAGCTGGAAAGCCTGACTATCTACAAGACCCTCCCAAGGGTACAAGATCGTAGCTGAGGTAACAAGCTACTCGTCGAAGTCCAAGCGGAACTACTAGTAAGACAGATGTCTCATCTGCAAAACATAAATAAAGCAAACGTGAGTACAAAGGTACTCAGCAAGACTTACATCAGATCCTATCATATATGCATTAGTATCAAGAAGGTAATGTGGGGTTTAGTTGCAGCAAGCCAGCTTTGACTCAGTGGCTATCCTGTTCTACGACAACGAGAAACTTCTTTGAGATGAGGCAGCGCACGCGAGTCCACTAATCACCACATCAATACACCACTAAGGATTCATCCTCGTCTCCCTACGAGAAGGCCATCCATAGCACTCACACTTGTCTTGAGCATTTTAGAGTATCCACTTTAAGTTGTCTATGTACCACATAAGCATCCAAGAAGTCCATGACCGAGGACACGGCTATTCGAATAGATCATGATAACCCTGCAGGGGTGTACTTCATCACACACGCTCTCGCCACTTACCGCCATGTACACGTCATGTATCTCGGCAACCTTCAAGCGGAAGCCTGGCGAGGGTGTCGGCCACGACCTGACTAACCACGCAAGACTCTAGTCCAGGTTTATCGCCTATTCGGGTTCCATCCGCAAGGAGATCCGGCCGAGGTTTCGCTCACGGCCCCAAACGATGTGTACAGGGTTCCCGAGCCCACCATCCGGGTGCCACTCGGTACACCGGGCCACGTGTGCCTAGTCTGTCCCAAGTCCACCCTGCCGGGTGCCACTCGGTAGAAAAATAGCACTACCTACAAACACCAGAAACTATTTGCAACTCCTGGACAGAGCTCAAGGCGGTTAATAAGTCGAGAGAGCTTGGAGCGCCCGGAGCCTAATGTGTGGTAGTAGCTAGTCTTTGGACAACTTACACGGAACTCGGTTCTTAAGGACGGTCCCAGTGAGACAACCCACCATGTACTCCTACATGGCCTCTCACCGCTACCTTTACCAAATCGTGTTCACACGTTTAACTCTCAGCACCAGAACATATCATAACACTCCAATTCATTCCCGATGAATCAGACCTGACACAACTCTAAGCAATAGCAGGCATGGCATGGTAGGAACACAACATGGCTCAATCAATTCCTACACATGCTAGTGGGTTTTAACTATTTACTGTGGCAATGACAGGTCATGCAGAGGAATGGGTTCAACTACCGCAGCATAAAGTAGCAGTTGAATCATTGTTGTCCTAATGCAATAAATGAGAGCAGGGGCGAGAGAGTGGGATTGTATTGGAATGAACAAGGGGGTTGCTTTCCTGGTAGAACAACAAGGAAGGCACTGCTCCTCACACAGGTACTCTGGAACGGTCTCCGGAGCAGGACCTATCGAGAAGGAACGGTGTCGGCAATCAAACACAAGCATATGCAACATTATGATGCATGAACATGGCATGAAGATGTAATGTTATTGGAGCTAATGCAACTAGCATTCATTTGGTTAAAGTCCATTTGAACTAAAGATTCAAATGTAACTCCAAAATAAGCTCTTAAATATGCCATAAGTGTGTTTTCACATATACAGCATGTATAGGTTGGTTTGTCATGCATGAAAATGGTACAGATGGATAGATTGAATTTTTCTGATAATTTTTCATATATAAATTATTTCAATCTGAGTTACGGTTGAATTTCTATGAATTTTTGAAGTTTTGAATATATTCTAGAATTTCCTGATTTATTTTAATACCAGAAAAGGATATATTGCGTCAGCCTGACGTCATCACTACATCAGCGGGTCAACGCGGCTTTCCAGGTCAAACCTGACACGCGGGGTCCACCTGTCAGTGTCATGGTTAACTAATAGAGGTTAATTAATTTAAGCTAATCCTAAACTAAAAATTAATAGGGCCGGGCCCCACATGTCAGCGACCCATGGGAGGTCAAACCTCCTGGTCAGCGGGGTCAACACCCGCCGGCGGCTTGACGCCGGCGAGCCAGACACGGCGGAGGGGCTCGGGATCGCCGCTCCGGCGACCATTCGGGCGGCGGAGCTCATCTACACAATGCCCAGACTCGCGCGAATCCAGTGGGACACGCGGGAGGCTGCGGGGCGGTCGGAGCTTCCCGGAATCAGGCTCGAGGCGGCGGCCGGAGCTCGGGCAAGCTCGGGTTCGAGGCTACAAGGCATGGGGAGGCATGCGGATAGGTTCTACGGGCTCCTGGCGTCACCAGGAACACGACGACGTGTGCGGGTGCGGCTGGCTCGGCCCCTGGCCATGGTGGCGCCATGGCCGGCGGCGAGGAGCTCGCGGGCGCGGTGGTGCTAGTGGTAGAGGACGCGAGGGACGACGGGGCAAGGGGGAACCGGGTCAACGGCTCACCGTGGTTCTTCTGGTGCTGCTGGCGAGGCAGGGGAGGCACGGGGTTCGACGAATCGACGACGAAGTCGCCGGCGGCCGTAGGTTGAGGAAGAGCTTGAAGACGACGCTGCAGGGCTTCCCGAGGCGCGTGAATTGACGGAGAGGTAGCCGGCGATGTGGCGGAGCTCCTGGGCGCAACGGCAGGGCGAGGGGTGGCCGGTGGCCGCGGCAATGGCGAACGGCGGCGACAGCAGCGCTCGGCCGTGAGCGAGAAGGCGAGGGAGAGGAGAGGAGAGGGCACGGGAGAGTGAGAGGGGAACGGGGCGGCGCGTGGCGTCGTTCAGGGAGTTCCAGCGCGAAGAGGAGGGAAGCAGCAGGTGGCGGGGCGACGTGGCCACGGCGAGCGTCATGCCCGGCTTCTCCTCTGCCTACTGGCAAGAGGTAGAAGACGGGGCTGCCCCTGGTGGGTTGGGCCGCCAGGTGGGCTGGCCAGCTGGGCCACCAAGTAAGCGCCCAGGTAGGTCTCTCTCCCTTTTCTGTTTTCTTTTCTAATTTTCTGACATTTGTTTTGATTTAGATAAAATACTAAACCATTTTATATGCTTCTGAAAATTATTGTAGGAACTAATTGGATTATTCCAAAGCCCCACATTAAAAATCAGAATTATTGGAGTATATTTGAATATATAACAAATACAAATCCAATACAAATAATTATGCATTAATTCCAAATGGCCAAAATAAATATTTATAAGCTCCTAAAAATATTGGTTTGAATTTTACCTCTCACCAATATTTTCAGAGAGAGACATGAACATTTTCTTGGACCCTTTTGGAGCACTTTTTATTTGGGTTATTTTCAGAAATGATTCTGAGGGTTTCACAAATCCCCATTTCAAATTTAAAAGGAGTTTAAACATGATGCAAGCATGAAGGGCTAGTCTAGGTCATACCAGAACTAGGGATGTGACAACTCGCCCCCACTCGAAGAAATCTCGTCGCGAGGTTCAGGAGTCGGCGGGAAGAAAGCGGGGTACTCAAGTCGAAGACGATCTTCACGCTCCCAAGTGGCTTCTCTCTCAGAATGATGAGACCACTGAACCTTGAGGAACTTGATGTTATGACGTCGGGTGACACGCTCTGCTTGATCAAGGATGCATACAGGGTACTCTCGATAGGTGAGGTTATCCTGGAGATCAAGCGTTTCGTGGTCCACTTCGCGGATGGGATCCGAGAAGCAACGCCTGAGTTGAGAGACGTGGAAGACATCATGAACTCGAGAAAGATGTGGTGGTAGTTCCAACTGGTAGGCAACCTCTCCTCGTTTAGCGAGAATGAGAAAGGGACCAATGTAACGAGGAGCCAACTTGCCCTTGATACTGAATCGATGGGTACCCTTTAGAGGAGTAACCCGAAGATAAGCCTTATCGCCAACTTCATAAGCCACTTCCTTATGACGACGGTCATACTGGCTCTTTTGACGAGATTGGGCGGTTTTCAAATTCTCACGAATGATGCGAACTTGCTCTTCTGCCTCCTGGATCATATCCGGTCCAAAGAATTTCCGTTCACCGGTTTCTGACCAGTTCAAAGGTGTTCGACATCTTCGTCCATACAGAACCTCAAAAGGAGCTTTCTTGAGGCTGGATTGATAGCTATTGTTATAAGCAAACTCGGCAAAAGGAAGACACTTCTCCCAATCCATACCGAATGAGATAACACAAGCTCTAAGCATGTCTTCAAGAATCTGGTTGACCCTTTCCACCTGACCACTTGATTGAGGGTGGAAAGCGGTACTGAAAGAAAGATGGGTGCCCATGGCAGTTTGGAAACTCTCCCAGAAATGAGAAGTGAAAAGACTACCACGGTCTGAATTGATCTCTAGTGGAACACCATGAAGTGACACTATTCGAGAAATATATAAGTCAGCGAGCTGACTAGCAGTGATACTCTCTCGAACAGGTAGGAAGTGAGCCACTTTGGAAAGACGATCAATGACTACGAAGATAGCGTTATTCCCTTTCTTGGTCCTGGGAAAACCGGTGATGAAGTCCATGCCAACTTTATCCCATTTCCACTCAGGAATAGCTAAAGGTTGAAGGGTGCCAGCAGGTCTTTGATGCTCTGCCTTAACACGACGACAAACGTCACAGTTAGCAATAAACTGAGCAATTTCTCTCTTCATCCTAGTCCACCAGAACCTCTGGCGTAGGTCCTGATACATCTTAGTGTTGGGGAATGTAGTAATTTCGAAATTTTTCCTACGCACACGCAAGATCATGGTGATGCATAGCAACGAGAGGGGAGAGTGTTGTCTACGTACCAACGCAGACCGACTGCGGAAGCGATCACACAACGTAGAGGAAGTAGTCGTACGTCTTCTTCCCGATCCGACCGATCCAAGCACCGTTACTCCGGCACCTCCGAGTTCTTAGCACACGTTCAGCTCGATGACGATCCTCGGGCTCCGATCCAGCAAAGCGTCGAGGAAGAGTTTCGTCAGCACGACGGCGTGATGACGATCTTGATGTACTACCGACGCAGGGCTTCGCCTAAGCACTACAACGGTATGATCGAGGTGGAATTTGGTGGCAGGGGGCACCGCACACGGTTAAGGAACGATCTCAAGGATCAACTTGTGTGTCTTGGGGTGCCCCCTGCCCCCGTATATAAAGGTTGGGGAAGGGGGAGCCGGCCGGCCAGGGAGAGGGGGCGCAGGGGAGTCCTACTCCCACCGGGAGTAGGACTCCTCCCCCCAATCCTAATCCTATTAGGACTCCCGGGGGGAAAAATGTTGTAGTGCTCCCACTCACTTTCTTGTAAATACAGGCTTCACCGCAAGTCTGTATAAATCTATATGCTTTGATCAACTTATCAAAGCGTATATTCCAACTCCGAGATGCTTGCACCAGTCCACAGATGGATCGCTGGTGCTTGCACATTTTGTTAGCACCTTTTGGATTGACAAAACCTTCTAGTTGCATCACATACAACTCTTCTTTAATAAATTCATTAAGGAATGCAGTTTTGTTTATCCATTTGCCAGATTTCATAAAATGCGGCAATTGCTAACATGATTCGGACAGACTTAAGCATAGATACGAGTGAGAAAAACTCATCGTAGTCAACACCTTGAACTTGTCGAAAACTTTTGCGACAATTCTAGCTTTGTAGATAGTAACACTACTATCAGCGTCCGTCTTCCTCTTGAAGATCCATTTATTTTCTATGGCTTGCCGATCATCGGGCAAATCCATCAAAGTCCATACTTTGTTCTCATACATGGATCTCATCTCAGATTTCATGGCCTCAAGCCATTTCGCGGAATCTGGGCTCATCATCGTTTCCCCATAGTTCGTAGGCTCGTCATGGTCAAGTAACATGACCTCCAAAACTGGATTACCGTACCACTCTGGTGCGGATCTCACTCTGGTTTACCTACAAGGTTCGGTAGTAACTTGATCTGAAGTTACATGATCATCATCATTAGCTTCCTCACTAATCGGTCTAGTAGTCATAGGAACAGATTTCTGTGATGAACTACTTTCCAATAAGGGAGCAGGTACAGTTACCTCATCAAGTTCTACTTTCCTCCCACTCACTTCTTTCGAGAGAAACTCCTTCTCCAGAAAGTTTCCGAATTTTAGCAACAAAAGTCTTGCCTTCGGATCTGTGATAGAAGGTGTATCCAATAGTTTCCTTTGGATATCCTACGAAGACGTACTTCTCCGATTTGAGTTTGAGCTTATCAGGATGAAACCTTTTCATATAAGCATCGCAACCCCAAATTTTTAAGAAACGACAGCTTAGGTTTCTTGCCAAACCATAGTTCACACGGTGTCGTCTCAACGGATTTAGATGGTGCCCTATTTAACGTGAATGCAGCTGTCTCTAATGCATAACCCCAAAACGATAGTGGTAGATCGGTAAGATACATCATAGATTGCACTATATCCAATAAAGTACGGTTATGACGTTAGGACACACCATTATGCTGTGGTGTTCCATGTGGCATGATTTTGTGAAACTATTCCACATTGTTTTAATTGAAGACCAAACTCGTAACTCAAATATTTTACCTCTACGATCATATCATAGAAACTTTTATTTTCTTGTCACGATGATTTTCCACTTCACTCTGAAATTCTTTGAACTTTTCAAATGTTTCAGACTTATGTTTCATCAAGTAGAAATACTCATATCTGCTCAAATCATCTGTGAAGATCAGAAAATAATGATACCTGTCGCGAGCCTCAATATTCATCGGACCACATACATCAGTATGTATGATTTCCAACAAATCTGTTGCTCGCTCCATTGTTCCGAAGAACGGAGTTTTAGTCATCTTGCCCAATAGGCATGATTCGCAAGCATCAAGTGATTCATAATCAAGTGATTTCGAAAGCCCATCAGCATGGAGTTTCTTCATGCTTTTTATACCAATATGACCTAAACGGCAGTGCCACAAATAAGTTGCACTATCATTATTAAATTTGAATCTTTTTGGTTTCAATATTATAAATATGTGTATCACTATGATCGAGATCCAACGAACTTGTTTCATTGGGTGTATGACCATTGAAGGTTTTATTCATGTAAACAGAACAACAATTATTCTCTGACTTTAATGAATAACCGTATTGCAATAAACATGATTAAATCATATTCACGCTCAACGCAAAAACCAAATAACACTTATTTAAGTTCAACACTAATCCCGAAAGTATAGGGGAGTGTGCAATGATGATCATATCAATCTTGGAACTACTTCCAACACACATCGTCACTTCACCCTTAACTAGTCTCTGTTTATTCTGCAACTCCCATTTCGAGTTACTAATCTTAGCAACTGAACTAGCATCAAATACTGAGGGGTTGCTATAAACACTAGTATAGTACACATCAATAACATGTATATCAAATATACTTATGTTCATTTTGCCATCCTACTTATCCGCCAATCACTTGGGGTAGTTCCGCTTCCAGTGACCAGTCCCTTTGCAGTAGAATCACTTAGTCTCAGGCTTAGGATCAGACTTGGGCTTCTTCACTTGAGCAGCAACTTGCTTGCCGTTCTTCTTGAAGTTCCCCTTCTTCCCTTTGCCCTTTTCTTGAAACTAGTGGTCTTGTCAACCATCAACAATTGATGTTTTTCTTGATTTCTACCTTCGTTGATTTCAGCATCACGAAGAGCTTGGGAGTTGTTTCCGTTATCCCTTGCATATTATAGTTCATCACGAAGTTCTACTAACTTAGTGATGATGACTAGAGAATTCTGTCAATCACTATCTTATCTAGAAGATTAACTCCCACTTGATTCAAGCGATTGTAGTACCCAGACAATCTGAGCACATGCTCACTAGTTGAGCGATTCTCCTCCATCTTTTAGCTATAGAACTTGCTGGAGACTTCATGTCTCTCAACTCGGGTATTTGCTTGAAATATTAACTTCAACTCCTGGAACATCTCATATGGTCCATGACGTTCAAAACGTCTTTGAAGTCCCGATTCTAAGCCGTTAAGCATGGTGCACTAAACTATCAAGTAGTCATCACATTGAGCTAGCCAAACGTTCATAACGTCTGCATCTGCTCCTGCAATAGGTCTGTCACCTAGCGGTGCATCAAGGACATAATTCTTCTGTGCAGCAATGAGGATAAACCTCAGATCACGGATCCAATCCGCATCATTGCTACTAACATCTTTCAACACAATTTTCTCTAGGAACATATCAAAATAAACACAGGGAAGCAACAACGCGAGCTATTGATCTACAACATGATTTGCAAAATACTACCAGGACTAAGTTCATGATAAATTTAAGTTCAATTTAATCATATTACTTAAGAACTCCCACTTAGATAGACATCCCTCTAATCCTCTAAGTGATCACGTGATCCAAATCAACTAAACCATAACCGATCATCACGTGAGATGGAGTAGTTTTCAATGGTGAACATCGTTATGTTGATCATATCTACTATATGATTCACGCTCGACCTTTCGGTCTCCGTGTTCCGAGGCCATATCTGTATATGCTTGGCTCATCAAGTATAACCTGAGTATTCTGCGTGTGCAACTATTTTGCTCCCGTTGTATTTGAACGTAGAGCTTATCACACCCGATCATCACGTGGTGTCTGGGCACGAAGAACTTTGGCAACGGTGCATACTCAGGGAGAACACTTCTTGATAATTTAGTGAGAGATCATCTTATAATGCTACCGTCAATCAAAGCAAGATAAGATGCATAAAAGGATAAACATCACATGCAATCAATATAAGTGATATGATATGGCCATCATCATCTTGTGCTTGTGATCTCCATCTCCGAAGCACCGTCATGATCTCCATCGTCACCGGCGCAACACCTTGATCTTCATCGTAGCATCGTTGTCGTCTCGCCAATCTTATGCTTCCACGACTATCACTACCGCTTAGTAATAAAGTAAAGCATTACATCGCGATTGCATTGCATACAATAAAGCGACAACCATATGGCTCCTGCCAGTTGCCGATAACTTGGTTACAAAACATGATCATCTCATACAATAAAATCAGCATCATGCCTTGACCATATCACATCACAACATACCCTGCAAAAACAAGTTAGACGTCCTCTACTTTGTTGTTGCAAGTTTTACGTGGCTGCTACGGGCTTAAGTAAGAACTCATCTCACCTACGCATCAAAACCACAACGATAGTTCGTCAAATAGACTCTGTTTTAACCTTCTCAAGGACCGGGCGTAGTCACACTCGGTTCAACTAAAGTTGGAGAGACAGTCTTCCGCAAGCCATCTATGTGCAAAGCACGTCGAGGGAACCGGTCTCGCGTAAGAGTACGCGTAAGGTTGGTCCGGATCGTCTCACCCAACAATACCGCCGAACCAAAGTATGACATGCTGGTAGGCAGTATGACTTGTATCGCCCACAACTCATTTGTGTTCTACTCGTGCAAATAACATCAAACCATAAAACCTAGGCTCGGATGCCACTGTTGGGGAACGTAGTAATTTCGAAAATTTTCCTACGCACACGCAAGATCATGGTGATGCATAGCAACGAGAGGGGAGAGTGTTGTCTACGTACCAACGCAGACCGACTGCGGAAGCGATCACACAACGTAGAGGAAGTAGTCGTACGTCTTCTTCCCGATCCGACCGATCCAAGCACCGTTACTCCGGCACCTCCGAGTTCTTAGCACACGTTCAGCTCGATGACGATCCTCGGGCTCCGATCCAGCAAAGCGTCGAGGAAGAGTTTCGTCAGCACGACGGCGTGATGACGATCTTGATGTACTACCGACGCAGGGCTTCGCCTAAGCACTACAACGGTATGATCGAGGTGGAATTTGGTGGCAGGGGGCACCGCAGACGGCTAAGGAACGATCTCAAGGATCAACTTGTGTGTCTTGGGGTGCCCCCTGCCCCCGTATATAAAGGTTGGGGAAGGGGGAGCCGGCCGGCCAGGGAGAGGGGGCGCAGGGGAGTCCTACTCCCACCGGGAGTAGGACTCCTCCCCCCAATCCTAATCCTATTAGGACTCCCGGGGGAAAAAGAGAGAGAAGGGGGGCCGGCCCCTATCCTAGTCCTACTAGGACTTGGGGAAGGGGGGCGCCGGCCAGCTTGTGGGTTTTTCCCTTTTTCTCTTTTTCCACTAAGGCCCAATAGGCCCATTAGTCTCCCGGGGGGTTCCGGTAACCCTCCCGCTATTCCGGTAAAATCCCGATTTCACCCGGAACACTTCCTATGTCCAAACATAGGCTTCCAATATATCAATCTTTACATCTCGACCATTTCGAGACTCCTCGTCATGTCCGTGATCTCATCCGGGACTCCGAACAACCTTCGGTACATCAAAATGCATAAACTCATAATAACTGTCATCGTAACGTTAAGCGTGCGGACCCTACGGTTCGAGAACAATGTAGACATGACCGAGACACGTCTCCGGTCAATAACCAATAGCGGGACCTGGATGCCCATATTGGTTCCTACATATTCTACGAAGATCTTTATCGGTCAGACCGCATAACTACATACGTTGTTCCCTTTGTCATCGGTATGTTACTTGCCCGAGATTCGATCGTCGGTATCCAATACCTAGTTCAATCTCGTTACTGGCAAGTCTCTTTACTCGTTCCGTAATACATCATCTCACAACTAACATCTTAGTTATAATGCTTGCAAGGCTTATGTGATGTGTATTACCGAGAGGGCCCAGAGATACCTCTCCGATAATCGGAGTGACAAACCCTAATCTCGAAATACGCCAACCCAACATCTACCATTGGAGACACCTGTAGTACTCCTTTATAATCACCTAGTTACGTTGTGACGTTTGGTAGTACCCAAAGTGTTCCTCCGGTAAACGGGAGTTGCATAATCTCATAGTTATAGGAACATGTATAAGTCATGAAGAAAGCAATAGCAACATACTAAACGATCGGGTGCTAAGCTAATGGAATGGGTCATGTCAATCAGATCATTCAACTAATGATGTGACCTCGTTAATCAAATAACAACTCTTTGTTCATGGTTAGGAAACATAACCATCTTTGATTAACGAGCTAGTCAAGTAGAGGCATACTAGTGACACTCTGTTCGTCTATGTATTCACACATGTATTATGTTTCCGGTTAATACAATTCTAGCATGAATAATAAACATTTATCATGATATAAGGAAATAAATAATAACTTTATTATTGCCTCTAGGGCATATTTCCTTCACTTAGTACTACCAGGATGAATCGTGAGAGGAGATTCATGCGCCTCCTTAAGGATTAATTGTCGAAGATGTTGATTCTTGGGAACCACCAAGCGACTCTCAAAGAAAACAACACCGCAACCATCTATAGAAAAACTACCACCAACTCCCTTGTTAATGTTTCTCTTGATCCGGGAAATTCCCGTATCCTGCTTCTGAGCAGAGATGATCTGTTCCACAAGAGTAGGTTTCACCACCAAGGTAGAAAGGAATCCGTGAGGAGCAAGGTGGAGGTTAAGTTTGCATAATTCCTCATGGAGAAGTGGTTGGCCCTGCTGCAACATGAGATTGTTGCAATAGGACTTACGACTTAGCGCATCAACCATAACATTCCCCTTACCTGGGGTGTAGGTAATCCCTAAGTCGTAATCTGAGATCAACTCCAACCAACGTCTTTGCCTAAGGTTCAAATCTAGTTGGGTGAAGATATACTTGAGACTCTGGTGATCGGTGTAAATCTTGCAACGTTTACCAAGAAGGTAATGTCGCCAAGTCTTAAGTGCATAGACTACGGCTGCAAGCTCTAGATCATGTGTAGGATAATTCTCCTCATGTGGATGCAACTGTCGAGATGCATAGGCAATCACATGGCGATCCTGCATAAGGATGCAACCTAGTCCCTGTCGTGAGGCATCACAATAGATAACAAAGTCCTTAGAGAAGTCCGGTGGCACAAGTATGGGAGCAGAGGTAAGACGTCTTTTCAGTTCCTGAAAACTGTGTTCACACTGTGGGGACCACTCAAACTTTTTATCTTTCTTGAGAAGCTCCGTGAGAGGTTTGGCCACTTTGGAGAATTTCTCAACGAAGCGGCGACAATAACTGGCTAGACCAAGGAAACTCCTAACTTGCTTAACTGATTCAGGCGGAGTCCAATCAAGAACAGCCTGAACTCTTTCGGGATTGACAGCAATGCCCTTACCAGAGATTACGTGGCCGAGATAGGTCACTTCTGGCAACCAAAATTCGCACTTAGAGAACTTGGCATAAAGGCGGTGCTTTCTGAGTTTTTCTAGCACAAGTCTAAGATGTTCGGCATGCTCTTCCTCGTTCTTCGAGTAAATAAGGATATCATCGAGGTAAACCATGACAAACTTGTCTAGGTACTCCATGAAGATCGAGTTCATCAAGCGAGAGAAAGTAGCTGGAGCGTTGGTTAGACCAAAGGACATGACGGTGTACTCGTACTGACCATAACGAGTGACAAAAGCCGTCTTAGGAATGTCCCCATTTCTGATCTTGATTTGGTGGTAGCCTAACCTCAAATCCATCTTGGAAAAGACTGAGGATCAAGCGAGCTGATCGTACAGGTCGTTGATCCTGGGGAGCGGATACTTGTTCTTTATCGTGACCAAATTAACGGGACGATAATCTACAACCATCCGGTCTGTACCATCCTTCTTCTTGACGAAGAGAACGGGGCAAGCCCAGGGAGAAGAACTGGGACGGATGAAACCCTTTTGCAAGGATTCATCGAGTTGTTTCTTAAGCTCAACTAGTTCTAAGGGTGCCATCTTGTAAGGTCTCCTAGAGATTGGAGCGGTTCCTGGGATAAGATCTATGACAAATTCTACATCTCTATCAGGTGGAATACCTGGCAGTTCCTCTGGAAAGACATCCGGAAAGTCACGGACTACCGGGATATCTTCAAGGTCTGGAAGAGGGTTGGCATTAAGAGAATAGAGTTGACGCTTTGCAACTCTAGTGGAGACGGTGACTATCTTGCCAGATGGGTGTGTAAGCTGAGCAGACCTTGTGTAACAATCAATCTTGGCATGATGAGCTTTCATCCAGTCCATACCCAAGATGATGTTAATATCTATAGACCTGAGGGCTATAAGTGATGCAAGGAATACAAGTCTATCAACAAGGATTTCATTACCATGGCTTATTCTGGTAGTTTGCCATCTAGACCCTGGAGTTTGGATTTCAAGTGGAGTTGGCATATCACAAAATGACATGTCGTGCAAACGAGCATAGCCTTCAGAGATGAAGGAGTGAGATGCTCCGGTATCAAACAAAACCGAAGCTGGATGGCAATTGACAAGGAGGGTACCAAGAACGACATCCGGATCATCACGAGTGTCTTTAGCTGAGACGTGATGCACACATCCACGTTCAGTGGGAGCTAACTTGACACTACTCATCTTGTGTGATGGCTTATCACGGCCAACAGACTTCTCAGGCTGGGGTGGAGCATAGCTGGTTTGAGAGCAGTCACGTGCATAGTGTCCTGGCTCTCCGCATGTGAAGCAAGTCCCTGAGGTAGGGCGTGGACCCGCTTTGACAAGCAGTCTACCAATAGGCCTGGGTGGAGCATGTAACTGAACTGGGTGAGGTGCCACATAAGAGGGCCTCGGTGAGTAACCGGGTGGAAGAGCGGAGTTCGGAACCCAAAACCGGCGCTTCTGCAAGGTAGAGCCGGAGGAAGAAACCAAATCACGGGTGTGCTTACGAGACTCCTCGTAAGTGAGCTGAGCTATCTCCGCATTAATGGCCTTGTTCACAAGAGCCTGGAATGTATTGCAATGGTGCAGGTGGAGATCACGACGTAACTTGGGGTTGAGACCCTTCCGGAACCTAGCCTGCTTCTTGGTGTCTGTGGACACTTCTTCTGTAGCATAGCGGGCGAGGTTCTCAAATTCTCTACTGTAGGCATCAACAACCATCTTACTCTGGGTGAAACTACAAAACTCTTCTCTCTTGCGATCAACGAGAGCCTGAGGAATGTGATGCTCGCGGAAAGCCTCAGTGAAATCTCTCTAGGTGATTATCTGGCCAGCTGGAAGCATAGCCTCATAGTTCTGCCACCAATTACTAGCAGGACCTTCCAGGTGATAAGCAACATAGGTGACCTTGTCACTTTCAGCTACGTTCACAGAACGCATCTTGTGTGTGATACTATGGAGCTAGTCATCTGCATCGAGTGGTTCAATGGAATGATGGAAGGTGGGTGGTTTCAGACCGATGAAGTCATGGATGGACACAAACTCTTTGTGCTGGCGGGAGGTGTTCTCCTCAATACGTGCTAACAAGCGGTTAGACTCTCGCTTGTTCTTCTCCATCTCTAACATGAACTCTGCCAATGAAGACTGGTCAGGAGGATCCTCATCCCTACCATCTCCGTGGTTCCGGATATGAACAACAGAACTTCGGTTAACCGGCAACATCCTGAAGAGCCAACCAAGGAAACAAGGATGGATTCAGCATCACCATAAGGATGTAGATTATAGTACGAGAAAAATATTATCTCTTGAACTCCTAGGACAAATCCGGCAGCATAACGGCAGCAAACTGCTCAAAATGAGACATTCTACAAAAGATGGGGTAGCACCATGCTCAACATCATCACTCAAGGTTCTGAGATATTACTAAACAGGCTACACCAGAGGTACTCGAACTGGGATATGACTCCGATCAACAAATCCTAAGAGACTACGGAGTAGTAACACGTGATCCTGATAGACAGAAGAGGAAGCCTAGTTCCTTAACCCCGTAGGAAAGATAGGATGACTCAGATCAGAAGGCATGAGGTATAAGGAGTAAAAAGAGCCTTACGTTCCCTTCCACAATCAATTCCCTTACATAACTAAAGAATTTCTAGACACAACTTTGACCAGGTTGGCTTGGAAATCCTACAGGCAGTCAGGCTCTGATACCAAGGCTGTCGGGACCCAGATTCTAAGTCACACCAATCTAGCATGTAACACCTCATATCACTTTGCGGCCTCACGCACGGTATCCCCACGGGTGTCGCCTTACCATGGCCCGGGACCGTTTGCGTCTTTTGGCTCGCGTATATGATTGTGTCGCTAGCATCCATATGACGGAGAACCCGGGCCGACATGGCTAGTCGTGAACCCAAAGCAGCCCTAACCTATGGGAACAGGCATACATGATTCACATCGAGCGTGTCGGTCAGCAGCGTGTGAATCCGGGCTGTAGCACCGGGCTAACAGGACTCCGGGGAACCCGGGCTGTAGCAGGCTAGGCAGGACTCCGGTCGTCACCGCGTGACATTTCCTCGAAGGGAAAGACATAGGAACGAAGTGAAACACATGCCGGCCAGTCAAGTGTCCTGAGCAGTAGTGCTGGGCTAGCAGGACTCCGGTGAACCGGGCTGTAGCGGACTACTATGGCTCAAGGAAGCACTAGACTACATTTCCCCATAAGAGAGACTGCCAAGGATAAACAACTAGATTGTCGGATCCCACACATAGCAATACACGTCACACGTACGCATAACATGCAAGTATGTGCTGTACAACATGGCATCACAACAAAACGCAAACTCATATATATAAAGGCTCAACAGAGCCACATAGCATAAATACAAACAGGGGTCACATGACCCATCATTCAGAGCATACAAGCAACGGAAGCATTACATGTCTGGGTACAGACAACTACAAAAGAAAAGAGCTGGAAAGCCTGACTATCTACAAGACCCTCCCAAGGGTACAAGATCGTAGCTGAGGTAACAAGCTACTCGTCAAAGTCCAAGCGGAACTACTAGTAAGACAGATGTCTCATCTGCAAAACATAAATAAAGCAAACGTGAGTACAAAGGTACTCAGCAAGACTTACATCAGATCCTATCATATATGCATTAGTATCAAGAAGGTAATGTGGGGTTTAGTTGCAGCAAGCCAGCTTTGACTCAGTGGCTATCCTGTTCTACGACAAAGAGAAACTTCTTTGAGATGAGGCAGCGCACGCGAGTCCACTAATCACCACATCAATACACCACTAAGGATTCATCCTCGTCTCCCTACGAGAAGGCCATCCATAGCACTCACACTTTTCTTGAGCATTTTAGAGTATCCACTTTAAGTTGTCTATGTACCACGTAAGCATCCAAGAAGTCCATGACCGAGGACACGGCTATTCGAATAGATCATGATAACCCTGCAGGGGTGTACTTCATCACACACGCTCTCGCCACTTACCGCCATGTACACGTCATGTATCTCGGCAACCTTCAAGCGGAAGCCTGGCGAGGGTGTCGGCCACGACCTGACTAACCACGCAAGACTCTAGTCCAGGTTTATCGCCTATTCGGGTTCCATCCGCAAGGAGATCCGGCCGAGGTTTCGCTCACGGCCCCAAACGATGTGTACAGGGTTCCCGAGCCCACCATCCGGGTGCCACTCGGTACACCGGGCCACGTGTGCCTAGTCTGTCCCAAGTCCACCCTGCCGGGTGCCACTCGGTAGAAAAATAGCACTACCTACAAACACCAGAAACTATTTACATCTCCTGGACAGAGCTCAAGGTGGTTAATAAGTCGAGAGAGCTTGGAGCGCCCAGAGCCCAATGTGTGGTAGTAGCTAGTCATTGGACAACTTACATGGAACTCGGTTCTTAAGGACGGTCCCAGTGAGACAACCCACCATGTGCTCCTACATGGCCTCTCACCGCTACCTTTACCAAATCGTGTTCACACGTTTAACTCTCAGCACCAGAACATATCATAACACTCCAATTCATTCCCGATGAATCAGACCTGACACAACTCTAAGCAATAGCAGGCATGGCATGGTAGGAACACAACATGGCTCAATCAATTCCTACACATGCTAGTGGGTTTTAACTATTTACTGTGGCAATGACAGGTCATGCAGAGGAATGGGTTCAACTACCGCAGCATAAAGTAGCAGTTGAATCGTTGTTGTCCTAATGCAATAAATGAGAGCAGGGGCGAGAGAGTGGGATTGTATCGGAATGAACAAGGGGTTGCTTGCATGGTAGAACAACAAGGAAGGCACTGCTCCTTAGACAGGTACTCTGGAACGGTCTCCGGAGCAGGACCTATCAAGAAGGAACGGTGTCGGCAATCAAACACAAGCATATGCAACATTATGATGCATGAACATGGCATGAAGATGTAATGTTATTGGATCTAATGCAACTAGCATTCATTTGGTTAAAGTCCATTTGAACTAAAGATTCAAATGTAACTCCAAAATAAGCTCTTAAATATGCCATAAGTGTGTTTTCACATATACAGCATGTATAGGTTGGTTTGTCATGCATGAAAATGGTACAGATGGATAGATTGATTTTTTCTGATAATTTTTCATATATAAATTATTTCAATCTGAGTTACGGTTGAATTTCTATGAATTTTTGAAGTTTTGAATATATTCTGGAATTTCCTGATTTATTTTAATACCAGAAAAGGATATATTGCGTCAGCCTGATGTCATCACTACATCAGCGGGTCAATGCGGCTGTCCAGGTCAAACCTGACACGCGGGGTCCACCCGTCAGTGTCATGGTTAACTAACAGAGGTTAATTAATTTAAGCTAATCCTAAACTAAAAATTAATAGGGCCGGGCCCCACATGTCAGCGACCCATGGGAGGTCAAACCTCCTGGTCAGCGGGGTCAACACCCGCCGGCGGCTTGACGCCGGCGAGCCAAACACGGCGGAGGGGCTCGGGATCGCCGCTCCAGCGACCATTCGGGCGGCGGAGCTCATCTACGCGATGCCCAGACTCGCGCGAATCCAGTGGGACACGCGGGAGGCTGCGGGGCGGCCGGAGCTCGCCAGAATCAGGCTCGAGGCGGCAGCTGGAGCTCGGGCGAGCTCGGGTTCGAGGCTACAAGGCACGGGGAGGCATGCGGATAGGTTCTACGGGCTCCTGGCGTCACCAGGAACACGACGACGTGTGCGGGTGCGGCTGGCTCGGCCCCTGGCCATGGTGGCGCCATGGCCGGCGGCGAGGAGCTCACGGGCGCGGTGGTGCTAGCGCTAGATGACGCGAGGGACGACGGGGCAAGGGGGAACCGGGTCAACGGCTCACCGTGGTTCTTCTGGTGCTGCTGGCGAGGCAGGGGAGGCACGGGGTTCGGCGAATCGACGACGAAGTCGCCGGCGACCGCAGGTTGAGGAAGAGCTTGAAGGCGACGCTGCAGGGCTTCCCGAGGCGCGTGACTTGACGGAGAGGTAGCCGGCGATGTGGCGGAGCTCCTGGGTGCAACGGCAGGGCGAGGGGTGGCCGGTGGCCGCGGCAATGGCGAACGGCGGCGACAGCAGCGCTCGGCCGTGAGCGAGAAGGCGAGGGAGAGGAGAGGAGAGGGCACGGGAGAGTGAGAGGGGAACGGGGCGGCGCGTGGCGTCGTTCAGGGAGTTCCAGGGCGACGAGGAGGGAAGCAGGAGGTGGCAGGGCGACGTGGCCATGGCGAGCGTCGTGCCCGGCTTCTCCTCTGCCTACTGGCAAGAGGTAGAAGACGGGGCTGCCCCTGGTGGGCTGGGCCGCCAGGTGGGCTGGCCAGCTGGGCCACCAGGTAAGCGCCCAGGTAGGTCTCTCTCCCTTTTCTGTTTTCTTTTCTAATTTTCTGACATTTGTTTTGATTTAGATAAAATACTAAACCATTTTATATGCTTCTGAAAATTATTGTAGGAACTAATTGGATTATTCCAAAGCCCCACATTAAAAATCATAATTATTGGAATATATTTGAATATATAACAAATATAAATCCAATACAAATAATTATGCATTAATTCCAAATGGCCAAAATAAATATTTATAAGCTCCTAAAAATATTGGTTTGAATTTTACCTCTCACCAATATTTTCAGAGAGAGACATGAACATTTTCTTGGACCCTTTTGGAGCACTTTTTATTTGGGTTATTTTCAGAAATGATTCTGAGGGTTTCACAAATCCCTATTTCAAATTTAAAAGGAGTTTAAACATGATGCAAGCATGAAGGGCTAGCCTAGGTCATACCAGAACTAGGGATGTGACAATCGACTACATACATCTACCAGTTCATCGACTACATACATCTACCAGTTCATCGACTGAATACAAATCATTCGGATTCGCCATCATACGCCCAACCGTACATTTGATATGCATATATATGCATCACGAGCCACGGTAGGGCTGTATGATGGCGATACCGATTGGTTTGTTCTAGATCCGACATAAAAGGTTTGATACAACTTCTTTTTTGTGACATAAGATCTAACATTGTTGCTTCTAGTAGTTCTCTTGATTCCACTAATGATTCTCTTAGCCAAGTTACACTTGAGCAAGAAAATAGCTTATTGAAGGGAAGAATCAAGGTGTTGGTTTTGAACGAAAGTTCAATGCCAATGGAGTTGAGTGGGAAGAAGATCAATACCCCAAGACAAAGTTTGTTCCTCAACAAGAGAAGTATCCTACTTCCTTCAAGGGGACACAAGCTCAAGATGATCTTCTACATGTTGATTAGCTTCAAGCCTTGCGGAATAGCATAGATTGCACTGAGCTATGTGCAGTGCAGTCTACACTATTCCGAATGGCTTGAAGCAAATTAATCAGCATTGCACCTCTGTTACATGGCCACTTCAATGTTTTTTAAACTTATTTGAACTCCGGACTTCTTTTATGTTCAGTATGCAGCATTTAAAGCGACGTCATCAATATCCAACATGTTCTGACATTATTTGTTGTTTTTCGGTCATTTACCTAATTGTTTAGAGAGCTAAATGACCGTGAAATTGAAAATCACTACAAAATGAATCCTGAAAATGTTGAAACTTGGCATGGTATCATCATATCACCCGCATAGCATGTGCGAAAGAGTAGAGAGGGTTACGGCAAAAACTGGACGCACTTCGTGTACAAACTGGACCTACTCTTTCCGAGTATCAGGGTTTCGGACGAGAACTCATCTGTTACATGGCCACTTCAATGTTTTTTAAACTTATTTGAACTCCGGACTTCTTTTGTGTTCAGTATGCAGCATTTAAAGCGATGTCATCAATTTGTTGGCAAAAAAAAACTAAATAAAAAACTACTCAAAAATAAATAAATAAAAATAAGTAATGCAGAAAAGAAAAAAACTATATAAAAAATTTGTTGGCGCACTGCCCTGTGGGTCTACCAGACCTAGGGTGTGCAAATGCAGGCCCAGAAGGGCTAGCAGACTCACAGGGCAGCGCGCCCTAATTAATTAGGCCTAGAAGCCTGCTATATAGAGGAGTTCGAAGAGGTAGCCGCGGCTGGGTTTATAAACCAGTGCGGCTGCCCTTCGCGGGGCGAGGTGGGACTAAATTTTGGGGTGGCAGCGCAAACTCTAAATACAGCAAAAAACAACTAAAATAAATAAAACAAAATAAATAAAGCAGAAAAGAAAAAACTAAATGAAAAAAGCCCACCTACTGGGCCACAGTGGCCTGCATACGACTAGAAACCCAATCTGTTGTTGGGCCAGGATGCAGGCCCGCAAGCCCAATAGGCCCCACAGGGCAGAGTAGCAGAGGTAGGCCCAGAAGGCCTGCTTTAGAGAGGAGCTCGAGACAGCAGCGGCGGCGGGGCTTATAAGCAGGTGTGTGCGCCCTTCGGCTAGCGAGGTGGGACTAAACTTCTGCGCCCCTCGCCTGGCAGCGCACCCCCTTTAGTACCGGTTCGTGGCTCCAACCGGTACTAAAGGGGGGGTCTTTAGTACCGGTTCGTGGCACGAACCGGTACTAAAGGGGTCGTTTCCCGCCGCTTGGCCTGGGGAAAATAGGCCTTTAGTACCGGTTGGAGCCACGAACCGGTACTAAAGGCCAATCCTATATATACAGCACTTACGAAAATTTCAGTTTCAACTCGCCACTTCGTCTCCAACCTCCGCCGCGCGCGCCGCTCGATCCCGTCGTCGCCGTCCGTCGTCATCGTCGCTGTCCCCGCCGCCGCCCGTCGTCGTCGTCGTCTCGCGCTGCCGCCCCGAACGCCGCCGCCGTCCGTCGTCATCGCCGCGGCCGTACGTCTCTCTCGCTCCCGCACACACATACACACACATACACACACACACACACCGGCGCCCCCGCCCCGTACGCCGGCGCCCCCGCTCGTACGTACGGGGCGGCGGCATATGGGGCCGCACACACACACACACATACCACACATGCACACACACACGCATACACACACACATACACACATACGTACACACATATACATATATATACACACACATGCATACACACACACATACACACACACATTTTTTTTACTTATTTTCTGTTTTTTAGAAAAGTTAATTAGATGATCGAATGTTAGATTAATGTCCAATGTTAGATGAATTAGCTAGCTAGATAGAAAAATTGTCGAACTAGAGATTAGAACTAGTTGAATAATTAATATAACTAGTTTATTTTTAATAAGAAAATTTAGGTATATGAGATTAGAACTAGTTGAATAATTAATATAACTAGTTTATTTTTAATAAGGAAATTTAGGTATATGAGATTAGAACTAGTTGAATAATTAATATAACTAGTTTATTCTTAGTAAGAAAATTTAGGTATATGAGATTAGAACTAGTTGAATAATTAATATAACTAGTTTATTTTTAGTAAGAACATTTAGGTATATGAGATTAGAACTAGTTGAATAATTAATATAACTAGTTTATTTTTAGTAAGAACATTTAGGTATATGAGATTAGAACTAGTTGAATAATTAATATAACTAGTTTATTTTTAGTAAGAAAATTTAGGTATATGAGATTAGAACTAGTTGAATAATTAATATAACTAGTTTATTTTTAGTAAGAAAATTTAGGTATATGAGATTAGAACTAGTTGAATAATTAATATAACTAGTTTATTTTTAGTAAGAAAATTTAGGTATATGAGATTTGATGATCTAATTAAAATATTATTTGTTAATGAATTAGATAGAAAAGTTAAATATATAGTAATGTCAATTGAATATATAGTTAGTAGGGATGAAAACGGAGCGGAAACGGACGGAACTGAGTGCTATCATATTTGTTTTCATATTTTTTTGTAGAAGCGGAAATGAATACAGAAACCCCGAAAATGAATACGGAAACAGATACTATCGAAAACAGACACGGAGCGAATACAAAGCGGATACGGAAACAGAAATAGACATTGATCGGAACTTAAAAACCCCTTGAATCATAGAGAAATACACACAAAAATAAACAAATTTAATGAGTTGCTAACATGGCTACAAAATAGTATCATTATGTTAGCAACTTAGTGTAGTATTGTAGTAGTACCGGACAATTGCGTATAGGGTCAAGCTGAGTACATGTGTGGTAGTAGAAGTTGAGCCTTAGATCCATTCTACTAATTGTGCCATTGTGTTCTCTTTGGTGGTTGGGCTACAAAGCAGCTATAGGTCTATAGTAAAAACAGAAATTCCATATTCACAGAAACGGAAAGTTCCATTTCCATGCATGTTCCACCGGAAAACACCGTTCCGTTTTTGTTTCCGTTTCCGCATAAAAAATTCCATTTCCGCTTCCGTTTTGCAAATTTCCGTTTCCATTTTCATATTTCCTCTCCGTTTTCATTTTTCCTCCGGAAAAACGGAAAGTTTTCGCTCCATTTTCATCCCTAATAGTTAGATATATTAATGTCAAATGTTAGATGAATATATATTTGGCTAGATATAGTTGTTTAATGTTTCACCTATATGAACATAGGAAATGTCATCTGACGACGAAAAAGATTTTATTATGTGCGAACACTGTGAAGACCAGCGCGGCCTGTGCGACCAAAATTTCCTTGTTGATGGTAGGCGCTTCAGCATCAAGCTGGATGAGACATTCGAAGTTGATACAGTAAGTCACTTTGTCAATTATTATTTGAATGCAAAACTTATGCTTCATTTGCTTCAACTTATAATTTTAAATTTTCACTATTCTACTAGCGCAACCCCTGCCATGCAAGAATTTTTGTCTTGGATAAGATAGGTTTCAGTGCTATAGATGATATGGAGGTAAAGAGAGTTTATTTGAAGACGCAGCATGGGTATACTTTCAACGTCAAATTATATAATGGAGACACATACACCCATTTTGAATGCAAAACTTGGCAAGCACTATGCAAGGCTTATGCATTTGAGCCTGATATGGTTATCACCTTTGATATTCGTCCGGAAGATGATATTGAAGGTAATATAGACATCTGGGTCGATGTGCAAACGCCTCCAGTTCTACCATTTGGTGAGTTTTTCTCAACCATGCATGCATATGTTTATGTCTTTCGTACAGTTTATTCAAAAATAGTTGACAACTATTTTGTATTGTCAGCTTATTTCGGTTCAAGCAAACATGTCCGGCGCTTGGTAGACAGGACCTACTACTGCCCCGGGGCTCAACTAAACTGCGAGGGGATAAGTCATTATGTTTCATGGCTTGGGGATCTTAATACTGCCAAGACAAATTTTTTCCCTACACTTAGAAATGTTAGTACTCAAAACGTGCGACCAATGGTGATCGTATTGAACTACGGTCACATCTATAATCAAAAGATGGTAAGATTTTAAATATTTGTCCTTAATTAGTGCATCTTTTGCATACATTATTTTTGAAGCTAAACTTTCATTGCTTAGTATATTAATTACTATACGATGTTGTTCAACAGGGACTTCCAATGACAGTTGTGCCCCAGTGGATCGAGACAAAAGGTCGCATGTCAATGGTTAGCTTACGACCAAGATTTTCTACATTGCACATGAGTGCATTCAGGATTTCTAAAAGCGAAGAATGCTTAATAGTGAAAGATTGGAGCAAAATTGTTAACGATCGCAGAGAAGTACTAGGGGGCAGTAAGGAGAAGCGCAACCCAAGATTAGGAGACAGATTCATCTGCATGCTCCAGTATGATGAATCAGGAGAGCTATACATGTTCTATGCTATTCTACCTGAGAGGGAGCAGCAGGATCAGTAGCTACTCTTCATGCTCTTAATTAGTACTTGTCTCATGGATCCGTGTCCTGAACTTCGATGTTGGTGATGATTATGTTGAACTTGATGATATCTCTTTGCTTCTGTTACAAAGTGAATGTTTCCTCTTTAAGCTAGCCAACGTTGATGATGAATTACATAGCTAGCGGTAATGACTATGATGATTAAATAGTGGTAATTAGACGACCGCGATGATTTTTAGCTAGCTAGAGTTTATTTATTTATTAATATGCGATGATGATGATGATGATGACGACTACAACTCATTATAACGTAAAACAATCCTAAATTAAATTGATAACACAAATTTAATTGAAAAATACAAAATAAAACAAAAACCCACAACCATTTAGTATCGGTTGGTTTTACCAACCGGTACTAAAGGGCTCCCGGCCCCCGGAGCTGGCTCGTGCCACGTGGTACCCCTTTAGCACCGGTTCGTGCTGAACCGGTACTAAAGGGGGGGGCCTTTAGTGCCGAAATAATAGTGCCGGTTCCTAAACCGGCACTAAAGGGCCTTACGAACCGGTGCTATTGCCTGGTTTTCTACTAGTGGTAATTCGCTTAATGTTAATATACTTGGTATTCAAGATATGTGAAACTTTCTTTTGAGTGCGTTGAATACGAAGATAAGTTTGATGCCTGATAATTGTTTTGAGATATGGAGGTGATAATATTAGAGTCATGCTAGTTGAGTAGTTGTGAATTTAAAGAATACTTGTGTTGAAGTTTGTGATTCCCGTAGCATGCACGTATGGTGAACCGTTATGTGATGAACTCGGAGCATGATTTATTTATTGATTGTCTTCCTTATGATTGGCGGTCGGGGACGAGTGATGGTCTTTCCTACCAATCTATCCCCCTAGGAGCATGCGCGTAATACTTTGCTTTGATAACTTGTAGATTTTTGCAATAAGTATATGAGTTCTTTATGACTAATGTTGAGTCCATGGATTATACGCACTTTTCCCATCCTTCCACTATTGCTAGCCTCTCTAATACCGCGCACCTTTCGCCGGTATCATACAACCACCATATACCTTCCTCAAAACAACCACCATACCTACCTATTATGGCATTTCCATAGCCATTCCGAGATATATTGCCATGCAACTTTCCACCGTTCCGTTTATTATGACACGCTCCATCATTATCATATTGCTAGCATGATCATGTAGTTGACATCGTATTTGTGGCAAAGCCACCGTTCATAATTCTTTCATACATGTCACTCATGAGTCATTGCATATCCCGGTACACCGCCGGAGGCATTCATATAGAGTCATATTTTGTTCTAAGTATCGAGTTGTAAGAAAAATAAAAGTGTGATGATCATCATTATTAGAGCATTGTCCCAAGTGAGGAAAGGATGATGGAGACTATGATTCCCCCACAAGTCGGGATGAGACCTCGGACGAAAATAAAAAAAAATAAAAGAGGCCAAAGAAGCCCATATAAAAAAAGAGGCCATAAAAAGAGAGAAAAGGCCCAAACAAAAAAAATAAAAAAATAAAAAAAATGAGAGAAAAAGAGAGAAGGGACAATGCTACTATCCTTTTACCACACTTGTGCTTCAAAGTAGCACCATGATCTTCATGATAGAGAGTCTCTCATTTTGTCACTTTCATATACTAGTGGGAATTTTTTTATTATAGAATTTGGCTTGTATATTCCAATGATGGGCTTCCTCAAAATGCCCTAGGTCTTCTTGAGCAAGCGAGTTGGATGCACACCCACTTAGTTTCTTTTGTTGAGCTTTCACATACTTATAGCTCTAGTGCATCCGTTGCATGGCAATCCCTACTCACTCACATTGATATCTATTGATGGGCATCTTCATAGCCCGTTGATACACCTAGTTGATGTGAGACTATCTTCCCTCTTTTTGTCTTCTCCACAACCACCATTCTATTCCACATATAGTGTTATATCCATGCCTCACGCTCATGTATTGCGTGAAGATTGAAAAAGTTTTGAAAATGTTAAAGTATGAAACAATTGCTTGGCTTGTCATCGGGGTTGTGCATGATTTAAATATTTTGTGTGGGGAAGATGGAGCAGGAATTAAAAGAAGAATTGCAATGAAATTATGCCAACTAACATTCCACATCAAAAATTATCTTTTTTATCATTTACCTACTCAAGGACGAGCAGGAATTAAGCTTGGGGATGCTTGATACGTCTCCAACGTATCTATAATTTTTGATTGCTCCATGCTATATTATTTACTGTTTTTGGCAATATTGGGCTTTATTTTCCACTTTTATATTATTTTTGGGACTAACCTATTAACCGGAGACCCAACCCAGATTTGCTGTTTTATGCCTATTTCAGTGTTTCGAGGAAAAGGAATATCAGACGGAGTCAAAACGGAACGAAATCAACTGGAGAAGTTATTTTTGGAAGGAAACCCACCTGATGGACTTGGACCCCACGTCAGAAGATACGGGAGGTGCTCACGAGGGTGGGGGGCAAGGGTAAAAAGAACTTCAAGAAGGACGGCAAAGGAGTTGCCGCGTCCGGTAAGCAAGCTGCCGGGAAGAAGTCAAAGAATGGACTCAAGCCTGAGACTGAGTGCTTTTATTGCAAGGGAAACGGTCACTAGAAGCGGAACTGCCCCAAGTACTTAGTGGAAAAGAAGGCCGGCAATACCAAAGGTATATGTGATATATATGTTATTGATGTGTACCTTACCAGCGCTCGTAGTAGCTCCTGGGTATTTGATACCGGTGTAGTTGCTCATATTTGTAACCCAAAACAGGAACTGCGGAATAAACGGAGACTGGCGAAGGACGAGGTGACGATGCGCGTCGGGAATGGTTCCAAGGTCGATGTGATCGCCGTCGGCACGCTACCTCTGCATTTACCTACGGGATTAGTTTTAAACCTCAATAATTGTTATTTAGTACCAGCTTTGAGCATGAACATTGTTTCTGGATCTCGTTTAATGCGAGATGGCTACTCATTTAAATCTGAGAATAATGGTTGTTCTATTTATATGAGAGACATGTTTTATGGTCATGCCCCGCTGGTCAATGGTTTATTCTTATTTAATCTCAAACGTGATGTTACACACATTCATAGTGTGAATGCCAAAAGATGTAAGATTGATAATGATAGTCCCACATACTTGTGGCACTGCCGCCTTGGTCACATTGGTGTCAAACGCATGAAGAAACTCCATGCAGATGGACTTTTGGAGTCTCTTGATTATGAATCATTTGACACGCGCGAACCGTGCCTCATGGGTAAAATGACCAAGACTCCTTTCTCCGGAACAATGGAGCGAGCAACCAACTTATTGGAAATCATACATACTAATGTGTGCGGTCCAATGAGCGTTGAGGCTGGCGGTGGCTATCGTTATGTCCTCACCCTCACCGATGACTTAAGTAGATATGGGTATGTCTACTTAATTAAACACAAGTCTGAGACCTTTGAAAAGTTCAAGGAATTTCAGAGTGAGGTTGAGAATCAACATGACAGGAAAATCAAGTTCTTACGATCAGATCGTGGGGGAGAATATTTGAGTCACGAATTTGGCACGCACTTAAGGAAATGTGGAATAGTTTCACAACTCACGCCGCCTGGAACACCACAGCGTAATGGTGTGTCCGAACGTCGTAATCGCACCCTATTGGATATGGTAGGATCTATGATGTCTCTTACCGATCTACCGCTATCATTTTGGGATTATGCTATAGAGACTGCCGCATTCACTTTAAATAGGGCTCCGTCGAAATCCGTTGAGACGACACCGTATGAATTGTGGTCTGGCAAGAAACCTAAGCTGCCGTTTCTGAAAGTTTGGGGATGCGATGCTTATGTCAAGAAACTTCAACTTGAAAAGCTCGAACCCAAATCAGAAAAATACGTCTTCATAGGATACCCTAAAGAAACTATTGGGTATACCTTGTATCTTAGATCCGAAGGCAAGACCTTTGTTGCCAAGAATGGATCCTTTCTAGAGAAAAAGTTTCTCTCAAAAGAAGTAAGTGGGAGGAAAGTAGAACTTGATGAAGTATTGTCTCTTGAACCGGAGAGTGGCGCAGCTCAAGAAATTGTTCCTGAGGTGTCTGCACCGACTAGGGAGGAAGTTAATGATGATGATCATGAAACTTCAGATCAAGTTGCTACTGAACTTTGAAGGTCCACAAGGACGCGTTCCACACCAGAGTGGTACGGCAACCCTGTCCTGGAAATCATGTTGTTAGACAATGGTGAACCTTCGAACTATGAAGAAGCGACGGCGGGCCCAGATTTCGACAAATGGCTAGAAGCCATGAAATCCGAGATAGGATCCATGTATGAAAACGAAGTATGGACTTTGAGTGACTTGCCCGATGATCGGCGAGCCATAGAAAATAAATGGATCTTTAGGAAGAAGACAGACGCGAATGGTAATGTGACCATCTATAAAGCTCGGCTTGTCGCTAAGGGTTATCGACAAGTTCAAGGGGTTGACTACGATGAGAATTTCTCACCCGTAGCGAAGCTGAAGTCCGTCCGAATCATGTTAGCAATTGCCGCATTGTATGATTATGAGATATGGCAAATGGATGTCAAAATGGCATTCCTTAATGGTTTCCTTAAGGAAGAATTGTATATGATGCAGCCGGAAGGTTTTGTCGGTTCTAAGAATGCTGACAAGGTGTGCAAGCTCCAACGCTCAATCTATGGGCTGGTGCAAGCATCTCGGAGTTGGAACATTCGTTTTGATGAGATGATCAAAGCGTTTGGGTTTACGCAGACTTATGGAGAAGCCTGCGTTTACAAGAAAGTGAGTGGGAGCTCTGTAGCATTTCTCATATTGTATGTGGATGACATACTATTGATGGGAAATGATATAGAATTCCTAGAAAGCATAAAGGCCTACTTGAACAAGTGTTTTTCAATGAAGGAACTTGGAGAAGCTGCTTATATATTAGGCATCAAGATCTATAGAGATAGATCGAGACGCCTCATTGGTCTTTCACAAAGTACATACCTTGACAAGATATCGAAGAAGTTCAATATGGATCAGTCCAAGAAGGGGTTCTTGCCTGTATTGCAAGGTATGAGATTGAGCACAGCTCAATGCCCGACCACGGCAGAAGATAGAGAAAAGATGAGTGTCGTCCCCTATGCCTCGGCCATAGGGTCTATCATGTATGCCATGCTGTGTACCAGACCTGATGTAAACCTTGTCGTAAGTTTGGTAGGAAGGTACCAAAGTAATCCCGGCATGGAACACTAGACAGCGGTCAAGAATATCCTGAAGTACCTGAAAAGGACTAAGGATATGTTTCTCGTCTATGGAGGTGACGAAGAGCTCGTCGTAAAGGGTTACGTCGATGCTAGCTTCGACACAGATCTGGATGACTCTAAGTCACAAACCGGATACGTGTATATTTTGAATGGTGGGGCAGTCAGCTGGTGCAGTTGCAAGCAAAGCGCCATGGCGGGATCTACATGTGAAGCGGAGTACATGGCAGCCTCGGAGGCAGCACAAGAAGCAATATGGGTGAAGGAGTTCATTACCGACCTAGGAGTTATTCCCAATGCGTCGGGCCCGATGACACTCTTCTGTGACAACACTGGAGCTATTGCCCTTGCCAAGGAGCCCAGGTTTCACAGGAAGACCAGGCATATCAAGCGTCACTTCAACTCCATTCGTGAAAATGTTCAAAATGGAGACATAGATATTTGCAAAGTGCATACGGACTTGAATGTCGCAGATCCTAAACCTCTTCCTCGAGCAAAACATGATCAACACCAGAACTCTATGGGTGTTCGATTCATCACAATGTAACTAGATTATTGACTCTAGTGCAAGTGGGAGACTGTTGGAAATATACCCTAGAGGCAATAATAAAATGGTTATTATTATATTTCCTTGTTCATGATAATTGTCTATTGTTCATGCTATAATTGTGTTATCCGGAAATCGTAATACATGTGTGAATATATAGACCACAACATGTCCCTAGTGAGCCTCTAGTTGACTAACTCGTTGATCAACAGATAGTCATGGTTTCTTGACTATGGACATTAGATGTCATTGATAACGGGGTCACATCATTAGAAGAATGATGTGATGGACAAGACCCAATCTTAAGCATAGCACAAGATCGTGTAGTTCGTCTGCTAGAGCTTTTCTAATGTCAAGTATCTTTTCCTTAGACCATGAGATTGTGCAACTCCCGGATACTTTAGGAATACTTTGGGTGTGCCAAACGTCACAACGTAACTGGGTGACTATAAAGATGCACTACGGGTATCTCCGAAAGTGTCTGTTGGGTTGGCACGAATCAAGACTGGGATTTGTCACTCCGCATGACGGAGAGGTATCTCTGGGCCCACTCGGTAAAACATCATCGTAATGAGTTCAATGTGACTAAGGGTTGGTCATGGGATGATGTGTTATGGAACGACTAAAGTGACTTGCCGGTAACGAGATTGAACGAGGTATTGGGATACCGACGATCGAATCTCGGGCAAGTAACGTACCGATTGACAAAGGGAATTGAATACGAGATTGATTGAATCCTCGACATCGTGGTTCATCCGATGAGATCAACGTGGAATATGTGGGATCCAACATGGGTATCCAGATCCCGCTGTTGGTTATTGGCCGGAGAGTTGTCTCGGTCATGTCTGCATGGTTCCCGAACCTGTAGGGTCTACACACTTAAGGTTCGGTGACGCTAGGGTTGTAGAGATATTAGTATGCGGTAACCCAAAAGTTGTTCGGAGTCCCGGATGAGATCCAGGACGTCACGAGGAGTTCCAGAATGGTCCGGAGGTAAAGATTTATATATATAGGAAGACCAGTTTCGGCCACCGGGAAAGTTTTGGGGGTCACCGGTATTGTACCGGGACCACCGGAAGGGTCCCGGGGGTCCACCGGGTGGGGCCACCTATCTCGAAGGGCCCCATGGGCTGAAGTGGGAAGGGAACCAGCCCCTGGTGGGCTGGTGCGCCCCCCTTGGGCCTCCTCCTGCGACTAGGGTTGGAAACCCTAGGGGTGGGGGGCGCCTCCACCTGGCTTGGGGGCCAAGCCACCCCCTTCGCCGCCGCCCCCCATCTAGATGGGATCTAGAGGGGCCGGCGCCCCGCTAGCCCCTATATATAGTGGAGGGGAGGGAGGGCAGCCGCACCCAAGTCCCCGGCGCCTCCCTCTCCCCCCGTGACACCTCTCCTTCTCGTTGGTGCTTGGCGAAGCCCTGCCGAGATCCCGCTGCTTCCACCACCACGCCGTTGTGCTGCTGGATCTCCATCAACCTCTCCTCTCCCCTTGCTGGATCAAGAAGGAGGAGACGTCTCTCCCAACCGTACGTGTGTTGAACGCGGAGGTGCCGTCCATTCGACGTTCGGTCATCGGTGATTTGGATCACGACGAGTACGACTCCATCAACCCCGTTCTCTTGAACGCTTCCGCTCGCGATCTACAAGGGTATGTAGATGCACTCCCCTCTCCCTTGTTTCTAGATGACTCCATAGATTGATCTTGGTGATGCGTAGAAAATTTTAAAATTCTGCTACGTTCCCCAACACTTTATACACGATGTTATAGAAGAAAGATTGACAATATGACTTATGTTGCAGAAATCTTCTTTGCAACAGACCGGGCGTTGCAAAAAAAGACCATTGTCGTTCGTCACGAGCTCCCACTGGACGATGATGAGGGCGAGTAGCACCACCCGTTCCCGCCATCGCAATGCCATCGGGAACCCCTAGAGCTCTGACCACTCACCATCCTACTCATCGTCGAGATGTACACCATTGTCATGCACTTTTATACGGGACAGAGAGGTTGGGAAAGAGATCAGATGAGGGAGAGAGACGAAGAGATAAGATGTGGGAGAGAGACAAAGAGATAAGACGAGGGAGGAAAACATGAGTGGTCTAGTGGGCCACGTGTCAAGCGAATGGAGCGGCGGCCGTGTAATCAGCTGGCTGGTGGGGATCTTTTCCCGTAAATAAAAGGGAAACGATTCATATCACACGGCGGATAATCACGCTCGCATCCGCCATCTCAGTTGCATGCCACGCGTCCGTTCTGAACCCCACCACCACATTATTTGCAACAGCCACGCCACGCCTCATACCTTATCCTCTTCTCCCGAATCTCCTTCCTCATGAATCAAAGCTGCCAAGCGAAGCGGTTCCCCGTGCCACTCACATCTTTCCTTCCCTGGGCGCGAATTTGGCTCGAGCTCGCCGAGAAAGCAGTCGGAGGCAAAGGAATCGACTGCCGCTAGCATGGTTCCTGTGAAGAGAAGGAGATGGAGGTGAGAGAGCGGGGAGGTCATGGGAGGGGAAAGGCGCGGCGCGCCGGAGAAAGGGCTCGCCGACGGGCAGCGGGGTCGCCGGGCAGCGCAGAAGCTTCAGGCGCGAGCCCTGCTGGTGTTTGTGGTGCCATCTTATCTCCGCAACAACGGCGCTGTTGCAGAATAGTGGCAGACCGCGCAAGTACGCGAGTGGCCGGGGATGCTGTTGCAAATTTTGCAACATGGGCCCTGTTGCAGAAAATTAGATGCGGCGAAGATGTTGTTTTAATTTTTGCAACAAGGATCTTGTTGCAGAAAATTAGACGCGTGAAAGATGTTGCGGAAAATTAGACGCATGAAAGATATTGTTGCAGAAAATTAGACGCATGAAAATATTGTTGCAGAAAATTAGATGCGGCGGGAGATGTTATTGCAATTTTTCTAAGGGTCTTGTTGTAGAAAACTAAAGAAGAAGAGGTTTTGCAACATGGGTCTTGTTGCAAAAAATTGTAGAAGATGAGGTTTCGTAACAAAGGTCTTGTTCAGGAAATTAAAGAAGGCCTGATCTTGCAATAAGAGCATTGTTGCAGGAAATTAGAGAGGAGGATTGAATGACTCGTCACGCAATCGAATGGCTCGCGAGGCGGCTGCTCTTTTTAAAAGAGCCACCGGCCGACGTGTAGCAGCTCCCTAAAAGTAGGTGAAAAACATGCAAACATGTGGGAATTTTGGGCGGAATTTCCCTACACTGGATAGGATCACGAATAAACCTGGCCATGGGATACCCGGCCCAGCCTAGCCGGCAAAAGCCCGACCCGGCGGACTTTTCCTCTGATGGGCTGAGGCTGGGTCTGGAATCTAGGCCCGATGACCAGGCCAAGTTGGGCCCGGGCCTGGGGTTTCTACTTCAGGCTTTGTTAGGCCTAGCCCAACGCATGGGTATGGACAGGGAAGCAAATGAAATCTCTGCTCTTGGATCTCTCCTCTCTGCGGCTGACGGAAATCAGCAGCTAGCATCCACCGGTCGTTTCAGCCACACACTCTTCCTCCTCCGGCGTTTCTTTGTCGAGCTTATTTGTTGAGCTTTAGCCATGTCCATATCGGAAAGCCTTCCTCTGCCATCAAAACAGCTTGGAGACAAAGGAGACATATCTAGGCACTGCTTGAAGGCACCAAAAGTAAGTTCAAGACCAAAATAAAGCCAAAAACTAGTCAAATGCATCCTAAACTAAACCTACGGTTGCCATCTGTAGCACCATCCCCACTTCGGTTTGCCTCACTGGTGGATGAGAAGGGAAAAGAGGAATGGCTTCGCCAAGGTGAGTCTCAACGGGACTCGAGGGAGAGGAGAACGGGACCATGGAAGTAATGGCCACTGAGTGGTTATCCTTCTTTTATTTGCTGAGGTATCGACCATGCCATGAGCCATAGTGGCAACACCCCCCCCTCCCGAAAAAAAACCATTTTAGGGGTTATTTCTCTTGCTTTCTAAATTTAAGTGGGTAGATACTTTGTTTTATAGCCAAAAGGGTTATGTAAATTCTTCGTAGGTGTTTTCGACTTAACCATTTCTTATTCCATAGAATCGATTCCGTAAAACTTCATATACACCGGTTCCCCTGATTTGCGGCGACACTCTAGCCACTCCGAGATGAGGGAATGGTCTTTTGTATTAGGTTTATGTGTCATTTATGGCGGAGTCTCGCCGGTGAAGCTAGTGGCGTGTTGTCACCCGGCTCAATCTATGCTTAGCTTTCGTGTCTTATGATGTGGAGCCAACGGTATGTTGGTTTCTGTTTGGGCACATATTCATCATGGTATTCTCTTTCGTGGTACGGTAATGAAGCGACAATATCATAGCCCAGTTGCAAGGGTTGTGTCCCCCTTCACGTGTGCGGTCAAAAGGCTCCTTGCCCTGATTGTGGCGGGTGACTCGGGCGGCTATTCATGACCTTCGAGGTTAGCCAAGCTGTACAAGTTTGATTTCACCCGAAGAAAAAAAAATACAAGTTTGATTTCTATGCGGATTATTTACCAGGTGCATGGAAGAAGATCAGGTCGCAACCAGAAAAATCAGAGATAACGACTTCAGCGTGTCTTTTGATGTAATTTCAAGACTCCATTTGTTGGGGTTGATTTTTCAAGAGTTTGTCAATGTCATTTGCTGGTTGCTTTTTTATTTGGGTTACTTGGATCTGATCTTGCTCTCTTTGGGGAAAAAATGCTGATATTTGGTGCCAAAGCCCATCCAGATACGGACAGAGAATGAGATGAGATGAGATGAGATGAAATCTCTTCTCCCACATCTTGGCAGGCAGCTGACCGGCAAATGAGCAGCTACCATCCACCAGTCTCCGGTCACCGCAGCCACACACTCTTCCTCCTCCGGCGTTTCTTGCCCCCAAGCAACCACCACCGGAAATCTCTTCCCATTTTTGTCCGCTTCCCGCCGCGCGTGAGGCCTCCACGCATCCCCCGCTTCCCCCTCGCCGGATTCTTTTCCTTGCACGCCCAGCCTCCCTCCCCACCTCGCGCTATCCTCCTCCACCACCACCAGCAGAGGTCCGTACGAGTGGAGGAGGCGGGGGGAGAGCACGCGCCGGCTGGATACGCGCAGACAGTGTGCACCGTCCATGGCCGCCGCCGCCGCGGCCCCGGTGGCCCCCGGGAACGGGCGCCTCGGCCGGCCGCGGGCGCCCCGGGTGGGGCTGCGCATCTGTGCGGCGGCGGCGGCGGCGGGGGCGGGGGAGGGGCCGTCGTGCCTCTACGTCGGGCCCATCGAGACCGCCAGCCAGGAGATGCTGGAGGCGCTCTACCGCCAGGTAATTCCAGTCCCACTCTTGCTCACCTTCCATGCCATCAGATTGCACACAGTTAATCATGAACCTGAAGAAATTAACTGAAAGTCTGCAATCTTTCTGTATCTCATACCGTGCCCTTTGGTGCTGTAAGCAATGTTGTCTGCCGCGCAATCTTTTTGATACTACCGCCTGCGGGTTCCGATCGAGTTCGCAACTGCGCTCGTGCTCCATTCCATCAGATTACAACACCGGCTTGTTATTAGTAGCCTCAGCCACAGTTCAACATGAACCTGAAATTAACTGAAAGTCTGCAATCTCTTTGTACTACACCTTTTGATGCTGTAACCTGTAAACAATGTTGCCTGCTGCACCGTCTTTTTTATACTGCCGCCTGCAGGTTCGATCGGGTTCGCTATTGCTCATGTCCCATTCCATCAGATTACACACCGGCTTGTCAGTAGCTTCAGCTACAGTTCATCATGAGCCTGAAATTAACTAAAGCTTGCAGCTTTGTTTTCTGTTTCTGATTAACCTTCATGCCAGTATAACTAACTGAAAGTTGCAATCTTTTTGTGTTTCATACTGTACCTTTTGATGTTGTACAATTCATGTTGCCTGCTGTGCATTATTATGTGAGCAAAGTTCGTCACCATGGCTACCTGTATATAATCTAGTACCATCTTTCATGGCAGGCCAGGGATTCCTACTACAGCGGCCAGCCTCTGATTGTCGACGACATGTTCGACAAAGTTGAGGTGAACAAAACAGGCCTAAAATCAGCCAATTTACATATCCACCTGATCCAAACCCCCTTCGCTGTCGCGTACCCGCATCTGCATCCTAACGATACATGTGTCCTTGGCCTTGCTAGCTGAAGCTCCGGGTCTACGGCTCCCCGTCGGTCGTAAAATACCCCCGCTGCAGCCTCAAGCGACAGTCGGCGTACGCGGACGCCGAGGTAAACCTTTCTGTGAAAATTCACCCCGTTTCTTCCGGCCAAATCTACCTGGTGCTCCATTAACTTACAAGCTCACAATTCAGTGTTTTGATTGACATTTGGGTATAGGGCAGGAGGACCACTCGATGTTTATGGCGTTATCGAGCATCTGGACGCTGCTGCTCCTGTTTGGTACCTCGGCATTCCTGGTTCCGAGCTTCTACACTCTGAGCCTGGCGTTCGGGGACGCGTTCGGAGCAAGGTCTCTCTTCTCCGGTGCTAAGTCGCTTGACGGGATAACGAGGGTGAACCACATGGTTTTGATCGGACTAGGCTATCTGATTGGCTATCCGGTTGCATCCGCGTCAGGTAAGGAAAGTTCTTCAGTAGATATTGTTTCTATGTTATATCAGTAGTATCATGATTTTCGTGTTCAGTTTGCGAAATTGTGTTCTCCACGCATCTTAAATCATCTTTTTGTTTTTTAAGTTGGTGCATTGCAAGGCCTGTTGACAAACAATGTGGTTGCACTAAAAGGCTCTTGCCCCAATTGCGGTGAGCAGGTTAGTTTTGCTTCTAGTAGTTGCCCATCATGGCTCCTTTTAGTGTTGAAAATTGATCCATATTTCTTTGAGTACAACATTTTGGTCATCTGAGTAAGCAAAGCATGTTCTTGCTAGGTGTTTGCATTCGTGAAGACGGATAAATCCATTAAAGCACCCCACAAGGCAGAATGCCATGTCTGCGAGTGTCCATTGGAGTACCGTACTAAAGTCGAGGTATGTGGAATACCTGTAGTTTTTTTACAGCCTTTACAGCTGTTGTGTTTTTTGTCAGATTATGATCTTGCTAAATCTACATCAAGTTCTTGCACAGTGACATACTCTGCAATCCCTTCACTGATAAGATGATAGATAAGCACGTTCAGGCCCCTATACCACATTTGACACACAAGATCAACACACTGTTGCAGGACACATACTTGAATGAAAATTTCAAATTTATAACTGAGACAAAATTCAGATTTGGAAGTCTTGGTGAGAATTTGCAGTTCTACATGTAGATATCGTGACAGTGTAAAACAACACCTACCATGGCTTCACTTTTTGACATTGCTCTGCAGAGATCTCTTTCTGGACCTAGAAGAAGTTGGGTTTATGGCCGGGTTTATATGGTGAAGCAAGGACATCCTAGGAAAAGGAGATGGATCAAAGACTAGAAATCCAGTGATAGCTGTTGAAGAGATCCACATCTAGTGCGTTCTTATTGGCTGAAAGCCTGAAACTACTTTCTGAAGATAGTAGTCTTGTTGCTCCGTAGTGCATATTCCCATTGTCCATTGATCAAACCAAGCATTTTGTAAAGCAGTCCATTCTTTCCCGAGATATCCAAACTCTGCACATGAACAGATGGTAAAATTATTGGCGAATATTATAGTGGTTTGCTTGTCAAATATTTGCTCAACTAAAATTTGATTTGCCTAATTGATGTAAGTGCTTGAAAGATGCTTAATTATGCTATGCAATCACTGGGAATGTTGTCTAGTGCATATTGTTTCATCATTTATGGGCCTAAAGGAAAGCATTATGTTATTATGAATTTATTAGGAGACCGGAATGACAAAAAACGGCTCCCCTAAGTCTTGGATTTATAGTACAAGGAATTAATAGAACTTAAAGATATGGTTAGCATTTGTCTTAATTATACTTCTGATAAGTAGACGGACTGCCTGTTGGGGATATATAATCGTGAAAACATATGAGTCGCTCGTTTTATACTAGTATGTTAGCTTAGGCTCTACATACTGACAACGATCGGACAGCAAAAAGCACAGTTATTTAACTTGACAACTACTCTCTCCGTTCTGAATTACTTGTTTTGAATTTGTCTAGATATAAATGTATCTAGACTCATTTTAGTGCTAGATACCTCCGTATCTAGACAAACCTAAGACAAGTAATTCAGAACGGAGGGAGTACTAGTAACTAGCCCCTCCGTCTCCGTTCTTTACACTAGGGACAGAGGGAGTACGTACCGTCCCCGAGAACAATCTAGTCTTTGTAAGAATCACCAACAGTTTGTCACAATTAAGAACTGGTCCACTTTTAAATTTAATTAACTTTATTATTATGTCATTAGTCACGAAACACACCACCGTCACATTATCAACAGTTTTTGGGGATATTCCCAGCTATTTTGTGCTCACTAATTCCACTCACTTATCAAGAGAGCTTATCAATGATTGCTCGTTTGTCACTGATTGCCGGTCTGGAAAGATCATTTTGCAGTAGTGAGTAATGTGAAATCAAAGAAATATCCGTTGCTCATAATTAATGGTTCAAGTCCAATGCACCTAGAGATGTGCATAATGGCTTCAAGATGACAAAAACATATTCTCCAAGGTGGAGCTTATTGGGTTCGTCAAAGTATGTTTACGTGTTAAACTATTATTGACCATGTAATTGAAGAGGGTTATGTGTTTGAGTGAAATATGCGCAAATCAGACCTATTGTATAAAATGATATGTGTACTAGACACAGATCACAAGAGGGACGGTCCGTGCTCGTGGCAAATGTAACCAAATAACGCGTCGCGGATGGCCAAAGATGTTGTCCGATGGCCTCGACGGGCTTTATTGTCTTTGTACTATGTCAAAATAACAAATTTTGATGGCGTGCTACGTTGTACGTTTGAGTTTTTTTAAGCATTTGAGCTGTAGGAGGTTCCGGCCTAGTCTTGCCGCTATTTGGCGTTATCTCATTAGGCATCTCCAACTCAATGCGTAAAAATCCTCCCGCATTCATTTGCGGACATGAGGACCGGTCGGTGAACACGAACGTGGAAGGATGCCATCCAACCGTAGTCGGATATATTTGGCTTTCCTCATCTTTTTCAAGTTCGCACGATCAAAAAGCCGCACGCAACACTATTTTAAATTTAAAAATGTTTAAATATTACATTCTAATATGTTGTCCCCTTTTCACCGTCCACTGATGCTCAATCAGATCTTTCTTCAGCTGCTCATGAGTTGGTCGATGCCGAATTTGTTGATGCATTTGAATAAATTCCTCAAATGTGGCCAGATTTTGGTCCGGAAGTTGGATAGGATCACCATGTTCTTAAATTTCAGAGCTGCGGCAGCATCGTCACCCTCATCCTTGATAGTCATGTTGTGCAGGTCCATGAACAACTGCAAAACGGGCCTGCAGAACTCCAAATGCTCTCTCGACATCCTTTCTACCTGCTTCTTGTCTTTGAGTAAAGTGAGCCTTTTTTTCTGGCCAACTGTGTTTGAGATGGTGCTGACAAAGGTAGCCCATGGAGGATAGATACCATCAACCAAATAGTAGCTCATGTTGTACTCATGTCCATTGACAGTACAGTGGCAAGGAGAAGTTTTTCCTTCAGTCAGCCTCACAAACAACGGTGATCGTTGCAGCACATTGATGTCATTATGAAACCCGGGCATGCCAAAGAAAGTGTGCCAAATCCGAAGATCGTGTGATGCAACTGCTTCAAGAATGATGGTGGACTTCTTAACATGACTCTGATATTGCCCTTGTAAAGCCTTCGGGAAGTTCTTCCATTTCCAATGCATGTAGTCAAGAGATCTAAGCAAGCCTGGCCACCCTCTTGCTTCTGAGATTGCCAGGAGCCTCTCGGTGTCTGCTGCAGTTGGTTCTCTCAAGTACTGAGGTCCGAACAACTTGACCACGACAGTTGCAAACCTGACCATGGCATCTCCGCATGTGCTCTCAGACATCTGTAGGTACTCATCCCACGAATCAGCGGTCGTTCCATATGCAACCATCCGAAGAGCGGCCATGTACTTCTGGTAACCAGAGAAGCCGATCGTTCTCATGGCGTCCTTCTTCAGAATGAAGTAGTCATCGTAGGACCGGACGACATGGTACAAATGATCAAAGACAGTATTGCCCATCCAAAAATGCCCGCGAAAATGGTCAGCGAAGGGTTCATTGGGGGCAAAGTAGTCGGTCATCGGTGTGAAATGCCCCCGCACGCCAGCTGTTGCGGTTGGGCAATCGATGACCCTTGATCAAGCCCTTGAAATTGAGAACATGTCTTCCGCACGCTCCGTGTCTTCAAGAACCGTGTGCATCATCGCCGTCTCATCGGAGTACTCGTCCGATGAGCCGTTGGACGGCTCAATATGATGTTCATATATGTACTCCGAATCGAAATCCATTGCTAGAAAGAACAAGGGACAACTGTTTTTAGCTCTGGCGATTCATCGAACAGTTGCCTGGCATGATGAGAATAGCAGTAGCGAATGGTACCTGGCGGGGTGGTCGGACGACAGGGGTTGATTGGAGACGGAGGAGAAGAAGGGTGGAGGCCTGCTGGAGCGCCGGAGGTGACGGACACGCAGAGTTTCGGCAGGGGTGTGGCGTGGTGACCGAGATGGTGGAGCGGCGGTGAAGGAAGAAAGAAAATAAGGAGGATGGACTCGTGAGGTCTGGAAAGGATTTTGGGTGAGCCCGGGGTGTCAGATTTCTATGTTCCGCGTTCAAGAGCGTGAGTTTTACCCAAGAGCGTGACGAGCATCCCAAGGTCAAGTCATGCTTTTATGGCGTACCGAGGGTTCCTTGGCCTTGAGAAAAATTGACGGAGGGAGTATACAAGTAGAAAACTTTTTTTTCAGGGAAAATACAAGTTCTTTTTTTTGAGAGATTTCAGGGAAATACAAGTAGAAACCTACGCACTGCTACTCCCTAAAAGTACTCCCGTCCCCCAAAATACGACTACTGGCTTAGTTGCTCGAGGTAGGTTCCCATCATTTTTCTAATTTCTTTTTATGGTACCAACCTAACCATCATTTGCTTTACTATACTTTTTTTTTGCGGGGGGATTTGCTTTACTATACTAGTAGTATTCCTCGAGATTACGCATTATTGAGGAATATAATGCGTAATGCGTTTTGCTGGAGTATACATTTCTGCGAGAGGGGTTGTTTACGACTACGTTTTGCTGTTGAGGAATATACTCCAGCGCCTGATTAATTACGCATTATTGTATTCTCAACTTGATAGAAAGTACTTTGACAAAGTCGCTGAACCATCCCCCCGCTTCTTTTTACTTCGCATATAAGATTTGGTCAAAGTCAAACTTTGTTAACTTTGACTAAGTTTATAGAAAAAAATATCGAGATTCAAAATATGAAATCAATATTGTTAGATGCATCATGAAATTAATTTCCATACCATATAGCTTTAGTATTGTAGATGTTGATATATTTTTTTTCTATAAAATTGGTCAAGCTTTATAAAGCTTGACTTTGACCAAGTTTTATATGCAGACTAAAAAATGAAGGGAATATATTTTCTTTTTTGGCGGGTGGTGGGGATCAGGTGAGAAAGCAAAGAAGGAAGAGAGTGGAGAGGTGGGTGGGGCAATTTGGTGGTGGGGCCGGCTTGTTAGGACCGATGTGATGGCATGTTCGAACAATCCCAATTCTCCTCGTATATGAGCTTGGGTTTGGGGTGGTTGGTCATTTTGGACAAATATGGCCAGCCGTTGCATTTCTTGAAGAAGTTCGTTGGCATAGAAAAACCAAAACGACCCTTCGATCAAATTGTCCATGCCGGTGGCAAAAAGAGAATGGGGCAAGGCAACGGTGAAAGAAAAGGACGGGCCAGCAGGTCGGGGGGGGGGGGGGGGGGGGGGGTGGGGGGTGGAGAAAGGGCAAGAGGTAACACTTTTAACAACGTGCAAACAAACTTGTGGCAAAAGACCAACTCCCCTTGAAAAAGGCCGCATTGCATTTTTGACTGGACGCGAAGCATTTCTTTCTCTTCCTTGTGGCGGCTAGGGCAAACTTATCCCTTTCATGCTCCATCAGCGAGCCAGTGAATTCGTCTTTCTTCGGCCTGCCGCTTCGACGGTTGGTGACGAGAAGGGAAATTCGCGTGTACACGGATATCATCGCTAGTCTTCTAGACATCGATCCCGCGGGTTCTTCTATATGAAAGAAATCGATGAAGCCCTGGTTTAGCCATTTTTAGAAAAATCGTTACAGAGCCCTGGTTGAGCCCTTTGTCCCTCCTCCAAGAAGAGGCGATTAGGGTTTTTGCCTTCCGTCGGCGGCGCCGGATCCGCTCGGATCCGGTCTTTGTTCATCTTTGTTCATGTGTATTCAGGTTGGATTCTTTCGATCTAAAATTCTCTTCATCAGCAGCGATTGCTGTTCTGGGGCGTTGGTCCTATGAGACTATAACACCCTCGATGCGGCTATATCTCCCACGTGTCGGAGCATGACTTAGAGGCATAACCGCATTGAAGGCAATATCGCAAGAGGGGTAATCTTTACACATACCATGTACTGAATAAGAAAGAGGTACAGAATTGGCTTACAATCGCCACTTCACACAATACATGAATAAAACATTACAATCATCCAGATGCAATCAAGGTCCGACTACGGAACCTAAATAAAGAAGACTATCCCTAATGCTACAGATCCCCGATTGCCCCGACTGGGCTCCACTACTGATCAACTGAAACGGCACAACACAATGAACGAGATCTTCATCGAGCTCCTCCTTGAGCTCGGTTGCGTCACCTGCACGGTTTCATCGGCACCTGCAAACTAGTTTTGGAAGTAATTTGTGAGTCACGGGGACTCAGCAATCTCACACCCTCGTGATCAAGACTATTTAAGCTTATGGGTAGGGAAAAAGGTATAAGGTGGAGCTGCAGCGAGCACTAGCATATATGATGGCTAACTACCGCAAATAAGAGCGAGAAGAGGAGGCAAAGCAAGGTCGTGAACTAGAAGTGATCCTGAAACAACCTACGTTCAAGCATAACTCCAACACCGTGTTCACTTCCCGGACTCCGCCGAGAAGAAACCATCACGGTTACACACGCGGTTGATGCATTTTAATTAAGTTAAGTTTCAGGTTTTCTACAACCGGACATTAACAAATCCCCATCTGCCCATAACCGCGGGCACGGCTTTCGAAAGTTCAAATCCCTGCAGGGGTGTCCCAACTTAGCCCATCACAAGCTCTCACGGTCAACGAAGGATATTCCTTCTCCCAGGAAGACCCGATCAGGCTCGGAATCCCGGTTACAAGACATTTCGACAATGGTAAAACAAGACCAGCAAAGCCACCCGAATATGCCGACTGAAAGTGCAACTATCCCTAGGTGGTTTTGGTAATTCATAACAACATATAGCTCATTGAGCTAATGCTATTCCAAGATGATTATTTCAGGAAAGCTCAATGATTGGCATGGCATGGATGGTGAAAGTGGAACCCTCAAAATGCTAAGGACAAAGGATTGGCTCAAGCTCAAAAGCTCAAGACTCTTCATTTTATATTTTAGTGATCCAAGATCACATTGAGTCTTTAGGAAAAGCCAATACTATCAAGGAGGAACGAGGTGTTGCTTAATGAGCCTCTTGCTTCATGTGCTTAGTGATATGCTCCAAAACCCTCAACTACTTTCCCATATCCACATATGACCTAAACCCTAAGCCAAACTCGGCCCTACCGATTCTTTCAACCCGGCGTCACCGAGTTTCACTTGTCATAGCCATTGCCAAACCCTAGCAAATCGGTTCTACCGATAGGGATCTCGGTCTCACTGAGATGGGATTGCAAACTCTCTGTTTCCCTTTCGTAACTTTTCGGTCTCACCGAAAGAGCGGATCGGTCCCACCGAGATTGCAATGTAAATTCAGTGTTTCCTTTTTGTAACATTTCGGTCTCACCGAAAGAGCAAATCGGTCCCACCGAGTTTACCTGACCAACTCTCTGGTTAGATTATTACCAAAATCGGTCTCACCGAGTTTGTGTAATCGGTCTCACCGAGATTACGTTATGCCCTAACCCTAACAAAATCGGTCCTACCGAGTTGCATGTCAGTCCCACCGAAAATCTCTAACGGTCACTAGGTTTACCATTTCGGTTTGACTGAGTTTGTTAATTCGGTCCCACCGAGATTGGTAAATTGTGTGTAACGGTTGGATTTTGTGTGGAGGCTATATATACCCCTCCACCTCCTCTTCACTCGTGGAGAGAGCCATCAGAACACATCTACACTTCCAACTCATATGTTCTGAGAGAGAACCACCTACTCATGTGTTGAGACCAAGATATTCCATTCCTACCATATGAATCTTGATCTCTAGCCTTCCCCAAGTTGCTTTCCACTCAAATCTTCTTTCCACCAGATCCAAATCCTATGAGAGAGAGTTGAGTGTTGGTGAGACTATCATTTGAAGCACAAGAGCAAGGAGTTCATCATCAACACACCATTTGTTACTTCTTGGAGAGTGGTGTCTTCTAGATTGGCTAGGTGTCAGTTGGGAGCCTCCAACAAGATTGTGGAGTTGAACCAAGGAGTTTGTAAGGGCAAGGAGATCGCCTACTTCGTGAAGATCTACCGCTAGTGAGGCAAGTCCTTCGTGGGCGATGGCCATGGTGGGATAGACAAGGTTGCTTCTTCATGGACCCTTCGTGGGTGGAGCCCTCCGTGGACTCGCGCAACCGTTACCCTTCGTGGGTTGAAGTCTCCATCAACGTGGATGTAGGATAGCACCACCTATCCGAACCACGGGAAAAACATCCATGTCTCCAATTGCGTTTGAATCCTCCAAACCTTCCCTTTACATTCTTGCAAGTTGCATCCTTTACTTTCCGCTGCCAATATACTCTTTGCATGCTTGCTTGAATTGTGTGATGATTGCTTGACTTATCCTAAAATAGCTAAAATCTGCCAAGAACTAAAATTGGGAAAAGGTTAAGTTTTTATTTGGTCAAGTAGTCTAATCACCCCCCCTCTAGACATACTTTCGATCCTACACCGACAAATCCCGATAGGAGCTGCACATATCTCGTTCTCAGGGCACACCGGAATGTCCAAGGTTTCGGTAGGCCAGTCCAGAGTTGCCCCTGGTGGCCACCGGCAGCTTACAGGTTGGACCAACACTCAAAGGAGCACTGGCCCGGGGGTTTAAATAAAGATGACCCTTGAGTCTGCAGAACCCAAGGGAAAGAAAAGGCTAGGTGGCAAATGGTAAAACCAATGTTGGGCCTTGCTGTAGGAGTTTTATTCAAGGCGAACTGTCAAGGGGTTCCCATTATAACCCAACCATGTAAGGAACGCAAAACCCGGGAACATAACACCGATATGACGGAAACTAGGGCGGCAAGAGTGGAACAAAACACCAGGCATAAGGCCGATCCTTCCACCCTTTACCAAGTATATAGATGCATTAATATAAATAAGAGATATTGTGATATCCCAACAAAAATCATGTTCCAACAAGGAACAAGCTCCAATCTTCACCTGCAACTACCAACGCTATAAGAGGGGCTGAGCAAAGCGGTAATATAGCCAAACAATGATTTGCTAGGACAAGGTGGGTTAGAGGCTTGGCTTAGCAATATGGGAGGCATGATATAGCAAGTGGTAGGTATCACAGCGTAGGCATAGCAAAAGAGCGAGCAACTAGAAAGCAAAGATAGAAGTGATTTCGAGGGTATGGTCATCTTGCCTGAGATCCCGCAAGGAAGAAGAACGAGTCCATGAAGAAGACAAACGGACGTAGCCAATGGATCCTCACAAACGCAACGTTACCGGATTACCGAGAAGAAGTACACCGGAAGGAAAGCAAACAACATAGTAAACAAACATCACATAATCATGGCACGATGCGTAAACAAGTATGATGCATGTACGGTTTAATGAGGCATGGCATGGCAAAGTGAACAAACAACCCTACAAATTAAGTGGAGCTCAATATGCAACTCCGTTGCATATTGACGAAACACCACATTCAAGTTATTTAGTTCGATCTCGTTTATGTACCCAACAATATTAAATGTTGTTAAACATGGCAAGAGGGTGAAGCAAAGTAAAACTACCTATCTAGTCAAGTTTAAATGAGGCCGGAAGCAACGAACAACAATTCCGGTAAATCCCCATATGCATATTTTGGTTATGGTACTGTTCTGCCCTAAACATATTCCGGTAAAGGTTTATATATGGGAAGTCCCGTTTTGGTCACCGGAAAAGTTTCGGGCGCTATCGGTAACGTACTGTGACCACCGGGAGGGTCCCGGGGGTCCACCGGGTGGGGCCACCAGCACCAGAGGGCTGTGTGGGTCAAGTGTGGGAGGGGACCAGCCCCATGTGGGCCGGTGCGCCCCCCACCAAGGCCCAATGCGCAGGGAGAGTGGGAGGGGGCAAACCCTAGGTCTAGATGAGCCTTAAGGCCCACCCTAGGGCGCCCCCCTCTCTTCCCCCCTTGGCCGCACCCTAGATGGGTTTTGGGGGTTGCCGCCACCCCTAGGGAGGGAACCCTATATGGGGGCGAAGCCCCTCCCCTTCCCCTATATATACTTGAGGTATTGGGGGCTGCAAAACACACGAGATGAACTCTCTCTTGGCGCAGCCCTACCCCTCTCCCTCCTCGTCTCTTGCAGTGCTTGGCGAAGCCCTGCTGGCGTGCCACGCTCCTCCACCATCACCACGCCATCGTGCTGCTGCTGGACAGAGTCTTCCCCAATCTCTCCCTCTCTCCTTGCTGGATCAAGGCGCGAGAGACGTCACCGGGCTGTACGTGTGTTGAACGCGGAGGCGCCGTTGTTTCGGCGCTTAGATCGGAATCGAGCGTGATCTGAATCGCTACGAGTACGACTACCTCATCCACGTTCTAGTAACGCTTCCGCTTAGCGATCTACAAGGGTATGTAGATGCACTCCCCTTCCCCTCGTTGCTAGATTACTCCATAGATTGATCTTGGTGATGCGTAGAAAATTTTAAATTTCTGCTACGATCTCCAACATAATCCATGTCCCAACAAGGAACAAGCTCCAATCTTCACCTGCAACTAGCAACGCTATAAGAGGGGCTGAGCAAAGCGGTAACATAGCCAAACAACGGTTTGCTAGGACAAGGTGGGTTAGAGGCTTGGCATGGCAATATGGGAGGCATGATAAGCAAGTGGTAGGTATCGCAACATAGGCATAGCAAAAGAGCGAGCATCTAGCAAGCAACGATAGAAGTGATTTCGAGGGTATGGTCATCTTGCCTGAGATCCTGCAAGGAAGAAGAACGAGTCCAAGAAGAAGACAAATGGATGTAGTCGAACGGATCCTCACAAACGCGACGTTATCGGAACCAACCCAAAGAAGCAACACCGGAAAGAAGCAGACCACATAGTAAACAACCACCACATAATCATGGCATGATGCACAACCAAGTATGATGCATGTCCGGTTTAAATATGCGTGGCATGGCAAAGTGCACAAACAACTCTACAAGTTAAGTGGAGCTCAATATGCAACTCCGTTGCATATTGACGAAACACCACATTCAAGTTATTTAGTTCGATCTCGTTTATGTACCCAACACTATTAAATGTTGTTAAACATGGCAAGGGGGTGAAGCAAAGTAAAACTACCTATCTAGGCAAGTTTAAATGAGGTCGGAACAACAAACGACAAGTCCGGAAAAATCCTCATGTGCAATTTATGGATTTGTTACTGTTCTGCCCTAAACAAAATTTTTAGAGTTGTTAAACATGCAAAGTAAAGGCACCATGTTAAGCTAGGCATTTTTCCACCCCATTTACATATAAAGTTTGTTAAATTTGGAGCTACGGTTATTTAGTTATGAATTAAATCATTTTAACATGGCAGTAGGCAAATTATATGCAAACATCATTTTAAACATTTTTAACATGGATGAAAAAGGCATATTATGAAACTAGATGAAAAACTACACATATTTCATATACAAAGTTTTTACATGTGATGCTTAGTTTGTGAGATATTAAATGAACGAACATGTGGGTCTTTTCTGTAAAACTGGCGTTCTCTGGAATAATAGACAAAATCGTCCAGAGGAAAAAAACACTATTGGGCTGAAACTGATCATGGGCCCGACAGGAAACAGGCGCAGGGGGAGGTAACCTACCCTGGGCCAAGGCCCAGGTCCATGGAGTCAGCTGGGCCGCGGGGCTTGTGGCTGGGCCTGATCGGGAGGCCAGCAGGCGACCCACGCGCGAGACGGGCGCAGTCAACGCGCGGTCGAGCGCTGTAGCACGCTGCTCGACCTGAAGCAGGGGATGCAGGGCATGCAGGGCGGCGAGGGGCTCCGGGAAGACGCCGGTGGGACGTTAGAAGCAGCAGAAGAGGTCGGGGATGAGGAATCCATGGCGGAGGCGACGAGATCCGGCGGTCCCCGTCCGGATCTGACGCGAAACTGCGGCGGTGGTGGACTCTGGCAGGACTCCGGTGACGCGACAAGACAAGGGAGGCCGGAGCTTGCCAAGTCCGACAGTGGGGCGATGAACGGGCGGCGACCAAGCTGGTGAGGCCTGCTCCGGCGACGCTGAAGATCCGCGGCGGCGGTGCTGGGAGTCCGACGAGGAGGAACCGGGCAGAGGCGAGGGGAGCAGGTGCGCGACGTAGAAGAAGACCGCCGCCGTAGCCGCGAGTCACAGGGAGGCCTGGCTCCGGCGGGCAGGTGATGGTGACGAGGTGCAGCAGCGCCGCTCGCATAGCCTCCTCATGGTCGCGGGGTCCTGCAGGAGTTGAGGCTTGCTGCAGGTTCAGTCGCCGGTGACGACGACGCCATGGAGGGAGGAGCAAGCGGGAGGAGCTTGACGATGGTGTGCTCCTCTCCTCTGGATGGAGCGAACCAGGGGCACGGGGACGAGGGGCTCCGCGGGCAGGAGCTGCGGCTGCTGGTGATCTTTTTGGTGGCGCGGAAAACATGGAAGGCAGTCGGAGGCTCTGGTTGGAGGGGGTGGATCGGGATGGATGGTGGTTGGCTCGGTGAGGAAGCCGAGGAGGAGACCAGGTGGGCTGGCGGCGGCGGGCGGAATGGACGGATGGGACATCCTACGATTAGGGTTAGGCTCATATATAGGTAGGGAAATAGGTTAGGAGCTACCGAGTTCCTCCGATCAAAATCAGACGGTCGAGAAAAAATATGTTAGCAAGTCCAATTAACAAAACGGAGACGTTTTGTAGATGTTTGAGGATGATCCGGACCCAACGGTGACGACTCCCTGGGTCGGGTTCGGGACAACTTCCGGACGCGCGCGAGGGGTTCAATGCACTGTGCAGAGAGTGGGGGAGTCCTGGATTAGGGGGTGTCCGGATGGCCGGATTATACCTTCGGCCGGACTCCTGGACTATGAAGATACAAGATTGAAGACTTCGTCCCGTGTCCGGAAGGGACTTTCCTTGGCGTGGAAGGCAAACTTGGCGATACGGATATGTAGATCTCCTACCATTGTAACCGACTCTGTGTAACCCAAGCCCTCTCCGGTGTCTATATAAACCGGAGAGTTTTAGTCCGTAGGACGAACAACAATCATACCATAGGCTAGCTTCTAGGGTTTAGCCTCTCTGATCTCATGGTAGATCTACTCTTGTACTTGTTGGGGAACGTAGTAATTTCAAAAAAATTCCTACGCACACACAAGATCATGGTGATGCATAGCAACCAGAGGGGAGAGTGTTGTCTAAGTACCCTCGTAGACCGATAGCGGAAGCGTTATGACAACACGGTTGATGTAGTCGAACGTCTTCACGGCCCGACCGATCAAGCACCGAAACTATGGCACCTCCGATTTTTAGCACACGTTCAGCTCGATGACGATCCTCAGACTCCGATCTAGCAAAGTTTCGGGGAAGAGTTCCGTCAGCACGACGGCATGGTGACGATCTTGATGTACTAATGTCGCAGGGCTTCGCCTAAGCACTGCTACAATATTATCGAGGACTATGGTGGAAGGGGGCACCGCACATGGCTAAGAATATGATCACGTGGATCAACTTGTGTCTCTAGGGGGTGCCCCTGCCTCCGTATATAAAGGCTCAAAGGGGGGGGGGGGGGCGGCCAAGAGGAGGCGCGCCAGGAGGAGTCCTACTCCCTCCGGGAGTAGGACTCCCCCCTTTCCTAGTTGGAATAGGATTCGTGGAGGGGGGAAAGAGGAGAGAGAGGAGGAAGGGGGGCCGGCCCCCTCTCCTTGTCCTACTCGGACTAAGGGGGGGGGGGGGGAGAGGCGCGCGGCCCATCTCTGGCCACCTCTCCTATCTTCCACTAAGGCCCACTAAGGCCCATATACCTCCCGGGGGGTTCCGGTAACCTCCCGGTACTCCGGTAAAATCCCGATTTCACCCGGAACACTTCCGATATCCAAACATAGGCTTGCAATATATCAATCTTTATGTCTCGACCAATTCGAGACTCCTTGTCATGTCCGTGATCACATCCGGGACTCCAAACTCCTTCGGTACATCAAAACTCATAATATAACTGTCATCGAAACCTTAAGCGTGCGGACCCTACGGGTTTGAGAACAATGTAGACATGACCGAGACTCGTCTCCGGTCAATAACCAATAGCGGAACCTGGATGCTCATATTGGCTCCTACATATTCTACGAAGATCTTTATCGATCAGACCGCATAACAACATATGTTGTTCCCTTTGTCATCGGTATGTTACTTGCCCGAGATTCGATCGTCGGTATCTCAATACCTAGTTCAATCTCGTTACCGGCAAGTCTCTTTACTCGTTCCGTAATACATCATCTGGCAACTAACTCATTAGTTGCAATGCTTGCAAGGCTTATGTGATGTGCATTACCGAGAGGGCCCAGAGATACCTCTCCAACAATAGGAGTGACAAATCCTAATCTAGAAATACGCCAACCCAACATGTACCTTTGGAGACACCTGTAGAGCTCCTTTATAATCACCCAGTTACGTTGTGACGTTTGGTAGCACACAAAGTGTTCCTCCGGCAAACGGGAGTTGCATAATCTCATACTCATAGGAACATGTATAAGTCATGAAGAAAGCAATAGCAACATACTAAACGATCGGGTGCTAAGCTAATGGAATGGGTCATGTCAATCACATCATTCTCCTAATGATGTGATCCCGTTAATCAAATGACAACACATGTCTATGGTTAGGAAACATAACCATCTTTGATTAACGAGCTAGTCAAGTAGAGGCATACTAGTGACACTTTGTTTGTCTATGTATTCACATATGTATTATGTTTCCGGTTAATACAATTCTAGCATGAATAATAAAAATTTATCATGAAATAAGGAAATAAATAATAACTTTATTATTGCCTCTAGGGCATATTTCCTTCAGTCTTCCACTTGCACTAGAGTCAATAATCTAGATCACATTGCCATGTGATTTAACATCAATAGTTCACATCACCATGTGATTAACACCCATAGTTCACATCGTCATGTGACCAGCACTCAAAGGGTTTACTAGAGTCAGTAATCTAGTTCACATCTATATGTGATTAACACCCAAAGAGTACTAAGGTGTTATCATGTTTTTCTTGTGAGAGAAGCTTAGTCAACGAGTCTGCCAAAATTCAAATCTGTATGTATTTTGCAAATTTCTATGTCTACAATGCTCTGCACGGAGCTACTTTAGCTAATTGCTCCCACTTTCAATATGTATCCAGATGAAGACTTAGAGTCATCCGGATCAGTGCCAAAAACTTGTATCGACGTAATCCTTTGACGACGAACCTTTTGTCACCTCCATAATCGAGAAACATATCCTTATTCCACTCAGGATAATTTTGACCGATGTCCAGTGATCTACTCCTAGATCACTATTGAAGGAAATATGCCCTAGAGGCAATAATAAAGTTATTATTTATTTCCTTATATCATGATAAATGTTTATTATTCATGCTAGAATTGTATTAACCGGAAACATAATACATGTGTGAATACATAGACAAACAGAGTGTCACTAGTATGCCTCTACTTGACTAGCTCGTTAATCAAAGATGGTTATGTTTCCTAACCATGAACAAAGAGTTGTTATTTGATTAACGAGGTCACATCATTAGTTGAATGATCTGATTGACATGACCCATTCCATTAGCTTAGCACCCGATCGTTTAGTATGTTGCTATTGCTTTCTTCATGACTTATACATGTTCCTATAACTATGAGATTATGCAACTCCCGTTTACCGGAGGAACACTTTGGGTACTACCAAATGTCACAATGTAACTGGGTGATTATAAAGGAGTACTACAGGTGTCTCCAATGGTAGATGTTGGGTTGGCGTATTTCGAGATTAGGGTTTGTCACTCCGATTGTCGGAGAGGTATCTCTGGGCCCTCTCGGTAATACACATCACATAAGCCTTGCAAGCATTATAACTAAGATGTTAGTTGTGAGATGATGTATTACGGAACGAGTAAAGAGACTTGCCAGTAACGAGATTGAACTAGGTATTGGATACCGACGATCGAATCTCGGGCAAGTAACATACCGATGACAAAGGGAACAACGTATGTTGTTATGCGGTCTGACCGATAAAGATCTTCGTAGAATATGTAGGAGCCAATATGGGCATCCAGGTCCCGCTATTGGTTATTGACCGGAGACGTGTCTCGGTCATGTCTACATTGTTCTCGAACCGTAGGGTCCGCACGCTTAACGTTACGATGACAGTTATTATGAGTTTATGCATTTTGATGTACCAAAGGTGGTTCGGAGTCCCGGATGTGATCACGGACATGACGAGGAGTCTCGAAATGGTCGAGACATAAAGATTGATATATTGGAAGCCTATGTTTGGACATCGGAAGTGTTCCGAGTGAAATCGGGATTTTACCGGATTACCGGGAGGGTTACCGGAACCCCCGGGAGCCAAATGGGCCTACATGGGCCTTAGTGGAAAGGTGAGAGGGCTGCCCACAGGGGCTGCGCACCTTCCCCCTCCCCCTAGTCCTATTAGGACTAGGAGAAGGGGCCGACCACCTCTCTCTCTCTCTCCCCTTAAAGGAATCCTAGTTGGAATAGGATTGGAGGGGGGAGTCCTACTCCCGGTGGGAGTAGGACTCCTCCTGCGCCTCCAAGCTTGGCCGGCCAGCCCTCCCCCTCTCATCCTTTATATACGGGGGCAGGGGGCACCTCTAGACACAGAAGTTGATCCTTGAGATCGTTCCTTAGCCGTGTGCGGTGCCCCCTGCCACCAAATTCCACCTCGATCATACCGTTGTAGTGCTTAGGCGAAGCCCTGCGTCGGTAGTACATCAAGATCGTCACCACGCCGTCGTGCTGACGGAACTCCTCCCCGAAGCTTTGCTGGATCGGAGCCCGGGGATCGTCATCGAGCTGAACGTGTGCTAAGAACTCGGAGGTGCCGGAGTAACGGTGCTTGGATCGGTCGGATCGGGAAGAAGACGTACGACTACTTCCTCTATGTTGTGTCAACGCTTCCGTTGCGATCTACAAGGGTACGTAGATCAGACTCTCCCCCTCGTTGCTATGCATCACCATGATCTTGCGTGTGCGTAGGAATTTTTTTGAAATTACTACGTTCCCCAACAGTGGCATCCGAGCCTAGGTTTTATGGTTTGATGTTATTTGCATGAGTAGAACACAAGTGAGTTGTGGGCGATACAAGTCATACTGCCTACCAGCATGTCATACTTTGGTTCGGCGGTATTGTTGGACGAGACGACCCGGACCAACCTTACGCGTACGCTTACGCGAGACCGGTTCCCTCGACGTGCTTTGCACATAGATGGCTTGCGGGCGACTGTCTCTCCAACTTTAGTTGAACCGAGTGTGGCTACGCCCGGTCCTTGAGAAGGTTAAAACAGAGTCTATTTGACAAACTATCGTTGTGGTTTTAATGCGTAGGTGATATGAGTTCTTGCTTAAGCCCGTAGCAGCCACGTAAAACTTGCAACAACAAAGTAGAGGACGTCTAACTTTTTTTTGCAGGGCATGTTGTGATGTGATATGGTCAAGGCATGATAATGATTTTATTGTATCAGATGATCATGTTTTGTAACCAAGTTATCGGCAACTGGCAGGAGCCATATGGTTGTCGCTTTATTGTATGCAATGCAATCGCGATGTAATGCTTTACTTTATTGCTAAGCGGTAGTGATAGTCGTGGAAGCATAAGATTGGCGAGACGACAACGATGCTACGATGCAGATCAAGGTGTCGCGCCGGTGATGATGGTGATCATGACGGTGCTTCGGAGATGGAGATCACAAGCACAAGATGATGATGGCCATATCATATCACTTATATTGATTGCATGTGATGTTTATCTTTTATGCATCTTATCTTGCTTTGATTGACGGTAGCATTATAAGATGATCTCTCACTAAATTATCAAGAAGTGTTCTCCCCGAGTATGCACCGTTGCGAAAGTTCTTCGTGCTGAGACACCACGTGATGATCGGGTGTGATAGGCTCTATGTTCAAATACAACGGGTGCAAAACAGTTGCACACGCGGAATACTCAGGTTATACTTGACGAGCCAAGCATATACAGATATGGCCTCGGTACACGGAGACCGAAAGGTAGAGCGTGAATCATATAGTAGATATGATCAACATAATGATGTTCACCGATGAAACTACTCCATCTCACGTGATGATCGGACATGGTTTAGTTGATTTGGATCACGTGATCACTTAGAGGATTAGAGGGATGTCTATCTAAGTGGGAGTTCTTAAGTAATATGATTAATTGAACTTAAATTTATCATGAACTTAGTACCTGATAGTATCTTGCTTGTTTATGTTGATTGTAGATAGATGGCTCGTGCTGTTGTTCCGTTGAATTTTAATGCGTTCCTTGAGAAAGCAAAGTTGAAAGATGATGGTAGCAATTACACAGACTGGGTCCGTAACTTGAGGATTATCCTCATTGCTGCACAGAAGAATTACGTCCTGGAAGCACCGTTGGGTGCCAGGCCTGCTGCTGGAGCAACACCAGATGTTATGAACGTCTGGCAGAGCAAAGCTGATGACTACTCGATAGTTCAGTGTGCCATGCTTTACGGCTTAGAATCGGGACTTCAACGACGTTTTGAACGTCATGGAGCATATGAGATGTTCCAGGAGTTGAAGTTAATATTTCAAGCAAATGCCCGAATTGAGAGATATGAAGTCTCCAATAAGTTTTATAGCTGCAAGATGGAGGAGAACAGTTCTGTCAGTGAGCATATACTCAAAATGTCTGGGTATAATAATCACTTGATTCAGATGGGAGTTAATCTTCCAGATGATTGTGTCATTGACAGAATTCTCCAATCACTGCCACCAAGCTACAAGAGCTTCGTGATGAACTATAATATGCAAGGGATGAACAAGACTATTCCCGAGCTCTTCGCAATGCTGAAAGCTGCGGAGGTAGAAATCAAGAAGGAGCATCAAGTGTTGATGGTCAAAAAGACCACTAGTTTCAAGAAAAAGGGCAAAGGGAAGAAAAAGGGGAACTTCAAGAAGAACAGCAAGCAAGTTGCTGCTCAGGAGAAGAAACCCAAATCTGGGCCTAAGCCTAAAACTGAGTGCTTCTACTGCAATCAGACTGGTCACTGGAAGCGGAACTGCCCCAAGTATTTGGCGGATAAGAAGGATGGCAAGGTGAACAAAGGTGTATGTGATATACATGTTATTGATGTGTACCTTACTAATGCTCGCAGTAGCACCTGGGTATTTGATACTGGTTCTGTTGCTAATATTTGCAACTCGAAACAGGGACTACGGATTAAGCGAAGATTAGCTAAGGACGAGGTGACGATGCGCGTGGGAAACAGTTCCAAAGTCGATGTGATCGCGGTCGGCACACTACCTCTACATCTACCTTCGGGATTAATATTAGACCTAAATAATTGTTATTTGGTGCCAGCATTGAGCATGAACATTATATCTGGATCTTGTTTAATGCGAGACGGTTATTCATTTAAATCGGAGAATAATGGTTGTTCTATTTATATGAGTAATATCTTTTATGGTCATGCACCCTTGAAGAGTGGTCTATTCTTGTTAAATCTCGATAGTAGTGATACACATATTCATAATGTAGAAGCCAAAAGATGCAGAGTTGATAATGATAGTGCAACTTATTTGTGGCACTGCCATTTAGGTCATATCGGTATAAAGCGCATGAAGAAACTCCATACTGATGGACTTTTGGAACCACTTGATTATGAATCACTTGGTACTTGCGAACCGTGCCTCATGGGCAAGATGACTAAAACACCATTCTCCGGTACTATGGAGAGAGCAACAGATTTATTGGAAATCATACATACCGATGTATGTGGTCCGATGAATATTGAGGCTCGTGGCGGATATCGTTATTTTCTCACCTTCACAGATGATTTAAGCAGATATGGGTATATCTACTTGATGAAACACAAGTCTGAAACATTTGAAAAGTTCAAGGAATTTCAGAGTGAAGTTGAAAATCATCGTAACAAGAAAATAAAGTTTCTACGATCTGATCGTGGAGGAGAATATTTGAGTTACGAGTTTGGTATACATTTGAAAAATTGTGGAATAGTTTCGCAACTCACGCCGCCCGGAACACCACAGCGTAATGGTGTGTCCGAACGTTGTAATCGTACTTTACTAGATATGGTACGATCTATGATGTCTCTTACTGATTTACCGCTATCGTTTTGGGGATACGCTTTAGAGACGGTCGCATTCACGTTAAATAGGGCACCATCAAAATCCATTGAGACGACGCCTTATGAACTGTGGTTTGGCAAGAAACCAAAGTTGTCGTTTCTTAAAGTTTGGGGTTGCGATGCTTATGTGAAAAAGCTTCAACCTGATAAGCTCGAACCCAAATCGGAGAAATGTGTCTTGATAGGATATCCAAAGGAAACTATTGGATACACCTTCTATCACAGATCCGAAGGCAAGACTTTTGTTGCTAAATTTGGAAACTTTCTTGAGAAGGAGTTTCTCTCGAAAGAAGTGAGTGGGAGGAAAGTAGAACTTGACGAGGTAACTGTACCCGCTCCCTTATTAGAAAGTAGTACATCACAGAAAACTGTTTCTGCGACATCTACACCAATAAGTGAGGAAGTTGATGATAATGATCATGAAACTTCAGAACAAGATACTACTGAACCTCATAGATCAACCAGAGCAAGATCCGCGCCAGAGTGGTACGGTAATCCAGTTTTGGAAGTCATGCTACTAGATCATGATGAACCTACGAACTATGAAGAAGCGATGGTGAGCCCAGATTCCGCAAAGTGGCTTGAGGCCATGAAATCTGAGATGGTATCCATGTATGAGAACAAAGTATGGACTTTGGTTGACTTGCCCGATGATCGGCAAGAAATTGAGAATAAATGGATCTTCAAGAAAAAGACTGATGCTGACGGTAATGTTACTGTCTATAAAGCTCGACTTGTTGCAAAAGGTTTCGACAAGTTCAAGGGGTTGACTACGATGAGACATTCTCACCCGTAGCGATGCTTAAGTCTGTCAGAATCATGTTAGCAATTGCCGCATTTTATGATTATGAAATTTGGCAGATGGATGTCAAAACTGCATTCCTGAATGGATTTCTGGAAGAAGAGTTGTATATGATGCAACCGGAAGGTTTTGTCGATCCAAAGGGAGCTAACAAAGTGTGCAAACTCCAGCGATCCATTTATGGACTGGTGCAAGCATCTCGGAGTTGGAATAAACGCTTTGATAGTGTGATCAAAGCATTTGGCTTTATACAGACTTTTGGAGAAGCCTGTATTTACAAGAAAGTGAGTGGGAGCTCTGTAGCATTTCTGATATTATATGTGGATGACATATTGCTGATTGGAAATGATATAGAATTTCTGGATAGCATAAAGGGATACTTGAATAAGAGTTTTTCGATGAAAGACCTCGGGGAAGCTGCTTACATATTAGGCATAAAGATCAATAGATATAGATCAAGACGCTTAATTGGACTTTCACAAAGCACATACCTTGACAAGATTTTGAAGAAGTTCAAAATGGATCAAGCAAAGAAAGGGTTCTTGCCTGTGTTACAAGGTGTGAAGTTGAGTCAGACTCAATGCCCGACCACTGCAGAAGATAGAGAGAAAATGAAAGACGTTCCCTATGCTTCAGCCATAGGCTCTATCATGTATGCAATGCTGTGTACCAGACCTGATGTGTGCCTTGCTATAAGTTTAGCAGGGAGGTACCAAAGTAATCCAGGAGTGGATCACTGGACAGCGGTCAAGAACATCCTGAAATACCTGAAAAGGACTAAGGATATGTTTCTCGTATATGGAGGTGACAAAGAGCTCACCGTAAGAGGTTACGTTGATGCAAGCTTTGAAACTGATCCGGACGATTCTAAATCGCAAACCGGATACGTGTTTACTTTAAACGGTGGAGCTGTCAGTTGGTGCAGTTCTAAACAAAGCATCGTAGCGGGATCTACATGTGAAGCGGAGTACATAGCTGCTTCGGAAGCAGCGAACGAAGGAGTCTGGATGAAGGAGTTCATATCCGATCTAGGTGTTATACCTAGTGCATCGGGTTCAATGAAAATCTTTTGTGACAATACTGGTGCAATTGCTTTGGCAAAGGAATCCGGATTTCACAAAAGGACCAAACACATCAAGAGACGCTTCAACTCCATCCGGGATCTAGTCCAGGTGGGAGACATAGAGATTTGCAAGATACATACGGATCTGAATGTTGCAGACCCGTTGACTAAGCCTCTTCCACGAGCAAAACATGATCAGCACCAAGGCTCCATGGGTGTTAGAATCATTACTGTGTAATCTAGATTATTGACTCTAGTGCAAGTGGGAGACTGAAGGAAATATGCCCTAGAGGCAATAATAAAGTTATTATTTATTTCCTTATATGATGATAAATGTTTATTATTCATGCTAGAATTGTATTAACCGGAAACATAATACATGTGTGAATACATAGACAAACAGAGTGTCACTAGTATGCCTCTACTTGGCTAGCTCGTTAATCAAAGATGGTTATGTTTCCTAACCATGAACAAAGAGTTGTTATTTGATTAACAAGGTCACATCATTAGTTGAATGATCTGATTGACATGACCCATTCCATTAGCTTAGCACCCGGTCATTTAGTATGTTGCTATTGCTTTCTTCATGACTTATACATGTTCCTATAACTATGAGATTATGCAACTCCCGTTTACCGGAGGAACACTTTGGGTACTACCAAACGTCACAACGTAACTGGGTGATTATAAAGGAGTACTACAGGTGTCTCCAATGGTAGATGCTGGGTTGGCGTATTTCGAGATTAGGGTTTGTCACTCCGATTGTCGGAGAGGTATCTCTGGGCCCTCTCGGTAATACACATCACATAAGCCTTGCAAGCATTATAACTAAGATGTTAGTTGTGAGATGATGTATTACGGAATGAGTAAAGAGACTTGCCAGTAACGAGATTGAACTAGGTATTGGATACCGACGATCGAATCTCGGGCAAGTAACATACCGATGACAAAGGGAACAACGTATGTTGTTATGCGGTCTGACCGATAAAGATCTTTGTAGAATATGTAGGAGCCAATATGGGCATCCAGGTCCCGCTATTGGTTATTGACCGGAGACGTGTCTCGGTCATGTCTACATTGTTCTCGAACCGTAGGGTCCGCATGCTTAACGTTACGATGACAGTTATTATGAGTTTATGCATTTTGATGTACCGAAGGTAGTTCGGAGTCCCGGATGTGATCACGGACATGAAGAGGAGTCTCGAAATGGTCGAGACATAAAGATTGATATATTGGAAGCCTATGTTTGGACATCGGAAGTGTTCCGGGTGAAATCGGGATTTTACCGGATTACCGGGAGGGTTACCGGAACCCCCCGGGAGCCAAATGGGCCTACATGGGCCTTAGTGGAAAGGTGAGAGGGCTGCCCACAGGGGCTGCACACCTTCCCCCTCCCCGTAGTCCTATTAGGACTAGGAGAAGGGGCCGGCCACCTCTCTCTCTCTCTCCCCTTAAAGGAATCCTAGTTGGAATAGGATTGGAGGGGGGAGTCCTACTCCCGGTGGGAGTAGGACTCCTCCTGCGCCTCCAAGCTTGGCCGGCCAGCCCTCCCCCTCTCATCCTTTATATACGGGGGCAGGGGGCACCTCTAGACACAGAAGTTGATCCTTGAGATCGTTCCTTAGCCGTGTGCGGTGCCCCCTGCCACCAAATTCCACCTCGATCATACCGTTGTAGTGCTTAGGCGAAGCCCTGCGTCGGTAGTACATCAAGATCGTCACCACGCCGTCGTGCTGACGGAACTCCTCCTCGAAGCTTTGCTGGATCGGAGCCCGGGGATCGTCATCGAGCTGAACGTGTGCTAAGAACTCGGAGGTGCCGGAGTAACGGTGCTTGGATCGGTCGGATCGGGAAGAAGACGTACGACTACTTCCTCTACGTTGTGTCAACGCTTCCGTTGCGATCTACAAGGGTACGTAGATCAGACTCTCCCCCTCGTTGCTATGCATCACCATGATCTTGCGTGTGCGTAGGAAATTTTTTGAAATTACTACGTTCCCCAACAACTATTGTACTCCCTTGCCAAAATCTGTGTAGGGTATACAATAGATCTGGTACATAGCATGGCATACTTTATAGAACCTATGGCTGAGGCATAGGGAATGACTTTCATTCTCTTTCTATCTTCTGCCGTGGTCGGGCTTTGAGTCTTACTCAATTTCACACCTTGTAACACAGGCAAGAACTCTTTCTTTGACTATTCCATTTTGAACTACTTCAAAATCTTGTCAAGGTATGTACTCATTGAAAAAACTTATCAAGCGTCTTGATCTATCTCTATAGATCTTGATGCTCAATATGTAAGCAGCTTCACCAAGGTCTTTCTTTGAAAAACTCCTTTCAAACACTTCTTTATGCTTTACAGAATAGTTCTACATTATTTCCGATCAACAATATGTCATTCACATATACTTATCAGAAATGCTGTAGTGCTCCCACTCACTTTCTTGTAAATACAGGCTTCACCGCAAGTCTGTATAAAACTATATGCTTTGATCAACTCATCAAAGCGTATATTCCAACTCCGAGATGCTTGTACTAGTCCATAGATGGATCGCTGGAGCTTGCACATTTTGTTAACACCTTTAGGATTGACAAAACCTTCTGCTTGCATCATATACAACTCTTCTTTAAGAAATCCATTAAGGATTGCAGTTTTGTTATCCATTTGCTAGATTTCAAAAAATGCGGCAATTGCTAACATGATTCAGACAGACTTAAGCATAGATACGAGTGAGAAACTCTCATCGTAGTCAACACCTTGACCTTGTCGAAAACCTTTTGCGACAATTCTAGCTTTGTAGATAGTAACACTACTATCAGCGTCCGTCTTCCTCTTGAAGATCCATTTAATCTCAATGGCTCATCGATCATTGGGCAAGTCAATCAAAGTCCATACTTTGTTCTCATACATGGATCTCATCTCAGATTTCATGGCCTCAAGCCATTTCGCGGAATCTGGGCTCATCATCGCTTCCCCATAGTTCGTAGGCTCGTCATGGTCAAGTAACATGACCTCCAAAACTGGATTACCGTACCACTCTGGTGCGGATCTCACTCTGGTTTACCTACAAGGTTCGGTAGTAACTTGATCTGAAGTTACATGATCATCATCATTAGCTTCCTCACTAATCGGTCTAGTAGTCATAGGAACAGATTTCTGTGATGAACTACTTTCCAATAAGGGAGCAGGTACAGTTACCTCATCAAGTTCTACTTTCCTCCCACTCACTTCTTTCGAGAGAAATTCCTTCTCTAGAAAGGATCCATTCAAAGCAACGAATATCTTGCCTTCGGATCTGTGATAGAAGGTGTACCCAACATTTTCTTTTGGGTATCCTATGAAGACGCACTTTTCCGATTTGGGTTTGAGCTTATCAGGTTGAAACTTTTTCACATAAGCATTGTAACCTCAAACTTTAAGAAACAACAACTTTGGTTTCTTGCCAAACCACAGTTCATACGGTGCCGTCTCAACGGATTTAGATGGTGCCCTTTTTAACGTGAATGCAGCTGTCTCTAATGCATAACCCCAAAACTATAGTTGTAAATCGGTAAGAAACATCATAGATTGCACTATATCTAATAAAGTACGATTATGACGTTCGGACACACCATTATGCTGTGGTGTTCCAGGTGGCATGAATTTGTGAAACTATTCCACATTTTTTTAACTGAAGGCCAAAATCGTAACTCAAATACTCTTCTCTACGATCAGATCGTAGAAACTTTATTTTCTTGTTACGATGATTTTTCACTTCACTCTGAAATTCTTTGAACTTTTCAAATGTTTCAGACTTATGTTTCATCAAGTAGATATACTCATATCTGCTCAAATCATCTGTGAAGATCAGAAAATAATGATACCTGTCGCGAGCCTCAATATTCATCGGACCACATACATCAGTATGTATGATTTCCAACAAATCTGTTGCTCGCTCCATTGTTCCGAAGAACAGAGTCTTAGTCATCTTGCCCATGAGGCATGGTTCGCAAGCATCAACTGATTCATAATCAAGTGATTCCAAAAGCCCATCAGCATCGAGTTTCTTCAGCGCTTTACACCAATATGACCTAAACGGCAGTGCCACAAATAAGTTGCACTATCATTATTAACATTGCATCATTTGGTTTCAATATTATGATTATGTGTATCACTACGATCGAGATCCAACGAACTATTTTCATTGGGTGTGTAACCATATAAGGTTTTATTCATGTAAACAGAACAACAATTTATTCTCTTACTTAAATGAATAACCGTATTACAATAAACATGATTAAATCATATTCATGCTCAACGCAAACACCAAATAACACTTATTTAGGTTCAACACTAATCCCGAAATTATAGGGAGTGTGCGATGATGATCATATCAATCTTGGAACCACTTCCAACACACATCATCACTTCACCCTTAACTAGTCTCTGTTTATTCTGCAACTCCTGTTTCGAGTTACTAATCTTACCAACTGAACTAGTATCAAATACTGAGGGGTTGCTATAAACACTAGTAAAGTACACATCAATAACATGTATATCAAATATACTTATGTTCACTTTGCCATCATTCTTATCCGCCAATCACTTGGGGTAGTTCCGCTTCCAGTGACCAGTCCCTTTGCAGTAGAAGCACTTAGTCTCAGGCTTAGGACCAGACTTGGGCTTCTTCACTTGAGCAGCAACTTGCTTGCCGTTCTTCTTGAAGTTCCCCTTCTTCCCTCTGCCCTTTTCTTGAAACTAGTGGTCTTGTCTACCATCAACACTTGATGTTTTTCTTGATTTCTACCTTCGTCAATTTTAGCATTACGAAGAGCTTGGGAATCGTTTCCGTTATCCCTTGCATATCATAGTTCATCACGAAGTTCTACTAACTTGGTGATGGTGACTAGAGAATTCTGTTAATCACTATTTTATCTGGAAGATTAACTCCCACTTGATTCAAGCAATTGTAGTACCCAGACAATCTGAGCACATGCTCACTAGTTGAGCGATTCTCCTCCATCTTTTAGCTATAGAACTTGTTGGAAACTTCATATCCCTCAACTCGAGTATTTGCTTGAAATATTAACTTCAACTCCTAGAACATCTCATATGTTCCATGACGTTCAAAACGTCTTTGAATTCCCGATTCTAAGCCGTTAAGCATGGTGCACTAAACTATCAAGTAGTCATCATATTGAGCTAGCCAAACATTCATAACATCTGCATATGCTCCTGCAATAGGTCTGTCACCTAGCGGTGCATCAAGGACATAATTCTTCTATGCAGCAATGAGGATAAACCTCAGATCACGGATCCAATCCGCATCATTGCTACTAACATCTTTCTACACAATTTTCTCTAGGAACATATCAAAATAAACACATGGAAGCAACAACGCGAGCTATTGATCTACAACATGATTTGCAAAATACTACCAGGACTAAGTTCATGATAAATTTAAGTTCAATTAATCATATTACTTAAGAACTCCCACTTAGATAGACATCCCTCTAATCCTCTAAGTGATCACGTGATCCAAATCAACTAAACCATGTCCGATCATCATGTGAGATGGAGTAGTTTCATTGGTGAACATCACTATGTTGATCATATCTACTATATGATTCACGCTCGACCTTTCGGTCTCCGTGTTCCGAGGCCATATGTGCATATGCTAGGCTCGTCAAGTTTAACCTGAGTATTCTGCATGTGCAAAAACTGGCTTGCACCCGTTGTAGATGGACGTAGAGCTTATCACACCCGATCATCACGTGGTGTCTGGGCACGACGAACTTTGGCAACGGTGCATACTCAGGGAGAACACTTCTTGATAATTTAGTGAGAGATCATCTTATAATGCTACCGTCAATCAAAGCAAGATAAGATGCATAAAAAGATAAAACATCACATGCAATCAATATAAGTGATATGATATGGCCATCATCATCTTGTGCTTGTGATCTCCATCTCCGAAGCACCGTCATGATCACCATCGTCACCAGCGCGACACGTTGATCTCCATCGTAGCATCGTTGTCGTCTCACCAATCTTATACTTCCACGACTATCGCTACCGCTTAGTGATAAAGTAAAGCATTACAGCGCAATTGCATTGCATACAATAAAGCGACAACCATATGGCTCCTGCCAGTTGCCGATAACTTGGTTACAAAACATGATCATCTCATACAATAAAATTTAGCATCATGTCTTGACCATATCACATCACAACATGCCCTGCAAAAACAAGTTAGACCTCCTCTACTTTGTTGTTGCAAGTTTTACGTGGCTGCTACGGGCTTAAGAAAGAACCAATCTTACCTACGCATCAAAACCACAACGATAGTTTGTCAAGTTGGTGCTGTTTTAACCTTCGCAAGGACCGGGCGTAGCCACACTCAGTTCAACTAAAGTTGGAGAAACTGTCACCCGCAAGCCACCTATGTGCAAAGCACGTCGGGAGAACCGGTCTCGCGTAAGCGTACGCGTAATGTCGGTCCGGGCCGCTTCGTCCAACAATACCGCCGAACCAAAGTATGACATGCTGGTAAGCAGTATGACTTATATCGCCCACAACTCACTTGTGTTCTACTCGTGCATATAACATCAACACATAAAACCAGGCTCGGATGCCACTGTTGGGGAACGTAGTAATTTCAAAAAAATTCCTACGCACACACAAGATCATGGTGATGCATAGCAACGAGAGGGAGAGTGTTGTCTATGTGCCCTCGTAGACCGATAGCGGAAACGTTATGACAACGCGGTTGATGTAGTTGTACGTCTTCACGGCCCGACCGATCAAGCACCGAAACTACGGCACCTCCGAGTTCTAGCACACGTTCAGCTCGATGACGATCCCCGGACTCCGATCCAGCAAAGTGTCGGGGAAGAGTTCTGTCAGCACGACGGCGTGGTGATGATCTTGATGTACTAATGTCGCAGGGCGTCGCCTAAGCACTGCTACAATATTATCGAGGACTATCACTAGTGCAGAACCGGGCAATAGCACCGGTTTGTAAGGCCCTTTAGTGCTGGTTCAGGAACCGGCACTAAAGTTTCGGCACTAAAGGCCCCCCCTTTAGTACCGGTTCAGCACGAACCGGTGCTAAAGGGGAACCACATGGCATGAGCCAGCTCCGGGGGCCGGGAGCCCTTTAGTACCGGTTGGTAACATCAACCGGTACTAAATGGTTGTGGGTTTTTGTTTTATTTTGTATTTTTCAATTAAATTTGTGTTATCAATTTAATTTAGGATTGTTTTACGTTATAATGAGTTGTAGTCGTCATCATCATCATCATCATCATCGCATATTAATAAATAAATAAACTCTAGCTAGCTAAAAATCATCGTAGTCGTCTAATTATCACTATTTAATCATCATAGTCATTACCGCTAGCTATCTAATCATCATCAACGCTCGCTAGCTTAAAGAGGAAACATTCACTTTGTAACAGAAGCAAAGATATCATCAAGTTCAACATAATCATCACCAACATCGAAGTTCAGGACACGGACATGAGACAAGTACTAATTAAGAGCATGAACTAGTAGCTACTGATCCTGCTGCTCCCTCTCAGGTAGAATAGCATAGAACATGTATAGCTCTCATGATTCATCATACTAGAGCATGCAGATGAATCTGTCTCCTAATATTGGGTTGCGCTTCTCCTTACTGCCCCCTAGTACTTCTCTGCGATCGTTAACAATTTTTCTCCAATCTTTCACTATTAAGCATTGTTCGCTTTCAGAAATCCTGAATGCACTCATGTGCAATGTAGGAAATCTTGGTCGTAAGCTAACCATTGACATGCGACCTTTTGTCTCGATCCACTGAGGCACAACTGTCATCGGAAGTCCCTGTTGAACAACATCGTATAGTAATTAATATACTAAGCAATGAAAGTTTAGCTTCAAAAATAATGTATGCAAAAGATGCACTAATTAAGGACAAATATTTAAAATCTTACCATCTTTTGATTATAGATGTGACCCTAGTTCAATACGATCACCATTGGTCGCACGTTTTGAGTACTAACATTTCTAAGTTTAGGAAAAAAATTGTCTTGACAGTATTAAGATCCTCAAGCCATGAAACATAATGACTTATCTCCTCGCAGTTTAGTTGAGCCCCGGGGCAGTAGTAGGTCATGTCTACCAAGCGCCGGACATGTTTGCTTGAACCGAAATAAGCTGACAATACAAATTAGTTGTCAACTATTTTTGAATAAACTGTATGAAAGACATAAACATATGCATGCATATATGGTTGAGAAAAACTCACCAAATGGTAGAACTGGAGGCGTTTGCACATCGACCCAGATGTCTATATTACCTTCAATATCATCTTCCGGACGAATATCAAAGGTGATAACCATATCAGGCTCAAATGGATAAGCCTTGCATAGTGCTTGCCAAGTTTTGCATTCAAAATGGGTGCATGTGTCTCCATTATATAATTTGACGTTGAAAGTATACCCATGCTCCATCTTCAAGTAAACTCTCTTTACCTCCATACCATCTATAGCACTAAAACCTATCTTATCCAAGACAAAAATTCTTGCATGGCAGGGGATGCGCTAATAGAATAGTGAAAATTTAAAATTATAAGTTGAAGCAAATGAAGCATAAGTTTTGCATTCAAATAATAATTGACAAAGTGACTTACTGTATCAACTTCGAATGTCTCATCCAGCTTGATGCTGAAGCGCCTACCATCAACAAGGAAATTTTGGTCGCATAGGCCGCGCTGGTCTTCACAGTGTTCGCACATAATAAAATCTTTTTCGTCGTCAGATGACATTTTCTGTGTTCATATAGGTAAAACATTAAACACTTATATCTAGCCAAATATATATTCATCTAACATTTGACATTAATATATCTAACTATATATTCAATTGACATTACTATATATTTAACTTTTCTATCTAATTCATCTAACATTCGACATTAATCTAACATTTATATAAACTCAAAATATATAAAAAATTAAATAAACAGAAAAACTCATTAACAAATAATATTTTAATTAGATCATCAAATCTCATATACCTAAATTTTCTTACTAAAAATAAACTAGTTATATTAATTATTCAACTAGTTCTAATCTCATATACCTAAATTTTCTTACTAAAAATAAACTAGTTATATTAATTATTCAACTAGTTTTAATCTCTAGTTCGACAATTTTTCTATCTAGCTAGCTAATTCATCTAACATTCGATCATCTAATTAACTTTTCTAAAAAACAGAAAATAAGTAAAAAAAATGTGTGTGTGTATGTGTGTATATGCATGTGTGCGTATATATACGTATATGTGTGCATGTATGTGTGTATGTGTGTGTATGCGTGTGTGTGGTATGTGTGTGTGTGTGCGGCCCCGTACGCCGCCGCCCCGTACGTACGAGCGGGGGCGCCGGCGTACGGGGCGGGGGCGCCGGTGTGTGTGTGTATGTGTGTGTATGTATGTGTATGTATGTGTGTGCGGGAGCGAGAGATAGACGTACGGCCGCGGCGATGACGACGGACGGCGGCGGCGTTCGGGGCGGCAGCGCGAGACGACGACGACGACGGGCGGCGGCGGGGACAGCGACGATGACGAAGGACGACGGGCGGCGACGACGGGATCGAGCGGCGCGCGCGGCGTAGGTTGGAGACGAAGTGGGGAGATAAAACTGAAATTTTCGTAAGTGCTATATATATAGGATGGGCCTTTAGTACCGGTTCGTGGCTCCAACCGGTACTAAAGGCCTATTTTCGCCAGGCCAAGCGGCGGAAAGCGAAGGCTTTTAGTACCGGTTGGAGCCACCAACCGGTACTAAAGGGGGGGGGCTTTAGTACCGGCTGGAGCCACCAACCGGTACTAAAGGCCTTGCACTGCCACCCCAAAGTTTAGTCCCACCTCGCCCGGCCAAGGGCAGCCGCACTGGTTTATAAACCCAGCCGCGGCTACCTCTTCGAACTCCTTTATATAGCAGGCTTCTGGGCCTAATTAATTAGGGCACGCTGCCCTATGAGTGTGCTGGCTCTTCTGGGCCTGCATTTGCACACCCTAGGTCTGGCAGACCCACAGGGCAGTGCGCCAACAAATTTTTTATATAGTTTTTTCTTTTATTTATTTTTGAGTAGTTTTTTATATAGTTTTTTCTTTTCTGCATTATTTATTTTCTTCTATTTATTTTTGAGTAATTTTTTTGTATAGTTTTTTTATTTTCTGCATTATTTATTTTTGTATAGTCCAAAACCCTGATACTCGGAAAGAGTTTGTCCAGTTTGTACACGAAGTGCGTCCAGTTTTTGCCGTGACCCTCTCTACTCTTTCGCGCATGCTATGCGGGTGATATGATGATACCATGCCAAATTTCAAAATTTTCAGGATTCATTTTGTAGTGATTTTCAATTTCACGGTCATTTAGCTCTCTAAACAATTAGGTAAATGACCGAGAAACAACAAATGATGTCAGAACATGTTGGAAATTGATTACGTCGCTTTAAATGCTGCATACTGAACACAAAAGAAGTCCGGAGTTTAAATAAGTTATTAAAAATAAAAAAGAGGTGCAATGCTGGTTAATTTGCTTCAAGCCATTCGGAATAGTGTAGACTGCACTGCACATAGCTCAGTGCAATCTATGCTATTCCGCAAGGCTTGAAGCTAATCAACATGTAGGTGAGCATTGCAACTCTTCGTCATTGTCTGTGCACTCACGGCTTATAAACCGCTCATACAGCCTCTCTCTTGGCGAAGATCACAAGATAGTTTGGTTAAATTGCATTACTTGTAAGTCCAGTTAACATGGATGCTTATGATGCAAGAGCAACAACAAAACTGAAAATTTGGCACAAATAGGTAGTTGTGTAACTAAAGTAGGTAGAAGGAGAGATAGCTCTTATGTCACAAAAAAGAAGTTGTATCAAACCTTTTATGTCGGATCTAGAACAAACCAATCGGTATCGCCATCATACAGCCCTACCGTGGCTCGTGCTGCATATATATGCATATCAAATGCACGGTTGGGCGTATGATGACGAATCCGAATGATTTGTATTCAGTCGATGAACTGGTAGATGTATGCAGTTGATGAACTGGTAGATGTATGTAGTCGATGAACTGAAAAACTTATGCAGGGAAGGCGAGAGGTGGGCTATATATAGGGTCGTCTGGCTCACAAAGTGATTGTGGTAGTTTCGATCCAACGACTCACATGAGCTAGGAAGAAACACACCCTTGATCCAACGACTCGCAAGAGCTAGAAAGAAACACACGATCTGTGTGATTCTTCCTGATTGGTGGGATGCACATTAGTATCGGTTCGTGGCACGAACCGCTGCTAAAGATTGGCAACGAACCGGTACTAATGGTAGCAGCCCGGCTAGCCGTTGGAATCGGCACTAATGGTCACATTCGTGCCGGCTCAAATTCAAACCGGCACTAATGTGCTTCAAATTTGACCGTTTTTCTACTAGTGCCGGTTCTGCTATATCTAACTACAAGGTCCTTTTGAATATGATATATCTCCAACCTTCATCTTTATATTTTGGTATTGTCACTAGATTTGTGAAAGATATGATGTACAAACTAGAAAATTGTTTTGCTAATAGACTTTCATTAGACTAACAATCCGCCTAGAATTGGGTTAGCTCCATTGGCAACTACTCTGTCAATGTAAATCTAAAAATTGTGGTTCACATTCATCAGAACCTATGAAAAGTGTAATCCTCTAGTCTTTTTTTATTGGATAGAAATTGTTTTCTTCCGCAAATTGAATGCTTCATACTGAACAATTAGGTAAATGACCGAAAAACAACAAATGATGTCAGAACATGTTGGAAATTGATGACGTCGCTTTAAATGCTGCATACTAAACACAAAAGAAGTCCGGAGTTTAAATAAGTTATTAAAAATAAAAAAGAGGTGCAATGCTGGTTAATTTGCTTCAAGCCATTCGGAATAGTGTAGACTGCACTGCACATAGCTCAGTGCAATCTATGCTCAGTGCAGTCTACAGTATTCCAAATGGCTTGAAGCTAATCAACACATGTAGGTGAGCATTGCAACTCTTCGTCATTGTCTATGCACTCACGGCTTATAAACCGCTCATACTGCCTCTCTCTTGGCGAGGTGGGACTAAAAACAGTTTGCCATAACCTCATTAGTACCGGTTCGTGGTACGAACCGGCACTAAATGGTGATGGTGGGCCCATAGCCTGACCGCAAGCTGACACAGCCTCTTTAGTACCGGTTCGTGGCATGAACCGGTACTAAAGGTTCGCCACAAACTGGTACTATTGATCGCCGCCACGAACCGACACTAATGTACACATTAGTGCCGGCTCTAATTCAAATCGACACTAATGTGCTTCACGTTTGACCCTTTTGTTGGAAATATGCCCTAGAGGCAATAATAAAAGCATTATTATTATATTTCCTTGTTCATGATAATTGTCTTTGTTCATGCTATAATTGTATTATCCGGAAATCGTAGTACATGTGTGAATAACAGACACCAACATGTCCCTAGTGAGCCTCTAGTTGACTAGCCCGTTGATCAACAGATAGTCATGGTTTCCTGACTATGGACATTGGATGTCATTGATAACGAGATCACATCATTAGGAGAATGATGTGATGGACAAGACCCAATCCTAAACATAGCATAAAGATCGTATAGTTCGTCTGCTAGAGTTTTGCAATGTCAAGTATCTTTTCCTTAGACCATGAGATCGTGTAACTCCCGGATACCGTAGGAGTGCCTTGGGTGTACCAAACGTCACAACGTAACTGGGTGACTATAAAGGTATACTACGGGTATCTCCGAAAGTATCTGTTGGGTTGACACGGATCAAGATTGGGATTTGTCACTCCGTAAGACGGAGAGGTATCACTGGGCCCACTCGGTAATGCATCATCATAATGAGCTCAAAGTGACCAAGTGTCTGGTCACGGGATCATGCATTACGGTACGAGTAAAGTGACTTGCCGGTAACGAGATTGAACGAGGTATTGGGATACCGACGATCGAATCTCGGGCAAGTAATATATCGATTGGCAAAGGGAATTGCATACGGGGTTAATTGAATCCTCGACATCGTGGTTCATCCGATGAGATCATCGTGGAGCATGTGGGAGCCAACATGCGTATCCAGATCCCGCTGTTGGTTATTGATCGGTGAGTCGTCTCGGTCATGTCTGCTTGTCTCCCGAACCCGTAGGGTCTACACACTTAAGGTTCGGTGACGCTAGGGTTGTGAAGATAAGTATATGCAGTAACCCGAATGTTGTTCGGGGTCCCGGATGAGATCCAGGACGTCACAAGGAGTTCCGGAATGGTCCGGAGGTAAAGAATTATATATAGGATGTGCAGTTTCGGCCATCGGGACAAGTTTCGGGGTACCCGGTATTGTACCGGGACCACCGGAAGGGTCCCGGGGGTCCACCGGGTGGGGCCACCTATCCCGGAGGGCCCCATGGGCTGAAATAGGTGGGAACCCAGCCCTTAGTGGGCTGGTGCGCCACCCCCCCCAAGGGCCCATGCGCCTAGGGTTGGGGGGGGGGACCCTAAAGGGGGGCGCCCCCTTGCTTGGGTGGCAAGCCCCCCACCCCTGGCCGCCGCCCCCCTGGTAGATGCCATCTACCAGGGCCGGCGCCCCCCCCCCCCCTGGGCACCCCTATATATAGTGGGGGAGAGGAGGGACTTGATCCCCACGCTTTTGGTGCTTCCCTCTCTCCCTGTTACTTCTCCCTCTCTCGTAGTACATGGCGAAGCCCTGCTGTCGTGACGCCCTGCATCCACCACCACGCCGTCGTGCTGCTGGATCATCTTCAACCTCTCCTTCCCCCTTGCTGGATCAAGAAGGAGGAGACGTCTCCCGTTCCGTACGTGTGTTGAACGCGGAGGTGCCGTCCGTTCGGCGCTGGTCATCGGTGATTTGGATCACGTCGTGTACGACTACCTCAACCTCGTTCTAACGAACGCTTCCGCTCGCGATCTACTAAGGTATGTAGATGCATCTCGTGACTCGTTGCTAGATGAACTCCTAGATGATCTTGGTGAAACGAGTAGGAAAATTTTTGTTTTCTGCAACGTTCCCCAATAGTGGCATCATGAGCTAGGTCTATGCGTAGTTCTTCTTGCGTGAGTAGAACACAATTTGTTGTGGGCGTGGATTTGTCAACTTTCTTGCCACTACTAGTCTTTTCTTGCTTCAGCGGTATTGTGGGATGAAGCGGCCCGGACCAACCTTACACGTACGCTTACGTGAGACCGGTTCCACCGACTAACATGCACTAGTTGCATAAGGTGGCTGGCGGGTGTCTGTCTCTCCTACTTTAGTTGGAGCGGATTCGATGAACAGGGTCCTTATGAAGGGTAAATAGAAGTTGACAAATCACGTTGTGGCTTTCACGTAGGTAAGAAAACGTTCTTGCTAGAACCCTAATTAAGCCACGTAAAACTTGCAACAACAATTAGAGGACGTCTAACTTGTTTTTGCAGCAAGTGCTTTGTGATATGATATGGCCAAAGTTGTGATGAATGATGAATGATCTATATGTGATGTATGAGATGTTCATGCTATTGTAATAGGAATCACGACTTGCATGTCGATGAGTATGACAACCGGCAGGAGCCATAGGAGTTGTCATTATTCTTTTATATGACCTGCGTGTCATCAAGAAACGCCATGTAAATTACTTTACTTTATTGCTAAACGCGTTAGCCATAGTAGTAGAAGTAATAGTTGGCGAGCAACTTCATGGAGACACGATGATGGAGATCATGATGATGGAGATCATGGTGTCAAGCCGGTGACAGGATGATCATGGAGCCCCAAGATGGAGATCAAAGGAGCTATGTGATATTGGCCATATCATGTCACGTTTATTATTTGATTGCATGTGATGTTTATCATGTTTTGCATCTTGTTTACTTAGAACGACGGTAGTAAATAAGATGATCCCTCATATTAATTTCAAGAAGTTTTCCCCCTAACTGTGCACCGTTGCGACAGTTCGCTGTTTCAAAACACCACGTGATGATCGGGTGTCTTATTCAGACGTTCACATACAACGGGTGTAAGACAGATTTACACATGCAAACACTTAGGTTGACTTGACGAGCCTAGCATGTACAGACATGGCCTCGGAACACAGAAGACCGAAAGGTCGAGCATGAGTCGTATGGAAGATACGATCAACATGAAGATGTTCACGGACGTTGACTAGTCCGTCTCACGTGATGATCGGACACGGCCTAGTTAACTCGGATCATGTAATACTTAGATGACTAGAGGGATGTCTAATCTAAGTGGGAGTTCATAAATAATTTGATTTGATGAACTTAATTATCATGAACTTAGTCTAAAATATTTTACAATATGTCTTGTAGATCAAATGGCCCACGTAGTCCTCAACTTCAACGCGTTCCTAGAGAAAACCAAGCTGAAAGACGATGGTAGCAACTATACGGACTGGGTCCGGAACCTGAGGATCATCCTCATAGCTGCCAAGAAAGATTACGTCCTACAAGCACCGCTAGGTGAAGCTCCCGTCCCACAGAACCAAGACGTTATGAACGCTTGGCAGACACGTATTGACGACTACTCCCTCGTTCAGTGCGGCATGCTTTACAGTTTAGAACCGGGGCTCCAAAAGCGTTTTGAGAGACATGGAGCATATGAGATGTTCGAAGAGCTGAAAATGGTTTTCCAAGCTCATGCCCGGATCGAGAGATATGAAGTCTCCGATAAGTTCTTCAGCTGTAAGATGGAGGAAAATAGTTCTGTCAGTGAGCACATACTCACTATGTCTGGATTACATAACCGCTTGACTCAGCTAGGAGTTAATCTCCCGGATGATGCGGTCATTGACAGAATCCTCCAGTCGCTTCCACCAAGCTACAAGAGCTTTGTGATGAACTTCAACATGCAGGGGATGCGAAAGACCATTCCTGAGTTGTTTGCAATGCTGAAATCAGCAGAGGTAGAAGTCAAGAAGGAACATCAAGTGTTGATGGTCAATAAAACCACTAAGTTCAAGAAGGGCAAGGGTAAGAAAGCCTTCAAGAAGGACGTCAAGGAAGTTGCCGCGCCCGGCAAGCAAGCTGCTGGGAAGAAGCCAAAGAATGGACCCAAGCCCGAGACTGAGTGCTTTTATTGCAAGGGAAGCGGTCACTGGAAGCGGAACTGCCCTAAATACTTAGCAGACAAGAAGGCCGGCAAAACAAAAGGTATATGTGATATACATGTAATTGATGTGTACCTTACTAGTGTCCGTAGTAGCTCCTGGGTATTTGATACCGGTGCAGTTGCTCACATTTGTAACTCAAAGCAGGGGCTGCGGAATAAGCGGAAACTGGCAAAGGACGAGGTGACGATGCGCGTCGGGAATGGTTCCAAGGTCAATGTGATCGCCGTCGGCACGCTACCTCTACATTTACCTTAGGGATTAGTTTTAAACCTTAATAATTGTTATTTAGTACCAGCTTTGAGCATGAACATTGTATCGGGATCTCGTTTGATTCAAGATGGCTACTCATTTAAATCGGAGAATAATGGTTGTTCTATTTATATGAGAGATATGTTTTATGGTCATGCTCCTATGGTGAATGGTTTATTCTTCATGAATCTCGAACGTAATACTACACACGTTCATAATGTGAGTGCCAAAAGATGCAAGGTTGATAATGATAGTCCCACATACTTGTGGCACTGCCGCCTTGGTCACATAGGTGTCAAACGCATGAAAAAGCTCCATAAAGATGGACTTTTAGAGTCTCTAGATTATGAATCATTTGACACGTGCGAACCATGCCTTATGGGTAAAATGACCAAGACTCCGTTCTCAGGAACAATGGAGTGAGCAACCAACTTGTTGGAAATCATACATACCGATGTGTGCGGTCCAATGAGTGTTGAGGCTCGCGGTGGCTATCGTTATGTTCTCACCCTCACTGATGATTTGAGTAGATATGGATATATTTACTTAATGAAGCACAAGTCAAAAACCTTTGAAAAGTTCAAGGAATTTCAGAGTGAGGTCGAGAATCAACGTGACAGGAAAATCAAGTTTCTACGATCAGATCGTGGAGGAGAATACTTGAGTCACGAGTTTGGCACACACTTAAGAAAATGTGGAATAGTTTCACAACTCACGCCGCCTGGAACACCTCAGCGAAACGGTGTGTCCGAACGTCGCACTCGCACTTTATTAGATATGGTGCGGTCTATGATGTCTCTTACCGATCTACCGCTATCTTTTTGGGGCTATGCTTTAGAGACTGCCGCATTCACTTTAAATAGGGCTCCGTCGAAATCCGTTGAGACGACACCGTATGAATTATGGTTTGGAAAGAAACCTAAGCTGTCGTTTCTAAAAGTTTGGGGATGCGATGCTTATGTCAAGAAACTTCAACCTGAAAAGCTCGAACCCAAGTCGGAAAAATGCGTCTTCATAGGATACCCAAAAGAAACTATTGGGTATACCTTCTACCTCAGATCCGAAGGCAAGATCTTTGTTGCAAAGAATGGATCCTTTCTAGAGAAAGAGTTTCTCTCGAAAGAAGTAAGTGGGAGGAAAGTAGAACTTGATGAAGTATTACCTCTCGAACCGGAAAATGGCGCAACTCAAGAAAATGTTCCTGAGGTGCCAGCACCGACAAGAGAGGAAGTTAATGATAATAATCAAGATACTTCTGATCAAGCTCCTACTGAAATTCGAAGGTCCACAAGGACACGTTCCGCACCAGAGTGGTATGGTAACCCTGTCTTGGAGATCATGCTGTTAGACAACAGTGAACCTTCGAACTATGAAGAAGCGATGGCGGGCCCGGATTCCGACAAATGGCTAGAAGCCATGAAATCCGAGATAGGATCCATGTATGAAAACGAAGTATGGACTTTGACTGACTTGCCCGTTGAAAGGCGAGCCATAGAGAATAAATGGATCTTTAAGAAGAAGACAGACTCGGATGGTAATGTGACCATCTATAAAGCTCGGCGTGTCGCTAAGGGCTATCGACAAGTTCAAGGGGTTGACTACGATGAGACTTTCTCACCGGTAGCGAAGCTAAAGTCCGTCCGAATCATGTTAGCAATTGCCGCGTTTTACGATTATGAAATATGGCAAATGGACGTCAAAACGGCATTCCTTAATGGTTTCCTTAAGGAAGAATTGTATATGATGCAGCCGGAAGGTTTTGTCGATCCTAAGAATGCTGACAAGGTGTGCAAGCTCCAACGCTCGATTTATGGGCTGGTGCAAGCATCTCGGAGTTGGAACATTCGCTTTGATGAGATGATCAAAGCGTTTGGGTTTACACAGGATTATGGAGAAGCCTGTGTTTACAAGAAAGTGAGTGGGAGCTCTGTAGCATTTCTCATATTATATGTAGATGACATACTTTTGATGGGAAATGATATAGAACTCTTGGACAGCATTAAGGCCTACTTGAATAAGAGTTTTTCAATGAAGGACCTTGGAGAAGCTGCTTATATATTAGGCATCAAAATCTATAGAGATAGATCGAGACGCCTCATAGGTCTTTCACAAAGTACATACCTTGATAAGATATTGAAGAAGTTCAATATGGATCAATCTAAGAAGGGGTTCTTGCCTGTGTTACAAGGTATGAAATTGAGCTCAGCTCAAAGTCCGACCACGGCAAAAGAAATAGAAGAGATGAGTGTCATCCCCTATGCCTCAGCCATAGGTTCTATTATGTATGCCATGCTGTGTACCAGACCTGATGTAAACCTTGCCGTAAGTTTGGTAGGAAGGTACCAAAGTAATCCCGGCAAGGAACACTGGACAGCGGTCAAGAATATCCTGAAGTACCTGAAAAGGACTAAGGAGATGTTTCTCGTTTATGGAGGTGACGAAGAGCTCGTCATAAAGGGTTACGTCGACGCTAGCTTCGACACAGATCTGGATGACTCTAAGTCACAAACCGGATACGTGTATATTTTGAATGGTGGGGCAGTAAGCTGGTGCAGTTGCAAGCAAAGCGTCGTGGCGGGATCTACATGTGAAGCAGAGTACATGGCAGCCTCGGAGGCAGCGCATGAAGCAATTTGGGTGAAGGAGTTCATCACCGACCTCGGAGTCATACCCAATGCGTCGGGGCCGATCAAGCTCTTCTGTGACAACACTGGAGCTATTGCACTTGCCAAGGAGCCCAGGTTTCACAAGAAGACAAGGCACATCAAGCGTCGCTTCAACTCCATTCGTGAAAATGTTCAAGATGGAGACATAGAGATTTGTAAAATACATACGGACCTGAATGTAGCAGATCCGTTGACTAAACCTCTCCCTAGGGCAAAACATGATCAACACCAGAATTCCATGGGTGTTCGATTCATCACAATGTAACTAGATTATTGACTCTAGTGCAAGTGGGAGACTGTTGGAAATATGCCCTAGAGGCAATAATAAAAGCATTATTATTATATTTCCTTGTTCATGATAATTGTCTTTGTTCATGCTATAATTGTATTATCCGGAAATCGTAGTACATGTGTGAATAACAGACACCACCATGTCCCTAGTGAGCCTCTAGTTGACTAGCCCGTTGATCAACAGATAGTCATGGTTTCCTGACTATGGACATTGGATGTCATTGATAACGAGATCACATCATTAGGAGAATGATGTGATGGACAAGACCCAATCCTAAACATAGCATAAAGATCGTATAGTTCGTCTGCTAGAGTTTTGCAATGTCAAGTATCTTTTCCTTAGACCATGAGATCGTGTAACTCCCGGATACCGTAGGAGTGCCTTGGGTGTACCAAACGTCACAACGTAACTGGGTGACTATAAAGGTATACTACGGGTATCTCCGAAAGTATCTGTTGGGTTGACACGGATCAAGACTGGGATTTGTCACTCCGTAAGACGGAGAGGTATCACTGGGCCCACTCGGTAATGCATCATCATAATGAGCTCAAAGTGACCAAGTGTCTGGTCACGGGATCATGCATTACGGTACGAGTAAAGTGACTTGCCGGTAACGAGATTGAACGAGGTATTGGGATACCGACGATCGAATCTCGGGCAAGTAATATATCGATTGGCAAAGGGAATTGCATACGGGGTTAATTGAATCCTCGACATCGTGGTTCATCCGATGAGATCATCGTGGAGCATGTGGGAGCCAACATGCGTATCCAGATCCCGCTGTTGGTTATTGATCGGTGAGTCGTCTCGGTCATGTCTGCTTGTCTCCCGAACCCGTAGGGTCTACACACTTAAGGTTCGGTGACGCTAGGGTTGTGAAGATAAGTATATGCAGTAACCCGAATGTTGTTCGGGGTCCCGGATGAGATCCAGGACGTCACGAGGAGTTCCGGAATGGTCCGGAGGTAAAGAATTATATATAGGATGTGCAGTTTCGGCCATCGGGACAAGTTTCGGGGTACCCGGTATTGTACCGGGACCACCGGAAGGGTCCCGGGGGTCCACCGGGTGGGGCCACCTATCCCGGAGGGCCCCATGGGCTGAAATAGGTGGGAACCCAGCCCTTAGTGGGCTGGGGCGCCACCCCCCCAAGGGCCCATGCGCCTAGGGTTGGGGGGGGACCCTAAAGGGGGGCGCCCCCTTGCTTGGGGGGCAAGCCCCCCACCCCTGGCCGCCGCCCCCCCCCCCCCCTGGTAGATGCCATCTACCAGGGCCGGCGCCCCCCCCTGGGCACCCCTATATATAGCGGGGGAGAGGAGGGACTTGATCCCCACGCTTTTGGTGCTTCCCTCTCTCCCTGTTACTTCTCCCTCTCTCGTAGTACACGGCGAAGCCCTGCTGTCGTGACGCCCTGCATCCACCACCACGCCGTCGTGCTGCTGGATCATCTTCAACCTCTCCTTCCCCCTTGCTGGATCAAGAAGGAGGAGACGTCTCCCGTTCCGTACGTGTGTTGAACGCGGAGGTGCCGTCCGTTCGGCGCTGGTCATCGGTGATTTGGATCACGTCGTGTACGACTACCTCAACCTCGTTCTAACGAACGCTTCTGCTCGCGATCTACTAAGGTATGTAGATGCATCTCGTGACTCGTTGCTAGATGAACTCCTAGATGATCTTGGTGAAACGAGTAGGAAAATTTTTGTTTTCTGCAACGTTCCCCAACACCTTTTTCTGCTAGTGTATGGTGGAAGGGGGCACCGCACACGGCTAAGAATATGATCACGTGGATCAACTTGTGTCTCTAGGGGTTGCCCTTGCCTCCGTATATAAAGGCTCAAAGGGGGGGGCCAAGAGGAGGCGCGCCAGGAGGAGTCCTACTCCCTCCGGGAGTAGGACTCCCCCCTTTCTTAGTTGGAATAGGATTCGTGGAGGGGGGAAAGAGGAGAGAGAGGAGGAAGGGGGCCCGGCCCCCTCTCCTTGTCCTATTCGGACCAAGGGGGAGAGGCACGCGGCCCATCTCTGGCCACCTCTCCTATCTTCCACTAAGGCCCACTAAGGCCCATATACCTCCCGGGGGGTTCCGGTAACCTCCCGGTACTCCGGTAAAATCCCGATTTCACCCGGAAGACTTTCGATATCCAAACATAGGCTTCCAATATATCAATCTTTATGTCTCGACCATTTCGAGACTCCTCGTCATGTCCGTGATCACATCCGGGACTCCGAACTCCTTCGGTACATCAAAACTCATAAACTCATAATATAACTGTCATCGAAACCTTAAGCGTGCGAACCCTACGGGTTTGAGAACAATGTAGACATGACCGAGACTCGTCGCCGGTCAATAACCAATAGCGGAACCTGGATGCTCATATTTGCTCCTACATATTCTACGAAGATCTTTATCGGTCGGACCGTATAACAACATACGTTGTTCCCTTTGTCATCGGTATGTTACTTGCCCGAGATTCGATCGTCGGTATCTCAATACCTAGTTCAATCTCGTTACCGGCAAGTCTCTTTACTCGTTCCGTAATACATCATCTCGCAACTAACTCATTAGTTGCAATGCTTGCAAGGCTTATGTGATGTGCATTACCTAGAGGGCCCAGAGATACCTCTCCGACAATTGGAGTGACAAATCCTAATCTCGAAATACGCCAACCCAACATGTACCTTTGGAGACACCTGTAGAGCTCCTTTATAATCACCCAGTTACGTTGTGAGGTTTGGTAGCACACAAAGTGTTCCTCCGGCAAACGGGAGTTGCATAATCTCATAGTCATAAGAACATGTATAAGTCATGAAGAAAGCAATAGCAACATACTAAACGATCGGGTGCTAAGCTAATGGAATGGGTCATGTCAATCATGAGCTAGTCAAGTAGAGGCATACTAGTGACACTTTGTTTGTCTATGTATTCACACATGTATTATGTTTCCGGTTAATACAATTCTAGCATGAATAATAAACATTTATCATGAAATAAGGAAATAAATAATAACTTTATTATTGCCTCTAGGGCATATTTCCTTTAGTACTACCCATATCATCAATATTAATCAAGCATGACGTAGGGTTTTACCTCCATCAAGAGGGCCCGAACCTAGGTAAAACATCGTGTCCGCTGCCTCCTGTTACCGTCTGACCTAGACGCACAGTTCGGGACCCCCTACCCGAGATCCGCCGGTTTTGACACCGACATTGGTGCTTTCATTGAGAGTTCCTCTGTGTCATCACTTTTAGGCCTGATGGCTTCCCCAATCATCAACAACGATGCGATCCAGGGTGAGACTTTTCTCCCCGGCCAGATCTTCGTATTCGGCGGCTTTGCACTGCGAGCCAATTCGCTTGGCCATCTGGAGCAGATCGAAAGCTACACCCCGGCCATCAGGTCAGATTTGGAAGTTTGAACTACACAACCGACATCCGCGGAGACTCGATCTTCGACGGGTTCAAGCCACAACCGAGCGCGCCGCACTGTCACGATGGGCATGATTTAGCTCTGCCGCCGAACAGTGCCCTGGAGGCCGCACATGTGTCCGCTCCGACCCCTAGCTCGGAGCCAATCACGCCAATCGAGGATAGGTGGTTAGACACCGCCTCAGGGGCTGCAATCTCTACGGCGATCGAGCCGAACACCAGTCCTATTCTCTGTAAAGCCCGTGACTCCAAGGAGCCGGACTCCTCTCCAGACTCCGAGCCCTCCGCGCCCCGACCGATCAAACCCGATTGGGCGCCGATCATGGAGTTCACCGCCGCGGAAATCTTTCAGCACTCGCCCTTTGGTGATATTCTGAATTTACTAAAGTCTCTCTCTTTATCAGGAGAGCCCTGGCCGGACTATGGTCAACAAGGTTGGGATGCGGATGATGAAGAAATTCAAAGCCCACCCACCACCCACTTCGTAGCCACTGTCGATAATTTAAACGACGTGCTCGACTTCGACTCCGAAGACATCGACGGTATGGACGACGATGTAGGAGATGAAGACGAACCAACGCCTATAAGGCACTGGACAGCCACCTCATCTCATGATGTATAAATGGTGGACACACCCAAGGGAAGCGACGGCGAGGAACACAAGGATGTAACAAGGGATCGTTCACTCGAAAAGCAATCAAAGCGGCGACATAAGCGCCGCTCCAGGCCCCGCCTCGATAGAGACAGCAGTCATATAGACCCAGCCATAGAGCAGGACGAGCCGGCGGATGACGAACATGCCTTCGAGCAAGCGTCCGAACAAGGAAACTTGGATCAACAAACCGAACACCCCGTCCCCGGCAAAAACAACAGTCCGGACAACCTTACGCCGGATAAACTCATGGAGCAAAAGAACCTCCACAAAAGGTTCGTCGCCACTGCACATAGCCTGAAAAAGCAGAAGCGGAAGCTCAAAACTGCGGAAGATGCACTCAGAATCAGATGGAGCAAAGTACGCAACACCGCAGACAAATATGCCGGCAGTCGCCGCACAAAAAGCTATCCAAAGCGAAAGCTACTGCATGAATTTGATGAGGAAGCCTTAGAACCCCCGCAGTCAAAAAATAGAAAAGCCATCCGGTCGGATGGACGACCGCATGGCCAGCATGGAGCGGCAAGCGGCGCTGCACATAAGCCGGCACGCGATCCACCAAAGGATCCGCATCAAAAAGACGGCCCACCCAGATCTATATACGGGCCAAGAAAGTAAGCTCTAGTAAGCAATGCAACACAACAAATATCCGAACATCACAGCACACCCAAATACGGGGGCACCGCACACCCCCTATGTTTCACCGATGAGGTGCTAGACCATGAATTTCCAACGGGATTCAAGCCCGTAAACATAGAGGCGTACGACGGAACAACAGACCCTGGGGTCTGGATCGAGGATTATATCCTCCACATACACATGGCCAGAGGAGATGACCTCCACGCCATAAAATACTTACCCCTCAAGCTTAAAGGGCCAGCCCGGCATTGGCTCAAAAGCCTTCCCGAAAACACCATTGGAAGTTGGGAAGAGCTTGAGGATGCTTTCCGGGCAAATTTTCAAGGGACCTATGTCCGCCCTCCGGATGCAGACGATCTCAGTCACATAACTCAACAGCCCGGAGAGTCAGCCCGGAAATTCTGGAACAGATTTCTTACTAAAAAGAATCAGATAGCCGACTGTCCGGACGCCGAAGCCCTAGCAGCTTTTAAGCACAACGTTCGAGACGAATGGCTCGCCAAACACCTCGGCCAAGAAAAGCCAAAAACAATGGCCGCATTGACAAGCCTCATGACCCGCTTTTGCGCAGGAGAGGACAACTGGTTGGCAAGATGCAGCACCAGCGACCCAAGTACATCCGAAGTTAGGGATGGAAACGGAAAACCCCGATGCAGCAAGGACCAGCGCCGGAATAAGGGAAATAGCCCAAAGAGTACGGCGGTCAACGCCGGATTCAAAAGCTCACGGCAGAATCAGAGAAAACCGCCCCTCAAGGATAACAGGGACGAACTAAACAACTTAAACAAAATCTTGGACAAGATATGTCAAATACACAGTACTCCCGGGAAGCCTGCGAACCATACCCACAGAGATTGTTGGGTTTTCAAGCAAGCCGGCAAGCTCAACGCCGAACACAAGGGGCTCGACACACCAAGTGAGGACGACGACGAACCCCACAAGCGGAGCACCAGGAAACAAAAGGATTTCCCACAAGAAGTCAAAACAGTAAACTTACTTCACGTGACGAACAGAATGGCGCCATAAGAGATACGCGCCATACGGCCTATCCCAAAGGAGTCTCGCCAATGGTTGTTAAAACCAATCGTCTTCGACCATCAGGATTACTCTAGAAGTATCCGGAACGCAGGCTGGACTGCCTTGGTATTAGATCCAATAAACGGCGGACTCCATTTTACAAATGTCCCGATGGACGGCGGCAGTGGTCTAAACCTGTTATACCAGGACACAATCCGCAACATGGGGATAGACCCAACAAAAATTCGCCATAGCAAAACCTCCTTTCAAGGGGTAACGCCAGGCCCGGATGCCCGCTGCATGGGTTCTCTCCGGCTAGAAGTTATGTTCGGCTCCCCCGATAACTTCCATTGCAAACAACTAACTTTCCACATCGCCCCATTCTCAAGTAGCTACCAAGCACTGCTGGGACGCGAAGCTTTCGCCCTCTTTAACGCAATACCGCATTATGCATCTCTTATGCTTAAGATGCCCGGTCCACGAGGCATCATCTCATTAAAGGGAAAACATTGAGTGTTCCTCCCCGTGCGGAAAACAGTGCGGCTGCCTTGACAGCCCCACAATAAAGCGGCTTCACCAGCCAAAGCATCTAAACAGGTCGTCAAGACCACGGACACGGCTGGACGAGTCTGGCATAAACATACAATTGATAAAGGCTTAATAGCCGTATACCCCTATACTAGGGCTCCGCGCATATAAAACAAGAGACAATAAAACTCAATTTTACCCATTTCGATTCATACTTTGTTTATTTAGTATAACTCATGTTCGGCACGATCTTTCTTTAACTAAGTTCCTCTCTTTTACAAATGAACACCGTGCTACGCCCGTCCAGGATACGGCACAACGGAGACACAGGCGGAGACGTGCAGCAGGGACCCGTTCCAAGGATTCTTTTCAGATTAAGACCCTGCGTAAACCTTTTTTACTGTCTCTTGTTGATATGCATCCCTTCGTTTCTTGGTATACCAAGGAGGAGGCTGGTGTTTTGGCATGTGGCCACGTCAGAGTTTTGCGCGTACCTGGACACTAGGGGCTTATTACTAAGGGCGTTATCCCGCCCGCCCTCATAAAGACCGAATACCTGTTGGGGAACGTAGTAATTTCAAAAAATTTCCTACGCACACGCAAGATCATGGTGATGCATAGCAACGAGGGGGAGAGTCTGATCTATGTACCCTTGTAGATCACAACGGAAGCATTGACACAACGTAGTGGAAGTAGTCGTACGTCTTCTTCCCGATCCGACCGATCAAAGAACCGTTACTCCGACACCTCCGAGTTCTTAGCACACGTTTAGCTCGATGACGATCCTCGGGCTCCGATCCAGCAAAGCGTCGAGGAAGAGTTCCGTCAGCACGACGGCGTGGTGACGATCTTGATGTTCTACCGACGCAGGGCTTCGCCTAAGCACTACAACAGTATGATCGAGGTGGAATTTGGTGGCAGGGGGCACCGCACACGGCTAAGGAACGATCTCAAGGATCAACTTGTGTGTCTAGAGGTGCCCCCTGCCCCCGTATATAAAGGATCAGAGGGGGAGGGGCTGGCCGGCCAAGGGGGGAGGCGCAGGAGAGTCCTACTCCCACTGGGAGTAGGATTCCCCCTCCAATCCTAGTCCAACTAGGATTCCTCGGAGGGGAAAAGAGGAGGAGGTGGCCGGCCACCCTTTCCTAGTCCTAATAGGACTAGGGGAAGGGGGAGGCGCGCAGCCCATCTAGGGCAGCCCCTTCTCTTTTCCACTAAGGCCCATTATGGCCCATCTAGCTCCCGGGGGGTTCCGGTAACCCTCCCGGTATTCCGGTAAAATCCCGATTTCACCCGGAACACTTCCGATGTCCAATCATAGGCTTCCAATATATCAATCTTTACACCTGACCATTTCGAGACTCCTCGTCATGTCCGTGATCACATCCGGGACTCCGAACAACCTTCGGTACATCAAAATGCATAAACTCATAATAACTGTCATCGTAACATTAAGCGTGCGGACCCTACGGTTCGAGAACAATGTAGACATGACCGAGACACGTCTCCGGTCAATAACCAATAGCGGGACCTGGATGCCCATATTGGCTCCTACATATTCTACGAAGACCTTTATCGGTCAGACCGCATAACAACATACGTTGTTCCCTTTGTCATCGGTATGTTACTTGCCCGAGATTCGATCGTCGGTATCCAATACCTAGTTCAATCTCGTTACTGGCAAGTCTCTTTACTCGTTCCGTAATACATCATCTCACAACTAACATCTTAGTTATAATGCTTGCAAGGCTTATGTGATGTGTATTACCGAGAGGGCCCAGAGATACCTCTCCGACAATCGGAGTGACAAACCCTAATCTCGAAATACGCCAACCCAACATCTACCATTGGAGACACCTGTAGTACTCCTTTATAATCACCCAGTTACGTTGTGACGTTTGGTAGTACCCAAAGTGTTCCTCTGGCAAACGGGAGTTGCATAATCTCATAGTTATAGGAACATGTATAAGTCATGAAGAAAGCAATAGCAACATACTAAACGATCGGGTGCTAAGCTAATGGAATGGGTCATGTCAATCAGATCATTCAACTAATGGTGTGACCTCGTTAATCAAATAACAACTCTTTGTTCATGGTTAGGAAACATAACCATCTTTGATTAACGAGCTAGTCAAGTAGAGGCATACTAGTGACACTCTGTTTGTCTATGTATTCACACATGTATTATGTTTCCGGTTAATACAATTCTAGCATGAATAATAAACATTTATCATGATATAAGGAAATAAATAATAACTTTATTATTGCCTCTAGGGCATATTTCCTTCAGTCTCCCACTTGCACTAGAGTCAATAATCTAGATTACACAGTAATGATTCTAACACCCATGGAGCCTTGGTGCTGATCATGTTTTGCTCGTGGAAGAGGCTTAGTCAACGGGTCTGCAACATTCAGATCCGTATGTATCTTGCAAATCTCTAGATCCCGGATGGAGTTGAAGCGTCTCTTGATGTATTTGGTCCTTTTGTGAAATCTGGATTCCTTTGCTAAAGCAATTGCACCAGTATTGTCACAAAAGATTTTCATTGGACCCGATGCACTAGGTATGACACCTAGATCGGATATGAACTCCTTCATCCAGACTCCTTCGTTTGCTGCTTCCGAAGCAGCTATGTACTCCGCTTCACATGTAGATCCCGCTACGACGCTTTGTTTAGAATTGCACCAACTGACAGCTCCACCGTTTAAAGTAAACACGTATCCGGTTTGCGATTTAGAATCGTCCAGATCAGTGTCAAAGCTTGCATCAACGTAACCTCTTACGGTGAGCTCTTTGTCACCTCCATATACGAGAAACATATCCTTAGTCCTTTTCAGGTATTTCAGGATGTTCTTGACCGCTGTCCAGTGATCCACTCCTGGATTACTTTGGTACCTCCCTGCTAAACTTATAGCAAGGCACACATCAGGTCTGGTACACAGCATTGCATACATGATAGAGCCTATGGCTGAAGCATAGGGAACATCTTTCATTTTCTCTCTATCTTCTGCAGTGGTCGGGCATTGAGTCTGACTCAACTTCACACCTTGTAACACAAGCAAGAACCCTTTCTTTGCTTGATCCATTTTGAACTTCTTCAAAATCTTGTCAAGGTATGTGCTTTGTGAAAGTCCAATTAAGCGTCTTGATCTATCTCTATAGATCTTTATGCCTAATATGTAAGCAGCTTCCCCAAGGTCTTTCATCGAAAAACTTTTATTCAAGTATCCCTTTATGCTATCCAGAAATTCTATATCATTTCCAATCAGTAATATGTCATCCACATATAATATCAGAAATGCTACAGAGCTCCCACTCACTTTCTTGTAAATACAGGCTTCTCCAAAAGTCTGTATAAAACCAAATGCTTTGATCACACTATCAAAGCGTTTATTCCAACTCCGAGAGGCTTGCACCAGTCCATAAATGGATCGCTGGAGCTTGCACACTTTGTTACCTCCCTTTGGATCGACAAAACCTTCCGGTTGCATCATATACAACTCTTCTTCCAGAAATCCATTCAGGAATGCAGTTTTTACATCCATCTGCCAAATTTCATAATCATGAACTACGGCAATTGCTAACATGATTCTGACAGACTTAAGCATCGCTACGGGTGAGAAGGTCTCATCGTAGTCAACCCCTTGAACTTGTCGAAAACCTTTTGCAACAAGACGAGCTTTATAGACAGTAACATTACCGTCAGCGTCAGTCTTTTTCTTGAAAATCCATTTATTCTCAATTTCTTGCCGATCATCAGGCAAGTCAACCAAAGTCCATACTTTGTTCTCATACATGGATCCCATCTCAGATTTCATGGCCTCAAGCCACTTTGCGGAATCTGGGCTCACCATCGCTTCTTTATAGTTCGTAGGTTCATCATGATCTAGTAGCATGACTTCGTGGTTCAGTAGTATCTTGTCCTGAAGTTTCATGATCATCATCATTAGCTTCCTCACTAATTGGTGTAGGTGTCGCAGAAACAGTTTTCTGTGATGTACTATTTTCCAATAAGGGAGCAGGTACAGTTACCTCGTCAAGTTCTACTTTCCTCCCACTCACTTCTTTCGAGAGAAACTCCTTCTCTAGAAACGATCCATTCTTAGCAACGAATGTCTTGCCTTCGGATCTGTGATAGAAGGTGTACCCAACAGTCTCCTTTGGGTATCCTATGAAGACACATTTCTCCGCTTTGGGTTCGAGCTTATCAGGTTGAAGTTTTTTCACATAAGCATCGCAGCCCCAAACTTTAAGAAACGACAACTTTGGTTTCTTGCCAAACCATAGTTCATAAGGCGTCGTCTCAACGGATTTTGATGGTGCCCTATTTAACGTGAATGCGGCCGTCTCTAAAGCATAACCCCAAAATGATAGCGGTAAATCGGTAAGAGACATCATAGATCGCACCATATCTAGTAAAGTACGATTACGATGTTCGGACACACCATTACACTGTGGTGTTCCGGGTGGCGTGAGTTGCGAAACTATTCCACAATTTTTCAAATGTACACCAAACTCGTAACTCAAATATTCTCCTCCACGATCAGATCGTAGAAACTTTATTTTCTTGTTACGATGATTTTCAACTTCACTCTAAAATTCTTTGAACTTTTCAAATGTTTCAGACTTGTGTTTCATTAAGTAGATATACCCATATCTGCTTAAATCATCTGTGAAGGTGAGAAAATAACGATATCCGCCACGAGCCTCAATATTCATCGGACCACATACATCGGTATGTATGATTTCCAATAAATCTGTTGCTCTCTCCATAGTACCGGAGAACGGTGTTTTAGTCATCTTGCCTATGAGGCATGGTTCGCAAGTACCAAGTGATTCATAATCAAGTGGTTCCAAAAGCCCATCAGTATGGAGTTTCTTCATGCGCTTTACACCGATATGACCTAAACGGCAGTGCCACAAATAAGTTGCACTATCATTATCAATTCTGCATCTTTTGGCTTCTACATTATGAATATGTGTATCACTACTATCGAGATTTAACAAGAATAGACCACTCTTCAAAGGAGCATGACCATAAAAGATATTACTCATATAAATAGAACAACCATTATTCTCTGATTTAAATGAATAACCGTCTCGCATTAAACAAGATCCAGATATAATGTTCATGCTCAACGCTGGCACCAAATAACAATCATTTAGGTCTAATATTAATCCCGAAGGTAGATGTAGAGGTAGCGTGCCGACCGCGATCACATCGACTTTGGAACCGTTTCCCACGCGCATCGTCACCTCGTCCTTTGCTAGTGTCCGCTTATTCCGTAGTCCCTGTTTCGAGTTGCAAATATTAGCAACAGAACCAGTATCAAATACACAGGTACTACTGCGAGCTCTAGTAAGGTACACACCAATAACATGTATATCACATATACCTTTGTTCACCTTGCCATCCTTCTTATCCGCCAAATACTTGGGGCAGTTCCGCTTCCAGTGACCAGTCTGCTTGCAGTAGAAGCACTCAGTTTCAGGCTTAGGTCCAGACTTGGGTTTCTTCTCCTGAGCAGCAACTTGCTTGCTGTTCTTCTTAAAGTTCCCCTTCTTCTTCCCTTTGCCCTTTTTCTTGAAACTAGTGGTCTTGTTGACCATCAACACTTGATGCTCCTTCTTGATTTCTACCTCCGCAGCTTTCAGCATTGTGAAGAGCTCGGGAATAGTCTTGTTCATCCCTTGCATATTATAGTTCATCACGAAGCTCTTGTAGCTTGGTGGCAGTGATTGGAGAATTCTGTCAATGACGCAATCATCTGGAAGATTTACTCCCATCTGAATCAAGTGATTATTATACCCAGACATTTTGAGTATATGCTCACTGACAGAACTGTTCTCCTCCATCTTGCAGCTGTAGAACTTATTGGAGACTTCATATCTCTCAATTCGGGCATTTGCTTGAAATATTAACTTCAACTCCTGGAACATCTCATATGCTCCATGACGTTCAAAACGTCGTTGAAGTCCTGATTCTAGGACGTAAAGCATGGCACACTGAACTATCGAGTAGTCATCAGCTTTGCTCTACCAGACATTCATAACATCTGGTGTTGCTCTAGCAGTAGGCCTGGCACCCAGCGGTGCTTCCAGGACGTAATTCTTCTGTGCACCAATGAGGATAATCCTCAGGTTACGGACCCAGTCCGTGTAATTGCTACCATCATCTTTCAACTTTGCTTTCTCAAGGAGCGCATTAAAATTCAACGGAACAACAGCACGAGCCATCTATCTACAATCAACATAAACAAGCAAGATACTATCAGGTACTAAGTTCATGATAAGTTTAAGTTCAGTTAATCAAATTACTTAAGAACTCCCACTTAGATAGACATCCCTCTAATCCTCTAAGTGATCACGTGATCCAAATCAACTAAACCATAACCGATCATCACATGAGATGGAGTAGTTTTCAATGGTGAACATCGTTATGTTGATCATATCTACTATATGATTCACGCTCAACCTTTCGGTCTCTGTGTTCCGAGGCCATATCTGCATAAGCTAGGCTCGTCAAGTTTAACCTGAGTATTCTGCGTGTGCAAAACTGGCTTGCACCCATGGTAGATGGACGTAGAGCTTATCACACCCGATCATCACGTGGTGTCTGGGCACGACGAACTTTGGCAACGGTGCATACTCAGGGAGAACACTTCTTGATAATTTAGTGAGAGATCATCTTATAATGCTACCGCCAATCAAAGCAAGATAAGATGCATACAAGGATAAACATCACATGCAATCAATATAAGTGATATGATGTGGCCATCATCATCTTGTGCTTGTGATCTCCATCTCCGAAGCACCGTCATGATCACCATCGTCACCGGCGCGACACCTTGATCTCCATCATAGCATCGTTGTCGTCTCGCCAATCTTATGCTTCCACGACTATCACTACCGCTTAGGAATAAAGTAAAGCATTACATCGCGATTGCATTGCATACAATAAAGCGACAACCATATGGCTCCTGCCAGTTGCCGATAACTTGTTTACAAAACATGATCATCTCATACAATAAAATCATTATCATGCCTTGACCATATCACATCACAACATGCCCTGCAAAAACAAGTTAGACGTCCTCTACTTTGTTGTTGCAAGTTTTACGTGGCTGCTACGGGCTTAAGCAAGAACTCATCTCACCTACGCATTAAAACCACAACGATAGTTTGTCAAATAGACTCCGTTTTAACCTTCTCAAGGACCGGGCGTAGCCACACTCGGTTCAACTAAAGTTGGAGAGACAGTCGCCCGCAAGCCATCTATGTGCAAAGCACGTCGAGGGAACCGGTCTCGCGTAAGCGTATGCGTAAGGTTGGTCCGGGTCGTCTCGTCCAACAATACCGCCGAACCAAAGTATGACATGCTGGTAGGCAGTATGACTTGTATCGCCCACAACTCACTTGTGTTCTACTCGTGCAAATAACATCAAACCATAAAAACCTGGCTCGGATGCCACTGTTGGGGAACGTAGTAATTTCAAAAAATTTCCTACGCACATGCAAGATCATGGTGATGCATAGCAACGAGGGGGAGAGTCTGATCTATGTACCCTTGTAGATCACAACGGAAGCGTTGACACAACGTAGTGGAAGTAGTCGTACGTCTTCTTCCCAATCCGACCGATCCAATCACCGTTACTCCGGCACCTCCGAGTTCTTAGCACACGTTCAGCTCGATGAGGATCCTCGGGCTCCGATCCAGCAAAGCGTCGAGGAAGAGTTCCGTCAGCATGACGGCGTGGTGACGATCTTGATGTTCTACCGACGCAGGGCTTCGCCTAAGCACTACAACGGTATGATCGAGGTGGAATTTGGTGGCAGGGGGCACCGCACACGGCTAAGGAACGATCTCAAGGATCAACTTGTGTGTCTAGAGGTGCCCCTGCCCCCGTATATAAAGGATCCAAGGGGGAGGGGCTGGCCGGCCAAGGGGGGAGGCGCAGGAGAGTCCTACTCCCACTGGGAGTAGGATTCCCCCTCCAATCCTAGTCCAACTAGGATTCCTCGGAGGGGAAAAGAGGAGGAGGTGGCCGGCCACCCTTTCCTAGTCCTAATAGGACTAGGGGAAGGGGGAGGCGCGCAGCCCATCTAGGGCAGCCCCTTCTCTTTTCCACTAAGGCCCATTATGGCCCATCTAGCTCCCGGGGGGGTTCCGGTAACCCTCCCGGTATTCCGGTAAAATCCCGATTTCACCCGGAACACTTCCGATGTCCAATCATAGGCTTCCAATATATCAATCTTTACGTCTCGACCATTTCGAGACTCCTCGTCATGTCCGTGATCACATCCGGGACTCCGAACAACCTTCGGTACATCAAAATGCATAAACTCATAATAACTGTCATCGTAACGTTAAGCGTGCGGACCCTACGGTTCGAGAACAATGTAGACATGACCGAGACACGTCTCCGGTCAATAACCAATAGCGGGACCTGGATGCCCATATTGGCTCCTACATATTCTACGAAGATCTTTATCGGTCAGACCGCATAACAACATACGTTGTTCCCTTTGTCATCGGTATGTTACTTGCCCGAGATTCGATCGTCGATATCCAATACCTAGTTCAATCTCGTTACTGGCAAGTCTCTTTACTCGTTCCGTAATACATCATCTCACAACTAACATCTTAGTTATAATGCTTGCAAGGCTTATGTGATGTGTATTACCGAGAGGGCCCAAAGATACCTCTCCAACAATCGGAGTGACAAACCCTAATCTCGAAATACGCCAACCCAACATATACCATTGGAGACACCTGTAGTACTCCTTTATAATCACCTAGTTACGTTGTGACGTTTGGTAGTACCCAAAGTGTTCCTCCGGCAAACGGGAGTTGCATAATCTCATAGTTATAGGAACATGTATAAGTCATGAAGAAAGCAATAGCAACATACTAAACGATCGGGTGCTAAGCTAATGGAATGGGTCATGTCAATCAGATCATTCAACTAATGATGTGACCTCGTTAATCAAATAACAACTCTTTGTTCATGGTTAGGAAACATAACCATCTTTGATTAACGAGCTAGTCAAGTAGAGGCATACTAGTGACACTCTGTTTGTCTATGTATTCACACATGTATTATGTTTCCGGTTAATACAATTCTAGCATGAATAATAAACATTTATCATGATATAAGGAAATAAATAATAACTTTATTATTGCCTCTAGGGCATATTTCCTTCAATACCTTAGGGAGTGTTCGGCGTCGCGAGTTTGGCCTTATATGCATCAACTCCGAATCATGTCTTTGGTCAAATGTTGGGTTTGCCCGGCTCCTGTGTTTTGCTGCCTTATGTTCCGCTCTATCGGCTAAGGCGGCACCAGGAGAACTACTGCGATTGTGCCCCAGTTCGGCCAGGCGAGCACCTCAGTAGAGAAAGCCGAAAACTAACTGTCATTCTATAGCGCGAGACTGGTCAACCACTCGATGACATACCAGAATCTTTAGGATTCCTCCGCATTAACGAAGGGCCGTTTCCCGGCAGGCACATACGCGCCCCGAGTTCGGGCGAGCGCAGGCGCCACCAGGGGCTATATAAGTAGCCTCAATGTCAAACTCCTGTGGCTAAGTGAAAGTGATAAAGCATCATAGTCCGATTGCCTAGTTCGCTGCGCTATCACCTCCTTTGTAGGACTAAGACGTTGGATCAAGTGTGAAAATGCGCCTTCTGCGAACACCCCCGCATTATGTGCGTGCGGGCTGAAGCCGACAACTGCCATCTTTCAGATTATATATACATATATGTTAAACGGCCGCATAGGAGGTATCATAATACTTGTAGGCACAAGTATAAAAAGCTTCTACAATTTATCAAAATATTGTTTTACAATAATACATGCTATTCGAATATAGTATCCTTCGAGCACTGCGTCTCTATTAAACGAGCGCCTTGCAGAACTTCCTGAAAATAGCACTCGGCAGGTACTCGGCTTCCATCCGAGTCTGGGGATGCAACAGCGGTGGCTTCCATTTCCGCCCAGTATGTCTTGACACGGGCAAGAGCCATCCGCGCACCCTCTATGCATGCTGACCTCTTCATCGCATTGATATGCGGTGCCGCACCAAGGAACTGCTGCACCAAGTTGAAATAACTTTTCGGCTCTGGTCTCTCTGGCCATAGATGACTCATGACATACTTCATGGCAAGTCCGGGCAACCTATTTAGCTCGGCCCATTCGGCCAAACGATCGGCTAATGACAGTGGACGCTCTGGATTGTGGAACTGCGACCAGAAGAGCTTTTCCACTTCGCGATCTTCTTGATCACGGAAGTGCTCGGTCGCATTTGCGGCACTCGCTACTAAATCCATATAGGTGTCTGCTGTACTCCACATCTGGTCTAACGGAGCATGTTTAGGATCACAGAACTTCCTCCGCAGCATAAAGGGCTTTCCAGCCACCATTTCTCCGGCCTGACGCAGCTCCTCCTTCACAGCTCTCATCGCAGAGCGAGCATCCTTGGCATCGGCAACGGCCTTCTTCAGGTCCGTCTGTTCTGCCCGATCTTCTTTTTCAAGAAGCTTGCAACGGTCAGCAGCGTTCTTCAGCTTCACGGCCATCTCGGCCATTTCCTTCTTGCTTCGGCAGTGAGCAGCCTGTTCGGCTTTCAGCTCTTCAATTGCCTTTCCGGCAGCCGCATCACTTTTCCTGGCTTGCTCCTTGGCTCGGGCAAGTTCCGCCCGAAGATTCTCCATGGCAGCAACACCATCTGCATCAAGCGCACACATCGTAAGATACTGGCATAAAGCTCCTCTTACCAGGCGCCACCGAAGGAATTACATACCTTGTGCCTCATCAAGCCGCTTGCTGACAAGCGCGATGTCGGCATCTGCCACGTCAAGTTGCCGCTTTAGCTCGGCAAATCCATCAGTCCGGCTGGCCACCGGACACTTCGCCACCTACGTATAAAGGCGACATATTAGACCTGGGATTATGATCCTCTGTGCGCCATCACTTTTGACAACACACAGAGTCTCAGGGGCTACTATCTACACAGGGCGAATCTTATTTATGCGCAACTGTCCAAAAAGGGTACATTATTTCGCGTACCTCAAAACCTGTCAGTAAACTCCTGACGGCCTCGTGCAATCCGCTCTCCGCGGATGAAATCCTCTCAATCACCGTACCCATCAATGCACGGTGCTCCTCTAAGATAGATGCTCGCCCTAGCAGATCCTTCAGCTCCTCCGACCGCGCACCAGACGGCGCCGAACTTGTCCGATGGCCCTTTTCGAAGGCCGGACGCCGAGGGATTTGGGGGGCCATATGACTACCTTCCGGCCCCGCCGGATTCGGAGAAATCCTCCGCGACGATACCTCAGGGTCGCCCGCCTCGCAAGGCGGTACGGCAGGGGCAGGCGTTCCGCTCTCCATCATCTCCGGAAGAAGATCCCTCGAAGACGAGCTCTGCTGAGAAGGGCTAAGGTCTGAGCTATGAGGTAAATTTTCAATTACTTTTCTCAGATATAAAGCAGGGATTTCTCTCGTTTCTTAAAAAGAAAACTCCTCTCTACTTACGGCTCGGTGGAGGGCTGATCCCCTTGAGGGCATAATTCGGCCGAAGTATCCCCCAGCACAGGACCCTCTGGCGAAGATTTCTTCCCCCGCTTTAAGGCCATGGTCTCCGGGTCCTCAGAGGCGGTCCTCTTCTTCCCCTGAGGAGAGGAATTTTCGATTCCTCCCTTCCGGACAACCTCCTTTGAGGAGGCTGTAGCTCCCTTGTCCCCTCCCTCGATTCCCTTTGAAGGCACAACCTCCAACATCCTAACTAGCACGGGACCCAGCGTGGTCTCGGGGAGGGGGGCCGGACACCTGATTAGCTTTGCTTTCGCTATCCACTCCTGTTTAAAGGACAACTCTTTTAGGGGCAATTTTATGATAAATATACGGATAGCGACTCCGGGCACAGGGCTACTTACTTGAGTATCCGGACGATTGCAGCTCAGACCTGCGTCCTCCGTAGAATCCGGACACACTACTTGTGGTCCGAAGAACAATTTGTACATCTCCACGGGCGTCATGCCAAGAAAATGTTGGAGAACTCATGGTCCCTCCGGGTTGAACTCCCACAGGCGGAGGGGGCGACGTTTGTAGGGCAAAACTCGGCGAATTAACATAACCTGCGTCACCATGACCAGACTGATGTCTCTTTCTAGGAGATCTCGGATGTGGCCCTGCAACAGGGGCCCGTCCTTTGCCGGCCCCCAGTCCAGCCCCGTATTAACCCATGACACCAGTCGTGGCGGGGGACCCGAGCGAAAGGCAGGTGGCGCCACCCACTTAGGGGCCCTAGGAGCAGTAATATAAAACCACTCTCGCTGCCATAAGGTGGACTCCTCTTGAAAAGAGCCCTCGGGCCATGGAGTACCAGCATTCTTGCTTATAAAAGCACCTCCGCACTCCGCATGCCGTCCCTCGATCATCTTTGGCTCTACTTTGAAGGTCTTGAGCCATAGTCCGAAGTGAGGAGTGATACGGAGGAAGGCTTCACACATGACGATGAATGAGGAAATATGGAGGATGGACTCCACGGCTAAGTCGTGAAATTCCAGCCCATAATAATACATGAGCCCCCTCACGAAGGGATCCGTCGGGAAGCCTGGCCCCCGAAGGAAGTGAGACATGTACACCACACTCTCACCGGGCTTGGGAGTGGGAATGACCTGCCCTTGAGCAGGCAGCCTATGCGAGATTTCGCCGGTCAAGTACCTGGCCTCTCTCAACTTCAGCACGTCCTCCTCCGTGACGGAGGAGGGCATCCATCGGCCTCGAAGGTCGGAACCGGACATTGTCGAAGGTCTGAAGCGCCTGAAATCTGGAGCCTTGGGTGTTGGAACTCGAGGCGAAGGGCGAACTCGTTTGAGATTGAAAGAAAGGAGTAAGGCCTTGGTCTCTTTATAAGAGGTTGAATACCAAGGGCCTTCCCCGTGACCGTTTGGGACTCGCCTTTGATCGAGAAAATATACCAATGGGTACGGTTGGGTTACCCACACCCGTATTGATGAGAATCCTGGAATAAGGGGACATGATCTCTGCTTTAACAAGACGTGCCAAGGAAACTGCCTCGCTAAACGCGCTGAGGTGGGATGATAAAATGACTCGAATAAAGACTTGGCCATGGTGTGATGACACGCTACGGAATACGTCAGCAGATTAGATTTGTGTAAATATTATTCTCTCTATGGCAATATGTGGACACTTATTTTGCAGAGCCGGACACTACCTTTGTGTTCAAAATCTTCTGTGAAGTACTTGGAGGAGGAACCCGCCTTGCAATGTCGAAGACAATCTGCGCGCCAGACTCGTCGTCATTGAAGCCTGGTTCAGGGGCTACTGAGGGAGTCCTGGATTAGGGGGTGTCCGGATGGCCGGACTATACCTTCGGCCAGACTCTTGGACTATGAAGATACAAGATTGAAGACTTCGTCCCGTGTCCGGAAGGGACTTTCCTTGGCATGGAAGGCAAGCTTGGCGATACGGATATGTAGATCTCCTACCATTGTAACCGACTCTGTGTAACCCTAGCCCTCTCCAGTGTCTATATAAACCGGAGAGTTTTAGTCCGTAGGATGAACAACAATCATACCATAGGCTAGCTTCTAGGGTTTAGCCTCTCTGATCTCGTGGTAGATCTACTCTTGTACTACCCATATCATCAATATGAATCAAGCATGACGTAGGGTTTTACCTCCATCAAGAGGGCCCAAACCTAGGTAAAACATCGTGTCCCCTGCCTCCTGTTACCATCCGACCTAGACGCACAGTTCGGGACCCCCTACCCGAGATCCGCCGGTTTTGACACCGACAGAGAGGGTTTCGGACCATGCGATCGCATCGGACGGCTCCGGACGCGAAGAGGGGTAGGCGGATGGACTAGGTGGGCTGAGGCGAGACTGCGAGGGGAGAGGAGAGAGAGAGGGAGCCCGACATCTGTTTTCGGAGACCGAAAACGTCTGACGATAGACCGGCTATATTGCCGCTATAGTTATCCGTTCGGGCGTCAAACGGACTCCGAATGCGATGAAACTTGGCAGGCGGCCTACTGACAACAAAAAAACACCTCACGCCAACTTTCAACCCATTCCGAGAACATTTTCTGGCCACTTATAAAATAATATTTCGGACGTGTCGCGGGCGCGTGCAAGTGTGTCTGGGCTCAGAACGGACAACGGAGAGAACGGGGAGACCCGGACGAATGCAAGTTTTGAAAACATGATGATGCAATGCGGATGATGACATGGCAAGATGCAACACACAAACAAAAGGCAAGGCAACCACAGCGAATAACTGGAAGACACCTGGCGCAACGGTCTCGGGGCGTTACAACACTCCACCACTACGAGAGGATCTCGTCCCGAGATCTAGAATGGCACCGGAGGGAAAAGGAAGAGGAAGAGGTGAGGTGAAACTAAGTTGCTTCTTTGACAAACGAGTGAAACCAAAGAACCTTGAGAGGTTAAACCATTTCGAGAAAAGAACACAACGGAGATGAACGAAGTTGAAAACACTCCGTTAGAAAAGAGGAACAAGGAACATCACGAGAACCCTGTAGGTTGAAAGACATGAGAAAAGGGTTGCAATGGGCAAGAAGTACATGCAAGCACTCCGGTAGAACGAGATGTACAAGGAATGATAAGGATCAATTACGACAACACTCTAGTTAGAAATGGAAGGCATATAATATGACCTTGGCAAAATGAAAGCACTTGGATGAGACTCTGGTTAGAAGAGGAATGCTAGACACAACACTCCGGTTAAACAAGATATAGAAGGAATAAGAATGATGTAATTTGGGCAGCACTCCGACTGTAAATGGAAGGAATTAAACATGATCTTGACAAAACAAGATGATGGGTCGAAGAGAGCAACATCACAATGCCTCCGGAAGAAATGAAAGAATGGAATGGAATGAATGGAGGAGAAAACAATATCTTCTATCTCAAATGATCTTGAAAATCATCTTTAGGGGAAAGTTCGAGCGGAATTGTTGGAAAACCAACAACGAAAAGACATGGTTGTAGTGGGCTTATGGAGAACATTTCAAAACTATGAGGTGAAATTCTGCCACTAATGGAAACAAAAGATTGGATTGATATGAACAAGAAGACGAGAAAGTATTTCACCGGGAGGATAAAAGAAGAACTTGGGTCATTTATAAACACCATAAATAGCAACAATCCTTCCTGACAACTTTTGAATCATGACACAATATAACTCCAATGAAGAGATTGGTGGGTTTACATATCTCATTCCTGACAACTTTTGAATCATAAAACATGAAGGGAAATTTTCAACAATGACATAACACCACCTCAAAAGATAAGGTAAAAAGAATTGCACTCCGGATTGCAAGATGAAGAATGCTTAAGCTCCTTTGAAAAGAATCTCGATGAACACTTCGAAAAGGAATTAAATCCTTGATGAACCATCATGTAGAGTGTCCATGAAGAACTCTAGTAAAAAAGCAAGATCGCAAGGAAAAGAAGCATGAAAAGAGTAAGATGAAACCTTGCAATGATTAGATGAAGCTTTGCGACGAGATAAAGTGGAAGCTTGGAACTCCGAAATAAAAGATAAAGCATCTCGAACCGAGAATGTGATATGATGAACCTCTAGAATAAGGAATTAATCACTTGGATGAAACAAGAATAAGAATTACATTATGCTTATCCTTCATCAATTAAATTGATGACAAGCAACGGATAGCATACAACTTATTCCGGTAGAGAGGATTAAGAGAGATATAAAACAAAATTGAGAAAGTCTTCAACGAACCACCGGTAGGATTTGAAACAACGAATAAATTGATATGATAACCAAGGAAGAGAACTCTTGAACGAATCACCATAGGAATTTGGAAAGCACAAATGCATTGATATGATCAACGAAGGAAGAAGAATCTTGGAAGAAACCACCATAAGAATTGAAAATGGACGAAGAGAAGATAAAGAAACACCGAGAAGAATTGGCAAATGAACGAAGATGCTTGCTAGGATTTAGATACATGAGAACGAAGAGATCACGAACTGATTAGAAGATATTTGCACGGTACACTGGTAAGATTTGGAGAACGAGAGCTGAAAGCTAGAATGTAAAAATCTTCTAAAATGATGGGCTTCGGAGAAAACAAACTAAAATACTCTTGAAATGCTCCGAATGGGTGAAAATAATTCTCACAATCGAAAAAACAATTATGAGAGGATGACATCAAGAAAGAACCATCAATCTCTGAGAGAGCGGATAAGATATGGAGGAAAAACTCTTCTTCGGTCTTCAAAATCCGAGAATGACGATGGGAAACATCACCAAGATTGTTTAGACACTCCGGAAGAATCAAAAGTGAAGAGGTTGAGCCAACGATGAAAAGATTTTGATAGATCTTGGAGAAGACATTTGACTGATGATAATTCGTTCTTACGTCAAACTTCAAAAGAATTTAGGATAGCTCCGGGAAAATAGAAGAGTCAGGTAAGATCCTGAGAAAAACCTGTGGGTTAGGGCCCACTCAAAAGAAACACCGTTGAAAGATTTAAAAGAGAGATTGCGCCGGTTGAAATAAATGGCTTGAATGAGGTAACATCATCGCAAAAGCTTGAACGAATTGAGAATGGAAGCTTGAATCTTCTGAGATATCTTCAGCACTCCCGAACAAATGAATAGCGAGAAGTGAATGATTATGAGGTGCACCGGCATGAGAAGGTATTTGAAACGAGGAAAAAGGGATATGATAAACAAAGCTTGACTTGAATCCACCGGAGAAGAAAGAGAACGAAGAATGATGAGCTAGTAGAGCATCTTCAAGAGAACCACCGGGTAAGAACGTTGACAGAAAAGAATGGAGAGACTTCACATCAATAAAAGGTACTTGATTAAGAACTCCGAATCCTTGAAGAAAAAGGGATGGGAGGGCGGGAAAACAAAGACTACTTGGGATGAATGAAACAAACACTGTTGCAAAGAACTGATAATTGATCTTGCTGATGTTGAAATGATCGGTTCCACTTGAAGAGGATTGACATGACAATATCGATTATCATGAAGGATTGGTATTCACATAGGAGTATGAGAACACCGCTTAGGGAAGGTATGGAATCAACATTTGACTTCAAAGCAACTCGAATACCACAACAAAACAAAACAAAGGATTGACTTGTAGAATAAGCCGGAACAAACATATGATAGAGATTTCATCCGAAGTTTTCGTGGTGGGGCCTACACGGGCTCGATCGTACAGCACCATCATTTACAAGGTAGTGCACATGACATACGAAGCATCCCTGAGTCAGCATAGCCAAGGAATCTTTAAGACACAACGAGACCACTGTAAAACCAACCGTGAATAGGCGGACCACTAGACGTCGAACCCCAATTTCATATCATACCTCTGCCGGAAAGATATCCTAAGAGCTACTTGAATTCCCACTTATAAACTCCTGAAACTTTCCGGTTATGCAATTAGGTGTTGGGGATATAGGGGAAGCATAATATCTCACCCAAAACTACACAAATCCTACATCCAGCTGTATCCATCCTTCAACACATAACCAAGAAATCTTCGGAAATCGTTTACCTCAACCTTCGAAAAGCATCCGTTATACGAGTTATGGCAATACTCCCGAACTCCCGCCCCAGTACTGGGTGGCGTCGAGGTTATCACACCAATAACTGCATAAAAGAGATTTTCGATGTCGGCGAAACTCAGGTATTCCAGAACTGCAATGATAAAATTGTCACGACAACACCTCGGAGCTCAACTCCCCGGGACACTGCCACAACCCCTAAATGTCAGGAGGCACCAAGAACAATGTTCTCGTCATAAAACCATCAGAACGATTTCAAGATACCCGCGTGATCCTAATTTTTTTAGTGAAATTTGAGAAGAGAAGTGACAAAACTCTACGTCGGGATGCCTCACCAGAGCGACGAAGGGACTGAGGAGTAAAAAGAATCCTACTCTCTGATATATATAATCCTAAATGTCTCAAAACATTTTTCTAGACTCAACAACGCCAGCGATTCGATCAAGCAGGGGGCTCCTAAGTCGGGGAAGGCTCTGATTACCAACTTATAACACCCTCGATGCGGCTATATCTCCCACGTGTCGGAGCACGACTTAAAGGCATAACCGCATTGAAGGCAATGTCGCAAGAGGGGTAATCTTTACACATCCCATGTACTGAATAAGAAAGGGGTACAGAATTGGCTTACAATCGCCACTTCACACAATACATGAATAAAGCATTACAATCATCCAGATACAATAAAGGTCCGACTACGGAACCAAAATAAAGAAGACTACCCCTAATGCTACAGATCCCCGATCGCCCCGACTGGGCTCCACTACTGATCAACTGAAACGGCACAACACAATGAACGAGATCTTCATCGAGCTCCTCCTTGAGCTCGGTTGCATCACCTGCACGGTTTCATCGGCACCTGCAAACTGGTTTTGGAAGTAATTTGTGAGTCACGGGGACTCAGCAATCTCACACCCTCACGATCAAGACTATTTAAGCTTATGGGTAGGGAAAAAGGTATGAGGTGGAGCTGCAGCGAGCACTAGCATATATGACGGCTAACTTACGCAAATGAGAGCGAGAAGAGGAGGCAAAGCAAGGTCGTGAACTAGAAGTGATCAAGAAGTGATCCTGAAACAACCTACGTTCAAGCATAACTCCAACACCGTGTTCACTTCCCGGACTCCGCCGAGAAGAGACCATCACGGTTACACACGCGGTTGATGCATTTTAATTAAGTTATGTTTCATGTTTTCTACAACTGGACCTTAACAAATTCTCATCTGCCCATAACCACGGGCACGGCTTTCGAAAGTTCGAATCCCTGCAGGGGTGTCCCAACTTAGCCCATCACAAGCTCTCACGGTCAACGAAGGATATTCCTGAAGGAAATATGCCCTAGAGGCAATAATAAAGTTATTATTTATTTCCTTACTTCATGATAAATGTTTATTATTCATGCTAGAATTGTATTAACCGGAAACATAATACATGTGTGAATACATAGACAAACAGAGTGTCACTAGTATGCCTCTACTTGACTAGCTCGTTAATCAAAGATGGTTATGTCTCCTAACCATGAACAAAGAGTTGTTATTTGATTAACGAGGTCACATCATTAGTTGAATGATCTGATTGACATGACCCATTCCATTAGCTTAGCACCCGATCGTTTAGTATGTTGCTATTGCTTTCTTCATGACTTATACATGTTCCTATAACTATGAGATTATGCAACTCCCGTTTGCCGGAGGAACACTTTGTGTGCTACCAAACGTCACAACGTAAATGGGTGATTATAAAGGTGCTCTACAGGTGTCTCAAAAGGTAGATGTTGGGTTGGCGTATTTTGAGATTAGGATTTGTCACTCCGATTGTCGGAGAGGTATCTCTGGGCCCTCTCGGTAATGCACATCACATAAGCCTTGCAAGCATTACAACTAATGAGTTAGTTGCGAGATGATGTATTACGGAACGAGTAAAGAGACTTGCCGGTAACGAGATTGAACTAGTTATTGGATACCGACGATCGAATCTCGGGCAAGTAACATACCGATGACAAAGGGAACAACGTATGTTGTTATGCGGTCTGACCGATAAAGATCTTCGTAGAATATGTAGGAGCCAATATGGGCATCCAGGTCCCGCTATTGGTTATTGACCGGAGACGTGTCTCGGTCATGTCTACATTGTTCTCGAACCGTAGGGTCCGCACGCTTAACGTTACGATGACAGTTATTATGAGTTTATGCATTTTGATGTACCGAAGTTAGTTCGGAGTCCCAGATGTGATCACGGACATGATGAGGAGTCTCGAAATGGTCGAGACATAAAGATTGATATATTGGATGACTATATTCGGACACCGGAAGCGTTCCGGAGAAGTTTCGGATAAAACCGGATCACCGGGGGGTTACCGGAACCCCCCGGGGGGTTAATGGGCCTTATGGGCCTAAAGTGGAGAAGAGGAAGGGGCTGGCAGGGCAGGCCGCGCACCCCCTCTTCCCCTAGTCCGAATTGGACTAGGAGGGAGGGGCGGCGCCCCCCTCTTTTCCTTTCACCAATCCTACTTGGACTAGGAAAAGGGGGGGGGGGAGTCCTACTCCCGGTAGGAGTAGGACTCCTCCTGCGCCTCCATAGGGCCGGCCGAACCCCTCCCCCTTGGATCCTTTATATACGGAGGCAAGGGGGCACCCTAGGACACACAATTGATCAACGTGATCGTTCCTTAGCCGTGTGCGGTGCCCCCTTCCACCATATTCCACCTCGGTCATATCGTTGTAGTGCTTAGGCGAAGCCCTGCGTCGATAGAACATCATCATCGTCACCACGCCGTTGTGCTGACGGAACTCATCCCCGAAGCTTTGCTGGATCGGAGCCCGGGGAGCGTCATCGAGCTGTACGTGTGCTAAGAACTCGGAGGTGCCGGAGTAACGGTGCTTGGATCGGTCTGATCGGGAAGACGTACGACTACTTCCTCTATGTTGCGTCAACGCTTCCGCTTCGGTCTACGAGGGTACATAGACAACACTCTCCCCTCTCGTTGCTATGCATCACCATGATCTTGCGTGTGCGTAGGAAATTTTTTGAAATTACTATGTTCCCCAACAGTGGCATCCGAGCCTAGGTTTTATGGTTTGATGTTATTTGCACGAGTAGAACACAAGTGAGTTGTGGGCGATATAAGTCATACTGCCTACCAGCATGTCATACTTTGGTTCCGCGGTATTGTTGGATGAAGCGGCCCGGACCGACATTACGCGTACGCTTACGCGAGACCGGTTCTCCCGACGTGCTTTGCACATAGGTGGCTTGCGGGTGACATTTTCTCTAACTTTAGTTGAACCGAGTGTGGCTACGCCCGGTCCTTGCGAAGGTTAAACAGCATCAACTTGACAAACTATCGTTGTGGTTTTGATGCGTAGGTAAGATTGGTTCTTGCTTAAGCCCATAGCAGCCACGTAAAACATGCAACAACAAAGTAGAGGACGTCTAACTTGTTTTTGCAGGGCATGTTGTGATGTGATATGGTCAAGACATGATGCTAAATTTTATTGTATGAGATGATCATGTTTTGTAACCGAGTTATCGGCAACTGGCAGGAGCCATATGGTTGTAGCTTTATTGTATGCAATGCAATCGCGCTGTAATGATTTACTTTATCACTAAGCGGTAGCGATAGTCGTGGAAGCATAAGATTGGCGAGACGACAACGATGCTACGATGGAGATCAAGGTGTCGCGCCGGTGACGATGGTGATCATGACGGTGCTTCGGAGATGGAGATCACAAGCACAAGATGATGATGGCCATATCATATCACTTATATTGATTGCATGTGATGTTTATCTTTTATGCATCTTATCTTGCTTTGATTGACGGTAGCATTATAAGATGATCTCTCACTAAATTATCAAGGACTGTTCTCCCTGAGTATGCACCGTTGCCAAAGTTCGTCGTGCCCAGACACCACGTGATGATCGGGTGTGATAAGCTCTACGTCCATCTACAACGGGTGCAAGCCTGTTTTGCACACGCAGAATACTCAGGTTAAACTTGACGAGCCTAGCATATGCAGATATGGCCTCGGAACACGGAGACCGAAAGGTCGAGCGTGAATCATATAGTAGATATGATCAACATAATGATGTTCACCATTGAAAACTAATCCATTTCACGTGATGATCGGTTATGGTTTAGTTGATTTGGATCACGTGATCACTTAGATGATTAGAGGGATGTCTATCTAAGTGGGAGTTCTTAAGTAATATGATTAATTGAACTTAAATTTATCATGAACTTAGTCCTGGTAGTATTAGCATATCTATGTTGTAGATCAATAGCTCGCGTTGTTGCTTCCCTATGTTTGTTTTGATATGTTCCTAGAGAAAAACTATGTTGAAAGATGTTAGTAGCAATGATGCGGATTGGATCCGTGATATGAGGTTTATCCTCATTGCTGCACAGAAAAAGTATGTCCTTGATGCACCGCTAGGTGACAGACCTATTGCAGGAGCAGATGCAGACGTTATGAACGTTTGGCTAGCTCAATATGATGACTACTTGATAGTTTAGTGCACCATGCTTAACGGCTTAGAATCGGGACTTCAAAGATGTTTTGAACGTCATGGACCATATGAGATGTTCCAGGAGTTGAAGTTAATATTTCAAGCAAATACCCAAGTTGAGAGATATGAAGTCTCCAACAAGTTCTATAGCTAAAAGATGGAGGAGAATCGCTCAACTAGTGAGCATGTGCTCAGATTGTCTGGGTACTACGATCGCTTGAATCACGTGGGAGTTAATCTTCCAGATAAGATAGTGATTGACAGAATTCTCTAGTCACCATGACCAAGTTAGTAGAACTTCGTGATGAACTATAGTATGCAAGGGATGACGAAAAACGACTCCCGAGCTTTTCATGATGATGAAATTGATGAAGGTAGAAATCAAGAAAAACATCAAGTATTGATGGTAGACAAGACCACTAGTTTCAAGAAAAGGGCAGAGGGAAGAAGGGGAACTTCAAAAAGAACAACAAGCAAGTTGCTGCTCAAGTGAAGAAGCCCAAGTCTGGACATAAGCCTGAAACTGAGTGCTTCTACTGCAAGCAGACTGGTCACTGGAAGCGGAACTGCCCCAAGTATTTGGCAGATAAGAAGGATGGCAAGGTGAACAAAGGTATATGTGATATACATGTTATTGATGTGTACCTTACTAGAGCTCGCAGTAGCACCTGGATATTTGATACTGGTTCTGTTGCTAATATCTGCAACTCGAAACAGGGACTACGGATTAGGCGAACACTAGCAAAGGACGAGGTGACGATGCGCGTGGGAAACGGTTCCAAAGTCGATGTGATCGCGGTCGGCACGCTACCTCTACATCTACCTTCGGGATTAGTATTAGACCTAAATAATTGTTATTTGGTGCCAGCGTTAAGCATGAACATTATAACTGGATCTTGTTTGATGCGAGACGGTTATTCATTTAAATCAGAGAATAATGGTTGTTCTATTTATATGAGTAATATCTTTTATGGTCATGCACCCTTGAAGAGTGGTCTATTTCTGATGAATCTCGATAGTAGTGATACACATATTCATAATGTTGAAACCAAAAAGATGCAGAGTTGATAATGATAGTGCAACTTATTTTGTGGCATTGCCGTTTAGGTCATATCGGTGTAAAGCGCATGAAGAAACTCCATACTGATGGACTTTTGGAACCACTTGATTATGAATCACTTGGTACTTGCGAACCGTGCCTCATGGACAAGATGACTAAAACACCGTTCTCCGGTACTATGGAGAGAGCAACAGATTTGTTGGAAATCATACATACCGATGTATGTGGTCCGATGAATATTGAGGCTCGTGGCGGATATCGTTATTTTCTCACCTTCACAGATGATTTAAGCAGATATGGGTATATCTACTTAATGAAACACAAGTCTGAAACATTTGAAAAGTTCAAAGAATTTCAGAGTGAAGTTGAAAATCATCGTAACAAGAAAATAAATTCTACGATCTGATCGTGGAGGAGAATATTTGAGTTACGAGTTTGGTGTACATTTGAAATAATACGGAATAGTTTCGCAACTCACGCCACCCGGAACACCACAGCGTAATGGTGTGTCCGAACGTCGTAATCGTACTTTACTAGATATGGTGCGATCTATGATGTCTCTTACTGATTTACCGCTATTGTTTTGGGGTTATGCTTTAGAGACGGCCGCATTCACGTTAAATAGGACACCATCAAAATCCGTTGAGATGATGCCTTATGAACTATGGTTTGGCAAGAAACCAAAGTTGTCATTTCTTAAAGTTTGGGGCTGCGATGCTTATGTGAAAAAGCTTCAACCTGATAAGCTCGAACCCAAATCGGAGAAATGTGTCTTCATAGGTTACCCAAAAGAGACTGTTGGGTACACCTTCTATCACAGATCCGAAGGCAAGACATTCATGGATCCTTTCTAGAGAAGGAGTTTCTCTCGAAAGAAGTGAGTGGGAGGAAACTAGAACTTGACGAGGTAACTGTACCTGCTCCCTTATTGGAAAGTAGTACATCACAAAAAACTGTTTCTGCGACACCTACACCAACAAGTGAGGAAGCTAATGATGATGATCATGAAACTTCAGGACAAGATACTACTGAACCTCGTAGATCAACTAGAGTGAGATCCGCGCCAGAGTGGTACGGTAATCCTGTTCTGGAAATCATGCTACTAGATCATGATGAACCTACGAACTATGAAGAAGCGATGGTGAGCCCAGATTCCGCAAAGTGGCTTGAAGCCATGAAATCTGAGATGGGATCCATGTATGAGAACAAAGTATGGACTTTGGTTGACTTGCCCGATGGTCGGCAAGCAATTGAGAATAAATGGATCTTCAAGAAGAAGACTGACGTTGACGGTAATGTTACTGTCTAAGAAGCTCGACTTGTTGCAAAAGGTTTTCGACAAGTTCAAGGGGTTGACTACGATGAGACCTTCTCACCCGTAGCGATGCTTAAGTCCGTCCGAATCATGTTAGCAATTGCCGCATTTTATGATTATGAAATTTGGCAGATGGATGTCAAAACTGCATTCCTGAATGGATTTCTATAAGAAGAGTTGTATATGATGCAACCGGAAGGTTTTGTCGATCCAAAGGGAGCTAACAAAGTGTGCAAGCTCCAGCGATCCATTTATGGACTGGTGCAAGCCTCTCGGAGTTGGAATAAACGCTTTGATAGTGTGATCAAAGCATTTGGTTTTGTACAGACTTGCGGTGAATCCTGTATTTACAAGAAAGTGAGTGGGAGCACTACAGCATTTCTGATAAGTATATGGGAATGACATATTGTTGATCGGAAATAATGTAGAATTATTCTGTAAAGCATAAAGGAGTGTTTGAAAGGAGTTTTTCAAAGAAAGACTTCGGTGAAGCTGCTTACATATTGAGCATCAAGATCTATAGAGATAGATCAAGACGCTTGATAAGTTTTTTCAATAAATACATACCTTGACAAGATTTTGAAGTAGTTCAAAATGGAACAGTCAAAGAAAGAGTTTCTTGCCTATGTTACAAGGTGTGAAATTGAGTAAGACTCAAAGCCCGACCACAGCAGAAGATAGAAAGAGAATGAATGTCATTCCCTATGCCTTGGTCATAGGTTCTATAAAGTATGCCATGCTGTGTACCAGATCTATTGTATACCCTACCACTGAGTTTGGCAAGGAAGTACAATAGTGATCTAGGAGTAGATCACTGGACAACCGTCAAAATTATCCTTAGTGGAATAAGGATATGTTTCTCGATTATGGAAGTGAAAAAAGGTTCGTCGTAAAGGGTTACGCCGATGCAAGTTTTGACACTAATCTAGATGACTCTAAGTCTCGGTCTAGATACATATTGAAAGTGGGAGCAATTAGCTAGAGTAGCTCCATGCAGAGCATTGTTGACATAGAAATTTGCAAAATACATGCGGATCTGAATGTGGCAGACCCGTTGACTAAGATTCTCTCACAAGCAAAACATGATCACACCATAGTACTCTTTGGGTGTTAATCACATAGCGATGTGAACTAGATTACCGAATCCAGTAAACCCTTTGGGTGTTGGTCACATAGCGATGTGAACTATGGGTGTTAATCACATGGTGATGTGAACTATTGCTGTTAAATCACATGACGATGTGAACTAGATTATTGACTCTAGTGCAAGTGGGAGACTGAAGGAAATATGCCCTAGAGGCAATAATAAAGTTATTATTTATTTCCTTATTTCATGATAAATGTTTATTATTCATGCTAGAATTGTATTAACCGGAAACATAATACATGTGTGAATACATAGACAAACAGAGTGTCACTAGTATGCCTCTACTTGACTAGCTCGTTAATCAAAGATGGTTATGTTTCCTAACCATGAACAGAGAGTTGTTATTTGGTTAACGAGGTCACATCATTAGTTGAATGATCTGATTGACATGACCCATTCCATTAGCTTAGCACCCGATCGTTTAGTATGTTGCTATTGCTTTCTTCATGACTTATACATGTTCCTATAACTATGAGATTATGCAACTCCCGTTTGCCGGAGGAACACTTTGTGTGCTACCAAACGTCACATCGTAAATGGGTGATTATAAAGGTGCTCTACAGGTGTCTCCAAAGGTAGATGTTGGGTTGGCGTATTTCGAGATTAGGATTTGTCACTCCGATTGTCGGAGAGGTATCTCTGGGCCCTCTCGGTAATGCACATCACATAAGCCTTGCAAGCATTACAACTAATGAGTTAGTTGCGAGATGATGTATTACAGAACAAGTAAAGAGACTTGCCGGTAACGAGATTGAACTAGGTATTGGATACCGATGATCGAATCTCGGGCAAGTAACATACCGATGACAAAGGGAACAACGTATGTTGTTATGCGGTCTGACCGATAAAGATCTTCGTAGAATATGTAGGAGCCAATATGGGCATCCAGGTCCCGCTATTGGTTATTGACCGGAGACGTGTCTCGGTCATGTCTACATTGTTCTCGAACCGTAGGGTCCGCACGCTTAACGTTACGATGATAGTTATTATGAGTTTATGCATTTTGATGTACCGAAGTTAGTTCGGAGTCCCGGATGTGATCACGGACATGACGAGGAGTCTTGAAATGGTCGAGACATAAAGGTTGATATATTGGATGACTATATTCGGACACCGGAAGCGTTCCGGAGAAGTTTCGAATAAAACCGGATCACCGGGGGGTTACTGGAACCCCCCGGGGGGTTAATGGGCCTTATGGGCCTAAAGTGGAGAAGAGGAAGGGGCTGCCAGGGCAGGCCGCGCGCCCCCTCTTCCCCTAGTCCGAATTGGACTAGGAGGGAGGGGCGGCGCCCCCCTCTTTCCCTTTTCTTCTCCACCAATCCTACTTGGACTAGGAAAAGGGGGGGGGAGTCCTACTCCCGGTAGGAGTAGGGAGTAGGACTCCTCCTGCGCCTCCATAGGGCCGGCCGAACCCCTCCCCATTGGATCCTTTATATACGGAGGGGGCACCCTAGGACACACAATTGATCAACGTGATCATTCCTTAGCCGTGTGCGGTGCCCCCTCCACCATATTCCACCTCGGTCATATCGTTGTAGTGCTTAGGCGAAGCCCTGCGTCGGTAGAACATCATCATCGTCACCACGCTGTTGTGCTGACAGAACTCATCCCCGAAGCTTTGCTGGATCGGAGCCCGGGGAGCGTCATCGAGTTGTACGTGTGCTAAGAACTCGGAGGTGCCGGAGTAACGGTGCTTGGATCGGTTGGATCGGGAAGACGTACGACTACTTCCTCTACGTTGTGTCAACGCTTCCGCTTCGGTCTACGAGGGTACGTAGACAACACTCTCCCCTCTCGTTGCTATGCATCACCATGATCTTGCGTGTGCGTAGGAAATTTTTTGAAATTACTACGTTCCCCAACAATTCCTTCTCCCAGGAAGACCCGATCATGCTCGGAATCCCGGTTACAAGACATTTCGACAATGGTAAAACAAGACCAGCAAAGCCACCCGAATGTGCCGACAAATCCCGATAGGAGCTGCACATTTCTCGTTCTCAGGGCACACCGGATTGTCCAAGGTTCCGGTAGGCCAGCCCAGAGTTGCCCCTGGTGGCCACCGGCAGCTGACAGGTTGGACCAACACTCAGAGGAGCATAGGCCCGGGGGTTTAAATAAAGATGACCCTTTAGTCTGCAGAACCCAAGGGAAAGAAAAAGGCTAGGTGGCAAATGGTAAAACCAATGTTGGGCCTTGCTGGAGGAGTTTTATTCAAAGCGGTAACATAGCCAAACAATGATTTGCTAGGACAAGGTGGGTTAGAGGCTTGGCTTAGCAATATGGGAGGCATGATATAGCAAGTGGTAGGTATCGCAACGTAGGCATAGCAAAAGAGCGAGCAACTAGCAAGCAAAGATAGAAGTGATTTAGAGGTTATGGTCATCTTGCCTGAGATTCCGCAAGGAAGAAGAACGAGTCCATGAAGAAGACAAACGGACGTAGCCAACTGATCCTCACAAACGCAACGTTACCGGATTACCGAGAAGAAGTACACTGGAAAGAAAGCAAACAACATAGTAAACAAACATCACATAATCATGGCACGATGCGCAAACAAGTATGATGCATGTACGGTTTAATGAGGCATGGCATGGCAAAGTGCACAAACAACCCTACAAATTATGTGGAGCTCAATATGCAACTCCGTTGCATATTGACGAAACACCACATTCAAGTTATTTAGTTCGATCTGATTTATGTACCCAACAATATTAAATGTTGTTAAACATGGCAAGACGGTGAAGCAAAGTAAAACTACCTATCTAGTCAAGTTTAAATGTGGCCGAAAGCAACGAACAACAATTCCGGTAAATCCCCATATGCATATTTTGGTTATGGTACTGTTCTGCCCTAAACACAATTTTAGAGTTGTTAAACATGCAAAGTAAAGCCACGATGTTAAGCTAGGCAATTTTCCACCCCATTTACATATAAAGTTTGTTAAATTTGGAGCTACGGTTATTTAGTTATGAATTAAATCATTTTAACATGGCAATAGGCAAATTATATGCAAACAACATTTTTAACATTTTAAACATGGATGAAAAAGGCATATTATGAAACTAGATGAAAAACTAAGCATATTTCATATACAAAGTTTTTACATGTGATCTTAGTTTGTGAGATATTAAATGAATGAACATGAGGGTCTTTTCTGTAAAATTGGCATTCTCTGGAATAATAGACAAAATCGCCCAGAGAAAAAAAACTATTGGGCTAAAACTGATCACGGGCCCAACAGGAAACAGGCGCGGGGGGGGGAGGTAACTTGCCCTGGGCCAAGGCCCGGGTCCATGGAGTCAGCTTAGCCGCAGGGCTTGCCGTGGCTGGGCCTGGTCAGGAGGCCAGCAGGCGACCCACGCGCGAGACGGGCGCAGTCAACGCGTGGTCGAGCGCTGTGGCGCGCTGCTCGACCTGAAGCAGGGGATGCAGGGCATGCAGGGCGGCGAGGGGCTCCGGGAAGACGGCGGTCGGACGTTAGAAGCAGCAGAAGAGGTCGGGGATGGGGAATCCATGGCGGAGGTGGCGAGATCCGGCGGTCCCCGCCGGATCTGACGCGAAACTGCGGCGGTGGTGGACTCTGGCAGGACTCCAGTGATGCGAGAAGACAAGGGAGGCCGGAGCTTGCCAAGTCCGACAGCGGGGCGATGAACGGGCGGCGACCAAGCTGGTGAGGCCCGCTCCGGCGACGCTGAAGATCCGCGGCGGCGGTGCTGGGACTCCGGCAAGGAGGAACCGGGCGGAGGCGAGGGGGGCAGGTGCGCGACGTAGAAGAAGACCGTCGCCGTAGCCGCGAGTCACAAGGAGGCCTGGCTCCGGCGGGCAGGTAATGGTGACGAGGTGCAGCAGCGCCGCTCGCATAGACTCCTCATGGTCGCAGGGTCCTGCAGGAGTTGAGGCTTGCTGCAGGTTCAGTCGCCGGCGACGACGACGCCATGGAAGGAGGAGCAAGCAGGAGGATCTTGACAATGGTTTGCTCCTCTCCTCTGGATCGAGCGAACCAGGGGCACGGGGACGAGGGGCTCCGCGGGCAGGAGCTGCGGCTGCTAGTGATCTTTTTGGTGGCGCGGAAAACATGGAAGGCGGTCGGAGGGGGTGGATCGGGATGGATGGTGGTTGGCTCGGTGAGGAAGCCGAGGAGGAGACCAGGTGGGCTGGCGGCGGTGGGCGGAATGGACGGATGGGACATCCTACGATTAGGGTTAGGCTCATATATAGGTAGGGGAATAGGTTAGGAGCTACCGAGTCCCTCCGATCAAAATCAGACGGTCAACAAAAAATATGTTAGGAAGTCCAATTAACAAAACGGAGACGTTTTGTAGATGTTTGAGGATGATCCGGACCCAATGGTGACGACTCCCCGGGTCGGGTTCGGGACAACTTCCGGACGCGCGTGAGGGGTTTGATGCACTGCGCGGAGAGAGTTTCGGACCGTGCGATCGCATCGGACGGCTCCGGACGCGAAGAGGGGTAGGCGGATGGACTAGGTGGGCTGAGGCGAGACTGCGAGGGGAGAAGAGAGAGGGGGAGCCTGGCATCTGTTTCCGGAGACCGAAAACATCTGATGATAGACCGGCTATATTGCCGCTATAGTTATCCGTTGGGGCGTCAAACGGATTCCGAATGCGATGAAACTTGGCAGGCGGCCTACTGACAACAAAACAACACCGCACGCCAACTTTCAACCCATTCCGAGAACATTTTCCGGCCACTTATAAAATAATATTTCGGACGTGTCGCGGGTGCGTGCAAGTGTGTCTGGACTCAAAACGGACAACGGAGAGAACAGAGAGACCCGGACGAATGCAAGTTTTGAAAACATGATGATGCAATGCGGATGATGACATGGCAAGATGCAACACACAAACGAAAGGCAAGGCAACCACAGCGAATAACTGGAAGACACCTGGCGCAACGGTCTCGGGGCGTTACAGAGACTTCAGCACAACGACTTTCCGACTGTCTACTACAACAAGTTGTGCTTGTCTCCGGTGAGGGAGGGGCGATAACGGCGGCACGTCTTTGGCTCGCTTCAATGCTTGTAGTCGTCGCTAGGTGGCCTATGAATCTAAATGTAATTCTTATTATTTCTGGTGTTCGTTATACTATTATGATTGAAGATGAATAGATCAACAGTTTAAAAAAAACGAGAGCACGACGAGATGCACATTTTCTAGTTTTATCAAAATTTGCTCGTTTGTACTAGCTTGCCAACTCAATTTTTGTTTGGACTTGTTTGTAGCTTGCCACGCAGGAACATCGTCATCAAGAAATTAACCGACTACATCTTAAAAAATACTTCCTCCGTTTCTAAATATTTATTTTTTAGATATTTTAAACGAACTATTATATACGGATATATAAAAATATATTTTAGAGTATAGATTCACGCATTTTGCTTCGTATGTTGTCACTTATTGAAATCTTTAGAAAGACATATTTAAGAAGGGGGGAGTAATAATTTAACCAACTAGGAGCTCGAATTCCCCCTCTCTTTCGAAGAAAAAATAAAAGAAAAAGTGGAACTCCAAATTACCAATCCTTTTCGATATTGTTCTCGGGAATCCTTTCGATTCGGGCGAGCGCACGGCGGAGGCGCAGAGGTGAGGTGGCAGACTAGGTCCATGTTCGGGTGCAGCAGCCACCGCCGGTCTGTCTTCTTTCGCTCATCTTTTCTCCATACTGCGGCTACGTAAAGGTCAAGCAGATCACGTCGAGCACGTTTGCCAACCATGATAGCATTTTTCTAGCAACCTCTTATTAGGATTTGTTTAATGCAACCTCTTAGGAATTTGGTGATGTCTTGTACACTTGGAATAAGTTTTTTTTACATACATAGGCTTATTTTTTTTCGGAATAATTTAATGCAACCTGCTCGTCAAGAACCCACCACAGGGGCACCTGCAAAATCACCAAATAGCCGCGCAAAACCGAATACAATCGCATCACATTATCAAGTCACGCAGACAGCACCCGGACCTCCACGAACACCAGCAGGTGCTACTCATGAATGGTGAAGGACAGGACAGCATTCTTCGTAAGGAAAAAAGACAAAGGATTACCGTGTCGCATCGCAGGAATGTCCAGGGAGAACAAGCCCAGGGATGTAGTGATCTCGCTGGATCGAAAAATGGATAAAAAGAGGTGGAGATTGATTAATTGGTGCTACGTGGTTCAGGTCTCGATAATCGTAAGCCTCGTCAGCAATGCCGGGTTGACGTGGCTTTTATGGCATGATGCAATCCCAGCCACATCACCGCTAATCCTCGGTACGGGGTTAAGTGGACGCATAGTGAATAGTGATAGTACGGGGTTCAACATTTTTCCAATGGGAACCTGATCGCTGTTGTGTTTTTACCAAATTATGATCTTGCTAAATCTACATCAATTTTTTGCACAGTGACATATTCTGCAATCCCTTCCCAATACTTCCTTCACTGATATGGTGAAATTTCGCAGTTAGTTCTGTATGTAGATTCTGTGAGAGCATAAAAGCAAAGCACAGGATGTCTTCAGTTTTTGACATTGCTCTGCGGAGATCTCTGTCTGGACCTTGAAGAAGCTGGGTCTATGGCCGGGTTTATATAGCAAGGCAAGGGCATCCTAGGAAACGGAGATGGGTAAAAGACTAGAAACACAATGCATGTTGCCTTTGTCCATTGATCAAACCTAGCAGTTTGTCAAGCAGTCCATTCTTTCCCGAGATAACCGACCTATGCAGATGAACAGATGATAAAATTATTGACGTATTCCTTGTCAAAAATTTGCTCCGCTAGAATTTGATTCTTGTAATTGATGTGTAGTTCATGAAAAATGCTTACTCATGCTTCATCATATTTGGGCCAGTCAATTCCTTAATGGGCCAAAGCCCATTACTGTGAGACATAGCCTTCCTCTTTCTCCTTTTTTTTTCTGTTTTTGTTTTGTTTTTATGTGTGTTTTTCCTTTTCTTTATTAGTTGGTTTTCATGTTGGGTGAGTGTAAATATATACTCCCACTGTAAAGAAATATAAGAGCGTTTAGATCACTAAAATAGTGATTTAAACGCTCTTACATTTCTTTACCGAGAGAGTACTTCATTATTTTATTTTTTTACTTTTATATTATTTTCTTTCTTCTTCTGGAAGGGTAATACTAATGTCACTAATTTATTACATTTTAGTAACATCTTTTTTTGTGCAAAAGTTCACTATTATATGGCTATCCTTGCATATTATAAAAAAAGTACAGTATTTTTTGTGTAAATTGTGTGCAATTTTTGTCATTTTTTATTCTTTTCACTATGTTTCTTCTTTGTAATATCAATGTCACTAATTAATTTCTTCTTAGACAAAAATGTTTTTTTGCGTGTTTAAGGACACATGCAAATACTATATAATATGTGTGTAAATTATCGTAGAATGTGAAAATTGCACTTATATGCTTATTCTCTGCATATTCCAAAAAGTGCAATTTCGGTGTAAAGTTGTGTCCAAGTTTTTAAAGGTTTTTGTTTTCACTTTCTTTCTTCTTAACATGTTTTATTCTTTCTTAGAAAACTTTATTATCCTGATTTTGATTTACTATTTTTTTTCTTCTGCAAGGATAATACCAATTCCACTAATTCATTCTTTCTTAGAAAAACTTTATTTTCTAGTTTTTATTTCATTTATTTATTTATTTTAGTTTTCATTTATTTTATTTACTTTTCTAAGGGTAATACCTATGGCAGAGTTTACTTCTTACAAAACACTTTTTTGTGAAAATTTTACTATTATATGCTTATTTTGCATATTATAAAAAGAAAATTTATGTGTAAATTGTCTGCAAAATTTGTCATTATTTGTTCTAATTTTAATTTTATTCTTAAAAGGGTAAGTACCAATGTCACTAAAATCCTTCTTAATACTTATTCTTGCATATTGTACAATAGAGCATTTTTTCATTATTTTGTGCATTAACTAATTAACTTTTCACTAGAAAGTTTCATTTGTTGCTTTTTAGTGGTTTTTGTTCATCAACGGGCTGTTGTAGGATAAACAAGGATGAGTGGGCTGGGGTACGAATCGCATGCACAAATTGTGATGGACCATGCTTGCACGAGATATGCATGAATAACATGCAACAGTGCAGCCCTCGGCACCTCAATCACCTCGAGCGATATTGATTCACATACAACAGTGCGACGGAAAAAAGTGACCGACCGCAAAATGATTTTCAGTCAACTGATGTATAGCCTGTCGTCACTATAGTTGTGACCGCGGTCGGTGCCGTGCTCTTCTTCCTCCTCGCTGTGGTTTTTTTTTTTTTGAGAAACCACGGTGTATTCTGTTTCAGTATCTCGTGTTCTTCCCTTTTTAGTTACTTGAAAAAGTTTGTCTCTGTTGTATTCTGTTTCTATCTGATGTAACACAGACATTCCATCGGGTTTGTGTCATGTGCCACTATTGAGGTATAATTTTGGAATGGGAATTGTCCTATGCAAGAATGTTCATGTATTTGAATGTGAGAGTTTGTGTTATAGGCTTGTCATGTACTCCCTCCGTAAAGAAATGTAAGACTTTAGTGATCTAAACGCTCTTATATTTTTTTACAGAGGGGGTACCATGGAATAGTAGGGGAGCCTGAGATAACATGAAAAAGAAATACATGATGGACCTAGTGACCTTCAGTTGTGCTATCTTACAGTTACTAGTGCAGGCATAAATTTTCCCATGGGGCTTACCAGCAATACGTATGCCATTCACCTTGCTAGTCTAATGTTGCATGGAACGCTACTAGTAACACTATGACAGGTCAATGTTAATACGTCATAACAATCGGACAAAGCTAGGCGAATTAATGAGATGGAATCATTCCCTAACCAAAGAGAGTGAATAGATAAGCACAATGACGGAATCGACAGCAAATTAGTCGATCTTGGCGGAGAAAAAGAAGCAAATCTATGCAGGATCAAGGAAAGTGCGAGTGCCTGACTTTTGTATTGATATTAGCTTGTGTAGTTGTGCTGGTTGAAATCCAGACAGTAGGTGACAGAAACGGTAGCTTGACGATATCAACTCCCAAGCCCTGCTAAGCTGCAGCAGCAAAAACAGAGTTGTGCGTTCAACCCAATTAGCAGAGGACTTGATGGATCCCAAGTGCTAGCAAAGTAGATTATAGAGTAATCAGAACTTGCATACCATTTCTCATCCCTTGCAATTACAATACTACTATAAAATTGACTGAACTGAAAAAGAGTGTCTATTTTAATTTTCTATGAGACTGAACCAGTAAACTTTGGGATTACAGCAGACAATGGTGAATGATAGATATAAACACACGATGATGGATGAATGAAGTGGCACTAAATTATAAACTTGTACTAAATCAGCGACACTTATTTTGGGACGGAGGGAGTATATGTCATACAGAGGAGCAGATGAAAATGCAGAATAAATATCCATATCTAGTTCCATCTCATGTGTGTACAGCTCCATATCAAAAGAATACACACATCATGTGCTGTGTATGTACACGGGGATGGGCTGGGCTGCTACTATTTGCCTTTAACTACCTACTAGATTTAGTATTTTGTCACAACAGTTTGAGAGAGTTCTTTCACGAAGATCAAGTGCACACAACGTGGGAGGCGATAATCCTGTTCCTGTATGCTATATTTAGTATGTTGCTATGTATGCTGAACTTGAACTTCATTTCACTATTTCGTGTTTTATTGCCTAGTTGATTGTTCGAGTCAATGCAGGAGGAAAGAATTCAACTAAACAGGTGGTGTACAACTACATCCTACACTTCGCAGATTAGTAATTATGTTGCTACACTATTTGCACATTGCCACATTCAAATAGCTATATTTCTTTCTCTTGCAATTGGAGGCTGGAGCCTTACAATTGGACCAATGAATTGTTACTCCATGGGGCATGGGCGACATGAACGGGCACCGAATCTCCTTTCCGTGGCCTCTATCGCTGGACCTGGCAGCTGCCCGTTCCCCACAATACCCAGCGTATCGTTGCACACAGGTGATTTAGCATGATCGGGCTCACATAGCATATTGTAAGTACTTCCTCCGTTTCTTTTTAGTCCGCATATAAAGTTTTGTCAAAGTCAAGCTTTGTAGAGTTTGACTAACTTTATATTAAAAAATATAAACATTTACAATATGAAATCAACATTATCAGATGCACCATGAAACATATGTTCATACTATATAGTTTTAGTATTGTAGATGTTCATATTTTTTTATATAAATTTGGTCAAACTTTGTGCAGTTTGACTTTGACCAAATCTTATATGCGGAGTAAAAAGAAACGGAGGGAGTATGTTTCTAGTTCAACCACACAGAATACTAGGAGGGCCTACGACAAAGGTGTTCTCACCCTAATCCTCACCGGATACTTGTGGCTGCTCATGCTGCTCCTCATAGTGCTTTGTAAAGTTGTGTTTCTGAAATTCAAAGTTGATGAGAGTGAAAAAACAAACCAGTTTTGCAGTTAATTACAGACGAACAACCATTGAACGAAAAAAGGAATGCGAGCTTGCAAATCCCACCATTGTAAATGTCATGGTGCAGCCCTTGAAGTGACATCTAATCCTCCTGGTGGAAAGCTACAAAATGGCAAGCGTTCGGTACGTGTTTGGTACAATTCTGAAAAACAAAGGCATGGGTACACGAGGTAAACTATGTGGCATGGAGTGTAGTTGTTTTGTGTTTACCACAATGTGAATCTTAGATTCCTCATGCTTCTTCTTTTCATGCTTTGAAGCTAACGTCTTGCTGCAACCAATGAATCCACACATGAAGGGTGCCCCCCTCGATCCATGGAACCTCTCAACATGGCCGTCCAAATTGGTTTGTCTTGGAAACTTCTTGCCGCACCGTTTACACTTGAAAGCTTTTTCCTTATGACAGTCCAAAACATGCCTGTTCAATCTGCCTTTCTGAAATTCAGAGTTAACAAGAATGAAAAACGAAGAAGCTTTGCAGTTTTATTGTGGAAAAACAAATCCATGAAGAAGAAAAATCAATGTGTGAGATCTGCAGAGCATACATCCGCGAATGGTTGGTTGATACGCTTGCAGTTCTCATATGGACACGGATAGCTATAGCTCTTGGGGTTATCAACTTCATGGCAAGTAAAGAGATTCTGCAAAATTTCGAAAGGACATGCGTAAAAATGATTGTATCTCGTATCCAAGGCAGAGTTCCTTCGACATAATATTTATTTGCTCAACAACACAAATATAATTTTCTTTCTTGCTATGAGCATAAGTATCTTTTCTGTGCACACACTAAAATCGTTCAATTACACATTTGAATATAAGACCATCAAGAGCATATTAAACATTTGAATGTACGGCCAACGTGGATTGAAGTAAGCAGCGAGAGGACAACACATAACAACTAAAAAACACAAATATATCTAGTGTATACTAAAAGCAAAATAGGGTAACAAATAGAGATATAGTGATATACTAGAAATTCCCACAATAATTAGAAACATTTGGTTGTTGATTACATGGACCCGCATTGTGAAAAACTATCTTATATTGTGGGACGGAGGGAGTAAATTTAAGGCCATAGATTCAAGAAATGTAATCTATATTGGCAAACTCAAAGGCATACAAGCCCAGCCTAGCACAATAAGAGGCCATGATAATGATGTGTTTTCTTTTCGTTTCTTCCCGCAAAGAAGGTTTCACAAACGGTGCGTCAGACCATGTGGCCTCCCATGTTTCGATCTTGATTAAAAGATCTAGACTACTTTAACTTAAACCAATTATACTCCAACTCAATTCAACCATCAGAGTTAGGTAATTGTACCAAAAGTGAAGGAAAAAATGGGTAACTTTTCTCAACAAAGGAAACTGGTAACGAGATGTAGTGATGCACTGCACGTAAAGACCAAGAAAAAAATTCCACAAACAGTCCATCAAGATCACACCCCTCAAGTTAGTAATCATTAGTCAAGAACTGAGTGTAGCTCGGATGGTTAGATTCCTTGTGGTGGAACCAACCCACCAGGGATCAAGTTCTAGACTTGGCACTGGTGGTCACATCGCATTTTCCTGGATTTATTTCAGGCCTTTCGGAGATATGCCTTCAGAAGAAGGAGACGAAAAACAGACCAGTTTTGCAGTAGTTAATTATAGATAAAAAATCAATGAAAGCAAAAAGAATGTGAGATTGCAAATCTCACCATTGTAAATGTCTGGGTGGAGTCCTTCAAGAGACCTTTAATCTTCCCACTGGAAAGCTACAAAAAAGGCGTGTGTTTGATAAAATTCTGAAAGAAAAAGGGATGGCTACAGGAGCTAAGCTCTGTTTAATGGGAGTGGTTGTTTTGTGTCTACCTCAATGTGAGCCTTAGATTTCTCATGCTCGTTCTTTTGATGCTTGGAAGGAAACTCTTCACTGCACCCAATGAATCCACACGTGAAGGGTGTCCCCCTTGATCCATAGAACCTCTCAACATGGCCGTCCAAATTGTTTTTTCTTGGAAACTTCTTGCCGCACGTTTTACACTTAAAAGGTTTTTCCTTATGAGAGTCCAAAACATATTTTGAATTTAAAAGACCAATATGTGTGATGGGCCCAAAACGGGCTGTAGATGGCGTGGGGCAGCAGCTTTGGTGTTTCATGCAATCCATGCCTTTTGGTGTGGGTTGTTGTGCTCTAAGAGATAGTGGCGTGATGCCACCATATACAATGCTTGGAAAATGAACTCAGCGTGATGGTTTTCCCATCCAGGATCTAATGATTATCCTGTCTGCGTCAGAAATCGAATGGTGTAGTGTTGTGCGAAAATGAACTTGATGGGATGGCTTTCACATGCAGGATCTGGTGTCATGCTGATCAAGTCGGAAACCAAGTGGTTGATTACTTGTGTTCAATCTTTGTACCGGAACTATAGATTGGTGCTTGGGGGTGACTAGTAGTGTTGATTACATCTTGTAGTTGATTACTATATGGTTTGTCATATTTCTAATCAGTAACAAGAAAGATGTGTCGCAGGATTTTCTAATCTCATGTTGTTTCCTTCTAACGAACACAAAAGTATCCAAGATTACACAAATACATCAACAAGATCTTATATTTACACAAGCATCTAAGCAAGTATTCAGTACTACTGTATATCACAGTGGTTCAACTACAAAGCATCTGCTTGGACAAGGAACAGATTAAGGGACTTGAACAATAGGAAGACCAGTAGCCATTTTTAAAATAGTAATTGAGAACAATAATGGATTTATGCAAATATCACCTGTCCAATAAGATAAAATTAGGAAAATATCTTGGGACACAAACTAAAAAAACTTAGTGCAAACATATGACTTAAAAGAGATTCAGGATTTGCCATGAAAATATAGATCATACCTGCAACCATAATCCACTTCTCATTAATTACCTCACTAAACTGTAACAAAACCTGCAACATGTAGGAAATTAGAGACTCTGACCAACCAAGGCCAAGAGGTATAAAATACTGGTAAAAAAAAATCCAAAACATGTATAACTGAATGTGCGGGGAAACTACGTCACAGGTGCACAGGAAACTTTTTAACAGTTCGTCCACTTGTGTTTCAGAAAAGCAACGTGCTGACAGTGAATGAACATTAGTAGCAGAACCATATTAATTCTGAACACTGATCGATGCTACAATCCACGATGATAACACCAACTTGATGCAAATAAGCAAAGTTACAGTCTTAAACTCAACATACTGCTTCATATAATTCCAGCATATACAAAATGACCACCACATAAATTGCTGTAACTGGATCGATACAACCTCTGTACATGGCCCAGAGGCTAGAAACTGCGAACATAACCAAAGATTATGCGTACTTACTCTTCACAGGTCACCCTTACCAAGAACCTGACATATTACTCCTGCAACAGTCAACTGAACATCTTTGCAGTTCCGTGTTATGATGCAGCCAACTCAACGTGGATTGGCGCCAACTTTCTCGAACTAGTCAAGCTCCGGTTGCTGCTTGGCTTCTTCAGTGGCAGAGCCCCATCCTTGTCCTTGACATCCTGCAGCTGTTCTAAGATATGGGAGCTTGCAATATGAATGTATAACAGTTATGCAGTGCCTAGATCATTAAATGTTGTTTCACTAAAGTACAGGCAACAACTTGTGATGCTAACCTGTCTTAAGATATTGAAATGCCTCCAGAATCTACAGGATCCAAAAGAAATCAGTTCATGTTACATCTGAAACATCAGCAGTGAAAAAGTGAGAGCATTCAGAGCCTAGTACAAGAAATAGTTGAGCAAATTATCAGACTAGTGGGAGAGGACGAAAGGTACACAATTAAACTAATCAGGCTTGCAAACATAATCCAAAATTAAACGAATCAGGAGATATGCAAGATGCTGGGCGGTTCCGGAAGTTTCAGGACATGTGAAACTGAAAAAAATTGGGTCCACAGACAAGAAACTTTGCAATAGTTAATTTTCTTCAGGAAAGGGGGCATATCAACTATGAACATTGATCTGCTTCAGTTTGTGGTTTGTGCAAACACAGCACAGCGAACGGAATCTGCATCTAGAAGAAGAATCGGAGCCATGCTCTAAACATAACCACTACACCTCACAATTTATGCAAGGTTACACACACAAAAAAAAAACTCACCCTTAACACTGCTGCAACTGTGTCCAGAGAACATGTGCAAAAAATACTGCACAAGCACAAAAGATTCAGACTTGTGCAGACTGCAATGCTGTGTCTCCAGCGCATATGTGTAAGGCCCTCTGTACATATGTCCTTTCTTCTCCCCTGCTCATGTTGTTCCTTGTAATGCTAGGTACATTTATGTCTCTGAAATTCAAAGTTGCCGAGAATGAAAAAAAAAACAGTTTTGCAGTAAATTTCAGAGAAACAAATCCATGAAAGAAAGAAAAAACATGTAAGAATGCAAATACCACCCTTGTAAATGTCGTGCTGCAGTCCTTGAAGTGGCATTTTGTTAACTGGGCTCTAGTTCACGCACTGAATTCACTAGACAGGGTTCAGGAAATATGCTGGATTCAGGTTACAAGCTTGATACAAGCACAATTGTGCGGAATAGAAGAACCAAGAATTGGGAGGGTTAATTAGGGTTGAGAGCCTAGATAAACTATGATCCATGATTGATCTTCGATGACTTCCCTCCTGGCAATGTGAGCTGCTTAAATTGCCCTTCTCAAACGAACCAGTCGTCTCCACTCACTAGCTTGTTTGGTTTACGTGGTCGGTTGCTTGTGCGACGGCCCACCACTTGTGCGGGCCTGGGCTCTTCATGGGCTTCTGGTCCACCGGCAGGAGAGGTGCTGACACAATTAATCCTATTGGTGGAAAGCTACAAAATGGCAAGCAGTTGGTGTGTGTCTGATAAACTTCTGAAAGAGAAAGGCATGGGTACAGGAGGTAAACTATGTGGTATGGGATGGTTGCTTTGTGTTTACCTCAACGTGAGCACTAGATCCCTCATGGATTTTCCTTTTCTTCTTTGAAGAAAAACACACAGTGAATCTCCGCGTGAAACGTTTCTTCTGCTTATGGACTTCCCTAAAAGGCTTGGCCAAATTGTTCTTACTGTCATAGCTCATGGTGCGACCATCTACATGGCACTGGCACGCAAAGGGCCTCTGAAACATTTTAAAAGGATATACATATATGTGAGCAATCGTAATCCGATATCCAAAGTAAAGTTCACTTTCAAATAATACAAGTGAAGTTACACACTTGCATTTACATAAGATTATTATTCTTGACTAACTTTAAATACTAGATGTACATAAGATAGTAGACTTTAAAGTTGACCAAGCTCTTCTTTAACAAGTGTACTTTTTGTTATGACAATTATGACACTATTTGAACAATACTGATAGTTTGTTTCACAATTGATACATTTTTCTAAACAAATATGATGGAGAACGGAACTGTAGCCTCTAGAAATCGGCATGTGACCTCGGGATTGAAGAAGCAGGGAGAGGACAGAGCATAATACAAAAATACAAATGAGAACAAAAAAAGTAAATACGAAATACCAAGACGAGTAAAAAGAAGGCTGTTTGATTGATCCCATAGAAATCAGATGAATATTATGTGAAATTTATAGAAGAACAAAAATGCTAGTGTTTCATTGACCACATATATCAGTGGCTATATATGTTCAATTGTAGTGATTAACAGATTTCCAGTTGTTACGAAATTTTATGTTAAATATTACGCTTTTCATATAATTTCCCAAAAACTATTAGAATTGTGTAGGTTCTCTACTGGCTATAATCAAAGCAACCAAAAAATATTCAAAATGTAACCAGTGAGGATATTATAATATGTTTTTGGCTCACTTATAATCACTTTTTGGTAAACAATAGAAATACATATATAAAAATTTATATCTATGAGAATAATGATGTTGCACGTGCAGCTGTGTGTGCCAATGTGCTAGTAATACCTTCTGCATTGGAGATGAAATGGCGTTACTCCTAGCTTCTGAACTTTTATTGTGTAATAAGGCCAAGTGGCACTCTACAGTAACCTTCCCACCACAGATTGTACTCTTCTCCAAGGTGTTGTTATCATCATAGAGCACTTCACTCATTTTGTCGGCGCAACTGACTTCTATGTTAGCCTTATCACTATTCTGTTGCTCCAACATTTCAGTATCTTCTCTAGTATTCTTTGGCAGGTTGTCGGTTTCAGATTTATCTTCTAGAATATCCCCGTTACAGCTTTCAGAAGGGAAAACACCAGCTGTTTGCAGAGTCAGTTCATCATGACACGGATCCTTTTCCATTAGCTGAATCCTAGTATTACAACCATGCAGATCTTGACTTGATTTCTCACCAATGCCATGTTGCTCTGAATTTAGAGGAGTCTGGCTGCTGTGTAGTTCTGCAGTACGAAACGATGTTATATACCTGAATCTATTTCAGGAACGGCACAAATATAAGGAACATCTAATATATGTTCTCTTTCCCTCGCAAAATAAAATAAAATAAAATAAGGAACATCCACCCCATTTCTCCCCTTCCATCCTATCCTTTTATTCCCCAGCCTACACAGGAGACAAGGTTGGGCCCCGATGGTGATGAGACTGACAAATGGTTAGAGATCTACAGTACATGTCAAGCTCTCTTCTCACCAGCTGCTGTCGGAGAAGCTGTGGCTGTGTTCCAGGCATGTTGCTTGGCAAAAAGGCTACGTTTGTTTGGTTGAAGGATGATGGTAGTGGTTATGGTTTTCTGTTTTCTTTTCTCCCTTTTTTTGCTTCTGGAACTACAAAGACTATGTGGATGATGTTCTGAAAATTAAATTGGGGGCAGGAACACCTTAATTCAAAGGAGAAAACACAGTACCTGTTGATACAAGTGGGGCTTGTATGCCGTTGATGAGATGTGATCCATCTTTATCTTTAAAGTTTAGCATACTGTCCAGCAGCGTTCCAACACTCGATGTAGACCCCGTCATTTCCATCTCTGGAAATCGTGCATTTTCAGACTGCAGAAGAGTGCCTTCCTGGAATGCATATCGAAATATTTTTACTGGCCTTTTATAATTCCCTGGAAGCTTCTGGCATCCAAAGCAGAAGTTAACGAACAAGCCAACATGCCAGGTCCCAGAATAAAGTAAACAAACAAACTTCATTGAGAATTCTCGCCAAAAAAGCCCTCCAAATAATACAATTAATTATGAAAGCCTCTTTTTAGATAGAACTAGCTAACATGACACGTTAGACCATAGTAAAATAAGCAAACTTCATTGAGAATTCTCTAAAAACACACACACACACAAAGTAGCTCTCATATTCTAGTCATTAGTTACGGAGGTATTTTGTTTTTGTTTTTTATGGAACATGCAAAGAACATTTGCAATAATTATGAAAGCCTATTCTAGCACATTTAACTATCCACATCTCTCCCTTCTCAAAGTCAAATAACCAAAAACAGAACAAACAAACAAACAAACAAACAAGAGAAACAGAGGGATTGAGCTTTACATGGTATTTGTGAAGATTACCAACTTCATGATCACCATCACCATTAACCTTGAATCCTGCTAGCATGATTCATGGGAACTCAGATATTATACTCTCATTAATAATATTTGTAGCACACTCACTAGCATGCAATTGTGCATTCCTTTAAGGGTTCGAATTAGGGGCAAGGTGGAGTTTTTTAAGAGAAGATCTATAGTTCTCCACACCAATAGAGAATCAAGGATCATAGTAGCGTACCAGGGTTGCAGCTTTCTTCTAGATGCATACCCGATTCATCACTGCGCAAGAATATTTGTATTACTATTGCCGTATAACACAGTTAAGATAAGCAACTCTTCTTTTTGTTATTTTTGAAGTAAATATATTGATGCAGGAAAGCATTTCTAAGGGCATCGAATGGTTTGAACTTATTGCACGGCCCTACTAGACAATCATACCTCTTCTTTCTGCTTCCGCTCTCGCTCTGTTCCCCTTCAGGTAAAACTGGTGCAATTTCTAGGATCACAATAGCAAAAAAGAAGAAACAGGAGTTAGATTAGGAGGTGCATTTACATGTTGCACAACATTCAAGCATCTCACCTAACTCATCCTAGCAGATATACGAATGTAAGAACTGTGAGTCATTTAAAAATAGTATGACATGTGAGTCACTTCACAAACAAAAAGGAAAAATGATGGCAGATTAAAAAAAAACTACCGGCGCTATGGAATAAGCAAGCAATGTGATCGAGCTATATTTTGTTAGTGTTTCAAGACAGAGAAGTGTAAGATTCCATTTTGCAGCATAACATCCATCCGAGTGTGGTTTTCTGTAGCTCAGGCTACATGGTACCCCTTATCTTTGCCATCCATTTCTGCATCGCGATCCGTGCAGACGCATTTGTCTTTTTTGTTTCGCTCAAACGACACAACATATAAACTTCAAATTTTGCAGAACAACAATACATTCTAACTACAATCTGGGAAAAAACTTTCAGATTTTTTCATGCATTTTAAATGGTTAAAATAATATTTCTAGTCAAACAAAATCTCATTTTCTATATTTACATCAGACCAAAAAATCTGAAAGTTTTTTCACACATTGATGTTCTAATGTTTGTTCAATCTGCAAAGTTTGAAGTTCATATATTGTTTCATTTAAGAGAAACAAAAAAGAGAAATCTGCTTGTTATAAGTTAGTTGGAGAGTACGGAGCAAGGCTGGAGGGTTGAGGATAAGAGGTTCCATGTAGCCTGAGCTACTACAAAGAAACTTTGTGCATCCATACCTATGTTGGTATCTTTCAGAAAAGATGTGGATCTGGAATTAGTTGCGGCCAACCCAGCAGGCGGCCATGACATCTGGTACGGGTATCCCCGAAACTGAAACTTGGCCAGCAGAGCCATGCTCTGCAAGTCGACCACAAACTCAGGGTCGTGGTCGTCCTTGCAAAGCAGCGCTAGTCCATTGATCACCATGCGAACTTGCCGCACCCGAGCAGATTCGCCAAGCAGTCGGCTCACAGGGATTTTCTTCTCGAGCCTCCACCATTTTTCCGATGAGTCAAGCTTCCACGATTTGTTGTTCAATGATGAGTGGAGCTTCCACATGTTGGTATCGAGTACCCAAACTTCCAAGGTGGGGGTTTCCTCGCCAGTCAGGCCTGTAAGGCACACGAGGCAGCCCTTGCCGTCCTCGATCTCTCCGATGGCGTACCTTGAAGGCACGTGAAAGCTCAAGTCCGGCGGGAGAGGGCGCAGCGAGAACTCCATGGTGCTCGCCTCAAGCACGAGCACCAAAGATTGTTGGGCGCACCTCCAGAAGACATTGCCGGCTGCGTACATCGCCGTGGTGCCCCATTTCGGCAGCCTTTTTATGCCGTCCGTCCACGGACTCACCCACGGGTGGTGGTGCCACTCGAGAGTGTTGGAGTCGTACACAAGGACTCGTATCTCCTGGCTTTGCTGCTGCAGGGACACCACACGGAAGGACTCCATGGCTTGTGGCATCGTCCTTGGGCCACATTGCCGCACGGTGGAGGACGTGCCAGTGCCACGGCCGGCGTCGAGCAAGCAGTCTGCCAAGCATTGCCTGCCCGCCATGCCATCATGTGGCCGGCGGGGAATACCCACTCGCCGCTTGGAGACAGGGTCGTAGATGCAGAGGGAACTGTCCTCCAGGGAGAGGAGGAGGAGGCCGTTGCGGCAGTCCCGGAGGCGCAGGCTCGGTTCGCCGTCGAAGCGGGTGAGGAAGAAGTCGCCTTTGCGCGTGACGGCGGTGATGTCCCGGTCGGGACCCTTGCAGAAGCGGGCTGGGTAGAAATGGGGCCACGGCGCGCAGCCGCGGCCGTCGTCCGAGGCGAAGAGGCCGACGAGGGGCGAGGACGGATGGCGCTCGCGGAAGCGGCGGAGGAACTTGGAGTCGGAGGCGATGCCGCGCCAGCGGCCGGAGACGAGCGCGGCTTGGGCAAGGGACGCCGCCGACGGGAGGCGGAGCAGGATCTCCCTGAGGATGTCGCCGTCGTGGAGGGGGTTGGCGACGACGGCTGCATCTGCAGGGCCCTCCTCCTCCTCCTCAGCCATCAGAGACGAGCACTTGGCGCACAAACTGCCCGCGAGTGGAGAGATCCCCAAATCCCGACCTCCGCCACAGCACCGCTGCACGCCAACGGAGATATCCCTACAACTGCCGCGCGCTCGCCATGCCTAGGAAACAATGCGCGCGGGGGCAGGGGCGCGGCTGCCGGAGGTGGACGGAGCAGATGCGGCGCCGCGCCTGCCGGATGGGGAGAGAAGCTGCGACGCGGCGGCCGGACGGGGGGAATGCTGGCCTGCCCGTCTGAGGTCGAGGGGTAGGGACGAGCGCGCGGGCTCGCAGCGGCAGATGCGGGCGAGGTGGGCCGGCCGGACGGCGACGAGTGGCTGCTGGACAGGGGAGAAGATGGGGAATGTGGGTGGGTGCTGCTGGATCGGGGTCGGGGAGAAGATGGGGGCGTGGCTGCTGTCCGACGCAGCGGCCGGACGGTGGAGCGCTCCTCGACGGCGGCTCGACGGCGGTTGCAGCAGCGGATCCAGTACTGAACTCTACTCTTTTTTTAAGAAAGAAGTATACAAATCACCCCCAAATCTACTCTTTGGGATACATAACCCCCTGAACTCAAAACCGGGATAAATAACACCCTGAAATTACTAAAACCGGGTTAATAACCCCCTTAAGTGGTTTCTGTCTAATCTAGAGCGGTTTTGTACCCCATGATGCACATTACGCGCTAACTGGGCAAATTATGCTGAGAAGGTCCCATTAGTCAGTTGCCTCTCTTTCCTTTATCACCTCGTCCCCTTCCTCTCTTTCTTTTTCCGTGAGCGCCATCGCCTCAAGAATCGCCTCTCCTCTTTCTCTCGCTAGGGCGATGTCCGCCGTCGCCGCCATCCCCATCCGCCCTCGCCGCCGTCATCTGCCGCTTGCCCGTCGCCGAAGGAACGAAACCATGTGTCCAGGTGTGTGTGCCTCCATCTCCGTTGCTGCTCTGCTTCGCTTCTGGTGTCGTTCATCGGCGGAATCGCGAGCTCCAGTGAACGATCGTGTGCGCCGCAGAGGTGTGGGCTCGGGTGAGGGGAATGGGGCGTCTCAGTGCTAGGGATTTAGGGGGATAAGTAGTGTTTTGGATGCGCCCTGTTCTGTTCAAGTGCGTTTTGGATGATGCCCTATTCCGTTCATGAAAAAAGGGATGTTTTTGTTAGGGAAAAGGTGTGACTTTTTAGCAGATTTTGGTGCAGGACAAGCTGGTATCTCTCGTGCAAAGTAAATGGGTCTGAATGAACTTGCATTGCTAGGAGAATTTATTGTAGATGATTACCCTATTTGGTTAAGGAGAAAAGTGCACTTTCTTGTCTGAATGAACTGAACATGTTAGTCCATAGTGAATTATCTGCTATACTTGTCTGAATGAAGTGTTTTTGTTTGAATTTGTTGCCTTCGTATATCACAATTGTAGTCCAAATTGTAAATGTTAGTTCTCTTAATTTTTGTGTACTGCCAGAGCTAAAGATCCAACAGATTTTTTTTCTATGAATGATAGTTCTTCGTGTCTCAATTTGTAGGTTCACCTGGTCCCGATCCATTGGACAACTTCTTTGTCAGGTTTCATTATTATGGATCATTTCAGCAAGTGGATGGAAAGCTGGATTACGTTGGGGAATTGGTGGCAGAGATGATCATGCCAAGGGATGATTTGTCCTATGAAGAATTATATAACTCCGCAGAAGATATTCATCAGATGGAAAGAGGTCACTGCAGAGGTAGTTACACCTACAAATTGCATTGGTTGCCTCCAGGGAAAAAAGTCAGTGATGGTCTTATGTTCATGTGTGATGATGAGTCAGTGAAGACGATGGACATTGGAACAATAGATAGTTATGCTGATGTTTTTGTTGAAGAATTGGACATGCCAATCCAGCAACACTTTGACAATGACAAAGAAATGCAACCAGACCAAACCATGTTATCTGCTAATGATGAGCAATTCGACATATGTGCAGGTGATGAACAGATTGACATATGTGCAGGTCTATTGCCAGTAAATGTAGGAGAAACTTACTCTAGGCAGAGAGGGACAAAATTACCACTTATTAGTGTGCAAGTTGTTGACACTGGAGTGGTCGATGAGATGTTACTTGAAAAGATGGCAAGTCCTGCTGAAAGTGCTCAAGTCAGCGCATCATCTGCTCATGAAACACCGAGAGAAGTTTGTGCAAGTGCTGCTAAGTTGGAGGCACACTTTACTGCAGCTGAAGTTGCTATACCTGCTAAGTTGCAAATTAGAAGAAGGGCAGTGGCAAAATCTACTGAACATGTTCCAGCAACAAAAGCACCTCATGTTGCTCCAACAGTTGGTGCAGATCATGAGATTTCAACTGAACATGTTCCGGCAACAGAAGCACCTCCTGTTGACAAATCAGATGAAGAGGATACTGATTATGAACCAATACCTGATTGCAGTTCCGGAGAGGATTCGGAGGCAGAGGAACTGAGAAAACTTGCAAGAGAGATTAGGAGGAATGAGAGAGCTAAGAAGCTAGGACAAAGAAGTGAAATTATAATGCAAGACAATAAAGTGCAATGTAAATCTAATGAGGATTTGGATGCTGGTTTTGAAACTCCATATTTTGACTCTGATGAGGACGATTTCTCTTATGATGAAGAAAGTGATGGAGAAGGAGGTACCACTATGGTAAGAAGGAAGAGCAAATGGCCTAGGTTTGATAGCAAAGCTGAAAAACCCAACTTCCAACTTGGCATGGTTTTCCGAAGCAGAGAGCACATGAAGAAAGCAATGATTTCCTATGGAATTAAAACTCACAGGCATTTGTTATTCAACAAAGATGAACATGACAAAGTTAGAGCTTACTGTTCTTGGCCTGGATGTAAGTGGGTCATTTATGCATCAAGGACCACTAGACACAAATGGTTGCAAGTCTCAACATTTGTAGATAAGCATCATTGTATTCCAAGAAGAGACAACAAACTAGTGACATCTGTAGTTATTGCTAAGAGGTATGCAGCACTTATAAAAGCAAATCCGACATGGAAATTAGAAAACTTGAAGCAAACTGTTTTGAAGGACATGTTTGCAGATGTCACTATTGCACAATGCAAAAGAGCCAAAAAATTAGTGATGGAGAAATACAAAGATACTACCAAAGGAGAATATTCCTTGGTTTTTGACTACCAATTGGAATTGCTGAGAACTAACCCAGGTAGCACTGTTGCTATCAAACTGGCAGATGATGTGAAGGATGATGAGCATGTTTTTGAGAGGTTTTACATGTGCTTTGGTGCTATTAAGAAAGGATTTCTTGCTAGCTGCAGAAAGGTTATAGGACTAGATGGATGTTTCTTCAAAGGAGCTTGCTTTGGTCAGCTACTTGTTGCTTTGGGAAGAGATGCCAACAACCAGATGTACCCTGTAGCTTGGGCTGTAGTCGAAAAAGAAACATATGAGTCCTGGTTCTGGTTTGTTGAGAAGTTAAACAGAGACCTCAAAATCAACAATCAAGGGGATGGGTGGGTGTTCATCTCAGATCAGCAGAAAGGACTAATAGGGGCTATAGAGGATATTCTTCCAAAAGCAGAACACAGGATGTGCGCAAGGCACATTTACTCAAACTGGAAGAAAAAACATAATGACAATGATTTGCAAAAGAGATTCTAGAGATGTGCAAAGGCTCCTAACAGGTCTCTATTCAACTATAACAGGGCAAGGTTGGCTCAATTCACAGTTGAAGGAGCAAAGGACATGATGAACACAGACCCAATTCACTAGAGCAGGGCTTACATGAAATTGGGAAGCTACTGTGATTCAGTTGACAATAACATGTGCGAGTCATTCAACAATTGGATCATGGAATCAAGATATCTACCTATTATATCTATGTTGGAGTGGATAAGATGCAAAATTATGGTGAGGATACAAGAATGCATTACCAAGTGTTTGAAATGGTCAGGAATCATATGTCCAAACATATTTAAGAAACTAAACAGAATATAGCAAGATTTGGAAATTGTCATGTGCTCTGGAATGGAAGAGATGGGTTTGAGGTGTTAGAGCATGATAAATACAAGTACATTGTGAATTTACAAACTAGGGTTTGTTCTTGTAGATATTGGCAGCTATCTGGTCTACCCTGCTGCCATGCAATAAGCTGCATCTACAAGAGCTCCCAACAGTTGGATGCATACATAGCTGAGTGTTACTCCATTAAGACTTACAAGAAAATTTACTCTCATGTGTTGGAGCCATTGGAAGGTCAGTCAAATTGGTCGGTTGCTGATCATGTGAGGCCCCAAGCACCTGGTTACATCAAAATGCCAGGCAGGCCAAGGAAAGAAAGGAAAAGAGAAGAAGGAGAAGCACCAAAAGGGATAAAAATGAGTAAGGTGGGTGGACAAATCACCTGCAGTTCATGCAATAGGACTGGCCATAACATGTCAAGTTGCAAAAATAATGTTGCTGCAACTAAGCATCATGGAAATGCACATATTGTCAGAGAAAGGTCTAGGAAAAGGAAACTGCAGAAAGAAGCCTGTGAGGCAGAAACTTCAAAGAAATCAAAGGTAATGTGGTGAACATAAGTAATTTCAAATCTTTACTACATTGTCACATGTCGTATTATACCCAGATAGTCCATAAGTTTTAATGTGGTACACTGTTTAATGTGATAGGCTGAAGAAGTTGCAAGGCGGGGCAAGGGAAAGGCTGTAGCTCAAGACCTACAAGTGCATGAGTCCAGAAGACCTACAGGAATTCAAATTAGGGAGCCAAGTTTACAACCAAGCTCACTGCCGGTGTCGCAACCAATCTCGCAGAAATATGATAAGCATGCTCCAGGCAGCAAGGCTAGACCAGCAAAGGTTCAAAGAAGTGTTGCTACTCCATTTGTTCCACCTAAACAAGTTACAAATTTGCCACAACACTGTGTCTTCAATTTAGCTGCATACAAAGAAGCTAAGAAAGGCAGAGCAGGGCCTTCAGTTTGATGTTGAGGAGTCATTTTTGTGTCAAGAGTCATGTCATGTAATATATATACATATATGGAGTCATGTATTCTCTGTACGATCAAGCAACTATGTTCTGTATTATACATCAGGTTTGTCACTTCAGATGATCTTTTCATAGTAGCATACAATATATTTGTATTTTTTGTAATATTTGGTTCAGTGTAGATGATCTTTTCATAATAACATACAGTGTATTTGTATTTTTTGTAATATTTGGTTCACTGCAGATGATCTTTTCATAACAGCCATATCACTGGGATTTTGCTTTGAACCAAATTATGAATCTTTTCATATCATCATAGAGTATACAATACACATAAGAAGATCAGACATAACACTGGGATTTTGCATTGTACCAAATTTCAAATATTTTCATAACACTTCCAAGAAGCATTGTACTGAACAAAAAACTAATTCTCGACAGATCTAATGGCCAGAAACGGGTTGAAATTAGTTTATGGGGTCCATATGTTTATTTCAGCAAGATAGGAACATCTATTTGCTATAATGTACTCTCAATTATGGTGTATTGTGAAGTACATGATCTTTTGGAACAGTTTACTGTCAATTTGCTGTTATTTACATTCTATGAAGTACATGATTTTTTCCTAATATAACTCTGTGAAGCACAAAAATGCACAAGGTGTGCTGCCAGAACTGAACAAGATAGTACTTCAGGGCTTGTACAAGTCAGTACTGAAATTGTACTGTCATTTTGGTGCACAGTCACTGAACAAGATAGCAAAATTTCATTCAGGGCATCTACAGTGAGATGATCTTTTCATAACAGCATACAATATATTTGTATATTTGGTTCGCTGTAAATAAAACATAGTATTGCATACATGAGAACACATATAAGAAGATCAGACATATATTCTGAATCTTTTCAGATCAGCATACAGTATACAATATACATAAGAAGATCAGCCATAGCATTGGGATTTTGCATTGTACCAAATTCCAAATATTTTCATAACACTTCCAAGAAGCATTGTACCAAATTCTGAATTTTGCATAACAAGATACAAGACAAATTCTAAACCTTTTTAACATCATACATTCTGAATTTTGCTTAACAGCTTACAAAGAAAAACAATATACATAAATGACTCCCTATTGGACTTAATTTCTCGAGGATGCTTCTTTTTCTTCATGACAATCATTCCCAAAAGTGTGAAATGAAAAAGCAGAACAGAGCAAGCACAAAGGACAGCTGCAGTTTCCAAATCCTCTTCTTCAGGACATCAACTTCTCCACGATGCTGACTTCCAAATCACACACATACGCATCTAGCATCTTGTTCTTCGCCAAGCTGGCATTTAGCAGACCATTTTCATTTCTTGACCGTTCCTTCAATCGATACACAACATCCCGCAAATCACCAGAGCATCCTTCGGAACCTCATCATCCGGATATAAAAAGCAACGAGCTCCTGTAGGAGAACAACAACGTTGATTATTAATTTGGTCCCTCCTTCCAGCGAAGACCGGGCGACGTAGCGCTGTTGCAAGCTGAGAACGCCCGAACACAACCGCAGAGTGCGCATGCAGGGCGTGGCGCCGCAACAGTTTCACTGCTACACGACGGACGACTCAGTCTCGGCCATGGCAATGCGTCGTGTGCCCAACGGCCGGGCGGGAGACTAGTAAATTTGAGGAAACGCCAACAGTGGTCGGCCGTACGTACGGAGCCATCGTCGGTGGCCGCCGCCACTTCTATGAGCTCGCGATTCCGCCGACGAACGACACCAGAAGCGAAGCAAAGCGATAGCGGAGATGGAGGCACACGCACCTGGACACATGGCTTCGTTCCTTCGGGGACGAGCAAGCGGCAGGCGACGACGGCGACGGCGGACGGCGGACGGCGCCTGCGATTGTCAAGTCCTAGCGAACGAAAGGGGAGAGGCGTTTCTGGAGGCGACGACGCTCTGACGAAGAAAGAAAGGAAGGAGACGAGGTGATAAAAGGAAAGAAATGAGAGAGACAACTGACTAATGGGATCCACTCAGCGTTTTTGCCCAGTCAGCGCGTAATCTGCATCATGGGGACAAAACCACTCTAGATTAGACAGAAACCACTCAAGGGGGTTATTAACCCGGTTTTAATAATTTCAGGGTGTTATTTGTCCCGGTTTTGAGTTCAGGGGGGTATGTATCCCAAAGAGTGGATTTGAGAGTGATTTGTATACTTCTTTCTTTTTTTAAAGTTTTCTGGGAGTAGCACTGGCGGATAGCCCAAAAGTCACCTTGAAGAGCCTGGGGCTTTGGGCTTTGGGCTTTGGGCTTGTCACATCATGCCGGGCTCGGGCTTCTGTAATAAAAAAAGTGTCATGTCAGGCCGGGCTTGGGCTTAGGGCTTTTGCGTTGGGCCCAGAAACTCATCCACACGCGTTCGAGGGGTCCACCCAACCCCAGCCTGTATCAACATTTCAAATCCATACACACATTTTTTTTGAGTGAAGGCCATCATGGCTAAGCTATACGATGTGATGCCGCCCTGCCCCGCCAACACCGCGCGCTTTGGGAGCATCGAATTCCACATCGATCGACATGGCGACACCGTGTGCTTCCGCCCTCCTGCTTCACCCTTAGCGCTCGAAGGAAGGCCGATCCTGACCAAACTTGGAACGGATGGATCTTTGTCAACCCGCCAGCCCACCCGACCGTAGAGTGTCAACATGATCTTCCATGCTAACACGCGTCGGGCCCAGAAACTCATCCACACGCGTTCGCCACCCACCAGGGCTCCCATCACCATGTTCGGAACCGTTGCGTGGGTGCTCTTGCCACCTTTGGAGCAGCGGCATGTCGCTTGCCGTGGCCAAAACCAACGCAGTGGCGGGCAAGACTAACGACATTTTCTCTTTGGTTGTGGTTGGCCTACCAAAATCACTGTTAGAAAATTAATAGACTTGTGCCTCCCGGATGGCTTTGCTTCTCAAGTCTTAGAGCAACTCCAACAGTTTTTCTATCTCTAAAATAACTGTCGTTTACATGAAGTTGGGGCAAAAAAAATCTCTCCTACAGTTTTGTAAACTGGCTTTATCTTTAGAGGATCCCGTAAAAAAGGTCCTCCCAACCGATTTACAGAAAGATGGTCTTCTCGTATCTTCTTGGAGAGATTGTAACCACCTGAAACTTCCACCCGCGACCCACCGGAATATCGTCGCGTCACCAGAATTTCACTAGAACGCCGCCACGGTGCCGCTGCCTTTCCCGAAACACCAGACGCCACCACGCCGAGACGCCGCCATCGATCGCGCCATCACGCCCGCACTGCCGCGCACGCTCGTCACCGCCACGCCCACGACGCCGGGAAATCGCCGCCGCCACGCTATCGTCGACAACCACCGCACCGCTCACGATGTCACCGACTAGCGGGTCCTATAAATTATCATTTTTGTTTAATTAAAAACAAAATAAATTAAAATGCATTTAGGGAAAGAAGATCAGGAGAACTGACAAAAGTAATTTTCAAGAAACATCCTCTAACTTTTACAGGAAGGCTAAAAAACCATTTTTACGGGAAGATTTTTAAGGGAGCTATTGGAGTTACTGTTAGACCACCAAAACTTAGCCAATTTCATATATGCCTTTTGAAAAAATGTCTCTGTTACCATAAATTGTTCGCAAATTGCAAAAAATGTTCATGTTTTCATTTTTTTCTAGATTTTCATTTTTTTAGTTTCATAAATTGTTCACAAGTTTCAAAAATTATTTGTGTTCTCAAATGTTGTTCAGGAGTTTCAAAATATGTTTGCATCTCCAAATTTTGTTTTGGAATTTGAGAAAATGTTCCCGTTTTCGAGATATCTTCAGATTTTTTTTATAAAAATCCCGTTATTCAAAAACATTATAGTTTTTTTAAATTTCTTCAGAAATTTAGAAAGTGTTTGCATTTCATAGAACATTCCCTTTTAAAAAAAAATTGCTTTCAAAATTCCATTTCGAATCTACGCAACGTGTTGGATCTTTATTTGTTGACGGTACCATATGCTCAGATACTCCTAGCTCAACTGGTAGTAGCAGGTCATGTATAGCCCTAGATCCCGTGTTTGAATCCCCGCGATAGCGATTTTTTTCCACCATAGTGCGTGTTCGATGTCGGTCTCGATCTTGATGGGTCGGCCAAGTCGTTGAGCCGCCTGTGCGAAATGGCAGCTCTTTGTCACAGAGAGCGGCCTATGGGCAGACCCATTTTGGGTTCGCGATGTGCAAAAACTCGAAAAAAATGCAGCACACTAGCGCTGCGATTCGATCACTTGATTTCAGAGTAACGCACAAGCTGACCATGCCACTCCGACAAACTAACCTTTGTGCCAAACTTGCAGCGCAACTCTAAAATAACCAAACTACAGCGGGAAAAACTTACGCAAAATGTTACCATTTTTGGGCAATCTCAAACATTTTTCTAAAAAAAGAAACAAAATTGAAAACATTACCATTTTCTGAAATTACGAACAATTTGTAAAAAAAACAAAAACATTTTCTGAAAAACATGAATAATTTGTTTTGAAATTATGAACAATTTTCCAACGCATGGACAATTTCGAAATTGCCAGAACATTTTTCAAATTCTTGAACAAAATTTAGAAAAATGAATTTTTTTAAATTAGTGAATAAATTTCGAAAGCTGGAACATTTTTAGAAATTCCTAAACATTTTTTGAATCTGTGAACAAAAAAATGCTAACATATTCTAAAAGTCCCCAAACATTATTCGAATTTGGGAACAAATTTTGAAATCAGGAACATTTTTTACATTTGTGAATAAAATGTGGAGTGGGAACATATTTTAATATTGCCCAACATTATTTGAATTTGTGCACAAATTTTCAAGACATCAACATTTTTTAAAATTTTCAAGTGGGAATATTACGTGAAATTACCGAACATTTTCTCAATTTTGAACATTTTAAAATTCTGTTTTGTTGAAATTTGGAACATTTTTTGTAAAAAGAAGCGAACAAATATTTGAAAGTCTATACTTTTTTAGAATTTCGGAACAAAATTTTAAACTAGGAAACTTTTAGAAAAAATCATCGCATGCTAACATTTTTTAAATTTCTGAAAATTTACATAAAATAAGAAATAAACTTGAAAAAAAGAAAGATGAAAGAAAAGAAAAGTACAGGAGAAACAAAAAAATAAATAAAATAAAAGTGACAGAAAAGAAAAAAAACGAAACAGGATGAAAGAAAAAGTAATCCGGTTTGGGAACCTAGAATCAGATGGAACCTTCCAGAAGGTTCCGTAGAATGCACCCCTAGTTTCTAAATGGGCCGGCCCATCTAGTCGATCTGTTCGATCCCCTCTGTGCGTTTGCCCGACATTTTGACGCAGAATGCGTTAAATAGGAAAACGCCTATTTATCTCCCTTTTTTCTCTCTAAAACCAAGCATGTACCTCCTCCTCCCACGCGTTCATGGGCTGGCCCATGTGCGGGGTGTGACGTCCCCGTCCCCTTTTTCATTCCATTTTCATTCCATTTTCTTGCCTTTTCTTTTCTATTTCTAATTTTTTGTTTTTGTTTTAATATTAATTTAGTATTTCCAAAAAATCTAATTTTTTTAAGTTGAAAATTTGAAAAAAAAGTTTGAGAAATCATAAAATTTTAAGAATTGAAGATATGTTCGGGAAATCATAAAATGTTTGCAAATTAAAAAAATGCTGGTGATTTTCAAAAGTTGTTTGCATATTATTAAAAAATCACAATTTCGAAAACTATGTTCGGGAAATAAAAAATTGATGATTTTTTAAAATGATCATGTATTCAAATAATATTCTTGAATTTGAAAATGAATTTGAGAAAACGTTCACAAAAATCAAAAAACATTCATCCATTCAAAAAATGTTCGCTCCGTCAAAAAATCCTTTTATTTGGCAAATTAAATCTGTAGACCATAAAAGCATATTTTTGAGAGGATAAACCCGCAGACCATAATAGTGTTTTGTAGGGAGGTTTGTGCCAACGAAGAGATCCTCGCGTGGTGCACGTAGCTCGACCTAGGCCTTTCACAACCCGTGCACCAACTTAGCCGGCCCAACTATCACGAAAATAAGGCAACACTGCTAAAATAATTAGTCAACTACAGCATTTGGAATCCAAATTTATACTATTATTTAAACGGTGCAATTGAGTGGATTTTGGAATGCGTGTTGCTTAAAATCGAAATACACCTTAAAATTTTATTCCATTGCAACGCTCCGGTATTTGGGCTAGTACAAATATAAAATATAAAATATTTTGGAATTGAGTGAATTCCACGGGGGCGACGCGAGGGGCGAGGGGCTGTAATTAAAAGTTGTTGGTTTAAGTCCCTTGCGCAACATATCTTTGAACAGAATCAGCCCGTGATCAATCCTTCCATTTTTGCAATAGCCATTAATAAGTATACCATATGTAATATTACAAGGTTTTAAACCATATGACACCATATCATCAAATATTTTTGATGTATGCTCTATCTTGCGGACTAGGAAGTATCCACCGATCAGTAAATTAAATGTGCAAACATCAGGCCTCATACCTATCTGCGCTATCAAGTCAAGGATATCTCGTGCTTCTATTACCCTTCCTTCTGTGCATAGGTTCTGCATGATTGAATGGAAGAACTTAATATCAGGAGGTGGTATACCTTTGTTCATCATTTCAGTAACCAATTCCTTTCCTTTCACCAAATCGCCGTGTGTACAAAAACCCTGGATTAGAGAACCATAAACAGATGTGCCCTGTCGTACTCCTGTATCAATCATCTTATTAAACTTTATCAGAGCATCATCCAACCTACCTTTCTTACAAAATGCATGTATTACGGTTGAATATGTGACTGCATCTGGAGTTCTGGACTCACTCCTTGTTTCTGCATCTCTTTAAACATAAGCATAGCCTTATCAAGCTTCCCAGATTTAGCATATGCATCAATCAGTATGTTGAAGATATCACAGTCAGGTAGAATACAGTCTGTTGCCATTGAATTGAAGAGATTAATCATATCAACTAAACATCCTTCGGTGGCATACCCATGAAGGATAATAGCATATGAAATGGTGTCAGGTTTCAGGCCCTTCATTGCCATTGAATCAAAATTTTCTGCAGCGTCTTTGGTTTTTCCATTCTTGCGAAGGGAGTTCATCAACAAGTTGTAAGTACACACATCTGGTGTAACACTCCGATTTTTCATTTCCTTGAATAACCTAACCATGTCCTTCCAGTGGCCTGAAGAGGAATATCCATGGATGAGGCTATTATATGTCACGTTGTCCGGTCTAACACCATTATCAACCATTTGAAGAAGGACCACCTCTGCCTTGTCCTGGCTGCGTGAGGGGTGCGAGGTGGAGGTGGAGTGGCGGGCGTGGAGGCGGAGGCGGAGTGGCGACGTTGGGGTGGTGGAAGAGAAGCGAGGCGTTGTGAACTCGGAGCAAGACGACTGGGGTCTGGGAGACTAGTGCTTTTCCAGGAACCGCCTCCTCTCCCGTGCCTCCTGGCTCCTGGCGCTAGCGGACGCACGCATATGGGCCTTGCCAAAAACCAGTCTAGCTACCCAGCCCAGCCGTTCCATGCATCATCACACACCTCAACTGATTTATTTGCTCTAAAAAAACCTGAACAGATTAATCTTCTATATCAAAATAGGGGTACCCCACTAGATGATTTTCCTACCTTCTCGTGAAGCCACACCACTCTAATTGTTATAGCCGTTGATTCACTATAGTTGAGGAGTCTGCAGCCGTCTGATCAAAGGTCTAGAAAATTACTAATATTTGCCAGCGCTAAGTGAAGATACCGTTTCATTCTTTCCAGCCGTGCAAATGGGCTGCCTGGTCCAATTGTTAGTACATGCCGGCTTGGTCGTTGGGGCCAGCCCATGTAATTAACGCAAGGCTTAGCCAGCTTATTTCATCCTGGTGTGTTAGCCCATGTAATTCCTGTACGCGTCCCTCAGGTTTCATCCCCGCCTCAAGTATGAAGTGTCGTAAGACAAAAGGCGATTCCCTCTAGTTAGGGTTTATCATCCTCTCGTCGCCGCCGGCAATGTTGAGATCGGATTGCCCTTCCTGCCATTAAACCTGGGTCTTGGACTCAGGCAGTAGCAAGAGGGAGAGATCTGTTTCCCGGTCCCTCCGTTGGTTTACCTCGCGGGACTAGGGTTTTCTTTGATACACCGCAATATCGCAAGAGTTGCCCTCGCTCCGCGATGGCGAACAAGGGTGACCCGTCGGGCTCGGGATCCAAGGGCAAGGGCAAGCTGGAGGATCTGATGCAGGAGCTGGTGCTGAAAGAGGACGATCTAGATGACGTGATCTTTGAGGATGATGATGAGCCGGCAGAGGAAGAACTCCGGTGGATGATTCTGGCTCGGGTTCACATGGATAAGGGCTATAGCACGTACTGGTTCTTCCGAAACATGAGGACGGCTTGGGATCTTGCCAGGCCGGTTAAAATCAAAACCCTAGAGGAGAACCTGTTTTAGATGCAGTTCGACTGCCAAGGGGATTGGGAGCGGGTCACGCTAGGGGGGCCGTGGCACTTCAGAGGAAACCCTGTGATCATTGCTCCGTATGATGGCTACACAAAACCCTCTGAGATCGAACTTTTCAAGTTTGAGATCTGGGCACGAATTATTGATCTCCCGATCGCTTTCCATGGCAAAGTCAAGGCACTAGCCTCCAAGTTCGGTGAGTTCGTCGAGTCAGAACCATCATCTTTTGATTTGGAGGGGAATTTCTACAGAGTTAGGGTCAGGCTTGATGTGTGCAACCTTTTGAAGAAAGCAACCTCGCTGATCCGAGGGGGTGAGAGACAGATTTTTGCTTCAGAAAAATCAAACATGGTTGTTTTGCTATGCTTGCCATGCCCTTCTTCAATAATGCTTGCCTCTTTGGATTTGATAGATTCGGAATATATACTACTTGATTTGGATTTTTCAACCGAAGCACTTTTAGTTTCCGAATCATCATTCTTTTTGCCGGTTATATCAATTGGCAAGGCTTCTTTTCTTTGAGCCAATTCCCTATCAATTCTCTCTCGGCGAAGTACTTGCACCCTATCGCGCAAAGCTTTAACTCCCCTCCCAATTTCAGCCCGCTCTAGATCAGTTTGCCCCCCAATGCTTTTAGAATCTTTCGGCAATGAAGTGTTAGTGTTGCCGAAATTTTGCAATTGTATAGGGGGTGTATAATATGCTGCGGTACTAGGTGGAGGTGTATGCACTACTGTATAACCATATGCTCTCTCAACAATACTATCAATTGATGAAGTTTCATCTTCCTGCAAAACTCTAGCCTTTATTGCAGCATAATCAGGAAACAACCTTTTTCATATTGTTCAAGGCAAAGAGCACTAGTTCTCTTGTTTTGTGCCAAGCTCTTTTTTAATGCAGCCACAACCGCTTCTGGAAGGGATTGCTCTGCGATACTTTCAGATTCTTTCGGCAATGATTTATGAGTGTTGTTGAAATTCTTGAATTGCGTAGAGTATGCATTATATGCTACAGTATTTGATGACGGCACATGTGTTCCTGTAAAATTTTCAATTATTCGGCTATGACCATGAAGATGCGGGGCCGAATTATGAACATCTACAGTTGCATACGGTGCTGAAAAATTACTAACATGAGGTGTAGCATATGATGGTTGAGAGTAACTGGCCGAATAGCTAGTAGTAGCATGGCCAATTCTCCCATCCATCGGCAAGGTTGGATTCACATATTGCAAATTAGTTGCCGATGAATAAAAAGGTGAAACACTTTCTTGTATGCTATTGGAAATTTTAACATGAGGTGTTTCAAATTGATTAACTAAACTCATCATGTTGTTCATCGGCATATGGATTTGTGGGGTTGCCGATGCATGAGAGTTTGGATACATATGTTGTATGTTGCTAAAATCATAAGAATTTGTAGCATGAAGATTGCTTTGCATCGGCCCTTACGCATAATTAGATGCATGATTGATAAAACTAGGGCTAGCCGATATATTATGCTCATTAGGTGATCCAGCAACAACATATGGATTATTTGCATCTACAAAAGGGAATTGGGTATTTCATATTACCTTTGTAGATTGCAACAACTTGATGATGATCTCTTCGTAGCAAGAACGGGTCGGAGACCGTTCAAAGTTTCTTCCCCAGCGGAGTCGCCAAAAAGTGTGTTCCCACACGAACACGTCACCGTGTACCCTCGACGCCGGGGGTGATGCACCGCAGCTCACGTCGAAGGAGACCCAGTCGGAAGCGCGGTACGCACTAACTCCATTTTTCCAGTGTAAATTTATCAGAAACATCTGTAGGGTGAGTTCTATATTTTTGAAAGTAGACTTTCTACGAAGCCATATACTTTTGAAAGTAGGATTTATACGAAGGCATGTATTAACGAACAAATATAGTAACAAACATTGATTTCTGTAATCATATTAGAATACAATGCTTTGAATTTTTGCGTGGATACCATACTACAAAAAAAAATTAACACCCCGTGTATTAGTCTAGGGCTCTAGGCTAACATTTTTAAAGTAGAATATCATGAAGACTTTATTGTTGTTGAATTTTGATTTTGGGTCCATGCAGGGTTCATTGAAGACAACTATGTTCTTAATGTTGAGCATGGAAAGACATATCTCTTACGCATAGTAAACGCAGCACTCCATGAACAATACAACTTCAAGATCGCTGGGCATGAGTTCACGGTGGTCGCAATTGATGCCAACTATGTGAAGCCATACACGACAGATACCATCGTGATCGCGTCAGGCGAGACGGTCGACGCTTTGCTCGTTGCCGACGCACCTCCTGGTGACCTGGTCGGTACTACATGATCGCCCAAGCTATGCAATCACCGGAGCCTTTCCTCCAGATCCCGGTGTTAATGTCAAGAGGGGTTGTATCCTACTATCCAAGCAAAGGATCTACTGACGATACTTCGATAATGGCTCCTGAAATGCCCGATCAACACGATGCAACCACATCTTTCTACTTTCGAGGCAACTTGACCAGTCTGCTACCTCAACCGGTGCCAGCCAATGACGACGAGCAACTGTTCATCGCCATTGACGTGGGCGACATCTGCTCACATGATGGATCACATGACAACTGCATGGTGACTAGGTTGAACAACATCTCCTTCCAGCTCCCCACAACGACGTCATTGCTCCAAGCACACTACTACAACAACATGAGCACAAGCGCAATCAGCATGTTAAAAGAGTTCTTAGGATTCCACCGAGCTCAGAGTTTGGCTATAGCCCGACGTCTGTGGGGACGGCGGTGAGGATGGTGCGGTACAACACCAGGGTGGAAATCGTGTTCCAAAACCCATACTCGTCAAGTCTGTTCAGTGTAAGTAACCCGATGCACCTTCACGGACACGACTTGTTCATTATTGGGCAGGGGTTAGGGAAGTACGACACGGTGAAGGATGCACATGCATACAACTTGGTAGATCCACCCGTGAGGAACACCACCCTTTCCCCGATTTACGGGTGGACAGCCATCCGATTCGTCGCAAGTAATCCTAGTACGTACACACGCACCCATACACGTATGTATAAATTCATGTGCGGTTTAGTGTTTATCTGGTTTCCAATGCATTAAAAGGTGCGAGTTTTAACAGGGGTGTGGTTCTTGCACTGCCATATGGAAAAGTATGTATCGTCAGGCATGGCATTGGCACTCGTGGTGGAGAACGGACCGACACCCGAGACGACTCTTCCCCCACCTCCGGCAGATTATCGAAGCTGTGATGACGGCCAAAACAATAGAGCACTGGCAGATGAATAATGAGAGACGGTTAGCTGGAAATATGTTTGAGTTCTGTCAAATATGTTTGCGTATTGCACTTGCAATTTGGACTCTTGGTTGATTGGTAGTTGGGTGCATTTTATTGTGTCGTTATTTTACCCTTTGTAATAAGCTATGTAATCCTCTGTGTCTGTGGGACCTTTGTCAGCCCACCTGTTGTTAATGGACGCAAGTATGTTAGTGTTATCAGAAATGATGCTGACCAACCCAAGCCAGACGTCACTGACGGCCATGGCTGCCACGAGGAGCTTGCACATTCCACGCTCAGCAGCTGAGAATCGAATTCGGATCAATTTAGATCGGAGGGAGTAGATCTGTTGCAGCTACAGAACAAGCAATCAACAGCCGGCAGAGATCCCATCTGCGTGAGCGACCGCATCAGCTCGACGTCCTTTCTGTTAGAAGGGAGAGAGAGGGATTGTTGCGGAATGGATGTATTATTGAGCCTTGAGGCGAGTATATATTGAGTACAACACTGAGGGCAAGAAGCTTCTCCTAAAGATAAGGTAGGAGACGGATTACAAATCCTAAACTATCAAATACAAGTAACCCAAATATATCTCTAACACCCCCCCCCCCCCCCCGCAGTCGTAGCGGTAGCGTCGCAGACAACAGGAGCGTCGCGGTAGACAGACTGGAGAGAATAGCAGCCGACGGGCTGACATCCCCCCGCAGTCGTAGCGGGAGCATCGTGGACGGTGTCGCATCGCGGACGCGTTGACTGTAGAGGAAGCCGACGAGTTGCTCAAGGGGATGATAGCCCTTTATGCCGATGTCGAGGTAGCCGAGAGCGTAGGGTGGTGGAACCCACGCAGCCCACAGCCTCGATCGACGTCCCTCCCAGGGAGCTTAGAGTTTTAGGAGATATGAACTGAAGCTTTTTCTTCTACTGCCCACCAAAACAGAATTTGAAAACTTTCAGGGCATGGGAAAACTGAAGAAACTGGGGCTGCGCATAAAAAAACTTTGCAACGGTCAATTTTTTTCAAGGAAGAAGGGGTCATAGCTGAACATTCATCCGCTTCAGTTTGTGGTTTGCGCAGCAGCAGCAGCACAGCTGCTGAGTCTGCATCTAAAGGAACTGGAGCCATCCTCCAAACATAACCAAGAGCACCCTAAAGGCTGCTGCAACTATGTGCACATACTGCAGAAGCACAAAAGATTCAGAAGTCAGCGGGGCACAATGCCGCAGCTCCAACACACAGACATAAGGCCCTCTATGATACGCGGGGCCGATCTCTCATAATCGGCACGGGATACTTCTCGTTGCTAATAAAACTTGTTGCCGCACCCTAATCCTCACCGGATACTTCTCCCTGCTCATGCTGCTCCTTATAGTGCTTGGTAAATCTGTTTTTCTGAAATTCAAAGTTGACAAGAGTGAAAAACAAACAAACCAGTTTTGCAGTTAATTACAGATGAACAATCAACGAACGCAAAAAAAAAAGAATGTGAGATTGCAAATCCCACCATTGTAAATTTCTGGGTGCAGTCCTTGAAGAGGCATTTAATCTTCCTGGTGGAAAGCTACAAAACGGCACGCGTTTTTGCGTGTTTGTTAAAACTCTGAAAGGCAAAGGCATGGCTACAGGAGTTAAGCAATGTTTTATGGGAGTGGTTGCTTCATGTTTACCTCAACGTGAGCCTTAGATTTCTCATGCTCCTTTACATGCTTTGAAGGAAACTCCTCACTGCACCCAATGAATCCACATGTGAAGGGTGTCCCCATTGATCCATGGAACCTCTCAACATGGCTGGCCAAATTGACTTTTCTTGGAAACTTCTTGCCGCACGCTTCACACTCGAAAGGTTTTTCCTTATGAGATTCCATATGCCTGTTCAATCTGCCTATCTGAAATTCAAAGTTAGCAAGAATGAAAAACGAAGCAGCTTTTGCAGTTTATCATGGAACAGCAAATCCATGAACAAGAAAAATCAATGTGTGAGATCTGCAGATCATACATTCGCAAATGGTTGGTTGCCGCGCTTGCAGTTGATGTTCATATGTATTACACACATTCAAGTTGTCCTCACTGTTAGCAGTCGTTTGCTGTTTTCCTGTAGATTGCTCATTGTGTTGCTTTGTGCCAAGGAAAGCAGATGTGTTATTCCTAGCTTCTGAACTTTCATTGTGCAGTAAAGCTAAGTCGGGATGATGAGTCTCTGCAGGAACCTTCCCACCACAGATTGTACTCTTTTCCAAGGTGTTGTTATCACGATAGAGCACTTCACTCACTTCGTCACAACTGACTTCCAGGTGAGCCTTATCACTATTCTGTTGTTACAACATTTCAGTATCTTCTGTATTAATCTTTGGCAAGCTGTCGGTTTCAGATTTATCTTCTAGAATAGCCCCGTCACAGCTTACAGAAGGGAAAACACCAGCCTTTTGCAGAGTCAGTCTTTATCTTCTAGAATAGCCCCGTCACAGCTTACAGAAGGGAAAACACCAGCCTTTTGCAGAGTCAGTTCATCATGACCGGGAACTGTATCCATTGGCTGAATCCTAGCACTACCACCATGCATATCTTGACTTAATTCCTCTAAACTGAGAGGAGTTTGGCTGTTGTGTACTTCTGCAATATGAAACGATGTTATACACTTGAACCTATTTCAGGCACAACACAAATATAAGGAACATCTAATATATGCTCCCTTTCCCTCAAAAAATAAAATAAAACAAGGTACATTGACTCCAATTTCCCCCTTCCATCCTACCCTTTTATTCTCCATCCTACATTGGAGACAAGGTTGGGCCTCGATGGTAATGAGACTGACAAATGCTTAGAGATCTGGAATACAAGTCAAGCTCTGTTCTTTTCTTCAAAAAAGGCTGTTTCAGGCATGTTGCTTCTTCTTTCTTTTCTTTTTCTTTTTTTTGATAAAAGATGGTACCTTTTCTTTTTCTGAAAAAAGAGGGGCTTCCCCCTGCAATTTCATATAAAGAAACCAAGGTTCACAATGCTACCAAACTGAAATTCAGCCATGTTGCTTGGTAAAAGGTTAAAGGATGATGGTAGTCGTTGTGGTTTGCAGTACCGTGTGGGGTTCTTGCTGTTTTCTTTTCTCTCTTTTTTTGCTTCTGGAACTACAAAGACTATGTGGATGATGTTCTACTAATCTCATGAAAATGAAATTGGGGGCAGGAGCACCTTAATTCGAAGGAGAAAAACACAGTACCTGTTGATAGGAGTGGGGCTTGTATGCCCTTGATGAGATGTGATCCAACTTTATCTTTAGAGTTCAGCATGCTGTCCGGCAGCGTTTCAACACTCGACGTAGACCCCATCATTTCCATCTCTGGAAATCGCACATTTTCAGACTGTGTAACAGTGCCATCCTGGAATGCACATTGAAATATTTTTACTCGTCTTTTATCATTCCCCAGAAGCTTAGGACGCCCAAAGCGGAAGTTAACGAACAAGCCAACATGACAGGTCAGAACAAACCAAAAGAAGTAGACTTCATCAGAATTGTAAAAAAAAAACAGCCTTCCAAATATCATAATTAATTATGAAGGCCTCTTTTTGCAGGGGAGAAAGCCTCTTTTTAGATAGAACTAGCTACATGAAAGATCAGACCATGGTAAAATACGTAAACTTCATTGAGAATTCTCTAAAGAAACATAAGATGTAGCTCTCATATTAGTCATTATTTCCAAAAAACATTTTTTAGTTTTTTATGTAACATGCAAAGATCATTTGCAAATAATTATGAAAGCCTATTCTAACACATTTAATTATCCACATCTCTCCCTCCTCAAACTCAAACAACCAAAAACAGAACAAACCGGGGAAACAGAAGGATTGAACTTTACTTCGTATTTGCGTAGATTACCAGCTTCATGATCATCACCATTAAGCTTGAAACCTGCTAGCATGATGCATGCGATCTCAGATATTACATCTCATTAGCAATATTTGCAGCGCACTTACTAATGTGCATTCCTTTAAGGACCCGAATTAGCAGCAAGGTGGAGTTTCTCAAGAGAAGATCTTTAGTTATATACTACATCAGTGGAGAATCAAGGAGCATAGTAACTTACTAGGGTTGCTGATGTCTTCTAGATGCAGACTCGATTCATCACTGTACAATAATGTTCGGATTACTATTGCCGTACAGCACAAAGTTAAGATAAGCAACTCTTCTTTTAGTTATTTTCAAAGTAAATATATTGATCAAGGAAAGCATTTATGAAGGTAGCAGATGATTTAACCTTATTGTGCAGCCCTACTAGACAACCATACCTCTTCTTTATGCACCTGCTCTCGCTCTCTTTTCCTTGAGGTGAAACTGCTGCAATGGCTAGGATCACAAGAGCCAGAAAAAAAAAGGAAAGAAGTTGGATCAGGAAGTGCATTTTATCATACACTGAAAATACATGTTACATAGAATTCAAGCATCTCACATTACTCATGCTAGCAGATATGCGAATATAAGAAATCTGAGTCATTTAAAAAAAAATCTCCAATATATGACATGTGGGTCTTTTCACAATAACAAAAAAGGAGTCGAAGAGTACTACCAGGCTCCGATCCACCGGCGGAGGTACCTTCTCGGCCATCGTTGTTGTCGCCAGGAATCTGAGCACTCTCTCTGTAAATGTACAAGAGAAGATAAATGTTACCAGCCTGATTGCAATTATGTTTGATACAAATAAAAGTACACAGGGAGTTGGGAGAGTTGAACGCTTACTGGTTTGGCAGGTTGGCTCCCGAATGGCGGGATACCACACTAGTAGCAGCAGCCTTCACAGCATGTGGCCATGACAACTGGTACGGATGAGCATCTCTACCAGAGTTAAACTTAGCCAGGCAAGTCATGCTCTGAATGTCAATCGCATAGGAGACATTGTAGCCGCTAATCATTGCTAGTCCGTTGATAACCTTATCGACATGGCACACACGGGACTTTTCACACATCTGCCTCACGAGGATGTTCTGTTTCAGATTCCAACAAATTTTCACCTCCTCCTCCTCCTCCTCCTTCTCCAGCACCCAGACTTCCAAGCGGACATTAACACCGCGACCTTGGAGACACACGAGGCAGCCCTCGCCATCTTGGAGCTCTCCGATGGCGCATCGGGCAGAGTTTATCTCACTTGGGACATGGTGCTCTGAGAACTTCATGGTGCTTGTATCTAGCAATAGCAGTCCGGGGGCATCAGTTCGCCAGAAGATGTAGCCGGCTGCGTACATCGCCTTGGGTTGCAATGTCGTCAACTGAACCGCCTTCCATTGGTGGACGCTCCACTCGAGCGTGCCGGAGCCGTACTCAACGGCTCGTACCGAGCCGCTCTGCTGCTGCAGGGATATGATGCGGAAGGACTCTTGGGCTTGCGTCTGCTTGCCGCGTTGCTCCACGGGGACAATATGGCAGGCAAGGTCATTGAGCAAGCAGTCGCCGAGGTACTTCCCATCGTTGCGTGGGCCGACGAGCACACGCCGCTGGGAGAGCGGGCCGTAGATGCAGAGTGAACCGTCGGCTTTGGAGAGGAGGAGCCGGCCATTGCGACAGTCCCGGATGCACCACAGCGGAGGATCCTCCAGGCGGGTGAGGTAGAGGTCGGCCGCGCGTATAGCTGAATCGATGGCAGGGTCGAGGTAGACGTTGGCAGGGTCGCAGGGACGAGAGTAAAACCAGGGGACACCGCCGGCTTCGTTGTCGGCGTCGAATACGCCGAGGAGGAGCGACGACGGGTGGCGGCTGCGGAAGCGTTCGAGGAATACTTTGTCGGAGATGATGCGGCACCAGCAGTCGGAGATGATACTTTTGAACCGGATATTGAGAGCGTCAGAGCTTTGTGGGAGACATATTTCCCTTGAACCGGATTGTAAACCGGAATTCTTCCCGATGACCCGGAATTTCTTCATTGAGCCGGAATTTTGTAACTGTCATATACTTTCTAAGCCGAAAATTTTCTGAAGGTCTTTAAATTTTCAACACGAACCACCACTAAAGGGGCGTCACGTGGCACGAGGCGCGTCGTGGTCTGGAGGACCTTTTTTTGATTATTTTTTTGAAATAAAGCAAAAACAGCCCATCGACTCGGCCGGCACAGCCTGCATACGACTAGAAACCCAACCTCTAGTTGGGCCAGGATGCAGGCCCGTACGGCCCAGTAGGCCCCATAGGGCAGAAGACTTGCAATAGGCCCACAAAGGCCTGCTTAGAGGGGAGCTCGACACGGTAGCTGCGGCAGGGCTTATAAACCGGTGCGAGCTCCTCTCAACTAGCGAGGTGAGACTAAACATTGTGCATTGCGGGTGGCAGCGCACCTCTTTAGTACCGGTTGGTGCCACGAACCCGTAAAAGGAGGGGGGGGTCTTTAGTACCGGTTGGAGCCACCAACCCGTACTAAAGGCCACCACCTCTTTAGTACCGGTTCGTGGCACGAATCGGTACTAAAGGTTCGTCACGAACCGGTACTAATGAGCGCCGCCCGCGTAGCCGTTGGAACCAGCACTAATGGTCACATTAGTACCGGTTCAATTACAAACCGGGACTAATGAGCTTTACATTAGGTCCTTTTTCTACTAGTGTGGCCATGCCTTAAATCCACATGGACACGGGAGTGAGGTACGAGCTGGAAGGATTTGCAGCTGCTGTCTGTCGGGACGATCATGGTAACTATCCGGTAACTACCTCAAAGCTACTTTGGCTACAGTCTGCTTTTACAAAACACCTTCAATTATATTCAATAATGTGTGCTAAAAGCTATGAAACACACCTTTAATCAATATATCATTGTTTGAAAATTTGATGCCTCGCTAAAGTGGTGCATCGGGTAATATTTGCTCCAGCTCCGCCCCTGGGCCTTTGCCCAGGAAAATAACGTTAAACTAAGCTAATTATTAGGTGTCCTCATTGACAGCTAAACCTTCATCTAAGCGACGGCTGTTTACTTTGATGGAATCAAAGTCGCACGAAAAAAATCAGTTTGCTCACGAGAGCCTTGTGGGCTATTTGGTCAGGCATCCTCCAAAGCCCACATGCCACACATGCATTCATAACCAGATTCATTTCAGACTTGGAGATCATCGGCTGCAACAAAACACTCACGACCCAGCCTTCTATACCGCATGTGGCTGCCCCAGCGAGACCCAAAGCTCCACCGGTTGGCTATGCTAAATTCCACGTGGACGCACGAGTGAGGTACAGTGTGGAGGATCTGCAGCTGCTGTCTCTCGGGACGATCATGGTAACTATCTGGGAACCTCTGCTCTTGTCACCTATGGAATTTGTGACCCTACAGTACTAGAGGACATTGTGCTGGCAGAAGGACTTCAATTTGCATAACTTCATCGTCTCTTCGGATTGCAAGCAAGTTGTCTCTAACATTTCTAAAGGGGCCAGAGGCCCTTTTGGCATTATCATTAGCGAAATCTACCTCAAAGCTACTATGTTTAATTGTAATTATTGTTTCGAGGGTCGTGCTGTTAGTTAACTATGAAGCATATAGCCTAGCCAGATTTGCTCTTTCTCAGGGTTTGATCACCCTCATGACCCTACTTGTATCCCACAACATGTGGACTTTGGTGATGAATAATTTTTTTTCACCCCTAAAAAAGTGTGCTAGAAAAAGTTAATTATTACGGGCCACGCTATGCATCAGCCGGCGGATCGATCCACCGCCTCAATTATTGCAACGAGGATAGTGTTGCAGAATATTTTGCAACAAAGCTTATGTTGCAGAAATCTTTTGCGACATAGTTGATGTTGCAGATATTGTTTCTTCACTATTTTTGCAACATTGTATTGTTGCAACACAGAAAATGTTGCAGAAAATAATTGTTGTTTTTTGGTCTTCATTTTTTTTTGCAATATGGGTGTTGTTGTGAACTGGAATTAGCTTATTTGCCGTCTGTCAATTCTTTGCCGTCTGCTGGCTGACAGCAAAGAAGGTCTTTGCCGTCCGCTTACAGAAAACGGACGACAAAGAACTGGCTGATGGCAAAAAAGGTCTTTGCCATCAGCCAATTCTTTGCCGTCTGCGGGCGGACGACAAAGAATCTTTGCCGTCAGCTGGCGGACGGCAAAGAGAGAGGTGGGCCCCACTAACGAGCTGCTTAGAAAAAACCTAGCAGCCTCCCTCTTTGCCGTCTAAGAGCAGACAACAAAGAGCAAAAAAGCGGAGGACAAAGGAGGGCGGACGGCAAAGAGAGAGGTGGGTCCCACTAACGAGCTGCTTAGAAAAAACCTAACAGCCTCCCTCTTTGCCGTCTGCTAGCAGACAACAAAGAGCAAAAAAGCGGACGACAAAGGAGGGCGGACGGCAAAGAATTGACCTAACTAACGGCCGAGCCCCACCCCGCCCTCTGTGTGTGTGTGTGTGTGTGTGTGTGTGTGTGTGTTTCTGTCCTCTCCTCCTCGACGACCACCGCCACCCGCCGCCGCCCCTGCCGCCCGCCGCCGCGCCCTTGCCCCGCCACCCGCCCACCCACCGCCCCTCACCCCGTCGCCCCGACCACCGGCCGCCCCCTTGCCCCACCACCCGCCGCCGCCCCGTCGCCCCGACCAGCCGCCACCGCCCCGCCGCTCGAACGGCCCACCGCCGCGGCGCCCCGCCGCCCACACCACCTACCCAGCGCCCCGGCGCCACCGCCCCGGAGCCCTGCGGCCCCCGTCGCCACCACCACCCTGCCGCTGCGAAGCCCCGGCCAACGCCATCTCCGGTGAGTTTTTTTCTTCTTTTTTTTTTCTTTTTTTGCTGTTTAATTGTTAGATTAGACTAGATATGTGTTAGTGTTAGATTTAGTGCTAGATTATATTAGATTAGACTAGTGCATGGGTTTTAGTTAATTAGTCATATAATTAAAAGAAGTAGAAAAAAGATGAAAAAGAAGAAGAAGAAAAGAAGAATATGTAGAAGGGGGAAGAAGAAGAAGAGGAGGGGGAGGAGGAGGAGAAGAAGAAGAAGAACAAGAAGAAGAGGAAAAAGGAAAATAAGGAAGGAATAAAGGAAGAAGAAGAGAAGGAAAGAAGAAGAAGAAGAAGAAGAAGAAAGGAAAGAAGAAGAAGGAGAGAAGGAAACACCCCGACACCCCGACCCTGACACCACACCCCGACACCCCGACCCCGACACCACACCCCGACCCCGAAACAGCACCCCGACCCCGACTGATGAAGCTATGTACCTAGGGTAGGGGCACGGACCTGTCCAAAGAGCCCTACCCAAGGACGTCCCTAGAAGAAGTCACCTTTCAATCGACTTGAAGGTATCCCACTCGACGGGTTGAAGACACTCGACCAAGAAGCTATCACTCGACCATGAAGCTAGCCACTCGACCGCCAGGAGATCTGAAGTCACTCCGCAGGCAAACGGTCGGCTATTAAGTAGTCTTTATGGTCATTGTAGCACTTTATTAGGGGCGTTACCAGTAACACCCAACCTTAAATGTACCTTAAACCCTGCATTACTGAGGGCAGGAGAGGGCCGGCGAACTCTATATAAGCCACCCCCTCCTCAGTATGAAGTGTTCGCACCCCTGTTATTCACACACACATAATCCAATCGACCGCCTCCGGGCACCGAGACGTAGGGCTGTTACTTCCTCCGAGAAGGGCCTGAACTCGTAATCCTCGTGTGTTTACAACTTCCCAATAGCTAAGATCTAGCCTCTCCATACACACCCCCTACATCACTGTCAGAGTTAGAACCACGACAGTTGGCGCCCACCATGGGGCAGGAGTCTTAGTGCCTTGTTGGAGAAGTTGCGATCTTTTCCGATCCATTTGATCATGGTTTCCCGCGGTGTTTTGGTGGAGGGCCGCGAGATCCGTCTCGGCGCGCTCACGTTCATCGCCGACGACTCCGCCTGGCTTTAGGAGGCGCCGCTCGACATCGACGCGCTCCCCGTCCGCGGTGCGACGCACTTCCACGCATGCATTCATGGCGTCCTCCTGCGACAGCCGTCGACCCAGTACCAGTCGGCCCCCGTGTCGTCTCCCCGCCCCGTCTCCCACCAGCGCAAGCGCTCCGGTCGGTCGAGACTCCAGCGGTGGGTGAGGCATGCCCTGGCCCGCCAGTCGGCAACCCTACAAGTCACGGCAATCGAGCCTGACGAATCCCTCCGCGGCCTGTTTGACCTGTCGACTGGCTCCGCGGAGACCGCATCCGAGTGCGACAGCAGCGACCCAGCGGCTGAGGTTCTGGCGGTCGATGGGACACACAGTCCTCCCGGTTTCCCTCGCGCTGATGGAGGCGCGGGTGGGGGCGACCCGTCGCATCCCCACGATGAGTATCTCCCCGAACCTCTCACGGCATTGCAGCGAGAGGAGCTTCACCGCCGGAACATGGACACGCTCCACACTCCTATTGTTGGAGAAACACCCGAGGCCCGGGCCTTGGAGGACGCGCGCTTGGCTAATCTGGCCGAGCGCACTCGGCTGGAGAATTTTCAGCGAATACTCGACGAGCAAGCACGTCAGCGAGCTCCCGAGTCCAGTCGACGTCAGCAAGCTCCTGAGTCCAGTCGACGTCAGCTCTTCCCGCCGCCGCAGGTATATCGAACCCCAATCCAGAATTTGGCCACCGTGACCCGTATAGCAGAATCAATTCAGCCCTCCCAGTCGGAGGCTGGCAGGGGCTTGTTGCAGATCAGAGCGTTGCTCCAGGCGGCGGGAAACCAGAATTCCGCCGTTTCTCAATCGCGGGACAGGATCCACAGTCGATCCGTTGCAACGGAAACAGTCCAGTCGGCTCACAGCCCGAGATCGCCCCCGAGGCATGAGGGACGTGGTGACCGGCATGATCAGTACAGGAGGAATGAGCAGTATGATCACCGATTCGATCGTGATGATCGACGTCGAGTGCCAACCCCTTCCCCGAGGAGCGGGTCGTATGCGCCTCGATGGCAAGATGACAGACGCCCTCATAGTGTTGGGCAGAGGATTCCAGTCGACCCCAGGGACCCAGGCTTTGATGCAAGATCCATCCTCATTCAAGGTCTGGTTGACAGGAACAGGGCTCATCAAGAAGGCCACAATAGAGATGCGCCTGCCAGCAGCAGAGTACATGCTTCAGGGCCAGAGTGTTTCAGTCGAGCCATCAGAGCCGCAGTGATTCCTCCCAACTTTAGGCTGGCGACTGGAGTCAACAAGTTCACCGGTGAATCTAAGCCTGACACTTGGCTCGAAGATTACCGAGTAGCTGTACAGATTGGCGGTGGCAATGATGAGGTGGCCATGAAGCATTTGCCCTTCATGTTGGAGGGCTCGGCCAGAGCGTGGCTAAATCAGTTGGCACCCAGCAGCATCTACACTTGGGAGGACCTCTCCCGAGTGTTTGTCACAACCTTTGAAGGAACCTGCAAGCGACCCGCAGGCCTTACAGAGTTGCGGTCCTGAGTACAGAAGCCGAACGAAACTCTGAGGGATTACATCCAGAGGTGGATCACACTGCATCACACGGTTGAGAACGTGCCAGACCATCAAGCAGTTTGTGCCTTCAAGGAAGGCGTTAAATACAGAGAGTTGAATCTGAAGTTCGGTCGAACTGGAGAGATGTCTCTGAATCGGATGAGGGAGATTGCCACCAAGTACGCCAATGGTGAAGATGAAGATCGACTCCGGAGTGGCAAGCACAAGGCAGTCGCCCAAGAAACCGGAGGGAATTCCAGTCGGAAGCAGAAGCGGAAGGCCGAGCCGGCCGCCCCTGGGGAGGCCTTGGCCGTAACCCAGGGAAACTTCAAGGGAAAACCCAAGGGCACCTGGAAGCCCAAGAAAGTCAAGGATCAAGATGGAAATGATGTTTTGGATCTGCCATGTCACATCCACACCAAGAAAGATGAAGAGGGTAATTTTATTTACCCAAAGCATACCACTTGACAGTGCCGGTTCCTGATCCAGCAGTTTCAGGGCAAGCAGCCCAAAGATAAGGAAAAAGAGCCGGACAGGGTTGAGGACAAGGATGATAGTGACGGTGGATACCCCCAAGTCAATTCCACCCTGATGATTTTTGCCGATGTCGAAAGCAAAAGTCGACTGAAAGTCATTAATCGTGAGGTGAACATGGTTGCTCTGGCAACACCCAGTTACCTGAAGTGGCCTCAGACTGCCATCACATTCGACCAGTCTGATCACCCGACGCACATTGCCACCCCTGGGAGGCAAGCTTTGGTGGTCGACCCAGTTGTCGAAGGCACTCGACTGACCAAAGTCCTGATGGATGGTGGCAGTGGTCTGAACATACTGTATGCTGAAACTTTGAAAGGAATGGGCATTCCGATGTCCAGACTCAGTACCAGTAACATGAGCTTCCACGGAGTCATTCCTGGGAAGAAAGCCGAATCACTCGGCCAGATTGCTCTTGATGTGGTTTTCGGTGATTCAAAGAATTACCGCAAGGAAAAGTTGACATTCGAGGTTGTGGACTTCCAAAGTGCTTATCATGCCATTTTGGGCAGGCCAGCTTACGCACGCTTCATGGCTCGACCATGTTACGTGTATCTCAAACTAAAGATGCCTGGCCCCAAAGGTGTGATCACTGTTACGGGCAACCGAAAGAAAGCAGAAGAGTGTTTTCAGAAAGGCTCAAAGATTGCAGACGCTCAGATGGCAGTTGTTGAGCTGCAAGAGTATCAGAAGACTACAGATCCGAGTGAGTTGCTACGAGCCAAGAAGCCTGCTTCAGAATCAGCTTTTCAGTCGTCTGGTGAAACAAAGACAGTCCACATTCACCCGACCGACCCCGATGCTGCCCCGACTCACATCTCGACGACGCTGGACTCCAAATAGGAAGAAGCGCTCATCCAACTCCTCCGTGAGAACTGGGACATCTTCGCATGGAAACCCTCTGACATGCCTGGAGTTCCCAGAGGGCTGGCTGAGCACCGTCTACGAGTCGACCCTAAATTCAAGCATGTGAAGGAACATCTTCGACGGTCCGCCGTCCAGAAGAAGCAAGCCATTGGCGAGGAGGTGGCTCGGCTCTTAGCAGCGGAGTTCATCCGAGAGATTTACCACTCCGAGTGGCTTGCCAATGTCGTCATGGTCCCCAAGAAGGACAAGTCACTTCGCATGTGCATTGATTTCAAACATATCAATCGGGCCTGCCCGAAAGATCATTTTCCTCTCCCTCGCATCGACCAAATAGTCGACTCGACTGCGGGGTGCGAGAGATTGTCTTTTCTAGATGCCTATTCCGGGTACCATCAGATCCGTCTGTATGGACCCGACGAGATCAAAACAGCTTTCATCACTCCATTCGGATGCTTCTGTTACGTCACCATGCCGTTCGGCCTCAAGAACGCCGGAGCCACGTTTATGAGAATGATTCAGAAGTGTTTACTCACTCAAATAAGTCGGAATGTGGAGGCATACATGGATGACATAGTGGTCAAGTCACGGAAAGGTTCCGACCTGCGGACTGACCTTGCTGAAACCTTTGCCAACCTCAGGAGGTATGATATCAAGCTCAATCCATCAAAATGCACATTCGGAGTTCCAGGTGGAAAGTTACTCGATTTTCTCGTTTCCGAACGGGGGATCGATGCCAATCCTGAAAAGGTTGGCACCATACTCCGGATGAAGCGTCCTGTACGCGTGCACGATGTCCAAAAGCTTACAGGCTGCTTGGCCGCTTTAAGTCGATTCATTTCTCGTCTCAGTGAAAAGGCGTTGCCTCTTTACCGACTGATGAAGAAGTCTGACAAGTTCGAGTGAACTCCAGAAGCTGATGCAGCATTTGCAGAGCTCAAAGCTTTGCTCTCCACCCAGCCGGTGCTTGCTGCCCCAATCAGCAAAGAGCCTCTGCTGCTTTACATTGCGGCCACAGGACAAGTTGTCAGTACAGTACTTACGGTCGAGCGGGAAGAAGAAGGAAAGGCCTTCAGAGTTCATCGCCCAGTCTATTATGTGTCTGAAGTTTTGACCCCTTCAAAACAAAGATACCCTCACTACCAGAAGCTTGTATATGGGATTTATATGACCACAAAGAAGGTTGCACATTACTTCTCTGACCACTCCATTACAGTCGTCAGCGACGCCCCATTGTCAGAGATTCTGCATAACAGAGATGCAACTGGTCAAGTGGCCAAGTGGGCGATTGAACTCCTTCCCTTAGATATCAAATTTGAAGCAAAGAAGGCTATCAAGTCCCAAGCAATCGCAGATTTCATCGCCGAGTGGATTGAACAGCAGCTTCCGACTCAAGTTCACTCGGAGCACTGGACCATGTTCTTCGATGGATCTAAGATGCTGAATGGTTCCGGTGCTGGAGTAGTATTAGTTTCCCCCCGAGGAGATAAGCTCAGATACGTTCTCCAGATTCACTTCGATTCCTCCAATAATGAAGCAGAATATGAAGCACTTTTGTATGGGTTGCGCATGGCCATTTCACTCGGCGTCCGTCGCCTCATGGTCTATTGCGACTTAGATTTGGTGGTTAATCAGGTGATGAAGGAGTGGGACGTCAGAAGTCCGGCTATGACTGGTTATTGCAATGCAGTGAGAAAGCTAGAAAAGAAATTCGAGGGGTTAGAGCTTCATCACATCCCCCAACTGAAAAATCAGGCGGCTGACGATTTGGCAAAGATAGGCTCCAAGAGGGAAGCCATTCCCAGCAACGTGTTCCTGGAACACATTCACTCGCCGTCAGTCCAAGAAGATCCTTTTACAGAAGAAGCCCCGCAGCCGAAAAGTGCCACAGATCCGACTGAAGTCGAAGTCCCTGCTGTGGTCGACCTAATCATGGAAGTTTTGGCAATCACTCCCGACTGGACGATACCGTACATCGCGTATATTCTAAGGAAAGAACTCCCAGAGGACGAGGAAGAGGCTCGACAGATAGTCCGCCGATCCAAGGCCTTCACAGTCATAAAGGGACAGTTGTATAGAGAAAGCGCGACTGGAATCGGTCAGAAGTGCATAACACCAGAAGAGGGTCAGATAATCCTTGATGATATCCACTCGGGGACCTGTGGTCACCATGCGTCCTCTCGGACCATTGTGGCTAAAGCATACCGAGCGGGATTTTACTGGCCTAGAGCAAATGAGATGGCAAAAGAGATAGTCGACAAGTGTGGAGGGTGCCAGTTCTACTCCAACATGTCACACAAGCCTGCATCAGCCCTGAAGACCATTCCACTCGTGTGGCCCTTTGCTGTCTGGGGACTGGACATGGTCGGTCCACTGAGAACAGGCAGGAGCGGTTTCACGCATGTGCTTGTGGCAGTCCACATGTTTACCAAATGGATTGAAGCTAAGTCTATCAAGAATCTTGATGCTTGCACTGCTATCAGTTTCGTCAGAGGGCTAACATTCAGATATGGAGTCCCGCATAGCATCATCACTGACAATGGGTCAAACTTCGATTCGGACAAGTTCAGAGCTTTTTGCGCCTCTCAAGGCACTCGAGTCGACTACGCATCGGTCGCCCATCCCCAGTCGAATGGACAAGCTGAAAGAGCAAATGGTCTGATTCTCAAAGGACTAAAGCCTCGACTGATGCGTGATCTCAAGCACGTGGCAGGTGCTTGGGTCGACGAGCTTCCGTCAGTTCTGTGGGGATTGAGGACCACCCCGAACCGGTCGACTGGAAGAACTCCATTCTTTCTGGTGTATGGAGCCAAAGCAGTTCTGCCGAGTGATCTTCTTCACAACGCACCCTGAGTCGAACTTTATACCGAAGATGAAGCAGAACAAGCCCGGCAAGACGCAGTCGACCTCCTAGAAGAAGAGAGGGAGATGGCCATGATCAGATCGACCATTTATCAGCAAGACTTGCGTCGATTCCACGCCCGGAATGTGAAGAGTCGAGCCTTCCAAGAAAGAGATTTGGTCCTCCGAGTGGATCAACAGAAACCACACAAGCTTGCTCCTACTTGGGAAGGCCCCTTCATCGTCACCAGAGTCCTCCACAATGGAGCGTATCACCTCTACAATGTTGATCGCCAGATCGACGAGCCACGAGCTTGGAATGCGGAACTGCTCCGCCCCTTTTACACTTGAGTTCTCCCTTGGACGAGATGTAATAAGAAAAAAAATTCTGCAGTTCATTTTTATCAAAGACAAGAGTGTTTCAATAATTGTTGTCACTTTTGTTTGCGCACGAAATCCCCCAGTGGGTGACTTAGCTGCGAATCCGCTTCGCCTAAGTTTGAAAAATCCTACCGAGTAGAGAGCCAGACTCCCACTCGGGGGCTTAGCTGCAGCCCAGTGCTTGCCTAAGTGTTCAAAAATCCTACCGAGTGGAGAGCCAGACTCCCACTCGGGGGCTTAGCTACAGTCCAGTACTCGCCTAAGTTCTCCCACTTAGAGACTTAGCTGCAGTCAGGCACTCGCCTAAGTTTGAAAAAATCCTACCGAGTGAGAGAAAACCTCCCACTCGGGGGCTTAGCTGCAGTCCAGTACTCGCCTAAGTTCTCCCACTTAGAGACTTAGCTGCAGTCAGGCACTCGCCTAAGTTTGAAAAAATCCTACCGAGTGAGAGCAAACCTCCCACTCGAAGGCTTAGCTGCAGTCTAGCACTCGCCTAAGTTCTCCTGCTAAGAGACTTAGCTGCAGTCAGACACTCGCCTAAGTTTGAAAAAATCCTACCGAGTGGAGAGCAAACCTCCCACTCGGGGGCTTAGCTGCAGCCCAGCACTCGCCTAAGTGTTTAAAAATCCTACCGAGTGGAGAGCAAACCTCCCACTCGGGGGCTTAGCTGCAGCCCAGTGCTCGCCTAAGTGTTTAAAATCCTACCGAGTGGAGAGAAAACCTCCCACTCGGGGGCTTAGCTGCAGCCCAGCGCTCGCCTAAGTGTTTAAAAATCCTACCGAGTGGAGAGCAAACCTCCCACTCAGGGGCTTAGCTGCAGCCCAGTGCTCGCTTAAGTGTTTAAAATCCTACCGAGTGGAGAGCAAACCTCCCACTCGGAGGCTTAGCTGCAGTCCAGCACTCGCCTAAGTTCTCCCGCTAAGAGACTTAGCTGCAGTCAGACACTCGCCTAAGTTTGAAAAAATCCTACCGAGTGGAAAGCAAACCTCCCACTCGGGGGCTTAGCTGCAGCCCAGTGCTCGCCTAAGTGTTTAAAAATCCTACCGAGTGGAGAGCAAACCTCCCACTCGGGGGCTTAGCTGCAGCCCAACGCTCGCCTATGTTTGAAAAAATCCTACCGAGTGGAGAGCAAACCTCCCACTCGGGGGCTTAGCTGCAGCCCAGTGCTCGCCTAAGTGTTTAAAAATCCTACCGAGTGGAGAGCAAACCTCCCACTCGGGGGCTTAGCTGCAGCCCAGCGCTCGCCTAAGTGTTTAAAAAATCCTACCGAGTGGAGAGCAAACCTCCCACTCGGAGGCTTAGCTGCGGCCCAGCGCTCGCCTAAGTACTGGACACAACCCAATCCGCAAGAAGTTATGCCATAAATACAAGGTTACTCCGAGTGAAGATCAAGTTCCACTCGACGAATCAAACCATGAAGATATTCAACGAGAAACCAAGTTCAGATAAAGCCTAAAAGGTCCCAGACCTCAGATCAAAGTACTCGAGCCCTCGTCTCGGCAGAGTTTAATTGTTACAAATCCACTCGGCATTCCGAGGCAAATTTAAGGCGGAAGTTCAATGGTTACAAATCCACTTGGCATTCTGAGGCAAATTTAAAGTGAAGCATAAAGTTTTTCATTCCTCAGGAGGAGGACTGGAAGGGACGACGAACTCTTCCAAGTCAATCCCGTCTGCAATACGGGTGGCAGCAGCGATGAAAGTCTCCATGAATTCTTGGAAGTTGTGCTTCCTGGTATTGGCAACTTGGATGGCGGCCAGCTTTTCTTCTCGCGCCTCCTTGCAATGAACGCGAACCAGAGACAGAGCCACATCAGCGCCACACCGAGCAGAAGACTTCTTCCACTCCTGCACTCTGTCAGGGATCCCGTTAAGACGAGTCATCAAAGACTCAAGATCGTTTTGGAGCATAGCCTCTGGCCAAAGTGCCGGGTCGATCCGTGACATGGCAACCTTCAGTCGAGCCAAGTAGTCCACGACGCCATCAATGCGAGATTCCAGACGGAGCAGATTCATGGCAGCTTCATCCTTCATGGGAGAGTTGATTGGATCCAAACCTGTTTCGATCCGCCCAGTCTCCTCTTCAAAGTTCTGGCAAAACTCTGCATACACGATCCAAGGATAAGTCAATTTTCATAGACTGAGTCGACACAAAAAAAATAGTCAGAACTAAATGTGCACCTTCAAGCTTGATGTACAACTTCTTGGCGAGGCTCCTCAAGTATCTCTCCAGGTCGTCCCTCCTGCGAGCGATGCCTTCCATCTTCTCGTTCAGGGTGAGGTTCTCCTTCTTCCAACGTGTACACTCCCTGTTGGCTTCATTCAGAGTGGTCTTCAGCTTGGTATTCTCTTCTTCTAACTGGCTGACCGAAGCCAGCTTCTGTACGGCCAGAGCGGTCTTGTCATCAGCCTCCTTACGGGCAGCAGCCAAGTCCTGATCCTTCTTCGCCAGAGCTTCGCTCAGTTTTTCTGCAAAGAAATGATGACTGACTCGGAAATAGCAGAAGGGTGCTCAAGCCTAAAAACTATCCAGTCGACAAAGTCGTCTTACCTGCGGCGCCGTCTCTGACCTTCTGCAGCTCTGTTCTGGCCAGCTCCAGATCAAGGTTCAGTTGAATCTGCTGCTTCTCCAACTCAGTATAGTGAGCTACAAGTTCGCAGGATTTTTGTAAAAAGAAAAATCAGTCGACAGACGTCCAAGATAAGTTGCTTCCGAGTAACTAAGAGACAATGATGACGTTTCTAAGACCACAGCCGAATCAAAAACATTGGACAGTAGTCTCGGGGACTACACCCAGTGAGTGCACTCAGCGTGCCCCCACTGTAAAAAAAAGAGAGAAAGAGAGAAAAAGTCGACTGCTCGCAGTTGACCGGATACAGTTCCACTCGACCTGGCCCGAACAGACCGAGTGAAGAAATACAACTACAGCAACACAATGTAAAGACTACAGTCGACTGCCAGCAGTCCACCGTAGTCTCGGGGACTACACCCAGTGGGTGCACTTAGCGTGCCCCCACTCGTCCAAGAATTGGCAGACACACCCAGTGGGTGTACAGATACAAAGATCTTCGGAAAAGAGACCCTTCAAACAGCATATCATAACAGACCAAGTGTTGAGTCGACTAACCTGGACGTTGCTCTGAAGAGCCGAGCTCGCGTCATAAGCTGCTTGGCTGGCCTCCCGAGCCATCTTCACTTGCTCCATCATGATACCCGCCTGGCGTATAGCCTCTTTTGCGGCAACCGCTTGGTCCTCTGGGACACAGGGTACGCGGCAAAAAGTGAAGGCGGATCCGCAGTCGACGTCGAAGGCCGCACACTTGTCGGAGGAACGGCGAAAGTCACAGAAGCCCGAGTGGTGTCACCACCATCCCGAGCTACGGCCTCAGACGCCGGGGCAGATTGGGGGGTTTCGTCAGCCGACGCCCTCCTGTTCCTCCTCACTCTCAGCTGTTCATTGTCGTCGTCGTCCGGGAGGTTGATAACATGAGGAGGGGCTACAAGGGAAACATTCAATCGACCAGAGTTGCAATAAATGTTCAGTCGACTCAAAAGCAGAACGTCAGCAATCGTACCAGGGTTGGAGGTAACAACATCCTCCATCTCTTGGTCGTCGTCCTTGGCGGAGACCTCAGAAGTAGCAGCGCTGCAAATCTCGAAAGTCAGTCAGTTGGCTCAATGAATCGGCCAAGGATCTGTCCACGGTCGACGAAGGAAAGCAAGTTTTATTATTACCCGGAAATAGTAGGGACAGCTATCTTCATCTTGGGCAGGGCCTTGGGCGGCTTGGACAGCGTCGCGCATGGGTGCTTGGGAGCCTTCCTAGTCGGCGTAGGAGAAGAGGTCCAAGGGCGTTTCGACGACTGCCCAATAGAAGCAGTCGCCTTGCCACATTCCCGCGCTGGGTCATGTGTGAGCTTGGATCGCCTCTCCGGGCGAGGGGGTTCGACCTCCTCCTCCTCTTCACTGGAGTCGACGTTGTCGTCTCCCTCTCCTTCACCGTCGGACTCCCACTCGCCTTGGTCGTCTCCACTCTCACCTCCGCTCATCTCCCCTTCCTCATTTGGTTCCTGAGCCCCGTTGGGCGTCGACTACATCTCGGTAGTCGCCTGGAAAACAACAGACAAGACGAAAGTCGATTGACCTACTCAAAGAAGACCAATGCAGAAAACAAAATCTCAGTCGGGAGCATAAAGACATACCTGGTCCACTTCATACGAGTTGTCGAGTGGAATGACCCTCCTGGCTCCTCGGGGGTTGTCTTTGTTCCCCGTGATGCTCGACAGCCACCCCTCCAGCATCTCGTCAGTGACCTCCTCCGGGTGGATCCGAGTGGTGTCGTCGAGGCCCGAGTACAGCCACATCGGGTGGTCACGAGCCTGGAGCGGTTGGATGCGCCTCTGGAGGAAGACCTCCAGCAGGTCCATACTAGTTACACCCTCATGGACAAGCTCAACCACTCGACCAGCCAGCACTTTGACTTGGGCCCTTTCTTCCGGCGTCACTTTCAGAGAAGCAGGTTTTTCAGCTCGGTCAAGAGAGAAAGGGGGAAGGCCAGTCGACTGTCCTGGGGTCGCCTGGTCCTGACAGTAGAACCAGGTCGCCTGCCAACCATGGACCGACTCCGGGAAAATGATAGATGGAAAACAGCTCTTTCCCCTCGTCTGGATCGCCAAGCCCCCGCACAACTGGATCACCTGCGTCCTCTCATCACTCGACTTGGCCTTCTTGACCGATTGAGAGCGGCAGGTAAAGATGTGCTTGAAAAGTCCCCAATGGGGGCGGCAACCCAAGAAAGCCTCACACATGGAAATGAAAGCAGCAAGGTATACAATGGAGTTGGGAGTGAAGTGGTGGAGCTGCGCTCTGAAGAAGTTCAGGAAACTCCGGAAAAAAGGATGGGGCGGCAGAGAAAACCCGCGGTCGATGTGGGTAGCTAGGAGCACGCACTCACCGTCGCGGGGTTGAGGTTCAATCTCTCTCCCCGGGAGACGCGCAGCTTCGTGGGGAATGACTCCCCCCTTGACCATGTCGTCGAGATCCTCTTGCCGGATCACTGATGGCATCCAATCGCCCTGGATCCAGCCCCGGGGCAGAGCAGACCTTGAGGAGGATCCGCCCCGAGCAGACCTCTTCCCTTTCCCCTGCGCCGCCGCCTTCTTCGCGCGCTCCAAAGCGGAGGTCTTGTCCTTCGCCATCGTCGTCGGAAAATTTCGCACAGGCCTGCGGTGCTAAGGTGAGAGCGGAGGTGGCGGAAGGACTTGCAAAGGGAGAGAGGAAGAAGAAAGGAGAAGAAAGCGCACTGTTTGGAAACCCCAAGCCGGCGACTTATAAGGGGCCGCTCCCGAGTGGCTGACTGGTAGGCCCAGGCTATCCAGTCAAATCCCGCAGCAGACGCGCGCGCAGTACGTGGCGAAAAAGGCGACACGGGGATCGAGGAGCTTCCGCTTTATCGCTTCCGATTACTGCGGCCCCTCCCGTCCCGCGCGCTTCCCGAAATCTGAATCCCGCGACATCCGCGGGCCGCAGAACAACTTGTCAAAACAGAAGACCCCGCTCGCGCCGACACTCGGCATGTCACAAGTAAAGAAATTCACTCGACGAAAGGCCTGGAATGGATCAAGGCGACTGAAAGAGGTTGATAACGTCATCCGTGACGATCGGCCCAAAACGAGGCACTCATGTAGCCCAAAGAACCAGTCAGAAAGATCCCCAACTCTTTCCCCACTCTAACCTCGATCCATTCGGGGGCTAATGATGAAGCTATGTACCTAGGGTAGGGGCACGGACCTGTCCAAAGAGCCCTACCCAAGGACGTCCCTAGAAGAAGTCACCTTTCAATTGACTTGAAGGTATCCCACTCGACGGGTTCAAGACACTTGACCAAGAAGCTATCACTCGACCATGAAGCTAGCCACTCGACCGCCAGGAGATCTGAAGTCACTCCGCAGGCAAACAGTCGGCTATTAAGTAGTCTTTATGGTCATTGTAGTACTTTATTAGGGGCGTTACCAGTAACGCCCAACCTTAAATGTACCTTAAACCCTGCATTACTGAGGGCAGGAGAGGGCCGGCGAACTCTATATAAGCCACCCCCTCCTCAGTATGAAGGGTTCGCACCCCTGTTATTCACACACACATAATCCAATCGACCGCCTCCGGGCACCGAGACGTAGGGCTGTTACTTCCTCCGAGAAGGGCCTGAACTCGTAATCCTCGTGTGTTTACAACTTCCCAATAGCTAAGATCTAGCCTCTCCATACACACCCCCCTACATCACTGTCAGAGTTAGAACCACGACACCGACCCCCTGACCCCGACACCCCGACACAACACCCCGACCCCGAAAACAGCACCCCGACCCCGACACGGCACCCCGACCCCCTGAGCCCGACACCCCGACCCCGAAACAGCACCCCGACCCCGACATGGCACCCTGACCCTCTCACCCCCTGACCCCGACACCCCGACCCCGACACGACACTCCGACCCCGAAACAGCACCCCGACCCCGACCCCGACCCCAACCCCGACACGACACCCCGACCCCGAAACAGCACCCCGACCCCGACCCCGACCCCGACACGACACCCACGACACCCCGACCCCCGACACCTCCCGAAAAGGTGCTCTTTGGCCTTCCAGAGGCCGACGGGGTCATATATTTGTGAATTATGAGTTAGGTCGTATATGTTTTGATTTTGTTATGCAAAACATCATATATATATATATATATATATATTTGTGTTGATCAGGTGTATTTAAATGTGTAGTTGTTTCATCGCTGCGAGGGTGTGGTGTTTGACGACCTCCCTGTGTGTTCGACGAGCTCCGCCCCTGCGTTCGTTGGTGAGCACAAATGACATCTCCTCCTTCCCCTTCATTTGCTCTATTTCGGTCTTCATGTCGATGAAACTTGCTAGCTATAGGTGTCAATCATCAGTATGCGTAACCACTATGTGTCTCCCGTTCAAAAGGGTTACATATTATAAATATGCATGCATTTGCATATTTATAATCGTGATTCTTTCGAATTGTCCAACGTTATCCATGGACAGCCCGAGTATGTGTAGATTGGGTTCGTTTTCCCATATGCTCTGCTCCGGATTCGATGCAGAATTTCGCCAGTGCCTCCCTGTTGTTCTCCGGGTACACATCCTCTCTACTTATTGCCGAGACGTGTATTAGGAGAACAGCGGGGAGGTGCTGCCGAAATTTTGCATCGGATCCCGAGCAGAGTATGGGAAAATGAACCCAATCTACACATACTCGGGTGGGATTAGGACCTATCTTTGCCTATTAGCGTGTAGGTTGCATGGATGTAATAAAATTGACAAACTTCATTAAATGATGGATATGGTTTGCTTAATTATGTATATATTTCTTGTGTGTCCAGTAGGAAGTCAATATGAGTGATCGTGCGTGGATGTACACCGGTTACACTAGACAGAAAGTTTGGACCGAGGAATGGTTAACAAAAACCAAAGGGTTTGTTAGAGCCACATTTGCAAATGGCCAGAAATTTAGCTGTGCCCCTGTGTCTGGTGCGACAACTATAATAAGAGGGACGAGTTTGAAATGAGTAAAGACCTGCAGAAATTTGGTTTTACGCCTGGTTACATGGTCTGGACATTTCATGGTGAGTTTGCCCAACGTGCCAGAGCTGAGGTGGTTCATCGTCGCACCGACGAGCATGGTACCGGGATGGAAGACATGGTGCAAGATTTTGACGATGCTCGGGACTCAGACGAGGAGATGGAGGAATCTGCAAAGGCCTTCATTGAAATGTTGGAGTCCTCAAAACATCCTCTCCACGAGCACACTGAGCTTTGTCAGCTGGATGCCATCTCACAAATAATGGCTTTGAAGGCTCAATTCAACTTGGGCAGAGAATGCTACGACGCGATGATGACAGTATTCGGACGATTTCCGCCCAAAGGCCATGTGCTACCTGCAAACCTGTACCAGTCAGACAAAATCCTCCGTACTCTTAAGATGCCCTATGAGAAGATACATACCTATGAGAAAGGACGTGTCTTATTTAGGCTTCAGTATGAGGACTTGAACTATTGTTTCATTTGCAATTCTTTCAGGTATGTTGTGGTAGACAACGGTATGGGTGAGAAGACGCATACCAAAATAGGAGTGGCAAACAGGGCCAGCTATGCCGTCCGCCAGCAGAAGGCAAACATTCAAACCTCTTTGCCGTCAGCCGGCGGACGACATAACTGGCCACGTGACAGCTTCTTAGTGCTGGCCGAGCTGAGCTCTTTGCCGTCTGTCAGCAGACGGGAAAGAGCGCCGTTAACCCCCTAACGGCTCTCACCCCACCCCACTGTCGTCCATTATCATTGTCGTCTGCTGGCCTCGGACAGCGGATGGCACAATCCTTTGTCGTCCGTTTCTAAGAAGCAGACGGCAAAGAAGGCCTTTGCTGGCACTCGTTCAGACAGACAGTTTGCCGTCCGCTAGCTGACGGCAAAGAATTTTGCCGTCCGGCATATATGCCTTTGCCGTCCGTCATGGCAGACGGTAAAGAAGTTTATTCCAGTAGTGAGAGGAGGCGGCGGATCACTCGCGTGTGATCCGCCGGCTGAAGTCAAGTGTTTCCCAATGAGTAGGCTTCGTGGTAGTTGGGATTAAGCGGCAACTCGACTATGAGTCCGGGCAGGTGCCCCGGGTCGCCGGGGGTACCAGCTCCGCCATTCACAAGGAAGAACCCAACAATTACACAGTTCAATCTTATCCAGTAAAACAAGGAAGGAAACTAAACAGACAGCGAGAAAGTTTGATCAGTAGGTGAGCGCGGTGCTGTTGGCGCCGAGCAGCAGCTGCTGCGCCTTGAACTGCCTCCACTCGTCTTGCACGGCGTTGAGCCTGTCGATCTTGTCCTGCAGGCCGTGGATGCAGGCTGCGTGGAAGGTGCATATCTCATGGAAGTTGAACTTCTTCCACGCCTCACACGCGCTATGGAAGTAGGTGGTGTCCACGAGCTGCACGGTCGCCCCGTGCCTTGTGGCCAGCTCGTGCTTCATCTCTCTGAACACCACCTGGTCGTTCTCCCCGGGCCACCGCGTCCTCGCCTCGTACCAGTCCCTGAAGAAGGCGAGGGATGCCGCGGTCGGCCTCGCGTACACGAACCCGCCGTTGGCGGCCTTGTCGAGGTCGTACGGGTTGGTGCCGAAATGGTTGTCGCAGCCCAGGGTGATGTCGGCGCCGACCGGGATGCGCAGCAGCGGGTTTCGGAACCACAAGATGTCCAAGTCAGTAAAGAGGAAGGAGTAGCCGAGCGCGAGCACCCGCGCCTGGAACCTGTTGCGTGCCCACATCATGTCCACGTAGTCCTTGTCATAGAACATGAGCTCCGTGCCATTGGGGGCGGCGCCGTTCGCGCCGGAGAGCAGGTGGCAGAGCGGGTGCATGCGCCGGCACCGCTCGAGCCCCTTGGGGTCGGTGGCCACCACCACCAGGTGCTTGAGCAGGGGCTCCGTCCTCACGCCGGTGCGGAGGCTGTCCAGCAACATCTGGAGGAGCGAGCCGGGCAGCGCATGCGCCTCGTTGGCGAAGGCCAGGATGACGGTCTTGTCCTCCATGGACGCGCTCCGGAGCAGCTCCGCGAGCCCGTCGTCATCGCTTGCGACCGCGGCCTACACGCGCGAACGCGATCGATGGTTTCAGTTCAGACATGCGATAAGACAAAGAATCGAAACAAAAGAGAACTGATGTACTCCCTTAGTGATCTAAACGATGTTATATTTTATTACGGAGGGAGTATGTACGAACCGTGCTGAGCTTCCTGATGCCAGCATCTGCGATGGTGTAGGGGCACGGAGCAGACGGTAGCAGCAGCGCGACAAAGGCTGCCATGGCCGCTGCCCCCAGAACGAAGCACAGCAAATTCGTCACCGAGGTCATGGCCAGTGAAGTGATCCTAGGAAAGTCCGAAACCTCCGAGAGTGCAGTCCAGAATGCACTACTGTGTACGGACGCGAGGCCCTGTGCCTGTTATAAACCTCATCGATGCCGAGATTCCTGTCAGAAATCAAGGAAAAAAGAAAAGAAAATGGAGACGTTGTGGCAATTAAAGCCACGGTTGACTCAGATTTCATCTGAGAAGTAAAATATATGGGATGAGATCGGATATTTGATTCTGAGTCCGGCTTCCTGAAATCATCACCGTCCACTAGCATGTAGATCTGTGCTGGTTGATGTATTTCTGCAGGTATAGCAGATGTATTGATGCGGGCAAATAAAGCCAGCTCGTGGGCGCATTAAATGAGAATGACAGCTGGTCAGGTGAGGCGGAACCGCCCAGTAATTTACCTCAGCCGCCTCCTCGCCGACCTGCACTTATTATATCTCGCACATCGTTGGACAATCTTGTACTACAATTGACATTTGCTGCAAAAGAACACCCGCGGTGACGACTCTTCGAATTTCAGTCATGGATTTCTGTCCCTTGTACACTGTTACGTAGAGTAAGAGACCACATCAGCATCACTAATTACTCCCTCCATTTACTTATACAAGGTCACAGTAGAAGTAACATAGATGATAACATCACACATCTCTAGACAAAACAGATGATGTGGCAAGTAATTAATGAGGAAAGAGAGACATGCGGTAACATAGCTAGTTACAGGATTGCATACTGTCGCCTCGGGTTTACAGGATCACATGTGGATCGGCGATATCCACGGCCATCTCAGTCCGGCTACTGCTATCGAGTACTTTGACCTATGGCGCCGCTTGCAGACCATCGTCCTTTCTCAAGAGCCCGATATCATCTCTTGGCGCTGGACGGAGAGCGGTGCCTACTCCGCTTCCTCTTGCTACAACGCCTTGTTCACCGGCTCTACGTCCTCCGAGCATTGGTGTCTCATCTAGGAATCTGCGGCCCCACTCTCTGTCAAGTTCTTCCTCTACCTCGCCTCTGCTAACCGATGTTGGACGGCAGATCGGCTCGCAAGACGCGGTCTTCCTCATGAGCCTGCTTGCGTCCTATGCTCCCAGCATGACGAGACCCTCCACCACCTCTTGGTTGGGTGTGTTTTCTCCCGCATCATCTGGCACGACATCCTCTCCTGGTGTTGCTCTGCGATCCCTGTGCCGGATGGCACCATCGACTTCCTGAGCTGGCTCAGCCCTGCTATCAACTCTGTTGCAATGGAGAATTGGCGTGGGCTTTCCACTATTGCCGCCCTTACGGCCTGGTCCATCTGGCGTCACCGCAATGCGGCCATCTTCGACAAAATTCCGCCCTCCTCCGCCTCCCTCCTGATGTCGATCAAGGACGACGCCCGCTCCTGGGCCCTTGCAGGAGTCAACGGACTCAACAACATTATCCCTGTAATGTAGCCTAGGTTATCTGGGCTGAGCAACCCATCTCATGCTCTCTTTGTATCATGTGCACGCCTTGTAGTGTACGTGACCATGATGCCACTCTGTATGTTCTAACCCCTTCTATCAATGCAATGATACGCTAACGGTAGCGTATTCGAGAAAAAACATAGCTAGTTACTGTAACATCGCACATACCAAGACAAGATGAGTCTACAAGCTAATAAATGAAGTATTGCATGACACCACATATATGTTATTCCCCACCATAAAGGTAGAAATATAGAGTAGTAACATATGCATGTTACTAGTTTAAGTTATTACCCATTGTGACTAGTCTATAAGGCTGGACATAGCGGGGGTAACTTAGGTAGTAACTTAACACACCCCAAGACAATTTTACTTATGTGGCAAGTATTTAATAAGGAGAGAGGTGTTTGGAGTAACATAATACGTTACTGTAACATAGCGCTTCCCGAGATAAAATGAGTCTATAAGGCAATAAATGAAACAATCTATGACACTACTACTAAGATACTTTGCACTATGGAGGTAGTAACTTAGACTAGTGTCATATGCATGACACTAGTATAAGTTACTCCCCACTATGAGACTAGTCATAGTGAGGGTAACTTAGGTAGTAACTTAACACATTCCAAGACAATTTTGCTTATGTGGCAAGTATTTAATAAGAAAAGAGGTGCTTATGGTAACATAATATGTTACTGTAACATAGCGCTTCCTGAGGCAAAATGAGTCTATGAGCTAATAAATGAAGCAATCTATGACACTACTACTATATTACTTTGCACTATGAAGGTAGTAACTTAAACTAGTATCATATGCATGACACTAGTATAAGTTACTCCTCACTATGACGAGCCTGGCCAGCCTAAGGCCACCAACAATAATCGAGGTAAAAATAATGATACTTTCTCGTACTAGCAACATATTTAATATTTATATGTATGTAGCCATAATGACAGTCAGTTACTTTCTCCACTCAGTTTTCTTGCATGCATGTGACGTATTAATTATCCCAATAAATAAAAAGAAAAGCTGACTAGCAAAGCACATATTAAGTTTTACATTGGTACCTAGCAAAGCACACATTGAGTTTGTGGCCACAGACCCATATTACAGGTGCCAAGGTAGAAACTAATGGCCACTTAAGCCAATGTTGTAAACTAGCCTTTCTCCTCGCTTGACGTGTTAATTAATGTGTATTTTTCTTTCCAACACACAATAAGACAACTCTCTCATTCCTCGTTGGTTGATTAATGTGGTGCATTAAAATGAAACCTTCTCACCCTCGCATGCATGCATGGGGTATTAATGTTCTCGGTTGTTAGTACGATGCAAACCTCATAAATTTTATCTTAATCTCTATTTCTAATGGAGCAGTTGGTAGCATGGTACTCCGGTTTTATTTTCATTCGGTTTTTATTCGTCCCATCCCACCACCCCCACCAACTGGTTTTTCTCCTTTTCATTAAAAACCAAATCTTGTTGAAGAAGATATATTTTCCATGCTTACTTTGACAGGTTCTGATTCATTCCAATCACGTAAATAAATAGATAATTCAGAATTCAGAACTCTCACCATATATTTGAGATTACCTTCCTAAAATATAGACGTAATATTTTCCTCGATAACCTCTCAAAACAAAATGATATATTTCTCAATAACAAATCATTAAGCCTACACACTATGTCTCGCCTCTGGTTAATTTTTTCTCACCGTTATATATTTGAACCGGATCTTATCAGTAAGATCAATTTTCGGTATAACTTTCATATGGAAAGAAATGGATCACGATAAATCTTTAAGTCGTTTCCTTTCCTACTCATTCCATCGATCGACAGGAAATCCCCCGCCCGCGCCCTCACCGATTTTTATTTCCATGTGACCTAATTCTCCCCACGCCCTGCCCCCTTTCCATCCCTCATGCTACGCCGCCCCCAGTACCCCATGGACATGATGGCCGCCGCAGCCTCCCGATCTCCCTCTCCTCGCATCGCCGCCTGCGACGCAGCTTAACCAGCGTCTCCACTGGCGCCTCGACGGTTGTGGCCTCTGCTCCAGATCCGTCCGCCGTTGATCCTATATCCATCCATCTGCCTGAGTGGAGGGCGGGCGGAGGCTGCTGGGGCCTGAGTGGTCCGACCAAGGGTGTTGCGCCCAGCTCCGACATGGTGGATGCACCGGTCTTGACGCCGATGCGCTGTCTCCTCGCCATCTTCGACCACAACCTTGCCTTGTCCGGCCGCTGCTCTGCCATCGCCGTCTTCGAGTCTCCCAGGACCACTGATAGGCTCGCCACCTCCGCTCACTGGTCCGCCGTGTCTTCGATGTTCCCCGCATCCCGCCAGCGAGCCTCCTGCTGCCCACACGTACTCATCGATCTCTCTTATCCCGCGACAGAGCTCGCCCCTATCCTCGCCGGCGCCATGACCGTCTTCCACATGGATCCTACCTCCTCTGCCAGCGCTGATGGCGACCGCGGCCCCAAGCGCAGTGGCCACGAGTGCCATGAGGCTAGACAACTGGGACGAGGTTGAAGATTCCCAGCTCGGCCACCTCGACCTCCACCCTTGTTCTCGCACGCTGACGGTTCATCATCATGCATCGGGATGAGGCCGGAAGACCCGGCAGCCTTGGTGGAATAGGAAGAGGAGTCAAATGAGGCTGAGGGGAGCATGACAGAGCGCCCTCGCTGCACGAGATCAAGAACCAGTCTATTCAGAACGAACGAAGAGGCTCATCTCTATCCGCTTCGGTGTGGTGCCGGCAGTCGTTGCAGAGCCAAACACACCTGTCCAGGCTGCGGCATGGTCAGGGCTCCACAGTTTGTAGGGTGGATGGTTGCACGGGGCCATTCTTGCTGCTGGTGCCATGGGGCACCTTACGCGGCTCCTCCCCCGCATCCGGTGGAGCTGTGAACGGCTGTGTCAGCTCGGCTGCGTCGGCGTGTGTGTGTTCTGATGTGTGTGCGGTTGATGCTTTGCTGCTGTGGGCTGATGAACAGTGATCATATGCGTGCGTGTGCTAGAGTCTGCTAATGTGTGCATGTGCTAGCACTACTAGGGAAAACATTATACACAGAACTTTAGCAGTAGCGCGGGTCAAAGCTGGTGCTAAGTAGTAGTAGCGCGCCTGTGCAAACCGCACTGTAGATAAAGTTTTAGCAGCAGCGCGTCTTGTTCTAAACACGTTACTACTAAAATTCCCACGGCTTAGCCGATAGAATACACATAGTAGTAGCGACCTATATCGAACCGCGCTACTGCTACTTTCTTTGTAGCGGCGCTTTTAATCTAAACTCGCTACTGCTAAAGGATATAAAATTAAATGGAAAGCACATAGAAAGGTAATTGAAAATGAAAGAAATAGAATAAGGTGGAAGGAAAAAAAATAAAATGTGAAGAAAACTAAATGAAAAAGGGGGAAAAAGAGAAAGGAGTAGCAGTAGCGTGTATCCAAGAACGCGCTGTAGCTAATGTAGTAGTAGCACGCTTTCTGGAACGCGCTACTGCTACTTCTGACTTAACCACGGGGTTCGTCCTTCCCCACGGCTACTTCCCTCAAATCCAGCTCTCCACTCTCGCCGCCGCTGTCGCCCGTCGGCCGCCGTGCGCTCTCCGCACACCCTCTACATCGCCCCGACCCCAGATTCAACGCCGCCCCCGCCCCGACCTCAACGCCGCCCCCGACCCCGACGTCGACGCCGCCATCCGCCGCGCGCCCGAGGCCCGATCCTGACCTCGACGCCGCCTGCCCCTCCCTCGTCGCATGCACCCGAGGTGAGCACGCCTGCTCCTCCCTCTCCCCTACCTCTGCCTGGGGTTTCTTTATATTTTAGTTGCATCAAATTAGTTAGGGTTCATGTAAGGGTGGAAACGAATCGGATGCGGATGCGGCTCAAATGAGTTAGGGTTCATGTAAGGGTGGAAACGAATTAAATTTCTAAGATGAATCATAAAACGAGTAAATTTGACCACTTATTTCACTTTATAGTTGGATAATTGGAATATCCGCTACCACTTTCCACCCCTAGCTTCATCAAATTAGATGGTAATTAGGGTAGTAGTTCCTAGGTACTAATTAGTTAGTAAGAACTAGGTACTAATTAGGTACTAGTTTATTTTTATTTATAGTAAGTTTATTTTTAATAAGAACTAGTTGAATTAATAGAACTAGTTAGTAAGAACTTGTTGCTATTTTTTTAGTTAAAGCATTTTTTCCCGCATCGACGTGGACGATGCCTATCCCGCATCCTCGTCGTCGAGTCGGCGGAGGACGACACCTGCTTGACCGGATGGGCCATGTCCGGGACTGGGCTCTGCTAGGGTGGTACTGGGAGGCGCTACCTACCGGGGGGCGCAGGTTGGTGAGGAGCCAGCCTGTCGTTGACCCGAACCTTCTTTGGTGGCGGTCGCGTGGGCCAGTGACGGTCCAGAGGCTCGAGGACCCCGCGGAGGTGGTGCGTCACCATGTCAGTGAGGAGGACGCGCACGTCCGTCGCTACTTGTTTGCATTGGAGCACAGGTTCTCCAGGGATCTCACTGGAGCTATGATCCCGCGCCGATACCCGTCGTGTGCTAGGGTTTTAGTTGTATTACTGATGTTATATGTATGACACTATTCGGGATGTATTAGTGATAATATTCGACGATGTATGGATGCATGAGATGATTTACTTTTGCTTATTGAATGGATGCTAATTTGAGTCTTATAAGATATTTTGAAATGTATATCTTGTGTTGCTCAAATAGGATATGTGCTTGCCCAAGTGGCCGGTCATGTTTGCAGGTTACACCTCCGAGTGGCCTATGTTTTTCCGCAGTGTTGATTCATTTCTGTTCCGGCAAATTTCAGGCGCTCGATATGTCCTATTTTAGCAAAGGTCATGCGGATTTTTCCGTGAATTTTGGCATGACTTGTGCCAGAATATGTAGGAAATATCGAGTGCCCTGGATTTGTGTGTTGAGTATCTTGATAGTTGTCTTCGATCGATTTTCAATTAATGTTTTAACTATGAACATAGGAAATGTCTGACGACGAAAAGGATTTCGGTATTTGCAAATATTGCAAAGACGAGCGCGGCCTGTGCGACGGAATCTTCCTAGATGATGATAGGCGCTTCAGCATCAAGCTGGACAAGAACTTCAAAGTGGATACAGTAAGTCACAACGACAAGTCTTTTTTCGTAATTAAGCATGACATTTGCTTCATTTGCTTCAACTTATAATTTAAGCATGACATTAAGCATGATAAGTTTTTTTTTACTATTCTACTAGCGTATCCCCTGCCATGCAACAATTTTTGTATTGGATAAGATAGGTTTCAGTCGTACTATGGAGGAAAAGAAAGTTTACTTGAAGACCAAGCATGGTTATATTTTCCACGCATAATTATACAATTCAGACGACTACACCTATTTTGGATGCAAAATATGGCGAGCACTATGCAAGACTTATGCATTTGAGCCTGATATGGTTATCACCTTTGATATTCGTTCGGAAGATGATATTGAAGGTAATACTGACATCTGGGTCGATGTGCAGACGCCTCCAGTTATACCATTATGTAAGTTTCTCAACCATATTTATGTCTTTGATATTGTTTATTCAAAAATAGTTGACAACTAATTTGTATTGTCAGCCTATTTCGGTGCAAGCAAACATGTCCAGCGCTTGGTAGACAGGACCTACTACTGTCCCGAGGCTGAACTAAACTACGATGAGCTAAGTCATTATGTTTCATGGCTTGAGGATCTTGATATTGTCAAGACAAATTTTCTTCCTGCATTTAGAAATGTTAGTACTGAAAACGTGCGACCAATAGTGTTCGTAATGAACTATGGTCACATCTATTTAGAAAGGATGGTAAGATTTTTACTATTTGTCCTCGGTGTATCTTTTCCATACATTATTTTTGAAGCTAAACTTCATTGCTAAGTATGTTACCATACGATGTTCTTCAATAGGGACTCCCGATGAATGTTGTGCCTTATGAGATCGAGACTAAAGGTACCATGAGTATTATTAGCTTACGGCCAAGATATCCTATAGATTACTTTAGTGAATTCAAGATTAGCGACTGATGCTTAATAGTGCAAGACTGGACCAAATGTGCGATGGAGAAGCGCAGAGAAGTACCAGGGGGCAACAAACAGATGCGCTACCCACGATTAGGAGACCGGTTCATCTGCATGCTCCAACTTGATCAAGGAGGAGAGCTACACATGTTTTGTGTTATTTTACCTAAGAGAAAGCAGCAGGAGTGATTAGCTAGCTAGAAATGAGTTTGAGGATGATGATGTGCTACACTATTACTATGATGATAAAACAGCTAGTGTTGGTGATAATGACTATGATGATTATTATTAGCTAGTGTTAGTGGTGATTAAATAAATATTGTTAGTGATAATGACTATGATGATGATTAAATAGCTTGTGCTGGCGGATTAGATTCACGTGGAGGCAACATGTGGTGCACATCGAAAGTACTACTAGTCCAAACTAGATCAAGTTTGGATTAGTAGTATACTTTTGACATGCACCATATATTGCCTCCATTTGAACCTGATCCACCTTCATTTGACACACTGTTATGGACATAATGATGTAAACCTCATAACTGATATTGTACCAATATTTGTACGATGGCGCATAAATACACTAAAAATAAAAAATAAAAAGAATACTAGTAGCGATGGAGAGAAAACACACTGCCAGTAGTTACATTAGCAGTAGCGTGGGAGTGAACAAATGCTGCAGCTATTTGTCCTAGCAATAGTGCGTGCGGGCACGCGTTACTGCTAAGCAATAGTTGTAACGCCTTATTAGTAGCGCGCCTACCCGCGCTACTAGTGAGTACAAAACCAGCGCTACTGCTAGGGTTTTCCCTAATAGTGTAGACTGATGTATATTATCTTTTTTTGCAGGAACTGATGTATTTTATCTACTGTTGCAGGATATTTGAGATCACCGTGAGCCTGTGTTTTGATTTTCGGCCGAAAAAACCAGATTTCGGCCGAATTTCGGCCATCTCGGCCTAGGGTGAAATATATCTTCGACCGAAATTGGTCCAATTTGACAACTTTTGGTCAAAGTTTAGTCAAATTTCGATCAAAGTTTGGTCAAATTTTGGCCGAAATTCAGCTATGTCGGCCTGGGGCAAAAAAAATCTCAAACCGAAAGTCAAAACGCAGCCGTGAGCACATCTAGCAGCACAACTCCTTCAATCGGAGGTAAAACACACACCCCACTGCCTACCCCTTGTTTCTTTTTCTGAAATATTTGACACTAGAAGAGAACGTTGATTTACCTCTGAATAATTGGCTTCTTGTAGACAGATTGTGTGCTATTGAATTATTCTTGTTCACATGTTAAAGTATCATTTGTAATTGCATTGTAGATGGACAGAAAAACAAAAATGTTAATTTATGCGGTCTGCAGTCCAGTGGTTTGTCAACATGATAGCATTGGTTGTTCAATCCAGAAAAAGAAAAAGAAGAGAGGCAATTACGTATGCCCCATTTGATGAGAGAGATAGGATGAGAAGATAGTATTTTGACAACAAAATATGGAAGAATAACACAACTTGTCTGAACATGCTTAGGCTTCGGAGAGAACCTTTCTTTAAGTTTTGTCAAATCTTTAGGGATCGCAACTTGCTAAAGGACACAATACACTTGACTGTTGAGCAACAAGTAGCCATGTTCTTGCACACTTTTTGTTTTGGTCTATTATGAAATAGTATAGTTTTTCGAAATTATGACTGTACATAACATGGTTTTTTCCTTCCATTGAAAAATTGCAAATTATGAGGGTAATCTCACCATCTCAAGTCAAAAAGGTTACCACAACCCTTATCCTTCATTTATCCCTCGAACCAAACACTACAATGGCTATCCTCAACCACGTTTCATCTTTTGAACCCAAAAAAATATGGGATAACTCCACCCTTCCAACCAACCTGAAAAGGGGCTACCCCTAGCCAGCTTGTTGGGGATGCCCTCAACCACCCTAGCCTGGCCCTCAAACCAAACACATCCTAAGGCATGCTTCGTTTAGTATCTGACCTTTGACTCTATAGCCCATTAAGGTCTGGTGAGTGCACATGCTCAATTATGTGATGTAGTTGTTTTCATGTTCTACAATTCGGTGGTACCAGGTTGTGTGCACAATGGGATGTTCTTAAAGATCTGAACTTGTTTCAATGGAGGCATACAATTCAGTTGAGAACTATTTTCTCAACAACCATTGGATGCTACAGGTCTGGGTATAGCTAATTCAGTTGAATCTTGGCTAAGAGGTTCTCTGATAGTTAGGGCAACCACATTTTATTCTCAAGCCATTGAATCTTTTGGTGAAATGCATCGAGCTGGTTTTAGCATGACCATTCATGCAATGCCAGCTTATTTTCTGAAGTGGGCTACTTCAGTATGCTTAGTCAATTGCAAACAGGGTCATGTAATAGGTAGGATCAACAAGAGTTGGCTGGCAACTTCTATATAGTACATATATGTTATGGATCAGCAAAGTTTGTTATTTTTTCTTCTTGTTAATTTAAGCCCTTAAGGTTATGTTGTTAAATGCGTACACAGAACTTAGTTCCAGATTTAACAAGAGCACATTTTACAATGAGCTTTATAGCTGGTGTTGATCATAATCAGTAAGTGTCCAGAGCATTTCAATTATTTTCTGCTTTGTGCACGTTAAATACCTAGCGTTCAGTATGCCTATTTGTAGCATATTGCAGACTTGTAGTGAAGTAGCGCCATGCTAAGTACTAGATGCACCTTATTTTCAAATATGCTTTTCTGAAAATGTAATATACTTAAGGCAGCTTGTGTTAATTTTTTGGTATTACTCCCTCCGTCCCAAAATAAGTGTCTCTTAACTTTGTACTCCCTCCGTTTCTAAATATAAGTCTTCGTAGGAATTTCACTATGGACTACATACATAGCAAAATGAGTGAATCTACACTCTAAAATGCATCTATATACATCCGTATGTGGTTTATAATGAAATTTCTACAAAGACTTATATTTAGGAACGGAGGGAGTACTAACTTTAGTACAAAGTTGTACTAAAGTTGAGATAGTTTATTTTGGGACGGAGGGAGTATGTGACTTCCACCAGATAGTAAATAGTTATACTATTTATGAGATATAGTAGAATTGATTATACATGGGTATAAAGTAGAAAATTGTAAGGCATCATATGTTGTTTCTTGGGATACCACCACACAAGTAGTAATTTCATGGAACAAATCAATCTCTTTGTCTAGCATGTTTTAACTTTTCACATGGCCCGTTGAACGACCATTCAATTTAGAAGACGCATTTAAAATTGTGTGGTTCTGCAACACCTCTGTTTTTGCTCAACAAAGAAATAACAATGTTGCACCAAATAGTTTTTAAGTTCTGTATTTACTTCCTAAATGCATTAGTTTATGCACACAATAATTTTTTACTAAGGATCTTACTGATATAAGTCCGAACTATGTATTTGAACCTTTCTAGCAATATGAATAACCATCCATGTTAGTATATTATCCTTTTTTTGATAATGATCTGTTGCAGCTCTAGAAACTAGGTCTCTCATCCACGTCAATAATGCTTGAAAATCAATTCATTTGCCAAATAAATTGTGAACAATGATGTCATATATGTCAACCAGCCAGCTATGTATATAATTTTTGTGAGCTCTGGATTCAACTGATATGTCTAGCCAGAACGAAATAGCAAGTTTTGTGCAACTTCAAATTTTCAGAGAAAATGATGCTTAATTCAAGGGGGAGTTTTGGCTCTGGACTTTTGAACTATTAATTACTTACAAATTGAAGTACATAACTAACCCAGAAGGCACTGGCATCTCACTTACCTGACTGCCTATCTTCTCTGCATGCTGCCACTTTCGGATAAAATGCCGCCTTTTCATTTCTTTTTAAAGAAGTACAATGCTACAGTTAATAATCCTTCATTATATTGCTTGTATTACAGAAGAAATGATTTCCCTTCTTGTCAAAACGAAAACAGCTGACACGCCCAAGTGTGAAGTAGTTGATGGTCGAGAATTGAAATCAAGGCACAGGGGAGAGATCTCGACTATCCCATCGATAACAGGTTTGTTGGTTTCTCCCCAAACATTTTCAGTTGTTGCATAGTTGTGCGCAAATACTTGACATGTTTTTGCTCCGACAGAGAGAAGGATTGGCAAGATTTCAATTTTGTTCAAAATTGTGTTGATTTTGATGTCATTTCATTTTTCAAGTACGCAAGGACCCAAAGTTATTCAAGAACCTTCTTACCCATGACCACTATGAGCAGGTGTTGCATCAGGTCTTGCTGTGCTGGAAGCTCTCTAGGAATGACTCCGCTGCCATGCCTCGCTTAGCAGCATAATTAGCACGGTCCGGATTGCAGTCAAGACTCCTCGAAGCAGATCAATAAGATCATGGGGCTTGTCCTACTGTTTCAATGCAATCATGTAACTAATAACCAGTCCATTCATCAATATCATCCTTATGTAAAATGATTTAGTAGGCTAGTTGACGATGTGAAATTATGAGATCGTTTGATCTGCCCATTTTCACTAGCATTCCCTTTTTGGATACCATTCACATGGTAATTCATATCTCTTGTGAAGGCCAAAATTTAACCACCACTAGAACTATGATAATTAGCCTCCTTTCATAATTAATCTCAATACATGCTTACATGGATATGCTAATTGTTATTGTAATGAAAAACAATCTAATTTTTATGAATAGTTTTGTCCATATCTTCCAGGTTACTTCTTTCAGCGAAGTCAACATTTAAGGTGGCCAACCTGATGTGGTGTCTGTGTGCATGCTCTGAAAAAGTCATGTATGTGCAGGCTGTGAAGGATACTTCAAAACTTACATTTCAGTGATGGATACTTCTATCAGCGATGGCAACATTTCAACGAAGGATACTTCAGAACTTACATGTAGGAAATGTCGTATGTGTGCATGCTCTGAAAAGATAAACACGTGTATGTGTCCTGTTATTCTGTAGCTATTTAATAATATATCAATGGTGTCAAGAGGACAAGTCCATGTTCTTCATGTCAAGTACTATAAGTCTCTCTCGAAAGAAAATATTCTTTATACAACAAGACAATACTTATTACGATTTTTGCATGAAGTCATGGTTTTTTTCCTTGGATTGTGGGTTTGCATCAGTGGCTGCAAGTCGAGGCTGCCTACGTTGCCACTGACAGTAGGGCACTATATTTTGTTCCTTATTTTAGTGAGGGTTATTACTTCTTCTATTTTGATTAACCGTGTTATGATAAATACGAAGAATCTCATTAGCAGAGTTTTTAATTGTTTTGGGTGCGTATCAAAGAAACAAGGTCATGTATTGTTGCTGAACGACGACAAAGTTTGGTAATGTAGGCTGTAGGAGAAATGGGGAGAATCATTCCAGGGATTGTAAATGGTTGAGATAGCAAAATATACACATCTGATATTTATTTTGTTTTCTATGAAGGATTTTTACATCATAGGGATCCCCTACTTGGTGAAAGTTGTGGTGTCCATGGGAGAGGCAAGGAGCACGAGCATGTGAGAGAAATAGTGTAGTGCAGAGAGCAGGGACTAGATGCCCGTTATGAAGTTGTGTCATAGTAACCAGCTAGAGGGACGATGATGCATGAAATCAGTTACATAACAAAATACAAATATGATGGATGAGTCATCAATTCAAGTGAGAAGAACTTGTTTCATGTGATTTGTAGTGGCCAAAAGCGGAAACAAATTGTTTGCACAACACCTAATTCAACAACAAAAGTGATATGCCTTGATCATTATGTGCATGTGATATGATTCTAGATATTTTTCTTTGTATGGGGTGATTCTAATACTGAGGTAGGAGGGTTCGTATGAGTGGAGCTATCGTATCTCATGCAATGCTTAAACAGGAAAATAATGAAAGCAATTTAGGTTTTTTGATGTATAACATTGCAAAATTGTACAGGGACCTTATTTAATTTGTCAGAACTTTGTATAGGGAGTGCATGATGACGAATGTTGGAAGACATTCAAAGTTAGAGATGAGGGAATGCTTATGGCAATATGGCGAACTTAAAGAAAACATATGCGAATTTGAGCTGGGTGGCAATGTAGAGCCAAAGCCAAGTGTCTGGTATTCATCTGTTAGATATGAAGTGGGGTGACAACATAGCGAATTATTACACAAATGATCAAAGAGCTGAAGTTGAGGGGCCTGTGGTAGATTCATTTGTTGCCCGTGGCAACGCACGGGCGCTCTACTAGATGGTGTTAGTGGCCTTGTATAGCTGCAAATTGTAATTTTGATAGTGGCCTTGTATATAAAAATGGAGGGAGTATAACATTGGGAATTCAGATGGCATATCTAAAGCAAGACACAAATCAACACTACTAGGGATTCAGACAACTCATCAAAGTTTGCGCCAAACATGCGCGGCAATTGCTGCAAAGAAATAGTCCAATTTCTATCACCCATAGCGATGGCACTTTCAAATTCAGTCAGGGATTTTTGCCCCTTAAACACGGGTATGAAGACTAAATATAACATTGTGAACTCAGATAGACGATAATCTGTCCATACAACCACACATACATACTTTCACTTAGTCTATTTAGGCCTCGAATAACAAATTCAATACAGGTCCATAGTTTTTCACCCACAAGCTGGGGGAGGGGCGGTGGTGGATGTGCTGCAAAAATCCCCATCAACGTAACTGGGGCAATTCCACGGACAAGCACACACGCAACCAAAAGATCTTCATGGGCCGCACGAAGTCTGAACCACTACTCCTTCGCATCAGTCAAGGATCTCCTTGTACAGAAAATCTGGGATATCTCCCTTGTTCCCCTTCATGGTCACAATCTCTTATGCAATTTTCATCCTTAGGTGCTCAAGTTGTGCCTGTTGAAAAAACATGAGAGAAATACAAGTGCACCAATCGTCTTGTGCATTCAAACTTTTCCAGACAAATACAAGTGCCATTTCATAATGGGGTAAGAGTCAATCGAAGGTACAGACCGGTGAACTACAGGATATAGTGCATGACATACACGACGCTATCCTCCCTACGAGCATGGCACATGGTTATTACTGTCAGTGCAGGCAAAAGAACTTTTCTGTTTCTATGCTTCATACAAATAAACTCACCTCCTGCATGGTTGGTGCTGCGCCACCAAGTGGTACAGAAATTTCCACCCGATAGTCTCGACCAACCCTGCACCAAACATGTCATTGAAAAGCCGGCAAAGTCTAAGCTGGAATTTCCTAGCCAATGTCTCTGTGGTTCCTCTTTATCTCATATGTTGGTCTGTCTCTATTGGATCAAGTACCATCACAATATTCTTCTCAGTATCAAGAATGTATAAGGACCAACAGTCCATAAAGAGCACTGGGAACATGAAAATTGAATTCAACAAAAAAAAAACAGATAGAAATATATCACAATGAAGCATACCATTCAGTATGTCTTTAATTACCGCACCCAACACCTTTACCTTCTTCAGCCAATCAATTCTGTTGACCATCAAATCAGAGTTCATTATCATGCTGATGTAATCCTAGTCCACTTCATCTCGTCTCCCCTACAAAGCTCTTCCACCGGATTATTTAGTAGTCCAGGCATTATACTTCGGTCGCTCGGACACCGAAGGCCATTGCTCGCCCACGCATGCTGATGTAAAAGCAAGCAAGATCCGATGGTGTTGCCGCAGGGATAGCCAAAGTAAAGATGTCGACTACAGACTCGTTGCAATGGACCTTGATGCAACGAGCCTGATTCGTGGACCGATGGAGGGTCTTGACGCTGTTTGGGCTGGGATTGGATGGATGTGGAGGTGTCATGCTTGGTTTGGTGCCCGTGAAAGATTGTGACCTCCCCGGGGATCTGTCTGTGGCCGTCGTAGAGGAGTTTGTGGCCCTCCCTCGACGAGCAAGAACAATGCAGGCGGCAACAGGAGGTAGGGATGGATGCGTGGATGGATGTTGACCGTTGCTCGAGGTTACGGTGAGGAAAGTCAAGAGCATGAAGTCGAGATCGGATAGGAGTTTGAGTTCTTGTTGGCCACGGCTGGCCTCCACTTCGGCCATGTATTTTTTCATGTGCGAGCGGAGCAGTTTGAGTTACAATTTTTTTGGGGTTGTATGGAATTTGAGTGGACCGTGGGTTGATTCTAAAAAGTTGAGGGGCTTCTCTGTAGAAGTGCATGACGGACCAAGTAGGTAATCATGTTCTTCATTATTGTTGGTTTATGTTGATGATCATCTTCAATAAAACTTTCTAATGTTGTGTTTCTAATCCAAGGACCGCAGATTCGCCAAAGATGAGGGGATGATAAATGAAAGAGACTAATTGTAAAATTTAAAAGCCCGTGATAATGCACGGGTATTCTGCTAGTAATTGATATAGCCCAAGGTGAAGTGTGAATAAAAGACGCACACAACGCAAGAAAGACAACAACAACAATAGTCACCCAAAGGCGGCATGAATGGTAATATATGCATATTTTGACAATCTTATATTATATATAGGAAATTTCCTCATAAAATCTACTGCTAGCTAGCTAAAAACTCAATAAATAAGCTATCAAAAAAAGCTCTAGGTCCATGCCTGTAATTTAGCTGGTCACACGATTATATATATGGCACCGCTTGGAACCTCGAAGGGGCACCAATGATGGAGACACGTCAAATGAAAAATCCAGTATATCTTAGCTTAATCAGTGTGATACAGTTTCTTTCAAATGCATGGGTCCGCTTGTTCATGGCCATGTTCCGTGAGGGAATAAAATAGAAAGAAAACCATGTTTGCTACTAGTAATTCTCACTCCATCCGGGTTTACTAGTCTCTTCGTATTTATGATCATATTTTGACCATAAATTTAAGTAATAACATATAAGTTGTGTGTAGTAAATATAACATCAATGAAAACCATATTAAAATACGAATTCAACAGTATAATTTTTAGCGACATGCATTAACATTTTGCTAGCCTAATATGTGCTTAAAGTTTGGCCCAAAATACAATGAGGACTAATAAAACCAGACGGAGGTAGTACGATTGAGAATTCTTTGGATTGCAAGCCATTCAGAGAATCGTCAATCTGGTGTTGAGTTTTGTGCAATATTTTATCAGTTTTTTAACTTTAAAAAAATCAAATTGTTACAACCCACGGACATTTTCTAAATTTGTACATATATAGACAATTTTATAAAGTTATGGGTGGCCGTAGATAGACACATATAAAATCACATAGCCATGCCATGGGCAATGGAGAGCAATCATCATATACTAACACCATTGCCTCCTAATTTTCTTGATTTGTATATGTGTAAACAAATTAATAATGTTATCGGCAGCCGCAGATAGACCCAAATAGAAATTATACAGCTGTGCCATGTTTGCTAATTCTCATACAATTTAGAATTCTTTAGGGTGAAAACCATACAGAGAATCGTCAATCTTTTCGTCTTTTTTTTTGCGAGGGAGAGAATCGTCAATCTGGTGTTAGATTTCTGTGCAAGAATTCGTCAGTTTTCTAACTTTGAGAAGAAGAAAGAAGTCAAAATTGCTACGATCTGCTAAAGATTTTTGAGATTTGTATATGTGTGAACAAACTTATAAAGTTATGGGTGGCCGTAGATAGACACGAATAAAAATCACATAGCCATGCCATGGAGAGCAATCATCACATACTAACACCATTGCCTCCTGATTTTCCTCAATGTGTATATGTGTAAACAAATTAATAATGTTTTCGGTAGCCGTAGATATACCCGGCTAAAAATTATATAGTCATGCCACGATACGAGCATAGCATGTGAGCAAACATCACATAATTAATGACACCAATGCCTAATAGTAGCATGATGTGAGGTGTAGCTCCTCAGTCCACATCATGCATGCCGAGCAAATAATTTGCATCTCGGCGGCCACAGCCTCCTCAGCTTAATATCCCACACTATATAAACGACCCACGGAACTGATAATCCTCGCCACCATCACCAAAATCAAGTGTTCTTGCATCAACACATGGGCATGCCTCCCCTCTTCCGCTCGTTGGCTCTCCTCGTCCTCCTAGTCACCCTGTCCAGCACCACATTGCCCTCCTCCCGTGCTACGTCCGGCGATGGAGACGACCATGACCTGCTGATGCTGGGTAGGTTCCACCGGTGGATGTCAGCGCATGGCCGGACGTACCATAGTGCCGCTGAGAAGCTGCGGCGGTTTGAGGTGTACCGTCGCAACGTGGACTTCATCGACGCCTCCAACAGGGACGCCGAGAGGCTCGGCTATGAGCTCGGCGAGAACGAGTTCACCGACCTCACTAACGAGGAGTTCATGGCGCGGTATGTCGGTGGCGCTTATGGTGGAGCCGGTGATGGTGGTGGTCTCATCACTACTTTAGCTGGAGATGTTGCCGAGGGGGCGGCATCATTCAAGAACGCCATCGAGGAGGATCGTAATTTGACGATGACTGCCTCTGACCCTCCCCGGCAGTTCGACTGGAGGGAACATGGTGTCGTCACGCCTGCTAAGCAACAAGGAGCATGTGGTAAGCAGTTTATATGGCATGCATACGTGTGGTTACACAACTGAAACCACCTTGTTACACAACATTGCTGTAGGATGCTGCTGGGCATTTGCTGCAGCGGCGACGGTGGAGAGCTTGAACAAGATAAAGGGCGGGGAGCTGGTTGACCTGTCCGTGCAGGAGCTGGTGGACTGCAGCACGGGCGTGTTCAGCTCGCCATGCGGCTACGGGTGGCCCAAGAGCGCACTCGCATGGATCAAATCAAAAGGGGGCCTCCTCACGGAGGCCGAGTACCCCTACATGGCCAAGCGAGGCAGATGTGCGGTGCACGACGCCGCCCGACGCATCGGCAAGATCACCGGCGTCCAGGAGGTGCAGCCGGGGAGCAGTGAGAGCGCGCTGGCGCTGGCCGTGCTCGGGAGGCCGGTGACCGTCCAGATCGACGGGAGCGGCCCCGTCCTGCAGAACTACAAGTCAGGCGTGTACAAGGGGCCGTGCACCACCAGCCATAACCACGTGGTGACGGTGGTCGGCTACGGAGTCACCGGTGCCGGAGAAGAGTACTGGATCGCCAAGAACTCGTGGGGGGAGACCTGGGGTCAGAAGGGCTTCTTCTTCGTGCGCAGGGGAGCCGACGGGCCCCGCGGGCTGTGTGGCATCGCCATGTACGGTGCCTACCCCGTCATGTAGTTAGTATATCGGCATATAGTCTGCGCGCTGGGTATACATATGATAATGTGCAAACTAAATAAGCTGCATCCATGCATGTGCACGCACATGCTGGCTATGCGAACAACGATGCCACGGATACCTGGATGGCTGGATCTACACTAAATTACGTTGGCACCATATCTCTAGATGATACGATATAGTTCTATATGTGTGTGTGTGTGTGTGTGTGTGTGTGTGGTTCTACGTGTGCCATGATGTGTATGCTTTGGCAGGTGTATATGTTTGAAATGGAAGTGCAAGTTCTTAATAATAAAGTTATCTACTATATATACTAAAACATAAGGCAAACAAGCCGCCAAGTTCGTTCACATATGCTTAAAATATATACTCCATTTCATTCAAAGAAAAATATATACTCCGTAGATTTTAAATACAATAATTGAGATAGAATATAAAGGGATACCCACAGCCCAAATTATGTACATAAAGTGTGAATATTCATTTCTGAGCCCAGACTCATCTACACCCGGTGAAGAGAAAATTCACAGCAAATACTAAATAAATTAAAAAAAGATTTTTTTAAGCATGGAAGATAATTTGGTGCGTGAGGAGCGCTCCAAATTTCAGATCCTTTGGATATATGAGTAGCTCTCAGCAACAGCAACTGAGTAGCTCTCAGCAAAAAAAAACAAATTGGGTGGGAACAATATATCAACAGTAAACTGTTTCACAAATTCCAAATTTGTCTATTTTTGCCGAGAACTACTCAGATGTCCAAACGATCTGAAATTTGGAACGCACCTTACAAACCAAATTATCTTCCATGCAAAAAGTAATTGTTATTTTTTTAATTTTTCTTTTCTTTTTTTGAACCTTCTGTTCATCATGGATGCAACTGGGCCTGGGCATCAAATCGCCTCGTCCCATAAAGTGCATTAAATTTCACCTGCTTGGAAAAGAATTTGAAGTTGTACACGAGCTACACATGATTTTGACCGCTCAAACAAATCATGGATGCACATGTTCCTGTGTCCGGCTAGGGAAGAAACTTGGAGGCGTACACATAATTACACATGATTCAGAAGTATAAGTATAAGTAATAATACTAAAGCGGCCATTCTGCCAAAGCGGAACTGCCGGCTCAACAGAGTTAAGGATTTTCTAGATGATCATGGTAACTGGAAGCTGGAACTACTACAACGATACTTCTGTCAAGCGGATGTCGATTCAATCCTGATGATCAGGACGTCTTCACGATAGCAGGAGGATTTTTTATCATGGCCATGGGATAAATCTGGTAATCTAACTGTAAAAAGTGCTTACCATGTTGCCATGTTCAAACACAGCGAACAATTTTGTCCAGGATCATCAAGTTCGTCACCATCTGGTGACAGAACACTTTGGAAACTCGTTTGGAATGCTACAGTGCCACCAAAGATGAAAAACTTTGCTTCGCAGGTGTCTTCGGGTGCTCTCCCCACGAATGCAGAAAAAAGAAGAAGGCATCTGGGTTCAAATGGGTACTGTAGGGTGTGTGATCGGGAGCAGGAATCTTCTTTTCATGCGTTGGTAGTATGTCCTAATGCCGCCAGCATATGGGATGCAATGCAACGCCACTGGCCTTTGCCAAACCGATCGGAAATAAAGCACACTGGCGACGAGTGGCTCCTCCATCTTCTCGCAGACTCACAAGAGCGCATCAGAAGCAGAATCATCATGGTGTTTTGGAGAACATGGCACCTACGTAATGAACTTACACATGGTAAGTCAACCCCACCGCTAGAAGTGTCATGTTCGTTCCTTCTCACCTACTACAACACTTTCAACCAGATTTCCTTGGGAATTGATGAAATTATTAAGGGTAAATCTCCGATGCACGCTGAGATACAGGCTGAGGCACCGAAGCGATAGGAAATTGTCCTACGGGAACCCTGGCCAAATCCGCAGCCTGGCGTTGTGGCATTGTCAGTGGATGGATCATATAATGCTAAGGATGGCTCAGCAGGCTCAGGTATGATCTTAAGAGATAATAAAGGAGGTGTCATATTTTCTGCCTACCGCAAGTTATTCCACTGCAATGAAGCCCTAGAAGCTGAACTACAGGCATTTCGGGACGGGCTAAAATTGGCGACCGAGCATTCAAACACCACGATTATGGTGCAGTCAGATTGTACTACTGCTCTCAAAGCACTCTCTGATACTTCTTTGGATAGATCAGCTTATGGCCACTTGATTCAGGAGATTAAGTTTTATCTGAATGATAGGGTTTTTATTCCTGTAAAAATTACTCGAGATTAGAATAGGGTTGCAGACTATTTAGCAAATTTTGGACGGTGTGGGGATAGCACAGCATGTTGGCTAGGGCATCCACCGCCGTGTATCAGTGCTTTTGTTGCTGAGGATTGTAACTCTATCACATAGGAATAAAGCCCTATGATTCTTCGCAAAAAAATACTAAAGCGGCCGGGAAGCTTTCCCGTTTTCTTCTTCTTTTTGACTTTTTCTCACTTCTACTGTTCATGTACGGGGCCACCAGTAAATAGCAAGCGCGAACAGTACTTGCAGTGAACAGTGTCCCCCGGAGAAAAATACACACGTTGTTCAGGAAAAAAATGAGATTTTTTTAAACATTATTTCTCTCCCCATCCTCGACCCTCACATCCTTATATAAAGGGTTAAGATTTAGGATTTTCTACATATCGTTTTTGTCCACCGGCGTACCGATGCAGAGCCGCCTTGATCGTCTCCCGATCCTTTCCGACGATGGTGTTGCCGAGGCACAAAACAATAAACCGGAACAATATATTTGCATGAATAGTAATCCGTGTGAAAAATAAGTTCTTGGTGGATTATTGTCCATTTTTACACTACGATGTCAGTGAACAGTGCATCAACAATCACCGGAACAAAAACTGGAACAGTATTTGAATAAACCCAGAACTGCTAGCCAAAACAATAACCAAATAAACCAAAACAAAAAACTCGAATAACCTGGAACGGTAAAAACCAATGAAATGAAAGAACACCTGAATAAAATCAAAAACATTAACTTACCCGTATCATAAAACCGAAACAGTACCTGAATTGTAACCCGGAACCATACACTCGAATAAACTAGAACAACAAAAAGGGTAAATCAGCACTATGCATCTATGTGAACAGTAAACCAGAAGAAATACAAAAAAGGGGAAGGAAAAGGCATCTCTTCCCCCCCCCCCCCCAACCCGGAACAATAATACGGAACAATACCTGAATAAACTGAAAATATTAACCCACCCGAACCGTAAACCAAAACAGTACCTAAATTGTAACCCAGAATAATACACCTGAATGAACCGGAACAATAAAATAGTACATCAACACTATGCATTCACGTGAACAGTAATCCAAAAGAAATACCCAAATAAATCCCTAAAAAATACTGAGGCTCCTTCTCCCTCGGTGCATTCACCTACGCGAGGAGAATAGCCGATGTTGTTGCAGTCATGTACCTTGCCTTCTCCTTCCCCGTGGACAACCAGACAGAGGCTTCAACCACAATGTGGTCACTCAAGCCACCTTTACGACGCGACCAGTTTATGAACAACCAAAGAGAACAGGGAACATGAAAATAAAATATGTCACTCGACCAACATCTTCACTCCATTCCCTATTCTATTTCTTTGACCGATTTAAAGAGAAAGAGAAAAATACAAGACATTGAATCATCCGTGGAGGATAGTGTTTGCTCAAAAAACTATTGTAGAACCAGTTATTCCTCAGCCGCCAAAATTTACCAAAGTATGCATATACCACTTATCCTATATCACAGTTTGAAAAGCATATTGGGGTGAACGTCCTATTATCAGATTAACCATTCATAGATACTGTGTTAAATAGGCTCTCCGCCAATTACTATCCACTTTTACACCACGACAAACTCCACTAATTACTATCCATTTTTACACCGCAACGAATTTGGGGTTTAAATTACTTACCAAATTTTAAATATGAATTTTATTAAATAAATCCATGTTTGAGAGAAAATGAAAGAGTGACAGCTAGGAACTAGATATGAAAAATAGGTGACAAAGATGCACAAACTGGACAAGAAATATTTCCCTACTATAGGGTCTATACATTGGTAACAATCTCATTCGATCTCACTGTTGATCAACAGGCCATATGAGAACGAATACAAATACATATTGCTATGGCGCCCATTACATTTTTGCACTTACGAAAGGGGAAAATATGTGCTTGTGAAAAAAATATTATTAGGCAAGGCAGTTTACTGAATTTATTAATTCATGTAATGTTTGTTACATGTACACAGATCATGGTGTAAAGATAGAATTTGTGTTCTTCTTTTCATTTTATTTTCTCACATAATACATGTTGTTTTTCTTGCTTATTTCAACAAAATACAGACTAAATCTGTCACCGGCGCGGCGTGCATCGCGCTTCTGTGGCGCTAGTAGAAGTTATAGCTGCACACGTTTATGTGTCCGGCTAGGACTTGGATCAAACTAACTGCACACATGCATGTGTCCGGCTAGGACAGGGATCAAAGTAGCTAGCGAGGTAAATGAGAGTTTCATTTCAAAGATACAGAATTACAATGAAAGAGTTTCTTATTTAGCAACATCTTAAATTTTGTTTTCTATTTGACACTAAAAATATATGTTTCCCTATCTAACAGCGAATCTAAATTTTGTGCTTCTTATGACACTTTCATCTATTTTCTCATCCAACGCTGTTAAATTACACATAAAAAGACCTTTTACTCATATAATATGAACCGGCCATCCCAACTCAACAACGAAGTAGGCGCTGGCTATCGAACCGCTCCTGATCAATCACGCTCCTCCGGTGCATGTACACCGCAAAAGCAACGCCCTGATTGATTTTTCCGGCGGTACGCATTCGTAGCTAAGCTAGCTAGACAACCGAATCGACTTCCTCGCACACACACACAAAAAAAAAAAGAATCGACTTGATCGATTCTGGCCATAGCACTAGCACAACTCCATGCACACGAAAAGCTATTTGATAGCCCCAGGCCGGTCGACGAGCCAGTTGATTTCTCTTTGTTGCTTCACTGTTTGGTTTTGTTTTACAAGGGTGAGCAAATGCGTGTTTACCAGCGTCAATTTTGTTTATATTGTATGTGTCTCTCTGTTGGGTTTGGTCGACACCAAATAAGGAAAAAAAAACCCACCATTTGCACATTGTTTGCTTGCCTGCGTTAGTGGAGCAGTTTTGACATGATGTTTAGTGTGGTTAGGGTGATGCAACTACACGGTGTTTGGTTGCGTACATGCAGGGAGGTCGGCTTACCTACGTGGTGAGCTTACCAGCTACACTTTACACGATCATCGATCACACCAATAAAACAGCACTATAATCACGACCAACTGCATGATCATGATGAAGTTCTTGATCCCAAACTATAGATCCGACTTAAACCCTCTATAGCAGCTTGAACACATGCCTGCTTGATCACGACCTTGGAGTAAGCATGTCGCCTACCTACTCTTAAACCCTCTGTAACAACTGTTTTTGTAACTCGTTACTTCTTCATTGCATGCTTCCCATGAACTATAAATCCCTGAAACCCTTCCTCGGAACATCACATAATAGTTGTCCTAACATGGCAGGAGAGCAACAATTCAAACAACAAGCAATTGAGCATACTAGACATGTAATAATAGAAGAAAGCATGCATGATCATACGACATAGCAAGTTCATCTTACCACTATATCTAAATCAGGAGGCATCTGATCCTCGATGGGAGGCTGGGAGTCCTCGACATAGGACGATAGAAATTGGCTCTCGAATAGGACAATGGCCTGACTAAACTCTTGGGTGCTCATGTCCCACAATCGTAGCACACACATGGACAGTAAGCATAGCACACACTATCAAACCATCTAATTGAACGCAGCACGATATGAGTACCACACACCAACTAGCATCCTACCAATCCACCATGGAGTTCAACACACGACCACACACCAACAAGCTAGCATGCTACCAATCAGTCACAACTAGCTATCAATCTTTGCCGACATGGAAACATCCCCTAGCATGCTACAAATTCATCACCACTAGCTACCAAAACATCACATTACCACATATCAGAAGGTACAATGCTACAATATGGTTATAGATATGACACATGCATGTTCACAGATCTAGCTAGAACGAGTACAAAGAAGGGGGTGATCGAATAGCTCGAAGGAGGCGCAGGCAGGTCAGAGAAGAGGAGGACGTACATGAGTCTTCCATGCAGTGTACAGTCGTCCAGAGAAGATGCGCCCCTTACCTACTCGTTAGTATCGATCCGCGTGGGAGGAAAAGCTCAAAGGCGGGGTGATGGTGGGAGTTTGGGCGGTGAGGTGAAGCTAGCTATATAGAGCGACAGAATCGGCGGAAGGTGACCACAATTCGTTCCAACACTATTTTGGAGATGTGCGTGGGCTCGCGTCATTTCTATGGTCGCATGAGCTCGACGACGCGTTCCCCTCCCCTGCATCGCCTGAGTCTGGCTTGCTGGAAGCTGTTGATTTTGTTGTTCCTAGCAGACTTGGCTGGGGAAGCTTTAAAGTCCATGTGATGCAGTTCAAACAGTGAATGTAGGCAACCAAACAATTCAATTTCTTTTCACCCGGGCCTGGTTACGCTCAATGCGGGCAACCAAATATGTCTCTAATAAGCTATGTAGCTGCATGCCCGCATAGACACATGCAACTAGTCAGCTACGTAAAGTTCCCTCTGTCTCGCTTCCGCCGGGTCACCACTTGTGGCTTTTCTCCCCTCATGACCCACTTTGTATCCTTTTGATTATTGTTCTAAATTAATAAAGTATAGGAGCCCTCAAAATAAAAAAGCTACGTAGTTGTACAGAGCAAACCAAGCCGGTTGGACACATTTTTTTAAATATTATTATTAGCATCTAATAAGAATTGGGTCACAAAGCACATGAGGTGCAAAATGGTCTTTTCAGACGTCATTTAACACAGTTAAGGCTTAAAATTGACGGAAGTCTTTTTTTAGAACACGGTACAATCGAAGCCGCTCACATACACGGGCATACATGCATCCCTATGAATCCACGTACGCACACCCTAATTAATTCTGGTGGGCTAGGGATACCACTGTCCTCCTAATTAACCATCCAACCGCAGGTTGGTTCGTATAGACAGAAGTCTCATAAAAAACATAAAATTTAGACTAAGTGTTACGTAGGAAAAAAAGATTTTTCGATGTCAAATAGAGAACAAAAATATAAGACAGTGTAAAATAAGGAATTCTCTCAATTACAATCTAGGGGCAAGATTTACTCAATACATAAACGCTCTTCGTGTAGTCAAACAGCAGTGCTACATTTAGTACGGTCATATCTTGACAAAGTATCTGCAAGCTAGTGTTAGCATTATATAAATGTGTAATATCCTATTAACAACTCATAGATTCAAAACAATATACTCCAGGCAGGTTATAAGCATGTTCTTAATTTTTAGAACGGCCGGACGGCAAAATTGATTTGCTACATACGTTTCATCCATGTATGCTTAACATTCATCGCTGTTGATTATATGATGGATCTTAGCTATACGGACAATATTCTACATAGCCAGTGCACTAGAATTACTGATGTTATTTTAACACAGTATAATTAAGAAAAGCATTCACATAAACACACATACACTCACCATGAACATAGAAGAAAGAGCATATGGAGCTAAGTTGTGAGCTTCTTCATTCGATTTCCTTCTTTCATGGACAAAAGTAACTTCGTTCAAGCTACTACAACAAAGTTTGCCCGGCTCCGGCGAGGGAGGGACGATGACAGCGGCGCGCCTTCAGCTCGCTTCAGTTTTTGTAGTCGTCCCTAAGCGGTCTACGGATCTGGATGTAATTGTAGAAAATAACATAGCATGAGTATGTTTGTCTACCCTCTAATTCCTCCGTCAAATCCGTGGTGCGGCTCACAATGCGTGTATGAGGCTAGAGGGTAGGAACATATTTATACTCATATTCCTGAAAATTCAAATCCGTATCCGGATAGAATTCAGTTAGACTCCTAATCGAATTAACCAACCACGATCATAACCAATTATTTTCCGAGTCAAATTCCTTCTTATCCCTAAGCACATATATGTGAGATATATGCCACGTTTAAATAGTATATGATTCCTATTTAAACGTGTAGACTTATCAATCTACAGAGCTGAACCTGTAAATAGCCTAGCCAATTCCAAACATATACTGTGCCCAGGCAAATAATTCCAGTGTACATATACACACTGTATTTCAGTATAGTTTGTACCCAGCTCCTTGAGTAAATTTCCTTAAGTTCAATTGCAAATATTTGTACCAATCATTCATACACCAATTCCGTATGATTTCATTCATCAACCAAATAAATGTAATATATAATGTTTTGGAAGACACCAAAAATTCCTACAGTAATTTTTATTATTTCTAGTGTTCGTTGTACTACCATGATTGAAGATGAATAGATCGGAAGTTTATCCCGCAAAAAAAAAGTAACTTTGTTCAAGATGCATCTTCTGGCTTCGATCTCTTCAGTAACTAACACATAGATGCCACCCGCTCCTTTGTCGCTTACAACTAGTTGGCAATTGGAGGCAATGCTTCACGTCAGACTACAGCTTACAGTAGCAGGTTTTATTTCAGGAATATGGGCATAGGTTATGGTTTTTTAGACCAGCGGAGATAGAGAAATGTGTATAGGCTTCGCAGCTACAAGGCCGGAGCAGGCAGATCAGCCCGGAGTTGCCAAACATGCGATATGTATAAGGGCGGTCGACGCAAATGCTATGTATTACTCTTTCCTCTCTTTTTTTTGAGGGAAATGTATGCTCAGTAGAGTCTATAAATGGGCTGTCTAGCAGTTTGCCTCGGTCGGTTTCAGGAACCATCTGGAACTTTTGGTACGATTTTGGGAAGGTTTCAAAAGTTTTTTTTAATCAGTTTTTCTCGATTTCCTTTTTGGTTTTTCTTTTCCTTATCCTATCCTTCTTTTTCTTTTCAAATTCATGAACATTTAAAAAAATTATCAACCTTTTTTTCAAAATACAGATTTTTTTGAATTCGCATAGATTTTCCAAACCGTGAACAATTTTTTGCAATTTTTTTATATTTTGGAAATTTGTGAACGTTTTCATTTTTGTGAGCAACTTTATATTTGACGAGCTCTGTTTTTCAAATTCTTGAATTTTAAAAAATTAAAATGATGAACAAACAACACAAAAGGACGAACATATGCTGGCTAACTGGGAGACTCATGCTTCGGCTCAGGCCTATGTAGCAGCAAGGGACGCAAGTGATATTTCTCGCTTTGAGCGACACATAGCCGCGCCCCGCGATCCATCAGGTAGGGAAATAGAGCATAAATCTTGTGTATTGTCCGCTGCAAGCTATAAGCGTCCAATCCCCTATTCATTTTTGTTGCGAACAGTTTTGGGAAGGTTTTGGAAGCTTCCCTGCCGGTTTTTGGAAATGTATGAGTCGTTTTAATTTTCTTTTTCACTCTCTCAGATTCATATCACTAAAACATGTCTAGATACATCCCAATCTAGAAAAACCTAAGACGAGTATACCCTCCACCACAAATTACTTGGCCACAAATAATTTGAGACGGGGAGAGTAATATGGATCGGAGGGACAAGTTGTTCTCTTTACTGGATTTCACGGTGTTTTTATTCTGTTTTTGTTTTTTTAATATTTCCGTGTTCTCCTGTTCTTCTCTTTTTATTTCTTCAACATTTCATGAAATTCAATAATGTTCAAAACCTTTAAAAATTGTTCGAATTTCCAAAAGTTGTTTTGCATTTTAGAAAATTATTTCTGTTTTAACAAATAGTTCATGTTTTTCAAAAAAAAACTTCTCATGTTTCCCATAAAAATCATAAGTAAAATAAATCACAATTTAGAAAATGTTCGCAAACTTCAAGAAATGTTCACATTTTCCAAATTGTTTGCATACGTCAGGAAATGTTCATAATTTTTAAAATTGTTAACAATTTCAAAAAAAATAAAAAATTAAAATAATGGTTTAGGATTTTTAGATTTTTTGTGATTTATTTTTTTTCTTTTTCCAAAAAAAGTTCGGAAAATTTGGAAATTATTCGCCTTTTCCCTAGTTTTTTGTAATTCATGAAATGTATTAGTTCGCAAAACTTTTTAACATTTGTGATTTTTTTAATCCAGAAACATTTCGATTCATGAAAATTTATTTAATTTCGTTCACACCATTTCCGATTTAGTGAGTTTTTTCGAACGCATGAACATTTTTTTTTTGAATTATTGAACATTTTATTACATTCATGATTATTATTAATTTGATGAAGTATTTTTAATTCACACTTTTTGATATTTTTAATAGTTTGGAATTTGTAATGTGTTCTAAAAAACGGTTTGAAAAGGAAAAAATACTACATATATAAAGCACCTGTGCTTTAGGGAGGTTTTTTTTGCTTCTATCGGTATCACGTGAATAAGCACATGTAAGTGAAGAAAACAAAACTGTAAGATCCTGCGCGTTGTTCTTGACACATTATAGGGATTGTTGTGGGCTATCGTTCGGTCGCCGCTCGCTACAAGCGAGGCATGTCAGCGCGCGGGGCGGGGAACAGGAACCAAATGGACTAGGTCGTTCATTAGTTTTTCTGCATTTTGTTTTTTGCCATTCAGTGATCGTGGGAAGGTGCCCTTCCCATAGAGAAAACACTTTTGAAAACGCAAAAAAAAATAGAACCACTCTCACGATTGGAACTACTCTATTCCGAGCAACGGTCGGTCTGTTTGGAAACCTCGACCTCCCTTTCTTCACAGATTGTTAGCTTGTTTTTCTCAGCCTTTGCTTCTTTGTGGGAACCACGGATGCAAACCTCCAATCTGTCCTAGACACCCCTAGTAGGCCCCCTCAAGGGGGACTGACACCTCTACAGGGATGGGAGGGAAGTCAGTGGATTAGATAAGGAATATTGTTTATTTCCTCCCATACCCAGGAGGTGAGGTAGAGATGGAGGGCGTCCCTATTGTTACTTGTCGGGTTCTTTTCGTTTTCTAATTTTTGGTATTTATTTTTATTCTATTTCTGAATACATGAACAATATTTAAAGTTGGATTTTTAAAATTCATGGACTTGCTTTTAAATCCTTGAATAATATGTAATTCGCAATCAAATTATAAAATTTGGGAACATTTTATTAAACTCGTGAATATTTTTTGAATTTGTATATTTTATAAATACATGAATAATTTTATTAATCAGGTAGCATTTTTCTAACTCTCTTACATATTTTAAAATTCGTTATCTTATTTTAAATCCAGGAAAGTTTTTTGAAAATTGACAAATAAATATTTATCCCTGAAAATTCTTTAAATCACGAAAAATAATTCAGTTCAAATATATATTCCAAACCGTGAACAATTTATAAAATCAAGAGAAACATTAAATTCTTGAACATTTTTTAAAACATTGGAACGTTTTCTCAAAGTCACAACCAAAATTTAAAATTAAGAAAAAAAATCAAAATCATGAATTTTTTCTGAATTCGGAACAGTTTTTTAAATCTGTGAACATTTCTTGAAATCCAGGAACTATTTTTAAATTCAGTATAGTTTTCAAATTCATGAAGATTTTGAAAATATTGGAACAGTAACAAATTGCCAAAAAATTAAATATTTATGAACAGTTGATAAACTTCATAAAATTCCAGAACATTATTTCGAATTATGAACGTCCTTTTAAAGTTCTCGAATATTTTATGAGGAAGTAAAGAACGGAAAAACAAACACCAAAAGGAAAAAAAATAAGGGAGCCATGTCCCTCATATGGACCAGCCCAAGCTAGCGCGAGGGGGAAGGGCCTATGCGTCTGCTCTCTGTTCCCCCGAAGATAAAAAAAATTAAGGGGTGCCCCTTGTAAAAGTCACTCACACCTTTCCATCGCTGACAAGTGGTGCACTACATATGCGCCACTTGTCACAACCTGAGAGTTTTTTTTCTCGTATACTCATTTTTTTTAAAAAAAATTATCTCGTCAACCGTGCATCAAAATCTAGATCCGTTTATACTATTGGATTCCTCGCGTCGAGATCTTTGAAACTCCATCCCATGCTAATAAATTTCAACAAACTTTTCTTTGAAAAAAAAACTAATTGGAAAGCCGGCATAAAAAACAAGAAGCCAGAAGTACGGTTTCTTCTTCTCTTTTTTCCATTTCTAAGAGGCAAATGTGCTACCTGCCGAAGCAAATCTATGCCTCCACGAGAAGCAAATTTCAGATTCTCGTGGAAGCTAAAAAAATAAACATGTTTTTATTTATATTTTGTGAGAGGCACATATGTGCATCCCGCGGAAGCAAATTTGTGTGACTCATGAAACAAACAAAAATGCATTTTTTTTCTTTACAAGAGGCACAACTCGGCTTTTCACGAAAGTAAATCTGTGTTTGCACGAGAAGAAATCTATGCCTCTCATAGAAAAGGAAATTTCCTTTTTGAGAGGTACAACTGTGCCTCTCACGGAAGCAAATATGTGCCTGCACAAGAAGTTAATCTGCGTCTGTCATGGAAGCAAAAAAAAAACATGTTTTTTCCTTTCCGAGATATACAGTTGTGCCTCTCGCAGAAGCAAATCTGTGCCTCCACGATAATTAAATATGTTCTTCTCGTGGAAATGAAAATCACGTGAAACATGGTATTTACCTTTTTTTCCCTCCAAAACCTAAGGAAAACTAGGCGGAAACCGAAAAGCCAAAAAATGACAGAAAAACTGATCTAACACCCGAAAACGCGTGTATATATATAAAAACAAATCATGAGGGACCGTCCTGCACACGACGCGTGGCTCGAAATGGCACGTTCTTAGCCCACCAACCCGACCCTTTGCAGGGCTCCTGCAAAGGGTACCCCTTAATTAGTTACTATGTTATTCCCCGCGTAGGTCGGGGAATAGGAGGCCTTCTGAAATCACCTTGAAAGAAAGGAGGCCCTTGAAATAGAGTGCTACTAGTCCCGCATGAAATCCGAGAGCATCTATTGGACGAACGCGCACGCCCAATAGACTTGCCTTCACTGAAGGGGCGCAATAGCAGGCCCGCCCATTCGCGGGCGTCTACCAAATGAAAAAATATGAAGAAAATAATAGCGCATGCAGGGAGCCGACCTCAAGATGTAGAGTTGTGTCACCAGTCAAGCTGGCGAGTAAGATTTGATAATAGCGAAGCACTAGGTTGAATGTCGGATCCACTTTTTAAATTTTCTAGGGAAAAAATGTGAATACATTTTGAAATTCTTACAAACTTGTAAAAGATGAACACTTTTTTAAAAAGGTTAAAAAATTAGAATAACATGAACAAACTTTTCAAATTCAGAACATTTAATGAAATTTTTATATATGAGGAACACTTTTTTACTATACGCTGAACAATTTTTAAATTATACACTGAACATTTTTTTTATATAGGCTGAAAAATATTTAAATGCACATTGAACATTTTTTTTGATATACTTTGATCAAATATTTCAATACACATTGGACAGTATTGTGATGTGCGCCGAAGAATTTTAAAATGCATAATCAACACTTATAAAAATATATTAAACATTTTCGTAATATATGGTGAACGTTTCCTTACATATACGGTGAACACGCAATAAACTTTGCATAATACACAAACAAAGATATAAAAAAGAATTGAAAAAAGGAAAAATAAAAAAAAGCAGAAACAGAAAATCAAAAAAAGAAAGACAAAAGGGAGAAAAAAGAAACAGAAAAGAAATGTAACAGCCTTGCGACCATGGGCCCAACCAAACTGTGGCGTCGGGAGCTCGAACTTCAGCGAAGCCGCGTCGATTGCCCTATTTGACGTCTGCGATCACATAGATTCTTTTAAGTTTTGCCACAGCACGCACCCCAATCGAGGAATCACCCGTTTAACGTTGTCGTACGAGCACTTCACGGCCATTGTACATTTTCCTTAATTAGAAAAAACTGACACTCACCCCTCAAAAAAAAACTGACACTCTTAATTCATTTTTTTGGCTGTTGTTATTGTCTCTTGGTGGTTTTTATTTTTCCCCAACCATTTCTATTTTATTTTTTATTTATATTTTTATTTTAGTTTTGGGGTTTTATATATATTTTTGTTTATGTTTTCTTCTCCTTTTACCATTTTTTGGGTTTTTCCTTTTTATTTCTATGCAATAAATAAAAATATTTGATAATTTTTTTTAATAAATATCGAACATGGTTCTATGCATTGAACATATTTAATATATAGTGAACAATTTTTTAATATATGGTGTATGGAAAATATACAATAAACTAGGGAATAGGTCTACCTATTCATCTAAAATTTCTTTCAGAAAACTATAGAACAAAAAGTATGGAAATATATATTAATAATATTAAAATGGATAACCTATAGTAGGAAACTAAAGGCGGAAAGTTCGAGGGTGGAATTTAGGACCTCAATTGTTTTGAAAAAAAAACTAAAACCTCATCTCAAAGTTTCAAGGAATTCTAGAAACAAACTACATGTTCATATGGATGTATACTACAAATGTATAAAGTTTCATGATGAAATAAGTTAACATGTGAGCTACACAAACATGACAATTTCCTGGATTTTTAACAGTGAAAGCGAGTGTACTGTTCACCCGTTTTCAAAATCACAAAATTGCCATCTATTGCGTAGTCCGCTAGTTAACCTATATCATCGGCAAACTTACGCACGTATGGTGTACATCCATTTGAGCAAGTGGAATCTTTTACAGAATTTTGTGAAACTTTAGAAGGTGACTTTGAAAAAAAAATCAGAGAATAACGAGAGATGGCCGTGGAACACCGTGCGAAAAGGTGGCCGCTCCGCTTAAATAACCTACTACTACTATTTATTACTCCCTCCGTCCCATAATGTAGGACGTTTTTTGACACTAATGTAGTGTCAAAAAATATTTTATATTATGGGACAGAGGGAATAGTTGCAAGAGACGTGCCGACATAGCAAACCCCAGTGGTGAAAGCTACAGGTACGTACGTAAGCACCTTGCACCGCATGCCAGCTGAAACTACTAAACACTGTCAAAACAAAGTCAAAAATACATGAAAAAACTCCACGCAAAAGAAAAATACATGAAGAAACATAGTAAGGTTTTTGTCGCGCCACCAAAGGCCCGGTAGTTTCTCCCTTACCAGAGATTAAAACTAATAATACTTTACCCCGCAGAAAAAACTAATAATGCTTTCCAAAAAAAGTAAAAAAGAAAGATGTCTAAGCCCAGGTTCGAACTGGGGACCTTTAGTGTGTGAGACTAACGTGATAACCAACTACACCACCCAGACAAGTTGTTATCTTAAAGCCTATTGATTCTTTAGTTAAAACTTGCTTAAGTGGCTGTTACGAATAATTTCCTTGATAAGCTTTTAGGTGTTATAAAGGCTTAAACCTCAATATCTTCTGTGGATTATTAACACACTCTCTCTTGTTTTTATTTTATCTGCGTACTATAGATAATACCTTGCACATTGTTGTGGGAGTTTCTTGACTATGTGAACATGAATACTTGAATTAATAATATTTTAAATAGATGCAATTATACATATTTATTGAATATAAGTACGTGGAAGCCTGGTGGGTGAAGGGGGCTCCTATATCACAACCTCAAGCTGTAGGGTGGGGAGTCTAAGAGCAACTCTAGTAGACCCCACATTTTGCCGACTTGTAAAATGTGTTTGCAGGTCGCACGGGGACGGTTATGCAGGTCGAATTTTGCGGCGGCAGACTAGAAACCGCAAACAATCCCCTAAATTTTTAAAAAAGTTGTTTCGCGCGAGAAATTTAAGCAGCAGCTCGCCAGAGCTCGCTTGCATAGATGGTTCTTCTTCGCATAATAAGTTTATACACGCCACATACATACATAAAGGTTAGATATGCTAGACAAGGCCTACGCTACCGCACCACTACAACAAAGAGTGAGCTCACCGGAGCTCCTGCGGTAGCTGCCCATCGGCGGCGATCAGTCGGAGTCGCAGTCGAGGTCGATGTAGAGATTCGCCTGCTCCGCCTTCATCACGCGTAGGTCGGCCTCCTTCGATGCGTGCGCCTGCGATGTCGTGAGTCCCGTCTCGAGGAAGAGCCGCTCGTACTCAAGCTCGTGCCGGATGCGCTCTTCCATCTCCTCCTGATCCCTCGCCGACCGCTCGAGGACGGCGCACTCGAGGAGCTCCTCCTGCCCCCATGGAAGGTAGTCCTCGGGTCCGATGATGCCTCGGCGCAGCGGCGCATCGGGCATGGCCTCCTCCGGCTCCCTCTTCACTGGAACGAGCCGCGAGCTCGATGCGCCCGCGGATGAGCACCCCACGGACCCGTAGCCGGATGAGCTCCCCGCGGACCAGTTGCCGGAGGAGGCGCGGCGGCGACGGGCGCCCTCGAGCTCGAACTTGTCGAGCTCGCGTCGGTTGAATGCCGGCGGCGGCCGGGCATCGTGGTTGAGCCACCAACGCGCCCCCCGCTTGCGCGCGGCGTCAGATCTGGCGCGACGGCGGCGCTCCGCCTCATCCCCCGAGTCGTCCATGGTGGTTCAAGGCTCGCCGGCGGCGAGAAATGGAGTGGCGCGGTGGGGAATTGGAGGGGAACGCGGCTACGGGAGGATAGGGTTTCGACCCGCATCTGCCCCGCAAACCCGCAGTTATAGTGGCTCGGGGATAGCGTTTGCGGGCTGCGGTAAAAAAATTTACGGGCCAGACACCGATGCGGGCTTTGGTCTGGCCAGAAAAATGGGCCGAGCCTGTATAATTGCCGGAATTATGCGGGTTTGTGCCAGATACGGGTCTGCTAAAGTTGCTCTAAGAGCTTCCAGGGCGGTGAAGTGGTGGTGTGGAGGAGGCTAGGAGTTTATGCAATGCGGATGTAGTACGAAAATTCTGAGGGGTATGCACCTGCCCGCCCGTGCCAACTGTCCGTTTGCCCTAAAGATGCTGGATTTCACATAAGCGTAGATCAAGTTTTAAGTTTTAGTTTCTGAAATTTATGATTCATTTGTTTGCTCTTATCAAGTTTCAGCAGTTGAGACTTAACAAAATTTTGAAAACTCGATTAAAACATATTCAAAATGGATCTTACTTGAAAGATCTCGAAAAAAAAACACAGGACATAGTACTAGTAGATTGATTTGACAATTGCGAACGTATTTTCAGCACACAATAAAAAAACACATGCACGCAGCCGTGACCCGTCTCCGACGTGGCCAGGTCAAAACATATGCACAGTGAATATGGTGATGTGTCTAAAATCATTATCTGTTGTGTCGGTCGCGATCCACTTGCCTGAAAAAACCGAATATGCCTACATATACTACATGATATCCATTATTTTTTGCAGGTATACATACAGTACATGATATCTACCATCACAATTTACCGGCCGGTCACATGCATGCACAAAGTTTGACCAAGAGAATGCAGTCATGCACACCAAGAAATCAGAAACAAGATGTTTAATTTATCCTTTTTACATGCTAATACGTGTCCCATTCATAATTTCGCAGCTATAAACAAAGGGGAAAAGGAGAGATCAGTGTACTGCACGGACAGTGCATTAACGACTAGACTAGAATACTCCCTTCATTTCTTTTTACTCCACATATAAGATTTGGTCAAAACCAGACTACACAAAGTTTGATCAAATTTATATAATAAAATATAAACATCTACAATACTAAAACTATATAGTAAGAACATACGTTTCATGGTGCATCTGATAATATTGATTTTATATTGTAAATGTTTAATTTTTTAATATAAAGTTAGTCATATTCTACAAAGCTTGACTTTAACCAAATCTTATATGTAGACTAAAAAAAGAAAGGAGTACATGTCGTACTCGTGACGGCCATATATGTACTCCTATACTTGTATAATGCTCCTACTTGCATACGTACATGTACCGGTCAAAAATTGCGGAGGGGCCAGCAGCTCCATGTTCACATCGTATTCTGACAGCCAAACAGAAGACCCCAAAACAATGACAGTTAGGGCATCTCCAGCCGCGCCCCCAACAGGCCTCCCAGGCCACTTTTTTGGCGCTGGCGCCGAAAAAACGGCCCAGTCGCGCCCCCAGGACGCTGAAAATCGCCGGTTCGGACCTTTTTTTCGCCCGGCGGTCACAGGCCGAACCCGGCGCGCTGGGGAGCCATTGGGGGCTCTGGCGCTAGGGAAAAGCACGCCTGGCCCACACCGACAGGGAAAAAGTCAAGGTTTTCTTCCCCCGACTCGCCTCGCACCCCCCGCGCCCTCGGCCATCACTAGCTATATCCCGGCGACGGCCGCCGCCCTACTCCGCTAGATAGCCATTCCCCGCCGAAAAATAGCAGCACTCCGCCGCGGCAGCCCCTCCCACAGCAGCTGGGCGTTTCCGGCCGCCGTTTTCGGCCGCGGAGGCGCGGTTTAACGGCGGGTACACGCCCACCGAGCGCAAGGTGTTCGGTGTTTTGCCTGCCTCGGCGATGGACTCGGATGAGGAGGAAGAGCTCGTCGCGCTGCTGGAGGAGGAAGCCGCGGCCGACGTCCAGGAAGAAGAGCATCTCATGGTGCTCGCCGCCCTCGCCCAGCTGCTGGCGAGCAGTGAAAAGCCGTGGCGAGGTGGCTTGGCGCCGGGGCGGGTGAAAGCAAAGAACCGGCATCGTCTGCAAGGCTACTGCATGCTCTACTCCGACTACTTCGCCGATGCTCCACTTCATGGCGAGAGAACATTTCGGCGCCGTTATCGGATGAGCCGAAAGCTCTTCCTCAGGATTGTGAATTCCATCCGGGAGTTCGACAACTACTTCAAGTGCAAGATGGATTGCACTGGCGCTCTTGGATTCACCTCCATCCAGAAGTGCACGACAGTGATGAGGATGCTTGCATATGGAGCTCCAAGTGATTCACTCGACGACTATGGGCGCATGGCCGAGTCCACCAGCATAGAGTGTTTCTACAAGTTCTGTCGGGCAGTGGTGGCAGTGTTTGGGCCACAATACTTGAGAACACCCAATGCGGAAGACACTGCTCGGATCCTAGCCCAGAATGCAGCAAGAGAATTTCCTGGGATGCTTGGAAGCATCGACTGCATGCATTGGAAATGGAAGAACTGCCCATTTGGTTGGCAGGGGATGTACAAAGGCGCCAAAGGCGGTTGCAGTGTGGTGCTTGAGGCGGTAGCCACACAGGACCTCTGGATTTGGCACTCCTTCTTTGGTATGCCAGGAACTCACAATGACATCAACGTGCTGCAGTGCTCTCCTGTTTTTGCCAAGCTCGTTGAGGGCCATTCTCCTCCGGTGAACTTCGAGATCAATGGGCACCAATACAACAAGGGGTACTATCTAGCTGACGGCATCTATCCGAGATGGTCGACATTTGTGAAGACGATCTCAAACCCCGTGCCAGGAGGCAACAACGCCTGGTTTGCGAAAGTTCAGGAGGCTTGCCGGAAGGATGTCGAGCGGGCATTTGGTGTGCTCCAATCTCGATTCGCTGTTGTTCGGTACCCCGCTCAGACCTGGTCGAAAGATCAAATATGGGAGATCATGACTTGCTGTGTCATTTTGCACAACATGATCATCGAGAGCGAGCAAGAAGACCCAGTGATTGACACTGAACCATACTACAGGCAGGGTCCTCTAGCCGAAGTTGATCACCAGTTACCGGCAACTTGGACTGCTTATCTCAGTATGCGTCAGGAGATCCGAGACCCACAGGTGCATCATCAACTGCAGAAAGATCTGATTGAGCACCTATGGAGGCTCAAGGGGGACGCCTCGTGATGAAATACGAGTTTTTATTTGTTGAACAATATAATTTGTATTGAATTATTTGTTGTTGTAGTATTTTGTTAAAGTATTTGATTTTTCTGTGATGAAATATGTGATAAGAAATAATTGTGTTGATAATTGAACGCTGAGACACGGCGAAATCACGCCGAATATGGGCCTATTCTCGCCTATATGGGCCGTTTATTCGCCGAAATTGGGCTGCAAAGTGGGCCAATTTCGATACCTGGGGGCGAGCTGGGGGCGACGACCGGGCGCAAACCCGCCCCCAGCGCCGAGTGCATCGCCGGCTCGCCCCAGGGGACGATTTTTATGTGTCTTGGAAGGACCAACGGCTGGAAATGCCCTTACAAGACACACAATTGATTTAACAACTTGGTACGTACTAGTACATAATAGCCACAAGTTGCATATCGGTTTTCTTCCGGCCACGAATTTGTGAGGTGTACACGCACGCACCCGTGTCCCTTCCCACGCAGCCAGGTCAAAACACATGCACACCGTAGCTTTGGTGATCCATGAATCGTGCCTCATGCATGAATGCTCCTCCTCCTCCTCCCACTTGAAAAAAGTGCATGAATGTTGCCGATACATGTATGTGACACCTTTGCTTTGTCGATCTTGACCGATCGTGACACGATCCATTTGAAAACATACACATGCTTGCATATACATAGCATATATCCTACCGGCCGGCCACATGCACAAAGTTTGACAACAGAAATACACGCCGAGAAATGAGAAAACGAGACTAGTTTCCCTCGGAAAAAACAAGTACACGTACAAGACGAGACGAGACGGTGCATGTATGTACGGACCGCGTATGGTGACAGCGAACCAATTGCACTTGGTATCTGTCCTACTCGGGACGACCATCTATATATATAATACTCTCTTCGTCCGAAAATACTTGTCATAAAAATAAAAAAAATATATCTAAACGTATTTTGATTCTAAATACATTATTTTCTATCCATTTTGACGACAAGTATTTTGAGACGGAGGGAGTACTCCCACTTGCACATACATACGTATACATATGTGTACCGGCCGGCCACACCGCATGATAATAAAGTTTGACAAACACTGATCGTCGCGCGAATCAACCTGTGGTTGAGTTGGTTAGGTGGACAGTGGTATCCCTAACCCATCAAGGTTCAAATCCTACATGAATCGTGCCTCGTCCGCAAATGGTGATGCATTATTTTGTTGATCTCGATCGTGACAAGATCCACTGCTTGAGACGTTTTCCCGGCTAGCTAGAAACAAATAAGATTAAAAAAAAGTAGGCGACCGGTGTACGGATATCGCCGTAACCGCTAATACGGAGGCATTGCACGGACGGCGATCTGGCGTGGCAATCGCGCGGCAGCCGAAATTGACCGTTTGGATTTGAATATTCGCCTTTTTCAGGATAATATTCGCTTTTATCCGTGGAACCACTCTCGATGCTGGACCATCAAATGTATAATCGGAGTAGAAAACATACTGGCGCACGAGCAATTCATTAACATTTGTGTCATACTCTCCCCGATTCAAAATAATTGTCGCATTTTTGAACTAAAGTTCTGCCACAGTTTAAAACTTCGACACTTATTATGGATTGAAAGGAGTACCATACATATTGTGGCGATAAGTTTGTTTTTTTCCCCATTTGATGATGATAAGCTTGATTGGCTGGCACCTGTCCATCTGGACTCGGCACAGCCAGGTCAATTAGTGCTATCATGCATGCAGACAACATTCAGGCAACCAGATAACATGCATAACATGGTTTTCAGCTAGGCCCAACCAAGCCACTGCCGCAATGCAAGAACAATATAGACAACCAAACACGCCGTCCAAAATGAGGCGTTTTCGAGCTATCCAGAAAGAATTTTTTTTGTCATACATACTCATACGCATGTACCGGCCACATAACAAGTCGACGAAAGACACCAACCAATGTACGGATACGATGTACGGACGCCCGGTGACGTGGCAATAATGCCGCGGCATTTGAATTTGAACATTCTTTTTTATCCGTCGAACCACTCTCTATGCAGTACCATCATTAAATACTCCCATGTCTAGAGAGTGGTTCTCAAAACTTATCGCCATGTTTTTTTAGTATTACTCTCTCCGTTTCCAAATATTTGTCTTTTTAGAAGTTTTAAATGATGACTATATACGGAGCGAATGAGTGAATCTATATTCCAAAATATGTCTATATACATCCGTATATGGTGACCATTTAAAATTTCTAGAAAAAAGACAAATATTTAGCAACGGAGGGAGTAGTATACAAGAAAACATACCGGCATTCTCAACAAATAATAATAATACGGGCACATGAGCGATGAGGCACATCGTACATTCTGGCATTGTTTAAGCACTTGTAGATAATACCATGGCGGTAAGTTTTGCGTTGGTTTGATCTTTTGCCCCGCGGATAAGCTCGGCTGGCCAGGTGCCCGCGCGCGTGCGTGCCCCTCTAGACTCCACGCAGCCAGACCAAGCCGAAAAAAAAAATACTTCCTCCATTCCAAAATATAAAATGCCTGTATTTTTCAAGATCGAACTTTGACCATAAATTTAACAAACGAGACCGATTGCGATGGGAGAAAAAGTTACATAATTAAAAACTTCTTTTCACTGATATAACTTTTACTCCCGCTACAATCAATCTTGATAGTTAAATTTACGGTCAAAATTGAAGCACGAGGATAGAGGAAGCACTACATTGTGAAATAAAAAAAATAAAACGCATGAGGCCACGTCACGCGGGCCCCGTGACCCACGCGGGGCCCGCTTGCCCTCGTGTCGACGCGGGCGAGGAGAGGCGGCCGGCGAGGCGAGGGCAACCCCAACCACAACCACCACCCCGCCCGCGCCGCCCCTCCCTTTCCCTCGCCTTTTCGGCCCCATCAATGGCTCCCTCCACCACCTCCTTCTAGAAGCCGCCTGCCCCACCACCTGTGCTAGCGGTAGTGTATCGGGCTCCCCTTCCTTCCTCCCTCCCTCTCCCTGCCCGCACTGTCCCATCGCCCGCCCGCTCGCTTTCTGCCTTTCCCCCGCTCGCTGGGTGGCGGTGGTGGGGGAGGAACTTGGAGGAGGGGGGCCGGCCGGCCGGCCAGCCAGCGCACGGGGAAAAGGAGGGGCGGAGGGGGACGCACGCAAAGGCAGATATACTTTCCACCGCCAGACTCCTCCTGGCTGGAGGAGTTCCGATTCCCCCTCCTCTCTTTCTCTCTCTCTTTCTTGCTCTGGAAGCAGGGGAGGTCCGGCTGATCTGGGAGGTCTGCTCGCTTGATTCGGGTTCGCTGATTGACGGGCCGGTTCATCTCCGGCGGCTCCATTCGAGGGCCGGTCCGGCGAGCGAGCCAGTCGCCATGGGGAACTGCTGGGGCGCCAAGATCAGCTCCGACAGCTCCTCCTCCTCCCCTTCAGGTGCGTTCTCCTCCGTCTCCTGCTGCGTGCTGTTTCACAAATCTTTTTACCACTGTTCTATACCAGCAGCACGACTAGTTCATAACTAATCTGTGTCCAATAAACAAATCCCGAATGAAAAACAAGTGCTCAACAAACCATTCCTCTCTCTCTCTCTCTCTCTCTCTGTCTGTCTAATCTGGTGGTCTGGTTTGTGCCGACTTCGTGCTCTGCATCTCTTCTCTCCTCCCCGAAACCAGCCTTCGGTCATGCTGGTTCCATTTCGGTCCAATCCAACTGCTTCAACATTGGGGTAAACAGCAGGTTCAGTTAACTACTGTAGTAACTTAATCCGGTTCCTCCCATATATTAAGTACTCCCTCCGTCCGAAAATACTTTGTCATCAAAATGGATAAAAAAAATGTATCTAAAACTAAGATATGTCTTGATACATCTCTTTTTTATCCATTTTGATGACATGTATTTCTGGACGGAGGGAGTAGAATACTACTACTCAATAAATCACTGGTCTGTGTTAACTCTGTAGTACTACTTTGCATCTCTTCACTTTTTTCCGGAACTAAAACTAGAACTGGGTGATGCTGATTTCGTTCCGTTTAATCTGCTTCAGATTGTTGAGCCACTAAATTCAGTGCAGCACAAACTTAATTTGTCTCCTATAGGAAAATTCAGTCCATCCTTTGGAAAAATCTGTCGCGAGCTTGGACTCTTCCTCTTGACCTGCTTCATGTGTAAGGAATCATGCCTTTCCGTTCTGGGCCTAGGGGAGAGGAAGCTTCGGATGTGCATGCTTCTGTTAACTTCATGTGACTTTTCCTCTGATTTTTCTGAGTGCCCAATTCAAATCAGACATGGAGGAAAGCTCAAATTTTGATGCTACTTTTGGCTAAATCCACGTGCTTCCCTTCAAAGTTATTGACTGTCCTGTTTTGGATGTTCAGTCTTCTTTTCTAAGCGAAACTAGAGAGCGAAATGCATATTTAGTCCGACCTAACTTATCCATGATGAACCTATTTTCTGTTCAATGTTAGGCAGATAGGATGAATGATAAGGGACATCAACTTATTTATGCTGAAATGTGATTGAATAATCTCTGAAAGTCTGAACCATCATCCTATAATGACCAGGGACGAATTCCAAGTATGCTAGTAGGAATGGGGCGGCCTTGAGCAGCTCCAGCAGCTATGCCTCCGCGGCGTCAGTGCCACGGAGCGAGGGTGAGATTCTGGAGTCAGCGAATGTCAAGGCCTTCTCTTTCAATGAGCTGAGGACCGCCACGAGAAACTTCCGGCCGGACAGTGTGCTAGGCGAGGGAGGGTTCGGGTCAGTCTTCAAGGGGTGGATCGATGAGAAGACCCTCACCCCAACCAAGCCTGGCACCGGGATGGTCATTGCTGTGAAGAAGCTTAATCAGGAAAGCTATCAGGGCCATAGGGAATGGCTGGTTAGTGACAATTTTGCCTGTTGGAAATGGGATTTCTTATTTATTTCAGTTTTGCATTGTGTCTGACATGCTCTTCCTTTGGGACGCAGGCTGAAGTGAATTACCTTGGACAACTATCGCACCCGAATCTTGTAAAGCTCGTTGGGTACTGTGTTGAAGACGAACAGCGGCTTCTCGTCTATGAGTTCATGCCTCGTGGGAGTTTGGAGAATCATCTCTTTAGGAGTAAGTGCCTGGCCTTTTACTTTCCCTATTCGCTGGGTGTTATTCTACAGTTTTGAAGCAATGATGCTAAGAGTGTTCCAACATTCAGGGAGTACACATTTCCAGCCGCTCTCCTGGAACCTTCGGATGAAAATTGCCCATGGAGCAGCAAAAGGGCTCGCATTTCTCCACAGTGACAAGGCCAAAGTCATCTACCGTGATTTCAAAACCTCTAATATCCTCCTAGATGCGGTATATATATCCACAGCCTTGAAGGATCTTTTACTTTGTGTCCGAAAAATATCTCTATCAGTCGATCTGACAGTCACGCAATTTCTTCTTCAGAACTACGACGCAAAGCTCTCAGATTTTGGCCTGGCGAAGGACGGACCGACCGGTGACAAGAGCCATGTGTCCACAAGGGTGATGGGGACATATGGGTATGCTGCACCAGAATACCTTGCAACAGGTAGCTTGGTCATTCCACTTTCAGAATCCTCAGCTGCACAGATATCTTGCTGAAAATCTAACCACACGTGCCTGAATCGTGATTGCGTTGTCACTCTGGTTGCGTCATCAATCAAGATGCCAAACTTAACTAATTTTTCGGTTACAACCTTTCAATCCTCATGTGCCCAAATATGTTGCTGAAAATCTAAACACATCTACCTGAAACGTGCTTGCATCGTCACTCCGGTTGCGTCATCAACCATCATGCCGAACTTAAACTAATTTTCCTGCTACAACATTTCCATGATCAGGCCACCTGACCACGAAGAGCGACGTGTACAGCTTCGGCGTGGTCCTCCTGGAGATGCTGTCGGGGCGGCGCGCGGTGGACAAGAACCGGCCGACCGGCGAGCACAACCTGGTGGAGTGGGCGCGGCCGTACCTGACGAGCAAGCGGCGCATCTTCCGCGTCCTGGACCCCCGTCTGGGCGGGCAGTACTCCCTCGCCAAGGCCCAGAAGGCGGCGTCGCTGGCGCTGCAGTGCCTCTCGGTGGACTCGAGGAACAGGCCGAGCATGGAGCAGGTCGTCGTGGCGCTGGAGCAGCTCCACGACGCCAAGGAGGGAGGTAACAGCCCTCGCCCGCAGCTGCAGAGGAAGCCGAGCAGCAACCGGAGCCTGACCGGCTCGAGACCATCGTCGACCAAGGGGAACAACAACAGGCCCGCTTCGTCGAGACCGGTTTGACCGGTCGAGTGGGATCACATAGCATAATCTACTAGAGAGATGCGTTGAGGTGTAATGTATGTATGGTATAATAGGGTTTTAGAGTGGTGATCTGCGAAGAGGCAGCGGATTTGTGAATGTTTTGTGCCTGTGTTGTAGGGCTGTACCTTTGCAGCTTCTAGTGTTGGTATGTACAGCTTGTATCTATCCGGTTGTAGCTTCTAGTGTCTGTATGTAGTTCTTTTTGTCAATGCCTGGTTGCTTTGGTTCTGACTTGTGAGGCCCAGAGGTTTTTTTTACATCATCTGATCTAGATGCATGCACCCTGCTAAACCAAACCCTTAAAATATGGAAAATGAAGAGTGTATATTACTCCTACTATGTAAGAACATATTTGACACTTCATTTATCAAATGTGAATGAACAATCACAGGGATGTTGACCATTTTGTTGATATCATAATCATATAGTGCTAGTATAGTAGTAGTATATGTTCCAGAGAATGTTGGGGAAATCATCTTCTGTAATTTTGAAAAGTTGGCCACACTGATCTTTTTTATTTACTTGGTGGGTTCGGCCAAATTATCCTTGTTTTTTTAGGGGTTACAGCCAAATTATCTGGGCAAGAGTATGGCGGCGGCCCAAGGCAGAGCACGCAGCCCAGCCGCCAAAACAGAGCTCGCCCGCGCTCCCCTCCGGCCCAAGTGCCGCTCCTCCTCCTCCTCGGTCGACGCCGGCGCCGGTGGATGGCTCCGCCGCGCCAAATCGAGCCCCTCACGCCGCGAGCCGCTCCTCCTCCTCAGCCTGCAATCCCCGCCGAGCTCCGATCCCCGCCGCCGTCAGGCTCCTCCGATCCGCGGGCGATCGCCGGGGCGCCGCCAAGATCAGCCCCGGCTCCTCCCGTTCCTTCAGGTGCGCCTTTTTATTCTTCAGTAAAATAGTACACTACACTTTGATAGATAGATTTCAGACTGCTGTACTTCATTAACTGACTAGCAAAGCTGATAGATAGATTTCATCTTCTATGTTCCTGTTGGATGGTAAAAATTTGACATGTGCTCTTCACGGAGGCAATCAGCTAAATAGTATTCCGGCGTCCGATCGACCAGGTTAATACTCACCATAACAAACGGACAGGCTATCGCAAAACCATATGAAAACATCCTTCTGGACAATGTTAGCCCCCGTTGTGATTTATATTACTTTGTTGCAGGCACTGATGCAATGGAGAGATTCTCAATTGTGTTTCCTCATGATATATTTACTGAGAGTAAACACCATCTATCAGCTTCATGGATTCCACAATTTTGTTTTATGCACCACCAGTACATTGCATCCTCAGTCGGGCATTTATATGCCTTGAATGGAACAATGAAATATCGATGATGGTATTCATATTATAAGGTGAACGGAGAGTATCATATTAATCTTGATGATGGTATTCATATTATTAGGTGAACGGAGAGTACTCTGAAGACCAGGCTTTGCTTTGTTTTGCAAGGATGGAAATGCCGATGTTCAGTCATTCAGAAAAATATATATTCCAGTGGTATGTTCAAGCTTAGTGTAATTACTGTCTTTTTCGTTCTTGGTTTGTTACAATCGTATAAAATACCACTCGAACAACTTAATAAAAATTGACACTAGGTGCTTGGTGCCAGAGACCTTGCACAAACGCCTGCATGCCATATCATCTGATTAGAGACGCTACAGAATAATAAGTCGAGGAACATGTGATTAGATAAGAGATAGAAGAAAATAATAGAATAGTCAAACAATCCAAATCAGAATAGGAGAAGCATTGGGCATACATTGTATATCTCACTCTCACCCACAACCTACTCACACATGCCCCACCGGCAACTTCAAGGTGTTATAATTTCCCCCTTGAAATTACCAAATACTTCTATCATTCTAATTTTCTCTAATAATTTAAACTTCTACCCTTAAGACAGATGGGCGCGGCAACGCACACATTTCTGTTCTAGTGGACATCGTATGAGGCGTCCAAACCAGGGGATGAGTCAGACCTCTTCTCTTCAGGGACCTTTCGACGGCCTTTGTCTTCTCCAGAGTGGCTGCGGCTTTTCCCTTGAGGGAAGGAATTTTTGGCTGTTGAGCACAAAGAAGGGAGCCCGGGCACAAGATCTCAGTCGTTCTCGCCTCAGAGGAGGGGCCCACATTCCCTGTCATCGGCTCCTCGGAGGACACACTGATAGAGTACTGAGGGCCCTCTTGTCCCGGAGGCGCTCACTACATGATTGACTAGCAAGCCTCCCAACTGTTAGGAAATGGAAAGCTGAGATGCAAAGGAAGTAAGGAACATAAAACAAGCAAACCAACGGGAGGAAAGAGTTAGCGCACGTGGAAGACAGAAAGCCGGCACAAGCCCATAGTAGGAAGGCGCGTGCCATCATAGGCGGCTCACAGTTGTTGGTCTCGCACCTTTGACATGATTCGCAAGGCTGTGAGCCCTGCCTAGCACCTCCTTACCGAGGCACCATGGGATGTCACCCAAGGTGGTCAGCGCCCACATGGGTTGACATCTCAAGTGCGTGGGCTAGATCCGACTCCTGATGAACTCATCCATGATCCCCCTTCCCAAGAGCCCTTTCCTCACCAAGGCCGAGATGAGAGGCTCTAGAGCCTGGCCGCTTTTAGGTCCACCTGAGAAGGATCTCCTCCTAGGACCTAATAGTTGATGGCTCCGTAGTGCTGAACGCCATCACGCCATCAGGGCCTGCATTGGCGCAGTAGAACCGTAGGTTGTGCCAACCCATGTTTGAGGAAGAGGGGTGATGATCTGCGGCGCCCCCTTGATGCTCTTCCTGGTGAAGCAAGGGCATCTGACTTGAGAGAGCTCTTCCTTGGAGAAGTAAAGCTTAGTGAAAAATAGAGCTTTCCATAAAAGCAAAGTCGGGCTTGACCCCCAAGAAGCCTTCACAGAACGCGATGAACTCGATCACCTGAAGGACCCTGTTGGGATTCAGGTTGTGGATCTCCAACTCATAATACTGGAGCAACCCACGAAGGAAGGGGTGGACCGTGAGAGAGAATCACCTCTTGAAAAGGGGGCTAAAGATCATCACCCACGCCCTCTAAAGGTTGTGGGGTACTCTCCTCGGGACAACGCCACTGAAGATCATGGAGGAAGACAGCCAAACCTTGCAACCTCTCCATCTCGTCGAGGGAGAAGGAGGAGCGTCTCCAAATGACGGGCTCCCTTGCCCCCTCTCCTCACTGGAGGTCACCTATGGAGCCCTCGCCGTTTCAGAGTACTCTTCCCCATCCACGACGTTCTCCTCCGCAGCTTCTTCTCCTCCCCGGCGTCGGCAAGTACAACGCCGGGCATCGGCCCACGTGCCGCATCTAATGTCGCCCGTGCCTTGAGCTTAGAATGTAGAATGATTGTGTTCGGCTGCCCCCTCGATTCGGCCGGTGGCGAGGCCGATGTGGGGATAACCATTACCGATGGAACTCCGTTGTGAGGCTCGGGGACAAAGGGGAAGATGGCTCCATGAGAGCTCGAGGTGAGCCATGGAAATGCATGGCGGTGGCACTTGAGTGCGGAGGACGCGGTGAAGGAGATGCAAACTCCTATGGGGGAAATTGGGGAAGAGATGTGACGGACCCTACCGCTTCTTCCCGAACCTCCTTAAATAAAGCAGGGGGGTCCAAAGAGTTCCATACCCGAGGCGTCGTCAGGCATCACAATGCAGCCAATCAAAGCTTCGATGTGACAAGACGTGTCAGTGGCCCTCGGTCCTGCTGATGCCATCAATACCCTTTCTCTCCTTGCGGAACTGAACCGAACCCACTAATAGCGCGAGGTGTCCCGAGAACCTCCCAAAAGACATTGTGTCATGGGGGGGGGGGGGGGGGGACCTCTCCTTTGATCATGGCAATGGAGGTCGGGGAGTTAAGATACTACCATTGAACGGAGCACCACAGAAGGATCAGGCAGACAACAAGTCTCGCGTCGTCCCGCCCGAGGACGCGGAGGTGCAATGGGGCTACTATTGAGGGATCTGAAGATCAATGCGCCCTTGAAGGATGTGTAACTATGTTACTGGGATTGTGGTGCAGCTGCCATATGTGAGCGGCGGGTGGCAAATAATGTTGAACTTGTTCATGACGGTGATACTAGCAACACTAAGGCTAGTACCATAAGGTTCTAAAGCTACTATAGTATGATTGAACTCTAGTTTGGTCTGGACTTGTTCTATATATATGTTCTTAGCAGAATTGAACTCTAGTTTGGTCTGGACTTGTAAGACTATGAAATCTAGTCATCTGTTCGTAATTAGTGTGCAATCCATAATGCTTTACACATGATGCTCCACAACCAAATGTATGTGATGTTTCCTTTCATCACACACAATTACTTTAACACAATCGTGTGCCTAGTAGAGTATATAATAATCCCAACACAATTATATGCGCTATCACAAGTTAGCGCACACGATTTGGATGGAGCCAACCATGTGCGGCACTTCACACGTGGTGGCCCTGTTTTGTAACGACTGTGTTGTTTCCCCATCATCGCACACAATTCATTGATTTTGATCGTGTGCCATGTAGCCTGCACTATTGTGGTGATGTAATCGTTTGCGCTATCATGAGTTATCACACATAGGATGGACAACCTAACCGTGTGCCCGTTATCGCACATGACTCTTTTCAAAATCATGCCCGATGGATCAGCCATCGCGCGCATTTGACTCTCAGGCACCTAATTTGATTTTTGTAACGTGTGTGATACGTGTGATAACCTGCATCACAATGCTAAGGTGTGCGATAGGTGGAGGCGTGGAGCTTAATAGTACCATTTTGCACCAGTGTTTGGAACGTAATCACAAACCAAACTGCCCGTGATTCTGGATAGATCGTTACCATTAAATTATAGATCCAATCATTCAAATATAATGATGCATACCAACGTGATGCCTCGAAAGGAGCCCCGTATTATGCTTTTAGTATATAATAGATAGATAGAATATTCCTCAGGATGATCAAGTGCAACACATTTACTTCCACTCATACTGGATCACCAGCAATATGATATTTAAGTCTCTTCCCATTGACAACCCTTGATTTACCATTAACATCACCTTCGAGTCTTATGGCCCTGATGGATAAATACCAGCAGTGGTATGGTGACCATAGGCATGCAGGACAAATATGTTGGTAGGTAACTAGGTATGGTCCAGTGGGGCACGGACACGTCAATGCACAGGAGCCTCATGATCTATCTCGCACATGGTGTGTATGCATCTGATAAGCTCGAGATTACAATTTCCATCTGAAAAGGAGGGGAACCGAGCAGCAGAGGCATGCTGGAGCACCATGCTGCTCCTGCCTTATCCCTCTACTTTTCCCCCCATCTCTAGCTACCAACACCTAATGCTCAGCTGGGTCATACATAACATAATTAAGTTTAGTGCGTGTAGATAAGAGATAACTCTTGCCCCACAAATTGGCCAACACATACATGTACACCAGCCAGACAATCACAAGCTGATGAGGAAGGAAGAAGAGTAGCAGCTGCTGGGCCCGGTGGAATAATCAGATAGAGTCAATCATATGCACACAGAGATGTCAACTACAAGCATATGCATGTCAAATATGTGCAAATATATCTCTTTTCTTTTGTTCAGACCCAATGAGCCTCTACCACCATAGCTTTTGGTGATTTGCCCTCACAATGATCTGATATGATCTGATCCTGACAAGGAGGTGCCATCTCTCCACATGCACTTACCTTTTCTCCCCACTCTTCGAGCAGGAGAAGTCTCCCAGAGCAAGTTCACTGCATGCTCATCAGGCAGTTGTGACTAGTCATTTTGAGTTGTCAACTAAAGGTGCCATTGATCTGATAAAAGCTCAAATTAGCTGTCCCTTTGTTTGGCGGGGAAAAGCTCAAAGTTGCTGTGAAGGAGACTGAAGGAATATACCACATGGTAGTTCGTCTGCCAATAATGCAATCAGCCCAAGCGATGGCTCACAATATGGCTTTACCGAGGTACTTGGGACCAGCTGGCACGAGCTTGCTTTCTTTGGATCACTAATGCTTCCCTTTACTAGCCGAATGGAGCACCAGAAACTGAACTTTCCAATCTCCTGTTCTGATTCTGCTCATGCCGTTGCCATGTTCCTTTACTAGCTAGCCTCATCCTGTATGGCAGACAAGTGGTGAGATGAGATAGGTCAACTGGGTTCCAAGCTCCCGCCGGAGCGCTGACTACTGAGAGGGAAAAGGACTTAACCAGATCAATTGATATATGCCCCCACCCCTTACCATAGGCATGCATCTTCATTGGCCTAACTAATACACGTGTTCATGATCACAGCCTATGGTTTCAACAGTTATATTCCTGGCTCCCATATATCTTATCTGAACTGCATTTAAATGAATTATTAAGTCAGGTCCAAATCACATAATAGGCCCATCATATTGTTTTTGGAAACAGGAAGGTATGCAAATATAGATCGGATCAGTGCAACTGTTCATGGGTCTTCACATGCTTTGCAACCTATATACATATAGGTAGTAGGTAGGTAGGTAGGTAGCTACCGACAAGTACATAACCGCCACCAAGTGGCGCCTACTTCCACTAATTTGTGCATCCGCAATATTGTGCGGTAAACACGTCCTTGATGGCAACTTTTTAATGTTAGGCATTACTGTTTATATCAGAGGAACAAATCATATACTAGTAGGCTTCGAAAAAAAGCTAATGCATATGTGCATATATTATTACCAATATATGATTTCAGAGAAACGGGCATGAATGTGTGTGCTAATAATTGTATGATCTAGAGAATTTTGTCAACAATTTAACATTTTAGTGAACTGCTTGACACTGAAAAGTTAATGGAGATTCTCCACCATATTTCCCACGTGGGGCTCACCAGGAGTATTGAACTCCCATTACGTTTTTTTGTCAGCATTTCTTTACCGAGTTAGCCTTTTGGTCAAGCCTATGAGGCTATATATATGACTATTTATGAATCTATGATACTATGTCAGTGATGAATGGTTAGGATTTAGTGTCTGTATTGAAGGGCTTGAATTTGTCAACTTGTCGGCATCAGAAGGGAAAGATTCCCTAGCTACTTTTCTCATTGAGTTTTGACAAGAAAAGATACCGGCCGATCGATCCTTTTTGCATGAATAGAAAAGTTGAAATAGTTCTGCCCATATGTGCATGTATTTACATGGGCCTGTACTATATAGACAGGAAAATAGAGGACCAGGTGTAAGGAGGAAAAGAAGGGTTAGGCTTGTACAAAAGGTGGGGGTGCAAACTAGAGGAGGAGATGCAAAGGGAGGCTACTTTTCTCATGCCTGGTGGGGGATCTCTCTCCCTGCAAAAGAACCGATTGGTCGATATATGGCTAGAGGAAGAAGACGATCATTGATCTGAAGGGAGAGTATCATTAACTCATCAATCCATATAGGAAACTACAGTATGCAAATTTTACCTCATATTGCATGTGGCTCTTGTGAGTTTTAAGAAAAATCTGAAATAAATCATGGACATATATAGGCTATGTCGTATTGTGCACCTGTAAATTTCACCCAATATATGACTATGTGACCTTCACGAGAATGAAAATACATAAGTGAATGCTATTCACACACCATTTTTTCTTTGCCACAAATCTTGATATATATATATATATATATATATATATATATATATATATTGATGAAATTTTGTATGTGCACAAGATATAATATAATCGATAATTTTCTTCCACCTCTTTCGAAGACTTATAAATATTGCATGCAACATGGCATGCAAGCACAATTATATGTGATATATGTCCTCACTCGTCATTCATCTCATCATTAATTCATGCTAGTTCATTAATTCTCTAGTTAAAAAAGAACATGATACCCAAAACGTGAATGAAAATGAGTCCTTACAAAAATAGAAAACAGATGGAGCTTTCTAAAAGATGTACATATTTGCATGTGACAGGGAAACTACAATATGCGAATTTTACCTCATGTCATATTGTGCTCTTATGAGTTTTCAGAAAACTCTGAAAAAATCATGAACATATATAGGTTATGTCGTATTGTGCACCTGCAAATTTCACCCAAAATATGACTATATGTGACCTTCGCGAGGATGAAATACATAAGAGCTCCAAAGTCTGAGGCTCCGACCGTGACCATTGGATCTTAGATGCTACAGGAGCACCTGATAGTCACTCACGCCACAGAGAAGTCCCCGAGGGGAAGTCAGCAGGGCTAATATAATATTTCTTGGTTCTTATTTATGCATTCCATAATTGTTTTGAGCCAAACAAGCCTTACATAGTGGTCCTTGTCTTTTATGTGTCCAAAAGATTTGGTATGTTTAAAACTAAGTCGATCGACAACCAAGGACATTTCGCACCGGATGGGTCTTTGTCCATCACATCATTCTTCTAATGATGTGATCCCGTTCATCAAATGACAACACATATCTATGGTTACTAACCATTTTTGATTAACGAGCTAGTCTAGTAGAGACTTACTAGGGACACGGTGTTATGTCTATGTATCCACAAGTTTCTAGTTAATACAATTCTAGCATGAATAATAAACATTTATCATGATATAAGGAAATATAAAATAACAACTTTATTATTGCCTCTAGAGCATATTTCTTTCAGTTAATTCTCTAGTTAAAAAAGAACATGATACCCAAAACGTGAATGAAAATGAGTCCTTACAAAAATAGAAAACAGATGGAGCTTTCAATCAAACTTGAGATAATTGCACTCGCAGTACAACAACTTGAACCAGACATTCACTTTAGTCCACCCTTTAGAAAAAAACTGGATTTTTCCTGTCCACGAACTTGCATGGTCTACCAATTAACAAAGGACATGCTTGACTATGCACACCATCATAATGCAAATTAAGAGTATGTAGATCGTCGTGTCTCCTCATAGAACGTAGGTCATGCTCCCACGAGGGGTCTGAACCTATTCAGAAAACATGGTTGTGTCACTTTCTTAGGTGTATGGTGACCTTGGCTATAAGGCTGTCGTGCACACCCCTTTGCCTACATTTCACTAACCACACTACTAAGAAATACCCTAGTCGAAAGTTGTTTCCCTAGCAACAGTCAACATAAAGAGCAGTTCTACGCTTTATCAACTGTTAGCCAAGCTTGGAAATAATTTGCTTGGACTACCCCAAGTTGAGCAACCTGGCTAAACAATGCATAACCAACATGAAACGCACGGGGGAGAACGGGTCTGTGGCCCTATCTAAGCCCTCGCTTGTGGTTGATGCAGTCAGAGAGATATCTGTTTACCATAATTCTTGTGCTTGCAGTGGTAACAAGGCAACAATCCAACCATTCCGATGGCTACTAAAACCCTGAGCGGCGAGCAGCTAAAATACGAATTAGAACAATGAATCAAAGGTACAAGAGATGTCTTGCTTAAACAGGTGCCCATGAAGTTTCTTTCACTACAGGAATTGTTGGATCTTAGAGCCAACGGGTGAGGTTAGGTGCTACGGGAGCGCCAAATATTCTAAAAAAACACCCTTCAGGAGTCATGTAATCACAGCCAAGTCCAAGGCTCTGACCGTGACCCTTGATACGGGAGCACCTGATACTCACACCACAGACTTTCGAAAGTCCCGGAGGGGAAGTCAGCAGGGCTAATATCATATTTCTACATTCTTATTTATGCCTTTTATAAATGTTTTGAGGCAAACAAGCCTTACAAAGTGGCCCTTGTCTTTTATTTGTCTAAAAGATTTGGTATGTTTAAAACTATATATATATATATATATATATATATATATATATATATATATATATATATATATATAAGTTGATCGACAACCGAGGACATTACCAACCAATATCAGACCGAATGGACAGATATAAGTCTAAAGAATTAATTGCATGTGAAAAATCGAAAAAGTGGACAGATCAACACCATGATCCTTTGCTTTGTCCCTAGTCCTGATCTTCACACTCAGGTGGAGGTAGGTGCCTTTGCAAGTGCCCTCTCTTTCTCCTCCGTTGCTAGCTAATCTTATCTGCATTATTGTGATCCTAGTGGGAAGGAAGGGCCCCATTGCAGATGCTGTTGAAGCTCCTAGAACATTCCTTGGGAGCTGAACTCCCTCTTCTCATCTCAGTTCACTTCCCTTAGTTTCCACGTCCCAGGGATCAGCAGTTTCTCCTCCTGCGACCATCTAGCACCTGAATATGATAATACTGAGATGTACATTATTGTGTGTGAGTGTGACCACCATTGGCTGCCACCAAGAGAGATGGAGAGAAAGCTCCAGGCTTGTAGTGCACGTCCCTCTCCATCGCTTGTGATCGTGTTCGTGTAGTATGTACACCTCCTCCCGCCTATAAATGGGACATTGCGAGGTCGTCGATCCAGCAAGCAAGAACTAACCAGCACTAGCAGTCGTCTTCTTCTTCCACTGGCATATTCTCCTCAAGGATCGATCCATCCATCTTGTCCTTCTTCCTTCGACCTCAAGCTAGCACAAATGGTTCGTGATTGAGACCGGGAAGTGTCAATCTGTGCATGTATCTTCTTGCATCTTAAATGTGTCTCATCTCATTAACTGTGTGTTTGTACGTGTGGTGTGGTGCAGGGAGGAAAAATGGAGATTGAGAGGTCATCGTGGAGCGAGGACGGCAACCTGGTTCAGGACGCGGTGGACTACCGGGGTTGCCCGGCCAACAGGTCCAGCACCGGCAGCTGGCTAGGAGCGGCATCCGTCGTCGGGATCGAGCTGTGCGAGCGGCTGGCCACCATGGGCATCGCCGTGAACCTGGTGACGTACCTCACGGACACCATGCACCTGCCCAGCGCCGCGTCCGCCAATGTCGTCACCGACTTCATGGGCACCTCCTTCCTCCTCTGCTTCCTCGGCGGCTTCCTCGCCGACGCCTTCCTCGGCCGCTACCTCACCATCGCCATCTTCGCGCTCGTCCAAGCGATCGGCACCGGACTCCTCGCGGTGTCCACCACTGTGCGCCATCTCCGCCCGCCACCCTGCATGGGCGCAGCACCGTGCGAGGAGGCCACGGGTCTGCAGATGGGCGTGCTGTACGTGTGCCTCTACCTCATCGCTCTCGGCACCGGCGGGCTCAAGTCCAGCGTCTCCGGCTTCGGCACCGACCAGTTCGACGAGCGCGAGGACCGCGAGCGCGCCGCCATGGGATACTTCTTCGACCGTTTCTTCTTCTTCATCAGCCTGGGCACACTTCTCGCCGTCACTGTCCTCGTCTACATCCAGGACCATATCGGCCGGAGCTGGGCCTATGGCCTCTGCTCTGGCGCCATGCTCGTGGCCATCGCAGTCTTCCTCTCGGGCACCAAGAGGTACCGCTACAAACGGAGCTCTGGCAGCCCGGTCGTGCACATCCTCCAGGTCCTCGTCGCTGCCGCACGGAAGCGCGGCCTCAAGCAGCCGCTCGCCGCCGCCACGCTCTATGAGGACCGGCCCGAGCACGCGAGGATCCATCACACCGACCAGTTCCGGTGCTTGGACAGCGCGGCCGTGATGGCCGGCGAGGAGGACAACGAGGTGGGGCCGGACGGGCGGCCGGCACCGAACCCGTGGAAGTTGTGTTCTGTGTCTCGTGTGGAGGAGGTGAAGATGGTGGCGAGGCTGATGCCCGTGTGGGCGACGACGATCTTGTTCTGGACCATCTACGCGCAGATGATCACCTTCTCGGTGGAGCAGGCGACCACCATGGACCGGCGCATCGGCCGCTTCGAGATCCCAGCCGCGTCGCTCACTGTCTTCTTCGTTGGCGCCATCATGCTGACCCTTGCCGTCTATGACCGTGTCTTCATCCCGCTATGCCGAAACCTCACTGGTCGGCCGGGGTTCACCAACCTGGAGAAGATCGGCATTGGCCTGGTCCTGTCCATCATCGGCATGGTCGCTGCCGCCATCTGCGAGAAGAAGCGTCTCACCGTCGCCTCCACGGCCACGAATGGGACCGCGCTACCGATCAGCGTGTTCATGCTGATTCCGCAGTTCCTTCTGGTGGGCGCGGGCGAGGCCTTCATCTACACGGGGCAGCTGGACTTCTTCATCACACGATCGCCCAAGAGCATGAAGACCATGAGCACCGGTCTCTTCCTCACCACGCTCTCCCTCGGCTTCTTCCTCAGCAGCGCCCTCGTCTCTCTCGTTAGGGGCGCCACCACATGGCTCGGTGACACCATCAATCACAGCCGCCTCGATTACTTCTACTGGCTCCTCGCCGTGCTCGGTACCCTCAACCTAGCCGCCTACCTCCTATGCGCCATGTGGGCCACGCCGGCTGCCAGCAGCAAGGCGGAGCAACCACATCCCGCGACAGCGGCCGACGAGAAATGCTAGCCGGTGCAGGTTATCGTTCATTATTGGATGTGCATATAGGTCCATCCGGTCTGGGTGTCCATGCATGCAGCTTCCATGTACGTCCGTATGTGAAGAACTTGTTTGTTTCAGTTTATCATTGAAAATAAGAAGAAAATTACTAAAAATCTTCTCCAATGTTTCTGGACCGTGGAAAGAGTGAGATATGTTTTTGTTTCCGTTTTATTATAGTGCCGCAATATCTGACGAACGGTTGGTCATTTCAGTTTGGTCGTATGGCGTTGTCTGTTTCTTCAAACACATGTCAATTTCTGGTAAGATTTTTTTCAAACAACAGCATTTGTCACCTCCTACTTGATAAAGTTGCCACAGAAAAATGTTGGCATGCCATCCCTCTCCCAACTGGCATTCACTAGTTATCACTACCGTTTTATATTGCCCCATAACATCTTGAGGATCATGGTTATCACACTGAAGTTAAGACGAAACATATCCTAGAACATCGGCATGGCCACCAACCTGATATCTTCCAAAACTTTTGAAAGACGGTGACCAGTGACCCATCCAATCCTGGCGTAGAGTCGGGTTTCATATCCATGAGCAACCGTGGATTGTGGACAATCTCAGCTGCAAATTGCCGATTGTGAACAGTCTTAACGGCAAATTGTCCTTCTTCCTGGTTGCCTACATACGGGTACCCGTGAGTTACTCTAGGATCCAAATTAAGTAACTTGGTTACAAGTGCATAACACATCATCTTAGTAGCTCCTAAGAATGCAACTTGACTTAAACAACATGTGCACGATCAACATGTATATAAGCTGCAGTAATGAAGATCAACATGTATATAAGCTGCAGTAATGAGCTAGAGTATAGGATTATCAAATTTCAGTGAATATGTAGCAATGAATACAATAAATTAGATGAGCAAGCGACAACATAAGATGTTTATGATGAGTGTAGCATCTATATACACAGAGACGACAGCATACATAAAAGAATGCATTTTTAAATAGTACTAGAAATGATGACGCGGGTGGATAATGATAGCACAAGGTTATAACTCTTAGTTGAAAATTTTCACTAAAAGATATTTGAAAAGTATTGCAACAAACTATTCATGCTTTAGTATTCTAGTTACCCATCGGTGTTGATGTATATAATTTTACTTAGATGGATTATTTCGCATAGTAATTGTTTACATTTTATCAAGGTATATTCATATATAAATAATGGTCAAACTTGTGCTTTCAAAAGCATGTCAAAATTGCTGAAATTTGAGATAATTGTATCCATTGATATTGAACATGTATATAATCTAGCCGCCCAAATGGGCAGGTCACCATGCTAGTTACAAGAATTGAAAATGAGAGCTCCTTGAGAAATTGTTGGCCCGGTCAAAATCGGATGACCCAATTTTAAGATAGAGACCTCAATTGATTGAGAGGCCTTAAAAACTAGGGAGCATAGTGTTATAGATGATAGATAGAAACAGATAGATAAAATATTTCTCGAGGGTGATCAAGTGCAAAACATTTACCTCCACTCATACTGGATCACCAGCAATGTAATATTTAAGTCTCTTCCCATTGACCCTTGATCTAATTACAATTAACATCACCTTTGAGTCTTATGGTCCCTATGGATAAATACCAACAATGACATCTGATAGGCTAGAGATTATGATTTCCAGCTGAAAAGGAGGGAAACCGAGCAGCAGAAACCATGCTGCTCCTGCCCTTATTACTCTAAAAAAAAATTATCGTCGATCCATCTCTAGCAACCAACACCTAATGCTCAGCTGGGTCATACAAAACATAATTAAGTTCAGCGTGTGTAGATAAGATAGCTCTTGTTGCCCCACAAGTTGGTCAACACGTACACGTACACCAGTCAGACAATCACCAGATGATGAGCAAGGAAGAAGAGTAGCAGCTGCTGGGCCCGGTGGAGTCACTCACATGCATACAAGGATGTCAACCTCTACCACCATTGCTTTTGGTGATTTGCTCTCACACTAATCTGATCCGATCTGATCATGACAAGGCCGTGCTATCTATATATCGACATACACTTACCTTTTCTCCCCACCCTTTTGAGTTGTGAGAAGCCTCGTAGATGAACAAGTTCACTGCATGCTTTTTTTGAGGGCTAATGGCAGGTGCTCTGCCTTTGCATTAAAGATTAGGAATATACATGAGAGAAATCACACACACAAGGCGTAAGGGCTAACAGTCAGAAAGACAATAAAGCTAATTACACAGGCCTGGCTGAGGCCAGAACTAACGAAGCCAGGTCCGAACGCACCAAACAAGCTACCATGCCAGCAGTAGCCGACTGGTTTTGGAAGATTCTACGATTTCGCTCATTCCAAACATTCCAAGCAAAGTAGAGCGCAGTTGCAGCATGTGCTCGCTGGCCATGGAGAAAACTTTTCCACCAGGCCGCCGATGATCTGAAAGGTTGTGTGGGTGGCAGTTGGGCATCAGGTTGCAGGACAGCCAATTTGTGCCAAACTTCCTTGGCGAAGGGGTAATGGCAGACTAGGTGGGATGCTGATTCAATAGTTTGGTCGCAGAGGGAGCATGTGTCATTATGATCACATCCTCTCGCACGGAGCCTGTCAGCCGTGGGCAGGCGATTCAGAACCAGGAGCCAAGCAAAGAGTTTAACTTTCCCCTCCACCTTTTTTTCCAGATTGCATTAAGTTGGGGCTTCATGATGGATCCCGTGAACTGGGCATTGTAGGCCGAGGCAGCGGTGTAGTTGTTGTTGCTAGTCCATCTCCAGTCAATCTCATCAGGCTGGTCAGAGAGAGTGATTTGGTTGATCTGATGCCATAGGTCAATGAAGCTTAGCAAATCAGCAGTAGTGGAGAGCCTCTCGATGCCCTTCATCCAGCGGCCCTGGTGTAGTGCATTCTTGACAGTGTCATTCTTCCGTCTGGCCAGAGAGAAAAGGTTTGGTGCAATGTCGTTTGGCGCCGCTCCGTTCAACCACGCATTTTTCCAGAACAGTGCACATTTTCCGTCACCAAGTCTGATGGTTGTAGAGGCGTTGAAGAGCTGCAAATCAATCTTGGAGCAGGGGAGTTGGGTTCCAATGTAAGAATATTGGGAAGCGTTAAACCCTTTGCTCGGGCCGCACTTGTATTTTTATGGGCAATGCCGTGGCTTACAAGAAAGAGAACGATCGATAGATCGATCGGTAAAAAAGTTGGAACAGAAGAAAAGATAGAGAGGAGATACAAGTTTAAACAGGAGCAGTTCTCTCTCTATACAACTCTATCTCTATACAAATATTCCAACACCCCCCCTCAGTCTAAACCTATGCAATTCCAAGATTGAGATTGAACTTAAACTCATCAAGCCTCCTCACAGTGAGAGGTTTTGTAAAGCCATCAGCTAGTTGATCACCAGTGGGTATAAACCTTATGTCAAGCAGTTTGCGAGCTACTCTTTCTCTGACGAAGTGGAAATCAACCTCAATATGTTTAGTGCGTGCATGAAAAACAGGATTAGCTGAAAGATAGGTTACACCAATATTATCACACCATAATCTTGCAGCTTGTGGGGTCTTAATTCCAAGCTCATAAAGCAATGTTTGAATCCACATGACTTCAGATGTGGCATTTGCTAGAGCCTTATACTCTGCTTCAGTACTTGACCTTGAAACTGTAGCCTGTTTCCTTGCACTCCATGATATAAGATTTGTTCCCAGAAAAACAGCAAAGCCACCTGTAGACCTCATATCATCAGGACACCCTGCCCAATCTGCATCTGAGTAAGCAGTCACAAGCATAGACGAAGACTTGACAATTCTAAGTCCAAGTCCTTCTGAGAACTTCAGATACCTTATAATTCTTTTAACTGCAGTCCAATGAGTGGTAGTAGGTGCATGCAAATATTGACACACTTTGTTTACAGAGTAAGAAATATGAGGACGTGTAAGAGTCAAATATTGTAATGCACCCACAACACTTCTATAGTTTGTTGCATCCTCAGGTCCAAGTGCTTCTCCACTATCAACTGTGAGTTTCTCTGAAGTTGAGATTGGTGTACTTACAGGTTTGCAGTTTTCCAACCCTACTCTCCTGAGTATGTCATGAGCATATTTCTCTTGTGAAAGAAGTATACCATCTTTTATCTGTTTGACCTCTATGCCAAGAAAATAATGAAGATCTCCTAGATCCTTAAGAGCAAACTCCATCTTTAAATCCTTAAGCAAACAGGTGGTAGCATCTGAACTTGAACTAGCAACAATAATGTCATCAACATATACTAAAACATAGATAATGACATTTCCTTTTTGATAGAAAAACAATGAGTTATCTGCCTTAGATGGTGTAAACCCAAGTTGTTGTAACTGAGTGTTCAACCTTGAGTACCAGGCTCTTGGGGCCTGTTTCAAACCATATAAAGCCTTATCTAACTTGCAAACAAAATGAGGTGAGCTTTTGTTCTCATAACCTGGTGGTTGCCGCATAAAAACCTCTTCTTCCAGAATACCATGAAGAAACGCGTTTTGAACATCTAGCTGCCTTAAACTCCAACCCTGGGAAACCACAACAGATAACACAAGTCGAATAGTAGCTGCTTTAGCAACAGGACTAAAGGTATCATCATAATCAATAGCAAATCTCTGGTTGAAACCTTTTGCAACTAACCTTGCCTTATATCTGTCTATGCTTCCATCAGATTTTCTCTTAATTTTGTATACCCACTTGCAATCTATGACATTTATGCCCTTTGTTGGTGGTACTAGACGCCAAGTTTTGTTTTTCATAAGTGCTTCATATTCAACATCCATGGCCTTTTTTCCATTCCTTACTAGCAAGTGCATCATGCAAATGAGTTGGTTCACCCATACTAGTGAGAAAAGCACGTTTAATTTTATCATACCTTATAGTGCTATCAGTGTATTCTTTCTTCTTAAAAATACCGGACCGAGATCTCGTGTGTCGAAGTGGAATACCTGGCGCATCAGAATCACCAGCAAAATTTGCAACCATAGAAGATCCGGCCGGATCCGCCGTGCCAGACCGATCTGGATCAGGTGCGCTAGATCGCTCCAGATCCAAGGCGACAGGGATCTCTCTCGCGATCAGTGCTCCAGTGGAACCGCGCCGCGTGTCGCCCTCGCTGGTTGTCTCCTCGGATGCGCGGGGCGAGACATTGGTGCTGGGCCCCGCGCCTGTCGCCTGGTCGGCCACCAGCCCATCAGCCACGCGCGTGGCGCTCGGGGAGCGGCACTGGCCCGCGCCGGCTCAGCTAGGCTGGGCCACGCTACCTGGGCTGTTGTCGGCTGGTGCATGCGACATGGTGGGAATCGCCTGGGATCGTGCGCCTAGTCTGACGCGGGGATTTTCCTCGGATCCTGTTTTGCTGCCGCCCAAATCTTCCTGGGATCCCGTGACAACTTTGGCTGCATTCCTTTGCATAAAATCACGCCCTGAAGCTGCACTTTTATCATCAAAAAACATATTTTCTTTAGGATTAGTCACATGATCAGCACTATTTAATTCACCCCCGTGATCTGGACTAGACATATACTCCGGAAGAAGTGCAATTTCTGCACGAAGTAGAGCTCCGACATTGTGCAGTTTTTCAAAAGGGAATATTGTTTCATCAAATATAACATCACGAGAAATATAGATTCGTCCAGTAGAAATTTCAAGACACTTATATCCTTTGTGAAGGTTACTATAACCGAGAAACACACATTGAGTAGAACGAAACTCAAGTTTGTGATGATTATATGGACGAAGATTAGGGCAACAAGCACATCCGAAAATTCTCAAGGAGTTATAATCTGGTTTTTGATGAAACAATTTTTCCAAAGGAGTAACATGTCCAATCACTTTGCTAGGAAGACGATTTATAAGGTAAGTGGCAGCAATAAAGGCTTCATCCCAATATTTTAAGGGCATGGATGCATGAGCTAGAAGGGATAGACCTACTTCGACAATGTGGCGATGTTTACGCTCGGCGGAGCCATTCTGCTGATGAGCATGAGGGCAAGAGACATGATGACTAATACCAATGTCACGAAAGAAAGAGTTGAGTTTCTCATACTCTCCTCCCCAGTCACTTTGGACTGCAATAATCTTTCTGTTGAATTGACGCTCAACAAGTTTTTGAAACTCTTGGAAGATGGAAAGAACTTCAGATTTAAACTTAAGCAAATATATCCAAATGAACTTGCTAAAGTCATCAATAAAGCTAACATAATATTTTTTTTCTTCCAAAAGAATCTCTTGCATGACCCCATACATCACTAAAAATAAGTTCCAATGGAGCACGAGACACACTACTTGACTTGGGATAAGGGAGTTGGTGACTTTTTGCACACTGGCAAGCATCACAAACAGACTCAACACTTTGACCAGATGACAATGGAAGATTGCCTTTATTCACTACTTGCTTGACAATGACCGAAGAAGGATGTCCTAATCTTTGATGCCATCTCGCCAAGGAGGGCTTGATGATGGAGTAAACTTGATGACGACGCTTTCGACTAAGTGCTCCGGATGTGATGGGATACAAGCCTCCAATGCATCTACCGTGATGAATGAGTTCCCTCGTTGCCTGATCCTTGATGAAAAAATATGTTGCATGAGTTTCGAAGAAAACATTATTATCGGCAGATAAATGAGACATAGATGCTAGGTTTTTGTCGGCTTGTGGAACATGAAGGACATATTTTAGAACAAGATCACGTTTAAGAGTAGGGGAATTAATAGATGCTTGACCAATGTGACAAATATCCATACCTCCACCGCTTGCGGTGTGAATTTGATCGTTGCTGAAGTATTTCTCCCTCATGGAGAGTTTTTCAAGCTCGTTGGTGACATGATCAGTGGCCCCCGAATCGGCGTACCAGACCGTGCCATCTCCTCCTTGCTCTCTGATTGCAGCGGCGACATGACGAGCGTTAGGAACAAAGTCTTCATCGTAGCGATGCCAACACTCCATGACCTCATGGCCCGGTCTCTTGCATAGTTGGCACCGAACACGGTTGCTTGAGGAGGGACCAGAGGAGGTGTGATTGTTGTTGAAGCCACCCCCTCCAGAATGGGCAGGAGCGTTGGTGTTGGTGTAGCTGCTATCGCCGGGTCGTGCGCCGGATCCGCTGCCGCGCCCGCGCCCGCCACCACCGCTGCTGTTGCTGCAGTTCCTCCCCTGATGATCACGCCCACGGCCAGTGCCACGGCCACGCGAGGCTGTGTTAGCTGAAGACTGGCGCACGTTCATCCCATGAAGAAGGTTAAGACGTGCGTCAAAACTGAGAAGCTGAGTGTATAGCTCCTGGACGGACACGGGTTCAACCCGCGCAGCAAGCGCCGACACGACCGGGTTGTAGTCGAGGTCGAGGCCAGCCAGAACTTGGGAGATGATCTCGCCTCTGGACATGGCAGCTCCGGTGCAGGCGATCTCATCCGTGAGCATCTTGATTTTGGCTAAATACTCTGTCATGGACATGTTGCCCTTCTTGAGGTTTGTGAGTTCCATCCGAGTATTGATCGCCTGTGCTTCGGTTTGGGCAGCAAACATAGCTTCGATCGCCGCCCACACCTCTGCCGATGTCTAAAGGGTAACCACCTGTGCAAGAATCTCGCGAGACAGAGAACCCATCAGAAAACTTTGAACCTATTGCTGCTGTGCATACCAAAGAACTCGGGCGAAATTGGTGATCTGCTCCTCCTTCCCATCCTTGATGATGGTGAGGGTTTCCGGTGGCGCCTGGCTCACCGGATCAAGGTGGTGGCCCATCTGTGCGCCTTTGATTTGAGGCAGCACGATGGCCTTCCACATGAGGTAGTTGTTCCTCATCAGCTTCTCCTAGGGGGGTGATCCAAGGGACGTGGTAAAGGATGCGATGGAGGAGGAGGAAGGGGCGGAGGTGGAGGTGGACGCAAGGGACGTGGTGAGAGCACTCATGGTGCTCGAGGTGGTGGAGGCAGTAGTCATGGCGATAGGTTGAAGAACGGCTTGTCTAGATGCGATCTCCTTTTGATCTTAGGAAGAAGTCGCTCTGATTACTATGTAAGAATATTGGGAAGCGTTAAACCCTTTGCTCGGGCCGCACTTGTATTTATATGGGCAATGCCGTGGCTTACAAGAAAGAGAACGATCGATAGATCGATCAGTAAAAAAGTTGGAACAGAAGAAAAGATAGAGAGGAGATACAAGTTTAAACAGGAGTAGTTCTCTCTCTATACAACTCTATCTCTATACAAATATTCCAACATCCAACCCATGGCCGAGAGGGTGACTTCCATGTGTACCAGGCCCACCTCAATCAGAGAGATCTACTATAGAGGGCAAGGTTTTTAATTCCAAGGCCACCAAATTTCTTTAGGGAGCACACTTGGTTCCAGTTCACCGCACAGTGCCCACCACTTGCTTCCTCTTCTCCCTTCCACAGAAAATTCCTTCTTAGCTTGTCGATCCTCTTGATGATCCACTTTGAGGGGGCGAACATAGTCAGGTAGTAGGTTGTGATCACTAGTAGAAAAGGGGGCAAAGGTCCAGGCCGCGTTAGCCCATTAGTCCCGGTTTAGTCCAGAACCGGGACCAATGGGGGCATTGGACCCGGTTCGTGATCCCAGGGGGCCGGCCGGGCCACATGGGCCATTGGTCCCGGTTCGTGATCCCAGGGGGCTGGCCGGGCCACGTGGACCATGAGGTTAAATTTCATGCCGCAGATACCGAGGCCAACTTGCTACGATCGTTGGTAATAAATGAAAACAAAGATATAATACTCTTTTCTTACAACTTCAAGTGAGTGTTACTGTCTTGTGCATATTCGGTTTCCCTTATATATTAGTCAAGGTTATAGTAATGTAATTGACGAGTTATGCATGCGTGCGCAACTTCCACTATATTCTCCTAGAGATTAAGCTTGAGCAGGGACTAGTAACCGTCTTAGACTCGAGACGAAAAGATCCCCAGGACTACGCGGACATGACTCAAATGCTCGAGAAGTAAGTTAAATCGATCATTATCCACCATATCAGCAACTTTGTTCATTTCTGATATCAAGTAATTGTTTTCTTTGTCTGGCAGGGTTTGGAGAAAATTCACCAAAAAAGCTCCGGGACTGCCGAAGAAGCTGGAATTTAGACACCCGAAAGTAAGTACTATAGTAGCATGTTCCGCGCATCTCCTAGTGATTCAAGCGCTAGTTTCATCAATACCATTTGGCATTCTTGCTTATCAGTTTGGACCTCTATTTCTTGTAAAGTGGTTGTGGCAGGAACAAGGGAATGATTTCTGTGGATACTACGTTTGCGAGTCCATCCGCCACACGACCTGTGAGCGGGGATACTCTGACGAACAATATGAAGTGCGTTAATTGTTGGGGAACGTAGTAATTTCAAAAAAATTCCTACGCACACGCAAGATCATGGTGATGCATAGCAACGAGAGGGGAGAGTGTTGTCTACGTACCCTCGTAGACCGAAGCGGAAGTGTTGACGCAACGTAGAGGAAGTAGTCGTACGTCTTCCCGGTCCAACCGATCCAAGCAACGTTACTCCGGCACCTCCGAGTTCTTAGCACACGTTCAGCTCGATGATGCTCCCCGGGCTCCGATCCAGCAAAGCTTCGGGGAGGAGTTCCGTCAGCATGACGGCGTGGTGACGATCTTGATGTTCAACTGTCGCAGGGCTTCGCCTAAGCACCGCTACAATATGATCGAGGTGTAATATCGTGGAAGGGGGCACCGCACACGGCTAAGGAACGATCACAAAGATCAACTTGTGTGTCCTAGGGTGCCCCTCTGCCCCCGTATATAAAGGAGCAAGGGGGAGGCCGGCCGGCCCTTGGTGCGCCAAGGAGAGGGGGGGAGTCCTCCTCCTAGTGGGAGTAGGACTCCCCTTTCCTAGTCCAACTAGGAATAGGGAGGGGGAAGGAAAGAGAGGGAGAGGAAGAGGAAAAGGGGGGCCGCGCCCCCCCTCCTAGTCCTATTCGGACTCCCCATGAGGGGGGGGGGCGCCACCTCCTGGGCTGCTGCCCTTTCTCTCCCCTCAGGCCCAATAAGGCCCATTACTTCCCCGGGGGGTTCCGGTAACCCCTCCGGCACTCCGGTTTCATCCGAAATCACCCGGAACAATTCCGGTGTCCGAATATAGTCGTCCAATATATCGATCTTTATGTCTCAACCATTTCGAGACTCCTCGTCATGTCCATGATCACATCCGGGACTCCGAACAACCTTCGATACATCAAAATACATAAACTCATAATAACCTGCGTCACTACGACCAGACTGATGTCTCTTTCTAGGAGATCTCGAATGCGGCCCTGCAACAAGGGCACATCCTTGGAGGGCCCCTAGTCCAACCCTTTATTGACCCATGACGCTAGCTGTGGTGGGGGACCCGAGCGAAAGGCAGGTGGCGCCACCCACTTGGTGCCCCTGGGAGCTGTGATATAAAACCACTCTCATTGCCATAAGCTCAACTCCTCTTGAAAAGAGCCCTCGGGCCATGGAGCGTCAGCATCCTTGCTTATAATAGCACCTCCGCACTTCGCGTGTTGTCCCTCGATCATCTTCGGCCCTACTTTAAAGGTCTTAAGCCATAGTCCGAAGTGAGGAGTAATGCGGAGGAAGGCTTCGCACACGACGATGAACGATGAGATGTGGAGGATGGACTCCGGAGTCAAGTCGTGAAATTCCAGCCCATAATAAAACATGAGCCCCCTCACGAAGGGGTCCGTTGGGAAGCATAGCCCCCGAAGGAAGTGAGACACGAACACCACGCTCTCATCGGGCTTGGGAGTGGGAATAACCTGCCCTGGAGTAGGCAGCCTATGCGAGATTTCGCCGGTTAGATACCTGGCATCTCTCAGCTTTAGCACCTCTTCTTCCGTAATGGAGGAAGGCATCCACCGGCCTTGAAGGTCGGAGCCAGACATCATCGAAGGTCCGAAGCGCCTGAATCTGGAGCTTTGGGTGTTGGAACTCGAGGCAAGAGGCGGATTCGATTGAGATTGAAAGAAAGGAGTCGGGCCTTGGTCTTTTTATAAAGAGGTTGAATACCAAGAGCCCTCCCTGTGACCGTTCGGGACTCGCCTTCGATCGAGGAGACGTACCGACAGGCACGATTGGGTTACCCACGTCCGTATTGATGAGAATCCCGTAAATAAAGGGGACACGATCTCTGCTTCGGTAGGACGTGCCAAGGAAACCGCCTCGCAAAACGCGCTAAGGTGGGACAGTAAAAACGATTCGAATAAAGACTTGGCTGTGGTGTGATGTCATACTACAGAATACATCAGCAGATTAGATTTGTGCAAATATTATTATCTCTACGGTGGTATGTGGAACTTGTTTTGCAGAGCCGGACACTATCCTTGTGTTCGAAATCTTCTATGAAGTATTCGGAGGAGGAACCCGCCTTGCAATGCCGAAGACAATTTGCGCACCGGACTCCTCGTCATTGAAGCCTGGTTCAGGGGCTACTGAGGGAGTCCTGGATTGGGGGGTGTTCGGATGGCCGGACTATAACCTTTGGCCGGACTCCTGGACTATGAAGATACAAGATTGAAGACTTCGTCCCGTGTCCAGATGGGACTTTTCTTGGCGTGGAAGGCAAGCTTGGCGATACGGATATGTAGATCTCCTCCCATTGTAACCGACTCTGTGTAACCCTAGCCCTCTCTGGTGTCTATATAAACCGGAGGGTTTTAGTCCGTAGGACGAACAACAATCATACCATAGGCTAGCTTCTAGGGTTTAGCCTCTCTGATCTCGTGGTAGATCTACTCTTGTACTATCCATATCATCAATATTAATCAAGCAGGAGTAGGGTTTTACCTCCATCGAGAGGGCCCGAACCTGGGTAAAAACATCATGTCCCTTGTCTCCTGTTACCATCCGCCTAGACGCACAGTTCGGGACCCCCTACCCAAGATCCGCCGGTTTTGACACCGACAATGACCACGACCGATTAGCTACACTACAGGGTTAACATCAGAAGTGTTGTAGAGGTCTCACCCTCGGCACTCGATAGTAACTCTGCAGAGTCGAACAACTAAGGAGAAAGTGATGTGCGGTGCCGGGGTCTGGTCTTCAATCCCGTTGATCGGGTCTTCGATGATCAAGCAGGGGCAACAAGGACAAGGTGGGGGTCACTGATGGATCACTAACCAACCTATACTAAGCAGTTTAGGATAAGCAGGTAAGGTACAACAACAGATACAAAAGCAGGCTATGCATCAGAATAGGAGCAATCAATTACAGTAGCAAAATCTAATGCAAGCATGAAAGAATGGAATGGGCGATATCGGGATGATCAAAGGGGGGGGGGGCTTGCCTGGTTGCTCAGGCGAGAAGGAGGGGTCGTCGGTGACGTAGTCGTTCACAGAGGCATCAGCAGCGATCTCGGGGTCTATCGGAGAAGGAGAGGGGGAAGAAGCAGTAAATATAAGGCACACAGATGCATGACATGACAATAAGCAGCATTAGGCGTGTTCTAATGTAGTACTACGCGATACCGGCGAAGGGGGTAACATCCGGCAATGTTTTCCCGAAGTTTGGCATATTCGGACAAACGAAACGGAGGGGAAATGTTGCATGTTCGCTATGCTAGGGGCATGTGGCGGATGAACGGATCTCGTATTCGGATTCATCTCGTCGTTCTGAGCAACTTTCATGTATAAAACTTTTTCATCCGAGCTATGGTTATTTTTCTATGAATGACCAAAGTTTTAACAATATTCTAAAATTTCTGGTTTTGTTTTAATTCGAGTTGACAAAGTCAAAATGACTGGCCAAAGGGGAGGTGGTGCAGGGCCGGCCCTGGGGGGGGGGGGGGGGGGGGGGGGCAGGGGGGGCGGCCGCCCCGGGCCCTCAAGGTGGAGGGGCCCCTAAGTATGTATTTCCTATAAATTTATGGCTGCAGTAAAAAAAGTTCATTGTGCCTGGCCCATCACAAGTAGCAGCAGCTACGGACCGTCTGATCTATCGTCATTACTTGCGCATCAACACTCCCGAGATCCAGGAATCCACGCATGCATCGCCATCACGCACGTAACAGCCGCCTCCTTTCCGCCTCACGCCCATATTAGTGAATCAGAAGAGCGCTATAGGATGAGACCCAGATCTCAAGGGGCGCGGTGCACATGATCTCCGGCGCTGATCTCGGGCACGCACATGATCTATGGCGCTGATCTTCGTCTATAGAGGTGAGTATTACCGGCCGGTCAACATCTTTCACTGTTTGTAGAATTATTAACCGTTCTGGTTCTGTAGTTTAATATTGTTTCATGTAGTAGATCTCAAAGAGATCAAACGAAGAACGAAGTTCTGGATTCTCTCATGGCAGTTGGTTTAAGTATGAATTGAGCAATGAGATGACGGCATAATTGGATAATTAACTCTTAATTTAATCATTTGCACAACCGCTAGATGTGAGTAACTTTACACCATTGCGGCACCATATTTTTACTTTTGTAAGATATGAAGGTATTTGATTTTTGACGACACGAAGAAATATTTTCCACATCACTCATATGAATTTTGATCATCCATCTAATTTCTCAGATACTCCAATTTATACTAATAGTCATTCCTAGAACTCAAAAATGTGAATCCAACTATGCAATTTGGACGCAAAATTTTTTAGGACCATTCGTGGAGTCTTCTATCATTTTGCTATAGTATCTAAAATAATGTACTCCAACAGTTGTAGTTCAAGCATGACACTAAACATGACCTTGCATCGTGCATCTTTGTCTATTTTTTCTATCGCACATTATTTCGATGCTTAAGTCAAGGGCCTCTGGGTTTTAGTTTCGCCCCGGGCCCCTGAAATCTCAGGACCGGCCCTGAGGTGGTGGCCCACATGTCATAAAGTTATATCTAATCTAATAAATAAAAACTAACTTGATCAAATGGGGCTCATATGTCATATTGTAGCAATTATCCTAACTAGTATGATTAGTCCTAATCTAATTTGAACAGTCCGGCCAGAGGCATAGCAAGCCTCAACGCATGTGCACACACATGCACCGCACAGGGCACTCGGCCATGGCTACGGCCAAATCGAGGCCAGTGCAGGAGCGGCCAGCAGCGGCAAAAGGCAACAGCAGCTATGGCCATGAGCAATAGCAGTACGCAGCAGCAGCTAGAGGCAACAGTGGCAGCACTAACAGCAAGCAGCGGCAGCAGCGCAGAGCAAAGCAGCGACAGCAGTAAGAAGCAGCGGCGGCAAAGCGAAAGCAGCGCCACCAGCAGCAGCTACGGTAGCCGACACAGTAGAAGCAGCCAGTGGCGTAGGAGAGCAGCAGTAGCTCGAAGCAGGAGCAGTAAGGGAGCGGGACGGCGGGCTGCTGCGGGCGCGGCGACCGCGTTCCAGGGGCGAGGCAGGGCATGGCCCAGGCGGGCGCGCGCGTGGGGGTGCCGCAGGGGCATGGACGAATGCGTCCAGGGCTCGCGGGAGCGCGGCCGGGAGCGTGGAGAGGGAAGCTCCAGCCGCGGCGGCCTAGCTCGGGTGGGGGCTTCTACGGCGAGGGATTCGAAGGGGAAAGGCGGGGAATCGGCAGAGGGGCTCACCCCGATGCTTGTGGACGAGGCTGGGAGGTCAGGGGTGGCCGGGACGCGACAAATTCGACGGCGAGATGCGGCGGCCGTGAGCGAAGACGACATCGATGGCGAGTGTACGCGGCCTCCTAACTCGGACCAATGCTAGTAATCGAAGCAGGGGAAGGTGCCGCAACTCCTGGATGCATTGGCGCGACGAGGGGAGGTCGGCAGCCACGGGACCGACGAGGTGGCGGCGGTTGTTGTTGTTGCCGCTCTCCCTCTCTCTCGCTCAAGACTAGACGTAGAAGAAGAAATAGGGTATATTGGAGTTTCACCCGGCCGAACACAGCACCGTTTTTACTTTTTAGAGCACAAAACTCAACGACTGCATCGTCCAGTCTTTATACACGAGGTAACGCAACGCCCACGCATGCATGATCCACACGAACGCACGCTGCCCACCTCGCTCCGGCTGCGCGCGCTGATCCGATCGGCCCGCCCGCGTCCACGCACGACGCGGGACTCCCCAACAGCTCCATGCATCCATGCATCCATGCATGCACGTTACACACACACACACGCTACGCATCTAGCTAGCTATGCTAACGGCCGCACGCACGATGCACACGCATAGCTATCTACGGCCGCGCTAACACACACAAACACACATCCATGCCACGCTTCCCGCTCCGTCCCGCGCGCACCTGACGTGCCCGACTGCACCAATGCGTCCCGCACGTCCCGCGTGAATCCGTCGCGCCCGACGAGCCCGACCACACCAAGCCGTGGCTTATTCCAACAGTTGTGTCTCGGGCGCGAGCGAATCTGAGGGGGGGGGGGGGGGGGGGGCGTGGGATGGCCGGTGCGTGGCAATCCAAGCCATGGACGTGCTCGGGTCGTCCTCGCCGTTCCTGATGAACAGAGAAAGAGGACGTGGAGGTTTGGTAGGCTGGGCCTTACACTGTGGCCACTAGGGCCCAATAACACAGTAAGGTTTTCTCATTTCTCATTCTTATTTTATATTTCCTCCACTGTTTGCATTTAGTTTAGCTAGTAAAAGTTTTTTTTATCACTATGAAACTTTGCACAAAAATACATGGCAATAATCTGGGTTGGCACAAAAAGTTTGGGGGCAATTAGAATTGGGTAAGCATTTTTAGAAATTGAAAAGGTTGGACAAATGGTTGGTGGTCCACTTAATTAAATTCCAGGGGCATTTTTGTAATCCAAATGAGGTTGGTTTCACCATGAAAATTACTCAGTGAACATTTGCAATATTATGAGCATTTTTGTCCTAGTGTTTGATGAAATAAACTCTGGATTTTATATTTGAAATTTGAAATTGATTTGGGTTGGGACCAAAATAAAGTTTAGCAAAATTAATTGTGATGACGTGGCACCATTAGTGTAGGTTTACTGTAGCTTGACATCAGGGGTGTTACACTCGTGTTGGCAGCTCCAGTGAGGCGGCGATGGTTGTCCGGTAACCGTGGTAGCACAAGCTGGTGGGTGGCTGATGGGGTGTTGCATTTCGAAGTGCCTGGGATGGGTCTGGCAAATTATGAGAGGTGATGGAGGTTTATGGCTACAGCTACTTGAGGCGAAATATCTACAAATAGAACCCTTGCAGTCTTGTTCTCGCTCCACTGACTCACAGTTCTGGAGGTCCATCCAAGCTATTAAAGATGAGATCTAGCTGGGTGCTACCTTCTTAGTTGGCAATGGGAATAGCACCTAGTTCTGTTCCTCCGCCTTCGGCCACTCACGCGTGGTAAAGTTTCTCTGTAGCTCAGGCTACATGGAACCTCTTATCTTCATCCCTTCAATATTGCTTTAAGATCCGTACTCTTCAACTAACTTACAGCAAGAAGATTTCTCTTTTTTGTTTCTCTTAAATGAAAAACCATATAGACTTCAAACTTTGCAGATCAAACAAAATTTACAACTTCAATGTGTGAAAAAACTTTCAGATTTTTTGGACCAACATAAATATACAAAATGAGGATTTTTTTTATTAAAAAAATAAATTTTAGCATTTAAAATGCATGAAAAATCTGAAAGTTTTTTCCCACATAGTAATTAGAATGTTTTGTTGTCCTGCAAAGTTTGAAGTTTATACGTTGTTTCGTTTGAGAGAAACAAAAATAACAAATATGCCTTCACGAATCATGATGCAAAAATGAATGGCTAAGATAAAAAGTATCACGTAGCTTGAGCTACACAAAACCACACTCCGCGCGCACTGGACGCCTGGACCTGCCGACGATCATCAGCCGGCAGCGCCCGTCCAAGATCGACTACTTGTGTTCCGACGAGAGGAACGGGCGAGGGTGGATGAGTGAAAGAATCAGATCCTGAGGGGCCGAACAAAAAAAACACCAAGGACTCCCGCCAACTCGTTTCTGCGCGGCAGAAGTTGCAGCACTGTACTGACATCGTATTTGCATGTTGCAGGAGTTTGAGAGTGACCGTTTTGGTCCTTGCCAGCTGACCGTATTTGCAACTTGCAAGAGTTTGCAAGTTGTCATCATCGGGAGAAATTGCATACTCCTGTCTACTCCCTCCGTTCCGAATTATTTGTTTTGAATTTGTCTACATACGGAGGTATCTAGTACTACGTCGTCGGGAGAGCTCCCACCAGTAGTTCTGGAGCTGCCCCCTCCTCTCACCCAGACCGGAAGTAGTACGACAGAGGGGCGTCGCCTCCAACCTCCACCACAACACGCCGCAGCCCGCGCGTCATCCTCGTGGTAACTCATCTTCCCGTGTGTTGTCCCTGCTCGAATCTCCCAATCCCCTTACCATATATCGCCAGACGAGTCAGGTCAACCAGTCCTGCCCTGTCCTTGCTTGCATCATCCCCATCTCGATCTGCACCTCGTCTCCACAACCATGGCGGAGGCGGCGAGGACCGACGCCAACGACGTGCGTGCAGCGGCTGACCGGGTCAGCTTACTCCCCTCTCCTCCCCCATCACCATCTGAGGAGGTCGCATCAACCGAGTCAACGCCGCGTTCTGCTTCCGCACCGAGCACTTCTGCTCCAGCAACGGCGCCATCCTTCTTCCCCAGGTTGATTTCTCTTCCTACAGTATTGTTTTGGATCTGATTTGCACCTGCAAGCTCGGTTACTCTGTTCTTAGAGGTGCACACAGTTAAATCGCTCTTGGAAATAACCGGTATAGATGTTAAGATGTACACATGTAATTGATTTTTATCAATGTTCTTCTTTCTATGAGGAAGATTCACCATGCAAGTACGCTGCCGACAAGGCAATTCTCCTACGATCAGTTAAAGGAAATTACGGATGGTTTCTCCGAGGAGCACTTACTCGGTAGCGGCGGATATGGAAGAGTTTACAAGGTACTCCCTCCGTTCCTACATATTAAGTCTTTTTAGAGATTTCAATAGACGTATTTTAGAGTGTAGATTCATTCATTTTCCTTTGTATGTAGTCCATATTAAAATCTCTAAAAAGACTTATATTTAGGAACGGAGGGACTACATTTCATGAGCATACAATTTCATTTGCCGTGCTGCTCAGCTTCATGGGTACGCTTTTAAACAGGGATTGCTCAAAGATGGGGAAGAAATTGCCGTGAAGTTGCTCTATGAGATGCCTACACTTGACGATGTGCAGTTTATGAGGGAGTTTAATAATCTGACGAGTCTTCAACACGTTAATATTGTGCGTTTAGTCGGCTATTGCCATGAAACTCGGCCAGAGTGCGCAGAGTATGAAGGAAGAACGGTTGTTGCTGACAGGATACACAGGGCGCTCTGTTTCGACTATGCCCACAATGGGAGCCTTCACGGTCATATTTCTGGTATGATATCGTGATGCTCTACGTATAAATTTTGTTTCAAACATCCTCCAATTGTATTTATTAATATGTTATGGGTTTATTCTTATGCAACAAAAGAATACTCTTTGTCGCGACAGACGAATTTAATGGACATGATTGGCGCACACGTTATGGAATAATTAAGGGGATTTGCAATGGTTTGAAATACCTGCATCAGGACTTAAAGTCTCCTATATATCATCTGGATTTAAAACCAGCCAATGTATTGCTGGATGAGAATATGTTACCAAAGATAGCTGATTTTGGCCTGTCAAGGCTGTTTGGAGAAGAACAGACAAAAATCACAAAGACTTCATTCGGAACACGGTAAGCTTAATTATTAACTCTTCGTGTCAATTGATATGGAATTCTCTTTGCATTAGACACATATTATAATATGTATAATGTGGCATGCAGCGGTTATTTACCACCAGAATACATAGAGCAGAATGTGATCTCAAACAAGTTCGACATATACAGCTTGGGTGTTGTTATCATAAAGGTAATGGCTGGACCTGAGGGCCACTCCAGATGTGCTACCATGTCTTCTGAGGAATTCGTTGAACTTGTAAGAAAGGAATGCCTCTTTTTATTAGTTGTACATGTTAGCTATACGTTAGTAATACTTTGACCTGTTTAGTGTTACTACCCTTCCTTTATATTCTTTGTTGTTGGTAGGTACAGGGAAATTGGAGGGCTAGGTTAGAAGCACCCCCAATTCATGAGCCAGGGCCAGAGGCATATTGTGTACAAGTAAAGACGTGCATTGAAATAGCCTTAAAGTGTGTGGCGCAAAAGGCCGAGTATAAATGATATCATTGATAAGATGGATCAGACAGAGAATATGATTCGATTATGGTCCCTCAACGTATATTTACAGAGGCCAAATTTTGCTTCTGATATATTCGGCCTTACGAGATTCGAGTACAACAATTTGACCGTCATGACAGACGGATTCTCTGAACATCTTGGATTGGGTGCCTTTGGCATGGTATATAAAGGGAGCTACAAAGACTTTAATGGCTATCAAGAAGTGGCTGTGAAGGAAATAAAGAATACTACTGAAGGAGAAGTTCATGACTTTATGCTGAACTCCGGAGAATTGGTCGAATGAGGCTACATACAAATCTAATTGAGCTGAAAGGCTGGTGCTGCAGACGAAACATACGGAACTTGGTTGATTTTATTTGTTGTTGTAGGCAACAAAGGGTTCAATTCTTTCTTGTCTTTGAATTTGTTCCTAATGGCAACCTAGAGGACCACCTACACAATAGGAAGAAAATTCTACCATGGCAAAAGAGGTATTGTGTAGTACATGCTACATACACAGTTATTTGGAATTTTGATCGGTTGATATGTATGTCTCGACATTTCACTTTACTCCTTACATTATTTCACAGGTATCAAATAATTAAGGGCATAGGGTCTGCACTTGGTCATCTTCACCACGAATGCAATAGAACCGCCTTGCACGGAGATATCAAGCCGAGCAGTGTACTGCTGGATTTTGATTTCACCGCCAAGCTCGGTGTCGGGCTATCTAGGACAGCCAATAAAAACAATACAACACTAGTGACAATTGATATTGGGACAGAGGGGAACATGGACCCACGTAAGTCCGATATCTACAGCTTTGGAATTGTTCTACTAGAGATAGCATGCACAGGCAAGTCTAGAGTCTAGACAGCAAGTATGGGAGCTGTATAGAGAGGAACCCGAGGTGATGGAGTATGTCGCTGACCGCAGATTAGGTGGCATCTTTGACAAGTCGCAGATGAAGCGTGTGATTGTCCTGGGCCTCAGGTGCTCTCACCCAGATGGGAGACACCGTCCTTTCATGACAGATGCAATGAAATTCTTGGAGGACGGCATAGAGTTGCCTCCTATATTGGAAAGAGAGGAACAACTAGGTCCAAGATTCTTGGGCATTCATTCAGCTGAGTTTTCTGATATAGTCATCGACATCGAGCACCTAGAGAACGACATAGAGTTGCCTGCTGTATTGGAAATGGAGGAACTGCAAGATTCAGGATCCGTGAGCATTGAGTTGGCCAATTTTTCTGTTATAAACACCGCCATGGATCTTGGAGAGCAGATTGTTTGGATAGGAGGAGCCCGCTTGTGGTGGTTTAGGTGGAGGTGCTGTATAGAATGTTATCTAGAAGAAGAACCTGGCATGCTTTGCAGACACAGTTTTAGCAGTCATCGGTTATTTTTCTCTGTTTTGTTATGCTTGTTGAGCTGCATCCAGGTTATGGGCTAAGCACTGGCCCTGTTTTGCTTTCTCTCCAAACAGAACTGGCTAATGTGGTTCACGTGGTGCAGCAGCAGTGCTGGTTCGTATTCTAAATCCTCGTATCCTGGTAGAATCTGTGATGCAGGCTGGTGGTTTGGAGGCGATGTACTGTTGCAGCTGTGTAATGTCGGTTGCACGACAGTGCTTTGTGTGACGGGACACAACAGCCAAGTGTCACATTTTTTTCTTCTGTTTATTATAAGGTTTTGTTGAACATATTACCGCAATCTCAAGCATGCAAATTCTCTTTTTTAGCAGCTAGAAAATGTCAAATGTATAATACGGGCAAAACAAAAGTAGCCAATCAGCTGCATTGTTGCACAGGAATTTACACAACAGCGAAGAAAAGAGACCTAACGATGACTTCATTTACACCAAGTATACTGCTTGGGCGAAGATGTCTGCTGCCGATCAACAATAGGAAGTGCGTGTACTTGTCTGGCTGATCCGCTAGTAGGCTGATTCTCGACCTGATTGGCTCTTTGCAAACTTATTCCTGGTACCTCGTTACAAAAAACCTCGTTCTGGATGTAATTTTTATTTCTGGTGTTCGTTGTACTGCCATGATTGAAGATGAATAGATTGAAAGTTTTTTCACAAAAAAAAACTCTTATTTGACCAAATTTGACCATTCAGACCTACGGGTGGGTCCTAAACTCGCATTTCGCGGCATATGATTTGCACATTCCCGGTGGTTTTCGTTCATAGATGCATTTCTTCCAACTCCTCTCTGTTCTCGCCTCCTCATGTCATCTGCATCCGGGCGCGGCCGTGGTGGTGGACGTGCGCCTCCGGGCGGCGACGATGAGCAGCGCCGCCTCTAGGACTTGACTTGGGCCGTGGCCACGGCCGTCTGACGAACTAGGACAGGGCTGCGCACCCGCAGGCCCAATTCGCCACTGTCGGGACGCCACACGATGCAGAGGCTGGGTCGGAAATCCCTATACGACACATTCTGCGTCAAAACGTAGCAGTTTCGCACAGAAGAATCCACCTATCGTTCTGATTGGGCCCGCCCATTTAAGCGTTTTCGGTTTTAGGAACCTTCTAGAGCTTCCCAGCCAGTTTTTTCTGATTTTGGGAACTTTCTAGAAGGTTCCCTTAACCGGTTTTCTTTCTTTTTTCTTCTTTTTCCCTATTTTGTTTCTTTTTCTACATTCTTTTTATTTGTTTTCTGTTTTTTTTCTTTTTCAAGTTTATTGTTTTTAAGAAAATCTTCTGAAAATCGTTTGGAATTTTGAAAAAATGTTAATTTTTTGAAATTTTTTAAAACTTTATAAAATGTTAGTTTTCTAAAAAAATTATACATAAATTCGAATAATGTTCACATTTTTCAATAATTGTTTGGGGATTTCAACAAATGTTCTTTTTTCCAAAATATGTTGGAATTGTTTTTCCAAATTTTAGAAAAGTTTCCAAAAACGTTCATTTTTAAAATTGTTCACAACAAACTTGTTCATATTGCATTTTTCTCAGGAGTTTTAGAAAATGTTATAGTTTCAAAAAGTTCACAAGTTTAAAAAATCGTATTTTCAAATTTTGTTCAGGAATTTCAAAACATGTTCGCGTTTTCAAAAAATTCGAATTTTAAAAATGTTCCCGTTTTTTATAAATTTGTTCATGATTTTCAAAAAAAGTTCCTGTTTTTCAAAAAAAATATAGTTTTTTTTCCTGAAAAACTGTTCACAAGTTTGGAAAGTGTTTGATTTTAACAAGTTTCCTTTTCCAAATTTAGTTCTGGAGGTTTAAAACCTTTGTTCAAAAGTTCAAAAAATGTTCTTGTCTTTACAGTTTTGTTCATAAATTTTAAATAATCTGTATTTTTTAGAAAATCAGTAATTTGAAAAAATAATATTTAAACTTCATTTGGGGTTTCAAAATTCTTCAAAGTTCAGAAATATTCCTGGTTTTTCAATTTTTGTTCACAAATTCAAAAAATGTTCTTGACATTAAAAAAAGTTCGCCTTTTCCTAATTTTGTTCATGATTTCAAAAATTGTTCTCTTTTCAAAATTTTGTTCAGAAGTTCAATAAATGTTCCATTTTTCCTAAAACATTCATTTAAAAAAAATATGTTTTCAATTTTTTTCATGAATGTCCCCTTTTTCAAAATTTTCTCAAGATTGATTTTTTTACTTTTCCATATAGCGTTAACATTTTCAAATAATTTTCCAATTTGTGAAATTCATTCACAAATTTGAAATGTTTTTGTTTCAATAAGTATTCGCTTTTGAAATAATTCAAAATTCCAAAAAAAAATTAGATTTGTCGCGTGCTCACAATCGTTAAAATCCACGCTGCTATTAGTAGACACCCAAATAGTGTATTCCAGTGGTTATGAACCATTGCGAACTACCACGAGGTGTTGTGTTCGAATCCTCGTGTGTCCATCTTTTTTTTTAGAAAGAGAGGATGACCCCCAGCCTCTGCATCTGGGCGATGTATACTATTACTTTATTAATTATTGTCACAAGACCTTACAAAGTTATACAACAGCAAGACTAAAGCCATCGTCTAAGCAATAACTGTCGCTACACCTATCCAATTGATGAAGGAGCGCTGATGGCCTGGGCCTAATACCAAACAGACATCGCAGCCAAACCTAAACATCTAAGACCTGAGGTCCCAACCAGGACGCCTGCCTGGTATGGGGCACCTACTAGTCCGGCGCACTCCTCAACCAAGAGCCTACCGGGTATGAGGCCGCCGCAGCCACTTGCCACGAGTCCATCTTTAGAGCTGTACTGTTGCATCTACCGTGTCAGGTCTGTCTGCCATCGACGCCACCACGACGCCAGACTGCGTCGTCCTCCTGCGCGAGTCCATCCTCCCACATCGAACTCCGAATCTGCACTGCGCCACGCCGTCAAGATCCGTCGCCATCAATGTATGGATGAAGCACCACTTCACCAAAGAAGTCGTCTGTTGGTCCCATGAAGCCGAGTGCACCTCCAAGAATGCTGCCCTCAAGGGGGTTACGACACATGATTGCCGCCAACATCCGATCAGCAGATCTAGTGTTTCCCCCGGAGGTATTGAGTGGAGTTGGGAGCTTCACCTCGATGATGCCTTCATGAAGGAAACGATGATAAGGGCATCATCATCATTGTCTCCGGCCATCGACCGAAGACCAGGTTTTCACCCGGATTCGTCCGAAGAAATCCATCCAACAACCTGTGCACCGTCTCGACCGCCTTCAAAGCCCCAGATCCAGCCGCCTAGATCCGGCGACCAACAGCAGCAACGGTGCCACCGTGGGATACCTGGTGCACCGGCCACTGCCTGAGTGTGCCACCACTGGAGCCTAGGAGGAGGGCTCCCACCCCGCCTCGCCAAGCCGCGAGAGCCGCCGAGAAGGATCCCGCACGCTCGTCACCTTCTCTGATCCGAACCAATCCATAGCAGATCGCCGTCACAGATCCGCCTTGGACAGGGACTGCACCACGTCATGCTGCCGCGGGAAGCCCTAGCTTCACCAGGCGCCACCCTCCAGGGCCGCCGCCCCAGGATCCAGACAGAACCTCGCCGCTGCCACCGGCCGAGTTCCGCCACCGCCGACCGGCCAAGCCGCCGGCCACTGCGACCTCCGCCGCCATGACCAAGCATGCCCACCGAGCAGCCGGCACCACCAGATCTTCCACGAAGCCCGCAGCTCCGCCGCCTTCTCCCATCACCACGCCACCACTGCGCCGTCGGCGGATCAGATCGGCCGCGCCGCCATGATGGATCAGATTGGGGAGGAGGGCCCCTGCGCCCCGGGTGACCCGCCTCACCCAAAGGAACGCGGGAGGGAAGGAGGCCTCCACCGCCGCCGTTAGCTGCCCGGGGCTTTGCCTGGCGACCTCCTCCAACGGCGGCGGAGGGGAGGAGAGGGAGGGGTTGGGAGCCCGCGACGGTGGGGATCGGGTTCCGCCTGCGCTGCCCTAGCGGGTGGCGACACATGGGACGGGCACCTGTCGTGTTTCCATATTTTTTAGGAATTTTATGGGGTCTGGCTACTTAAAAGTTCACGCTACTTATTGTTCAGGAATGGTGTTCGGCTTGGGTGGCTTGGTTCACGAAATGACGAGGAATGCGTTGCGACTTCGAACCCAACACAGTGCGCATTATTTTTACAGATTTTTTTCCCGCATTGCGGGGTAGGTTACCTGAGCCGGCCTGTTAGTTCGGTGCATGTGCGAACCCCCGCCAGTTTGCCGCATAATGCGGCAGATAGGAGGTCTCGGCTGGGTCCTCGCTGCGCCGCGCCGCAGCCGCCGCGGTTTCAGCTAAGTATGTGTGTGTTTGCTTGTTTTATGCACCAGTTCTCATATTTTTCCACATTTTGAAATCTTTGTTGCACTTCTATCTCGAATGCCAGCTCTAGGATAACTAAGAAGGGTAAAAGCAAATAATATTGGTAACCAAAGAGTAACAAAAGGAAGACATCAATAGAAGGAGAAACTTCTATTCAAGAACAAGAAAGAGAAGAATTTGTATCAATGGCTTGTGCTGGATGGGAAGGCGATACTTCTGTTCCAGACAGAGAGCCATTTTTCTATCAAAACGGCAGTTATATTACATTCATTAAGAAGAAAAAAGTTGCTCGGTTAATTGGGAAAACCTAGCGAAAACTAGTTTGCCCAGTTAATTATGGAGAACCGGGCAAAACCATCACAACCGCTGAGCGGCACACATAAAAAAACCACGCACACCACTTCAAGAGGGCCTCGCCGAGACAGCACGAATGCATCATTGTCATCACTCCTCCCCTAGAGGCGTCATCGCCATCCCTAAAACTCTGAGCAAACGACTCCGACTTCACCGACAGCGATCGTCGACTCAACCCACACCATAGCGGACATGTGAAGCTGCAAGAAGATATGTGCTGAAGCTCAACCACCTGCAGCCAGACAGCGCGGCTCCGACTCTGACGAAGAGCTCCGAAGGACAAATCCAAGCACGCCCGATGCCGCGAAAGATCACTGTATGGGCCACCTGCAGCCAGTCATCGTATACCACAGGACCCCGCCGCCGCAGCTTCAACTCCACAATAACAAACAAACCGAGGCAAAATTGCGGACACGCCGGAGAAGAGCCAACTACCGCAACCATTGTTGTGTTGCCGACATCGCTCCTACCATCATCGTTGCCACAGAAGTCTGGCCGCCACAACCGGTGCAAACCACCGGTCCCACTTACCGATGCCAAGCTCAAAGATGAGGCCCCCAAGAGGGAAAACGACACACCAAAGTGCCGCCAAGTCCAATCACAAGATCAAGGGTTTCCCCTGGAGAGACCACAAAAGCTAGATCCGTGCTGCACAGGTGCGGCAGCAAATCAGCGATGCCTCTAGGGAGGTCCATGATGGCCACAACCGCCGTCATTGCCGGCTACGGCACAAGGCCGAGACAGGGTCTTCACCCAAGCTCCCACACCACCTCGACCGCATATCATCCCGCACCGGCATCGACAAGCCCACCAACCGCCGCCACCATCAAAGTTGCCCATCGACAAAGAGCACTACAAGAAATATGTCAACTAGTGACATTCTGTCAGTGACCCTGGAAGAATTGCTAATAGATCTATGACCATTTGAGACCAATTGGTCAAAAGCTGTTCGGGGGGCTCCAAACCCTAAACCATTGCGACCATTTTGGTCAGAAAGGTCGTAATTTCCTTACACGAAATGGTCATAAAGCAAACAACACTAGTCCGCTGCCTTATTTCTAGTTGTTAACGACCAATATAGATGATCATAGCCTTGTAAATTATGGTGGGTTGCGATGACTAGGCACCATCTCATCAGTTTTGCCTATTTGTCATGTTCATGTGTCAATTTTTCCTAGGTTGTGAAGCAACCTATATTTCTGTTATTCCAAAAATTCCTAAAAAATTCTCATAAATTGTTTGGATCATATCTTCATCAAATATGTCAAAAACCTTTCTTACCTAGTTCAAAAATAATTCAACAATATTCATTTTCCTATTCTGTTCAGAGCAGCACTTTGCGAAGGAAGTACCACTTTGGCATGTCCAAATAGTATCCATTTTCTACAGTGCTTTCCTATGCCGAAATAACCATCCTCCACCAAATGCAAGCTCAATCCATTCATTATTTTGAGCCCAGCTTCAATATTCGTATTTATGTCCAGTGTGGTACTTTGCAAAGCAAGTACCACCTAGGCTCTTCCTTTTGAGCTGAAAATTTGTGAAGATGGTCTTCTTAGTAACTGATCATCCTCAGCCAAAACTCACGCCCATTAGCCATGTACATTTCCCGTACCACTAATCAAACACTTGCCTGCTAATTCATGTTTGAGCATCGATCGGTTTCCTTGTGATAATCTTATGTTGTAATTTTATTCCTAGCTCCTACCTGGGGAGTGCCCAACCCACTAGACATGCCTAGGCCACCCAGAACACATGGCAACGCCACGGTCACGCGGTAACCACGCGGCGGGCATGCGAGTTTACGCGCTCTAGAGTTGGGGCCCTCGGCCATGGCCCAAACCTCGACGTATCGCAACCAAACCATGTATTTATGATTAAATAGGTACTTATGTAACTAGAAATGATTTTTGGAAAAAATAAATAGCAAACTATGAGGCAGCTGCAGTTCAAATTTGACCCGCTTCCAACTGAATCGGCGGAAATTTGTCTTTTTCATGGGAGGTGGATCAAAACTTTTTACACCCAACCATTTTGTCAATTGTGCATTAAATATGTCCTAGTATTTTAAAAAATTGATTTGGTCCAATTTTGTAACAACTATTTGGGAGGTCCTTCACAAAAACCTCCTTTTGGGCACTCGAAAAATGAGAAATGGTTTTTTCGTCCAAAGAAAATGAAAACTTCCTTAGGCAACATTATTTGTCATTTCAATATGCACCCTTGTGCACAATATGAGATCATTTGAACAAACTATGCCGTGAATGTGGCCATAAGATTGATCATTTGGCTTAAAGCCGTTGATCTCCACACGTGATAGCTTGTTTCTGAGAACACTTTTTTAAAATAATTGCCGTATTACAAGTTCGTTATTTTTCCTGAGAACTTGGCCATATATAATGACACAATGCGAATGTTTCCCATTTTTTTGATTTTTTTTGAATTTTTTATGCCCGTTTCAAAATGCGGTAAAATGGGCGGGAATGACCGTTCCTAGCTAATGGTTGAATCTTGGAATTTTTTTTGGTGTTTCTCTGATTAAATAGATACTTATGTACCTATAAATGATTTTTGGAAAAAAAATTAATAGCAAACTATGAGGCAGCTGCAGTTCAAACTATAAGTGCGTGTACTTGTTTGGCCGATCCGCTAGTAGGCTGATTCTCGACCTGATTGGCTCTTTGCAAACTTATTCGTGGTACCTCCTTCACAAAAAACCTCGTTTGACCATTTAGACCTACGGGTGGGTCCTAGACTCACATTTCGCGGTATATGATTTGCACATTCCCGGTGGTTTTCGTTCATAGATGCATTTCTTCCAACTCCTCTCCGTTCTCGCCTCCTCATGTCATATTCATCCGGGCGCCGCCGTGGTGGTGGACGTGCGCCTTGGGGCGGCAACGATGAGCAGCGCCGCCTCTAGGACTTGACTTGGGCCGCGGCCACGGCCGTCTGACGAACTAGGACGGGGCTGCGCACCCGCAGGCCCAATTCGCCACTGCCGGAACGCCACACGATGCGGAGGCTAGGTCAGAAATCCCTATACGACACATTCTGCGTCAAAACGTAGCAGTTTCACACATAAGAATCCATCTATTGCTCTGATTGGGCCCGCCCATTTAAGCGTTTCCGGTTTTGGGAACCTTCTAGAGCTTCCCAGCCGGTTTTTTCTGATTTTGGGAACTTTCTACAAGGTCCCATTAACCGGTTTTCTTTCTTTTTTCTTCTTTTTCCCTATTTTGTTTATTTTCTACATTCTTTTTATTTTTTTTCTGTTTTTTTCTTTTTTAAGTTTCTTTTTTATGAAAATCTTCTGAAAATTGTTTAGAATTTTGAAAAAATGTTAATTTTTTTTGAATTTTTTCAAAACTTTATAAAATGTTAGTTTTCTAAAAACATTGTACATCAATTCGAATAATGTTCGCATTTTTCAATAATTGTTCGGGGATTTCAACAAATGTTCTTTTTTCCAAAATATGTTGGAATATTTTTTCCAAATGTTCTTTTAAAATTGTTCACAACAAACTTGTTCATATTGCATTTTTTTCAGGAGTTTTAGAAAATTTTCTAGTTTCAAAAAGTTCACAAGTTTAAAAAATCATATTTTTGCAAATTTTGTTCAGGAATTTCAAAATATGTTCACGTTTTCAAAAAAATTCGAATTTTAAAAATGTTCCCGTTTTTTATAAATTTGTTCATGATTTTCAAAAAATGTTCCTGTTTATCAAAAAAAATATTGTTTTTTTTTCTGAAAAACTGTTCACAAGTTTGGAAAGTGTTTGATTTTCACAAGTTTCCTTTTCCAAATTTAGTTCAGGAGGTTTAAAACCTTTGTTCAAAAATTTGAAAAATGTTCTTGTCTTTACAATTTTGTTCATAAATTTTAAATAATCTATATTTTTTTTGAAAATCTGTAATTTGAAAAAATAATATTTAAACTTCATTTCGGGTTTCAAAATTCTTCAAAAGTTCAGAAATATTCCTGGTTTTTCAAATTTTGTTCACAAATTCAAAAAATGTTATTGACATTCAAAAAAGTTCGCCTTTTCCTAATTTTGTTCACGGTTTCAAAAATTGTTCTCTTTTCAAAATTTTGTTCAGAAGTTCAATAAATGTTCCTTTTTTCCTGAAACGTTCATTTAAAAAAATATGTTTTCAAATTTTTTCATGAATGTCCCCTTTTTCAAAATTTGCTCAAGATTGATTTTTTTTCCTTTTCCATATAGTGTTAACATTTTCAAATAATTGTCCAATTTGTGAAATTCGTTCACAAATTTGAAATGTTTTTGTTTCAATAAGTATTCGCTTTTGTAATAAAAATACGTTCAAAATTCCAAATAATATTTAGATTTGTCGCGTTCTCACAGCGTTAAAATCCACGCTGCTATTAGTAGACACCCAAATAGTGTATTCCAGTGGTTATGAACCATTGTGAACTACCACGAGGTATTGTGTTCGAATCCTTGTGTGTCCATCTTTTTTTTAGAAAAGGAGGATGACGCCCGGCCTCTGTATCTGGGCGATGTATGCGGTCACTTTATTAATTATTTTCACAACACCTTACAAAGTCATACAACAGCAAGACTAAAGTCGTCGTCTAAGCAATAACTGTCGCTACACCTATCCAATTGATGAAGGGGCGCTAATGGCCTGGGCCTAATACCAAACAGACATCGCAACCAAACCTAAACATCTAAGACATGAGGTCCCAACCAGGACGCCTGCCTGGTATGAGGCACCTACTAGTCCGGCGCACTCCTCAACCAGGACGCCTACCGGGTATGAGGCCGCCGCAGCCACTTGCCACGAGTCCATCTTCAGAGCTGTACTGTTGCATCTATCGTGTCAGGTCTGTCTGCAATCGATGCCACCATGACGCCAGACAGCGTCGTCCTCCTACGCGAGTCCATCCTCCCACATCGAACTCCGAATCTGCACTGTGCAACGCCGTCAAGATCCGTCGCCATCAATGTATGGATGAAGCACCGCTCCACCAAAGAAGTCGTCCGTTGGTCCCACGAAACCGAGTGCACCTCCAAGAATGCCGCCCTCAAGGGGGTTACGACACATGATTGCCGCCAACATCCGATCAGCAGATCTAGTGTTTCCCCCAGAGGTATTGAGGGGAGTTGGGAGCTTCACCTGGATGATGCCTTCATGAAGGAAACGATGATAAGGGCATCGTCATCACTGGCTCCGACCATCGACCGAAGACCAGGTTTTCACCTGGATCCGTCCCAAGAAATCCATCCAACAACCTGTGCACCGTCTTGACCGCCTTCAAAGCCCTAGATCCAGTCGCCTAGATCCGACGACCAACCGCAGCAACAGTGCCACCGTGGGAACCCTCGCACACCGGCCACCGCCTGAGTGTGCCACCACTGGAGCCTAGGAGGAGGGCTCCCACCCCGCCTCGCCAAGCCGCGAGAGCCGCCGAGAAGGATCCCGCGCGCTCGTCACCGTCTCTGATCCGAACCAATCCATAGCAGATCGCCATCACAGATCCGCCTTGGACAGGGCACCACGCCATGCTGCCGCGGTTAGCCCTAGCTTCACCAGGCGCCACCCTCTAGGGCCGCCGCCCCGGGATCCAGATAGAACCTCGCCACTGCCACCGGCCAAGTTCCGCCATTGCCGACCGGCCAAGCCGCCGGCCACTGCGACCTCCGCCGCCATGACCAAGCACGCTGATACGTCTCCAACGTATCTATAATTTTTGATTGCTCCATGCTATATTATCTACTGTTTTGGACTATATTTGGCTTTATTTTCCACTTTTATATTATTTTTGGGACTAACCTATTAACCGGAGGCCCAGCCCAGAATTACTGTTTTTTTTGCCTATTTCAGTGTTTCAGAGAAACAGAATATCAAACGGAGTCCAAACAGAATAATCCTTTCTGGAACGTGATTTTCTTCCCGAATATGACCCAGGAGACTTGGACCGTACGCCAAGGAAGCTTCGATGTGGGCACGAGGTAGGGGGGCGCGCCCTACACCCCCAGGCGCGCCCCCACCCTCGTGGGCCCACCGAAGCTCCACCGACGTACTTCTTCCTCTTATATATACCCACGTACCCCCAAACAAACAGAGACGGAGCCAAAAACCTAATTCCACCTCCGCAACTTTCTGTATCCACGAGATCCCATCTTGGGGCCTGTTCCAGAGCTTCGTCGGAGAGGGCCGTCATCACGGAGGGCTTCTACATCATCATAGCCTCTCCGATGAAGTGTGAGTAGTTTACCTCAGACCTTCGGGTCCATAGTTATTAGCTAGATGGCTTCTTCTCTCTTTTAGATCTCAATACAATGTTCTCCCCCTCTCTCGTGGAGATCTATTCGATGTAATCTTCTTCTTTTTGCGGTGTGTTTGTTGAGACTGATGAATTGTGGGTTTATGATCAAGTCTATCTATGAACAATATTTGAATCTTTTCTGAATTCTTTTATGTATGATTGGTTATCTTTGCAAGTCTCTTCGAATTATTCGTTTGGTTTGGCCGACTAGATTGCTAGTTCTAGCCATGGGAGAAGTGCTTAGCTTTGGGTTCGATCTTGCGGTGTCCTTTCCCAGTGACAGAAGGGGCAGCAAGGCACATATTGTATCGTTGCCATCGAGGATAACAAGATGGGGTTTATTTCATATTGCATGAATTTATCTCTCTACATCATGTCATCTTGCTTAAAGCGTTACTTTGTTTTTAACTTAATACTCTAGATGCATGCTGGATAGCGGTCGATGAGTGGAGTAATAGTAGTAGATGCAAAATCGTATCGGTCTACTTGTCACGGACGTGATGCCTATATACATGATCATGCCTAGATATTCTCATAACTATGCTCAATTCTGTCAATTGCTCAACAGTAATTTGTTCACCCACCGTAGAATACTTATGCTCTTGAGAGAAGCCACTAGTGAAACATATGGCCCCCGGGTCTATTCTCATCATATCAATCTCCATCACTTTAATCATGCTTTGCTTTTTTACTTTGCCTTTTACTTTTTGCTTTGCATCTCTATACCAAAAATACCAAAAATATTATCTCTATCAGATCTCACTCTCGTAAGTGACCGTGGAGGGATTGACAACCCCTAATCGCGTTGGTTGCGAGTAGCTATCGTTTTGTGCAGGTACGAGGGACTTGAGCGTGGCCTCCTACTGGATTGATACCTTGGTTCTCAAAAACTGAGGGAAATACTTATGCTACTCTGCTGCATCATCCTCTCCTCTTCGGGCAAATCCAACGCAAGCTCAAGAGGTAGCAAGAAGAATTTCTGGCACCGTTGCTGGGGAGTCTGCGCAAAAGTCAACATACCAAGTACCCATCACAATCCTTATCTCTCTCATTACATTAGTTGCCATTTGCCTCTCGTTTTCCTCTCCCCCACTTCACCTCTGCCGTTTTATTCGCCCTCTCTTTCCCAATCTCCTTCTCCTTCTCCTTCGCCTTCTCTTTTCCGTTTGCTTTCCCGTTGCCATGGCTGAGTCAAAAAGAACAAAGGGTCCTTTCCAGGGTCTTAGTACCTTGGATGACCCCTCTATCCTCTCTAAGCTCATAAATAATGATGCTACTGAAAGACCCACCGGGGTTATCAATGAGAGTTTAAATGATCTTGATGAAGAGGACTCTGGAATTTTTTGTTATTTAATTGATGAGTCTCTAAAAGATGCTTGGGATAGGTTATTGAGGATTAGGGCCAGCTATATACCACAATATCAAATTGAGGTTTACTTAAAAGGTTTCTATGTTGGTTTACCTACTTCTTTCAAACAAGTGCTAGATTCTATTTTTGAAGAGGGTTTTCTTGAAGGGGATGCTATAGATACCTATGAAAGGATGAAAACTATATTTGGGCACCCCATGAAATCTAGTATAGACGCAAATTTCCGTAACGTGCTTAATCTTACTTCATCCATTAATGGCCCTGTGCTTTCCCAAAATAGGAGAATAAATGCCATAGAAAGGAAATTTTCTCTTTTCTTTCCTACTGCCAAAGATGGCAATACCTAGATCTATCCTTGTTTTTATGCCTAGCTAGGGCCGTTAAACGATAGCGCCTGTTGGGAGGCAACCTAATTTTATTTTTAGTTTTTTGTGTTTTTCTTCTGTTAGGGAATAAATAACCCATCTACCTTCTGTTTGGATGTGGTTTTGTGTTTTAATTAGTGTTTGTGCCAAGTTAGACCTATTGGATCTTCTTGGATGATAGTTATTTGATCTTGCTGTAATTTCCAGAAACTTTGCATTCAGTGCCCGAATTATTAAAAATCATCAGAACGTGATCAAATACTGATTCCAATTGCTGCTGATCAGTAAAGAAATTGTCTAGGTCTTCCAATTTTGGTAGATGTTTTGGAGTTCCAGAAGTTTGCGTTAGTTACAGATTACTACAGACTGTTCTGTTTTTGACAGATTCTGTTTTTCGTGTGTTGTTTGCTTATTTTGATGAATCTATGGCTAGTATTGGAGGGTATGATCCATAGAGAAGTTGGAATACAGTAGGCTTAACACCAATATAAATAAAAAATGAGTTCATTACAGTACCTTGAAGTGGTCTTTTGTTTTCTTTCTCTAACGGAGCTCACGAGATTTCTATTGAGTTTTGTGTTGTGAAGTTTTCAAGTTTTGGGTGAATTCTTTTGATGGATTATGGAACAAGGAGTGGCAAGAGCCTAAGCTTGGGGATGCCCATGGCACCCCCAAGATAATCCAAGGACACCAAAAAGTCAAAGCTTGGGTATGCCCCGGAAGGCATCCCCTCTTTCATCCACTTCCATCGGTAATTTACTTGGAGCTATATTTTTATTCATCAACATGATATGTGTTTTGCTTGGAGCGTCTTGTATTATTTGTGTCATTGTTTGTTAGTGTGCCACAATTATCCTTGCTGTACCCACATTTTGAGAGAGCCATACATGAATTAGAATTTGATAGAATACTCTTTGTGCTTCACTTATATCTTTTGAGCTATGTAGTTTTGCTCTATGTGCTTCACTTATATCTTTTGAGCGTTATAATTTTGCTCTATGTGCTTCACTTAGATCTTTTAGAGCACGGTGGTGGTTTGTTTTAAAGAAACTATTAACCTCTCATGCTTCACTTAAATTATTTTGAGAGTCGTAATAGCATGGTAATTTGCTTAACCATAATATGCTTGGTATTCAAGATTTGTCAACCCTTCTTTTGAGTGCGTTGAATACTAAGAAAAGTTGGATGCTTGATAATTGTTTTGAGATATGGAGGTAGTAATATCAAAGTCATGCTAGTAGAGTAATTGTGAATTTGAGAAGTGCTTGAGTTAAAGCTTGCAAGTCCCGTAGCATGCGCGTATGGTTAACATTGTGCAACAAATTTGAAACATGAGGTGTTATTTGATTGTCCTCCTTATGAGTGGCGGTCGGGAACGATGGTCTTTTCCTACCAATCTATCCCCCTAGGAGCATGCGCGCAATACTTTGGTTTTTGATGGCTTGTAGATTTTTGCAATAAGTATATGAGTTCTTTATGACTAATGTTGCGTCCATGGATTATACGCACTCTCACCCTTCCATCATTGCTAGCCTCTACGGTACCGTGCATTGCCCTTGCTCACATCGAGAGTTGGTGCAAACTTCGCCGGTGCATCCAAACCCCGTGATATGATACGCTCTTTCACACATAAACCTCCTTATATCTTCCTCAAAACAGCCACCATACCTACCTATTATGGCATTTCCATAGCCATTCCGAGATATATTGCCATGCAACTTTCCACCATCCAATTTATCATGACACATTCATCATTGTCATATTTCTTAGCATGATCATGTAGTTGACATAGTATTTGTGGCAAAGACACCGTTCATAATTCTTTCATACTTGTCACTCTTGATTCATTGCATATCCCGGTACACCGCCGGAGGTATTCATATAGAGTCATACTTTTTTCTAGTATCGAGTTGTAATCATTGAGTTATAAGTAAATAGATAGTGTGATGATCATCATTCAATAGAGCATTGTCCCAAAAAAAGGCCAAAGAAAAAAAAAGAAGGCCAAAAAAAAAGAAAATAAATAAAAAGGGGCAATGCTACTATCCTTTTTCCACACTTGTGCTTCAAAGTAGCACCATGAGTGCAATGTTCATCAGCTTGGAGTTGATAATCCCAAGGCCCTCCTGGGCTTTAGGTCTGCAAACGGCCTGCCATTTGACCATATGGTATTTCCATCTAGGTCCCGCTCCTTCTCAAAAGAAACGAGACCGCGGGGTATCCAACTTAGTGTGTACCCCATCCGCTAGCAGGAACAGACCCATGGCGAACATAGGTAGGGATGAGAGGCTGGAGTTGGTTAAGATTAGTCTAGCCCCTGAAGACATAAATCTCCCTCTCCACGGACACACCCTGTCCGCTACCTTGGAGGTGAGAGGTTCCCAATCGGCAATCGAACATTTCTTCGCCGTGATCGGGAGGCCGAGGTAAGTGAACGGAAACTGGCCAAGTTTGCAGTTAAGCAAGTTGGCAACCCGCTGACTCTCGGCCGCGTCCATCCCTATGGACACTACTTCACATTTGTGGAAGTTGATTTTAAGCCCCGACATGAGTTCAAAACACAGCAGAATGGCCTTGACCGTTGCGATACTGTGTGTGTCAGGCTCGAAAAGGAGGAGTGTCATCCGCGTATTGCAGGTGTGACACACCCCCCGGGATCAGGTTGTCCACCACTCCCCTGGTGTGACCAGCCAAACGGGCTCTGTCTAGCATGGCGCCCAAGGCGTCTGCCACAAAGTTAAACAGCAACGGCCAGGCTGGGTCCCCTTGACGCAGCCCACGCTTGTTGCGGAAGAAGTTCCCTACTTCTCCGTTCACCGCAATCACCGTTTGGCCCCCCGAGACCAACTGCATCATGCGATGAACCCAAACCGACGAGAATCCCTGGTCCAGGAGGACCTGTCGGAGAAACTCCCAGTTCACGCGATTGTACGCCTTCTCGAAATCAAGTTTCAGGAGGATCGCAGGCTGACGAGCGCGTTTTAGGGAGTGCACAATCTCTTGGAGGGCCAACGGCCCCTCCAAGATGTTGCGCCCCCGAATAAAAGCCGATTGGTTCCTACTAGCTATCGGAGACAATCGAGTCGAGCAAGCCTTCGCACAAATTTTAAACGGAACATTAATCAACGCAATGGGACGAAAGAGCCTAATTTGATCCGCGCCCAGAACTTTGGGGATCAGAGAGAGAACCCCAAAGTTTAGGCACGAGATATCTACCGTACCCCGCATAAAACCATTGCATACGTCGAAAATAGGCCCTTTGAGCACTTGCCAAAACCTTTTGAACATCGCCACCGGCCACCCATCCGGCCCGGGTGCGGTGTCGGATTTCATGCCAAGAGTCGCCTTGTCAATCTCTTCCGGGGTGAAGGACAATCCCAGGCCCTCATTTTCCTCATCCGTGACCCGCAACGCAGGGTCCCACACATCCGCCCTAAGCCGGGCACGGGATTCCTCCTTGGAACCCATAAGTTGGATGTAGAAATCGTAGATGTGGTGTACGATATCTTGTTGCCGCAAAAGGAGCCCCTGCTCAGATTGCAAGCGCAGAATGGCGCATTTGCGGCGACGGCCATTAGCATAGGCGTGAAAATATTGAGTGTCCGCGTCACCCTTGAGCGTCCACTTGATACCACCGCGTCTACACTAGTACTCCTCCTCCGCTCTAAGAAGGGACTCGACCTGGGCCTCAAGCGCGTAGCGCTGAGCCCAGTCTTGCTCCGAGAAGGTCTGCACATCCGCCGCAGCATCCATCTGAGCGAGATCCGCAGTCAAACGCGATCGAAGCAACTTATCTTCGCGCCCCTGGTTAGCCCCCCACCCTTTGAGGGCCGCGCGCAAGCCCGCGCCTGCAGCAATCCAGAACTCCATCGGCCCGCACGCGCGCCCGACCCGGGCGACGCAATTCTCCCATTTCGAAAGGAAGATTTGCTCAAAGTCCGGAGACTCTAACCACGCGGTTTCGAAGAAAGAACGAGGACTGCGTTTTAACTTATCCTCCCCCGAGGAGAGGATGAGGGGGACGTGGTCCGACCCTATCCTCCTTTCGGCGTGCAAAGAGCACAAGGGAAATAGCGCCTCCCACTCCGAGGACATAAAAACCCTGTCCAATACCGACCGCACCGGCGTAAGCTGTTTGTTGGTCCAGGTGTAGCGTGCCCCCACGCGAGCCACTTCCCTAAGGGCCATGGCAGCGATTGCATTATTAAACATGGACACCCTTGTCCAATTAATAATACCGTTGTTTTTATCCGCTCCCGAACGGATTAAGTTGAAATCCCCTCCCACTAGCAGTGGAAAATTTCGCGTGCCCAAAGACGCAACCTTCGCCTGTAGTTCTCCCAAGAACTCAAGCGAGAGCGAGTGGTCGGCCGGGCCGTAAACCACAATCACCTACCATTCTTGGAGAGTTGCACGATGGCGCACATGGGCCGACAGGAAGAAACGACCGGCATCCCACGCCACCACCTCAAAGCAAACTAGGTTGATGCCTAGCAACATGCCTCCCGAGTGCCCGACTGCCGGCACCCAATGCCAAACAAAACGCCCGAGTGCCCAGGTTGTCCTTTCCCTGGAAATTGCTACCCCCGCATCCAAACAAGGCCCAAGTGTAAGAATACACTATGAATTTAAAAAATTCAGGAAAGTTCTTGTGGACCTGCGCTGTACAGAAGAGAAAATGGCAAATAATTTTGCCTATTGTGCAGCTATCAAATGAATGCATTTCTATTAAAATTTTGTAGATCCAGAGTGTCTTCCCACATATACTGCGAACTACGCGCCGCATCTCCATCAAGGCCGGCATGGTCCTGGGCTTGCAGTATCCGAAGTCCTGGAGAGCTTCTTGTCGGTTACGCCGGATTTGAATATGGCGATGGCCTCGGCGTCATTACAGGAGACTATGTCATTCTTCTTCTTGAGGAAGCGTGTCCAGTACTTACGCATGTGGATCTACAAAATTTTAACAGAAAATATACAAGTGGAATCCGGTTTTGCCTCGTAGTTTGATTTTGTTCTCCCAAACTTGCTAGGGTTGTTATAGCCATTATTCAAATTGAACCGCCAGCCAGCCTAAATGTTTTTCTTCCTTAAGTTGTTTGCCAACTTTTCCTGCCATGAGATTTTCGACTTGTATCTAGGCCAAGCTGAATCGCCTTGCTTCATGCTTTGTCCATAGGGCGCTAGTTCGGTTAATGTTGGCAGTGGGAGCACAATTTTATTTCAGCCGCAGTTATCTTGATCGGCTAGCTGCCGAGGAGGTCAAAGCCAAAAGCTAGCTGGCGCAATACAGAGGCTCAGAAATAGAAAATTTTAAAGGCACAATAGAAGCACAAATTAATTTTAAAACTAATTAGCTTGGCAAAAGATTTGACTTAATTCAAGCATAATGGTTTTTACATTACTACCTCAATATTCCGAGCTTAACCTACTCCTAATCTACTCAATGAATTCATCCAGGTTGCAGTCCTCATAGGTTGTCCTGGCCAACTCCAAGATGAAGATGGACCTTTTGGGTTCGCTTTCCATGATGGGGGCGGTTTAAGGTCGGGGTAGTGGGTCTTGGGCGTTGCCCAAGCTTGGTAAGCTCCTTCCCGAGCAGCCGAAGATTGGTTTTGTTATTCTTATTTGGCACAATGGTAAATCCTTCCTTTTTAGGGACGTAATGAACTGGACTAATTCATTTACTATTGGAGGTAGGAAAAATAATGTCAGCGCTAGGCAGTCAAATTATTTGTTTTTTTAATTACCACCTCTTCCATATGGGGATTACGTTTTCGTTGATATTCAATTAGTGGTTCGACAGAAGCGCAAACCACTCCTCCAAGCCACCCGCAACTCATTTCAGGCACGACACCTATGTTGAAGAATTCAAGCACCACCGGTAGTCGACTTCCGGCCTTGGTTTTGGAAGAACGTGGCTAGGGTGTCGGCCATGCCCTAAGGATGGTTTTCCCCAAATAGATTACACTGTATATTTCTATGGGTTGAAGAAAAATGTATTTTTCTCAAGTCAATAGCTTACACTAGTGTAACACGACACTTATTTTGAATTGGGCATATATTCTTGGTCTAAAAAATTATACTCTTACGAATTACTCCTACTATTCTATATGTGATAATATACAAACATAATTTATTTCCCCTAAAAAAAGAACATAATTTGGTTTTACCTGTTAAGAAAGAAAATAGCAGTAGAAATAACTAAACGTGCAACAGTAACCGCATGATGATATCCCCCACTCGTTTTCCCAGAGTTCACGACCACCACCACCACCACCACCACCACCACCATGCCTCGCCTCTCCTCCACCACGCCAATGTCGCCACTCCGCCTCCGACTCCCCGCCGGCCACTCGTCCTCCACCTCTCATCCCTCACGCATCTGGGATCCCCACGCCGCCTTCGCCGCTGCGACGCAGCGGGCGCGCTCTGGCACGCTCACCACGGAGGACGCACACCACCTGTTCGACGAATTGCTGCGGCAGGGCAATCCTGTCCAGGAGCGTCCCTTGAATAACTTTCTGGCTGCCCTCGCCCGCGCGCCCGCGTCCGCATCCTGCAGCGATGGCCCCGCCCTGGCCGTCGCCCTCTTCGGCCGTTTGTCCCGAGGCGCCAGGCAACGGGTGGCGCAGCCAAATGTGTTCACCTATGGCGTCCTCATGGACTGCTACTGCCGTGCGCGCCGCCTGGATCTAGCGATCGCCTTCTTCGGCCGTCTCCTCAAGACGGGCCTGGAGGCAGACCAAGTCGTTTTCAGCACCCTCCTCAAGGGACTCTGACACGCAAAGCGCTCAGATGAGGCTCTGGACGTGCTGCTTCACAGGATGCCTGAGCTGGGCTGCACCCCTGACGTGGTGGCGTATAGCACGGTCATCCATGGCTTCTTCAAGGAAGGCCAAGTAGGCAAGGCATGCAATCTGTTCCATGGAATGGCACAGCAGGGCGTTGCGCCTGACGTGGTGACATATAACTCGGTTATTGATGCACTGTGCAAGGCCAGAGCAATGGACAAGGCGGAGTATTTCCTTGGTCAGATGGTTGATAGTGGTGTCGTACCTAACAATGTGACATATAATAGCCTCATCCATGGATATTCCTCTTCAGGCCATTCAAAGGAGGCGGTCAGGGTGCTGAAAGATATGACAAGTAAGGGTATCATACCAGATGTTTTTACTTGCAACTCGCTCATGGCCTCCCTTTGCAAGAATGGAAGAAGCAAAGAAGCTGCAGAAATTTTTAATTCAATGTCCATGAAGGGCCTGAAACCTAACACCATTTCATATGCTATTCTCCTTCATGGGTATGCCACTGAAGGATGCTTGGTTGACATGATCAATCTCTTCAATTCAATGGCTACAGACTGTATTCTACCTAACTGTCATATCTTCAACATACTGATTAATGCATATGCTAAATATGGGAAGCTTGATAAGGCTATGCTTATATTTAAAGATATGCAGAAACAAGGAGTGAGTCCAGATGCAGTCACATATTCAACCGTAATACATGCATTTTGCAAAAAGGGTAGGTTGGATGATGCTGTGATAAAGTTTAATCAGATGATTGATACAGGAGTACTACTGGAAGCATCTGTTTATCGTTCCCTAATCCAGGGTTTTTGTACACATGGCGATTTGGTGAAAGCAACGGAATATGTTACTGAAATGATGAAGAAAGGTATGCTTCCTCCTGATATTATGTTCTTCAGTTCAATCATGCAGAACCTATGCACAGAAGGAAGGGTAATAGAAGCATGAGATATCCTTGACTTGATAGTGTGCATTGGTATGAGGCCTGATGTTTTCATATTTAATATACTGATCGGTGGATACTGCCTAGTCCGCAAGATGGCAGATGCATCAAAAATATTTGATGATATGGTGTCATATGGTTTAGAACCTTGTAATATTACGTATGGTATACTTATTAATGGCTATTGCAAAAACGGAAGGATTGATGATGGGCTGATTCTGTTCAAAGAAATGTTGCACAAGGGACTTAAACCTACAACTTTTAATTACAACGTCATACTGGATGGATTATTTCTGGCTGGACAGACTGTTGCTGCAAAGGAGAAGTTTCATGAGATGGCTGAATCTGGAGTAAGTGTGTGCATCGGTACTTACTCTATAGTTCTTGGTGGACTTTGTAAAATAATTGTGCCGGTGAAGCAATCACGCTATTTCAGAAATTAAGCACAATGAATGTGAAATTCGATATTAGAATTGTCAATATCATGATTGATGCCTTCTACAGGGTTCGGCGAAACCAGGAAGCTAAGGATTTGTTTGTTGCAGTATCAGCCAATGGTTTGGTAGCTAATGTCTTTACCTACACCATAATGATGACAAATCTTATAAAAGAAGGGTCACTGGAAGAAGCTGACAATCTCTTTTTATCAATGGAGAAGAGCGTCTGTACTGCTGACTCTTTTATGTTAAATCTTATCATCAGAAGGTTACTGGAAAAAGGAGAGATAGTCAAGGCTGGGAATTATATTTCTAAAGTTGATGCAAAGAGCTACTCCCTTGAAGCTAAAACTGTTTCGCTGCTTATCTCTCTATTTTCAGGGAAAGGGAAATATAGAGCAAACATCAGATTGCTCCCTACAAAGTATCAGTTTCGTGAAGAAGCAGGCACAGTTGAATAGTTTTATACATGGTAAACTTTGTTTGTTGCTTGCCATAGGTCCTGCTTATACAAATAATGCATTTTCTATATGTAAGAAGAAATTCAGTTAGAAGTAGCTATCAGGATGAAGGAGTGATCAAGCGTGCACCGAACAAAAAGACAAACCTAGGCGTACCGAAACGAAATTGAATCCAAACATAAACAGAGAAACAGCAACAAAGTGAAGATGTACAGTTTGCTAGCCAAACACCTATGGTAGAGTGTCAGGCGGCCGAGCGACCATCCTGCCAATATCCATGGCTTGGCTTCACATGGAATCGAGCCAACCAACCCGTGGCGGTTCCATGTGGCTCCACTGAAGATGCGATCATTTCTCTGCCAGTGCGCCCCTTGTCAGTGCATGCGTGCCCCCTCACCCTTGTGTCTGGTCTGAGAAGGAATTTGAAGAAGCTGAGCAGAAACCGGAGCTTGACCGACTTGAGATCTACGCCATCGAAGCCAGATTGAGGTTAGATAATCATAACATGGTACTAGAGAGGTGTTTTGTTGACTGTTGTGATGGCTCTTGTTGATCTGGTTAGGGTGATTTGTGAAGAGGGAGCATGCAGAAGTCTGAATAATATCTGCTTGTGTTATTATTTTTGCAGCTTCCGGTCTTCTTTCCACCTACAAGTTATATGGATCCAGTTGTAGTAGCAGCCTGTACGTTATCTTTTTGTATATGCTGGCATTGATTATGAGGTGTACAGGTTTAGTTTAGTGCCGGGCTCCAATTTTCTTTGGTTTTGATCGATGCAGCACCATGTTGAGTTTAGCCCTGTAATTTTGCTTAACTAGATCATGCTGGTGTTAAGGCTGGGAATCACAATATCGATGGCCTCAGCATGTTTTTAGCAGTTGAATTAAAGATACTCTGTCTTATTGCACAAACTGACGCAGATCAATGTTTAGAGGTAATATGATTCTGCCTGTAATTTTCATTGACTGTCAGCATGTTCCTTTTTTATTCATTACTCTGTATATCATGGCAGTATGACTATAATAAGGATATATGGCTGATGCATTTGGAACTTCTCTGTTCCTTGGGACAGTACAGAGCTGATAAATTATCTATTCTTTTTGGCTTTGGTAGTATGAACAGAAAGCAGGCAATAATAAACTGATATGTTGTACTCCTAAAACGGTGTCATTATTATTACCCATTTTATCCAACAATAGTGTACCCTAAAATTACAGATCGGTTCATTCATCTCATACCTTTTTTTGAGAGAGTCGGATTTTTGTGAGCTTTGCCATGGTTTTGTCCTCTGTTTCTTGGTACATTTTGTTACTATAGAACAATTGGCGTGCTTCTTTTCTTTTAGCTGTACGTTGTAGAAATGCGGAACCTGGTTATTTCATTATATTCGATGCCTAATTTATTTTCTGTTACGAGGGTCAAGTTCAGCATTTTATTTTATCTTCTTCCTTCCTCACAATTTTACATTTACTCACTGAGCAGTGAAGGTTTTGGACCTCAAATTCTTGTAGTACTAATTTAGCACAACCGCTCTTCGAGAAAATGGCTTGTGAAGGTCTTGGACAAACAGGCGTGACACATATATGGAAAGAGCCCCAAGAAGCATTGCACATTTGGTTATATGTCTTATGAATACTCTTTTATGAACAACAATTTGGTAATATTTTGAGAGAATTTTCTTTGCTCTCAAGCTCAAGTCATCCTTTTATTTGGAAAAGTGTATATTTAAAAAGTATTTAGTTTTCGAAAAGTATTTATTAGCTTGAAGTATCTGAAGTCCCTGGAGAGCAATCTCGTCAGTTACACCGGATTTGAATGCGGATTGGCGATGCCTCAGCGTCATCACAGTAGACTAACTCATTCTTCTTCTTGAGTACTGGCGCATGTGGATCTACAAAATTTTAATAGAAAATGTGCAAACTTATCGAGGAATCCGGTTTTGCCTGGTAGTTTGATTTTGTTCCCCCAGGTCGGACTGGAGGCTGTTATACCCATTGTTCAAATTGCGCCGCTAGTTGACCTAAGTGTTTTTCTTCCTTATGTTGTTTGCCAACTTTTTCTTTCATGAAATTTTGAACTTGTGTCTGGGCCAAGCTGGGTTGCCTTGCTTCATCGTTTGTCCATAATCCACTAGTTCGGCTATGTTGGCAGTGGGAGCACTCCTTTCTTGCGGCCGCGGTCATCCTGACCGACTGCCAAGGAGGTCAAAGCCAAAAGCTAGCTGCGCAATATGGAAGCTCAGGAGCAGAATTTTTTAAAGGCACAACAGAACCGCAAATTAATTTTAAGATTAATTAACTTGGCAAAAGACTGAACTTAATTCAAGCATAATGTTTTTACATTACTACATTAGCATTCTGAGCTTAACGTACTCCTAAATCCTAATCTACTCCATGATTTCATCCAGGTTGCAGTCCTCCTCAGTGGTCCTAGCGAACTCCAAGACAACGTCGAACAAGGACTACATCCGTACCTCTCGCCCATCAGGACCTCCCAGGTTCGCTGCAACGATTGGGGCGAGGTTAAGGCCGGGATTGTGGGTCTTCGGCGTTGCCCAAGCTTGGCGAGCTCCTTCCCGAGCAGCCGAAGATTTCCACCCCGCAACCCTAGCAAGGAGCGACTCCGCACAGCCGGCACAGGCATATGGCAAGTGTGAAGAAGTTGTCCGGGTGAGCTTCAGTGTGACACAGCGTGAAGAATACGGCCTCCAGGGCCGGCCTTGCATGCTCAGGATTACTGGCTAGCTGTTGTCCTGGAACTGAGCCCAGAAGGAGTTTTCGAGGAGTTGTCAATCCTTAGGTCGTCCAGTTCTTGCCAACCTCAGTGTCGGGGCCTACTGCACATCAGTTTTCAATCAAGTTCAAACGTTCGAGGAAGATATTTATCCTCGGATCGGCTTTTCAAATCGACCCCAGCCTCGGGGGATACTGGATCAATGTTCTTTTTTGTTAAAAAAAATTCTAAAAACTACTACCTGAGAATAGGTTGATCTCAGATCGACCACTTTTGACCGACCTGAGTCTAGAGGGGCTACTGCACCAATGTTTTCTGTCACGTCTAACTTTTACGACCCACAACCCGGTTTGTGCCAAGCCAGACTGTGCCTCGCGGCCTTCATTACACAAAATTGCTAAGGGCGTCTCCACTAGCCCCCCAGGACACCTTTTTAGGCTCGATCGGTTTTAGGCTCGGACAACGCTTTTCGCCGAAAAACGGCCCAACCACGCCCCCCAGGACGTCAGAATAGCGCTGGCAAACCCAGGCGAAACCTGCGCGCGTTAGGGGTCTCTTGGGGGCGCAGACGGAAGTTTCGGCGAATGTGTCTCACCACATGTCCTTTTTCTTGGCCCACTTAATCATTCTTCTCACAAACTTTTGCTTGGGATGGGGTCTGACTGGAAAGATGCCCTCTTTATTTCGCCGGATGACCCCCAAGACACCAATTTTTTTGGTTTGATGGTGTTCTTGGGGGTGCCAAAGGCTGGAGATGCTCTAAGTTATGCAACATGACTCATGGTGTAGACCTACACCTTGAGGGCAACTGGCTATAATGCTATGCGAGACTTGTACTAAATATTAAAAAGAATACCTCCATACTAGGAGCAAAGGCGTCGATCAGCTGCTTCACTATGAGGTTCATCACGTCATCCTTCTCCTTTGTGAATTTGAGGGCATCTCACTATGCATCCGTTAGATCTGGGTTAAGCCAAGACTTCTTGGCCTCCCGGCGTCGTAGTGCGGATATTGCCACTGGGTCAAAACCACATTGGCCGAAGTGTTGGGGGCCGAGCTACCTCCTTGGCATGTCATCAGGGATGACCAGGGCGGTTGACACCTCTGGGTGCAAACATGGCGCGACGGTGGATGAGGTGGTGGCGTTGGGTGATCTTGTGCTACGGGGGCTCAGGAATTGACCACCCTGATATCTTCTTCATTACTAGTCTCTTGGTTTTCTAAGTCAGAAGCTTGGGGATGGCCTTCACTGGTTGCTCGAACAGCAGGTGGACTTCTTGAAGTCCTTGGGAGCGGCTTGGTCAGTTCGCTCCTTCATTTTCGTCCTCCTCGGTCGATGCAAAGATTGTGGCAATGTCCGGCCAGGTCAGCACAGATTTCCCGATGTGTCTTACAAGACTAATTGTATGGAAAAGGACCAAAGGCAAGTCTATGCCAAGTGACAAGTGTATTGGAAAGTACTTCCAGGTCTGCCGAGGTGGCGCCAGCAGTACGACGACTCTTGGCGGTGGGCAAGCGATGGTTGGGACTTGAACAACAAGGATTGTCTAAGCGGTCGATACCAAAGTGGTTTACCTGACTTCAGAAGCAGCCCAACGATCTAAGGCCAACTCCACCGCGCGACCCTATTCTGTCCGCCCCCATCCATTTGGGGTAAAAGGAACAAACGAGACGGCCCGGCGCACGGCCTTAAACGGACAAATATCCGGATTCCGTCCGCTTTCGACCCATCTCCGGCCCAAACTTGCGCTCGGTTTGGAGTGAAACGGACGCGCGCGGACGGCCTCGACACACGCCCTTGTCCCCCCGTGACCCACCTGTCGGGGACACTAGCAGTCCCTCCGCTCCCAACGCTTCACCCTGTCTCCCCACCCCGCCCCGCCGCCGGCGCCACCGCTATTCTCCGGCCGCCTCCTCACCGCTCAGCCCCCCCCCCCCCCCCCCCGCCGCCCATACCAAACCACGTCTCGGCATGGCCGCCACCACGCCCGCGCTTCCGCCGTAGTTTTGGTCATCGATCGGAGGAGGTTTGGCCGTCGCCGTCCTTGCTGGTGGCAGAGGGGACACGACTGCCGGCGACGTACCACGGCGGCCGAGGCAGATTCCGACGAGAGCTCCAGAGCGGCCAGTAGCCGGCCGGCAACCACCCCTGCTGCGTCGAGGTGATCATCGCGGCCTCTTCGCCACCACGACCGCAAAGTGTTTGACCTTTTGCCAACAAAGGTATGGACAATGGAGACGAGTTTTTCTTCCATCACTTCCTTTGTTCATCGGACGATTCGTCGTCGGATGATGACCATCTTGTGGTGGCTGCACTGGTCGTTCACGGCCATATTCAACGGCAGCTTCCTCGGTACAGGAGGTCAGTCCCTGGCCGTGCTCCCAACCTGAACCGCAACAGGGAGAGAGACCACGCCCTGCTCTATGCGAATCTTCAAAATGAGATGCGTGAGATGCCCGGCCACATTTGAACAGTTTGCCCAATTCCACCGTGAGATGCGTGATTGGCACACTCATGTGAATCTTCAAAATGACTTGGTTGAGCACGTGTGGGATCACATTGGCAACCAATAGATGCATTTGTCCATTTTATGTTCAGTCAAGACAATTTTGATTTGGTTGTAAAACTATTTTATTAAAGACAATTTCAATTGGGTTGTAAAACAATTTTAATTTTCAGACAAATATTTGGCTTCGAAACTAGTTTTGATGCAAATTTAGGCATTTTTTGGCCCTGGCAGACAGGATGGGGCAAAAGGATGCAGCCGCGCGCTAGGCGCACGGCTACCGCTTCCCAGGACAGGCCCGGACACGATCCCAAATCCCTATCCAAAGGAACAAAAACCGGACAAAACGAACGTCCGTTTGGGGTCGCGCGGTGGAGTTGGCCTAAGGTCTGTTGTGAGTAGATGTTGTCAAAGGGAGCTTCTAAGAACTGGTCTCAACCTAGGCAACTAGAAGAGGAGGCGCAAATCGGAGCTGGTCGAAGTGCAAGCAAGCTTTAAGACCAGTTAAGGGGCTATTGATGATGTTATGGCACAAGGGTACCTCACCATGTCGGTTCCCGGCCTGGTGGGTGGCCCGAGAGGACCCCTAGGTTGTTTCTACCTTGGGCCACTGGGTCGGCTCATGACGTTCTTCGAGAAGACTCCGGAAGTTTTGTCATCCAAGTCAGGGGAACAGAGTTGTGTAGACCTTCCCTCCGCCCGGGCATAGCGATTAGGTTGTGTAACCATAGGACCCCTAGTATCTCTATTCTTGATGAACGAGTTGGTTGAATAGTCCTCCCACTTTCGTCTGGTTTTTTTTTCGTCCGGTTTATTTTCGTCTCACCTCCCACCACCACTCCCACGTTAATTTTTTCTTCTTCACACTTAAAACTGAATCGTGTCTGATACTTCTTCCATTTATTCGTGCTTGCTTTGGCAGGTGTCGATTTAATTCAATCATGTAAATATTTGGTAATTAAGAATTCAAAAATAATACCATATACAGGAGATCACCTTCCAAACAAATCACCTCCCTCTCTGATTTATTTCTCTCACCGATCTCCTTCCATACTTAGCTCCGCTCGGAAAAAAATACAACCGTCGAAGCCACCGATCTCTTTCCATACTTAGCTCCACCTTCGCTCCCTCCCACACACTTTTACGTAGCCCAAGAAATCCTCTCGCACGATCCTCGCAATAACTACAGAATACATCCTTCCCCAATTATCGCTTTTCTTGCCCGAGCGAGATCGTGGTCCCTTCTCCCCTCCTCCCTCCCACAGCTCGCTCAGGTTTTCTTCCGCTACACCTATCCTCTTCCGGCCTCTTCCTGGAGCCCTCGGCTTCGTGCCCGTAGGAATCGGAGGCGGTGACGCTCGACGTTGTCACGTCGAGGCTGGATCTAGGGGACAGGCAGGCAGCGCTCGTCACGGGAAGAGGAGCATGTAACTCATGGAGTCAAAGCTTGTGTGGGGCTGTTTGGCGACGCTCGACCGCGGCAGGGAGGCGAGGACGCGTGAACGCATATGTGCCTGCTCGCCGAGCGTCGCGACGTTGACGGGCTGGGGCTTGATGTCGAGGCCCTCCGCTTCCTGCACCTCTTCGTGTCGATGGCCAGAGGCACACACCGGTACTAGAAACACGATGGCCAGAGGTATACCGTTACTGGAAACACAATCCTGAATCTCTTCCGTGTATGTTCCCAAGGGTGTGTGTTTAGTTGTTTACCTCGTATCTTATCTTTGATAGTCACCAATAGGATTAGAAGTCTGACTGCGCAGAATCTGTATTAATCAGTACATGCCCTTATTATTTCTAACATAAAATCTTGTTTTGTTGACAGTAAGCAACCACCTAATTTTAGGAAGTACCGTGTGGTGGCAAAAAAAAACTGATATTCAAGACTTCGTTTTCTACAGATGATGATCCAAAATGCATAGAAACATGGGTAGAGATGGGAAACTGTGAAAGCGATGGGAACTATCTGGTACGAATAGTGTCATCATCTTATAATGCTTCATCTATGTACACCATAATGATGCATCTTACGTATCTATCTATTGTATCTGAAACCTTAATGCAATTAACTGTTGATTTTGCCCTACAACATGAATACAGGATTGAGCGATCTAGCAGATACTTATGAACTTCTGAAGCTCGGTTGTTCAGATTATCATGGATGAGATGATAAGGAAGCGTCTGATATAGTAAGTGTCGATCTTCCGGTCTTGGCATTTTTAGATTCCTTGAAGTAGCTCGACAAATTTGCTGCAATGCTTTGTAGGATCATTTTGCAGATTTTACTGAAATGGTACCTGGTTTGAATTTGGTTATTTGCTCTATTTGTTTATTTATTTTCCTAGGAACAATCTGTTGTTACGAGCTTTGCTCTTAATTTTGATGTAAATCTCATGTTACCAGGTCCGCCATGACATGAATGCACCGTTGTCCCACTATTTCGTTACACCGCAGTACTCATATTTTACTAGCAATCAGCTAATCAGTGACTGCAGTGACGTTCCCATCATCATGGCTCTGCAAATAGGTGTCCGTGTAATTAAATTAGACATGGTGCTAAATTCTTCTAAAGATGATACTGATATTCTCCATCGAAGTACTGAATATGACTTCCATGGATAGTACTCATATTTATGCCTACCAATCTTTGTAAGTGTGGAACTGTTGGGGAACGTAGTAATTTCGAAAATTTTCCTACGCACACGCAAGATCATGGTGATGCATAGCAACGAGGGGGAGAGTCTGATCTACGTACCCTTGTAGATCGCAACGGAAGCGTTGACACAACGTAGAGGAAGTAGTCGTACGCCTTCTTCCCGATCCGACCGATCCAAGCACCGTTACTCCGGCACCTCCGAGTTCTTAGCACACGTTCAGCTCGATGACGATCCTCGGGCTCCGATCCAGCAAAGCGTCGAGGAAGAGTTCCGTCAGCACGACGGCGTGGTGACGATCTTGATGTACTACCGACGCAGGGCTTCGCCTAAGCTCTACAACGATATGACCGGGGTGGAATTTGGTGGCAGGGGGCACCGCACACGGCTAAGGAACGATCAACAATGATCAACTTGTGTGTCTATGGGGTGCCCCCTGCCCCCGTATATAAAGGAGCAGGGGGAGGGGTTCGGCCGGCCAGGGAGAGGGGCGCAGGAGGAGTCCTACTCCTACCGGGAGTAGGACTCCCCCCCCCAATCCTATTCCTAATAGGAATCCTCAAGGGGGAAAGAGAGAAGGGGTGGCCGGCCACCTTCTCCTAGTCCTAATAGGACTAGGGAAGGGGGGGAGGCGCGCAGCCCTTTTTGGGCAGCCCCTTTCACTTTTCCACTAAGGCCCAATAGGCCCATTTGCCTCCCGGGGGGTTTCGGTAACCCTCCCGGTATTTCGGTAAAATCCCGATTTCACCCGGAACACTTCCGATGTTCAAACATAGGCTTCCAATATATCAATCTTTACTTCTCGACCATTTCGAGACTCCTCGTCATGTCCGTGATCACATCCGGGACTCCGAACAACCTTCGGTACATTAAAATGCATAAACTCATAATAACTGTCATCGTAACGTTAAGCGTGCGGACCCTACGGTTCGAGAACAATGTAGACATGACCGAGACATGTCTCCGGTCAATAACCAATAGCGGGACCTGGATGCCCATATTGGCTCCTACATATTCTACGAAGATCTTTATCGGTCAGACCGCATAACAACATACGTTGTTCCCTTTGTCATCGGTATGTTACTTGCCCGAGATTCGATCGTCGGTATCCAATACCTAGTTCAATCTCGTTACCGGCAAGTCTCTTTACTCGTTCCGTAATACATCATCTCGCAACTAACTTCTTAGTTGCAATGCTTGCAAGGCTTATGTGATGTGCATTACCGAGAGGGCCCAGAGATACCTCTCCGACAATCGGAGTGACAAATCCTAATCTCGAAATACGCCAACCCAACATCTACCTTTGGAGACACCTGTAGTACTCCTTTATAATCACCCAGTTACGTTGTGACGTTTGGTAGTACCCAAAGTATTCCTCCGGTAAACGGGAGTTGCATAATCTCATAGTCATAGGAACATGTATAAGTCATGAAGAAAGCAATAGCAACATACTAAACGATCGGGTGCTAAGCTAATGGAATGGGTCATGTCAATCAGATCATTCATCTAATGATGTGATCACATTAATCAAATAACAACTCTTTGTCCATGGTTAGGAAACATAACCATCTTTGATTAACGAGCTAGTCAAGTAGAGGCATACTAGTGACACTCTGTTTGTCTATGTATTCACACATGTATTATGTTTCCGGTTAATACAATTCTAGCATGAATAATAAATATTTATCATGATATAAGGAAATAAATAATAACTTTATTATTGCCTCTAGGGCATATTTCCTTCAGTCTCCCACTTGCACTAGAGTCAATAATCTAGATCACATCACCATGTGATTAACATCGATAGTTCACATCATCATGTGATTAACACCCATAGTTCACATCGCCATGTGACCAACACCCAAAGGGTTTACTAGATTCAGTAATCTAGTTCACATCGCTATGTGATTAACACCCAAAGAGTACTAAGGTGTGATCATGTTTTGCTTGTGAGAGAATCTTAGTCAACGGGTCTGCCACATTCAGATCCACATGTATTTTGCAAATTTCTATGTCAACAATGCTCTGCTTGGAGCTACTCTAGCTAATTGCTCCCACTTTCAATATGTATCTAGACCGAGACTTAGAGTCATCTAGATTAGTGTCAAAACTTGCATCGGCGTAACCCTTTACGACGAACCTTTTTATCACGTCCATAATCGAGAAACATATCCTTATTTCACTAAGGATAATTCTGACCGCTGTCCAGTGATCTACTCCTAGATCACTATTGTACTCCCTTGCCAAATCAGTGCAGGGTATACAATAGATCTGGTATACAACATGACATACTTTATAGAACCTATGGTCAAGGCATAGGGAATGACTTTCATTCTCTTTCTATCTTCTGCCGTGGTCGGGCTTTGAGTCTTACTCAACTTCACACCTTATAATACAGGCAAGAACTCTTTCTTTGACTGCTCCATTTTGAACTACTTCAAAATCTTGTCAAGGTATGTACTCATTGAAAAAACTTATCAAGCGTCTTGATCTATCTCTATAGATCTTGAAGCTCAATATGTAAGCAGCTTCACTGAAGTCTTTCTTTGAAAAACTCCTTTCAAACACTCCTTTATGCTTTACAGAATAATTCTACATTATTTCCAATCAACAATATGTCATTCACATATACTTATCAGAAATGTTGTAGTGCTCCCACTCACTTTCTTGTAAATACAGGCTTCACCGCAAGTCTGTATAAAACTATATGCTTTGATCAACTCATCAAAGCGTATATTCCAACTCCGAGATGCTTGCATCAGTCCACAGATGGATCGCTGGAGCTTGCACATTTTGTTAGCACCTTTCGGATTGACAAAACCTTCTGTTGCATCATATACAACTCTTCTTTAATAAATCCATTAAGGAATGCAGTTTTGTTTATCCATTTGCCAGATTTCATAAAATGCGGCAATTACTAACATGATTCGGACAGACTCAAGCATAGATACGAGTGAGAAGCTCTCATCGTAGTCAACACCTTGAACTTGTCGAAAACCTTTTGCGACAATTCTAGCTTTGTAGATAGTAACACTACTATCAGCGTCCGTCTTCCTCTTGAAGATCCAATTCTTTCTATGGTTTGCCGATCATCGGGCAAATCCATCAAAGTCCATACTTTGTTCTCATACATGGATCATATCTCAGATTTCATGGCCTCAAACCATTTCGCGGAATCTGGGCTCATCATCGCTTCCTCATAGTTCGCAAGTTCGTCATGGTCTAGTAACATGACTTCCAGAACAGGATTACCGTACCACTCTGGTGCGGATCTCACTCTGGTTTACCTACGAGATTCGGTAGTAACTTGATCTGAAGTTACATGATCATCATCATTAGCTTCCTCACTAATTGGTGTAGTAGTCACAAGAACAGATTTCTGTGATGAAGTACTTTCCAATAAGGGAGAAGGTACAATTACCTTATCAAGTTTTCTACTTTACTCCCACTCACTTCTTTCGAGAGAAACTCCTTCTCTAGAAAGGATCCATTCTTAGCAACGAATGTCTTGCCTTCGGATCTGTGATAGAAGGTGTACCCAACTGTCTCCTTTGGGTATCCTATGAAGATATATTTCTCCAATTTGAGGTTGAGCTTATCGAGATGAAACTTTTTCACATAAGCATCGCAACTCCAAACTTTAAGAAACGACAGCTTAGGTTTCTTGCCAAACCATAGTTCACACGGTGTCGTCTCAACGGATTTAGATGGTGCCCTATTTAACGTGAATGCAGCTGTCTCTAATGCATAACCCCAAAACGATAGTGGTAGATCGGTAAGATACATCATAGATTGTACTATATCTAACAAAGTACGGTTATGACGTTCGGACACACCATTATGCTGTGGTGTTCCGGGTGGCACGAATTTGTGAAACTATTCCACATTGTTTTAATTGAAGACCAAACTCGTAACTCAAATATTTGTCTCCGCGATCAGATCGTAGAAGCCTTATTTTCTTGTTACGATGATTCTCCACTTCACTCTGAAATTTCTTTGAACTTTTCAAATATTTCAGACTTATGTTTCATCAAGTAGATATACTCATATCTGCTCAAATCATCTGTGAAGATCAGAAAATAATGATACCTGTCGCGAGCCTCAATATTCATCGGACCACATACATCAGTATGTATGATTTCCAACAAATATGTTGCTCGCTCCATTGTTCCGAAGAACAGAGTCTTAGTCATCTTGCCCATGAGGCATGGTTCGCAAGCATCAGCTGATTCATAATCAAGTGATTCCAAAAGCCCATCAGCATGGAGTTTCTTCATGCGCTTTACACCAATATGACATAAACGGCAGTGCTACAAATAAGTTGCACTATCATTATTAACTTTGCATCTTTTGGTTTCAATATTATGATTATGTGTATCACTACGATCGAGATCCAACGAACTATTTTCATTGGGTGTGTAACCATATAAGGTTTTATTCATGTAAACAGAACAACAATTCATTCTCTTACTTAAATGAATAACCGTATTACAATAAACATGATCAAATCATATTCATGCTCAACGCAAACACCAAATAACACTTATTTAGGTTCAACACTAATCCCGAAATTATGGGGAGTGTGCGATGATGATCATATCAATCTTGGAACCACTTCCAACACACATCGTCACTTCACCCTTAACTAGTCTCTGTTTATTCTGCAACTCCCGTTTCGAGTTACTAATCTTAGCAACTGAACTAGTATCAAATACTGAGGGTTTGCTATAAACACTAGTAAAGTACACATCAATAACATGTATATCAAATATACTTATGTTCACTTTGCCATCCTACTTATCCGCCAATCACTTGGGGTAGTTCCGCTTCCAGTGACCAGTCCCTTTGCAGTAGAAGCACTTAGTCTCAGGCTTAGGACCAGACTTGGGCTTCTTCACTTGAGCAGCAACTTGTTTGCCGTTCTTCTTGAAGTTTCCCTTCTTCCCTTTGCCCTTTTCTTGAAACTAGTGGTCTTGTCAACCATCAACACTTGATGTTTTTCTTGATTTCTACCTTCGTTGATTTCAGCATCACGAAGAGCTTGGGAATCGTTTCTGTTATCCCTTGCATATCATAGTTCATCACGAAGTTCTACTAACTTGGTGATGGTGACTAGAGAATTCTGTCAATCACTATCTTATCTGGAAGATTAACTCCCACTTGATTCAAGCGATTGTAGTACCCAGACAATCTGAGCACATGCTCACTAGTTGAGCGATTCTCCTCCATCTTTTAGCTATAGAACTTGTTGGAGACTTCATATCTCTCAACTCGGGTATTTGCTTGAAATATTAACTTCAACTCCTGGAACATCTCATATGGTCCATGACGTTCAAAACGCCTTTGAAGTCCCGATTCTACGCCATTAAGCATGGTGCACTAAACTATCAAGTAGTCATCATATTGAGCTAGCCAAACGTTCATAACGTCTGCATCTGCTCCTGCAATAGGTCTGTCACCTAGCGGTGCATCAAGGACATAATTTTTCTGTGCAGCAATGAGGATAAACCTCAGATCACGGATCCAATCTGTATCATTGCTACTAACATCTTTCAACACAATTTTCTCTAGGAACATATCAAAATAAACATATGAAAGCAACAACGCGAGCTATTGATCTTCAACATAGATATGCTAATACTACCAGGACTAAGTTCATGATAAATTAAAGTTCAATTAATCATATTACTTAAGAACTCCCACTTAGATAGACATCCCTCTAGTCCTCTAAGTGATCACGTGATCCAAATCAACTAAACCATAACCGATCATCACGTGAGATGGAGTAGTTTTCAATGGTGAACATCGTTATGTTGATCATATCTACTATATGATTCACGCTCGACCTTTCGGTCTCCGTGTTCCGAGGCCATATCTGCATATGCTAGGCTCGTCAAGTTTAACCTGAGTATTCTGCGTGTGCAAAACTGGCTTGCACCCGTTGTAGATGGACGTAGAGCTTATCACACCCGATCATCACGTGGTGTCTGGGCACGATGAACTTTGGCAACGGTGCATACTCAGGGAGAACACTTCTTGATAATTTAGTGAGAGATCATCTTATAATGCTATTGTCAATCAAAGCAAGATAAGATGCATAAAAAGATAAACATCACATGCAATCAAAATATGTGACATGATATGGCCATCATCATCTTGTGCCTTTGATCTCCATCTTCAAAGCATCGTCATGATTTCCATCATCACCGGCATGACATCATGATCTCCATCATCTTGATCTATATCAATATGTCGTCACATTGTCGTCTCGCCAACTATTGCTCTTGCAACTATTGCTATCGCATAGCGATAAAGTAAAGCAATTATAGGGCGCTTGCATCTTATGCAATAGACAGACAACCATAACGCTTCTACCAGTTGCCGATAACTTCAACAAAACATGATCATCTTATACAACAACTTATAACTCATCACGTTTTGACCATATCACATCACAACATGCCCTGCAAAAACAAGTTAGACATCCTCTACTTTGTTGTTGCAAATTTTACGTGGCTGCTACGGGCTTAAGTAAGAACTCATCTCACCTACGCATCAAAACCACAACGATAGTTTGTCAAATAGACTCCGTTTTAACCTTCTCAAGGACCGGGCGTAGCCGCACTTGGTTCAACTAAAATTGGAGAGACAGTACTCCGCAAGCCATCTATGTGCAAAGCACGTCGAGGAAACCGGTCTCGCGTAAGAGTACGCGTAAGGTTGGTCCGGATCGTCTCGTCCAACATACCGCCGAACCAAAGTATGACATGCTGGTAGGCAGTATGACTTGTATCGCCCACAACTCACTTGTGTTCTACTCGTGCAAATAACATCAAACCATAAAACCTAGGATCGGATGCCACTGTTGGGGAACGTAGTAATTTCGAAAATTTTCCTACGCACACGCAAGATCATGGTGATGCATAGCAACGAGGGGGAGAGTCTGATCTACGTACCCTTGTAGATCGCAACGGAAGCGTTGACACAACGTAGAGGAAGTAGTCGTACGTCTTCTTCCCGATCCGACCGATCCAAGCACCGTTACTCCGGCACCTCCGAGTTCTTAGCACACGTTCAGCTCGATGACGATCCTCGGGCTCCGATCCAGCAAAGCGTCGAGGAAGAGTTCCGTTAGCACGACGGCGTGGTGACGATCTTGATGTACTACCGACGCAGGGCTTCGCCTAAACTCTACAACGATATGACCGAGGTGGAATTTGGTGGCAGGGGGCACCGCACACGGCTAAGGAACGATCAACAATGATCAACTTGTGTGTCTATGGGGTGCCCCCCCGGTAGGAGTAGGACTCCCCCCCCCCCAATCCTATTCCTAATAGGAATCCTCAAGGGGGAAAGAGAGAAGGGGTGGCCGGCCACCTTCTCCTAGTCCTAATAGGACTAGGGAAGGGGGGAGGCGCGCAGCCCTTTTTGGGCAGCCCCTTTCACTTTTCCACTAAGGCCCAATAGGCCCATTTGCCTCCCGGGGGGTTCCGGTAACCCTCCCGGTATTTCGGTAAAATCCTGATTTCACCCGGAACACTTCTGATGTCCAAACATAGGCTTCCAATATATCAATCTTTACGTCTCGACCATTTCGAGACTCCTCGTCATGTCCGTGATCACATCCGGGACTCCGAACAACCTTCGGTACATCAAAATGCATAAACTCATAATAACTGTCATCGTAACGTTAAGCGTGCGGACCCTATGGTTCGAGAACTATGTAGACATGACCGAGACATGTCTCCGGTCAATAACCAATAGCGGGACCTGGATGCCCATATTGGCTCCTACATATTCTACGAAGATCTTTATCGGTCAGACCGCATAACAACATACGTTGTTCCCTTTGTCATCGGTATGTTACTTGCCCGAGATTCGATCGTTGGTATCCAATACCTAGTTCAATCTCGTTACCGGCAAGTCTCTTTACTCGTTCCGTAATACATCATCTCGCAACTAACTTCTTAGTTGCAATGCTTGCAAGGCTTATGTGATGTGCATTACCGAGAGGGCCCAGAGATACCTCTCCGACAATCGGAGTGACAAATCCTAATCTCGAAATACGCCAACCCAACATCTACCTTTGGAGACACCTGTAGTACTCCTTTATAATCACCCAGTTACGTTGTGACGTTTGGTAGTACCCAAAGTATTCCTCCGGTAAACGGGAGTTGCATAATCTCATAGTCATAGGAACATGTATAAGTCATGAAGAAAGCAATAGCAACATACTAAACGATCGGGTGCTAAGCTAATGGAATGGGTCATGTCAATCAGATCATTCATCTAATGATGTGATCACATTAATCAAATAACAACTCTTTGTCCATGGTTAGGAAACATAACCATCTTTGATTAACGAGCTAGTCAAGTAGAGGCATACTAGTGACACTCTGTTTGTCTATGTATTCACACATGTATTATGTTTCCGGTTAATACAATTCTAGCATGAATAATAAATATTTATCATGATATAAGGAAATAAATAATAACTTTATTATTGCCTCTAGGGCATATTTCCTTCAGGAACCTATATAATTCTCTTCGTATAAAATACTACTCCATCCATCTCAAAATACTAAAGTTGAACTCAACCAGCGATACTTATTTTGGGATGAATTGAGTACTATTTTGGGAAAGGCATCTAGCTGAGTTTTAATAAAACTCTTCAGATTTGTATGTTGAGATTGTCTTCAGCAAATAATATTTCTATGAGATGTAGATTAACGACAACTAACAAGGACTGCCATGATTAGAGCTACGATTTTGCCCCATGTTTTAGTATGCATTCTTGCAAGCAACAAAGGTAAGGACATTGGCATCATGTAGTTTCGGGTAGTGCATGGTTCTATTTAATTAGTTTTTTTCACAAAATGGCTAATGGTGCTGGTTGATTAAATGTGTATGTGCATTGAACAAATTGGTCAGAACTGACAACATCATTAAATTCAGAAATTCTGATACAAATAAAGAAGGTGAACAAATGAGCTTCGTATGAATGATGCATGACAAAGTTATCATATTTACATGCCTGAGTACAGTATATCCTATACACAATATTGTATAGTTCAATGTTAAGTGAGTAAATATACATTTGACACCAACATGTTTGGAAATCCCAAGTCAATCTATTATTTTATAACTAAAAAAATTGGTGATTACATGAAAGCATATATAATAAATTCAATTCATTTATCGAACATTTTCTGAACGGGATGTGGCTGCACCGAGATGGCCTGAGCAGGGGAACACGACGACAATGCTGACACTCTCTCATTTGATTTCAGATTACCGTGCTCACTCCTATCTCTCGCTTGCTTGCAGGCTTTCAAAATTGAAGTTGGGTCGCCGAATTGAGGCCAAGGCCCATGTTGTTCTGCATTTTTACAGATGGTCTTCTGTGATCAAATTGGCGTTTCAATGTAAGGACTGAAGTGATATAGTTATCTTGTTTCAGTTGTTTGCTTTTGCTTATTGATAGAGATAATTATTCCCTATTCAGTAGAGATGATGTCCAATGAGAGAGTGTCCATGGCGATTTTTCCCGTCCACCCAGCAGTATGAAACGAGCACACACATATGTGTTCTATTCCATCCACCTAAGTTTATGAATCGATCTTTCTTCAAGATATTTATGGAATTTCACCGGTTTCTATGATTTAGTGTTGTGTTGTCAATGTCATCAGGCTCTGGATGATTAGCATTCCACCAACTATATTCCATATATATATGTATTCTTCAGTTCAACAAGGATGCTGATATGATGATTGAGGAAATGAAGCTTAGAGTTGTCTACACATTGCCCAGTGGAAGCTCAGACAACAACGGAGTTACATCTTTGGCATACAGGAGCTTCAGGAACTTCAGGCAGGGCACTATGATTTCTCGGTGAGATTGGCTAGCTTTATGTTCTATGTAGGAAACATATGTTTTGCTAATAAATTTGTAGTGCAAAGGCTAACTGTATCTGCACAAGAGCCGAACCTGAAGAAGTTGAGGGCCCATGCAGCGATTTCAGAACCTAGGGAAAACTAGACTGACTGGTCTTCAAGAAATAAAGGACAACAGTAAAAAATTATCCATTTATATTGAATTAGGAACAATCTTCTAGCACACACATCTGGTTTGACATTTTGACATTTATATGGATAGAAACATGAGCAGACGCCTACGACCAGACGCCATCGCTTCACACGGTCGCCTTTCGGCCATAAGATTCACCGGCGGGGTACTTGGAGCAGGGAGCCACGGATAGAAACTGACACACCTTATATGCATTATGCGGAACAATCGGTACTACTTGTTTTAGGAGTATGGTTCAAAAATTTGGTACCGACAATGATTAGGTTCCAACGATTCAGTAACCCTTATTTATATGCAGGATAAATTCAGTAGGAAAAGTAACCAACAGAATCTGGGTACAATAAAATGGAAAAAAATTACTTCTAGCCCGAACATTAAATTCCAGCATAATTCTTTTGTGTTATTATGTGTGTCTGGGTGTAACATATGCAACTTTGAAGGTGACGGTGGCGAGGCATTACTATATCTTTCTAAGCTTCCACTCTGTGTTATTTTCTTTGTTCTGGAGATTCATAAATATTTCTATTTTCCGCTTCAGTATTCACTGAAAGGCTGGACTACGTTTACCTTTTGTTCTTTAAAATGGTAGTGTTTGTAATTCGTTTCCTGACATTTTGTGCATCTTCTCGATTCTGGTGGATTGAACTCATGTAAGCTAGCTTTGTAACATTTGGCTGCACGTATAAACTGATCTTAACACATTCGTTTGGACTTTTGATTTTATTTTGTCCTTGTAATTTGCAGATTCACATTTTTCTCACCTTTTTGTTTGTTAGTAAAATACTTTAGAACTTATATACTAGCAATAGAATATTAAGACAAACTTTGGGTGGCACTAGGTGCAGCAAAAAATGGTGCCATGGCAGCGGAATTGGACTGACGCTACAGTTCCCACTTTTAAAGGTTCGGTTGACCTTTTCCATGTCATTTATCTTGTGATTGTAGCCCATTTCTTTTGTAAGTGATCAACATTAATACTTGGTTTTGTTACTCAAGGATGTTGGACACTGGTTAAGTATTACAGGCGAATTATGTTGGCTTAGTTTGCTACAATTTATGCCCGTTAAGAGAATAGTGGATACAACTATAATATCTATGTAGTGCATTTTTTAGTAATGTAGAAGCTTCTAAATTATTGACTGTGAGTATGTCACACAAACTTATCTACTTTTTCTATGCTTTGTGATTCTATCGTGCCCTATCTTTAGAAGTCACTCTGATTCAGTTAATTCAATGCCCAGCAATATCATCAATTCAACAAGCAGTTACTCGAAATTCCATCGCCCCAAATGGCATAGGATACCTCGGGCGTCCAACTTCTGGCATAAGTTTTTGTGCATTCAAAAATTTAGGAACCTGAACCATAAGGGCAAATGGAAGGCACCTTTGATCGGTAATCCAGGTAACCTCAGCTTCCCCACTACTATACATCCAGACTTCTACCCGTTTATCTCTTCTGCTAAACTATAATATAGTGAAGCATCAAAGCTCATACGATTTTTCCCTTGTTTGTGCAGAGTACATGGATGATTCTTACACCTATGCTTTTGATAGGCTGATGCACATTGGTGTTGAGCCAAGGTAGATTAGTGCTTCACAAGGACCAGCTCTAAGCATGACTTGTGCAGATATGGGAAAGAAGCCTAGGTAGGCCTCCTTTCTGAAGAAAAAATATATATGGGAAAGAAGACTAGATGAAAAATCTTGGGGAAGACTTTGGTGAACAAGAACAAGGTGAATTTTATATGTTCAACAAAATCAAGTTTGTTCCTGCACTTTGATGTTATGAATCACTGTGTAGTAAGCAGGAGTGCTTCTCAATCAATATTTTATATGTTTGTTAGAAATTGAAGAAACAAATATCTATCTGGCAGTCTATAATGGGTTTTGAGGCTGGTTCATTGCTACACATATAGTGGAGAGCTTCCTAAAAATTGGAGGGGACTTGTTGTAGCCTTATAATGTATTATCTCGGGTATTACATTTCTCATTCCATTTGCCAACATTTTGAATGAGTTTAAATGTTAGCACTCTTAGACAATTGACAATGTTTATTCAAAAGATTATACTGCAGTTCTACGTGAGTTTCTCATCATGATTCTTTAAATTTCAAATCAGATACAAGTGCAACAAAATATAGACATGACAAGCTACTGAGCTCTCACATTTGAATGCTAATGTTCCTTTGTAGACATGGGTTTATTACCATGGTGCTAGCATTAGGTTCAACCTTCTAAACTTTTTTTGGCTTTTCTTTGTTATTTCGTGTCTTCTTGCGGTCTATTTTCTATTATATAAAAAATAATATTTTTCAATTTAGCTTCTTCATGGTCAACGGGATTCACTAATAGCATGGGCTGGAATTCGTATTGGCTTTGTACAGAGGAATAACAGTTTCATATTTCTCATACTTGCTTTCCATGTTATTCTGTTGCTGGCTCATAGTTTCACCAATTTACAGTAGCAGGCTTCCAACTATCTTATAGTTCTATATTTTGTGCATTATTTATCTCTCATGCATAAGAAATTACGCTATACAGAAAGTTGACTTTCAAGAAACAATTATTTCACAACACTTTACGTGGATTCTAAAATGAACATTGAATGTCAAGAAACATTTATTCCAGAAAGTTGCAGTTTGCTTAGGAAACATACAATTCTTGTTGTAAGTAATAGTACTACTGTAACAACTTTTTCGTATTTTTAATTTATATTGGGTGTTGTCATGGTAAGAGACACTTTTGTATTGTGCATATATTTCTTGCTATTTGTTTTCCATCTTGTTGAAGTTGGTAAAATATTTAGACGTCACCTACCCGAGTTTCTGAATGAATGTTGAAGTTTTGTTTGTTGATCTGATAATATGCTAGCCTAGCATCGAACATATTAAAAAGTACCACTGAAATTAATGTATTGTGTAATCATGTACATATGTTTGCCTATTCTCTTGTTAGGTGGCATCAACTAAAGCAAGGCTTGGTTTATAAAATGGATGCAAAGCAATTAACATGTTGAATTTTACATGTGAGGAGGGGGTGCACTATATCCTCCATATGACTTTATTCACCAGTTGCTATGTATATTCCTGTTTCCTTTGACAAGAAATGTATATTCACAGAACTCCTTAATTTGAAAACCATCATGTTGTTATATCTTGACACTTGGGCTTGTGATATAATTCTTGTGTATTCTGAAGTTAAAACACACACAGTACAAACGCCGATGTTTACAAACAGGTACACACACTCATCCTTATGAACGCATGCATGCACACTCTACCCATATGAGCACCTCCAAGATACTGAGCCAGTTGGTCTTGAGATTATCGACAAAAACATCGCCCACCATGACAATCGTCACTGTTTTCAAATGTATGTGACAATGAGAGAATATTAACGCGAGGTGTTTATTGAATTCATGCTCCAGCCAACTCACCAAAAAATCTGAACTGATGAAGCGAGATGGACAATATATTTCAACTAAATGTAATGCACTATCACGTTTAGGCTTATTTAGTGCTTAGATGTGTGATCGATGTAGAACGTAGGATCTTCTATTTTAATACTATGTTGGTGGGGTCTTGAACTCAAAAGACCCCTTGGCTTGGATACCATATTGATTCATGCTTCAGCCAACTTATTCAAAAGTTTGAACTAATGAAGAAAGATGGGCAATATATTTCAACTAAATGTAATGTACTATCATCCGTTGATGGAAAGGATATGAACAATGAAAGAGAAGAGAGATGACTATGTGATAGCAAGGTCGGAGGTGAGGTCCAAGGTTTGTCAGAAAATAGGAGGCAGCTAGGGAGAATTAACATTTTTTTTTATTTTTTTGCGGGAGAATGAACATGATGTCACGTCTTGTTGCGATGGTGAATATGGAGGAAATGGAAAGGAACGAGATATGAAATGTTACCTTATGTCTTCCCACAATCTTGGTATATATCTAAAAGTATATATTACCTGTATATGTAGAAAAGTTGAGGGACAACATCTTCATGGAGAAGATAAAAGATGGCCACAACTTATGCTCTTGGACTCATCTATATTTCTCTTGTGCCCGTAGCAACGCACGGGCATTCTACTAGTGTTATATAAGCCATGGGCTGAGCTAGTCGATAGATCATCATACAATCCATTAGTTCATTGTACTTCGTGCACCCTAATTGTAATATATATACACAAGACATGAGTAGGGTTTTACCTCCATCAAAAGAGCCGAAACCTGAGTAAACTCGCCTCCTTATTTCCCCTTCGGACAAATCATCACACCCGGATAGCCTACTGATGGATCTACCGGAATCATCCGCAGAGGGAAAAGTTTGTTTATTAAAAAGGCAATATAGATTCACCACTTAAAGTATAAGGATGAAGGATGATTCCAGCACAAGAGCCAAAAGCAAGCGGCCATACATTATAGACTTCTTATATGGTTAAGATTAATCTTTCACCACATATACGTAGCCGTTTTTCTCTTAGAAAATGTTAAGCACATCCATAACCATCAAGCAATGAATCCGTGCATGCATACATACTTACTAGCAAAATGGCCCGTGCGCTGCAACGGGAGAAAAAATAAATCATAATCTCCAATGCCATGATCATATTTTGCTGCATCACCGAAATACACTATCACTCTAATTTTCATGAAATCACGAACATTTTTTGAAAATCATGAACATTTTTTAAACTCATGTACATATCTGGACATTGTTACAAATTTTCGACCATTTTCTAATATCATTAAAAAATGAATTCTTGAACATTTTATGCTATTTGCAAAAATAAATTGTGAATATTTTTTAAAACATTTTTCTTGAATAGGCAACCATTTCTAGAATTGACACACATTTTATTGGAAACTGCTGGAACAGTTTTTGAAATTCATGAACATATTTTTGATTTATCGAACATTTTTTTAAATGCACGATCAGTAACTGAATCAGCAAACATTTTATGAACGACTAAGCTATTTTGTAAGTCACAGACAGTTTTTAAAATTTTAGGATATTTTTCAATTCATGAACATTTTTTGAATAGGCAAAATTTTGTTCAATTTAAAAAAAATATTTAATACACGAACTTTTTAAAAAACCATGAACATTTTTTGATTTCCTGAACATTTGTTTTGAATATTGTGAATATTGTTTGCGTGAACAATTTTTAAAAATCACAAACATTTTCTAAATCCAGAAACAATTATCAATTTTATTTTTTTGAAATTATCATTTTTTGAAATTTTTGGAAGGTTAGTGAATTTTCAAATTATTTAAAGTAGACAAAACAAAGACGGAAAGGAAAACTAAAAGAAAAAAACGAAATTTAGGAAACAGGCCGCCCGGACATGGACAGGCCAAACAGGTCTTCGCCCAGTGCACACTATAGAAGGTTCCTTATGCATAGGCCGGCCAGGCAGGAATTCCCCGTGTGAAAACCTCTTTTTATCACTTGACATCGGTGGATAATATTTTATAACTTCTGGGGCAATTTTGGCCACGTGCCATGAGAACCAATAGCCCTTTATTGTTAGATTAGATATAGATATATAGTCGTATATATTGTTTATATTAAAAAGTTGTGTGTCATTTACAAATTCGCATCAACTTTATTTATTATGGTTTATATCAAAATAGTTTGATACATATTGAAACTGAACCGTACTTTAATTTTATACCATATTTACCCAAGTATTAATACCGTATAAACCAAAACATTCTATAAATCGAACCATGTAAATTAAATAAACCGAATGCACATAATTAATGTTGGGCACATTAAAAAAAAGAGAAGGAGTTGAGACTCTCCGCCGCCACTAGCAGTCAACTATCAACGTTTGGGTTATGGTTTCGTAAGGCGAGAAATTCACTTATCTACACACTTAAAAGTACCATTTAAAAAACTGCTTAACAATACATTTTCTTATAGTGATACATAAAAATTAGTACTATATTTTATGGCTTCCTAGTACATTTCTTGGGCTTGCTAGTAAATTTATTTTCATGGTCTAAATAAAATTATATTCTTACAAATTAGTACTTATGACTAAACGTTGGCACCTAGCCACCTACTCCCTTCGTTTGGAATTATTTGTTTTAGAAATAGATGTATCTAAAATTAAAATACACGTCTAGATACGTCCATTTTTGCGACAAGTAGTTTTGAACGGAGGGAGGACTTCGTCTCGCTCCAGAGTTCACGACCTAAGGCCCATGCCTCGCTTCTCCTCCACCACGTCAATGTCGCCACTCCTCCTCGGCCTCGCAACCCTCACGCAGCCAGGGATGGGATCCCCACGCCGCCTTCGCCGTCGCCACGGAGTGTGCGCGCTCCGGCAACCTCACCCCGGAGGGCGCACATAACCTGTTCGACGAATTGCTGCGGCAGGGCAATCCTGTCCTGGGGCGCCCCCTCAACAACCTTCTCGCCGCCCTCGCCCGTGCGCCGGCGTCCAGCGGTCGCCCTCTTCAGCCGCATATCCCAAGGCGCCCGCCTAAGGGTGGTGCACCCAACGGCCTGCACCTACGGCATCCTCATGGACTGCTGCTGCCGCGCGCGCCACCTGGATCTGGCACTCGCCTTCTTCGGCCGTCTCCTCAGGACTGGGCTGAAGGCAGGCGCCATAGAAGTCAACATTCTTCTCAAGAGCCTCTGCCATGCAAAGCGGGCAGATGAGGCCATGGAAGTGCTTCTTCACAGGATGCCTGAGCTGGGTTGCACCCCTGACTCGGTGGCGTATAACACGGTCATCCACGGGTTCTTTAAGGAAGGCCAAGTAGGCAGAGCAATGGACAAGGCGGAGTATTTCCTTCGTGAAATGGTTGATAATGGTGTCATACCTAATAATGTGACATATAATAGCCTCATCCATGGATATTCCTCTTCAGGCTATCAGAAGGAGGCGGTTAGGGTGCTGAAAGAAATGACAAGTCAGGGTATCATACCAGATGTTTTTACTTGCAACTCGCTCATGGCCTCCCTTTCCAAGAATGGAAGAAGCAAAGAAGCTGCAGAAATTTTTGACTCCATGGCCATGAAGGGCCTGGAACCTGATATCGTCTCGTATAATACTCGGCTTCACGGGTATGCCACTGAAGGATGCTTAGTTGATATGACTAATCTCTTTAATTCAATGACTAGAGATGGTATTCGGCCTAACTGTCACACTTTGAACATATTGATTAATGCATATGCTAAATTTGGCATGATGGATGAGGCTATGCTTATATTTAAAGGAATGCGGAAACAGGGAGTGAGTCCAGATGTAGTCACCTATTCAACCGTAATACATGCATTTTGCAAAATGGGTAGCTTGGACATTGCTATGGACAAATTTAAGCAGATGACTGATATGGGAGTACGACCGAATCCAATTGTTTATCATTCCCTAATCCAGGGTTTTTGTACACATGGGGATTTAGTGAAAGCAAAGGAGTTGGTTACTGAAATGAGGAACAAAGGTATGCGTCCTCCTGATATTAAGGTCTTCCATTTGGTGATGCAGAACCTATGCACGGAAGGAAGGGTAACAAAAGCACGGGATATCCTTGACTTGATAGTGCGCATTGGTATGAGGCCTGATGTTTTCATATTTAATATACTGATCGGTGGATACTGCCTAGTCCGCAAGATGGCAGATGCATCAAAAATATTTGATGATATGGTGTCATATGGTTTAGAACCTTCTAATATTACATATGGTATACTTATTAATGGCTATTGCAAAAACAAAAGGATTGATGATGGGCTGATTCTATTCAAAACAATGTTGCACAAGGGACTTAAACCTACAACTTTTAATTATAACGTCATACTGGATGGATTATTTCTGGCTGGACGAACAGTTGCTGCAAAAGAGAAGTTTAATGAGATGGTTGAATCTGGAGTAAGTGTGTGCATTGATACATGCTCTATAGTTCTTGGTGGACTTTGTAAAAATAACTGCAGCAGCGAAGCGATCACCCTGTTCCGGAAATTAAGCACAATGAATGTGAAATTTGATATTACAATTGTCAATATCATTATTGGTGCATTCTACAGGGTCAAGAGAAACCAAGAGGCTAAGGATTTGTTTGCTGCTATACCAGCCAATGGCTTGGTTCCTAATGCTGTTACCTACACCATAATGATGACAAATCTTATAAAAGAAGGTTCAGTGGAAGAAGCCGACAATCTTTTTTTATCAATGGAGAAGAGCGGCTCTACTGCAAACTCTTGGATGTTAAATCATATTATCAGAAGGTTACTGGAAAGAGGAGAGATAGTCAAGGCTGGAAATTATATGTCTAAAGTTGATGTAAAGAGCTACTCACTTGAAGCTAAAACTGTTTCACTGCTGATCTCTCTGTTTTCAAGGGAAGGGAAATATAGAGACCACATCAAATTGCTCCCTACAAAGTATCAGTTTCTGGAAGAAGCAGCCACAGTTGAATAGTTGGTATATCACATGGGAGAGTGTCAGTCGGCCGAGCCGTTCACTCCTGCCAGGATCCTTAGCCTGGCCTCACATGGAATTGAGTCGACCAACCCCTGGCAGTTTCAGGTGGCCCCATTGAAGATGCAATCATTTCTCGGCCAGTGTACCCCTTGTCAGTGCCTGCGTGCCCCTTGTGTCTGGTTCGAGAAGGAATTTGAAGAAGCTGAGCAGGATCCGGAGCTTGACCGGCTTGAGATCTACGCCGTCGAAGCCAGATTGAGGTTAGATAATCATAACATGGTACTAGAGAGGTGTTTTGTTGACTGTTGTGATGGCTCTTGATGATCCAGTCTTCTTTCCTCATACAAGTTATATGGATCCAGTTGTAGTAGCACCCTGTACGTTGTCTTTTTGTATATGCTGGCATTGATTATGAGGTGTACAGGTTTAGTTTAGTGCCGGGCTCCAATTTTCTTTGGTTCTGATCGATGCAGCACCATGTTGAGTTTAACCCTGCAACTTTGCTTAGCGATCATGCTGGTGTTAAGGCTGGGAATCGCAATATCAACTTTTTTAGCAGTTGAATTAAAGATACCCTGTGTTGTTGCACAAACTGACGCAGATCAATGTTCAGAGGTAATATGGTTCTGCCCGTAATTTTCATTGACTGTCAGCATGTTCCTTTTTTATTCATTACTCTGTATATCACGGCGGTATGACTATAATAAGGATATATGGCTGATGCATTTTGAACTTCTCTGTTCCTTGGGACAGAACAGAGCTGAATTATTTATTCTTTTTGGCTTTGGTAGTATGAACAGAAAGCAGGCAATAATAAACTGATATGTTGTACTCCTAAAACGGGGTCATTATTATCACCCATTTTATCCAACAATAGTGTACCCTAAAATTACAGATTGGTTCATTCATCTCATACCTTTTTTTGAGAGAGTCGGATTTTTGTGAGCTTTGCCATGGTTCTCTCCTCTGTTCCTTGGTACATTTTGTTACTGTAGAACAATTGGTGTGCTTCTTTTCTTTTAGCTGTATGTTGTAGAAACGCGGAACCTGGTTATTTCATTATATTCGATGCCTAATTTATTTTCTGTTACGAGGGTCAAGTTCAGCATTTTATTTTATCTTCTTCCTTCCTCACAATTTTACATTTACTCACTGAGCAGTGAAGGTTTGGACCTGAAATTCTTGTAGTACTAATTTAGCAGAACCGCTCTTTGAGAAAATGGCTTGTGAAGGTCTTGGACACTACTAAAATGGCTTATCTTGGGTCTTAATCATATTTTCTCTGAACAAACAGGTGTGACACATACATGGAAAGAACCCCAAGAAACATTGCACATTTGGTTATATGTCTATGAATGCTTTTTTATGAACAAGAATTTGGTAATATTTTGAGAGATTTATTTTGGCTCTGAAGCTCAAGTCATCCTTTTATTTGGAAAAATGTATATGTCACACCGATGTGTAAGAATACTAGTGTAATATTTTGAGAGTATTTCGAAAACTTCAGGCGGGAAATCTCACATCGAAGTGTAAGAATACACCATGAATTTACAAAATTCAGGAAAACTCTTTTGAACCATGAGCTGTACAAATGAGAAAATGGCAAATAATTTTGCCTTTTTCTTTGTGCAGCTATCAAATGGATACATTTTCTATTAAAATTTTGTAGATCACACGTATACTGTGAACTATGCGCCGCATCTTCATCAACGCCGGCATGGTCCTGGGCTTGAAGTATCCGAAGTCCCTGGAGGGCATCTCGTCGGTTACACTGGATCTGAATGCGGCTCAAAGCAATGGGCAAGGCAGAGTATTTCCTTCGCCAGATGGTTGATAAGGCATAGTACCTGATAATGTGACATATAATAGCCTCATCCATGGATATTCCTCTTCAGGCCATCGGAAGGAGGTGGTTAGTTTATTCAAGGAAATGACAAATCGGAGTGTTACACCAGATGTGTGTACTTACAACTTGTTGATGACCTCCCTTTACAAGAATGGAAATAGCAAAGAAGCTGCACAATTGTTCTATTCAATGGCCACGAAGGGCCTGAAACCTGACACCGTTTCATATGCTATTCTCCTTCATGGGTATGCCACTGAAGGATGCTTGGTTGACATGATCAATCTCTTCAATTCAATGGCAACAGACTGTATTCTACCTAACTGTCATATCTTCAACATACTGATTTATGCATATGCTAAATCTGGGAAGCTTGATAAGGCTATGCTTATATTTAAAGATATGCAGAAACAAGGAGTGAGTCCAGATGCAGTCACATATTCAACCGTAATACATGCATTTTGCAAAAAGGGTAGGTTGGATGATGCTGTGATAAAGTTTAATCAGATGATTGATACAGGAGTACGACCGGAAGCATCTGCTTATCGTTCCCTAATCCAGGGTTTTTGTACACATGGCGATTTGGTGAAAGCAAAGGAATATGTTACTGAAATGATGAAGAAAGGTATGCTTCCTCCTGATATTATGTTCTTCAGTTCAATCATGCAGAAACTATGCACAGAAGGAAGGGTAATAGAAGCACGAGATATCCTTGACTTGATAGTGCGCATTGGTATGAGGCCTAATGTTTTCATGTTTAATATACTGATCGGTGGGTACTGCCTAGTCTGCAAGATGGAGGATGCAACAAAAATGTTTGAGGATATGGTGTCATTTGGTTTAGAACCTTGTAATATTACGTATGGTATACTTATTAATGGCTATTGCAAAAATAGAAGGATTGATGATGGGCTTATTCTGTTCCAAGAGATGCTGCACAAGGGACTTAAACCTACAACTTTTAATTATAATGTCATACTGGATGGGTTATTTCTGGCTGGACGAACTGTTGCTGCAAAGGAAAAGTTTGATGAGATGGTTGAATCTGGAGTAAGTGTGTGCACTGATACATATTCGATAGTTCTTGCTGGACTTTGCAGAAATAATTGCTCTAGCGAAGTAATCATGCTGTTCCAGAAATTAAGGGCAATGAACATGAAATTCAATATTAGAATTGTCACTATCATGATTGATGCCTTCTACAAGGTTCGGCGAAACCAAGAAGCTAAGGATTTGTTTGCTGCAATACCATCCAATGGCTTGGTAGCTAATGTTGTTACCTACAGCATAATGATGAAAAATCTTATAAAAGAAGGTTCAGTGGAAGAAGCTGACACTCTCTTTTTATCAATGGAGAAGAGCGGCTGTACTGCAAACTCTTGGATGTTAAATCATATTATCAGAAGGTTACTGGGAAGAGGAGAGATAGTCAAGGCTGGAAATTATATGTCGAAAGTTGATGCAAAGAGCTACTCACTTGAAGCTAAAACTGTTTCGCTGCTGATCTCCCTCTTTTCAGGGAAAGGGAAGTATAGAGAACACATAAAATTGCTCCCTATGAAGTATCAGTTTATCGAAGAAGCAGCCACAGTTGAATAGTTTGATACATGATCTCTGAACTCAACTCCTAGAAGTTAACTTGGATTGTTGCTTGCCATGGGTCCTTATGCTTGTACAACAAATGCATTTTCTGTTTGGTAAATAGAAAGCCAGTCCTAAATTCTGTCACTTTTTGTTAAGTTCGTAATGCGCTGAAATAACTATTTTTTCCGTTAGTTATTGTGAGTAGTATCTGAAATTTCCTATATTTTTGTTTCTCAGGCTTATCACAATCTCAGTATTATAGTTTCTGCAGTTAGTGAAAGAAGATCTATTTCTAGTAACATGAAAGCTTCCATAAGGCTTGTGTTCCACTTCTCACTTGCTGTTTTGAGGCTGCTTGCATACATTTTAGTCGTTTCTTTGCCACTTGGTAAGTATAATTGCAACTGCATAATACTTTTTCTACATTGTACAATTCACATTCAGTTACTGGAAAACTTGTGCCCCTTGTGAGGATTCTGAGTGTCTTTGCTTCACTGCTTCAGATATATGATATCGTCAAATATTGGTAAAGTTTTGGGCACTTGGAGATGCCGGACTTCATCATTGTCAAGGCTTCTATCTGAAAATTGGACTACTGCATCCGCGAGGATCCTGCGGGCACTGACTGTGCTCTTGAGATCTAGAATGCTGGCAACGGCATGGTTGGCCGCACAGAGAAGGAGTCTACCTGATGAAATGCAGAGAGCAAGACTATGTCCAATTCAGAGGTGTTGTGCATCAAATTGATTTTAAATGAATACACGTGCTCAGGTCGAAGGTGAAGCTGGGATGGCACTATGTTTTGTCATGAAAAGGTGTTAAGGCTGAAAAGGTGAATCCATTGACTATGTTTCATTGAGCTCTGAAGGTCATAAGGATTTTGTCCAAGGTTGCTGTCTATAGGAAAATCAGGTAACCATGCTTGATCCGTTCAACCAATTGAGCAGTGATAGCAATCTGGCCCTCAAATCTTTACCGTGTTTTTTTCCTCTGTTCCTCGTAGACAGAATGTAAAGCTCATGTGCTTCCTTTGAGCCTGATGTAATTCTGTATGCATGTATCATACCATTTTTTAAAGAGTTAAGCTCGAAATTTGGTCTTGTTGCTTAAACATCTTTCTGTACTTTGGTTACTTTGCATTTGCAGGGTCCTATCTTACAACTGTCTGTCAGAACGGCTTACATTTCTGTGCTTATTTAGTATTTACTACTCTGACTTGGAAGCTGCAATTACAGGTACATCATCCTCTCTAAGATCCATAATCACACGGGTACGTCTCATGCTGCCACGTTGCAACAAGCCAGCTAGGAGACGCTTGGTCGCACAGAAAATGAGCTCTACTCGGTTGACTACGCAGCACAATTTGGCAGTACCATGGGTGACGCTATGTATCATCAGTATCTGTCCCAAGTGGAAAGTCGCAAAGGGAATGCTGAACGGTAATCAGCTTGTGAAATGCATCATTGTTGGAGCTGAAAAGGTGGATCCACAGACCTTCTGAGGGTTATTAACATGTTCATGATGGAGTAGCCACTAGATCCATAAGACCATAAAGCTTTGAGTTGCACACATGTGTTGGCTACTCAATTTACTATCTGCACTAGTTTTACCTTATGAGCTTTCTTCTAGCGCTTGTCTGGTTTCCTTCGTTATACATGCATGCATGCCTGTTATGTGTTATCCCTCGAGGTCATGTATTTGGTTGGGTAGTCTGTACCCGATCTCTATGCCGCAATGGTGTCTGTTAAGATGAATGACTGTTCTATCCCAGACTTGTATCATGGTAAATCAAGCACCATGTCAATCCTATGATTGTTCCTGTGTGTGCTTAGTTTTTTCTTGTTGTTGTTGAGAGCATAATCAGTCAGAGTGTTCTTGCCAGGAGTTAATTGCTGAGTTGGAAGCAGCACTGCAGCAAGTTATTTCAGTGATTTTGTCTGCTTCATTTGCTTTGTAACATACAATTTATTTTCAGATCCATTGGAAGCTGCATCGTGGGAGAAGTGACGGTGATGACTGTTGAAGCTAACGTGCCAGGTTCTGCTCATGGTACCCGGTATGATGAAACTACGCTCCTCTCCATCGAGTCGTTTTACCTTACTCATCTCTTTTCAAGAAAGTTTGACTGCAGATTCTTGCAATGTGATGAACCATCAACCACGATACACTCACCAAGGACGAGCAGATGGCCTGTGTCAAGGTTGAGGAGTTTAGCATTTCCATGGTCTGACAGATCCAATCAAGTTAGTTTTCTTTTGGCTGGACGAACGAAGGAATATGATGTGTTATTTATGCATGCTTTTGGCTAGAAACATGTGAACAATATATGGTCTGTTAACCTTATGCTCTCAGGCAGTATATACTATATAGTACTGCCTTTATCTACCTACAGCGTTTTATTTTCTTTTGAACTGCACTGATGAGAATAACTGGATCGTAGTTGTACTACAGACGCTTAGGCATATGGAAGGCATGATGCTTGTTGCAGCTAACATGCACATGTGAATGGACTCTGAGAGGTACGCTGCTCTGACTTACATCTATCGGCCCTTGTTTCTATTAATTAGTGATGACAAATCAGTATCATGCGATTCATCATAAATTACACTCCTTCTATATGGTATATATTCGATATTCTACATGTCCATATATTCATGTAAACTTGATCAAAGTTTACAAAGTTAAGAATTTGAAAAATATCTCATATGCACTATAATATGGAAATGAGAGAGAAATAACTACATGATTAAGAATCTCACAAAGACTTCAAGAAAACAACAATTATACAAAGAGGTAGTCAACGTGCTGTCGGGCCTGGATCGGCGGCCAATGTTGGTATCCTCAGCTCCGTTTCGAATGCAGTGTTACTGCTCACATCGGTGGACTGCGCACTAGCGTAAGCATTGTAATTCTCGTCGCCGCTGCTGCCACCGGTGTGGAAGCTAGGAGCGCGGCCCTCCTCGAGCTCCACACACTCCTGTAGCTGCGCCACCACGTCAGCCATGGTGGGCCGCTGTGCCGACCCCTGTGCGGTGCATTTGAGTGCAATCTCCGCCACCTTCCACACGCCGTTGATATCATAACCACCCTGCATTCGCGCGTCCACCACGCCCTCCATGTTGCCGCGCGCCAGCCGCTGCCTTGCCCATTGGACGATGCTTGTGGGCTCTGGGTCCGAAAGAATGGCTGGTTTCCCGGTGACCAGCTCCAGCAGCACCACTCCAAAGCTGTACACGTCGCTCTTGGTCGTTGGCTGCATCGTGGCCTGGTACTCCGGATCAACGTACCCGGGGGTAAAAGCGAGCGTGTTCGTGAAAAGATGGGTGTTGTTGTGGTAGTCAAAGGCTTTGGTCAAGCCAAAATCAGCAATCTTGGCCTCTAGCCTGGCATTCAGCAGAATGTTGGTGGCCTTGACATCCCTGTGGATCAGAGGCGGGTTGCAACCCGTATGCAGATACTCCAACCCTACACATGGCAAAAACATCAACCTGTAAGTCAAATGCATGCCCAATAGCAATAATGTGCCTCTTGTGAATACAAAATTAGGCCATAACTATTGAAGAGCAGCAATAAGCTGCTGTGGATTTGAGCATGCACCTTGTGCAGATTCAAGTGCGTTTTTAAGTCTCTGCCTCCATGGTAAACATCCTCCATTGTGTCCGCTTCCTATAAATACAATAACAAGGTGTCTTCCGAATTAATTGAAAGTATCTCAGGTGAACCACTAGGGCAACTTGCACATTCACTATATGAGCTGAAAGCCAAATCCGTTTTGTTAGCCGTAGTTGGTATTCATACCTGCAATGTGCTCTCGCAGGGTCCCTTGAGCCATGTACTCATATACAAGTGCCATATACTCCCCATCCTTGCAATAACCAATCATCGAGACAAGATTCTTGTGATGAATCCGGGTTAAAATCTGAGCCTGCACAAGCACATAAAATTTCACATCGAAGTCACACATTTCTGCCAAGAGTTGAAGGCACATGCTGTTAAAGGATCTTGTCCAATGCACCTCTGCGAGGAACTCTTTGACGCCTTGATTGGAGGAATGAGACCGCAACTTCACCGCCACTTGAGTACCATCCTCCAGGAAGCCATCATAGACATAGCCGAACCCTCCTTGGCCAAGCACCTGGTCAAAGCCATGGGTTATCCTCTCGAGTTCCTCGTATGTGAACCGGCGATTCTCAACTAGTCGCAGAGAATCATCATCGCCGCCATAGCTCGTTGACATCGCCTCTTCATTTTGTGGCTTTACCGCCCTCCTGTTTTTCATTGACCCTTCATGTATTCATAGGAAATTGGTGAATTAATAGACCAAATATGGGCATTGTTGTGTGCTAGCTTGATCATGCTGAAAATGCCTCACTCTAACCTGGCTGCTGGTTTCGTCGTCTTAAGAAGAAGACTAGTAAGGCCACTGATACTATCACCATAATGACAAGTACAGGGACGGCAGCATAGATTGCCAGTTTGCTCTTCTTTTTAGCAGCAAGCTGACATGAATTGCCGTCGGTGCAAAGGTTTGGATTGTTGCCATGTCTAACAAATCGAGTACTAAGTTAATTAACGAAGTCCCCGCCAAAAGTTTTTTAACGAAGAAGCTTGGTGGAATTTATCAAGTATGTATATACTATGAACACCTTAGATCCAGGGAGCCATCTTGAATTCTTTTGAGAAGTCCAGAGGGAATTGATCCATTGAGTTGGTTGCCAGACAAATCTCTAGAGGAAAACAAATTAGACACACTATATATGTATATAATAACTTGAAGAAATTCAGTCAAAGTTTGACAACACTTTTCTGTACACTGCTTGTTGGAACTATTAATCTTGTTAGTTATTGCATATGTGTCATATATTGTGTCCGAGTCTGTAAATAAGCGTGTCTGCTAATTAGTTAGGGCTAATTGCTGCCCAACTTACATGACTGTCAATGATGGTAACTGTGAAAGGGCATCTGGAATTGAACCTGTCAAGTTATTGTTTGACAAATCCCTGCAAGATAGGGAAACAATATATTTAATTTCTTGAAGCTTCAAAGAAATCCAGAACTCCGACATAATAATTTTAGGAAAGCCATAAATAATTTCTGGAAGCTTCAAAGAAGTACAGACGAGATTAGGCCAAAGAAATTCAGAACTCCGACATACAAGTATTGGAGAGCCTTTAGATGCGCGAAAGATGATGATATATCACTATTTAAACCACTGGAGGACAGGTTTCTACAAAAAACACATAATAAAAGGATCAGCTTAATTTTCCATAGCTGTATATATACAGAAGGTAATATTTTCATCTACTCTGACAACACTCATGTTTGCCCTTTTTTTTTTCAAAACAGATAACTTTGTTATTGGCCTTAGGTAAAGTGTTATCACCTTAATCATCCCATCACAAAATAATCAGAAAAACCATCCTGTTTTTTTTCAATTGAAAGCTTCAAAATCAGAAATAGAATAAAAGATAGAAAATTCAAGAGCGAACATTACATGATTTGCATGTATGTGTGGAAAACTTACTAAAAATGTGAGAATTGATGAACAAAATTATATAAAAAATGAAACAAAATTGCAAATATATAAATATTATGAAGAACAAGCTAATTATAGGAAAGCCATAAATACTTTAAAAACAATACAAAAGTGTATGTTTATAATTTATTTCTGACTTCTCTTGAATTCCTCAAACTGGGGAATAATGATCTTGATTTCCCCCTTTCTCATGTAAAACATTACATGATTTCCAATATATATATATATATATATATATATATATATATATATATATATATATATATATATATATATATATATATGAATTACTTACATGCTTGTGATTCTTGGAGGGTTGGCAGCGGCATAGCTGCAGTTCAACCCATCCCATGCCATAGTCCTGGGAAAGCATGGGTCACCCATCCAGTTCTTTCGTACCCCGTACTTGGCCTTAATCGCCATGGCGGCAGGTGCTGAGCTCATGCATCCATGCATTCATCCATATCAGAGTCCTAGTAGCACATAGTGGATTGATGGATAGATCATAGATCGGATGAATTACCGTCCTGGGAGTCGGTGCCAAGGTTGGTGGTGGGTATGACATAGTACACCTCGACAGCGTTCAGAATGGGCGGCAGCGTCGAGTTTGCGGTGGCGTTGATGGAGAAATTGTAGCCGCTATGCCGGCTGGGCTTGGTATCATAAATCGCGTTGCTGATGAGGTGCTCCGGCGTGAAGCCCGTCGGGTACGCGAGCTCATTGTTCAGGTTGATGTAGAACTGACGCAGGTCGCCGTTGCTGGCGTTGAGGAGCTGCAGCTCCGCAAAGTGCAGGATGGCGACGTACCCCGGCCGGGACGGGTCGTCGTCTCGGGGCTCGGCGTCTAGGGACTCCCAACCGAACCAGATGTTCTTGGAGGCGTTCCGCGTCACAATCGCCGTCTGCATCACCTTCCATGGCACCTCAAAGAGGTCGTCGCCAATGCCGTACACTCTCTCGGTCGTCGAGATCTCTGCCCAAATCGTGGCGTCGAACCACGGGTACCATAGCCGGTCGTGTGGATCATCGGGGTACCTTATGGTGACCGTTTTGTTTACCGGGGCGGCGTTCAACCTGGCCAGCATGACCAGCCCCTGCTCGGCCGTCGCCTGTGGGTAGAACGTCCTCTTCAGGGGCCTCAGGTCCAGACTGGAGATGAAGGGCGTCCCGCTGCCGGTATTCACCAGGCACACCTGCAACAGGTCGTTTGGCACGACGATGATGGCCTCCACCGTCGCCGTGTTGCCCTGGTCCGCCCCCCACGTCGACATGTTCACCGTCTTCCAGAAGTTGACGCCGATGTGGAGGTCAAACGACGCGGGCGGCCTGTTGAGGCCGTCGTAGTTTCCATACAGGAAGCTGGCGCGGATCAGGTACTTGAGGCCGGACACCAGGGACCGGAGCGTGTAGCAGTTGCGCACGCCATCAGGGAAGCTCCGTAGGTTGTGGCCGCGCCTGGAGAACCCGAGGTACTCTGCCGAGATGTTGTAGTTCGTGCCAGCATCGGTGAAGCCGGCGTCCGAGACGTATGCCAGCGTCGTCGTGTCGTCCATGTAGCTCGCCTCCTCGGCTAGCCCGCAGTCTATGCTGATGAAACCTGCCCGCCGCGCACATATTTATGTGCTACCTGAGAGCCTGAGACCGAGAGAAAGAGATAGAGAGATACGATATAAGATACCTCTGCTGTCAGGCTGGGCCAGAGGTTGGAGTACGCCGGCGGCAAGGAAGAGAAGCAGCAGCCACCGCCGGGTTGCCATTGTTCTCCGCGTGCTGATTGCTTCACATGCATACAAACAGCTAATGGTGCGACATCATCATCCTAAATTCATAATATACGCACCCTAACATTAATATATAAATGTTCATTTGACTCTACGAGCCAGTTACATCCAATGATCACATCATCATATTGACATTAATGCTTATCAAAGTCATCACACACCTAATACACAACTTGCTTGGTGACATACGTCCAACGTAAGACTTGGGAAATTTTACACAGTTTGCCAATTGTCAAACACCCTATATTTTTGTAAAAATTAGGGAGAGATTGATGTGGCACTATTTTGTACGGTAAATATCATATGAAAAGCCAACATAAATTGTACTTTACTTGTTGTAGTGTTTCCTGACCCAAATTTACACACATGAGTTGAAGTATTAGAAAATAGAATTGTTGTTAAAGATACGTTTGAAAACTGAATTTGGTTCTCTTGTCCGCACCAATATTTTTAACCAAATATGATGATATGATGCATGGCATATGACAGAAAATGACATGGGAGAAGAGTGGTACAAAAATGTGTGCCTGCACTAGAAAGTCTCCCTGTTGTAACCACTCAACGTACCCTGACCATTGTCCATAAATTTAAACAATACCAACTTGTTCATGTTGCCAACAAAATAACGGGGGGAAGATCACATCTACTGTCTAGCTTAGCTGCTTGTTGTTTGTCTCTTGCTGTGTTTGGTAAGCTAGCTTATTAATTACTTGAGGCCGGTCATTTTAGCTTGCAATTCAACACGCATTATACTTGTAAATCAGTAACTAACTGACAGTTAATATAAATTAACAGCTAGATATGGCGGCATCATCTGTGTAATGTTACGTAATATGAACTTATCTATACATGATTTACATATATGTCGACAAGTTGTTACAAAAAAAATTATATGTCGACAACAAATGGCATGTAGATGGTCATGGTGCGTTAGGCATGGGATAACTGTTCTTGACTTTTTTGGACTCCAATTGGCAAAATGAAGTGAAGAGTGATTAAGACTTTGATTTGCCACGAGCAAAGGAACCGGTAATAACTAGGATTGCCATCTTTTGCAGGGAAGTTAAGATCGACTTCAAGAGGACCAAGTACTGGTCAAATGCGATTCTCAAAAAAAAAGTACTGGTGCACTTTTTATGCACCAGTGTAACACCCTCGATGCGACTATATCTCCCACGTGTCGAGACACGACTTAGAGGCATAATCGCATTGAAGGCATATGTCGCAAGTGAGGTAATCTTCACACAACCCATGTAATATAATAAGGAATAAGAGATACATAGTTGGCTTACAATCGCCACTTCACACAAATACATGAATAAAGCATTACCTCATACAATTACACTCAAGGTCCGACTACGGAACCAAAATAAAAGAAGAACCCCAAATGCGACAAAGGTCCCCGATCGACCCCAACTGGGCTCCACTACTGATCAACTAGCATGAAACAACACAAAGGACAAGATCTTCAACGAGCTCCTCCTGAGCTGGGTTGCGTCATCTGCACGGACTCATCGGCACCTGCAAGCTGGTTTTGGAAGTATCTGTGAGCCACAGGGACTCAGCAATCTCGCACCCTCGCGATCAAGACTATTTAAGCTTATGGGTAAGGTAAAGGTATGAGGTGCAGCTGCAGCAAGCGACTAGCATATATGGTGGCTAACATACGCAAATGAGAGCGAGAAGAGAAGGCAAAGCGCGGTCGATAAAAGTATGATCAAGAAGTGATCCTAGACTACCTACGTCAAGCATAACTCCAACAACCGTGTTCACTTCCCGGACTCCGCCGGAAAGAGACCATCACGGTTACACACGCGGTTGATTCATTTTAATTAAGGTCAACTTCAGGTTTTCTACAACCGGACGTTAACAAATTCCCATCTGCCCATAACCGCGGGCACGGCTTTCGAAAGATCAAATCCCTGCAGGGGTGTCCCAACTTAGCCCATCACAAGCTCTCACGGTCAACGAAGGAATAGACCTCCACCCGAGACATTCCGATCAGACTCGGTATCCCAGTACAACAAGACATTTCGACAGGGTAAAACTAAACCAGCAACACCGCCCGAATGTGCCGACAAATCCCGATAGGAGCTGCACATATCTCTTTCTCAGGGCACACTCAGATTGTCTTAGGTGCGGGCAAGCCAGCCCAGAGTTGCCCCTGGTGGCCGCCGGCAGCTGACAGGTGGACCAACACTCAGAGGAGCACTGGCCCGGGGGGGTAAAATAACGATGACCCTCAGGAGCGCGACTCCCAAGGGAAAAGAAAAGGCTAGGTGGCAAATGGTAAAACCAATGTTGGGCATTGCTGGAGAAGCTTTACTTAAGGCGAACTGTCAAGGGGTTCCCATTATAGCCCAACCGCGTAAGGGACGCAAAATCCGGGAACATAACACCGATATGACGGAAACTAGGGCGGCAAGAGTGGAACAAAACACCAGGCATAAGGCCGAGCCTTCCACCCTTTACCAAGTATATAGATGCATTAATTAAATAAGATATATTGTGATATCCCGACAAGTCAATAAATGTTCCAACACGGAACGATCTCCATGTTCCAACAAGGAACAAACTTCAATCTTCACCTGCAACTAACAACGCTATAAGAGGGGCTGAGCAAAGCAGTAACATAGTCAATCAACGGTTTGCTAGGACATTGGTGGGTTAGAGGCTGAACATGGCAATTTGGGAGGCTGACAAGCAAGTGGTAGGCATCGTAGCAATGGCATAGCGAAAGAGCGAGCAATCAGCATAGCGAAAGAGCGAGCAATCAGCATAGCAAAGATAGTAGTGATTTCGAGGGTATGATCATCTTGCCTGAAATCCCGCAAGGAAGAAGAACGAGACCATGAAGAAGACAAACGGACATAGTTGAACGGATCCTCACAACACGACGTTATCGGAACCAACCCGAAGAAGCAATCACCGGAAAAGAGCAAACAACATAGTAAACAACCACGACATCAACATGGCATGATGCACAAACGAGTATGATGCATGTCCGGTTTAATGAAGCATGGCATGGCAAAATGCACAAGCAAACCTACAATTTAAGTGGAGCTCATTATGCATCGGGATGCATATTGACAAAACACCACGTTAATTATTTAGTTCGATCTCGTTTATGTAACCAACAATATTAAATGTTGTTAAACATGGCAAGAGGAGAAGCAAATGAAAACTACCTATCTAGTCAAGGTTAAATGAGGCCGGAAGCAACGAACAACAATTCCGGAAAATCCCCATAGCATAATTTAAGGTTTGGTCCTGATCTGTTCTAAACACAATTTTAGAGTTATTTAACATGCAAATAAAGGTCACTACGATAAACTAGGCATTATTCTACCCCATTTACATATAAAGTTTATTGAAATCGGAGTTACGGTTATTTAGTTATGAATTAAATCATTTTAGCATGGCAAAGGGGCAAATTAATGCAAACAACATTTTAATCAATTTTAATTGTTGTTATCATGATGCGGATGACATGAACAAGTTATGCAATATTTATGCAAAAAAAATGTTGATAAGAGCATTATGAAGCATTGTCACCGTGGTGGAAGAAAAGGGTGCCACGGCAACGAATCCGAAAGTGATGCCATGGCAACATATCGGTTCCGGTAACTCGATTGAGATCCCGGTGCAAAAGGAAAAATGACGGGAGCGTGTCACGCGATAGAAGGTGGGGTGATCCCGGATACCGGGTTCCCACAAGACGGTGACAAGGAAAAGAGGGGCGACGTGCACCGAACAACTCCGTCACGGAGCAAACACGAGCATTTCATACATCACACATGCATTCGTTCACGGGCATCGTTCCGGCGGTTATACCTTTGAAGCGAGCATCATCGAAACGGATCGAGTTCGGCGGTAGGGGTTCACGTGCCGACGAGGAAGTAGTTGTACACGGGGTCGTCGTGGGAAGTAGGGGAAGTAGTCGTTCTCGCGGTGGTAGTGGAAGTAGGGGGGTACATGACGACGTAGAGGTACTCGCGACGGTAGTCGTTCACGTTCACGTTACACGGGTCTTCGGCGACGGTCGTCGTACATGGTCCACAAGACGTCGATCGTTCAGGGTCCGATTTGCGGATCTTGCCGACATGAAGGGGTACTTGGCGTTCTCCGGACTTGCCGATCTCGTCATCTCGAAGGGGTACTTGACGTCCAACGCGTTCATCGGTAGTATAACTTGGCGCATCCGAAGGGGTACTTGACGCGTTCGAGGGTCCTCATGTCGTGGTACTTGGCAAATCCGTGGAGCTCGCGGTCTGACTTGGTACTTGACGGTCTCGCACGGAGCAGCAGCCTGGCAGTCTTGGCGTCCAACAAGGGTTCGTGGCAGGGAGCAGTAGCGGTTCCTGGTGGCCGGCATCGCCGGATCTCGCAGATGGGAGGCTGGTGCCTCGGTGGTCTCCAACGGGGCAGGAGCAGAGCAGCAAGCCGCGGCAGGACTTGCGGCTCGAAGAAGAGGAGCAGCAGCGGGTGGCTCCAGGAGAGGGCGTGGAGAAGGATCCCCGGCGGGGTTCCCGTTCGCCTTGGTCGCCGGCGCGGCACCGCGTGGAGGAGCAGGGGGGAGGAGAGGTGGCCGCGGGAAGGTCTGCAGGATCCGGTGAGGGGCGGCGGCGTCTCGAGCTCCTGGGCTCCGGCGAGGTGGGACTCCGGCGATGGGGTGGAGGGGATCGGCCGCAGCGGGGCTGGGAGATCGAGAGAAGGAGGATCGAGGAGATGGGAGATGGGGTCGGCCCTGGTGCGATGCGGGCGTGAGGCGAGAGGGAGAGGGAGATCGGTTCGGGGAGAGATGGGATCGATCCCTGGCGGCGCGAGGGAAAGAGCGAGGGAGGAGGGGATCGGGCCAGGGTGCGCCTTAGGGTTAGGAGGGATTGGTGGGGCGGCTGGGCCTTGGGAGGCCGGCCCAGCGTGGGGAGAAGAGGCCAGAGGCCTGCTGGGCTGCTCTCTCCTTCCCTCTTCTCTTATCTCTCTTATATTCCAGAAAATGAATAAAGAGAAAGAAAAGAAAGAGGGGGGTTAGGGGAAGAAGGTGGGCACGCGAATAATTTTCCCGGACTCGCAAAATTGCACTTGTACCGAGAAAAAATGAAGTGGGCAAGATTGCAAGAATTAAATTCAAAGTCATTTGAATTTAATTAAAAAGCTTTGCACAAGGACTAGGATTTAGAAGAGTCCAAAAATGTTGAGAATTTAGGAGGAGCCTCGATAAATGGGAAAAGAAATGTTGGCCAAGTTTGGGGACCAAACTTGAAGTAGAAAGGGAGTGGGGATTTTTGCAAGTGTGTTATGGTGATTCCAAAGAATGGATTTTTATTATAATAGCTCCACTAATATCGGGAGGATATATTATAAAGAGAACTCACCATGTGAATTCCCTCAATTTACATGGACCGAAGAACCATACGATTTATTTAGTTGAGTTGCAACAATTAATGATATGATGGCATGATGACATGATGCAATGATGAATGCAACACGCAAGCAAAAGACAACGCAACGCCGCCGAATAACTGGAAGACAGCTGGCACATCGGTCTCGGGGCGTTACAACACTCCACCACTACGAGAGGATCTCGTCCCGAGATCTAGAATGGCACCGGGGGGGAAAAGGAAGAGAAATAGAAGAGGTAAGCTAAGTTGCTCCTTTGACAAACGCGTGAAACCAAAGAACCTTGCGAGGTTGAACAAATCGAGAAAAGAACACAATGAAGGTGAACAAAGTTGAAAACACTCCGGTTGAAAAGAAAAAGAATTGAATAAGGTCTTGATAAGATGAGAAGATAGTTGATGAAATCACAACACACTGCCACCGGAACTATTGAATGAACGGAACAAGGGGTAAGAAAGATCTCAGACCGCACTCCGGTTGAGAATGGAGTCAAAATTGATAAGATGAGAGAGCTCAAATGAAAAAACACGACACTCTGGTTGAGAAAGGAATGCAAGACTTGATAAGGCGAAAAGAACTTCAGCAGAATGGCACCATACTCCAATAAAAAGTATAGGCATGGAAAGATCATGATCTTTGACAAAACAAGATGATGGGTTGAAAAGATGAACATGACAATGCCTCCGGAACAAAAGAATAGAAGATAGATAATTGAAATAGGAGAATGGAGAACAAAATGCCAACTTCTGCCACAAAAGAGCTTGAAAAGGCATCTTTAGGACAAGGGTCGCACGGAATTGTTGGAAAACCAACAACGAAAATAATAGGCTTGATATGGTCTTATGGAATGCATCTCAAATTAAGAGATGAAAAACCCGCCACTCACGGGAAAAAAATTGAATTGATAAGAACAAAGAGACGAGAAAGCTATATTACCGGGAGGATATATGAAGAACTTGGATCATTATAAGCACCATGGATAGCAACCATCCTTAGGAAAGGCTTTAGGTGAAGCATAAGCCAAGATAATACCAACGAATAGGTTGATGGATTTAAAATATCCCCATCTTGACAACATGTGAATCATGACAATATGAACTCAAATTATCAAGAATGGCATAATACCGCCTCCAATAATATGGTAGAAAGAATTGCACTCCGGATAGCAAGATCAAGAAAAACTTGAGCTCCTTAGAAAAGAATCTCAATGAACACTTCGAGAAGGAATTAAATCCTTGAAGAACCATCATGTAGAGCCTCCATGAAGAACTCCGGTAATAAAAGAATGATCCAAAATAATTGAATGATGAATAGAATAAAATTGAAGCCTCGCAATGATTTAGATAGAGATCACCGTGATAATATAATTGAAAGAGGTTGGACTCCGGGAAAAAGAGAAGATGAAAACAAATGAAACCGAGAGTTTGAAGGGCCTCCGGAATAAAGAATTAATCACTTGGATGCACAAGAATAAGAGTTACATTATGCTTATCCTTCACCAATTTAAATTGATGACAATCAACGGATCTGGCATATTACTTATTCTCGTAGAAAGATTAAGAGAGATATAACACAAACTTGAGGAAGGTATTGAACGAACCACCGGAAGGGTTGAAACAACGAATAAAATTGATAAGGAAGAGAAATCTGGAAGAACCACCGTAAGACTTGAAAAAGAACGAATAAAAGATAACGAATCACCGGGAAGAATTAGCAAATGAAAGAAGGAGCTTGAGAGAATTTAGATACAAGTGAATATAATAGGTCATGGACCGATTAGAGATCACTTGAACGCTGCACCGGTAAAATTGAAGAACGAGAGCTGAAAGCTAAGAATGAATAAATCTTAGATGATGGACTCCGGATAACCACTGACAAGACTCTTGAATATCTCCGGATGGGTGAAACGAATTCTCACAATCGCAAATAATTATGAGAGGATGGCAACAAGACAGAATCGCGAAACTTGAAGAGAATGGAGCAAGATTGAGAGAAAAAATCTTCTTCGGTCTCCAAGATCTAAGAATTACGACGAGAAACACCACCATGAATTGTTTAGACACTCCGGAAGAATCAAAACGAAGAGGTTGATCCAATGATGACAAGAACTTGAAAGATCTTGGAGAAAATACATATGACCGATGATAACTCATACTTACGTCAAACTTGGAAAAGAATTTGAGAGTAACACCGGGAAAATAAGAAGAGTCAGGTAAGATCCTGGGAAAAACCTGTGGGTTAGGGCCCACTCAAGAGAAACACCGTGGAACGATTTAAAAGAGGGAATGCACCGGTTGAATTAAATGGCTAGACTGAAATAACGTCCCCGAAAGAGTTTGAAAGGATTACGAAAGCAGAGTGGAACATGAATCTTCGAGATATCTTGAGCACTCCGGAATAAATGAATAGCGAGAAGTGAACGATTAAGAATTACACCGGCATGAGAAAACATTGAAATACGAAAAAGAGTATGATCAACACCGAAAGCTTGAATTGGCAACACCGGAGAAGAAAAAGAATGAAGAATGATGAACTAGAAACTCCGTTAGAATCTTTATGAGAAACACTGGATAAGAACATTGAAAGGAAAGAAAAAAAAAGAGAAAAAAAAAGAAAAAAAAAGACTTCACATCAATAAAATGATACTTGATTAAGATATATGAGTCATCGGAGCAAAGCAAGGGAGGGAGGGCGGGAAAACAAAGGCAACTTGGGACGAATGAACCAAACACCGTTGAGAATAAGTGATAATTGATCTTGCGGTAGTTGAAATGATCGGATCCACTTGAAGAGAAACACGCCGGTGAGAAGAATTGACAAAACAATCTTGATGATCAAGAAGGATTGGTATCCACATCAGAGTATGAGAACACCATTTGAAAAAGGTATGGAATCAACATTTGACTTTGAAGCAACTCGAATACCACAACTCAAAACGAAAACAAGGGGTTGGCTTGCAAAATAAGCCGGAACAAACATATGATAGAGATTTCGTCCGAAGTTTTCGTGGTGGGACCTACACGGGCTCGATCGTACAGCACCATCATGTACAAGGCAGTGCACATGACATACGTAGCGTCCCCGAGTCAGCATAGCCAAGGACTCTTTAAGACACAACGAGACCACTGTAAAATCGACCGTGAATAGGCGAACCACTAGACGTCGAACCCCAATTTCATATCATACATCTGTCAGAAAGATATCCTAAGAGCTACTTGAATTCCCACCTATGAAACTCCCGAAACTTTCCGGTTATGCAATCAGGTGTTGGGGATACAGGGGAAGCATAATATCTCACCCAAACTAGCAAATCCTACATCCAACTGTATCCATCCTTCAACACATAACCAAGAAACCTTCGGAAACCATCTACCTCAACCCTCGAAAAGCATCCGTTATACAAGTTATGGCAATACTCCCGAACTCCCGCCCCAGTACTGGGTGGCGTCGAGGTTATCTCACCAACGAACTGCATAAAGGAGATTTTCGATGTCGCGCACATATCTCAAGTATGCCAGAATTGCAACGATAGAATTATGATGACAACACCTCAGAGCTCAACTCCCCGGGACACTTCCACTAAACCCCTGACAGGAGGCACCAAGACAGTATTCTCATCATAAGCCATCGGAACAACACTAAGATACTCGCGTGATCCTAAAATTTTTTTTAGTGAAATCTGAGAAGAGAAGAGACAAAACTCTACGTCAGGATGCCTTACCAGAGCGATGAGGAGACTGGGAAGTAAAAAGAATTCCTAAGCTCTCCGATATATAATTCCTAAGGACTCAAAACATTTTTCTAGACACAACTCGGCTGCTAAAAACGATCAAGCAATGGGGCTCCTAAGGTCGGGGAAGGCTCTGATACCAACTTGTACCACCCTCGATGCGACTATATCTCCCACGTGTCGAGACACGACTTAGAGGCATAATCGCATTGAAGGCATATGTCGCAAGTGAGGTAATCTTCACACAACCCATGTAATATAATAAGGAATAAGAGATACATAGTTGGCTTACAATCGCCACTTCACACAAATACATGAATAAAGCATTACCTCATACAATTACACTCAAGGTCCGACTACGGAACCAAAATAAAAGAAGAACCCCAAATGCGACAAAGGTCCCCGATCGACCCCAACTGGGCTCCACTACTGATCAACTAGCATGAAACAACACAAAGGACAAGATCTTCAACGAGCTCCTCCTGAGCTGGGTTGCGTCATCTGCACGGACTCATCGGCACCTGCAAGCTGGTTTTGGAAGTATCTGTGAGCCACAGGGACTCAGCAATCTCGCACCCTCGCGATCAAGACTATTTAAGCTTATGGGTAAGGTAAAGGTATGAGGTGCAGCTGCAGCAAGCGACTAGCATATATGGTGGCTAACATACGCAAATGAGAGCGAGAAGAGAAGGCAAAGCGCGGTCGATAAAAGTATGATCAAGAAGTGATCCTAGACTACCTACGTCAAGCATAACTCCAACAACCATGTTCACTTCTCGGACTCCGCCGGAAAGAGACCATCACGGTTACACACGCGGTTGATTCATTTTAATTAAGGTCAACTTCAGGTTTTCTACAACCGGACGTTAACAAATTCCCATCTGCCCATAACCGCGGGCACGGCTTTCGAAAGATCAAATCCCTGCAGGGGTGTCCCAACTTAGCCCATCACAAGCTCTCACGGTCAACGAAGGAATAGACCTCCACCCGAGACATTCCGATCAGACTCGGTATCCCAGTACAACAAGACATTTCGACAGGGTAAAACTAAACCAGCAACACCGCCCGAATGTGCCGACAAATCCCGATAGGAGCTGCACATATCTCTTTCTCAGGGCACACTCAGATTGTCTTAGGTGCGGGCAAGCCAGCCCAGAGTTGCCCCTGGTGGCCGCCGGCAGCTGACAGGTGGACCAACACTCAGAGGAGCACTGGCCCGGGGGGGTAAAATAACGATGACCCTCAGGAGCGCGACTCCCAAGGGAAAAGAAAAGGCTAGGTGGCAAATGGTAAAACCAATGTTGGGCATTGCTGGAGAAGCTTTACTTAAGGCGAACTGTCAAGGGGTTCCCATTATAGCCCAACCGCGTAAGGGACGCAAAATCCGGGAACATAACACCGATATGACGGAAACTAGGGCGGCAAGAGTGGAACAAAACACCAGGCATAAGGCCGAGCCTTCCACCCTTTACCAAGTATATAGATGCATTAATTAAATAAGATATATTGTGATATCCCGACAAGTCAATAAATGTTCCAACACGGAACGATCTCCATGTTCCAACAAGGAACAAACTTCAATCTTCACCCGCAACTAACAACGCTATAAGAGGGGCTGAGCAAAGCGGTAACATAGCCAATCAACGGTTTGCTAGGACATTGGTGGGTTAGAGGCTGAACATGGCAATTTGGGAGGCTGACAAGCAAGTGGTAGGCATCGTAGCAATGGCATAGCGAAAGAGCGAGCAATCAGCATAGCAAAGATAGTAGTGATTTCGAGGGTATGATCATCTTGCCTGAAATCCCGCAAGGAAGAAGAACGAGACTATGAAGAAGACAAACGGACATAGTTGAACGGATCCTCACAACACGACGTTATCGGAACCAACCCGAAGAAGCAATCACCGGAAAAGAGCAAACAACATAGTAAACAACCACGACATCAACATGGCATGATGCACAAACGAGTATGATGCATGTCCGGTTTAATGAAGCATGGCATGGCAAAATGCACAAGCAAACCTACAATTTAAGTGGAGCTCATTATGCATCGGGATGCATATTGACAAAACACCACGTTAATTATTTAGTTCGATCTCGTTTATGTAACCAACAATATTAAATGTTGTTAAACATGGCAAGAGGAGAAGCAAATGAAAACTACCTATCTAGTCAAGGTTAAATGAGGCCGGAAGCAACGAACAACAATTCCGGAAAATCCCCATAGCATAATTTAAGGTTTGGTCCTGATCTGTTCTAAACACAATTTTAGAGTTATTTAACATGCAAATAAAGGTCACTACGATAAACTAGGCATTATTCTACCCCATTTACATATAAAGTTTATTGAAATCGGGGTTACGGTTATTTAGTTATGAATTAAATCATTTTAGCATGGCAAAGGGGCAAATTAATGCAAACAACATTTTAATCAATTTTAATTGTTGTTATCATGATGCGGATGACATGAACAAGTTATGCAATATTTATGCAAAAAAAATGTTGATAAGAGCATTATGAAGCATTGTCACCGTGGTGGAAGAAAAGGGTGCCACGGCAACGAATCCGAAAGTGATGCCATGGCAACATATCGGTTCCGGTAACTCGATTGAGATCCCGGTGCAAAAGGAAAAATGACGGGAGCGTGTCACGCGATAGAAGGTGGGGTGATCCCGGATACCGGGTTCCCACAAGACGGTGACAAGGAAAAGAGGGGCGACGTGCACCGAACAACTCCGTCACGGAGCAAACACGAGCATTTCATACATCACACATGCATTCGTTCACGGGCATCGTTCCGGCGGTTATACCTTCGAAGCGAGCATCATCGAAACGGATCGAGTTCGGCGGTAGGGGTTCACGTGCCGACGAGGAAGTAGTTGTACACGGGGTCGTCGTGGGAAGTAGGGGAAGTAGTCGTTCTCGCGGTGGTAGTGGAAGTAGGGGGGTACATGACGACGTAGAGGTACTCGCGACGGTAGTCGTTCACGTTCACGTTACACGGGTCTTCGGCGACGGTCGTCGTACATGGTCCACAAGACGTCGATCGTTCAGGGTCCGATTTGCGGATCTTGCCGACATGAAGGGGTACTTGGCGTTCTCCGGACTTGCCGATCTCGTCATCTCGAAGGGGTACTTGACGTCCAACGCGTTCATCGGTAGTATAACTTGGCGCATCCGAAGGGGTACTTGACGCGTTCGAGGGTCCTCATGTCGTGGTACTTGGCAAATCCGTGGAGCTCGCGGTCTGACTTGGTACTTGACGGTCTCGCACGGAGCAGCAGCCTGGCAGTCTTGGCGTCCAACAAGGGTTCGTGGCAGGGAGCAGTAGCGGTTCCTGGTGGCCGGCATCGCCGGATCTCGCAGATGGGAGGCTGGTGCCTCGGTGGTCTCCAACGGGGCAGGAGCAGAGCAGCAAGCCGCGGCAGGACTTGCGACTCGAAGAAGAGGAGCAGCAGCGGGTGGCTCCAGGAGAGGGCATGGAGAAGGATCCCCGGCGGGGTTCCCGTTCGCCTTGGTCGCCGGTGCGGCACCGCGTGGAGGAGCAGGGGGGAGGAGAGGTGGCCGCGGGAAGGTCTGCAGGATCCGGTGAGGGGCGGCGGCGTCTCGAGCTCCTGGGCTCCGGCGAGGTGGGACTCCGGCGATGGGGTGGAGGGGATCGGCCGCAGCGGGGCTGGGAGATCGAGAGAAGGAGGATCGAGGAGATGGGAGATGGGGTCGGCCCTGGTGCGATGCGGGCGTGAGGCGAGAGGGAGAGGGAGATCGGTTCGGGGAGAGATGGGATCGATCCCTGGCGGCGCGAGGGAAAGAGCGAGGGAGGAGGGGATCGGGCCAGGGTGCGCCTTAGGGTTAGGAGGGATTGGTGGGGCGGCTGGGCCTTGGGAGGCCGGCCCAGCGTGGGGAGAAGAGGCCAGAGGCCTGCTGGGCTGCTCTCTCCTTCCCTCTTCTCTTATCTCTCTTATATTCCAGAAAATGAATAAAGAGAAAGAAAAGAAAGAGGGGGGTTAGGGGAAGAAGGTGGGCACGCGAATAATTTTCCCGGACTCGCAAAATTGCACTTGTACCGAGAAAAAATGAAGTGGGCAAGATTGCAAGAATTAAATTCAAAGTCATTTGAATTTAATTAAAAAGCTTTGCACAAGGACTAGGATTTAGAAGAGTCCAAAAATGTTGAGAATTTAGGAGGAGCCTCGATAAATGGGAAAAGAAATGTTGGCCAAGTTTGGGGACCAAACTTGAAGTAGAAAGGGAGTGGGGATTTTTGCAAGTGTGTTATGGTGATTCCAAAGAATGGATTTTTATTATAATAGCTCCACTAATATCGGGAGGATATATTATAAAGAGAACTCACCATGTGAATTCCCTCAATTTACATGGACCGAAGAACCATACGATTTATTTAGTTGAGTTGCAACAATTAATGATATGATGGCATGATGACATGATGCAATGCACATGATGCAATGATGAATGCAACACGCAAGCAAAAGACAACGCAACGCCGCCGAATAACTGGAAGACAGCTGGCACATCGGTCTCGGGGCGTTACAACCAGTTAGCGGGTGCTGCTATGGAAAATAAATATTATACTTAGAGATTTTATTGGGCTGAGCACATATGCGTGTGACCGCAACATGAAGAGGGGAAAGGAGATGTGCAACACAGGCGCCGATTTAATACTAAATATGATGGTATGATGCATGGCATATGACAGAAAATGACATGGGAGAAGAGTGGTACAAAAATATGTACCTTCTACTAGAAAGTCTTCCTGCTTTAACCAGTCAAGGTACCCTAACCATTGTCCATAAAGTTAAACAATACCAACTTGTTCATGTTGCCAACAAAATAATGCGGGGAAGATCACATCTACTGTCTACCTTAGCTGCTTGTTGTTTGTCTCTTGCCGTGTCTGGTAAGCTAGCTTATTACATGAGGCCGGTCATTGTAGCTTGCAATTCAAAACACATTATACTTGTATAAATCAGTAACTAATTGACAGTTGATATTAATTATTCCCTCCGTCTCTTAATATTAGAGCGTTTTTACACTTATATTATGTGACGGAGGGAGTAGCAGCCAGATAGAACGGCATGATCTATGTGACGTTACGTAATATGAACTTATCCATACATGATTTACATATATGTCGACAGGAAGTTCAAAAAATTTATATATGTCGACAGCAAATGGTACTGATGGTCATGGTGCGCTTGGCGTGGGATAACTGTTCTTGACTTCTTTGCACTCCAATTGGCAAGATTAAGTGAAGAGTGGTTAAGACTTTGATTTATCATGAGCAAAGGAACCGGTAATAATTAGGATTGCCATCTTTTGCAGGGAAATTAAGATCGACTTCACGAGGACCAAGTACTGGTCATCAACTGCACTTTTATGCTCACTAGTTAGGACTCGTGTGCTGCTATGGAAAAATATATATTTCTTTAGAGATTTTGTTGGGCTGAGCACCGCATGCGCGTGCCCCTGATATGAAGGGGGGAAGGTGATATTTAACACCTGCAAGGATTTGATAGTAAAGATTACTGCTTCTTCTGCAGTCCTACTAGCTCATAGTAAAGATTACTCACTCATAGATGTGCGTCACAATGAAACAATAGACGTTTTTATTTGGCATTATGATCAGGTCTTCCTTCTAGTGACCAGATCAAGAAACATCATGACCCCTCCACGGCCCATGTACATTGTGTGCTGAACATGAGGATGCCTCGCATATCTTCTTCGAGTGCACTCGCACGTTTCTTGTGGGGATCCCTCCATCTTGGTGTTATGCAACGCGCTCGCAGGTTAGTTTGGTCCTGTTTCTCTGTGCTGGCACGTTAGGAACAAACTTACTATCGAATGACTTACCATGTTCTGTAACCGCTAGAGTGATATTCTAAGTGCGTGCGTCAGTCACTGAAAGTGTTTGGTGGCCGTGTGGGGCTTTATTTCTAATGCCGAGCAGGCACCTTCTTCTAAAGTAAAACAAAGATGGTGATACACTCATTCATCCGTCGTGTGAAAGTAGAAATATGGAACGAAGGGTGCTCCCTTGGGAAACAATGCACTACCCATCAGAAAGATCGATAAAGGGAAACAATGCAGTATTCCTAGACAAGGTGACAGTATATGATCTCACCGAGACGAGATCAACCATGCAAGACACGGTTGGTTACGTCAGGTTAAGACTTTGCTGTGTACGCACAGATAATTAAGAGCAACTTGTCTCAGTTGCTTGCAAGATAATGCATGTCAGTCGGCATCCTCGGTGTTTTCTGTTCTTTTCTTTTCCGGCGGACTGAGAGTAGAAAGAGAATGGATAATTGTCGGGAGTTGCTGTTCCGCGCATAGCTTGATAGAAGCAAACGCGCAGCTCACACGTATTGGGCCGGCCCAGTTAGTGACCAGGCTTATTTTCTGGACAACATTTAGCCTGGTAAATTTATTGGGAAATATTATATTACAATGTATTTTGTAAAAATATTTAAAAATTGCTCCTGAAATAATAATATTTTGTAAATTTGGTCTTGTTGCTTAAACATCTTTCTGTACTGTGGTTACTTTGCATTTGCAGGGTCCTATCTCACAACTGTCTGTCAGAACCGCTTACATTTCTGTGCATATTTACTACTCTGACTTGGAAGCTGCAACTACAGGTACATCATCGTCTCTAAGATCCAGGATCACACGGGTCTGGCTCATGCTGCCACGTTGCAACAAGGCGGCTAGGAGATGCTTGGCCGCACAGCAAATGAGCTCTACTCGATGGACTATGCAGCATGATTTGGCAGTACCATGCGTGACACCATGTATCATCAGTATCCGTCCCAAGTGGAAAGTCGCAAAGGGAATGCTGAACGGTAATCAGCTTGTGAAATGCATCATTGTTGGAGCTGAAAAGGTGGATCCACAGACCTTCTGAGGGTTATTAACATGTTCATGATGGAGTAGACACTAGATCCATAAGACCATAAAGCTTTGAGTTGCACACATGTGTTGGCTACTCAATTTACTCTCTGCACTAGTTTTACCCTATGAGCATTCTTCTAGGGCTTGTCTGGTTTCCTTCGTCATACATGCATGCATGCCTGTTATCCCTCGAGGTCATGTATTTGGTTGGGTAGTCCCGATCTCTTTGCCGCAATGGTGTCTGTTAAGATGAATGACTGTTCTATCCCAGACTTGTATCATGGTAAATCAAGTGCCATGTCAATCCTATGATTGTTCCTGTGTGTTCTTAGTTTTTTCTTGTTGTTGTTGAGAGCATAATCAGTCAGAGTGTTCTTGCCAGGAGTTAATTGCTGAGTTGGAAGCAGCACTGCAGCAAGTTATTTCAGTGATTTTGTCTGCTTCATTTGCTTTCTAACATACAATTTCTTTTCAGATCCATTGGAAGCTGCATCGTGGGAGAAGTGACGATGATGACTATTGAAGCTACCGTGCCAAGTTCTGCTCATGGTACCCGGTATGATGAAACTACGCTCCTCTCCATCGAGTCGTTTTACCTTACTCATCTCTTTTCAAGAAAGTTTGACTGCAGATTCTTGCAATGTGATGAACCATCAACCACGATACACTCACCAAGGACGAGCAGATGGCTTGTGTCGAGGTTGAGGAGTCTAGCATTTCCGTGGTCTGACAGATCCAATCAAGTTAGTTTTCTTTTGGCTGGACGAACGAAGGAATATGATGTGTTATTTATGCATGCTTTTGGCTAGAAACATGTGAACAATATATGGTCTGTTAACCTTATGCTGTCAGGCAGTATATACTATATAGTACTGCCTTTATCTACCTACAGCGTTTTATTTTCTTTTGAACTGCACTGATGAAAATAACTGGATCGTAGTTGTACTACAAACGCTTAGGCATATGGAAGGCATGATGCTTGTTGCAGCTAACATGCACATGTGAATGGACTCTGAGAGGTACGCCGCTCTGACTTACATCTATCGGCCCTTGTTTCTATTAATTAGTGATGACAAATCAGTATCATGCGATTCATCATAAATTACACTCCTTCTATATGGTATATATTCGATATTCTACATGTCCATATATTCATGTAAACTTGATCAAAGTTTACAAAGTTAAGAGTTTGAAAAATATCTCATATGCACTATAATATGGAAATGAGAGAGAAATAACTACATGATTAAGAATCTCACAAAGACTTCAAGAAAACAACAATTATACAAAGAGGTAGTCAACGTGCTGTCGGGCCTGGATCGGCGGCCAATGTTGGTATCCTCAGCTCCGTTTCGAATGCAGTGTTACTGCTCACACCGGTGGACTGCGCACTAACGTAAGCATTGTAATTCTTGTCGCCGCCGCTGCCACCGGTGTGGAAGCTAGGAGCGCAGCCCTCCTCGAGCTCCACACACTCCTGTAGCTGCGCCACCACGTCAGCCATGGTGGGCCGCTGTGCCGACCCCTGTGCGGTGCATTTGAGTGCAATCTCCGCCACCTTCCACACGCCGTTGATATCATAACCACCCTGCATTCGCGCGTCCACCATGCCCTCCATGTTGCCACGCGCCAGCCGCTGCCTTGCCCATTGGACGATGCTTGTGGGCTCTGGGTCCGAAAGAATGGCTGGTTTCCCGGTGACCAGCTCCAGCAGCACCACTCCAAAGCTGTACACGTCGCTCTTGGTCGTTGGGTGCATCGTGGCCTGGTACTCCGGATCAACGTATCCTGGGGTAAAAGCGAGCGTGTTCGTGAAAAGATGGGTGTTGTTGTGGTAGTCAAAGGCTTTCGTCAAGCCAAAATCAGCAATCTTGGCCTCTAGCCTGGCATTCAGCAGAATGTTGGTGGCCTTGACATCCCTGTGGATGAGAGGCGGGTTGCAACCCGTATGCAGATACTCCAACCCTACACATGGCAAGAACATCAACCTGTAAGTCAAATGCATGCCCAATAGGGATAATGTGCCTCTGGTGAATACAAAAGTAGGCCATAACTATTGAAGGGCAGCTTGAGCGTGCACCTTGTGCAGATTCAAGTGCGTTTTTGAGTCTCTGCCTCCACGGTAAACATCCTCCATTGCGTCCACTTGCTACAAATACAATAACAGCGTGTTTGTCCGAATTAATAGAAAGTACCTCAGGTGAACCACTGGGGCGACTTGAGCATTCACTATATGAGTTAAAAGCCAAATCCTTTTTGTTAGCCGTAGTTAGTATTTATACCTGCAATGTGCTCTCGCAGGGTCCCTTGTGCCATGTACTCGTACACAAGTGCCATATACTCCCGATCCTTGCAGTAACCAATCATTGAGACAAGATTCTTGTGATGAATCCGGGTTAAAATCTGAGCCTGCACAAGCACATCAAAATTTCACATCAAAATCACGCATTTCTGCCAGTAGTTGACGGCGCATGTTGTTAAAGGATCTGGTCCATCGCACCTCTGCGAGGAACTCCTTGACGCCTTGATTGGAGGAATGAGACCGCAACTTCACTGCCACTTGAGTACCATCTTCCAGGAAGCCATCATAGACACGGCCGAACCCTCCTTCGCCAAGCACCCGGTCAAAGCCATTGGTTATCCTCTCGAGTTCCTTGTAAGTGAACCGGCGATTCTCAACTATTCGCAAAGAATCATCATCGCCGCCATAGCTCGTTGGCATCGCCTCTTCATTTTGTGGCTTTACCGCCGTCGACCTTTTTTTCATTGATCCTTCATGTATACACAGGAAATTGATGAATTAATAGACCAAATATGGGCATTGTTGTGTGCTGGCTCAATCATGCTGAAAAGGCCTCACTCTAACCTTGCTGCTGGTTTCGTCGTCTTAGGAAGAACAAGACTAGTAGGGCCAGTGATACTATCACCACAATGACAAGTACAGGGACGGCAACATAGATGGCCAGTTTGCCCTTCCTTTTAGCAGCAAGCTGACATGAATTGCCGTCAGTGCAAAGGTTTGGATTGTTGCCATGTCTAATAAATCAAGGACCAAGTTAATTAATGAAGTCCATGCAATTTTTTTAACAAAGAAGCTTAGTGGAATTTATCAAGTATGTATATACTATGAACACCTTAGAACCAGGGAGCCATCTTGAATTCTTTTGAGAAGTCCAGAGGGAATTGATCCATTGAGTTGGTTGCCAGACAAATCTCTAGAGGAAAGCACATCAGACACACAATATATGTACATAATAACTCGAAGCAATTCGGTCAAAGTTTGACAAGACTTTTCTATATACTGCTTGTTGGAACTATTAATCTTGTTAATTTTTGCATATGTGTCATATATTGTGTCCGAGTGTGTAAATAAGCATGTCTGCTAATTAGTTAGGGCTAATTATTGCCCAACTTACATGACTGTCAATGATGGTAACTCTGAAAGGGCATCTGGAATTGATCCTGTCAAGTTATTGTTTGACAAATCCCTGCAAGATAGGGAAACAATATATTTAATTTCTTGAAGCTTGTGTTGCTGAGAAGTACAGACGAGATTAGGCCAAATAAATCCAGAACTCGGAACGTACAAGTATTGGAGAGCCTTTAGATGCACGAAAGATGATGCTATATCACTATTTAGACCACTGGAGGACATGTTTCTACAAAAAGCACATACATAAAAGGATCAGCTTCATTTTCCATGGTTGTATACATAAGGTAATTTTTTGATCTCTCTGACCACACTCATCTTTGACCCTATTTTTTTTCAAAATAGTTATTTTTTGTTATTGGTCTCAGGATCTCAGCTAAAATGTTATGACCTTAAACATCCCATCACAAAATAATGAGAAAACTAGAGGGAAACATATTTCGATTGAAAGCTTCAAATGTGAATGCAATATATACAATTCAAGGGTGAACATAAAAAATGTATATGTTGAAAACTTAGTAAAAATGTGAGAATTGATGAACTAAAATTATATAAATACGAAATAAAATTACAAAAAAATACATATTATGAAGAACAAGGATAGGAAACCCATGAATACTTTTTAAAAATTCATAAAAATCACAAAAGGTGTATTATTTGTTTGTAATTTATGTCTGACTTTTCTTGAATTCCCCAAACTAGGGAATGCCATCTTGATTTCCCCATTTCTCATTTGTAACATTACATGATTTCCAATATTTGAAAATATATGGAGTACAAATAACTTACATGCTTGTGATCCTTGGAGGGTTGGCAGCAGCATAGCCGCATGTCAAGCCATCCCATGCCATAGTCTTGGGAAAGCATGGGTCACCCATCCAGTTCTTGCGCACCCCGTACTTGGCCTTGATCGCCATGAGGGCGGATGCTACACGCATGCTTGCAGTAGTTAATCACATCGCACCAACCATTTCAGTAGCACAAGGTAGATAGATAGATAGATAGATAGATATACATACATACTCATAAATAGATGTCAAGATATGCTTAATTAGATGTCAATATGTGCTTAATTAAATTGATTACCATCCTGGGATTCTGTTCCAATGTTGGTGGTGGTGATGACGGAGAACAACTCGTAGGCGTTGATGATGGGCGGCAGCGTGGAATTGGCTGTGGCCTTGATGGTGACGATGTAGCTGCTGTCGCGCGGGTTGGTGAATTTATTGTAGACATAGGCTCTGCGGAGATAGCCTGGCGGCGTGTAGCCCGGGACCCAGCTTTCGTCATGGTTGACACTGATGTTGAACTGGCGCAAGGCATCCCCGCCGAGGAGCTCCAGTTCGACCAAGTGCAAGACGACGAGGTACCCCGGCCCCGGCGACGCATTGTTGAGCTCGGGCGCCGCCTCCCAGCCGAACCTGATGCTACCGGAGGCGTTCAGCGGCTTGATCGCCGTCTGCAGCACCGCCATGGGCACCTCGAACTCGTCCCCATCGACGTCGTCCACCCTCTCGGTTGTCGTCATCTCCGCCCACATCGTGGCGTCGGACCTAGGGTACCATAGCCTGTCGTATGGATCATCGGGGAACCTGATGATAGTTCCGTTTATCGCGGCAAAGTTTCGCCTGCGCAGCAGGAACAGCCCCAGCTCCGCCGTTGCCTGTGGGTAGAGCGACATCTTGAGCGGCCTCAGCTCCAGCCCAGAGATGAAGGGCGTCCCGCCGCCGGTGTTCACCAGGCACACCTGCACCAAGTCGTGTGGCACGACTACGATGGCCTCCACCGTCGCCCTGTTGTCCTCATCCAACCCCCACCACGACATGTTCACCGCCGTCCAGAAGTTGACGCCGATGTAGAGGTCGAACGATGCTGGTCGTTTGTTAAGGCCGTCGTAGTTGCCATAGAGAAACGTCGCGCGGAAGAGGTACTTGAGGCCCGACTCCAGGGATCCTAACGTGTAGCAGTTGCGCACGCCATCGGGGAAACTTCGCAGGCTGCAGACGTTCCTGGACCGCCATGGCCGGTAGTTCTCAGCCGAGATGTTGTAAGGCGTGCCGGTGTCGGTGAAGCCAGCGTCTGAGACGTACACCAGCTTTGTCTCGTCATCGACGTAGCTCTCCTCTCCCTGTAGCCCACAGTCTATGTTGATGAAACCTGCACAATGAATATGCAATGTAAATGAGGCAGCATGATTAAGAGAGAGAAGCCAATAACAGAAGAGAGTGATACCTCTGCTGTCAAGCTGTGCGCGGCCATGGAGTACGTTGCCGGCGAGGCAGAGAATCAGCAGCCACCACCGGGGCGCCATTGTTCTACTGGCGCATTGATTGCGCATGCAAAGTACGTTTGGAAACTTAGGTTCTCCTGCCCTTGCCAGTATTTTCACCAAATAATAGGATATGATGCATGATACTATATGACAGAAAGTAACAGAGGACAAGACAAAGGGTGGTACACAAACTGGTCCTTGTACTAGAAAGTCTTCCTGTTTCAACTAGTCAACTACTCCAACCATTTTCCATAAATTAATCAATACATAGTTGTCCCAGTTGCCAACAAAATAACGCAAAGAAGATCACATCTACTACCTAGCGTGCATAGGGTAATACTTGTCATGCTTATTACTCGAGGCCGGTCATTGTAGCTTCAAACTCGCATATGTTATACATGTAAATCTGTAACTAATTCTCAGTTGATATTAATAGCAGTTAGCCAAGATGTCATGATCCATGTTACGCCACTTATAACATCAGGCAACTTATACACACCTGATTTATATATTATGTCAACAGCAATTGGTACACCAATGGTCGTGGTGCATTAGGTATGTGATTACTATTCTTAACTTTGGGCTCTCCAATTGGCCAAATTAATTAAGTGAAGAGTGGTTAAAAAGTTTTTTCAGTGGTTAAAGAGTTGAATGTGGCATGAGCAATGGACAAGGGAAATAATTACGATTGACATCTTTTGCCAGGAAATTAAGATCGACTTCACGATGACCAAGTACCGGTCAACTGCACTGTATGCTCATTTTATTATTGAAGAGACCTGCATTGCACTTGATTGAAATTGAGAAATTTGGCATCAATGTACCTCACTTATAAAAAATATCATTAGGCAGAAACTGTCGTCCCAAAATATTTATATATATATATATATATATATATATATATATATACCAAATGATTTGGGAACTCCGAGGATCTACCATTGGAGATTAGGATGTCCTGTGCCAAATGGATTCCCTTCACCACATACCCTTCTTATTGTGTGTACTATCCGCAAGGTTTGCGTGTAGCCATTTAAGAGTTGACCCGCATCCCAAACTACTTTCATGCATAACCGTGTGGAATATGTATACGAAAACAACCATATTACTATTATTTAAGCTTTTAGTTCGATGGTAGGAATCAAACAGGTAACACAAAAAAACACATACATGTTGGCACAATGAACCCAACCGTCTCAACACATCAATTTGCATACGAGTAGTAATTTTCATAAACAACAAAGTAGACTTAAAACTCACATTACATAGCACAGTAATGCACTCAACTCGTCGACTGTCAAAGGGAAGTAGACAATAGCTGTAAACCCCACATTAATTATGGTATTTACTACCTCCTTCAGAATTAAAATGAAGAATACCCTTTCCTCCATCACCTTCGTAGAATGCTATTATCAGCAGAAACACGGTATAGAGATACCTTTCGGAGGTTTATACCTAAGCCGAGATTTGAGATTCCTATGTCACAGCCTGCTCACGTTGACCTTTGCAATCGCAGTTGCCTTGTTGAGAACAACACACAGGGGATGATGAATATTCTCATGGGAAATTACACCTCACCTCAAATAAATGTAGATGTACTAGATGAGAAGTTCTATATCATTAAAACATTGAAGCACAGAGGTTTAAAATATTTACATTATAGAGTCGAGACCGTAAAACGCTAATGAGGCTATTTAGTATCGACCGAATTGACGTGGTTGCTTATGGGTGTAGGTTAGCAGTTTAGTTTTGGGGTGGGAAACAAAATAAAGTGATACAATCATATCTACGTGCGAAGAAACCTGGAAAAGTGGGCATTTGACGTATGCCTTTGAAAAACAGTGTATGCAGTAGAAAAATGGACGAATCGAATGTCAGCCTGTTAATATATCTAAGGTGGCGTGATATATTAGATTTCAGAGCGAGACGACATCAACCATGCACGACGCGGTTGATTATGTCAGGTTATGACTCAAGAGAGGGTTAGCACAAATAAATAGGAGCAACTTGTCACGGTTGACTATGTCAGGTTACGACTTAGGAGGGGTGGACACAAATCATTAAGACCAACTTGTCTCGATCGGTTGTTGCAAGATAATACTCCTCTCAAGACTGGTCAACATCTTTCATGTGATTTGTTTAGTTGAGTGAAAATAGAGAGATGGAGGAATTGCCACTACGGATTTCAACCATTTTAATGTTCGTCTACGTTCTTGTGTCTTCAAGTCGGATTCTTCCGATCTACGCTATTCTTCATTGGCATCGGTTGCTGTTTTGGTGCGCTGGTTTTATGGGGTCTTAGCACGACGACTTTTCGACTGTCTACTACAATAAGTTTTGCCCGGCTCCGATGTGGGAGGGGCGATGACGGCGGCGCGCCTTAGGCTCGCTTCAGTGCTTATGGTCGTTGCTAGGTAGTCTATGAATCTGAATGTAATTATTATTATTATTATTGGTGTTCGTTGTACTGCCATGATTGAAGATGAATAGATTTAATGTTTTTCCGCGAAAAAATGGGAGAAATCACTGTGGATTTCATGGTGATTAATAAGCATGTTTCGCCCAATATTTTCTTAATTTTTTTAGTGTTTTAAGTTTTTTTGAGAATTTTTTTTGTCAATCCCGCAAAGTTTTATTAAGCTGTCGAAATGTATTTACCAGGCGGAAGAGAAGATCACCGTCCTTATTCATGTGTCGCTCTCTCATTGCCGGCCCAACTGTCGAGCTGACGGGCCTAAGAGAAGCAGGCTGCTGAACGTTTGCCGTTGGCCGGCATCCGCCGAAAACAGAACACTCACGAATTCACGATTACACTTGCTATTCACATCCATGCCAAAAAACCAAAAACAGCAACATTGAGTCTCGGGCAGAGACGTTCCGCTTCCGCCCCAAAAGGGTTATCATCGGGATTACTAGTGATCTCCCACTGGGCCCATGACGTGGACGCCCTGTCCTGTCGCGAGCTCTGAATCTTGACTGATCATGATCCTTAAATGGCTGTACTAGGACAGGGCAATGCAGGTATGCTGAACAGCTGAAGCTTGCACCAATGACATGTACACGCTCCGGTAAATGGACTATATATGAGAGGTGCAGCTCAGGCCATCCTTCTGTCTATGGGCGGCAGATTCAGGAAATAGGCTTGTTATATGTTGATTCAGTTTGTCTTTAGAAATTCCATCATATCATGTTTTGCCTTACTTCCGTTGGTACTCGTTGTCAAAATTTATGCCTGAGAGACCTTCATCAAAAGCGTAATACTTTATATTTCTTTTCCCTGCGCAGAGGAGTACTACATAACCTTTCTAGTCAAGGTGTGTTTGTTCAGGGGCAGCAGAAACGCCGCGATATGCTTCCTTCAGGAGTCCACCTCCAGACGCACTCTGAGTATCTGAAGCCCCCGCTCTTGCAGTGCTTGGCGCATGGCTGATCGTCGCATTCTAGAGTAATATATGTCCCACTTAAGATCAAGCAATTCTTACCTTTAGATCCTGAACAAAAAAACAAGAAGTCAAGGACATGATGCGCTCATGGAGCATCATCATAATAATATATAGAACACGAAAAGTAAATTACACGAAACCATCACTATGAAAGCTAGGTTTGCAAAATGCACTACAATATATTTGTTGACAAAAAACACCACGTCTTGTGTAATCTTTTTGCAAAAAACACTGATTGGCGGATTTGCCTTGATTAAGCATGTTTATGACAGATTGGGCTCGCTAGTCGGACTGACGTGGCACCGCTTAACGTCGCATATGTAACAGCGACGTTGACTATTGTTACCATCATGTGTGGCCCTGTGAGGTCCACCTATCATTGAAAGAAAAAAGGAAAAAAAATCTGGTCAACGCAAGGCAAAATCACCGTTCTTGCCTGCTCCTTCCAGGGCAGAGGCCGCCGTCCACCGTTGGCGAGGCAGAGGAGCCGGCACTCGACCCGGTCCTGACGGAGCTCCACCCACTGCTGCCCGCTGCTCGCCGGGCCCGCGCCCGCGCGTGCTGCTGCTAGCCTTTGTTCTGTGGTAGTACTAGTTAGCGTGTGTTTCCGTGGAAAAAATAGATATTATATTTAGAGATTTTTTTTTTGAAACGAGGCAAAAGACTTGCCATTTTCATTAATTAAGGAAAAGGTCTAAACATAAGCCATAGAGTGGCAAAAAGAAAAAGACTACTCTCGCAACATTAGAGTACTCATGTGCCTGGGTCCAGCCAGCGCCCAAAGGTGGGCTTCCTCTTTGATCTTGGCAACAACAACGGAAGTCGGGGTAGCCGTGTTGCGGAAAACTCTAGCGTTTCGCTCCTTCCAAATTTCCCACGAGACAAGCATCATCACGGAGACGATCGCCTTCTTGATGTAGCCGCCTGAGTCGATCGTTTTTAGCCACTAATCATGAACAGAGACCTCATGTCACCAAGTCATCGGTGATTGACCGTGCATGCCTAGCCAAGTGACGACCTCATTCCAAATGCGGACGGTGAATCTACACTGGAATAGGAGATGAGCAGCGGACTCCTGAACCTGCTTACATAGGGGGCAAAGGACGCAATTTGGCCATCCCCGTCGCTGCAAACGATCGGCCGTCCACACTCGGTTTTGAACGATCAACCACGCAAATAATGAAGGAAATATGCCCTAGAGGCAATAATAAAGTTATTATTTATTTCCTTATATCATGATAAATGTTTATTATTCATGCTAGAATTGTATTAACCGGAAACATAATACATGTGTGAATACATAGACAAACAGAGTGTCACTAGTATGCCTCTACTTGACTAGCTCGTTAATCAAAGATGGTTATGTTTCCTAACCATGAACAAAGAGTTGTTATTTGATTAACGAGGTCACATCATTAGTTGAATGATCTGATTGACATGACCCATTCCATTAGCTTAGCACCCGATCGTTTAGTATGTTGCTATTGCTTTCTTCATGACTTATACATGTTTCTATAACTATGAGATTATGCAACTCCCGTTTACCGGAGGAACATTTTGGGTACTACCAAACGTCACAACGTAACTGGGTGATTATAAAGGAGTACTACAGGTGTCTCCAATGGTGGATGTTGGGTTGGCGTATTTCGAGATTAGGGTTTGTCACTCCGATTGTCGGAGAGGTATCTCTGGGCCCTCTCGGTAATACACATCACATAAGCCTTGCAAGCATAATAACTAAGATGTTAGTTATAAGATGATGTATTACGGAACGAGTAAAGAGACTTGCCAGTAACGAGATTGAACTAGGTATTGGATACCGACGATCGAATCTCGGGCAAGTAACATACCGATGACAAAGGGAACAACGTATGTTGTTATGCGGTCTGACCGATAAAAATCTTCGTAGAATATGTAGGAGCCAATATGGGCATCCAGGTCCCGCTATTGGTTATTGACCGGAGACGTGTCTCGGTCATGTCTACATTGTTCTCGAACCATAGGGTCCGCACGCTTAACGTTACGATGACAGTTATTATGAGTTTATGCATTTTGATGTACCAAAGGTAGTTCGGAGTCCCGGATGTGATCACGGACATGACGAGGAGTCTCGAAATGGTCGAGACATAAAGATTGATATATTGGAAGCCTATGTTTGGACATCGGAAGTGTTCCGGGTGAAATCGGGATTTTACCGGATTACCGGGAGGGTTACCGGAACCCCCCGGAAGCCAAATGGGCCAACATGGGCCTTAGTGGAAAGGTGAAAGGGCTGCCCACATAGGGCTGCGCGCCTTCCCCCTCTCTCTAGTCCTATTAGGACTAGGAGAAGGTGGCCGGCCCCCCTCTCTCCCTTTCCCACTTGGGAATCCTAGTTGGACTAGGATTGGAGGGGGGAGTCCTACTCCCGGTAGGAGTAGGACTCCTCCTGCGCCTCCCTCCTTTGGCCGGCCAGCCTCCCCCCTCCATCCTTTATATACGGGGGCAGGGGACACCCCAAGACACACAAGTTGATCCTTGAGATCGTTCCTTAGCCGTGTGCGGTGCCCCCTGCCACCAAATTCCACCTCGATCATATCGTTGTAGTGCTTAGGCGAAACCCTACGTCGGTAGTACATCAAGATCGTCACCACGCCGTCGTGCTGACGGAACTCTTCCTCGACGCTTTGCTGGATCAGAGCCCGAGGATCGTCATCGAGCTGAACGTGTGCTAAGAACTCGGAGGTGCCGGAGTAACGGTGCTTGGATCGGTCGGATCGGGAAGAAGACGTACGACTACTTCCTCTACGTTGTGTGATCGCTTCCGCAGTCGGTCTGCGTTGGTATGTAGACAACACTCTCCCCTCTTGTTGCTATGCATCACCATGATCTTGCGTGTGCGTAGGAATTTTTTTGAAATTACTACGTTCCCCAACAGTGGCATCCGAGCCTAGGTTTTTATGGCTTGATGTTATTTGCACGAGTAGAACACAAGTGAGTTGTGGGCGATACAAGTCATACTGCCTACCAACATGTCATACTTTGGTTCGGCGGTATTGTTGGACGAGACGATCCGGACCAACCTTACGCGTACTCTTACGCGAGACCGGTTCCCTCGACGTGCTTTGCACATAGATGGCTTGCGGAAGACTGTCTCTCCAACTTTAGTTGAACCAAGTGTGGCTACGCCCGGTCCTTGAGAAGGTTAAAACGGAGTTTATTTGACAAACTATCGTTGTGGTTTTGATGCGTAGGTGAGATGAGTTCTTACTTAAGCCCGTAGCAGCCACGTAAAACTTGCAACAACAAAAGTAGAGGACGTCTAACTTGTTTTTGCAGGGCATGTTGTGATGTGATATGGTCAAGGCATGATGCTGATTTTATTGTATGAGATGATCATGTTTTGTAACCAAGTTATCGGCAACTGGCAGGAGCCATATGGTTGTCGCTTTATTGTATGCAATGCAATTGCGATGTAATGCTTTACTTTATTACTAAGCGATAGTGATAGTCGTGGAAGCATAAGATTGGCGAGACAACAACGATGCTACGATGGAGATCAAGGTGTCGCGCCGGTGACGATGGTGATCATGACGGTGCTTCGGAGATTGAGATCACAAGCACAAGATGATGATGGCCATATCATATCACTTATATTGATTGCATGTGATGTTTATCTTTTATGCATCTTATCTTGCTTTGATTGACGGTAGCATTATAAGATGATCTCTCACTAAATTATCAAGAAGTGTTCTCCCTGAGTATGCACCGTTGCCAAAGTTCGTCGTGCCCAGACACCACGTGATGATCGGGTGTGATAAGCTCTACGTCCAAATACAACGGGTGCAAAACAGTTGCACACGCAGAATACTCAGGTTATACTTGACGAGCCAAGCATATACAGATATGGCCTCGGAACACGGAGACCGAAAGGTCGAGCGTGAATCATATAGTAGATATGATCAACATAACGATGTTCACCATTGAAAACTACTCCATCTCACGTGATGATCGGTTATGGTTTAGTTGATTTGGATCACGTGATCACTTAGAGGATTAGAGGGATGTCCATCTAAGTGGGAGTTCTTAAGTAATTTGATTAACTGAACTTAAACTTATCATGAACTTAGTACCTGATAGTATCTTGCTTGTTTATGTTGATTGTAGATAGATGGCTCGTGCTGTTGTTCCGTTGAATTTTAATGCGTTCCTTGAGAAAGCAAAGTTGAAAGATGATGGTAGCAATTACACGGACTGGGTCCGTAACTTGAGGATTATCCTCATTGCTGCACAGAAGAATTACGTCCTGGAAGCACCGTTGGGTGCCAGGCCTGCTGCTGGAGCAACGCCAGATGTTATGAACGTCTGGCAGAGCAAAGCTGATGACTACTCAATAGTTCAGTGTGCCATGCTTTACGGCTTAGAATCGGGACTTCAACGACGTTTTGAACGTCATGGAGCATATGAGATGTTCCAGGAGTTGAAGTTGATATTTTAAGCAAATGCCCGAATTGAGAGATATGAAGTCTCCAATAAGTTCTATAGCTGCAAGATGGAGGAGAATAGTTCTGTCAGTGAGCATATACTCAAAATGTCTGGGTATAATAATCACTTGATTTAGATGGGAGTTAATCTTCCAGATGATTGCGTCATTGACAAAATTCTCCAATCACTGCCACCAAGCTACAAGAGCTTCGTGATGAACTATAATATGCAAGGGATGAACAAGACTATTCCCGAGCTCTTCGCAATGCTGAAAGCTGCGGAGGTAGAAATCAAGAAGGAGCATCAAGTGTTGATGGTTAACAAAACCACTAGTTTCAAGAAAAAGGGCAAAGGGAAGAAGAAGGGGAACTTCAAGAAGAACAACAAGCAAGTTGCTGCTCGGGAGAAGAAACCCAAGTCTGGACCTAAGCCTGAAACTGAGTGCTTCTACTGCAAGCAGACTGGTCACTGGAAGCGGAACTGCCCCAAGTATTTGGCGGATAAGAAGGATGGCAAGGTGAACAAAGGTATATGTGATATACATGTTATTGATGTGTACCTTACTAGAGCTCGCAGTAGCACCTGGGTATTTGATACTGGTTCTGTTGCTAATATTTGCAACTCGAAATAGGGACTACAGAATAAGCGGACGCTAGCAAAGGACGAGGTGACGATGCGCGTGGGAAACGGTTCCAAAGTCGATGTGATCGCGGTCGGCACGCTACCTCTACATCTACCTTCGGGATTAATATTAGACCTAAATAATTGTTATTTGGTGCCAGCGTTGAGCATGAACATTATATCTGGATCTTGTTTAATGCGAGACGGTTATTCATTTAAATCAGAGAATAATGGTTGTTCTATTTATATGAATAATATCTTTTATGGTCATGCACCTTTGAAGAGTGGTCTATTCTTGTTGAATCTCGATAGTAGTAATACACATATTCATAATGTAGAAGCCAAAAGATGCAGAGTTAATAATGATAGTGCAACTTATTTGTGGCACTGCCGTTTAGGTCATATCGGTGTAAAACGCATGAAGAAACTCCATACTGATGGGCTTTTGGAACCACTTGATTATGAATCACTTGGTACTTGCGAACCGTGCCTCATAGGCAAGATGACTAAAACACCGTTCTCCGGTACTATGGAGAGAGCAATAGATTTATTGAAAATCATACATACCGATGTATGTGGTCCGATGAATATTGAGGCTCGTGGCGGATATCGTTATTTTCTCACCTTCACAGATGATTTGAGCAGATATGAGTATATCTACTTAATGAAACATAAGTCTGAAACATTTGAAAAGTTTAAGGAATTTCAGAGTGAAGTTGAAAATCATCGTAACAAGAAAATAAAGTTTCTACGATCTGATCGTGGAGGAGAATATTTGAGTTACGAGTTTGGTGTACATTTGAAAAATTGTGGAATAGTTTCGCAACTCACGCCACCCGGAACACCACAGCGTAATGGTGTGTCCGAACGTCGTAATCGTACCTTACTAGATATGGTGCGATCTATGATGTCTCTTACTGATTTACCGCTATCGTTTTGGGGTTATGCTTCAGAGACAGCCGCATTCACGTTAAATAGGGCACCATCAAAATCCGTTGAGACGACGCCTTATGAACTATGGTTTGGCAAGAAACCAAAGTTGTCGTTTCTTAAAGTTTGGGGCTGCGATGCTTATGTGAAAAAGCTTCAACCTGATAAGCTCGAACCCAAATCGGAGAAATGTGTCTTCATAGGATATCCAAAGGAAACTATTGGATACACCTTCTATCATAGATCCGAAGGCAAGACTTTTGTTGCTAAGTTCGGAAACTTTCTAGAGAAGGAGTTTCTCTCGAAAGAAGTGAGTGGGAGGAAAGTAGAACTTGACGAGGTAACTGTACCTGCTCCCTTATTGGAAAATAGTACATCACAGAAAACTGTTTCTGCGACACCTATACCAATTAGTGAGGAAGCTAATGATGATGATCATGAAACTTCAGGACAAGATACTACTGAACCACATAGATCAACCAGAGTGAGATCCGCACCAGAGTGGTACGGTAATCCAGTTCTGGAAGTCATGCTACTAGATCATGATGAACCTACGAACTATGAAGAAGCGATGGTGAGCCCAGATTCCGCAAAGTGGCTTGAGGCCATGAAATCTGAGATGGGATCCATGTATGAGAACAAAGTATGGACTTTGGTTGACTTGCCCGATGATCGGCAAGCAATTGAAAATAAATGGATCTTCAAGAAAAAGACTGACGCTGACGGTAATGTTACTGTCTATAAAGCTCGACTTGTCGCAAAAGGTTTTCGACAAGTTCAAGGGGTTGACTACGATGAGACCTTCTCACCCGTAGCGATGCTTAAATCCGTCAGAATCATGTTAGCAATTGCCGCATTTTATGATTATGAAATATGGCAGATGGATGTCAAAACTGCATTCCTGAATGGATTTCTGGAAGAAGAGTTGTATATGATGCAACCACAAGGTTTTGTCGATCCAAAGGGAGCTAACAAAGTATGCAAACTCCAGCGATCCATTTATGGACTGGTGCAAGCATCTCGGAGTTGGAATAAACGCTTTGATAGTGTGATCAAAGTATTTGGCTTTATACAGACTTTTGGAGAAGCCTGTATTTACAAGAAAGTGAGTGGGAGCTCTGTAGCATTTCTGATATTATATGTAGATGACATATTGCTGATTGGAAATGATATAGAATTTCTGGATAGCATAAAGGGATACTTGAATAAAAGTTTTTCGATGAAAGACCTCGGGGAAGCTGCTTACATATTAGGCATAAAGATCTATAGAGATAGATCAAGACGCTTAATTGGACTTTCACAAAGCACATACCTTGACAAGATTTTGAAGAAGTTCAAAATGGATCAAGCAAAGAAAGGGTTCTTGCCTGTGTTACAAGGTGTGAAGTTGAGTCAGACTCAATGCCCGACCACTGCAGAAGATAGAGAGAAAATGAAAGATGTTCCCTATGCTTCAGCCATAGGCTCTATCATGTATGCAATGCTGTGTACCAGACCTGATGTGTGCCTTGCTATAAGTTTAGCAGGGAGGTACCAAAGTAATCCAGGAGTGGATCACTGGACAGCGGTCAAGAACATCCTGAAATACCTGAAAAGGACTAGGGATATGTTTCTCGTATATGGAGGTGACAAAGAGCTCATCGTAAGAGGTTACGTTGATGCAAGCTTTGACACTGATCCGGACGATTCTAAATCGCAAACCGGATACGTGTTTACTTTAAACGGTGGAGCTGTCAGTTGGTGCAGTTCTAAACAAAGCGTCGTAGCGGGATATACATGTGAAGCGGAGTACATAGCTGCTTCGGAAGCAGCGAACGAAGGAGTCTGGATGAAGGAGTTCATATCCGATCTAGGTGTCATACCTAGTGCATCGGGTCCAATGAAAATCTTTTGTGACAATACTGGTGCAATTTCTTTGGCAAAGGAATCCAGATTTCACAAAAGGACCAAACACATCAAAAGACGCTTCAACTCCATCCGGGATCTAGTCCAGGTGGGAGACATAGAGATTTGCAAGATACATACGGATCTGAATGTTGCAGACCCATTGACTAAGCCTCTTCCACGAGCAAAACATGATCAGCACCAAGGCTCCATGGATGTTAGAATCATTACTGTGTAATCTAGATTATTGACTCTAGTGCAAGTGGGAGACTGAAGGAAATATGCCCTAGAGGCAATAATAAAGTTATTATTTATTTCCTTATATCATGATAAATGTTTATTATTCATGCTAGAATTGTATTAACCGGAAACATAATACATGTGTGAATACATAGACAAACAGAGTGTCACTAGTATGCCTCTACTTGACTAGCTCGTTAATCAAAGATGGTTATGTTTCCTAACCATGAACAAAGAGTTGTTATTTGATTAACGAGGTCACATCATTAGTTGAATGATTTGATTGACATGACCCATTCCATTAGCTTAGCACCCGATCGTTTAGTATGTTGCTATTGCTTTCTTCATGACTTATACATGTTCCTATAACTATGAGATTATGCAACTCCCGTTTACCGGAGGAACACTTTGGGTACTACCAAACGTCACAACATAACTGGGTGATTATAAAGGAGTACTACAGGTGTCTCCAATGGTGGATGTTGGGTTGGCGTATTTCGAGATTAGGGTTTGTCACTCCGATTGTCGGAGAGGTATCTCTGGGCCCTCTCGGTAATACACATCACATAAGCCTTGCAAGCATAATAACTAAGATGTTAGTTATGAGATGATGTATTACGGAACGAGTAAAGAGACTTGCCAGTAACGAGATTGAACTAGGTATTGGATACCGACGATCGAATCTCGGGCAAGTAACATACCGATGACAAAGGGAACAACGTATGTTGTTATGCAGTCTGACCGATAAAGATCTTCGTAGAATATGTAGGAGCCAATATGGGCATCCAGGTCCCGCTATTGGTTATTGACCGGAGACGTGTCTCGGTCATGTCTACATTGTTCTCGAACCGTAGGGTCCGCACGCTTAACGTTACGATGACAGTTATTATGAGTTTATGCATTTTGATGTACCGAAGGTAGTTCGGAGTCCCGGATGTGATCACGGACATGACGAGGAGTCTCGAAATGGTCGAGACATAAAGATTGATATATTGGAAGCCTATGTTTGGACATCGGAAGTGTTCCGGGTGAAATCGGGATTTTACCGGATTACCGGGAGGGTTACCGGAACCCCCCGGAAGCCAAATGGGCCAACATGGGCCTTAGTGGAAAGGTGAAAGGGCTGCCCACATAGGGCTGCGCGCCTCCCCCCTCTCTCTAGTCCTATTAGGACTAGGAGAAGGTGGCCGGCCCCCCTCTCTCCCTTTCCCACTTGGGAATCCTAGTTGGACTAGGATTGGAGGGGGGAGTCCTACTCCCGGTAGGAGTAGGACTCCTCCTGCGCCTCCCTCCTTTGGCTGGCCAGCCTCCCCCCTCTATCCTTTATATACGGGGGCAGGGGACACCCCAAGACACACAAGTTGATCCTTGAGATCGTTCCTTAGCCGTGTGCGGTGCCCCCTGCCACCAAATTCCACCTCGATCATATCGTTGTAGTGCTTAGGCGAAACCCTACGTCGGTAGTACATCAAGATCGTCACCACGCCGTCGTGCTGACGGAACTCTTCCTCGACGCTTTGCTGGATCGGAGCCCGAGGATCGTCATCGAGCTGAACGTGTGCTAAGAACTCGGAGGTGCCGGAGTAACGGTGCTTGGATCGGTCGGATCGGGAAGAAGACGTACGACTACTTCCTCTACGTTGTGTGATCACTTCCGCAGTCGGTCTGCGTTGGTACGTAGACAACACTCTCCCCTCTCGTTGCTATGCATCACCATGATCTTGCGTGTGCGTAGGAAATTTTTTGAAATTACTACGTTCCCCAACAAATAACTTGCACTTAGGCGGAGCCCAAGCCTTCCAGATTGTGGTAGAGGTTGGACTGAGAACTTGCCCCGCGAACTGTGCCTTGTAAGCTGTGGCCGCTGAATATTCACCACTGGAAGTGAATTTCCAAGATATTGTGTCCTTCGTGTCTGAGTTGAGAGTAACATCATGAACCATCTCCCAAAGGGCGGCGAACTCCTGGATATGGGTCAAGGTGAGGCCCTTACTAGTATCGTTCTGCCTGATCCAGAAGTTGTTGTCCAGTGCCTTGCTGACCAGGCACTCCTTCTTTTTAGATATCTCAAAGATCTTGGGCGCGACATCTCTGGGTCGGAGACCATGAAGCCATGAAGATTCCTAGAATTTAGCTTTTTTACCATCACCAATGGTCACCGTCGTGAAAGACGCAAAGAGGTCCTTGTCTCCATCGCTACAAGGTGTTTCCATGCCGGACCAAGTCTTGGGGGGGTCGGCCCATTCGAACCTGCACAACCAGCGGAGTCGAAGTGCGGTCGCAAATTTCTCGAAGTTTAGGACACACAAGCCGCCATAGATCTTGGGCTTGCAGATAGTATTCCAGTTGACCTTACACTTGCCACCAGAAACCCTGAGGCTGTCAATTTTCTTCCAAACTTCAGCAGGGAGCTCAAAAGGTGTTAGGTGATAGATTGCGATGGCCGTGAGGACCGCTTTGACCAGAATTATGCGTCCAGGTGGCTTGCCCGCGACCTTGTCCTCGAGGTATTGAAAATGTATGCGCTTAAGTCTCGTGACTGAGAGCGGAAGGCCAAGGTATCGCATGGGGAAGGCGGTCCGGACGGCAGGGAAGGCCTAAAGGATGTCATCAAGATCGATATTGGTACAACGAATGGGCGCAACCAAACTCTTCGTGCAGTTGGTGACAAGGCCAGTGACTTCACCAAAGGAGCTCAGTGTCGCAGCCAGGAATTGGATGTCCTCCTTGATTGGCGCAACGAAGATGGCCGCGTCATCAGCATACAAGGATGCCCGAATAGGATTTCCACGAAGGGGATGGAGGTTGCCTTGCTCAGTTGCCTTAGCGAGGATACTGTGAAGGGGGTCAATGGCAAGGACAAAGAGCAGTGGCGATAGTGGGTCTCCCTGTCGTAGCCCACATCCATGTTTGATAGGGTCGCCCGCAATGCCATTGAGAAGCACTCTAGATGAGGCCGTGGAGAGAAGAGCTGAAACCCAATCACAGAAACGGTTCGGGAAATGATTGTGACGCAATAAATCCATGAGGTAGTCCCATCGGATCGAGTCAAAGGCTTTTTTGATATCCAATTTGAATAGCAAAGTTGGGGATTTGGTTCGATGAAATCGACGGGCCAGATTGCGGACGTACATGAAGTTATCATGTATACTTCTTTTCTTGATGAATGCACTTTGCGTGTTGGAAACCAGAGCGGGCATGTGAGGCGCCAGCCTAGTGGCCATCATTTTAGCAATTATTTTTGCAACCGCATGAATGAGACTTATTGGTCGGAAATCAGAGATGTCCTCCGCCCCATCCTTTTTAGGAATGAGAGCTATGTTAGCTGAGTTGATCCAGTGGAGGTTCCTGACATGCAGGTTGGAAAAACTGTTAATAGCTCGCATAATCTCTGGCTTTATGATGTCCCAACATTCTTTGAAGAAAAGTCCCGTGAATCCGTCCGGGCCCGGGGCTTTGTCCCCTGGTAGTTCATTGATCGCAGCACAGACCTCCTCCTCAGTGAACAAGGCACCCAGCTCTGAAAGATCGCAATTCGAAGGTGGGATGCAGCCCCAATTGAAGTCCTTGGAGCGTGGGGGGCCCTTCCCAATGGCTTTTGCAAAGTGGTGCTGGATAATATCCTTTTTGTGATCATGGCTCGTGACCCATCCGTTATTGTGCTTGAGACGGTGGATGAAGTTCTTCCTCCGGCGATGGTTGATACGGAGGTGAAAGAAACGTGTATTTGCGTCCCCCTCTTTGAGCAACTTAATTCTTGAACTTTGCCTTTTCCTTGCCCGCTCGAGGACAGCCAGGGCGACAACCTTTCTCTTGAGGTCCTTCCTCAGGTTCCATTCAGCCAGGCTAAGCGTCCTGCATTCTTGCGCCACATCGAGGCGAAGGATGATCTCAAGGGCCATGTGGAGTTGGATTTTGTGATTCGAGAAGATTGTCTTGCTCCATTTCCTAAGGCGCTGACTTGTTCTTTTTAGCTTGTGAAAGAGCACCTGAAAGGGCTCAGAATGACTAGTGTCCTCCTTCCAAGCATCCTGTACCGTCTTCTTGAAGTTTGGCATTTTGGCCCAAAATTTTTCAAAACGGAAGGTTTTTGGTCGCCGTGGCCCCCTGTCGCTAGCCAGAAGGAGTGGACAGTGATCCGAGAGCGAGGACGATAGGGCATGAAGGATGTGAGTGCCGAAGTCAACGTCCCAGTCCTCATTGCAGAAAAAAGAATCCAACTTGCTTAAGGTCGGGTTAGTCTGCTCGTTGCTCCAGGTGAACCTTCTGTTCTGGAGGTGAATTTCTTTCAGCTCACAGGTGTTAAGTGAGTTTCGGAAGCGCACGAGGCGAGAGCGATCGACGTTTGCACGGTTTTTGTCGCGAGCGCGGTATATTTGGTTGAAATCTCCCGTAACAAGCCACCTGGTACCCAACTGGGGCTTGAGGCTCACAAGCTCTTGAAAGAAAGGATCTTTCAGGTTGCCTCTAGTAGGGCCATACACCGAAGTGAGCTTGAAGGAAGTGAGAGAGTTGACAATAGTGATGGTTGCAGAGATGCTGAAGGTACCAGTTGAAATGTTATCCACTTTAAGGAAGTCTTCATTCCAGAGAAGGAGAATTCCTCCCTTGGTGCCATCAGTTGACAATATTTAGAGATTTGGTTGGGCTGAGCACATATGCGCATGACCGCGAGATGAAGAAGGGAAAGGGACGTGTAACACCGGCGACAATCTTAGTAGTACTAAAGATTGCTGCTACTCCTGTAGTCCTGCTTGCTCAAAGATGTGCATCGCAGCAGAACTATAGAGGTTTTATTTGGCATATGAACAATAGAAATTCTGTTTGGCATATGATCACATATCTGTTCTTTCTAGTGAGCAGATCCAGATAAATCATGGCCCATCCAATGGTCTCTGTATATTGTGTGCTGAGCATGAGGATGCCTCACATATTCTTTTCAACTGCAATCGCACGTTTCTTGCGGGCATGCGTCAGATGCTCCTATCGTGTAACTGGAATACCTCCATCTTTGGCGAGTTTGTTGGTGTTTTGCAACAGTTATCAGGGTATTCAATCTTTAATGAGGACATATCTGTTAGAGATCTCCTGAGAACTTGTTCTCGCAGCATGGTATTCAATCTTCCTTTGTCCATTCAAGCTAGGGATGGGGTTAAAAGCATGCCGGTTGGAACTGTATCCACCGTCCCAAACGAGATGTTGTCTGATGATTGGCGATGTTCTTGGGGATCACCCAAGTTCCCCTCGAGGCAGTACTCCAACTTCTTCTTCAGAGAGATAAATGTACATGATGCGTTTAAATGCTTATGGAAAGCTAACTGCCCAATGAAACTAGGTTTTTGGTTTTCTTGTGCTTAAGCACCGGCATTATGACACTGGAAACAACTTCAGCTGCCTTCTGTGTTTTATTCATACCGAGGAGACTTTGGAACATCTGTTTTTAATTGCTCATTCAGCTCTCAGTGTTGGAGCCCTTTGGGCGTTTATTGTCCTGATTCTCGAGACATGCTTGCTATTCTGAAGGCTGGGAAGCTGGGTGTGGTCAAGACCGATGTTTATGGATGTTTTTCTGATGGGAACTTTGGAGCATTTGGAAGGATAGAAATAACAAACTATTTGGGGGTATTCAACCGAATCATTTGTCTTGGGTTAATAGATTCAACTGTGATTTCTCTCTGCTCATTCATAGATCGATCCAAGTCTGGCCTAGTCCGGCGAACATGGTTGGAGTTCTTGTAAAGGTGTACCATTATTAATTCATTGTGTTAGTACAAGGCTCTCCTACTGTCTTCAAAGGACCAAAAAAAAAAGGCTATAGGGGTAAAAACTCATAGGTTTGTTTGGTCCTGTTTCGCTGCGCAAAGTCGGGTGATATGGCATGTTAAGAGCAAACTCACCGTCGATTGACTTGGCATGTTCTATTAATATTAGAGTGACATTCTCAAAATAGCCTTTCGCCCTGCTTTATAAATAAAGTAACAAATCGATATTCTAAGTGCGTGTATCGGTTGTTGAAAGTATTTGCTAGCCGTGTGGGGCTTTATTTAGAAAGCCAAGCAGGCGCCTCTTGTCTAAAGGAAACCAAAGATGATGATACAATCGTTCATCTATCGTGTGAAAGTAGAAATATGGAACTAAAGGTGCACCATTAGAAAACAATGCACTATGCCTGGACAAGGTGACAGTTTATGATCTCACCGAGACGAGATCAACCAACCATGCAAGACACGGTTGGTTACGTCGGGTTAAGACTTAGAGGTGTACGTACAAATATTTATGACCAACTTGTCTCAGTTGCTTGTAAGATAATGCATGCGAGTCAGCATATTTCGTCTTTTTTCCCCACTGAGTGAGAGCAGAAAGAGAATGGATAATTGTTCGGAGTTCCAGTTCAGCTCATAGCTCGATACGACTGAAACAAACACACTGCTTACATAGTTGCATGTATTGGGCCGGCCCAATTAGTGACCAGGCTCCCCAGACAAAATTTGGCCTGGTACATTTAATAGAAAGTATTTTGCACAAATGTTTCAAAATTGCTCTGGAAATATATATTTTTACAAAATTTAAAAATTCTCATGAATTTGAAAAACAATGTTCAACATTTTTTAAAGCATGAGTTAAAAAAAAGTTCCATGATGAAAAACCGATAGAGGTCTCATTTTTAAAAAAATGTTTAGAAAACTACAACGAAATCTTTTGAAAACTCGCTAAAACTAGAAAAACCTATGTGTATGGGCCGACCCAATAGTGCGCGCGGGGTTGGCTGGGGTGGGGGTGCGTGAACACGCTCGACCACCACCACGGTATACGCATAATGGATTGGCGAGAATTGTCACTGGCTAAGTGCTATTGAGAATAGATAATAGACTAGGCTGGAAGGTCTTAGCCCATGAGATTCTTGCAAGGCGAGTGTTGCCCTTTATCAGATACTCCCTCTCTAAAGAAACATAAGATCGTTTCGGTCACTGAAATACTGATCTAAATGATCTTATATTTCTTTACTGAGGGAGTAATAGACAATAGCTGAAAATGAAAAAACGCACCCTCCTAGTTAGGGTTTATTGTGCTCTGGCGGCGATTGCGATCTTTACCGTGAGATGACTGGTTTTCCTCATCGGGAATCTGATGTCGTGGCTACAAGATGGCGGCGATGCAGTCCTGATCAGCAGCAGGGCCATGGACGGAAGACAATCTCGATTAGTTGTTGAAGCACATGGACCTCCAATATGATGAACTTGATGATGTGGTCTTGGGGACGACAGATGTGGAGAAGATGGAGACAAAAAAGCGTTGGCTGCTGGTGGGGAGGCTGCATGCCAATCGTCCTTTTTACCGCTACGATGATGTTTGAACAGATGAAATTTCATATTGAGGTTGGCCCATACTTTGAGATTCGAAGAAGCGGGAGAGACTTTGTTTGGTTTTTCAGATGTTCTGTCGGGGCGATTGGAAGAAAGTCATTCATGGGTGGTCCCTGGATCTTCCGGGGCTATGGACTGATTCTAGAGGATTGTGATGGCAAAATTGATCCTGATAAGATAGCTCTTGACGGTATCTATGTGTGGACGCAGATACAACGAGTGCCTGATGTATATCAGCATGAAACAATAGTGGATCAACTGGCTCACCGGATTGGCAGGGTGAGAGAGGTACAATTATCCCTTGCGCTTGTATTATGAAGGGAATTATGTGCGAGTTTGTGGTCGTGTACTAGTTGCAAAAGCCCTCACTCAGTTCACACCCTTGACTGTGGTGGGAGAAGGAAAACACATGTTACTTGTCAAATATGAGAAGATACCCTTTTTCTGGGACGTATGTGGCTTGATGGGGGCATAACTTTGAGGAGTGTTGAAGTGGGCTCTCGCGGGAGAAGGATAAGCACTGGAGTAGAGGTTTTTTGATCACTCAAAGACGCACGACGCCTTTCTCATCGGCGTTGGGAGGGCAGGCGCTGTTGCATGACACACGTGAGCAATGAGGCGGGAGAAGAGGGGGGGGGGGGGGGGGGGACTAAAACTATGCCCAGAAAATGCAACTCACAGGAGGCTGTTTTGGATGGAAAAGATGAGGATCTTAATGATATTGCAGCTAGCCCAATGAAACCAACCAAGGAAGGTGATGAGGAGGAAGAAAAGGAAAAGTTATTTGGCAGTGCAAAGAACAAACTGGACCTATCAGGCGATGGGGCTAATGGGAAAGGAGAGAATGCAAGTGAAGCAATACCACCAATCCACCTACGTATGTGACTCCGAGGGAAAGAAAAAACCAAGAACAGCGGCATCAACAAGTACCATTGCAGATAAGAAGGACCTAGTGACAAGATGGCATCAGAAGCAGCCTCCCTAGGGGAGGACCCCGCACCAAATGGGTATCCTGTGTTGGAGCTGTCGCGGGTTGGGCGACCCTGTGACTGGTCATGATGCATGACTTTGGGCGGTAGAGTGCACCGACGATCTTATGCATGGTGGAGGACAAACTGCAAAAGTTCGCATCGAGTGTTTGGCAAAAACTCTGGGTTTTGATGGTGCTTATGGTGTTGGAAGCTCAGGTCGTAGTGGTGGTTTACGCATTTATTGGAAGGAGATGGGTCTTGAGCTTAGAAACTTCTCCAAATACCATGGTGATATGGAAGTGAAAAAGGAAGGTAAGGACCCATGGCAGCTCACGTGCTGGTATGGCGAAGCAAACACTAGCATGTGGTGTAAAACTTGGGGTATGATGCGTGCTTTGAAAGCTGAGTGTGATCTCCCCTTGCTTTGTATTTGAGATTTTAACGAGGTTCTCCGTCAAGAAGAGAAATTTGGACCAAATCTACGAGATATGTCACAAATCACTCTGTTTCACAAAGCCGTCGATGTTTTTGTGCTTTGTGATATTGGGTACAAAGGCTTGGAGACCTTTGAGAGGCGTATACAAGGGAGGGCATTACTGGCGGGTTCAGTCGGATCGCGCATTGGCTACAGCCGATTGGTCCAACTTCTTCCCTTTCACGGCACTACATCATTTGCATGTGGCCAAGTCAGACCATTGCCCGACTTTGTTGACAAACCAAGCAGCAGCTTCGGACCAGAGATCAAATAATCCTAATTTTGTTCGTTATGAGATGATGTGGGAAAGGCATGAAGAGTTTCTACCGCTGCTTGAGCAAGTTTGGCGCAGGGGCAAAGCTGACGTTTGCCCCTGGTAGGGGAGATCACTAACAAACTATGAGCCACGGCCGGTGCAATCATGGCCTGGGGATCAACATCGTTTGGGGCCATGCGGCACGAACAAAGGAAGCTCCGCAAGCGACTTGGAGAGCTGCGTACTCACCCAGTTCATTTTGGGTCGTCTTATGAGGAGATAAAGGTTGAAGAACGCATCACTGAGCTCTGCTTCCATGAAGAGGTGATGTGATGGTAGCGATCACTGATCCGGTGGCTGGCAGAAGGAGATAGAAATACTCTTTATTTTCAACAAAAAGCCTCCAACAGCTGGAAGAAAGCCTCCAACCACCGAAATTAAAAACACTCTTTTCCTCTATTGCAAAATAGGTACAATCCACTATCTATTTTTCTTAGCCATGCAGCTATGCCACATCAGCAAGCCATACATAAAAGTTATAAGTTGCATTTTTCATTACTATATACGTGCAACACTGTCATGCCTCATCATTAGTTCATGCATGTAAGGCATTAGTTTATTTTTTGCACTAAGAATTGTGACACTTAGAACATACCTATACAATTGACCAGTCACTCTTTTTTGGGTAAATGGCACTCTTTTAACCGCGATCAATTTTTTTCATCATTATACATCATTTTTTGTATGCTTCATATATTTTTAATGTTATTAAAGTGTAAATCGAGGATACTGTTGCATTGTATTTTCATTAGTTTTAGTGGCTTATGTATCACATAAGTATGCATTTTTAACAAGATTACCTCAACAATGCATAGGGTATCATCTAGTTATACAAATACATGGACTTTGATGCCTTACTTTAAAAACAAATACAATTGCATGCAACTTATCTAAAAAATATCCACTTGCACTTACTTTAATCAGTAAATTACAACATGATTAACAATCTTACAAGGCATTCAAGAAAGTAGCAATCATATAAATGGTTTTAGACGAAGACGTCTTTCAACGTGCAGCAGGAGCTAGACCGAGGCCCACTGTTGGCATCCTCAATTCCGTCCCAACTGCAGCATTCTTGCTCACATCAGTGGATTGCCCACTGCCATAAGCATTATAATTCCAGATCGAGTAATCATTGTTGCCACCGCCAGTGCTGAAGTCACGGGTGCGACCCTCCTCGAGCTCCAAGCACTCCTGTAGTTGCACCACAACATCAGCAATGGTGGGCCGCTGCGCTGATTCCTGTGCGGTGCATTTGAGTGCGATCTCCGCCACCTTCCAAACAACATTGATATTGTAACCGCCATGCATTCGTGTGTCCACCACACCCTCCATGTTGCCTCTCGCTAGCCGCTGTCGCACCCAATGAATAATGTTCATGGGTTCTGGCTCCGAGAGGATGGCCGGCTTCCCGGTGACCAGCTCTAGCAATACCACACCAAAGCTGTACACATCGCTCTTGGTTGTGGGTTGCACCGTTGCCTGGTATTCTGGATCAACATATCCGGGTGTACCAACAATTGTATTTGTTGAAATGTAGTTTCCATTGTGGTGATCAAACGCCTTGGACAGGCCAAAATCTGCGATCTTGGCCTCTAGTCGAGCATTCAATAAGATGTTGGTGGCCTTGACATCCCTATGGATAAGAGGCGGGTTGCACCCCTTGTGCAGATACTCTAACCCTACACGTCAAAAGACCAGCCAACCATAAGATTCTGGAAACAGAGATGTGTTTCCGACAACACAAAGTGCCTCCAAAAATTTCATAGGCTAGAATAGTGTTCTCTTCTATTGTAAAAAGAAAGAAGCAACAATAGAATGCATTTGAGCATGAACCTTGTGCAGATTCAAGTGCAATCCGAAGCCTCTGCCTCCAAGGTAAACTTCGCTCGCTTCCTGCAAATACAATAGTTCAGATGAGGATGACTTTCGTATATCATGAGTTAAAAGGGAACATCTAAGAGCTCTTTTTTTATATGCTATATTTTTTCCTGGGAGTCAAAAGCTACTTTTTATTGTTAGTCGGAATTGGTATTCATACCAGCAATGTGCTCTTGCAGGGTTCCTTGTGACATGTACTCATACACAAGAGCCATATACTCCCCATCCTTGCAGTAACCAATCATAGTCACAAGATTCTTGTGATGAATCCGGGTTAGAATTTGAGCCTGCACAAGCACAACAAATTTTCACATGCGAATCTTAAATTTTTACGGAGAGTTGAAGACATGTGTTGTCACAGGATGGTCCCAATGTACCTCTGTGAGGAACTCCTTGACACCTTGTTTGGAGGAATGGGACCGCAACTTCACCGCCACTTGAGTACCGTCCTCCAGGAAGCCATCATAGACGCGGCCAAACCCTCCTTGGCCAAGCACCCGCTCGAAGCCATTGGTTATCATCTCGAGTTCCCTGTATGTGAACCGGCGGTTCTCGACTAGCCACAGCGAATCACTAGCACCACCATGGCTCGTTGACATTTCCTCCTCGTTCTGTGGCTTTATCATGGTCCTATTGTTCATTGATCCTTCATGTATAACACATGCAATTGATGAATTAATGTACCAACAAGACATTATTGTGAGCTAGATGGATCATGATGGAAAAGGCCCCACTCTCACCTTGCTGCTGCTTTCGTCGTCTTTGAAAGAAAAAAACTAGGACGATCACAGATACTATCACCAGAATGACAAGTAAGGGGAGAATAACGTAGATTGCCAGTTTGCTCTTCGTTTTGGCAGCAAGCTGACATGAATTGTCACCAATACAAAGGTTTGGATTGTTGCCATGTCTAAGAAATTAATGATCAAGTTAGTTAATGAATATGCCTTACGAAATTTATGAAGTATGTATGCATACCTTAGATTCAGGGAGCCATCTTGAATTCTTTTGAGAAGTCCAGAGGGAATCGATCCATTGAGCTGGTTGCCAGACAAATCTCTGGAGGAAACAAATTAATCACACTACATATATATATGATAACTCAAATAGTTGGGTAAAAATTTATTAATTATAATGTATGTGTCATGTGTAGTGCCTGAGCTGTAATTTAGTGTGCCTGCATATGGATCAAGATATCATTATCTAGCTAGTGCTAACTTGTTGCTGGACTTACATATCTGTCAACGATTGTAATTGTGAAAGGGCATCTGGAATAGCGCCCGTCAAGTTATTGTTTGACAAATTCCTGCAAGATATGGAAAGATGATCTTTAGTTTCTTAAGAGTTATTATTGTTGCTGAAACCTATAATAAAATATAAGCCAAATAAATAAGGAACTTCGGAATTAGTAATTAGTACAAGTATTGGAGGGCCTTGAGATTTGCAAAAGAAGACGATATATCACCATTCAGGCCGCTGGAGGACAGATTTCTACAAAAAAAAAGACATGTATATACCAAGGATCAGTCCGCTATCCGTAGTAAAATAAATACCGTTTTGGTCTCTCAACCATTTGGCAGTTATAGATTTGTTCCTTAAACTTCGTAACCAGACATCTTGGACTGGAGGCCTAAAAAGTTTAATCTAGGCAATTTTGGTTCTAGCCTCTGCTAAAGTGGCAAGACTGACAACACGTTGGTGGTTCTGCACAGGAAAGCAGCCGATCACAAAACATAGGATAAATAAAACATAAATGTTGTGGAAATTTTAATTAAAATGTGGAACTGTGAAACTGGAATTTCTAAAAAAGTAGCAAACACAATATAAGTATCATGACGATATAAGGCATTCTGTGTAGCTCACAAATATCTTTTATGAACATAATGAAAATTCAAAAAAATGCATCACTAATTTATTTATCAGTTTTTGAGATCCTAAGAAAACAGAAAACACATACCTGTTTATCCTTTTAAAAAAATCTTTAATTTCTAAATCATGCTGAAACAAATCTGCTTTTGTTATGTTAACATATAATCACCTTTTCTGAGAAATATGTTTCTCAAGTTTTTTTATTTTTTATTTAATGACTAGGCTGCCATGTATCTGATCATATATAAGCTTTGACCGGGTCATCCGGCGCTGGTCCAGGACCCATTATATTTTTTCTATTTGAAAAGCTTAGGGTCCAAGAAGTATGCATGATATTGAAGTTGAGAGATTAATTTTGTAAATAGTGACAGCTAGTAGCTGAGAGACCAAATATTGTTTTTTATCTACATAATTAAATTTATTGGAGATTTAACCGTGTGTCTGATTTTATTGCTGATAATGGTGCTTGGATGAATGAACGGATAGAGGTTTTTTTTTTTGGCCTATGGATGTGATAAAAATTCTTCAGATTAGAACATCCCCTCGTCACCGGGATGATTTTTTTGGCTTGGCACCCGGAGTGCTTATCGGTTGGCAACAGCACAACATAATGTCGGGTTTGCGGACAGAGCGTCTAGCTCGCAGCTGGATGGAGAACGGCCATTGTGGAAGGTTATTTGGCAAACTATAGTGCCACAGAAGATGAAGATACTTGTGTGGAAAGTAGTGTCCGGACTCCGGAGCATTGGCGACGACTGAACAAACAGTACCGGCACCTTACCACACGAGCGACATGCCCCGTGTGCAGCTAGGAAGATGAAAGGGCACACCATGCCCTTGTTGCATGCATGCATGCAAGCACCTTGTGGGACACGATTGGGTCTGTGTGGCCGATTCCGCGCAAGGAGGAGGTGATCGATATGGGCAACGACTTGCTACTGTTACTTCTAGCTGGCGGTTCAAAGATAGTTTGAAGTATGATCATCATGTTATTATGGCGAATATGGAAGCTCCACTGGGATATAACGCAGGGGAAGGAGGGCGTTCCGATTCAAGTGTCGGTCGACTTCCTGGTTAGCTAGATGAGATCGATAGTTGCTGCTCAAAAGTACTCAACGGAAGATATGCCAAAAGGAAAAATGGTAGTAGAAGATTCTTGGAATAGGTAAGGTCTATTTGTACGCCTCAAGTGTTACCACGGCCTGCACCTCCATGCAATACGGTGGCACTATCAGTTGACGGTTCTTTTTTGAAGGAGGATGGCACGGCGGCGGTTGGGATGATCTTACGGCGGCATTATTGTTCAGTCAATTTCTCAGGGTATCACTACTTATTTAACTGCAGGGAGGCACTTGGGACAAAGATTCATGCGTTGATGATGGGCATGTCGCTTGCTCGTCAACAAACAGAACATCCAGTTATGGTTCAGTCTGATTCTTCGACGGCCTTATCTTGTTTTTCAGGTACTAGTTTAGACCGATCGTTTTATGGTCATTTTTTAGTTGAGGTTAAATTCCTTAGGATCGGTAGAGTGTTTATTCCCCAAAAAGTTCATAGATCTCAGAATAGTGTTGCAAAAGCTACTTGTGTGTGGCTCGGCAAAGGACCATCATGTATTGAGGAACTCTTGCCGAAGGATTGTAATGTTGGAATTAACCACGACAAGGAGACCTTGTCCGGTTTGAACTGGTGCAATCACCAAATAGATTAGGACTCGTATTGCTAGTTTTTACTGCTATATATATATATATATATATATATATATATATATATATATATATATATATATAATAGACCCTGTAAACTCAACCTGGATCAATAAAGCAGATTACCGGGCACGATATATACGTGCCCCTAGCCACCAAGTCACTTCGTGTGTTTCGAGCTAGCAAACCGGCGACTCGTACGTATACATGTACGTGCGTTGTGGCCGGCGGACGAAACGATTCAGCTGCTTGCTGATCGATAGCTAGCGAGTTTTGTACGTGTGTGTCTTCTCGGCGAAACCAAACGTCCGGCTAGCACAGCTAGCAGCTGCTGCGTACGTACGTGCACCACCGGCGACGCCCGACACGGGTCTGTGCCCCTTGTGCCAACATGTAACTCTATCTTAATTGAATATAAACTACTATTGATCTTGCAATTTTTTAAGTTTATTGTATATTTCATTATTAAATATAAGTGTTTACGTGTGGATCAAATGAACTACTTACACGCTTGTGATCCTTGGAGGTTTGGCAGCGGCATAGCTGCAATTCAGCCTGTCCCACATCATAGTCTTGGGAAAGCAAGGGTCACCCATCCAGTTCTTCTCCACCTGGTAGTTGGCCTTGATCGCCATGGCGGCAGATGCTGAACACATGCACGCAATAGTAAATTACAGGGCACCCAATGTTTCAGTAGCACAAGATAGACAGATACTGGGATTATCATCCTGGGATAGATAGGTACTACGTACCTCTGTGAACTAATATAAGACTTTTTAGATGTCAAGATATGCTTAATTACTAAATTGATTACCATCCTGAGATTCTGTACCAACGTTGGTGGTGGTGAAGACGGAGAACACCTCGTAGGCGTTGATGATGGGCGGCAGCGTGGAATTGGCTGTGGCCTTGATGGAGATGTTGTAGCGGCTCTCGCGTGGGTTGGTGAATTCATTGTAGATGGTTGTTATGGAGAGGTAGGCCGGCGTCACGGCCCTCAGGGACGAGAGAGGCTGGTCGTTGAGATTGATGTGGAATTGGCGCGAGGTGTTCCCGTCAAGGAGCTCCAGCTCGGCAAAGTGGAAAATGCCAAGGTACCCTGGCAACGGGTTATTGGGTTGGGGCTCCGCGAGCCAGTAGACCTTGATATTTTCGGAGGCGTTCAGCGGCGTGATCGCCGTCTGCATCACCTTCATGGGCACCTCGAAGTTGCCGTTGTCGAAGCCGTCCACCTTCTCGGTCGTCGACATCTCCCTCCAGACTGTGGGGAGGGACCAAGTGTACCATATCCGGTCGTATGGATCATCGGGGAACCTGATGATTGTTTCGTTTATCGCGCCAAAGTTTTGCCTGGTCAGCAAGAACAGGCCCAGCTCCGCCGTTGCCTGTGGGTAGAGCGACATCTTCAGCGGCCTCAGCTCCAGCCCAGAGATGAAGGGCGTCCCGCCGCCGGTGTTCACCAGGCACACCTGCACCAAGTCGTGTGGCACGACTACGATGGCCTCCACCTCCGCCCTGTTATCCTGGTCCGACCCCCACCACGACATGTTCACCACCGTCCAGAAGTTGACGCCGATGTAGAGGTCGAACGACGTTGGTGGCTTGTTAAGGCCATCGTAGTTGCCATAGAGAAACGTGGCGCGGAAGAGGTACTTAAGGCCGGATACTAGGGATCGTAGCGTGTAGCAGTTGCGCGCACCATCGGGGAAACTCCGCAGGCTGCGGACGTTCCTGGAGCGCCACGGCCGGTAGTACTCCGCCGAGATGTTGTAAGGCGTGCCGGTGTCGGTGATGCCGGCGTCCGAGACGTATAACAGGTTTGTCTCGTCGTCGACATAGCTCTCCTCTCCCATTAGCCCGCAGTCTATGCTGATGAAACCTACACACATGGATATGCAATCTAAAATGAGGCATGCACGATTACACGAGAAACTAATAACAAAAATAAGAAATGTTTTCTGCTTTTTTTCTGCCGGCGACGAAGGGCAGAGAAAGAGAGAGAGACCTCTGCTGTTAGGCTGGGAGCTAGCTTGGAGTACGCTGCCGCCGAGGAAGAGAATCAGCAGCCACCAGCGGGGCGCCATTGTTCTACTAGCGCGTTGATTGCATGCAAGCTGCTAATGGAGAAGCGTAGTCATAATATATAGAACGTCGCTAAGGAAACTACGTACATGCCTACCAATTAAGCATAGTATTATTTGCGAACCCAAGGATCAAGTGGAGGGGGTTGGGACCCATGATTTGGCAGTAGAAGTAAATCCTTGTTAATCATTGGGTATGCAAGTGTGACATGAAGTTGATTCTCACTCTTGTAGCTCAGAACTCTTGAAGTCAATTGTCACATTGAGATTAGATTTTAAATAACAAGTGGAAGGATGAAGATCCATTCAAATACTAGTTTCCCATATTATTGGCACCGAGAGTCGCCAATTGATGAGGGCATACGATCCTGGCAGCTTAATTTACCTGAAACTCATATGAAGGCAATGTTTGCATATAAATTAACTACTTCAAATGCGAATATCCACTTCAGTGCCCGGGCTCAATATGAGCCCGGTGAATAGTAACATGATTAAAAATAGAAAACAAACACAAAAAATCCAAAAAAATTTCCAAGCAAGATGTTCATGCAAAAGTTCGTGAAGTTTGGACATTATAGGAGCATGCAGCAAAAAAGACAAAATCGGGCATCAACAGTGTTGTTTTTCAAATTTTTATCACATGCCTGAATTTTTGCCACGAGCTCGTCGAATGTCTAAACTTCATGAAATTTTGCGTGAACATCACGCCTTTGAGCATCTTGCATCACACGAAAAAGTCATTTTTTGAATTTGTTTTCTATTTCTTTTGTAGTTTTATTGTTCATGCTTGGGCTCATCTGAGCCCGGGCACCAAAACATCGCGTCCTTTCAAATGCACCCATAAACAAAATAGTCGTGATACGCTGTACCCCATCTCTTAGGGTTGCATTGCACATCTTTTTATGTCTTCAATTCGATCAGCCAAGCGGATGTGATATATGTCACCAAAACCATATCATTGGATTTCAGATTGAATTAAGTTTCTAAACACATATATACTTTTAGTTGCATGTTACACACAATTCATCAATCAACTTTTTTTTAAATCACCATAGAAGGGGTGAGGCGGGAGGGGGGGGGGGGATTTCCGCACCTGAATATATTACTCAGAGAGATGGTGGCACAAGGCCACATACATCACAATACATAGTTAGATAGATACGTTTGCACACAGGGAGAGGAATAACCACCATGAGAAGAAGGCCTCCTTGTATCACTGCTTAAACAACATGTGTGATCAACGGTCTATGTTTGTGAAGATAAGTTTAACCATGGAGACTGATGAGTACATATCTTATGCTTTGAAGAACTTGGCGTTTTGTGCACCCCAAAGCTTCCAAAGTATGGTAAGACACACAACATGTCAAGTAGACTGAGGAACACTGGCAGGGGGAGGTGCATCCCACATGTCGTCAATGCAGAGGCTAGTGGGGGTGATACCAAGCCGATGCCAAATTTTGTTAGAGTAGGGGAATGAGATGAAAATGTTAGAAGCATCCTCCCTATGGTGGTGTCATCATGGGTACTCCTGGTTGTCGATATTGTTCTTGTGGGCGAGGTTGGCTCCATATATTGAGGTGGTTTTGAAACATGAGCCAGACAAACAATTTGATCTTGTTGGGAAACATCATTCTCAAGATAATGCCTACAATTTTGTCTTCATAGGCTCTCTGAGGAGAAGGACGCAGGCGTGCTTTGTAGAGAAACTCGTACCCCCAATTAGGAAGCGTGAATCTTGTTCCACCGAAGGCATGGAATCCTGCAACATGGACAATATGAAAACCAATTCTTGTGTGGCAGCAAAGGTTAGACGATTTTCCAGGTTAGAATATATAGCAAAACACAAGATATTTGCCACTTTGACAAAATGTCGAGTAGAACGAGAGTAAAGGCTTGGGTAAGCAGTTGCAAGTGGTTATGGCAGAGCCAAGCATCCTGCTAAAAGTAGATTGAAGTGACATTGTTTGTAAATACAAAGGATATTGTATATATGAAGAGTTGGCATTTGGTGGTTGGTAGTTTCGCAAAGGAAGGAAGCATTAGAGGCAATAGCAACAAATGCATTGGGTGTTGTAGCTTGAACCAATCCATCCAAGGGGTGGGCGAGGGACTAATGATTTAACCACAAATATCATAAGCAAGCAGTTATTTTTTATATGCAAGTTCTTAATGGGTAAACCACCAAAATTTTCGGTTTGCAAACATTGTTCCAAGCAATCAAAGTCTGTGCCCCCGAGCAAGTGTCTTCAACAATCCATAAATATGATCTTCTAAGAGTTTCGATAGTTTTGATTACTTTTCGGGATTTAAAGAATAGGCATAAAGAATGTTAGACTTAGGAGTGGGTCTAGCACAACAATTATGAGGATCAAATGGTCTCATCTTGTGAGATTTTTTGCGTGGCAATGATACGTCCATTTTGCATCATGCTTTTATATTGATATTTATTGCATTATGGGCTATTGTTACACATTATGTCACAATACTTATGCCTATTCTCTCTTATTTTACAAGGTTTACATGAAGAGGGGGAATGCCGGCAGCTGGAATTCTGGGCTGGAAAAGAAGCAAATATTAGAGACCTAGTCTGCACATCTCCAAAAGTCCTGAAACTCCATGGGAATTATTTTCAGAATATATAAAAAATATTGGGCGAAAGAAGTACCAGAGGGGGGTCACCCACCGTCCACGAGGGTGGGGGCGCGCGCTACCCCCCTGGGCACGCCCCTGCCTCGTGGGCCCCCTGGTGGCCCTCTGATGCCCATCTTTGACTATATGGAGTCTTTCATCGAAGAAAAAAAATCATAAGCAAGCTCACGGGACGAAACTCCGCCGCCACGAGGCAGAACCTTGGCGGAACCAATCTAGGGCTCCGACGGAGCTGTTCTGTCGGGGAAACTTCCCTCCGGGAGGGGGAAATCATCACCATCGTCATCACCAATGATCCTCTCATCGAGAGGGGGTCAATCTTCATCAACATCTTCACCAGCACCATCTCATCTCAAACCCTTGTTCATCTCTTGTATCCAATCTTTGTATCCAAACATCAGATTGGTACCTGTGGGTTGCTAGTAGTATTGATTACTCCTTGTAGTTGATGCTAGTTGGTTTACTTGGTGGAACATCATATGTTCATATCCATTATGCATATTAATACCCCTTTGATTATGAACATGAATGTGCTATGTGAGTAGTTACGTTTGTTCCTGAGGACATGGGAGAAGTCTTGCTGTAAGTAGTCATGTGAATTTGGTATTCGTTTGATATTTTGATGAGATGTATGTTGTCTTTCCTCTAGTGGTGTCATGTGAACGTCGACTACATGACACTTCACCATTATTTGGGCCTAGAGGAAGGCATTGGGAAGTAATAAGTAGATGATGGGTTGCTAGAGTGACAGAAGCTCAAACTCTAGTTTATGCGTTGCTTCGTAAGGGGCTGTTTTGGATCCATATGTTTCATGCTATGGTTATGTTTACCTTAATACTTGTGTTGTAGTTGCGTATGCTTGCAATAGGGGTTAATCATAAGTGGGATGCTTGTCCAAGGAAGGACAGTACCCAAGCACCGGTCCACCCACATATCAAATTATCAAAGTACCGAACGTGAATCATATGAGCGTGATGAAAACTACCTTGATGATAATTCCCATGTGTCCTCGGGAGCGCTTTCCTTTATATAAAAGTTTGTCCAGGCTTGTCCTTTGCTCCAAAAAGGATTCGGTCATGTTGCTGCACCTTATTTACTTTCATTACTTGTTGCTCGTTACAATTTATCTTATCACAAAACTATCTGTTACCAATAATTTCAATGCTTACAGAAAATACCTTGCTGAAAACCGCTTATCATTTCTTCTGCTCCTCGTTGGGTTCGACACTCTTACTTATCGAAAAGGCTACGATAGATGCCCTACACTTGTGGGTCATCAGGAAACTCGAGAGGAATTTTTTAGAACATTCAAAGTTGGGAGGAAGGTGTTTGGTGGTGGCTGCGTGGGTGAGAGCGGTAGCCCAAGATAGACTTGTGGGAAAGAGGCGGTGGGGAAACCTACGATACTGGAAATAGATATTGTAGATTTTTGTCCATGTGAAGGGGAGCAAAGGTTGATTTGAATAAATTGGTTGTGAGGCCCATGGCAAGTGCGATGTTTATTAACCAACGGAGAGGTTGACCCACACCAGAGATCGGCCTGCAAAGGCCACTAGCAGATCCTCTACGGCGGCCACCCAGGGACCGTGCAGTACAGTCCTAGGCGGTAAGATCTAAAGCAGGCCTGCTGAGAACCCAGATTGGGTCAAGCACCTGTGCACGTCGCACTCAGAACCCTGTCGTCGACGCTCGTGGATGCCCGGCCAGCGCGCGAACACCTCGTGGAGGACGTCATCGGCGATCTTGCCGCCGGAGCCTACGCGTGGATTGACCATCGTCTCGGGGTGCAGCCGATGCATGGATGCATCCATGGATGTGCATATGGAGGCTGTGTGCATGAAGAACCCCTACACAACCATCGAATGCGAGGGCCTTCACCACCTTGGCGAGGCCAGCATCAGCGGCGGAGAGGAGGGCACCAAGGGGTGGAGCAGACGACGGTGGCGTAATATTCCCCTGTCTCGCCCCAAATGATCACATCAGATTAACGTTAATGTCCATCCATGTCATCACACGCCTAATACACAACTTGCATGGTGACATATGTCCAACATAGGGTTTACAAAATTTTACGCATTTGCCACTAGCTAGTCAACCCCATTCTTGTAAATCCATCGGCACTATACTATTTCATATTGTAAATATTCTATAAGTGAAGCAAGTCCCATTATATAAAAATCAGGAAAAGACATAGATTGTGGCAATATTTCCTGACACAAATTTATTCACATGACTTAAAGTATCTTAATGGAGATTTGTTGTTAAAGTACGTTTGAAAACTTTGGTTCTCCTGCCCTAACCAATATTTTCACCAAATCAGAGGATATGGGGCTAGTCTGGCTGGATGCCTGGGCTCTATACCTGGGTAAAACTAGAGCCTGATGTGCGCCTGAAAACTCCAAAGAAATTGCCTGGTCTGGCTAGCCTGCATGTGACTTGTTTGGTACGTGTCCACAGCCTGACTTGCTATTATCAGCCAATAAACAGCTAATACTGGCCTGTGGCCCCACTGAACTGATGCAAGAGAAGGTGAGATTAGCATCCAGGCACTGAACTGATCCCAACGCCTGGGCCAGGCTAAGACACGCGCCTGGTGATTCGACCAGGCTAATGGCCATGCAAGACGCTCCAGGCCAGGCTAATAGTTGAATTCCAAGGATAGCAACCAAACATACTCCATGATAGTCTCAGCCATGCTCCAGGCCAGGTAAATTTTCGCCAGGTCTCCAACCAAACTAGCCCATGATGCATGATATTCTATGACAGAAATTGACACATGACAAGACACGGGTGGTACAAAAACTTGTACCTTGTACTGGAAAGTCTTACTGTTTCAACTAGTCAACTACTCCTACCATTCTCCATAAATTAAGAAATAGTAGTCCCACTTGGCAACAAAACAATGCAAGGAAGATCACATCTACTGTCTAGCTTGCATAGCGTAATATCGTTTGCTCACTTGTCATGTTTGGTAAGCTAGCTTATTACTCGAGGCATGTCACTGTATCTTGCCACTCGCCGCATATTATATATGTATATCAGTAACTTATTGACAGTTGATATTAGTTAGCAGTTAGCTAGGATGGCATGATCCATGTTTCGTCAGTTATAACATCAGCCAACTTATTCACACCTGATTTATATATTATTATGTCGACAACAAATGGTACTCCAATGGTCGTGGTGCGTTAGGCATGGGATAATTGTTGTTAACTTCTTTGCTCTCCAATTGGCAAAAATAATTAAGTGAAGAGTGGTTAAAGACTTGAATGTGTCACGAGCAGTGGAAAAGGGAAATAATTACGGATGACGTCTTTTGCCGGGAAATTAAGATCGGCTTCACAATGACCAAGAAGCAGTCAACTACACTTTACGCGCAGTAGAAGCCGGGAAATTATTGCACTTTCTTCAAAATTAAGAAATTTGACATATATATGTACCTCACCTTTGCAAAAAATATCATCAGGCAGAAATTGTTGTCCCTTTACAAAAAACATTGACCAAATAATTTTGAGAACACCAAGGATTTACCATTGGAGATTAGGATGTCTAGTCCCAAATGGCCTCTCTTCACCACATACCTTATGATTGTATGTACTATGCACAAGGTTTGCGTGTAGCCATTTAATAGTTGCCCAGCATCCCAAACTACTTTCATACATAACCGTGTGGAATATGTATATGAAATTAACCATATTATAATTTGAGTTTTTAGTTGAAGAGACAACATACAGCAAAATAACACAATTGATATTTGTATATATCAAAACATCACCCATTTGCACATATGAAGTAGGAATGACACAGTTAACACAATAAAAGAACACATACCTGTTTGCACAATGTACTCAACACATCGATTTGTATACGAGTAGTAATTTTCATAAACAACAAAGTAGACTTAAAAACCCACACTACATAGCACAATAATGCACTCAACTCATCGGTTTTCAGAGAGAAGTAGACAACGGTAGTAAACCCCACATTAATTATGATCTTTACAACCCCCTTTAGAATTAAAATGAAGAGTAGTGTTTCCTCCCTCACCTCCTTAGAATGTTATTATCAGCAGAAACATAGTACATAGGTACCTTTCAAAGGTTCATAAGAGATTAGAGATTCCTATGTCACAGCCTGCTGACCTTGACCTTCTTTGTGATGGCACTTGCCTTCTGGAGTACAACACACAGAGGATGATCAATATTCAAGCTGGAAATTACACCTCCCCTCAGATAAATGTAGATCTACTACACATGAAGCTCTGTATCATTAAAACATTGAAGTACAGAGGTTTAAAGTATTTACATGCCTATAGAGTTGAGAGCGTAAAACCCTAATAAGGCTGTTTAGCATCGACCGAACTGAAATGGTCGCTTATGGGTGTAGGTTAGCAGTTTAGTTTTGGGGTGGGAAACAAAATAAAGTGGTACAATCATATCTACGTACGAAGAAACATGGAAAAGGTGGCACTTGACGTATTTCTTTGAAAAACAGCGTATGCAGTAGAAGAATGGGACGAATTGCATGCAAGCCTGTAAATATATCTAAGGTGGTGTGTACGTTTGAGATTTCAGAGCAAACAATTAAGAGCAACTTGTCTGAGTTGATTGTGTCAGGTTAAGAGTTGAGAGGGGCTTAAAACAAATAATTAAGAGCAACTTGTCTCAGTTGATTGTGTCAGGTTAAGACTTAGGAGCTGTGGACACAATAGTTAAGACCAACTTGCCTTGATCGGTCGTCGCAAGATAATGCTGCTACAAAGATGGGTCAGCATCTTCCATATATACGATCTTTTTAGCTGAGTGAAATTAGAGAGATGGAAGATTTTTCACTGCGGATTTCGCTATTTTACTGGGAGAACTTACTGCAGATTTCATGGCAATAAATAAGCATGTTTCGCTCAGTTTTTTCTTGTTCATGGGCGCAGCTATGTGCCGCTCGCTGCGAGTCCTACTAGGGCTTGCCTGCAGGGAGAGGTTGGCGCGTCTGCTGACGTAACTAGTTTTTTCGTCTCTCTCTCTCTCTCTCTCTCTCTCTCTCTCTCTCTGTGTGTGTGTGTGTGTGTGTGTGTGTGTGTGTTTTCTTCCCTTTTAGTCAACATCTTTGTTTTCCTTTTTTATAATTTTCCTTTTATTTGAAAAATTCTAAATATATACATTGAACACTTTACATAAAATTTTAATCCTTCATTTTAAAAATGTTAAAAGTGTATAAAATGTTTTTCTGTATATGAAAAATCAACGATGTGAATAAAAAATACTAAATGTCAATCAAGTGTACAAAAAATGTTTATACATTGTATGAAAATCTCCTCGTAATTCAAAAAAAAAGATTCCATACATTAAAAAAATGTACATTACTATTCAGAAAATGTTCACAAGATTCTAAACTGTATGCGTGACAAAACTAAAATACAAGTTTGTACAATGTTAACTTGCATTTGAAAAATTATAACATATATAGAAAAAATGTCTCTTCCATATACAAAAAATGTATAAATGTGAATGTAAAAAGTTATGGAAAATGTTAATCATATTATGAAAAATGACTCACATATGCGGAAAATGTTAATCATATATAATAAAAATATAAAAAATGTAAATGTCGCAAATTACATTTGAAATGTAGGTGCAATTTTCAAAAAAATATATACAAATGTAATTTTTTTTGTGTAATTCAATAAAAAATTGTACATTCACAAATGTGTTTGTGACATTTTCATAAAATGTCTAGCTAGTGCAAAAAAGGTTTTCTATCATTCCAAAATATTTCAACGTGTATTGGAAAAAATAATTTCAAAATATGTTTCTAAAAAATGTTTAATATGTATTTAAAAATGTTAGACACGCATTAAACTAATGTTTTAAATATATACTCCCTTCGATCCATATTAATTTTCTTAGATTTGTCTAGATACAGATATATCTTTTAGTTTTAGGTACATCTGTAGCTAGACAAACTAAGACAGGTAATATGGACTGAAGAGAGTACGAAAAATATAGTACCTGCATGAAAATGGTATAGATTATTGCAAAAACAAAATAAATGAAAAACGACATAAATAAACAAAAATAAAATGGAAGACACAAAAAACTGAAGAAACCCCAGAAAGAAAGAAACAAAACAGAAGTATAAAGAAGAAAAAGCGAAACTAAAAAAACTATAAAAAACAAAGAAAAGCAAAGCATAAAAGAAGACGAAAAAGAAAATAGAAAACCAGTGAAAATTGAGCCGAATAGAAAACAAAAGAAAACGAATAAAAACATGCAAAAGGGGAAATTTTGGAGTGAGCAAACTCTACTGCGATCGCTACGGTCCGGAACTAAGCGAACCTACATAGTGGGCGGCCCGCTACTGTCGCCCTTAAGCGCGACATATAAGTCCGACGCTTGATCATCTGTGTGGCTTCTCGTATCTAGCCGGCCGGCCTGAGAACGGGCGGTTGGGTTTCTGGGTTCCGGTGGCCCGCTGTGAACCAGCTGGATTTGCGGTTAGGTTTGCAGAAAACCAACAATTCAGTTATCTGTTTCAAAAATCGTCGCGTTTTCAGTAAACTTCTTGTAAAAAAACATTAATTGGGTTATTTGGCCCATTCACTAGTAGAAAAAGGGTTAAATGTTCACCCCTTTAGCCCCGGTTTGTATTTGAGCCGGCACTTGCCATGGTTTAGTTGATTTGGATCACGTGATCACTTAGAGGATTAGAGGGATGTCTATCTAAGTGGGAGTTCTTAAGTAATATGATTAATTGAACTTAAATTTATCATGAACTTAGTCCTGGTAGTGTTTTGCAAATTATGTTGTAGATCAATAGCTCGCGTTGTTGCTTCCCTGTGTTTATTTTGATATGTTCCTAGAGAAAATTGTGTTGAAAGATGTTAGTAGCAATGATGCGGATTGGATCCGTGATCTGAGGTTTATCCTCATTGGTGCATAGAAGAATTATGTCCTTGATGCACCGCTAGGTGACAGACCTATTACAGGAGCAGACGCAGACGTTATGAACGTTTGGCTAGCTCAATATGATGACTACTTGATAGTTTAGTGCACCATGCTTAACAGCTTAGAATCGGGACTTCAAAGGCGTTTTGAACGTCATGGACCATATGAGATGTTCCAGGAGTTGAAGTTAATATTTCAAGCAAATACCTGAGTTGAGAGATATGAAGTCTCCAACAAGTTCTATAGCTAAAAGATGGAGGAGAATCGCTCAACTAGTGAGCATGTGCTCAGATTGTCTGGGTACTACAATCACTTGAATCAAGTGGGAGTTAATCTTCCAGATAAAATAGTGATTGACAGAATTCTCTAGTCACCATCACCAAGTTAGTAGAACTTCGTGATGAACTATAATATGCAAGGGATAACGGAAACGATTCCCAAGCTCTTCGTAATTCTGAAATTGACGAAGGTAGAAATCGAGAAAAACATCAAGTGTTGATGGTTGACAAGACCACTAGTTTCAAGAAAAGGGTAAAAGGGAAGAAGGGGAACTTCAAGAAGAACGGCAAGCAAGTTGCTGCTCAAGTGAAGAAGCCCAAGTTTGGTCCTAAGCCTGAGACTAAGTGCTTCTACTGCAAAAGGGACTGGTCACTGGAAGCAGAACTACCCTAAGTATTTGGCGGATAAGAAGGGTGGCAAGGTGAACATAAGTATATTTGACATACATGTTATTGATGTGTACTTTACTAGTGTTTATAGCAACCCCTCAGTATTTGATACTAGTTCAGTTGCTAAGATTAGTAACTCGAAACGCGAGTTGCAGAATAAACATAGACTAGTTAAGGGTGAAGTGACTATGTGTGTTGGAAGTGGTTCCAAGATTGATATGATCATCATCGCACAGTCCCTATAAATCTGGGATTAGTGTTGAACCTAAATAAGTGTTATTTGGTGTTTACGTTGAGCATGAATATGATTTGATCATGTTTATTGTAATACGGTTATTCATTTAAGTAAGAGAATAAATTGTTGTTCTGTTTACATGAATAAAACCTTATATGGTTACACACCCAATGAAAATAGTTCGTTGGATCTCGATCATAGTGATACACATAATCATAATATTGAAACCAAAAGATGCAAAGTTAATAATGATAGTGCAACTTATTTATGGCACTGTCGTTTAGGTCATATTGGTGTAAAGCGCATGAAGAAACTCCATGCTGATGGGCTTTTGGAATCACCTGATTATGAATCACTTGATGCTTGCGAACCATGCCTCATGGGCAAGATGACTAAAACGCCGTTCTCTGGAATAGTGAAGCAAGCAACTGATTTGCTGGAAATCATACATACTGATGTATGTGGTCCGATGAATATTAAGGCTTGCAGCAGGTATCATTATTTTCTGACCTTCACAGATGATTTGAGCAGATATGGGGATATCTACTTGATGAAACATAAGTCTGAAACATTTGAACAGTTCAAAGAATTTCAGAGTGAAGTGGAAAATCATCGTGACAAGAAAATAAAAGTTTCTACGATATGATCGCAGAGGTAAAATATTTGAGTTACGAGTTTGGCCTTCAATTAAAACAATGTGAAATAGTTTCACTACTCACACCACCTGGAACACCATAGTGTAATGGTGTGTCCGAACGTCATAACCGTACTTTATTAGATATAGTGCGATCTATGATGTCTCTTACCGATCTACCACTATCGTTTTGGGGTTATGCATTAGAGACAACTGCATTCACATTAAATAGGGCACCATCTAAATCCATTGAGACGACACTATATGAACTATGGTTTAGCAAGAAACCAAAGTTGTCGTTTCTTAAAAGTTTGGGGTTGTGATGCTTATGTGAAAATGTTTCATCTCGATAAGCTCAAACTCAAATCGGAGAAATATGTATTCATAGGATACCCAAAGGAGACTGTTGGGTACACCTTCTATCACAGATCCGAAGGCAAGACATTCTTTACTAAGAATGGATCCTTTCTAGAGAAGGAGTTTCTCTCGAAAGAAGTGAGTGGGAGGAAAGTAGAAAACTTGATAAGGTAATTGTACCTTCTCCCTTATTGGAAAGTATTCATCACAGAAATCTGTTCCTGTGACTACTACACCAATTAGTGAGGAAGCTAATGATGATGATCATAAAACTTCAGATCAAGTTACTACCGAATCTCGTAGGTAAACCAGAGTAGATCCGCACCAGAGTGGTACGGTAATCCTGTTCTTGAGGTCATGTTACTTGACCATGACGAACTTGCGAACTATGAGGAAGCGATGATGAGCCCAGATTCCGCAAAATGGCTTGAGGCCATGAAATCTGAGATATGATCCATGTATGAGAACAAAGTATGGACTTTGATGGATTTTCCCGATGATCGGCAAGCCATAGAAAATAAATGGATCTTCAAGAGGAAGACAGATGCTAGAATTGTCGCAAAAAGGTTTTCGACAAGTTCAAGGTGTTGACTGCGATGAGAGTTCCTCACTCGTATCTATGCTTAAGTCTGTCCGAATCATGTTAGCAATTGCCGCATTTTTATGAAATCTGACAAATGGATAAACAAAACTACATTCCTTAATGGATTTAAAGAAGAGTTGTATATGATGCAACCAGAAGGTTTTGTCAATCCTAAAGGTGCTAACAAAATATGCAAGCTCCAGCGATCCATCTATGGACTGGTGCAAGCATCTCGGAGTTGAAATATACGCTTTGATAAGTTGATCAAAACATATAGTTTTATACAGACTTGCGGTGAAGCCTGTATTTACAAGAAAGTGAGTGGGAGCACTACAGCATTTCTGATAAGTATATGTGTATGACATATTGTTGATCGGAAATAATGTAGAATTATTCTGCAAAGCATAAAGGAGTGTTTGAAAGGATTTTCCAAAAAAAGACATCGGTGAAGCTGCTTACATATCGAGCATCAAAGATCTATGGAGATAGATCAAGACTTGATAAGTTTTTTCAATGAGCACATACCTTGACAAGATTTTGAAGTAGTTCAAAATGGAACAGTCAAAGAAAGAGTTATTGCCTGTGTTACAAGGTGTGAAATTGAGTAAGACTCAAAGCCCGACCACGGCAGAAAATAGAAAGAGAATGAATGTCATTCCCTATGCCTTGGTCATAGGTTCTATAAAGTATGCCATGCTGTGTACCAGATCTATTGTATACCCTACCACTGAGTTTGGCAAGGGAGTACAATAGTGATCTAGGAGTAGATCACTAGACAGTGGTCAAAATTATCCTTAGTGGAATAAGGATATGTTTCTCGATTATGGAAGTGAAAAAAGGTTCGTCGTAAAGGGCTACGCCGACGCAAGTTTTGACATTAATCTAGATGACTCTAAGTCTCGGTCTAGATACATATTGAAAGTGGGAGCAATTAGCTAGAGTAGCTCCATGCAGAGCAATGTCGACATAGAAATTTGCAAAATACATGCGGATCTGAATATGGCAGACCCGTTGACTAAGATTCTCTCACAAGCAAAACATGATCACACCTTAGTACTCTTTGGGTGTTAATCACATAGCGATGTGAACTAGATTACTGAATCCAGTAAATCCTTTGGGTGTTGGTCACATGGCGATGTGAACTATGGGTGTTAATCACATGGTGATGTGAACTATTGCTGTTAAATCACATGACGATGTGAACTAGATTATTGACTCTAGTGCAAGTGGGAGACTGAAGGAAATATGCCCTAGAGGCAATAATAAAGTTATTATTTATCTCCTTATTTCATGATAAATGTTTATTATTCATGCTAGAATTGTATTAACCAGAAACATAATACATGTGTGAATACATAGACAAACAAAGTGTCACTAGTATGCCTCTACTTGACTAGCTCATTAATCAAAGATGGTTATGTTTCCCAACCATGGACAAAGAGTTGTTATTTGATTAACGGGATCACATCATTAGATGAATGATCTGATTGACTTGACCCATTCCGTTAGCTTATCACTCGATCGTTTAGTATGTTGCTATTGCTTTCTTCATGACTTATACATGTTCCTATGACTATGCGATTATGCAACTCCCGTTTGCCGGAGGAACACTTTGTGTGCTACCAAACGTCATAACATAACTGGGTGATTATAAAGGAGCTCTACAGGTGTCTCCAAAGGTACATGTTGGGTTGGCGTATTTCGAGATTAGGATTTGTCACTCCGATTGTCGGAGAGGTATCTCTGGGCCCTCTCGGTAATGCACATCACTTAAGCCTTGCAAGCATTGCAACTAATGAGTTAGTTGCGGGATGATGTATTACGGAACGAGTAAAGAGACTTGCCGGTAACGAGATTGAACTAGGTATTGGATACCGACGATCGAATCTCGGGCAAGTAACATACCGATGACAAAGGGAATAACGTATGTTGTTATGCGGTCTGACCGATAAAAGATCTTCATAGACTATGTAGGAGCCAATATGGGCATCCAGGTCCCGCTATTGGTTATTGACCGGAGACGTGTCTCGGTCATGTCTACATTGTTCTCGAACCCGTAGGGTCCGCACGCTTAAGGTTTCGATGACAGTTATATTATGAGTTTATGAGTTTTGATGTACCGAAGGAGTTCGGAGTCCCGGATGAGATCGGGGACATGACGAGGAGTCTCGAAATGGTCGAGATGTAAAGATCGATATATTGGACGACTATATTCGGACATCGGAAAGGTTCCGAATGATTCGGGTATTTTTCGGAGTACTGGGTAGTTACGGGAGAAGCAATGGGCCTTGGTGGGCTTTAGAGGGTGTTTGTTTTCAGGGACTTATTGATTTAGGGACTTAAATAAGTCCCTATAAGTCCCATCTAAACCAAACAGGAGGGACTTATAGGGACTTAAAATGGGCATTTGGGACTTATGAAATAAGACTCTCAAGGAGGGAATTATAGGGACTTATAGTTGTAATATGGTCTTATAGAGACTTATAAGTCCCAGGAACCAAATAGATAAAGACTTTTTAGGGACTTGGGACTTATATGTTAGGCCTAAAAAAAGTCTTAAGACTTATGAACCAAACAGGGCCTTAGTGGGAAGAGGAGAAAGGGCCAAGGGGCTGCTGCGCCCCCTCCCCTCTGGTCCGAATTGGACTAGGGAAAAGGGGGCCGGCCTAGTAGGACTCCACATCCTGGCCGTACCAATTGCCTTGGCCGGCCTCCTCCTCCTCCATCCTTTATATATTGAGGCAAGGGGCACCCTAGAGACACAAGTTGATCCACGTGATCTTATTCTTAGCTGTGTACGGCGCCCCCTGCCACCATAGTCCTCGATAATATTGTAGCGGTACTTAGGCGAAGCCCTGCGACAGTAGTACATCAAGATCGTCACCATGCCGTTGTGCTGACGGAACTCTTCCCCGACACTTTGCTGGATCGGAGTCCGGGGATCGTCATCGAGCTGAACGTGTGCTAAAACTCGGAGGTGCCGTAGTTTCGGTGCTTGATCGGTCGGGCCGTGAAGACATACGACTACATCAACTAAACGCTTCCGTTGTCGATCTATTAGGGTACGTAGATCACACTCTCCCCTCGTTGCTATGCATCACCATGATCTTGCGTGTGCGTAGAATTTTTTTTGAAATTACTACGTTCCCAAACAGTTACCACCATCCGGCCGATCAAATCGGAATCACCATCATGAAGTCATGAACCGGAGCGCCGTCAGCTGACCACTGCATGCGCGCAAGGTCACCATCTCGACGCCACAGTCGAAAACCAACGGAGAGGTTGACCCACACCAGAGATCGGCCTGCAAAGACCACTAGCAGATCCTCTACGGCGGCCACCCAGGGACCGTGCAGTACAGTCCTAGGCGGTAAGATCTAAAGCAGGCCTGCTGAGAACCCAGATTGGGTCAAGCACCTGTGCACGTCGCACTCAGAACCCTGTCGTCGACGCTCGTGGATGCCCGGCCAGCGCGCGAACACCTCGTGGAGGACGTCATCGGCGATCTTGCCGCCGGAGCCTACGCGTGGATTGACCATCGTCTCGGGGTGCAGCCGATGCATGGATGCATCCATGGATGTGCATATGGAGGCTGTGTGCATGAAGAACCCCTACACAACCATCGAATGCGAGGGCCTTCACCACCTTGGCGAGGCCAGCATCAGCGGCGGAGAGGAGGGCACCAAGGGGTGGAGCAGACGACGGTGGCGTAATATTCCCCTGTCTCGCCCCAAATGATCACATCAGATTAACGTTAATGTCCATCCATGTCATCACACGCCTAATACACAACTTGCATGGTGACATATGTCCAACATAGGGTTTACAAAATTTTACGCATTTGCCACTAGCTAGTCAACCCCATTCTTGTAAATCCATCGGCACTATACTATTTCATATTGTAAATATTCTATAAGTGAAGCAAGTCCCATTATATAAAAATCAGGAAAAGACATAGATTGTGGCAATATTTCCTGACACAAATTTATTCACATGACTTAAAGTATCTTAATGGAGATTTGTTGTTAAAGTACGTTTGAAAACTTTGGTTCTCCTGCCCTAACCAATATTTTCACCAAATCAGAGGATATGGGGCTAGTCTGGCTGGATGCCTGGGCTCTATACCTGGGTAAAACTAGAGCCTGATGTGCGCCTGAAAACTCCAAAGAAATTGCCTGGTCTGGCTAGCCTGCATGTGACTTGTTTGGTACGTGTCCACAGCCTGACTTGCTATTATCAGCCAATAAACAGCTAATACTGGCCTGTGGCCCCACTGAACTGATGCAAGAGAAGGTGAGATTAGCATCCAGGCACTGAACTGATCCCAACGCCTGGGCCAGGCTAAGACACGCGCCTGGTGATTCGACCAGGCTAATGGCCATGCAAGACGCTCCAGGCCAGGCTAATAGTTGAATTCCAAGGATAGCAACCAAACATACTCCATGATAGTCTCAGCCATGCTCCAGGCCAGGTAAATTTTCGCCAGGTCTCCAACCAAACTAGCCCATGATGCATGATATTCTATGACAGAAATTGACACATGACAAGACACGGGTGGTACAAAAACTTGTACCTTGTACTGGAAAGTCTTACTGTTTCAACTAGTCAACTACTCCTACCATTCTCCATAAATTAAGAAATAGTAGTCCCACTTGGCAACAAAACAATGCAAGGAAGATCACATCTACTGTCTAGCTTGCATAGCGTAATATCGTTTGCTCACTTGTCATGTTTGGTAAGCTAGCTTATTACTCGAGGCATGTCACTGTATCTTGCCACTCGCCGCATATTATATATGTATATCAGTAACTTATTGACAGTTGATATTAGTTAGCAGTTAGCTAGGATGGCATGATCCATGTTTCGTCAGTTATAACATCAGCCAACTTATTCACACCTGATTTATATATTATTATGTCGACAACAAATGGTACTCCAATGGTCGTGGTGCGTTAGGCATGGGATAATTGTTGTTAACTTCTTTGCTCTCCAATTGGCAAAAATAATTAAGTGAAGAGTGGTTAAAGACTTGAATGTGTCACGAGCAGTGGAAAAGGGAAATAATTACGGATGACGTCTTTTGCCGGGAAATTAAGATCGGCTTCACAATGACCAAGAAGCAGTCAACTACACTTTACGCGCAGTAGAAGCCGGGAAATTATTGCACTTTCTTCAAAATTAAGAAATTTGACATATATATGTACCTCACCTTTGCAAAAAATATCATCAGGCAGAAATTGTTGTCCCTTTACAAAAAACATTGACCAAATAATTTTGAGAACACCAAGGATTTACCATTGGAGATTAGGATGTCTAGTCCCAAATGGCCTCTCTTCACCACATACCTTATGATTGTATGTACTATGCACAAGGTTTGCGTGTAGCCATTTAATAGTTGCCCAGCATCCCAAACTACTTTCATACATAACCGTGTGGAATATGTATATGAAATTAACCATATTATAATTTGAGTTTTTAGTTGAAGAGACAACATACAGCAAAATAACACAATTGATATTTGTATATATCAAAACATCACCCATTTGCACATATGAAGTAGGAATGACACAGTTAACACAATAAAAGAACACATACCTGTTTGCACAATGTACTCAACACATCGATTTGTATACGAGTAGTAATTTTCATAAACAACAAAGTAGACTTAAAAACCCACACTACATAGCACAATAATGCACTCAACTCATCGGTTTTCAGAGAGAAGTAGACAACGGTAGTAAACCCCACATTAATTATGATCTTTACAACCCCCTTTAGAATTAAAATGAAGAGTAGTGTTTCCTCCCTCACCTCCTTAGAATGTTATTATCAGCAGAAACATAGTACATAGGTACCTTTCAAAGGTTCATAAGAGATTAGAGATTCCTATGTCACAGCCTGCTGACCTTGACCTTCTTTGTGATGGCACTTGCCTTCTGGAGTACAACACACAGAGGATGATCAATATTCAAGCTGGAAATTACACCTCCCCTCAGATAAATGTAGATCTACTACACATGAAGCTCTGTATCATTAAAACATTGAAGTACAGAGGTTTAAAGTATTTACATGCCTATAGAGTTGAGAGCGTAAAACCCTAATAAGGCTGTTTAGCATCGACCGAACTGAAATGGTCGCTTATGGGTGTAGGTTAGCAGTTTAGTTTTGGGGTGGGAAACAAAATAAAGTGGTACAATCATATCTACGTACGAAGAAACATGGAAAAGGTGGCACTTGACGTATTTCTTTGAAAAACAGCGTATGCAGTAGAAGAATGGGACGAATTGCATGCAAGCCTGTAAATATATCTAAGGTGGTGTGTACGTTTGAGATTTCAGAGCAAACAATTAAGAGCAACTTGTCTGAGTTGATTGTGTCAGGTTAAGAGTTGAGAGGGGCTTAAAACAAATAATTAAGAGCAACTTGTCTCAGTTGATTGTGTCAGGTTAAGACTTAGGAGCTGTGGACACAATAGTTAAGACCAACTTGCCTTGATCGGTCGTCGCAAGATAATGCTGCTACAAAGATGGGTCAGCATCTTCCATATATACGATCTTTTTAGCTGAGTGAAATTAGAGAGATGGAAGATTTTTCACTGCGGATTTCGCTATTTTACTGGGAGAACTTACTGCAGATTTCATGGCAATAAATAAGCATGTTTCGCTCAGTTTTTTCTTGTTCATGGGCGCAGCTATGTGCCGCTCGCTGCGAGTCCTACTAGGGCTTGCCTGCAGGGAGAGGTTGGCGCGTCTGCTGACGTAACTAGTTTTTTCGTCTCTCTCTCTCTCTCTCTCTCTCTCTCTCTCTCTCTGTGTGTGTGTGTGTGTGTGTGTGTGTGTGTGTGTGTGTGTGTTTTCTTCCCTTTTAGTCAACATCTTTGTTTTCCTTTTTTATAATTTTCCTTTTATTTGAAAAATTCTAAATATATACATTGAACACTTTACATAAAATTTTAATCCTTCATTTTAAAAATGTTAAAAGTGTATAAAATGTTTTTCTGTATATGAAAAATCAACGATGTGAATAAAAAATACTAAATGTCAATCAAGTGTACAAAAAATGTTTATACATTGTATGAAAATCTCCTCGTAATTCAAAAAAAAAGATTCCACACATTAAAAAAATGTACATTACTATTCACAAAATGTTCACAAGATTCTAAACTGTATGCGTGACAAAATTAAAATACAAGTTTGTACAATGTTAACTTGCATTTGAAAAATTATAACATATATAGAAAAAATGTCTCTTCCATATACAAAAAATGTATAAATGTGAATGTAAAAAGTTATGGAAAATGTTAATCATATTATGAAAAATGACTCACATATGCGGAAAATGTTAATCATATATAATAAAAATATAAAAAATGTAAATGTCGCAAATTACATTTGAAATGTAGGTGCAATTTTCAAAAAAATATATACAAATGTAATTTTTTTTGTGTAATTCAATAAAAAATTGTACATTCACAAATGTGTTTGTGACATTTTCATAAAATGTCTAGCTAGTGCAAAAAAGGTTTTCTATCATTCCAAAATATTTCAACGTGTATTGGAAAAAATAATTTCAAAATATGTTTCTAAAAAATGTTTAATATGTATTTAAAAATGTTAGACACGCATTAAACTAATGTTTTAAATATATACTCCCTTCGATCCATATTAATTTTCTTAGATTTGTCTAGATACAGATATATCTTTTAGTTTTAGGTACATCTGTAGCTAGACAAACTAAGACAGGTAATATGGACTGAAGAGAGTACGAAAAATATAGTACCTGCATGAAAATGGTATAGATTATTGCAAAAAAAAAAAATGAAAAACGACATAAATAAACAAAAATAAAATGGAAGACACAAAAAACTGAAGAAACCCCAGAAAGAAAGAAACAAAACAGAAGTATAAAGAAGAAAAAGCGAAACTAAAAAAACTATAAAAAACAAAGAAAAGCAAAGCATAAAAGAAGACGAAAAAGAAAATAGAAAACCAGTGAAAATTGAGCCGAATAGAAAACAAAAGAAAACGAATAAAAACATGCAAAAGGGGAAATTTTGGAGTGAGCAAACTCTACTGCGATCGCTACGGTCCGGAACTAAGCGAACCTACATAGTGGGCGGCCCGCTACTGTCGCCCTTAAGCGCGACATATAAGTCCGACGCTTGATCATCTGTGTGGCTTCTCGTATCTAGCCGGCCGGCCTGAGAACGGGCGGTTGGGTTTCTGGGTTCCGGTGGCCCGCTGTGAACCAGCTGGATTTGCGGTTAGGTTTGCAGAAAACCAACAATTCAGTTATCTGTTTCAAAAATCGTCGCGTTTTCAGTAAACTTCTTGTAAAAAAACATTAATTGGGTTATTTGGCCCATTCACTAGTAGAAAAAGGGTTAAATGTTCACCCCTTTAGCCCCGGTTTGTATTTGAGCCGGCACTTGCCATGGTTTAGTTGATTTGGATCACGTGATCACTTAGAGGATTAGAGGGATGTCTATCTAAGTGGGAGTTCTTAAGTAATATGATTAATTGAACTTAAATTTATCATGAACTTAGTCCTGGTAGTGTTTTGCAAATTATGTTGTAGATCAATAGCTCGCGTTGTTGCTTCCCTGTGTTTATTTTGATATGTTCCTAGAGAAAATTGTGTTGAAAGATGTTAGTAGCAATGATGCGGATTGGATCCGTGATCTGAGGTTTATCCTCATTGGTGCATAGAAGAATTATGTCCTTGATGCACCGCTAGGTGACAGACCTATTACAGGAGCAGACGCAGACGTTATGAACGTTTGGCTAGCTCAATATGATGACTACTTGATAGTTTAGTGCACCATGCTTAACAGCTTAGAATCGGGACTTCAAAGGCGTTTTGAACGTCATGGACCATATGAGATGTTCCAGGAGTTGAAGTTAATATTTCAAGCAAATACCTGAGTTGAGAGATATGAAGTCTCCAACAAGTTCTATAGCTAAAAGATGGAGGAGAATCGCTCAACTAGTGAGCATGTGCTCAGATTGTCTGGGTACTACAATCACTTGAATCAAGTGGGAGTTAATCTTCCAGATAAAATAGTGATTGACAGAATTCTCTAGTCACCATCACCAAGTTAGTAGAACTTCGTGATGAACTATAATATGCAAGGGATAACGGAAACGATTCCCAAGCTCTTCGTAATTCTGAAATTGACGAAGGTAGAAATCGAGAAAAACATCAAGTGTTGATGGTTGACAAGACCACTAGTTTCAAGAAAAGGGTAAAAGGGAAGAAGGGGAACTTCAAGAAGAACGGCAAGCAAGTTGCTGCTCAAGTGAAGAAGCCCAAGTTTGGTCCTAAGCCTGAGACTAAGTGCTTCTACTGCAAAAGGGACTGGTCACTGGAAGCAGAACTGCCCTAAGTATTTGGCGGATAAGAAGGGTGGCAAGGTGAACATAAGTATATTTGATATACATGTTATTGATGTGTACTTTACTAGTGTTTATAGCAACCCCTCAGTATTTGATACTAGTTCAGTTGCTAAGATTAGTAACTCGAAACGCGAGTTGCAGAATAAACATAGACTAGTTAAGGGTGAAGTGACTATGTGTGTTGGAAGTGGTTCCAAGATTGATATGATCATCATCGCACAGTCCCTATAAATCTGGGATTAGTGTTGAACCTAAATAAGTGTTATTTGGTGTTTACGTTGAGCATGAATATGATTTGATCATGTTTATTGTAATACGGTTATTCATTTAAGTAAGAGAATAAATTGTTGTTCTGTTTACATGAATAAAACCTTATATGGTTACACACCCAATGAAAATAGTTCGTTGGATCTCGATCATAGTGATACACATAATCATAATATTGAAACCAAAAGATGCAAAGTTAATAATGATAGTGCAACTTATTTATGGCACTGTCGTTTAGGTCATATTGGTGTAAAGCGCATGAAGAAACTCCATGCTGATGGTCTTTTGGAATCACCTGATTATGAATCACTTGATGCTTGCGAACCATGCCTCATGGGCAAGATGACTAAAACGCCGTTCTCTGGAATAGTGAAGCAAGCAACTGATTTGCTAGAAATCATACATACTGATGTATGTGGTCCGATGAATATTAAGGCTTGCAGCAGGTATCATTATTTTCTGACCTTCACAGATGATTTGAGCAGATATGGGGATATCTACTTGATGAAACATAAGTCTGAAACATTTGAACAGTTCAAAGAATTTCAGAGTGAAGTGGAAAATCATCGTGACAAGAAAATAAAAGTTTCTACGATATGATCGCAGAGGTAAAATATTTGAGTTACGAGTTTGGCCTTCAATTAAAACAATGTGAAATAGTTTCACTACTCACACCACCTGGAACACCATAGTGTAATGGTGTGTCCGAACGTCATAACCGTACTTTATTAGATATAGTGCGATCTATGATGTCTCTTACCGATCTACCACTATCGTTTTGGGGTTATGCATTAGAGACAACTGCATTCACATTAAATAGGGCACCATCTAAATCCATTGAGACGACACTATATGAACTATGGTTTAGCAAGAAACCAAAGTTGTCGTTTCTTAAAAGTTTGGGGTTGTGATGCTTATGTGAAAATGTTTCATCTCGATAAGCTCAAACTCAAATCGGAGAAATATGTATTCATAGGATACCCAAAGGAGACTGTTGGGTACACCTTCTATCACAGATCCGATGGCAAGACATTCTTTACTAAGAATGGATCCTTTCTAGAGAAGGAGTTTCTCTCGAAAGAAGTGAGTGGGAGGAAAGTAGAAAACTTGATAAGGTAATTGTACCTTCTCCCTTATTGGAAAGTATTCATCACAGAAATCTGTTCCTGTGACTACTACACCAATTAGTGAGGAAGCTAATGATGATGATCATAAAACTTCAGATCAAGTTACTACCGAATCTCGTAGGTAAACCAGAGTAGATCCGCACCAGAGTGGTACGGTAATCCTGTTCTTGAGGTCATGTTACTTGACCATGACGAACTTGCGAACTATGAGGAAGCGATGATGAGCCCAGATTCCGCAAAATGGCTTGAGGCCATGAAATCTGAGATATGATCCATGTATGAGAACAAAGTATGGACTTTGATGGATTTTCCCGATGATCGGCAAGCCATAGAAAATAAATGGATCTTCAAGAGGAAGACAGATGCTAGAATTGTCGCAAAAAGGTTTTCGACAAGTTCAAGGTGTTGACTGCGATGAGAGTTCCTCACTCGTATCTATGCTTAAGTCTGTCCGAATCATGTTAGCAATTGCCGCATTTTTATGAAATCTGACAAATGGATAAACAAAACTACATTCCTTAATGGATTTAAAGAAGAGTTGTATATGATGCAACCAGAAGGTTTTGTCAATCCTAAAGGTGCTAACAAAATATGCAAGCTCCAGCGATCCATCTATGGACTGGTGCAAGCATCTCGGAGTTGAAATATACGCTTTGATAAGTTGATCAAAACATATAGTTTTATACAGACTTGCGGTGAAGCCTGTATTTACAAGAAAGTGAGTGGGAGCACTACAGCATTTCTGATAAGTATATGTGTATGACATATTGTTGATCGGAAATAATGTAGAATTATTCTGCAAAGCATAAAGGAGTGTTTGAAAGGATTTTCCAAAAAAAGACATCGGTGAAGCTGCTTACATATCGAGCATCAAAGATCTATGGAGATAGATCAAGACTTGATAAGTTTTTTCAATGAGCACATACCTTGACAAGATTTTGAAGTAGTTCAAAATGGAACAGTCAAAGAAAGAGTTATTGCCTGTGTTACAAGGTGTGAAATTGAGTAAGACTCAAAGCCCGACCACGGCAGAAAATAGAAAGAGAATGAATGTCATTCCCTATGCCTTGGTCATAGGTTCTATAAAGTATGCCATGCTGTGTACCAGATCTATTGTATACCCTACCACTGAGTTTGGCAAGGGAGTACAATAGTGATCTAGGAGTAGATCACTAGACAGTGGTCAAAATTATCCTTAGTGGAATAAGGATATGTTTCTCGATTATGGAAGTGAAAAAAGGTTCGTCGTAAAGGGCTACGCCGACGCAAGTTTTGACATTAATCTAGATGACTCTAAGTCTCGGTCTAGATACATATTGAAAGTGGGAGCAATTAGCTAGAGTAGCTCCATGCAGAGCAATGTCGACATAGAAATTTGCAAAATACATGCGGATCTGAATATGGCAGACCCGTTGACTAAGATTCTCTCACAAGCAAAACATGATCACACCTTAGTACTCTTTGGGTGTTAATCACATAGCGATGTGAACTAGATTACTGAATCCAGTAAATCCTTTGGGTGTTGGTCACATGGCGATGTGAACTATGGGTGTTAATCACATGGTGATGTGAACTATTGCTGTTAAATCACATGACGATGTGAACTAGATTATTGACTCTAGTGCAAGTGGGAGACTGAAGGAAATATGCCCTAGAGGCAATAATAAAGTTATTATTTATCTCCTTATTTCATGATAAATGTTTATTATTCATGCTAGAATTGTATTAACCAGAAACATAATACATGTGTGAATACATAGACAAACAAAGTGTCACTAGTATGCCTCTACTTGACTAGCTCATTAATCAAAGATGGTTATGTTTCCCAACCATGGACAAAGAGTTGTTATTTGATTAACGGGATCACATCATTAGATGAATGATCTGATTGACTTGACCCATTCCGTTAGCTTATCACTCGATCGTTTAGTATGTTGCTATTGCTTTCTTCATGACTTATACATGTTCCTATGACTATGCGATTATGCAACTCCCGTTTGTCGGAGGAACACTTTGTGTGCTACCAAACGTCATAACATAACTGGGTGATTATAAAGGAGCTCTACAGGTGTCTCCAAAGGTACATGTTGGGTTGGCGTATTTCGAGATTAGGATTTGTCACTCCGATTGTCGGAGAGGTATCTCTGGGCCCTCTCGGTAATGCACATCACTTAAGCCTTGCAAGCATTGCAACTAATGAGTTAGTTGCGGGATGATGTATTACGGAACGAGTAAAGAGACTTGCCGGTAACGAAATTGAACTAGGTATTGGATACCGACGATCGAATCTCGGGCAAGTAACATACCGATGACAAAGGGAATAACGTATGTTGTTATGCGGTCTGACCGATAAAAGATCTTCATAGACTATGTAGGAGCCAATATGGGCATCCAGGTCCCGCTATTGGTTATTGACCGGAGACGTGTCTCGGTCATGTCTACATTGTTCTCGAACCCGTAGGGTCCGCACGCTTAAGGTTTCGATGACAGTTATATTATGAGTTTATGAGTTTTGATGTACCGAAGGAGTTCGGAGTCCCGGATGAGATCGGGGACATGACGAGGAGTCTCGAAATGGTCGAGATGTAAAGATCGATATATTGGACGACTATATTCGGACATCGGAAAGGTTCCGAATGATTCGGGTATTTTTCGGAGTACTGGGTAGTTACGGGAGAAGCAATGGGCCTTGGTGGGCTTTAGAGGGTGTTTGTTTTCAGGGACTTATTGATTTAGGGACTTAAATAAGTCCCTATAAGTCCCATCTAAACCAAACAGGAGGGACTTATAGGGACTTAAAATGGGCATTTGGGACTTATGAAATAAGACTCTCAAGGAGGGAATTATAGGGACTTATAGTTGTAATATGGTCTTATAGAGACTTATAAGTCCCAGGAACCAAATAGATAAAGACTTTTTAGGGACTTGGGACTTATATGTTAGGCCTAAAAAAAGTCTTAAGACTTATGAACCAAACAGGGCCTTAGTGGGAAGAGGAGAAAGGGCCAAGGGGCTGCTGCGCCCCCTCCCCTCTGGTCCGAATTGGACTAGGGAAAAGGGGGCCGGCCTAGTAGGACTCCACATCCTGGCCGTACCAATTGCCTTGGCCGGCCTCCTCCTCCTCCATCCTTTATATATTGAGGCAAGGGGCACCCTAGAGACACAAGTTGATCCACGTGATCTTATTCTTAGCTGTGTACGGCGCCCCCTGCCACCATAGTCCTCGATAATATTGTAGCGGTACTTAGGCGAAGCCCTGCGACAGTAGTACATCAAGATCGTCACCATGCCGTTGTGCTGACGGAACTCTTCCCCGACACTTTGCTGGATCGGAGTCCGGGGATCGTCATCGAGCTGAACGTGTGCTAAAACTCGGAGGTGCCGTAGTTTCGGTGCTTGATCGGTCGGGCCGTGAAGACATACGACTACATCAACTAAACGCTTCCGTTGTCGATCTATTAGGGTACGTAGATCACACTCTCCCCTCGTTGCTATGCATCACCATGATCTTGCGTGTGCGTAGAATTTTTTTTGAAATTACTACGTTCCCAAACAGTTACCACCATCCGGCCGATCAAATCGGAATCACCATCATGAAGTCATGAACCGGAGCGCCGTCAGCTGACCACTGCATGCGCGCAAGGTCACCATCTCGACGCCACAGTCGAAAACCAACGGAGAGGTTGACCCACACCAGAGATCGGCCTGCAAAGGCCACTAGCAGATCCTCTACGGCGGCCACCCAGGGACCGTGCAGTACAGTCCTAGGCGGTAAGATCTAAAGCAGGCCTGCTGAGAACCCAGATTGGGTCAAGCACCTGTGCACGTCGCACTCAGAACCCTGTCGTCGACGCTCGTGGATGCCCGGCCAGCGCGCGAACACCTCGTGGAGGACGTCATCGGCGATCTTGCCGCCGGAGCCTACGCGTGGATTGACCATCGTCTCGGGGTGCAGCCGATGCATGGATGCATCCATGGATGTGCATATGGAGGCTGTGTGCATGAAGAACCCCTACACAACCATCGAATGCGAGGGCCTTCACCACCTTGGCGAGGCCAGCATCAGCGGCGGAGAGGAGGGCACCAAGGGGTGGAGCAGACGACGGTGGCGTAATATTCCCCTGTCTCGCCCCAAATGATCACATCAGATTAACGTTAATGTCCATCCATGTCATCACACGCCTAATACACAACTTGCATGGTGACATATGTCCAACATAGGGTTTACAAAATTTTACGCATTTGCCACTAGCTAGTCAACCCCATTCTTGTAAATCCATCGGCACTATACTATTTCATATTGTAAATATTCTATAAGTGAAGCAAGTCCCATTATATAAAAATCAGGAAAAGACATAGATTGTGGCAATATTTCCTGACACAAATTTATTCACATGACTTAAAGTATCTTAATGGAGATTTGTTGTTAAAGTACGTTTGAAAACTTTGGTTCTCCTGCCCTAACCAATATTTTCACCAAATCAGAGGATATGGGGCTAGTCTGGCTGGATGCCTGGGCTCTATACCTGGGTAAAACTAGAGCCTGATGTGCGCCTGAAAACTCCAAAGAAATTGCCTGGTCTGGCTAGCCTGCATGTGACTTGTTTGGTACGTGTCCACAGCCTGACTTGCTATTATCAGCCAATAAACAGCTAATACTGGCCTGTGGCCCCACTGAACTGATGCAAGAGAAGGTGAGATTAGCATCCAGGCACTGAACTGATCCCAACGCCTGGGCCAGGCTAAGACACGCGCCTGGTGATTCAACCAGGCTAATGGCCATGCAAGACGCTCCAGGCCAGGCTAATAGTTGAATTCCAAGGATAGCAACCAAACATACTCCATGATAGTCTCAGCCATGCTCCAGGCCAGGTAAATTTTCGCCAGGTCTCCAACCAAACTAGCCCATGATGCATGATATTCTATGACAGAAATTGACACATGACAAGACACGGGTGGTACAAAAACTTGTACCTTGTACTGGAAAGTCTTACTGTTTCAACTAGTCAACTACTCCTACCATTCTCCATAAATTAAGAAATAGTAGTCCCACTTGGCAACAAAACAATGCAAGGAAGATCACATCTACTGTCTAGCTTGCATAGCGTAATATCGTTTGCTCACTTGTCATGTTTGGTAAGCTAGCTTATTACTCGAGGCATGTCACTGTATCTTGCCACTCGCCGCATATTATATATGTATATCAGTAACTTATTGACAGTTGATATTAGTTAGCAGTTAGCTAGGATGGCATGATCCATGTTTCGTCAGTTATAACATCAGCCAACTTATTCACACCTGATTTATATATTATTATGTCGACAACAAATGGTACTCCAATGGTCGTGGTGCGTTAGGCATGGGATAATTGTTGTTAACTTCTTTGCTCTCCAATTGGCAAAAATAATTAAGTGAAGAGTGGTTAAAGACTTGAATGTGTCACGAGCAGTGGAAAAGGGAAATAATTACGGATGACGTCTTTTGCCGGGAAATTAAGATCGGCTTCACAATGACCAAGAAGCAGTCAACTACACTTTACGCGCAGTAGAAGCCGGGAAATTATTGCACTTTCTTCAAAATTAAGAAATTTGACATATATATGTACCTCACCTTTGCAAAAAATATCATCAGGCAGAAATTGTTGTCCCTTTACAAAAAACATTGACCAAATAATTTTGAGAACACCAAGGATTTACCATTGGAGATTAGGATGTCTAGTCCCAAATGGCCTCTCTTCACCACATACCTTATGATTGTATGTACTATGCACAAGGTTTGCGTGTAGCCATTTAATAGTTGCCCAGCATCCCAAACTACTTTCATACATAACCGTGTGGAATATGTATATGAAATTAACCATATTATAATTTGAGTTTTTAGTTGAAGAGACAACATACAGCAAAATAACACAATTGATATTTGTATATATCAAAACATCACCCATTTGCACATATGAAGTAGGAATGACACAGTTAACACAATAAAAGAACACATACCTGTTTGCACAATGTACTCAACACATCGATTTGTATACGAGTAGTAATTTTCATAAACAACAAAGTAGACTTAAAAACCCACACTACATAGCACAATAATGCACTCAACTCATCGGTTTTCAGAGAGAAGTAGACAACGGTAGTAAACCCCACATTAATTATGATCTTTACAACCCCCTTTAGAATTAAAATGAAGAGTAGTGTTTCCTCCCTCACCTCCTTAGAATGTTATTATCAGCAGAAACATAGTACATAGGTACCTTTCAAAGGTTCATAAGAGATTAGAGATTCCTATGTCACAGCCTGCTGACCTTGACCTTCTTTGTGATGGCACTTGCCTTCTGGAGTACAACACACAGAGGATGATCAATATTCAAGCTGGAAATTACACCTCCCCTCAGATAAATGTAGATCTACTACACATGAAGCTCTGTATCATTAAAACATTGAAGTACAGAGGTTTAAAGTATTTACATGCCTATAGAGTTGAGAGCGTAAAACCCTAATAAGGCTGTTTAGCATCGACCGAACTGAAATGGTCGCTTATGGGTGTAGGTTAGCAGTTTAGTTTTGGGGTGGGAAACAAAATAAAGTGGTACAATCATATCTACGTACGAAGAAACATGGAAAAGGTGGCACTTGACGTATTTCTTTGAAAAACAGCGTATGCAGTAGAAGAATGGGACGAATTGCATGCAAGCCTGTAAATATATCTAAGGTGGTGTGTACGTTTGAGATTTCAGAGCAAACAATTAAGAGCAACTTGTCTGAGTTGATTGTGTCAGGTTAAGAGTTGAGAGGGGCTTAAAACAAATAATTAAGAGCAACTTGTCTCAGTTGATTGTGTCAGGTTAAGACTTAGGAGCTGTGGACACAATAGTTAAGACCAACTTGCCTTGATCGGTCGTCGCAAGATAATGCTGCTACAAAGATGGGTCAGCATCTTCCATATATACGATCTTTTTAGCTGAGTGAAATTAGAGAGATGGAAGATTTTTCACTGCGGATTTCGCTATTTTACTGGGAGAACTTACTGCAGATTTCATGGCAATAAATAAGCATGTTTCGCTCAGTTTTTTCTTGTTCATGGGCGCAGCTATGTGCCGCTCGCTGCGAGTCCTACTAGGGCTTGCCTGCAGGGAGAGGTTGGCGCGTCTGCTGACGTAACTAGTTTTTTCGTCTCTCTCTCTCTCTCTCTCTCTCTCTCTCTCTCTGTGTGTGTGTGTGTGTGTGTGTGTGTGTGTGTGTGTGTGTGTTTTCTTCCCTTTTAGTCAACATCTTTGTTTTCCTTTTTTATAATTTTCCTTTTATTTGAAAAATTCTAAATATATACATTGAACACTTTACATAAAATTTTAATCCTTCATTTTAAAAATGTTAAAAGTGTATAAAATGTTTTTCTGTATATGAAAAATCAACGATGTGAATAAAAAATACTAAATGTCAATCAAGTGTACAAAAAATGTTTATACATTGTATGAAAATCTCCTCGTAATTCAAAAAAAAAGATTCCATACATTAAAAAAATGTACATTACTATTCAGAAAATGTTCACAAGATTCTAAACTGTATGCGTGACAAAACTAAAATACAAGTTTGTACAATGTTAACTTGCATTTGAAAAATTATAACATATATAGAAAAAATGTCTCTTCCATATACAAAAAATGTATAAATGTGAATGTAAAAAGTTATGGAAAATGTTAATCATATTATGAAAAATGACTCACATATGCGGAAAATGTTAATCATATATAATAAAAATATAAAAAATGTAAATGTCGCAAATTACATTTGAAATGTAGGTGCAATTTTCAAAAAAATATATACAAATGTAATTTTTTTTGTGTAATTCAATAAAAAATTGTACATTCACAAATGTGTTTGTGACATTTTCATAAAATGTCTAGCTAGTGCAAAAAAGGTTTTCTATCATTCCAAAATATTTCAACGTGTATTGGAAAAAATAATTTCAAAATATGTTTCTAAAAAATGTTTAATATGTATTTAAAAATGTTAGACACGCATTAAACTAATGTTTTAAATATATACTCCCTTCGATCCATATTAATTTTCTTAGATTTGTCTAGATACAGATATATCTTTTAGTTTTAGGTACATCTGTAGCTAGACAAACTAAGACAGGTAATATGGACTGAAGAGAGTACGAAAAATATAGTACCTGCATGAAAATGGTATAGATTATTGCAAAAACAAAATAAATGAAAAACGACATAAATAAACAAAAATAAAATGGAAGACACAAAAAACTGAAGAAACCCCAGAAAGAAAGAAACAAAACAGAAGTATAAAGAAGAAAAAGCGAAACTAAAAAAACTATAAAAAACAAAGAAAAGCAAAGCATAAAAGAAGACGAAAAAGAAAATAGAAAACCAGTGAAAATTGAGCCGAATAGAAAACAAAAGAAAACGAATAAAAACATGCAAAAGGGGAAATTTTGGAGTGAGCAAACTCTACTGCGATCGCTACGGTCCGGAACTAAGCGAACCTACATAGTGGGCGGCCCGCTACTGTCGCCCTTAAGCGCGACATATAAGTCCGACGCTTGATCATCTGTGTGGCTTCTCGTATCTAGCCGGCCGGCCTGAGAACGGGCGGTTGGGTTTCTGGGTTCCGGTGGCCCGCTGTGAACCAGCTGGATTTGCGGTTAGGTTTGCAGAAAACCAACAATTCAGTTATCTGTTTCAAAAATCGTCGCGTTTTCAGTAAACTTCTTGTAAAAAAACATTAATTGGGTTATTTGGCCCATTCACTAGTAGAAAAAGGGTTAAATGTTCACCCCTTTAGCCCCGGTTTGTATTTGAGCCGGCACTTGCCATGGTTTAGTTGATTTGGATCACGTGATCACTTAGAGGATTAGAGGGATGTCTATCTAAGTGGGAGTTTTTAAGTAATATGATTAATTGAACTTAAATTTATCATGAACTTAGTCCTGGTAGTGTTTTGCAAATTATGTTGTAGATCAATAGCTCGCGTTGTTGCTTCCCTGTGTTTATTTTGATATGTTCCTAGAGAAAATTGTGTTGAAAGATGTTAGTAGCAATGATGCGGATTGGATCCGTGATCTGAGGTTTATCCTCATTGGTGCATAGAAGAATTATGTCCTTGATGCACCGCTAGGTGACAGACCTATTACAGGAGCAGACGCAGACGTTATGAACGTTTGGCTAGCTCAATATGATGACTACTTGATAGTTTAGTGCACCATGCTTAACAGCTTAGAATCGGGACTTCAAAGGCGTTTTGAACGTCATGGACCATATGAGATGTTCCAGGAGTTGAAGTTAATATTTCAAGCAAATACCTGAGTTGAGAGATATGAAGTCTCCAACAAGTTCTATAGCTAAAAGATGGAGGAGAATCGCTCAACTAGTGAGCATGTGCTCAGATTGTCTGGGTACTACAATCACTTGAATCAAGTGGGAGTTAATCTTCCAGATAAAATAGTGATTGACAGAATTCTCTAGTCACCATCACCAAGTTAGTAGAACTTCGTGATGAACTATAATATGCAAGGGATAACGGAAACGATTCCCAAGCTCTTCGTAATTCTGAAATTGACGAAGGTAGAAATCGAGAAAAACATCAAGTGTTGATGGTTGACAAGACCACTAGTTTCAAGAAAAGGGTAAAAGGGAAGAAGGGGAACTTCAAGAAGAACGGCAAGCAAGTTGCTGCTCAAGTGAAGAAGCCCAAGTTTGGTCCTAAGCCTGAGACTAAGTGCTTCTACTGCAAAAGGGACTGGTCACTGGAAGCAGAACTGCCCTAAGTATTTGGCGGATAAGAAGGGTGGCAAGGTGAACATAAGTATATTTGACATACATGTTATTGATGTGTACTTTACTAGTGTTTATAGCAACCCCTCAGTATTTGATACTAGTTCAGTTGCTAAGATTAGTAACTCGAAACGCGAGTTGCAGAATAAACATAGACTAGTTAAGGGTGAAGTGACTATGTGTGTTGGAAGTGGTTCCAAGATTGATATGATCATCATCGCACAGTCCCTATAAATCTGGGATTAGTGTTGAACCTAAATAAGTGTTATTTGGTGTTTACGTTGAGCATGAATATGATTTGATCATGTTTATTGTAATACGGTTATTCATTTAAGTAAGAGAATAAATTGTTGTTCTGTTTACATGAATAAAACCTTATATGGTTACACACCCAATGAAAATAGTTCGTTGGATCTCGATCATAGTGATACACATAATCATAATATTGAAACGAAAAGATGCAAAGTTAATAATGATAGTGCAACTTATTTATGGCACTGTCGTTTAGGTCATATTGGTGTAAAGCGCATGAAGAAACTCCATGCTGATGGGCTTTTGGAATCACCTGATTATGAATCACTTGATGCTTGCAAACCATGCCTCATGGGCAAGATGACTAAAACGCCGTTCTCTGGAATAGTGAAGCAAGCAACTGATTTGCTGGAAATCATACATACTGATGTATGTGGTCCGATGAATATTAAGGCTTGCAGCAGGTATCATTATTTTCTGACCTTCACAGATGATTTGAGCAGATATGGGGATATCTACTTGATGAAACATAAGTCTGAAACATTTGAACAGTTCAAAGAATTTCAGAGTGAAGTGGAAAATCATCGTGACAAGAAAATAAAAGTTTCTACGATATGATCGCAGAGGTAAAATATTTGAGTTACGAGTTTGGCCTTCAATTAAAACAATGTGAAATAGTTTCACTACTCACACCACCTGGAACACCATAGTGTAATGGTGTGTCCTAACGTCATAACCGTACTTTATTAGATATAGTGCGATCTATGATGTCTCTTACCGATCTACCACTATCGTTTTGGGGTTATGCATTAGAGACAACTGCATTCACATTAAATAGGGCACCATCTAAATCCATTGAGACGACACTATATGAACTATGGTTTAGCAAGAAACCAAAGTTGTCGTTTCTTAAAAGTTTGGGGTTGTGATGCTTATGTGAAAATGTTTCATCTCGATAAGCTCAAACTCAAATCGGAGAAATATGTATTCATAGGATACCCAAAGGAGACTGTTGGGTACACCTTCTATCACAGATCCGAAGGCAAGACATTCTTTACTAAGAATGGATCCTTTCTAGAGAAGGAGTTTCTCTCGAAAGAAGTGAGTGGGAGGAAAGTAGAAAACTTGATAAGGTAATTGTACCTTCTCCCTTATTGGAAAGTATTCATCACAGAAATCTGTTCCTGTGACTACTACACCAATTAGTGAGGAAGCTAATGATGATGATCATAAAACTTCAGATCAAGTTACTACCGAATCTCGTAGGTAAACCAGAGTAGATCCACACCAGAGTGGTACGGTAATCCTGTTCTTGAGGTCATGTTACTTGACCATGACGAACTTGCGAACTATGAGGAAGCGATGATGAGCCCAGATTCCGCAAAATGGCTTGAGGCCATGAAATCTGAGATATGATCCATGTATGAGAACAAAGTATGGACTTTGATGGATTTGCCCGATGATCGGCAAGCCATAGAAAATAAATGGATCTTCAAGAGGAAGACAGATGCTAGAATTGTCGCAAAAAGGTTTTCGACAAGTTCAAGGTGTTGACTGCGATGAGAGTTCCTCACTCGTATCTATGCTTAAGTCTGTCCGAATCATGTTAGCAATTGCCGCATTTTTTATGAAATCTGACAAATGGATAAACAAAACTACATTCCTTAATGGATTTAAAGAAGAGTTGTATATGATGCAACCAGAAGGTTTTGTCAATCCTAAAGGTGCTAACAAAATATGCAAGCTCCAGCGATCCATCTATGGACTGGTGCAAGCATCTCGGAGTTGAAATATACGCTTTGATAAGTTGATCAAAACATATAGTTTTATACAGACTTGCGGTGAAGCCTGTATTTACAAGAAAGTGAGTGGGAGCACTACATCATTTCTGATAAGTATATGTGTATGACATATTGTTGATCGGAAATAATGTAGAATTATTCTGCAAAGCATAAAGGAGTGTTTGAGAGGATTTTCCAAAAAAAGACATCGGTGAAGCTGCTTACATATTGAGCATCAAAGATCTATGGAGATAGATCAAGACTTGATAAGTTTTTTCAATGAGCACATACCTTGACAAGATTTTGAAGTAGTTCAAAATGGAACAGTCAAAGAAAGAGTTATTGCCTGTGTTACAAGGTGTGAAATTGAGTAAGACTCAAAGCCCGACCACGGCAGAAAATAGAAAGAGAATGAATGTCATTCCCTATGCCTTGGTCATAGGTTCTATAAAGTATGCCATGCTGTGTACCAGATCTATTGTATACCCTACCACTGAGTTTGGCAAGGGAGTACAATAGTGATCTAGGAGTAGATCACTAGACAGCGGTCAAAATTATCCTTAGTGGAATAAGGATATGTTTCTCGATTATGGAAGTGAAAAAAGGTTCGTCGTAAAGGGCTACGCCGACGCAAGTTTTGACATTAATCTAGATGACTCTAAGTCTCGGTCTAGATACATATTGAAAGTGGGAGCAATTAGCTAGAGTAGCTCCATGCAGAGCAATGTCGACATAGAAATTTGCAAAATACATGCGGATCTGAATATGGCAGACCCGTTGACTAAGATTCTCTCACAAGCAAAACATGATCACACCTTAGTACTCTTTGGGTGTTAATCACATAGCGATGTGAACTAGATTACTGAATCCAGTAAATCCTTTGGGTGTTGGTCACATGGCGATGTGAACTATGGGTGTTAATCACATGGTGATGTGAACTATTGCTGTTAAATCACATGACGATGTGAACTAGATTATTGACTCTAGTGCAAGTGGGAGACTGAAGGAAATATGCCCTAGAGGCAATAATAAAGTTATTATTTATCTCCTTATTTCATGATAAATGTTTATTATTCATGCTAGAATTGTATTAACCAGAAACATAATACATGTGTGAATACATAGACAAACAAAGTGTCACTAGTATGCCTCTACTTGACTAGCTCATTAATCAAAGATGGTTATGTTTCCCAACCATGGACAAAGAGTTGTTATTTGATTAACGGGATCACATCATTAGATGAATGATCTGATTGACTTGACCCATTCCGTTAGCTTATCACTCGATCGTTTAGTATGTTGCTATTGCTTTCTTCATGACTTATACATGTTCCTATGACTATGCGATTATGCAACTCCCATTTGCCGGAGGAACACTTTGTGTGCTACCAAACGTCATAACATAACTGGGTGATTATAAAGGAGCTCTACAGGTGTCTCCAAAGGTACATGTTGGGTTGGCGTATTTCGAGATTAGGATTTGTCACTCCGATTGTCGAAGAGGTATCTCTGGGCCCTCTCGGTAATGCACATCACTTAAGCCTTGCAAGCATTGCAACTAATGAGTTAGTTGCGGGATGATGTATTACGGAACGAGTAAAGAGACTTGCCGGTAACGAGATTGAACTAGGTATTGGATACCGACGATCGAATCTCGGGCAAGTAACATACCGATGACAAAGGGAATAACGTATGTTGTTATGCGGTCTGACCGATAAAAGATCTTCATAGACTATGTAGGAGCCAATATGGGCATCCAGGTCCCGCTATTGGTTATTGACCGGAGACGTGTCTCGGTCATGTCTACATTGTTCTCGAACCCGTAGGGTCCGCACGCTTAAGGTTTCAATGACAGTTATATTATGAGTTTATGAGTTTTGATGTACCGAAGGAGTTCGGAGTCCCGGATGAGATCGGGGACATGACGAGGAGTCTCGAAATGGTCGAGATGTAAAGATCGATATATTGGACGACTATATTCGGACATCGGAAAGGTTCCGAATGATTCGGGTATTTTTCGGAGTACTGGGTAGTTACGGGAGAAGCAATGGGCCTTGGTGGGCTTTAGAGGGTGTTTGTTTTCAGGGACTTATTGATTTAGGGACTTAAATAAGTCCCTATAAGTCCCATCTAAACCAAACAGGAGGGACTTATAGGGACTTAAAATGGGCATTTGGGACTTATGAAATAAGACTCTCAAGGAGGGAATTATAGGGACTTATAGTTGTAATATGGTCTTATAGAGACTTATAAGTCCCAGGAACCAAATAGATAAAGACTTTTTAGGGACTTGGGACTTATATGTTAGGCCTAAAAAAAGTCTTAAGACTTATGAACCAAACAGGGCCTTAGTGGGAAGAGGAGAAAGGGCCAAGGGGCTGCTGCGCCCCCTCCCCTCTGGTCCGAATTGGACTAGGGAAAAGGGGGCCGGCCTAGTAGGACTCCACATCCTGGCCGTACCAATTGCCTTGGCCGGCCTCCTCCTCCTCCATCCTTTATATATTGAGGCAAGGGGCACCCTAGAGACACAAGTTGATCCACGTGATCTTATTCTTAGCTGTGTACGGCGCCCCCTGCCACCATAGTCCTCGATAATATTGTAGCGGTACTTAGGCGAAGCCCTGCGACAGTAGTACATCAAGATCGTCACCATGCCGTTGTGCTGACGGAACTCTTCCCCGACACTTTGCTGGATCGGAGTCCGGGGATCGTCATCGAGCTGAACGTGTGCTAAAACTCGGAGGTGCCGTAGTTTCGGTGCTTGATCGGTCGGGCCGTGAAGACATACGACTACATCAACTAAACGCTTCCGTTGTCGATCTATTAGGGTACGTAGATCACACTCTCCCCTCGTTGCTATGCATCACCATGATCTTGCGTGTGCGTAGAATTTTTTTTGAAATTACTACGTTCCCAAACAGTTACCACCATCCGGCCGATCAAATCGGAATCACCATCATGAAGTCATGAACCGGAGCGCCGTCAGCTGACCACTGCATGCGCGCAAGGTCACCATCTCGACGCCACAGTCGAAAACCAACGGAGAGGTTGACCCACACCAGAGATCGGCCTGCAAAGGCCACTAGCAGATCCTCTACGGCGGCCACCCAGGGACCGTGCAGTACAGTCCTAGGCGGCAAGATCTAAAGCAGGCCTGCTGAGAACCCAGATTGGGTCAAGCACCTGTGCACGTCGCACCCAGAACCCTGTCGTCGACGCTCGTGGATGCCCGGCCAGCGCGCAAACACCTCGTGGAGGACGTCATCGGCGATCTTGCTGCCCGAGCCTACGCGTGGATTGACCATCGTCTCGGGGTGCAGCCGATGCATGGATGCATCCATGGATGTGCATATGGAGGCTGTGTGCATGGAGAACCCCTACACAACCATCGGATGCGAGGGCCTTCACCATCGCGGAGAGGCCAGCATCAGCGGCGGAGAGGAGGGCACCAAGGGGTGGAGCAGGCGACGGTGGCATAGTATTCCCCTATCTCACCCCCAAATGATCACATCAGATTAACATTAATGTCCATCCATGTCGTCACACACCTAATACACAACTTGCATGGTGACATATGTCCAACATAGGGTTTACGAAATTTTACGCATTTGCCACTAGCTAGTCAACCCCATTCTTGTAAATCCATCGGCACTATACTATTTCATATTGTAAATATTCTATAAGTGAAGCAAGTCCCATTATATAAAAATAAGGAAAAGACATAGATTGTGGCAATATTTCCTGACACAAATTTATTCACATGACTTAAAGTATCTTAATGGAGATTTGTTGTTAAAGTACGTTTGAAAACTTTGGTTCTCCTGCCCTAACCAATATTTTCACCAAATCAGAGGATATGGGGCTAGTCTGGTTGGATGCCTGGGCTCTATACCTGGGTAAAACTAGAGCCTGATGTGCGCCTGGAAACTCCAAAGAAATTGCATGATCAGGCTAGCCTGCATGTGACTTGTTTGGTACGTGTCCTTGCAGCCTGACTTGCTATTATCAGCCAATAAACAACTACTACTAGCCTGTGGCCCCACTGAACTACATGCAAGAGAAAGTGAGATTAGCTTCCAGGCACGACCCAGGCTACTGATTCCCAACGCCTGGGCGAGGATAACACATGCGCCTGGGTGATTCAACCAGGCTAATGGCCATGCAAGACGCTCCAGGCCAGGCTAATAGTTGAATTCCAAGGATAGCAACCAAACATACTCCAGGATAGTCTCAGCCATGCTCTAGGCCAGGTAAATTTTCGCCAGGTCTCCAACCAAACTATCCCATGATGCATGGTATTCTATGACAGAAATTGACACATGACAAGACACGGGTGGTACAAAAACTTGTACCTTGTACTGGAAAGTCTTACTGTTTCAACTAGTCAACTACTCCTACCATTCTCCATAAATTAAGAAATAGTAGTCCCGCTTGCTAACAAAACAATGCAAGGAAGATCACATCTACTGTCTAGCTTGCATAGCGTAATATCGTTCGCTCACTTGTCATGTTTGGTAAGCTAGCTTATTACTCGAGGCATGTCACTGTATCTTGCCACTCGCCGCATATTATATATGTACATCAGTAACTTATTGACAGTTGATATTAGTTAGCAGTTAGCTAGGATGGCATGATCCATGTTTCGTCAGTTATAACATCAGCCAACTTATTCACACCTGATTTATATATTATTATGTCGACAACAAATGGTACTCCAATGGTCGTGGTGCGTTAGGCATGGGATAATTGTTGTTAACTTCTTTGCTCTCCAATTGGCAAAAATAATTAAGTGAAGAGTGGTTAAAGACTTGAATGTGTCACGAGCAGTGGAAAAGGGAAATAATTACGGATGACGTCTTTTGCCGGGAAATTAAGATCGGCTTCACAATGACCAAGAAGCAGTCAACTACACTTTACGCGCAGTAGAAGCCGGGAAATTATTGCACTTTCTTCAAAATTAAGAAATTTGACATATATATGTACCTCACCTTTGCAAAAAATATCATCAGGCAGAAATTGTTGTCCCTTTACAAAAAACATTGACCAAATAATTTTGAGAACACCAAGGATTTACCATTGGAGATTAGGATGTCTAGTCCCAAATGGCCTCTCTTCACCACATACCTTATGATTGTATGTACTATGCACAAGGTTTGCGTGTAGCCATTTAATAGTTGCCCAGCATCCCAAACTACTTTCATACATAACCGTGTGGAATATGTATATGAAATTAACCATATTATAATTTGAGTTTTTAGTTGAAGAGACAACATACAGCAAAATAACACAATTGATATTTGTATATATCAAAACATCACCCATTTGCACATATGAAGTAGGAATGACACAGTTAACACAATAAAAGAACACATACCTGTTTGCACAATGTACTCAACACATCGATTTGTATACGAGTAGTAATTTTCATAAACAACAAAGTAGACTTAAAAACCCACACTACATAGCACAATAATGCACTCAACTCATCGGTTTTCAGAGAGAAGTAGACAACGGTAGTAAACCCCACATTAATTATGATCTTTACAACCCCCTTTAGAATTAAAATGAAGAGTAGTGTTTCCTCCCTCACCTCCTTAGAATGTTATTATCAGCAGAAACATAGTACATAGGTACCTTTCAAAGGTTCATAAGAGATTAGAGATTCCTATGTCACAGCCTGCTGACCTTGACCTTCTTTGTGATGGCACTTGCCTTCTGGAGTACAACACACAGAGGATGATCAATATTCAAGCTGGAAATTACACCTCCCCTCAGATAAATGTAGATCTACTACACATGAAGCTCTGTATCATTAAAACATTGAAGTACAGAGGTTTAAAGTATTTACATGCCTATAGAGTTGAGAGCGTAAAACCCTAATAAGGCTGTTTAGCATCGACCGAACTGAAATGGTCGCTTATGGGTGTAGGTTAGCAGTTTAGTTTTGGGGTGGGAAACAAAATAAAGTGGTACAATCATATCTACGTACGAAGAAACATGGAAAAGGTGGCACTTGACGTATTTCTTTGAAAAACAGCGTATGCAGTAGAAGAATGGGACGAATTGCATGCAAGCCTGTAAATATATCTAAGGTGGTGTGTACGTTTGAGATTTCAGAGCAAACAATTAAGAGCAACTTGTCTGAGTTGATTGTGTCAGGTTAAGAGTTGAGAGGGGCTTAAAACAAATAATTAAGAGCAACTTGTCTCAGTTGATTGTGTCAGGTTAAGACTTAGGAGGTGTGGACACAATAGTTAAGACCAACTTGCCTTGATCGGTCGTCGCAAGATAATACTGCTACAAAGATGGGTCAGCATCTTCCATATATACGATCTTTTTAGCTGAGTGAAATTAGAGAGATGGAAGATTTTTCACTGCGGATTTCGCTATTTTACTGGGAGAACTTACTGCAGATTTCATGGCAATAAATAAGCATGTTTCGCTCAGTTTTTTCTTGTTCATGGGCGCAGCTATGTGCCGCTCGCTGCGAGTCCTACTAGGGCTTGCCTGCCGCGAGAGGTTGGCGCGTCTGCTGACGTAACTAGTTTTTTCGTCTCTCTCTCTCTCTCTCTCTCTCTCTCTCTCTCTCTGTGTGTGTGTGTGTGTGTGTGTGTGTGTTTTCTTCCCTTTTAGTCAACATCTTTGTTTTCCTTTTTTATTATTTTCCTTTTATTTGAAAAATTCTAAATATATACATTGAACACTTTACATAAAATTTTAATCCTTCATTTGAAAAATGTTAAAAGTGTATAAAATGTTTTTCTGTATATGAAAAATCTACGATGTGAATAAAAAATACTAAATGTCAATCAAGTGTACAAAAAATGTTTATACATTGTACGAAAATCTCCTCGTAATTCAAAAAAAGATTCCATACATTAAAAAAATGTACATTACAAAATCACAAAATGTTCACAAGATTCTAAACTGTATGAGTGACAAAACTAAAATAAAAGTTTGTACAATGTTAACTTGCATTTGAAAAATTATAACATATATAGAAAAAATGTCTCTTCCATATACAAAAAATGTATAAATGTGAATGTAAAAAGTTATGGAAAATGTTAATCATATTATGAAAAATGACTCACATATGCGGAAAATGTTAATCATATATAATAAAAATATAAAAAATGTAAATGTCGCAAATTACATTTGAAATGTAGGTGCAATTTTCAAAAAAAAATACAAATGTAAATTTTTTGTGTAATTCAATGAAAAATTGTACATTCACAAATGTGTTTGTGACATTTTCATAAAATGTTTAGCTAGTGCAAAAAAGGTTTTCTATCATTCCTAAATATTTCAACGTGTATTGTAAAAAATAATTTCAAAATATGTTTCTCAAAAATGTTTAATATGTATTTAAAAATGTTAGACACGCATTAAACCAATGTTTTAAATATATACTCCCTTCGATCCATATTAATTTTCTTAGATTTGTCTAGATACAGATATATCTTTTAGTTTTCGGTACATCTGTAGCTAGACAAACTAAGAAAGGTAATATGGACTGAAGAGAGTACGAAAAATATAATACCTGCATGAAAATGGTATAGATTATTGCAAAAACAAAATCAATGAAAAACGACATAAATAAAAAAAATAAAATGGAAGACACAAAAAACTGAAGAAACCCCATAAAGAAAGAAACAAAACAGAAGTATAAAGAAGAAAAAGCGAAGCTAAGAAACTATAAAAAACAAAGAAAAGCAAAGCATAAAAGAAGACGAAAAAGAAAATAGAAAACCAGTGAAAATAGAGCCGAATAGAAAACAAAAGAAAACGAATAAAAACATGCAAAAGGGGAAATTTTGGAGTGAGCAAACTCTACTGCGATCGCTACGGTCCGGAACTAGCCGGCCGGCCTGAGAACGGGCTGTCCAGGTTGGGTTTCTGGCTTCCGGTAGCCTGCTGTGAACCAGCCGGACAAGTGGATGCCCTCTAAAAAAAGGAAAGGTGGACAAGTGGATGCCCGCGAGTTAATTGAATAAAACTACCACATTTGCAGCTAGGTTTGCAGAAAACCATCAATTCAATTATCTGTTTCAAAAATCACCGCGTTTTCAGTGAACTTCTTGTAAAAAACACTGATCAGGTTATTTGACCCATTTGTTCAATTTCTGACAAGTGTAGCCAGAATGCAAGGAGATGATTTGGCAAACAAATGACATATACACCCCCAGATCTAAAACATAAGCGCAATCACCCCCTCCCCTCTCTAGACAACTTCCCAACACTGACGACAGCGTACCACCGGCGGTATGCGTGCTAGCCAACAAACAGGTTCGTGGACGCGGGCGGTCACAATGCCCATCCCCGCCACGACGTGCTTGAGATGTGCGCTGAGTGCTTGGCCCTGCAGCTCCTCGACGCTCTGCAAGCAGCAGTAGCAGCTCGACAACGCTCCTCCCTGGCTCGATGTTGTGCCCGAGGCAACAGCTCATCGCAGCTGGGGACGCCTTGCAGTGCACCACCACCAGGGATTGGGCGTGGCTCTCTTGACAGGGGCTCGATAATGGCGTTGCCGTCCTAGACGAGCCGGCGACCTGTAAGAGTGTGGCGAGGGAGCCGCCATGCCGGTCGAGGGGATGTAGACTCTCCATGGATGTGGAAGAGGGATGGTAGGCTCATAGGGAAGGGGGTAGCACACCACGACGCCTTACAAGGTGGATCCGGGCAGTGGTTACCTGGATCCGGCGGGATACGGCGGCGACATCGAGTTTGGTGAGATGGCCAGAGCTGGCGCGGGAGGAAGGTCACGAGCGCAGGGGACATGGGCCGAGATGGGTCATGAGCCAGGGGATGGGGAGGGAAAAAGTCCAAAATAAACCTTATATTGTAGACGAAAGCTAAATCAAACCCTGAACTTTGAATCCCGGAAAATGGCACTCTGAACTTGTAATCCCGGTCTATTTTGAACCATAGACCTGTTTGGCACGCTGGGAAGACTACAATCCCGGCCGGGATTCCAGCTACTCTCATCTGCTAGAATTTGGGCCGGCCCATTATAAAATAACAAAAATTCGTGAGGTTTAAAAAATGTTCGTATGTTTCTAAAATTGTTCAAAAGTTAAAAATATTTCTTTTTTCTATTTTTCGCACAAATTCAATTCGTTTTGTTTTTTTAAAAACTGTTTGGAATTTCGTGTTTCGCACAAAATCAACTCTATTAGCATTTTAAAAAACTGTTCACGATTACAAAAAATCATATTTACCAGAATTCCAACAGTTTTTCACATGCTATGAAAATTATTTCGTATTTTAAAAATTTTGTCACATTTTTTAATACTGTTTTTGGAATTTCATAAATTATTTCATAAATAATGTATTTAAAAAATGTTTCGGATTGTTGGGAGTGGACTCGACTGCGCCAGCCCACCAGACATGTAGCGAGTTATTTTCCTTAACACACCACGTAAACAATTCTTTCTTTCTTTTTCTTAACGATGACGTAATAATTCCAAAATAAAAAAACATGCCGTGGAGTCGAACTTGAGACCTGGTAGCCATCATGTCATCATGCCCGCCAAACATTGGATGTTGAGCTCTGGCACGAGCGCCTGCGCGCCCACTAGTTGTTCGGCACAAGGCTCGACGCATCAGTGCAGTGCATGGCACCAAGTTCTACCACAACCATGGCACGTCTCGTGGGCACCCAGCCCCGCCCAACATCATCAGTTGCCTCGGTTCCAGTGCGCGCAGAGGCTGAGATAGCATCTCACGGTTGCACTTGTTGTGCAGGTTCATGGCCAAAAAAACATTGAGTTTGGGGCACGGGCGTGCAGGCCCCAAGGATTATCCTCGGGAGTAGAGGAGCTCCCGCAGGCCATGCCGTGCCCCTGTTTTTGTGAAACATTTTCTTGGACGCCCTGTCATGTTGCGAGTCACGAGTCTTGACTGATCATGATCCTAAAATGGCTTTACGAGGACAAGGCAATGCAGGGACGCTGAACAACTGAAGCCTGCAACTATCCCATGCACAAGTTCAGGTAACTGAAATGGAACAACCTCTGGATCTGAGGGCTATTCCGTGGCCTGGAGGCGCCATCGCCGGCGCAGTAGCAAAAGGTAGCGGGGATTAGAGATAGAGAACAGAGATAGCGAAACTAGACTTTATTGAATATTGCTTGCCTCTAAGCTTACACGGGTACTACTTTGGACTCTAATTGGAATCTGACTCAAACACTACCTTAACCGATCTGGAGACTACCAAAACAGATGCATCCTTCAGGACATCAAACTGCCTTTCCTAACCACAGCCTAACCTGCCCCTGCTGCCTTGCGCCTTCCATAATGAATTCCCCACGTAACAGGACTATGAGAGGTGCTGCTCAGGCTAGCATCATCCATCTTTCTGTCGTCTATGGGGAGCAGATGCAGGAAAGAGGCTTGTTATATGTTGATTCAGTTTGTCTTTGGAAATTCTGTCATATCATGTTTTGCCTTACTTTTGTTGATACTCGTTGTCAAAATTATTGCGTCAGAGACCTTCATCAAAAGCCTAACACTTTATTATTATTTTCCCTGTGGAGAGGAGTACTACATAACCTTTCTGCGGCAGTGCCGGCTAGCAGATGCTGGTCAAGGTGTGTTTGTTCAGGGGCAACAGAAACATCGCGGTATGCTTCCTTCGGGAGTCCACCTCCAGACGCACTCCGAGTCTCTGAAGCCCTCACTCTTGCAGTTCTATATGCATGATGCGATGGTTTGGATGCAATGCAAAGATGAGACATTTCTATCTTCAGGATGCGACGCCGGGGTATATACTCAAGAGACACTCGGATCGTCATAAGAGATATGGAGCATGTAATTTACTCATTAGCTAGCGGGTGCACCCACACATTTCGCGTGTTTTTTAATGTACAATGTATGTCAACAAAATAATAAATGTTAATCATGCGTACAAAAAATGTTAATACATAATAAAAAAATTGTTCATATAATGAAAAAGTGATTCCTACATTAAAAAACATCTGCACATTGTACATTGTTCTCAAAAAAAAAATGATTGTACAATGTTAATCTTCCATTTGAAAAGTGTTTAACATATATAGAAAAAATGTCTCTGCGGTATACGAAAATGTACAAATTTTAATGTAAAATGTTATAGAAAATGTCAATCATATACATGTACGAAAAATGTCTGACATGTGTACAAATTTTTTTAATAAGATATATGAAAAATGTGACAAATACAAAGTGTCGCACATCTCAAAAGAAATGTACGTGACATTTTAAAAATTGTTTATAAAAATGTGAAAAATATCTTTGTAATTCAATAAAAATGTTTCGTACATTCACAAAATTTAAGTCACTTTTGAAAAGATCTTCATAAGTTTCACAAGTTTGTTTGTGACATTTTGAAGAAATGTTTATATAGTGCAAAAAATGTTTTCTCTCATTCGAAAATGTTTCAACATGTATTGAGAAAAAAAAATCGAAACTTGTCCTGTTTGATATGTATTTAAAAAAATATTAGACGGGTATAAGGAAATGATTTAAATATATACAAGAAATGTAGTACATGTATGAAAACAAGTATACATTTATTGCGAAAAAAAAACAATGGAAAATGACAGAGTAAATAAAAATAAATATGAAGATACCAAATAAACAAAGAAACCTAGAAAGAAACAAAGAAAACCAAAGTATAGAGAACAAAAAAAAAACAGAACAACATAAAGAGACAAAGAAAAGCAAAGCATAAAAGAAGAAGAATGGAAAAACATAAAACTAGTAAAAAAAGCCAAATAAAAAGAAAAGAAAATGAAGAATAAAACGAAAAAGGGCAAAATATGGAGGGAGCGAACTCTACTGCGATCGCTATGAGCAAGAACTATAAACAAACCTATAGGGACACATGAACCAACCGTTTTCCTCTCGTCCCTCAGGGCTGGAACCCTAGCCGCTGCCAGGAGAGTCCAATCTTCCAGCGTAGTTCTTCGGCGGCTCCCCTCCGCCAGCGACCTCGGTCGTCGGTGGTGAGTGGGGTTGCCGAATCCACGCTGTTGGGGAACGTTGCAGAAAACAAAAAAATTTCCTACGTTTCACCAAGATCAATCTATGGAGTCAACTAGCAATGAGAGTAGAGTGCATCTACATACCCTTGTAGATCGCGAGCGGAAGCGTTCAAGAGAACGGGGATGATGGAGTCGTACTCGCTGTGATCCAAATCACCGATGACCAAGTGCCGAACGGATGGCACCTCCGCGTTCAACACACGTACGGAGCGGATGACGTCTCCTCCTTCTTGATCCAGCAAGGGGGAAGGAGAGGTTGATGAAGATCCAGCAGCACGATGGTGTGGTGGTGGATGCAGCAGTGATTGCAGCAGGGCTTCGCCGAGCTTCTGCGAGAGGGAGAGGTGTAGCAGGGGAGAGGGAGGCGCCAAGACTTGAGGTGTTGCTGCCCTCCCTCCCCCCTTTTATATAGGCCCCCTGGGGGGGCGCTGGCCCTAGGAGATGGGATCTCCTTGGGGGGGGGGGCGGCGGCCAAGGGGGAGGCTTGCCCCCCAAGGCAAGTGGAGGCGCCCCCACCCTAGGGTTTCCAACCCTAGGCGCAGGGGGGGCCCAAGGGGGGGGGGGGGCGCACCAGCCCACTAGGGGCTGGTTCCCTTCCCACTTCAGCCCACGGGGCCCTCCGGGATGGGTGGCCCCACCCGGTGGACCCCCAGGACCCATCCGGTGGTCCCGGTACAATACCGGTGACTCCGAATCCTTCCCGATGGCCGAAACTTCACTTCCTCTATATAATTCTTCACCTCCGGACCATTCCGGAACTCCTCGTGACATCCGGGATCTCATCCGGGACTGCGAACAACTTTCGGGTTGCTGGATACTAATATCTCTACAACCCTAGCGTCACCGAACCTTAAGTGTGTAAACCCTACGGGTTCGGGAGACAAGCAGACATGACCGAGACGACTCTCTAGTCAATAACCAACAGCGGGATCTGGATACCCATGTTGGCTCCCACATGCTCCTCGATGATCTCATCGGATGAACCACGATGTCGAGGATTTAATCAATCTGTATACAATTCCCTTTGTCAATCGGTACATTACTTGCCCGAGACTCGATCATCGGTATCCCAATACCTTGTTCAGTCTCGTTACCGGCAAGTCACTTTACTCGTACCGTAATGCATGATCCCGTGATCAACCACTTGATCACATTGAGCTTATTATGATGATGCATTACCGAGTGGGCCCAGAGATACCTCTCCGTCATACAGAGTGACAAATCCCAGTCTCGATTCGTGCCAACCCAACAGACACTTTCAAAGACACCTGTAATGTACCTTTATAGTCACCCAGTTACGTTGTGACGTTTGGCACACCCAAGGCACTCCTACGGTATCCGGGATTTGCACAATCTCATGGTCTAAGGAAATGATACTTGACATTCAGAAAAGCTACAGCAAACGAACTACACGATCTTTGTGCTATGCTTAGGTTTGGGTCTTGTCCATCACGTCATTCTCCTAATGATGTGATCCCGTTATCAATGACATCCCCATGTCCATAGCCAGGAAACCATGACTATCTGTTGATCAACGAGCTAGTCAACTAGAGGCTCACTAGGGACACATTGTGGTCTATGTATTCACACATGTATTACGATTTCCGGATAATATAATTATAGCATGAATAATAGACAATTATCATGAACAAGGAAATATAATAATCATTTTATTATTGCCTCTAGGGCATATTTCCAACAGTCTCCCACTTGCACTAGAGTCAATCATCTAGTTACATTGTGATGAATCGAACACCCATGGAATTCTGGTGTTGATCATGTTTTGCTCCAGGGAGAGGTTTAGTCAACGGATCTGCTACATTTAGGTCCGTATGTACTTTACAAATCTCTATGTCTCCATTTTGAACACTTTCACGAATGGAGTTGAAGCGACGCTTGATATGCCTGGTCTTCCTGTGAAACCTAGGCTCCTTGGCAAGGGCAATAGCTCCACTGTTGTCACAGAAGAGAGTCATCGGGCCCGACGCATTGGGTATGACTCCTAGGTCGGTAATGAACTCCTTCACCCAGACTGCTTGGTGTGCTGCCTCCGAGGCTGCCATGTACTCCGCTTCACATGTAGATCCCGCCACAACGCTTTGCTTGCAACTGCACTAGCTTACTGCCCCACCATTCAAAATATACACATATCCCGTTTGTGACTTAGAGTCATCCAGATCTGTGTCGAAGCTAGCATCGACGTAACCCTTTACGACGAGCTCTTCGTCACCTCCATAAACGAGAAACATTTCCTTGGTCCTTTTCAGGTACTTCAGGATATTCTTGACCGCTGTCTAGTGTTCCATGCCGGGATTACTTTGGTACCTTCCTACCAAACTCACGGCAAGGTTTACATCAGGTCTGGTACACAGCATAGCATACATGATAGACCCTATGGTCGAGGCATAGGGGACGACACTCATCATTTCTCTATCTTCTGCTGTGGTCGGGCATTGAGCCAAGCTCAATCTTGTACCTTGCAATACAGGCAAGAACCCCTTCTTTGACTGATCCATTTTGAACTTCTTCAATATCTTGTCAAGGTACGTACTCTGTGAAAGACCAATGAGGCGTCTCGATCTATCTCTATAGGTCTTGATGCCTAATATATAAGCAGCTTCTCCAAGGTCCTTCATTGAAAAACACTTGTTCAAATAGGCCTTTATGCTTTGCAAGAATTCTATATCATTTCCCATCAACAGTATGTCATCCACATACAATATGAGAAATGCTACAGAGCTCCCACTCACTTCCTTGTAAATGCAGGCTTCTCCATAAGTCTGCATAAACCCAAACGCTTTGATCATCTCATCAAAGCGAATGTTCTAACTCTGAGATGCTTGCACCAGCCCATAAATCGAGCGTTGGAGCTTGCACACCTTGTCAGCATTCTTAGGATCGACAAAACCTTCCTGCTGCATCATATACAATTCTTCCTTAAGGAAACCATTAAGGAATGCCGTTTGACGTCCATTTGCCATATCTCATAATCATAGAATGCGGCAATTGCTAACATGGTTCGGACGGACTTCAGCTTCGCTACGGGTGAGAAAGTCTCATCGTAGTCAACTCCTTGAACTTGTCGATAACCCTTAGCGACAAGCCAAGCTTTATAGATGGTCACATTTCCATCTGAGTCTGCCTTCTTCATAAAGATCCATTTATTTTCTATGGCTCGCCGATCAACGGGCAAGTTAGTCAAAGTCCCTACTTCCTTTTCATACATGGATCCTATCTCGGATTTCATGGCTTCTAGCCATTTGTCGGAATCCGGGCCCGCCATCGCTTCTTCATAGTTCGAAGGTTCACCGTTGTCTAAAAACATGATTTCCAAGACAGGGTTGCCATACCACTATGGTGCGGAACGTGTCCTTGTGGACCTAAGAAGTTCAGTAGCAACTTGATATGAAGTTTCATGATCATCATCATCAACTTCCTCTCTAGTCGGTGCAGGCACCTCAGGAACATTTTCTTGAGTTGTGCCACTTACTGGTTCAAGAGGTAATACTTCATCAAGTTCTACCTTCCTCCCACTTATTTCTTTCGAGAGAAACTCTTTCTCTAGAAAGGACCCATTCTTGGCAACAAAGATCTTGCCTTCGGATCTGAGGTAGAAGGTATACCCAACAGTTTTTTTAGGGTATCCTATGAAGACGCATTTTTCCGACTTGGTTTCGAGCTTTTCAGGTTGAAGTTTCTTGACATAAGCATCGCATCCCCAAACTTTTGGAAATGACAGCTTAGGTTTCTTCCCAAACCATAATTCATACGGTGTCGTCTCAACGGATTTTGACGGAGCCCTATTTAAAGTGAATGCGGCAGTCTCTAAAGCATAGCCCCAAAATGATAGTGGTAAATCGGTAAGAGACATCATAGATCGCACCATATCTAATAGAGTGCGATTACGACGTTCGGACACACCATTACGCTGAGGTGTTCCAGGCGGCGTGAGTTGTGAAACTATTCCACATTTTCTTAAGTGTGTGCCAAATTCGTGACTCAAGTATTCTCCCCCATGATCTGATCGCAAGAACTTGATTTTCCTGTCACGTTGATTCTCAACCTCACTCTGAAATTCCTTGAACTTTTCAAAGGTCTCAGACTTGTGTTTCATTAAGTAGACATACCCATATCTACTCAAGTCATTAGTGTGGGTGAGAACATAACGATAGCCACCGCGAGCCTCAACACTCATTGGACCGCACACATCAGTATGTATGATTTCCAATAAGTTGGTTGCTCGCTCCATTGTTCCTGAGAATGGAGTCTTGGTCATTTTACCCATAAGGCATGGTTCGCACGTGTCAAATGATTCGTAATCAAGAGACCCTAAAAGTCCATCTGCATGGAGCTTCTTCATGCGTTTGACACCTATGTGACCAAGGCGGCAGTGCCACAAGTATGTGGGACTATCATTATCAACCTTACATCTTTTGGTATTCACACTATGAATATGTGTAGCATTACGCTCAAGATTCATTAAGAATAAACCATTCACCATCGGAGCATGACCATAAAACATATCTCTCATATAAATAGAACAACCATTATACTCGGATTTAAATGAGTAGCCATCTCGTATTAAACGAGATCCTGATACAATGTTCATGCTCAAAGCTGGCACTAAATAACAATTATTGTGGTTTAAAACTAATCCCGTAGGTAAATATAGAGGTAGCATGCCGATGGCGATCACATCGACCTTGGGACCATTCCCGACGCGCATCGTCACCTCGTCCTTCGCCAATCTCCGCTTATTCCGTAGCTCCCCCTTTGAGTTACAAATGTGAGCAACCGCACCGGTATCAAATACCCAGGAGCTACTATGAATACTGGTAAGGTACACATCAATTACATGTATATCACATATACCTTTTGTGATGCCAGCCTTCTTGTCCGCTAAGTATTTGGGGCAGTTCCGCTTCCAGTGACCACTTCCCTTGCAATAAAAGCACTCAGTCTCGGGCATGGGTCCATTCTTTGGCTTCTTCCCGGCAGCTTGCTTACCGGGCGCGGCAGCTCCCTTGCCGTCCTTCTTGAAGTTCTTCTTACCCTTGCCTGTCTTGAACTTAGTGGTTTTATTCACCATCAACACTTGATGTTCCTTTTTGACTTCTACCTCTGCTGATTTCAGCATTGCAAATACTTCAGGAATGGTCTTTTCCATCCCCTGCATATTGAAGTTCATCACAAAGCTCTTGTAGCTTGGTGGAAGCGACTGAAGGATTCTGTCAATGACCGCGTCATCCGGGAGATTAACTCCCAGCTGAGTCAAGCGGTTATGCAACCCAGACATTTTGAGTATGTGCTCACTGATAGAACTATTTTCCTCCATCTTACAGCTGAAGAACTTGTCGGAGACTTCATATCTCTCGACCCGGGCATGAGCTTGGAAAACCATTTTCAGCTCTTCGAACATCTCATATGCTCCGTGTTGCTCAAAACGCTTTTGGAGCCCCGGTTCTAAGTTGTAAAGCATGCCGCACTGAACGAGGGAGTAATCATCAGCACGTGTCTGCCAAGCTTTCATAATGTCTTGGTTCTGGGGGACGGGTGCGTCACCTAGCGGTGCTTCTAGGACATAATCTTTCTTGGCAGCTATGAGGATGATCCTCAGGTTCCGGACCCAGTCCGCATAGTTGCTGCCATCGTCTTTCATCTTGGTTGTCTCTAGGAACGCGTTGAAGTTGAGGACAACGTTGGCCATTTGATCTACAAGACATATTGTAAAGATTTTAGACTAAGTTCATGATAATTAAGTTCATCTAATCAAATTATTCAATGAACTCCCACTTAGATAGACATCCCTCCAGTCATCTAAGTATAACATGATCCGAGTTGACTAGGCCGTTTCCGATCATCACGTGAGACAGACTAGTCAACATCGGTGAACATCTTCATGTTGATCGTATCTTCTATACGACTCATGCTCGACCTTTCGGTCTTTTGTGTTCCGAGGCCATGTCTGTACATGCTAGGCTCGTCAAGTCAACCTAAGTGTATTGCGTGTGTAAATCTGTCTTACACCTGTTGTATGTGAACGTTGGAATCTATCACACCCGATCATCACGTGGTGCTTCGAAACAACGAACTGTCGCAACGTCGCACAGTTAGGGGGAACACTTTCTTGAAATTATTATGAGGGATCATCTTATTTACTACCGTCGTTCTAAGTAAACAAGATGCAACAACATGATAAACATCACATGCAATCAAATAATAGTGACATGATATGGCCAATATCATATAGCTCCTTTGATCTCCATCTTGGGGCTCCATGATCATCTTGTCACCGGCATGACACCATGATCTCCATCATCGTGTCTCCATGAAGTTGCTCGCCAACTATTACTTCTACTACTATGGCTAACACGTTTAGCAATAAAGTAAAGTAATTTACATGGCGTTTCTCAATGACACGCAGGTCATACAAAAATAAAGACAACTCCTATGGCTCCTGCCGGTTGTCATACTCATCGACATGCAAGTCGTGATTCCTATTACAAGAACATGATCAATCTCATACATCACATATATCATTCATCATTCATCACAACCTTTGGCCATATCACATCACAAAACACTTGCTGCAAAAACAAGTTAGACGTCCTCTAATTGTTGTTGCAAGTTTATACGTGGCTGCTATAGGTTTCTAGCAAGAACGTTTCTTACCTACGCCAAAACCACAACGTGAATTGCCAATTTCTATTTACCCTTCATAAGGACCCTGTTCATCGAATCTGATCCGACTAAAGTGGGAGAGACAGACACCCGCCAGCCACCTTATGCAACTAGTGCATGTCAGTCGGTGGAACCGGTCTCACGTAAGCGTACGTGTAAGCTTGGTCCGGGCCGCTTCATCCCACGATGCCGCCGAATCAAGATAAGACTAGTAACGGCAAGCAAATTGACAATATCGACGCCCACAACTACTTTTTGTTCTACTCGTGCATAGTAACTACGCATAGACCTAGCTCATGATGCCATTGTTGGGGAACGTTGCAGAAAACAAAAAAAATTCCTACGTTTCACCAAGATCGATCTATGGAGTCAACTAGCAACAAGAGGAGAGTGCATCTACATACCCTTGTAGATCGCGAGCGGAAGCGTTCAAGAGAACGGGGATGATGGAGTCGTACTCGTCGTGATCCAAATCACCGATGACCAAGTGCCGAACGGACGGCACCTCCGCGTTCAACACACGTACGGAGCGGATGACGTCTCCTCCTTCTTGATCCAGCAAGGGGGAAGGAGAGGTTGATGAAGATCTAGCTACACGACGGCGTGGTGGTGGATGCAGCAGTGATCACAGCAGGGCTTCGCCGAGCTTCTGCGAGAGGGAGAGGTGTAGCAGGGGAGAGGGAGGCGCCAAGACTTGAGGTGTTGCTGGCCTCCCTCCCCCCCTTTATATAGGCCCCCTGGGGGGGCACCGGCCCTAGGAGATGGGATCTCCTTGGGGGGGGGGGGGGGCGGCCAAGGGGGAGGCTTGCCCCCCAAGGCAAGTGGAGGCGCCCCCCACCCTAGGGATTCCAACCCTAGGCGCAGGGAGGGCCCAAGGGGGGGGGGCACCAGCCCACTAGGGGCTGGTTCCCTCCCCACTTCTGCCCACGGGGCCCTCCGGGATGGGTGGCCCCACCCGGTGGACCCTCGGGACCCATCCGGTGGTCCCGGTATAATACCGGTGACTCCGAATCCTTCCCGATGGCCGAAACTTCACTTCCTATATATAATTCTTCACCTCCGGACCATTCCGGAACTCCTCGTGACGTCCGGGATCTCATCCGGGACTCTGAACAACTTTCGGGTTGCTGCATACTAATATCTCTACAACCCTAGCGTCACCGAACCTTAAGTGTGTAGACCCTACGGGTTCGGGAGACAAGCAGACATGACCGAGACGACTCTCTGGTCAATAACCAACAGCGGGATCTGGATACCCATGTTGGCTCCCACATGCTCCTCGATGATCTCATCGGATGAACCACGATGTCGAGGATTTAATCAATCCGTATACAATTCCCTTTGTCAATCGGTACGTTACTTGCCCGAGACTCGATTGTCGGTATCCCAATACCTTGTTCAGTCTCGTTACCGGCAAATCACTTTACTCGTACCGTAATGCATGATCCCGTGATCAACCACTTGATCACATTGAGCTCATTATGATGATGCATTACTGAGTGGGCCTAGAGATACCTCCCCGTCATACGGAGTGACAAATCCTAGTCTTGATTCGTGCCAACCCAGCAGACACTTTCGGAGACACAAGTAATGTACCTTTATAGTCACCAAGTTACGTTGTGACGTTTGGCACACCCAAGGCTCTCCTACGGTATCCGGGAGTTGCACATTCTCATGGTCTAAGGAAATGATACTTGACATTCAGAAAAGCTACAGCAAACGAACTACACGATCTTTGTGCTATGCTTAGGTTTGGGTCTTGTCCATAACATCATTCTCCTAATGATGTGATCCCGTTATCAATGACATCCCCATGTCCATAGCCAGGAAACCATGACTATCTGTTGATCAACGAGCTAGTCAACTAGAGGCTCACTAGGGACACATTGTGGTCTATGTATTCACACATGTATTACGATTTCTGGATAATACAATTATAGCATGAATAATAGACAATTATCATGAACAAGGAAATATAATAATCATTTTATTATTGCCTCTAGGGCATATTTCCAACACACGCATGTGGATCGTTTTTATTCCCTCGTAATCGAGGTTTTTAGACTATTCATCATCTTTGCTTCGGCGATGGCGATGATGGCGCTGAGTAAAATTCTTTGGATCCTTCCTTGACAAGGCCATTGGTCGTCATATGGTTGGGGATGGATTTGGAAACCAGTCTGTCCAAGCAAGGATGGCGTGGCGGCAGCGGCATCCTCGTGGTGGACCCATGTCCTCGGGCTCCGCCGTTGCGACGACGTTTGCTCCAGCGTCGACGCGGAGCTTGGGAGGTTGTCCATGAGCGGATGTAGATTATGTTCTGGAATAATCAATGGCATCTAGAAGACAGACGTCTACTGGGTTCGTGGTTCGTGGATGGTAAGTGCGGTTTCCTTCTTCGGTGTCTTAATCGTGGTGGGGTGGCAGATCTGGAGTTCGATGGCATGTCGGGGATGTTGCCTGGGTCTGATTCGTTCAATGGCAAAGTCTTCTCTTTTGGTGAGCCACCTTGGAGGTCCGCAAAGCTCCATATCAGCGATGGAGCCGTGTCAAGCTCCAGTGAGGAGGTGATCCACCCATCTTTTTCTTCGGTCGCTGTTGTGGTGGCGCTGGAGGCAGATGACGGCCGTTGGTGTCAAACTCAGAGATGTTTTACTCTCTTTTCAGTTTTGTCAAGTCAGTCCTTACATGACTTGTATTTTGATCTTTATCATATGAATGAGACACATATTACCATGCTAAAAAAACCTATACGGGCATCACTGTGCTACATAGTGGGCCAAACTGCTCTTGTCGTCCATGAGCGTGACATATCGCCCTGGCGCTTTGTGAGAGATATTTCTCGCTTTAATCGAGTGGAAAGCTTGCTCTCGCTGAAGCCTGTGCAGTAACAGGCAGTCCCATTTAGCAATGACGATGATGGCACTGAATAAAATTCTTCGGATCCTTCCTTGACAAGGCCATTAGTCATATGGTTGGGGATGGATTTGGAAACCAGTCTGTTCAAGCAAGGATGGCGTGGCGGCGGCGGCATCCTCGTGGTGGACCCATGTCCTCGGGCTCCTTCGTTGCGACGACGTTTGCTCCAGTGTCGGTGCGGAGCTTGGGAGGTTGTCCATGAGCGGATGTAGATTATGGTCTGCAACCATCAATGACATCTAGAAGACAGACGTCTACTGGGTTCGTGGTTCGTGGATGGCGAGTGCGGTTTCCTTCTTCGGCGTCTTAATCGTTGTGGGGTGGTAGATCTGGAGGTCGATGGCATGTCGGGGATATTGCCTGGGTCTGGTTCGTTCAACGGAAAGGGCTTCACTTTTGGTGAGCCACCTTCGAGGTCCGCAAAGCTGCATATCAGCGATGGAGCCGTGTTAAGCTCCGGTGAGGACATGATCCGCCCATCTTTTCTTTGGTCACTGTTGTGGTGGTGCTGGAGGCAGATGACGGCCGTTGGTGTCAAACAAAGAGATGTTCTACTGTATTTTCAGTTTTGTCAAGTCAGTTCTTACATGACTTGTATTTTGATGTTTATCATATGAATGAGACACATATTACCATACTAAAAAAAACCCTATACGGGCATCACTGTGCTACATGGTGAGCCGAACTGCTCTTGTCGTCCATAAGCGTGACATATAGCCCTGGCGCTTTGCGAGAGCTATTTCTCGATTTAAGCGAGTGGAAAGCTTGCACTCGCTGAAGCCTGTGCAGTAACAGGCAGTCCCATTTAGCGATGATGATGATGGCGCTGAATAAAATTTTTCGGATCCTTCCTTGACAAGGCCATTGGTCATATAGTTGGGGATGAATTTGGAAACCAGTCTGTTCAAATAAGGATGGCGTGGCGGTGGCGGCATCATCATGGTGGACCCATGACCTCGGGCTCCGCCGTTGGGACGACGTTTGCTCCAGCGTTGGCGCGGAGCTTGGGATGTTGTCCATGAGCGGATGTAGATTATGGTCTGCAACGATCAATGACATCTAGACGACAGACGTCTACTGGGTTCGTGGCTCGTGGATGGTGAGTGCGGTTTCCTTTTTCGGCATCTTAATCATGGTGGGGTGGCAGATCTGGAGTTCGATGTCATGTCGGGGATGTTGCCTGGGTCTAATTCGTTCAACGGCAAGGGCTTCACTTTTGGTGAGCCACCTTGAAGGTCCGCAAAGCTGCATATCTGCGATGGAGCCGTGTCAAGCTCCGGTGAGGAGGTGATCCGTCCATTTTTTCTTCGGTCGCTGTTGTGGTGGTGCTGGAGGCAGATGATAGCCGTTGGTCTCAAACTCAGAGATGTTTTCTATTATTTTTTCAGTTTTGTCAAGTCAATTCTTACATGACTTGTATTTTGATCTTTATCATATGAAAGAGACACATATTACCATGCTAAAAAATCCATATACGGGCATCACTGTGTTACATAGTGGGCGGACCTGCTCTTGTCGTCCATAAGCGTGACATATAGCCCTGGCGCTTTGCGAGAGCTATTTCTCGCTTTAAGCGAGTGGAAAGCTTGCTCTCGCTGAAGCCTGTGCAGTAACAGGCCGTCCCATTTAGCGTACATAGTAGTAATAAAAATGGAGAAATAGGGGTAGAAAATAACACCCCAAGGTTGTTCGAACACGGGTACCTACGATGGAGGCTACTGTTTCTACCACTACATCATGGCCGGGTTCACATTAGAATAGCACATGCCGACGGCTCCCTTTGTAAACTAATATAAGAGTGTTTAGATCACTACTTTAGTATTCTAAATGCTCTTATATTAGTTTACGGATGAAGTACTTGAGGGAGAACACCTAGTTTTTCTGTTTTCTCCTATTTGTTGGTTTTTGGTTTGTCTTTTTATGTCTTCCTCGGTATTTCCCTCAGTGATGAGATCAAAGTTATCGAACCAGTAAGAGAACCACGCAACACTACATGAATGGCACCTGCACACAAATAACAAATACTCGCAACCTGACGTATTAAAGGGGTTATCAATCTCTTTCGGGAAACGGCGCCAGAAATTGGCAAGTAGACGGAATAAACATGGTAATAGATTGATAGATGCAAATAAAATAAAACAAAATTCAGCGAGATATTTTTGGGTTGTTGGATAATATAGATCTAAAAATAAAAGCAAATAAATATAGACCGCGAAGGCAAATATAATAAAGAAGAGACCCGGGGGCCATAGATTTCACTCGTGGCTTCCCTCGAGAAAAATAGTAAATGGTGGGTAAATGAATTACTGTTGGGAAATTGATAGAACTTAAAATAATCATGAAGATATCTAGGCAATGATCATTATATAGTCATCACGTTCAAGATTAGTAGACCGACTCCTGCCAGCATCTACTACTATTACTCTACACATCGACCGCTATCCAGCATGCATCTATCTAGTGTATTAAGTTCATGGAGAAACTGAGTAACTCAATAAGAACGATGACATGATGTAGCCAAGATCTATTTATGTAGAAATAGACACCATCTTATTATCCTTCATAGCAATGGTATATACGTATCGGTTCCCCTTCTGTCACTGGGATCAAGCACCATAAGATCGATCCCATTACAAAGCACCTCTTCCCATTGCAAGATAAATAGATCAAGTTGGCCAAACAAAACCCAAATATCGGAGAAGAAATATGAGGCTATAAGCAATCATGCATATAAGAGATGAAAGAAGACTCAAATAACTTTCATGGATAAAAACATAGATCTAATCATAAACTCAAAATTCATCGGATCCCAACAAACACGCTGCAAAAAGAGTTACATCATATGGATCTCCAAGATATCATTGCATTGAGAATCAAACGAGAGAGAGGAAGCCATCTAGCTACTCACTATGGACCCGAAGGTCTATAAAAGACTACTCACGCATCATCGGAGAGGCACCAATGCACATGATGAACCCCTCCGTGATGGTGTCTAGATTGGATCTGGTGGTTCTGGAACTTGCGGCGGTTGGAATTGATTTTCGACGATTCCCCTAGGGTTTCTGGAATATTAGGGTATTTTATAGAGGCAAGATGTGGTGTGGCAGGCCACCGAGGTGGGCACAACCCACCAGAGCGCGCCTGGGCCTGGAGGTGGCCTCTGGTGTCTTGTGCTCACCTCGGGCTCCCGCTTCGGTACTTCTTTGGCCCACTGGATGTCATCTAGTCCAAAAGAATCCACAAAAAATTTCATTGCATTTGGACTCCGTTTGATATTGATTTCCTGCAATGTAAAAAAACATGCAGAAAACTGGAACTGACACTGGGCACTATGTCAACAGGTTAGTACCAAAAAATGATATAAAATGACTATAAAATGATTGTAAAACATCCAAGAATGATAATACAATAGCATGGAACAATTAAAAATTATAGATACGTTGGAGACGTATCAGCATCCCCAAGCTTAATTCTTGCTCATCCTCGAGTATGTAAATGTTAAAAAAATAATTTTTGATGTGGAATGCTGCCTAACATGTTAATCACATATTCTTTTCTTTGTAGCATGGACATTTGGACTTTTATATGATTAAAAGCAATAGTCTAGTTTTAACATGAGGACCTAAATACTCAAGCATATCAACAAGCAACCATGTCTTTCAAAATATCAATGCTAAAATAAGTTATCCTTAGCCCATTAATGCACAGTCATTGATCCATTTATGGAATACACTCGCATATTAGCTACACCCAATGCTCAAGTATGATCATAGTGCCCCTTAGTTGGTGCTTTATAAGAGAAGATGGAGACTCAAATAAAAATAAAAAGCGCATAAAGTAAAAGAAAGGCCTTTTGCACAGGGAAGTAGGGATTTGTAGAGGTGCCAGAGCTCAAAGAGAAAAAGATAGAGATACAACATTTTGGGAGGCATGCTTTTCCTGTCAATGAAAACGATCGAGTAGTTCCCAATACTTTCCATGCTAGATATATCATAGGCGGTTCCTGAATAGAAAATAAAGTTTATTCATTTTTCCACCATACTTTCACTTTCCATGGCTAGCCGTATCCACGTGTGCTTTCCATACCAACACTTTCCAAGGAACTTATTATTTGAAAACATAAAGTATATTCATTTTTCATTTCAGGACTAGGCATCCCTAATACCTTTGCCGTACTCTCGTGCAATGACAAGTGAATAAACACTCATCGTGAGAATAACATATCTAGCATGGAAATATATTAGCCACCCCCTACGTTTCATGAGCGGTACAAACACACAAAAGAGAAGTTTGTTTTGAAAAATAGACATGGCACATACAAATTTGCTTAGAACGGCACGGAAATACCGCATGTAGGCAGGTATAGTGGACACATGTGGCAAAACTAGTTTACATGATTTTGGATGCACAAGTAGTGATCATACTTAGTGTAAAATGAAGGCTAGCAAAAGATTGAGAAGCGACCAACCAAGAAACGAAAAATCTCATAAGCGAGCATTAAGCATAACTAACACCGAATAATGCACCACATGTAGGACGTAATTTCATTGCATAGCTATTGACTTCCGTGCTTGCAAAAGGAACACAAACATTACTACCAATATTCTTACTAAAGCATAATTACTCATCACGTGACTAGCATATCACATCATCATTTCTCAAAACTATTACAAGGAATCAAGTTTATTTTGTCCAATGATCTGCATGAAAGTTTTTATTATATCCTTCTTGGATATCTATCACTTTGGGACTATTTTTCATGTGTTTCTTTTGATAAGCTCAAACAAATATAAGTGAAGATCATGAGCATAATATTCCTTTCTCTCAAATTAATTTAAGTGAACAAAGAGAGAATTTCTTAAATTTTGTACTAACTCTCAAATAAATCTCAGTGAAGCATGAGAGCATTTCTGCAAAAATAACAAAGCACACCGTGCTCAAAAATATATAACTGAAGCACTATAGCAATTCCATAGCTCATAAAGATTTAAGTGAAGCATAGAGAGCAATTCTAACAAGTCATGGCATAATTTTGGCTCTCTCAAATAGGTGTGTCCAGCAAGTATTAAAGACTTGAAAAAAAAGCAAAACAAGCAAAGACTCATATCATCAAAGACTCTCCAAGAAAAACTCATAGTATGTGATGAATAAAAATATAGTTCTGAGTAAAATACCGATGGTCATTAGAAGAAAGAGGGGATGCCACTCGGGCATCCCCAAGCTTAGTTGCTCGCTTATCTTTGGATAATATCTTGGGATGCCATGGGAATCCCCAAGCTTAGGCTCTTCTTACTCCTTATTCCTTCATCCATCATAACATCACCCAAAACTTGAAAACTTCAATCACACAAGACTCAACAAAACCTTCGTGAGATCCGTTAGTATAAGAAAGCAAATCACTACAATAAGTACTGTTGCAAACCCATTCATATTTTATTCTTGCATTATATCTACTTTACTCTAAATTTTCTATGGCAAAAAATCTTTAAAGAAAACCATAGAATCATCAAAACAAGCACACAACCAAAGAAAACAGAATCTGTCAAAAACAGAACAGTCTGTAGCAATCTGGATATTTCGAATAGTTATGTAACTCCAAAAATTCTGAAAAATTAGGACCACATGAGCAATTTGTATATTAATCTTCTTCAAAAAGAATTGGTATTTTATAACGCTTCTTTCGAAAATGAAAATTATTTTCGTGAGCGCAAAAATTTCTATTTTTCAGCAAGATCAAATCAAGTATCACCAACATGATCCCAAAGGCTTTACTTGGCACAAACACTAATTAAAACACAAAAAACATAATCGTAACAGTAGAATAATTATGCAAACACTTAAGAACAAAAATAAAAAGACAAAAATAAATTTTATTCATTGGGTTGCCTCCCAACAACCGCTATCGTTTAATGCCCCTAGCTAGGCATAAAGCATGGATCTAAGTATTGTCATCTTTGTTTCTAGATCCATAAGATGCCATCATGATTGATTCATATGGTGGCTTAATTCTAGTTCTAGGGAAGTGTTCCATACCCTTCCTTAGTAGAAATTAAAATTTAATATTGCCTTCTTTCATATCAACCACGACACCAATAGTACGTAAAAACGGTCTACCAAGAATAATTGGACAAGACGGATTGCAATCAATACCAAGGACAATAAAATCTATGGGCACATAATTTCTATTTGCGATAATAAGAACATCATTAATTCTTCCCATAGGCTTTTTAATAGTAGAATCCGCCAAGTGCAAATTCAAAGAAAATTCTTCAATATCGGTAAGACCAAGCACATCATAAAGAGATTTAGGAATTGTAGATACACTAGCACCCAAGTAACATAAAGCAAAACACTCATAATTTTTAATCTTGACTTTGATAGCAGGTTTCCATTCATCAAGCAATTTTCTAGGAATTGAAACTTCTAATTCCAATTTTTTCTTCCAAAGCTTTCATCAAAGCATCAAGAATATGTTTAGTAAAAGCTTTATTTTGTTCATTAGCATGGGGTGAATTTATCATGGATTGCAACAAATAAATGCAATTAATCAAAGAGAAACTATAATAATTAAAGTCTTTGTAGTCCAAAAGAGTGGGCACATCACTAATTAAAGTTTTGACCTCTTCAGCCCAGCGATGGTAGGTATTTCCCTTAGTGATGAGACCAAGGTTATCGAACCAGTAGGAGAACCACGCAACACTACGTGAACGGCACCTGCACACAAATACTCGCAACCAGACGTTTAAAGGGGTTGTCAATCCCTTTCGGGCAACGGCGCCAGAAATTAGCAAGTAGACGGGATAAAGATTGTGATAGATTGATAGATGCAAATAAAAACAAACAAAATTCAACAAGATATTTTTGGGTTTTTTGATAATATAGATTCGAAAATCAAAGCAAATAAAAATAGATCGCGAAGGCAAATATAATAAAGAAGAGACCTGGGGCCGTAGATTTCACTAGTGCCTTCTCTTGAGAAAAATAGCAAACAATGGGTAAATGATTTACTGTTGAGCAATTGATAGAACTTCAAATAATCATGATGATATCCAGGCAATGATCATTATATAGGCATCACGTCTAATATTAGTAGGCCGACTCCTACCTGCATCTACTACAATTACTCCACACATCGACCGCTATCCAGCATGCATCTAGTGTATTAAGTTCATGGAGAAACGGAGTAATGCAATACGAACAATGACATGATGTAGAAAATATGTATTTATGTCGAAATAGACCACATCTTGTTATCCTTAATAGCAACGATACATACGTTTCGGTTCCCCTTTTGTCACTGGGATCAAGCACCGTAAGATCGAACCCATTACAAATCACCTCTTCCCATTGCAAGATAAATAGATCAAGTTGGCCAAACAAAACCCAAATATCGGAGAAGAAATACGAGGCTATAAGCAATCATGCATATAAGAGATCAAAAAAGACTCACGTAACTTTCATGGATAAAAAGGTAGATCTGATCATAAACTCATAGTTCATTGGATCCAAACAAAACACTGCAAAAAGAGTTACATCATATGGATCTCCAAGAGACCATTGTATTGAGAATCAAACAAGAGAGAGGAAGCCATCTAGCTACTCACTATGGACCCGAAGGTCTATAAAAGACTACTCACACATGATCGAAGAGGCACCAATGGACATGATGAACCCCTCCGTGATGGTGTCTAGATTGAATCTGGTGGTTCTAGAACTTGCGGCGGCTGGAATTGATTTTCGTCGACTCCCCTAGGGCTTCTGGAATATTGGGGTATTTATAAAGCAAAGAGGCGGTGCGTGTGTCCACGAGGTGGGCACAACAATTAAGTACAGAAGATCGTCATGAACATATACAGAGAGAAGTGATTGACCTCTCCTTCTCCGAGAGATTGATCGAACAACAATTTTTCGTATATCTATGTGACGCTAGTGGGTACATATATATACAATCTAAGATCTCTTACAATCCCCTAGCATCTGAACTCAAGTTCCACATGGTATTCTCCGGGTTTATTGATGTCATGGTCAAGAAAGAATAATGCCAATTCCTCTTGAATTTCTTTGATGCGATCTTGTGGTAGGAGTTCATCCCACATCTGCCATATCTAATTTGAAGAAGGGGGTCAATACATATATATGAATGAAACTTAACAAAAATGATGGTAATAAAATGAAATTGTGAATATTATTGCTTACGCACATCAAATTGTCTTTTAGAGTAGCCCCGGTTTTTTTGCAAGTCGCGTTGTAGATGAACTCGCAAACGTAGTATCCACAATAATCATTGCCGGGTTCCTGCCACAAGCACTTTACGAGAAATAGAGGTCAATCAAACTGATAATGAAGCATTATAAATGGAGTTGCTGAAAGTAGCTAGAATCAACGGGTTCGAGATGCGCGGAACTAGCTAGCTAGTACTACTTACTTTTGTGTATGTCCAGCGCAGCTCCCCCGGCAGTCCTGAAGCATGTGCGGTGAATACTTTCCAAACCCTGTGAGACAAAGAAAACAATTACTTGATATAAGGAAATGAACAAATATTTCGATACGGTGCGATAATGATCGATTGAACATACTTCTCGAGAATTTTAGTAATGTACGCATACTACTCGGGAGATTTTCGGCTCGAGTCAAAGACGGTTACTAGTCCCTGCTCAAGCTTAATGTAACACCCACGATGTGGCTATATCTCCCACGTGTCGGATCACGACTTAGAGGCATAACTGCATAGTAGGCATGTCGCAAGAGGGGTAATCTTTACACATCCCATGTACTGAATAAGAAAGGGATAAAGAGTTGGCTTACAATTGCCACTTCACACAATACATAATATAGCATTACATCATCCAGAATACAAACAAGGTCCAACTACGGAACCAAATAAAGAAAGACAACCCCAAATGCTAGATCCTCGATCGCTCCAACTGGGCTCCACTACTGATCAACTAGAAACGAAACAACACAACAAACACGATCTTCATCAAGCTCCCACTTGAGCTGGGTTACGTCACCTGCACTGGTATCATCGGCACCTGCAACTGTTTGGAAGTATCTATGAGCCACGAGGACTCAGCAATCTCACACCCGCGAGATCAAGACTATTTAAGCTTAAGGGTAGGATAGGGTAATGAGGTGGAGCTGCAGCAAGCAGTAAGCATATATGGTGGCTAAACATACACAAATAAGAGCAAGAAGAGAAGCAATGCATGGTCATGAACTAGAAGTGATCCTGAAACTAATTACATTCAAGCATAACACAAGAACCGTGTTCACTTCCCGGACTCCGCCGAAAAGAGACCATCACGGCTACACACGCGGTTGATGCACTTTAATTAAGTTAAGTGTCAAGTTTTGTACAACCGGACATTAACAAATTCCCATCTGCCCATAACCGCGGGCACGACTTTCGAAAGTTCAAAACCCTGCAGGGGTGTCCGAACTTAGCCCATCACAAGCTCTCACGGTCAATGAAGGATATTCCTTCTCCCAGGAAGACCCGATCAGACTCGGAATCCCGGTTACAAGACATTTCGACAATGGTAAAACAAGACCAGCAAAGCCGCCTGAATGTGCCGACAAATCCCGATAGGAGTTGCACATATGTCGTTCTCAGGGCACACCGGATAAGGTAAGCATACAGGAACCAATGTAACCCAAGTTGCCAAGGGACGGCCCCGCACGGTGCTCTAGTTTGGACCAACACACAAAGGAGCACTAGCCCGGGGGTTTAAAATAAAGATGACCCTTGAGTCTATAGAAGTCAAGGGAAAAAGGCTTAGGTGGCAAATGGTAAAACCAAGGTTGGGCCTTGCTGGAGGAGTTTTATTCAAAGCGAACTGTCAAGGGGTTCCCATTATAACCCAACCATGTAAGGAACGCAAAATCAAGGAACATAACACCGGTATGACGGAAACTAGGGTGGCAAGAGTGGAACAAAACACCAGGCATAAGGCCGAGCCTTCCACCCTTTACCAAGTATATAGATGCATTAAAGTAAACAAGATATAATAGTAATGATATCCCAACAATAGCCATGTTCCGACCTGGAACAAACTCTAATCTTCATCTGCAACTAGCAACGCTATAAGAGGGGCTGAGCAAAGCGGTAACATAGCCAAACTACGGTTTGCTAGGAAAGGTGGATTAGAAGCTTGACATGGCAATATGGGAGGCATGATATAGCAAGTGGTAGGTATCGCGGCATAGCAATAGAGCGAGCAACTAGCAAGCAAAGAAAGAAGTGATTTCGAGGGTATGGTCATCTTGCCTGAAGTCCCGCAAGGAAGAAGAAAGAGTCCATGAAGAAGACAAACAGACGTAGTAGAACGGATCCTCACAACTACGGAACGAAACCGAAGCTAACGAGAGAAGCCACCCGGAAAGAAGCAAGCAACATAGTAAACAACCATCACATAATCATGACATGATGCACAACCAAGTATTATGCATGTCCGGTTTAAAGAGGCATGGCATGGCAAAGTGCAACAACCAAAACTAGAAATTAAGTGGAGCTCAATATGCAACGGGTTGCATGTTGATGGAACACCACATCAATTATTTAGTTATCTCTCGTTTAGGCACTCAAGAATATTAAATGTTGTTGAACATAGCAAGAGGTGAGGCAAAAGTAACTACACACTTTAGGCAATTTTATGTGAGGCCGGAAACAACAAACAACAAATTCGAGAAATCCCCATATGCATTAGCAATTTGGTGCAATAACAATTTTTAAACATTCTTGATGTTGTTATCATGATGCGGATGACATGTGCAAGTTTTATGCAATTTTTATTAAAAGTTGACATGAGCAAAATTATGAAGCACTTGTCATCGTGGCAGAGACGAAAGGGGTGCCACAACAACGAATCCGAAAATGATGCCACGGCAACATCTCGGTTCCGACAACTCATTGAGATATCGGTGCAAAAGAAGCAAGTTTGCGAGGCATGCTAGAGATAGAGGGGTGATCCCGGTTACCGGGTTCCCACGGGTGGACGACATGGCAACGAGGGGGAACAACTAACGTTCAAAGGCGAATACAACATCTAAACATGCATCTCATACAACACACATGCATCGTTTACGGGCGTCGTCTCGGGGTTATACCTTCGAAGCGGATTGGTTCGTAGAGGAAGTAGTCATTCACGACTGTCGTGGAAGTAGCGGTACATGTTCGGGAAGCGGTAGAGGTACGAGTCTTCGACAACGGTCGTCGTACACGTTCTGAGGTCGTCGTTAGAGGTTCTTGCAATCTCGGTGACGTTAGTGGAACACGTTTTCGTAGGGGTTCAAGTCATCGTTAGTGGTACTTGATGAATCCCGAAACGGTCTTAGGCGTCTTCGCGCGTAGGGGTACTTGGCGTTTCCGCGTCGTCGGTCTTGCCGGTGCCGGACTCGGCAACGTAGTTGTACAAGAGCATCATCGGACTTGTCGAATTCGAAGTCTTTGAGGGTCGTCGTGTTACTTGGTGCTTGCGGTCTTGATAGCTCGAAGGGGTACTTGGCGGGTCCGAGGTCTCCAGCCGTAGTGGTACTTCCTGATACGGGTAGTCGAACTTGACAAAAAACGGGTCTCCTCGGGGACTTGATGCATCCGAGTTCTTCGGGTTTGAAGTAGTACTTGGCGTTCGGAGTCCGGGTATTGCCGGTCTTGATGGTCTTATGTTCCGAAACGAAGCATCACAAGGCCTCGGTTGCGCGCGGGAAGAGGTCATGGAAAACACGGCGAGGCTGAAGGTGGGTCTCGGGCAGGGGCTGTCCACGGCTGGAGCAAAGGAGGTCGATGAGTGGCGGCGCTGGTTGCTTATATGCAGGGAGGCGGCGGACGCGGGAAGCTCGCCGCGAGGGAGGCATGGCGAGGCACTCCGGCGACGAGGCTCGTGGCAGGGAAGATGCGGCCAGCTCCCGATGGTCGAGGTCGGCTCTGAGGCGGACGGACGCGGGGGTTGCAGGTGCACTCTCGGGCGGCCATGGAGGGCTAGCGAGCGACGCAGCGAAGCAGGTGGCAGGGCGGAGCAGAGGCTCACTAGACCGCAGGGGTCGCCGTCGAGGTAGAAGAGATCGGGCGTGAGGAGGGGTCGCACGCGGGGTGGCCCTCCTGTGGGTGGCGGCGTGCGAAGGGGAGAGAAGGGAGATGGGGAACGAGTGCGGGGAAAAAGGATGGGATCGAGCCTAGGCTGTCCCTGGCGGCACTGACGGGAGGAGGAGGGGGATCGATGGGCTAGGGTTAGAAGGGTTAGGATGGATGGTTAGGCCTATGGGACTGGATGGCCTTAGGTGGGCCATCGCGGGAGGTTGGAAGGCCCAGGAGGCCGGCGGTGCAAGCTCTCTCTCACTTCTTATTTCTATAGCAGAAAACAAAAGTGGAGAAGAAAAGAAAGAGGGAGGGGTTAGGGAAAGAATTAGCACACACAGACAATATTCTCGGACTCGCAAAAATGTGTACGATCAATGAAAAATGGAGTGGGCATTTTTCAAAGTTTAAATTCAAACTCATTTGATTGAAATTCAAATGGTTCGAATAGGAAGTGAGGGTTAGGAAGGTCCAAAAATGTTCGGATTTTTGGTGGAGCTCCAGAAAATGATGAAAGAATATATGGCAAGGTTTGAGGAGCAAATCAAAGCAGAAAAGACTTGAGAGTTTAAATTGCAAGTGTGTCACGGTAATTCCACATCCATGGAATACTTTATAATAGCTCCCTAATATTGGGAGGATATGTTATAAAGAGAAGTCACCCTTCCCTCGGTTTAAATGGACCGAAGATCCATGCAATTTATTTAAGTGAGTTTTAGTTGCCTTTGAGAAAATGATGGCATGATGCAATGCACATGATCCAATGATGAAAGCAGCAAGCAAAAAACAAATCACACCACGAATCTCGGAAACCATGGAAGGCATCTGAAGCTCCGGTCTTGGGGCGTCACACTTAATCTATAGGAGAATATAGTGGAAGCTGCGCACGCATGCATAACTCATCAATTACATTACTATAACCACAAGTAATAAGGGAAACCGAATATGCACAAGACCGTAACACTCAGTTGAAGTTGTAAGGAAAGAGTGTTTTATCTTTGTTTTGATTTTGAAGCAATGATCGTAGCAATTGGCCTTGGTTTCTTTGGCATCAAATTTAACCGTATATTCATCTATGAGCTTTGTGTTAATGAACCCAATATCATAGATTTCTGCTTTTCTACATTCGACGATCTTCAATCTGCATAATATAGTGAGGATAATTATATATACATGCAATGAAAGAGCTGGGCTATATATATAGAGACTTAATGACAGAAGTAGTACTTACAGACAGTACCCAAGTGACCATTAATTTATCGAGGCCCTTTTGATTGAACCACTAGAAGAACTAATCAAATGGAATAGACAACAGTTCAATTCCAATGAGGTCGTGCTCCTCTTTAACTCTCAGCGTCAAAGTATCCTCCCCCCTAGACTCTCTGCATGTTTTCATGTACCAATAATGGAATCTTGGCATCATCGTTGTCAGAGTAGTTCCATCTTTGACGAGAGGCTTCCCATACTAGTATTTGTGTTTGTCCACCCTCGTTATATCATAATGTGCATCGCCAAGTAGGTAATCTCCAAGATTGGTACCGGGCAAAATCACCGGATGATTAGCGACGATATCGCTAGACACCTTGAGTGGGGGGCACGATTTGTTTGCTTGTTCGCCGAGCTGGGAATTTTTTTCCCAGCTCGTTGTTCTGCCAACCTTCGATCACTGATAATACTTCCCGACCGCTCCGCTTCGATAAATGACCTTTCAATAATGCTCTCATAGTTGGTTTTCGGTGGAGACGGTGGTGGTTTCTTCACGGCGTCGAGTGTGCGCTTTGCTTTGACCGGATCTATCTTCTCCCCCGGAGGTGGATGTTTCTTTGCTTTCACCGTTTCAAAGAAACGAATATGCACAAGACAGTAACACTCACTTGAAGTTGTAAGGAAAGAGTATTTTATCTATGTTTTGATTTTGAAGCAACGATCATAGCATGTTGGCCTCGGTTTCTTTGGCATCAAATTTAACTGTATATTCATCTATGAGATTTATGGTAATGAACCCAATATTATAGATTTCTGCTTTTGTGCATTCGACGATCTTCAATCTGCATAATATAGTGAGGATAATTATATATACCTGCAATGAAAGAGCTGAGCTATATATATATAGAGACTTAATGACAGAAGTAGTACTTACAGACAGTAGCAAGTGACCATTAATTTATCGAGGGCCTTTTGATTGAACCACTAGAAGAACTCCTCAAATGGAACAGACAACAGTTCAATTCCAACGAGGTCGTGCTCCTCTTTAACTCTCAGCGTCAAAATATCCTCCCCTCACACTCTCTGCATGTTTTCATGTACCAATCATGGAATCTTGGCATCATCGTTGTCAGAGTAGTTCCATCTTTGACAAGAGGCTTCCCGGACTGGTATTTGTGTTCGTTCACCCTCATTATATCATAATGTGCATCGTTGGGCAGGTAATCACCAAGATTGGTACCGGGAAAAATCACTGGATGATTAGCGACGATATCGCTAGACACCTTGAGCGGGGGGCACGATTGGTTCGCTTGTTCGCCGAGCTGGGCAATTTTTTCCCAGCTTGTAGTTCTGCTAACCTTCGATCATTGATAGTACTTCCCGACTGCTCCTCTTTGATAAATGACCTTTCAATAATGCGCTCATAGTTGGTTTTCGGCGGAGACGGTAGTGGTTTCTTCAGGGCGTCGAGTGTGCGCTTCGCTTTCACCGGATCTACCTTCTCCCCCGGAGGTGGATGTTTCTTTGCTTTCTCCGTTTCAAAGAATTCCCTCACTTGGGCTTGACAGATCTCTGTGTTTTCCTCCACGGTCCTCTCCTTTGGTAACTTCTCTAGAGGCTTTAGAGATGGACCGAATCTGAATTGCCTCCCGCCTGTAGATGTACTGCTAGACGCCGGAGCAGATGAAGCGGCTGCGGCTGTCTTCTTTCCTTGCTTATGAGGCGGATCAGCCGGAGTAGCCGGAGCGGCGACGGCTCTCTTTCGCCCTTGCTGATGAGGCAGACTAGGAGGCGGGATTCTTGGGCACGCCGGCGCAGGCGGAGAAGGAGGTGGAGTGCCGCCACGCGCCGGAGAAGGAGGCAGAGTGCCCTGGTCACTCGCCGGAGGAGGAGGCGGAGTGCCCTGAATCGCCGGAGGAGGAGGAGGAGGAGGCGTCCAGTTTGGAAGGTTGATGAGCTCCTTCCGCCATAGACATGGAGTCTTCAGAGAAGAACCCAGCCGAGTCTCCCCTTCACCGGTAGGGTGGTCAAACTCGAGCTCCTCAAATCCCTCCGTTATTTCATCCACCATCACCCTAGCATATCCTTCTGGTATTGGCCGGTTGTGAAAAGTTGCGCCGGATTCAGGAGGTGCAACAGAGCCGACAACCGCCGTGACTTTGAAGTTCTGCCATTGCGTCATAAGGTGGCAATGTTGAGACTCCATGATAGCATCCACGGGGTAGTTAGCAGGAGCCGTGAAGACAGGCTCCTGAAGCAGCTTGGTGGAAGCCACACTGCTTCTCCGCTGAGATGGCGGGGTAGCTTTAGTAGGTCGCTTGCTGTGAACTTCTTCTCGTTCCTCTAGCGGTTTTACCCTTGCGTGCAGCGCATGCAGTTGAGTCTGCTCCACTGCCCTCCTCCTCTCGTGGCATTGTGAGCCTGCGTCCAGAAACCCAGCTTTCCATGGAACAGAGCCTGCGTCCAGGGTGCTCGGGATTCGCGAGGGCCATTGTGAGCTCGTTGTTTTCTCTGTCGGGATTGAACGTCCCTTCCTGCGATGCGGCGCTATACTCCTGAAGCTTTGTGATGGGTATTCGCAGCTGCTCGTTCGTCCAAACGCACTTCCCTGTTTCAGGGTCCAAGGTTCTGCAAACCCCGAAGACCCCAGTCCTTGAACGGTCTAGCCAGTTCAATGTCTCTGGTTCGACCCCTTTATCAAGCAGGTCATTCTCAACCTTTGCCCACAAGGGCCGGGCTTTGACGTAGCCACCTGACCCCGTGAGATGGTGATGCTCCTTCTTCGCAGCATTTATCTTGTTTATCGCTGACATCTTCTTAATCTTGTCCGATGTCTTGTGGGCCACAAATGTGTCCCAGTGATCTCTGATCTTACCCTCGGCGATCCTCGACCCTCGACCGCTCAGACGATCCACGACCCTCGACCCCATCATGTCACATACCTCTAGTATTAAAGGATTCAACAAAACCATGTCTCTTCATCATTAGGCGAAAGTAACAGGCGCATGATCGTACGAAGTTCTGCAAAGTTGTTCTGGAACAGAGTCCCAGATAGGATAGTTCACTTTTTCGTACAAAGTTCAGGAAGAGCCTTCCGAATATCGCTATTTGGAAGGCCTTTGCTGAAATTCGTACAAAAAGGCGAATTATCCTATTTGGGACTCCGTTCTAGAACAACTTTGCACAACTTCGTACCATCATGCCCTGGTTACTTCCGGCTAGTGATGAAGCCTTGGATTTGTTCAATACTTTGACACTCGAACCCTAGGCCCCACGATGACCCTCAAACCCTAGGCCCCTCGACGACTCTCGAACCCTCAGTGACCCTCGAACCTCTATCCTAGTTCTCGACCCTCGCCCCTCGAACCCTCGGTGACCCTTGAACCTCTACCCTAGTTCCCGGCCCTCGCTCCTTGAACCCTCGGTGACCCTCGAACCCTCGCCGTCCCTCGAACCTCTACCCTAGTTCCCGACCCTCGCCCCTCGAACCCTCGGCGCCCCCCCCCCCTCAAGTCGAAGTTATCGGGGAGGGGTATATCGACCCCCTCTCATGTAAGATGAGGAAAAAAGATCAAAGAAGAAAAAAGAGGAGAAGATGAATGGAATAGAGGAGAAGATCGAAGAAAAAAAGAGGAGAAGAATAAAGGAATAGAGGAGAAGAAGAAAAAATAGAATTATTCTTTTTCTTCTTCTCCTCCTCTTTTTCTTTTTTTTTTCTCTTCTTATTTATTTCTCCTCTTCTCCTCCTTTCTTCTTCTCCTTCTTTCTCTTCTTATTTTCCTTTTTACTCTCCTTCTTTTTCTAAGTTTAATACAAATATGAACATGCATCCATACATACATACATACATACATATATATACATTATATATGAACAAAACAATTTTCATCATATGAAAAATAGAGCCGAGGCGGCGGCAGCTCACAGTAGGAGCGTCGATGGCACGACAACGACGATGGTTGGGTGGCGGCGATGGCACGACGACGGTGGGGGCGGGCCGGGGCAGGGGCACACGCGACCTGGCGCGCTTAGGGGCGAGGCGGTAGGCCGGCGGGGGAGGGGCACGGGGTCGGGGAGGACGACGCCGACGGCGACGACGGGGCACACGTACGGGCGACAGCGACGACGGGGGTGGGCCGGGTGAAGGAAATATGCCCTAGTGGCAATAATAAATTTATTATTTATTTCCTTATATCTTGATAAATGTTCATTATTCATGCTAGAATTGTATTAACAGGAAACTTAGTACATGTGTGAATACATAGTCAAACAGAGTGTCACTAGTATGCCTCTACTTGACTAGCTCGTTGAATCAAAGCTGGTTAAGTTTCCTAACCATAGACATGAGTTGTTGCTACCTCTTGAGCACTGCGTTGGTTTTCCCTTGAAGAGGAAAGGGTGATGCAGTAAAGCAGCGTAAGTATTTCCCTCAGTTTTTGAGAAACAAGGTATCAATCCAGTAGGAGACCACGCGCGAGTCACCTCGTACCTACACAAACAAATAAGAACCTCGCAACCAACGCGATAAAGGGGTTGTCAATCCCTTCATGGCCACTTGCAAGAGTGAGATCTGATAGAGATGATAATAATAAGATAAGTATTTTTGGTATTTTTATGATATAGATTGAAAGTAAAGATTGCAAAATAAACGGTAATGGAAATAACGGTAGATTAATATGATGGAAGATAGACCCAGGGGCCATAGGTTTCACTAGTGGCTTCTCTCAAGATAGCATAAGTATTACGGTGGGTGAACAAATTACTATCGAGCAATTGATAGAAAAGAAAATAATTATGAGAATATCTAGGCATGATCATGTATATAGGCATCACGTTCGAGACAAGTAGATCGAAACAATTCTGCATCTACTACTATTACTCCACACATCGACCACTATCCATCATGCATCTAGAGTATTAAGTTCATAAGAACAGAGTAATGCCTTAAGCAAGATGACATGATGTAGACGGATAAACTCATGCAATATGATATAAACCCCATCTTTTTATCCTCGATGGCAACAATACAATACGTGTTGTTTCCCTTTCTGCCACTGGGATCGAGCACCGCAAGATTGAACCCAAAGCTAAGCACTTCTCCCATTGCAAGAAAGATCAATCTAGTAGGCCAAACCAAACTGATAATTCGAAGAGACTTGCAAAGATAAACCAATCATACATAAAAGAATTCAGAGAAGATTCAAATATTGTTCATAGATAAACTTGATCATAAACCCACAATTCATCGGATCTCGACAAACACACCACAAAAGAATAGTTACATCGAATAGACCTCCAAGAGAATCGAGGAGAACTTTGTATTGAGATCCAAAGAGAGAGAAGAAGCCATCTAGCTACTAGCTGTGGACCCGTAGGTCTGAAGTAAACTACTCACACATCATCGGAGAGGCCATGGAGTTGATGTAGAGGCCCTTCGTGATCAATGCCCCCTCCGCCGGAGCTCCGGAAAAGGCCCCAAGATGGGATCTCTTGGGTACACTAGTAGAAAATGGGTCAAATGTGAAGCACATTAGTGCCGGTTTGATTTTGAGGCGGCACTAATGTGAGCATTAGTGCCGGTTCCAATGGCTAGCCGGCCGCTCTCATTAGTACCGGTACGTGGCGAACCTTTAGTACCGGTTCATGCCACGAACCGGTACTAAAGTGAGTGGTGGCAGGATGTTGTCAGTCCGGGGCACCTCCAGCACCTTTAGTACCGGGTCGTATCACGAACCGGTACTAAAGGTCATCCTACATACACCCTTCGTCCACCCGAGCTCGCTCTGTTCTTCCCCTTTCCCCTCTTCTCTCTGTTCTTCCCCTCTTCCTCTCAAGCTCATCACACATTTTGCCCAAAATTTGTCAAGATTCGAGGCCCCCCATCCATTCAAATGATCACAAAGGTTAGCAACTTTGTCCTTTCATCTCTCATTGCTAGATTAGCTCTTGCAATGCTTTTATATAGTGATTGATTTGTGAGTTTAGTAATTTGGGAGGAATTATATATATGTGCTAGTATTTGATTTATATGCAATTTGAGGTCAAAAATAACACTTAGTTTGCATATGTAGGTGTGGTTTACTTGGTGCCTTCTAAATCTCCGTCGTAACCATCGTCGATCGCCCGCACCGTCCTGTCGCCGGCACCACCTTCTGGTGAGCCTCTTGTTCATGAAAGTTTTATAGAAAAAATTGATGTTTGTGTGATTTGGATATATAGTTACTCGTATAATTATCTTACCCATACGTTGTTTGTTATACATAGTGTCATGGTTTTGATATCCGTCCCCGTCGGCCCTCGTCCGGGTTATGATTCATATGTGGTATATTCTCTTTTAAAACTATTTGTTGCATTTCGTGTTTTTGAAAAATTATGCCCATCAAGCTGACATAGATATTTGTATGTAGGAGGTAGTTGAATCGGAAATTCCAATCGACCCTATTGTCGAGAGGTTAAATTTAGTTGAAAGAGAAAACAAGGATTTGAAAGAAAAATTGAAAACAACTGAGGGGAGAAGATGGAATTGGAGTTGCAAGTTGTCGATGTCGTCGATGATCACAAGATTAAGATGGAGAAAATGCGCTTGAAGATTAGAAAGATTAGAAAATATGCCATTCATAGTGAGGCTTGGTATCATTATGCTATTGGATCAATTGTTACCTTAGTTGCGATCTTGATCGCATTTGTTGTTGCATTTAAATTCTTTAGCTAGAGAGTTATTTGTTTGTTGCATTTAAGTGTTGTATGAACTTTATGTATGAACTTGTATTAATTTGTTCTTTTCGGTGTTGTGTAATGAAGATGAGCTGACAATGGATGTATGATGACCGATGCTCTCCTGAGTTCATTAATGGCGTGCAAACTTTTCTTCTTGCGGCTGAGGCAAACAAGCGGGCGGATGGTTTTATGCCTATATTCGATGATGCTTATTATGTACTATGATTGATTCAGTTTTTCCTTATTAATTGATTGCATCCATGCATTTTAATTTGAATACTAAATTGTTTTATATTTCTTTTGGATTAGTTAAATAAAAGCTATGGCGGACAATACCGACAGAGAGGGAGAAGAGGCCCTATTCAATATCATACGTGATACGTCCATTTTGCGTCATGCTTTTATGTTAATATTTATTGCATTATGGGCTGTTATTTGACGTTATGTCACAATACTTATGGCTATTCTCTCTTATTTTACAAGGTTTACCATGAAGAGGGGGAATGCCGGCAGCTGGAATTCTGGCTGGAAAAGGAGCAAATATTGGAGACCTATTCTGCGCAACTCCAAAAGTCCTGAAACTCCACGGAATATCTTAAAATAAATAAAGAAAAATCGTCGCCAAAGATGAAGGCCAGGGGGCCCACACCATGCTCACGAGGGTGGGGGGCGCGCCCCTCCCCCCTGGGCGCGCCCCCTACCTCGTGGGCCCCCTGGTGGCTCTCCGACGCCCATCTTCTCCTATATGAAGTCTTTCAATGAGAAAAAAAATCATCAGAAACCTTTCGGGACGAGACTCCGCCGCCACGAGGCAGAACCTAGGCGGAACCAATCTGGTGCTCCGGCAGAGCTGTTCTGCCGGGGACACTTCCCTCCGGGAGGGGGAAATCATCACCATTGTCATCACCAACGCTCCTCTCATCGGGAGAGGGCAATCTCCATCAACATCTTCACTAGCACCATCTCATCTCCAAACCCTAGTTCATCTCTTGTATCCAATTCTTGTCTCTAAGTCCGGGATTGGTGCTAGTAGGTTGCTAGTAGTGTTGATTACTCCTTGTAGTTGATGCTAGTTGGTTTACTTGGTGGAAGATCATATGTTCCGATCCTTTATGCATACTATTACCCCTATGATTATGAACATGAATATGCTTTGTGAGTAGTTACGTTTGTTCCTGAGGACACGGGAGAAGTCTTGCTATTAGTAGTTATGTGAATTTGGTATTCGTTCGATATTTTGATGAGATGTATGTTGTCTAACCTCTAGTGGTGTTATGTGAACGTCGACTACATAACACATCACCATTATTTGGGCCTAGAGGAAGGCATTGGGAAGTAATTAGTAGATGGTGGGTTGCTAGAGTGACAGAAGCTTAAACCGTAGTTTATGCGTTGCTTCGTAAGGGGCTGATTTGGATCCATATGTTTCATGCTATGGTTAGGTTTACCTTCATACTTTTGTTGTAGTTGCAGATGCTTGCAATAGAGGTTAATCATAAGTGGGATGCTTGTTCAAGTAAGAACAGCACCCAAGCACCGGTCCACCCACATATCAAATTATCAAAGTACCGAACACGAATCATATGAGCGTGATGAAAACTAGCTTGACGATATTCCCATGTGTCCTCGGGAGCTCTTTTCCTTATATAAGAATTTGTCCGGCTTGTCCTTTGCTACAAAAAGGATTGGGACACCTTTCTGCACCTTATTTACTTTTGTTACTTGTTGCTCGTTACAATTTATCTTATCACAAAACTATCTGTTACCACTTATTTCAGTACTTGCAGAGAATACCTTGCTGAAAACCGCTTATCATTTCCTTCTGCTCCTCGTTGGGTTCGACACTCTTTACTTATCGAAAGGACTACGATAGATCCCCTATACTTGTTGGTCATCAAGACTCTTTTCTGGCGCCGTTGCCGGGGAGTGTAGCGCCTTTGGTAGGTGGAATTTGGTAAGGAAAAATTTATATAGTGTGGTGAAATTTTCTGTCACTTGTTACTATGGAAACTGAATCTCTGAGGGGCTTGTTCGGGGTATCTTCACCCCGTCTAGTAGAGCAAAAAGTTGCTCCTCAACCTACTGAACCTATTGAAAATGAAACTCCTTTTGCATTTCCTTCGGGTATTATGGAAAAACTGTTGGCTAATACTTTTACAGATGATGGGACAAAGCATCCCGGCGAGCATCTATGCTATTTGGATGATATTTGTGGATTATTTAAGCTTGCAGGTATACCCGATGATGTTGTTAAGAAGAAGGTTTTCCCTTTATCTTTTGAGGGAGACGCATCGACATGGTATAGGCTATGTGATGATACGAGATCATGGAACTATAAAAGAATCATATTGGAATTTCATCAAAAGTATTACCCTATGCATCTTGTTCATCGTGATCGCAATTATATATATATATAATTTTTGGCCTCGCGAAGGAGAAAGCATCGCTCAAGCTTGGGGGAGGCTTAAATCAATGTTATATTCATGCCCCAATCATGATCTCTCAAAATTGACAATTCTCCAGAACTTTTATGCTCGGCTTTCTGATAACAATCGCACCATGCTCGATACTTCTTGTGCTGGCTCTTTTATGATGAAGTCTATTGAATTCAGATGGAATTTATTGGATAGAATTAAAGGCAACTCTGAAGATTGGGACCTCGACGAAGGTAAGGAGTCAGGTATGACACCTAATTTTGATTGTGTTAAATCTTTTATGGATACCGATATTTTCCGTAAGTTTAGCACTAAATATGGACTTGACTCTGAGATAGTAGCTTCTTTCTGTGAATCTTTTGCTACTTATGCTGATCTCCCCAAGGATAAGTGGTTTAAATATCATCCTCCCATAGAAGTAAAAGTAGCTGCACCTATTAAAGTTGAAGAAAAGACCATCACTTATAATGATCCTATTGTTCCCACCTCTTATGTTGAGAAACCACCTTTCCCTGCTAGAGTAAAGGATCATGCTAAAGCTTCAACTATTGTTCATAAAAGCAATACTAGAACTTATACACCTCCTGAGCAAGTCAAAGTAGAACCTAATATTGCTATTGTTAAAGATCTCTTGTCTGATAATATTGATGGGCATGTCATTGAATTCTCTGGTGAAACTGCTAGAATTGCTAAACCCTGTGATAGAGATAAACATAGACCTGTGGTAGGCGTGCCTGTTATTTCTGTTAAAATAGGAGATCATTGTTATCATGGCTTATGTGATGTGGGTGCTAGTGCTAGTGTTATACCCATTGATTTATATAAAGAAATTATGCATTGTATCACACCTGCTGAGTTAGAAGATATTGATGTTACAATTAAATTTGCCAATAGAGATACTATATCTGCAATGGGAATTGTTAGAGATGTTGAAGTCTTGTGTGGGAAAACCAAATATCCCGCTAACTTTCTTGTTCTTGGTTCTCCACAAGATAGCTTTTGTCCCATTATTTTTGGTATACCCTTCTTGAATACTGTTAATGCTACGATAGACTGCAAAAAGAATGTTGTTACTGTTGGCTTGGATGATATGGTTCATGAGTTTAATTTCTCTAAATTCAGTAAACAACATCGTGAGTAAGAATTGCCTAGTAAGGATGAAATTATTGGTCTTGCTTCTATTGCTGTACCTCCTAGTGATCCTTTAGAACACTATTTTCTAGACCATGAAAATGATATGTTTATGAATGAAAGAAAGGAAATAGATGAAATATTCTTTAAACAGGAACCTATTCTGAAACACAATTTGCCTGTTGAAATCCTAGGGGATCCTCCTCCACCCAAGGGTGATCCCGTTTTTGAGCTTAAACCGTTGCCTGATAATCTTAAGTATGCTTATCTTGATGAAAAGAAAATATATCCTGTTATTATTAGTGCTAACCTTTCAGAGCATGAAGAAGAAAGATTATTGAAAACTCTGAAGAAGCACCGTGCCGCTATTGGATATACTCTTGATGATCTTAAGGGCATTAGTCCCACTCTATGTCAGCATAAAATAAATTTGGAAGCGGATGCTAAACCAGTATGTGATCCTCAACGACGTTTGAATCCTAAAATGAAAGAAGTGGTAAGGAAGGAAATACTCAAGCTTCTGAGGCAGGTATAATTTATCCCTTTGCTGATAATCCTGTCCATTGTGTCCCTAAGAAGGAAGGTATTACTGTTGTCCATAATGATAAAGATGAATTGATTCCTCAAAGAATTATTACAGGTTATAGGATGGTAATTGATTTCCGCAAATTAAATAAAGCCACTAAGAAAGATCATTACCCCTTACCTTTTATTGATCAAATGCTAGAAAGATTATGCAAGCATACACATTATTGCTTTCTAGATGGTTATTCTGGTTTCTCTCAAATACCTGTGTCGGCTAAAGATCAATCAAAGACTACTTTTACATGCCCTTTTGGTACTTTTGCTTATAGACGTATGCCTTTTGGTTTATGTAATGCACCTGCTACCTTTCAAAGATGCATGATGGCTATATTCTTTGATTTTTTTTGAAAAGATTTGTGAGGTTTTCATGGACAACTTTTCCGTCTATGGTTCCTCTTTTGATGATTGCTTGAGCAATCTTGATCGAGTTTTGCAGAGATGTGAAGAAACTAATCTTGTCTTGAATTGGGAAAAGTGCCACTTTATGGTTAATGAAGGTATTGTCTTGGGGCACAAAGTTTCTGAAAGAGGTATTGAAGTTGATAAAGCCAAGGTTGACGCTATTGAAAAGATGCCATGTCCCAAGGACATCAAAGGTATAAGAAGTTTCCTTGGTCATGCTGGATTTTATAGGAGGTTCATTAAGGACTTCTCAAAAATTTCTCGGCCTCTGACTAATTTATTACAAAAAGATGTACCATTTGTCTTCGATGATGATTGTGTAGAAGCATTTGAAATACTTAAGAAAGCATTAGTCTCTGCACCTATTGTTCAGCCACCTGATGGGAATTTACCCTTTGAAATTATGTGTGATGCTAGTGATTATGCTGTAGGTGCTGTTCTAGGGCAAAGAGTTGATAAGAAATTAAATGTTATCCATTATGCTAGTAAGACTCTAGACAATGCTCAAAGAAATTATGCTACTACTGAAAAGGAACTTTTAGCAGTTGTGTTTGCTTGTGATAAATTCAGACCCTATATTGTTGATTCTAAAGTAACTATTCACACTGATCATGCTGCTATTAGATATCTTATGGAAAAGAAAGATGCTAAACCTAGACTTATTAGATGGGTCCTCTTGCTGCAAGAATTTGATTTGCATATTGTTGATAGAAAAGGAGCTGAGAACCCAGTTGCAGACAACTTATCTAGGTTAGACAATGTTCTTGATGACCCACTACCTATAGATGATAGCTTTCCTGATGAACAATTAAATGTCATAAGAACTTCTCGTAGCACTCCATGGTATGCTGATTATGCTAATTATATTGTTGCTAAATTTATACCACCTAGCTTCACATAGCAACAAAAGAAAAAGTTATTTTATAATTTGAGACATTACTTTTGGGATGACCCACATCTTTATAAAGAAGGAGTAGATGGTGTTATTAGACTTTGTGTACCTGAGCATGGACAGGAACAGATCCTACGCAAGTGTCACTCTGAAGCTTATGAAGGACACCACGCTGGAGATAGAACTGCACATAAGGTATTGCAATCTGGTTTTTATTGGCCTACTCTCTTCAAGGATGCCCGTAAGTTTGTTTTATCTTGTGATGAATGTCAAAGAATTGGTAATATTAGTAGACGTCAAGAAATGCCTATGAATTATTCACTTGTTATTGAACCATTTGATGTTTGGGGCTTTGATTATATGGGACCTTTTCCTGCCTCCAATGGATACACTCATATTTTAGTTGCTCTTGATTACGTTACTAAGTGGATAGAAGGTATTCCAACTATTAGTGCTGATCATAACACTTCTATTAGAATTCTTAAGGAAGTTATTTTTCCGAGGTTTGGAGTCCCTAGATATTTAATGACTGATGGTGGTTCACACTTTATTCATGGTGCTTTCCGTAAAATGCTTGCCAAATATGACGTTAATCATAGAATTGCATCTCCTTATCACCCACAGTCTAGTGGTCAAGTAGAATTGAGTAATAGAGAGCTGAAATTAATTTTGCAAAAGACTGTTAATAGGTCTAGAAAGAATTGGTCCAAGAAACTTGATGATGCATTATGGGCATATAGAACTGCATATAAGAATCCTATGGGTATGTCTCCGTATAAAATGGTTTATGGAAAAGCATGTCACTTACCTCTCGAACTAGAACATAAGGCATATTGGGCTATTAAAGAGCTTAACTATGATTTCAAACTTGCCGGTGAGAAGAGTTTATTTGATATTAGCTCACTTGATGAATGGAGAACCCAAGCCTATGAAAATGCCAAGTTGTTTAAAGAAAAAGTTAAAAGATGGCATGACCAAAGGATACAAAAGCGTGAGTTTAATGTAGGCGATTATGTATTGCTATACAACTCTCGTTTAAGATTTTTTGCAGGAAAACTTCTCTCTAAATGGGAAGGTCCCTACGTTATCGAGGAGGTCTATCGTTCTGGTGCCATAAAAATCAACAATTTCGAAGGCACAAATCCGAAGGTGGTAAACGGTCAAAGAATCAAGCACTATATATCATGTAATCCTATAAATGTTGAAACCAATGTTATTTAAACCGTAACCCCGGAGGAATACATAAGGGACACTTTCCAGAACGTTCCAGACTCCGAAAAGGAATAGGTATGTGGTACGGTAAGTAAACCGACTCCAAAACAATTTTTAAGGCAATATTTCTCCGTTTTGGAATATTTAGAAAAATAGAAAAATAGGTAGCAGTCCAGGGAGGACACGAGCCCTCCACGAGGGTGGAGGGCGCGCCCTACCCCCTGGGCACGCCCCCCTACCTCGTGAGCACCTCATGTGCCCTCCGGACTCCATTTTCCTGCACGATACGTATTTTGGTCGGTAAAAATTCATTATATATTCTCCCGAAGGTTTTGACCCCCGTATGACGCAAATATCCCCTGTTTTCGTTTTGAGCTGTTTCCGTTGCAGATTTGAGAATTCCGGAGACTCGATCATCCTTCTATGAGGGTCAGCCTATGCCATGGAATGGGACGACAAGCTTGCGTCATCATCAACACCTCCACCTCCAACAACAAAGAAGGGGACCTCATCACATGGGTATGGGCACTCCCCTTGGTAACTGCCAAGCTTGGGGGAGGTGCCCCGGTATCGTATCACCATCACAACTCCTATCTTTACTGTTTTTCTTAGTTCGATCCTATTAGTAGTATCTTGATTTAGTAGAATAAACTCACGGCATGATCTAGTTTTGAAGTTTGCTTTATGATCCCTCTATGCAATCTAGTCCGTGAGCTATATATAATAAAGATTAGTGTTGAGTCAAGGGCTTGATTATTTTGCCATGATCTTGAGTGAATAAAAGAAAGAATAAAAAGAAACAAAGAGTTCATATTGATCTTATTGAGAGTAATGACTTCACATAGAAAGAGTATGATGATTAAAAAGTTGTTAGGAGTTGACAAATATAGCTTTAGTCATAGTGGCAATTAATAGGAAGTAATAAGGAGAGAGAGGTTTCACATATAGATATACTATCATTGACATCTTTCATAATTGGGAGCACTCATTAAGTATGACATGCTAAAAAGTTGATGTTGGACAAGGAATACGACGTAATGGGTTATGTTTTCTCGCATCTCAGTTAAAGTATATTGTCATGGATCATTCAAACATGTTGAGCTTGCCTTTCCCCCTCATGCTAGCCAAATTCTCAACACCAAGTAGAGATACTACTTGTGCTTCCAAATACCCTTAAACCAGTTTAGCCATCAGAGTCCACCATATCTACCTATGGATTGAGTAAGATCCTTCAAGTAAGTTGTCATCAGTGCAAGCAATAAAAATTGCTCTTTAAATATGCATGGCTTATTAGTGCAGAGAAATAAGCTTTGTACGAACTTGTTGTGGACGCAATAAAAGCGACGGACTGCATAATAAAGGTTCACATACAAGGGGCAATATAAAGTGACGTTATTTTGCATTAAGATTTTGTGCATCCAACCATAAAAGCGCATGGCAACCTCTGCTTCCCTCTGCGAAGGGCCTATCTTTTATTATTATCCTCTATCTTATGCAAGAGTCAAGGTAATCTTCACCTTTCCCTTTTTCATTTTATCCTTTGGCAAGCACTTCATGGTGGGGTGATCCTGATATATATATATCCAATTGGATGTACGCTAGCATGAACTATTATTGTTGACATCACCCAAAGGTGAATAAGTTTGGAGGCAACATTATAAGCCCCAATCTTTCTCTGTGTCTGATTGAAACTTCATAACCACAAGTATTGCATGAGTGTTAGCAATTATGAAGGACTAAGCGATAGTTGAGTATGTGGACTTGCTTTTAAGCTCTGACATAGACTCCTTCCGATGTTATGATAAATTGCAATTGCTTCAATGACTGAGGTTATAATTTGTTAGCGCCTAATAAGGTTTCTGATTCATACTTTTGCATTGTGAAAAGATCATCACTTGAACATAAGTAATCATATGACAAATCTATATATGTTGCTGTTGTGAAACAATCATGATGCCTTCATGTCCGTATTTTATTTTTATCGACGCTTCTACCTCTAAACATGAGGACATATTTATTGTTATCGGCTTTTCGCTTGAGGACAAGCGAGGTCTAAGCTTGGGGGAGTTGATACGTCCATTTTGCGTCATGCTTTTATGTTAATATTTATTGCATTATGGGCTGTTATTTCATGTTATGTCACAATACTTATGGCTATTCTCTCTTATTTTACAAGGTTTACCATGAAGAGGGGGAATGCCGGCAGCTGGAATTCTGGCTGGAAAAGGAGCAAATATTGGAGACCTATTCTGCACAACTCCAAAAATCCTGAAACTCCACGGAATATCTTAAAATAAATAAAGAAAAATCGTCGCCAAAGATGAAGGCCAGGGGGCCCACACCCTGCTCACGAGGGTGGGTGGCGCGCCCCTCCCCCTGGGCGCACCCCCTACCTCGTGGGCCCCCTGGTGGCTCTCCGACGCCCATCTTCTCCTCTATGAAGTCTTTCGATGAGAAAAAAAATCATAAGCAACCTTTCGGGACGAGACTCCGCCGCCATGAGGCGGAACCTTGGCGGAACCAATCTAGGGCTCCGGCAGAGCTGTTCTGCCGGGGACACTTCCCTCCGGGAGGGGGAAATCATCACCATCCTCATCACCAACGCTCCTCTCATCGGGAGAGGGCAATCTCCATCAACATCTTCACCAGCACCATCTCATCTCCAAACCCTAGTTCATCTCTTGTATCCAATTCTTGTCTCTAAGTCCGGGATTGGTGCTAGTAGGTTGCTAGTAGTGTTGATTACTCCTTGTAGTTGATGCTAGTTGGTTTACTTGGTGGAAGATGATATGCTTAGGTCCTTTATGCATACTATTACCCCTCTGATTATGAACATGAATATGCTTTGTGAGTAGTTACATTTGTTCCTGAGGACACGGGAGAAGTCTTGCTATTAGTAGTCATGTGAATTTGGTATTCGTTCGATATTTTGATGAGATGTATGTTGTCTAGCCTCTAGTGGTGTTATGTGAACTCGACTACATAACACTTCACCATTATTTGGGCCTAGAGGAAGGCATTGGGAAGTAATAAGTAGATGATGGGTTGCTAGAGTGACAGAAGCTTAAACCCTAGTTTATGCGTTGCTTCGTAAGGGCAGATTTGGATCCATATGTTTCATGCTATGGTTAGGTTTACCTTAATACTTTTGTTGTAGTTGCGGATGCTTGCAATAGAAGTTAATCATAAGTGGGATGCTTGTTCAAGTAAGAACAGAACCCAAGCACCGGTCCACCCACATATCAAATTATCAAAGTACCGAACGCGAATCATATGAGCATGATGAAAACTAGCTTGACGATATTCCCATGTGTCCTCGGGAGCTCTTTTCCTTATATAAGAATTTGTCCGGCTTGTCCTTTGCTACAAAAAGGATTGGGCCACCTTGCTGCACCTTATTTACTTTTGTTACTTGTTACTCATTACAATTTACCTTATCACAAAACTATCTGTTACCACTTATTTCAGTACTTGCAGAGAATACCTTGCTGAAAACCGCTTATCATTTCCTTCTGCTCCTCGTTGGGTTCGACACTCTTACTTATCGAAAGGACTACGATAGATCCCCTATACTTGTGGGTCATCAACACGCCATCCTCGTGGGCCAGATGATGATCAAAATGAAGAAGATTATGACGGCTCCGAATATCTAAACAACACCGGGGAGGGTGATATGATATTCGATCGCGACGACCGAATTGATGAAGTCATGAACTATCATTATGAACATGACGAAGAAAATGTTGATCTTGACACAACAAAGACCGGCGAGGTATATTTATATAAGCAGGCATCTGGTGATCATCACATGTTTTAAATGACTTGAAGATATATTAACGAATCAATCTTTCTTCTTTTAGCCATCCGGATCAAGCAAATCTTCAGGCAGTAGGACAGTACGAGGCCCGAACAAAAAGTTGAAGGAGGGCGTAAAGTACAATATTGAAGTCATCAAACCTAATGGTGAACCATTAGCGCCTAAGAAGATTGCAGACTGGTTCATTCGTCAGTGCAGAGTTCTTATGAAGGACCAACTCCCGATCTCCCTTCAAGAATGGAGAGAGCCAGCAAAGCCACGTCCAGATCTTACTTTTGTCAATGATAGACAAGAAGTTCTTCTTTGGGAAACTCTCATGGAACATTTCACCCTGCCAGATCATTTCACAGATGCAGATGTGGAGAAAGTCAAGGACACTGCTCTTAGGAAGATGGCAGTTGCATTCAACAACCACAAGAAATGTGTATGGGACAAGTACGTCAAGGGAGGAAGGAAGACTCCATTATTCAAGGGAACACTAGAGAAGCAAAGTGCTCATTGGGATGATTTCGTGAAATTCAAGGAATTAGAATTATCTAAGGAACGGTCGAGAATAAACAAGGCCAATGCCGCAAAAAAGGATAAGTTCCATAAGCTGGGGCCAGGTGGCTACGCGGTGGCAATGCCTAAGTGGGTTAAGTCTAAGAAAGAGATGGAGGATGTAGGTGTCACTCCAGTTACATTGAGCTGGCCCCCCAGGTGCAGGACTAGGTTCTATGCGCATGGGGGGGGGGGGGGGGCGTTGGACCCTAAGACAGGCAAAGTTTCGAAGAAGGCATGTATGAACGGAGCCGAAGATAAGATACTTGTTCCAATAGAAGAGGCTCGGTCAGGGGTGTTCGCGCTCAACAGAGAGAACGACGAGCTTACGTGTGCCCTGGGAAATCCTGAACACCCTGGAAGAACACGAGGCAAGGGCGTTATTCCGTGGTATGAGGGGTTTTCGGACTAGAACAACGACTACAGAAGCTGTGCGAGAAGGAAGATTGCGGAGGAGAAGAAGAGGAAGATGGAGGAGGAGTAGAGGAAGCAGGACTATGAACGCCTTCAAGGCCTAGAATCAGCGCACGCGGACTTGGCAGTCAAACTCCAGAGGCAGCAGGAGCAAATCGACTCACTTAGCCAGCGGGGATGTCTGATCCCTCGCACACCTATGGGGATCGGCGGACCAAGCCCCTTTTGGTTCGGCAGGGGGCGGTGGATGCACAAAGAGCAGATCGAGGCGAAACACACGAGCGAGACGATCGATTTACCCAGGTTCGGGCTGCACGGATGCGTAAAACCCTACTCCTGATTTGGTGGTTGTATTGAGTTTTGGCTCGGGAGCGGTGAGTGCTACAGTACACTCAAGCAGCTGGCAAGACCGAGCGTGAGAATGGCTGTCCCCCCCTTCTCTGTTGCGCATGGGCCTCCTTTTATATGTCTAAGGGGTCACCGACACGTGGCAACAGAGGTGAGGGTAAAAATGTAAAAGGGGTGGTAGTTGGCTCCACCGCCTACATGTCGCATCCTACCTAACTCTGACGGCAGGGGACAAGGGCATTAAATGCCCGTCTGTGTCACCTTGACGGCCCAGAGAGGGACCGCTCGGAACGCCACCGTTTGCCACGATGGTTCCTTGTCAACGTCTGCTTGCCACCGCATACCCCCGGCTGCCCAGCCTCCCGCCACGTACGCCAGGAATGGTCCCAGGACGACACGTTGGTGGGTGAGCTGGAGCGCGGGCTGCGGGGTAGTAGCTTGCCGCGGCAAGTGCCTTGCCGTGGATGTTGTCTTGTCGCGTCCGGGAGCTTGTTGCTCACCGGGCCTTGTCGGGGCGCGCGGTGCGCCGCAGCGAGCTTCTTGAGATGTTTTGGTTGGTCTTCCCGGCAAGCTCCTCTTGCCGGGGTCTTTTTCCCTTCCCGGGAAGCTCCTCTTGCCGGGGCCTTGTTTTGCTCTTGGATACTTTGTTCTTGAATGGCTCCGAAGGAGCCACGGAGGGTCTTGGCGGTCGCCCGGCAAGCCTTGCCGCGGGTCGCTGCGACTGCCCGTGCACAAGTTCGGGGTATTAAGGTACCCCTACTTTAGTACACCGACAGGAGCCCCCGGGCCTGGGCCATACATGGTGCCGAGCGCTGTTGGGCCAGGCCCAAAACAGTGCACGGGCACGCACGGCCTAGGTCACGCCACATCTGACTCCGCACCCACCGCGCCCTCCCCAAACGGCACGCGTCGAATGCGGCGCCGTGCGTGACATGGGCGGCGTGCGCGGGGCCACGCCCTGCGCGCATGCGTCACGTCATGGTAAAAGGGGACGGTTGGCGCGCTCCTCCCCGTAAACGAAGGGAGGCGTGGAGGCGTGGTGGGTGGAATCGTGGGTAGCTGTTTTATTCGCGACGGCGAAACGTCCACCCCCCTGCCCTCCCTCTTTATAAGCAGAGGAAACAGGGGTACGGCGCCGTTCGCCCGTTGCTGCTTCCAATCTCAAAACCTCCGCCGCTCCCCGCCACCCCAGAGCAACAAGAGAGCAGCGCCCTGCCACCCCCCCATTGCCACCAGCACCACCACCACCGCCGGCCTCCTCCACCACCCTCGCCATGGCTCCGAAGGGCGACAAGGGAAAAGCGGTGAAGTCGACCGAGGCGCAGCGGCTCGCGATGATGCGGAAGGAGCGGGCCATCTTCCCCCCCAAGCTCGGCGCGAAGGCGTTGCGGGAGCGGTATTACCTGTTCTGGTCGGCGGAGACGCGAGCTCACCTGCGGACCAGGGTGCTCTCGGCCGAAGCCCACACGAAGGCTCCTGACGGGTACCCTTTCTTTGCTGTGTTCTTCTACTGCGGACTCTGCCCACCCTTTTCCGAGTTCTTCTGCGATATTATGAACACCTATGGCTTCTACCTCCTCGACTTCACCCCCAACGCCGTCCTCACCATGGCAGTTTTCGCACATCTTTGCGAAAATTTTGTCGGAGTCCACTCTAGTGTAGCTCTCTTCCGCCATTTCTTTATCCCTCGAGTAGAGAGAGGAGGGACTCTGTCCGGCGGAATCGCCTGGGTCTCTAGAGCCGGCAAGAAGGAATCTTATCTAGAGGGAGAGTTCCGCGGCAAGTGGGAGGAGTGGAGAGCAGATTGGTGCTGGATCATCGAGGAGAGCCCGCAGTCATTCACCGTCCGGCGCCAAGCAGCAGCGGCGCGCGGCAATGATTGGAGCGACTTGGCCCCGGAAGACAGCAAGCTGAGGATTGCCGTCACCAGGATCCAGTGCCTTAGGCTCACCGGACTCACCGTAGGTGTTGTTGGCGCAGACTTTCTTCGCCGCCGCATTGCCCCTCTGCAGGAACGGGGTAGGCCTGCCTGGGAGTTTAAGAACGCGGCGGACATTATGAGGCTGCGCCCAGGCCTCAACTATAATTTCACTGTCCTCGAGCACACCAGCATGCTGCAGGAGCTCTTCAAATATGATCCGGAACACCCCGAAGTCTTTAGGCTGCCGCAGGGCGTCGTCCCTTTGTGCAACAACTCTGGGCTTGACCGCATCCGGGCGATGATGCCGTTGTGCGACTCGCACGGAATCGAGCCCACTTGGCAAGAGCCCGCAAACGAGGTCGTGCAGCAGTTCTTCAACGTCCTGGTGGAAGTGCCGATCCGCGCCGATGAGAAGGACGGCCTCATTCGTGAGACCACCGAGGCAGAGCTGGCGCGCATAGCCTCCAGGTTGGAAGAGGCAGCGGCAGCCGCAGCGGCAGGCGACTTTGGGTTTACTCTGGAGGAAGCGGCGGCAGAAGAGGCAAAAACTCATGCCGAGCGAGACAAGTTCCTCGGTAAGAAGGAGCTCGTCTGGCAAGAGGAATTTGCCGGCAAGGAAGATCTTGCCGGGGGCAGCGCCGAGCCGAGCGAGCCTGCCGGGGATGCAAGCGACTCGTTGGAAATCGACTCTTCCTCCACTTCGTCTTCCGACAGTCCGCCGCCGGCTGCGCCTCCGTCTCCACCAAGAAGGCGTCTCCGCAAGGCCGCGGATGTAGCGAGGGAGCAGGCGGTCCAGCAGTCGCCGCGCCGCACGACGCGCTCCACCGCGGCAAGCACTGTTGCCGCGGGAGCGCCCCATGCCGCTGCTTCGACTGGAGCGGGGTCTTCCCGAGCTGCCGCCTCTGCCCCCGCCAAGCGACCAAGGGAGCCTACCCCTCCTCCTTCCTGCGCCAGCCGCGGGCCGGACTTCGACTTCTCCGCGTTTAGCTCCGACGAGGAAGAAGAGGAGGAGTAAGTTCTTCTCATTGTACTTGTAATTTTTCGATTTCCGCTGCTTTTGTCTTGTATCTCACTTGCCTTCCTCTGCATCTCTTCCTTTTCAGGACTCTGGCGCAGAGCGCGGCGAAGAGGGCCAGGGTGCCGGTGATCGTCATCGAGGACGAACCCACTGTGTCAACAGGGGATGCGCCCGAGACGAACTTGTCAGAACCGGCGGCTGATCTTCAGAGCAGCCCCCAGCGTAAGTGTTTTGTTTACTTCCCGCTGTTGGGCGCGCACAAAGATCCTTGCTATGCTGATACTTATCTGTTAACTTGTACAGGAGCAGAACAGCCTCACCCGGGGAGCCCGGAGACCGCCCCTGAAGTGCCAAGGGGGAGTCCTCCGACGAGGGAGAGGTCCCCGGCAAGGGAGGAGGCTCCGACAAGGGAGGAACCCCCGGCAAGGGAAGGGACTCCGGCAAGGGAGGAGCCCCTGGCGAGGGAGGAGACTCCGGCAAGGGAGGAGCCCCCGGCCCGGCAAGGATCTCGGGCGAGGGACCGCGCCAGCGATCCCCCGGCGACGGAGACCACAACGACCGGCCCCGGCACAGGTAACCTCCTTGCTCCCAAACTCCCCTTGCTTCTTCGGCTTCTTGTTCTTCCTCTTGGATTTTGCTCGAATTTTGTTTGAATCTTCTCCCCTCTTCCGGCCGTCAGGTCCATCTGCTACAGAGCCGATGGAGACGGAGGTCGCTGCCGAGGAAGCAGCCAGCGCCGGCGAGGAGGCTGCCAGGGCTGCCGCCGCGGAAGCGGGCGGGGAGTCTGGCGGTCGTACTGACGACCCGGAGGCCACAGGAGCGCCGGGCCCTGCCCCGACCGCTGGCTCCTCCGCTGCTGCCGCCGCGGCAGTCTCTGAAGAGCCCCAGCCCGGCATCTACCTGAAGGCTGGCGAGAACATCTTCATCAGCCTCCCCTGGGCGTCAAGCTCCAGGGCGCCGATCGAGGGGGAGACGCTGGACGGAGAGGTGCTTGCCTCTGCCGGGCTGAAGCTGGTTGATGCGCCAAGCAGCAGCAGCGGCGATCCGGAAGAGGAGCGCCTGCTGCGGAAGCTAGTGGCGCTCTACCGCACCCAGCAGGCCAAGTTGGAGTCCCGCGAGGCACTTGTGGCGAAGGCTGGCACTGACATCGAGAAGCGCGCAGAAGAGCTCCGGGGCGCCCACCAAGAAGCTCTCCGCTCTCTGGCAAGGGAGCGGGAGGAACTTGCAGAGGCGCAACAAGCCTTCCTTCTCGAGAAGGCGGACGTCGAAGAGTGCCAGCGCCTTGCCGCGGAGAAGCTGTCTTCGCGGGAGAGTGACTTGGCGCAGCGGTTGGTCAACCTCGACAGCCACGAGGAGGAACTCGCGCGCACGAGCGGGCAGTTGGCGGAGCCGTCAAGCAGGCCGTAGACGCTGCCGCAGCTGCCGAGGCCGCCAAGGCTGAGCTGGGGCTGAAGGTGACGCAGCTGGAGGCGGACCTCAAGGCGAGCAGCGATGAGCTTGCCGCGCTCAAGCTTGAGCGTGAGAGGGATGCCAACAGCTATTCAGAGCTGCAGGCCCTCTTCGCCGAGAGGGGCAAGGAGCTGGACGCCGCCAAAAACTCCAACACCGATCTCGAAGGGAAGCTGGCGGCCCTGACCAGATCTCTGGACGGCGCCAAGGAGCAGGAGACGGCCCTGAAGGAGGCGGTCAAGGCCGGCAAGGTGTTGTTGGCAAAGGCCGCCGCCACCCAGAAGACATTGGCAGAGGACATGGAGCGCTGGACGGAGGGTCTGGTGGACGTCGCCGCGGATGTCGACAAGGAGCTGGCGCAGTTGGGGATGGTGGATCTCGCGTACTCCTCCGACGAGAACCTCCAACCCAGCGACAAGCTCACTCTGTTCTTCAAAGGCTTGGCGACGGCGCTCCAGCGAATCTGGGAGCAGTTCCCAAAGCAGCTTGCCGACGAGTCGCGCAAGATCTGCGCAGGAGCTCTCCAGAAGGTGCTGATGAAGGTGGCCTTCCGCAACCCAGGCCTCCGCCTCAACAACGTCCTCCGAAGCCTGCCGCCAGATGCTGATCAGGAGGAGCTCAAGGCCCTTGTCGCACCCATTGTGGACAAGGTGAGCGGTATCAGCAGGGTCGAAGGCGACCATGTAGACTAGGCCATTTATCTTCTTCTTTCCTTGTCGCTGTCAATCATGTTATGCAAAACAGTCTGTTAGAGCTGCGACAAGCTATTCTGTAATATACTTCTATCTTGGATAGTAATTGCTATGTTATTTCCTTTGCTTGCTTCCTCCCCTTGTATGTTTGTACCCTACGCTTTCAGGGAACTTGCCGGTGCAGGCACCTTGCCGCGAGTGCTGAGTGCGGAACATTAGCAGCGGAACTGCAACAGACAGGAAACCTCGTTGAGGAGCTAGTCGCAGCTTACTTAAGTCGTTGAGCGGACTCGAAACGACAGTAAGGCAACTAGCTACGAGTTGGTTCCCTGCCGGCGGTGCCGCAACCGACAAGAAACCTTGTCGCGGAGCTAGCTGCAGTTCACCTAAGTTGTTGAGCGGACTCGAAACAATAGTAAGTGCGCGACTAGCTACGAGTCGGTTCCTCCGCGCACAGGTTTTCCATACAAGGGACGATCGCAAGAAGGAAGATAACTCTATAAATTTAATTGCTGTGTTATTTCCTTTACTTGACTCATTCCTTTGTATGGTTTTTACCCTGCGCATATAGGGAACTTGCCGGCACTGGCACGCCTGCCGCGAGTGCTGAGTGAGGAACGTCAGCGATTTGCGGGGCGGTGCTGCGGCCGACAAGAAACCTCGTCTCGGAGCTAGTCACAGCTTACTTAGGTTGTTGAGCGGGGCTCGAAACGACAGTAAGGGCGCGACTAGCTACGAGTCGGCTCCTCGGCGCCCAGGTTTCCCATACAAAGCACGGGCGTTCAAGGGAAATAACTTAAAAACTTAAAGGAATTCTGATTGCTCAAACTGTGGCACTCATCTTTTTCTGTCGCTTGCTTTCCCGGGGTATGTGCTGAGCACATAATCTTTATGCACGGGGTCTGCGCCCGGCTTTGTACAAAGGATTACATGCAACATGGGCAAGACTTTGTACAAATGGGTGGTTGCCGGACGGGGTCCGACAACCGCGCCTCACGGGCAAAGCTTACGAAGAAGCGCAATATTCCAGGAGTTGCTCACTGGTACGCCTTCTTCGGTCCCAAGGCAGACAGCGCCAAGCCTGGTGACTCGCTTCACCCGGTAAGGGCCTTCCCACTTCGGCGTCAACTTGTCGGGAACCTTGGCAGATTGATCACGCCGAAGAGACAAGGTGGCCTTCCTCAAAACTTCTGGCTTTAACTTTGCGGCTATGATAGCGGCGCAAAGCTTGCTAGTAGTGAGCGGCTCGCACAGCAGCCTGAAGACGATCTTCCCCAAGGAGTGGCGCGGCTGCTTGCCGCAGCCGCTCTTGCTCAAGCTCATCATAATCGAGCACCCGAGGTGACCCGTATACGAGTTCCGTGGGGATATCTGCCTTCGCTGCATGGATTGGAGCGAAGGGTGTGGCGGGCGGCGGCGGCGACCGTGCAAGGAACGAGATACGCTCGGACTTCTAACTGTGTTAGAAGGAGCAGTACCCCATCCAAGCGACCGTGCCACGCTCGTGCCAGCATGTTGGCGTGCATGCTGGCCCTGAGCGCTCTGGGACCCGCCAGCTTGATCTTGGCCCGACAGACGTATGGTACTGTGGGTACCACGACGCTGCGGGTCCCACGCCTCCTGCGACAGGCGCGGTGCGTGTCCGGACGCCGAGGTCTTGGAGTGCACGCGGTCGTTGTGGGAGGCGACCGCGCCGCCGGCGTGCGACGCGGTCTGGTCCTTGGACCTGGCAGCGCCACGAGTCTCCCCGTCGGCGCCCGCTCTTCCGCCGGCGCCTGCCCCACCAGCCGTCCGCTCTGGCGACGGCGGGCTCGGCGCAGACGGAGCAGCTGCCTCCAAAATCTTCTTCTTCGGCGGCATGTTGATGAAGACGATGAAGATTTGGCTCGCGCGAACGCCGGATGAGGTTCGCACAACCTCGAAGCACGCCCCTACCTGGCGCGCCAAAGATGTCGGGGGTGTCTGATCCCTCGCACACCTATGGGGATCGGCGGACCGAGCCCCTTTTGGTTTGGCAGGGGGCGGTGGATGCACAAAGAGCAGATCGAGGCGAAACACACGAGCGAGACGATCGATTTACCCAGGTTCGGGCTGCACGGATGCGTAAAACCCTACTCCTGCTTTGGTGGTTGTATTGAGTTTTGGCTCGGGAGCGGTGAGTGCTACAGTACACTCAAGCAGCTGGCAAGACCGAGCGTGAGAATGGCTGTCCCCCCTTCTCTGTTGCGCATGGGCCTCCTTTTATATGTCTAAGGGGTCACCGACACGTGGCAACAGAGGTGAGGGTAAAAATGTAAAAGGGGTGGTAGTTGGCTCCACCGCCTACGTGTCGCATCCTACCTAACTCTGACGGCAGGGGACAAGGGCATTAAATGCCCGTCTGTGTCACCTTGACGACCCAGAGAGGGACCACTAGGATCGCCACCGCATGGTTCCTTGTCAGCGTCTGCTTGCCATCGCATGCCCTCGGCTGCCCAGCCTCCCGCCACGTACGCCAGGAATGGTCCCAGGGCGACACGTTGGTGGGTGAGCTGGAGCGCGGGCTGTGGGGAAGTAGCTTGCCGCGGCAAGTGCCTTGCCGCGGATGTTGTCTTGTCGCGTCCGGGAGCTTGTTGCTCACCTGGCCTTGCGGGGCGCGCGGTGCGCCGCAGCGAGCTTCTTGAGATGTTTTGGTTGGTCTTCCCGGCAAGCTCCTCTTGCCGGGGTCTTGTTCCCTTCCCGGCAAGCTCCTCTTGCCGGGGCCTTGTTTTGCTCTTGGATACTTTGTTCTTGAATGGCTCCGAAGGAGCCACGGAGGGTCTTGGCGGTCGCCCGGCAAGCCTTGCCGCGGGTTGCTGCGACTGCCCGTGCACAAGTTCGGGGTATTAAGGTACCCCTACTTTAGTACACCGACACGGTTGGTGAGTTATGATATGCAAGAACTCTAGGCGTTTTTCTGAAAAAACTGCAGTCTCTGAAATATTAGGAAAAAACCTCCTGAACTGAAAAAAAACATAACGGGCCGGAAATTGAACAAGCCCAACAGGCACAAAGGGCTGGAGGGGGGTGCTGCTCACCCATGGGCCTCTTGGGCCGGCGGATCTGGGCGGGGGCGTAGTCAACGCGTAGCGTGTCTGTGCCCGTTCGTTCGAACCTGGGGCCATGGCCGCCCTGGTTCATTGTTGCCAACGAGGGAGAAGTTCGGCGCGGGCTCGCGGGCATGGGGAAGGCATGGCTCTGGCGAGCAGGGGTCGGAGGCGACACGGCGAAGCGGCTTGCGGAGGCACTGGGGACTCCGGGACGGCGCGTGGGGAGGCAGAGACACCTGACGCTCGATTTTGAGCAGGGAAGCAGAGGGACTTGCGGGTGCAGTGGTTGCCGGTGATGAGGACGACGGCACTGCGGGAAGCGGCTCCGGCGAGGTCAGGGACTGGCGGAGGCGGGCGGATCCAGGTGCTCGCCTATCTCTGCTTGAACTCGGCTTCCCGATGCAGCAGAAGCAGGGGCTGGCGATGGGGGCTTGGCGAAGGCGCGGCGGCAGAGACTTGGCGCGGTTCAACGCCAGCGTGAGGCAGATCGGCGAGAGGAGACGGGCGCGCGAGGGAGGGGGCTCAGCTGTAGAAGAGGTCCGGCGATGGGGACTTGGGCGGCGACGGAGCCTGTCTCCGGTGAAGCAGAGGCGCGCGAGGGAGGTTCACAGCGCGTGGGGCTTGAGGCCGCAGGACCCTGGTGGCGCGGTCGCCAGCGAAGTTGGAGGCGTTGGTTGGCTTGTCCCGGGGTCGGTAGGGAGGCCTCAGGCAGCGTGGGTTGGTCTGGTGTTGAACACGAGGGGGATTTGGAAGGGGATGGAGTTGGATCGGGAGGAGATCCCGATGTGGGAGAGGACTGGCGGCGGGGAGGGACAAGCCTCCTAGGATCTAGGGTTGGTCCAGTTTTAGACTAGGGAGTATATATATAAGGAAAGAGAGAGAGTTTAGGGCTAATCCGTCCCGTCAATTAAAATTGAACGGTCGAGATAAATAGACTAGGAAGTCCAATTAAGAAAATGGAGACGTTTTGTAGATGTCTGGGGATGATCCAGACACGACGGTGACGACTGCTCGGGTCGCGTCCGGGATAATTTTCAGACGCGCGCGCGAGGCTTGGCCATGGGCTGACGAGAGAGGTTAGGTAGGGTCTGGCGGTGAGTAGAGGACTGTGCAGAAGGCCTCAGGCTAAGAAAAGAGAAGAGAGAAAGGCCCGACGACTGTTTCCGGAGACCGAAAACGTCCGACGATAGACCGGCTATACTGCCGCTATAGTTATCCGTTGGGGGCATCAAACGATCTCCGAAAGCGATGAAACTTGATAGGCGGTCTATCTACACTATAATAAGACCACACATCCACTCTCATCCCATTCCGAGAACATTTCCCGGCCACTTATAAAATACTATTTCGGACATGCCGCGGGCGCGTGCGAGTGTGTCTGGGCTCAGAATGGACAACGGAAGGAACGAGGAGAACCCGGACGAATGGATGTTTTTAAAACACGATGATGCAATGCACATGATGACATGATGAGATGCAACACGCAAGCAAAAGGCATGGCAACAACAGCGAATAACTGGAAGACACCTGGCACATCGGTCTCGGGGCGTCACAACACTCCACCACTACGAGAGGATCTCGTCCCGAGATCTAGAATGGCACCGGAGGGAAAACGGGAGAGAAAGAGAAGAGGTAAAACTAAGTTGCTTCTTTGACAAACGAGTGAAACCAAAGAACCTTGAGAGGTTGAACAAATCCGAGAAAAGAATACAACGAAGGTGAACAAGGTCGAAAACACTCCGTTAGCAAAGAGGGACAAAGAACATTGCGAAAAACTTTGAGGCTAGAGGGCAAGATATATATTGAAACCACTCCGGTTAAGTCAAGATAGAGAAGGATTAAGAATGATATAATTTGGACAGCACTCCGTCTGAGAAAGGACGCAAAACTTGATAAGATGAGAGAACTTGAAAAGAGGGCACGACACTCCGGTAAAATGGATAACACGAAAAGAACATGATCCTGACAAGAACAAGAAGAAGGTTTGAAGAGAGCAACATCACAATGCCGCCAGAAGAAGTGAGCGAATGGAACTGAATGAATGGGGGAGAAAAAACAAGGTCTTGAGACAGCACGCTTACACCAAAAGCTAGAACGAACTTGTTAGGTTATCAACAACGAAAAGGATAAGCTTGATGTGGACTTATAGAATACATCTCAAAATTATGAGGTGACAACCTGCCACTCACGGGAAAAGAATTGGATTGATATGAACGAGGATACGAGAAACTTATTTCACCGAGAGGATAAATGAAGAAGTTGGGTCTTAAATGAGCACCATAAATAGCAACAATCCTTAGGGACGGTTTTAGGTGAAATATAGCCCAAGATAATTCCAACGAAGAGATTGATGGATTTAAAATACCTCATTCTTAACAACATGTGAATCATGAAACATGAACTCAAATTGTCAAGAATGGCATAATACCACCTCCAATAATACGGTAGATAGAAATGCACTCCGGATTACAATATGAAGAAAGCATGAGCTTCTTAGAAAAGAATCTCGATGAACACTTCGATAAGGAAATTAAATCCTTTATGAACCACCATGTAGACCTCCATGAAGAACTCCGGTAATAAAAGGATGATCAGAACGGAAAGAGAAGTTGAAAAGACAAGCGAAGCCTTGAGACGATTTAGATGAATCTCCATGGTGATATAATTGAAATAGCTTGGAGCTCCGGAAAAGAAAGATGAAACAAATGAAGACGAGAATTTGATGAGCCTCCGAAATAAGGAATTGAATTTACTCGATGAAACAAGAATTAGAATTACATTATGCTTATCCTTCACCCATTAAATTGATGACAAGCAATGGATTTGGCATATTACTTATTCTCGTAGAAAGGATTAAGAGAGATATAAGTCAAACTTGAGAAGGTATTCAAAGAACCATCGGTAGAATGAAACAACAAAATAATTAATATGATAAACGAAGGAAGACAAAAATCTTGGAAGAACCATCGTAAGAATTGAAAATGAACGAAGAGAAGATAAAGAAACACCGGGAATAATTATAAAATGAACGAAGATGCTTGAGAGGATTTAGATACATGAGAATGAAGAGATCACGAGCCGATTAGAGATCACTTGAACGAAGCACCGGTAAGACTGGAGAATGATAACTGAAAGGTGAGAATGAATAAACCTGAATTGATGGACTCCAGATAGGTGAAAGGAATTGTCACAATCAAAACAATTATGAGAGGATGGCCTAAGTCTAGCATCGTGAATCTTTGAGAGAACGGACAAGACTGAGGAGAAACTCTTCTTCGGTCTTCAAAATCCGAGAATGATGACGAGAAACACCATCATGATTTATTGAGGTACTCTAGAATTAAAATTGGAAAGGTTGAGCCAATGATGAAAATAATTATAAGATCTTGGAGAAAAGCATTTGACTGATGACAATTCATTCTTACGTCAAACTTCGAAAAGAATTTTACGGATATCTCCGGGAGAATTAGAAGAGTCAGGTAAGATCCTGGAAAAAGACCTGTGGGTTAGGGCCCACTCAAAAGAAACACCGTAGAACGATTTAAAAGGGAGGTTGCACCGGTTGGATTAAATGGCTAGAATGAGATAACAACCTCGAAATAGGTTGAACGGATGTAAAGTGAAAACACAAATCTTTGAGATATCTTGAGCACTCCGGAACAATTGAATAGCGAGAAATGAATGAATATGAGGAGCACCGATATGAGAAGGCATTGAAATTAGGAAAAAGGGTAAGATCAACAAAGCTTGACTTGAAACCATCGGAGAAGATAAAGAAACGAAGAATGATGAACTAGAAGCTCCGTTAAAATCTTCATGAGCATCACCGGGTAAGAACATTGATTGAAAAGAAAGAAGAGGCTTCACATGAATAAGATGGATAACTGATTAAGAAATCTTAGTCCTTGAAGAAACAAGGGTGGGAGGGCGGGAAAAACAAAGGCAACTTGGAGACGGATGAAACAAACTCCGTTGAGAAGAACTGATAATTGATCTTGCGAATGTTGAAGTGATCGGATCCACTTGAAGAGAGACACACCGGTGAAAAAGGATTGACAAAACAATCTCCATTATCATGAAGGATTAGTATTCACATCGGAGTATGAGAACACCACTTGGAAAAGGTATGGAATCAACATTTGACTTCGAAGCAACTCGAATACCACAACTCAAAACAAAACAAAAGATTGGCTTGCAGAATAAGCCGGAACAAACATATGATAGAGATTTCGCCCGAAGTTTTCGTGGTGGGGCCTACATGGGCTCGATCGTACAACACCATCATGTACAAGGCAGTGCACATGACATACAAAGCGTCCCCGAGTCGGGATAGCCAAGGACTCTTTATGACACAATGAGACCACTGTAAAACCGACCGTGAATAGGCGGGCCACTAGACGTCGAACCCCAATTTCAAATCATACATCTGTCAGAAAGATATCCTAAGAGCTACTTGAATTCCCACCTATGAAATTCCCAAAATTTTCCGGTTATGCAATCAGGTGTTGGGGATACAGGGGAAGCATAATATCTCACCCAAAACTAGCAAATCCTACATCCAGCTGTATCCATCCTTCAACACATAACCAAGAAACCTTCGGAAATCATCTACCTCAACCTTCGAAAAGCATCCGTTATACAATTTACGGCGATACTCCCGAACTCCCGCCCCAGTACTGGGTGGCGTCGAGGTTATCTCACCAACGAACTGCATAAAAGAGATTTTCGATGTCGGCGTACTAAACTCAGGTATTCCAGAACTGCAACGATAAAATTATGACGACAACACCTCAGAGCTCAACTCCCTGGGACACCTCCACGAAACCCCTGACAGGAGGCACTAAGACAATGTTCTCATCATAAAACCATCGGTACGATTCCAAGATACCCGCGTGATCCTAATTTTTTTAGTGAAATTAGAGAAGAGAAGAGTCAAAACTCTACGTCAGGATGCCTTACTAGAGCGATGAAGGGACTGGGGAGTAGAAAGAATTCCTAAACTCTCTGATATATAATTCCTAAATGACTCAAAACATTTTTCTAGACTCAACAACGGCTGCTAATAACGATCAATCAGTGGGGCTCCTAAGGTCGGGGAAGGCTCTGATACCAACTTGTAACGCCCTCGATGCGGCTATATCTCCCACGTGTCGAAGCACGACTTAGAGGCATAACCGCATTGAAAGCAATGTCGCAAGTGAGGTAATCATCACACAACCCTTGTAATACATAAGGGAAAAAGATACATAGTTGGCTTACAATCGCCACTTCACACAATTACATGAATAAAGCATTACATCAACCAGATACAATCAAGGTCCGACTATGGAACCAAAATAAAAGAAGAACCCAAAAGCGACAAAGGTCCCCGATCGACCCCAACTGGGCTCCACTACTGATCAACTAGAACGAAACAACACAAACGACAAGATCTTCATCGAGCTCCTCCTGAGCTTGGTTGCGTCATCTGCACGGACTCATCGGCACCTGCAAGCTGGTTTTGGAAGTAACTGTGAGTCACGGGGACTCAGCAATCTCGCACCCTCGCGATCAAGACTATTTAAGCTTATGGGTAAGGTAAAGGTATGAGGTGGAGCTGCAGCAAGCGACTAGCATATATGGTGGCTAACATACGCAAATGAGAGCGAGAAGAGAAAGCAAAGCACGGTCGATAAAAGTATGATCAAGAAGTGATCCTAGAATAACCTACGTCAAGCATAACTCCAACACCGTGTTCACTTCCCGGACTCCGCCGGAAAGAGACCATCACGGTTACACACGCGGTTGATGTATTTTAATTAAGGTCAACTTCAGGTTTTCTACAACCGGACGTTAACAAATTCCCATCTGCCCCCGCGGGCATGGCTTTCGAAAGTTCAAATCCCTGCAGGGGTGTCCCAACTTAGCCCATCACAAGCTCTCATGGTCAACGAAGGAATAGACCTCCTCCCGAGACATTCCGATCAGACTCGGCATCCCGGTTCTATAAGACATCCTCGACAATGGTAAAACAAGTCCAACAAAGCCGCCCGATGCGCCGACATCCTGATGGGAGCTGCACATATCTCGTTCTCAGGGCAACACCGGATAGGTCAAGCTACGAGTAAAACTAGCCCTCAAGTTTCCTCGAGGTGGCCCCGCAGGCTGCCCATTTCGGACCAACACTTAGACAAGCACTGCCCGGTGGGAGGGGGGTGGGGGTAAAATAGAGATGACCCTTGGGCTGGCCTAACCCAAGGGAAAAGGAGGCTAGGTGGCGAATGGTAAAACCATGGTTGGGCCTTGCTGGAGGAGTTTTATTCAAAGCGATCTGTCAAGGGGTTCCCATTATAACCCAACTGCGTAAGGAACGCAAAATCCGGGAACATAACACCGATATGACGGAAACTAGGGCGGCAAGAGTGGAACAAAACACCAGGCATAAGGCCGAGCCTTCCACCTTTTACCAAGTATATAGATACATTAATTAAATAAGATATATTGTGATATCCCAACAAGTAAACATGTTCCAAACAAGGAACAACATCTGCATGTTCCAACACGGAACAAACTTCAATCTTCACCTGCAACTAACAACGCTATAAGAGGGGCTGAGCAAAGCGGTAACATAGCCAAACAACGGTTTGCTAGGACAAGGTGGGTTAGAGGCTTGGTTCAACAAAGTATGCATGCCCTCAACGAACTGGGGAGAGCATCGGTCATCGTACATCCATTGCCGGCTCATCTTCATTACACAACACCGAATAGACCAAATTAATACAAGTTCATACATAAAGTTCATACAACACTTAAATCCAACAAACAAATAACTCTCTAGCTAAAGCATTTAAATGCAACAACAAATATGATCAAGATCGCAACTAAGGTAACAATGGATCCAACAGCATAATGATACCAAGCCTCACTATCGATGGCATATTTTCTAATCTTTCTAATCTTCAAGCGCATTTTCTCCATCTTGATCTTGTGATCATCGACGACATCGGCAACATGCAACTCCAATACCATCTTCTCCCCCTCAATTCTTTTCAATTTTTCTTTCAAGTACTCGTTTTCTCTTTCAACTAAATTTAACCTCTCGGCAATAGGGTCGGTTGGAATTTCCGGTTCACATACCTCCTAGAAAAAATTTCTATGTCAACTTGATGGGCATAATTTGTCATAAACACGAAATGCAACTAGTTTTAAAAGAGAATATACATACCACATCCGAATCATAACAAGGACTAGGGCCGACGGGGACGGATATCAAAACCATGGCACTATATGTATAACAAACAACGTACGGGTAAGATAATTATACGAGTAACTATATATCCAAATCACACAAACATCAATTTTTATATAAAATTTCATGAACAAGAGGCTCACCACAAGGTGGTGCCGGCAACTGGACGGTGCGGGCGATCGACGGTGGCTACGATGGAGATTTAGAAGGCACTAAGTAAACCACACCTACATATGCAAACTAAGTGTTATTTTTGACCTCAAATTGCATATAAATCAAATACTAGCACATATATATATATATATCCTCCCAAATTAATCACTATATAAACCAATGCAAGAGCTAATCTAGCAATGAGAGATGAAAGGACAAAGTTGCTAACCTTTGTGATCATTTGAATGGATGAGGGCCTTCAAATCTTGACAAATTTTGGGCAAATTTTGTGATGAACTCGAGAGGAAGAAGGGAAGAACAGAGGAGAGGGAGAGGGGAAAGGGGGAAGAACAGAGTGCTGGTGGACGAAGGGTTTATATAGGACGACCTTTAGTACCGGTTCGTGCCAAGAACCGGTACTAAAGGGGCTGGAGGGGCCCCATTCTGTCAACATCCTGCCACCACTCTCATTAGGACCGGTTCGTGGCACGAACCGGTGCTAAAGGTTAGACACGAACCGGTACTAATGATGGAGGCCTGGCTAGCCGTTGGAACCGGCACTAATGTATACATTAGTGCCAGCTCAAATACAAACCGGCACTAATGTGCTTCACGTTTGACCCTTTTTCTACTAGTGATAGACCGGCTATACTACCGCTATAGTTATCCGTTGGGGCATCAAACGATCTCCAAAAGAGATGAAACTTGATAGGTGGTCTATCTACACTATAATAAGACCACACGTCAACTCTCATCCCATTCTGAGAACATTTCCCGGCCACTTATAAAATACTATTTCGGACATGCCGCGGGCGCGTGCGAGTGTGTCTGGGCTCAGAATGGACAACGGAAGGAACGAGGAGAACCCGGACGAATGCAAGTTTTTAAAACACGATGATGCAATGCACATGATGACATGATGAGATGCAACACGCAAGCAAAAGACATGGCAACAACAGCGAATAACTGGAAGACACCTGGCACATCGGTCTCGGGGCGTCACAACACTCCACCACTACGAGGGGATCTCGTCCCGAGATCTAGAATGGCACCGGAGGGAAAACGGGGAGAAAGAGAAGAGGTAAAACTAAGTTGCTTCTTTGACAAACGAGTGAAACCAAAGAACCTTGAGAGGTTGAACAAATCCGAGAAAAGAATACAACGAAGGTGAACAAGGTCGAAAACACTCCGTTAGAAAAGAGGGACAAAGAACATTGTGAAAAACCTTGAGGTTGGAGGGCAAGATATATATTGAAACCACTCCGGTTAAGTCAATATAGAGAAGGATTAAGAATGATATAATTTGGATAGCACTCCGTCTGAGAAAGGACGCAAAACTTGATAAGATGAGAGAACTTGAAAAGAGGGCACGACACTCCGGTAAAATGAATAACACGAAAAGAACATGATCCTGACAAGAACAAGAAGGTTTGAAGAGAGCAACATCAAAATGCCTCCAGAAGAAGTGAGAGAATGGAACTGAATGAAAGGGGGAGAAAAAAACAAGGTCTTGAGAGAGCACGCTTACACCAAAAGCTAGAACGAAGTTGTTGGGTTATCAACAACGAAAAGGATAATCTTGATATGGACTTATAGAATACATCTCAAAATTATGAGGTGACAACCAGCCACTCACGGGAGAAGAATTGGATCGATATGAACGAGGATACGAGAAACTTATTTCACCGGGAGGATAAATGAAGAACTTGGGTCTTATATGAGCACCATAAATAGCATCAATCCTTAGGGACGGTTTTAGGTGAAATATAGCCCAAGATAATTCCAACGAAGAGATTGATGGATTTAAAATACCTCATTCTTAACAACATGTGAATCATGAAACATGAACTCAAATTGTCAAGAATGGCATAATACCACCTCCAATAATACGGTAGACAGAAATGCACTCCGGATTACAATATGAAGAAAGCTTGAGCTTCTTAGAAAAGAATCTCGATGAACACTTCGAGAAGGAAATTAAATCCTTTATGAACCATCATGTAGACCTCCATGAAGAACTCCGGTAATAAAAGGATGATCAGAACGGAAAGAGAAGTTGAAAACACAAGCGAAGCCTTGCGACGATTTAGATGAATCTCCATGGTGATATAATTGAAATAGCTTGGAGCTCCGGAAAAGAAAGATGAAACAAATGAAGACGAGAATTTGATGAGCCTCCGAAATAAGGAATTGAATTTACTCGATGAAACAAGAATAAGAATTACATTATGCTTATCCTTCACCCATTAAATTAATGACAAGCAATGGATTTGGCATATTACTTATTCTCGTAGAAAGGATTAAGAGAGATATAAGTCAAACTTGAGAAGGTATTCAAAGAACCGCCGGTAGAATGAAACAACAAAAGAATTAATATGATAAACGAAGGAAGACAAAAATCTTGGAAGAACCACTGTAAGAATTGAAAATGAACGAAGAGAAGATAAAGAAACACCGGGAATAATTATAAAATGAACGAAGATGCTTGAGAGGATTTAGATACATGAGAATGAAGAGATCACGAGCCGATTAGAGATCACTTGAACGAAGCACCGGTAAGATTGGAGAATGATAACTGAAAGCTGAGAATGAATAAACCTGAATTGATGGACTCTAGATAGGTGAAAGGAATTGTCACAATCAAAACCATTATGAGAGGATGGCCTAAGGCTAGCATCGTGAATCTTTGAGAGAACGGACAAGATTGAGGAGAAACTCTTCTCCGGTCTTCAAAATCCGAGAATGATGATGAGAAACACCATCATGATTTATTGATATACTCTGGAATTAAAATTGGAAAGGTTGAGCCAATGATGAAAAGAATTATAAGATCTTGGAGAAAAGCATTTGACTGATGACAATTCATTCTTACGTCAAACTTCGAAAAGAATTTTACGGATATCGTCGGGAGAATTAGAAGAGTCAGGTAAGATCCTGGAAAAGACATGTGGGTTAGGGCCCACTCAAAAGAAACACCGTAGAAAGATTTAAAAGGGAGGTTGCACCGGTTGGATTAAATGGCTAGAATGAGATAACAACCTCAAAATAGGTTGAACGGATATAAAGTGAAAACACAAATCTTCGAGATATCTTGAGCACTCCGGAACAATTGAATAGCGAGAAATGAATGAATATGAGGAGCACCTATATGAGAAGGCATTGAAATTAGGAAAAAGGGTAAGATCAACAAAGCTTGACTTGAAACCATCGGAGAAGATAAAGAAACAAAGAATGATGAACTAGAAGCTCCGTTAAAATCTTCATGAGCATCACCGGGTAAGAACATTGATTGAAAAGAAAGAAGAGGCTTCACATGAATAAGATGGATAACTGATTAAGAAATCTTAGTCCTTGAAGAAACAAGGGTGGGAGGGCGGGAAAAACAAAGGCAACTTGGAGACGGATGAAACAAACTCCGTTGAGAAGAACTGATAATTGATCTTGCGAATGTTGAAGTGATCGGATCCATTTGAAGAGAGACACACCGGTGAAAAAGGATTGACAAAACAATCTCCATTATCATGAAGGATTAGTATTCACATCGGAGTATGAGAACACCACTTGGAAAAGGTATGGAATCAACATTTGACTTCGAAGCAACTTTAATACCACAACTCAAAACAAAACAAAAGATTGGCTTGCAGAATAAGCCGGAACAAACATATGATAGAGATTTCGCCCGGAGTTTTCGTGGTGGGGCCTACACGGGCTCGATCGTACAGCACCATCATGTACAAGGTAGTGCACATGACATACGAAGCGTCCCCGAGTCGGCATAGCCAAGGACTCTTTAAGACACAACGAGACCACTGTAAAACCGACCATGAATAGGTGGACCACTAGACGTCGAACCCCAATTTCAAATCATACATCTGTCGGAAAGATATCCTAAGAGCTACTTGAATTCCCACCTATGAAATTGCCGAAATTTTCAGGTTATGCAATCAGGTGTTGGGGATACAGGGGAAGCATAATATCTCACCCAAAACTAGCAAATCCTACATCCACCTGTATCCATCCTTCAACACATAACCAAGAAACCTTCGGAAATCATCTACCTCAACCTTCGAAAAGCATCCGTTATACAAGTTATTACCTCAACCTTCGAAATCCTACCTCACTCTAGCAACCCATCATCTACTTATTACATCCCAATGCCTTCCTCTAGGCCGAAATAATGGTGAAGTGTTATGTAGTCGACGTTCACATCACACCACTAGAGGCTAGACAACATACATCTTATCAAAATATCAAACGAATACCAAATTCACATGACTACTAATAGCAAGACTTCTCCCTTGTCCTCAGGAACAAACGTAATTACTCACAAAGCATATTCATGTTCATAATCAAAGGGGTAATAATATGCATATAGGATCGGAACATATGATCTTCCACCAAATAAACCAACTAGCATCAACTACAAGGAGTAATCAACACTACTAGCAACCTACTAGCACCAATCCCGGACATTGAGACAAGAATTGGATACAAGAGATGAACTAGGGTTTGGAGATGAGATGGTGCTGGTGAAGATGTTGATGGAGATTGCCCTCTCCTGATGAGAGGAGCGTTGGTGATGATTTCCCCCTCCCGGAGGGAAGTATCCCCAGCAGAACAGCTCTACTGGAGGTCTAGATTGGATCCTCCAAGGTTCCGCCTCATGGTGGCAGAGTCTCGTCCCGAAAAGTTCCTTCTTATTTTTTCTCATCGAAAGACTTCATATAGGAGAAGATGGATGTCGAAGAGCCACCAGGGGGCCCACGAGGTAGGGGGCGCGCCCTAGGGGGGGGGGCGCCCCCGACCCTCATGAGCAGGGTGTGGGCCCCCTGGCCTTCATCTTTGACGATGATTTTTCTTTATTTATTTTAAGATTTTCCGTGGAGTTTCAGGACTTTTGGAGTTGCGCAGAATAGGTCTCTAATATTTGCTCCTTTTCCAGCCCAGAATTCCAGCCGCCAGCATTCTCCCTCCTTATGTAAACCTTGTAAAATAAGAGAGAATAGCCATAAGTATTGTGACATAAAGTGAAATAAAAGCCCATAATGCGATAAATATCTGTATAAAAGCATGATGCAAAATGGACATATCAGGTCCAAGCCTCGCGCCTCTTCCGCAAAGGCCTTACGACAAGTCCGAGGAGGAAAACGTAGGCATAGTGAAGGCCCATGTGGAAGCCCATTTTGCAACGAAACCGCCACCGCCGCCAACGGAGAAAGTGCCTGAGGAAAAGATTGACCACTTCATTCTTATGGCTAGAGCACTAGCTCCCAAGCCTGTTTAGACAGACTATGAGCGCCACCTCATGAAGTTAAATTGAGCATGTCTACAGAATGAGGCGAGCTCGAGCACGAGGAAATTAGCTGGCAAAAAATGCTGTAAAACCGATCCCCAGCTGGGAGAACAAGCGGCGCAATCAATCCCCCTGCTTGTTGTGCCAACAACACATGAGCGTACGCACGCCCAACATTATTATGGGCAAACCATTAACGTTCCCCAGCTGGGCGATCTGGTAATAACCGAGCAGCATATAACGCAGGCTGAAATGCTCAAGATCACTGTTGGACAACTCCTCGATATCGAGCCCATGTCTCCGCTTAGAGAGGAGGAAATAAAACAGAAATATGTCCGGGGCGAACCTTTGGTCCAGCCAGACGAGGTTAAGAAGCTCCCAACGAGAATGTATGAATTGCATCAATGGTACATGAACATTACCAAGATTTCCAATCGAGAGTCCCTCATGGTGAATGTCAAGAAGGATCATTACTTCCATGAGAAAGTTGTCTCCCTTGAGTATTCAGAACTATTTCAGTTATACAATCAAGACGCACTCGACAAATGTATCGTCAGTTGCTATTGTCTGTAATTGATTTCTTTCTATAATTTAAGTCCCAAGCTAGCTGTAGTGATCATTTTGATCAATCATTACCTGTAATAATCCTCACTATATTTTTTTCTATGGTATTATGCAGGATGAAGATGTATGAAATGAAAAAAGGTGCACGCTATGGCATTGGGTTCATTGACCCAAATACCATTAATGAATACACATGGAAATTAGATACATATTATCGAGCAAGTGTAGAGGAAAGCATGCTAGAGTTCTTCAAGCACCTCAAATACAATGAAGATATACTACTTCCTAACAACTTCCTGTGAGTCACACTGTCTTGTACTACAAATTCTGTTTTTGCTTACTAGCTAGCTACATGTTTTTGCTTACATATATATGCCCACTTAATTAAGACATGCAAACATGTGTGCATGCAGTTTTCACTGGATCTTGTTAATAATTAAAGTTGATGAAGGAACAGTTGAAGTACTGGACTCACTACTTTAGAAAGAAAGTGACTACACCATCGTGAAGGGGATAGTCGACAGGTAATTTCAATCATTATTAACTATATCTCGGCCTATTTAATTAGTTCGTCATTTCCTGATAACAACTATTTAATAACCCCTTTATTCATTTTTTTGTCGGCGGGCAGGTCTTGGGAAAAGTTCATCAACGCCACTCCAGGCCAATGGAAACAAAAGCTCAAATGGTATCGACCCAAGGTAAGTAATTAAGTAGTACTAGCTAGCTAGCTGCCATCTATTTAATTATCATGCTTGATTAATTATTATCTGATCAAATTCCATTCTCGTAAAGGCCCTGAAGCAGGTGCCGGAGAATGATTGATACGTCTCCGTCGTATCTACTTTTCCAAACACTTTTGCCCTTGTTTTGGACTCTAACTTGTATGATTTGAATGGAACTAACCCAGACTGACGCTGTTTTCAGCAGAATTGCCTTGATGTTGTTTTATGTGCAGAAAACAAAAGTTCTCGGAATGACCTGAAACTCTACGGAATACCTTACAATAAATAATAAAAAATCCTTGCCAAAGATAAAGACTAAGGGGCCCACACCTTGCTCACAAGGGTGGGGGCGCCCCCCCTAGGGCGCGCCCCCTACCTCGTGGGCCCCTTGGAGACTTCCCGACGCCAACTCCAACTCTATATATTTGCTTTCAGGGAGAAAAAAATAGAAGAGAAGAAATCATCGCGTTTTACAATACGGAGCCGCCGCCAAGCCCTAAAACCTCTCGGGAGGGCTGATCTGGAGTCCGTTCGGGGCTCCGGAGAGGGGAATCCGTCGCCGTCGTCATCATTAACCATCCTCCATCACCAATTTCATGATGCTCACCACCGTGCGTGAGTAATTCCATCGTAGGCTTGCTGGACGGTGATGGGTTGGATGAGATTTATCATGTAATCGAGTTAGTTTTGTTAGCGTTTGATCCCTAGTATCCACTATGTTCCGAGATTGATGTTGCTATGACTTTGCTATGCTTAATGCTTGTCACTAGGGCCCGAGTGCCATGATTTCAGATCTGAACCTATTATGTTTTCATCAATATATGAGTTTTCTTGATCCTATCTTGCAAGTCTATAGTCACCTATTATGTGTTATGATCCGTTAACCCCGAAGTGACAATAATCGGGATACTTACTGGTGATGACCATAGTTTGAGGAGTTCATGTATTCACTATGTGCTAATGCTTTGGTCCAATTCTGTATTAAAAGGAGGCCTTAATATCCCTTAGTTTCCATTAGGACCCCGCTGCCACGGGTGTAGGAAAAAACATGCCATGCAAGTTCTTTTCCATAAGCACGTATGACTATATTCGGAATACATGCCTACATTACATTGATGAACTGGAGCTACTTCTGTGTCACCCTATGTTATGACTGTTACATGATGAACCGCATCCGACATAATTATCCATCATTGATCCATTGCCTACGAGCTTTCCATATACTGGTTTACGCTTATTTACTTTCCCGTTGCTATTGTTACAATCACTACAAAATACCAAAAACATTACTTTGCTTTCGCTACTCTTTTGTTACCGTTACTATCACTATCATATTACTTTTCTACTAAACACTTTGCTGCAGATACAGAGTTTCCAGGTGTGGTTGAATTGATAACTCAGCTGCTAGTACTTGAGAATATTCTTTGGCTCCCCTTGTGTAAAATCAATAAATTTGGGTTGAATACTCTACCCTCGAAAGCTGTTGCGATCCCCTATACTTGTGGGTTATCAATTGTAACACCCTCGATGCGGCTATATCTCCCACGTGTCAAAGCAAGACTTAGAGGCATAACCGCATTGAAAGCAATGTCGCAAGTGAGTTAATCTTCACACAACCCATGTAATACATAAGGGAAAGAGATACATAGTTGGCTTACAATCGCCACTTCACACAATTACAAAAATCCATGGGTTGCACCCCTGGAAAGATGACAAAACCCTTAACAAAACATATGTAGGACTCATGGGCATATCATGCACACAATAAACATGGCAAAAATGACAAAAGTCTAAGATGAACTAGCAGATCTGACAATTAACTCACGAAGCCCTCTTCTAACAGCATTTCGGGCATCAAGATGAGCTCAAATGAAAATGATGCAATGGAATGTAATGATGTACTCTTAGAGGCGAACATTTCGTTCCATTGCATCATTTTCATTTGAGCTCATCTTGATGCCCGAAATGCTGTTAGAAGAGGGCTTCGTGAGTTAATTGTCAGATCTACTAGTTCATCTTAGGCTTTTGTCATTTTGCCATGTTTATTGTGTGCATGATATGCCCATGAGTCCTACATATGTTTTGTTAAGGGTTTTTTTCATCTTTCTAGAGGTTCAACCCATGTATTTTTGTAATTGTGTGAAGTGGCGATTGTAAGCCAACTATGTATCTCTTTCCCTTATGTATTACATGCATGGTTTGTCTGAAGATTACCTCACTTGCGACATTGGTTTCAATGCGGTTATGCCTCTAAGTCGTGCTTCGACACGTGGGAGATATAGACGCATCGAGGGCGTTACATCAATGATCTGTGTGGATACTACGTTTGCGAGAACATTCGCATGATGGTGTCCGAAAGGAGCAGATCTCAAAGACAGGACTGGGTATGTTTGTCAGAACACTGTTCACAATTTTTACACCATTATCGATATCTAGTCACATAACTAATACACATGCATATTGATCTCCTTCTTAACAGTTCAGAGAGGTGCGGGAGAAGCTCCTACCAACTGAGCGCATACAAGCAATTCAAGAGGAAATAGCGGGATTTTTGCTCGACCAGGTCATAGATACAAACGGAGAATACTATTACCTGCTACCGCCCCCATGAATAACTTCCAATTGTCATCGTGCTCCGAAGGCACCAATTAGGCTAATGCCACTGGCTCCGAAGGCACCAATTAGGAGAAATTGTATATAGTATATATCATCGAATGTCTCACAACCACCTTTAGTCCCCACACTTTAGTGCCGGTTACCGAACCAGCACTAAAGGGCCTTACGAACCAGTGCTATAGCCCGGTTCTGCACTAGTGGTACATAAGGTTGCGGCGGCGGAAATAGGGTTTCATGGTGCTCTTGGATGTTTGCGGGGTATATGGATATATATAGGAGGAAGAAGTAGGTCGGTGGAGCAACGAGGGGCCCACGAGGGGGAGGGCGCGCCCAGGGGGTAGCCGCGCCCCCTGCCTCGTGGCCGCCTCGTTTATAAACTCTTTTACTAGCCATAGATTCATCAAAATAAGCAAATAACACACGAAAAACAGAATCTGTCAAAAACAGAACAGTTTGTAGTAATCTGTAGGTTTCGAATACTTATGGAACCCCAAAAATTCTAAAATAAATTGCTGGACGTGAGTAATTTATCTATTAATCATCTACAAAAAGAATTAACTAAATAGCACTCTCCAGTAAAACAAATGGCAGCAATTCCCGTGAGCGCTAAAGTTTCTGTTTTTTTACAGCAAGATCGAAAAGACTTTCCCCAAGTCTCCCCAATGGTTCAACACCAATTAAACACAAAAAACACAACCAAAACAGAGGCTAGATAAATTATTTGTTACTAAAAAGTATCAAAAATCAAGGAATAAAAATAAATTTGGGTTCTCTCCCAACAAGCGCTATCGTTTAACGCCCCTAGCTAGGCATAAAAGCGAAGATAGATCTAGGTATTGTCATCTTTGTTATGCAATCCATAAGTGTCTCTCATAATAGATTCATATGGTAATTTAATATTCTTTCTAGGAAAGTGTTCCATGCCCCTGCTTAACGAAATTGGAATCTAATATTCCCTTCCTTCATATCAATAATTGCACCAATTGTTCTAGGAAAGGTCTACCAAGAATAATAGGACATGAAGGATTCCAATCTATATCAAGAACAATGAAATATACGGGCACATAGTTCCTATTTGCAACAATAAGAACATCATTAATCTTTCCCATAGGTTTCTTAATGGTGGAAACCGCAAGGTGCAAGTTTAGAGAACAATCATCAAATTCATGGAAACCTAGCAAATCACACAAAGTTTTTGGAATGGTGGAAACACTAGCACCCAAATCACACAAAGCATAGAATTCATGATCTTTAATTTCAATTTTAATTGTAGGTTCCCACGCATCATAAAGTTTTGTAGGGATAGAAACTTCCAACTCAAGTTTTTCTTCATAAGATTACATCAAAGCGTCAACGATATGTTTGGTAAAACTTCTATTTTGACTATGAGCATGAGGAGAATTTAGCACAGATTGCAACAAGTAAATACAATCTATCAAAGAGAAATTATCATAATTAAATTCCTTGAAATCCAAGATAGTGGGTTCGTTACTATTTAGAGTTTTAACCTCTTCAATCCCACTTTTAACAATTTTTTGCATCAATATCTAAAAACTCCGAATTTTTGGGACGCCTACTAACTAAACTTGACTCATCTCCAGTCCCATCATTATCAAGATTCATATTGAAAAACAAAGATTTAATAGAGGACACATCAATCAATTTTATTTCTTCATCCTTATTATCATGAAAACTAGAAGAACACGCTTTTACAAAGCAATCTTTCTTAGCACGCATCCTAGCGGTTCTTTATTTGCACTCATCCATGGAAATTATCATGGATTGGAGAGACTCATTGATATCATGCTTAGGTGGAATAGATCTAAGTTTCAAAGAATCAACATCAAGAGAAATTCTGTCCACGTTCCTAGCCAATTCATCAATCTTAAGCAATTTTTCTTCAATCAAGGCATTGAAACTCTTTTGCGAAGTAATAAATTCTTTAATACTAGATTCAAAATCAGAGGGCATCTTATTATAATTTCCATAAGAATTGTTGTAGGAATTACCATAATTATTATAGGAATTACTAGGAAACAGCCTAGGATTAAAATTACCTCTATACGCGTTGTTACCAAAATTGTTCCTACCAATAAAATTCACATCCATAGATTCATTATTATTCTCAATCAAAGTAGAAAAAGGCATATCATTATGATCAGTAGGAGCACTCTTATTAGCAAACAATTTCATAAGTTCATCCATTTTTCCACTCAAAACATTAATCTCTTCAATTGCATGAACTTTTTTACTAGTAGATCTTTCAGTGTGCCATTGAGAATAATTAACTATAATATTATCTAGGAGTTTGGTAGCTTCTCCTAAAGTGATTTCCATGAAAGTGCCTCCCGCGGCCGAATCTAAAAGATTTCTCGAAGTAAAATGCAATCCGGCATATATTTTTGTATAATCATCCATAAATTCAATCCATGTGTAGCGCAATTACATATCATTAATTTCATCCTCTCCCAAGGTTGTGCAACATGTTCATGATCAAGTTGCTTAAAATTCATAATATCATTTCTAAGAGAGATGATCTTAGCGGGAGGAAAATACTTAGAGATAAAAGCATCTTTGCACTTATTCCATGAATCAATACTATTTTTAGGCAAAGACGAAAACCAAGCATTAGCACGATCTCTAAGCGAAAACGAAAATAGATTAAGTTTAACAATATCGTTGTCCACATCTTTCTTATTTTGCATATCACACAAGTCAACAAAGTTGTTTAGATGGGTAGCGGCATCTTCACTAGGAAGGCCAGAAAACGGATCTTCCATGACAAGATTTAGCAAAGCAATATTAATTTCACAAGATTCAGCATCAGTAAGAGGAGCAATCAGAGTGCTAATAAAATCATTATTGTTGGTATTGGCAAAGTCACACAATTTAGTATTATCTTGAGACACCGTGACAAGCAAGCAATCCAACACACATGCAAACAAGAAACAGGCAAAAAAAGCAAATAGAAAAAGAGAAGGGGAATGGAAAAAGAGGGCGAATAAAATGGCAAGGGTGAAGTGGGGGAGAGGAAAATGAGAGGAAAATGGAAAATAATGTTATGCGAAGGATAAGGGTTGTGATGGGTACTTGGTATGTCTTGACTTGGCGTAGATCTCCCTGGCAACGGCGCCAGAAATCCTTCTTGCTACCTCTTGAGCACTGCGTTGGTTTTCCCCTGAAGAGGAAAGGGTTATGCAGTAAAGCAGCGTAAGTATTTCCCTCAGTTTTTGAGAACCAGGGTATCAATCCAGTAGGAGACCATGCGCGAGTCACCTCGTACCTACAAAAACCAATAAGAACCTCGCAACCAACGCGATAAAGGGGTTGTCAATCCCTTCACGGCCACTTGCAAGAGTGAGATCTGATAGAGATGATAATAATAAGATAAGTATTTTTGGTATTTTTATGATATAGATTGAAAGTAAAGATTGCAAAATAAACGGTAATGGAAATAACGGTAGATTAATATGATGGAAGATAGACCCCGGGGCCATAGGTTTCACTAGTGGTTCTCTCAAGATAGCATAAGTATTACAGTGGGTGAACAATTTCTTGTCGAGCAATTGATAGAAAAGCGAACAATTATGAAAATATCTAGGCATGATCATGTATATAGGCACCACGTGTGAGACAAGTAGACCGAAACGATTCTTCATCTACTACTATTACTGCACACATCGACCGCTACCCAGCATGCATCTAGAGGATTAAGTTCATAAGAACAGAGTAACGTCTTAAGCAAGATGACATGATGTAGAGGGATAAACTCATGCAATATGATATAAACCCATCTTTTTATCCTCGATGGCAACAATACAATACGTGTCGTTTCCCTTTCTGTCATTCGGATCGAGCACCGCAAGATTGAACCCAAAGCTAAGCACTTCTCCCATTGCAAGAAAGATCAATCTAGTAGGCCAAACCATACTGATAATTCAAAGAGACTTGCAAAGATAAACCAATCATACATAAAAGAATTCAGAGAAGATTCAAATATTGTTCATAGATAAACTTGATCATAAACCCACAATTCATCAGATCTCGACAAACACACCACAAAAGAAGAGTTTCATCGAATAGATCTCCAAGAGAATCGAGGAGAACTTTGTATTGAGATCCAAAGAGAGAGAAGAAGCCATCTAGCTATTAGCTATGGACCCGTAGGTCTGAAGTAAACTACTCACACGTCATCGCTGAGGCCATGGAGTTGAGGTAGAGGCCCTCCATGATCAATGCCCCCTCCGGCGGAGCTCCGGAAAAGTCCCCAAGATGGGATTTCTTGGGTATAGAAGCTTGCGGCGGTGTAAATAGGGTTTCTTGGTGGTCCTGGATGTTTGTAGGGTATATGGACATATATATAGGAGGAAGAAGTAGGTCAGTGGAGCAACGAGGTGCCCACGAGGGGTGAGGGCGCGCCCAGGGGGGTAGGCGCACCCCCCTGCCTCGTGGCCACCTCATTGATTGCTTGACATCCACTCCAAGTCCCATGGATCTCGTTTGTTTCAAAAATCACGTTCCCGAAGGTTTCATTCCGTTTGGACTCCATTTGATATTCCTTTTCTACGAAACAGTGAAATAGGCAAAAAACATCAATTTGGGCTGGGCCTCGGGTTAATAGGTTAGTCCCAAAAATAATATAAAAGTGTAAAATAAAGCCCATTAACATCCAAAAAAGATAATATAATAGCATGGAACAATCAAAAATTATAGATACGTTGGAGATGTATCAAGCATCCCCAAGCTTAATTCCTTCTTGTCCTCGAGTAGGTAAATGATAAAAAAAGAATTTTTGATGTGGAATGCTTCCTAACGTATTTCTCAATGTAATTTTTCTTTATTATGGCATGAATGTTCAGATCCGAAAGATTCAAGATAAAAGTATATTATTGACATAAAAATAATAATACTTCAAGCATACTAACTAAGCAATCATGTCTTCTCAAAATAACATGGCCAAACAAAGTTCATCACCCAAGAATGCTCTGATCATGCACAACCCCGATGACAAGCCAAGCAATTTCTTCACACTTTAGTAATCTCAAACTTTTTTCAACTTTCACGCAATACATGAGCGTGAGCCATGGATATAGCACTATGGGTGGAATAGAATATAATGAAGGGGGTTATGTGGAGAAGACAAAAAAGGAGAAAGTCTCACATCGGCGCGGCTAATCAATGGGCTAGGTAGATGCCCATCAATTGATGTCAATGCAAGGAGTAGGGATTGCCATGCAACGGATGCACTAGAGCTATAAATATATGAAAGCTCAACAAAAGAATCTAAGTGGGTGTGCATCCAACTTGCTTGCTCACGAACACCTAGGGCACTTGAGGAGGCCCATTTTAGGAATATACAACCCAAGTTCTATAATGAAAAGTTCCCACTAGTATATGAAAATGACAAAACAAGGGACTCTCTATCATAAAGATCATGGTGCTACTTTGAAGCACAAGTGTGGACAAAGGATAGTAGCATTGCCCCATTTTAAATTTTTTTGGGCCTTTTTTTCCTTTTTTGGCCTTTCTCTCTTTTTTTATATTTTTATTTGGGACAATGCTCTATTAATGATGATCATCACACTTCTATTTATTTACAACTCAATGATTACAAGTTGATACTAGAACAAGATATGACTCTATATGAATGCCTCAGGCGGTGTACTGGGATGTGCAATGACTCATGAGTGACATGTATGAAAAAATTATGAACGGTGGCTTTTCCACAAATACGATGTCAACTACATGATCATGCAAGGCAATATGGCAATGATGATGTGTGTCATAATAAACGGAACGGTGGAAAATTGCATGTCAATATATCTTGGAATGGCTATGAAAATGCCATAATAGGTAGGTATGGTGGCTATTTTGAGGAAGATATATGGAGGTTTATGTGTGACAGAGCGTATCGTATCACGGGATTTGGATGCACTGGCGAAGTTTGCACCAACTCTCAAGGTGAGAAAGGGCAATGCACGGTACCGAAGAGGCTAGCAATGATGGAAGGGTGAGAGTGTGTATAATCCATGGGCTCGACATTAGTCATAAAGAACTCACATACTTATTGCAAAAATCTAAAGGTCATCAAAAACCAAGTATTACGCGCATACTCATAGGGGGATAGATTGGTAGGAAAAGACTATCGCTCGTCCCCGACCGCCACTCATAAGGAAGACAATCAAATAACACCGTATGTTTCAAATTTGTTACACAACGTTTACCATACATGCATGCTACGGGACTTGCAAACTTCAACACAAGTATTTCCAAAATTCACAACTACTCAACTATCACAACTTTGATATCACTATCTCCATATCTCAAAACAATCATCAAGTATCAAACTTCTCTTAGTATTCAATGCACTTATATGAAAGTTTTTATTATGCCTAAAAGCAAATTGCCATGTTGTTCTAAAGGACTCTCAAAATAATATAAGTGAAACATGATAGATCAGTTATTTCTATAAAATAAAACCACCGCCGTGCTCTAAAAGATATAAGTGAAGCACTAGAGGAAAACTATATAGCTCAAAAGATATAAGTGAAGCACATAGAATAAAAACTATATAGCTCAAAAGATATAAGTGAAGCACATAGAGTATTCTAACAAATCCAAATTCATGTCTGTCTCTCTCAAAAGGTGTGTAAAGCAAGGATGATTATGGTAAAATAAAAATCAAACATTCAAATAATACAAGACGCTTCAAGCAAAACACATATCATGTGGCGAATAAAAATATAGCTCCAAGTAAAGTTACCGATGAACGAAGACGAAAGAGAGGATGCCTTCCGGGGCATCCCCAAGCTTAGGGTTTTTGGTGTCCTTGTATTTTACCTTGGGGTGCCATGGGCATCCCCAAGCTTAGGATCTTTCCACTCCTTGTTCCATAATCCATCAAATCTTTACCCAAAACTTGAAAACTTCACAACACAAAACTTAAAAGAAAATCTTCGCGAGCTCCATTAGTAAAAGAAAACAAAGCACCACTTGAAGGTACTATAATGAAATAATTCTTTATTTATATTGGTTTTAAACCTACTGCATTCCAACTTCTCTATTGTTTATAAACTCTTTTACTAGCCATAGATTCATCAAAATAAGCAAACAACACACGAAAAACAGAATCTGTCAAAAACAGAACAGTTTGTAGTTATCTGTAGGTTTCGAATACTTATGGAACCCCAAAAATTCTAAAATAAATTGCTGGACGTCAGTAATTTATCTATTAATCATCTACAAAAAGAATTAACTAAATAGAACTCTCCAGTAAATAAATGCCAACAATTCTCGTGAGCGCTAAAGTTTCTGTTTTTTACAGCAAGATCAAAAAGACTTTCCCCAAGTCTTCCCAACGGTTCTACTTGGCACAAAAACCAATTAAACACAAAAAACACAACCAAAACAGAGGCTAGATAAATTATTTATTACTAAAAAGTATCAAAAATCAAGGAATAAAAATAAAATTGGGTTGTCTCCCAACAAGCGCCATCGTTTAACGCCCCTAGCTAGGCATAAAAGCAAAGATAGATCTAGGTATTGTCATCTTTGTTATGAAATCCATAATTGTCTCTCATAGTAGATTCATATGGTAATTTAATTTTCTTTCTAGGAAAGTGTTCCATGCCCTTGCTTAACGGAAATTGGAATATAATATTCCCTTCCTTCATATCAATAATTGCACCAATCGTTCTAAGGAAAGGTCTACCAAGAATAATAGGACATGCGGATTGCAATCTATATCAAGAACAATGAAATCCACGGGCACATAGTTGCTATTTGCAACAATAAGAACATCATTAATCTTTCACATCGGTTTCTTAATGGTGGAATCCGCAAGGTGCAAGTTTAGAGAACAATCATCAAATTCACGGAAACCTAGCAAATCACACAAAGTTTTTGGAATCGTGGAAACACTAGCACCCAAATCACACAAAGCATAGAATTCATGATCTTTAATTTCAATTTTAATTGTAGGTTACCACTCATCATAAAGTTTTCTAGGGATAGAAACTTCCAACTCTAGTTTTTCTTCATAAGATTGCATCAAAGCATCAATGATATGTTTGGTAAAACCTCTATTTTGACTATAAGCATGCGAATAATTTAGCACGGATTGCAACAAGGAAATACAATCTAACAAAGAGAAATTATCATAATTAAATTCCACTTTTAACCTCCTCAATCCCACTTTTAACAATTTTTGCATCAAGATCTAAAAACTCCGAATTTTTGGGACGCCTTATCACTAAAGTTGACTCATCTCCAGTCCCATCATTATCAAGATTCATATTGAGAAACAAAGATTTAATAGGGGACACATCAATCACTTTTATATCTTCATCCTTATTATCATGAAAACTACAAGAACACGCTTTTACAAAGCAATCTTTCTTAGCACGCATCCTAGCGGTTCTTTATTTGCACTCATCAATGGAAATTCTCATGGAATGGAGAGACTCATTTATATCATGCTTAGGTGGAATAGATCTAAGTTTCAAAGAATCAACATCAAGAGAAATTCTATCCACGTTCCTAGCCAACTCATCAATCTTAAGCAAATTTTCTTCAATCAAGGCATTGAAACTCTTTTGCGAAGTAATAAATTCTTTAATACTAGATTCAAAATCAGAGGGCATCTTATTATCATTTCCGTAAGAATTGTTGTAGGAATTACCATAATTATTAGAGGAATTACTAGGAAACGGCCTAGGATTCAAATTACCTCTATACGCGTTGTTACCAAAATTGTTCCTACCAACAAAATGCACATCCATAGATTCATTATTATTCTCAATCAAAGTAGACAAAGGCATATAATTATGATCAGTAGGAGCACTCTTATTAGCAAACAATTTCATAAGTTCATCCATTTTTCCACTCAAAACATTAATCTCTTCAATTGCATGAACTTTTTTACTAGTAACTTTCAGTGTGCCATTGAGAATAATTAACTATAATATTATCTAGGAGTTTGGTAGCTTCTCCTAAAGTGATTTCCATAAAAGTGCCTCCCGCGGCCGAATCTAAAAGATTTCTAGAAGTAAAATTCAATCCGGCATAAATTTTTTGTATAATCATCCATAAATTCAATCCATGTGTAGCGCAATTACATATCATTAATTTCATCCTCTCCCAAGGTTGTGCAACATGTTCACGATCAAGTTGCTTAAAATTCATAATATCATTTCTAAGAGAGATGATCTTAGCGGGAGGAAAATACTTAGAGATAAAAGCATCTTTGCACTTATTCCATGTATCAATACTATTTTTAGGCAAAGACGAAAACCAAGCATTAGCACGATCTCTAAGCGAAAACGGAAATAGATTAAGTTTAACAATATCGTTGTCCACATCTTTCTTCTTTTGCATATCAAACAAATCAACAAAGTAGTTTAGATGGGTAGCGGCATCTTCACTAGGAAGGCCAGAAAACGGATCTTTCATGACAAGATTTAGCAAAGCAGTATTAATTTCACAAGATTCAGCATCAGTAAGAGGAGCAATCGGAGTGCTAATAAAATCATTATTGTTGGTATTGGCAAAGTCACACAATTTAGTATTATCTTGAGCCATCGTGACAAGCAAGCAATCCAACACACAAGCAAACAAGAAACAGGCAAAAAAGACAAATAGAAAAAGAGAAGGGGCATGGAAAAAGAGGGCGAATAAAATGGCAAGGGTGAAGTGGGGGAGAGGAAAACGAGAGGAAAATGGAAAATCATGTTATGCGAAGGATAAGGGTTGTGATGGGTACTTGGTATGTCTTGACTTGGCATAGATCTCCCTGGCAACGGCGCCAGAAATCCTTCTTGCTACCTCTTGAGCACTGCGTTGGTTTTCCCTTGAAGAGGAAAGGGTGATGCAGTAAAGCAGCGTAAGTATTTCCCTCAGTTTTTGAGAACCAGGGTATCAATCCAGTAGGAGACCATGCGCGAGTCACCTCGTACCTACATAAACCAATAAGAACCTCGCAACCAACGCGATAAAGGGGTTGTCAATCCCTTCACGACCACTTGCAAGAGTGAGATCTGATAGAGATGATAATAATAAGATAAGTATTTTTGGTATTTTTATGATATAGATTGAAAGTAAAGATTGCAAATTAAACGGTAATGGAAATAATGATAGATTAATATAATGGAAGATAGACCCCGGGGCCATAGGTTTCACTAGTGGTTCTCTCAAGATAGCATAAGTATTACAGTGGGTGAACAATTTCTTGTCGAGCAATTGATAGAAAAGCGAATAATTATGAAAATATCTAGGCATGATCATGTCTATAGGCACCACGTCTGAGACAAGTAGATCGAAACGATTCTTCATCTACTACTATTACTCCACACATCGACTGCTATCCAGCATGCATCTAGAGTATTATGTTCATAAGAACAGAGTAACGTCTTAAGCAAGATGACATGATGTAGAGGGATAAACTCATGCAATATGGTATAAACCCATCTTTTTATCCTCGATGGCAACAATACAATATGTGTCGTTTCCCTTTCTGTCATTTGGATCGAGCACTGCAAGATTGAACCCAAAGCTAAGTACTTCTCCCATTGCAAGAAAGAGAAATCTAGTAGGCCAAACCAAACTGATAATTCAAAGAGACTTACAAAGATAAACCAATCATACATAAAAGAATTCAGAGAAGATTCAAATATTGTTCATAGATAAACTTGATCATAAACCCACAATTCACCGGATCTCGACAAACAAACCGCAAAAGAAGAGTTACATCGAATAGATCTCCAAGAGAATCGAGGGGAACTTTGTATTGAGATCCAAAGAGAGAGAAGAAGCCATCTAGCTATTAGCTATGGACCCGTAGGTCTGAAGTAAACTACTCACACATCATTGCTGAGGCCATGGAGTTGATGTAGAGGCCCTCTGTGATCAATGCGCCCTCCGGCAGAGCTCCGAAAAAGGCCCCAAGATGGGATTTCTTGGGTATAGAAGCTTTGTAGCGGTGGAAATAGGGTTTCGTGGTGCTCCTGGATGTTTTCGTGGTATATTGACATATATATATAGGAGGAAGAAGTAGGTCGGTGGAGCAACGAGGTGCCCACGAGGGGGGAGGGTCGCGCTTAGGGGGTAGGCGCACCCCCCTGCCTCGTGGCCGCCTCGTTGATTGCTTGACGTCCACTCCAAGTCCCATGGATCTCGTTTGTTCCAAAAATCACGTTCCCGAAGGTTTCATTCCGTTTGGACTCCATTTGGTATTCCTTTTCTACGAAACAGTGAAATAGGGAAAAAACAGCAATTTGGGCTGGGCCTCGGGTTAATAGGTTAGTCCCAAAATAATATAAAAGTGTAGCCCATTAACATCCAAAACATATAATATAATAGCATGGAACAATCAAAAATTATATATACGTTGGAGACGTATCAGTGGTCATTTGATTAACGGGATCACATCATTAGAGAATGATGTGATTGACTTGACCCATTCCATTTAGCTTAGCACTTGATCGTTTTAGTTTACTACTATTGCTTTCTTCATGACTTATACATGTTCCTATGACTATGAGATTATGCAACTCCCGATTATCGGAGGAAACACTTTGTGTGCTACCAAACGTCACAACATAACTGGGTGATTATAAAGGTGCTCTACAGGTGTCTCCGATTGTACTTGTGGAGTTGGCATAGATCGAGATTAGGATTTGTCACTCTGATTGTCGGAGAGGTATCTCTGGGCCCTCTCGATAGTGCACATCACTATAAGCCTTGCAAGCAATACAACTAATGAGTTAGTTGCAGGATGATGCATTACAGAATGAGTAAAGAGACTTGCCGGTAATGAGATTGAAATAGGTATTGAGATACTGACGATCGAATCTCGGGCAAGTAACATATTGATGACAAAGGGAACAACCTATGTTGTTGTGCAGTTTGACCGATAAAGTTCTTCGCAGAATGTGTAGGAGCCAATATGAGCATCCAGGTTCCGCTATTGGTTATTGACCGGAGACGTGTCTCGGTCATGTCTACATAGTTCTCGAACCCGTAGGGTCCGCACGCATAATGTCCGGTGACGATCGGTAATATGAGTTTATGTGTTTTGATGTACCTAAGGTAGTTTGGAGTCCCGGATGAGACCGGGGACATGACGAGGAGTCCGAAAATGGTCGAGATGTAAAGATCGATATATTGGACGATTATATTTGGACATCGGAATGGTTCCGAGTGATTCAGGTATTTTTCAGAGTATCGGAGAGTTATGGGAATTCGGCGGGGAGTATATGGGCCTTATTGCACTTTAGGGGAAAGAGAGAGGGGAGGCTGCGCGTCCCCCGAAGGCTTAGTCCAAATTGGACTAGGGGGAGGGGCTGCGCCCCCTCCTTCCTTCTCTTCTCTTCTCCCTTTCCTTTTCTCCTACTCCTACTACATGGAAGGGGGGAATACTACTCCCGGTGGGAGTAGGACCCCCCAGGGCGCGCAATAGTAGAGGGCCGGACCTCCCCCTCCTCCACTCCTTTATATACTAGGGAGGGGGCACCCCATGGGCACACAAGTTGATCATTGATCCCTTAGCCGTGTGCGGTGCCCCCTCCACCATAATCCACCTCGATCATATCGTAGCGGTGCTTAGGCGAAGCCCTGCGTTGGTAGCAACATCATCACCGTCATCACGCCGTCGTGCTGATGGAACTCTCCCTTGTAGCTCTGCTGGATTGGAGTTCGTGGGACGTCATCGAGCTGAACGTGTGCTATACTCGGAGGTGCTATGCGTTCGGTACTTGGATCGGTCGGATGGTGAAGACGCTCGACTATATCAACCGTGTTCTCATAACGCTTCCGCTTACGGTCTACGAGGGTATGTGGACGATACGCTTCCCTCTCGTTGTTATGCATCACCATGATCTTGCGTGTGCGTAGGAAAATTTCTAAATTACTGCGTTCCCCAAGAGTGGCATCCGAGCCAGGTTTATGCGTAGATGTTATATGCATGAGTAGAACACAAAGGAGTTGTGGGCGTGGGTATATACATATTGCTTGCCGTCACTAGTTGATTCTTGATTCAGTGTCATTGTTGGATGAAGCGTCCCAGACCGACATTACGCGTACGCTTACGCGAGACTGGTTCTACCGACGTGCTTCGCACATCGGTGGCTAGTGGGTGTCTGTTTCTCCAGCTTTAGTTGACTCGGATTCAATGAACAGGGTTCTTTATGAAGATCAAAAAGCAATCAATATACCGCGTTGTGGTTTTTGTTGCGTAGGTAAGAACGGTTCTTGCTGTGCCTATAGCAGCCACGTAAAACTTGCAACAACAAAGTAGAGGACATCTAACTTATTTTTGCAGGGCATGTTGTGATGTGATATGGTCAAGACGTGATGAAATATAAATTGTTGTATGACATGATCATGTTTTGTTAGAGTTATCGGCAACCGGCAGGAGCCTTATGGTTGTCTCTTCATTGCATAAGATGCAAGCACCATATAATTGCTTTACTTTATCGCTATGTGATAGCAATAGTTGCAAAAGCAATAATTGACCAGACGACCATATCATGACACGTTGATAAAGATCAAGATGATGGAGATCATAGTGTCATGCCGGTGACGATGGAGATCATGACGGTGCTTTGGAGATGGAGATCACAGGCACAAGATGATGGTGGAAATATCATATCACTTATATTGATTGCATGTGATGTTTATCCTTTATGCATCTTATTCTGCTTGATTGACGTAGCATTATAAGATGATCTCTCACTAAATTTCAAGGTACAAGTGTTCTCCCTGAGTATGCACTATTGCCAAAGTTCGTCGTGCTGAGACACCACGTGATGATCGGGTGTGAAAAGCTATACGTGCACATACAATGGGTGCAAGCCAGTTTTGCACACGCAGAAATACTCGGGTTAAACTTGACGAGCCTAGCATATGCAGATATGGCCTCGGAACACTTGAGAAGGAAAGTCGAGCATGAAGCATATAGTAGATATGATCAACATAGTGATGTTCACCATTGAAAACTACTCCATCTCACATGATGATCGGGCATGGTTTAGTTGATTTGGGTCACGTGATCATTTAGATGACTAGAGGGATGTCTGACCAAGTGGGAGTTCTTAGGTAATATGATTAATTGAACTTTAATTTATCATGAACTTACTCCTGATAGTATTTGCATAACTATGTTGTAGATCAATAGCTCGCGATGTAGCTCCCCGTTTATTTTTGATATGTTCCTAGAGATAAACTATATTGAAAGATGATAATAGCAATGATGCAGACTAGGTCCGTGATCTAAGGATTATCCTCATTGCTGCATAGAAGAATTATGTCCTTGATAGGTGACAGACCTATTGCAGGAAAAGATACAGACGTTATGAACATTTGGTAAAGCTCGGTATGATAACTACTTGATAGTTTAGTGCACCATGTTTTACGGCTTAGAACCGGGACTTCAAAAACGTTTTGAATGCCACAAAGCATATTTGATGTTCTAAGAGTTGAAATTGGAATTTCATACTCATGCCCGTGTCAAGAAGCACAAGACCTCTGACAAGCACTTTGCCTACAAGATGGAGGAGAATAGCTCAGCTAGTGAGCATGTGCTCAGAATGTCTGAGTATTACAATCGCTTGAATCAAGTGGGAGTTAATCTTCCATATAAGACAGTGACTGACAGAGTTCTCTAGTCACTATCACCAAGTTACTAGAACTTCATGATGAAGTATAATATGCAAGGGATAACGGAAACAATTCCCAAGCTCTTCATGATGCTGAAATCGATGAAGGTAGAAATCAAGAAAAACATCAAGTGTTGATGGTTGACAAGGCCACTAGTTTCAAGAAAAGGGCAAAGGGAAGAAGGGGAACTTCAAGAAGAATGGCAAGGAAGTTGCTGCTCAAGTGAAGAAGACCAAGTCTAGACCTAAGCCTGAGACTAAGTGCTTCTACTGCAAAGGGACTGGTCACTGGAAGCAGAACTGCCCCAAGTATTTGGCGGATAAGAAGGATGGCAAAGTGAACAAAGGTATATTTGATATACATGTTATTGATGTGTACTTACTAGTGTTTATAGCAGCCCCTTAGTATTTGATACTAGTTCAGTTGCTAAAGATTAGTAACTCGAAACAGGAGTTGCAGAATGAACAGATACTAGTTAAGGGTGAAGTGACGATGTGTGTTGGAAGTGGTTCCAAGATTGATATGATCATCATCGCACACTCCCTATACTTTCGGTATTAGTGCTGAACCTAAATAAATGTTATTTGTGTTTGCGTTAAGCATGAATATGATTTGATCATGTTTATTGCAATACGGTTATTCATTTAAAGTTAGAGAATAATTGTTGTTCTGTTTACATGAATAAAACCTTCAATGGTCATACACCCAAGGTAAATGTTTTATTGAATCTCGATCATAGTGATACACATATTCATAATATTGAAGCCAAAAGATGCAAAGTTAATAATGATAGTGCAACTTATTTGTGGCACTGTCGTTTAGGTCATATTGGTGTAAAGCGCATGAAGAAAATCCATGCTGATGGGCTTTTGGAAGAACTTGATTATGAATTAGTTGATGCTTGCGAACCATGCATCATAGGGAACATGACTAAGACTCCGTTCTCGGGAACAACGGAGCAAGCAATTGACTTATTGGAAATAATACATACTTATGTAAGTGTTAAGGCTCGCGGCGGGTATTGTTATTTTTTGACCCTCACAGATGATTTGAGCAGATATGGGTATATCTACTTCATGAAACATAAGTCTGAAACATTTGAAAAGTTCAAAGAATATCAGAGTGAAGTGGAAAATCATCGTAAAAAGAAAATAAGGTTTCTACAATCTGATCGCGGAGGCGAATATTTGAGTTATTTGTTTGGTCTTCATTTGAAACAATGCGGAATAGTTTCGCAACTCACACCACCTGGAACACCACAGCGTAATGGTCTGTCCGAACATCGTAACCGTATATTATATATGGTGCAATCTATGATGTTTCTTATCGATTTACAACTATCGTTTTGGGGTTTTGCGTTAGAGACAGCTACAGTCACATTAAATAGGGCACCATCTAAATCCGTTGAGACGACACCATATGAATTGTGGTTTGGCAAGAAACCAAAGTTGTCGTTTCTTAAAGTTTGGGGTTGCGATGCTTATGTGAAAAGTATCATCTTCATAAGCTCAAACCCAAATCAGAGAAATGTGTCTTCATAGGATACCCAAAGGAGACAGTTGGGTACACATTCTATCAAAGATTCAAAGGCAAGGCATTCATTGCTAAGAGTGGATCCTTTCTAGAGAAGAAGTTTCTCTCGAAATAAGTGAGTGGGAGGAATGTAGAACTTGATGAGGTAATTGTACCTTCTCCCGAATTGGAAAGTAGTTCACCACAGAAATCAGTTCTAGTGATTTCTACACCAATTAGTGAGGAAGCTAATGATGATGATCATGAAACTTTAGATCAAGTTACTACCGAACCTCGTAGGACAACCAGAGTATGGTCCGCACCAGAGTGGTATGACAATCCTTTCTGGAAGTCATGTTACTAGACCATGACGAACCTACGAACTATGAGGAAGCGATGATGAGCCCAGATTCCGCGAAATGGATTAAGGCCATGAAATCTGAGATGGGATCCATGTATAAAGAGCAAAGTATGGACTTTTATTGACTTGCCCAATGAGTGGCAAGCCATAGAAAATAAATGGATCTTCAAGGTGTTACTATCTACAAAGCTCGAATTGTCGCAAAAATGTTTTCGACATGTTCAAGGTGTTGATTACGATGAGATTTTCTCACTCGTATCGATGCTTAAAAGTATGTCCGAATCATGTTAGCAGTTGCCGCATTTTATGAAATCTGGCAAATGGATGTCAAAACTGCATTCCTTAATGGATTTCTTAAAGAACAGTTGTATATGATGCAACCAGAAGGTTTTGTCGATCCAAAAGGTGCTAACAAAGTCAGCAAGCTCCAGCGGTCCGTCTATGGACTTGTGTAAGAATCTCGTAGTTGGAATATATGCTTTGATAAAGTGATCAAAGCATATGGTTTTATACAGACTTGCGGTGTAGCCTGTATTTACAAGAAAGTGAGTGGGAGCACTACAGCATTTCTGATAAATATATCTGAATGACATATTATTGATCGGAAATAATGTAGAATTTTCTGGAAAGCATAAAGGAGTGTTTGAAAAGAGTTTTTCAAAGAAAGACCTCGATGAAGCTGCTTACACATTTAGCATCAAGATCTATAGAGATAGATCAAGAAGCTTGATAAGTTTTTTCAAGGAGTACATACATTGACAAGATTTTGAAGTAGTTCAAAATGGAACAGTCAAAGAAGGAGTTCTTGCCTGTCACTACTAGGAAAAGGCCTACTAGTGGTGCACCAGTTTTGCCTACTAATGGCGCACTACTGGTGCACCACTAGTACCACGCCACTAGTATTTACTAATGGCGCACCACTGGTGCGCCATTAGTATAGGCCACTGGTGCGCCATTAGTATTTTTGAATTTTGAAGGCGGGAAAATAGTAGTGGCGCACCGTCTAACCCCCACCGTGCGCCATTGCTATTTTTAAACATTGAATTTGGATCTGGATCGTGATTTTTTTGCCCATTTTTTTCTCGTTTTTTGGCACAATATTATTTCAAATTTTGTTCCCGTTTTTGGATCTTGTACGTTCTTTTGCCGTGTTATTTTGCCGGAGAGGAGGAGGAGGAGGTCACCAGAGAGGCGCTCGCCTACATCGCCGGAGAGGAGGAGGAGGTCGCCGGAGAGGAGTTCACCAGAGCATCGGAGAGGAGGAAGGAGAAACCATGAGGGGATGGGAGGAGAGGAGGGAGGAGGAGCTCACCGGAGAGGAGGGAGGAGGGAGGAGAAACCGTGAGGGGAGGGGAGGAGAGGAGGGAGGAGCAGGTCGCCGGAGAGGAGGAGGGTAGTATGGTGGAGGAGAGAAGGGAAGATGGAGTGGAGGAGAGGAGGAGATGGAGTGGAGGAGAGGTGGAGTGGAGGAGAAGAATGAAGAGGTAAGGAGGAGAGGACCACGCCCAGCCATATATACGGCATAGTAATGGCGCATCGCGGGCAGGTGCGCCATTACTAACTTTTTTTATTTTTTTATTTATTTTGAATTTTGAAGGCGGGAAGATACTAATGGCGCACCATGGGCAGGTGCGCCATTAGTAACTTTTTTTTTATTTTTTGACTTATTTTGAATTTTGAAGGCGGGAAGATAGTAATGTCGCACCATGGGCAGGTGCGCCATTAGTAAGTTTCAATTTTTTGCCTCTCTAGATCTTAAAAGCCCTGTATCTTTTTTTCCATTAGGTTTTTGAGGATTTTGAAAATTCGTATGTAACTTTTTGAGTAGATGATTTTTCATATAAAAAACTTTTTCATCTGAGTTCGTACGCAAAAGTTATGCCCATTTTACAAATTCTCGAGAGATTTCGCAAATAAAGTCGAAATTCATATTTGTAAATTTTCACAACAACTAGACCACATATCACATGGGAAACTTATTTTCTTTTATTTTTTTGACATTTCCATCATTTTTTTAAAACTAAAAAGGCGGTCCACCGGGGGGGGGGGTGCATTCGGTGGAAGTGGTGGCCAAGTTACTAATGGCACACCACTCCCACGGTGTGCCATTAGTAGTCTAAAATATAAAATTAAAAAAATTGAATCTTTTTCGAAACATAATTACTAATGGCGCATCGTGGGAGTGGTGCGCCATTACTAGTTGAACTAGTCATGGCGCATCATCCCACGGTGCGCCATTAGAAGTTTTGGAAAAAATAAAAAAATTACTAATGGTGCACCGTGGATGTGGTGCGCCATTAGTATTTTCACACTAATGGCGCACCAACACATGGTGCGCCATTAGTATTTAGTAATGGCGCACCACATGTACAGTGCGCCATTAGTGTCCATATTGGCTATAGCTATTTTTGTAGTAGTGTGTGTTGCAAGGTGTGAAGTTGAGTAAAGACTCAAAACCCAACCACAACAGAAAATAGAAAGAGAATGAAAAGTCATTCCCTATGCCTCAGTCATAGGTTCTATAAAGTATGCTACGCTGTTTACCAGTCCTATTATATACCTTAGCATGATTCTGGCATGGGGTACAATAGTCATCTAGGAGTAGATCACTGGACAACAGTCAAAATTCTCCTTAGAGGACTAAGGAAATATTTCTTGGTTATGGAGGTGATAAACAGAGTTCATCATAAAGAGTTATGTCGATGCAAGCTTTTTACATCGATCTAGATGACTCTAAGTCTCGATCTGGATACATATTGAAAGTGGGAGCAATTAGCTAGAATAGCTACGTGGAGAGCATTGTAGACATAGAAATTTGCGAAATACATACGGATCTGAATGTTGCAGACCCGTAGACTAAACTTCTCTCACAAGAAAAACATGATCACTCTTTGGGTGTTAATCACATAGCGATGTGAACTAGATTATTGACTCTAGTAAACCCTTTGGGTATTAGTCGCATGGAGATGTGAACTAATCACATAAAGATGTGAACTAGATTATTGACTCTAGTGCAAGTGGGAGACTGAAGGAAATATGCCCTAGAGGCAATAATAAAGTTATTATTTATTTGCTTATATCATGATAAATGTTTATTATTAATGCTAGAATTGTATTAACCGGAAACTTAGTACATGTGTGAATATATAGACAAACAGAGTGTCACTAGTATGCCTCTACTTGACTGGCTCATTGAATCAAAGATGGTTAAGTTTCCTAAGCATAAACATGAGTTGTCATTTGATTAACGGGATCACATCATTAGAGAATGATGTGATTGAATAGACCCATTCCGTTAGCTTAGCACTTGATCGTTTTAGTTTACTGCTATTGCTTTCTTCATGACTTATACATGTTCCTATGACTATGAGATTATGCAACTCCCGATTACCGGAGGAACACTTTGTGTGCTACTAAACATCACAACGTACCTGGGTGATTATCAAGGTGCTCTACAGGTGTCTCCAATGGTACTTGTTGAGTTGGCATAGATCGAGATTAGGATTTGTCACTCCGATTGTCGGAGAGGTATCTCTGGGACCTCACGATAATGCACATCACTATAAGCCTTGCAAGCAATATAACTAATAAGTTAGTTGTCGGATGATGCATTACGGAACAAGTAAAGAGACTTGCCGGTAACGAGATTGAACTAGGTATTGAGATACCGACGATCGAATCTCGGGCAAGTAAAATACCAATAACAAAGAGAATAACGTATGTTCTTGTGCGGTTTGACCGATAAAGATCTTCGTCGAATGTGTAGGAGCCAACATGAGCATCCAGGTTCCGCTATTGGTTATTGACCAGAGACGTGTCTCGGTCATGTCTACATAGTTCTCGAACCCGTAGGGTCGACACGCTTAATGTTCGATGACGATCGGTAATATGAGTTTATGTGTTTTGATGTACCTAAGGTAGTTCAGAGTCCTGAATGAGATCGGGGACATCACGAGGAGTCTCGACATGGTCGAGACGTAAAGATCGATATATTGCACGACTATATTCGGATATCGGAAAGGTTCCGAGTGATTCAGGTATTTTTGGAGTACCGGAGAGTTACGGGAATTTGCTTGGGAGTATATGGGCCTTATTGGGCTTTAGGGGAAAGAGAGAGGGGAGGCTACGCGCCCCCCGAAGGCTTGGTCCGAATTGGAATAGGGGGAGGGGATGCGCCCCCTCCTTCCTTCTCTTCTCTTTTCCCTTTCCTTCTCTCCCACTCCTACTACATGGAAGGGGGGAATTCTACTCCCGGTGGGAGTAGGACTCCCCAGGGCGCGCCATAGTAGAGGGCCAGCCCTCCCCCTCCACCACTCCATTATATACGAGGGAGGGGGACACCCCATGGACACACAAGTTGATCATTGATCCCTTAGCCGTGTGCGGTACCCCCCTCCACCATAATCCACCTCGATCATATCGTAGCAGTGCTTAGGCGAAGCCCTACGTCGGTACCAATATCATCACCGTCATCACGCCGTCGTGTTGACGTAACTCTCCCATGAAGCTCTGCTGGACCGGAGTTCGTGGGACGTCATCGAGCTGAACGTGTGCTGAACTCGGATGTGCCGTGCGTTTGGTACTTGGATCGGTAGGGTCGTGAAGAAGTTGGACTACATCAACTGCGTTCTCATAACGCTTGCGCTTACGGTCTACGAGGGTACGTGGACGATACTCTTCCCTCTTGTTGCTATGCATCACCATGATCTTGTGTGTGCGTAGGAAATTTTTGAAATTACTGCGTTCCCCAACACCGGGGCACCGGGGCGCGCGCGGCCGGGCGAGGGCGAGGGCGTGAGGGCGCGTCGACGAGGGTGCATCAGCGAGGGCACGCTCTGGCAGCCTGGCGGTGTCGTGTTGATCGGTGCGGCGTTGGGGTGGAAGATGAACTGGGACTGAAAATTTCTAAGTGCTACTCTATATAGCGAGAGCATTGGTCCCGGTTCGTGGCACCAACCGGGACCAATGCCCCCCTTTAGTCCCGGTTGGTGCCACCAACCGGGACCAAAGGCCTCTTTTCAACAGCCCTAATGGCGGGAAGCAGAGGCCTTTGGCCCCGTTGGTGGCACCAACAGTGAAGGAAATATGCCCTAGAGGCAATAATAAAGTTATTATTTATTTCCTTATATCATGATAAATGTTTATTATTCATGCTGGAATTGTATTAACCAGAAACATAATACATGTGTGAATACATAGACAAACAGACTGTCACTAGTATGCCTCTACTTGACTAGCTCGTTAATCAAAGATGGTTATGTTTCCTAACCATGGACAAAGAGTTGTTATTTGATTAACGGGATCACATCATTAGTTGAATGATCTGATTGACATGACCCGTTCCATTAGCTTAGCACCCGATCGTTTAGTATGTTGCTATTGCTTTCTTCATAACTTATACATGTTCCTATGACTATGAGATTATGCAACTCCCGTCAAACGTCACAATGTAACTGGGTGATTATAAAGGAGTACTACAGGTGTCTCCAAAGGTAGATGTTGGGTTGGCGTATTTCGAGATTAGGATTTGTCACTCCGATTGTCGGAGAGGTATCTCTGGGCCCTCTCGGTAATGCACATCACATAAGCCTTGCAAGCACTACAACTAATATGTTAGTTGTGCGATGATGTATTACGGAACGAGTACAGAGACTTGCCGGTAACGAGATTGAACTAGGTATTGGATACCGACGATCGAATCTCGGGCAAGTAACATACCGATGACAAAGGGAACAACGTATGTTGTTATGCGGTCTGACCGATAAAAGATCTTCGTAGAATATGTAGGAGACAATATGGGCATCCAGGTCCCGCTATTGGTTATTGACCGGAGACGTGTCTCGGTCATGTCTACATTGTTCTCGAACCGTAGGGTCCGCACGCTTAACATTACGATGACAGTTATTATGAGTTTATGCATTTTGATGTACCGAAGGTAGTTCGGAGTCCCGGATGTGATCACGGACATGACGAGGAGTCTCGAAAAGGTCGAGACATAAAGATTGATATATTGGAAGCCTTTATTTGGATATCGGAAGTGTTCCGGGTAAAATCGGGATTTTACCGGATTACCGGGAGGTTACCGGAACCCCCCGAGAGCCATATGGGCCTTATTGGGCTTTAGTGGAAAGGTGAAAGGGGCTGCCCATGGTGGGCTGCGCGCTTCCCCCCCTCCCCTAGTCCTATTAGGACTAGGAGAGGTGGCCGGCCACCTCTCTCTCTCTTTCCCCCTTGGGAGTCCTATTTGGAATAGGATTGGGGGGGGGGGAGTCCTACTCCCGGTAGGAGTAGGACTCCTCCTGCGCCCTCCTCTTGGCCGGCCAGCCCCTCCCCCTTGGATCCTTTATATACGAGGGCAGGGGGCACCTCTAGACACACAAGTTGATCATTGAGATCGTTCCTTAGCCATGTGCGGTGCCCCCTGCCACCATATTCCACCTCGATCATATCGTTGTAGAGCTTAGGCGAAGCCCTGCGTCGGTAGAACATCAAGATCGTCACCACGCCGTCGTGCTGACGGAACTCCTCCCCGAAGCTTTGCTGGATCGGAGCCCGGGGATCGTCATCGAGCTGTACGTGTGCTAAGAACTCGGAGGTGCCGGAGTAACGGTGCTTGGATCGGTCGGATCGGGAAGAAGACGTACGACTACTTCCTCTACGTTGTGTCAACGCTTCCGTTGCGATCTACAAGGGTATGTAGATCAGACTCTCCCCTCGTTGCTATGCATCACCATGATCTTGCGTGTGCGTAGGAAAATTTTGAAATTACTACGTTCCCCAACAGTGGCATCCGAGCCTAGGTTTTATGGTTTGATGTTATATGCACGAATAGAACACAAGTGAGTTGTGGGCGATATAAGTCATACTGCCTACCAACACGTCATACTTTGGTTCGGCGGTATTGTTGGATGAAGCGGCCCGGACCGACATTACGCGTATGCTTACGCGAGACCGGTTCTCCCGACGTGCTTTGCACAAAGGTGGCTTGCGGGTGACTGTTTCTCCAACTTTAGTTGAATCGAGTATGGCTACGCCCGGTCCTTGCGAAGGTTAAAACGGAGTCAAATTGACAAACTATCGTTGTGGTTTTTGATGCGTAGGTAAGAACGGTTCTTGCTCAGCCTGTAGCAGCCACGTAAAACTTGCAACAACAAACTAGAGGACGTCTAACTTGTTTTTGCAGGGCATGTTGTGATGTGATATGGTCAAGACGTGATGAGATATAAGTTGTTGTATGAGATGATCATGTTTTGTTGAAGTTATCGGCAACTGGCAAAAGCCTTATGGTTGTCTCTTTATTGCATAAGATGCAAGCGCCAAATAATTGCTTTACTTTATCGCTATGCAATAGCAATAGTTGCAAGAGCAATTGTTGGCGAGACGACCACGTGACGACACATTGATATAGATCAAGATGATGGAGATCATGGTGTCATGCCGGTAACGATGGTGATCATGATGGTGCTTCGGAGATGGAGATCACAGGCACAAGATGATGATGGCCATATCATATCACTTATATTGATTGCATGTGATGTTTATCTTTTATGCATCTTATCTTGCTTTGATTGACAGTAGCATTATAAGATGATCTCTCACTAATTATTAAGAAGTGTTCTCCCTGAGTATGCACCGTTGCGAATGTTCTTTGTGCTGAGACACCATGTGGTGATCGGGTGTGATAGGCTCTACGTTCAAATACAACGGGTGCAAAACAGTTGCACACGCGGAATACTCAGGTTATACTTGACGAGCCAAGCATATACAGATATGGCCTCGGAACACGGAGGCCGAAAGGTCGAGCGTGAATCATATAGTAGATATGATCAACATAGTGATGTTCACCATTGAAACTACTCCATCTCACGTGATGATCGGACATGGTTTAGTTGATTTGGATCACGTGATCACTTAGAGGATTAGAGGGATGTCTATCTAAGTGGGAGTTCTTAAGTAATATGATTAAATTGAACTTAAATTTATCATGAACTTAGTCCTGGTAGTATTTTGCAAATTATGTTGTAGATCAATAGCTCGCGTTGTTGCTTCCCTGTGTTTATTTTGATATGTTCTTAGAGAAAATTGTGTTGAAAGATGTTAGTAGCAATGATGCGGATTGGATCCGTGATCTAAGGTTTATCCTCATTGCTGCACAGAGGAATTATGTCCTTGATGCACCGCTAGGTGACAGACCTATTGTAGGAGCAGATGCTGACGCTATGAACGTTTGGCTAGCTAAATATGATGACTACTTGATAGTTTAGTGCACCATGCTTAACGGCTTAGAATCGGGACTTCAAAGACGTTTTGAACGTCATGGACCATATGAGATGTTCCAGGAGTTGAAGTTAATATTTCAAGCAAATACCCGAGTTGAGATATATGAAGTCTCCAACAAGTTCTATAGCTAAAAGATGGAGGAGAATCGCTCAACTAGTGAGCATGTGCTCAGATTGTCTGGGTACTAAAATCGCTCGAATCAAGTGGGAGTTAATCTTCCAGATAAGATACTGATCGACAGAATTCTCTAGTCACCATCACCAAGTTAGTAGAACTTCGTGATGAACTATAGTATGCAAGGGATGACGAAAACGAATCCCAAGCTTTTCATGATGATGAAATCGATGAAGGTAGAAATCAAGAAAGAGCATCAAGTGTTGATGGTTGACAAGATCACTAGTTTCAAGAAAAGGGTAAAGGGAAAAAGGGGAACTTCAAGAAAAACAGCAAACAAGTTGCTGCTGATGTGAAGAAGCCCAAGTCTGGTCCTAAGCCTGAGACTAAAGTGCTTCTACTGCAAAGGGACTAGTCACTGGAAGCGGAACTACCCCAAGTGATTGGCGGATAAGAAGGATGGCAAAGTGAACAAAAGTATATTTGATATACATGTTATTGATGTGTACTTTACTAGTGTTTATAGCAACCCCTCAGTATTTGATACTGGATCAGTTGCTAAGAGTTGTAACTCGAAACAGGAGTTGCAGAATAAACAGAGACTAGTTAAGGGTGAAGTGACGATGTGTGTTGGAAGTAGTTCCAAGATTGATATGATCATCATCGCACACTCCCCTATACTTTCGAGATTAGTGTTGAACCTAAATAAGTGTTATTCGGTTTTTGCGTTGAGCATGAATATGATTTGATCATGTTTATTGCAATACGGTTATTCATTAAAGTCGGAGAATAATTGTTGTTCTGTTTACATGAATAAAACCTTCGATGGTCATGCACCCAATGAAACAAGTTCGTTGGATCTCGATCGTAGTAATACACATATTCATAATATTGAAACCAAAAGATGCAAAGTTAATAATGATAGTGCAACTTATTTGTGGCACTGCAGTTTAAGTCATATTGGTGTAAAGCGCATGAAGAAACTCCATGCTGATGGGCTTTTGGAATCACTTGATTATGAATCACTTGATGCTTGCGAACCATGCCTTATGGGCAAGATGACTAAAACGCCGTTCTCCGGAACAATGAAGCAAGCAACAAATTTGTTGGAAATCATACATACTGATGTATGTGGTCCGATGTATATTAAGGCTTGCAGCAGGTATCATTATTTTCTAACCTTCACAAATGATTTGAGCAGATATGGGGATATCTACTTGATGAAACATAAGTCTGAAACATTTGAACAGTTCAAAGAATTTCAGAGTGAAGTGGAAAATCATCGTGACAAGAAAATAAAAGTTTCTACGATATGATTGCAGAGGTAAAATATTTGAGTTACGAGTTTGGCCTTCAACTAAAACAATGTGAAATAGTTTCACTACTCACACCACCTGGAACACCATAGTGTAATGGTGTGTCCGAACGTCATAACCGTACTTTATTAGATATAGTGCGATCTATGATGTCTCTTACCGATCTACCACTATCGTTTTGGGGTTATGCATTAGAGACAGCTGCATTCACGTTAAATAGGGCACCATCTAAATCCGTTGAGACGACACCGTGTGAACTATGGTTTGGCAAGAAACCTAAGCTGTCGTTTCTTAAAAAGTTTGAGGTTGCAATGCTTATGTGAAAAAGTTTCAACCTGATAAGCTCAAACCCAAATCGGAGAAGTGCGTCTTCATAGGATACCCAAAGGAAACTGTTGGGTACACCTTCTATCACAGATCCGAAGGCAAGACATTCGCAGCTAAGAATGGATCCTTTCCAGAGAAGGAGTTTCTCTCGAAAGAAGTGAGTGGGAGGAAAGTAGAAAATTTGATAAGGTAATTGTACCTTCTCCCTTATTGGAAAGTAGTTCATCACAAAAATCTGTTCTTGTGACTACTACACCAATTAGTGAGGAAGCTAATGATGATGATCATGTAACTTCAGATCAAGTTACTACCGAATCTCGTAGGTAAACCAGAGTGAGATCCGCACCAGAGTGGTACGGTAATCCTGTTCTGGAAGTCATGTTACTAGACCATGACGAACTTGCGAACTATGAGGAAGCGATGATGAGCCCAGATTCCGCGAAATGGTTTGAGGCCATGAAATCTGAGATATGATCCATGTATGAGAACAAAGTTTGGACTTTGGTTGACTTGCCCGATGATCAGCAAGCAATTGAGAATAAATGGATCTTCAAGAGGAAGATGGACACTGATAGTAGTGTTACTATCTACAAAGCTAGAATTGTCGCAAAAGGTTTTCGACAAGTTCAAGGTGTTGACTACGATGAGAGTTTCTCACTCATATCTATGCTAGAGTCTGTCCGAATCATGTTAGTAATTGCCGCATTTTATGAAATCTGGCAAATCGATAAACAAAACTGCATTCCTTAATGGATTTATTAAAGAAGAGTTGTATATGATGCAACCAGAAGGTTTTGTCAATCCGAAAGGTGCTAACAAAATGTGCAAGCTCCAGCGATCCATCTGTGGACTGGTGCAAGCATCTCGGAGTTGGAATATACACTTTGATGAGTTGATCAAAGCATATAGTTTTGTACAGACTTGCGGTGAAGCCTGTATTTACAAGAAAGTGAGTGGGAGCACTACAGCATTTCTGATAAGTATATGTGAATGACATATTGTTGATCGGAAATAATGTAGAATTATTCTGTAAAGCATAAAGGAGTGTTTTAAAGGAGTTTTTCAAAGAAAGACTTCGGTGAAGCTGCTTACATATTGAGCTTCAAGATCTATAGAGATAGATCAAGACGCTCGATAAGTTTTTTCAATGAGTACATACCTTAACAAGATTTTGAAGTAGTTCAAAATGGAGCAGTCAAAGAAAGAGTTCTTGCCTGTATTACAAGGTGTGAAGTTGAGTAAGACTCAAAGCCCGACCACGGCAGAAGATAGAAAGAGAATGAAAGTCATTCCCTATGCCTTGGCCATAGGTTCTATAAAGTATGTCATGCTGTGTACCAGATCTATTGTATACGCTGCACAGATTTGGCTAGGGAGTACAATAGTGATCTAGGAGTAGATCACTGGACAGCGGTCAGAATTATCCTTAGTGAAATAAGGATATGTTTCTCGATTATGGACATGACAAAAGGGTTCGTCGTAAAGGGTTACGCCGATGCAAGTTTTGACACTAATCTAGATGACTCTAAGTCTCGGTCTAGATACATATTGAAAGTGGGAGCAATTAGCTAGAGTAGTTCCATGCAGAGCATTGTTGACATAGAAATTTGCAAAATACATGTGGATCTGAATGTGGCAGACCCGTTGACTAAACTTCTCTCACAAGCAAAACATGATCACTTTTTGGGTCTTAATCACATAGCGATGTGAACTAGATTATTGAATCTAGTAAACCCTTTGGGTGTTAGTCACATGGAGATGTGAACCAATCACATAAAGATGTGAACTATTGATGTTAAATCACATGGCGATGTGATCTAGATTATTGACTCTAGTGCAAGTGGGAGACTGTAGGAAATATGCCCTAGAGGCAATAATAAAGTTATTATTTATTTCCTTATATCATGATAAATGTTTATTATTCATACTAGAATTGTATTAACCGGAAACATAATACATGTGTGAATACATAGACAAACAGAGTGTCACTAGTATGCCTCTACTTGACTAGCTCGTTAATCAAAGATGGTTATGTTTCCTAACCATGGACAAAGAGTTGTTATTTGATTAACGGGATCACATCATTAGTTGAATGATCTGATTGACATGACCCGTTCCATTAGCTTAGCACCCGATCGTTTAGTATGTTGCTATTCCTTTCTTCATAACTTATACATGTTCCTATGACTATGAGATTATGCAACTCCCGTTTGCCGGAGGAACACTTTGGGTACTACCAAACATCACAACGTAACTGGGTGATTATAAAGGAGTACTACAGGTGTCTCCAAAGGTAGATGTTGGGTTGGCGTATTTCGAGATTAGGATTTGTCACTCCGATTGTCGGAGAGGTATCTTTGGGCCCTCTCGGTAATGCACATCACATAAGCCTTGCAAGCACTGCAACTAATATGTTAGTTGTGGGATGATGTATTACGGAACGAGTAAAGAGACTTGCCGGTAACGAGATTGAACTAGGTATTGGATACCGACGATCGAATCTCGGGCAAGTAACATACCGATGACAAAGGGAACAACGTATGTTGTTATGCGGTCTGACCGATAAAAGATCTTTGTAGAATATGTAGGAGCCAATATGGGCATCCAGGTCCCGCTATTGGTTATTGACCGGAGACGTGTCTCGGTCATGTCTACATTGTTCTCGAACCGTAGGGTCCGCACGCTTAACGTTACGATGATAGTTATTATGAGTTTATGCATTTTGATGTACCGAAGGTAGTTCGGAGTCCCGGATGTGATCACGAACATGACGAGGAGTCTCGAAATGGTCGAGACATAAAGATTGATATATTGGAAGCCTATATTAGGATATCAGAAGTGTTCCGGGTAAAATTGGGATTTTACCGGATTACCGGGAGGTTACCGGAACCCCCCCCCCCCCGGGAGCCATATGGGCCTTATTGGGCTTTAGTGGAAAGGTGAAAGGGGCTGCCATGGTGGGCTGCGCGCCTCCCCCCCTCCCCTAGTCTGATTAGGACTAGGATAGGTGGCCGGACACCTCTCTCTCTCTTTCCCCCTTGGGAGTCCTATTTGGAATAGGATTGGGGGGGGGGGGGAGTCCTACTCCCGGTAGGAGTAGGACTCCTCCTGCGCCCTCCTCTTGGCCGGCCAGCCCCTCCCCCTTGGATCCTTTATATACAGGGGCAGGGGGCACCTCTAGACACACAAGTTGATCATTGAGATCGTTCCTTAGCCGTGTGCGGTGCCCCCTGCCACCATATTCCACCTCGATCATATCGTTGTAGAGCTTAGGCGAAGCCCTGCGTCGGTAGAACATCAAGATCGTCACCACGCCGTCGTGCTGACGGAACTCCTCCCCGAAGCTTTGCTGGATCGGAGCCCGGGGATCGTCATCGAGATGTACGTGTGCTAAGAACTCGGAGGTGCCGGAGTAACGGTGCTTGGATCGGTCGGATCGGGAAGAAGACGTACGACTACTTCCTCTACGTTGTGTCAACGCTTCCATTGCGATCTACAAGGGTACGTAGATCAGACTCTCCCCCTCGTTGCTATGCATCACCATGATCTTGCGTGTGCGTAGGAAAATTTTGAAATTACTACGTTCCCCAACAAACAGGGACTAAAGGGGGGCATTTGTCCCGGTTGGTGCCACGAACCGGGACCAATGCACCCCTTTTGTCCCGGTTGGTGCCACTAACCTGGACCAAAGGCCTTATGCTGCCCCGCATCAAAATTTTAGTTCAGCCTCGCTAGCTGAGAGAGCTTGAGAGTGGTTTATAAGCACTGCAGCGCCCACCCTCTCGAGCTCCTCTCAACTGCAGGCTTTCGGGCCTAATATGTCACTTGTGCCTGTGTGCCTACTGGGCCTGTTGTGGGCCTGAATCCTGGCCCATGTTTGGGTTTCTAGTCGTATTCACGCCGTGCTGGCCCACTAGTTGGCACTTTTTGTTTTGTTTTCTTTGTTGCTTTATTTATTTTATTTTGTTTCTACTTACAACAAAATACTTACTGTTGTTATTTTTATTTATTTTATTTAAAATTTATTTATTTTCTTTATTAAAGTTTATTTTGTTTCTACTTATTTTATTTTATTTTATTTTGTTTATACTTATTTATTTTATTTTATTTTTTTGTTTCTACTCATCTATTTTATTAAAGTTTTTTTTATTTTGTTTCTACTTATTTATTTTATTTTGTTTTTGCTTATAATGTTTTGAACAGAAAATACTTTGATAATTTTAGTTGCATAAATTTTATATAATTTTAGATTCAATAATACTAGAGGTTTATAAAACTTTTTAGTTGATTCCTTTTGCTATTAGAGTTTCATTAAAGTTTTGTAGTTCATTCTTTTAGTTTATTATTTTTTCTATTAGAGTTTCATAAACTTTTTCTAGATCATTTTTTATATTAGTTCATACTTTGAGCTAAATGTCCCTGAAATTGAAAAGCACTTCAGATGATCTCTGAAGAGGTTGAAAATTGGCATGGTATCATCATTTCACGCATATAGCACGTGCTAATAAGTTGAGAGGGTTATGGAAATAACTAGATGCACTTCATGTACAAAATGGACAATCTCTTTCGAAGTATCAGGGTTTCGGACGAAAGCTCATCTATTACAAAGGGATTTAATTTTTTTGAACTTATTTGAACTGCATACTTTTTGTGTGTTCAAAATGCACTATTCAAAGCCACATCATCAATTTTCAACCATTTCTGACTTCATTTGTTTTTTTTCATGCATTTACTGATTTTTTAGGTATATGACCCTGAAAATGAAAAGCACTACAAATGAACTCTGAAAAAGTTGAAAGTTGGCATGGTATCATCATTTCACCCACATAGCATGTGCTAAAAGTTGAGAGGGTTACGACAAAAACTGGATGCACTTCGTGTACAAAACGGACAATCTCTTTCAAAATATCAAGGTTTCATAAGGAAACTCGCCTGTTACATGGATATTCTAGATCAAAGGCATCATCATAATAGTTGTGGAGAGAAAAGTCTTCACTTTTTCTTCGCTTGTGTCCTTTGCTTATTGCGCCGTAACCATGGATAATCTTCATCGTTTATCAGGGTGCTTGGGTTAGCCTTGACTTTAAGGGACGAATTTCATGAAACTTTTCATAATCTTCGGACATGTCTGTCTTGCCGTCCACTCCCATGATGTCTCTTTTTCCTGAAAGAATTATGTGGCGCTTTGGCTCATCGTATGATGTGTTCGCCTCCTTATCTTTTTTTCTCGGTTTGGTAGGCATGTCCTTCACATAGAAAACCTGCGCCACATCATTGGCTAGGACGAATAGTTCGTCTGTGTACCCAAGATTCTTCAATTCCACTGTTGTCATTCTGTACTGTGGGTCTACCTGTACCTCCTGACAGATTGAACCATTTGCACTTAAACAAAGGGACCTTAAAATCATGTCCGTAGTCAAGTTCCCACATGTCCACTATGTAACCATAATATGTGTCCTTTCCACTCTTGGTTGTTACATCAAAATGGACACCGTTGTTTTGGTTGGTGCTCTTTTGATCTTGGGCGATAGTGTAAAATGTATTCCCATTTATCTCGTATCCTTTGTAAGTCAATACAGTCGAAGATGGTCCCCTAGACAACGAGTACAACTTATCAGGAACATTGTTGTCACCTCTGAGACGTGTTTCCAACCAACTACCGAAAGTCCTCATGTGTTCACATGTAATCCAATCGTCACACTGCTCCGGGTGTTTGGAGCATAGACTGTTCTTGTGTTCATTGACATACGGGGTCACCAAGGTAGAGTTTTTTAGAATTGTGTAGTGTGCTTGAGACCAAGAATGCCCATACCTGCATATCATTGAGTCCCGTCCTAGTGTGGCTTTTACAGTCAGTCTCCCCTCATACCGTGGTTTAGGAAGACCAATCTTCTTAAGGCCAGGAATGAAGTCAACACAAAACCCAATGACATCCTCTGTTTGATGGCCCATGGAAATGCTTCCTTCTGGCCTAGCGCGGTTACGGACATATTTCTTTAGGACTCCCATGAACCTCTCAAAGGGGAACATATTGTGTGGAAATACGGGGCCAGAACGACAATCTCGTCAACTAGATGAACTAGGACGTGTATCATGATATTGAAGAAGGATAGTGGGAACACCAGCTCGAAACTGACAATACATTGCGCCACATCACTCCTTAGCCTTGCTATTATTTCTAGATCGATCACCTTCTGAGAGATTGCATTGAGGAATGCACATAGCTTCACAATGGCTAATCGGACATTTTCCGGTAGAAGCCCCCACAATGCAACTGGAAGCAATTGTGTCATAATCACGTGGAAGTCATGAGACTTTAGGTTCTGAAAATTTTTCTTGGCCATATTTATTATTCCCTTTATATTCGACGAGAAGCCAGACGGGACCTTCATACTGAACATGCATTCAAAGAAGATTTCCTCCTCTTCCTTGGTAAGAGTGTAGCTGGCAGGACCTTCATACTGCTTTGCAGGCATGCCGTCTTTTTCGTGCAAACGTTGCAGGTCCTCCGGTGCCTCTGGTGTATCTTTTGTCTTCCCATACACGCCCAAGAAGCCTAGCAGGTTCACGCAAAGGTTCTCTGTCACGTGCATCACGTTGATTATAGAGTGGAACTCTAGTTCTTTCCAGCAGGGTAGGTACCAAAATATAGATTTCTTCTTCAACATGGGTGCGCGTCCCTCGGCGTCATTCGGAACAGATATTCCGCTAGGACCCTTTCCAAAGATTATGTGTAAATCATTGACCATAGCAAGTACGTGATCAAGGGTATGCATGGCAAGCTTCTTCCGGTGATCCGCCTCACCTTTGAAATGCTTGCCTTTCTTTCGACATTGATGGTTGGTCGAAAGAAATCGACGATGGCCCAGATACACATTCTTCCTGCATTTTTCCAGGTATAAACTTTTGGTGTCAGCTAAACAGTGCGTGCATGTGTGATATCCCTTGTTTGTCTATCCTGAAAGGTTACTGAGAGCGGGCCAATCGTTGATGGTTACAAACAACAAAGTGTGCAGGTTAAATTCCTCTTGTTTGTGCTCATCCCACACACGTACACCGTTTCCATTCCACAGCTGTAAAAGTTATTCAACTAATGGCCTTAGGTACACATCAATATCGTTGTCGGGTTATTTAAGGCCTTGGATGAGAACTGTCATCATAATGAACTTCCGCTTCATGCACATCCGAGGAGAAGGTTATACATACATAGAGTCATGGGCCAGGTGCTATAATTGCTGTTCTGCTCCCCGAAAGGATTAATGCCATCCTTGCTTAAACCAAACCATACATTCCTTGGGTCACCTGCAAACTCGGCCCAGTACTCTCTCTCGATTTTTCTCCACTACGACCCATCAACGGGTGCTCTCAACTTCCCGTCTTTCTTACGGTCCTCCTTGTACCATCGCATCAACTTGGCATGCTCTTCATTTCTGAACAGATGTTTAACCCATGGTATTATGGGAGCATACAACATCACCTTCGTAGAAACCCTCTTCCTGGGGGGCTCGCCGTCAACATCACTAGGGTCGTCTCATATGATCTTATACCGCAATGCACCGCATACCGGGCATGCGTTCGAATCCTCATACGCACCGCGGTAGAGGATGCAGTCATTAGGGCATGCATGTATCTTCAGCACCTCCAATCCTAGAGGGCATACGACCTTATTTGTTGCGTACATACTGTCGGACAATTCATTATCATTTGGAAGCTTCTTCTTCAATATTTTCATGAGCTTCTCAAATCCTTTATCAGGCACAACATTCTCTGCCTTCCACTGCAGCAATTGCAGTACGGTACCGAACTTTGTGTTGACATCTTTGCAATTGGGGTACAACCCTTTGTTGTGATCCTCTAACATGCGATCGAACTTCAGCTTCTCCTTTTGACTTTCATACCGTGTCCTTGCATCAACAATGACCCAGCGGAGATCATCATCATCGGGCACATCGTCTGGTTCCTCTTGATCTTCAACAGCTTCCCCCATTGCAGCTTCACCGTATTTAGGGGGCACATAGTTGTCATCGTCCTCTTCTTCTTCGCTGTCTTCCATCATAACGCCTAATTTCCGTGCTTGGTCCAAACATTATAGTGTGGCATGAAACCCTTATAAAGCAGGTGGCTATGTCGGATTTTCCGGTCAGAGTAAGACTTTGTATTCCCACATATAGGGCATGGAAAACACATAAAACCATTTTGCTTGTTTGCCTCAGCCACTTCGAGAAAATTACGTAGGCCCTTATTGTACTCGGAGGTGTGTCTGTCACCATACCATCCATTGCCAGTTCATCTGTGTGCATTATATATAATTATGTGTGTCAAAAACCATTGCAGATTCATATGGATAGATAAGTGAACAAATTAATAGATGTTCATCATCACATTAAAACCAAAGTACATACATAGTTCTCATTGAACAACATATAGCTCTCGAGAGCATCTAGTTAAACCATACATTGAAACTATGTAAAACCTTTCAATGCAACAACAAATGCGATTATAATCATAACCAAGGTAACAATTGATCCAACGGCATAATGATACCAAGCCTCGGTATGAATGGCATATTTTCTAATCTTTCTAATCTTCAACAGCATTGCATCCATGTTGATCTTGTGATCATCGACGACATCCGCAACATGCAACTCCAATATCATCTTCTCCTCCTCAATTTTTTTATTTTTTCCTTCAAGCAATTGTTTTCTTCTTCAACTAAATTCAACCTCTCGACAATAGGGTCGGTTGGAATTTCCAGTTCAACTACCTCCTAGATAAAAAAATCTATGTCACGTTGGTCGGCATAATTGTCATAAATAATAAATGAACCATATAGTTATAATAGATAATATATACAACATCCGAATCATAGCCAGGACGAGGGCCGATGGGGGAGGATACCAAAACCATTGCACTATATAATAACAAGCAATAATAAAAGTAAGAAAATGAGACAAGTATCTATCTAAAGTTATAATTTTTTCCGCTTAGAAAGAAGATAAGAAGAATACGCTCACCACGGATAATCTTCATCGTTTATCAGGGTGCTTGGGTTAGCCTTGACTTTAAGGGATTAATTTCATGAAACTTTTCATAATCTTCGGACGTGTCTGTCTTGCCCTCCACTCCCACGATGTCTCTTTTTCATGAAAGAATTATGTGGCTCTTTGGCTCATCGTATGATGTGTTCGCTTCCTTATCTTTTTTTTCTCGGTTTGGTAGACATGTCCTTCACATAGAAAACCTGTGCCACATCATTTGCTAGGACGAATGGTTCATCTGTGTACCCAAGATTGTTCAGATCCACTGTTGTCATTCCTTACTGTGGGTCTACCTGTACCTCGCCTCCTGACAGATTGAACCATTTGCACTTAAACAAAGAGACCTTAAAATCATGTCCGTAGTCAAGTTCCCACATGTCCACTATGTAACCATAATATGTGTCCTTTCCACTCTTGGTTGCTGCATCAAAGTGGACACCGCTGTTTTGGTTCGTGCTCTTTTGCTCTTGGGCGATCGTGTAAAATGTATTCCCATTTATCTCGTATCCTCTGTAAGTCAATACAGTCGAAGATGGTCCCCTAGACAACGAGTACAACTTATCAGGAACATTGTTGTAACCTCTGAGACGTGTTTCCATCCAACTGCCGAAAGTCCTGATGTGTTCACATGTAATCCAGTCGTCACACTGCTCTGGGTGTTTGGAGCGTAGACTGTTCTTGTGTTCATCGACATACAGGGTCACCAAGGTAGAGTTCTGTAGAATTGTGTAGTGTGCTTGAGGCCAAGAATGCCCATCCCTGCATATTATTGAGTCCCCTCCCAGCGTGCCTTTTCCAGTCAGTCTCCCCTCATACCGCGGTTTAGGAAGACTAATCTTCTTAAGGCCAGGAATGAAGTCAACACAAAACCCAATGACATCCTCTGTTTGATGGCCCATGGAGATGCTTCCTTCTGGCCTAACGCGGTTACGGACATATTTATATAGGACTCCCATGAACCTCTCAAAGGGGAACATATTGTGTAGAAATACGGGGCCCAGAACGACAATCTTGTCAACTAGATGAACTAGGACGTGTATCATGATATTGAAGAAGGTGGTGGGAACACCAGCTCGAAACTGACAATACATTGCGCCACATCACTCCTTAGCCTTGCTATTATTTCTAGATCGATCACCTTCTGAGAGATTGCATTGAGGAATGCACATAGCTTTACAATGGCTAATCGGACATTTTCTGGTAGAAGCCCCCTCAATGCAACTGGAAGCAATTGTGTCATAATCACGTGGAAGTCATGAGACTTTCGGTTCTGAAACTTTTCTCGGCCATATTTATTATTCCCTTCATATTCGACGAGAAGCCAGACGGGACCTTCATACTGAACAGGCATTCAAAGAAGATTTCCTCCTCTTCTTTGGTAAGAGTGTAGCTGGCAGGACCTTCATACTGCTTTGGAGGCATGCCGCCTTTTTCGTGCAAACGTTGCAGGTCCTCCCGTGCCTCTGGTGTATCTTTTGTCTTCCCATACACGCCCAAGAAGCCTAGCAGGTTCACACAAAGGTTCTCTATCACGTGCATCACGTCGATTGAAGAGTGGAACTCTAGCTCTTTCCATCAGGGTAGGTCCCAAAATATAGATATCTTCTTCAACATGGCTGTGCGTCCCTCAGCGTCATTTGGAACAGATAGTCCGCTAGGACCCTTTCCAAAGATTACGTGTAAATCATTGACCATAGCAAGTACGTGATCAAGGGTATGCATGGCAAGCTTCTTCCGGTGATCTGCCTCCCTTTGAAATGCTTGCCTTTCTTTCGACATTGATGGTTGGTCGAAAGAAATCGACGATGGCCCAGATACACATGCTTCCTGCATTTTTCCAGGTATAAACTTTTGGTGTCAGCTAAACAGTGCGTGCATGTGTGATATCCCTTGTTTGTCTATCCTGAAAGGTTACTGAGAGCGGGCCAATCATTGTTGGTTACAAACAACAATGTGTGCAGGTTAAATTCCTCTTGTTTGTGCTCATTCCACACACGTACACCATTTCCATTCCACAGTTGTAAAAGTTATTCAACTAATGGCCTTAGGTACACATCAATATCGTTGTCGGGTTGCTTAGGGCCTTGGATGAGAACTGGCATCATAATGAACTTCCGCTTCATGCACATCCAAGGAGGAAGGTTATACATACATAGAGTCACGGGCCAGGTGCTGTAATTGCTGCTCTGGTCCCCGAAAGGATTAATGCCATCCGTGCTTAAACCAAACCATACGTTCCTTGGGTCACCTGCAAACTCGGCCCAGTAATCTCTCGATTTTTCTCCACTACGACCCATCAACGGGTGCTCTCAACTTCCCATCTTTCTTACGGTCCTCATTGTGCCATCGCATCAACTTGGCATGCTCTTCATTTCTGAACAGATGTTTAACCCGTGGTATTATCGGAGCATACCACATCACCTTCGCAGGAACCCTCTTCCTGGGGGGCTCGCCATCAACATCACTAGGGTCATCGCATCTGATCTTATACTGCAATGCACCGCATACCAGGCATGCGTTCGAATCCTCGTACGCACCGCGGTAGAGGATGCAGTCATTAGGGCATGCATGTATCTTCAGCACCTCCAATCCTAGAGGGCATACGACCCTGTTTGTTGCGTGCGTACTGTCGGGCAATGCGTTATCATTTGGAAGCTTCTTCTTCAATATTTTCAGTAGCTTCTCAAATCCTTTGTCAGGCACAACATTCTCTGCCTTCCACTGCAGCAATTGCAGTACGGTACCGAGCTTTGTGTTGACATCTTCGCAATTGGGGTACAACCCTTTTTTGTGATCCTCTAACATGCGATTGAACTTCAGCTTCTCCTTTTGACTTTCGCACTGTGTCCTTGCATCAACAATGACCTAGCGGAGAGAATCATCATCAGGCACATCGTCTGGTTCCTCTTGATCTTCAACAGCTTCCCCCATTGCAGCATCACCGTATTCAGGGGGCACATAGTTGTAATCGTCTTCTTCTTCTTCGCTGTCTTCCATCATAACGCCTAATTCTCCATGCTTGGTCCAAACATTATAGTGTGGCATGAAACCCTTATAAAGCAGGTGGCTGTGACAGATTTTCCGGTCAGAGTAAGACTTTGTATTCCCACATATGGGGCATGGACAACACATAAAACCATTCTGCTTGTTTGCCTCCGCCACTTCGAGAAAATTATGCAGGCCCTTAATGTACTCGGAGGTGTGTCTGTCACCGTACCATCCATTGCTGGTTCATCTGCGTGCATTATATATAATTATGTGTGTCAAAAACCATTGCAGATTCATATGGATAGATAAGTGACCAAATTAATAGAAGTTCATCATCACATTAAAACCAAAGTACATACATAGTTCTCATTGAACAACATATAGCTCTCGAGAGCATCTAGTTAAACCATACATTGAAACTATGTAAAACCTTTCAATGCAACAACAAATGCGATTATAATCATAACCAAGGTAACAATTGATCCAATGGTATAATGATACCAAGCCTCAGTATGAATGGCATATTTTCTAATCTTTCTAATCTTCAACAGCATTGCATCCATCTTGATCTTGTGATCATCGACGACATCCGCAACATTCAACTCCAATATCATTTTCTCCTCCTCAATTTTTTTATTTTTTCCTTCAAGTAATTGTTTTCCTCTTCAACTAAATTCAACCTCTTGACAATAGGGTCGGTTGGAAATTCCAGTTCAACTACCTCCTAGATTAAAAAAATCTATGTCATGTTGGTCGGCATAATTGTCATAAATAATAAATGAACCAAATAGTTATAACAGATAATATATACCACATCCGAATCATAGCCAGGACGAGGGCCGACAGGGGAGGATACCAAAACCATTGCACTATATAATAACAAGCAATAATAAAAGTATGAAAATTAGACAAGTATCTATCTAAAGTTAGAATTTTTTTCCTCTCAGAAAGAAGATAAGAACAATACGCTCACCATGGATAGTCTTCATCGTTAATCAGGGTGCTTGGGTTAGCCTTGACTTTGACGGATGAATTTCATGAAACTTTTCATAATCTTCGGACATGTCTGTCTTGCCCTCCACTCCCACGATGTCTCTTTTTCCTGAAAGAATTATGTGGCGCTTTGGCTCATCGTATGATGTGTTCGCTTCCTTATCTTTTTTTTTCTCGATTTGGTAGACATGTCCTTCACATAGAAAACCAGCGCCACATCATTAGCTAGGACGAATGGTTCGTCTGTGTACCCAAGATTGTTTAGATCCCCTGTTGTCATTCCGTACTGTGGGTCTACCTGTACCTCGCCTCCTGACAGATTGAACCATTTGCACTTAAACAAAGGGACCTTAAAATCATGTCCGTAGTCAAGTTCCCACATGTCCACTACGTAACCATTATATGTGTCCTTTCCACTCTTGGTTGCTGCATCAAAGTGGACACCGCTGTTTTGGTTGGTGCTCTTTTGATCTTGGGCGATCGTCTAAAATGTATTCCCATTTATCTCGTATCCTTTGTAAGTCAATACATTCGAAGATGGTCTCCTAGACAATGAGTACAACTTATCAGGAACATTGTTGTCACCTTTGAGACGTGTTTCCAACCAACTGCCGAAAGTCCTGATGTGTTCACATGTAATCCGGTCGTCACACTGCTCCGGGTGTTTGGAGCATAGACTATTCTTGTGTTCATCGACATACGGGGTCACCAAGGTAGAGTTCTGTAGAATTGTGTAGTGTGCTTGAGACCAAGAATTCCCATCCCTGCATATTATTGAGTCCCCTCCTAGCATGCCTTTTCCAGTCAGTCTCCCCTCATACCGCGGTTTAGGAAGACCAATCTTCTTAAGGCCAGGAATGAAGTCAACACAAAACCCAATGTCAACCTCTGTTTGATGGCCCATGGAGATGCTTCCTTCTGGCGTAGCGCGGTTACGGACATATTTCTTTAGGACTCCCATGAACCTCTCAAAGGGGAACATATTGTGTAGAAATTATGGGCCCAAAACGACAATCTCGTCAACTAGATGAACTAGGACGTGTATCATGATATTGAAGAAGGATGGTGGGAACACCAGCTCAAAACTAACAATACATTGCGCCACATCACTCCTTAGCCTTCCTATTATTTCTAGATCGACCACCTTCTGAGAGATTGCATTGAGGAATGAACATAGCTTCATAATGGCTAAGCGGACATTTTCCGGTAGAAGCCCGCTCAATGCAACTGGAAGCAATTGTGTCATAATCACGTGGAAGTCATGAGACTTTAGGTTCCGAAACTTTTTCTCGGCCATATTTATTATTCCCTTTATATTCGACGAGAAGCCAGACGGGACCTTCATACTGAACAGGCATTCAAAGAAGATTTCCTCCTCTTCTTTGTTAAGAGTGTAGCTAGCAGGACCTTCATACTACTGTGTAGGCATGCCGTCTTTTTCGTGCAAACGTTGCAGGTCCTCCGGTGCCTCTGTGTATCTTTTGTCTTCCCATACACGCCCAAGAAGCCTAGCAGGTTCACGCAAAGGTTCTCTGTCACGTGCATCACATCGATTGAAGAGTGGAACTCTAGCTCTTTCCAGCAGGATAGGTCCCAAAATATAGATTTCTTCTTCAACATGGGTGCGCGTCCCTCAGCGTCATTCCGAACAGATAGTCCGCTAGGATCCGTTCCAAAGATTACGTGTAAATCATTGACCATAGCAAGTACGTGATCAAGGGTACGCATGGTAAGCTTCTTCCGGTGATCTGCCTCGCCTTTGAAATGCTTTGCCTTTCTTTCGACATTGATGGTTGGTCGAAAGAAATCGACGATGGTCCAGATACACATTCTTCCTGCATTTTTCCAGGTATAAACTTTTGGTGTCAGCTAAACAGTGTGTGCATGTGTGATATCGCTTGTTTTTCTATCCTGAAAGGTTATTGAGAGCGGGCCAATTGTTGATGGTTACAAACAACAATGTGTGCAGGATAAATTCCTCGTGTTTGTGCTCATCCCACACACGTACACCGTTTTCATTCCACAGCTGTAAAAGTTATTCAACTAATGACCTTAGGTACACATCAATATCGTTGTCGGGTTGCTTAGGGCCTTGGATAAGAACTGGCATCATAATGAACTTCCGCTTCATGCACATCCAAGGAGGAAGGTTATACATACATAGAGTCACAGGCCAGGTGCTGTAATTGCTGCTCTGCTCCCCGAAAGGATTAATGTCATCCGTGCTTTAACCAAACCATACGTTCCTTGGGTCACCTGCAAACTCGGCCCAGTACTCTCTCTCGATGTTTCTCCACTACGACCCATCAACGGGTGCTCTCAACTTCCCGTCTTTCTTACGGTCCTCCTTGTGCCATCCAATCAACTTGGCATGCTCTTCATGTCCGAACAGATGTTTAACCCGTGGTATTATGGGAGCATATCACATCACCTTCACAGGAACCCTCTTCCTGGGGGGCTCACCGTCAACATCACTAGGGTGGTCTCATTTGATCTTATACCGCAATGCACCGCATACCGGGCATGCGTTCGAATCCTCGTACGCACCGCAGTAGAGGATGCAGTCATTAGGGCATGCATGTATCTTCAACACCTCCAATCCTAGAGGGCATACGACCTTATTTGTTGCATACGTACTGTCGGGCAATTCGTTATCATTTGGAACCTTCTTCTTCAATATTTTCAGTAGCTTCTCAAATCCTTTGTCAGGCACAACATTCTCTGCCTTCCACTGCAGCAATTGCAGTACGGTACCGAGCTTTGTGTTGACATCTTCTCAATTGGGGTACAACCCTTTTTTGTGATCCTCTAACATGCGATCGAACTTCAGCTTCTCCTTTTGACTTTCGCACTGTGTCCTTGCATCAACAATGACCCAGCGGAGATCATCATCATCGGGCACATCATCTGGTTCCTCTTGATCTTCAACAGCTTCCCCCATTGGAGCATCACCGTATTCAGGGGGCACATAGTTGTCATCGTCCTCTTGTTCTTCGCTGTCTTCCATCATAATGCCTAATTCTCTGTGCTTGGTCCAAATATTATAGTGTGGCATGAAACCCTTATAAAGCAGGTGGCTATGACGGATTTTCTGGTCAGAGTAAGACTTTGTATTCCCACATATAGGGCATGGACAACACATAAAACCATTCTGCTTGTTTGCCTCAGCCACTTCGAGAAAATTATGCAGGCCCTTAATGTACTCGGAGGTGTGTCTGTCACCGTACCATCCATTGCCGGTTCATCTGCGTGCATTATATATAATTATGTGTGTCAAAAACCATTGCAGATTCATATGGATAGATAAGTGACCAAATTAATAGAAGTTCATCATCACATTAAAACGAAAGTACATACATAGTTCTCATTGAACAACATATAGCTCTCGAGAGCATCTAGTTAAACCATACATTGAAACTATGTAAAACCTTTCGATGCAACAACAAATGAGATTATAATCATAACCAAGGTAACAATTGATCCAACGGCATAATGATACCAAGCCTCGGTATGAATGGCATATTTTCTAATCTTCAACAGCATTGTATCCATCTTGATCTTGTGATCATCGACGACATCCGCAACATGCAACTCCAATATCATCTTCTCCTCCTCAATTTTTTTATTTTTTCCTTCAAGTAATTGTTTTCTTCTTCAACTAAATTCAACCTCTCGACAATAGGGTCGGTTGGAATTTCCAGTTCAACTACCTCCTAGATAAAAAAAATCTATGTCACGTTGGTCGGCATAATTGTCATATATAATAAATGAACCAAATAGTTATAACAGATAATATATACCACATCCGAATCATAGCCAGGACGAGGGCCGACGGGGTAGGATACCAAAACTATTGCACTATATAATAACAAGCAATAATAAAAGTAAGAAAATTAGACAAGTATCTATCTAAAGTTAGAATTTTTTTCCTCTCAGAAAGAAGATAAGAACAATACGCTCACCATGATGGTGCCGTTGACGAGATCGGCGCGAGTAATCGACAGCGGTGAAGATGGAGACGGGACATGACGGACCGCTAAACCTAGACAAATCTCGGGGAAAATGGAGCTTGGAGGTCGAGCTTCGAGAGGAGAAAACTTAACTAGTGTGGCTCGGGCATTTCATAGAACACCTCATGTGCATAGGAGGTGAGCTAGAGCACCACAAAGCTCTCCCCTCGCCAGCCAGAAAAAACAGAGCACTGTGGAGTGCTCTGCCGTGGCGATGGGGTATATATAGCCACCTCATTGGTCCCGGTTCATGGCTGGAACCGGGACCAAGGGCCCCCCTTCTATCCCGGTTATAGGCACGAACCAGGACGAATGGCTGTGGGCCAGGAGCGAGGACCATTGGTCCTGGTTCGTGCCTAGAACCAGGACAAATGGGTCCACACGAACCGGGATTAATGCCTCCCGAGGCCCGGCCATGCCCCTGGGCGCATGAACCGGGACGTATGCCCCCCATGGGTACCGATTCGTGACTGAACTGGGACTAATGGGCTGGCCAGGCCCTAACCAAAGCCCTGTTTTCTACTAGTCTATTGATTTCCTTTGATGTAAAAAAACATGCAAGAAACAACAACCGGCACTAGGCACTATGTCAATAGGTTTGTACCAAAAATGATATAAATTAACTATAAAATGATTGTAAAACATCCAACAATGATAATATAACAGCATGGAACAGTAAAAAATTTATAGCTATGTTGGAGAAGTAGCACACGTGACGAAGAATCCTTGCGTGAACCTGCTAGGCTTCTTTGGCGTGTATGGTAAGACAAAAGATACACCGGAGGGATGAGAGGACAAACAACGTGTGAACGAAAAAGACGGCATGCATCCAAAGAAGTATCAAGGTCCTATCAGCTATGCTCTTACCAAAGCAGAGAAGAAAATATTTTTTTATTGCGTGCTTAGTATCTAGGTCTCACCCGGCTTCTCATCCAATATAAATGGAATAATAAATATGCCATAGAAAAATTCCAGAACCTAAAGTCTCATGACCGCCACGTGATTATGACGCAACTGCTTTCGATTGCATTCAGGGGGCCTCTACGAGAAAATGTTCGATTAGCCATTGTGAAGCTATGTGTATTCCTGAGTGCAATTTCTCAGAAGGTAATCGATCTAGAAATCCTACCAAGATTACATAATGATTTGGTCTAATAACTTGTCAGTTTCAAGTTCCCACCATCCTTCTTCAATATTATGACGCACGTCCTAGTTCACCTATTCAACAAGATTTCCATTCTGGGTCCTGTATGTCTACACAATATGTTACCATTTGAGAGGTTCATGGGTGTCTTAAAGAAATGTGTTCGTAACCATGCTAGGCCAGAAGGAAGCATCTCCAAGGGCCATGAAATGGAGGAGGTCATTGCACTTTGTGTTGACTTTATTCCTGACCTGAAGCCGATTGGTGTTCCTCAATCGTGGCATGAGGGTAGACTGAGTGGAAAAGGCATGCTAGGAGCGGGTTCAATAATATGTAGGGACGGGCATTCTTGGGCGCAAGCACACTACACAGTTCTACAGAATTCTAACTTGGTGGCCCCAGATATCAATGAACACAAGAATATTCTACGCTGCAAACACCCGGAGCAGTCTGACGACTGGATTACACGTGAGCACACGGGGACTTTTGGCGGTTGGTTGCAAACATATCTAATGGGTAACAACACTATTGGAGATGAGTTGTACTTGTTGGCCAGAACACCATATTCGACTGTATTGACTTTCCAAGGGTACGAGATAAATGATAATACATTTTACACGATCGACCAAGATAAAAAGAGCACCAACCAAAATAGTGGTGTCCGCTTTCATCTAGAAAACACCAATAGGGAAAAGGACACATATTATGGTTACACAGAGGAGATATGGGAACTTGACTATGAAAGTAATTTTAAGGTCCCCTTGTTTTGGTGCAAATGGGTCAATCTGACAAGAGGTGGGGTACAGGTAGACCCGCAGTACGGAATGACAACAATGGATCTCAACAATCTTGGGTAGACAGACGAAGCATTCGTCCTAGCCAATGATGTGGCGCAATTTTTCCATATGAAGGACATGTCTACCAAACAAAGAAAAAGAAAAGATAACGAAGCGAATACATTATATGATGAGCCAAGCGCAACATAGTTCTTTTAGGGAAAAGAAACATCGTGGGAGTGGAGGACAAGACAGACATATCGGAAGATTATGTAAAGTTTCATGAAATTCCTCCCTTCATAGTGAAGACTGAACCAAGCATCCTGTTAAATGATGAAGATTATCCATGGTTACGACGGAATAAGAAAGGGACACACGCAAAGAAAAAGTGAAGACTTTCTCTCTAGTGAAGATTTTGCACCTTTGATTTTGGGTTGAAAGCCATAGTAATGCTCCACAACTATTCTGATGATGTCTTTGATCTAGAATATCACTGCAATTACATGTCAAAAAATGAAATCCCTTTGTAATAGATGCGTTTTCGTCCGAAACCCTGATACTTCAAAAGAGTTTGTCCAGTTTGTACACGAAGTACATCCAGTTTTTGCTATAATACTCTCAACTTTTTAGCACATGCCATGTGGGTGAAATTATGATACCATGCCAAGTTTCAACCTTTTCAGAGTTCATTTGTAGTGCTTTTCAATTTCTGGGTCATTTAGCTCCAAAAAATCATTAAATGCATGAAAAATAGCAATGAAGTCATAAAAGGGTTGAAAATTGATGATTTGGCTTTGAATGGTGCATATTGAACACACAAAAACTCTGGAGTTAAAATAAGTTTAAAAAGGAGATCCCTTTGTAAAAGATAAGTTTTCGTTTGAAACCCTGATATTTTGAAATAGATTGTCCAGTTTGTATATGAAGTGCATCCAGTGTTTGCCGTAACCATCTCAACTTTTTAGCACATGCTATGTGGGTGAAATTATGATACCATGCCATGTTTCAACCTTGTCAGAGTTCATTTATAGTGCTTTTCAATTTCAGGGTAATTTAGCTTTAAAAATCATTAAATGAATGAAAAATGGATGTCCATTTTCTAGTTTGAGCAACTTTACAGTGCTAAACATGCCCAAATGAGCTCAAACTTAGTACACCTGCTATGATCAACTAAAACAAAACTATAATATTTTTCAACAGCAAAAACAATCAACTAAAAAGCTTTAATAAATTCTAGTTATGTTCAAAATAATATTACTTTCAAATTATACAAATTATTTTCATAAAGTATTTTTTGTTAAAAACTTTAAGAGGAAAAAAGAACTAAATGAAAACTAGGCGTGTATGCTACTGTTTAAAAGAAACGTTTAGAATTAAAACCAAAAAATGGGCATGATCTCTTTCATTAACACAGAAAGAATACGAAAGTTTTGCATTTTTTAGAATTTCATATATTTTGTCGAAATTCTTTGATAATAAAAAAAACTTGAGTCTAATATGACCTTGTTATTTACTGGTGTTTTTTGCATGCTTGTGTTAGTGTTGACTATGTGCATCCTAACTATGTAGAGGTTGGGTGTGTGCTCATTGTGTTTGTACCCACTCGATGATTCATCTTGAGCTTACAAAATCCAACCTTTATTGAAAAACAATAAATTACTAACTGTGTTCATCTATTGAAAAAGTTTTACTGTATGACCAATTGTGCTATTATTATGCAACAGAGAAAAAACTACTGGGCCAAAGTGAGATATTGTGAACAACAACTACTATGTGCTTTTATGTACCTCTTCACGGTAACATATTGGCAATACAAAAATACAACTGGAATACCTTGATAACAAGTTTTTAACATTGTTATTAAAATATAAGTGGTACAAATAATTATACCAACAACATCATTATATTAAATGGTACAAATAATGATACATGCATTGTTTTGACTAAAAAGTCCATCATTATTGGAATAAATAATACAAAAAATTATACAAGCCAATCTCTCACACATTATCAATAGTAGCTAGCATAGACATAAAATGTCATGGTTACTATTTGGTAAATTCGAGAGCCCAAAAGTTTCCAAAAATGTAAGTTGACTGGAAGGTGCCGCTGAAACCTGATTCCCTAACCAGCTTCAGAAACTCTTGTGCAGTTCTTTCCTTCCCTCCCTCAGAGTTATTTAACATCATCACATCGAGAATGTAGAGATTTTGTGCTGCCCTTGTCAACTCTGGAGTAGCCGGCAAGACAAACTCAACAGCGATCAGCCGCCCCTTGTCTGACAAAGCTTGACGGCAATTTTTTAGAATCTTTATGCAGTCATTGTCATCAAACATATGGAGTACCGTCTGTATGTACATTCAAGAAATATTCAGTATCTAGAATATGTTATGTAATATTAAACCTACTTTGCTTGAAGTGTAGGTTTAAGTCTGCTCTACATTCTCAAATATTTAGGGGATTTATTTAGCACAACGGAATGTTGTTTGTTTGTCACAATGAAAACATTGTAGATTCACTATTGTAGATGGACGTTGAATTTAATTTTGGCATGTTTGAATTATTGAGTTGTGGTTCATTTTGCTTTGTTGCAGTGTTGCATTGTTGAATTGGATGGTGTTGAATTTTGCTATATGATCAAAGTCCAATTTCCCTGGAATTGAGGGTTTTGATATGAGAGTGTGGTTGTCCGGCAGAACTTTTGAGGGGTTGTCTGGCACTGTCCGACATCGTACCACAGAGAAAATCTTACTAAGAGAAAACCCGGGGTTCAATTACTTCTGCACAAGGGCAGCCACCTTGATTGATTGGACCCTAGATAAATACTTTTATTAGTTTACCAATGTGTTTATAGAACTACAAGTCGAACGCATTGTTTGTCAGAAGTAGACAATTATTTTGAAGAAATACTCTATAGACATCGTTTCTATATTTTGGTTGAAAAATATTTTCTATTTGAGATAATGAGGGTGCATCACGTATCTACAAGGTTTTGAGTAATATTATACTTTACACCATATGGAATACAGAATGACAGAGAAGGGAACTAGATACAGTAGTTCGTATATATATATATATATATATATATATATATATATATATATATATATATATATATATATATATATACCTTTAAGAAAATCACATCTCCAGTGGGAACATTATCAAACATATTTCCACCTATATGTTCGACACCTGCATTGGGTTGACATTACTAGCTAAGTTCTCAATTATCTCACAGGAAAGCATAGATGAAAGAACTCAACAATAGAAAATGATACAAATATGATCTAAATGTACAGTCACAACATCCATGCAAAAAAAAAGAGAATACAGTTGCAATACAAAAACAAGGAAAGACAAAAGAGTCGAGTGATGGGTGCTAAATTGCTGGATAACAACATTTTTTTATCTGATCCTTTATGAACCGGTGACAAAAAGATTGGCATCGATGCTTTTCCTAGTAGAAATTAATCCATTGAACTGAGGAAACTGATGCTATTCCTACTGAGTTGAAAGTTCCGTGGGTACGTGCGCACAGCAAGTACACACATGTCTGTTGATCACTTGATCTATAGGCTTTAGTACTTCAAATTAAATGTTTGAGTTTACAGGACACTAATGATGGTGCATATGTCTGGGAGAAGAATAAGCCATTTGTGTATACGCTAACAACCAAAATTACAACCCCTCCAATTAAGATATGCATTCCCAATTTCTCAGGCATTTTATTTGGTAGGCCGACTTGGATGATGATGCCTGGAATGGAGACTCCAGGCCGGGAGGCAACCCAAACAGTCAGATAGGCCTCGAATAATCATAACAAGTATAATTCCTTGAGAATATTACAATGAAGTGGTAGAATGTTCAATGATTAATTGATGCAATTTAATAATACGATATAGGATAATGCACTACATTGACACTCCTTCGGGATGGGAACATAAGTTGGGCTTGAGGTTTTAGGTCTTCAATTTGAGTGACAATACATGTGTTATAGTATGTTGTAAAATATATGTTTTTAGATTCATCGACGAATGAAAGTGCGAAACTAGTAATTCTAGCAATTTACACATATTTTGCTAGTCAAATTGAATGCCTAAACACCCGAACCTGGCTTATAGTCCCATGGAGGATGTTATATATGATGAACAAGATGTTTTGCATAACATATAGTATTCTTCATTGTACTATATTCACTAATTCTTTTCTGGACACAATCTCCTCCAATTTTGAGAAGATATGCGGTATGTGTTATTGTTTTCATTTGCTCCATTTTCATCCCTAGGTGTGAACTTTGCATGGAGTCTCCATGCGTACTATATTCAACTAATTATTATGTTTTATCTCCGTATCCTGCGTTCCCCACCAAACGAAGCTTAGGTGAACTCGGGAAGAGTGTGGAATTTTTATAACCCAGGGTAGGTGATATGCACATGGAGACTGACATTTTTGGTTTTGTCTTCCGGTGCACTTTGTGGACCTGTGAACAAAGCGGTGTTTGTCTGTTCAGTCATCTCTCTACTCCTGCCCTTTTAGGGGAATCCATCTGGTTAGGAGAGAGAAACAGAAAGAAAGAGTATGGTAGAAACTGAAACAAGAAATACGCGCACACACAGAAAGACGGAGATTGATGGATGCAAAAATGCTTCCTAGAACTGGCACGTAAAGCTCAAGCATAGAGGAAAATAGGAGAGTGAGAGATAGTGAGAGCATGTTGGCAGCCCGGGACCAGCTCCTGTTCCATTGGCATAGGTTCAAACATTTTCGGTGTGCATCGAAGAATCCACTACAAGCAGAGAGCCCACTAGATTTCAAAACACCGGCCTCAGGAGAGCGTGACACTCTCCCTTACAAGGAGGTCCTAGCCTGCTCTCGTATCTGAGGTGGGACTAAAGTTACTGGCGCTGCCCGAGTGTCATGGGTCAAGATGGCAATGGGGACCTGAAACCCGCGTCCCCGTGGGTTTTTACCCTATTAGGGGACGGGGATGGGCGACTTTCTATCCCCGCGGGGCTGCTCATGGATACATTATAAAACCCGGCATGTTTCGCGGGTTTAAACCCGTTTGAGTACTACCCGAACCCAAAACCCGACAAAACCCGTCAAAATACATTATTTAGCACGCACCGATCCATCTTGACTCAAGTGGCCCAAAGCCACAGTGCCCGAGCAGCCGAGCCCCACAGCGTTGAGGCCCTCGAGTACAAACCAACCCCTCGCTCGGTCGCTGCAGTGTTGCTCGCTCTTTAGGACTCTCTCTCCCGCACAACAGACACCTAAACCTAAACCTAGGTCCCCCAGCCGTCGCCTACTGCTGTAATATGCTCATGTTTTTCTTCCAAATGTTGCTATTTTTATTGACTGCTCGTGGGGACGGGTTCCCCATGGGTTTTGAAAACCCGATGGGTTTAGGGGACGGGCAAAAATTTAACACCGCGCGCGTTGATGGGGACGGGAACGGGTTTGCGATTTTCTCGTGGGGATGGGGTTGGGCAAGCAAAACCCGGTGGGTTTCGTCCCCGTTGCCATCTTGAGTCATGGGGGCCAGCTGTAATACCACTTGTTAGCAGCCCAGACTTAGCTCCCAGTCCATCGGCATATGTTCGGACATTTTTGGTGCGCATCAGACAATCAACTACTAGCAGAGAATCCACTACACCCCAAAAGACTGGCCTGGGGCTAGGAACGGCTCTGAAACCACTTGTCAGCAGCCCAGGCCCAGCTCCCGGTCCATCGACATACATTCGGGCGTTTCCGGTGCGCCTCGGACACTCTACTACAAGCAGAGAGCTCACTATATCACAAAAAACCGGCTTGAGGAGAGTAAGGCACTCTCCTTTATAAGGAGGCCCTAGCCTCCTCCTGTATCTGAGTTGTGACCATAGTTACTAGCACTGCCCGCGGGTCAGGTGAGAGAGAGAGAGAGAGCATGCAATAGTTAGGAGAGTGTGCTAAGAGAGAAAGAGTAAATGAGCCGTGTGTAAAAGTTTATAGAGAAAGCACCCAGTAACCTATTCACAAGGTCACGAGACCAAGTCAAATTCATAAGAAGGAGGTGACGTACCGAGAATAGACGGCGAGAGGGATATGACATGAGGCAGATCGAAGTTGATGCCCCTGATATGCTTGTACCTGGAGGTGATCATCTCCAGGGTAGAACCGGTGCCGCCACCAACATCGACGAGCACGGCCACATCGTCGAACCCATGGAAGCGCTCCAACAACTTGCTGGTCACCATCACTGAGATCTGCACCATGGCCTTGTCGACCACCCCGAGTACCCGAGGGTTTCTCCCCAAGTGCTCGCCCATAGGAACCCCATGCGTCCTCTTGAACGCCGTTTGTCCGCCTCCTACTGCCGCCCCCAGCTGCTGCCTTCAAAATGCACGGCGATGTTAGATTCTATAAACCATAAGCAAATTTTAACATGGTCTCTCTACCTCCTCTTCTTACGTACGAGGTAAAAAATGTAAGAGTTAATCAGACCCTAATTAATTAGATCAATGATTCCGATATATATTATACTACTCTTGTCTCTCTTGTTCCAAACGGCAATTGCAATAGCACTCATTCGCATCATAGCTTACCAGGCCATCAAGAAGTCCTGGTCCGTAGTGAACATAGCATAGGACGCCAACGACGGGCCACCGTGGTTGCTGCTGAGCCATCGACACACCGGCGAGGGCTTGTACTGCCTGATCGCCTCGCCGCTTGGACCTGCCTCCGTCACGCACTTGACGACGTCGAAGGAGGCAAGCAGCCGCATGATGCGGTCCACCGGAGCCGACCCGCCGGCCTTGTCCACAGCAGGGAGCCGCGCGGCTAATTCATCCGCCGTAATCGCGAGGCTGCCGGCGTTGCTGAGCGCGTCAAAGATGCCCAGCTCGATTGCTGCTTTCAGGGTCATGGAGACCGCGAAGCTGGTGATGAGCCCCCACGCATGTAACCATGTCCCCTCGTCGTCGTCACCAGCGGCCGGATTAATCCTACTTCCGCTCACAGTATTGTTATCCATTGATACTTGGATGGTGCCTATAGCTTGTATGGTTCCTTGGTGGTGCCTGAAACAAGGTAAGCATATATAGGGAGAGATCACATCCAGTTCTGAATAAATAAAGTAGAGAAATTATGGGTGTTCCACTATACAACTTCTAAATGTGCAGGCTGCCACAACTTTGTTAAATCGTGGTTGTGCCACCAAACCGTGCGGAGAAATTGCATGGAAATCACAACGCGACATTAGCTCTTGTTGCCGTCTTCTTTGGCCCATTTCTTCCTATGCAAGCTAGTCTTATCACTTGACCGCGTCACCAACAACGAAGAGAAGACTCATTTGACCCTTTCATCCAATCTGGCGCTCGATCGAGTCCAACGGTATAAACCATTCTTTTGTGGCCACCGCCACGCACACCACAACGCAACTACACACCATCCTTTGCCTGTTTGCTGCTGTTCCTGCTCTGTCGCCTCCTCAATTCCGCCATATCCTCACTCTTGGAAGCATACTCCTTACATTTATGTACGATTCAAAATTCATCCATTCCAGTCCCGCAAGCACTCCCAACAATGGCATCCACTGCATGCACTAGTTTCCTGTCTCGGTGCACCCTTTTCTGTGCCAGAGTGCACCACTCAAGGCAACATAGTCTAGACTGCACCCCCTTCAATAATCTACTGGGCCCTCTTGACATTGTAATACAACAACCTTAGGATCCCATTTTGCTTGACGAATATTCACATGGGCACGCACCTACCAAGCCCTATCCGGCCGCTTGATTGCCTCACGATTCGTGAAGTCGTTGAAACTTCGGGATTTTGCATCTGAAACTTCCAAGTTTCATAGATATAATTTTAAGCAATTTTTTCCTTGGTGGTACACATAAAATACTTGACTATTATCGGTCGCTTGAACTAAGTTTCAACATTGAAACTTAACTTATATTTCTAAAAGACATCAAAATATATTCAAAACTGATCTTATTTGAAAGTGTTGGTTACGAGAAACATGAATATGCAAATACTATAACTTAACTTAGAAAAAACTATAAGTTAACTTGGAATTTTCATTAGAAGATATATAACTTGAAAAATCAGAAGCGAAAATAAAAAGCCCACACCCGTGACTCGCGTGCTGTAAAAAATCCTCATCCTTTTGCCTGACCAATGTTTACAGTTTTCTTTTTTTTGGAAAAAATTCTCTTCAGTTTTTTGTGCAAAGCATTGGCAGGTAGTACTGACAGCTGGTCAAACCTCTATATATAGCTTATCTAAAGGAATGCATATTGTCCGACGTCTCTCGTGTCCAAAGTATTAGTGGAACATTTGATCAAAGCCTTTACTAGACCCGTGCAAATGTCTGCTAGTGCACACATGAAAATGGAAGTGGTGTCGCGGCAAACATAAATTGGAAGTAAATAAATAAAACAGCATCTAGTGACCGCCGGCCGTGTTGGTTGAGACTTTTTTATACTGCCGGCATCACTTGTCAGGACCTGTGCCTTTTGCTTCGGCATCACTATGACACCTGCTTGCCTCGATGGATGCATTTGTTCCATTTGGTACGTCCAACCATCGGGGGCTCCCAACGCGTCTAGTTTTCTTCTTCTTTGTGACATGACATGAGCTCGTGTAAAGTTGATGTGATAGCAGAAGTGCAACAGCATACCAATTCAAACGCGAACAAGCAAAACAAAAAATCGTATGGGGTCGGAAGCAGAGGTTGATCTCGTGTAGTGTAGTTGATGAGACGGCAGAGGTTCGACAGTACTTGTTGGACGTAGCGCTCGGAAGCATTCGGCTTAGATCGACCGGATGTGATCAGGGCATCCGGCCGGCCTCGTAATTCTTTTTCGAATAATTCGACCGGTACCTGCAGCCTGGCAAGGTTCTTTACGTTCAAAAACAGGAAAGGAATACAATTGACAAAAGATATAGATATTTACTCCCTCCATTCACAAATATAAGATGTACTACTCCTTTCTATCAATATTACTTGTCACTGGTCTAGTACAATTTTGTACTAACTTTGTACTAAATCAGTGACAAATAATATGAACCGGAGAGAGTAGTTTTTATAATCGGATGAATTTAAACACGTTTTAGTGGGTTTGTTCACACATTTTAGTGCATGTTTCATTCATATTGGAATATCCAAAACAATTTATATTTATGAATGGAGGGAGTACCTTACTTGCATTACAAGTGTGTCTACCAATATACAATTGTGTCTAGAATGAATAGGGCAACTAGGGACTGTTACCTAGTTGCCACCACCTGTAGAGAAATAGGGCAACTAGGTCTTCCTCGTAAGAAACTCGGCCGATGTTGTTCCCTCGCCGCTGGTTGCCTTCTGGCGTCAATGAGGTGGAGAAAACCCTCGTATGGGGTATCTATGTAGTCCGCGGTGGCCCTAGCTCGCTCCATCAATGTGGGGCAATAAGATCTACACATCTTTGTGTCGAGCTTTTGCCAGGGGCGAATCTTGTTCCTTGTTTTTGTCTTCATTTCGTTTAGGGAAACATGCAACGCAAACACAAGGGTGCTCCGGTGCTACGCTTAGCCGAACGTGTGGAACGTAAGGGGCAAACGTAGGACGAGGCAGCCCGACTTGACCAAAGACTGAACTCGACGATTGAAGCTGATAGGCTGGGGAAGTCCTAAGTGATAGTTATATTATTAAGTTTGATTTCGATCTTCTATGTAATGAGAGAGGGAAATATGGTTATAAAAATCTCCTTGTTACAAAATCACCTCTCTTTGCGATGAATGTTTTAAAGTTGAATTTTTTTTCTCTTGATTATACTAGGAAGTGATGGATCTGCTCCTTACTCGCTTGTTTTTTTCTCTTTTTGGAAAATCCGCAACTGCGGCCTTTCTCGCGTGGCTAGCAATTGGGTTGGGATGATAGTCTGAGTTAAATAGGGGGCTCCATCTTCTCCTCTGGTGCAGCGGCCCTTTGGAACATTTGACCCATGAAAGATAAATATGATGGAGGAGAAAACAAAGAGTAGATTTGTTGGCCAGGACCTTCAAATCAACCCGAAAACAAACGGCCAGAAACGCTCAGGTCGTGATAGGGCTGATTTCGTCTAGTTTCATTGTCCTAAATAAGATATAACATAGATAACCATGTTAATTTAATATTTCTGTTCGCGGACATGGTAGAATCATTTCTTATCACGGGTTTGCTTTTCTAAGCATCTTATATCTTATCCTCTATTCTTAAATAGTTGCAACCCACTATCTATTTTTCCTCTTCATGCAACTATGTCACATTTAGTGCACTAATCTCTTCATGCAACCATGCCACCTCACCAATCATTCATGCATGAGTTTGTTTCACCAATTTTTGTGTGCAACATAGACTGTCATGTTACAAAGTTTTGTAGCATAGCATACATATATTTGTACGTTGGACGCTTGGAGTAAATATCTTTAGGTCATGTTACACACTTTTGTTAAAAATGGCACCCCCTTTGACTTCGATCCAATGGGTTTCTCCATTTATATAACATTATGTGATATGCTTCATATACTTTATTGTTTTCAAAATATATCCCGAGGGCTTTTTTTGCAATTGTTTAGGCTTTCAACATATATTTTATCAAGGTTTTCGCATCAACGCGCGGGACATCATCTCGTATCTATTAATTGGATGCATCATACAAAGCTCCACGTTAATTCCGGCGGTTAAAAAGTTTCATCCATAAGATTAGTTGATGATGTACAAATAACCATCGGGTGAATCCTACTCAGTCTCTTCCACCTGCATGAGACAAGGAATATTTTCAAATCAATCTTATCTCCTTCGCTTTTCGTCAACTTCCATATTAGAAAAAAAGTAAAAAATAGAGGTCGGACAAAGTAAATCTAATCATCGCCTCTGTCGGGGGTTGCTGATCCCACGTACACCTATGGGGATCGGCGGACCGAGCCCCTTTCGGTTCGGCAGGGGGCGGTGGATGCACAAAGAGCAGATCGAGGCGAACGCACGAGCGAGACGATCGATTTACCCAGGTTCGGGCCACACGGATGCGTAAAACCCTACTCCTGCTTTGGTGGTTGTATTGAGTTTTTGCTCGGGAGCGATGAGTGCTACAGTACACTCGAGCAGCTGGCGAGACCGAGCGTGAGAATGGCCGTCCCCCCCTCTCCCTGTTGCGCATGGGCCTCCTTTTATATGTCTAAGGGGTCACCGACAGGTGGCAACAGAGGTGGGGGTAAAAATGTAAAAGAGGTGGTAGTTGGCTCCACCGCCTACAACAGACGTATCATACCTAACCCTGACGGCAGGGGACAAGGGCATTAAATGCCTGTCTGTGTCACCTAGATGGTACAGAGAGGGACCGCTAGGAACGCCACCGTTTGCCACGATGGCTATCTTGTCAGCGCTTGCTTGCCACCGCATGCCCCCAGCTGCACAACCTCCCGCCACGTACGCCAGGAGCGGTCCCAGAGCGACACGTTGGTGGGTGAGCTGGAGCGCGGGCTGCGGAGTAGTAGCTTGCCGCGGCAAGCGCCTCGCCGCGGATGTTGCCTTGTCGTGTCCGGGAGCTTGTCGCTCACCGGGTCTTGTCGGGACACGCAGTGCGCCGCAGCGAGCTCCTTGAGATGCTTTGGTTGGTCTTCCCGGCAAGCTCCTCTTGCCGGGGTCTCGTCTCCTTCCCGGCAAGCCCCTCTTGCCGGGGCCTCGTTTCCTTCCCGGCAAGCTCCTCTTGCCGGGGTCTTGTCTCCTTCCCGGCAAGCTCCTCTTGCCGGGGCCTTGTTTTGCTCTTAGATACTTTGTTCTTGAACGGCTCCAAAGGAACCACAGAGGGTCTTGGCGGTCGCCCGGCAAGCCTTGGCGCGGGTCGCTGCGACTGCCCGTGCACAAGTTCGGGATACTAAGGTACCCCTACTTTAGTACACCGACAGGAGCCCCCGGGCCTGGGCCATACACGGTGCCGAGCGCTGTTGGGCCAGGCCCAAAACAGTGCACGGGCACGCGCGGCCTAGGTCACGCCGCATCTGACTCCGCATCCACCGCGCCCTCCCCGCACGGCACGCGTCAAACTCGGCATCGTGGGAGAGATCGTGGGCAGTTTTCGAGGTGCCTACTCCCCACGATCACGGGGTGGGGAGAGGCCGCCCCATCCGTCACCTCAGTTCTGCACGCCTGCCACGCGGCTCCCATGCACTTGGGGTCGCGGACGGCGGAGGCGGGTAACGGGGCTGTCGTGGGTCGAGGCAGCGGGTCGGCCCCAACTCCCTGCCTTACCGCGTCTTGATTCGCTGAGCGGGGCGGCCGAGCCCCCACCTTGCTCCTCTATAAAGAGCGGGAGGGGAAAACGGGAGCCCGCATTCTCTCATCTTCTCCTTCGTTCAGCTTCTGCTCCCCTTCCTCTCATTCGCCATGGAGAAAGGGAACCCTGGTCCTTCGTCAGTGGCAGTGAGGGTCGCTGCCAGACAGCGCATCCCTCCCTCTCCCGCACCCGTGGTGGCCGAGCCAGCCGTAAGGGGAAGAGGGAGGGGGCGAGGTCGTGGACGCGGTCGAGGACGAGGCCGCGGCGCTCGGGGAAGAGGTGGACGGGGCGGCGCGTCGGCCTCGCCTCCGCCAGCGGCTCCTCCTCCCACGGGGGTCCATGTTGGGGACGACCCCTGCGAGTTCTTCGTCAGGCTGCGCCAGGCGCCGCGTCGTCGACTCCGACTCCTCGCTCCGTTTGCGGGCGTGATGGAGTTGGATCCGCCCGAGACGCTAAGACTGCACATGAGGGGCTGTGGGATCAGCGGCACGCGAGTCCGCGTTGAAGTCCCAGCCCCCGGTGTGATGTATCTTGGTCGGGGGTGGAAGACGTTCGCCCGTATCCACAGCTTGACGGAGGGGCTCACCCTCCATTTCAAGTTGGTGGAGGGCGATCTCCTCTCCGTCAAGGTCTTCGGGTGCTTCGGCACTCGGGCGAAGTGCTGCGTGGACAGCTCCTCCGATAGCGAAGGCCCCTCCTCGAGCGAGAGTGACGAGGAGTGGAGCGACAGCGACGACGAGGGTAGCGGGCGGCAGGACGATGGGTCCGACTAGTTGTCGGGCGTCGCTCCGTGCGGCACCGGCGACCCCATCATCCGTGTCGCCGGCTCCTTGAACTCCCCGGGGTCGTCTCCTTGGGCGGCTGGCGTAGGGAGGCTGCGGAAGAGGAAGAGGGCTGGCGGCAAGGTCGTCAAGCCGGAGTACGAGGGCGTGGTGCCCTCGACAGCGTGCTAACGTCCTGCCGCCTTGTCTTCGAGCCCTGCTTCCGGTGCCGCCATCACCGTCCAGCCTTGACGGCCCCCGGGATGTTCTCTTGGTGTCTTCTGGCGCCTGTAGCTCGCCTAGGCGCCCCTTTTCCCCTTCTCGCCTCCTTGACCTACCTCCTGAAGAGAGGGACAGGAAAGGGATTACGGGCATCTTATCTTTTAAATTTGTAAGCCTTCGGGCCTTAGTTGCATTTAAAACTTGTAATCCTCTCTTTCATGTTTTTCATCCTCTATGGACTGTACCTGCGTGGAATGTTTTTTTAATGAAAAGGGGATGTTTGCCGGGTCATTTGTCTCGCGGGTAGAACCCACGCCAAGGAGCAAATACTTTGTATCTTTCAGATAGACACTCCTTCCCCGGCAACAGGCCCTACCGTCTTCCCACGTCACTCGACCTTTCTCACGCTTTTGGCGGAGGCAGGAACAAGGCGGGTGCGGCCCCTCGTTTCCTCCCTTTGCTGCCGCGACTACGACCAAACTTGGACCTAGGAACGAGCCCTAGGGCCTAGAGTTAAGGGAGCACGGTATTTTCGGGAAGAAACGAGGTTTCGTATTTCCCAGTCCATAAGAGAATGCATGAAGAGGGATGAAAGACTTATCTGAGATTGCAGCCCCCGGCAACTCTGGCTTGCCGTGGGTGGACTTTGGTATTTGCAGCACCCGGCAACACTGGCTTGCCGGGGTCCAGATGCCGGCACGTCCTTCTTCTCCTTTTCGTCCTCAGGCGGTCCGGCAAGGATATGCGAGCCCTGCGAACCAAAGAAAACGAAAGAAAGGCAAAGGGACGCACACTCGACCTCTAAGTTAGGGGTTAGCCGCTGTTAAGCACTATCAACCCTAACCAAGGACCCGACTCGACCTAGCATGCATGCTATAACTCTGGGTGCGAGCGCTTCATTTACTTGTGCTCAGGGTCTGCGTCTGGCTTTGTACAAAGGATTACATGCAACAGCGGCAAGACTTGTACAAAAGGGTGGTTGCCGGACAGGGTCCGACAACCGCGCCTTACGGGTAAAACTTACGAAGATGCTCGATATTCCAGGAGTTGCTCACTGGTACGCCATCTTCGGTCTCCAGGCGGACAACGCCAGGCCTGGTGACTCGTTTCACCCGGTAAGGGCCTTCCCACTTCGGCGTCAACTTGTTGGAATTCTTGGCGGACTGAACGCGCCGAAGAACAAGGTCGCCTTCCTCGAGACTTCTGGCGTTAACTTTGCGGCTATGATAGCGGCACAAAGCTTGCTGGTAGCGAGCGGCTCGCACAGCAGCCTGAAGACGATCTTCCTCAAGGAGCAGCGCTTCATCTTGCCGCAGCCGCTCTTGCTCAAGCTCATCATAAGCGAGCACTCGAGGTGACCCGTATACGGGTTCCGTGGGGATAACTGCCTCCGCTCCATAGACTAGAGCGAAGGGTGTCTGCCCAGTGGCTCGATTTGGCGTCGTCCTGATCGACCAAAGAACCACTAGCAGCTCCTCGATCCAGTTGCGTCCACACTTGTGCAGCCTGTCGAAAGTTCTGGTCTTGACCCCGCGCAGCACTTCAGCATTTGCCCTCTCCGCTTGACGGTTGCTTCTCGGGTGAGCAACAGAAGCGAAGCAGACCTTGGCGCCAAGATCTTGGACGTACTGCATGAAGGTGCGGCTCGTAAATTGTGTACCATTGTCAGTGATTATCCTGTTGGGGATTCCGAAACGGCAGACAATCGACCTGAAGAACTTGACTGCTGACTGTGTTGTCACCTTCCTCACTGGTTCCACTTCCGGCCACTTTGTGAACTTGTCGATTGCAACGTACAAGTACTCAAAGCCCCCGACGGCTCGGGGAAAGGGGCCGAGGATATCGAGCCCCCAGACCGAAAATCGCCAGGATAAAGGGATCGTCTGGAGAGCTTGAGCTGGCTGGTGTATCTGCTTGGAATGGAACTGGCACGCTTCACACTTGGTTACTTGTGCAGTTGCATCCTGGAGGGCTGTCAGCCAGAAGAAGCCTTGCCGGAATGCTTTTCCGACAAGAGCTCTCACGCCAATGTGGTGACCACATATGCCTCCATGTATCTCTGCCAACAGCTTCTGTCCATCTTCCCGAGGGATACACTTCAATTTCACACCGTTGAGTCTTCTTCTGCACAGTGTGTTGTCGACAAACTGGTACATACTAGACTGCCGGGCTACTCTTTCCGCTTCTTCTGGTTCCTTGGGAAGCTCTCCTGTCTGAAGGAAACAGACAATCTGTTGCGCCCATGTTGGAGCCTGTGGCTCGACAACAAGGACTAAAGGCACATCTGCTGCTGCGGGAACGTCCGCTTCTACGGCAAGAGCCCGCGGCTCTGCCGGAGCTTGACGTTCCCCCGCAAGCTTACCGGAGCAAAAATTGTCGGGAGAATCTGCTTCAATGGAACAAACCCTGGGGCTTGCCGGAGCAGACTGCTCCTCAGCATTCTTGGCGTCGATCTTGGGGACCTTCTTGGCGACGGCTTCGGGAAGCTCTGCCGGAAGATAGTCACCAGAAATCAACTTCCTCTTCTTGCTCTGTCCAGTTGATGGTGTTACGGATGGCTGAGTCAGCTTGAGCACAAAGATCCCTGGCTCCACAGGTAATTTAAGTGCAGCGCACTTTGACAGGCCATTGGCAATGTCGTTCTCAGCTCTTGGAACATGTTCCATTTGCAGGCCGTCAAAGCGCTCTTCTAGCTTCCTCGCTTCATCAACGTAATCTTCCATCAACGGACTCTGGTAAACCTTGTTCACTTGGCGGACGACAAGCTGCGAGTCACCCCTGACAATGAGCTTCTTAATCCCAAGTTCTACCGCGATACTGAGACCGGCAAGCAAGCCTTCATACTCTGCAGTATTGTTTGTCGCTTGCTCCTTGGGAAAGTGCATCTGGACTATGTACTTGAGGTGCTCTCCGGTGGGTGCGACAAGCAGTACACCAGCACCGGCGCCTTGCAGCGAGAAGGCACCGTCAAAGTACAAGAGCCACTCTTTGCTTGCTTCCTTGGCGGGGATGCTCGTCTCCGGAATTTCTTCGTCTGGAGTTGGCGTCCACTCTGCTATGAACTCTTGGCGCTCCACCGCTTGCTTCCTGACTTTCTGCTTGATGGGCCGCGCATGAGGACAAACGGCAAGGTGGTGCTCAATTACTTTCCTGGGGACACCGGGGATGTCAGACGGTTGCCATGCAAACATGTCGACATTCGCCCGTAGGAAAGTAACGAGCGCGCTTTCCTATTTAGGGTCAAGCGTGGCACTGATGGTGAAGGTACCACCAGTGCTGTCCTCCTTGGCGGACACCATCTTGGTAAGTGGTGGAGCTACCATCGTCTTCTTACTCTTGCCGGTGGAGCTCGATGGTGCATCCTCGACGGCAGCGCAGCACTCTGAAGAGGCGCGCTTGCCGGAGTAGGCATCAGAGCTCTTCCCGGACTTGGTCTTCTTCTTCCCCCCGGGAGCTTCAGCGGCAAGTGTCTCGCGGCCTGCCGCGGCAGCGGCTTCCCGGTAGATCTTGTCGGCGCAGATAAGGGCATCCTTCTTGTCGCCAGGGACAGAGATGACGCTTATCGGGCCTGGCATCTTGAGCATGTTGTATGCATAGTGAGAGGCCGCCATCAACTTGGCGAGTGCGGGACGGCCAAGTATCCCATTGTAAGGCAATGGGAAATCAGCAACGTCAAAAGTGACCCTCTCCGTTCTGAAATTCAGCTCGCTGCCAAATGTCACCGGCAACGTGACCTTCCCTTTCGGCTTGCTCCTTCCCGGGTTAATTCCTTGGAATGTACCGGTTTCCTCGAGCTCGCTGTCCGGGATTTGGAGTTTCTGGAGCACAGCGGAGGAGATCAGATTTAGGCCGGCCCCGCCATCAACTAGCATCTTAGTGACTTTGAGGTTGCGGATTGTTGGCGAAACCAACAACGGCAAGCACCCGACCGCAGTTGTGAGATCAGGGTGGTCCTCAATGTCAAAGACGACAGGCGTGCTGAACCACTTTAGAAGCTTGCGTGATTCGACAGGTGGCTCTGCCGCATTAACTTCCCGGAGCCACTGTTTGAGTTGGCGGTGGGAAGTATGCAGAGAAGCGCCACCGTCAACACACAAGACTTCTGTAGCCTTCTGAAACTCCTGCTTGCTGTTCTCAACATCATCCATGTCTTCGTCGTCGTCTTCGTCTTCATCCTTGTCGCGGCCGCGGGGAGGTCTGTCTCCTTGCCGCTGCTTGGCCTTGCCTCGGCTTCCTCCCTGGCCAGCGCGCTTCTTGCCGGCTTCTCCACCGCCTCCTTGGGCTCTCTCCTTGTCGCGCCGCTCGTACTCAGCTTTTTGTTGCTGGACAAGCTACTCGACCCTCTTGCAGTTCTGGAGATCATGGCCCTTGGTGCGGTGAATCTTGCAGTACTGCTTGTCGGAGCTGCCCTGCTTGTCGGCGGCCGCCACAGCTTGGCAGTTGGTGCATGCGGCAACCTCCTTGCCGGAGCTACCAACATTGGCTTGCTTGGCGGCGCCGTCATCGCCGGGCTGCTCAATGACTAGTACCTCTTTGCCGCTCTTGTTCCTGTTGCGCCTCCGGTTTTTCCTTGCCGGGGCGGCATCCTCGCTGTCAGATCCCCCTGCTCCAGCATCTTCTCCGGGGACTTTCCTCCCTTCTTCAGCGCGTGCACACTTGTCGGCCAGGGCGTACAGCTCGCTGACGTCCCTGATCCTGCTCATCGCCATCTCCTCCCGCATCCTGCGATTACGCACGTTCTGATGGAACGCGCTGTTAAACGCGGCAGGGTGGATGTCTGGGATGTTGCCCTGCACGCGGCTGAATCTCTGGATATACTTGCGCAGGGGTTCTCCTTCCTTCTGGGCAAGCAGGTGGAGGTCACTCTCTTGGCCATGTGGTTTGTGGCCGCCCGTAAAGGCGCCGACAAACTGATGGCACAAATTCGCCCAAGAGGATATGGAGTTGTCCGGCAAGTGCATGAGCCAGGATCTGACTTCGGGCTTGAGCACGAGCGGGAAGTAGTTGGCAAGGACCTTGTCGTCTCGCCCCGCGGCAGCTTGCACCGCAATGGTGTAGATGATGAGGAACTCCGACGGGTGCGACTTGCCGTCATACTTCTCCGACACGTCTGGCTTGAAATGTTTCTGGCTGGGCCACTGGACTTGCCGCAGCTCACGGGTAAACGCAGGGCAACCTGCCGCGTACGGCAAGTCGCCTGGTTCTCCGGGCGCATGCATGTCAACAGAGGGCCCAACGCGCAGGTCTGATTGACGCCGCGCTTCTCTTCGGCGCTCGATGCGTGTTTGAGCGTCTTCCTGCTGTCTCTCATGAAGAACTTGGCGCTGATCGCGACGAGCTCGCGGATCTGACGACGCGGTGGAGTAGCTGTCGAGGTGGATCCGACGAGTCGGCGATCTTGGCCTTCGGGGCGGAGAGTGCACAGTGGTTGCACCTTCGCCGGTCTTGTCGCCACCGGCTCGCGCCTGGCTGACTTGCCGCGGAGCGATGCACTCGGCTGTCGTGGGTCGTCACCGTTGGCGAAGCCGATGAGGCTCTGGATAGTGGCCCTCTAGTCATCGATCTTCTCTGGCGCTGGAGGGTAGTCTAGGAGCAGCTGGGCACGTGCCAACGCTTCCGCCGGAGTGGTGGGCGGCGGCAGCGAACGGTGCGAGGAGCGAGATATGCTCGGACTTCTAACTGCGTTAGAAGGAGCAACATCCCGTCCAAGCGACCGCGCCACGCTCGCGCCAGCATGTTGGCGTGCATGCTGGTCCTGGGCACTCCGGGATCCGCCAGCTTGATCTTGGCCCAGCAGACATATGGTACCGTGGGTACCATGACGCTGCTGGTCCCGCGCCTCCTGGGACGGGCGCGGTGCGTGTACGGACGCCGAGGTCTTGGAGTGCGCGCGGTCGTTGTGGGAGGCGACCGCGCCGCCGACGTGCGGCGCAGCCTTGTCCTTGGACCCGGCGCCACCATGAGTCCCCCCGTCGTCGCCCGCCCTTCCGCCGGCGTCTACCCCACCAGCCGTTCGCTCTGGCGATGGTGGGATCGGTGCAGACGGAGCGGCTACCTCCGAAGCCTTCTTCTTCGGCGGCATGTTGATGAAGACGATGAAGATTCGGCTCGTGCGAACGCCAGATCAGGTTCGCACAACCTCGACGCACCCCCTACCTGGCGCGCCAAAGATGTCGGGGGTTGCTGATCCCACGTACACCTATGGGGATCGGCGGACCGAGCCCCTTTCGGTTCGGCAGGGGGCGGTGGATGCACAAATAGCAGATCGAGGCGAACGCACGAGCGAGATAATCGATTTACCCAGGTTCGGGCCGCACGGATGCGTAAAACCATACTCCTGCTTTGGTGGTTGTATTGAGTTCTACAGTACACTCGAGCAGCTGGCGAGACCGAGCGTGAGAATGGCCGTCCCCCCCTCTCCCTGTTGCGCATGGGCCTCCTTTTATATGTCTAAGGGGTCACCGACAGGTGGCAACAGAGGTGGGGGTAAAAATGTAAAAGAGGTGGTAGTTGGCTCCACCGCCTACAACAGACGTATCATACCTAACCCTGACGGCAGGGGACAAGGGCATTAAATGCCTGTCTGTGTCACCTAGACGGTACAGAGAGGGACCGCTAGGAACGCCACCGTTTGCCACGATGGCTATCTTGTCAGCGCTTGCTTGCCACCGCATGCCCCCGGCTGCACAGCCTCCCGCTACGTACGCCAGGAGCGGTCCCAGAGCGACACGTTGGTGGGTGAGCTGGAGCGCGGGCTACGGAGTAGTAGCATGCCGTGGCAAGCGCCTTGCCGCGGATGTTGCCTTGTCGTGTCCGGGAGCTTGTCGCTCACCGGGTCTTGTCGGGACGCGCAGTGCGCCGCAGCGACCTCCTTGATATGCTTTGGTTGGTCTTCCCGGCAAGCTCCTCTTGTCGGGGTCTCGTCTCCTTCCTGGCAAGCCCCTCTTGCCGGGGCCTCGTTTCTTTCCCGGCAAGCTCCTCTTGCCGGGGTCTTGTCTCCTTCCTGGCAAGCTCCTCTTGCCGGGGCCTTGTTTTGCTCTTAGATACTTTGTTCTTGAACGGCTCCAAAGGAACCACAGATGGTCTTGGCGGTCGCCCGGCAAGCCTTGGCGCGGGTCGCTGCGACTGCCCGTGCACAAGTTCGGGATACTAAGATACCCCTACTTTATTACACCGACAGCCTCCTGCCGCTAATTGATTCGCCGGCACAAACTGCCTGCATTCCTCGTCAGGCTCCACACGTGTAGCTTCATAGGCTTATCTTCTCCTTCCGTATTAGAAAAAGAAGTAAAAATTAGAGGCCCAACAAAGTAAATCTTATCATCGAATCTGGCCGCTAATTGATTCACCCGCACAAGCTGCAGGAGAAATCACCTCCATTCCTCTTCAGGCTCCACACGTGCAGCGTCGTAGGCCTATCTTCTCCTTCAGTATTAAACTAGTAGCCTTGCGCACGTCTCTACAAGACAGATCTTATTATTCAGCTGAATGGCACTTTTTAATTTTTACATACACAATAGAGAGTATATGCTATAGAATATAGTGTAGCACTTACTGTTTGTTCTGTTTATCTGTGACCACGGGCACCCCTGGCAGGAAGGAACCACCGCATTGCAGCCTCAAACTCATGGCAGGCCATTACACCTCCGTAACCATGTCATGTTTAGGCTTCGCACGATTATTTTTCCTTTTCAAAAACATGTTTGAGTGACTACGAAGAGACAATGATCGAGCCGCTGTAGTATCATTAACCTCAACATCTGCATTCAGTTTGGCCCAGACCCTGACAAGAATATGCCTCAGTTGACTTGGCAATCGGTGTGAAGATGAAACAAAAAATATATGTAATCTGCATGAGTTAAAGAGATGATTGAACAAAAAACAAGCAAAGTCACTTTGCCAGACCAAACTTATGGTGACTCGGAAAAATATGACAAAATTAAATACAAAACTCATAAATCAGCGCTAATCATCACGGACAAAAAAATACAAACAATAATATCACTAACAAATTGAAATTAAACCGAATATATATTTGGTAATGTGGCTGTTCTAGTTGTGAGGAGAGAATCTCTGGTGTACTTTTATGTTCAAAAGAATCTTGTTAATCATCTAGCATCTTAACCTTGTAGATCAAGCACCCTGATTAGCTCATGTCGCATCAAACGGAGTAAACCACTATCATCGTCTAGCATCATAGCTGGTAGGTCCAATATATATTTACCAGTGAACCTTATCCTCAAACTATCAACCAACATCAGAATATCCTACTCTAACTAACAACATCAAAATATCGTCCAAACCAACATCTTAACTTCTCAATGATGGAAATAGAAGAGAAACATGGACAAATGCAAGCATGAAGAAACTGGACTACATAATAAAGACCTCCAAGTCAGTAGATTTACTGTACTTGCTCCAAATTAGTAACACTGTATGAGTAGAAAATAAAAGGGACAACACCAGTAACTCAAAAATTAGTTCCCTATAGTACCTATAAAGAGATGGCTGAAAATCTTAGAGGTTGTCGCAATGAAAGATATTAAATAAAAAAAGAAAGCTTGCAGCAGCTGCATTAGTATATAATTACAGTGGTCAATTGGTCATCAGTAGAACGGTTCTCATCCTGTTCTCATCTCGTGGTTCCTTCATGCCAGTATCTTCACCTCTTCACGCATGTTTTGAATTCATGAACCAAAAAAAATTGACCACAAACAAAGTGAGATACCTGATAGATCGCATCTCCACACCACAGCAGTAGTCCGCCTTGCTGACGCCACTGGTCTGGCCTGGAAATTTATCCAGCTCGGCCGGTGCCGGCCTGACCAAGTTGGACGTCTACAACAACGTAATGGTTCCTTGCTAAAGATGGCTCAGACTATAACTCTTTTAGTATTGGAAGTATTATTATTTCCTTTTTGCTAAAGATGGCTCAGACCATACCAGCTACTGCGTTAACTCCGAAGAACAAGGGGAAGTCAAAGGGAAAATACTGCTACAAAGCAAATGAATGAAGAATCAAGAAAGAAAAACTCAGAAATCGTAGAAGCTATCAATAGGAGAACGCAAACTTGCAGAACTTGACACATTGTAATACATGATCAATCTCCATTACTGAACGAAAAAAATAAGTTCATTCGGTTTTTGAACAACTTTTTTCATAGCTCCTCTGCACCTAGCAAACTTATTAGACCTAAAATGCAATTCAGACACATGAAACATTATCCAATCTTTTCAGAAAATTTAATTATAACTTATTTTCAAATAAAATGGTATATAGAAATATCACTTCAAAGATTGTAGTGACAATATAAAAAGTACACCCAGTAACCTTTTAAAATACATAATTATATACCGGAAAAATCAGATCATTCCTTTTAGGAAGGTGTCCTTCATGCCCTTCTTCCACCCCGACTTCACGTCGGTCGTCAAGATCTCCTCCACCGTGATCATCTTCCTGCACATAGTTGCCATGAGCAAGTAGTAATCAGTGTTTAACATAGCACACAAAATCAGTTTATTGTTCTACTGAAGACATGCACCCAAAACTGACACTTAATAATTCAGAATGAATATGCAGGCTATCAATACAACTGAATTGTCACACTGAACCAAAAAGGAAATTGCGTTTCTTAGCTTTAATCTGGACCAGTTAACACATGCTCCAATATTCAAGAATGTACTAATCAGCAAATAACAAATTATCACACGTGTACAAGGGAAAGGACACTCACCTACTGAATTCGCCACTGCCCACCTCATTGAGCTGTTACGTGTGTGCGGGTGTACAGGCTGGGAGGTAACCGAACCACCATCTCGTTTTGCTCACAAATCCAAACGTGTATACAAAGTTTAGAACCACACTGATATGGCTAAAGGAAATGAAGGGTAGCAAAAACTCGATTGCAAGAGCAGAATCCGCCATGCCTGGTCGAATAAAAAGGGATCAGTGTTCAGCTACAGGAGAAAATGCCCCCCCCCCCCCCACACTGCATCTCCTCTGAATGGAGAAAACACCCAAACAAAACAGGCATCTCCTCTGGAATCCCGTGAGGCTGTCGGCCATGTTGGACGATGTGCCGGTAGCAATGGGGTGCCGGACGGCTGTTGGAGGTAGAAGGCGAGGCTCCGGCTGCCGGCCGTCCAACGAGGACCCTTCGGTCGGCCAGCGATGGATCCGGTGACCTGGTCTCCCGCATCCATGAAGGCCACCAAGGGGAGGTGGACGACATCGATGGACCACTTCCTTGACTTCTCGGCACTCGGCGCCCTCAGGAGTAGGGTCGGCGACCGGAGCAGCCGTCGGCGAATGCACCGCAAAATTCTCTGCCGTGAGCGCACAAGGGCATGGGTCTCCGAGCGGACGGCCTCTGGCCTCTCATCACATGGGATGTTAGCGCTAATTATGCGGCGTGGGATCCCTCCCTGCTACTCTTGCGGATGTGGGATTGACAGAGTTTTCGTCCGCCCATGAAAAATGTTAAACGCAGTCTTGGATGTGGGTTAGTGTAATTTTGACGGTTAGATGAAATTAAGTGATCTGATCGGGAGGCCGTAATTCTTCTCGTGTTGTTACGTGTAGGCTAGGCTGGGTGCACTTACCGATGAATATGTTTACTTGTTTAATACTCTCTCCGTTCCTAAATATTTGTCTTTTTAAAGATTTCAAATGGACTACCACATACGGATGTATATAGACATATTTTAGAGTGTAGATTCACTCATTTTGCTCCGTATGTAGTTACTTGTTGAAATCTCTAGAAACACAAATATTTAGGAACAAAGGGAGTAATACTATAGATTAATAGTAGAATAGATAAAAAACAGAGGCAGGACAAAGTAAATCTAATCATCACCTCTGGCCGCTAATTGATTCGACGGCACAGGCTTCACGGAAGTCACCTCCATTCCTCTTCAGGCTCCACACGTGCAGCTTCATAAAAATCAGACGGACCTGCTTGCTCGGTTGACCAGATTCAACGTGATCGAACGACCAGGAAGATCCCAATCCAAGGGAGCTCCGTGTAGGAGGGTCGGCTAGCATCTTTATAGGTTTAAATGACATCTCAGCCAGGTATACGGATCTGCTGTACGCACCTGCGGTGATTGTATGTTTCCATATATATCAATATATGGCCATGATTTTTAAAGGATTGTGAAGATTACATGGCCTTCAACCTTTGTACGTGACTCATACCTTGACTCTATTACTACTTGCATCATGTTAATGCATTGTGTGTTAACAATTCATTTTTTTCTTGCTTGTAGATTCAAAAGATAAATGGATGAGTATATGGGTGCATGGCAAGTATATTGCAGTGAGGATGTTGATGTTCTGGTTCATGATGATGATGATGATGATGGATTCTTTCAGTTTTAGTTAAGTAGTAGGGATGATGTTCCTCCTGGATGTTGTTCCTAGGTTCAGTTATCTTCTTAAAGTTGTAGGGATGTTGATGGATGCTTTCGGTTTAAGTTTCGGTGTCAAGAAAATAGTTAGATTATGCATCACATTTGGATGATGTTCCTCCTGTAACATACACTATTGTAATCCAACAATTTTATCTAATATATGATTTCTTCCTGTCTTGAGCATATTCTTTTTTTCTCATAATTATTACTACCATTATGTGGAGCATTAATTTAATTGTTGGCAATTATTTATAGATACAATAATATTATCCACATTATATATGTACCAACACATGAAGCATTGGAAATTCTCCGTAGAAGCAATGGAATTTTGAGTCCAGTACATTGAGCACCAACATATATAAATGTTGTAGAAGTCTGTTTTATCTGTTGTAGTCTTGCAACGGTCCTTTTACCAACGGCGATATAAGCGTTGCATTATATGCTAGCAACACTGGATAAGGCTACGCATCCCAAACCGTTGGTAAAGTCACAAGCAACGCATATATGGACTTTTAGATACGGAAAAATGCGTTGCTATAGGGGGGTCATGTTGTAGTGTTGGGATGTCATAGGCATCCCCAAGCTTAGGCTCTTCTTACTCCTAATTCCTTCATGCATCATAACATCACCAAAAACTTGAAAACTTCAATCACATCAGACTCGACAAAACCTTCGTGAGATCCGCTAGTACAAGAAAGCAAATCACTAATATAAGTAGTGTTGCAAACACATTCATATTTTATTCTTAAATTGTATCTACTTTATTCTAAATTTTCTGTGGCAAAAACTCTTTAAAGAAAACCATAGAATCATCAAAATAAGCACACAACCAAACAAAACAGAATCTGTAAAAAACACAACAGTCTTCACTTATAGAATCATCTAAATTTTCAATGGCAAAAACTCTTTAAAGAAAACCATAGAATCATCAAAACAAGCACACAGCCAAAGAAAATAGAATCTGTAAAATGAAATCCCTTTGTAATAGATGTGTTTTCGTCCGAAACCCTACTTCAAAAGAGATTGTCCAGTTTGTACACGAAGTGCATCTAGTTTTTTCCGTAACACTCTCAACTTTTTAGCACATGCTATGTGGTTGAAATTATGATACCATGCCAAGTTTTAACCTTTTCAGAGTTCATTTATAGTGCTTTTCAATTTCAGGATCCACTAGTAGAAAAAGGGTCAAACGTGAAGCACATTAGTGCTGGTTTGAATTTGAGCCGGCACTAATGTGTGCATTAGTGCCGGTTCCAACGGCTAGCCGGCCACTCTCATTAGTACCGGTTCATGGCGAACCTTTAGCACCGGTTCGTGCCACGAACCGGTACTAAAGTGAGTGGTGGCAGGATGTTGTTAGTCTGGGGCCCCTCCAGCACCTTTAGTACCGGATCGTATCACGAACCGGTAGTAAAGGTCGTCCTACATAGACACTTCGTCCACCCGAGCTCGCTCTGTTCTTCCCCTTTCCCCTCTCCTCTCTGTTCTTTTCCCTCTTCCTCTCAATCTCATCACACATTTTGCCCAAAAATTGTCAAGATTTGAAGGCCCCCATCCATTCAAATGATCCCAAAGGTTAGCAACTTTGTCCTTTCATCTCTCATTGCTAGATTAGCTCGTGCAATGCTTTATATAGTGATTGATTTTTGAGTTTAGTAATTTGGGAGGAATTATATATATGTGTTAGTATTTGATTTATATGCAATTTGAAGTCAAAAATAACACTTAGTTTGCATATGTAGGTGTGGTTTACTTAGTACCTTCTAAATCTCCATCATAACCACCGTCAATCGCTCGCAACGTCCCGTCGCTGGCACCACCTTGTGGTGAGCCTCTTGTTCATGAAGTTTTATATAAAAAATTGATGTTTGTGTGATTTGGATATATAGTTACTCGTATAATTATCTTACCCATACGTTGTTTGTTATACATAGTGCCATGGTTTTGATATCCGTCCCCGTCGGCCCTCGTCTTGGTTATGATTCGGATGTGGTATATTCTCTTTTAAAACTATTCATTGCATTTCGTGTTTATGAAAAATTTTGCCCATCAAGTTGACATAGATATTTGTATGTAGGAGATAGTTGAACCGGAAATTCCAACCGACCTTATTGTCGAGAGGTTAAATTTAGTTGAAAGAGAAAACAAGGATTTGAAGGAAAAATTGAAAAGAATTGAGGGGGAGAAGATGGAATTGGAGTTGCATGTTGCCGATGTCGTCGATGATCACAAGATTAAGATGGAGAAAATGCGCTTGAAGATTAGAAATATTAGAAAATATGCCATTCATAGTACGGCTTGGTATCATTATGCTGTTGGATCAATTGTTACCTTAGTTGCGATCTTGATCGCATTTGTTGTTGCATTTAAATTCTTTAGCTAGATAGTTATTTGTTTGTTGAATTTAAGTGTTGTATGATCTTTATGTATGAACTTTATGTATTGTATTAATTTGGTGTTTTCGGTGCTGTGTATTGAAGATGAGCCGGCAATGAATGTATGATGACCGATGTTGTCCCGAGTTCATTAATGGCGTTCGTACTTTTCTGCTTGCGGCTGAGGCAAACAAGCGGGCAGATGGTTTTATGCCTTGTCCATGTGCTGACTGTAAGAATGGTCACAATTACTCTATGTCAAGAACCATTCACGTCCACCTGTTTGAGTCCGGTTTCATGCCCCACTAATGTTTGGACCAAGCATGGAGAAAGAGGGGTTATGATGGAAGACAATGAAGAAGAAGAGGACAACGACAGCTATGCTGGCCATGGGTTCCCTGAATACGATGATACAACAATGAGGGAAGAAGCTGAGCTGGTAATGCGGGAAGAAGCTGAGCCGGCAATGCGGGAAGAAGCTGAAGAAGAGGTATCGGATGAGCCCGTTGATGATCTAGGTCGGGCCATTGCCGATGCAAAGAGAAACTACGCAAGTGATTTGGAGAAGAAGAAGTTGCAGCGCATGTTAGAGGATCACAAAAAATTGTTGTACCCGAATTGCGTAGGTGACAAGAAAAAGCTAGGCACCACACTGGAATTGCTACAATGGAAGGCAGAGAATTGTGTATCTGACAAGGGATTTGGGAAGTTGCTGGTAATGATAAAGAATATGCTTCCAAAGGACAACAAATTGCCCGAGAGTACGTACAAAGCAAAGAAGGATGTCTGCCCTCTAGGGTTAGAGGTGCAGAAGATACATGCATGCCCTAATGATTGCATCCTCTACCGCGGTGAGTACGAGGATTTGAACGCTTGCCCAGTATGCGGTGCATTGCACTATAAGATCAGCCGCGATGACCCTGGTGATGTCGAGGGCGAGCGCCCCAGGAAGAAGATTCCTGCCAAGGTGATGTGGTATGCTCCTATAATACCACGGTTGAAACGTTTGTTCCAAAACAAAGAGCATGCCAAGGCGATGCGATGGCACAGAGAAGACCGTAAGAAAGACGGAGAGTTGAGAGTACCCGCTGACAGGTCGCAGTGGAGAAAAATCGAAAGAAAGTACGGGAAGGAGTTTGCAGATGACGCAAGGAACGTATGGTTTGGTCTAAGCGCAGATGGCATTAATCCTTTTAGGGAGCAGAGCAGCAACCATAGCACCTGGCCTGTGACTCTATGTTTGTATAGCCTTCCTCCTTGGTTGTGCATGAAGCGGAAGTTCATTATGATGCCAGTGCTCATCCAAGGCCCTAAGTAACCCGGCAACGACATTGATGTCTACCTAAGGCCATTAGTTGAAGAACTCTTACAACTGTGGAATGGAACAGGTGTACGTGCGTGGGATCAGCACATGGGGGAAGAATTTGACCTAAAGTCATTGTTGTTCGTGACCATCAATGATTGACCTGCTCTCAGTAACCTTTCAGGACAGACAAGCAAGGGATACCGCGCATGCACGCACTGTTTGGACGATACCGACAGTATATACTTGGCTAATTGTAAGAAGAATGTGTACCTGGGACATCGTCGATTTCTTCCGAGCAGGCATCCCGTAAGAAAGAAAGGCAAGCATTTCAAAGGTGAGGCGGATCACCGGACGAAGCCTCGCCACTGTACTGGTGCTAATGTACATGATATGGTCAAGGATTTGAAGGTGGTCTTTGGAAAGGGTCCTGGTGGACAACATGTTCCGAATGACGCTGAAGGACGCGCACCCATGTGGAAGAAGAAATCTATATTTTGGGACCTGCCCTATTGGAAAGACCTAGAGGTCCACTCCGCAATCGACGTGATGCACGTGACGAACAATCTTTGTGTGACCCTGCTTGGCTTCTTGGGCGTGTATGGGAAGACAAAAGATACACCCGAGGCACGGGAGGACCAGCAACGTATGCACGGAAAAGACGGCATACATCAGGGTCATGCAAGCTATGCTCTTACCAAAGAAGAGAAGGAGATCTTCTTTGAATGCCTGCTCAGTATTAAGGTACCGCCTGGCTTCTCGTCGAATATAAAGGGAATAATAAACATGGCAGAGAAAAAGTTCCAGAACCTAAAGTCTCATGACTGCCATGTGATTATGACGCAACTGCTTACGGTTGCATTGAGGGGGCTTCTACCAGAAAACGTTCGATTAGCCATTGTGAAGCTATGTGCATTCCTCAATGCAATCTCTCAGAAGGTAATCATCGATCCAGAAATCATACCAAGGTTAGAGAATTATTTGGTGCAATGTCTTGTCAGTTTCGAGTTGGTGTTCCCACCATCCTTCTTCAACATCATGACGCACGTCCTAGTTCACCTATGTGAAGAGCTTAACGTTTTGGGTCTTGTATTTCTACACAATATGTTCCCCTTTGAGAGGTTCATGGGAGTCTTAAAGAAATATGTTCATAACCGTGCTAGGCCAGAAGGAAGCATCTCCAAGGGCCATGAAAATGAGGAGGTCATTGAGTTTTGTATTGACTTTATTCCTGACATTAAGCCGATTGGTGTTCCTGAATCGCGGCATAAGGGCAAACTGGATGGAAAAAGCATGCTAGGAGGGGAACAAATAATATGTATGGATGGACATTCTCTCACTGAAGCACACTACACAGTTCAACAGAATTCCGCCTTGGTGGCTTCGTATATGGATGAACACAATAATTTGCTACGCTCCAAACACCCGGAGCGGTCTGATGACTGGATTACACATGAACAAACTTGGAGTTTCGCCAACTGGTTGCAGACACGTACCATGCATGACGCCTCTATTGAGGATGACCTGTACTTGCTATCCCAGTTACCATCTTCGAATATAATGACTTTCAAAGGGTACGAGATAAATGGTAATACATTTTACACGATCGCCCAAGATAAGAAGAGCACCAACCAAAACAGTGGTGTCCGCTTTGATGCAGAAACCAAGACGGGAAAGGAAACATATTATGGTTATATACAGGACATATGAGAACTTGACAATCGACGTGGTTTGAAGGTCCCTTTGTTTCGGTGCAAATGGGTCAATATGACACGAGGCGGGGTAACGGAAGACCCGTAGTACAGAATGACAACAGTGGATCTCAACAATCTTGCGTATGCAGACGAACCATTCGTCCTAGCCAATGATGTGGCACAGGTTTTCTATGTGAAGGACATGTCTACCAAGCCGAGAAAAAGAAAAGATAAGGAAGCGAAGGCATCGTACGATGAGCCAAAGCGGCACATAGTTCTTTCTGGGAAGAGAAACATCGTGGGAGTGGATGACAAGACAGACATGTCAGAAGATTATGAAAAGTTTGATGAAATTGCTCCATTCACAGTGAATATTGACCCGAGCATCCAGTTAAATGATGAAGATTTTCCATGGCTACGACGCAAAGGGAAACACGCGAAGAAAAAGTTTCACACCCATAGATCTGGGATGTGATCGGCTTCACTATCATCACTTTCTTCTGTGTTTCACACCAGGAAGGAATCTCTGTAATAGTTAGGGTAGCTAGTTATGTGTTTTGGCATTTGAAACGCGAAGAAATTTTATGTGCAAGCAAATTCTTTCATGCATTTACTCATTTTTTCAGCTAAATGACCCTGAAATTGAAAAGCATTTCAAATGAACTCAGAAAAGGTTGAAAGTTGGCATGGTATCATAATTTCACCCACATAGCATGTGCAAAAAAGTAGAGAGGGTTACCGCAAAAACTGGATGCACTTCGTGTAGAAAATGGACAATCTCTTTCGAAGTATCAGGGTTTCGGACGAAAACTCATCCGTTACAAAGGCATTTCATTTTTTAAATAACCTAAGCATTACCAAATTGAATATAATGATAAAAAACACCAATATTAAACATAAGGAAAAATAATCACTAAAAAATCTATTTTCAAAGTTAAGTTATTCACAAACTAGTGATTCACACAAATTTCAAATAATTCAAAATTTAAACTATTCAAATTTGTAAACTACCGGTACTAACAGAAAGTTTGTAATTTTTTGTACCTAAAGCAAAAATATTCACAAACAAACTCTAAATACAGCAAAAAAACAACTCTAAAGTAAATAAAACAACAATAAATAAAGCAAAAAATAAGATAAAAAGCCCACCTGCTGGGCCACAGCAGCCTGCATACGACTAGAAACCCAAATTCTAGTTGGGCCAGGATGCTGGCCCGCTAGCCCAGTAGGCCCAACAGGGCATCGTAGAAGAGGTAGGCCCAGAAGGCCTGCTTAAGAGAGGAGCTCGAGACAGCAGTGACGGCGGGGCTTATAAGCAGGTGCCAGTGCCCCTCGGCTAGTGAGGTGGGACTAAACTTTTGCGCCTCTCGCCTGGCAGCGCACACCCTTTAGTACCGGGGCGTGGCTCAACCCGGTACTAAAGGGGGGGTCGTTCGTACCGGTTGGAGCCACCACCCGGTACTAAAGGGGTGCCGTTGCCGCCACTTGGCCTGGCCAAAACAGACCTTTAGTACCGGTTGGTGGCTCCAACCGGTACTAAAGGTTGTTCTATATAAGAAAACACTTCAAAAAAATTGTTAGTTTCTCATCTCTCCCTACTTCTTTCTCCTCTGCCCCGTCGCCGACGCCCCTCGTCGCCGCCCCCGTCGCCATCGCCGTCCCCGTCCCCGTTGCTGCGCCCCGTCCCGACCTCCCGTCGTCCCCGCCCGGCCCGTCCTCCCATACGTCATCCCCGCCCGGCCCGTCCCTGTCCCCGTCGTCGCCGCCCTGTCTCCGTCCCAGTCCCCGTCGCCGCCCACCGTCGTCGCGCCTCGTCGGTGAGCTGTGCCCCGGCCGCCAATCACACACACACACACACACACACACACACACACACACATTGTTATAGAATTGTTAGCAATCGTTCTATTTTTTAGTTATAGAATTATTAGAAATGTTAGTTTTAGTTATAGAAATATTAGAAATGTTAGTTATATAGAAATGTTTCTTAGTTATAGAAATATTAGAAATGTTAGTTTTAGTTATAAAATTAAGAATTTGCATATATGAAATCACAATCCATCATTTAAAAATGTTACTTTACTTTTGCGACATGTAGTATTTGTTGTCGACGATGCCTGGACCGCATCCTCGCCGTCGACCCGTTCGCGACGACGTCCTGCTTCGGAGGACCCATGTCCGGGACTGGGCTCCGCCGGGCTGGCACTGGGAGGTGCTACCTTCAGGGGCGCGACGCTTGGTGAGGAACCTGGCATCGGGTCCCGTCGTCGACCCTCGTCTCCTTTGCTGGCATTCGCGTGGGCCACTTTCGGTGCGGAGGGAGCCGGCCCCGCCGGAGGTGGTATGTCGCCGTGTTAGGGAGGAGGACGAGCACGTCCATCGCTACATGGCTGCTATGGACGTCAGGTTCTCCAATACCTGGCAGGTTCTTTCGGGAGATCACCCGAGCTATGATCCAGTGATGGTTCCTTTTCTTTGGGTGTCCACCGCCGGCACCTCAGGAACCGCCAGTGGCCTAGATTACTCTGTAGTATTCGATCTTTATTAGCTTGCTAGCTAGCTAGCTAGCTAGTGATGTATTCGATATTATATCTATTATTCGAGACGATGTATTCGAGATTATATCTATTATTCGAGACGATGTATTCGAGATTATATCTATTATTTGAGACGACGTATTCGAGATTATATTCGATGATGCTTATTATGTACTATGATTGATTCAGTTTTTCCTTATTAATTGATTGCATCCATGCATTGTAATTTGAATATATTTCTTTTGGATTAGTTAAACAAAACCTATGGCGGACAATACCGGCAGAGAGGGAGAAGAGGCCCTGTTCAATATCATACGCAATCCTCGCGGGCCAGATGATGATCAGAATGAAGAAGATTATGACGGCTCTGAATATCTAAACAACACCGGGGAGGGTGATATGATATTCGATCGCGATGACCGAATTGATGAAGTCTTGAACTATGAAAATGACGAAGAAAATGTTGATCTTGAAACAACAAAGACCGGGGAGGTATATATATTTATATAAGCAGGCATCTGGTGATCATCACATGTTTTAAATATCTTGAAGATATATTAACGAATCGATCTTTCTTCTTTCAGCCATCCGGATCGAGCAAATCTTCAGGCAACAGGAAACGTGGCCCGAACAAAAAGTTGAAGGAGGGCGTAAAGTACAATATCGAGGCCATCAGACCTAATGGCGAACCATTAGCGCCTAAGGAGATTGCGGACAAGTTCATTCGTCAGTGCAGAGTTCTTGTGAAGGACCAACTCCCGATCTCCCTTCAAGAATGGAGAGAGCCAGCAAAGCCACGTCTAGGAGTTACTTTTGTCAATGAAAGACAAAAACTTCTGCTTTGGGAAACGCTCATGGAACATTTCACCCTACCGGATCATTTCACAGATGCAGAAAGGAGAAAGTCAAGGACGCTGCTGTTAGGAAGATGGCGGTTGCATGCAAGAACCACAACATTCGTGAATGGGCCAAGTACGTCAACGGAGGAAGGAAGACTCAAGGATTCGAGGGAACACTAGAGAACCAAAGTGCTCATTGGGACGATTTCGTGGAATTCAAGGATTCGGAATTATGTAAGGAACGGTCGAGAATAAACAAGGCCTATGCCGCAAAAAAGGATAAGTTCCATAAGCTGGGGCCAGGTGGCTATGCGGTGAGAATGCCTAAGTGGGATAAGTCTGAGAAAGAGATGCTGGATGCAGGTGTCACTCCAGAAACATTGAGCTGGCCCCCCAGGTGCAGGACTTGGTTCTATGCGCATGGGGGGGAGTTGGACCCGAAGACAGGCAAAGTTTCGAAGAAGGCATGTCTAGATGGAGCCGAAGATAAGCTACTTGTTGCAATAGAAGAGGCTCGATCGGGGTTGTTCGAGCCCAACAGAGAGAACGGCGAGCTTACGCGTGCCTTGGGAAATCCTGAACACCCGGGAAGAACACGAGGCATGGGCGCTATTCCGTGGTATGAGGGGTTTTCGGACGGAACACCGACTACAGAACCCGTGCGAGAAAGAAGATTGCGGAGGAGAACAAGAGGAAGATGGAGGAGGAGCAGAGGAAGCTAGACTATGAACGCCTTCAAGGCCTAGAATCAGCGCACCTGGACTTGGCACTCAAATTCCAGCGGCAGCAGGAGCAGATCGACTCACTTAGCCAGCAAAGGGGGTCTCAGCAGCTAGCGGATGATCAACCATTGGATAGCACCGTCCCATCCATGCCGAGAAGTAGCGTGGGTTCTGCCTCGGGCGACGCATTGCTGGATAGCTACCCAGTGGATGACATCATGGAGAACACTAGCTGCGAGCTACACTTCAAAATGAAGAACATATCCATGAAGGTGGCGGACGCCCTTGCTTTTACAAATCCCCCCGAGGCAACCTTCCATTGCAACCCGATTCCAGCGGGCTATGCTCGTGTCTTGGTTGATGAGGTGGTGGACCAATATTCGGGGCTAGAGCTTGACATTCCTGGAGGTGACGATGAGCACACACTAGGAGAGGCCAACCATCATATCATCCTATGGAGAAAGGATTGCATCATCTTTCGAAGGCCACCAACACCGTGTCATCCGACTCCTCGTCGCAGTCCGCCACCGAGTCAGTAGACTCCCGCTCCTCCAAGTCCACCAACGCGTCAGGCCACTCCTCCTCCAAGTCCGGCACAGCTTCAGGCCACTCCTCCTTCTCCAAGTCCGGCAAAGCATCAGGCCGCTCCTCCTCCAAGTCCGGCACAGCTTCAGGCCACTCCTCCTCCAAGTCCGGCACATCTTCAGGCCACTCCTCCTCCTCCAACTCAGCCACGTCAGCCATCTTCGCTGCCTCAGCAATCACGGAAGAGAGCCGCCTCAGCTATGGTGCGTAGCTGTACAAGTCGAGGTAGTACTGGAGGTACAGGCGGAGGCCAGCGATTTCAATATGGTCCTAGCCTCGCGCCTCTTCCACAGAGGCCTTACGACAAGTCCGAGGAGGAAAACATAGCCATATCGAAGGCCGAGGTGGAAGCCCATTTTGCACCGAAACCGCCACCGCCGCCAAGGGAGAAAGTGCCTGTGGAAAAGATTGACCACTTCACTCGTATGGCTAGAGCACCATCTCCCAAGCCTGTTGACACAGACTATGAGCGCCACATCAAGAAGTTAAATCGAGCACGTCTACAGAAAGAGGCGAGCTCGAGCTCGAGCACATTAGCTGGCAAAAGGAGCGGTAAAACCGTTCACCAGCTGGGAGAACAGGCAGCACAATCAACCCCCCCGCTTGTTGTGCCAACAACACATGAGAGTAGGCGCGCCCAATATTATTGTGGGCAAACCGTTAACGTTCCCGGGGTGGGGGATGTGGTAATAACCGAGGAGCATATTGCGCAGGCTGAATCGATCGGGATCACTGTTGGACAAGTCCTCGATATCGAGCCCATGTCTCCGACTAGAGAGGAGGAAATAAAATGGAAATATGCTCCCAACGAGAATGTATGAATTGCATCAATGGCACATGGACATTATCAAGATTTCCAATCGAGAGGCCCTCATGGTGAATGACAACAAGGATCATTACTACCATGAGAATGCTGTGACCGTTGAGTATTCAGAACTATTTTCAGCTATACAATAAAGACGCACTCGACAAATCTATCGTCAGTTGCTATTGTCTCTAAGTGATTTCTTTCTGTAATTTAAGTCTCAAGCTAGCTGTAGTGATCATTTTGATCAATCATTACCTGTAATTATCCTCACTATATTCTTTTCTGTGGTATTATGCAGGATGAAGATTTATGAAATGAAAAAAGGTGGACGCTGTGGCATTGGGTTCATTGACCCAAATACGATTAATGAATACTCATGGAAAATAGATCCATATCACGAAAAAGGTGTAGAAGAAAGCATGCTACAGTTCTACAAGGAACTCAAATACAATGAAGATATACTACTTCCTTACAACTTCCAGTGAGTCACACTGCCTTGTACTACAAATTCTATTTTTCCCTACTAGCTAGCTACATGTTTTGCTTACATATGCCCGCTTAATTAAGACATGAAAACGTGTGTTCATGCAGATTTCACTAGATCTTGTTAATCATTAAAGTTGATGAAGGAACCGTTGAAGTACTCGACTCACTACTTAAGAAAGCAAGTGACTACACCATCGTGAAGGGGATAGTCAACATGTAATTTCAATCATTATTAACTATATCTCGGCCTATTTAATTAGTTCGTCATTTCCTGATAACAACTATTTAATAACCCATTTATTCATTTTCTTTGTCGGCGGGCAGGTCTTGGGCAAAGTTCATCAGGGCCACTCCAGGCCCATGGAAACAAAATCTGAAATGGTATCGACCCAAGGTAAGTAATTAAGTAGTACTAGCTAGCTGCCATCTCTTTAATTATCATGCTTGATTAATTATTATCTGATCAAATTCCATTCTCGTAAAGGCCCTGAAGGAGGCGCCGGGGAATGATCTATGTGCATACTACGTTTGCGAGAACATTCGCATGATGGCGTCCGAAAGGAGCAAATCTCAAAAACAGGAGTGGGTACGATATCGATTGTCAGAACACTATTCACAATTTTTACACCATTATCGATATCTAGTCACACAACTAATACACATGCATATTGATCTCCTTCCTAACAGTTCAAAGAGCTGCGGGACAAGCTCCTAGCACAGGACCGCATAGAAGCAATTCAAGAGGAAATAGCGGGATTTTTGCTCGACCAGGTCAAAGATCCCAAAGGAGAATACTATTACCCGCTCCCCCCCCCCATGAACCACTTCCAATTGTTATCGTGCTCCGAAGGCACCAATTAGCTAGGCTAATGCCACTGGCTCCGAAGGCACCAATTAGGAGAAATTATATATATATATATATATATATATATATATATATATATATATATATATATACATATATATATGTGTGTGTGTGTGGGGGGGGGGGGGGATTTATTATAAAATTAATACAACTTATTTAGCTTAATATGTGATTAGGTAGATTTGGGATTAGGTGAAGGTGGTAGACATGTATGCTTTTTATCTTCAATAGTATTTCACTATTCACAGCTATATTTAATTCAATATGATTACCTTCACGTTGTAACTTGATTATGTATTTGTTGCAGGATCTATTTTGGGCTGGCGAGGCCAACAATTCGTCCGACGGTGTGCGCAGAGGTGTAAAATTCTACTCAGTACTCACCATATTTATCATTATGTTGTATCAGATGTAGCTAGTTAGTTCACTTAGTAGTTTTAATTGCAAATTTATGGGGTAAATTCCTATCGTCTTCCCAGGCAGTTCCACCCGAAGGGAACACTTCTCTATGGCCACAAGGTTCTCATTCAAATGCCACTCTGGGCTACACAGAAAACTACACACGCAGAGGTTTCTTCTATACGATCCCTAGCATAGAAACTCGTCCCGTCAATTCATAAATAAAAATACCAAGTGAAACCAAGAAACTACATCATTTCCACAACATAATTTACATATGGCTTTCCCTTTCGGGAGGCGACGAAGGGATTACACAAACTAAAGAAAATTACCTTCTAACTATCTTCTTGAGCCTTACAATGCTCTGGATATGGTGGCTCTTATTGCAGGATGAAAACTACTACTACTACTACTACTGAGCAACGAGCTTGCTAGCTGGGTTGCAGCTCTTTGCTCTATCGGTGGCTGGTGGCTCTTCTCCGTCTGGTGTTGTTTCTCTCCTTGCAGCAAATGTCTCCTTTTATAGGCGAGAGAGCAGCTCTCTGGATGGCTTTCGGGAGAATGCACCAAATCTTTGCTTTGTTCACATGGGCATTTCCTCTCTGTGGATAATTGGTTGGCCTCTGTGTACCAGTCTTTGCTCTTCGGCCGTACAGGTCTTCATGCGATTAGCCTTCACAGCTTTTTTCGCCTTCAAGAATCCTTGTGCCAGTGAATGCGTACATACATGCCAAGGCTGCTTAAATTTTCAACATTGCTTATTCATTTTTTTTATTTTTTTAACTTGCTTAGATATTCAACATTGCTTATATTTTTTACAGGGGGCTTCCCTGCCCAATTATTGATAATACCTTATCAATATTAAAAATGTCTATTTTGGGGATTTCTATCAATATTCGGGTATAGGTCCTCCGTGCCCGAATAATTGATAGCAATATCAATATAGGCAATTTGGGCTTTATTCAGGCTGCTGCCCATGACCTTCTATGTCCATATTATCATCATTTAACAGATTGAAATCATATCTTTGATCGCATTCATTCTTTATTTCCTCAAATTTTTCATCCATTTCATGCCTTAATTATTTTAATATTTCTTCTTTCAATTATTTCTTTATTATTTTTGAAAATTCTTTAATTTTTTATCCATTTCTTGATCTATGTATTCACTGTCTAAAGGGTCAAGCCTCTTTAGAAGGCATTCTGGATATGTCTTATATTTTGGAGATTCTTCCTTTTTTATATTGTTTGAGCTTGATGCCTCCCCCTTTGTGGGAGTTGGTGAAGCAGGTATGCCTCTTTTCATTTGGATATAGTCTTTAGCCTTTGGGTCAATATAATAATCTGGTCCAAATACCTTTCTTGCCCAGAATAAAGCATCATCTATATTATAATATATTTTGAATGTTAAATCTTGTCCTTTCCTTTTTGCATCAATTTTTTCAATCATTATATTTTCCCATTCCAAATATATGCCAGGTTTATTTCCATCAAATATAAGATATAGTGTTTCTCCTTTTGGTATTTCAATCTTTTCAGGCTTTGGCAAATTTTTGTTTAATTCATTAAAATATTCTGCCAAACTATTGAGAATTGATAAAAAAATATCCTTTTTCCTCTCTCTTGAGAGTATATTGGAACCAGAAATTATCCAATATGCATCTTTGAGCTTCATCAAGCTTGATATGGGGTTTTGGCTTGAAATTGAATGTATTTGGCTAAAACATTTTCAGCCTATTTTCCTCTCCAAAGAAGAGATATTCATCCTTGTTGGCGAATAATCCTCTCCTCATTTCTGCAAGTTTGATGCACGAGAAATTATGTCAGGTAAGGTATTATCCTTCCCCTTAATATGCTCAAAAATAACTTTATAACCATTCCCAGCTATGGTGTCTTCAAATAAGACCCATCTTCTAGTTGAGCTTTTCTTACTATTAATTTTATTGTAATATCGACATATAGCTTCACAATCTGTTTGCACTGTAAATTCTTTAAATCCTAGATATAGCCTAAACGCATTTATTGCATTTACAACTGCAAGGATTTCCCTATCAATATTATTTACCGTCTTTAATTTGTAACTTCCCGAAGCATATCCGCATATTTTTTCATCTGCTTTTGGGGAGTATTTATTGGGTTTTTGTTTTAGTATCGCACCCCATCCTACCTTAGATGCATCTATTTCAATTATAAAATAATTGTCTTCTAGAGGCAATTCTAGGGCATTTAAATTCTTGACCTTTTCCTTGATGGCCTTTACTAATTTTATATCTTCGGAATTGAAGTATTTTTGACCATTTTTCCTTAATTTATCATATAAAGGTCCTGCTAACTTTGCTAAGTTGTCTATATAGTTTCGCGCATAGTTTACAATTCCTAAGAACTACTGTAAAACCTTTTTATCACTCATATTATCAGGAAACTCTAATGTTTTTTTGCAATATGTTCTTGTAGATATATCTTTCCTTCTCCTATTTCATGACCAAGGAAATTTATTTTTTTCCTTGCAAATTTCCATCTTCTTTTTGGATAGTATGAGTCCATTTTGTTCTACCTTTCGAAAGAACACTTCAAGATGGGCTATATGCTCTTTGTATGATTTTGAGAATACTAACAAATCATCTACGTATACTAATATAAATGCTTGATTCTCATTAAATATATTTTGCATCTTTCTTTGAAATAGTGCAGGTTCATTCTTTAGACCTAATGGAATTACTAGCCATTCATAATGGCCTTGTGGACAAGTAAATGTTGTCCAAGGAATAGATTCCTCAGCCATTTTTACTTGCCAAAATCCTGCCTTTAAGTCAAATTTAGAGAAATATTTACTTCCTTGTATTCTGTTAATCCATTCCTGCTTATTGGGTATATTATATGCATCATCAATTGTATTATCATTAAGCCTTTAAAATTAATTACCATTCTAGATTTACCTCTAGCTTCTTCAACATGATTTCTAACTATAAAAGCAGCAGATCGATGAGGACTTCTACTTTCTCTTATAGCTTTTAACTTTAATAACTCTTCAATATGCATTTTGAACTCTTCAATATCTTTTGGAGTAGCTTCTATTGGTCCTGACTTAATTATGTAGTCTGGATTGATGATATTTATTTTGCAGACTATAGAGTTCTTATCCCAATGTTTCATTGGTGTTTCTCCAATAATTTATATGCTTTCTAGTCTTTGCACAATCTTATCTATGTCCTTTTTAGATTTTATATCTCTATACCAATTTGGAGAGAATGATTGTAACCCAATGCATTATGTACATGTATTTTCTATATGATATTCTTCTATGGTCTCACTAAGTTCTTCGTCTTTACAGAATTCAAGGGGATCTGGACTTGTGCCATATTCATCATCTAAAGGAACCCCAAGTGCTCGCCCATAGGAACCCCATGCGTCCTCTTGAACACCGTTTGTCCGCCTCCTACTGCCGCCCCCAGCTGCTGCCTTCGAAATGCACGGCGATGTTAGATTCTATAAACAGTAAGCATATTTTAACATGGTCTCTCTACCTCCTCTTCTTACATACGAGGTAAAAAATGTAATCAGACCCTAATTAATTAGATCAATGATTCTGATATATATTATACTCTTGTCTCTCTTGTTCAAAGAGGAGGTAAGAGGAACGCTGTTAAAACTGTTCCAAACGGCAATGGCAATAGCACTCATTCGTATCATAGCTTACCAGGCCATCAAGAAGTCCTGGTCCGTAGTGAACATAGCGTAGGGCGCCAGCGACGGGCCACCGTGGTTGCTGCTGAGCCACCGACACACCGGCAAGGGCTTGTACTGCCGGATCGCCTCGCCGCTTGGACCTGCCTCCGTCACGCACTTGACGACGTCGAAGGAGGCAAGCAGCCGCATGATGCGGTCCACCGGAGCCGACCCGCCGGCCTTGTCCATGGTTGGGAGCCGCGCGGCTAACTCATCCGCCGTAATCGCGAGGCTGCCGGCGTTGCTGAGCGCGTCAAAGATGCCCAGCTCGATTGCTGCTTTCAGGGTCATGGAGACCGCGAAGCTGGTGATGAGCCCCCACGCATGTAACCATGTCCCCTCGTCGTCGTCACCAGCGGCCGGATTAATCCTACTTCCGCTCACAGTATTGTTATCCATTAATACTTGGATGGTGCCTATAGCTTGTATGGTTCCTTGGTGGTGCCTGAAACAAGGTAAGCATATATAGGGAGAGATCACATCCAGTTCTGAATAAATAAAGTGGAGAAATGATGGGTGTCCCACTGTACAACTTTTAAATGTGCAGGCTGCCACAACTTTGTTAAATAGAGGTTGTGCCACCAAATCGTGCAGAGAAATTGCACGGAAATCACAACGCGACATTAGCTCTTGCTGCCGTCTTCTTTGGCCCATTTCTTCCTATGCGAGCTAATCTTATCACTTGACCACGTCACCAACAACGAAGAGAAGACTCATTTGACCCTTTCATCCAATCTGGCACTCGATCGAGTCCAACGGTATAACCCATTCTTTTGTGGCCACCGCCACACCCACCACAACACAACTACACACCATCCTTTGCCTGTTTGCCTCAATTCCGCCATATCCTCACTCTTGGAAGCATACTCCTTACATTTATTTACGATTCAAAATTCATCCATTCCAGTCCCGCAAGCACTCCCAACAATGGCATCCACTGCATGCACTAGTTTCCTGTCTCGGTGCACCCTTTTCCGTGCCAGAGTGCACCACTCAAGGCAACATTGTCCAGACTGCGCCCCCTTCAATAATCTACTGGGCCCTCTTGACATTGTAGTACAACAACCTAAGGATCCCATTTTGCTTGACGGATATTCACATGGGCACACACCTACCAAGCCCTATCCGGCCGCTTGATTGCCTCACGATTCGTGAAGTAGTGGAATCTTGCACGAGGGCACATGAAGTTTTAATTTTCAGCGTCGGAACTTAGGGATTTGGCATCTGAAACTTCCAAGTTTCATAGATATAATTTTAAGCAATTTTTTCCGTTGGTCGTACACATAAAATACTTGACTATTATCGGTCGCTTGAGCTAAGTTTCAACATTGAAACTCAACTTATATTTCTAAAAGACATCAAAGTATATTCCAAATTGGTCTTATTTGAAAGTGTTGGTTATGAGAAACATGAATATGCAAATAATATAACTTAACTTAGAAAAAAACTATAACTTAACTTGGAATTTTCATTAGAAGATATAGAACTTGAAAAATCGGAAGCGAAAATAAAAAGCCCACACCCGTGACTCGCGTGCTGTAAAATATCCTCGTCCTTTTGCCTCACGGATGTTTACAGTTTTTTTTTTTGGAAAAATTTCTCTTCAGTTTTTGTGCAAAGCATTGGCAGGTTATACTGACTGGTCAAACCTCTATATATAGCTTATCTAAAGGAATGCATATTGTCCGACGTCTCTCGTGTCCAAAGTATTAGTGGAACATTTGATCAAAGCCTTTACTAGACCCGTGCAAATGTCTGCTAGTGCACACATGAAAATGGAAGTGGTGTCGCGGCAAACATAAATTGGAAGTAAATAAATAAAACAGCATCTAGTGACCGCCGGCCGTGTTGGTTGAGACTTTTTTATACTGCCGGCAACGACGCTTGTCAGGACCTGTGCCTTTTGCTTGGGCATCACTATGACACCTGCTTGCCTCGATGGATGCATTTGTTCCATTTGGTACGTCCAACCATCGGGGGCTCCCAATGCGTCTAGTTTTCTTCTTCTTTGTGACATGACATGAGCTCGTGTAAAGTTGATGTGACAGCAGAAGTGCAACACGTGCAGCTTCATAAGAATCAGACGGACCTGCTTGCTCGGTTGACCAGATTCAACGTGATCGAACGGCCAGGGAGATCCCAATCCAAGGGAGCTCCGTGTAGGAGGGTCGGCTAGCATCCTTATAGGTTTAAATGACATCTCAGCCAGTTATACGGATCTGCTGTACGCACCTGCAGTGATTGCATGTTTCCATATATATCAATATATGGCCATGATTTTTAAAGGATCGTGATTCTACAAGCATTTAGTTGATAAGTTGAAGTGCTTATGAGGTTCATGCCAAGACATGATTGAGAATACTGGCCGGCAGCAGGCTAGCAGCTCGAGTGTCTATATTAATTTGATCTACTTCAGATCAATGAAAAAATAGCATGCTATGAAAAAATAGCAAGGCCTTTAAAATATTCTATTATCATACTATTAGTGATAAATTGTACATTGATTTATTTAGCAAGGCATTTCTTAGAGCGCAATGGCATGCTATTAGCGACACTATACGCGCCATTTTTTCACCGCTCCAGATGCAGGTGAAGGTAATATATCAATCAGGTATGATATAATTCATGTGTGCCATAGATTTTGGTAGTTCATATGTGCATCTATTTTCTGATGCATATATGTGTAGATTTGGGTGCAGGCGGTGAATTTTCTGATAGTTTTTAATGCAACGTGTGATAACTACACATATGTATATATATTTATCATAACTAGGAGAAATAAATATTAAAAAAGATTGTATGCTGAGATCTCCATACCAATTTTACTAACTCAATGTAATAATAATAAGCCTGATGTTTGTCATCTGTCAGAAACATGTGATACACACAGACCCATATATGTGTTGCAGATTTTAAAAAGTTATAATCCCACCTTACCTCCGTCAGATACTTTTGAGATCTATCTGCTGTAGTAGTTTAACAGAAAAGTGAAAGAAGTGCAAATTTATTGACATAACTTAAATGAATGTCTGCATGCATTCCTGATAAAGAAAAACTTTGACTGATTAATTTTGAAAATACGCTCTTGCCGACACAAGACCAAATTCAATAGCTCCTAAATGAGTGATCTCCATGAAGAAAAAAATAGTAGGCGCATATAGTACTTTAGTGACAAGAAAATCTGTAGGTGGTCCTTGGTTCATTGACTGCAGGTGTGGAATTTGCCGATACCTTGGCTCAAGGTATGATAACTACACATGTCTACTTATGCCATTATTAGGAGAATAGTGCAAATAGTACTAAAATCATCATGTGCTCAAATTTCCATGATAATATAGAGCTACAAGGTTATAAAAATAAGCCTTCCAGTTATCATCTGTGAGAAAGATCTCATGCGCACACACACAATTATCCATGTCATGAACCGATATGACTTGTGTGTTTTCAATGGCAAATAATTAGAATTCCCCACTTTTCCTCAATAGGTTTTTCTTAGAAATTTAATCATTAACCAAAAAAATCAGGTCTTCTATCTGATGAAGTTTAACAATTTTTTTTGTAAACATGACAATATATTTTCATGTAATATAAATGGTTTCAATATCGCATCTTTCCTGACAGAACGAATAAAGTGCATGGATTTACTACATATTACCAGGAGAGAATGAATGCCCACATATACTCCCTATAGAACACTTTGCATGAATATGTTATGTAAATATGATCTTAAAAATGACACGCAAAGCATGCTCAACGTCTCTAAACCATAACACAAAACTCCGCCATAATTTCTGGGGAAAAAGGATAACAAATGATAAATCCACCGAATTTTGCATTTTCAAAACTAGATCTACCAATACACATGCAACCTTCATGAAATATAGTTGTGCGTCAATTGATGGCTGGAGAAGAGTATACATGCAAACAGTACTATCACAAATTGATGGAGCTGTTTAACTTGATCCTTTTATCTACCAAATTAGAAATTAAATACTATTACACTGATCAAAATAGTGTCCTCAATGTTCCTATATTTAAAAACCAAAAACACTAGCCCCTGCAGGTACACGGGTTTAATGACTAGTGTATAAATACCGAAAACACTAGCCCGTGCAGCTGCATGGCTTTAATGACTAGTATGTCTAATTAAGAGCATTATTCGCTTTAGCATCCCAAACATATGCAGTATGCAGTAATCACTGCCAATGTAAATAGATGGTTAAGAAGCGCATTGATTAGGAAGAGAGGGAAAAGAAACAGGCAGCATTGAACCGGACCTCTTGGAGGATGTAGACAATGCCGTGAATACATTATGAAATAAGTAATAAGAAACATAATGTTGAACGTTACTAAAATACACGAGGTACATCAGGAGCACATACAAGAAAGTTTTTGGAGGAAAACACATATCGATTCTTACAGCAGAACCACAACAAAACGTCAAAAACCATTGATAATGGAAACTCAGAACAGCCATCACACCGTCGCTCTCGTAATCAATTATAGTATCGGTGATTTTATGCTGTTGGTGAACAGATAAAGTGTGCTTTGCTGATTGATCATGCAGTGGCTGCAATCGGGACACCGTAGAGGACGAGTGTCTCGACGGTGAGGCCTGGGCCGAAGCCGAAGAGCACACCCCACTCCTTACTCTCTCCTGTGGTGGCGTGGCCATCCTGGGAAGAGGTCTTACGCATCACGTCGAGGACGAAGAGGACACATGCACTGGACATGTTGCCGTACTCCGACAGGACCTCTCGACTGGCGCGCATGCGTTCCTTGTCAAGGCCAACTTTCTCCTCGACCATGTCCAGGATCGCCGGGCCGCCAGGGTGTGCGATCCAGAAAATGGAGTTCCAGTCGTCGATGCCCAGAGGCTTGAAGGCGTCCTCGAGCGCCTGCTCGATGTTCTCGGAGATGAGCCCGGGAACGTCCTTGAGAAGGTGGATGGTGAGCCCCGCCTCCGTAAGGTGGCCGTTGATGGCGTCCTCGGAACCGGGCAGGATGGTCTGCCTCGCTGATACCAGCTGGAAGAGTGGCTTCTCGAAGGGCTCGTCAGGGTCCGCACCAATGATGGCAGCGGCTGCGCCATCGCCAAAGAGTGCATGGCCGACCAGCGAGTCCAGATGGGACTTGCTCGGGCCACGGAAGGCCATGGCGGTGATCTCCGAGCAGACCACTAGCACACGTGCGCCGCGGTTGTTTTCGGCAATGTCTTTGGCCATGCGGAGCACGGTGGCACCGCCGAAGCACCCTTGCTGGTACATCATGAGGCGTTTCACCGTCGGGGAGAGGCCGAGCAGCCTGGTGAGCTGGTAGTCGGCGCCCGGCATGTCCACTCCGGAAGTGGTGCAGAAGATGACGTGGGTGATCCTGGACAGCGGCTGGCCCCACTCCTTGATCGCCCTCTCTGCCGCCTCTTTCCCGAGCTTGGGGACCTCGACGACGACAATGTCATGGCGCGTGTTCAGCGACGGCTCCATGTGGGAGCAGATGCTGGGGTTCTTTTTGAGGATTTCCTCAGTGAGGTGCATGTGCCTCTTCCTGATGGTGGACTTCTCGCACATCCTCTCGAACTTCTCCTTGAGGTCCGGGAGGTGCTCGCTCTTGGTGACCCTGAAGTAATAGTCCGGGTAGGTGGCCTGGTACACGCAGTTGGCCGGGACGGCCGTGCCGATTGCTAGCACAGTCGCCAGGCCCTCAGCCCGCTGTGCCCTTCTCACTTCCTCCAACTTCACCGCTGCCATTGATCAGCACCAAGGAGTACTAGCTAAGTAGCAAGGGCTTGCTAGCAAGGGTTTGTAAGGTGCACTTAACGTAAGATTTTTATTTCTCAACTCTGGTGATAGAACTCACTGGGAGTGCTCCCACTTTATAGAACATGATTTGCTAACAGATTCAATTTTTTTTTATATCGGAGTTGAATACACCGACGACTGAGCTGGTTTGTTTTCTTAATTCTGATGGGAGCGCCTGCAGCTTAGAGAAACTCTACCATAATAGCGGTCTTAAGGGGCACGTACGGTGTGCAAAAAAAATCAGCTTAATTTAGCAGTCGCGGCATTGTTTTGAATTTTGAAAGCAAGAACCAAGAAAGAACTCGGCCAGTGAATTTGCCATGTTCCGCCCGCGGCAAACAGGACACGGCTGGACCGGGTCGGCAATCATTAAAATTGCTGAGTTGTTATTATAAGGAACTTGACAAAACAAAAGAGCAACTACTGCCGAGTACGTAAAAAGGAGAACTCGTCAAACACAGGGTGGTAGACGAGACACGCTGTCAACGGCGATGCCACATGGCATGCACGTTTGCCTAGTTCCGTCTAGGCAGACGTAGCACGTGTGTGAGGCTCACGCGTAGCATGCCTTGTTTTGCCTAGTTCCATCTGACAAAGAGTTGACAGATCCTTCGCCAAGTTCCTGGCACGCGGTTTGCCTAGTTCCATCTGACAAAGAGTTAATTAAAATCCAAAAAATATGCTCTAAAATCCCATGTTCATCAGAAAATACTAAACATCAATAAAAAGGATCTTTTACAATTATGAAACCATGACCGCTTGATCCACGTAACATAGTATGGTGGACCAGAGATGTCATATAAATACCTAATAGACCATCATCGTTAACTTGATGTTAGCCTAAGCCAGGAGAAATGTCCTATTGGTTTTACGAGAAACCCTACCCAATCTCTTCTGCTAAGGGAAAAAGGAATAACAGAAAAGCTACCATAGCAAGTTGCGCCGTGGCCGCCGGCATTCCATGACGCAAGTACTTGACTGGCCGGCTGTAACATCCTTCAAGTGCCGATCAAAATTTGAACGATAAAGAGGAAATAAACAGTAGCCGGCCGGCCGGCCTGCGGAAACGTCCTTCGTCCTTGGTATATATGAGTGTCCTATACCAGTTGGCGTCTTCATCAATCACGGTAGCTTTGACCTGAGGAGGCTGGGACTTACTTGACCCATTATCTCAAACTATCCAAGCCTAGATGGAGGTTCTCCTTGGATGCACGTCCTTCATTTCTGTTTTTAAATTCTTTTTTGCCGTCTTCCCTTAATAATAGGACACATGGAAGCTGATGTGCGTTAGCGACAAAGCAACAGCGATAACGACGCAGATATGCTAGTTCGGGAACCGGGGTACATCGGATGAGCCAGCATACCCCCAGATATGCGTCTTTCCACGTCCCAGCAGATGTGCTAAAAATTAATGCCACCTTCCTCCCACAGATAAATAGTTTCTAAACTATGCTTCTGGGACAACCAGTGTAAGATGTGACCTAAGCGTGATTAAAGTTTCATTTTATGTTTCAAAGATTTGCACAATACATGCATTACTAATTTCTTCCAAAAGAATCTATCTATCTATCTATCTATCTATTATTATTATATGATAGAAGAAAAGGAACAGTGGGGATTTGTTAAACTTCAGTTATGGAAATTTAACGGTGGAGATTCATCATCTTATATACGTAGGCTTGAGTAGATGAAAAAAAATCTGTGATACAAACAGGCTACGTGCAGTTAGGATCCCTATTCAGGTTGTATTTATTTGCCAGAGAGTTCCCTGTTCACATGCACATCCTTCGTGTGAGTCCTGCATTCCTTTATGGATTTGTCTTACAAGATATTGTCTGTAGGCTATGTAAAAATCAAATATATATACAAAAACAATAAAATACGAACATCAAATTTTTTACCATGGCAAATCGAACGTGTTTTATGGCAATTGTAGTTGACGCGAGTATGGCAACTTAGTTTGCGAGCACGGCAATTTTCTGGTAAAAATAAAACTGAGGGCGAATTTACCATGCATATCAACTAAACTTGCCATGGTCAACAAATATAAATCGCCCACCTGCAAAAAAAATTGCCACAAAAAACTTCTATTTGCCATGGTCAAATCCCAAACGTTTGGGACTTATCGGCATCCTATTTAAAAGGTCATAACATGCACATTATCCTCTCCCCCAGGCTGCTTGAAAAGCCAGAACAATTGTTCTCTCGATACATTCGTCCTGTGCAGCTCATAGTGTCTGCCGGCAAGATACAACGCCTCCAAACTAGCGGGCACCAACTGGCCGGGCGGCCTACTCAATGCAATAGTAGTACTACCACATCGAACTACTCAAGCTAAATTATTCCAGAGGGTCGAACAGGTGCAGCCTCTACCAAGGGCCGCACAGCGAGCCATTCATACTCGGTGAAGACCATCGGATTGCTTGCCATCGCGTGCATGCTTGGCAGCCTGACATCCGACATCTCAATCCAGTGGTTGTGTGGATGCACGAAAAATTCAGCCGCATATAATAACATAAAGCTTATTTTTCACACAAAAATAAAGATGAGACCATCAAGACCGCCATGGCTGCTCGGACCACTTCAACTCAGGTCGACTGACCTGTGGTGTCCTCTTGGCGTCTCGCGGCCTCCGGGTGCGTGCTACCACCATCGGAACCGCCAACCCTGGGCCTCGTAGAACTTTTGACTGACACATTAATTATCATGTAGTGTGAGTTTTTCCAAATCCTAATTAGCTGTTTTTTTCTTGATAGCAACATGATCAATTGGCTGCATACTATTTCATAGCCAGACCACACGGAGGATGGAGGCACCACGGCTAGGATGGAGGCCACACGGAGCTCATGGCACCACGGCTAGGATGGAGGCCACACGGAGCTCATGGTCAGCGCTGCCGTGTTGGGCGGGTGGTGGTTTTACATCTGTAGTTGTACAGGCTTCCGACGGCCACATTTTTCCACATGATGGCAACACACCTTATGTAATCAACTGGCATGCCATTGATATCAAGGCCAACAAATCTAGAGCGAAACAATAGAATGCAAGTAGACACTTGAGCATTGGTGCATCTACATAGGTTTAGTTCTGTATATTTCTTCGTGTTCATAATTGCCTAACTTTGCGAGTCATTATTGATCAACCCATAAATATTTTGTAACGATAATGCTGAACACACGGACCCTATATGGACGTTTACAGACTCCCCCCCCCCCCCCCCCTATTTTCAGCCGGGGTGGGGTCCCTTAATCACATTTTGCCAACTGAAAAACTAACCTTGTAAAACACCTGTAAAAGTCTATTAGTGTAGCATTACTCCTTTTTAATATTAGTATACCCATAAATCAAGTAGATATGGTCTTGCCAATGATATCGTTTAAATTCGGACTTGAAAATAGTATGTTAATTAAGTTGTGAGCATAGAGTCAAGCAGATTTGTCAAGAGAACTATTATCATAATCTTAAATTATATGTTTAGAAATAAGGCATATGAAATAATGGTTAAGGATGCATATGATTGAAGTGAACTTTACATGCTTGGCAGAAGGGATCAGGCAATCCCACCACCCCTACAATATACATTCATATAACTTCTTATTTATTTATTTTTAAATATAAAGTTGTTGATTATGCTCAGGGGCAAATTGAAACTACATATCTCTTCACAAATGGGTTGAAGTTGTGTGCGCCTCTTCCTTTTCTTTCTAATCTGAACCTCTCCCTTTTCTCGTTTCTGCCAAATCCAAACACTAATAGGGACTCCATACTTCCATACTTATGGAAGTCATGTGCTGGGACGACGGTGGAGGCGATTGACGAAGAAGCAGCTGTTAACAACAAGCATGAGTGATCCACACATACATCCATGTATTGCTACGTAAGCGCTTTAGCACAGATTAATTGGTAAATACTATGGGTGGACTTCGATGAGGGACCGCATTCCCAAGACGTTGTGAATTTTGTAGTGACTAAATCCGGCTTCCATGAACATCTTGTGCCAGTTGTGCTCCTCCCTTGCTTTACCATTAAATAACATCATCATGGCCAAATCCATGGTGACCTGGGCTTCAAGCATTTGGTGTGAGGGTGATCCAACGACGGTATCAATGATTATCACCTTGCCAGCTTTGGCTCCATGGGAAATGGCCTGTCTACATCGCGTGAGGATCTTCACGCAGTCCTCATCGCTCCAGTTATGCAGCACATGCTGCCAATCGGATCAACCATAAGTAACCTTAGTTTAAAACTGTGTTACTTATTACGAATCAGATGATGTCATTAATTAGTAAGAATTGAAGTTACTTAGTACCATGATATACCTTAAGCAGAACAGCATCAGCGGGAGGCACAAACTCCATCATGTCACCAGCAACGAGCTCAACTGTGCCATCACGCGAGATTCCCTGTATCACATGTGGGAGTTCCAACACCGAGCACTTGACTCGTGGGAAAGCCTCGGCTATGGTCCTCGCCATGGTGCCGTTCCCGCCAGCAACGTCGACCAACGACGTTACCCCAGCGAACACCTCGCTGCATTCACGAACAGCAAGGGCAGCGATGAACTTGCTGGTGGCACCCATCGCCCCGTTGAACAACGCGTTGAATTCGGGGTCACGGCTACCGACGCCGTAAAAGCTCCCGCCATGCACCATCATGAACGGCGAACCCGTCGTGGGTCCCTCGTCCTCGCTCAGGAGCCACTGGTGCAGCTGTAAGGAGGCCGACACGAACAAGTCGGTGGTGTCCAGGAGCACGCACAGCGACATGCATGAGCTGCCGTCCACCAGGAGACGAGAAACCGTGTTGAGGTGGTAAATCGTGGTTGGTGCCCCATCGCCGTCGGCTGGTGCTGATGCGGCAGGGACAACATCCTCGGCCGTGAAGATCCCTGCTGCAGCCAGCATGTTCATGAGGCGACACAGGTAGGGGCGTTTGCTTGGATGGAGGGGGACGGCGGAGAGCAGCTTGGACAAGGAGGCGGCGCCACCGCAGCGGTGCAGGACATCAGCGATTCCAAGCTTCACGGCACTGTTCAGTGCCATGGACTTGAGGTATGCAAAGGTGTGGCAAAAGAGCTCCGCATCGGCTCGCAGAAGCTCAGCTTTTGAGGTGCCTACCATGGGCATGGCTGTGGTCTGATCCATTTCCCTTAATTTTTGCTGTTGGTATTAGGAATGGACATCTGCAGTTAGAGCTACGGCTGCTTTATAGGACTGATAGCACCACACGATCATAAGAGGGGCAAATGGTGGGCTGCATACGCTCGACACGTGGCGATGAGCCATGACGCACATGTTCTTTTCGAAACAACAACTAGCCCACATGTATTCACCTACTAGATGTCAGACCTCTGCGGCGACCTACCACTAAAAAAAATTATAGGATAACCCTTTCATTGTGGCGGGATTTGTAGAAAGCGACTATAATACGCATGGAAAATCTTAAGAGCAATCTCTAAATGATAATAATATCATTATAGAACAATATTGAGGTTCAAGATCACAAACATTAGGACCTCAAAATGTATGTCTTAATATTTTCTACTGACCAGCTAGAACCTAATATACTTTCACTTCTGCTTCGGTAGACCCCCTTTAAACACATTGACAGTTGAGATTATCCTATACCCCTTCATAATAAAGGACATGATGGTCATTTTGAAAGTACATCATGTTTGATTTTTTTTGAGTAATTACCGAGTACGGATATGGTGCACGACTGGGCCGGTCCATCTTGCCATTTTGAACGCGCACGTAAAAATGCTGAAAATTTTAAGAAAACTAGCACAAGGGGTCGAACTCATAACCTCATCGTCATGTTCATGTTCTAGGGAGCTAGCCACTAGACTACGCCACCGCTGCTGTAAACGTAAATCACGAAATTTTCTATTATTTGCTCCCTGTAGTACTTTGTACTACTTAAGTTTTTTTTAAATCTTTGTACTACTACCTCCGTTTCGGTTTATAAATCCTGCGTGTATATCTAGGTTGCCAATTTTATCACCTTAATATAAACTATATAACACAAAAATTATACGGTTTGAAAATAGAGCATCTGAAGTTTATATTGGTATATTTTTTGTAATATATGACTTGTATTAAGTTGGTCAAATTAACGACCTAGGGGCACGCGCACGCCCTGTAAACTGAAAGAGAGGTAGTACTCAAGTTGTTCAAGGGTTCTGTGTGTGTATATTTATTTTGTGTGGAGGAATGTAGTAACTACAACTTGCATGCATGTGCAAATCCCAAATCGATTTCTTCGTGATAGATTCATGCATGTAGTCTAGTGTATGTGTATGTGTCTCCAAACAGCCATTGTATCATGTATGTATGTTCCCATTTTTATACTTCTGTTCCCAAATTTAAAAATGATTGCTTTTTGAAAAAGTTGATAATTTTTTTAAAAAAGTATGTAGTATGCAATTTGTCTTCAACATATAAATTATTGGGAATTTGTTAACAATTTTGAAAAAATGTTCAGTTTTATAATTTTTTCATACACAATTTAAAACTTCAAAATTATTGACAAAATTTCAAGAAGTGGTTATGATATGAGAAAATATTCATGTTAATTGATAATGATGAAAACTACAAATAACTAAAGCATTCTAATTAGGAAAAACTACAAGCTTAGAGATCCATCCGCCTGGCTTAGTCTAGCACACTCCTCTCAACTGGGTTTTTTTTTGGACCATGGACAAATGACCCCAACTTCTGGCAGCAGCCTGATACGAACATATGAGGCATCCGAGCCAGGTTAAAACAACTTCCGCCACTGTTTGCATGTTGCCATATGTCCGGCAAGATATCAGACCCTTTTCATCAAGAAAACTCCAGAAAATACAAAATTGGTGAAGAATCCAAACAACTTGGCATAATGCCTTGAATTGGTCACATAAGTTTGTGAAAAAAATGGGGCATTTGACAGATGTGGAAAGACAACGTGCTTTAAAATAGACTCTTCTAGCTACGAAACACCCTCCGTTGAACATGATCTAATTTTGAACATTCTTAAAATGACCTCGGCTTTTGCAAGCAGGTGGGCATGCCCGTGGTACACATCCATGCCTGGTTTAAATGATTTCCGACATCATATGCAAGTTGCGAGACGTTCGGTCATTTATCTACCTTTTTGACTTAGAGAACTCCAGAAGATGGCAAAAACAATCCGAAGACCGAAACAACTTGGCACTGTGCCTTGAATAGGTCATAACTGATGGTAGAAATTTTTTCGGGCCCATTCCAAGGATTTCGAGATACAATGTGCTCACAGACGGAGCTTTGTCGGCAACCCGAACACTCTTCATTGAACATGATCTAGTTTTGGACATTCTTGAAATGACACCAACTTTTTTGAAGAAGGTGTGCATGCACATGGTAGTCATTCATACTAGGTTTGAATGATTTCTGACACCGTATGCAAGTTGCGACACGTCCGACCATTTATCTACCTTTTTTGTCTGAGAAAACTCCAGAAAATGCAAAAAAAAATGTTGAAAACCAAAACAACATGGCATGGTGCCTTGAAATAGTTATAGAAGATGGTGGAAATTTTTTTGGAGCTATTTGAATGATGTCGAGAAATGATGTGCTCTCAGACGGAGGCTTCTGGCCAACATAAACACCCTCCATTGAGCATGGTCTAGTTTTGGACATTCTTGAGATGTTACCAAGTTCTTCAAGGAGGTGGCATGCCCATGGTAGCCTTCCATGCTAGATTTGAACGATTTCTGGCATCGTATGCAAGTTCTACACGTGTGACCATTCATCGTCCTTTTTTAACCAAGAAAACTCCAGAAAAGGCAAAGTTTGTCGAAACTAAAATAACTTGACATGATGCCTTGAATTTGTCATAAAAGTTCATGGGAAAAAATTATGGTCATTTAAAGGATGTCGGGAAACAACGTGCTCTGAGGCGGAGCCTTCTAGCCTAACCGAACACCATCCCTTAAACAATGTCTATGTTTGGAAATTCTTCAAATGACCCCAACTTTTGTAAGCATGTGGGCATGCCAATGTTTGGCATCCATGTCAGGTTTGAACGACTTCCAATACTGTATGCAAATTTGCGACACGTCCTGCCATTTATCGCTCTTTTTTGACCGAGAAAATTTCAAGAAATGCAAAAAATTGTCGAAAACCAAAATAACTTGGCATTGTGCCTTGAATTGATCATACAAGGCCATGGAAAATTTGGGCCATTTCAAATATGTCAGGATACAGGGCGCTCTCAAGCGAAACCTTGTGGCCACCCGAACACCCTCTGTGGAGTTAAAAAATTGCCATTCATGAAATGGTCTTAACTTTTTCTACCATGTGGGCATGCCCATGATAGGCATATATGCCAGGCTTGACGTAAAAATATATTTAAAATTACTATCTAAAAAATTAACCAATTTTTAAAACAATAATAAAGTTCGAAAGGAAGAAAAATGAATTAATATGAAAAGAGAAGAAAAATATAAAAGAAAAGAATGCTTAGGCTTTGGCCCAACTAGGCCAACATCTCTCCTGTTAGGCCGGCCTAAGCGTTCGCAGATTTTAAAAAAGCACATCAACTTTTAGAAAAATGTTCATGGATTTGAACTTTTTTATAGATTTAAAAAATGTTTACCAAAGAAAGATGCAAACAGATGTTCCCGATTTTGGGAACCTCAGCTTACCAGCTGGATTAAAAAAAACCTCATCGTATGTGAAAAAAGGTTCATCAATTTTGAAAAAAATCACATGTTTTGAAAAAGGGTTCATGGATTTTTTTTAATAAGGATTCGGAAAAAGTTCACAGATTTTGAAAATATTTCATAAATTTAATAAAAGTTCATAATTTTTAAAAAGAAAAGAAAAATGGAAAAAGTAGAAAAAACAGATGAAAACTCGGCCAAAAAAATGAAAAACCACTGCGTATTATAACTAAGATAGCTGACATACCTACAAATGTCATAACTAGTGACGTGGTTTGTTGTTTACCTTGTTGTATAGTCTAACGGGAGGTCCCTAGTTCGAACCTTGCTGGCTGCACTTATTTTTACATTTGAAAAAAATGTGAAACTTTAAGTGAAGAGAAGAAAAAAGATAAACATATTGGCCTATACGCATATACATACCTACGACGCCTCATCGTATATATAAAAGTATATATACTAAACTTCTTTCATAGCAGCTATGTTTCAGCTCACCAACCATGAGGATGTAAGGTGTTGGGAATAAACCTCGACGGCGTGTCCGTGGTGACCAGCGTGTGTGCGCGCATGCGTCTAGGTCGAGTCCGCCGATGTGTGGCCGCGGTCATGTTCAGTCCGAGTCCAGATGGTTTGTAGCCAGACATGAGAACGCGTGGCTTTAGAGGATGCATGCAGCGGGCGCACGTGGAGCCAGGTCTTGCAGAGGAGCCGGTCGCTCCCTTCAGAGTAAATAGCATAAAACTACTAGTTTACATACTATGGTTCGAAAAAACTACCACTTTTTAATTTTTCTCAAAAAGCTACCAAACGCGCGGTCCGCTGTTTTAAAAAACCCAAACCCGCGGTGACTAGCGATTTAACCGTTTTTCTGACGGATTGGGCCCACATACCAGGCCACCTGGCCACGCGCGCTCACGGCGCGGCCGTTGACGGCCGTTAGCCGACGCGGCCCGGTCGGAACGGGGGTAAAGAAACCCCCTCGGTCGGTCGCTCCTGCTCACTCACTCTCTCCCTGCTCGCTCACTCCCCTGCTCTCTCTCCCCTGCTCCAGTACGAGCTCGCCGCCGCTCGCCGTCTTTGAGGTGGCTCGCCGTTGACCTCCTTGCCACCATGCCTTCCTGGAACGACGAGGAAACTAGCTCGGAGGAGGACTGCGAGGTCGTCAGCATGGACATGGGACTTATGGTAAGTTCTTTGCCACCTAGGGTTAGGGTTAGGTGCTAGTAGGCCGAGTAAGCCTAGGCTACCGCCATGGATCTTGCTAAGTGTAGTGTTGGTGTTGTAGGATTCTTGTTCAATAGTGAGGCTGGGGTTTGATTGTAGGATTGATGTAAGCTAGGGTTAATCTCAGTACAGTGTTAGGGTTCATGGTGAGTTGGGGATTTTTTTAGTGTTCATGTTTAATGAAGCATGCAAGTATATTATGGTGTTGAGTGCAGATTGAAACTAGTGTTTGCTGGTTATTTTGGTTGCAGGAGGAACCAGACACCACTGTGGAGCCCCTTTTCTGTGGCCAACTTGAGCTTGCTCATCCCAAGTGCATTCTGCATCAAATGAGGCCTATTAAGCGTGTTGCTTTTGAAGGGCCTTTAACAGGAAGGCTTTTCTATGCCTGCCCAGTCCAGGTTAGATGGCAATAAACTTTTCTGCTATGTATGGTCACTGATGATTGATATGATGCAGCACTTTGTTTGATATGATGCCAATAAACATTTTTCTGCTATGTATTTTTGTTACTTTGGAAACTTAATCATGGCATTATAATAACTTATCATATCTCATTTATGTTATTCATTGTTAGAAATTATCAAGTATATACAAGTTAATCATGGAACTGAAATAAGCTCCTAGTCCATTTGTAATAACTTATCACATTTATAAATGCAGGAAAATGGTGTGAATTGTGGTGTTGTAGAGTGGGTTGATGGGCCTTGGCCAACTGTTCTTCAGAGATGTTTGTGCAAGCTATGGGAGATGTTCCATGAGCAGAACTTTGGAAGGGTACAGGACAAGGAGAAGTTTGAGAAGGAGTTGGCCAGGCTTAAGAGTGAACATGAAAGGGAGTTGGCCAAGCTTAGGGCTGAAAATGACAAGCTTTGCATTGAGTACACCAAGCTTGTTGATGATGTATCCAAGATGTTTGATTGGCAGGATGGTAGGGTGGACAATAAGGTGCACCAGAAACAAGTGGAGGAGGAAGAACTTGAGAAGAAAAGAAGGAGCTAGAGGAGAAAGCTATGTTGGAGGTGCAGATGGAAAAGCTCAAACTTGCAAAAGAGCAGAGGTGCATTTTGCAGAGCCAAGCTGATATCATCAAGAACACCAGGAAGCCTATGAAGGATGTTCAAGTTGACAAAGATGTTCTTAAAAAGGAGAAGGCAAAGCTTGAGCTTGTTGTTGCTGAGCTGCTGAAAGAAGGGTATGGCAGCAAGGAGAAGTTAGAGCAAATCAAGGCCATCCTTGATTCTTGAAGTGGCTTTGATATGTTGGTGAAGTAAGTACATCCAAAGGCCTTTATATAAGGATGTGGCCTGGCATGACTGCAAGTGATTATGGGTGTACATTTTGGGGGAATGTGAAGTTTAACCTAGTGTAAGAACCTTATTTACTATGTTGTTCAGTTGCAATGGATCACCTATGCTATTAAGTGTTGTAATGGATCTCCTATGCTATTATGTAGTGGAAAATGGATCTCTTATGCTACTAAGTTGTGGAAATGGATCTTGTATGCTATTAAGTGTTCAACTTGATCTTCTATCTTTTAGATGTTATTTGTTAGCCTACATATATTATTTCTGTGGTTAATTGGGCTTGGTGGCCCACTATTCTCTGACCAAATGCAACCCTAGGCCTACTAAACCCAACCCCATCCATCTTTCAATATAAACCCCTCCCCACCCCCACCCTTTCGCAGTCACTCCACCAGCTGCCACCCAAAAAAAACCCTACAGATGGATCCTGACATGGGAGATGTCACAGAGGAAGAGGGGGAGGCTGTGGAGGTTAGGACAGCAGCAACTGCACAGAGGAGGAGGAGGAGGCGCAGGCAGAGGGCCCTAGAGGCGGCCCAGGATGAGCAGCAAGAGGAGTTCAACCGCCGACTCGCCAACAAGGTACTTGATAAGTGCAATGATGAAGAACTAGAGCTGGTTTTCACTGGAGGCAGGGGAAGATCATTCATGGAGATAATTAGATGGGCAAGGATTAGGGCAGTCATGGCTCCTCATCCAGCAACTAGGGCCAAGTGGGTTCGTTTCTTTGAGCGCTATGACTGATCTAGCTATCTATCTTTCTATCTGTAAGTCAATTTGAGAGAGAGTTTTGGTAGTTTTTGTGAGATTTTGATGTAATCTATGAGACTATCTATCTATGTAATCTATGAGACTATCTATCTATCTAGAGATCTATCTATGTAACATGTGGATGTTTCTGAATAAATGTATGCATTTGGTCAGTGCTCTCAGTACCATATAATGCACTTGGTGAGATAGATATCTTTCTATCTATGTTTCTATCTGTAAGGTGTATGTCAAGTGTTGAATCCACATATAGATAAAAGTTGCAGATGAAATGAAGTTGCAAACAAGTGCAGAATCCACACATACAGTACCATATTACAAACCAAATCAAACAGTGCAGTATCAAGTACTTAGTGAGGCAATGTTATTACAAACCAAATCAAATAGTATCAAGCACTTGGAGTTCAACAACTTCAGCTAGTTACCACTTGCATAAAAGTAATCTTTCAGCCTATTAGATGGCTTCCTGACCCTCTTTGAGCCATCCTGCACAGCACTTGTACCAGATTGTCTAGGAGCAATGAAAGATCCAGTGCCAGCTCTATTGACAGCAGCTGACCTGGTGTTCTTTGCTGGAGAAGACCTTGATGACCTGGTGTTCTTTGCTGGAGAAGACCTTGATGACCTGGTGTTCTTTGCTGGAGAAGACCTTGATCCATTGCCAGAAATAGTTGTGTTCTTCTTCTTGGGAGGTGGTACTACTGTTGCAGAAGAGGTGTTGGTCCTGCTCTTCTTGAGAGGTGGTGGTGCTGCTGTTGTAGCTGGTGCTGCCCTCTTCCTTGACCTAGAAGCTGTCTGTGTTGACTCAGTTGTTGTTGGAGGAGGAGTTGGTGCAGGTGTAGAGGCAACAGGTACCCTTGGTGGCCTTTGTGCAGTTGCAGCCATTGAAGAACCAGCCCCAGAGTAGTTTGCTCTATTTTCCTACACAACAATATTAGTTAGAACTATTTTCCTACAAATGAAATGAATGTAACAATGCAATGAATATAACAATGCAATGAATGGACATACCTGGTGCTTGTTCAGCCTCATCTGGAACTTAGGTTTTAAAGGGACACCACAATTGTTGATCCTATGCCCTTGCTTCTTGCAGTTGCTGCATGTCACTGTACCAATCCTAGAAGTATCCTTTTTAGCTGGCACCTCAAACAGGCCTTTCCTCCTGGCAGTTTGTTTTTTACCTTTCTTTTCTCTAAACACGGGGGGAGAAATATCATCACCAGGTGTATGAGGCCAAAGGTCAGGACCTGGCACAGGGAATATTATGTGCTTATATGTTTCACAATACATGGGTTTCTTGAAAAAAAGCAGAAACATAGTCTTCAGGGTGTATCTTCACTTTCTGCATTGCAGCAATGGCATGACTGCAGGGGATAGCTGTCATGTCCCACCTCCTACAGTCACAGGTCTCATTGTTCAAATTAACACAATATGTGTTTTCAGAGCTACTTGTGACCTGCCATATCCCTGGCCCTGCCATGTATGCTTCACAATATTTAGCCCACTTCTTTCCCTCTTCTAAAATCTCTGAATAAGTAGGTGTGATTTCCCATCTGTATGTCTCTATCTTCTCTCTGATCTTCTGAAACTTATTCATCAGCTTTGTTCTTATGCCCTCTAACATACTCCTGATTGGCTTGTTCCTAACATCCAAAATCATTCTATTGAAAACCTCACTAAGGTTGTTTACTACCAGGTCTGTTTTGCACACAGTGTCCATTTTATACCTAGCCCAGGTATGCTCTGGTATCTGTGACAACCACTGCCAAGCTTCTAAACTTTCTTTTTTCAAATTCTCCATGCCTAAATCATGTCCATGTTTGGTAAAGGAATAGGCAGCCTGATCTACATGTTTCTTAAGTTCCTCTCCTCTGAAACCAGCAGATTGGAAATTGGCATAAATATGTCTAAGACAAAACCTTTGTGGAGAGTCAGGGAATACATCATCTATTGCATTCAACAATCCCTGTTCAATGTAAGGTAATCTTAAGTGTTACTCATCTACTAAATAACATTTTACTCATGGCAAATGTAAAGGCAAATGTAAAGACTAGGTTCAGAACAATACCTTCTGCCTGTCAGACATAATTGTGTATTTGCCAAACTTATTGCCAGTTCCAATGACTGTTCTCAACTGTGTGAGAAACCATGTCCAACTGTCTGTCTCTTCCTTATCAACAACACCAAAAGCTATTGGGAAGATGTTATTGTTGCCATCCCTCCCTGTAGCTGCCAATATCTGCTGACCAGTGCTTAGCTTGATGAAGCAACCATCCAGACCTGCTAACATGATAACATGAGTGCCTAAGTACATCAATGTTTAAAAAGCATATAAATTTCTGAATACTTACCTATAAATGGCCTGCATCCATTCAGAAAACCCTCCTTGCATGCAAACAAGCAGTAAAACATATAGTGAAACCTTGGGGTAGGAGCTGGGTTAAGTGGGTCCTCATGTGTTGTTACTATGCACCTACTGCCAGGGTTAGTATCTAGCACACACTGCAGGTAGTCCCTTATTCTGTGATACTGGAGTTTGTGATCTCCTTGCACAACCTCAACTGCTTGCTTCCTTGCCCTATATGCCAAGCTTTTAGGCACATGCACACCAAACTTCTTCTTTGTGTATGACATAATTGTGCCAACACCAGCTCCAGGGTTGGATCTGACTGTATCCTCACAAACCTTAGCAACCCAATTGACTGTCACCTTTGTGTTCTCTCCACTTGCTCCACAAGTGTGATCCAGGTTCATCTTCTTGATACTGAAAATTGCCTCATGAGCTATCTTGGAGGCAACTATGTAAAACTCACAACCATGTTTTCTGTCAGAGCACCAAGCAATAACCCTACTTGGTTCATTTCTGTGATACTCAAAATTCCTAAGAGTCCTCAGATGAAAATTTCTAAGTGCTTCTCTGAACTCAACTACATTTTCAAAGCACAAATGCACTGCAAACTGCTCATGTGCATCAGGCCTTGATGGATCATACCATATCTTCTCCTTCTTCTGCTTCTTCCTACTCTTCCTTCCAGATGGCAGCCTTGGTGCATCATCTTCATCACTTATGCCAAAATCACCTGGAAAACAGTACTCATCAGCTTCAGGGATATAATCTTCAAACTTGCTGTGCTCAGGCTCACTGTGAGACTTGCTAGTTGGGCCAGGTTTTTTAACTGGCTTAAGCTTTTTGGCTGCTTTTGTAGTTACAGCAGGATCCTCTACTACTTCGTCTTCAGAAACAACTGGTTCTTCCTCCCAAAACTCAGAAGGTTCTGAGTTAGGTGCACAAAAGTGCTCTGCAGTATCAGTGCCAGCCTCATCTTCACCCCTATACCAAGCTTTGTAAGAAATTTTCTCCCCTCTGTAATCACCCCTAAAGAACTCAAAATCTGAAGATGATTTGTCACCTTCAACTTCAACTTCTTCCTCTGGTACATCTTCTTCTTCATCTGCTTCTTCTTCTACATATTCTTCTTCCACAACTGTTTTCCCTTTGTTAAAATTGCTGCTTTGCTGTGTGTTCATGTAGGGCTCATCAGGGGTTAAAGCTGGCAAACTAGCATTAGAGGCAGGGTACAGAACACCTTCTTGTGAAACTCTGTAAACAACAGGATCACCATCATGATCAATGGGGATCTGTTCCTCATTTGCTGGGCTTGAATCAGTAGCTTTTCTGACACTGATGTTCAGTACCTTATTATCAACAAATAAGGCAAGCATTTCCTCTAATGCCTCCTCACTATCCAGGGCCTCCACACCCTCCAGCCCCTTTCCCTCTTCCTTTACATATGTCAGAAATGCATCCATGCCATAGCCCTCCAACTCAACCAATGCTAATATGGTCAGATAACTGATATCTGAGGAAACTGAATATTTTTTCTCCATATTATCTATTCCTTAGAAATGTAGCCTCAAGTCCCAAATCTCTTCATCTAAGCTGTAGGATTAAATTGACAAACAACCGTTTTTTAAGTCACTGAACATTACTGAACTTTCTTCTAATTACAATGAATGCACTGACCAAATGCACTTTCTTCTACACTGACTTAACCAATAAAATACAGTAGCATGCCAAGAACAAACAGTGTTTACCTCACTCCACCAAAGGACGACGCCCAATGGTGACCGCCTGCTGGATCAGCGTGGATGCGCTTTGCCACTGCCCTGGCCGCGCGGACTTCCGGATCTGAGCTCAGCGGATCCACAGGAGCCGCGGGCGGTGATGGCTGCTACGACCGCTGCGCCGGGAAGCTCGAGCTGCCTAGCCATTTGTCCACCTCTGACTGTCCACCGCCCTCCTGGCCGGTGCCGCCTTGGCTCAATAGCTCGCCGCCGACGACATTTGGCTGCGCCGCCGCCATCGCCCACCTAGGTCACTGCGGGGGAGAGGAGGTGGAGAGGAGGGGGAGCGAGAGAGTGTCTGGCCCGACCGCCTACTTTGGTTCCGACCGGACCGCGTCAGCTAACGGCCGTCAACGTCCGCGCCGTGAGCGCGCGTGGCCAGGTAGCCTGGCATGTGGGCCCAATCCGTCAGAAAAATGGTTAAATCGCTAGTCACCGCGGGTTTGGGTTTTTTGAAACAGCGGACCGCGCGTTTAGGAGCTTTCTGAGAAAAATTAAAAAGTGGTAGTTTTTTGAAATCATAACCTATAAACTAGTAGTTTTATGCTATTTACTCCTTCCTTGAAGAAGACCGGATCGCCAGGAGGCATGCGCGTCGTCGGCCGTGATTGCATCCTCGCCAGCTACAAAAGAGGGGCTGCATCATTGTGTTAGTTTGCGTCCAGGTTGTTAGCGTCGTGCGCGCAGCCGTGTAGCTAGCCAGTTTGTAACGTGCGTGCGTTCTGGCGTTCGTGGCCGGGCTAAGTGGCTGGCTAGTCCATGCGTGTGTGACTACTTTTTTAAGAAAGAAGTTTCGATTTATTTATCAAGTGTCAAGGTAGTACAAAGAACATTAGAAATAAAATTTATCTAGGTCTAGAGACCATCTAGCGACGACTACAAGCACTGGAGCGAGCCAAAGGAATGCCGGTGTGGCGGTGTCATTACCCCTTCCTTGTCGGGGCCGGGCAAACATTGTTGTAGTAGACAGTCAGGAAATCGTCGTGCTAAGGCCTCATAGGACCAGCACACCAGAATAGCAACCGCCGCCAATGAAGAGAAGCGTAGGTCGGAAGGATCCAACGTGCGGACACACAAACGTAGACGAACGAAGATTGGATCCAGTCCGATCCATCGAAGACGAACACCGAGCGGATCCCACGATATCGGTCTGAGACAAACCTCCGCACGCTTTCCGTTGATGCTTGAAATATCATCAGGACGGGGACTTTTTTTTAGAATGAAGGCTCAAGAAAAGCCCGGCGTTGAATTAACAAAGCCATCAACCGGCCAGGATTACAAGATCACCAACTTACAAGGAAAAGTAAATAGAAATGAGCGGTTGATACAAGGAGCAAAGCGAAACACACTCAAAGGCAGCAGCGATAGCAAGCAGAGGAACGCCATGCTGCAGCAATCACCCTGCAGGACGACCTACACCAACAGGACTAGCTACGGACTTGAGAGGATGCACCACCGTGCAAGCTTCGTGATCGTAGCCAAACTCAAAGACAGTAATGGACCGAAACTCCTCTGGAACTGCAGCTGCAAAGGGCAGTTGCCTTCTAATCCTAGCTCGAAGGATGCTGCAACTGAAGGAAATATGCCCTAGAGGCAATAATAAAGTTATTATTTATTTCCTTATATCATGATAAATGTTTATTATTCATGCTAGAATTGTATTAACCGGAAACATAATATATGTGTGAATACATAGACAAACAGAGTGTCACTAGTATGCCTCTACTAGACTAGCTCGTTAATCAAAGATGGTTAAGTTTCCTAACCATGAACAAAGAGTTGTTATTTGATTAACGAGGTCACATCATTAGTTGAATGATCTGATTGACATGACCCATTCCATTAGCTTAGCACCCGATCATTTAGTATGTTGCTATTGCTTTCTTCATGACTTATACATGTTCCTATGACTATGAGATTATGCAACTCCCGTTTGCCGGAGGAACACTTTGGGTGCTACCAAACGTCACAACGTAACTGGGTGATTATAAAGGAGCATTACAGGTGTCTCCAAAGGTAGATGTTGGGTTGGCGTATTTCGAGATTAGGATTTGTCACTCCGATTGTCGGAGAGGTATCTCTGGGCCCTCTCGATAATGCACATCACATAAGCCTTGCAAGCACTGTAACTAATATGTTAGTTATGGGATGATGTATTACGGAACGAGTAAAGAGACTTGCCGGTAATGAGATTGAACTAGTTATTGGATACCGACGATCGAATCTCGGGCAAGTAACATACCGATGACAAAGGGAACAACGTATGTTGTTATGCGGTCTGACCGATAAAAGATCTTCGTAGAATATGTAGGAGCCAATATGGGCATCCAGGTCCCGCTATTGGTTATTGACCGGAGACGTGTCTCGGTCATGTCTACATTGTTCTCGAACCGTAGGGTCCGCACGCTTAAGGTTTCCATGACAGTTATATTATGAGTTTATAAGTTTTGATGTACCGAAGGAGTTCGGAGTCCCAGATGAGATCGGGGACATGACGAGGAGTCTCGAAATGGTCGAGACGTAAAGATCGATATATTGGACGACTATATTCGGACATCGGAAAGGTTCCGAGTGATTCGGGTATTTTTCGGAGTACCGGGTAGTTACGGGAGAAGTAATGGGCCTTGATGGGCTTTAGTGGGAAGATGAAAAAAGGCTGCTGCGCCCCCCTCCCCTCTAGTCCGAATTGGACTAGGGAAAAGGGGGGCGGCCACCTTTCCTACTCCTCCACTTCCTTCTCCCTTCCTCCCCTCTTGGTGGACTCCTACTAGGACTTGGAGTCCTAGTAGGACTCCACACCTGGCGCGCCTCTCCTATGGCCGGCCTCCTCCCCCTTGCTCCTTTATATACGGGGGCAGGGGGGCACCTCTAGACACACAAGTTGATCATTGAGATCGTTCCTTAGCCGTGTGCGGTGCCCTCTGCCACCATATTCCACCTCGATCATATCGTTGTAGAGCTTAGGCGAAGCCCTGCGTCGGTAGAACATCAAGATCGTCACCACGCCGTCGTGCTGACGGAACTCCTCCCCGAAGCTTTGCTGGATCGGAGCCCGGGGATCGTCATCGAGCTGTACGTGTGCTAAGAACTCGGAGGTGCCGGAGTAACGGTGCTTGGATCGGTCGGATCGGGAAGAAGACGTACGACTACTTCCTCTACGTTGTGTCAACGCTTCCGTTGCGATCTATAAAGGTACGTAGATCAGACTCTCCCCCTCGTTGCTATGCATCACCATGATCTTGCGTGTGCGTAGGAAAATTTTGAAATTACTACGTTCCCCAACAGTGGTATCCGAGCCTAGGTTTTATGGTTTGATGTTATATGCACGAGTAGAACACAAGTGAGTTGTGGACGATATAAGTCATACTGCCTACCAGCATGTCATACTTTGGTTCGGCGGTATTGTTGGACGAGACGACCCAGACCAACCTTACGCGTACACTTACGCGAGACCGGTTCCCTCGACGTGCTTTGCACATAGATGGCTTGCGGGCGACTGTCTCTCCAACTTTAGTTGAACCGAGTGTGGCTACGCCCGGTCCTTGAGAAGGTTAAAACGGAGTCTATTTGACAAACTATCGTTGTGGTTTTGATGCGTAGGTGAGATTGGTTCTTATTTAAAGCCCGTAGCAGCCACGTAAAACTTGCAACAACAAAGTAGAGGACGTCTAACTTATTTTTGCAGGGCATTTTGTGATATGGTCAAGACATGATGCTAAATTTTATTGTATGAGATGATCATGTTTTGTAACCGAGTTATCGGCAACTGGCAGGAGCCATATGGTTGTCGCTTTATTGTATGCAATGCAATCGCGATGTAATGCTTTATTTTATCACTAAACGGTAGCGATAGTCGTGGAAGCATGAGATTGGTGAGACGACAACGATGCTACGATGGAGATCAAGGTGTCGCGCCGGTGACGATGGTGATCATGACGGTGCTTCGGAGATGGAGATCACAGGCACAAGATGATGATGGCCATATCATATCACTTATATTGATTACATGTGATGTTTATCTTTTATGCATCTTATCTTGCTTTGATTGACGGTAGCATTATAAGATGATCTCTCACTAAATTATCAAGAAGTGTTCTCCCTGAGTATGCACCGTTGCGAAAGTTCTTCGTGCTGAGACACCACGTAATGATCGGGTGTGATAGGCTCTACATTCAAATACAACGGGTGCAAAACAGTTGCACACGCGGAATACTCAGGTTATAATTGACGAGCCAAGCATATACAGATATGGCCTCGGAACACGGAGACCGAAAGGTCGAGCGTGAATAATATAGTAGATATGATCAACATAGTGATGTTCACCATTGAAACTACTCCATCTCGCGTGATGATCGGACATGGTTTAGTTGATTTGGATCACGTGATCACTTAGAGGATTAGAGGGATGTCTATCTAAGTGGGAGTTCTTACGTAATATGATTAATTGAACTTAAATTTATCATGAACTTAGTCCTGGTAGTATTTTGTAAATCATGTTGTAGATCAATAGCTCGCGTTGTTGCTTCCCTGTGTTTACTTTGATATGTTCCTAGAGAAAATTGTATTGAAATATGTTAGTAGCAATGATGCGGATTGGATCCGTGATCTGAGGTTTATCCTCATTGCTGCACAGAAGAATTATGTCCTTGATGCACCGCTAGGTGACAGACCTATTGCAGGAGCAGATGCAGACGTTATGAACGTTTGGCTAGCTCAATATGATGACTACTTGATAGTTTAGTGCACCATGCTTAATGGCTTAGAATCGGGACTTCAAAGACGTTTTGAACGTCATGGACCATATGAGATGTTCCAGGAGTTGAAGTTAATATTTCAAGCAAATACCCGAGTTGAGAGATATGAAGTCTCCAACAAGTTCTATAGCTAAAAGATGGAGGAGAATCGCTCAACTAGTGAGCATGTGCTCAGATTGTCTGGGTACTACAATCGCTTGAATCAAGTGGAAGTTAATCTTCCAGATAAGATAGTGATTGACAGAATTCTCTAGTCACCATCACCGAGTTAGTAGAACTTCGTGATGAACTATAATATGCAAGGGATAACGGAAACAACTCCCAAGCTCTTCATGATGCTGAAATCAACGAAGGTAGAAATCAAGAAAAACATCAAGTGTTGATGGTTGACAAGACCACTAGTTTCAAGAAAAGGGCAAAGGGAAGAAGGGGAACTTCAAGAAGAACGGCAAGCAAGTTGCTGCTCAAGTGAAGAGGCCCAAGTCTGATCCCAAGCCTGAGACTAAGTGCTCCTACTGCAAAGGGACTGGTCACTGGAAGCGGAACTACCCCAAGTGATTGGCGGATAAGAAGGATGGCAAAGTGAACATAAGTATATTTGATATACATGTTATTGATGTGTACTTTACTAGTGTTTATAGCAAACCCTCAGTATTTGATACTAGTTCAGTTGCTAAGATTAGTAACTCGAAACGGGAGTTGCAGAATAAACAGAGACTAGTTAAGGGTGAAGTGACGATATGTGTTGGAAGTGCTTCCAAGATTGATATGATCATCATCGCACACTCCCCATAATTTCGGGATTAGTGTTGAACCTAAATAAGTGTTATTTGGTGTTTGCGTTGAGCATGAATATGATTTGGTCGTGTTTATTGTAATACGGTTATTCATTTAAGTAAGAGAATAAATTGTTGTTCTGTTTACATGAATAAAACCTTATATGGTTACACACCCAATGAAAATAGTTCGTTGGATCTCGATCGTAGTGATACACATAATCATAATATTGAAACCAAAAGATGCAAAGTTAATAATGATAGTGCAACTTATTTGTAGCACTGCCGTTTAGGTCATATTGGTGTAAAGCGCATGAAGAAACTCCATGCTGATGGGCTTTTGGAATCACTTGATTATGAATCAGTTAATGCTTGCGAACCATGCCTCATGGGCAAGATGACTAAGACTCTGTTCTTCGGAACAATGGAGCGAGCAACAGATTTGTTGGAAATCATACATACTGATGTATGTGGTCCGATGAATATTGAGGCTCGCGACAGGTATCATTATTTTCTGATCTTCACAGATGATTTGAGCAGATATGAGTATATCTACTTGATGAAACATAAGTCTGAAACATTTGAAAATTTCAAAGAATTTCAGAGTGAAGTGAAAAATCATCGTAACAAGAAAATAAAGTTTCTATGATCTGATCGTAGAGAAGAGTATTTGAGTTACGAGTTTGGCCTTGAGTTAAAAACAATGTGAAATAGTTTCACTACTCACGCCACATGGAACACCATAGTGTAATGGTGTGTCCGAACGTCATAACCGTACTTTATTAGATATAGTGCGATCTATGATGTCTCTTACCGATCTATCACTATCGTTTTGGGGTTATGCATTAGAGACAACTGCATTCACGTTAAATAGGGCACCATCTAAATCCGTTGAGACGACACCGTCTGAACTATGGTTTGGCAAGAAACCTAAGCTGTCGTTTCTTAAAGTTTGGAGTTGCGATGCTTATGTGAAAAAGTTTCATCTCGATAAGCTCAAACTCAAATCGGAGAAATATGTCTTCATAGGATACCCAAAGCAGACAGTTGGGTACACCTTCTATCACAGATCGAAAGGCAAGACATTCGTTGCTGAGAATGGATCCTTTCTAGAGAAGGAGTTTCTCTCGAAAGAAGTGAGTGGGAGGAAAGTAGAAAACTTGATAAGGTAATTGTACCTTCTCCCTTATTGGAAAATAGTTCATCACAGAAATCTGTTCCTGTGACTACTACAAAAATTAGTGAGGAAGCTAATGATGATGATCATGTAACTTCAGATCAAGTTACTACCGAATCTCGTAGGTAAACCAGAGTGAGATCCGCACCAGAGTGGTACGGTAATCCTGTTCTGGAGGTCATGTTACTTGACCATGACGAACCTACGAACTATGAGGAAGCGATGATGAGCCCAGATTCCGCGAAATGGTTTGAGGCCATGAAATCTGAGATATGATCCATGTATGAGAACAAAGTTTGGAATTTGGTTGACTTGCCCGATGATCGGCAAGCAATTGAGAATAAATGGATCTTCAAGAGGAAGACGGACGCTGATAGTAGTGTTACTATCTACAAAGCTAGAATTGTCGGAAAAGGTTTTCGACAAGTTCAAGGTGTTGACTACGATGAGAGCTTCTCACTCGTATCTATGCTTGAGTCTGTCCGAATCATGTTAGTAATTGCCGCATTTTATGAAATCTGGCAAATGGATAAACAAAACTGCATTCCTTAATGGATTTATTAAAGAAGAGTTGTATATGATGCAACAAAAGGTTTTGTCAATCCGAAAGGTGCTAACAAAATGTGCAAGCTCCAGCGATACATCTGTGGACTGGTGCAAGCATCTCGGAGTTGGAATATACGCTTTGATGAGTTGATAAAAGCATATAGTTTTATACAGACTTGCGGTGAAGCCTGTATCTACAAGAAAGTGAGTGGGAGCACTACAACATTTCTGATAAGTATATGTGAATGACATATTGTTGATCAGAAATAATGTAGAATTATTCTATAAAGCATAAAGGAGTGTTTGAAAGGAGTTTTTCAAAGAAAGACTTCGGTGAAGCTGCTTACATATTGAGCTTCAAGATCTATAGAGATAGATCAAGACGCTTGATGAGTTTTTTCAATGAGTACATACCTTGACAAGATTTTGAAGTAGTTCAAAATGGAGCAGTCAAAGAAAGAGTTCTTGCCTGTATTATAAGGTCTGGAGTTGAGTAAGACTCAAAGCCCGACCACGGCAGAAGATAGAAAGAGAATGAAAGTCATTCCCTATGCCTTGGCCATAGGTTCTATAAAGTATGTCATGCTGTATACCAGATCTATTGTATGCCCTGCACTGATTTGGCAAGGGAGTACAATAGTGATCTAGGAGTAGATCACTGGACAGCGGGCAGAATTATCCTTAGTGAAATAAGGATATGTTTCTCGATTATGGACGTGATAAAAAGGTTCGTCGTAAAGGGTTACGCCGATGCAAGTTTTGACACTAATCTAGATGACTCTAAGTCTCGGTCTAGATACATATTGAAAGTGGGAGCAATTAGCTAGAGTAGCTCCATGCAGAGCATTGTTGACATAGAAATTTGCAAAATACATGTGGATCTGAATGTGGCAGACCCGTTGACTAAGATTCTCTCACAAGCAAAACATGATCACACCTTAGTACTCTTTGGGTGTTAATCACATAGCGATGTGAACTAGATTACTGAATCTAGTAAACCCTTTGGGTGTTGGTCACATGGCGATGTGAACTATGGGTGTTAATCACATGATGATGTGAACTATCGATGTTAATCACATGGTGATGTGATCTAGATTATTGACTCTAGTGCAAGTGGGAGACTGAAGGAAATATGCCCTAGAGGCAATAATAAAGTTATTATTTATTTCCTTATATCATGATAACTGTTTATTATTCATGCTAGAATTGTATTAACCGGAAATATAATACATGTATGAATACATAGACAAACAGAGTGTCACTAGTATGCCTCTACTAGACTAGCTCATTAATCAAAGATGGTTAAGTTTCCTAACCATGAACAAAGAGTTGTTATTTGATTAACGAGGTCACATCATTAGTTGAATGATCTGATTGACATGACCCATTCCATTAGCTTAGCACCCGATCGTTTAGTATGTTGCTATTGCTTTCTTCATGACTTATACATGTTCCTATGACTATGAGATTATGCAACTCCCGTTTGCCGGAGGAACACTTTGGGTGCTACCAAACGTCACAACGTAACTGGGTGATTATAAAGGAGCATTACAGGTGTCTCCAAAGGTAGATGTTGGGTTGGCGTATTTCGAGATTAGGATTTGTCACTCCGATTGTCGGAGAGGTATCTCTGGGCCCTCTCGGTAATGCACATCACATAAGCCTTGCAAGCACTGCAACTAATATGTTAGTTGTGGGATGATGCATTACGGAACGAGTAAAGAGATTTGCCGGTAATGAGATTGAACTAGGTATTGGATACCGACGATCGAATCTCGGGCAAGTAACATACCGATGACAAAGGGAACAACGTATGTTGTTATGCGGTCTGACCGATAAAAGATCTTCGTAGAATATGTAGGAGCCAATATGGGCATCCAGGTCCCGCTATTGGTTACTGACTGGAGACGTGTCTCAGTCATGTCTACATTGTTCTCGAACTGTAGGGTCCGCACGCTTAAGGTTTCCATGACAGTTATATTATGAGTTTATAAGTTTTGATGTACCGAAGGAGTTCGGAGTCCCGGATGAGATCGGGGACTTGACGAAGAGTCTCGAAATGGTCGAGACGTAAAGATCGATATATTGGACGACTATATTCGGACATCGGAAAGGTTCCAAGTGATTCGGGTATTTTTCGGAGTACCGGGTAGTTACGGGAGAAGTAATGGGCCTTGATGGGCTTTAGTGGGAAGAGGAAAAAAGGCTGCTGCGCCCCCCCTCCCCTCTAGTCCGAATTGGACTAGGGAAAAGTGGGCCGGCCACCTTTCCTACTCCTCCACTTCCTTCTCCCTTCCTCCCCTCTTGGTGGACTCCTACTAGGACTTGGAGTCCTAGTAGGACTCCACACCTGGCGCGCCTCTCCTATGGCCGGCCTCCTCCCCCTTGCTCCTTTATATACGGGGGCAGGGGGGCACCTCTAGACACACAAGTTGATCATTGAGATCGTTCCTTAGCCGTGTGCGGTGCCCCCTGCCACCATATTCCAGCTCGATCATATCGTTGTAGAGCTTAGGCGAAGCCCTGCGTCGGTAGAACATCAAGATCGTCACCACGCCGTCGTGCTGACGGAACTCCTCCCCGAAGCTTTGCTGGATCGGAGCCCGGGGATCGTCATCGAGCTGTACATGTGCTAAGAACTCGGAGCTGCCGGAGTAACGGTGCTTGGATCGGTCGGATCGGGAAGAAGACGTACGACTACTTCCTCTACGTTGTGTCAACGCTTCCGTTGCGATCTACAAGGGTACGTAGATCAGACTCTCCCCCTCGTTGCTATGCATCACCATGATCTTGCATGTGCGTAGGAAAATTTTGAAGTTACTACGTTCCCCAACAGCAACGGCAACCGGCAGCTCGCTTCACCCTAGAACCCAGAAGGAAGACGTCCAAGCTGTGCATGGAGAAGGAACTAGGAGCAGACCTGCAAGCTCAGAGCACACCACTCCGAGCACCGTCATCATGTTGGGGAACGTAGTAATTTAAAAAAAAATCCTACGCACACGCAAGATCATGCTGATGCACAACAACGAGAGGGGAGAGTGTTGTCTACGTACCCTCGTAGACTAGAAGCGGAAGCGTTATAACAACGCGGTTGATGTAGTCGTATGTCTTCACGGCCCGACCGATCAAGCACCGAAACTACGGCACCTCCGAGTTTTTGCACACGTTCAGCTCGATGACGATCCCCGGACTCCGATCCAGCAAAGCGTCGAGGTGAGTTCCGTCGGCACGACGGCGTGGTGACGATCTTGATGTTCTACCGTCACAGGGCTTCGCCTAAGCACTGCTACAATATTATCGAGGATTATGGTGGAGGGGGGCACCGCACACGGCTAAGAGATCAATGATCAATTGCTGTGTCTCTGGGGTGCCCCCTGCCCCCGTATATAAAGGAGTGGAGGAGGGGGCTGGCCAAGGAGGGTGGCGCGCCTAACGGGGGGGAGTCCAACTCCCACCGGGAGTAGGACTCCCCTTTTTCCTATTAGGAGTAGGGAAGGAAGAGGAAGGAGGGAGGAAGGAAAGGGGGGGCCGGCCCCCCTCCCAATTCGGATTGGGCTTGGGGGGGGGCCCTCCCTTGCTCCTTTCTCCTCCTTTCCACTAAGGCCCAATAAGGCCCATATACCTCCCGGGGGGTTCCGATAACCTCCCGGTGATCCGGTATTGTCCCAATCTTACCCGGAACCTTTCCGGTGTCCAAATATAATCGTCCAATATATCGATCTTTATATCTCCACCATTTCGAGACTCCTTGTCAAGTCCGTGAACACATCCGGGACTCCGAACAACCTTCGGTACATTAAAATATATAAACTCATAATGAAATTGTCATCGTAACGTTAAGCGTGCGGACCCTACGGGTTCGAGAACAATGTAGACATGACCGAGACACGGTCAATAACCAATAGCGGAACCTGGATGCTTATATTGGCTCCTACATATTCTACGAAGATCCTTATCGGTCAGACCGCATAACAGCATACGTTGTTCCCTTTGTCATCGGTATGTTACTTGCCCGAGATTCGATCATCGGTATCTCAATACCTAGTTTAATCTCGTTACCGGCAAGTCTCTTTACTCGTTCCGTAATACATCATCTTGCAACTAACTTATTAGTTGCATTGCTTGCAAGGCTTAAGTGATGTGTATTACCGAGAGGGCCCAGAGATACCTCTCCGACAATCGGAGCGACAAATCCTAATCTCAAAATACGCCAACCCAACATGTACCTTTGGAGACACCTGTAGAGCACCTTTATAATCACCCAGTTATGTTGTGACGTTTGGTAGCACGCAAAGTGTTCCTCCGGTAAACGGGAGTTGCATAATCTCATAGTCATAGGAACATGTATAACTCATGAAGAAAGTAACAGCAACATACTAAATGACCGGGTGCTAAGCTAATGGAATGGGTCATGTCAATCACATCATTCTCCTAATGATGTGATCCCGTTAATCAAATGACAACTGATGTCTATGGTTAGGAAACATAACCAGCTTCGATTAACGAGCTAGTCAAGTAGAGGCATACAGTGACACTTTGTTTGTCTATGTATTCACACAAGTATTACATTTCCGGTTAATACAATTCTAGCATGAATAATAAACATTTATCATGATATAAGGAAATAAATAATAACTTTATTATTGCCTCTAGGGCATATTTCCTTCAGTCTCCCACTTGCACTAGAGTCAATAATCTAGATTACACAGTAATGATTCTAACACCCATTGAGCCTTGGTGCTGATCATGTTTTGCTCATGGAAGAGGCTTAGTCAATGGGTCTGCTACATTCAGATCCGTATGTATCTTGCAAATCTCTATGTCTCCCACCTGGACTAGATCCCAGATGGAATTGAAGCGTCTCTTGATGTGCTTGGTTCTCTTGTGAAATCTGGATTCCTTTGCCAAGGCAATTGCACCAGTATTGTCACAAAAGATTTTCATTGGACCCGATGCAGTAGGTATGACACCTAGATCGGATATGAACTCCATCATCCAGACTCCTTCGTTTGCTGCTTCCGAAGCAACTATGTACTCCACTTCACATGTAGATCCCGCCACGATGCTTTGCTTAGAACTGCACCAACTGACAAATCCACCGTTTAATGTAAATACGTATCCGGTTTGCGATTTAGAATCGTCCGGATCAGTGACAAAGCTTGCATCAACGTAACCATTTACGATGAGCTCTTTGTCACCTCCATATATGAGAAACATATCCTTAGTCCTTTTCAGGTATTTCAGGATGTTCTTGACCGCAGTCCAGTGATCCACTCCTGGATTACTTTGGTACCTCCCTGCTAGACATATAGCAAGGCACACATCAGGTCTGTACACAGCATTGCATACATGATAGAGCCTTGATCTATCTCTATAGATCTTTATGCCTAATATGTAAGCAGCTTCACCGAGGTCTTTCATCGAAAAACTCTTATTCAAGTATCCCTTTATGCTATCCAGAAATTCTATATCATTTCCGATTAGCAATATGTCATCCACATATAATATCAGAAATGCTACAGAGCTCCCACTCACTTTCTTGTAAATACAGGCTTCTCCAAAAGTCTGTATAAAGCCAAATGCTTTGATCACACTATCAAAGCGTTTATTCCAACTCCGAGATGCTTGCACCAGTCCATAAATGGATCGCTGGAGCTTGCATACTTTGTTAGCTCCCTTTGGATCGACAAAACCTTCTGGTTGCATCATATACAACTCTTCTTCCAGAAATCCATTCAGGAATGCAGTTTTGACATCCATCTGCCAAATTTCATAATCATAAAATGCGGCAATTGCTAACATGATTCGGACAGACTTAAGCATCGCTACGGGTGCGAAGGTCTCATCGTAGTCAATTCCTTGAACTTGTCGAAAACCTTTTGCGACAAGTCGAGCTTTGTAGACGGTAACATTACTGTCAACGTCAGTCTTCTTCTTGAAGATCCATTTATTTTCAATTGCTTGCCGATCATTGGGCAAGTCAACCAAAGTCCACACTTTGTTCTCATACATGGATCCCATCTCAGATTTCATGGCTTCAAGCCATTTTTCGGAATCTGGGCTCACCATTGCTTCTTCATAGTTCGTAGGTTCATCATGATCTAGTAGCATGACTTCCAGAACAAGATTACCGTACCACTCTGGTGCGGATCTTACTCTGGTTGATCTACGAGGTTCAGTAGTAACTTGTTCTGAAGTTTCATGATCATCATCATTAGCTTCCTCACTAATTGGTGTAGGTGTCACAGAAACCGGTTTCTGCGATGTACTACTTTCCAGTAAGGGAGCAGGTACAGTTACCTCATCAAGTTCGACTTTGTTCCCACTCACTTCTTTCGAGAGAAACGTCTTCTCTAGAAAGGATCCATTCTTAGCAACAAATGTCTTGCCTTCGGATCTGTGATAGAAGATGTACCCAACAGTCTCCTTCGGGTATCCTATGAAGACTCATTTCTCCGATTTGGGTTCGAGCTTATTAGGTTGAAGCTTTTTCACATAAGCATCGCAGCCCCAAACTTTCAGAAACGACAACTTTGGTTTCTTACCAAACCATAGTTCATAAGGCGTCATCTCAATGGATTTTGATGGTGCCCTATTTAACGTGAATGCGGCCGTCTCTAAAGCATAACCCCAAAACGATAGCGGTAAATCTATAAGAGACATCATAGATCGCACCATATAAAGTAAAGTACGATTACGACGTTCGGACACACCATTATGCTGTGGTGTTCAGGGTGGCGTGAGTTGCGAAACTATTCCGCATTGTTTCAAATGTAAACCAAACTCATAACTCAAATATTCTCCTCCACAATCAGATCGTAGAAACTTTATTTTTTTGTTACGATGATTTTCAACTTCACTCTGAAATTCTTTGAACTTTTTAAATGTTTCAGACTTATGTTTCATTAAGTAGATAGACCCATATCTGCTTAAATCATCTGTGAAGGTGAGAAAATAACGATATCCGCCACGAGCTTCAACATTCATTGGACCACATACATCTGTATGTATGATTTCCAACAAATCTGTTGCTCTCTCCATAGTACTGGAGAACGGTGTTTTAGTCATCTTGCCCATGAGGCACGGTTCGCAAGTACCAAGTGATTCATAATCAAGTGGTTCCAAAAGTCTATCAGTATGGAGTTTCTTTATGCGCTTTACACCGATATGACCTAAACGGCAGTGCCACAAATAAGTTGCACTATCATTATCAACTCTGCATCTTTTGGCTTCAACATTATGAATATGTGTATCACTACTATCGAGATTCATCAAAAATAGACCACTCTTCAAGGGTGCATGACCATAAAAGATATTACTCATATAAATAGAACAACCATTATTCTCTGATTTAAATGAATAACCGTCTCGCATCAAACAAGATCCAGATATAATGTTCATGCTCAACGCTGGCACCAAATAACAATTATTTAGGTCTAATACAAATCCCGATGGTAGATGTAGAGGTAGCGTGTCGACCGCGATCACATCGACTTTGGAACCATTTCCCACGCGCATCGTCATCTCGTCCTTCGCCAGTGTTCGCTTAATCAGTAGTCCCTGTTTCGAGTTGCAAATATTAGCAACAGAACCAGTATCAAATACCCAGGTGCTACTGCGAGCTCTAGTAAGGTACAGATCAATAACATGTATATCACATATACCTTTGTTCACCTTGCCATCCTTCTTATCCGCCAAATACTTGGGGCAGTTCCGCTTCCAGTGACCAGTCTACTTGCAGTAGAAGCACTCAGTTTCAGGCTTAGGTCTAGACTTGGGTTTCTTCTCCTGAGCAGCAACTTGCTTGCTTTTCTTCTTGAAGTTCCCCTTCTTCTTCCCCTTGCCCTTTTTCTTGAAACTAGTGGTCTTGTTGACCATCAACACTTGATGCTCCTTCTTGATTTCTACCTCCGCAGCTTTTAGCATTGCGAAGAGCTCGGGAATTGTCTTATCCATCCCTTGCATATTATAGTTCATCACGAAGTTCTTGTAGCTAGGTGGAAGTAATTGTAGAATTCTGTCAATGACGCAATCATTTGGAAGATTAACTCCCAGTTGAATCAAGTGATTATTATACCCAAACATTTTGAGTATATGCTCACTGACAGAACTGTTCTCCTCCATCTTGCAGCTATAGAACTTATTGGAGACTTCATATCTCTCAATCCGGGCATTTTCTTGAAATATTAGCTTCAACTCCTGGAACATCTCATATGCCCCATGACGTTCAAAACGTCGTTGAAGACCCGGTTCTAAGCCGTAAAGCATGGCACATTGAACTATTCGAGTAGTCATCAGCTTTGCTCTGCCAGACGTTCTTAACATCGTCAGTTGCATCAGCAGCAGGCCTAGCACCCAGCGGTGCTTCCAGGACGTAATTCTTCTGTGCACCAATGAGGATAATCCTCAAGTTACGGACCCAGTCCGTATAATTGCTACCATCATCTTTCAACTTTGCTTTCTCAAGGAACGCATTAAAATTCAACGGAATAACAGCACGGGCCATCTATCTACAATCAAACATAAACAAGCAAGATACTATCAGGTACTAAGTTCATGATAAATTTAAGTTCAGTTAATCATATTACTTAAGAACTCCCACTTAGAAAGACATCCCTCTAATCTTCTAAGTGATCACGTGATCCAAATCAACTAAACCATAACCGATCATCACGTGAAATGGAGTAGTTTTCAATGGTGAACATCACTACGTTGATCATATCTACTATATGATTCACGCTCGACCTTTCGGTCTCTGTGTTCCGAGGCCATATCTGCATATGCTAGGCTCGTCAAGTTTAACCTGAGTATTCTGCGTGTGCAAAGCTGGCTTGCACCCGTTGTAGATGGACGTAGAGCTTATCACACCCGATCATCATGTGGTGTCTGGGCACGACGAACTTTGGCAACGGTGCATACTCAGGGAGAACACTTTTATCTTGAAATTTAGTGAGAGATCATCTTATAATGCTATCATCAATCAAAGAAAGTAAAATGCATAAAAGATAAACATCACATGCAATCAATATAAGTGATCTGATATGGACATCATCATCTTGTGCTTGTGATCTCCATCTCCGAAGCATCATCATGATCACCATCGTCACCGGGACGACACCTTGATCTCCATCGTAGCATCGTTGTCGTCTCGTCAATCTTATGCTTCTACGACTATCGCTACCGCTTAGTGATAAAGTAAAGTATTACAGGGCGATTGCATTGCATACAATAAAGCGACAACCATATGGCTCCTGCCAGTTGCCGATAACTTGGTTACAAAACATGATCATCTCATACAATAAAATTTAGCATCATGCCTTGACCATATCACATCACAACATGCCCTGCAAAAACAAGTTAGACGTCCTCTACTTTGTTTGTTGCAAGTTTTACGTGGCTGCTACGGGCTTAGCAAGAACCAATCTTACCTACGCATCAAAAACCACAACGATAGTTTGTCAAGTTGGTGTTGTTTTAACCTTCGCAAGGACCGGGCGTAGCCACACTCGGTTCAACTAAAGTTGGAGAAACTGACACCCGCCAGCCACCTGTGTGCAAAGCACGTCGGTAGAACCAGTCTCGCGTAAGCGTACGCGTAATGTCGGTCCGGGCCGCTTCATCCAACAATACCGCCAAACCAAAGTATGACATGCTGGTAAGCAGTATGACTTATATCGCCCACAACTCACTTGTGTTCTACTCGTGCATATAACATCAACACATAAAACCTAGGCTCGGATGCCACTGTTGGGGAACGTAGTAATTTCAAAAAAAATCCTATGCACATGCAAGATCATGGTGATGCACAACAACGAGAGGGGAGGGTGTTGTCTACGTACCCTCGTAGACCGGAAGCGGAAGAGTTATAACAACGCGGTTGATGTAGTCGTACGTCTTCACGGCCCGACCGATCAAGCACCGAAACTACGGCACCTCCGAGTTTTTGCACACGTTCAGCTCGATGACGATCCCCGGACTCCGATCCAGCAAAGTGTCGGGGATGAGTTCCGTCAGCACGACGGCGTGGTGACGATCTTGATGTTCTACCATCGCAGGGCTTCGCCTAAGCACTGCTACAATATTATTGAGGATTATGGTGGAGGGGGGCACCGCACACGGCTAAGAGATCAATGATCAATTGTTGTGTCTCTGGGGTGCCCCCTGCCCCCGTATATAAAGGAGTGGAGGAGGGGGCCGGCCAAGAAGGGTGGCGCGCCCAAGGGGGGGAGTCCAACTCCCACAGGGAGTACGGCTCCCCTTTTTCCTATTATGAGTAGGGAAGGAAGAGGAAGGAGGGAGGAAGGAAAGGGGGGGGGGGCGGCCCCCCTCCCAATTCGGATTGGGCTTGGGGGGGGGGGGGGGGGGGCGGCCCCCCTCCCAATTCGGATTGGGCTTGGGGGGGCGCCCCCTCCCTTGCTCCTTTCCCCTCCTTTCCACTAAGGCCCAATAAGAACCATATACCTCCCGGGGGGTTCCGATAACCTCCCGGTGATCCGGTATTGTCCCAATCTTACCCGGAACCTTTCCGATGTCCTTAATATAGTCGTCCAATATATCAATCTTTATGTCTCGACCATTTCGAGACTCCTCGTCAAGTCCGTGATCACATTTGGGACTCCGAACAACCTTCGGTACATCAAAATATATAAACTGATAATGCAACTGTCATCGTAACGTTAAGCGTGCGGACCCTATGGGTTTCAGAACAATGTAGACATGACCGAGACACGTCTCCGGTCAATAACCAATAGCGGAACCTGGATGCTCATATTGGCTCCTACATATTCTACGAAGATCTTTATCGGTAGCGGAACCTGGATGCTCATATTGGCTCCTACATATTCTACGAAGATCTTTATCGGTCAGACCGCATAACAACATACGTTGTTCCCTTTGTCATCGGTATGTTACTTGCCCGAGATTCGATAGTCGGTACCTCAATACCTAGTTCAATCTCGTTACCGGCAAGTCTGTTTACTCGTTCCGTAATACATCATCTTGCAACTAACTTATTAGTTGCATTGCTTGCAAGGCTTAAGTGATGTGTATTAACGAGAGGGCCCAGAGATACCTCTCCGACAATCGGAGCGACAAATTCTAATCTCGAAATACGCCAACCCAACATGTACCTTTGGAGACACCTGTAGAGCACCTTTATAATCACCCAGTTACGTTGTGATGTTTGGTAGCACACAAACTGTTCCTCCGGTAAACGGGAGTTGCATAATCTCATAGTCATAGGAACATGTAGAAGTCATGAAGAAAGCAATAGCAACATATTAAACGATCGGGTGCTAAGATAATGGAATGGGTCATGTCAATCACATCATTCTCCTAATGATGTGATCCCGTTAATCAAATGACAACTCATGTCTATGGTTAGGAAACATAACCATCTTCGATTAACGAGCTAGTCAAGTAGAGGCATACAAGTATTACGTTTCCGGTTAATACAATTCTAGCATGAATATTAAACATTTATCATGATATAAGGAAATAAATAATAACTTTATTATTGCCTCTAGGACATATTTCCTTCATATCATCCGCGGTTAAGCCAAACCGAAGGGCAAGAGATGTTGGCCACAGGCGCAGCAACAAGGGTAATAGCGATGAGCCACTGAAGAAAAGGCATTGAAGCGCAGAGCCACGCTGCCACCCGCCTCCATCACACCCACAACCCGACTCTCTCGCCGTCCCTCCGATCCCCGGACTGTGCCTCCAAGAAGGAACACGACACAGATGTGTCATGGCCGCCCGAATCACGGGACCTAGGCTTTCACATAGCAGGGGGTGGAATGAGGGGGAGAAGGATCCACACCACAGCCTCCGAGGAGGGGAACGACGCCTAGGGTATCCCTACTACATATAAAATAAGAGGTGCATTCTCCCGGAAGCCATCCAGAGAGCTGCTCTCTCGCCTATAAAAGGAGACATTTGCTGCGAGGAGAGAAACAACACCAGACGGAGAAGAGCCACCAGCCACCGATAGAGCAAAGAGCTGCAACCCAGCTAGCAAGCTCGTTGCTCAGTAGTAGTTTTCATCCTGCAATAAGAGCCACCATATCCAGAGCATTGTAAGGCTCAAGAAGGTAGTTAGAAGGTAATTTTCTTTAGTTTGTGTAATCCCTTCGGGGCCTCCCGAAAGGGAAAGCCATATGTAAATTATGTTGTGGAAACAATGTAGTTTCTTGATTTCACTTGGTATTTTTATTTACGAATTTATGGGACGAGTTCTTATGCTAGGGATCCTATAGGAGAAACCTCTGCGTGTGTTATTCTCTGTGTAGCCCAGACTGGCGTTTGAATGAGAACCTTATGGCCGTAGAGAAGTGTTCCCTTCGGGTGGAACTGCCTGGGAAGACGATAGGAATTTACCCCATAAATTTGCAATTAAAACTACTATGTGAACGTAACTCGCTACATCTGATACAACATAATGATAAATATGGTGAGTACTGAGTAGGATTTTACACCTCTGCGCACATCGTCGGACGAATTGTTGGCCTCGCCAGCCCAAAATAGATTCTGCAACAAATACATAATCAAATTAGAACGTAAAGGTAATCATATTGAATTAAATATTGCTGTGAATAGTGAAATACTATTTCAAATAGTGTATTCAATAGTGAAGCGCTATTCGTCACCCTGGGTGAGGAATAGTTATTCTTCACCCCCCCCCCTGTTTTACCATCAATCCACCGTAATTTTATGTTCCGTAAGTTTTGTCTTATTTCCGACGCAAAAAGACCGTAAGAAAATATATAATCATCATAAAAAATAGTTTATGTTATGTAAAATTACAAACGCAAAAACATAGTCTAAAATACACATAAACTGCAAATTTTCTTGTCTTATGACCTATATTTTTATTTTTTTATGTCAAATTTTATGTAGTGAATCAGTAGAAAATGTAAATATTTGAATTCCAAACGTAATTTAATTATGAAATCATTGTAATATTATCTCGGGTGAAGAATAAATTATTCTGCACCCTGGGTAATGAATAGTAACACTATATGCATAACGTGTACAATATGTAGTATTGTAAAATACCAGCAAACGAAAAATAATTAAATGGAAAACACAAAATTAAATGAAAAAGAAATCATAAACCCACCCCCCCTACCCCAACATTTTAATACCGGTTGGTGACACCAACCGGTACTAAAGGGCTCCCTGCCCCCGAAGCTGGCTCGTGCCACGTGGTTGCCCTTTTGCACCGGTTCGTGCTGAACGGGTACAAAGGGGGGGGGGGCTTTAGTGCCTACACTTTAGCACCGGTTACCAAACCGGCACTAAAGGGCCTTACGAACCGGTGCTAAGAAGGAGGAGAGCGAGAAAGGGGATCTGGGGCGAGGCGAACGAGAACAAGGCAAGTAAGTCTAGCCCGGGCACCTCTTTTGTCAGATGGACAGTTGCCGAGGTGTCGTGGGGAAGCGCAGACGCCCAAGTCCAATCAATCGCCACGCGGCGCCCAAGGCCCATAAAAAATCATTAAATGCATGCAAAATAAGAATGAAGTCATAAAAGGGTTGAAAATTGATGATGTGGCTTTGAATGATGCATATTGAACACACAAAAACTTCGGAGTTAAAATAAGTTTAAAAAGGAGATCGCTTTGTAAAAGATAAGTTTTCGTCTGAAACCCTGATACTTCGAAAGAGATTGTCCAGTTTGTATACGAAGTGCATCCAGTTTTTGCCCTAACCCTCTCAACTTTTTAGCACATGCTATGTGGGTGAAATTATGATAGCATGCCAAGTTTCAACCTTGTCAGAGTTCATTTGTAGTGCTTTTCAATTTCAGGGTAATTTAGCTCAAAAAATCATTAAATGCATGAAAAATGGATGTCCATTTTCTAGTTTCAGCAACTTTACATTGCTAAAAACGCCCAAATGAGCTCAAACTTAGTACACCTGCTATGATCAACTAAAACAAAACTATAATATTTTTCAATAGAAAAAAGAATCAACTAAAAAGCTTTTATAAAACTCTAGTTATATTCAAAATAATATTACTTTCAAATTATTTTCATAAAGCATTTTTGTTAAAAACTTTAATAGGAAAAAAGAATTAAATGAAAACTAGGCATGTATGCTACTGTTTAAAAGAAAAGTGTAGAACTAAAACCAAAAATAGGCATGATCTCTTTCATTAACACAGAAAGAATATGAAAGTTTTGCATTTTTTCGAATTTCATATATTTTGTTGAAATTCTTTGATAATAAAAAAACTTGAGTCTAATATGACTTTTCTATTTACTGGTGTTTTTCTGCATGCTTGTGTTAGTGTTGACTGTGTGCATCCTAACTATGTAGACGCTGGGTGTGTGCTCATTGTGTTTGTACCCACACGATGATTCATCTCGAGGTTACAAAATCCAACCTTTATTGATAAACAATAAATTACTAACTATGTTGATCTATTGAAAAAGTTTTACTGTATGACCAATTGTGCTATTATTATGTAACTGAGAAAAAACTACTGGGCCAAAGTGAGACATTGTGAACAACAACTACTCTTTGCTTTTATGTACCTCTTCACGGTAACATATTGGCAATATAAAAATACAACTGGAATACGTCGATAACAAGTTTTTAACATTGTTATTAAAAATATAAGTGATACAAATAATTATACCAACATCATCATTATATTAAATGGTACAAATAATGATACATGCATTGTTTTGATTAAAAAGTCCATCATTATTGGAATAAAAAATACAAAAAATTATACAAGCCAATCTCACACACATTATCAATAGTAGCCAGCATAGACATAAAATGTCGTGGTTACTATTTGGTAAATTCGAGAGCCCAAAAGTTTCCAAAAATGTAAGTTGACTGGAAGGTGCCGCTGAAACCTGATTCCCTAACCAGCTTCAGAAACTCTTGTGCAGTTCTTTCCTTCCCTCCCTCAGAGTTATTTAACATCATCACATCGAGAATGTAGAGATTTTGTGCTGCCCTTGTCAACTCTGGAGTAGCCGGCAAGACAAACTCAACAGCGATCAGCCGCCCCTTGTCTGACAAAGCTTGACGGCAATTTTTTAGAACCTTTATGCAGTCATTGTCATCGAACATATGGAGTACCGTCTGTATGTACATTCAAGAAATATTCAGTATCTAGAATATGTTATGTAATATTAAACCTACTTTGCTCGAAGTGTAGGTTTAAGTCTGCTCTACATTCTCAAATATTTAGGGGATTTATTTAGCACAACGGAATGTTGTTCGTTTGTCACAATGAAAGCATTGTAGATTCACTATTGTAAATGGATGTTGAATTTAATTTTGGCATGTTTGAATTATTGAGTTGTGGTTCATTTTGCTTTGTTGCAGTGTTGCAGTGTTGAATTGGATGGTGTTGAATTTTGCTATATGATCGACGTCCAATTTCCATGGAATTGAGGGTTTTGATATGAGAGTGTTGTTGTCCGGCAGAACTATTGAGGGGTTGTCTGGCACTGTCCGACATCGTACCACGGAGAAAATCTTACTAAGAGAAAACCCGCGGTTAAATTACTTCTGCAGAAGGGCAGCCACCTTGATTGCTTGGACCCTAGATAAATACTTTTATTAGTTTACCAATGTGTTTATAGAATTACAAGTCGAACACATTGTTTGTCAGTAGTATACAATTATTTTGAAGAAATATTCTACAGACTTCGTTTCTATATTTTGGTTGAAAAATATTTTCTATATGAGATAATGAGGGTGCATCACGTATCTACAAGGTTTTGAGCAATATTATACTTTACACCATATGGAATACAGAATGACAGAGAAGGGAACTAGATACAGTAGTTCGTATATATATACCTTTAAGAAAATCACATCTCCAGTGGGAACATTATCAAACATATTTCCAGCTATATGTTCGACACCTGCATTGGTTTGACATTACTAGCTAAGTTCTCAATTATATCACAGGAAAGCATAGATGAAAGAACTCAACAATAAAAAACGATACAAATATGATCTAAATGTACAGTCACAACATCGATGCAAAAAAAGAGAATACAGGTGCAATGCAAAAACAAGGAAAGACAAAAGAGTCGAGTGATGGGTTCTAAATTTGCTGGATAACAACATTTTTTTACCTGATCCCTTATGAACTGGTGACAAAAAGATTGGCATCGATGCTTTTCCTATAGTAGAAATTAATCCATTGAACTGAGGAAACTGATGGTATTCCTACTGAGTTTAAAGTTCCGCGGGTACGTGCGCACAGCAAGTACACACATGTCTGTTGATCAATTGATCTATAGGCTTTAGTACTTAAAATTAAATTGCTGAGTTTACAGGACGCTAATGATGGTGCATACGTCTAGGAGAAGAATCAGCCATTTGTGTATACGCTAACAACCAAAAGTACAACCCCTCCAATTAAGATATGCATTCCCAATTTCTCAGGCATTTTATTTGGTAGGCCGACTTGGATGATGATGCCTGGAACCGAGACTCCAGGCCGGGAGGCAACCCAAACAGTCAGATAGGCCTGGAATAATCATAACAAGTCTAATTCCTTGAGAATATTACAATGAAGTGGTAGAATGTTCAATGATTAATTGATGCAATTTAATAATACGATATAGGATAATGCACTACATTGACACTCGTTCGGGATGGGAACATAAGTTGGGCATGAGGTTTTAGGTCTTCAATTTGAGTGACAATACATGTGTTATAGTATGTTGTAAAATATATGTTTTTAGATTCATCGACGAATGAAAGTGCGAAACTAGTAATTCTAGCAATTTACACATATTTCGCTAGTCAAATTGAATGCCTAAACACCCGTGCCTGGCTTATAGTCCCATGGAGGATGTTATATATATGATTTACGAGATGTTTTGCATAATATATAGTATTCTTCATTGTACTATATTCACTAATTCTTTTCTGGACACAATCTCCTCCAATTTTGAGAAGATCTGCGGTATGTGTTATTGTTTTCATTTGCTCCATTTTCATCCCTAGGTGTGAACTTTGCATGGAGTCTCCATGCGTACTATATTCAACTAATTATTATGTTTTATCTCTGTATCCTGCGTTCCCCACCAAACGAAGCTTAGGTGAACTCGGGAAGAGTGTGGAATTTTTATAACCCAGGGTAGGTGATATGCACATGGAGACTGACATTTTTGGTTTTGTCTTCCGGTGCACTTTGTGGACCTGTGAACAAAGCGGTGTTTGTCTGTTCAGTCATCTCTCTACTCCTGCCCTTTTAGGGGAATCCATCTGGTTAGGAGAGAGAAACAGAAAGAAAGAGTATGGTAGAAACTGAAACAAGAAATACGCGCACACACACAGAGACGGAGATTGATGGATGCAAAAATGCTTCCTAGAACTGGCACATGAAGCTCAAGCATAGAGGAAAATAGGAGAGTGAGAGATAGTGAGAGCGTGTTGGCAGCCCGGGACCTGCTCCTGTTCCATTGGCATAGGTTCAAACATTTTCGGTGTGCATCGAAGAATCCACTACAAGCAGAGAGCCCACTACATTTCAAAACACCGGCCTCAGGAGAGCGTGACACTCTCCCTTACAAGGAGGTTCTAGCCTGCTCTTGTATCTGAGGTGGGACTAAAGTTACTGGCGCTGCCCGAGTGTCGTGGGGCCAGCTGTAATACCAGTTGTTAGCAGCCCAGACTCAGCTCCCAGTCCATCGGCATATGTTCGGACATTTTTGGTGCGCATCAGACAATCAACTACTAGCAGAGAATCCACTACACCCCAAAAGACTGGCCTGGGGCTAGGAACGGCTCTGAAACCACTTGTCAGCAGCTCAGGCCCCGCTCCCGGTCCATCAACATACATTCGGGCGTTTCCTGTGCGCCTCGGACACTCTACTACAAGCAGAGAGCCCACTATATCACAAAAGACCGGCTTGAGGAGAGTAAGGCACTCTCGCTTATAAGGAGGCCCTAGCCTCCTCCTATATCCGAGTTGCAACCATAGTCACTAGCACTGCCCGCGGGTCAGGAGAGAGAGAGAGAGAGAGAGAGAGAGAGAGAGCATGCAATAGTTAGGAGAGTGTGCTAAGAGAGAAAGAGTAAATGAGCCATGTGTAAAAGTTTATAGAGAAAGCACCCAGTAACCTATTCACAAGGTCACGAGACCAAGTCAAATTCATAAGAAGGAGGCGACGTACCGAGAATAGATGGTGAGAGGGATATGACATGAGGCAGATCGAAGTTGATGCCTCTGATATGCTTGTACCTGGAGGTGATCATCTCCAGGGTAGAACCGGTGCCGCCACCAACATCGACGAGCACGGCCACATCGTCGAACCCATGGAAGCGCTCCAACAACTTGCTCGTCACCATCACTGAGATCTGCACCATGGCCTTGTCGACCACCCCGAGTACCCGAGGGTTTCTCCCCAAGTGCTCGCCCATAGGAACCCCATGCGTCCTCTTGAACGCCGTTTGTCCGCCTCCTACTGCCGCCCCCAGCTGCTGCCTTCGAAATGCACGGCCATGTTAGATTCTATAAACCGTAAGCATATTTTAACATGGTCTCTCTACCTCCGCTTCTTACATACGAGGTAAAAAATGTAATCAGACCCTAATTAATTAGATCAATGATTCTGATATATATTATACTCTTGTCTCTCTTGTTCAAAGAGGAGGTAAGAGGAACGCTGTTAAAACTGTTCCAAACGGCAATTGCAATAGCACTCATTCGTATCATAGCTTACCAGGCCATCAAGAAGTCCTGGTCCGTAGTGAACATAGCGTAGGGCGCCAGCGACGGGCCACCGTGGTTGCTGCTGAGCCACCGACACACCGGCAAGGGCTTGTACTGCCGGATCGCCTCGCCGCTTGGACCTGCCTCCGTCACGCACTTGACGACGTCGAAGGAGGCAAGCAGCCGCATGATGCGGTCCACCGGAGCCGACCCGCCGGCCTTGTCCATGGTTGGGAGCCGCGCGGCTAACTCATCCGCCGTAATCGCGAGGCTGCCGGCGTTGCTGAGCGCGTCAAAGATGCCCAGCTCGATTGCTGCTTTCAGGGTCATGGAGACCGCGAAGCTGGTGATGAGCCCCCACGCATGTAACCATGTCCCCTCGTCGTCGTCACCAGCGGCCGGATTAATCCTACTTCCGCTCACAGTATTGTTATCCATTGATACTTGGATGGTGCCTATAGCTTGTATGGTTCCTTGGTGGTGCCTGAAACAAGGTAAGCATATATAGGGAGAGATCACATCCAGTTCTGAATAAATAAAGTAGAGAAATTATGGGTGTTCCACTATACAACTTCTAAATGTGCAGGCTGCCACAACTTTGTTAAATCGTGGTTGTGCCACCAAACCGTGCGGAGAAATTGCACGGAAATCACAACGCAACATTAGCTCTTGTTGCCGTCTTCTTTGGCCCATTTCTTCCTATGCAAGTTTTATCACTTGACCGTGTCACCAACAATGAAGAGAAGACTCATTTGACCCTTTCATCCAATCTGGCGCTCGATCGAGTCCAACGGTATAACCCGTTCTTTCGTGGCCACCGCCACGCACACCACAACGCAACTACACGCCATCCTTTGCCTGTTTGCTGCTGTTCCTGCTCCGTCGCCTCCTCAATTCCGCCGTATCCTCACTCCTGGAAGCATACTCCTTACATTTATGTACGATTCAAAATTCATCCATTCCAGTCCCGCAAGCACTCCCAACAATGGCATCTACTGCGTGCACTAGTTTCCTGCCTCGGTGCACCCTTTTCCGTGCCAGAGTGCACCACTCAAGGCAACATAGTCCAGACTGCGCCCCCTTGAATGATCTATAACATTGTAGTACAACAACCTTAGGATCCCATTTTGCTTGACGGATATTCACAGGGGCACGCACCTACCAAGCCCTATCCGGCCGCTTGATTGCCTCATGATTCGTGAAGTAGTTGAATCTTGCACGAGGGCACATAAAGTTTTAATTTTCAGCGTCGAAACTTAGGGATTTTGCATCTGAAACTTTCAAGTTTCATAGATATAATTTTAAGCAATTTTTTCCGTTGGTCGTACACATAAAATACTTGACTATTATCGGTCGCTTGAACTAAGTTTCAACATTGAAACTTAACTTATATTTCTAAAAGACATCAAAATATATTCAAAACAGGTCTTATTTGAAAGTGTTGGTTACAAGAAACATGAATATGCAAATACTATAACTTAACTTAGAAAAAACTATAACTTAACTTGGAATTTTCATTAGAAGATATATAACTTGAAAAATCGGAAGCGAAAATAAAAAGCCCACACCCGTGACTCGCGTGCTGTAAAAAATCCTCATCCTTTTGCCTGACCAATGTTTACAGTTTTTTTTGGAAAAAATTCTCTTCAGTTTTTTGTGCAAAGCATTGGCAGGTAGTACTGACAGCTGGTCAAACCTCTATATATAGCTTATCTAAAGGAATGCATATTGTCCGACGTCTCTCGTGTCCAAAGTATTAGTGGAACATTTGATCAAAGCCTTTACTAGACCCGTGCAAATGTCTGGTAGTGCACACATGAAAATGGAAGTGGTGTCGTGGCAAACATAAATTGGAAGTAAATAAATAAAACAGCATCTAGTGACCGCCGGCCGTGGTTGAGACTTTTTTATACTGCCGGCAACGACGCTTGTCAGGACCTGTGCCTTTTGCTTGGGCATCACTATGACACCTGCTTGCCTCGATGGATGCATTTGTTCCATTTGGTACGTCCAACCATCGGGGGCTCCCAACGCGTCTAGTTTTCTTCTTCTTTGTGACATGACATGAGCTCGTGTAAAGTTGATGTGATAGCAGAAGTGCAACAGCATACCAATTCAAACGCGAACAAGCAAAACAAAAAATTGTATGGGGTCGGAAGCAGAGGTTGATCTCGTGTAGTGTAGTTGATGAGACGGCAGAGGTTCGACAGTACTTGTTGGACGTAGCGCTCGGAAGCATTCGGCTTAGATCGACCGGATGTGATCAGGGCATCCGGCCGGCCTCGTAATTCTTTTTCGAATAATTCGACCGGTACCTGCAGCCTGGCAAGGTTCTTTACGTTCAAAAACAGGAAAGGAATACAATTGACAAAAGATATAGATATTTACTCCCTCCATTCACAAATATAAGATGTACTACTCCTTTCTATCAATATTACTTGTCACTGGTCTAGTACAATTTTGTACTAACTTTGTACTAAATCAGTGACAAATAATATGAACCAGAGAGAGTAGTTTTTATAATCGGATGAATTTAAACACGTTTTAGTGGGTTTGTTCACACATTTTAGTGCATGTTTCGTTCATATTGGAATATCCAAAACAATTTATATTTATGAATGGAGGGAGTACCTTACTTGCATTACAAGTGTGTCTACCAATATACAATTGTGTCTAAAATGAATAGGGCAACTAGGGACTGTTACCTAGTTGCCACCACCTGTAGAGAAATAGGGCAACTAGGTCTTCCTCGTAAGAAACTCTGCCGATGTTGTTCCCTCGCCGCTGGTTGCCTTCTGGCGTCAATTTGGTGGACCCTCGTATGGGGTATCTATGTAGTCCGCGGTGGCCCTAGCTCGCTCCATCAATGTGGGGCAATAAGATCTACACATCTTTGTGTCGAGCTTTTGCCAGGGGCGAATCTTGTTCCTTGTTTTTGTCTTCATTTCGTTCAGGGAAACATGCAGCGCAAACACAAGGGTGCTCCGGTGCTACGCTTAGCCGAACGTGTGGAACGTAAGGGGCAAACGTAGGACGAGGCAGCCCGACTTGACCAAAGACTGAACTCGACGATTGAAGCACATAGGCTGGGGAAGTCCTAAGTGATAGTTATATTATTAAGATTGATTTCGATCTTCTATGTAATGAGAGAGGGAAATATGGTTATAAAAATCTCCTTGTTACAAAATCACCTCTCTTTGCGATGAATGTTTTAAAGTTGAATTTTTTTTCTCTTGATTATACTAGGAAGTGATGGATCCGCTCCTTACTCGCTTGTTTTTTCTTTTTTGGGAAATCCTCAACTGCGGCCTTTCTCGCGTGGCTAGCAATTGGGTTGGGATGATAGTCTGAGTTAAATAGGGGGCTCCATCTTCTCCTCTGGTGCAGCGGCCCTTTGGAACATTTGACCCATGAAAGATAAATATGGTGGAGGAGAAAACAAAGAGTAGATTTCTTGGCCAGGACCTTCAAATCAACCTGAAAACAAACGGCCAGAAACGCTCAGGTCGTGATAGGGCTGATTTCGTCTAGTTTCATTGTCCTAAATAAGATATAACATAGATAACCATGTTAATTTAATATTTCTGTTCGACGGACATGGACATGGTAGAGTCATTTCTTATCGCGGGTTTGCTTTTCTAAGCATCTTATATCTTATCCTTTATTCTTAAACAGTTGCAACCCACTATCTATTTTTCGTCTTCATGCAACTATGTCACATTTAGTGCTAATCTCTTCATGCAACCAAGCCACCTCACCAATCATGCATGAGTTTGTTTCACCAATTTTTGTGCGCAACATAGACTGTCATGTTACAAATTTTTGTAGCATAGCATACATATATTTGTACGTTGGACGCTTGGTGCAAATATCTTTAGGTCATGTTACACACTTTTGTTAAAAATGGCACCCCCTTTGACTTCAATCCAATGGGTTTCTCCATTTATATAACATTATGTGATGTGCTTCATATACTTTATTTTTTTCAAAAAATATCCCGAGGGCATTCTTATTTTTTTTTGCAATTGTTTAGGCTTTCAACATATATTTTATCGAGGTTTCCGCAGCAACACGCGGGACATCATCTCGTATCTACTAATTGGATGCATCATACAAAGCTCCACGTTAATTCCGGAGGATAGAAAGTTTCATCCATAAGATTAATTGATGATGTACAAATAACCATCGGGTGAATCCTACTCAGTCTCTTCCACCTGCATGACACAAGGAGTATTTTCAAATCAATCTTATCTCCTTCCATGTATAATAAAAAAACTAAATTTATTCGCTTTTCGTCAACTTCCATATTAGAAAAAAGGTAAAAAATAGAGGTCGGACAAAGTAAATCTAATCATCGCCTCCTGCCGCTAATTGATTCGCCGGCACAAACTGCCTGCATTCCTCGTCAGGCTCCATACGTGTAGCTTCATATGCTTATCTTCTCCTTCCGTATTAGAAAAAGAAGTAAAAATTAGAGGCCAAACAAAGTAAATCTTATCATCGAATCTGGCCGCTAATTGATTCACCCGGACAAGCTGCAGGAGAAATCACCTCCATTCCTCTTCAGGCTCCACACGTGCAGCGTCGTAGGCCTATCTTCTCCTTCAGTATTAAACTAGTAGCCTTGCGCACGTCTCTACAAGATAGATCTTATTATTTAGCTGAATGGCACTTTTTAATTTTTACATACACAATAGAGAGTATATGATATAGAATATAGTGTAGCACTTACTGTTAGTTTTGTTTATCTGTGACCACGGGCACCCCTGGCAGGAAGGAACCACCGCATTGCAGCCTCAAACACATGGCTGGCCATTACACCTCCGTAACCATGTCATGTTTAGGCTTCGCACGATTATTTTTCCTTTTCAAAAACATGCTTGAGTGACTACGAAGAGACAATGATCGAGCCGCTGTAGTATCATTAACCTCAACATCTGCATTCAATTTGGCCCAGACCCTGACAAGAATATGCCTCATTCACTACAAGAAATATGTCAACTTATGACCTTCTGTCAGTGACCCTCGAAGAATTGGTCATAAATTTATGACCATTTTAGACCAATTGGTCAAAAGTTGTTCAGGGGGCTCCAAACCCTAAACCATTGCGACCATTTTGGTTAGAAAGGTCGTAATTTCCTTACACGAAATGGTCATAAAGAAAACAGTGCTAGTCTGTTGCCTTATTTCTAGTTGTTAATGACCAATATAGATGGTCATAGCCTTGTAGATTGTGGTGGGTTGTGATGACTAGGCGCCATCTCATCAGTTTTGCCTATGTGTCATGTCTATGTGGCAGTTTTTGCCCTAGGTTGTAAAGCAACCTATATTTCTATCATTCCTAAAATTTCCAAAAAAATCTCATAAATTCTTTGGGGCATATCTTCATCAAATATATAAAAATCCTTCCTTGCCTAGTTCAAAACTAATTCAACAATATTCATTTTCCTATTATGTTCACAACAACACTTTGTGAAGGAAGTGCTATTTATATATTCTTGATTGCCCTTGGAATTTTTGGGCACTCTTTCCTATCCAAATCATTACCGCATGACAAAATTCAGCTCCAGTTGCCTAGCAAATCTTCCTCGGCAAATTTCCAAAGTTTTTGTCCACCTAGAAGCATTGTGAAGCAAGTACCTTTTTTATATCTCTAAATGACATGAAATTTATACAGTTCCTTCATATGCCCAAATTATCACCCTCCTCGAAATTGCAGCTCAGTCAAATCATCTATGTGAGCCCAGGTTCAATTTATATTTTATGGCCAAATTGGCACGTTGCAAAGCAAGTGTTATATAGACCCCTCCTATTACCCTCAAACTTTTCAGGCACTCTTCCATACCCAAATCATTGCCACATGATAATATTCAGCTCAATTTTCATAGTAAATCTTTCTCGGGAAATTTCCAAAGTTTCTACCTCGAGAGAAGCTCTGTGAAGTAATTACTAGCTAGGCTTACCCAAATGATCTGAAAATTTACCAGCGCATGACCATACCTAAGTAACTTACCTACACCAATTTTGAGCTCATTTCATTCATCCAATCTCTCTCACTAGTTTTCCCAAGTTTCTGTCCATAGAAGAGCATTGTGAAGGAAGTACTACTTTGGCATGTCCAAATGGTATCAATTTTCTACAATGCTTTACTATGCCCAAATAACTATCCTCCACAAAATTTCAGCTCAATCAATTCATTATTTTGAGCCCAGCTTCAACATTCATATTTTTGTCCAGCGTGGTACTTCGCAAAGCAAGTACCACCTAGGATCCTCCTTTTGAGATAAAAATTTGTGAAAGCATTCTCCTTAGTAGATGATCATCCTCAGCCAAAACTCACGCCCATAGGCCATGTGCATTTCCCGTACCGCTAATCAAACACTTGGCTGCTAATTCATGTTTGAGCATCGATCGGTTTCCTCGTGAGAATCTTATGTTGTAATTTTCTTCCTAGCACCAACCTGGGGAGTGCCCAACCCACTAGACATACCTAGGCCGCCCAGAACACATGGCAACATTACGGTCACGCGGTGACCACGCGACGGGCATGCGAGTTTACGCGCTCTAGAGTTGGGGCCCTTGGCCACCGCCCAAACCTCGATCTATCGCCACCAAACCATGTATTTCTGATTAAATAGGTCCTTATGTAACTAGAAATGATTTTTGGAAAAAATAAATAGCAAACTATGAGGCAGCTGCAGTTCAAATTTGACCCGCTTCGAACTGAATCGGCGGAAATTTGTCTTTTTCACGAGAGGTGGATCAAAAAAATTTACACCCAACCATTTTGTCAATTGTGCATTAAATGTGGCCTAGTATTTTATAAAAATGATTTGGTCCAATTTTGCAACAATTATTTGGTAGTTCCTTCACAAAAAAACCTCCTTTCGGGCACTCGAAAAATGGAAAATTGTTTTTTCGTCCAACGAAAATGAAAACTTCCTTAGGCAACATTGTTTGGCATTCCAATATGCACCCTTGTGCACAATATGAGATCATTTGAACAAACTATGCCATGGATGTGGCCATAGGATTGATCATTTGGCTTGAAAGCCATTGATCTCCACACGTGATAGCTCGTTTCTGAGAACACTTTTTTAAAATAATTGCCGTATTACAAGTTTATTATTTTTCCTAGGAAGTTGTCCACATATAATGACACAATGCGAAGGTTTCCCAATTTTTTGATTTTTTTTGAATTTTTTATGCCCGTTTCAAAATGCGGTCAAAATGGCGGGAATGACCGTTCCTAGCTAGTGGTTGAATCTTGGAATTTTTTTGGTGTTTCTCTGATTAAATAGGTACTTATGTACCTAGAAATGATTTTTGGAAAAAATAAATAGCAAACTATGAGACAGCTGCAGTTCAAATTTGACCCGCTTCCAACTGAATCGGCGGAAATTTGTCTGTTTCATGAGAGGTGGATCAAAACTTTTTACACCCATCCATTTTGTCAATTGTGCATTAAATATGGCCTAGTATTTTAGAAAAATGATTTGGTCCAATTTTGCAACAATTATTTTGTAGTTCCTTCACAAAAAAACCTCCTTTTGGGCACTCGAAAAATGGAAAATGGTTTTTTCGTCCAAAGAAAATGAAAACTTTCTTAGGCAACATTGTTTGCCATTCCAATATGCACCCTTGTGCAGAATATAAGATCATTTGAACAAACTATGCCATGAATGTGACCATAAGATTGATCATTTGGCAGGAAAGCCGTTGATCTCCACACGTGATAGCTCGTTTCTGAGAACACTTTTTAAAAATAATTGTCGTAATACAATTTTGTTATTTTTCCTGGGAACTTGGCCACATATAATGAGACAATGCGAAGGTTTCCCAATTTTTTGTTTTTTTGATTTTTTTATGCCCGTTTCAAAATGCGGTCAAAACGGCGGGAATGACCGTTCCTAGCTAGTGGTTGAATCTTGAAATTTTTTTGGTGTTTCTTTGATTAAATAGGTACTTATGTACCTATAAATGATTTTTGGAAAAAATAAAGAGCAAACTACGAGGTAGCTACAGTTCAAATTTGACCCGCTTCCACCTGAATCAGCGGGAATTTGTCTTTTTCATCAGAGATGGATCAAAACTTTTTACACCCAACCATTTTATCAATTTTGCATTAAATATGGCCTAGAATTTTAGAAAAATGATTTGGTCCAATTTTGCAACAATTATTTGGGAGGTCCTTCACAAAAAAACCTCCTTTCGAGCACTCGGAAAATGGAAAATGAATTTTCCGTGCAAAGAAAATGAAAACTCCCTTAGGCAACATTGTTTGGAATTCCAAGATGCACCCTTGTGCACAATATGAGATCATTTGAACAAACTATGCCATGAATGTGGCCATAAGATTGATCATTTGGCTTAAAAGCCATGAATCTTCACACTTGATAGCTCATTTCTGAGAACACTTTTTTAAAATAATTACAGTATTACAACTTTATTATTTTTCCTGTAAACTTGGTCACATATAATGACACAATGCGAAGGTTTTCCAATATTTTTGATTTTTTTGAATTTTTTATGCCCGTTTCAAAATGCGGTCAAAACGGCGGGCTTGACCGTTTCTAGCTAGCGGTTGAATCTTGGAATTTTTTTGGTGTTTCTCTGATTAAATAGATACTTATGTACCTATAAATGATTTTTGGAAAAAATAAAGGGCAAACTACGAGGTAGCTACAGTTCAAATTTGACCCGCTTTCAACTAAATCAGCGGGAATTTGTCTTTTTCACTAGAGGTGGACAAAAACTTTTTACAACCAACAATTTTGTTAATTGTGCATTAAATATGGCCTAGTTTTTTATAAAAATGATTTGGTACAATTTTGCAACAAATATTTGGTAGGTCCTTCGCAAAATGAACTCATTTTGGGCACTCAAAAAATGGAAAACGAATTTTCCGTGCAAAGAAAATGAAAACTCCCTTAGGCAATATTGTTTGAAATTCTAAGATGCACCATTTTGCACAATATGAGATCATTTTAACAAACTATGCAAAAAAACAATCTTTGACACTCGAAAAATAGGAAATGTTTTTTAAAGAAACTTATCTTTAATCAATCACAACCAATTTAGATGGTCATAAGGCCTTTAAGTTGATTGTTGCGTTCTGATTGGTCCAAGGGCAGCTCACGCGGATCATGCATCAACCACCGTCCGATCGCCCCGGATCCAACGACAGCCATCGCCCTTGGCTGTCTCACCCGCTTAACCCTAACACATGAAGGAAATATGCCCTAGAGGCAATAATAAAGTTATTATTTATTTCCTTATATCATGATAAATACTTATTATTCATGCTAGAATTGTATTAACCGGAAACATAATACATGTGTGAATACATAGACCAACAGAGTGTCACTAGTATGCCTCTACTTGACTAGCTCGTTAATCAAAGATGGTTATGTTTCCTAACCATGAACAAGGAGTTGTTATTTGATTAACGAGGTCACATCATTAGCAGAATGATCTGATTGACATGACCCATTCCATTAGCTTAGCACCCGATCGTTTAGTATGTTGCTATTGCTTTCTTCATGACTTATACATGTTCCTATAACTATGAGATTATGCAACTCCCGTTTACCGGAGGAACACTTTGGGTACTACCAAACGTCACAACGTAACTGGGTGATTATAAAGGAGTACTACAGGTGTCTCCAATGGTAGATGTTGGGTTGGCGTATTTCGAGATTAGGTTTTGTCACTCCGATTGTCGGAGAGGTATCTCTGGGCCCTCTCGGTAATACACATCACATAAGCCTTGCAAGCACTGCAACTAATATGTTAGTTGTTAGATGATGTATTACGGAACGAGTAAAGAGACTTGCCGGTAACGAGATTGAACTAGGTATTGGATACCGACGATCGAATCTCGGGCAAGTAACATACCGATGACAAAGGGAACAACGTATGTTGTTATGCGGTCTGACCGATAAAGATCTTCGTAGAATATGTGGGAGCCAATATGGGCATCCAGGTCCCGCTATTGGTTATTGACCGGAGACGTGTCTCGGTCATGTCTACATTGTTCTCGAACCGTAGGGTCCGCACGCTTAACGTTACGATGACAGTTATTATGAGTTTATGCATTTTGATGTACCGAAGGTTGTTCGGAGTCCCGGATGAAATCACGGACATGACGAGGAGTCTCGAAATGGTCGAGACGTAAAGATTGATATATTGGAAGCCTATGTTTGGACACCGGAAGCATTCCGGGTGAAATCGGGATTTTACCGGAATACCGAGAGGGTTACCGGAACCCCCCCGGGAGGTAAATGGGCCTATTGGGCCTTAGTGGAAAAGAGAAAAGAGAAGCCCACTAGCTGGCCGGCGCCCCCCTAGAGTCCTATTAGGAATAGGACAAGGGGCCGGCCCCCCTTCTCTCTCTTTCCCCCCCGGGAGTCCTAATTGGATTAGGATTGGGGGGGAGGAGTCCTACTCCCGGTGGGAGTAGGACTCCCCTGCGCCTCCCCCTCTTGGCCGGCCAGCCTCCCCTCCTCCAACATATAAATACAGGGGCAGGGGACACCCCAAGACACACAAGTTGATCCTTGAGATCGTTCCTTAGCCGTGTGCGGTGCCCCCTGCCACCAAATTCCACCTCGATCATACCGTTACAGTGCTTAGGCGAAGCCCTGCGTCGGTAGTACATCAAGATCGTCACCACGCCGTCGTGCTGACGGAACTCTTCCTCGACGCTTTGCTGGATCGGAGCCCGAGGAACGTCATCGAGCTGAACGTGTGCTAAGAACTCGGAGGTGCCGGAGTAACGGTGCTTGGATCGGTCGGATCGGGAAGAAGACGTACGACTACTTCCTCTACGTTGTGTGATCGCTTCCGCAGTCGGTCTGCGTTGGTACGTAGACAACACTCTCCCCTCTCGTTGCTGTGCATCACCATGATCTTGCGTGTGCGTAGGAAATTTTTTGAAATTACTGCGTTCCCCAACAGTGGCATCCGAGCCTGGTTTTATGGTTTGATGTTATATGCACGAGTAGAACACAAGTGAGTTGTGGGCGATACAAGTCATACTGCCTACCAGCATGTCATACTTTGGTTCGGCGGTATTGTTGGTTGAGATGATCCGGACCAACCTTACGCATACTCTTATGCGAGACCGGTTCCCTCGACGTGCTTTGCACATAGATGGCTTGCGGAAGACTATCTCTCCAACTTTAGTTGAACCAAGTGTGACTACGCCCGGTCCTTGAGAAGGTTAAAACGGAGTCTATTTGACGAACTATCGTTGTGGTTTTGATGCGTAGGTGAGATATGTTCTTACTTAAGCCCGTAGCAGCCACGTAAAACTTGCAACAACAAAGTAGAAGACGTCTAACTTGTTTTTGCAGGGTATGTTGTGATGTGATATGGTCAAGGCATGATGCTGATTTTATTGTATGAGATGATCATGTTTTGTAACCGAGTTATCGGCAACTGGCAGGAGCCATATGGTTGTCGCTTTATTGTATGCAATGCAATCGCGATGTAATGCTTTAGTTTATTACTAAACGGTAGTGATAGCCGTGGAAGCATAAGATTGGCGAGACGACAACGTTGCTACGATGGAGATCAAGGTGACACGCCGGTGACGATGGTGATCATGATGGTGCTTCGGAGATGAAGATCACAAGCACAAGATGATGATGGCCATATCATATCACTTATATTGATTGCATGTGATGTTTATCCTTTTATGCATCTTATCTTGCTTTGATTGACGGTAGCATTATAAGATGATCTCTCACTAAATTATCAAGAAGTGTTCTCCCTGAGTATGCACCGTTGCAAAAGTTCTTCGTGCTGAGACACCACGTGATGATCGGGTGTGATAGGCTCTACGTTCAAATACAACGGGTGCAAAACAGTTGCACACGCGGAATACTCAGGTTATACTTGACGAGCTATGCATATAAGATATGACCTCGGAACACGGAGACCGAAAGGTCGAGCGTGAATCATATAGTAGATATGATCAACATATTGATGTTCACCATTGAAAACTACTCCATCTCACGTGATGATCGGTTATGGTTTAGTTGATTTGGATCACGTGATCACTTAGAGGATTAGAGGGATGTCTATCTAAGTGGGAGTTCTTAAGTAAATTAACTGAACTTAAAATTTATCATGAACTTAGTACCTGATAGTATCTTGCTTGTCTATGTTGATTGTAGATAGATGGCTCGTGCTGTTGTTCCGTTGAATTTTAATGCGTTCCTTGAGAAAGCTAAGTTGAAAGATGATGGTAGCAATTACACGGACTGGGTCCGTAACCTGAGGATTATCCTCATTGCTGCACAGAAGAATTACGTCCTGGAAGCACCGCTGAGTGCCAGGCCTGCTGCAAGAGCAACGCCAGAAGTTATGAACGTCTGGCAGAGCAAAGCTGATGACTACTCAATAGTTCAGTGTGCCATGCTTTACGGCTTAGAACCGGGACTTCAACGACGTTTTGAACGTCATGGAGCATATGAGATGTTCCAGGAGTTGAAGTTAATATTTCAAGCAAATGCCCGGATTGAGAGATATGAAGTCTCCAATAAGTTCTATAGCTGCAAGATGGAGGAGAACAGTTCTGTCAGTGAGCATATACTCAAAATGTCTGGGTATAATAATCACTTGATTCAATTGGGAGTTACACTTCCGGATGATTGCGTCATTGACAGAATTCTCCAATCACTACCACCAAGCTACAAGAGCTTTGTGATGAACTATAATATGCAAGGGATGAACAAGACTATTCCCGAGCTCTTCGCGATGCTGAAAGCTGCGGAGGTAGAAATCAAAAAGGAGCATCAAGTGTTGATGGTTAACAAAACCACTAGTTTCAAGAAAAAGGGCAAAGGAAAGAAGAAAGGGAACTTCAAGAAGAACGGCAAGCAAGTTGCTGCTCAAGAGAAGAAACCCAAATCTGGACCTAAGCCTGAAACTGAGTGCTTCTACTGCAAGCAGACTGGTCACTGGAAGCGGAACTGCCCCAAGTATTTGGCGGATAAGAAGGATGGCAAGGTGAACAAAGGTATATGTGATATACATGTTATTGATGTGTACCTTACTAATGCTCGCAGTAGCACCTGGGTATTTGATACTGGTTCTGTTGCTAATATTTGCAACTCGAAACAGGGACTACAGAATAAGCGGACACTAGCAAAGGACGAGGTGACGATGCGCGTGGGAAACAGTTCCAAAGTCGATGTGATCGCGGTCGGCACGCTACCTCTACATCTACCTTCGGGATTAATATTAGACCTAAATAATTGTTATTTGGTGCCAGCGTTAAGCATGAACATTATATCTGGATCTTGTTTGATGCGAGACGGTTATTCATTTAAATCAGAGAATAATGGTTGTTCTATTTATATGAGTAATATCTTTTATGGTCATGCACCCTTGAAAAGTGGTCTATTCTTATTAAATCTCGATAGTAGTAATACACATATTCATAATGTTGAAGCCAAAAGATGCAGAGTTGATAATGATAGTGCAACTTATTTGTGGCACTGCCGTTTAGGTCATATCGGTGTAAAGCGCATGAAGAAACTCCATACTGATGGGCTTTTGGAACCACTTGATTATGAATCACTTGGTGTTTGCGAACCGTGCCTCATGGGCAAGATGACTAAAACACCGTTCTCCGGTACTATGGAGAGAGCAACAGATTTATTGGAAATCATACATACCGATGTATGTGGTCCGATGAATATTGAGGCTCGTGGCGGATATCGTTATTTTCTCACCTTCACAGATGATTTAAGCAGATATGGGTATATCTACTTAATGAAACATAAGTCTGAAACATTTGAAAAGTTCAAGGAATTTCAGAGTGAAGTTGAAAATCATCGTAACAAGAAAATAAAGTTCCTACGATCTGATCGTGGAGGAGAATATTTGAGTTACGAGTTTGGTGTACATTTGAAAAATTGTGGAATAGTTTCGCAACTCACGCCACCCGGAACACCACAACGTAATGGTGTGTCCGAACGTCGTAATCGTACTTTACTAGATATGGTGCGATCTATGATGTCTCTTACTGATTTACCGCTATCATTTTGGGGTTATGCTTTAGAGACGGCCGCATTCACGATAAATAGGGCACCATCTAAATCCGTTGAGACGACACCTTTTGAACTATGGTTTGGCAAGAAACCAAAGTTGTCGTTTCTTAAAGTTTGGGGCTGCGATGCTTATGTGAAAAAGCTTCAACCTGATAAGCTCGAACCCAAATCGGAGAAGTGTGTCTTCATAGGATATCCAAAGGAAACTATTGGATACACCTTCTATCACAGATCCGAAGGCAAGACTTTTGTTGCTAAATTCGGAAACTTTCTTGAGAAGGAGTTTCTCTCGAAAGAAGTGAGTGGGAGGAAAGTAGAACTTGACGAGGTAACTATACCTACTCCATTATTGGGAAATAGTACATCACAGAAAACTGTTTCTATGAGAACTACACCAATAAGAGAGGAAGTTAATGATGATGATCATGAAACTTTAGATCAAGATACTACTGTACCTCGTAGATCAACCAGAGTAAGATCCGCACCAGAGTGGTACGGTAATCCTGTTCTGGAAGTCATGCTACTAGATCATGATGAACCTACGAACTATGAAGAAGCGATGGTGAGCCCAGATTCCGCAAAGTGGCTTGAAGCCATGAAATCTGAGATGGGATCCATGTATGAGAACAAAGTATGGACTTTGGTTGACTTGCCCGATGATCGGCAAGCAATTGAGAATAAATGGATCTTTAAGAAAAAGACTGACGCTGATGGTAATGTTACTGTCTACAAAGCTCGACTTGTCGCAAAAGGTTTTCGACAAGTTCAAGGAATTGACTACGATGAGACTTTCTCACCCGTAGCGATGCTTAAGTCTGTCAGAATCATGTTAGCAATTGCCGCATTTTATGATTATGAAATTTGGCAAATGGATGTAAAAACCGCATTCCTGAATGGATTTCTGGAAGAAGAGTTGTATATGATGCAGCCAGAAGGTTTTGTCGATCCAAAGGGAGCTAACAAAGTGTGCAAACTCCAGCGATCCATCTATGGACTGGTGCAAGCATCTCGGAGTTGGAATAAACGCTTTGATAGTGTGATCAAAGCATTTGGGTTTATACAGACTTTTGGAGAAGCCTGTATTTACAAGAAAGTGAGTGGGAGCTCTGTAGCATTTCTGATATTATATGTGGATGACATATTACTCATTGGAAATGATATAGAATTTCTGGATAGCATAAAGGGATACTTGAATAAAAGTTTTTCGATGAAAGACCTTGGGGAAGCTGCTTACATATTAGGCATAAAGATCTATAGAGATAGATCAAAACGCTTAATTGGACTTTCACAAAGCACATACCTTGACAAGATTTTGAAGAAGTTCAAAATGGATCAAGCCAAGAAAGGGTTCTTGCCTGTATTACAAGGTGTGAAGTTGAGCCAGACTCAATGCCCGACCACTGCAGAAGATAGAGAGAATATGAAAGATGTTCCCTATGCTTCAGCCATAGGCTCTATCATGTATGCAATGCTGTGTACCAGACCTGATGTGTGCCTTGCCATAAGTTTAGCAGGGAGGTACCAAAGTAATCCAGGGGTGGATCACTGGACAGCGGTCAAGAACATCCTGAAATACCTGAAAAGGACTAAGGATATGTTTCTCGTATATGGAGGTGACAAAGAGCTCACCGTAAGAGGTTACGTTGATGCAAGCTTTGACACTGATCCGGACGATTCTAAATCGCAAACCGGATACGTGTTTACTTTAAACGGTGGAGCTGTCAGTTGGTGCAGTTCTAAACAAAGCGTCGTAGCGGGATCTACATGTGAAGCGGAGTACATAGCTGCTTCGGAAGCAGCGAACGAAGGAGTCTGGATGAAGGAGTTCATATCCGATCTAGGTGTCATACCTAGTGCATCGGGTCCAATGAAAATCTTCTGTGACAATACTGGTGCAATTGCCTTGGCAAAGGAATCCAGATTTCACAAAAGAACCAAGCACATCAAAAGACGCTTCAACTCCATCCGGGATTTAGTCCAGGTGGGAGACATAGAGATTTGCAAGATACATACGGATCTGAATGTTGCAGACCCATTGACTAAGCCTCTTCCACGAGCAAAACATGATCAGCACCAAGGCTCCATGGGTGTTAGAATCATTACAGAGTAATCTAGATTATTGACTCTAGTGCAAGTGGGAGACTGAAGGAAATATGCCCTAGAGGCAATAATAAAGTTATTATTTATTTCCTTATATCATGATAAATACTTATTATTCATGCTAGAATTGTATTAACCGGAAACATAATACATGTGTGAATACATAGACCAACAGAGTGTCACTAGTATGCCTCTACTTGACTAGCTCGTTAATCAAAGATGGTTATGTTTCCTAACCATGAACAAGGAGTTGTTATTTGATTAACGAGGTCACATCATTAGCAGAATGATCTGATTGACATGACCCATTCCATTAGCTTAGCACCCGATCGTTTAGTATGTTGCTATTGCTTTCTTCATGACTTATACATGTTCCTATAACTATGAGATTATGCAACTCCCGTTTACCGGAGGAACACTTTGGGTACTACCAAACGTCACAACGTAACTGGGTGATTATAAAGGAGTACTACAGGTGTCTCCAATGGTAGATGTTGGGTTGGCGTATTTCGAGATTAGGTTTTGTCACTCCGATTGTCGGAGAGGTATCTCTGGGCCCTCTCGGTAATACACATCACATAAGCCTTGCAAGCACTGCAACTAATATGTTAGTTGTTAGATGATGTATTACGGAACGAGTAAAGAGACTTGCCGGTAACGAGATTGAACTAGGTATTGGATACCGACGATCGAATCTCGGGCAAGTAACATACCGATGACAAAGGGAACAACGTATGTTGTTATGCGGTCTGACCGATAAAGATCTTCGTAGAATATGTGGGAGCCAATATGGGCATCCAGGTCCCGCTATTGGTTATTGACCGGAGACGTGTCTCGGTCATGTCTACATTGTTCTCGAACCGTAGGGTCCGCACGCTTAACGTTACGATGACAGTTATTATGAGTTTATGCATTTTGATGTACCGAAGGTTGTTCGGAGTCCCGGATGAAATCACGGACATGACGAGGAGTCTCGAAATGGTCGAGACGTAAAGATTGATATATTGGAAGCCTATGTTTGGACACCGGAAGCATTCCGGGTGAAATCGGGATTTTACCGGAATACCGAGAGGGTTACCGGAACCCCCCCGGGAGGTAAATGGGCCTATTGGGCCTTAGTGGAAAAGAGAAAAGAGAAGCCCACTAGCTGGCCGGCGCCCCCCTAGAGTCCTATTAGGAATAGGACAAGGGGCCGGCCCCCCTTCTCTCTCTTTCCCCCCCGAGAGTCCTAATTGGATTAGGATTGGGGGGGAGGAGTCCTACTCCCGGTGGGAGTAGGACTCCCCTGCGCCTCCCCCTCTTGGCCGGCCAGCCTCCCCTCCTCCAACATATAAATACAGGGGCAGGGGACACCCCAAGACACACAAGTTGATCCTTGAGATCGTTCCTTAGCCGTGTGCGGTGCCCCCTGCCACCAAATTCCACCTCGATCATACCGTTACAGTGCTTAGGCGAAGCCCTGCGTCGGTAGTACATCAAGATCGTCACCACGCCGTCGTGCTGACGGAACTCTTCCTCGACGCTTTGCTGGATCGGAGCCCGAGGAACGTCATCGAGCTGAACGTGTGCTAAGAACTCGGAGGTGCCGGAGTAACGGTGCTTGGATCGGTCGGATCGGGAAGAAGACGTACGACTACTTCCTCTACGTTGTGTGATCGCTTCCGCAGTCGGTCTGCGTTGGTACGTAGACAACACTCTCCCCTCTCGTTGCTGTGCATCACCATGATCTTGCGTGTGCGTAGGAAAATTTTTGAAATTACTGCGTTCCCCAACAACACAACCCTTCCATCTCCCTCCCTCAGATCTCCTACGCAGCCATAGCCGCCTCCCCCAACCAACTCCCTCCCTCAGATCTCGATCCGCCGCCGGCCCCAACCACCCCCCACCGCCACCGTAGACGAGGTCGAGGCTGACCCAAGATCGAGTCCATGCCCATACTCGCGATGGGCTTAGCGGGGATGGGATCCCATCCCATACCGCTCCTCCTTCTCCTCCTCTCAGACTCCACCGATTCCTACCCAAATCCAGGCGCCCGCCGAACTCCTCTCCCCCAACCCCACCGCCACCGGCGACCTCGTCTCCACAGCCCCACCGGCGACCTCCCTCCCTCCCTCCCTTCGTCGAGGGCGCCCGAAACCCTAGCCCCTCTCTTCCCACGCGGAGGGGCGACAGAGATGGCCAAGGATGCCGCAGATCCGGCAATGACGGCGCCGGAATCAGCACCCAACCGCAGTGGCTGCTGCACCAGCATCACGAGATGGCGATGGGGGGTCCCTAGCCCTTGACGACGGCGAGGTACGAGATGAGCTGCAGCACCTAGACGCCCAGGTACGCCCTCCTCCTTCCCTCCTCATCTCATGTACCGGCAGATTCTCCTCTCCTCTCATCTCATGTGCCGCTGCTTGTTTGCTTCTTTCCGTGGGCACTGGGCAGACCCGACCTTTTCTTTCTCTCTGCGCCCGACCATGGACACGGCAATGGCAACGGCAAGGGGAACCCGACCAGTGATGCGTTCGTTCGCAGCCTCACAATGTTGTAAGCAGCCCCCCTTTCTGAAAAATTTCCTGCAGTTTTCTTCTCTAAGATTCAGTACTCTGCTAATTTTGATGGTTTGTTGCGTTATCCTCTGTAATATGCAGCAGCTTACTGAAGACAAACTTCCTCAAGAGGTCCGCGTATTGCTCGATGCCGCTGTTGTTGAAGCATCGTCCTCCTCGACCAGAACTACCGCGCCCGCGTCTCTGACTTGGGCACCGCCAAGGTCCACCACAACTGCAGAAACGTCCTCCTCGACCACATCCACGCGGGGCAGAAGGAGTGAACTGCTACTTGTATCTGGAATGGAGCTCTCGCTTTAGGTTAATCTTTAATTCTTCATGCATTTACTTTCAGAAAGCATGTGCAGTTCTTCATAGTAGTATTTCTACCTGAAACTCAATCTGTGCTTTACCCCTAATGTTTGCTTGTTGGCAATTTGCCACTGCCCATCATGTTCTCAATGGCACGCATGGTGCTCACAACGATTTACACTGCACAGTTTGATTCTGATAAGCATCAGTTTAGACATATCAGGGCCATTTGGTCAGCCTCTAACAAAGCTACTCTGAAACCCTTCTCTTTGAAATGGGTTGCTCCTGCTATGCTATGCCACAGTAATAACTTGCATAGCTATGCCACATCCTGCACTGCGACACTTAATCCTGGATAAGCACACGACTCATGTATTAAAGTCTAATACTTTTCATCATTGCACATTACTTCACATGTACTACTTGTATAATTGATAGCTCACGGCGTTCTCTGATTGCATGCTGCTTTTTTTAGTGGATGAACTAGTCTGTAATAATTTTCTAAAACATTAATACTCGATGATTACAAGCAGAAGTAGTCCTTGTTTTTGCGTTACTCACTTTTTCTTGAAAGTTGCATACACGTTTTTTTTAATTTAGATGTGTGTATCACTGGATATGCACTCGTAGTACAGCACAGATTAGTAAACACTTGGACAGGAGTATGTTATACTTTTTTAATTCGGAGGTGTTTTCACTTTTTGGTGCTGAGAATAGTAGCAAGTAGCGTCACCTGAGATGGAATTCTTGCTTCAAGGCTGAATGCTTGTCATTTTCTGCAGAATGCTAACACGAGTGCTACTTGAATCATTAGAGTTGGTTTTTATTTCAGTACATCTAGTATCAAATATGGTATTTGTCATAACTAAGGAATTAGGAGCCAATTACCTTGCCCTTCTTGCTGTTTCTTAAGAGTCGGTTCACTTGCAGAATTGTTCTTTGGATAGATAGGCTTGTGAAGGAGCCAATTACCTTGCCCTTCTTGCTGTTTCTTAAGAGTCAAGTCACTTGCAGAATTGTTCTTTAGATAGGCCTGTGAAGGATAGGGAAGCACCTTACCTATCATTGAACCCATCTATACTCACTTCAGCTGCAACTCTGTGTTTAATTCCGTGCCTGGGATTACTAATTGAGTCGTTCTACTACATCCTGTGATGAACTAAAGAAGATGATTTCTTTTTTTTGCAGATAGCATGCAAGAATTTCCCTCACTCGCGTCATTTATGTTCCGAATTGCCCTTCAGCACCACTACTCACCCGAAGAATTGTGTAATGGCAAGTCACAAGCATTGTCACCCCCTGTACATGATTTTGTTTTTCATATGATTGCAATGGCAGAGTTCACAACAGCGTGTTTGTAATGCGGCTCGTTGATGTTCTCTTTTTCATATGCAGTGCTAATGTTATGTGTGTGATGCTCCAGCTCCATGCAAGCACTGGGGCAAAGGGCTCTGTTAAGCAGGTCTCTGTGGTAAGCGTCTCAGTTCCGCCTCTGTCTGCTCGTTCGAACTGGTGGTGTTGCGAGATGGGTTTGCTTGTGGATTCTTGTTTTGGTAGTAGTTTTCTTTGCTATGAGTAAGATGTTGGTACTTTGCTTGCCATGTCTGGTTCTTGTTTTGGTAGTAGTTTGCTTTGCTTATCCAGTAGTATCAGTCAATTGGCCAGCCTGTAGCAGCTTGCAAAGAAAATTAGACCAGCTGTCCAATTCTTGCCTGAATGCATTCTTTAAATGAGATAATGTGCTAGAGGCATGCTACTATATTGCCTTGCTGTAAACAAGATGGTGTTTATTGTATTGTCTTTCATGCACATTTGGTGTATTATCTGCCGACCTGCTGGTGTCATGTGTACCGTAATTCAAGTTACTGTATGTGTTAGAGAAATCAGTGTTGATTTATTTGTTGTTCTTTTTCTTCTTTCTAATTTTTGCATGAGAGCAAACTGGTGTAGCTAGCTAGACTATGCAGCCATGAATCAGGAAGTAGCATATTCAGTTTTGCTAATAGAAAATAAATGTATTAAAAACTTTAAAAATTGCATAATAAGTGTTTGTTCATGTTTGGTTTTCTCTAAACTTTGTTTGTATGATTGAGGGCAAATTTACTTGGTTCTTTTCTCTAAACTGTGCTTGGAACATTTGTTTTTATGATCTAAAATTGCTTTCCTGTGATGATGCAGGTGCCCAGTTTGTGCTCGCTACCGAAGGAGCTCCATGTTGAAGAAGATTGAAGACACTTGTAGAGCTATAGGGTTAACACCAGGGCAGCTTGTAGAGCTTGTAAATGTATCACGTGTAGAGCTTGTATATGTTAGAGCTTATTATGTGTAGAGATTGTAAAGTATATGTTATTTGTAAAATAGGGGCTCTGTACTGAATCTGGCTGATAATATTTGGAGTATTATGTGTGTGTTTTGTTTGTGCCAATTTAAATACTGGTTATTTATTTACTATTAAATTGAAATATGAAGAATATGAACTTGCTAGCTGGGACCCACATACCTGAATCTGACATCTGGGACCCATTTGACTAGTGGACCTTTTTTATATTACAAAAAACTAAACTTTCTAGCAGAAAAGGCCATGGCCCAAAAATGAGAAGGCTTAATTGTTGGGCTTGGCCCATCTATCTAGCCAAAATTAATATGAGAAAAAAACACAAATAGGCCGAATTGTTGGGCTAGGCCCATGTAGAAAATCGAATTGGACCGGGCTGAATCTTGTGCCACGTCAGATTGCCACGCTGGATGCCTACGTGGCCTGGGGAGGTTGCTAGTGACCAAACCGCCATAGTAGAAGTATTTTGGTCATAAACGTCTACGACCATTCCAGAAGAAAGGTCGCTATAGTCAGTTTACGACGGCCAGCTTTTGACCTTATGTTTTTGGTCACAAAAAGGTCACAAATGGAAATTTGTGACCATTCAGTGACCAATAGTGGTGGTCACAAGTTGACATATTTCTTGTAGTGAGTTGACTTGGCAATCGATGTCAAGATGAAACAAAAAATATATGTAATCTGCATGAGTTAAAGAGATGATTGAACAAAAAACAAGCAAAGTCACTTTGCCAGACCAAACTTATGGTGACTCGGAAAAATATGACAAAATTAAATACAAAACTCATAAATCAGCGCTAATCATCACGTACAAAAAAAATACAAACAATAATATCACTAACAAATTGAAATTGAACCGAATATATATTTGGTAATGTGGCTGTTCTAGTTGTGAGGAGAGAATCTCTGGTGTACTTTTATGTTCAAAAGAATCTTGTTAATCATCTAGCATCTTAACCTTGTAGATCAAGCACCCTGATTAGCTCATGTCGCATCAAACGGAGTAAACCATTATAATCGTCTAGCATCATAGCTGGTAGGTCCAATATATATTTACCAGTGAACCTTATCCTGAAACTATCAACCAACATCAGAATATCCTACTCTAACTAACAACATCAAAATATCGTCCAAATCAACATCTTAACTTCTCAATGATGGAAATAGAAGAGAAACATGGACAAATGCAAGCATGAAGAAACTGGACTACATAATAAAGACCTCCAAGTCAGTAGATTTACTGTACTTGCTCCACATTAGCAACACTGTATGAGTAGAAAATAAAAGGGACAACACCAGTAACTCAAAAATTAGTTCCCTATAGTACCTATAAAGAGATGGCTGAAAATCTTAGAGGTTGTCGCAATGAAAGATATTAAATAAAAAAAGAAAGCTTGCAGCAGCTGCATTAGTATATAATTACAGTGGTCAATTGGTCATTAGTAGAACCGTTCTCATCCTGTTCTCATCTCGTGGTTCCTTCATGCCAGTATCTTCACCTCTTCACGCTTGTTTTGAATTCATGAACCAAAAAAAATTGACCACAAACAAAGTGAGATACCTGATAGATCGCATCTCCACACCACAGCAGTCGTCCGCCTTGCTGACGCCACTGCTTTGGCCAGGAGGTTTATCCTGCTCGGCCGGTGCCGGCCTGACCAAGTTGGACGTCTACAACAACGTAATGGTTCCTTGCTAAAGATGGCTCAGACTATAACTCTTTTAGTATTGGAAGTATTATTATTTCCTTTTTGCTAAAGATGGCTCAGACCATACCAGCTACTGCGTTAACTCTGAAGAACAAGGGGAAGTCAAAGGGAAAATACTGCTACAAAGCAAATGAATGAAGAATCAAGAAAGAAAAACTCAGAAATCGTAGAAGCTATCAATAGGAGAACGCAAACTTGCAGAACTTGACACATTCTAATACTACATGATCAATCTCCATTACTGAACGAAAAAAAATAAGTTCATTCGGTTTTTGAACAACTTTTCTCATAGCTCCTCTGCACCTAGCAAACTTATTAGACCTAAAATGCAATTCAGACACATGAAACATCATCCAATCTTTGCAGAAAATTTAATTATAACTTATTTTCAAATAAAATGGTATATAGAAATATAACTTCAAAGATTGTAGTGATAATATAAAAAGTACACCCAGTAACCTTTTAAAATACATAATTATATACCGGAAAAATCAGATCATTCCTTTTAGGAAGGTGTCCTTCATGCCCTTCTTCCACCCCGACTTCACGTCGGTCGTCAAGATCTCCTCCACTGGGATCATCTTCCTGCACATAGTTGCCATGAGCAAGTAGTAATCAGTGTTTAACCTAGCACACAAAATCAGTTTATTGTTCTACCGAAGACATGCACCCAAAACTGACACTTAATAATTCAGAATGAATGTGCAGGCTATCAATACAACTGAATTGTCACACTGAACCAAAAAGAAAATTTTATGGCCAAATTGGCACGTTGCAAAGCAAGTGTTATATAGACCCCTCCTATTACCCTCAAACTTTTCAGGCACTCTTCCATACCCAAATCATTGCCACATGATAATATTCAGCTCAATTTTCATAGTAAATCTTTCTCGGGAAATTTCCAAAGTTTCTACCTCGAGAGAAGCTCTGTGAAGTAATTACTAGCTAGGCTTACCCAAATGATCTGAAAATTTACCAGCGCATGACCATACCTAAGTAACTTACCTACACCAATTTTGAGCTCATTTCATTCATCCAATCTCTCTCACTAGTTTTCCCAAGTTTCTGTCCATAGAAGAGCATTGTGAAGGAAGTACTACTTTGGCATGTCCAAATGGTATCAATTTTCTACAATGCTTTACTATGCCCAAATAACTATCCTCCACAAAATTTCAGCTCAATCGATTCATTATTTTGAGCGCAGCTTCAACATTCATATTTTTGTCCAGCGTGGTACTTCGCAAAGCAAGTACCACCTAGGATCCTCCTTTTGAGATAAAAATTTGTGAAAGCATTCTCCTTAGTAGATGATCATCCTCAGCCAAAACTCACGCCCATTGGCCATGTGCATTTCCCGTACCGCTAATCAAACACTTGGCTGCTAATTCATGTTTGAGCATCGATCGGTTTCCTCGTGAGAATCTTATGTTGTAATTTTCTTCCTAGCACCAACCTGGGGAGTGCCCAACCCACTAGACATACCTAGGCCGCCCAGAACACATGGCAACATTACGGTCACGCGGTGACCACGCGACGGGCATGCGAGTTTACGCGCTCTAGAGTTGGGGCCCTTGGCCACTGCCCAAACCTCGATCTATCGCCACCAAACCATGTATTTCTGATTAAATAGGTCCTTATGTAACTAGAAATGATTTTTGGAAAAAATAAATAGCAAACTATGAGGCAGCTGCAGTTCAAATTTGACCCGCTTCGAACTGAATCGGCGGAAATTTGTCTTTTTCACGAGAGGTGGATCAAAAAAATTTACACCCAACCATTTTGTCAATTGTGCATTAAATGTGGCCTAGTATTTTATAAAAATGATTTGGTCCAATTTTGCAACAATTATTTGGTAGTTCCTTCACAAAAAAACCTCCTTTCGGGCACTCGAAAAATGGAAAATTGTTTTTTCGTCCAACGAAAATGAAAACTTCCTTAGGCAACATTGTTTGGCATTCCAATATGCACCCTTGTGCACAATATGAGATCATTTGAACAAACTATGCCATGGATGTGGCCATAGGATTGATCATTTGGCTTGAAAGCCATTGATCTCCACACGTGATAGCTCGTTTCTGAGAACACTTTTTTAAAATAATTGCCGTATTACAAGTTTATTATTTTTCCTAGGAAGTTGTCCACATATAATGACACAATGCGAAGGTTTCCCAATTTTTTGATTTTTTTTGAATTTTTTATGCCCGTTTCAAAATGCGGTCAAAATGGCGGGAATGACCGTTCCTAGCTAGTGGTTGAATCTTGGAATTTTTTTGGTGTTTCTCTGATTAAATAGGTACTTATGTACCTAGAAATGATTTTTGGAAAAAATAAATAGCAAACTATGAGACAGCTGCAGTTCAAATTTGACCCGCTTCCAACTGAATCGGCGGAAATTTGTCTGTTTCATGAGAGGTGGATCAAAACTTTTTACACCCATCCATTTTGTCAATTGTGCATTAAATATGGCCTAGTATTTTAGAAAAATGATTTGGTCCAATTTTGCAACAATTATTTTGTAGTTCCTTCACAAAAAAACCTCCTTTTGGGCACTCGAAAAATGGAAAATGGTTTTTTCGTCCAAAGAAAATGAAAACTTTCTTAGGCAACATTGTTTGCCATTCCAATATGCACCCTTGTGCAGAATATAAGATCATTTGAACAAACTATGCCATGAATGTGACCATAAGATTGATCATTTGGCAGGAAAGCCGTTGATCTCCACACGTGATAGCTCGTTTCTGAGAACACTTTTTAAAAATAATTGTCGTAATACAATTTTGTTATTTTTCCTGGGAACTTGGCCACATATAATGAGACAATGCGAAGGTTTCCCAATTTTTTGTTTTTTTGATTTTTTTATGCCCGTTTCAAAATGCGGTCAAAACGGCGGGAAAGACCGTTCCTAGCTAGTGGTTGAATCTTGAAATTTTTTGGTGTTTCTTTGATTAAATAGGTACTTATGTACCTATAAATGATTTTTGGAAAAAATAAAGAGCAAACTACGAGGTAGCTACAGTTCAAATTTGACCCGCTTCCACCTGAATCAGCGGGAATTTGTCTTTTTCATCAGAGATGGATCAAAACTTTTTACACCCAACCATTTTATCAATTTTGAATTAAATATGGCCTAGAATTTTAGAAAAAGGATTTGGTCCAATTTTGCAACAATTATTTGGGAGGTCCTTCACAAAAAAACCTCCTTTCGAGCACTCGGAAAATGGAAAATGAATTTTCCGTGCAAAGAAAATGAAAACTCCCTTAGGCAACATTGTTTGGAATTCCAAGATGCACCCTTGTGCACAATATGAGATCATTTGAACAAACTATGCCATGAATGTGGCCATAAGATTGATCATTTGGCTTAAAAGCCATGAATCTTCACACTTGATAGCTCATTTCTGAGAACACTTTTTTAAAATAATTACAGTATTACAACTTTATTATTTTTCCTGTAAACTTGGTCACATATAATGACACAATGCGAAGGTTTTCCAATATTTTTGATTTTTTTGAATTTTTTATGCCCGTTTCAAAATGCGGTCAAAACGGCGGGCTTGACCGTTTCTAGCTAGCGGTTGAATCTTGGAATTTTTTTGGTGTTTCTCTGATTAAATAGATACTTATGTACCTATAAATGATTTTTGGAAAAAATAAAGGGCAAACTACGAGGTAGCTACAGTTCAAATTTGACCCGCTTTCAACTAAATCAGCGGGAATTTGTCTTTTTCACCAGAGGTGGACAAAAACTTTTTACAACCAACAATTTTGTTAATTGTGCATTAAATATGGCCTAGTTTTTTATAAAAATGATTTGGTACAATTTTGCAACAAATATTTGGTAGGTCCTTCGCAAAATGAACTCATTTTGGGCACTCAAAAAATGGAAAACGAATTTTCCGTGCAAAGAAAATGAAAACTCCCTTAGGCAATATTGTTTGAAATTCTAAGATGCACCATTTTGCACAATATGAGATCATTTTAACAAACTATGCAAAAAAACAATCTTTGACACTCGAAAAATAGGAAATGTTTTTTAAAGAAACTTATCTTTAATCAATCACAACCAATTTAGATGGTCATAAGGCCTTTAAGTTGATTGTTGCGTTCTGATTGGTCCAAGGGCAGCTCACGCGGATCATGCATCAACCACCGTCCGATCGCCCCGGATCCAACGACAGCCATCGCCCTTGGCTGTCTCACCCGCTTAACCCTAACACAACCCTTCCATCTCCCTCCCTCAGATCTCCTACGCAGCCATAGCCGCCTCCCCCAACCAACTCCCTCCCTCAGATCTCGATCCGCCGCCGGCCCCAACCACCCCCCACCGCCACCGTAGACGAGGTCGAGGCTGACCCAAGATCGAGTCCATGCCCATACTCGCGATGGGCTTAGCGGGGATGGGATCCCATCCCATCCCGCTCCTCCTTCTCCTCCTCTCAGACTCCACCGATTCCTCCCCAAATCCAGGCGCCCGCCGAACTCCTCTCCCCCAACCCCACCGCCACCGGCGACCTCGTCTCCACAGCCCCACCGGCGACCTCCCTCCCTCCCTCCCTTCGTCGAGGGCGCCCGAAACCCTAGCCCCTCTCTTCCCACGCGGAGGGGCGACAGAGATGGCCAAGGATGCCGCAGATCCGGCAATGACGGCGCCGGAATCAGCACCCAACCGCAGTGGCTGCTGCACCAGCATCACGAGATGGCGATGGGGGGTCCCTAGCCCTTGACGACGGCGAGGTACGAGATGAGCTGCAGCACCTAGACGCCCAGGTACGCCCTCCTCCTTCCCTCCTCATCTCATGTACCGGCAGATTCTCCTCTCCTCTCATCTCATGTGCCGCTGCTTGTTTGCTTCTTTCCGTGGGCACTGGGCAGACCCGACCTTTTCTTTCTCTCTGCGCCCGACCATGGACACGGCAATGGCAACGGCAAGGGGAACCCGACCAGTGATGCGTTCGTTCGCAGCCTCACAATGTTGTAAGCAGCCCCCCTTTCTGAAAAATTTCCTGCAGTTTTCTTCTCTAAGATTCAGTACTCTGCTAATTTTGATGGTTTGTTGCGTTATCCTCTGTAATATGCAGCAGCTTACTGAAGACAAACTTCCTCAAGAGGTCCGCGTATTGCTCGATGCCGCTGTTGTTGAAGCATCGTCCTCCTCGACCAGAACTACCGCGCCCGCGTCTCTGACTTGGGCACCGCCAAGGTCCACCACAACTGCAGAAACGTCCTCCTCGACCACATCCACGCGGGGCAGAAGGAGTGAACTGCTACTTGTATCTGGAATGGAGCTCTCGCTTTAGGTTAATCTTTAATTCTTCATGCATTTACTTTCAGAAAGCATGTGCAGTTCTTCATAGTAGTATTTCTACCTGAAACTCAATCTGTGCTTTACCCCTAATGTTTGCTTGTTGGCAATTTGCCACTGCCCATCATGTTCTGAATGGCACGCATGGTGCTCACAACGATTTACACTGCACAGTTTGATTCTGATAAGCATCAGTTTAGACATATCAGGGCCATTTGGTCAGCCTCTAACAAAGCTACTCTGAAACCCTTCTCTTTGAAATGGGTTGCTCCTGCTATGCTATGCCACAGTAATAACTTGCATAGCTATGCCACATCCTGCACTGCGACACTTAATTCTGGATAAGCACACGACTCATGTATTAAAGTCTAATACTTTTCATCATTGCACATTACTTCACATGTACTACTTGTATAATTGATAGCTCACGGCGTTCTCTGATTGCATGCTGCTTTTTTTAGTGGATGAACTAGTCTGTAATAATTTTCTAAAACATTAATACTCGATGATTACAAGCAGAAGTAGTCCTTGTTTTCGCGTTACTCACTTTTTCTTGAAAGTTGCATACACGTTTTTTTTAATTTAGATGTGTGTATCACTGGATATGCACTCGTAGTACAGCACAGATTAGTAAACACTTGGACAGGAGTATGTTATACTTTTTTAATTCGGAGGTGTTTTCACTTTTTGGTGCTGAGAATAGTAGCAAGTAGCGTCACCTGAGATGGAATTCTTGCTTCAAGGCTGAATGCTTGTCATTTTCTGCAGAATGCTAACACGAGTGCTACTTGAATCATTAGAGTTGGTTTTTATTTCAGTACATCTAGTATCAAATATGGTATTTGTCATAACTAAGGAATTAGGAGCCAATTACCTTGCCCTTCTTGCTGTTTCTTAAGAGTCGGTTCACTTGCAGAATTGTTCTTTGGATAGATAGGCTTGTGAAGGAGCCAATTACCTTGCCCTTCTTGCTGTTTCTTAAGAGTCAAGTCACTTGCAGAATTTTTCTTTAGATAGGCCTGTGAAGGATAGGGAAGCACCTTACCTATCATTGAACCCATCTATACTCACTTCAGCTGCAACTCTGTGTTTAATTCCGTGCCTGGGATTACTAATTGAGTCGTTCTACTACATCCTGTGATGAACTAAAGAAGATGATTTCTTTTTTTTGCAGATAGCATGCAAGAATTTCCCTCACTCGCGTCATTTATGTTCCAAATTGCCCTTCAGCACCACTACTCACCCGAAGAATTGTGTAATGGCAAGTCACAAGCATTGTCACCCCCTGTACATGATTTTGTTTTTCATATGATTGCAATGGCAGAGTTCACAACAGCGTGTTTGTAATGCGGCTCGTTGATGTTCTCTTTTTCATATGCAGTGCTAATGTTATGTGTGTGATGCTCCAGCTCCATGCAAGCACTGGGGCAAAGGGCTCTGTTAAGCAGGTCTCTGTGGTAAGCGTCTCAGTTCCGCCTCTGTCTGCTCGTTCGAACTGGTGGTGTTGCGAGATGGGTTTGCTTGTGGATTCTTGTTTTGGTAGTAGTTTTCTTTGCTATGAGTAAGATGTTGGTACTTTGCTTGCCATGTCTGGTTCTTGTTTTGGTAGTAGTTTGCTTTGCTTATCCAGTAGTATCAGTCAATTGGCCAGCCTGTAGCAGCTTGCAAAGAAAATTAGACCAGCTGTCCAATTCTTGCCTGAATGCATTCTTTAAATGAGATAATGTGCTAGAGGCATGCTACTATATTGCCTTGCTGTAAACAAGATGGTGTTTATTGTATTGTCTTTCATGCACATTTGGTGTATTATCTGCCGACCTGCTGGTGTCATGTGTACCGTAATTCAAGTTACTGTATGTGTTAGAGAAATCAGTGTTGATTTATTTGTTGTTCTTTTTCTTCTTTCTAATTTTTGCATGAGAGCAAACTGGTGTAGCTAGCTAGACTATGCAGCCATGAATCAGGAAGTAGCATATTCAGTTTTGCTAATAGAAAATAAATGTATTAAAAACTTTAAAAATTGCATAATAAGTGTTTGTTCATGTTTGGTTTTCTCTAAACTTTGTTTGTATGATTGAGGGCAAATTTACTTGGTTCTTTTCTCTAAACTGTGCTTGGAACATTTGTTTTTATGATCTAAAATTGCTTTCCTGTGATGATGCAGGTGCCCAGTTTGTGCTCGCTACCGAAGGAGCTCCATGTTGAAGAAGATTGAAGACACTTGTAGAGCTATAGGGTTAACACCAGGGCAGCTTGTAGAGCTTGTAAATGTATCACGTGTAGAGCTTGTATATGTTAGAGCTTATTATGTGTAGAGATTGTAAAGTATATGTTATTTGTACAATAGGGGCTCTGTACTGAATCTGGCTGATAATATTTGGAGTATTATGTGTGTGTTTTGTTTGTGCCAATTTAAATACTGGTTATTTATTTACTATTAAATTGAAATATGAAGAATATGAACTTGCTAGCTGGGACCCACATACCTGAATCTGACATCTGGGACCCATTTGACTAGTGGACCTTTTTTATATTACAAAAAACTAAACTTTCTAGCAGAAAAGGCCATGGCCCAAAAATGAGAAGGCTTAATTGTTGGGCTTGGCCCATCTATCTAGCCAAAATTAATATGAGAAAAAAACACAAATAGGCCGAATTGTTGGGCTAGGCCCATGTAGAAAATCGAATTGGACCGGGCTGAATCTTGTGCCACGTCAGATTGCCACGCTGGATGCCTACGTGGCCTGGGGAGGTTGCTAGTGACCAAACCGCCATAGTAGAAGTATTTTGGTCATAAACGTCTACGACCATTCCAGAAGAAAGGTCGCTATAGTCAGTTTACGACGGCCAGCTTTTGACCTTATGTTTTTGGTCACAAAAAGGTCACAAATGGAAATTTGTGACCATTCAGTGACCAATAGTGGTGGTCACAAGTTGACATATTTCTTGTAGTGAGTTGACTTGGCAATCGATGTCAAGATGAAACAAAAAATATATGTAATCTGCATGAGTTAAAGAGATGATTGAACAAAAAACAAGCAAAGTCACTTTGCCAGACCAAACTTATGGTGACTCGGAAAAATATGACAAAATTAAATACAAAACTCATAAATCAGCGCTAATCATCACGTACAAAAAAAATACAAACAATAATATCACTAACAAATTGAAATTGAACCGAATATATATTTGGTAATGTGGCTGTTCTAGTTGTGAGGAGAGAATCTCTGGTGTACTTTTATGTTCAAAAGAATCTTGTTAATCATCTAGCATCTTAACCTTGTAGATCAAGCACCCTGATTAGCTCATGTCGCATCAAACGGAGTAAACCATTATAATCGTCTAGCATCATAGCTGGTAGGTCCAATATATATTTACCAGTGAACCTTATCCTGAAACTATCAACCAACATCAGAATATCCTACTCTAACTAACAACATCAAAATATCGTCCAAATCAACATCTTAACTTCTCAATGATGGAAATAGAAGAGAAACATGGACAAATGCAAGCATGAAGAAACTGGACTACATAATAAAGACCTCCAAGTCAGTAGATTTACTGTACTTGCTCCACATTAGCAACACTGTATGAGTAGAAAATAAAAGGGACAACACCAGTAACTCAAAAATTAGTTCCCTATAGTACCTATAAAGAGATGGCTGAAAATCTTAGAGGTTGTCGCAATGAATGATATTAAATAAAAAAAGAAAGCTTGCAGCAGCTGCATTAGTATATAATTACAGTGGTCAATTGGTCATTAGTAGAACCGTTCTCATCCTGTTCTCATCTCGTGGTTCCTTCATGCCAGTATCTTCACCTCTTCACGCTTGTTTTGAATTCATGAACCAAAAAAAATTGACCACAAACAAAGTGAGATACCTGATAGATCGCATCTCCACACCACAGCAGTCGTCCGCCTTGCTGACGCCACTGCTTTGGCCAGGAGGTTTATCCTGCTCGGCCGGTGCCGGCCTGACCAAGTTGGACGTCTACAACAACGTAATGGTTCCTTGCTAAAGATGGCTCAGACTATAACTCTTTTAGTATTGGAAGTATTATTATTTCCTTTTTGCTAAAGATGGCTCAGACCATACCAGCTACTGCGTTAACTCTGAAGAACAAGGGGAAGTCAAAGGGAAAATACTGCTACAAAGCAAATGAATGAAGAATCAAGAAAGAAAAACTCAGAAATCGTAGAAGCTATCAATAGGAGAACGCAAACTTGCAGAACTTGACACATTCTAATACTACATGATCAATCTCCATTACTGAACGAAAAAAAATAAGTTCATTCGGTTTTTGAACAACTTTTCTCATAGCTCCTCTGCACCTAGCAAACTTATTAGACCTAAAATGCAATTCAGACACATGAAACATCATCCAATCTTTGCAGAAAATTTAATTATAACTTATTTTCAAATAAAATGGTATATAGAAATATAACTTCAAAGATTGTAGTGATAATATAAAAAGTACACCCAGTAACCTTTTAAAATACATAATTATATACCGGAAAAATCAGATCATTCCTTTTAGGAAGGTGTCCTTCATGCCCTTCTTCCACCCCGACTTCACGTCGGTCGTCAAGATCTCCTCCACTGGGATCATCTTCCTGCACATAGTTGCCATGAGCAAGTAGTAATCAGTGTTTAACCTAGCACACAAAATCAGTTTATTGTTCTACCGAAGACATGCACCCAAAACTGACACTTAATAATTCAGAATGAATGTGCAGGCTATCAATACAACTGAATTGTCACACTGAACCAAAAAGAAAATTGCGTTTCTTAGCTTTAATCTGGACCAGCTAACACATGCTCCAATATTCAAGAATGTACTAATCAGCAAATAACAAATTATCACACGTGTACAAGGGAAAGGACACTCACCTACTGAATTCGCCACCGCCCACCTCATTGAGCTGTTACGTGTGTGCGGGTGTACAGGCTGGGAGGTAACCGAACCACCATCTCGTTTTGCTCACAAATCCAAATGTGTATACAAAGTTTAGAACCACACTGATATGGCTAAAGGAAATGAAGGGTAGCAAAAACTCGATTGCAAGAGCAGAATCCGCCATGCCTGGTCGAAAAAAAAGGGATCAGTGTTCAGCTACAGGAGAAAATGCCCCCCCCCCTCCCCCACTGCACCTCCTCTGAATCCCAACCAGTACCACACGGAGAAAACACCCAAACAAAACAGGCATCTCCTCTGAATCCCGTGAGGCTGTCGGCCACGTTGGTTGGGAAGGGGACGACGTGCCGGTAGCAATGGAGTGCCGGACGGCTGTTGGAGGTAGAAGGTGAGGCTCCGGCTGCCGGCCGTCCAACGGGGACCCATCGGTTGGCCAGCGATGGATCTGGTGACCTGGTCTCCCGCATCCATGAAGGCCACCAAGCAGAGGAGGACGGCATCGATGGACCACTCCCTTGACTTCTCAGCACTCGGCGCCCTCAGGAGTAGGGTCGGCGACCGGAGCAGCCGTCGGCCGATGCACCGCAAAATTCTCCGCCATGGGTCTCCGAGCGGACGGCCTCTGGCCTCTCATCACATGGGATGTTAGCGCTAATTACGCGGCGTGGGATCCCTCCTTGCTACTCTTGCGGACGTGGGATTGACAGAGTTTTCGTCCGCCCATGAAAAATGCTAAACGCAGTCTTGGATGTGGATTAGTGTAATTTTGACGGTTAGATGAAATTAAGTGATCTGATCGGGAGGCCGTAATTCTTCCGTGTTGTTATGTGTAGGCTAGGCTGGGTGCACGTACCGATGAATATGTTTACTTGTTTAATACTCTCTTCGTTCCTAAATATTTGTCTTTTAAAAGATTTCAAATGGACTACCACATACGGATTTATATAGACATATTTTAGAGTGTAGATTCACTCATTTTGCTCCGTATGTAGTCACTTGTTGAAATCTCTAGAAAGACAAATATTTAGGAACAAAGGGAATAGTACTATAGATTAATAGTAGTATAGATAAAAAACAGAGGCAGGCCAAAGTAAGGGGGTGTTTGGTTCAAGGACTTTTTAGTCCCAGAGACTAGAAAAAGTCCGTAAAAAGTCTCTAGGAACCAAACAGGAGGGACTTTTTTCATAGGGACTAGAAAAAGACTCTACTAAAAAGTCTTTTTTGATTAGTCCCCGGGACTAGAAAAAGTCTTAGGACTTCTCAACCAAACACCCCCTAAATCTAATCATCACCTCTGGCCGCTAATTGATTCGACGGCACAGGCTTCACGGAAGTCACCTCCATTCCTCTTCAGGCTCCACACGTGCAGCTAGCTTCATAAGAATCAGACGGACCTGCTTGCTCGGTTGACCAGATTCAACGTGATCGAACGGCCAAGAAGATCCCAATCCAAGGGAGCTCCGTGTAGAAGGGTCGGCTAGCATCCTTATAGGTTTAAATGACATCTCAGCCAGCACTGGTAGAAAAAAGCCCTTTAGTCCCGGTTCGCAACAACCTTTAGTCCCGGCTGTGCAACCGGGACTAAATAAGCGCGACTAAAGACCCCCCCCCTTTAGCCGCGGCTCTTACGGACCGCGACAAAAGTCTTTAGTCCCGGTTCTTGTGGCTGACCGGGACCAAAGGCCCGCCACGTGGGCGCCCGTGGTCCGTCGGGGCTGAGGACCTTTAGTCCCGGCTCTCGTGGCCAACCGGGACTAAAGGCCTCCTCCGCAGGTTTAGGGTTTTAGCCCCCCTAAACCTGGTTTCTTTTTAATTTGTAGTGTTTTATTTGTTTTATATTTTATTTTGTGTTTTATTTTATTTTTGATGAAGTTTCAGTACACATATTCTACGCTTCTATATACATGCATATAAAATTTCAAACAAGAAGAATTCAAGAGGAATATATAATATATATTCAATCTCGGGTGACCATATACAACTTCGAACAAGTTTCCATACACAATTAGGATGGATGACCATATACAACTTCGAACAAGTTTCAATCTCGGGTATGCATATAAATTTCTTCGTCCTCGGTATAGTGTTGTCCTTTAGGATTGATGACTTCCCTCATGAAAAATCCTGCTAATTCTTCTTGAATTGGTCGGAAGCGAGCTTCTGGACTAAGCCTCCTCCGCAAGTTATCCGTCGCGTTCCGCACGCTAGCTGATGCCTTCCGCTCAGTGGTTTGTCTCCGGATGTTCTCACAAACATAGTATCCACATAGATCGGTCCCCGATGGCTGCTTATCCACATTAACTAACTTTCTGAAATCTAGCTCATGTTTGAATTCACCGACAGTTTCTTCTGAGAACCGTCCCCAAACCCTACAGGGCAAAGGAAATTAAATGAATAAGGGATTTATTAGTTAGTTGATATTAGGAAATGAAGAGACCGATCGATATAGAGCTCAAATGATTGAAAATAATTACTTTTGCAGCATTTTTCTCATGTCAGCCCAACGCTTTGGATCCGAATCCTTAGAGTCCATGATTAGAACTGTGGAGGTGTGAAGTTCAATATTTAGCAAAATCCAGTGGAACCTGCGGACACGTTACATGCACAGTCATGCATAACTCATCGATTAGACATACCATGCATGGAGTAAACAAAATAGAATGGGCACAAGAGAGAAACACTCACCCAAAATGGTAAGGAAATAGAATATGACTTTTGAGTTGATGCTTTCTAAGAAACTTGTACAGGTCTTTCTCCATGTCTTTGTGGTGATGTTCTAACACATGTCCATTAACGATATGTGGGTCAATGAACCCAACATCGTGGATGTTTCTTATTTTGCATTCCCAAATCTTCAATCTGCAGCGTACGCAACAATATAGTTAGGACAATATATATATATATAGTGCAGGCAATGAAGAACGAGATGAGGTAGAAATAAATCACTTACAGAACGTAGCAACTCAGCATAGATTTGTCGAGGGCGCGCAGATTGAACAGCTGGAATAATTCACTCATATGAACTTCTACAGAGTACCGTTTGATGTGATGCTCATGTGTAACATCCGCATAAACATATTCTTTGTCGGCCCATGTTATGAATTGCTTGTACCAACGTAGCAGATTTCGCATTTGTGTTGGTAGACTATTTTCCTTCTCAGGCTCGACGAGAGGCCCCTTCCGCACATATTGTAATGTTATCTCACCTGCAGGCGCATCCTCAAGGTCTAAGAAGGCACGAACAGTCAAACCCATCTCGGACGCTTGTTTCATGGCAGCCGCTACAGTCAATCCAGGTGCTGCCACAGCTGCTATGATCTCGGGGTCCTCTTCCGGACCGGCTTTCACTATGAGCGGGGGGATCGATTGTTTCTTCTGCATCCCGAGCTGGTCAACTTGTTTCCCGCTTTTTTTACTTTCTTCCTCCTTCAATATTTTTGCTTGCCTACGAAGTTCATGTCCATAGTCGTCAGGCATATTCAGCTCGGCTTGGGACGGTGTCGTCAAAAAATCCTTAGCCCACTTCTTTTGCTTCTCAGTGAATACTTGCTTGGGCTCAGGCACTTTTTTCGCCTTCATATCCGCCTTCCATTTCTCATAATCAGTAGACGCGGCCAATGTGAGGTCAGCTTCACTAAGTTCCCCAGGCCTTGGGAGGAGAGGCTTCAGCGATGGCTCCGGTACCCTTGTGGTCTTAGGTACATAAGGGTCCGGGTTAATAGTCCAGGAGCAGGTTTCCTTGCTGTCCGCCTGCTTCTGCTTCTTCGCCGGAGGTGGATTGGGGGGCGTCGTACCCGCCGGAGGAGGATTGGGGGGCGTCGTACCTGTCGGAGGTGGATTGGGGGGCGTCGTACCCGCCGAAGGAGGATTGGGGGGCGTCGTACCCGCCGGAGGTTGTGGATCGGGGGACGGCGTCGAATGGCGTGAAGGAGGTGTAGGTGAACCACCACGACCACCACCACCGCCACCACCGCCACCACCACCACCACCATCGGAGGGGGGTGGACTTGCTAGCCTTGGCGCCTCGTCTGGAAACACTATGTACTTCTTTTTCCATAGAATGTACTGGCGCTTGACATCTCCAAGTCTGCTATCCCCTTCGGGTGTAGGTTTGTCAATCTCCAGGTCCTCAAACCCTTGGACTATGTCTTCCACCGTGACACAAGCATAGCCATATGGAATGGGGTTGTTGTGGTGGAGTGCTCCAGGTTTACAGGGTAAAGCACTGCCGCTAGCTACCTTCGTGGAAACGTTCCCCACGGGATAATGCAGATCACAGTCTTTCATCTTCTTTACATCATCCACGGGGTAGTGAGGCTCCGGTGCACGAATCTCGATCATCGGTGCACTAGCACCAGGCGGGGCATCCGTGGAAGCCACGCTGCTTCTCCGCTGCTGGCTTCCGCAATCCGCTTCATGATCTTCATGCGGCCCTGCAGCCGATTTTTCTTTCAATAGTTCATGCACGGTCTGCTTCAACTCATGGAGTTCCGATGCAAACTTCGTCATAAGATCTGCATCCCGGTCCGTCTTTCTCTTACGGCTTCTGTAACCGTACGGGTCATTGTCCTGGGAAAACCCTACTTTCCACGAAACTTTGCCTTTGCCTCGTACACGTCCTCCGTGTTCATCATTCCCGAGGGCTAAAGTCAGTGCGTCTTTCTCTCTGTTGAACTTGATCAAGCCCGCTTGAGCTTGGGTCATTGCGTCAATAAGGGCTTGGGTCGGAGCAAAGTGTCGATGCCGGTGAACACACACCCCTGTCTCCGGGTCTAGCGATCCCCCATGCCCGTACCACCAGCTTTTGGCCCTTGGGTCCCATCCCTCTGTACCTAGAGGGATTCCTCGCACCCTCAGGTCCTCCTCCATCTTCTGCCACCTAGGGTCCGCAAGGCGGTATCCTCCTGGCCCCATAATATGATGGTACTTTTTCTTAGCCGCATTATCCTTATTTTTTTCGATATTTCCTTGAAATGGTCCGATTGCTTTTGCCTCACAAATTCTGGCCAATCATCTTTCAGTTTCTCATATTGTCCATTGAAATCCGAAGTCTTGCCCTTGTTGACATAGTCACGGGTTAAATTTTTCTTGAAGTTCCGGAATGCATCGGCCATCTTCTGAAGAGCGAACTCTTTAACTAGCCTCCTCCTCTGATGTCCACCCGGAACCTCGTTACCGAATTCATCGACTTTGTTGTATTCCGGAGGTAGAATGAAATGTTCCATAAGCTTTCTCCAGCAATCCTTTTTCGTTCTCTTGTCGACAAAACTGAAACCAAGACGTGCCTTCTTTGGCTCTTTCCATTCCTGGACGGTGATCGGGATGTTGTCTCTAACAACGACTCCGCATTGGTTGACAAACTTTGAGGTGTGCTGTAGGGGCTTGCCGGTTTCACTGACAGACTCAATGGCATATGTTTCTCCTGTTTTCATCGCCTTGGATTTGCCACGCTGCTTTGTCGTACTCGATCCGGAGGGCTAAAAAAAGAAAGAGAGTCGCGCGCGTTAATACATATGTATTCACACTTCGGTAAGTTTGTATCACGAGAGGCTCTCAATGTATATATATACCTCGCCGGAGGTGGTTGCTACTTGCAATTGGAGATCGTCGGTTGTTGACGGTTGACCTCCGTCGACAATGTCCGTTCCTTCACCTTCTCGATCATCGTCACCGTCAAGGTTCATATAAGAAGAGACTACATCCTCTTGTTGCTCATATTCTGAGCCCGGCACATAAGGAATCTCGTTGTTGATGATGTCCATTAAATAACGTTCAGCCTCCGGATCCCTAAGCGGCTCGGTTCTGTCGTCCGCCATATGTCACTCCTGCATGTAGTAAAAATTCTTTAAGTATAAAGGAATTAAAAAATAAGATTAAGGGGACATAGAGGAGGAGGAATTAAAAAATAAGATTCTTTAAGTAAAAATTCTTTTTTTCTTCTTCTTCCTTTCTTCTTCCTCTTTCTTCTTCTTCCTTTCTTCTTCTTCCTTTTTCCTTTCTTCTTCTTTCTTTCTTCTTCTTCCTTTCTTCTTCTTCCTTTCTTCTTTCTTTCTTCTTCTTCCTTTTTCTTTTTTCTTTCTTTCTTCTTCTTTCTTTCTTCTTCTTTCTTTCTTCTTCTTCCTTTCTTCTTCTTCCTTTCTATTCTTTCTTTCTTCTTCTTTCCTTTTTCTTTTTACTTTCTTTCTTCTTCTTCCTTTCTTCTTCCTTTCTTCTTCTTTTTTTCTTCTTCCTTTTTCTTTCTTCTTTCTTTTGGTTTTCATTTGGTTTTTATTTGGTTTTCATTTTTTTCTTCTTCCTTTTCCTTTCTTGTTTTTTCTTCTTCCTTTTCTTCTTCCTCCTTTTTTTTGTTTTTTTCTTCTGTTTGTTTTTTTGTTTTTTTCTTCTTCCTTTGTTTTTCTTCTGTTTTTTTGTTTTCTTTTGTTTTTCTTGAGTTTTTTCTTCTTCCTTTTTCCTTTCTTCTTCTTTCTTTCTTCTTCTTTCTTTCTTCTTCTTCCTTTCTTCTTCTTCCTTTCTTCTTTCTTTCTTCTTCTTCCTTTTTCTTTTTTCTTTCTTTCTTCTTCTTTCTTTCTTCTTCTTTCTTTCTTCTTCTTCCTTTCTTCTTCTTCCTTTCTATTCTTTCTTTCTTCTTCTTTCCTTTTTCTTTTTACTTTCTTTCTTCTTCTTCCTTTCTTCTTCTTTTTTTCTTCTTCCTTTTTCTTTCTTCCTTTTTCTTTCTTCTTTCTTTTGTTTTTCATTTGGTTTTTATTTGGTTTTCATTTTTTTCTTCTTCCTTTTTCTTTCTTGTTTTTTCTTCTTCCTTTTTTTCTTCTTTCTTTTCTTCTTCCTCCTTTTTTTTGTTTTTTCTTCTGGGGAGGCGGAGGACGGCAGGCAGGGCGGCGGGCGGCGGGCGGAGGGCGGCGGGCGGCGGGCGGCAGGGCGTCGGGCGGCGGGCGGCAGGGCGGCGGGCAAGGGCGCGCGCAGGGCACGGGCGGCGAGCAAGGGCAGGCACGGGCGGAGGCGGCGCTCACTGGGGACGGGGGCGGCGGCGCGCAGGGCTTCGGCATCGGCGTCGGGGCAGGGCTTCGGCGTCGGCGTCGGCGACGGGGGCGTCGGCGTCGGCGTCGATCGGCGTTGGGGAGACAGAGGAGAATGCCGCGGCAAAACTGCTAAGTGCAGTATATATAGACGCACCTTTAGTCGCGGTTGGGGAGGGGGACCGCGACTAAAGGCCCTTTAGTCGCGGTCCCCCTCCCCAACCGCGACTAAAGGGTTTTGGCGCCGCTTCCTTTCCCGCGCAGAAAGACCCTTTAGTCGCGGTTGGGGACAACAACCGCGACTAAAGGGTACCCTTTAGTCGCAGTCCCTCTCCCCAACCGGGACTAAAGGGTTTTGGCGCCGCTTCCTTTCCCGCGCAGAAAGACCCTTTTTCTTGTTTTTCTTCTGTTTTTTTTCTGTTTTTTTCTTCCTTTCTTCCTTTTCCTTTAAATTCTTGTTTTTCTTCTGTTTGTTTCTTCCTTTTTTCTTCTGTTTTTTTTCTTCTGTTTGTTTCTTCCTTTTTCTTGTTTTTCTTCTTTTTTTCTTCCTTTTTCCTTTTTTAAAATCTTCTGACATTTTAAAATCTTAAAAATAAAATTATATATCAAAAAAATCAGAAAAATAAAACTAATTCATTTTAAATTCTTGTTTTTCTTCTGTTTTTTTCTTCCTTTTTTCTTCTGTTTTTTTCTTCTGTTTGTTTCTTCCTTTTTCTTGTTTTTCTTCTTTTTTTTTCTTCCTTTCTTCCTTTTTCCTTTTTTAAAATCTTCTGACATTTTAAAATCTTAAAAATACAATTATATATCAAAAAATTCAGAAAAATAAAACTAATTCATTTTAAAATCCTTTGAAGGTTTGACAAAAGGTTTGATACATCATTCAGTTCATCGACCAAATACAAAGTTTGGTACAATAAATTATTACACATCAATTCTTCCCTTGTACGTCCCTGCTTGCTTACGATTGTGCCGTATCCATGGAGCATCCTCATCATTTAACTTAATGCTTGAGTCAGTGTTCACTTTGAAGGGCGGAATTTCACCAAACATATTATAATCTTCTGACATGTCTGTCTTGTCCTCCACTCCCACGATGTTTCTTTTCCCTGAAAGAACAATGTGGCGCTTTGGATCATCGCATGATGTACTGATCGTTTTCTTATCTTTCCGTTTCCTCGGTTTGCTACTCATGTCCTTCAAATAAAAAACCTGAGCGACATCTTTGGCAAGGACGAATGGTTCGTCAAGGTAACCAAGATTGTTGAAATCCACCATTGTCATTCCGTATTGCTCGTCCACCTTTACCCCACCTCCTGTTAGCTTGAACCATTTGCACCGGAACAAAGGGACCTTAAAGGAGGGTCCATAGTCAAGTTCCCATATCTCCTCTATGTAACCATAATATGTGACCTTTTGCCCATTCTCGGTTGCTGCATCAAAGCGGACACCACTGTTTTGGTTGGTGCTCTTTTTATCTTGGGCGATGGTGTAAAATGTATTCCCATTTATCTCGTACCCTTGGAAAGTCGTTATAGTCGAAGATGGTTTCTTAGCCAACATGTACAGCTGATCTCCAACATCATTGTCATTCATTAAATGTTTTCGCAACCAACTGCCGAAAGTCTCCATGTGGGCCTTTCTAATCCAGGATTCAGGCTTCCCCGGGTTGTCCGAGCGTAAAATATTCTTGTATTGCTCGAAGTACGGAGCCACCAAGCTGGAATTTTGCAGAACTGTGTGGTGTGCTTCAGTCATAGAATGACCGTCCATACATATCGTGGTATCCCTTCCGATCTTGCCTTTTCCACTTAGTCTCCCCTCGTGCCGCGATTGAGGAATACCAATCGGCTTAAGGTCAGGAACATAGTCAATACAGAACTCAATTACCTCCTCATTTTGATGGCCCTTGGAGATGCTTCCTTCTGGCCTAGCACGGTTACGAACATATTTCTTTAATACTCCCATGAACCTCTCAAAGGGGAACATATTGTGTAGAAATACAGGACCGAGAATGGAAATCTCTTCGACTAGGTGGACCAGGAGGTGCGTCATAATATTGAAGAAGGATGGTGGGAACACCAACTCGAAACTGACAAGGCATTGGACCACATCGTTCTGTAACCGTGGTAGATCTTCTGGATTGATTACCTTCTAAGAGATTGCATTGAGGAATGCACATAGCTTCACAATGGCTACTCGAACATTTTCCGGTAGGAGCCTCCCCAAAGCAATCGGAAGCAATTGCGTCATAATCACGTGGCAGTCGTGAGACTTCAGGTTTTGGAACTTTTTCTCCGGCATGTTTATTATTCCCTTTATATTCGACGAGAAGCCAGACGGGACCTTCATACTGCTCAGGCATTCAAAAAAAATGACCTTCTCTTCTTTGGTAAGAGCGTAGCTGGCACGACCTTGAAACCATTCCGGATGCCAGTCATCTGGGTCTTTCAAAAGTTGCTGGTCCTGCCGTGCTTCCTTTGTATCATTTGTCTTCCCATACACGCCCAAGAAGCTTAGCAGGTTCACGCAAATATTCTTCGTAACATGCATCACGTCGATTGCAGAGCGGACATCTAGAACTTTCCAATATTCTAGCTCCCAAAATATAGATTTCTTCTTCCACATGGGTGCGTGCCCGTCAACTCCCCGCGGAACTGATTGTCCGCCAGGACCCTTTCCAAAGATGACTTTCAAATCCTTGACCATATCAAATATCTCAGCACCAGTACGTTCCGCAGGCTTCGGCCGGTGATCTGCCTTCCCGTTGAAATGCTTGCCTTTCTTTCTTACGTTATGATTTCGGGGAAGAAATCGACGATGACCCAGGTACACGTTCTTCTTACAATTAACCAAACGTACACTTTCAGTCTCATGTAAGCAGTGCGTGCATGCATTGTATCCCTTATTTTTCTGTCCCGAAAGGTTACTGAGAGCAGGCCAATCGTTGATGGTTACAAAAAGCAACGCTCGTAGGTCAAATTCCTCTCCTTTGTGCTCATCCCAGACACGTACACCAGGTTTCGCCCACAACTGTAAAAGTTCTTCAACTAATGGCCTTAGGTACACATCGATGTCGTTACCGGGTTGCTTAGGGCCTTGGATGAGAATTGACATCATAATGAACTTCCGCTTCATGCACAACCAAGGAGGAAGGTTGTAGATGCATAGAGTCACGGGCCAGGTGCTATGGTTGGAGCTCTGCTCGCCAAAAGGATTAATGCCAACAGTATTTAGACCAAATCTTAAGTTCCTTGCGTCAGCTGCAAAATCTTTGAAAACTCTGTCGATCTTTCTCCATTGCGTTCCATCAGCGGTGTGTCTCGACTGCCCGTCGGACAAACGGTCCTCTTTGTGCCATCGCAACAACTTGGCATGCTTTTCGTTCATGAACAGACGTTTCACCCGTGGTATTATAGGAGCATACCACATCACCTTGGCGGGAACCCTCTTCCTGGGTTTCTCGCCCTCAACATCGTCACCAGGGTCATCGCCTCTGATCTTATAACGCAATGCAGTGCATACAGGGCATTCATTCAAATTCTCGTATTCACCGCGGTAGAGGATGCAGTCATTAATGCATGCATGTATCTTCTGAACCTCTAAACCTAGAGGGCAGACAACCTTCTTTGCTTCGTACGTACTGGCGGGCAACTCATTATTCTTCGGCAACGTATTCTTCAATATTTTCAGCAAATTTTCAAATGATGAGTCACCTACACCTTCCTGTGCCTTCCATTTTAGCAAATCCAGTGTGCAGCCCAGCTTTTTCAGACTATTATCGCATCCTGGATACAACGACCTTTTGTGATCCTCTAACATGCAATCCAAATTCTCCCTCTCCTTGTCAGTTTCGCAGCGTCTCCGTGCATCAGCAATGGTCCGACCAAGATCATCAGCGGGCTCATCATGTGCCTCTTCTTCACCTTCACCTAACCCTTCCACACCTTCAGCATCATCCTCCATGAAAGTATCACCGAAAAGATCACGATAGTTGTCATCGATATCATCCCCTTCTTCATCTTCTTCCATTCTAACCCCTCTTTCTCCATGCTTGGTCCAACAATAATAGCTTGGCATGAAACCATGCTTAAGCAGGTCCATGTGAACTCTTCTTGAGGAGGAGTAACCCTTCTCATTCTTACAGACAGCACATGGACAGATAATAAAACCTTGCTGCTTGTTCGCATTTGCCACTACGAGGAAATCTTTCAAACCCGTAGTGAACTCGCCGGAGAGTCGGGAACCGTACATCCATTGCCGATTCATCTGCATTATTATTATATAAAGTATATAATTAACCATCATGCATTTGTTAAACTAACTAGCTAGAAATAATACAAATTAAACAATGAACTACACACATGCGTATTTTATCAATGACACATGAAAGGTTCGAGTTGCTAACCGCGATCGCGGAGGAAAAATAAATGAGAAAGCTCAAGTGTGGCTTGTTTTAGGCTCTCGGGCATTTCATCAAACACCTTGTGTGCATAGGAGAAACCAAAAGCAAACCCACCACCACCCCACCACCACCTTCTGAAAATTGTGAAGTGAGCCGAGTGAAGTGAAGTGAGCTGAGTATATATAGGGATGGGCCTTTAGTCGCGGTTGGCCAGGCCAACCGGGACTAAAGCCCCTCCCGTCCGCCAGCTGGATGGGCTTTAGTCCCGGTTGGCCTGGCCAACCGCGACTAAAGGCCTTCTGGGACCTTTAGTCCCGGTTGGCCACGCCAACCGGGACTAAAGCCCCTCCCGTCCGCCAGCTGTCGACCGAGCGCGCTGGGCCCAGGTAGTTGGTCGCGGGTCTTCTTCCGAACCGCGACTAAAGACCCCTTTGGTCGCGGTTCGATTGTTTTGGGGACTAATGGGGGCGTATGGAAGCCTCGTTTTCTACCAGTGCAGGTATACGGATCTGCTGTACGCACCTGCAGTGATTGCATGTTTCCATATATATCAATATATGGCCATGATTTTTAAAGGATTGTGATTCTACAAGCATTTAGTTGATAAGTTGAAGTGCTTATGAGGTTCATGCCAACACAGGCTAGCAGCTCGAGTGTCTATATTAATTTGATCTACCTCCACAGGCGGCTGCATCGTGACTTCAGATCAATGAAAAAATAGCATGCTATGAAAAAATAGCAAGGCCTTCAAAATATTCTATTATCATACTATTAGTGAGAAATTGTACATTGATTTATTTGGCAAGGCATTTCTTAGAGCGCAATGGCATGCTATTAGCGACACTATAGCGCGCCATTTTTTCACTGCTCCAGATGCAGGTGAAGGTAATATATCAATCAGGTATGATATAATTCATGTGTGCCATAGATTTTGGTAGTTCATATGTGCATCTATTTTCTGATGCATATGTGTAGATTTGGGTGCAGGCGTTGAATTTTCTGATAGTTTTTAATGCAACGTGTGATAACTACACATATGTATATATTTTTATCATAACTAGGAGAAATAAATATTAAAAAAGATTGTATGCTGAGATCTCCATACCAATTTTACTAACTCAATGTAATAATAATAAGCCTGATGTTTGTCATCTGTCAGAAACATGTGATACACACAGACCCATATATGTGTTGCAGATTTAAAGAAGTTATAATCCCACCTTACCTCCGTCAGATACTTTTGATATCTATCTGCTGTAGTAGTTTAACAGAAAATTGAAAGAAGTGCAAATTTATTGACATAACTTAAATGAATGTCTGCATGCATTCCTGATAAAGAAAAACTTTGACTGATTAATTTTGAAAATACGCTCTTGCCGAGACAAGACCAAATTCAATAGCTCCTAATGAGTGATCTCCATGAAGAAAAAAATAGTAGGCGCATATAGTACTTTAGTGACAAGAAAATCTGCAGATTGGCCATGAATGAAGAGGGGTGGTCCTTGGTGAGCGAAGGCGTTGATGAGCACACCGTTGCCCTACAATGTGAAGTGCTGAGGAGGCCCATGCCAAGAGCTGGTGGTGAGTACTGGCCTATTGCAGCTGCATGAGTTTCTTTGGTCTACATTTACGTGGCGATGAACGGGATCTATTTGCTCTAGATGCGGGCAAAGGTAATTGTTTCAAGCAGGTTTGATCTATGTCGTACACACTAACAAGTTGGAGGTTTGATTATTATCTTGTGTGAGCTTTAAATTTGGGCAAATTCTTCACTCAATTTACTGCGCTTTTCGCATGAAGCACATCTATGGCTAGTGATGACAAGTAAATATATTTACTTGGTTCATTGACTGCAGCGTGTGGGATTTGCCGATACCTTGGCTCAAGGTATGATAACTACACATGTCTACTTATGCCATTATTAGGAGAATAGTGCAAATAGTACTAAAATCATCATGTGCTCAAATTTCCATGATAATATAGAGCTACAAGGTTATAAAAATAAGCCTTCCAGTTATCATCTGTGAGAAAGATCTCATGCGCACACACACAATTATCCATGTCATGAACCGATATGACTTGTGTGTTTTCAATGGCAAATAATTAGAATTCCCCACTTTTCCTCAATAGGTTTTTCTTAGAAATTTAATCATTAACCAAAAAAATCAGGTCTTCTATCTGATGAAGTTTAACATTTTTTTTTGTAAACATGACAATATATTTTCATGTAATATAAATGGTTTCAATATCGCATCTTTCCTGACAGAACGAATAAAGTGCATGGATTCACTACATATTACCAGAAGAGAATGAATGCCCACATATACTCCCTATAGAACACTTTGCATGAATATGTTATGTAAATATGATCTTAAAAATGACACGCAAAGCATGCTCAACGTCTCTAAACCATAACACAAAACTCCGCCATAATTTCTGGGGAAAAAGGATAACAAATGATAAATCCACCGAATTTTGCATTTTCAAAACTAGATCTACCAATACACATGCAACCTTCATGAAATATAGTTGTGCGTCAATTGATGGCTGGAGAAGAGTATACATGCAAACAGTACTATCACAAATTGATGGAGCTGTTTAACTTGATCCTTTTATCTACCAAATTAGAAATTAAATACTATTACGCTGATCAAAATAGTGTCCTCAATGTTCCTATATTTAAAAACCGAAAACACTAGCCCCTGCAGGTACACGGGTTTAATGACTAGTGTATAAATACCGAAAACACTAGTAGCCCGTGCAGCTGCATGGCTTTAATGACTACTATGTCTAATTAAGAGCATTATTCGCTTTAGCATCCCAAACATATGCAGTATGCAGTAATCACTGCCAATGTAAACAGATGGTTAAGAAGCGCAATGATTAGGAAGAGAGGGAAAAGAGACAGGCAGCTGAACCGGACCTGATTGAGGATGTAGAGACAATGCAGCGCATACATTATAAAATTACTAATAAGAAGCATAATATTGAACGTTACGAAAATACATCAGGTACATCACGAGCACATACAACAAGGTTTTTGGAGAAAAACGCATATCAATTCTTACAGCAGAAACACAACAAAAAGTGAAAAACCAGGGATAAAGGAAACTCAGGACAGCCATCACACCGTTGCTCTCGTAATCACTTATAGTGTCGGTGATTTTATGCTGTTGGTGAATAAATAAAGTGTGCTTTGCTGATCGATCATGCAGTGGCCGCGATTGGGACGCTGTAGAGGACGAGTGTCTCGACCGTGAGGCCAGGGCCGAAGCCGAAGAGGACACCCCACTCCTTACCTTCTCCAGTGGTGGCGTGGCCATCCTGGGAAGAGGTCTTACGCATCACATCGAGGACGAAGAGGACACATGCACTGGACATGTTGCCATATTCGGACAAGACCTCTCGGCTGGCGCGCATGCGCTCCTTGTGAAGGCCAACTTTCTCCTCAACCATGTCTAGGATCGCCGGCCCGCCAGGGTGTGCAATCCAGAAGATGGAGTTCCAGTCGTGGATGCCTAGAGGCTTGAAGGCATCCTCGAGCGCCTGCTCGATGTTCTCAGAGATGAGCCCAGGCACGTCTTTGAGAAGGTGGATGGTGAGCCCCGCCTCCGTTAGGTGGCCGTTGATGGCGCCCTCGGAACCGGGCAGGATGGTCTGCCTCGCTGATACCAGCTGGAAGAGTGGCTTCTCGAAGGGCTCGTCGGGGTCCGCACCAATGATGGCAGCGGCTGCGCCATCACCAAAGAGTGCATGGCCGACCAGCGAGTCCAGATGGGACTTGCTGGGGCCACGGAAGGCCATGGCGGTGATCTCTGAGCAGACCACTAGCACGCGTGCGCCGCGGTTGTTTTCGGCAATGTCTTTGGCCATGCGGAGCACGGTGGCACCGCCGAAGCACCCTTGCTGGTACATCATGAGGCGTTTCACCGTCGGGGAGAGGCCGAGCAGCCTGGTGAGCTGGTAGTCGGCGCCCGGCATGTCCACTCCGGAAGTGGTGCAGAAGATGACGTGGGTGATCTTGGACAGCGGCTGGCCCCATTCCTTGATGGCCCTCTCTGCCGCCTCTTTCCCGAGCTTGGGGACCTCGACGACGACAATGTCATGGCGCGTGTTCAGCGACGGCTCCATGTGGGAGCAGATGCTGGGGTTCTTTTTGAGGATTTCCTCAGTGAGGTGCATGTGCCTCTTCCTGATGGTGGACTTCTCGCACATCCTCTCGAACTTCTCCTTGAGGTCCGGGAGGTGCTCGCTCTTGGTGACCCTGAAGTAATAGTCCGGGTAGGTGGCCTGGTACACGCAGTTGGCCGGGACGGCCGTGCCGATTGCCAGCACAGTCGCCAGGCCCTCAGCCCGCTGTGCCCTTCTCACTTCCTCCAACTTCACCGCCGCCATTGATCAGCACCAAGGAGTACTAGCTAAGTAGCAAGGGCTTGCTAGCAAGGGTTTGGAAGGTGCACGTAACGTAAGAATGTATTTCTCAACTCTGGTGATAGAACTCACTCAGAGTGCTGCCACTTTATAGAACATGAGTTGCTAACGCATTCAATTTTTTTCTACCGGAGTTAAATACACCGACGACGACTGAGAGCTTGTTTTCTTATGGGAGCGCCAGCAACTTAGAGCAACTTTACCATAATAGCCGTCTTAAGGAGCGCGGTGCACGAACAAAATCAGCTTAATTTAGCAGTCGTGGCAAGGTTTTGAATTTTAAAAGCAAGAAACAAAAAACAACTCTGGCAGTGGGTTTGCCGTGTTCTGCCATCAGCAAACAGACACGGCAGGACCGGGTCGCAATCGTTAACAACGCGTTTGGTTCCGGCTCAGGTAACGTAATGGGTTCCGGTATGAAGAAGGGCTGCTTCCGATGTTCTTTCATGGAATACTGGCTTTGTTTGCTTTGTGCGCTTCTTTTTTTTTTAGCATCAGTACAGACACAAGCGCTCATATACACGCGCATACACTCACCCCTATGAACACACACGCACACCCTACCCCTATGAGTACCTCCGAGAGACTGAGCCGGTCCGATATTCTAATCACCATCCGCTCGGTTGTTTTCAACTTTGTGCAGGCCCGTTTCAGAAAACCTGCCTGCAGCCAATACATAGTACGTGAACCAAACGTAATCTTCCATTTCAGAAAGCGTGGGGATCGAAAACCGCGGCCAAAGCGTTGAAACAAACGCGTCAAGTTTGTTGAGTTTTTGTTGTCAGGAACTCGGTGAAACAAAAAGGAACTACTGCTGACTACGTAAAACGGAGAACTCGTCAAACACAGGGTGGTAGACGAGACGCGCCATTAACGGCAATGCCACATGGCATGCACGTTTGCCAAGTTCCATCTGGGCAGACGTACTACCTGTGTGAGGCCGATGCGTGGCATGTCTAGTTTTGCCAAGTTCCATCTCACAAAGAGTCGGCAGATCTTTCGCCGAGTTCCTGGCACGCGGTTTGCTACGTACCTTTGTTGTGTTCTCAGTTGCCAGTTAGGAGGTCATTGGGCAGGCCGGTTCTGGTACTTTGTTTTGGCGGGTGATTGGAGTTTGTTTATTCGGAGTGTGTTTCGAGCTGAGCCGTTCAGCCTAACTTCGAGCTTAAAACTTTTTTGTTGTCTTGTGTAAAGCCTTCTAACTACGTGTAGTCCGGGTACACTGGATGCTTGCTATGCACACCGCCTTCTAACTACGTGTAGTCCGGGTACGGCCTGTATGAATGAGCGCCCGATGTATGCGACTTTTTCTATGTGGCATACTTGCATGCCCTGCACCATTGCATTGCCGCGTGGAGGTAGAGTGGTGAGAGGGTTGCTGGGAGTCGGATGTTCTGGTGAAGATCTGAAAGGGACCACGGTAAGGCCAAGGCAGTCCACCTGAATGTTGTACGCTGTCGGGCCTAACTGGTTGGTTGTGGCACCCAGACAGATGTGTGCATGTGTGTTGCAGGACCGGTTCTAATGGTTGAGGCCATTTGCTTCTTGGTGTATTGTCGGATTTTCTATCAACCTGGCTGATGCACTGCCTGATTCTTTTGCCCGCTATTTGTTTGTTCAATGGTGCCATACCAAGCGATCTTCAACAGGAATTGTAATAATATCGGTTTTTTATTACATCAAGGGTGTAAAGGATCACCATCATATATAAAGGTGTAGTATGCAGTAACAATCCGGATTAAACTCACAGTTATTTTCACAGTTCCAAAATGAAGAAAGCCGGGGCATAAAAAAAATCTTAGAATCTATTCAACTGCTCAAGCCTGCTAATAATTATCTTTCATTCTAAATACAAGACAAATACAAACGCAATACGAACATTATCATTTCCAGATAATTCAAGAAACAAATCCTTTAAATAGTTCACCTTACTTCTCAGTACGTTGCATCTATTTTTTGCCCCTTTACGGATTTTTGTAAAAACGTGTTATTCATACGTTGCTTGGCTTCTTGGCTGCAACTGCTCTTTGCGTCAAGGATGCAATGGTCATCTAGTGTTAAAATTAATTGATGGGTTAATGAAAAGCCAAAAAATATAATGTAGAACCCAATGTTAATCAGAAAATACTAACCATCAATATAAAGGATCTTCTACACTTATGAAACCATGACCACTTGATCCGTGTAACATAGTATGGTGGACCAGAGATGTCATATAAATACCTAATAAACCACCATCGTTAACTTGATGTTAGCCTAAGCCAGAAAAATGTCCCATTTGTTTACGAGAAACCGTATCCAATATCTACTGCTAAGGGAAAAAGCTACCCTAGCAAGCTGCACCATGCCCGCCGGCATTCCATGGCGCAAGTACCTGGCTGGCCGGCCGTATCATCCTTCGAGTGCTGATTAAAATTTGAACGATAAAGAGGAAATGAACAGTAGTGGTGCCAGTACATGGCCGGCCGGCCGGCCGGCCTGCCGAAACGTCCTTCATCCTTGGTGTATATGAGTGTCCTATACCTGTTGGCTTTCTCGTCAATCATGGCAGCTTTGACCTGAGGAGGTTAGTAGGTACTTGACCCAATATCCAAAACAATCCAAGCATAGATGGAAGTTCTCATTGGATGCACATCCTTTGTTTCTGTTTTTAAATTCTTTTTTGCCATCTTCCCTTAATAATAGGACACCTGGAAGTTGATGTGCGTTAGCATATACGAATCTTGAGTTTAGACGCCAATACAAATTTCCCCTTCAGCGATAAAGCAACAGCGATAATGACGTAGGGTACATGGGATGAGCCAGCATACCGCCATGATATGTGTCTTTCCACGTCCCAACAGATGAGCTAAAAATTAATGCCATCTTCCTCCTACAGCTAAGTTGTTACTAAATTTTACTAATGGGACAACCAGTGTAAGATGTAACCTTTTTTTATAAACAGTGTAAGATGTGACCTAACGCGTGATTAAAGTTTCATTTTCTGTTTCAAAGATTTGCACAATATATGCATTACTAATTTATTCCAAAACAATCTACTATATATTAAAAATATTTGACTGGCTCATCAGAAAAAGGATAGATATGCTAGAGAATTCCACAAAATTCCAAAATATCGGACTGTATGTTTAATAGACCAGAAAAAAGATAAATACGAAAGAAAATCGAAAGTCAGAAATAACAGACCGTCCATTTAATAAACTGAATTTCTATAACCACTAGATTAGTTTAAAGTGGACAATTTGCCCGCCACTGCCATTATAAAAAAAGTTTCATCCACCGTCAAAAAAAAAGGATGAGGATTGATGGTATTTCTGGGCGATGCTACGTGTTGGCTGCCGGATATTATAAGAAGATCGATCGCCTCGCTCACCATTGGATGGAGTTGTCGATGGCCATCCGATCTACCCACATGATCAACCATCTTTGCAAGAAATTTGTTGTAAGAATATCTCAAACTGTTCTTGTTGTGGATGACCCCAGAGTATTTTCTGCAGCTGAGGTCTTGTTGCAAAAAATATATAAAACTGTTCTTTCCTCTGAACCTGTTGCAACTAGAGCCTTTTTGCAACAAGAGTCTTATTGCAAAAACACTATTGAGAAAACAAAATTTGAGTGCAGATCCCACTCCACATTGTCAGGGCTGGCGATGAGCGCCACTGGAAACTGCCAAAGATGAACACACACCCCGTGGTGACCTCCTTGTCTAGCCGCAGTGTCTGACGCCCGCGATGTTGGGGACAACCGAGGGTCAGAGGAAGCCAATGCGTCTATCTTGCCGGAGCGGTGCGGATCTGGCGGCTCAGGAGAGGTTTCCGGGTGGCCGGCGAAGAGGTGACCGACGACAGAGAGAGGGTTGGGCCAGCTAGGAGGAGAGGAACCAAGAGGATATCGTGAGGGCTGCCGATGGAGGAGAGGAAGGAGGAGAGCTTGCTCGTCCGCAGCGGCACAGACACATCTAGTGGCGCGCTTGTCTAATGGCTGTGGGGATCCAGATCTTGCCACAAACTAGTTGTTGCGGTGGAGAAAATTGCAACAATGACCCAGCCACAAACCCAAGATGTAGAGAGAGGATGCTCCCGAGCCATCCGACTAAACAAAGATCTGACGGCCACAGAGTCGTCGATGGGCGCAGAGAGATCCACCGGGTGAAAAGAAGTGTTTCCCATATTATATCCCCACCTTATTAGGACGTCGACTGAAGTTTCTTCAAAACAATAAAAGGACTTAGACTCACACTACTAGGGAAAACCCTATACACAGAATCTTAGCAGCAGCGCGGCTCAAAAAAGAGCGCTGCTACTAATTAGCAGTAGCGCGGGTGTGGAAAACCCGCTACTGACAAGTGCTTAGCAGTAGTGCGCTTGGCGTAACCCGCGCTGCTACAAATATCGACCGACAGTGCCCACCCAACTCCATTTAGCAGCAGCGCGGTGCCGCGAGCCGTGCTACTGCTATAGATGTAGCAGTAGCGCGGTTTTTCTGAGGTCGCTGCTGCTAATTTTCAAATCAGGCACACTTTTGGTCCCGGTTAGCAGTAGCGCTTGTACCAAAAGCGCGCTGCTGCTACTTTCTTAGCAGCAGCGCGTTTTAAGTACCGCACTACTGCTAATCTGCACCCACCACTTTTTCCCCACCCGTCCTCCCCCTCCCCCTCCTCTCCCTTTCCCCTACGTACGGAGGCCCAAATCCAAACCCACACTCTTCTGATTCCCCTTCTTCTCCCACTCGCCATTCCCTTCCTCGCACAGCACCACTACCGGCCTCGCACCTCGCCGCCACTCACAAATCCGGCGACCTCCTCTCGCAGACCCCTCCCCTCCCCCTCCATCCTCCTTCTCCGCTGTTGGAAGGAGAGGGAAACCAGCAGAGCGCCGTCCACATGGCGGCGGCCAGATCCACCATGGACACAACCACTTGCACCTCCTCGCCGGGTCAAGGGTCCCATGACAAGCAGCAGCAGGTCACCGAGCTTCATCTAGGGTTTCGGGCATCGGCACCAACTCCGGCGGCCACCGGTGAGTTCCTCCTCCTACTGCTCTCTATCTCTCTCTTCCATTTCTAATAATTTTCTCTTCTTTTGTAGCAGCAGTAGACGAGAGCTGCGGGCACAAGTTGGGTGGGGAAGCACCATCACCACGAACAACTTCATTCCCTCCAGGACTAGTAGCAGCCATGAATGGAGAGGACGATGACGCCGAGCAGACGCAGCCGCCATTGCTGCAATTAATTTTTTTTTAATTCTAAATTAGTTAGTAGTAGCGCGGGGCTCTGACCCGCGCTACAACTAAGTAGTAGCAGCGCGGGTGGCAACCGCGCTACTGCTACTTCTAGTAGGAGTAGCGCGGGTACCACCCGCGCTACTGCTAAAAGTTAGCTGTAGCGCCCTAGCAGTAGCGCAGCCCCCCACGCTACTACTAGCAATTATCCGGCGCTACTACTAGGGTTTTCCCTAGTAGTGTCATGTCCCCTTCAATAAAATGACGTTTATTCGCAAATAAAAATTGAGGATGTCAGAGCAAAGAAAAAAAGGTCTTGGGTTAAAAAATTTAAAAGAGTACTTTGGCTGATGCGTTCTAGAAAAAGTGAGCTGCTTCCTATATCCATGCATGCACTTTTCCATTGTATATGGATGAATGGGAGAAGAAAAAACTGCATCCGTTGCCAGGATGGCATATTCCGCTTTGGTTTCTCCGCTCATGTTCCATACGGAGCTATGATGTCTCTTCCATCGGAGCGAAGTGAAATAGCGAAACAAGGAGTAGGGATCAAATAGTAACTATGATTGTTTTGTTAAATGATATTTATTAAATCTTATTGGCTACAATTACCTAGCATTCGTTATGATGGAATATTTCCACTTTGGCTTTGACCTATTATCCCACATGTTCCTTATTGAGAGCTCCAACAATGTCTCTTTCATCAATGTGGAGTGATACCACGAAACTAACAGTAGGGTTAAAATATTTTTCCACTGGTTGATTAATTCTAGTTGTTAAAAAGTACCTACCGTTAATTATGACGGAATATCCCATGTGGCTTTTCGCGATTATCCTGAACACCCTTGCCATGTTACATCCATGCATGAATTAATGTTGGTATGATCTATGCGCCAAGAAGTCCCCATACCTCCGAAATTAGGAAGATCGGTGGCCCGGGTAAGTTGATAGCCGCCTAAGGTTGCAAAGAAAAACCTAACATTGTTAATTACGTACAATGAGGCATTGTCCAACCAACTAGTATAGAGTGAGCTATATAGTATAAACATAGTCTTATATCTCTACTTTTGTATACAACTAAAAATCATTGTATCCAAAGCATGGTTCACCTGAGTTTCCCATTCACTTATATCGCTAAAACATGCAAGTACAAGCATCAATAAGTCTTTACTCTGACTGGCGATTTGACATGTAATCTTTATTATATATTTACCCACACAATTTTGAATGTGTGCCTAGGACCGCATCAAGGCTTGGTCGACAAAGAGATGTGACTATTGAACGTCACAAAGAACACAAATAGCAAATGCGTATATTGATTCTCTCAACGATTAATTGGATTAAGAGTTAGTTCTTTAACTATTAAACTATATTTTGTTTCAGATTGAACTTATAATAACATGTACTTTCGTCCGTCATTGTGGTTTTTAGCTGTGTACTAGTTGTATATCCGTGGGCGGTATAAACACGTTCTATGTTCCATGCTACGTTATTTTCCAGCATAAATTTATCTCAGTAATAGAAATAATAATGGTGGCATAACAGCTCAAACTTTTAAACCTTTTGTTTAGTTGCAGATCTTAAAGATGTGTGATATTACGTCTTATAAGTATTTTTATCAATCTAACAAATTCAAATGTTGTCCATGAACCTTTGATGATATCAAGTATACTTCTGATCGTAACTACTTGAAACATCTTATACCATCGTTATTCTACATAATTGTAAAAAATTCTTTGTTGTTCTTATGCTAAATCAAACAAACACAAATAGAATTTGAGTAGGCATGACATTCCAATTATGTGTGTTTCCTATTCCTGCGTTTTTACAATCCCATAAATCAAAGAGGCCCTGCAGCAACCTAGGATTTGTCCATATGGTAAAATGTGAATTATTTGTATCAATCGGTAAAATGTGTCAGAAATATTAAAATCAGGGATAACAAGTAACCGTGGTTGTACATTGGGATAATCCCTGTCAAGAAAATTAAAAATAAACCCGTTCCATCAAGGTATAATTTATTCTCATAGTCCTTGCGCCAAACTATGGACACAATCAAATGCGAACGATAATATTTGGGGCATACACATTACTGGAAATAGGGCTAGCAGACGATACAAACTATAAGCATCACCCACGTACACATGATGTGGCAAATGTAAGTAGCAGCACATGCGATGAATAATAAATATTGTTGGATAAAAAAGCTACGGGTGGACTTCGATGAGGGACCGCATTCCCAAGACGTTGTGGATTTTGTAGTGACTAAATCCGGCTTCCATGAACATCTTGTGCCAGTTGTGCTCCTCCCTTGCTTTACCATTAAATAACATCATCATGGACAAATCCATGGTGACCTGGGCTTCAAGCATTTGGTGTGAGGGTGATCCAACGACGGTATCAATGATTATCACCTTGCCAGCTTTGGCTCCGTGGGAAATGGCCTGTCTACATCGTGTGAGGATCTTCACGCAGTCCTGATCGCTCCAGTTATGCAGCACGTACTGCCAATCGGACGAACCATAATTCATAAGCTTAGTTCAAAACTGCGACACTAATTATAAATGGAAGAAAGTCGGAATTAGATGATGCCATTAGTAAGAAGTGAAGTTAATTAGTAGTACTACTCTACCTTAAGCAGAACAGCATCAGCAGGTGGCACGAACTCCATCATGTCACCAGCAACAAGCTCAACCGTGCCATCCGGCGAGATTCCTTGTATCACCTGTGGGAGGTCCAACACCGAGCACTTAACACGTGGGAAAGCCTCGGCTATGGTCCTCGCCGTGGTGCCGTTCCCGCCAGCAACGTCGACCAACGACGTTATCCCGGCGAACACTTCGCTGCATTCACGGACAGCAAGGGCGGCGACGAACTCGCTGGTGGCACCCATCGCCCCATTAAACAACGCGTTGAATTCGGGGTCGCGGCTACCGACGCCATACAAGCTCCCGCCGTGTGCCATCATGAACGGCGAACCCATCGTGGCTCCCTCCTCCTCGGTCAGGAGCCACTGGTGCAGCCATAAGGAGGCCGACACAAATAAGTTGGTGGTGCCCAGGAGCACGCACGGCGACATGCATGAGCTCCGGTTGGCGCCGGCGTCGTCCACCAGGAGACGAGAAACCGTGTTGAGGTGGTAAACCGTGGTTGGTGCCCCATCGCCGCCGGCAGGAATATCCTCAGCCGTGAAGATCCCAGCCGCAGCCAGCATCTTCATGAGGCGACCCAGGTAGGGGCGTTTGCTTGGATGGAGGGGGACGGAGGAGAGCAACTCGGGCAAGGAGGCGGCGCCACCGCAGCGGTGGAGGACATCGGGGATTCCAAGCTTCACGACACTGTTCAATGCCATCGACTTGAGGTACGCAAAGGTGTGGCAAAAGAGCTCCGCATCGGCTTGCAGAAGCTCAGCTTTTGAGGTGCCTACCATGGGCATGGCTGCTGTGGTCTGATCCATTTCCCTTAATTTTTGCTGTTTGTATTAGGAATGGACATCTGCAGTTAGAGCTACGGCTGATTTATAGCGCCACAGGATCATAAGAGGGGCAAATGGTGGGCTGGGAAGGGGGAGGGAGCGACCTAATAATTAAAGAAGATACTCATTTGCTACTGATGCTAGTAGCTGCGTACGCTTGACAAGTGGCGATGAGCCATGACACATGTTCTTTTCGAAACAACAACTAGCGCACATGTATTCACCTACTAGATGTCAGAACGCTAGGGCGACCAACCAGTAAAAAAACTATACGATACCCCTCCCTTTGTGGCGGAATTTGTAGACAGCGACTGTAATGTGCACGGAAAATCTTAAGCAGTAGAAATCTCTAAAAGATAATATCATTATAGAAAAACTAGTCATGAACCCATACTACCAATAAAAATTGATAGTTTCATCAAAACGAGCAAAACAATGCATCAAAAACAGAATTTGTCTTAAACAGGACAGTCTGTAGTAATCTGAACATTCACTATACCTTTGATACTTTAAAAATTCTTAAAAATGAGGAAAAATAAACATTTTCTATAGAAAGACAGTGAAAAAAGTTTCATAACAATTTGACGTTCCAGTAAAAAATGTAAAATCGAGCACTACAGCCAAAGTTTATGTTTTGCACCGCACAAACCAACAAGCAATCTAATCATCTTAAAGGCAAATCTTGGCACATTATTTTTATAATACAATGGAATTGTACAAGGGGGTAATTATTTTTGTGATAATCTTCATGAAAAATTCTACATTGTTTCCATGAGCATGAACACAAGTGTTCAAGGTCGACCCTACCTTCTCCAATGCATAACTTCCAACCGCTTCTCTTTTGTGAAAAAGTTTTTAAGTTCTCCTCTATATATTTTTTTTGTTTTTAAACTTTATATAAGCGCTCAACAAAAAGAAATGAATCTCTAAAACTTCCGGCTTGTCTCTCTGACAGCGCTTTCTTTAAAGCCATTAAGCTAGGCATAAAGTGCTCAAGTAATGAATCCACCCGGATCCCAAGGTATATCAAAGCCAATTTTAATTAACAATAATTTGGCATTTAGTAGTGAGTACAAAGCAACATATATCATGCAATGATGAAGTATAACTCTCTTCCTATGCATCGACATGTCATACAAGAACAATTCATGCATATCAAGTAAAGGCCAATACATAGTATAAGAAGTTTCTTGCAATTTTTTCTTGTTGGAAACGTAGAGAGGCGGAGATGTAGTTCCTGTCTCATAATAATTGCAACTAGGAGCAGCAAGCACATGCATATTATATTCATCAAAATCATCATGCGTAATGGTATAATGCAACACATCAACCTAATCCTTAATAAGTGCAAACTGCTCCGATATAGTGTACTTTGGAGAATTCAAAAAGATAATAGGACTATCATGCATGTGTGCAATAGAAACAATTTCATTCTTAACATATGCAACCATAGCAAGTTCATCTCCATAAGCATTATTCATATTGGCCTCTTGGCCACAAGCATAGAAATCATCAAGTTCATCAAAAAGGGATATTTCAAACGAATCAATGGGATCATAGCAATTATCATAGCATTCATCCTTCGGTAAGAACGAATGGGCATTAAATAATGTATGAGTTGAAGAGTTAATCTCATTAGAAGGTGGAAACGGGTAGCTAATCCGCTCATCCTCCGTTTGTTCTTCGCTCTCCTTATCATCTTCTTCATCCAATGAGCTCGCAACTTCATCAATTTCTTCTTACATAGACTCCTGCAAAATATTAGTCTCTTCTTGGACATCGAAGGAGTCCTCAATATATGGTTTAACATAGGCATTAGAAGCATAATTTGTTCGATATCAAAGTAACTATAAACACCTTTGTCATAATAAGATACGATTCCATTATCAATAAACTCACATTGGTAGGGAAGGTGTTTATTAGGGTCTTCAGAACAACAAGTAACATCATATAATAAACATAAATTCCAAGCATAGCATTGCATAGTATTAATTTGATGTTGTAAAAGTTTCCCTTTTTCAGATAAACGATGTCGCACAAAACAAGCATGCTCATCTAATGATTTTCCATCAACTAAGCTAGTTGGGTTTTCAGCACGAGCGCAAATGGATCGAAGATGATCCAAGTAGAAAGCTTCAGTAGTATGATATATTTTGGGTGGTTCTTCAACCATTGGTTTAGTAGGTACAACTAATTTTTTTGGTATTTTGCGTTTCCTACCCATAACTAAAGATAGAAAAAAAGAGCACAAAATAAATACAACTAAGTGATAAAGCAAACAAGCACACACGAGAATATTCACCCCACACTATTGCTCCCCGGTAACGGCGCCAGAAAAAGGTCTTGATAACCCACAAGTATAGGGGGTCGTTTGTAGCCTTTTTCGATAAATAAGAGTGTCGAACCCAATGAGGATCTAAAGGTAGAACAAATATTCCCTCAAGATCTATCGACCACCGATAGAACTCTACGCACGCTTGACATTTGCTTTACCGGAAACAAGTATGAAACTATTTTGCAAGGATAAAACTACGAGTACTTTGCGAGAATAAAACTATGGATACATTGCAAGGTAATTGAGGGAGTCCTGGATTAGGGGGTGTTCGGGTAGCCGGACTATACCTTCAGCCGGACTCCTGGACTATGAAGATACAAAATTGAAGACTTCGTCCCATGTCCGGATGGGACTTTCCTTGGCGTGGAAGGCAAGCTTGGAGATGCGGATATTCAAGATCTCCTACCATTGTAACCGACTCTATGTAACCCTAACCCTATCCGGTGTCTATATAAACCGGAGGGTTTTAGTCCGTAGGATAACTTCATCAACTCCATAGACAACAATCATACCATAGGCTAGCTTCTAGGGTTTAGCCTTCTTGATCTCGTGGTAGATCTACTCTTGTACTACCCATATCATTAATATTAATCAAGCAGGACGTAGGATTTTACCTCCAACAAGAGGGCCCGAACCTGGGTAAAACATCGTGTTCCCTGCCTCCTGATACCATCCGGCCTAGACGCACAGTTCGGGACCCCCTACCCGAGATCTGCCGGTTTTGACACCGACATTGGTGCTTTCATTGAGAGTTCCTCTGTGCCGTCGCAATCAGGAAGGATGCCTTCTCCCGTCTTCAAAGACGGCGCCGTGGCTAAGGGAGCCTTGACTGTTGGCCAAACCCTCCGGCTAGGTGGTTTCCTCATGACCGCATGTTCGGCTGTTGCGCCGACGGTGACCTCTCGGGTCATCAAAAGCAATCTACACGTCAGCTCGGAGCTCGTCGAGCAGTTAGATCCAATGGAGCTCTCTTCCGTAAACGAGCTCTTGGATCGCATCGCCGCCCTGGGGGTCGCCATAGATTACGACCAGGATGGGCTTAAACCCGATCTAAGAGAAATTAACTCTCCCCAAGTCACCCACCACGTTGCCGTGGTAGAGGCGCGGTGCGGCGACCCTTCATCTATTTTAAGGACTAGTTACGTCCGAATTCCCGATCCCTCCAAGCCGGATACCCGCGGAGGGGAGGATGTAACTCAAGACCTGAGCTTAGAATCAGGCAATGGGCCAGATTCGTTGGATAACGTCCAGGAATCCGAACTTCATAATTCGGAAAATCTTTGGCCTCCGAATCTTGGATTGGGTGAGGTTTCAGATTCAACGACACCCACCCACCCGAACATAAGCGATCTCTCCCGAGTCAGGTAGAGGCCCGATGAAACAGTACATCATTACTGGACCAGATTCCTCCTAGTTATGAACAGGATAAAAGATTACCGCGAGGGAGACGCGATATCAATCTTCTGCAGTAATTGCACGGATGAGGGAATCCTTAATGCCGTAAATCGTCGTGATATTACACGCTTCGCTGACTTGGCGTCCATAGTACAAAAATACTGTGCGATGGAAAGCGCCTGGAAAACTGAAACGAAATTTTGGGATAATCCGGCCTTGAATAGTAATCCCGTCCAAACTAAGAGGGTGCATCATCACAAGACACCCGGGATAAATAGCAAAAAGCCAAAACCCTCTGCAGGGCATGGAACCGTATTGGAAAGGTGGCTCGATGGACCCTGTAGAATTCACAGTACAGAGGACGCCACACCAACTCCCAGCCTTAGAGCATGTTGGATACTTCGGCAGGTAGCCAAAATTGGCGAGGACCTCTTAAATCGGGAGGCCGCAGAAAGCCAGGCCGAGGACACCAGTACGGTTCTCACAGTCTTCGAGACTTTCGCATCACACAATATGCGAAAAAGAACACTCCGCAACCTCGCCGAAGTCTATCAAGTTGCAACAATAAATGCATGGAGCGGCACTGCCATTACTTTCAACGCAAGTGATGAACCTAGATTCCGAACAGCCCGAGCACCAGCCGCATTGGTCCTCAGTCCCGTAGTGGACGGCTTTCGCCTTACCAAGGTGCTCATGGATGGAGGCAGCGGACTAAACCTCATTTATGAGGAGACCCTTCAAAAAATGGAAATAGACTGGAACCGCGTCGAGCGAAGCAGCACAACTTTAGAGGAATAATCCCCAGTCGGGAAGCGCGCTGCACGGGAAAAATCACACTAGATGTGGTGTTCGGCACGCCGGATATTAAAGGTCCGAAGAAGTCACGTTCCAGGTGGCCCTGTTTAAAAGCGGACATCACGCCTTACTAGGGCGGGAAGCATTCACAATCTTCCAAGCAATACACCATTACGGGTACATGAAGCTCAAGATGCCCGGGCCGAATGGAATTATCACTCTAGCTAGTGATCCGGACATAGCACTCCGCGCCGAAAACAAAACAGCCGCATTAGCCCTTGAGGCACTATCCGAAGCCTTAGCGGCCGAGGAACTGACAGCGCTGCGCTCCACGGTTAACAGGGATGATGTGATACTCGACAAAAGATCTAAATCCACATCCTTCAAGCCAGCAGACGAAATAATCAAATTCCAGGTCCATCCAACGGACCCCAATAAAACAGCTTCCATCGGGGCACGATTGAACCCTGATGTAGACGCCGCACTGCGAGAGTTCCTACGAGAGAACTGGGACATCTTCGCCTGGCACCCTTTAGACATGCCAGGGATCCCACGCAGGTTGGCCGAACACAGCTTAAACATCCAAAAAGGATTTAAACCTGTCAATCAAGCCCTTCGGCGTTGTTCCGAACCCAAGAGACAGGCTATGGGAGAGGAGCTAGCCAAGCTATTGGAGGCCGGATTCATTAGAGACATAAAACATCCGGACTGGCTAGCAAACCTGGTGATGGTACCAAAGAAGGACAAATCCTGGCGCCTGTGTGTCGATTTCAAAGACCTTAACAAGGCTTGCCCAAAGGATCCCTTCCCCCTCCCCCGTATCGGTCAAATTATCGATGCCACCACAGGACACGATTCGTTGTGCTTCCTCGACGCATACTCCAGTTATCATCAAATCAAGATGGCAGAATCAGACCAAGCTGCAACAGCATTCATCACACCATACGGCCCATTCTACTTCAACACAATGCCCTTCGGGCTGAAAAACGCCGGCGCAACATATCAGCGCATGATCCAGACATGTCTGGCAAACCAAATCGGCAAAACAGTGGAGGCGTACGTGGACGATGTGGTCGTCAAATCAAGACATGTCGAATCTCTAGTAGACGACTTGAAGCTTACATTCGATAACCTCCGAAAATATGACATCAAGCTCAATCCGGAAAAATGTGTCTTCGGCGTTCCAGCCAGAAAGCTCTTGGGCTTCATTGTATCCAGTAGAGGAATTGAAGCAAATCCAGCCAAGATCCGAGCTTTGTCACAATTGGATGTCCCAAAGGACCTTAAACAAATACAAAAATTAACCGAATGCGTGGCGGCTTTAAGCCGCTTCATCTCCCGCTTGGGAGAAAAGGCACTACCCCTCTATCGCCTCCTTCGGCGCACCGAACACTTCGAGTGGACGGATGCCGCCACGGCCGGACTTGGTGAAATAAAAGCCATATTGGCAACAAACCCAGTCCTGGCCGCACCAAACACCGGTGAGCCAATGTTATTGTACATCGCAGCAACACACCAAGTTGTCAGCGCAGTGCTCGTTGTCGAGCGGGAAACGGATGGACACAAATTCCCCCTTCAAAGGCCGGTCTACTATGTGTCCACTGTCCTCACTCCATGCAAATCATGATACCCGCATTACCAAAAGATTGCATACGCGGTATTCATGGCATCCCGGAAGCTACGACACTACTTTCAAGAGTGTTCCATAACAGTAGCCTCGGAAGTACCACTCAACGATATTATCAACAACCGCGATGCAACGGGCCGGATTGCAAAATGGGCCATCGAGCTTCTCCCGTTCGATATAACTTATAAACCACGGCGAGCTATTAAATCACAAGTTTTGGCCGACTTCGTCGCAGAATGGACGGAGGCCGAGCTCCCTAAAGAGTACGGCACATATTCAAACTGGATCATGCACTTCGACGGCTCCAAAATGTTGGCCGGACTGGGGGCTGGCGTCGTCCTGACATCCCCCACAGGAGACACAGTCCAATATGTGCTCCAGATCATGTACATGGATTCCAACAACACAGCCGAATATGAGGCCCTCCTACATGGCCTCCGGATAGCAGTATCCATGGATATCCTGCGCCTAGAGGTACGCGGGGATTCAAACCTCGCAATATCCCAAATAAATGGAGACTTCGATGCCAAGGACCCAAAAATGGCAGCTTACCGCAACGTCGTCCTAAAAATATCAGCTCGGTTCGAAGGGCTGGAGTTTCACCATATAGCCCGAGAAAACAATCAAGCGGCGGACGTCCTAGCATGCATCGGAGCAAAACACGATGCAGTCCCCCCCAACATCTTTTTGGAAAGATTGTTCAAGCCATCCATAGCATGGGAGGGGGAACCTGCAAACAACAGCCCGAACCCAGCCGCACCACTCGACGCCGAACAATCTGACACAATTGGAGGCTCTGCCAACGAAATTACACCTTCGGCCCACGTAATAATGGCGGTTATCGCCCCGTGGACAGAACCATTCCTAGCCTACCTTATTAGGCAGGAACTCCCGGAGGACCAAAACGAGGCCTGCTGCATAGTGCGGCGATCTAAAGCCTACAGAGTTCATGACGGAGAGCTTTATAAGAAAAGCACTACCGGAGTCCTTCAAAGGTGCATCTCCGAAGAGGAAGGGCGGAACCTTCTGGCTGAAATTCATGCCGGACTCGGTGGTCACCACGCCGCCGCTTGGTCCCTTGTTAGCAAGGCTTTCCGTACAGGCTTTTATTGGCCGACGGCCCGGGCAGACGCTCAGGACCTAGTCCAACGATGCGCTGGTTGCCAACTTTTTGCCAACCAAAGCCATATGCCACCCACCGCACTCCAAACCATACCCATCACCTGGCCTTTTGCGGTCTGGGGGCTTGACATGGTCGGACCCCTCAAAGGTGGAACCCATAAGAAAAAATACTTACTGGTCATGGTGGATAAGTTCACCAAATGGATAGAAGCCAAGCCTGTTAAAACGGCCGAATCCGGACCTGTGATAGACTTCATATCCGGGGTTGTACACCGTTATGGCGTCCCCCACAGCATCATAACTGATAACGGTACAAACTTCACCGCCGACGAGGTAAAACTCTGGTGCAAAAACATGGGCATCAAGCTCGATTATGCTTCCGTCTATCACCCACAAACTAATGGCCAGGTCGAACGTGCAAATGGTCTTATCTTGAGCGGCATTAAACCCAGACTAGTGAGGTCCCTCAAGGAATCTAACACGCACTGGGTAGAGGAGCTCGACTCCGTGCTATGGGGTCTGCGGACCATGCCAAATCGCACCACCGGATACACACCATTTTTTATGGTGTACGGCGCAGAAGCAGTTTTGCCCTGCGACATAATTCATGACTCACCTAGAGTGCGCATGTACGAAGAAAGAGAAGCCGAGCTCGATCGGCAGGACAACTTGGACGCCTTGCAGGAGGAGCGTGACGTGGAAAAAGCCCGTTCCGCATTTTATCAACAGCAGGCCCGAAGATATCAAAGCAGAGAGGTACGGGCCAAAAATTACAATGTTGGCGAACTAGTTCTACGTCTGCCGGATAAGAAAAAGGACAAACTCAAGCCCAAGTGGGAAGGTCCATTCATAATCGACCAAGTCCTGACTGGTGGGGCGTACCGCCTGCGAGATGCGTCGAACAACCGACTCGAGCCGAACCCGTGGAACGCCGCCCGTCTTCGAAGATTCTATGCCTAGCGCCGGACTCTGTGTTCGTCTCCTTCCTCTGTCCATTCCTTTTTGAATTTTTCTGTCTTACATTTCTCTCCTTCCCATTCTTTCTTCTATAGCCCTTAAAGGCTCATATAGTGACGCGCCACTCACGCTCATTAAACCTGGGGGCTTCTTTAACAGAAGCTTATTTATACGGGCTTCACGCCCAACACATGCGTCAAACTTCCGCATGTACCTTTTTCTTCACCATTATATGCATCGATATGACTTAAGTTTTGGCCAAGCTGGGTTGCCTGGCTCCTGTGCTTACCCCTAAGTTCCCGATTGTTCGGCTAGGCGGTAAAGGGAGCACCTCTGTGATTGTTACTGCCGGGTCAGCCGGACGTGTACCTCAGACTGGGTGAAGCCGAAAGCTAGCGTTCTTAAGGGAATATTCGGTTGGTGAGATAAAAGATGATCTTTTTTACTCATTTTATGCGCCCCCAGATGCTTTTTCTGCGTCTCTTCACGCAGTCCGGACATGCACATTAGGGCATGCCTCCCAGCGAAAGGAACCCTTAACGGAACTATTCTCTCTGGAAGATGTTTCTTACTAACAATGTAATATAACATAACTAGTTGGGCACTTGTCTGATAAAGCACTGATGACCCCTACGCCTGGTCTCCATGCATACCCCGGTTCTTATATAACCGCTAGGGTATTCGAACACACTCCGGGCCGTCAGGTGCCGAGGTTGAAGCGAAAAGGTCGGCAACGACAAATGATCTACAATCCGGCTAGAAGGCATTACACATGTCAATTCAAAATTACACAGTCATTCCGACTGATTGTATTCCTCTTCTATACCATCTAACAGGCTGTCTAATTTACAGTCCTGCTGGGAATACTTCGCGGCCAACTCTACTTTGCCGTACACTAAGCTTACAGGGATCTCCTTCCCGTCAGGCCCCACTGGTCCGACCTCGGCCATGTGGTTTGGGTCAGACTTCGTAAAACAGGTCTTCACCATGGCCCAGGCCTCCCTAGCGCCTTGTCGGCAGGCTAATATCTTCCACAACCAGAAGCGCCGTCGAGCTCCCTTCAGCTTCTCCGCAAGCTCTCCAAGGCCCTCGGGCACGGAGTGGGCAGGCCATAAGGCTTGGGCAACACCTCGCATTGCCCGCCGAATTCGCTCGTGAAGTTGCAAGAGTTCGGGAAGAAGGTCACCCGTAGAACCGGGCATCTCCTCTGCAGGACGACATGTGAGCATACCTACAGACATTACTCTGTTAGTCGACTTCCTCGCCGAACTTTTTTTTCAAAGTTCGTTCAAGCACTTACTAAATATGCCGCGTCGAAGCCGCTGATTCTCCTTCGTAGAGTCCGACAGCTAGCCACGAACATCTTTAAGTTCGACGTCCAGCTTGGTGTTAGCATCCAGAAGATCATTCTTCTCCAGCCTCACCCTTGTCAACATACTCTCACCGGCCTTTAACCGGCGTAAGAGTTGTTGTTTGTCCGGATCTAGTCCGGCGCCATCTGCAATATGATCTGTCAGATTTGCACCCACACCGCACAATACTAATCTTTCGAGGTGTATCTTACCTGAGGGGGTCTCTTTGGGCTCCCCTGTTGCGGCTAGTGCGGCCTCTAGTTGGGCCTTGCACTTTTCCAGCTCCTGGGACAGTACGGTATTCTTCTCTGTAAGAACCTGCATATTAAATGATCCTTAAATCAGTTTCTCTAACTGCTTCAAGTCTCGGGGGCTACTGGCATATATATATATATTTAACCAAAATTTTCTTACCCGTATGTCTTTTACATACTGCTCCGTGGCTCTGGCTAAACCACTTTGAGCGGCACGGAGGTACGCATCTCCTGAATTAAAGGCATCTAAAGCCTCTTGGGAGAAACAACCGTCGCGTAGAACGGTCCGGCGACGCCTGCGGTTCATGGCACTCTCCACTTCGGAATTTGTGGCAGACAGCCTGTCCTCATCCTCTGTCGGAGGAGTGTCCGGTGCGCGCCTTGTGCTCGCCTCCGCTTCCTGGCCAGACGTTGGAGCCTGGCTGGTGGAGGCGCGATTGGCAACCTCTCCGGATGTAGTCCGACGAGGTCTCTTTGTTCTGAAGATAGCATGAACGTTAATATGCCCTGACAGAATAACTCCAGGGAAACATAGGGCGCGCTATACCTTTGCGCCGGCATCTCAGTCCGGACTACATTCCTTTTTGCCCCACGGGGCCCTGTGACCCCTCGTTGGCTAGCCGCCGCAGGTTTGGCCTCCTGCCTCAGAAATCTCCCCTACAAAACACGGTTGTCGTTAGAAACACCGGAATACATGAGAATGGAATCTCTTTCAAGGGAATGGGACTCCGGTTTCCTTCACCTGGGAGGCCGGGATTAACCCTGGGTAATCCACCGTAATGGCCACCAAGGTATCGTCCTTGCTTAGCTGATAGAACACCCCGTCAATAAGCTCCACCGATATGTCCGGATCTTCTTCGGAGTCCGGATTGAGGGACCGTTCTGGGTCCTCGGGCTGTGGAGGACGGCTGTTTATATCCTTTACCTCCTGTCGCAGTTCCTGCATTGAAATCATTAGACTACCTATCTAACCGTGGGAATATAAAGCAAATGGGCAAGCGCAATTGTTCACTTACCCAACTTGGAGAATTGTACATACTGAATTCGGCCTGCGGATTGATACGGAGGAATTCCCCCTTTTCTCCCTTGTACAAGGAGGATAAGATCTTTACTAAGGCGGCGGCTGAGGCCGGCCCCTGACAACCGTAACGGGTGGCGTCATCCTCCCCGTTGAAATCCCACATGGGGTGGCCTCTATATTGAAGCGGCTGCACCCCCCGCATAATGCATGAGGCCATGACTCCAATCATGGTTAGTCCGGAATGAGCCAACAGTCTTATCCGACCCATCAGGTAAAGGACGTCTCTGTCGCTTTCTCTCCGAGAGCTCCGTGGACGCCAGCTCAAGCGTTTCTTCAACGGGGCATTATTGAACTCCGGAAGACCGGCCCAGATAGGGTCCGGTAGAGGGACGTCATCCATGTAAAACCATTCCGAAGGCCAGTCCTCAGACGCCTTCTTCAGGGTTCCGGGTAGGTATCCGGTCCCGGCGATGCGCCATATTTCGGCTCCGCCCACTTGATAGATAGACCCCTCTTGAGAACGGGGCACCAGGCAGAATAACCTCTTCCATAGCGCGAAATGAGCCTCAACGCCTAAGAATAGCTCGCAGAGGGCGACGAAACCCGCGATATGTAATATGGAAGCGGGCGTGAGATTGTGCAACTGGAGACCGTAAAACTTCAGAAGCCCGCGGAGAAATGGATGAATTGGAAATCACAGTCCCCTTATTAGATAGGGGACGAGGCACACCCGCTCTCCTTTAGAAGGATTGGGGGTGCTCTCCGCCTGTTTTCCGCCATTATAGGTGGCGAGACCGGCTCGGACCGGGACCATGTATGCCGGGGGAAGGAATCCCTTGGCCTGAAGCGACACTAACTCGCTGTGCGGGATGGTGCAACTCTCCCAGTCCCTGGGTTTGGGACCGGATGGGCGAGGGGAGGAGCTGCGACGGCTGGACATGTTGGAATGGACCTTTGCTGGAAGCGCTCTGATGATAACTCGCCGAGAGGAGAAGATGTGGTTTGAACCTGAATTCCCATCCAGTTAAATAGGCGGCTCGTTTATATGGCTAGGGGTGTGGATGTAAAAACGCCCCGACTTTTCGCATTCGTTTGACACGTGGAAGACGGCCATTATTGGGCGCAGAAGCCAAGGAGCGCAACATTTACAAGAAACCGGACTTTATTCAACAGGTACACGGAATTTGGAGGAGAACCTGCCTTGCAATGCCGAAGACAATCTGCACGCCGGACTCATCGTCATTGAAGCCTGGTTCGGGGGCTACTGAGGGAGTCCTGGATTAGGGGGTGTTCGGGTAGCCGGACTATACCTTCAGCCGGACTCCTGGACTATGAAGATACAAAATTGAAGACTTTGTCCCGTGTCCGGATGGGACTTTCCTTGGCATGGAACGCAAGCTTGGCAATGCGGATATTCAAGATCTCCTACCATTGTAACCGACTCTATGTAACCCTAACCCTATCCGTGTCTATATAAACCGGAGGGTTTTAGTCCGTAGGACAACTTCATCAACTCCATAGACAACAATCATACCATAGGCTAGCTTCTAGGGTTTAGCCTTCTTGATCTCGTGGTAGATCTACTCTTGTACTACCCATATCATCAATATTAATCAAGCAAGACATAGGGTTTTACATCCATCAAGAGGGCCCGAACCTGGGTAAAACATCGTGTTCCCTGCCTTCTGTTACCATCCTGCCTAGACGCACAGTTCGGGAGCCCCTACCCGAGATCCGCCGGTTTTGACACCGACAGTAATAAAAGTGGAAAGCTTTTGTCAATAAGAAAGTCATTTGTCCCTAGGCAATCAATAATAACAAGTACCGGTAATCATTCTTGTAATTTTATATGAGGGAGAGGCATGAGCTAACATACTTTCTCTACTTGGATCATATGCACTTATGATTGTAACTCTAGCAAGCAGCCGCAACTACAAAAGATCATTAAGGTCGTGAAACCCAGCCATAGCATTAAGTATCAAGTTGAAGGAAATATGCCCTAGAGGCAATAATAAAGTTGTTATTTATATTTCCTTACATCATGGTAAATTTTTATTATTCATGATAGAATTATATTAACCGGAAACTTAGTACATGTGTGAATACATAGACAAACATAGTGTCACTGGTTTGCCTCTACTTGACTAGCTCGCTGAATCAACGATGGCTATGTTTCCTAACCATAGACATGAGTTGTCATTTGATTAACGGGATCACATCATTAGAGAATGATGTGATTGACTTGACCCATCCGTTAGCTTAGCATGATGATCATTTAGTTTGTTGCTATTGCTTTCTCCATAACGTATACATGTTCCTATGACTATGAGATCATGCAACTCCCGAATACCGGAGGAACACTTTGTGTGCTACCAAACGTCACAACGTAACTGGGTGATTATAAAGGTTCTCTACAGGTGTCTCCGATGGTGTTTGTTGAGTTCGCATAGATCGAGATTTGGATTTGTCACTCCAATTTTAGGAGAGGTATCTCTGGGCCCTCTCGGTAATGCACATCACTATAAGCCTTGCAAGCAATCTGACTAATGAGTTAGTTGCGGGATGATGCATTACGGAACGAGTAAAGAGACTTTCCGGTAACGAGATTGAACTAGGTATTGAGATACCGACGATCGAATCTCGGGCAAGTAACATACCGATGACAAAGGGAACAACTGATGTTGTTATGCGGTTTGACTGATAAAGATCTTCGTAGAATATGTGGGAGCCAATATGAACATCCAGCTTCCGCTATTGGTTCTTGACCGGAGACATGTCTCAGTCATGTCTACATAGTTCTTGGACCCGTAGGGTCCGCACGCTTAACGTTAGGTGACGATCGGTATTATGAGTTTATGTGTTTTGATGTAACGAAGGTAATTCGGAGTTCCAGATATGATCACGGACATGACGAGGAGTCTAGAAATGGTCGAGACATAAAGATCGATATATTTGATGACTATATTTGGACGTCAGAATTGTTCTGGGAGAGTTCGGCCATATACCAGGGCACCGGGAGGTTACCGAAACCCCCGGGAGGTATATGGGCCTTACTGGGCCATAGTGGGAGAGAAGAGAGGGAGGCCTAGGAGGGGGCGCGCCCCCTCGAGCCCAATCCGAATTGGGTGGGGGCCGCCCCCCCCCCTTTTCCTTCCCCCTCTCTCCCCCTTCCTTCCACTCCTAGTCCAACTGGGGAAGGGGGGAATCCTACTCCGAGTGGGAGTAGGACTCCCCATGGGGCACGCCATAGGTGGGCCGGCCCTCCCCCTCCTCCAATCCTTTATATATGGGGGAGGGGGGCACCCCATATATACACAAGTTCATCATTGATCTCTTAGCCGTGTCCGGTGCCCCCCTCCACCATAATCCACCTCGGTCATATCATAGCGGTGCTTAGGCGAAGCCCTGTTCCGGTAGCATCATCATCATCACCGTCGTCACGCCATCGTGCTGACGAAGCTCTCCCTCGACACTCTGCTGGATCGTGAGTTCGTGGGATGTCACCGAGTTGAATGTGTGCAGATCGCAGAGGTGTCGTACCTTCGGTGCTAGGATTGGTCGATCATGAAGACGTACGACTACATCAACCGCGTTGACATAACACTTCTGATTACGGTCTGCGAGGGTACGTGGACAACACTCTTCCCTCTCGTTGCTATGCGTCACCATGATCTTGCGTGTGCGTAGGATTTTTTTTGAAATTACTGCGTTCCCCAACAGTGGCATCCGAGCCAGGTTTATGCGTAGATATTATATGCACGAGAAGAACACAAAGGAGTTGTGGGCATGGGTATATACATATTGCTTGCCGTCACTAGTTGATTCTTGATTCAGCGATATTGTTGGATGAAGCGGCCTAGACCAAAATTACGCGTATGCTTACGCGAGACTGGTTCTACTGACGTGATTCCCACACAGGTGGCTGGTGGGTGTTAGTTTCTCCATCTTTAGTTGAATCGGATTCAATGAACAGGGTTCTTTCTGAAGATCAAAAAGCAATCACTATACCGCGTTGTGGTTTTTGATGTGTAGGTAAGAACGGTTCTTGCTCAACCCGTAGCAGCCACGTAAAACTTGCAACAACAAAGTAGAGGACGTCTAACATGTTTTTGCAGGGCATGTTGTGATGTGATATGGTCAAGACATGATGCTAAATTTTATTGTATGAGATGATCATGTTTTGTAACACAGTTATCGGCAACTTCCAAGAGCCATATGGTTGTCGCTTTATTGTATGAAATGCAATCACCATGTAATTGCTTTACTTTATCACTAAGTGGTAGCGATAGTCGTAGAAGCAATAGTTGGCGAGACAACAACGATGCTTCGTTGGAGATCAAGGTGTCAAGCCGGTGATGATGGTGATCATGACGGTGCTTTGGAGATGGAGATCAAAGGCACAAGATGATGATGGCCATATCATGTCATTTATATTGATTGCATGTGATGTTTATCCTTTATGCATCTGATTTTGCTTAGTTCGGCGGTAGCATTATAAGATGATCTCTCACTAAATTTCAAGGTATAAGTGTTCTCCTTGAGTATGCACCGTTGCTACAGTTCGTCGTGCCGAGACACCACATGGTGATCGGGTGTGATCAGCTCTATTTTCACATACAACGCGTGCAAGCCAGTTTTGCACATGCAGAATACTCGGGTTAAACTTGACGAGCCTAGCATATGCAGATATGGCCTCGGAACACTGAGACTGAAATGTCGAGCGTGAATCATATAGAAGATATGATCAACATAGTGATGTTCACCATTCAAAAACTACTCCATCTCACGTGCTGATCAGACATGGTTTAGTTGATATGGATCACGTGATCACTTAGATGATTAGAGAGATGTCTATCTAAGTGGGAGCTCTTTAGTAATTTGATTAATTGAACTTTAATTTATCACGAACTTAGTACCTGATAGTATTTTGCATGTCTATGTTGTTGTAGATAGATGGCTCGTGTTGTTGTTCCGTTCAATTTTAATGTGTCCCTAGAGAAAGCTAAGTTGAAAGATGATGGTATAGAAACTACACGGACTGGGTCCGTAACTTGAGGATTATCCTCATTGCTGCAAAGAGGAATTACGTCCTAGGAGCACCGCTAGGTGACAAACCCACTGCATGAGCAACGCCAGATGTTGTGAACACCTGGCAGAGCAAAGCTGATGACTACTCAATAGTTCAGTGTGCCATGCTTTACGGCTTAGAACCAGGACTTCAACAACGTTTTGAACATCACCGAGCATATGAGATGTTCCAGGAGTTGAAGTTAATATTTCAAGAAAATGTCCGGATTGAGAGATATGAAGTCTCTAATAAGTTCTACAGCTGCAAGATGGAGGAGAATAGTTCTGTCAGTGAACATATACTCAGAATGTCTGGCTACCACAACCACTAGACTCAACTGGGAGTTAATCTTCCTAATGATAGTGTCATTGACAGAGTTCTTCAATCATTGCCACCAAGCTACAAGAGCTTCGTGGTGAACTGTAATATGCAAGGGATGGATAAGACGATTCCTGAATCCTTCGCAATGCTAAAGGCTGCGGAGGTAGAAATCAAGAAGGAGCATCAAGTGTTGATGGTCAACAAGACCACCAGTTTCAAGAAAAAGGGTAAAGGGAAGAAGGGGAACTTCAAGAAGAATAGCAAGCCAGTTGCTACTCAAGTGAAGAAACCCAAGTCTGGACCTAATCCTGAGACTGAGTGCTTCTACTGCAAAGGAACTGGTCACGGGAAGCGGAACTGCCCAAGTATTTGGCGGAGAAGAAGGATGGCAAAGTGAAAGGTATATTTGATATACATGTTATTGATGTGTACCTTATAATGCTCGAAGTAGTGCCTGGGTATTTGATACTGGCTCAGTTCCTAACATTTGCAACTCGAAACAGGGGCTATAGATTAAGTGAAGAGTGGCTAAGGATGAGGTGATGATGCGCGTGGGAAATGGTTCCAAAGTCGATGTGATCGCCGTCGGCACGCTACCTCTACATCTACCTTCGGGATTAGTTGTAGACCTAAATAATTGTTATTTGGTGCCAGCGTTGAGCATGAACATTATATTTGGATATTGTTTGATGCGAGATGGTTATTCATTTAAATCAGAGAATAATGGTAGTTCTATTTATATGAGTAATATCTTTTATGGTCATGCACCCTTGATGAGTGGTCTATTTTTACTAAATCTTGATAGTAGTGATACACATGTTCATAGTATTGAAGCCAAAAGATGCAGAGTTGATAATGATAGTGCAACTTATTTGTGGCACTGTCGTTTAGGTCATATTCGTGTAAAGCGCATGAAGAAACTCCATTCTGATGGACTTCTGGAATCACTTGATTATGAATCACTTGGTAATTGCAAACCATGCCTCATGGGCAAGACGACTAAAACTCCGTTCTCCGGAACAATGGAGCAAGCAACAGAGTTATTGGAAATCATACATACTGATGTATGTGGTCCAATGAACATTGAAGCTCGCGGTGGATATCGTTATTTTCTCACCTTTATAGATGAGTTGAGAAGATATGGGTATATCTACTTAATGAAACATAAGTCTGAAACATTTGAAAAGTTCAAAGAATTTCATAGTGAATTTGAAAATCATCGTAACAAGAAAATCAAGTTTCTACGATCTGATCATGGAGGTGAATATTTGAGTTATGAGTTTGGACTTCATTTGAAACAATGCAGAATAGTTTCGCAACTCACGCCACCTGGAACACCACAACGTAATGGTGTGTATGAATTTTGTAACTGCACTTTATTAAATTTGGTGCGATCTATGATATCTCTCACTAATTTACCTCTTATCATTTTGGGGTTATGCTTTAGAGACGGCTGCATTCACGTTAAATAGGGCACCATCTAAATCCATTGAGACGACACCTTATGAACTGTGGTTTGGGGCTGCGATGCTTATGTAAAAAAAGCTTCAACCTAATAATATAAGCTCGAACCCAAATCGGAGAAATGTTCCTTCAGAGGATACCCAAAGGAGACTGTTGGGTACACCTTCTATCACAGATCCGAAGGCAAGATATTCGTTGCTAAGAATGGATCCTTTCTAGAGAATGAGTTTCTCTCAAAAGAAGTGAGTGGGAGGAAAGTAGAACCTGACGAGGTAATTGTACCTTCTCCCTTATTGGAAAGTAGTTCATCACTGAAATCAGTTCCAGCGATTCCTACACCAGTAAATGAGGAAGCTAATGATGATGATCATGAAACTTCTGATCAAGTTACTACCGAACCTCGTAGGTCAACCAGACTAAGATCCGCACTAGAGTGGTATGGTAATCCTATTCTGAAAGTCATGTTACTTGACCATGACGAACCTACGAACTATGAGGAAGCGATGATTAGCCCAGATTCCGCAAAATGTCTTGAGGCCATGAAATCTGTGATGGGATCCATGTATGAGAACAAACTATGGACTTTGGTTGACTTGCCCGATGATCGGAAGCCATAGAGAATAAATGGATCTTCAAGAAGAAGACTGACGCTGACGGTAATGTTACTGTCTACAAAGCTCGACTTGTTGCGAAAGGTTTTCGACAAGTTCAAGGAGTTGACTACAATGAGACCTTCTCACCCGTAGTGATGCTTAAGTCCGTCCGAATCATGTTAGCAATTGCCGCATTTTAGGATTATGAAATTTGGCAAATGGATGTCAAAACTGCATTCCTTAATGGATATCTTAAAGAAGAGTTGTATATGATGCAACCAGAAGGTTTTGCCTATCCAAAAGGTGCTAACAAAGTGTGCAAGCTCCAGCGATCCATTTATGGACTGGTGCAAGCCTCTCGGAGTTGGAATATACGCTTTGATAGTGTGATCAAAGCATATGGTTTTATACAAACTTTTGGAGAAGCCTGTATTTACAAGAAAGTGAGTGGGAGCTCCGTAGCATTTCTGATATTATATGTAGATGACATATTGTTGATCGGAAATGATACTGAATTTCTGAATAGCATAAAAGGATACTTGAATAAGAATTTTTCAATGAAAGACCTTAGTGAAGCTGCTTATATATTGGGCATCAAGATCTATGGAGATAGATCAAGACGCTTAATTGGACTTCCACAAAGCACATACCTTGATAAAGTTTTGAAGAAGTTCAAAATGGATCAAGCAAAGAAAGGGTTCTTGCCTATATTTCAAGGTGTGAATCAGACTCAATGCCCGACCACTGTAGAAGATAGAGAGAAAATGAAAGGTGTTCCCTATGCTTCAGCCATAGGCTCTATCATGTATGCAATGTTGTGTACCAGACCTGATGTGTGCTTTGCTATCAGTTTAGCAGGGACGTACCAAAGTAATCCAGGAGTGGATCACTGGACAATGGTCAAGAATATCCTGAAATACCTGAAAAGGACTAAGGATATGTTTCTCGTATATGGAGGTGACAAAGAGCATGTCGTAAACGGTTACGTTGATGCAAGCTTTGACACTAATACGGATGACTCTAAGTCACAAACCGGATATGTATTTTTATTAAATGGTGGAGCTGCCAGTTGGTGCAGTTCCATGCAGAGCGTCGTGGCGGGATCTACGTGTGAAGTGGAATACATAGCTGCTTAGGTGTCATACCTAGTGCATCGGGTCCAATGAAAATCTTTTGTGACAATATTGGTTCAATTGCCTTGGCAAAGGAATCCAGATTTCACAAGAGAACCAAGCACATCAAGAGACACTTCAATTCCATCCGCGATCAAGTCAAGGAGGGAGACATAGAGATTTGCAAGATACATACGGATCTGAATATTGCAGACCCGTTAACTAAGCCTCTCTAACGAGCAAAACATGATCAGCACCCAGACTCCATGGGTGTTAGAATCATTACAATGTAATCTAGATTATTGACTCTAGTGCAGTGGGAGACAGAAGGAAATATGCCCTAGAGGCAATAATAAAGTTGTTATTTATATTTCCTTATATCATGATAAATGTTTATTATTCATGCTAGAATTGTATTAACCGGAAACTTAGTACATGTGTGAACACATAGACAAACAGAGTGCCACTAGTTTATCTCTACTTGCCTAGCTCGTTGAATCAATGATGGCTATGTTTCCTAACCATAGACATGAGTTGTCATTTGATTAATAGGATCACATCATTAGAGAATGATGTGATTGACTTGACCCATCCGTTAGCTTAGCACGATGATCGTTTAGTTTGTTGCTATTGCTTTCTCCATAACTTATACATGTTCCTATGACTATGAGATCATGCAACTCCCGAATACCGAAGGAACACTTTGTGTGCTACCAAACATCACAACGTAACTGGGTGATTATAAAGGTTCTCTACAGGTGTCTCCGATGGTGTTTGTTGAGTTCGCATACATCGAGATTAGGATTTGTCACTCCAATTTTAGGAGAGGTATCTCTGGGCCCTCTCGGTAATGCACATCACTATAAGCCTTGGAAGCAATGTGACTAATGAGTTAGTTGCGGGACGATGCATTATGGAACGAGTAAAGAGACTTTCCGATAACAAGATTGAACTAGGTATTGAGATACCGACGATTGAATCTCGGGCAAGTAACATACCGATGATAAAGGGAACAACGTATGTTCTTATGCGGTTTGACCGATAAAGATCTTCATAGAATATGTGGGGGCCAATATGAACATACAGGTTCCACTATTGATTATTGACCAGAGACGTGTCGTGTCTCGGTCATGTCTACATAGTTCTCGAACCCATAGGGTCCGCACGCTTAACGTTCGATGACGTCCGGTATTATGAGTTTATGTGTTTTGATGTACCGAAGGTAGTTCAGAGTCCCGGATATGATCACGGACATGACGAGGAGTCTCGAAATGGTCGAGACATAAAGATTGATATATTGGATGACTATATTTGGACGTCAGAATGGTTCCGGGTGAGTTTGGGCATACACTGGAGCACCGGGAGGTTACCGGAACCCCCCAGGAGGTATATGGGCCTTATTGGGCCATGCTGGGTGTGGGAGTCCTGGATTAGGGGGTGTCAGGATAGCCGGACTATCTCCATTGGCTGGACTGTTAGACTATGAAGATACAAGATTGAACACTTCGTCTCGTGTCCGGATGGGACTCTACTTGGCGTGGAAGGCAAGCTAGGCGATACGTATATGGATATCTCCTCCTTTGTAACCGACCTTGTGTAACCCTAACCCTCTCCGGTGTCTATATAAACCGAAGGGTTTTAGTCCGTAGGACAACAATCACAACATACAATCATACCATAGGCTAGCTTCTAGGGTTTAGCCTCTTTGATCTCGTGGTAGATCTACTCTTGTAACACCCATATCATCAATATTAATCAAGCAGGACGTAGGGTTTTACCTCCATCAAGAGGGCCTGAACCTGGGTAAAACTCCGTGTCCCTTGCCTCCTGTTACCATCCGGCCTAGACGCACAGTTCGGGACCCCCTACCCGAGATCCGCCGGTTTTGACACCGATAGTGGGTGAGAAGAGAGGGAGTCCTAGGAGGGGGCGCGCCCCCCTCAAGCCTAATCCGAATAGGGTGGGGCCGCCCCCCCTTTTCCTTCCCCCTATCTCTCCATTCCTTCCACTCCTAATCCAACTAGGGAAGGAGGAATCCTACTCCCGGTGGGAGTAGGACTCCCCATGGGGCGCGCCATAGGAGGGCCGGCCCTCCCCCTCCTCCACTCGTTTATATACGGGGGAGGGGGGCACCCCATAGACACACAAGTTGATCATTGATCTCTTAGCCGTGTGCGGTGCCCCCCTCCACCATAATACACCTCGGTCATATCGTAGCGGTGCTTAGGCGAAGCCCTATTCCGGTAGCATCATCATCACCGTCATCATGTCGTCGTGCTAACGAAGCTCTCCCTTGACTCTCTGCTCGATCGTGACTTCGTGGGACGTCACCGAGCTGAACTTGTGCAGATCGTGGAGGTGCCGTACCTTTGGTGCTAGGATCGGTCAATCGTGACGACGTATGACTACATCAACCGCGTTGTCATAACGCTTCCGCTTACGGTCTACGAGGGTACGTGGACAACACTCTTCCCTCTCGTTGATATGCCTCACCATGATCTTGCGTGTGTGTAGGAATTTTTTTGAAATTACTGTGTTCCCCAACACAAGTCCTCTTTACTCCCATACACCATAAGCCACCTACTCGGGTTTAAGTTTTTGTCGCTCTCGCAACCCATCGTAAGCGAAACATGAACATATTGCAACACCCTACAGCAGGGGGCCCTCACGTTTGCGCGGGAATGGAGGGCACGGTAGGACAACACCATAAATAAAATATACAATCATACCAACCAAGATCACGATTAACCCACAGGACAAAATGGATCTACTCAAACATCATAGGATAACCATAGATCATTGGGAAATTATATATGGATTTGAGCACCATGTTCAAGTAGAGATTACAGTGGGGGGAAGAAGTGTTACATCGCTGCATAGAGGGGGAGAAATTTGGTGTTGACGGTAGCAAGATTGTTGATGTAGATCATCGTCCCAATCACTGCCCGGTGGCATTCCGGCGCCACCGGAAGAGAGGGGGAGAGAGCCCCCCTCCTCCTTCTTCTTCTTCCTTGGCCTCCTCCCTAGCTGGGAGAAGGATTTCCCCTCTAGTCCTTGGCTTCCATGGCATGGGAGGGGCGAGAGCCCCTCCGAGATTCGATCTCCCTCTCTGTTCTCTTCTATTTCGCGTTCCCCAGATCTGGCCGAAGATCGTTTCTTATATTCCCGGAGATCCATAACTCCGTTTGCGCTGAGATTTTAACACGATTTTTTTCTGGATATATGCTTCCATGCGCCCGAAGTATAGGTCCAACCGACATACGAGGTGGGCACAACCCACCACCGCGCGCAAGGGGCCTCTGGCGCGCCCTGGTGTTTTGTGCCCTATGTGGGCCTCTATTTGCGGTGATTCCAACTCCCAAAAATCACATATATTCCAAAATAATTCTCCGTGAAATTTTATTGCATTTGGACTTCGTTTGAAATGGATACTCCGCGATACAAAAAACATGCAGAAAATAGGAACTGGCACTTGGCACTGGATCAATAGGTTAGTCCAATAAATCATAAAAAAAAGTTTACCAAAAGTATGTAAAACTTGTATAATATTGGCACGAAACAATCAAAAATTATAGATACGGTGGAGACGTGTCAACCTCCACCTCCGAAGGAAACGATATATCCCGTGAAAGCGAAGCGCACTCTAAGTGCCCTGAAGCGACCACCACCGCCTCCGTCGGATTCCAACTATGTCTGTTATATTAAAAAGACATATGATGAAGCGTGGCGATCAGGAAGTACTTCCAGTGATGCAAGATTAGCACAATGAAGAAGTGGGAAAACAATTCCCCAGCTCGGCGAACAGGCGAAGCAATTGTGCGCCCTGCTCAAGGTGTCTAGCGATATTGTCGCTAATCATCCACGGCTATTGCCCGATACCAATCTTGGTGATTACCTGGGTGGTGATGTACAGTTTGAAATGTTAGAGGTGGTATAGATCTTTAGATACAAGTCCGGGAAGCCTCTCGTCAAACCTGATCATCCTCCTTTAACAACAATGATGCGAAGGTTGCATGAATGGTACATGGATACCTACAAGAAGTCTGGAAAGGATAGTTTGATGGTGAGAATTAAATAGGAGCACGACTTCATTGGAGTTGACCTGATGCATGTTAAATTTGTGGATTTATTTCAGTTATTCAATCAAGAGGCCCTTGACAAACAACTCATGACTTGCTACTGTCTGTAAGTATTACTTCTGTAATTAAGTCTCTATAGCTTAGCTCTTTCATTGCATCACTGGTGCACGTCGGTCCTAAACAAACGGTTTTTTATCCCTTTCCACGGCGGCATTTGGAACCGTCTCCAAGTGAGTGTGGGCGATAGGGGGGTCCTCCCCACATGACCCAGAAACCATTGGGGGTATGCCCTCCTGGCACACACACACTCGGCAAAATGAGGTCATGTGCGACCGGCGAGCACTAAAATACAGAAATACGTATGGCAGTGCTCAAAAAATACAATTATATAGGAAAAATCATTTCTGGTCGTAAGTACATCCCACACAGTCAGTCACCACTAAACGTTTCCGTTTGTATATACATCCCACACAATCACTACAAGGAAAATGTTTGCGCAAGGTGGCGTAACGCAAACAGTTTTGAAGAGAATGTCGTGTATGATTGTTCATTGATCCAACACGGTTTATTCCTAGAAAGTGTGTGCGTTGCCTTAGGCCATCGCCCACGGTGTTTTCTCATTAACCGTTTGCAATAAGAAAACCCAATTAGCAAGCTAATTGGACTATTATTAATAATCCATTTACTAATCTAATTGACATTCATATTAAGCACATAATATATTCCATTTCCATATTAAGGAAGCAGGATTTCATAATTGAAATGCATCGGAGTACAACATGATATAGCTTTAGCACTCAGCTACCCCATTACACAACTGCACTAGCAGCAAGTTTCACATGCAACATCTAGAACCTCTCGTAATTAGCATCATAGACGGTACATAGAGAGATGCATCTCATCTCGAAAACTGCTGAAGCGGAAGGCGAATATTGAGCCTTCATTCATGTTTAAGGTCTTTGCAACTTTAGGCCAGTGCCTGTGGATGATTGACCGTCGATCTTTCGACCTCTTCAGGAACACTTCAATATTGAACCGTGGGTGTTGTGTGAAAACTTTCCTCGCAACCTGACCACAGAGGTGGTTTGAGATGTAATAAACAGTGAACCCTAAAAACAAGGATGTTCATAAATATCTTCTCTATATTGGAAACGGGGCAAAGGAATAAAAAAGGCAGGGCATAATAGTTAGTACCATCTTGTAAAGCTCAGTGCCTCCCATTGTTTCCTTGCAACGCATATAAGGTAGTTAGTCATCAGGTTAAGTAAGGGTTCGCATGCTATCAGTAAAATATGTTGATGAAAAATAAGCACATTGCAGATTCATCAGATTAATTTAAGCCACCTGGAAAACCCATTTATCCAAACCAAGCATGATTAAGAACTAAGACATATAGCACTTGTATATGTTTCTCATGTATTAAGTGCAGCCAAATTCGATTTATTCCTCACATGGTATACAACACTGGTAGAAAAAGAGGCTTCCGTCCAGCCCCATTAGTCGCGAAACTGTAGGAACCGCGACTAATGAAGTCTTTAGTCGCGGTTCGGCAGACGAACTGCGACCAAAGGCCTGGGCCCAGGGCGCTCGGTGGCCAGCTGGTGCACGTGAGGGGCTTTAGTCGCGGTTGGCCAGGCCAACTGCGACTAAAGGTGCCCAAAGGCCTTTAGTCGCGGTTGGCCAGGCCAACCGCGACTAAAGCTCCTCCCCTATATATACCAGTTCAGCACACTCACTTAGCCATTTGGTGCCACTTCTCTTCGCAAGCTTCACAAGGGGGTGTAGGTTTGCTTTTGGTTCCTCTTATGCACACAAGGTGTTTGATGAAATGCCCCAAGAGCGTGAAACAAACATGATATGAAGTGTTGGAGCCACACTTGAGGTTCCTCATTTATTTTTTCCTCCTCGATCGCGGTTAGCAACTTGAACCTTTCATGCATGTGTGTCATTGATAAAATATGCATGTGTGTTGTTCATTGTTTAATTTCTATTGTTTATAGCTAGTTAGTTTAACAAATGCATGATGGTTAATTATATATTTTATATTATAATAATGCAGATGAATCGGCAATGGATGTACGGTAACCGACTCTCCCGCGAGTTCACTACGGGTTTGAAAGATTTCCTCGTAGTGGCTAATGCGAACAAACAGAAGAGTTTTGTTATCTGTCCATGTGTTGACTGTAAGAATCAGAAGGGTTACTCTTCCTCAAGAGAAGTTCACCTGCACCTGCTTCGGCACGGTTTCATGCCAAGCTATAATTGTTGGACCAAGCGTGGAGAAAGAGGGGTTATAATGGAAGAAGATGAAGAAGGGGATGATTTCATCGATGAAAGCTATCTTGCTCATTTCGGTGATACTTTCATGGAGGATGCTGAAGGTGAAGGGGAAGGTGAAGGTGAAGAAGAGGCACGTGATGAGACCATTGATGATCTTGGTCGGACCATTGCTGATGCACGGAGACGCTGCGAAACTGAAAAGGAGAGGGAGAATTTGGATCGCATGTTAGAGGATCACAGAAAGTCGTTGTACCCCGGATGCGATGATGGTCTGAAAAAGCTGGGCTGCACACTGGATTTGCTGAAATGGAAGGCACAGGCAGGTGTAGCTGACTCGGCATTTGAAAACTTGCTGAAAATGTTGAAGAATATGTTTCCAAAGAATAACGAGTTGCCCGCCAGTACGTACGAAGCAAAGAAGGTTGTCTGCCCTCTAGGTTTAGAGGTTCTGAAGATACATGCATGCATCAACGACTGCATCCTCTACCGCGGTGAATACGAGAATTTGAATGAATGCCCGGTATGCACTGCATTGCGTTATAAGATCAGAGGCGATGACCCTGGTGACGATGTTGAGGGCGAGAAACCCAGGAAGAGGGTTCCCGCCAAGGTGATGTGGTATGCTCCTATAATACCACGGTTGAAACGTCTGTTCAGGAACAAAGAGCATGCCAAGTTGTTGCGATGGCACAAAGAGGACCGTAAGTCGGACGGGGAGTTGAGACACACCGCAGATGGAACGCAATGGAGAAAGATCGACAGAGAGTTCAAAGATTTTGCAGCTGACGCAAGGAACATAAGATTTGGTCTAAGTACAGATGGCATGAATCCTTTTGGCGAGCAGAGCTCCAGCCATAGCACCTGGCCCGTGACTCTATGCATCTACAACCTTCCTCCTTGGTTGTGCATGAAGCGAAAGTTCATTATGATGCCAGTGCTCATCCAAGGTCCGAAGCAACCCGGCAACGACATCGATGTGTACCTAAGGCCATTAGTTGATGAACTTTTACAGCTGTGGGGCAGACCTGGTGTCCGTGTGTGGGATGAGCACAAAGAAGAGGAATTTGACCTACGAGCATTGCTTTTCGTAACCATCAACGATTGGCCTGCTCTTAGTAACCTTTCGGGACTGTCAAATAAGGGATACAATGCATGCACGCACTGCTTACATGAGACTGAAAGTGTACATTTGCCAAATTGTAAGAAGAACGTGTACCTTGGGCATCGTCGATTTCTTCTGAAAATTCATCCAGTAAGAAAGAAAGGCAAGCATTACAACGGCAAGGCAGATCACCGACCGAAGCCTGCGGAACGCACTGGTGCTGAGGTATTTGATATGGTCAAGGATTTGAAAGTCATCTTTGGAAAGGGTCCTGGCGGACAATCAGTTCCGAAGGGAGCTGACGGGCACGCAGCCATGTGGAAGAAGAAATCTATATTCTGGGAGCTAGAATATTGGAAAGTCCTAGAAGTCCGCTCTGCAATCGACGTGATGCACGTTACGAAGAATATTTGCATGAACCTCCTAAGCTTCTTGGGCGTGTATGGGAAGACAAATGATACAAAGGAAGCACGGCAGGACCAGCAATATTTGAAAGACCCTGATGACCGGCATCCGGAATGGTTTCAAGGTCGTGCCAGCTACGCTCTGACCAAAGAAGAGAAGGTCATCTTTTTTGAATGCCTGAGCAGTATGAAGGTCCCGTCTGGATTCTCGTCCAATATAAAGGGAATAATAAACATGGCGGAGAAAAAGTTCCAAAACCTGAAGTCTCACGACTGCCACGTGATTATGACGCAATTGCTTCCGATTGCTTTGAGGGGGCTCCTCTCGGAAAATGTTCGAGTAGCCATTGTGAAGCTATGTGCATTCCTCAATGCAATCTCTCAGAAGGTAATCAATCCAGAAGTTCTACCACGGTTACAGAACGATGTGATCCAATGTCTTGTCAGTTTCGAGTTGGTGTTCCCGCTATCCTTCTTCAATATTATGACGCACCTCCTGGTTCACCTAATCGAAGAGATTTTCATTCTCGGTCCTGTATTTCTACACAATATGTTCCCCTTCGAGAGGTTCATGGGAGTATTAAAGAAATATGTTCGTAACCGTGCTAGGCCAGAAGGAAGCATCGCCAAGGGCTATGGAAATGAGGAGGTAATTGAGTTTTGTGTTGACTTTGTTCCTGACCTTAAGCCGATTGGTCTTCCTCGATCGCGGCACGAGGGGAGACTAAGTGGAAAAGGCATGATCGGAAGGAAATCAACGATATGTATGGACGGCCATTCTCTGACTGAAGCACACCACACTGTACTGACCAATTCCAGCTTGGTGGCTCCGTACTTTGAGAAACACAAGAATATTTTACGCTCGGACAACCCGGGGAAGCCTGAATCTTGGATTAGGAAGGCCCACATGGAGACTTTCGGCAGTTGGTTGAGAAAACAATTAATGAATGACAATGATGTTGTAGATCAGCTGTACATGTTGGCCAAGACACCATCTTCGACTATAACGACTTTCCAAGGGTACGAGATAAATGGGAATACATTTTACACGATCGCCCAAGATAAAAAGAGCACCAACCAAAACAGTGGTGTCCGCTTTGATGCAGCAACCGAGAATGGGAAAAAGGTCACATATTACGGTTACATAGAGGAGATATGGGAACTTGACTATGGACCCTCCTTTAAGGTCCCTTTGTTCCGGTGCAAATGGTTCAAGCTAACAGGAGGTGGGGTAAAGGTGGACCAGCAATACGGAATGACAATGGTGGATTTCAACAATCTTGGTTACCTTGACGAACCATTCGTCCTAGCGAAAGATGTCGCTCAGGTTTTCTATGTGAAGGACATGAGTAGCAAACCGAGGAAACGGAAAGATAAGAAAACGATCAGTACATCATGCGATCATCCAAAGCGCCACATTGTTCTTTCAGGGAAAAGAAACATCATGGGAGTGGAGGACAAGACAGACATGTCAGAAGATTATAATATGTTTGCTCAAATTCCGCCCTTCAAAGTGAACACCGACCCAAGCATTAAGTTAAATGATGAGGATGCTCCATGGATACGGCACAATCGTAAGCAAGCAGGGACACAAGGGAAGAAATGATGTGTAATAATTTATTGTACCAAACTTTGTTGAATGGATCATGTGAATTATATTACCCGTGATGTGTTTGGTGTCCATTTTCGAATGATTCGAGATACCACTGATGATACATGAAATTTGGAGTGATTTAGTCATACTCCTGCCTAGGCGTATAATATGCATACTCGTAGTCTTCATAGCCGCCGTCGTTGTACTGGTAGTCGTCGCCTTCTAAGTTGCCGCCGTCGTCGTCGCTGCTGTCGTCGCTGTTGTCGGGCGGCGCTCGTGGCTCGAACTGAGGGTAGCGCAGGCGGGGGATATCGCCGGCCGTGATGTAGTCCATGACGCTCTGCAGAGTCCGGCCGTACCACCATAGCCGACGGCCGGCCTCGTGGAAGTTCCCAGGAGGCAGACCGTCCTCCTCATACCTGGCGAGCGCCCTCTCATGCCGATTGATGAAGAAGGCGTCCCAAGTATGCTGGTTATCGGGATGGCAGCGGGGATTCATCCGCTGCTCCGGCGTGAGGTCGAGGTAGTAGTGGTTCGTGATGGCCGCCCGGCGCGCAGTACCCTGAGGGACGGGAGGGACCGGCACGCCGCCGGCGCTTAGGCTCCAGCCGGTGGGGACGCGGTAGCCCGGTGGACAAGGGTAGTTCGAGGTGCAAAGCTCCTCCACCTGCTGGTAGGTTAGAGTGGGTGCGGTGGAAGCCATGAGAGAGTGATGAGAGATTGTAGATATGTGATAATGCTGGCCAAGCCGGGCTACATATATGTAGTGAGAAATGGCGGGAAAAATGGGAGCGGGAAGACAGGAGGCGGGAAGAAAGTGGCGGGAAGAAAGAGGCGGGAAGACAGGGAAGAAATGGCGGGAAGAAGAGGAATCCAGAGCTGGTCATCTAACCTTTAGTCCCGGCTGGTTGGTGCAACCGGGACTAAATGTGGTTTTTGTGTCATCTAAGAAAACTGTCGGTGGGATAAGGACGTTTGGGTAAGCTTTAGTCCCGGCTGGAGGGTGCAACCATGACTAAAGCTGTCGGCAGGATAAGGACGCGTGGGTAGCGCACGACGCCCTGTCGGAGGAACAAGACAAAGCAAAAGCGGCGCCGTGCCTATAAAAGGAGCATCGATACGCGGGAAGATAGAAGCGTGAAGAAATGGCGGGAAGACATAGGCGGGAAAGAACTGGCGGGAAGACTGGCCGGGAAGAACTTGTGGGAAGACAGAGGCGGCCGGGAAGAACTTCTCTGAATTTTTTGATATATTATTTGTATTTTTAGAATTTTGAAATGAATTAGTTCTATTTTTCTGAATTTTTTGATATATTATTTGTATTTTTAACATATTGAATTGAATTAGTTTTATTTTTCTTAATTTTTTGATATATTATTTGTATTTTTAAGATTTTGAATTGAATTAGTTTTATTTTTCTGAATTTTTTGATATGTTATTTGTATTTTTAACATTTTGAATTGAATTAGTTTTATTTTTCTTAATTTTTTGATATATTATTTGTATTTTTAACATTTTGAATTGAATTAGTTTTATTTTTCTTAATTTTTTGATATATTATTTGTATTTTTAGAATTTTGAATTGAATTAGTTTTATTTTTCTGAATTTTTTGATATAATATTTGTGTTTTTAACATATTGAATTGAATTAGTTCTATTTTTCTGAATTTTTTGATATATTATTTGTATTTTTAACATATTGAATTGAATTAGTTTTATTTTTCTTAATTTTTTGATATATTATTTGTATTTTTAAGATTTTGAATTGAATTAGTTTTATTTTTCTGAATTTTTTGATATATTATTTGTATTTTTAACATTTTGAATTGAATTAGTTTTATTTTTCTTAATTTTTTGATATAATATTTGTATTTTTAACATATTGAATTGAATTAGTTTTGTTTTTCTGAATTTTTTGATATAATATTTGTGTTTTTAACATATTGAATTGAATTAGTTTTATTTTTCTGAATTTTTTGATATATTATTTGTATTTTTAAGATTTTGAAAAAGAAAAAGTATTTTGAAAAATACCTTTAGTCGCGGTTGGCCTGGCCAACCGCGACTAAAGGTCGTTGCGCGCGGGAACGCAAAAACCCGCAAAAAACCCTTTAGTCGCGGTTGGTCTGGCCAACCGCGACTAAAGGTTACCCTTTAGTCGCGGGTCGCCTCCCCAACCGCGACTAAGGGGGGGGGCTATAAATACAAGGGCCCGAACCTTCGCCTCCATTTCTCGTCTTCTCCGATTCTCTGCCGTGCCGAAGGCCTGCCGCCGTCGCCCTCGCCCTCGACGCCGCCCGCCGTCGCCCTCGCCCTCGACGCCGCCCGCCGTCGCCCGCCGCGCTGTCATCGTCCTCTCGCGCCCCGGGTAATCGTCCTCAGGCGACGACTCCGGCGCCTCGGCCGGGTAATTATCCTCAGGCGCCGTCTCCTCCAGGCCACGTGCCGCGCGGCCCATGGCGGCGCACGAGAGCAGCAGCACAGCCAAGAGAAGAAGCGCGGTGCAGCGGGCGTTCTTGTAGGAAACCATGCCGAGTGGAGCTCAATCGGTTGGTTTCTTCTTGGCGTGTGCGCGTGGGCTGATCTCTGATGTGATGTTAGCTCTCCACTGCGCGCTCGATCGTACTTATAGGATGTGACGGAACGAACGACGGTTCATGAGCGTGTCCGCACCACGCCGGTCAGGGCCTATGGGTTGGTGATCTGCCTGATTTTGCGGTTGGGTCCGGTGCGTTTCGGGAGGTTTTGCCGCATGTGTGTCTCGGGGTTTGGTTGGAAATCTGCCGGGAGATCAGGTTTGGTGAACGCGCCAATCAGTTTTTTTTGCGGGCATTCAGTTTGTTGCTTTTTTTAGAGTAACCACATTTCATTGATCACAAATATGATGAATACAACACACGCACACGGAACTGATCGGAAGGGTCAAGTGCAAACAAGTGAGCGCAGAAATTTGCAGAAAAAACAAAAAAATACACTGAAATCATTAGTTAATTCTGCAATAGCCATCATCACCGCTGAATGTCGCTCGATTCGAAGGAGAACCACAGCCCATGAGGGTGAGTCGATGAAGAAGCCATTGTCAGCCGTCCACGTCGCCGAGGCCAAGTACTAGATCAGCCGCCTTCAAACCACAAGCCGAAATCTGGAACAACCATTTTCACTCGCCCACCAGTGACATCGCGCATAACGCCAGCCACTGGCCGAACATCTAAAATCGTCGACCAGAAAAATAGACGGGAGACGCCGCCGCCATAGACGCCATCGAGACGGGACTAAAGCCTGGGCATTATTCTTGGATGAATCGTTGCCGTCACCACCAAAAACAGCACCGCCACACACACTCTACTCACCGACGGCGAGCACACATATCCCCGAGCCACTCGACACCACCCAAAAAGACGCTGCCAAGATGGAGCCATGCCTGGGGAAAATTTATTCGACAAGACACCGTCGACTCCATGGATGCAACACTGCCAGACCTACCTATCCTAGACCTACCTACATGCTTGATGTGAAGATCCGGGGCTCCTCCATCCTCACGTTGTCGCACCGGCATACGGATGAAGGAGTCCACGGACACGCAGGCGGCGCACGGTTGGGCTGGACGTGCCCTTTTCTCTCCTCTTGGAACTGTTCTAGACGTATCCATTGTTCTTACGTCGATATCCAGCCCTAGCAGGGGGTTTCTTCTAATCTCGACAGAGACGAAAATGCTCTCTAATCTAGAATAAAAAACTATATTAAACATGTCGTGGCAACTTTATTGTAAACCCTATTACAACTTGAGTGTAAACCCTCTCCCACCCCTTCCTCGCCCCCTCCTTTTGCCACCGCCCTTTCGCCACCGCCACCGCCACCGCCACCGCCCCCCTTCTTCACTTAATTAATTTGTTTTTACTACATGTTTTCAGGACTGACATAATGGCGGACGATAGAGCTGACCCGATTATGGACAACTATGATCCGGACGGTGAAGCACATATGTTCGGCATCATAAACGGCGATATTCTATATGTGCCGACAGGACAAGAAGAAGATGATATCTCTTCTTATCTGAACCTTGACGGTGAAGATGAAGGGCGCCGTCAGCAAGATGATGCCGAACAAACGTCGATAAACAACGATCTTCAAATGGAAGTAGCAACCACCTCCGGCGCCGAGGTATATATATACATTGAGCCTCTGGTGATACAAACTAACTGATTTGAATAAATATGTGTGTACTAACGCGCGCGACTCTCGTTCTTATTTTAGCCCTCGGCCGGATCGTCGAAACAATCGAGTACGTCGTCAAAGCGTGGCGCAACCAAGACGATGAAACAAGGAGAAACATGCACCATCGAGGTTGTCGACAGTGCAACCGGCAGGCCACTGGAGCCCCGCAAGAACGCCACCAAGTTTGTCAGCCAATGCGGAGCCGTTGTTAGAGACAACGTCTCGATCACCGTCCAGGAGTGGAATAAGCCAAAGAAGGCACGAATTGCTGGTTTCACTTTTGTCGATAAGAGAACAAAAAAAGATTGCTTCAAGAAGCTTATGGAACATTTCGTTCTACCTCCAGAATACAACAAATTCGATGAGGAGGGTAACAAGATTGAGGAAAACAAGGAGAGGAGGAGGCTAGTCAAACAGTTCGCTCTTCATAAGATGGCCGACGCATTCCGGAAATTCAAGCAAAATCTAGCCCATGACTTTGTCAAGCAGAACAAGACTCCGGATTTCAAAGGACAATATGAGAAACTGAAACATGATTGGCCAGAATTTGTGAAGCAAAAGAAATCGGAGCAGTTCATTCAAATATCGAAAAAATAAGGAAAATGCGGCTAAGAAGGAGTACAATCATATTATGGGGCCAGGAGGGTATCGCCTTTGGGTGCCTAGGTTGGAGAAGATGGAGAACGAGCTGAGGGCGCGAGGAATCCGTCCAGGTACGGAGGGATGGGACCCAAGGGCCAAAAGCTGGTGGTACGGGCATGGGGGAACGCTGAACCCGGAGACAGGGGAGTGTGTTTACCGGGGCAAAATAATTAAACCCACCCAAGCCCTTATTGACGCAATGAGGGATGCTCAAGAGGGGAAGATCAAGTTCAACAGAGAGAACGACGCGCTGACAAAAGCCCTCGGGAATCCTGAACACGGAGGACGTGTACGAGGCATGGGGCACATTCCGTGGAAAATAGGGTTCCCCCAGAACGATGACCCGTACGGTTACAGAAGCCGTAAGAGAAAGATGGATCGGGAAGCAGATGTTGTGGCGCGGTTGGCATCGGAAATGGATGTGATGAAGAAAACCGTGAGTGTACTAGTAGCCAAAAGAGATGCAGCTCGGGCGCAGCATGGAGATCATCCAGCGGATCTCGGAAGCCAGCAGCGGAGAAGCAGCGTGGCTTCCACGGAGGCCCCACCGGCTGGTGCAGATGCACCGACGATCGAAATTACTGCACCGGAGCCTCTGGTGGTCGAAATTACTGCACCGGAGCCTCCTCGCTACCCCGTGGACGATATAAAGGAGATGAAAGAATGTCATCTGTATTATCCTATCGGGAACATGTCCATGAAGGTAGCCATCGGCAGTGCTTTACCATGTTTACCTGGAGCACTCCACCACAACAACCCCATTCAAGATGGCTATGCTCGTGTCACGGTGGAGGACATAGTCCAAGGGTTTGAGGACCTGGAGATTGACATTGCTACACCTGAAGGGGAGAAAAGACTTGGAGATGTCAAGTGCCATTTCATTCTATGGCAAAAGAAGTTTATCAAGTTTCCAGGCGAGGCGCCAAGGACAACAAGTCCACCCCCCTACGGTGGTGGTGGTGGCGGTGGCGGTGGTGGTGGTGGTGGTGGTGGTGGCGGTTCACCTACACCTCCGTCACGTCAGCCGACGCCCCTCAGTCCACAACGTCCGGCGGGTGATCAGACGCCGCCCCCCAGTCCTTGTCCGGCGGGTGATCAGACGCCGCCCCCCAGTCCTCGTCCGGCGGGTGATCAGCCGACGCCCCCCAGTCCACAACGTCCGGCGGGTGATCAGACGCCGCCCCCCAGTCCTTGTCCGGCAGGTGATCAGACGCTGCCCCCCAATCCACCTCCGGCAAAGAAGCAGAAGCAGTCCTGGATTATTAACCCGGACCCTTATGTACCTAAGACCACAAAGGTACCGGAGCCATCACTGAAGCCTCTCCCCACAAGGCCTTGGGAACGTAGTGCCGAGGAAACTGCCGCGGCCGCGGCTGCTGATCATGACAAATGGAAGGCGGACTGCAAGAAGAAAAGAGAGCCCGAGCCCAAGCCAGTATTTTCTGATGAGCAAAAGAAGTGGGCTAAGTCATTTTTGAGCACACCGTCCCAAGCCGCGAAGAATCTGCCTGACGACTATGCACGTGAACTTCGTAGGCAGGCACTCATGTTGAAGGAGAAGAAAGAGCGGGCGGAGAACCAGGAGAACAAAGCCTTGGAGGAGGCCGAGAAAACGGAATTAGAAAGTAAAAAAAGCGGGAAACGAGTTGCCCAGCTCGGGGAACAAAGTAAACAATCGATTGCCCCGCTTATAGTGAAAGCCGCCGGTCCGGATGACCCTGATATCATAGCAGCTGCGGCAGCACATGGATTGACTGTAACGAGTGCCAGAGAACAAGCGGCCAACTTAGGTATTACTCTTCGTGAACTGTTAGGCCTTGATGAGGCGCCAGTGAAGGAGGTAGTAATTACATATGTGAAGAATGGGCCTCTCGTCGAGCCTGCGCAGGAAAAGGATCTACCTCCACAAATGAAAGGTCTGCTGAAATGGTACAAGGGTTACATAAAAAATAAAAACGCCAAAGAATATATCTATGCGGAAGTTAGATATGAGCATCACTTCAAACATTACTATGTACAAATTCATCTGAGTGAATTGTTCCAGCTTTTCAATCCGCGCGAGCTCGACAAATCTATCATCAGTTGCTACGTTCTGTAAGTGATTTATTTCTACCCCATCTCGTTCATATTGCCTGCACTATATATATGTCCTAACTATATTGTTGTGTCCGCTATTATACATGCAGAATGAAGATTAAGGAATGCAGAGTAAGGAACATCCATGATGTTGGGTTCATTGACCCACACATCGTTAATGGATATGTGTTGGAGCATCACCCCGCCGACATGGAGGCAGACCTGTGGCAGTTTCTTACAAAACAGGAACTCAAAAGTGATATTCTATTTCCTTACCATTTTGGGTGAGTGTTTCTGTCTTGAGCACATTCTCTTTTGTTTACTCCATGCATGGTATGTGGCCGGCTAATCGATGAGTTATGCATGACGTACTGTGCATGTATCGTGTCCGCAGGTTCCACTGGATTCTGCTAGTAATTAAAGTTGACACCTCAGAATGTCTCGTCCACGACTCTCTGAATATGGATCCAAAGCTTTGGGGCGGCATGAGAAGAATGCTGCAGAAGTAATTATTTTCATTCATTTGCGCTCTATATCGATCGGCCTATTTCGTTCATTTCCTAATATCAAGTAACTAATAACTCTCTTGTTCATTTAATTTTCTTTGCCTCGTAGGGTTTGGAGACGGTTCGTAGATACAAAGGTCGGTGAATTCAAAAAAGAGCTAGAATTCAAAAGGTCAAAGGCTAAGAATGCTGGGGATATTCAGCCAGCGGGGACCAATCTATGTGGATACTATGTCTGTGAGATGATCCGGAGATACACCTCTGAGCGGGTTCCGAGTGATACCAATGCTCAGAGGAATAACCTCCGGATGATGCTTAGTCCAGAAGCTCGCTTCCGACCACTTCAAGAGGAACTAGCTAGATGGTTCAGCAAGGAAGTCCTCCATTCTAAAGGAGAACACCATTACGAGGACGTAGAACTTTATATGCATTAAATTATGTATGGAAACTTGTTCAAAATTGTATATGGTCATCCGATGATATTGAATATATATTGTATATTCCTCTTGAATTCTTTTTGGTTCTAATTTCAAATTTGTTTGAAATTGTACATTCATATGCATGTATGTAGTACCGTAGAATATGTGAAACTCCTTCAAAATTAAAATAAAGCACAAAAGAAATAAAACAATACAAATTAAACAGAAAACAGGTTTAGGGGGGGCTAAAACCCTAAGCCTGTGGCGGCCTTTAGTCGCGGTTGGCCAGAAGATCCGCGACTAAAGGTCCTCCGCCCCGACGGCCGCCTGGCGCCCACGTGGACGGGCCTTTAGTCGCGGTTCTTAAGCAACCGCGACTAAAGTGGGGGTCCTTTAGTCGCGCCTATTTGGTCGCGGTTGCACAACCGCGACTAATGGCAGTTGCGAACCGCGACCAAAGGCCCTTTTTCCACCAGTGCAATAAGAGAATGCAGCCACAGCAATTGAACATCACATTGCAGAATTGAACCAAGCAGTTAACTAAACACCACAACAAATGAACCAAACGTTAACTGAGCACCACATTGCACAATATAACATACTCCTAATAGAAGAACAAACATTTAACCAAACCAAGCATGCTTAACAACTTGGAAATATAGCAATTGTATTTGTTTCTCATGTATTTAGTATAGCCAAATTTGATTTATTCCTCACATGGTATACAATAAGAGAATGCAGCCACAGCAATTCAACATCGCATTCCAGAATTGAACCAATCAGTTAACTAAACACCACAACAAATGACCAAACGTTAAGTGAGCACCACATTGCACAATATAACATACTCCTAATAGAAGATCAGATAGTTAACCAAGCCAAGCATGCTTAACAACTTGGAAATATAGCAATTGTATTTGTTTCTCATGTTTTTAGTACAGCCAAATTCGATTTATTCCTCGCATGGTATACAATAAGAGAATGCAACCACAACAATTGAACATCGCATTGCAGAATTGAACCAAGCAGTTAACTAAACACCACAACAAGTGAACCAAGCAGTTAACAAAACACCAATTGAACAATATAACATACTCCTAATAGAAGATCAGATAGTTAAGCAAACCAAGCATACTTAACAACTTGGAAATATTGCACCCTGAAGAATTGAACATCACATTTGCAGAATTGAACCAAGCAGATAATTGAACACCACATTGCAAGACATATAGAACATATACACTATAGCAGAAGATTGCATGGTGAAAGTAGATAGCACGATTCACTAGAATTTGTTAAGGAAAGGCAGTAGCTAGCAAACTGAGCATGGGTCCTCATTGTCGGAGATATCGATGACGATTGGCTCCTCGGACATGGAAGAGGGCGAGGCCTCCGCATCGTGGGCGCCCTCGTTGTAGTGGTCAGTTGCTTGAGCCACTCTGGGCACCAACCTATTGGCTCTCGAGATGAGGTATGCATGTCCACGCTGAGAAAACACCTCGTAGTCCTCGTCGAAGGCACCGACGGTGGCCTCGATAAAACACCATGAACTATCATTTAAAGTAGCCAATCGCACCGCGGCGTCGTCGCGCGAGGCGTCAACGGTGGCCTCGACGGCGAGATGCTCCTCCAAGATCTGGGGGTCGGCACGAATGGCAGCCATCGCGACCTCATCCACGCATGCGGCCATGATTTGCTTCTCCGCTACCAAATGCTCCTTGAGGTCTTGGCTATACTGCGTGCACCATGGCTTAGGCCCGCGCTTATTTGGTGGAGAGCTCGGTGATTTGGGTGGGAGGTGTCGCGCTCGCGCCGGCGGTCGGGGCATATGGGTTGTGGAAGGAGGAGGAGGATGGGGGTCGGGTGTGGATTACCTGCCTGAGTAGGCGAGGCCGAGCAGCGTGAAAGAGGGTCGCCGGCAAGGAGGCGGCGGCGCTGCAAGCAAGGAGTGAAGGTTTCAACTTGGAAAGGAAGGCGGAAAGGGGGGAAATGTTGCTTTTGGTAAGGGGGAGGGGGTGGGGAGGTAGATATTTCCGCGGAAGCCGAAAATTTGGAATCGCTTTAGCCAAAAAAACTGGCGCGCAAAGTGTCATCAGACACGGCCCATTATTCAGACACTGTCCGAAGATATTTCGTGCTACATCTCACACGGTTGGTTATAATAAACTGTGTGGGATCTACTTGATTCTTCATCTTGATTTGAATTACATAATGGAGTCACAGCGGCCATGGACAGTGTTTGAATTGCTGGGCCTTCACTACTAGGGAAAAGCCTATACACAGAATTTTACCAGTAGCGCTGTACAAAATCAAGCGCTGCTGCTACTTAGTAGCAGTGCGCGTAAATAAACCGCGCTACTGCTATGACTTTAGCAGTAGCGCGTACTAGCGAAAAGCGCTGCTGCTACGTTTGAACTGGGCGCACATGGCTAGCCCAACCTAGCAGTAGCGCGTATAATGGCCCAGCGCTACTACTAATCTCCTTAGCTGCAGCGTGTATTCCAGAACACGCTGTAGCTAACGTAGCAGCAGCGCCCTTTCTGGAACGCACTACTGGTACTTCTGACTTAACCACGCGGTTCGTCCTTCCCCACGGCCACTTCATCCCCCAAATCAACTCCACTCTCGCCGCCGCCGCCGTCGCCCTTCGGCCACCGCACGCTCTCCCCACGCCGCCCCCGACCCCAGATTCAACACCGGCCCCGCCCCTGACCTCAACACCACCCGGGACGCCGCCCCTGACCCCGACCTCAATGCCGCCCTGGACGCCGCCCCCGCCCCCCCCCCCCCTCGACCTCAATGCCGCCCCGGAGCCCTGACCACGACCTCGACGCCGCCTGCCCCTCCCTCGTCGCAGGCACCTGAGGTGAGCATGCCTGCTCCTCCCTCTCCCCTACCTCTACCTAGGGTTTCTACCTCCATCAAATTAGTTAGGGTGGAAACGAATCGGATGCAGATGCGGCTCAAATGAGTTAGGGTTCATGTAAGGGTGGAAACGAATCAAATTTCTAAGATGAATCATAAAACGAGTGAAATTTGACCACTTATTTAACTTTATAGTTGGATAATTGGAATATCCGCTACCACTTTCCACCCCTATAGGTTCATCAAATTAGATGGTAATTGGGGCACTAGTTCTTAGGTACTAATTAGTTAGTAAGAACTAGGTACTAATTAGGTACTAGAATATTTTTATTTATAGTAAGTTTATTTTCAGTAAGAACTAGTTGAATTAATAGAACTAGTTAGTAAGAACTTGTTGCTATTTTTTTAGTTAAAGCAATTTTCCCGCATCGACGTGGACGATGCCTATCCCGCATCCTCGTCGTCAAGTTGGCGGAGGACGACGCCTGCTTGACCAGATGGGCCATGTCCGGGACTGGGCTCCGCCGGGGTGGTACTGGGAGGCGCTACCTACCGAGGGGCACAGGTTGGTGAGGAGCCAGCCTGTCGTTGACCCGAACCTTCTTTGGTGGCGGTCGCATGGGCCAGTGACGGTCTAGAGGCTCGAGGACTCCGCGGAGGTGGTGCGTCGCTACTTGTTTGCGTTGGAGCACAGGTTCTCCAATACCTGGCAGGTTCTCCAGGGATCTCACTGGAGCTATGATCCCATGATGGTTCCTTCTCTGTGGGTGTCCACCGCCCGCGCCGATACCCATCGTGTGCTAGGGTTTTAGTTGAACTAGTGATGTTATATGTATGACACTATTCGGGATGTATTAGTGATAATATTCGACGATGTACGGACGCATGAGATGATTTACTTTTGCTTATTGAATGCATGCTAATTTGAGTCTTATAAGATATTTTGAAATGTATATCTTGTGTTGCTCAATATCCAAGTGGCTGGTCATGTTTGCAGGTTACACCTCCGAGTGGCCTATGTTTTGCCGGAGTGTTGATTCATTTCCGTTCCGGCAAATTTCAGGCGCTCGGTATATCCTATTTTAGCAAAGGTCATGCCGGATTTTTCCATGAATTTTGGCATGACTTTTGCCAGAACATGTAGGAAATATCGAGTGCCCGGATTTGTGTGTTGAGTATCCTGGTAGTTTTCTTTTATCGATTTTCAATTAATGTTTTAACTATGAACATATGAAATGTCTGACGACAAAAAGAATTTCGGTATTTGCAAATACTGCGAAGAGGAGCGCGGCCTGTGTGACGGAATCTTCCTAGATGATGATAGGCGCTTTAGCATCAAGCTGGATGAGAACTTCGAAGTGGATATAGTAAGTCACAACGACAAGTCTTTTTTCGTAATTAAGCATGACATCTGCTTCATTTGCTTCAACTTATATTTTTTTTACTATTCTACTAGCGTATCCCCTGCCATGCAAGAGTTTTTGTATTGGATAAGATAGGTTTCAGTCATACTATGGAGGTAAAGAAAGTTTATTTGAAGACCGAGCATGGTTATATTTTCCATGCAAAATTATACAATTCAGACGACTACACCTATTTTGGATGCAAAACATGGCAAGCACTATGCACGACTTATGCATTTCAGCCTGATATGGTTACCACCTTTGACATTCGTCTGGAAGATGATATTGAAGGTAATACCGACATCTGGGTCGATGTGCAGACGCCTCCAGTTACACCAAAATGTTAAGTTTCTCAACCATATTTATGTCTTTGATATTGTTTATTCAAAAATAGTTGACAACTAGTTTGTATTGTCAGCTTATTTCAGTGCAAGAAAACATGTCCAGTGCTTGGTAGACAGGACCTACTACTGTCCCGGGGCTGAACTAAACTGCGAGGAGCTAAGTCATTATGTTTCATGGCTTGAGGATCTTGATACCGTCAAGACAAATTTTCTTCCTGGACTTAGAAATCTTAGTACTGAAAACGTGCGACCAATAGTGTTCGTCATGAACTACGGTCACATCTATTTAGGAAGGATGGTAAGATTTTTACTATTTGTCCTCAGTGCATCTTTTCCATACATTATTTGTGAAGCTAAACTTCATTGCTAAGTATGTGACCATACGATGTTCTTCAACAGGGACTCCCGATGAATGTTGTGCCTTATGGGATCGAGACTAAAGGTACCATGAGTATTATTAGCTTACGGCCAAGATATCCTACATGTTACTTTAGTGCATTCAAGATCAGCGATGAATGCTTAATAGTGCAAGACTGGACCAGATATGTGATGGGGGAGCGCAGACAAGTACTAGGGGGCAGCAAACAGATGTGCTACCCAAAATTAGGAGACAGGTTCATCTGCATGCTCCAACTTGATCAAGGAGGAGAGCTACACATGTTTTATGTTGTTTTACCTAAGAGAGAGCAGCAGGAGTGATTAGCTAAAAAATGAGTTTGAGGATGATGATGTGCTACACTATTACTATGATGATAAAATAGCTAGTGTTGTTGGTAATGACTGATGATTATTATTAGCTAGTGTTAGTGGTGATTAAATAAATATTGTTGGTGCTAATGATTATGATGATGATTAAATAGCTTGTGCCGGCGGATTAGATTCAAGTGGAGGCAACATGTGGTGCACATCGAAAGTACTACTAGTCCAAACTAGATCAAGTTTGGATTAGTAGTATACTTTTGACATGCACCACATATTGCCTCCACTTGAACCTAATCCACCTTCATTTGACACACTGTTATGGACATAATGATGTAAACCTCATAACTGGTATTGTACCAATATTTGTACGATGGCGCATAAATACACCAAAAATAAAAAAATAAAAAAATACTAGTAGCGATGGAAAGAAAACACGCTGCCAGTAGTTACATTATCAGCAGCGTGGGAGTGAACAAGCGCTGCAGCTATTTGTCCTAGCAGTAGCGCGTGCGGCACACGTTACTGCTAAGCAATAGCTGTAGCGCCTTATTAGTAGCGCGCCTACCCGCGCTACTAGTGAGCACAAAACCAGCGCTACTGCTAGGGTTTTCCCTAGTAGTGCTTTTATCTGCAGTGACCATAAAGAATTGGAATTATTCAAGGTTCGTTTGGACATTTTGATGCATTAAGTGAGTTTTTAATGCATTTATGTGCATAATTCAAATTTGAACTACATGCACATGCTTCGGTGCATATAAATTGGTTGAAAAATCAAATCTTTGGTCCTTGGGTGCATGCTTTGGTCCGATGCAAGAAATGGGAATGAATGTCAAGCACCGTGCCACCGTCACTCGGCCGCAAACATTGAGATACCTGGTTTTTAAATTCTAGTAAATCCAAAACTCGTCTGAGATTCATGAAACTTGTCATGCTATCATGGAGCGGCATCAACATGCCGTGGTAAAATTTTTGTCCCATTTGGGCAGGTTTGGGTATATGCTTCTCACAAACTAGAACTTCTCACAACAAGCATGATGGTTTCCGTAGGAAACGCCCCAACTTTGGGGCTGAAACAACATCCATTGCCTCTAATTGCTTTCAAGTTTTTTCTCGTGTCAACATAGAACAACAGGAGTGTAGTGTTATTTTTTGTGATTTTTCGGGGTTCGTTTGGACATTTTTATGCATTAAGTGAGTTTTCAATGCATTTATGTGCATAATTCAAATTTGAACTACATGCACATGCTTCGGTTCATACAAATTGGTTGAAAAATCAAATTGTTGGTCCTTGGGTGCATGCTTAGGTCCCATGCAAGAAATGGGAATGAATGTCAAGCACCGTGCCCCCGTCACTCGGCCGCAAATATTGAGATACCTGGTTTTTAAATTCTACTAAATCCAAAACTCGTCTGAAATTCTGCGTTCCCCACCAAACGAAGCTTAGGTGAACTCGGGAAGAGTGTGGAATTTTTATAACCCAGGGTAGGTGATATGCACATGGAGACTGACATTTTTGGTTTTGTCTTCCGGTGCACTTTGTGGACCTGTGAACAAAGCGGTGTTTGTCTGTTCAGTCATCTCTCTACTCCTGCCCTTTTAGGGGAATCCATCTGGTTAGGAGAGAGAAACAGAAAGAAAGAGTATGGTAGAAACTGAAACAAGAAATACGCGCACACACACAGAGACGGAGATTGATGGATGCAAAAATGCTTCCTAGAACTGGCACATGAAGCTCAAGCATAGAGGAAAATAGGAGAGTGAGAGATAGTGAGAGCGTGTTGGCAGCCCGGGACCTGCTCCTGTTCCATTGGCATAGGTTCAAACATTTTCGGTGTGCATCGAAGAATCCACTACAAGCAGAGAGCCCACTACATTTCAAAACACCGGCCTCAGGAGAGCGTGACACTCTCCCTTACAAGGAGGTTCTAGCCTGCTCTTGTATCTGAGGTGGGACTAAAGTTACTGGCGCTGCCCGAGTGTCGTGGGGCCAGCTGTAATACCAGTTGTTAGCAGCCCAGACTCAGCTCCCAGTCCATCGGCATATGTTCGGACATTTTTGGTGCGCATCAGACAATCAACTACTAGCAGAGAATCCACTACACCCCAAAAGACTGGCCTGGGGCTAGGAACGGCTCTGAAACCACTTGTCAGCAGCTCAGGCCCCGCTCCCGGTCCATCAACATACATTCGGGCGTTTCCTGTGCGCCTCGGACACTCTACTACAAGCAGAGAGCCCACTATATCACAAAAGACCGGCTTGAGGAGAGTAAGGCACTCTCGCTTATAAGGAGGCCCTAGCCTCCTCCTATATCCGAGTTGCAACCATAGTCACTAGCACTGCCCGCGGGTCAGGAGAGAGAGAGAGAGAGAGAGAGAGAGAGAGAGAGAGCATGCAATAGTTAGGAGAGTGTGCTAAGAGAGAAAGAGTAAATGAGCCATGTGTAAAAGTTTATAGAGAAAGCACCCAGTAACCTATTCACAAGGTCACGAGACCAAGTCAAATTCATAAGAAGGAGGCGACGTACCGAGAATAGATGGTGAGAGGGATATGACATGAGGCAGATCGAAGTTGATGCCTCTGATATGCTTGTACCTGGAGGTGATCATCTCCAGGGTAGAACCGGTGCCGCCACCAACATCGACGAGCACGGCCACATCGTCGAACCCATGGAAGCGCTCCAACAACTTGCTCGTCACCATCACTGAGATCTGCACCATGGCCTTGTCGACCACCCCGAGTACCCGAGGGTTTCTCCCCAAGTGCTCGCCCATAGGAACCCCATGCGTCCTCTTGAACGCCGTTTGTCCGCCTCCTACTGCCGCCCCCAGCTGCTGCCTTCGAAATGCACGGCCATGTTAGATTCTATAAACTGTAAGCATATTTTAACATGGTCTCTCTACCTCCGCTTCTTACATACGAGGTAAAAAATGTAATCAGACCCTAATTAATTAGATCAATGATTCTGATATATATTATACTCTTGTCTCTCTTGTTCAAAGAGGAGGTAAGAGGAACGCTGTTAAAACTGTTCCAAACGGCAATTGCAATAGCACTCATTCGTATCATAGCTTACCAGGCCATCAAGAAGTCCTGGTCCGTAGTGAACATAGCGTAGGGCGCCAGCGACGGGCCACCGTGGTTGCTGCTGAGCCACCGACACACCGGCAAGGGCTTGTACTGCCGGATCGCCTCGCCGCTTGGACCTGCCTCCGTCACGCACTTGACGACGTCGAAGGAGGCAAGCAGCCGCATGATGCGGTCCACCGGAGCCGACCCGCCGGCCTTGTCCATGGTTGGGAGCCGCGCGGCTAACTCATCCGCCGTAATCGCGAGGCTGCCGGCGTTGCTGAGCGCGTCAAAGATGCCCAGCTCGATTGCTGCTTTCAGGGTCATGGAGACCGCGAAGCTGGTGATGAGCCCCCACGCATGTAACCATGTCCCCTCGTCGTCGTCACCAGCGGCCGGATTAATCCTACTTCCGCTCACAGTATTGTTATCCATTGATACTTGGATGGTGCCTATAGCTTGTATGGTTCCTTGGTGGTGCCTGAAACAAGGTAAGCATATATAGGGAGAGATCACATCCAGTTCTGAATAAATAAAGTAGAGAAATTATGGGTGTTCCACTATACAACTTCTAAATGTGCAGGCTGCCACAACTTTGTTAAATCGTGGTTGTGCCACCAAACCGTGCGGAGAAATTGCACGGAAATCACAACGCAACATTAGCTCTTGTTGCCGTCTTCTTTGGCCCATTTCTTCCTATGCAAGTTTTATCACTTGACCGTGTCACCAACAATGAAGAGAAGACTCATTTGACCCTTTCATCCAATCTGGCGCTCGATCGAGTCCAACGGTATAACCCGTTCTTTCGTGGCCACCGCCACGCACACCACAACGCAACTACACGCCATCCTTTGCCTGTTTGCTGCTGTTCCTGCTCCGTCGCCTCCTCAATTCCGCCGTATCCTCACTCCTGGAAGCATACTCCTTACATTTATGTACGATTCAAAATTCATCCATTCCAGTCCCGCAAGCACTCCCAACAATGGCATCTACTGCGTGCACTAGTTTCCTGCCTCGGTGCACCCTTTTCCGTGCCAGAGTGCACCACTCAAGGCAACATAGTCCAGACTGCGCCCCCTTGAATGATCTATAACATTGTAGTACAACAACCTTAGGATCCCATTTTGCTTGACGGATATTCACAGGGGCACGCACCTACCAAGCCCTATCCGGCCGCTTGATTGCCTCATGATTCGTGAAGTAGTTGAATCTTGCACGAGGGCACATAAAGTTTTAATTTTCAGCGTCGAAACTTAGGGATTTTGCATCTGAAACTTTCAAGTTTCATAGATATAATTTTAAGCAATTTTTTCCGTTGGTCGTACACATAAAATACTTGACTATTATCGGTCGCTTGAACTAAGTTTCAACATTGAAACTTAACTTATATTTCTAAAAGACATCAAAATATATTCAAAACAGGTCTTATTTGAAAGTGTTGGTTACAAGAAACATGAATATGCAAATACTATAACTTAACTTAGAAAAAACTATAACTTAACTTGGAATTTTCATTAGAAGATATATAACTTGAAAAATCGGAAGCGAAAATAAAAAGCCCACACCCGTGACTCGCGTGCTGTAAAAAATCCTCATCCTTTTGCCTGACCAATGTTTACAGTTTTTTTTTGGAAAAAATTCTCTTCAGTTTTTTGTGCAAAGCATTGGCAGGTAGTACTGACAGCTGGTCAAACCTCTATATATAGCTTATCTAAAGGAATGCATATTGTCCGACGTCTCTCGTGTCCAAAGTATTAGTGGAACATTTGATCAAAGCCTTTACTAGACCCGTGCAAATGTCTGCTAGTGCACACATGAAAATGGAAGTGGTGTCGCGGCAAACATAAATTGGAAGTAAATAAATAAAACAGCATCTAGTGACCGCCGGCCGTGTTGGTTGAGACTTTTTTATACTGCCGGCATCACTTGTCAGGACCTGTGCCTTTTGCTTCGGCATCACTATGACACCTGCTTGCCTCGATGGATGCATTTGTTCCATTTGGTACGTCCAACCATCGGGGGCTCCCAACGCGTCTAGTTTTCTTCTTCTTTGTGACATGACATGAGCTCGTGTAAAGTTGATGTGATAGCAGAAGTGCAACAGCATACCAATTCAAACGCGAACAAGCAAAACAAAAAATCGTATGGGGTCGGAAGCAGAGGTTGATCTCGTGTAGTGTAGTTGATGAGACGGCAGAGGTTCGACAGTACTTGTTGGACGTAGCGCTCGGAAGCATTCGGCTTAGATCGACCGGATGTGATCAGGGCATCCGGCCGGCCTCGTAATTCTTTTTCGAATAATTCGACCGGTACCTGCAGCCTGGCAAGGTTCTTTACGTTCAAAAACAGGAAAGGAATACAATTGACAAAAGATATAGATATTTACTCCCTCCATTCACAAATATAAGATGTACTACTCCTTTCTATCAATATTACTTGTCACTGGTCTAGTACAATTTTGTACTAACTTTGTACTAAATCAGTGACAAATAATATGAACCAGAGAGAGTAGTTTTTATAATCGGATGAATTTAAACACGTTTTAGTGGGTTTGTTCACACATTTTAGTGCATGTTTCGTTCATATTGGAATATCCAAAACAATTTATATTTATGAATGGAGGGAGTACCTTACTTGCATTACAAGTGTGTCTACCAATATACAATTGTGTCTAGAATGAATAGGGCAACTAGGGACTGTTACCTAGTTGCCACCACCTGTAGAGAAATAGGGCAACTAGGTCTTCCTCGTAAGAAACTCTGCCGATGTTGTTCCCTCGCCGCTGGTTGCCTTCTGGCGTCAATTTGGTGGACCCTCGTATGGGGTATCTATGTAGTCCGCGGTGGCCCTAGCTCGCTCCATCAATGTGGGGCAATAAGATCTACACATCTTTGTGTCGAGCTTTTGCCAGGGGCGAATCTTGTTCCTTGTTTTTGTCTTCATTTCGTTCAGGGAAACATGCAGCGCAAACACAAGGGTGCTCCGGTGCTACGCTTAGCCGAACGTGTGGAACGTAAGGGGCAAACGTAGGACGAGGCAGCCCGACTTGACCAAAGACTGAACTCGACGATTGAAGCACATAGGCTGGGGAAGTCCTAAGTGATAGTTATATTATTAAGATTGATTTCGATCTTCTATGTAATGAGAGAGGGAAATATGGTTATAAAAATCTCCTTGTTACAAAATCACCTCTCTTTGCGATGAATGTTTTAAAGTTGAATTTTTTTTCTCTTGATTATACTAGGAAGTGATGGATCCGCTCCTTACTCGCTTGTTTTTTCTTTTTTGGGAAATCCTCAACTGCGGCCTTTCTCGCGTGGCTAGCAATTGGGTTGGGATGATAGTCTGAGTTAAATAGGGGGCTCCATCTTCTCCTCTGGTGCAGCGGCCCTTTGGAACATTTGACCCATGAAAGATAAATATGGTGGAGGAGAAAACAAAGAGTAGATTTCTTGGCCAGGACCTTCAAATCAACCTGAAAACAAACGGCCAGAAACGCTCAGGTCGTGATAGGGCTGATTTCGTCTAGTTTCATTGTCCTAAATAAGATATAACATAGATAACCATGTTAATTTAATATTTGTGTTCGCGGACATGGACATGGTAGAGTCATTTCTTATCGCGGGTTTGCTTTTCCAAGCATCTTATATCTTATCCTTTATTCTTAAACAGTTGCAACCCACTATCTATTTTTCGTCTTCATGCAACTATGTCACATTTAGTGCTAATCTCTTCATGCAACCAAGCCACCTCACCAATCATGCATGAGTTTGTTTCACCAATTTTTGTGCGCAACATAGACTGTCATGTTACAAATTTTTGTAGCATAGCATACATATATTTGTACGTTGGACGCTTGGTGCAAATATCTTTAGGTCATGTTACACACTTTTGTTAAAAATGGCACCCCCTTTGACTTCAATCCAATGGGTTTCTCCATTTATATAACATTATGTGATGTGCTTCATATACTTTATTTTTTTCAAAAAATATCCCGAGGGCATTCTTATTTTTTTTTGCAATTGTTTAGGCTTTCAACATATATTTTATCGAGGTTTCCGCAGCAACACGCGGGACATCATCTCGTATCTACTAATTGGATGCATCATACAAAGCTCCACGTTAATTCCGGAGGTTAGAAAGTTTCATCCATAAGATTAATTGATGATGTACAAATAACCATCGGGTGAATCCTACTCAGTCTCTTCCACCTGCATGAGACAAGGAGTATTTTCAAATCAATCTTATCTCCTTCCATGTATAATAAAAAAACTAAATTTATTCGCTTTTCGTCAACTTCCATATTAGAAAAAAGGTAAAAAATAGAGGTCGGACAAAGTAAATCTAATCATCGCCTCCTGCCGCTAATTGATTCGCCGGCACAAACTGCCTGCATTCCTCGTCAGGCTCCATACGTGTAGCTTCATATGCTTATCTTCTCCTTCCGTATTAGAAAAAGAAGTAAAAATTAGAGGCCAAACAAAGTAAATCTTATCATCGAATCTGGCCGCTAATTGATTCACCCGGACAAGCTGCAGGAGAAATCACCTCCATTCCTCTTCAGGCTCCACACGTGCAGCGTCGTAGGCCTATCTTCTCCTTCAGTATTAAACTAGTAGCCTTGCGCACGTCTCTACAAGATAGATCTTATTATTTAGCTGAATGGCACTTTTTAATTTTTACATACACAATAGAGAGTATATGATATAGAATATAGTGTAGCACTTACTGTTAGTTTTGTTTATCTGTGACCACGGGCACCCCTGGCAGGAAGGAACCACCGCATTGCAGCCTCAAACACATGGCTGGCCATTACACCTCCGTAACCATGTCATGTTTAGGCTTCGCACGATTACTTTTCCTTTTCAAAAACATGCTTGAGTGACTACGAAGAGACAATGATCGAGCCGCTGTAGTATCATTAACCTCAACATCTGCATTCAATTTGGCCCAGACCCTGACAAGAATATGCCTCATTCACTACAAGAAATATGTCAACTTATGACCTTCTGTCAGTGACCCTCGAAGAATTGGTCATAAATTTATGACCATTTTAGACCAATTGGTCAAAAGTTGTTCAGGGGGCTCCAAACCCTAAACCATTGCGACCATTTTGGTTAGAAAGGTCGTAATTTCCTTACACGAAATAGTCACAAAGAAAACAGTGCTAGTCCGTTGCCTTATTTCTAGTTGTTAATGACCAATATAGATGGTCATAGCCTTGTAGATTGTGGTGGGTTGTGATGACTAGGCGCCATCTCATCAGTTTTGCCTATGTGTCATGTCTATGTGGCAGTTTTTGCCCTAGGTTGTAAAGCAACCTATATTTCTATCATTCCTAAAATTTCCAAAAAAATCTCATAAATTATTTGGGGCATATCTTCATCAAATATATAAAAATCCTTCCTTGCCTAGTTCAAAACTAATTCAACAATATTCATTTTCCTATTATGTTCACAACAACACTTTGTGAAGGAAGTGCTATTTATATATTCTTGATTGCCCTTGGAATTTTTGGGCACTCTTTCCTATCCAAATCATTACCGCATGACAAAATTCAGCTCCAGTTGCCTAGCAAATCTTTCTCGGCAAATTTCCAAAGTTTTTGTCCACCTAGAAGCATTGTGAAGCAAGTACCTTTTTTATATCTCTAAATGACATGAAATTTATACAGTTCCTTCATATGCCCAAATTATCACCCTCCTCGAAATTGCAGCTCAGTCAAATCATCTATGTGAGCCCAGGTTCAATTTATATTTTATGGCCAAATTGGCACGTTGCAAAGCAAGTGTTATATAGACCCCTCCTATTACCCTCAAACTTTTCAGGCACTCTTCCATACCCAAATCATTGCCACATGATAATATTCAGCTCAATTTTCATAGTAAATCTTTCTCGGGAAATTTCCAAAGTTTCTACCTCGAGAGAAGCTCTGTGAAGTAATTACTAGCTAGGCTTACCCAAATGATCTGAAAATTTACCAGCGCATGACCATACCTAAGTAACTTACCTACACCAATTTTGAGCTCATTTCATTCATCCAATCTCTCTCACTAGTTTTCCCAAGTTTCTGTCCATAGAAGAGCATTGTGAAGGAAGTACTACTTTGGCATGTCCAAATGGTATCAATTTTCTACAATGCTTTACTATGCCCAAATAACTATCCTCCACAAAATTTCAGCTCAATCGATTCATTATTTTGAGCCCAGCTTCAACATTCATATTTTTGTCCAGCGTGGTACTTCGCAAAGCAAGTACCACCTAGGATCCTCCTTTTGAGATAAAAATTTGTGAAAGCATTCTCCTTAGTAGATGATCATCCTCAGCCAAAACTCACGCCCATTGGCCATGTGCATTTCCCGTACCGCTAATCAAACACTTGGCTGCTAATTCATGTTTGAGCATCGATCGGTCTCCTCGTGAGAATCTTATGTTGTAATTTTCTTCCTAGCACCAACCTGGGGAGTGCCCAACCCACTAGACATACCTAGGCCGCCCAGAACACATGGCAACATTACGGTCACGCGGTGACCACGCGACGGGCATGCGAGTTTACGCGCTCTAGAGTTGGGGCCCTTGGCCACCGCCCAAACCTCGATCTATCGCCACCAAACCATGTATTTCTGATTAAATAGGTCCTTATGTAACTATAAATGATTTTTGGAAAAAATAAATAGCAAACTATGAGGCAGCTGCAGTTCAAATTTGACCCGCTTCGAACTGAATCGGCGGAAATTTGTCTTTTTCACGAGAGGTGGATCAAAAAAATTTACACCCAACCATTTTGTCAATTGTGCATTAAATGTGGCCTAGTATTTTATAAAAATGATTTGGTCCAATTTTGCAACAATTATTTGGTAGCTCCTTCACAAAAAAACCTCCTTTCGGGCACTCGAAAAATGGAAAATTGTTTTTTCGTCCAACGAAAATGAAAACTTCCTTAGGCAACATTGTTTGGCATTCCAATATGCACCCTTGTGCACAATATGAGATCATTTGAACAAACTATGCCATGGATGTGGCCATAGGATTGATCATTTGGCTTGAAAGCCATTGATCTCCACACGTGATAGCTCGTTTCTGAGAACACTTTTTTAAAATAATTGCCGTATTACAAGTTTATTATTTTTCCTAGGAAGTTGTCCACATATAATGACACAATGCGAAGGTTTCCCAATTTTTTGATTTTTTTTGAATTTTTTATGCCCGTTTCAAAATGTGGTCAAAATGGCGGGAATGACCGTTCCTAGCTAGTGGTTGAATCTTGGAATTTTTTTGGTGTTTCTCTGATTAAATAGGTACTTATGTACCTAGAAATGATTTTTGGAAAAAATAAATAGCAAACTATGAGACAGCTGCAGTTCAAATTTGACCCGCTTCCAACTGAATCGGCGGAAATTTGTCTGTTTCATGAGAGGTGGATCAAAACTTTTTACACCCATCCATTTTGTCAATTGTGCATTAAATATGGCCTAGTATTTTAGAAAAATGATTTGGTCCAATTTTGCAACAATTATTTTGTAGTTCCTTCACAAAAAACCTCCTTTTGGGCACTCGAAAAATGGAAAATGGTTTTTTCGTCCAAAGAAAAAATGAAAACTTTCTTAGGCAACATTGTTTGCCATTCCAATATGCACCCTTGTGCACAATATGAGATCATTTGAACAAACTATGCCATGAATGTGACCATAAGATTGATCATTTGGCAGGAAAGCCGTTGATCTCCACACGTGATAGCTCGTTTCTGAGAACACTTTTTTAAAATAATTGTCGTAATACAATTTTGTTATTTTTCCTGGGAACTTGGCCACATATAATGAGACAATGCGAAGGTTTCCCAACTTTTTGTTTTTTTGATTTTTTTATGCCCGTTTCAAAATGCGGTCAAAACGGCGGGAATGACCGTTCCTAGCTAGTGGTTGAATCTTGAAATTTTTTTGGTGTTTCTTTGATTAAATAGGTACTTATGTACCTATAAATGATTTTTGGAAAAAATAAAGAGTAAACTACGAGGTAGCTACAGTTCAAATTTGACCCGCTTCCACCTGAATCAGCGGGAATTTGTCTTTTTCATCAGAGATGGATCAAAACTTTTTACACCCAACCATTTTATCAATTTTGCATTAAATATGGTCTAGAATTTTAGAAAAATGATTTGGTCCAATTTTGCAACAATTATTTGGGAGGTCCTTCACAAAAAAACCTCCTTTCGAGCACTCGGAAAATGGAAAATGAATTTTCCGTGCAAAGAAAATGAAAACTCCCTTAGGCAACATTGTTTGGAATTCCAAGATGCACCCTTGTGCACAATATGAGATCATTTGAACAAACTATGCCATGAATGTGGCCATAAGATTGATCATTTGGCTTAAAAGCCATGAATCTTCACACTTGATAGCTCATTTCTGAGAACACTTTTTTAAAATAATTACAGTATTACAACTTTATTATTTTTCCTGTAAACTTGGTCACATATAATGACACAATGCGAAGGTTTTCCAATATTTTTGATTTTTTTGAATTTTTTATGCCCGTTTCAAAATGCGGTCAAAACGGCGGGCTTGACCGTTTCTAGCTAGCGGTTGAATCTTGGAATTTTTTTGGTGTTTCTCTGATTAAATAGATACTTATGTACCTATAAATGATTTTTGGAAAAAATAAAGGGCAAACTACAAGGTAGCTACAGTTCAAATTTGACCCGCTTTCAACTAAATCAGCGGGAATTTGTCTTTTTCACCAGAGGTGGACAAAAACTTTTTACAACCAACAATTTTGTTAATTGTGCATTAAATATGGCCTAGTTTTTTATAAAAATGATTTGGTACAATTTTGCAACAAATATTTGGTAGGTCCTTCACAAAATGAACTCATTTTGGGCACTCAAAAAATGGAAAACGAATTTTCCGTGCAAAGAAAATGAAAACTCCCTTAGGCAATATTGTTTGAAATTCTAAGATGCACCATTTTGCCCAATATGAGATCATTTTAACAAACTATGCAAAAAACAATCTTTGACACTCGAAAAATAGGAAATGTTTTTTTAAAGAAACTTATCTTTAATCAATCACAACCAATTTAGATGGTCATAAGGCCTTTAAGTTGATTGTTGCGTTCTGATTGGTCCAAGGGCAGCTCACGCGGATCATGCATCAACCACCGTCCGATCGCCCCGGATCCAACGACAGCCATCGCCCTTGGCTGTCTCACCCGCTTAACCCTAACACAACCCTTCCATCTCCCTCCCTCAGATCTCCTACGCAGCCATAGCCGCCTCCCCCAACCAACTCCCTCCCTCAGATCTCGATCCCCCGCCAGCCCCAACCACCCCCCACCGCCACCGTAGACGAGGTCGAGGCTGACCCAAGATCGAGTCCATGCCCATACTCGCGATGGGCTTAGCGGGGATGGGATCCCATCCCATCCCGCTCCTCCTTCTCCTCCTCTCAGACTCCACCGATTCCTCCCCAAATCCAGGCGCCCGCCGAACTCCTCTCCCCCAACCCCACCGCCACCGGCGACCTCGTCTCCACAGCCCCACCGGCGACCTCCCTCCCTCCCTCCCTTCGTCGAGGGCGCCCGAAACCCTAGCCCCTCTCTTCCCACGCGAAGGGGCGACAGAGATGGCCAAGGATGCCACAGATCCGGCAATGACGGCACCGGAATCAGCACCCAACCGCAGTGGCTGCTGCACCAGCATCACGAGATGGCGATGGGGGGTCCCTAGCCCTTGACGACGGCGAGGTACGAGATGAGCTGCAGCACCTAGACGCCCAGGTACGCCCTCCTCCTTCCCTCCTCATCTCATGTACCGGCAGATTCTCCTCTCCTCTCATCTCATGTGCCGCTGCTTGTTTGCTTCTTTCCGTGGGCACTGGGCAGACCCGACCTTTTCTTTCTCTCTGCGCCCGACCATGGACACGGCAATGGCAACGGCAAGGGGAACCCGACCAGTGATGCGTTCGTTCGCAGCCTCACAATGTTGTAAGCAGCCCCCCTTTCTGAAAAATTTCCTACAATTTTCTTCTCTAAGATTCAGTACTCTGCTAATTTTGATGGTTTGTTGCGTTATCCTCTGTAATATGCAGCAGCTTACTGAAGACAAACTTCCTCAAGAGGTCCGCGTATTGCTCGATGCCGCTGTTGTTGCAGCATCGTCCTCCTCGACCAGAACTACCGCGCCCGCGTCTCTGACTTGGGCACCGCCAAGGTCCACCACAACTGCAGAAACGTCCTCCTCGACCACATCCACGCGGGGCAGAAGGAGTGAACTGCTACTTGTATCTGGAATGGAGCTCTCGCTTTAGGTTAATCTTTAATTCTTCATGCATTTACTTTCAGAAAGCATGTGCAGTTCTTCATAGTAGTATTTCTACCTAAAACTCAATCTGTGCTTTACCCCTAATGTTTGCTTGTTGGCAATTTGCCACTGCCCATCATGTTCTGAATGGCACGCATGGTGCTCACAACGATTTACACTGCACAGTTTGATTCTGATAAGCATCAGTTTAGACATATCAGGGCCATTTGGTCAGCCTCTAACAAAGCTACTCTGAAACCCTTCTCTTTGAAATGGGTTGCTCCTGCTATGCTATGCCACAGTAATAACTTGCATAGCTATGCCACATCCTGCACTGCGACACTTAATCCTGGATAAGCACACGACTCATGTATTTAAGTCTAATACTTTTCATCATTGCACATTACTTCACATGTACTACTTGTATAATTGATAGCTCACGGCGTTCTCTGATTGCATGCTGCTTTTTTTAGTGGATGAACTAGTCTATAATAATTTTCTAAAACATTAATACTCGATGATTACAAGCAGAAGTAGTCCTTGTTTTTGCGTTACTCACTTTTTCTTGAAAGTTGCATACACGTTTTTTTAATTTAGATGTGTGTATCACTGGATATGCACTCGTAGTACAGCACAGATTAGTAAACACTTGGACAGGAGTATGTTATACTTTTTTAATTCAGAGGTGTTTTCACTTTTTGGTGCTGAGAATAGTAGCAAGTAGCGTCACCTGAGATGGAATTCTTGCTTCAAGGCTGAATGCTTGTCATTTTCTGCAGAATGCTAACACGAGTGCTACTTGAATCATTAGAGTTGGTTTTTATTTCAGTACATCTAGTATCAAATATGGTATTTGTCATAACTAAGGAATTAGGAGCCAATTACCTTGCCCTTCTTGCTGTTTCTTAAGAGTCGGTTCACTTGCAGAATTGTTCTTTGGATAGATAGGCTTGTGAAGGAGCCAATTACCTTGCCCTTCTTGCTGTTTCTTAAGAGTCAAGTCACTTGCAGAATTGTTCTTTAGATAGGCCTGTGAAGGATAGGGAAGCACCTTACCTATCATTGAACCCATCTATACTCACTTCAGCTGCAACTCTGTGTTTAATTCCGTGCCTGGGATTACTAATTGAGTCGTTCTACTACATCCTGTGATGAACTAAAGAAGATGATTTCTTTTTTTTGCAGATAGCATGCAAGAATTTCCCTCACTCGCGTCATTTATGTTCCGAATTGCCCTTCAGCACCACTACTCACCCGAAGAATTGTGTAATGGCAAGTCACAAGCATTGTCACCCCCTGTACATGATTTTGTTTTTCATATGATTGCAATGGCAGAATTCACAACAGCGTGTTTGTAATGCGGCTCGTTGATGTTCTCTTTTTCATATGCAGTGCTAATGTTATGTGTGTGATGCTCCAGCTCCATGCAAGCACTGGGGCAAAGGGCTCTGTTAAGCAGGTCTCTGTGGTAAGCGTCTCAGTTCCGCCTCTGTCTGCTCGTTCGAACTGGTGGTGTTGCGAGATGGGTTTGCTTGTGGATTCTTGTTTTGGTAGTAGTTTTCTTTGCTATGAGTAAGATGTTGGTACTTTGCTTGCCATGTCTGGTTCTTGTTTTGGTAGTAGTTTGCTTTGCTTATCCAGTAGTATCAGTCAATTGGCCAGCCTGTAGCAGCTTGCAAAGAAAATTAGACCAGCTGTCCAATTCTTGCCTGAATGCATTCTTTAAATGAGATAATGTGCTAGAGGCATGCTACTATATTGCCTTGCTGTAAACAAGATGGTGTTTATTGTATTGTCTTTCATGCACATTTGGTGTATTATCTGCCGACCTGCTGGTGTCATGTGTACCGTAATTCAAGTTACTGTATGTGTTAGAGAAATCAGTGTTGATTTATTTGTTGTTCTTTTTCTTCTTTCTAATTTTTGCATGAGAGCAAACTGGTGTAGCTAGCTAGACTATGCATCCATGAATCAGGAAGTAGGATATTCAGTTTTGCTAATAGAAAATAAATGTATTAAAAACTTTAAAAATTGCATAATAAGTGTTTGTTCATGTTTGGTTTTCTCTAAACTTTGTTTGTATGATTGAGGGCAAATTTACTTGGTTCTTTTCTCTAAACTGTGCTTGGAACATTTGTTTTTATGATCTAAAATTGCTTTCCTGTGATGATGCAGGTGCCCAGTTTGTGCTCGCTACCGAAGGAGCTCCATGTTGAAGAAGATTGAAGACACTTGTAGAGCTATAGGGTTAACACCAGGGCAGCTTGTAGAGCTTGTAAATGTATCACGTGTAGAGCTTGTATATGTTAGAGCTTATTATGTGTAGAGATTGTAAAGTATATGTTATTTGTACAATAGGGGCTCTGTACTGAATCTGGCTGATAATATTTGGAGTATTATGTGTGTGTTTTGTTTGTGCCAATTTAAATACTGGTTATTTATTTACTATTAAATTGAAATATGAAGAATATGAACTTGCTAGCTGGGACCCACATACCTGAATCTGACATCTGGGACCCATTTGACTAGTGGACCTTTTTTATATTACAAAAAACTAAACTTTCTAGCAGAAAAGGCCACGGCCCAAAAATGAGAAGGCTTAATTGTTGGGCTTGGCCCATCTATCTAGCCAAAATTAATATGAGAAAAAAACACAAATAGGCCGAATTGTTGGGCTAGGCCCATGTAGAAAATCGAATTGGACCGGGCTGAATCTTGTGCCACGTCAGATTGCCACGCTGGATGCCTACGTGGCCTGGGGAGGTTGCTAGTGACCAAACCGCCATAGTAGAAGTATTTTGGTCATAAACGTCTACGACCATTCCAGAAGAAAGGTCGCTATAGTCAGTTTACGACGGCCAGCTTTTGACCTTATGTTTTTGGTCACAAAAAGGTCACAAATGGAAATTTGTGACCATTCAGTGACCAATAGTGGTGGTCACAAGTTGACATATTTCTTGTAGTGAGTTGACTTGGCAATCGATGTCAAGATGAAACAAAAAATATATGTAATCTGCATGAGTTAAAGAGATGATTGAACAAAAAACAAGCAAAGTCACTTTGCCAGACCAAACTTATGGTGACTCGGAAAAATATGACAAAATTAAATACAAAACTCATAAATCAGCGCTAATCATCACGTACAAAAAAAATACAAACAATAATATCACTAACAAATTGAAATTGAACCGAATATATATTTGGTAATGTGGCTGTTCTAGTTGTGAGGAGAGAATCTCTGGTGTACTTTTATGTTCAAAAGAATCTTGTTAATCATCTAGCATCTTAACCTTGTAGATCAAGCACCCTGATTAGCTCATGTCGCATCAAACGGAGTAAACCATTATCATCGTCTAGCATCATAGCTGGTAGGTCCAATATATATTTACCAGTGAACCTTATCCTGAAACTATCAACCAACATCAGAATATCCTACTCTAACTAACAACATCAAAATATCGTCCAAATCAACATCTTAACTTCTCAATGATGGAAATAGAAGAGAAACATGGACAAATGCAAGCATGAAGAAACTGGACTACATAATAAAGACCTCCAAGTCAGTAGATTTACTGTACTTGCTCCACATTAGCAACACTGTATGAGTAGAAAATAAAAGGGACAACACCAGTAACTCAAAAATTAGTTCCCTATAGTACCTATAAAGAGATGGCTGAAAATCTTAGAGGTTGTCGCAATGAAAGATATTAAATAAAAAAAGAAAGCTTGCAGCAGCTGCATTAGTATATAATTACAGTGGTCAATTGGTCATTAGTAGAACCGTTCTCATCCTGTTCTCATCTCGTGGTTCCTTCATGCCAGTATCTTCACCTCTTCACGCTTGTTTTGAATTCATGAACCAAAAAAAATTGACCACAAACAAAGTGAGATACCTGATAGATCGCATCTCCACACCACAGCAGTCGTCCGCCTTGCTGACGCCACTGCTTTGGCCAGGAGGTTTATCCTGCTCGGCCGGTGCCGGCCTGACCAAGTTGGACGTCTACAACAACGTAATGGTTCCTTGCTAAAGATGGCTCAGACTATAACTCTTTTAGTATTGGAAGTATTGTTATTTCCTTTTTGCTAAAGATGGCTCAGACCATACCAGCTACTGCGTTAACTCTGAAGAACAAGGGGAAGTCAAAGGGAAAATACTGCTACAAAGCAAATGAATGAAGAATCAAGAAAGAAAAACTCAGAAATCGTAGAAGCTATCAATAGGAGAACGCAAACTTGCAGAACTTGACACATTCTAATACTACATGATCAATCTCCATTACTGAACGAAAAAAATAAGTTCATTCGGTTTTTGAACAACTTTTCTCATAGCTCCTCTGCACCTAGCAAACTTATTAGACCTAAAATGCAATTCAGACACATGAAACATCATCCAATCTTTGCAGAAAATTTAATTATAACTTATTTTCAAATAAAATGGTATATAGAAATATAACTTCAAAGATTGTAGTGATAATATAAAAAGTACACCCAGTAACCTTTTAAAATACATAATTATATACCGGAAAAATCAGATCATTCCTTTTAGGAAGGTGTCCTTCATGCCCTTCTTCCACCCCGACTTCACGTCGGTCGTCAAGATCTCCTCCACTGGGATCATCTTCCTGCACATAGTTGCCATGAGCAAGTAAAAAACAGTGTTTAACCTAGCACACAAAATCAGTTTATTGTTCTACCGAAGACATGCGCCCAAAACTGACACTTAATAATTCAGAATGAATGTGTAGGCTATCAATACAACTGAATTGTCACACTGAACCAAAAAGAAAATTGTGTTTCTTAGCTTTAATCTGGACCAGCTAACACATGCTCCAATATTCAAGAATGTACTAATCAGCAAATAACAAATTATCACACGTGTACAAGGGAAAGGACACTCACCTACTGAATTCGCCACCGCCCACCTCATTGAGCTGTTACGTGTGTGCGGGTGTACAGGCTGGGAGGTAACCGAACCACCATCTCGTTTTGCTCACAAATCCAAACGTGTATACAAAGTTTAGAACCACACTGATATGGCTAAAGGAAATGAAGGGTAGCAAAAACTCGATTGCAAGAGCAGAATCCGCCATGCCTGGTCGAAAAAAAAGGGATCAGTGTTCAGCTACAGGAGAAAATGCCCCCCCCCCCTCCCCCACTGCACCTCCTCTGAATCCCAACCAGTACCACACGGAGAAAACACCCAAACAAAACAGGCATCTCCTCTGAATCCCGTGAGGCTGTCAGCCACGTTGGTTGGGAAGGGGACGACGTGCCGGTAGCAATGGAGTGCCGGACGGCTGTTGGAGGTAGAAGGTGAGGCTCCGGCTGCCGGCCGTCCAACGGGGACCCATCGGTTGGCCAGCGATGGATCTGGTGACCTGGTCTCCCGCATCCATGAAGGCCACCAAGCAGAGGAGGACGGCATCGATGGACCACTCCCTTGACTTCTCAGCACTCGGCGCCCTCAGGAGTAGGGTCGGCGACCGGAGCAGCCGTCGGCCGATGCACCGCAAAATTCTCCGCCATGAGCGCACAAGGGCATGGGTCTCCGAGCGGACGGCCTCTGGCCTCTCATCACATGGGATGTTAGCGCTAATTACGCGGCGTGGGATCCCTCCCTGCTACTCTTGCGGACGTGGGATTGACAGAGTTTTCGTCCGCCCATGAAAAATGCTAAACGCAGTCTTGGATGTGGATTAGTGTAATTTTGACGGTTAGATGAAATTAAGTGATCTGATCGGGAGGCCGTAATTCTTCCGTGTTGTTATGTGTAGGCTAGGCTGGGTGCACGTACCGATGAATATGTTTACTTGTTTAATACTCTCTTCGTTCCTAAATATTTGTCTTTTAAAAGATTTCAAATGGACTACCACATACGGATTTATATAGACATATTTTAGAGTGTAGATTCACTCATTTTGCTCCGTATGTAGTCACTTGTTGAAATCTCTAGAAAGACAAATATTTAGGAACAAAGGGAATAGTACTATAGATTAATAGTAGTATAGATAAAAAACAGAGGCAGGCCAAAGTAAGGGGGTGTTTGGTTCAAGGACTTTTTAGTCCCAGAGACTAGAAAAAGTCCGTAAAAAGTCTCTAGGAACCAAACAGGAGGGACTTTTTTCATAGGGACTAGAAAAAGACTCTACTAAAAAGTCTTTTTTGATTAGTCCCCGGGACTAGAAAAAGTCTTAGGACTTCTCAACCAAACACCCCCTAAATCTAATCATCACCTCTGGCCGCTAATTGATTCGACGGCACAGGCTTCACGGAAGTCACCTCCATTCCTCTTCAGGCTCCACACGTGCAGCTAGCTTCATAAGAATCAGACGGACCTGCTTGCTCGGTTGACCAGATTCAACGTGATCGAACGGCCAAGAAGATCCCAATCCAAGGGAGCTCCGTGTAGAAGGGTCGGCTAGCATCCTTATAGGTTTAAATGACATCTCAGCCAGCACTGGTAGAAAAAAGCCCTTTAGTCCCGGTTCGCAACAACCTTTAGTCCCGGCTGTGCAACCGGGACTAAATAAGCGCGACTAAAGACCCCCCCCCCTTTAGCCGCGGCTCTTACGGACCGCGACAAAAGTCTTTAGTCCCGGTTCTTGTGGCTGACCGGGACCAAAGGCCCGCCACGTGGGCGCCCGTGGTCCGTCGGGGCTGAGGACCTTTAGTCCCGGCTCTCGTGGCCAACCGGGACTAAAGGCCTCCTCCGCAGGTTTAGGGTTTTAGCCCCCCTAAACCTGGTTTCTTTTTAATTTGTAGTGTTTTATTTGTTTTATATTTTATTTTGTGTTTTATTTTATTTTTGATGAAGTTTCAGTACACATATTCTACGCTTCTATATACATGCATATGAAATTTCAAACAAGAAGAATTCAAGAGGAATATATAATATATATTCAATCTCGGGTGACCATATACAACTTCGAACAAGTTTCCATACACAATTAGGATGGATGACCATATACAACTTCGAACAAGTTTCAATCTCGGGTATGCATATAAATTTCTTCGTCCTCGGTATAGTGTTGTCCTTTAGGATTGATGACTTCCCTCATGAAAAATCCTGCTAATTCTTCTTGAATTGGTCGGAAGCGAGCTTCTGGACTAAGCCTCCTCCGCAAGTTATCCGTCGCGTTCCGCACGCTAGCTGATGCCTTCCGCTCAGTGGTTTGTCTCCGGATGTTCTCACAAACATAGTATCCACATAGATCGGTCCCCGATGGCTGCTTATCCACATTAACTAACTTTCTGAAATCTAGCTCATGTTTGAATTCACCGACAGTTTCTTCTGAGAACCGTCTCCAAACCCTACAGGGCAAAGAAAATTAAATGAATAAGGGATTTATTAGTTAGTTGATATTAGGAAATGAAGAGACCGATCGATATAGAGCTCAAATGATTGAAAATAATTACTTTTGCAGCATTTTTCTCATGTCGGCCCAACGCTTTGGATCCGAATCCTTAGAGTCCATGATTAGAACTGTGGAGGTGTGAAGTTCAATATTTAGCAGAATCCAGTGGAACCTGCGGACACGTTACATGCACAGTCATGCATAACTCATCGATTAGACATACCATGCATGGAGTAAACAAAATAGAATGGGCACAAGAGAGAAACACTCACCCAAAATGGTAAGGAAATAGAATATGACTTTTGAGTTGATGCTTTCTAAGAAACTTGTACAGGTCTTTCTCCATGTCTTTGTGGTGATGTTCTAACACATGTCCATTAACGATATGTGGGTCAATGAACCCAACATCATGGATGTTTCTTATTTTGCATTCCCAAATCTTCAATCTGCATAATAGCGTATGCAACAATATAGTTAGGACAATATATATATATAGTGCAGGCAATGAAGAACGAGATGAGGTAGAAATAAATCACTTACAGAACGTAGCAACTCAGCATAGATTTGTCGAGGGCGCGCAGATTGAACAGCTGGAATAATTCACTCATATGAACTTCTACAGAGTACCGTTTGATGTGATGCTCATGTGTAACATCCGCATAAACATATTCTTTGTCGGCCCATGTTATGAATTGCTTGTACCAACGTAGCAGATTTCGCATTTGTGTTGGTAGACTATTTTCCTTCTCAGGCTCGACGAGAGGCCCCTTCCGCACATATTGTAATGTTATCTCACCTGCAGGCGCATCCTCAAGGTCTAAGAAGGCACGAACAGTCAAACCCATCTCGGACGCTTGTTTCATGGCAGCCGCTACAGTCAATCCAGGTGCTGCCACAGCTGCTATGATCTCGGGGTCCTCTTCCGGACCGGCTTTCACTATGAGCGGGGGGGTCGATTGTTTCTTCTGCATCCCGAGCTGGTCAACTTGTTTCCCGCTTTTTTTACTTTCTTCCTCCTTCAATATTTTTGCTTGCCTACGAAGTTCATGTCCATAGTCGTCAGGCATATTCAGCTCGGCTTGGGACGGTGTCGTCAAAAAATCCTTAGCCCACTTCTTTTGCTTCTCAGTGAATACTTGCTTGGGCTCAGGCACTTTTTTCGCCTTCATATCCGCCTTCCATTTCTCATAATCAGTAGACGCGGCCAATGTGAGGTCAGCTTCACTAAGTTCCCCAGGCCTTGGGAGGAGAGGCTTCAGCGATGGCTCCGGTACCCTTGTGGTCTTAGGTACATAAGGGTCCGGGTTAATAGTCCAGGAGCAGGTTTCCTTGCTGTCCGCCTGCTTCTGCTTCTTCGCCGGAGGTGGATTGGGGGGCGTCGTACCCGCCGGAGGAGGATTGGGGGGCGTCGTACCTGTCGGAGGTGGATTGGGGGGCGTCGTACCCGCCGAAGGAGGATTGGGGGGCGTCGTACCCGCCGGAGGTTGTGGATCGGGGGACGGCGTCGAATGGCGTGAAGGAGGTGTAGGTGAACCACCACGACCACCACCACCGCCACCACCGCCACCACCACCACCACCATCGGAGGGGGGTGGACTTGCTAGCCTTGGCGCCTCGTCTGGAAACACTATGTACTTCTTTTTCCATAGAATGTACTGGCGCTTGACATCTCCAAGTCTGCTATCCCCTTCGGGTGTAGGTTTGTCAATCTCCAGGTCCTCAAACCCTTGGACTATGTCTTCCACCGTGACACAAGCATAGCCATATGGAATGGGGTTGTTGTGGTGGAGTGCTCCAGGTTTACAGGGTAAAGCACTGCCGCTAGCTACCTTCGTGGAAACGTTCCCCACGGGATAATGCAGATCACAGTCTTTCATCTTCTTTACATCATCCACGGGGTAGTGAGGCTCCGGTGCACGAATCTCGATCATCGGTGCACTAGCACCAGGCGGGGCATCCGTGGAAGCCACGCTGCTTCTCCGCTGCTGGCTTCCGCAATCCGCTTCATGATCTTCATGCGGCCCTGCAGCCGATTTTTCTTTCAATAGTTCATGCACGGTCTGCTTCAACTCATGGAGTTCCGATGCAAACTTCGTCATAAGATCTGCATCCCGGTCCGTCTTTCTCTTACGGCTTCTGTAACCGTACGGGTCATTGTCCTGGGAAAACCCTACTTTCCACGAAACTTTGCCTTTGCCTCGTACACGTCCTCCGTGTTCATCATTCCCGAGGGCTAAAGTCAGTGCGTATTTCTCTCTGTTGAACTTGATCAAGCCCGCTTGAGCTTGGGTCATTGCGTCAATAAGGGCTTGGGTCGGAGCAAAGTGTCGATGCCGGTGAACACACACCCCTGTCTCCGGGTCTAGCGATCCCCCATGCCCGTACCACCAGCTTTTGGCCCTTGGGTCCCATCCCTCTGTACCTAGAGGGATTCCTCGCACCCTCAGGTCCTCCTCCATCTTCTGCCACCTAGGGTCCGCAAGGCGGTATCCTCCTGGCCCCATAATATGATGGTACTTTTTCTTAGCCGCATTATCCTTATTTTTTTTGATATTTCCTTGAAATGGTCCGATTGCTTTTGCCTCACAAATTCTGGCCAATCATCTTTCAGTTTCTCATATTGTCCATTGAAATCCGAAGTCTTGCCCTTGTTGACATAGTCACGGGTTAAATTTTTCTTGAAGTTCCGGAATGCATCGGCCATCTTCTGAAGAGCGAACTCTTTAACTAGCCTCCTCCTCTGACGTCCACCCGGAACCTCGTTACCGAATTCATCGACTTTGTTGTATTCCGGAGGTAGAATGAAATGTTCCATAAGCTTTCTCCAGCAATCCTTTTTCGTTCTCTTGTCGACAAAACTGAAACCAAGACGTGCCTTCTTTGGCTCTTTCCATTCCTGGACGGTGATCGGGACGTTGTCTCTAACAACGACTCCGCATTGGTTGACAAACTTTGAGGTGTGCTGTAGGGGCTTGCCGGTTTCACTGACAGACTCAATGGCATATGTTTCTCCTGTTTTCATCGCCTTGGATTTGCCACGCTGCTTTGTCGTACTCGATCCGGAGGGCTAAAAAAAGAAAGAGAGTCGCGCGCGTTAATACATATGTATTCACACTTCGGTAAGTTTGTATCACGAGAGGCTCTCAATGTATATATATACCTCGCCGGAGGTGGTTGCTACTTGCAATTGGAGATCGTCGGTTGTTGACGGTTGACCTCCGTCGACAATGTCCGTTCCTTCACCTTCTCGATCATCGTCACCGTCAAGGTTCATATAAGAAGAGACTACATCCTCTTGTTGCTCATATTCTGAGCCCGGCACATAAGGAATCTCGTTGTTGATGATGTCCATTAAATAACGTTCAGCCTCCGGATCCCTAAGCGGCTCGGTTCTGTCGTCCGCCATATGTCACTCCTGCATGTAGTAAAAATTCTTTAAGTATAAAGGAATTAAAAAATAAGATTAAGGGGACATAGAGGAGGAGGAATTAAAAAATAAGATTCTTTAAGTAAAAATTCTTTTTTTCTTCTTCTTCCTTTCTTCTTCCTCTTTCTTCTTCTTCCTTTCTTCTTCTTCCTTTTTCCTTTCTTCTTCTTTCTTTCTTCTTCTTCCTTTCTTCTTCTTCCTTTCTTCTTTCTTTCTTCTTCTTCCTTTTTCTTTTTTCTTTCTTTCTTCTTCTTTCTTTCTTCTTCTTTCTTTCTTCTTCTTCCTTTCTTCTTCTTCCTTTCTATTCTTTCTTTCTTCTTCTTTCCTTTTTCTTTTTACTTTCTTTCTTCTTCTTCCTTTCTTCTTCCTTTCTTCTTCTTTTTTTCTTCTTCCTTTTTCTTTCTTCTTTCTTTTGGTTTTCATTTGGTTTTTATTTGGTTTTCATTTTTTTTCTTCTTCCTTTTTCTTTCTTGTTTTTTCTTCTTCCTTTTTTTCTTCTTTCTTTTCTTCTTCCTCCTTTTTTTTTGTTTTTTTCTTCTGTTTGTTTTTTTGTTTTTTTCTTCTTCCTTTGTTTTTCTTCTGTTTTTTTGTTTTCTTTTGTTTTTCTTGAGTTTTTTCTTCTTCCTTTTTCCTTTCTTCTTCTTTCTTTCTTCTTCTTCCTTTCTTCTTCTTTCTTTCTTCTTCTTCCTTTCTTCTTCTTCCTTTCTTCTTTCTTTCTTCTTCTTCCTTTTTCTTTTTTCTTTCTTTCTTCTTCTTTCTTTCTTCTTCTTTCTTTCTTCTTCTTCCTTTCTTCTTCTTCCTTTCTATTCTTTCTTTCTTCTTCTTTCCTTTTTCTTTTTACTTTCTTTCTTCTTCTTCCTTTCTTCTTCCTTTCTTCTTCTTTTTTTCTTCTTCCTTTTTCTTTCTTCTTTCTTTTGGTTTTCATTTGGTTTTTATTTGGTTTTCATTTTTTTCTTCTTCCTTTTTCTTTCTTGTTTTTTCTTCTTCCTTTTTTTCTTCTTTCTTTTCTTCTTCCTCCTTTTTTTGTTTTTTCTTCTGGGGAGGCGGAGGACGGCAGGCAGGGCGGCGGGCGGCGGGCGGAGGGCGGCAGGGCGTCGGGCGGCGGGCGGAGGGCGTCGGGCGGCGGGCGGCAGGGCGTCGGGCGGCGGGCGGCAGGGCGGCGGGCAAGGGCGCGCGCAGGGCACGGGCGGCGAGCAAGGGCAGGCACGGGCGGAGGCGGCGCTCACTGGGGACGGGGGCGGCGGCGCGCAGGGCTTCGACGTCGGCGTCGGGGCAGGGCTTCGGCGTCGGCGTCGGCGACGGGGGCGTCGGCGTCGGCGTCGATCGGCGTTGGGGAGACAGAGGAGAATGCCGCGGCAAAACTGCTAAGTGCAGTATATATAGACGCACCTTTAGTCGCGGTTGGGGAGGAGGACCGCGACTAAAGGTACCCTTTAGTCGCGGTCCCCCTCCCCAACCGCGACTAAAGGGTTTTGGCGCCGCTTCCTTTCCCGCGCAGAAAGACCCTTTAGTCGCGGTTGGGGACAACAACCGCGACTAAAGGGTACCCTTTAGTCGCGGTCCCTCTCCCCAACCGGGACTAAAGGGTTTTGGCGCCGCTTCCTTTCCCGCGCAGAAAGACCCTTTTTCTTGTTTTTCTTCTGTTTTTTTTTCTGTTTTTTTCTTCCTTTCTTCCTTTTTCCTTTAAATTCTTGTTTTTCTTCTGTTTTTTTCTTCCTTTTTTCTTCTGTTTTTTTCTTCTGTTTGTTTCTTCCTTTTTCTTGTTTTTCTTCTTTTTTTCTTCCTTTTTCCTTTTTTAAAATCTTCTGACATTTTAAAATCTTAAAAATAAAATTATATATCAAAAAAATCAGAAAAATAAAACTAATTCATTTTAAATTCTTGTTTTTCTTCTGTTTTTTTCTTCCTTTTTTCTTCTGTTTTTTTCTTCTGTTTGTTTCTTCCTTTTTCTTGTTTTTCTTCTTTTTTTTCTTCCTTTCTTCCTTTTTCCTTTTTTAAAATCTTCTGACATTTTAAAATCTTAAAAATACAATTATATATCAAAAAAATCAGAAAAATAAAACTAATTCATTTTAAAATCCTTTGAAGGTTTGACAAAAGGTTTGATACATCATTCAGTTCATCGACCAAATACAAAGTTTGGTACAATAAATTATTACACATCAATTCTTCCCTTGTACGTCCCTGCTTGCTTACGATTGTGCCGTATCCATGGAGCATCCTCATCATTTAACTTAATGCTTGAGTCAGTGTTCACTTTGAAGGGCGGAATTTCACCAAACATATTATAATCTTCTGACATGTCTGTCTTGTCCTCCACTCCCACGATGTTTCTTTTCCCTGAAAGAACAATGTGGCGCTTTGGATCATCGCATGATGTACTGATCGTTTTCTTATCTTTCCGTTTCCTCGGTTTGCTACTCATGTCCTTCAAATAAAAAACCTGAGCGACATCTTTGGCAAGGACGAATGGTTCGTCAAGGTAACCAAGATTGTTGAAATCCACCATTGTCATTCCGTATTGCTCGTCCACCTTTACCCCACCTCCTGTTAGCTTGAACCATTTGCACCGGAACAAAGGGACCTTAAAGGAGGGTCCATAGTCAAGTTCCCATATCTCCTCTATGTAACCATAATATGTGACCTTTTGCCCATTCTCGGTTGCTGCATCAAAGCGGACACCACTGTTTTGGTTGGTGCTCTTTTTATCTTGGGCGATGGTGTAAAATGTATTCCCATTTATCTCGTACCCTTGGAAAGTCGTTATAGTCGAAGATGGTTTCTTAGCCAACATGTACAGCTGATCTCCAACATCATTGTCATTCATTAAATGTTTTCGCAACCAACTGCCGAAAGTCTCCATGTGGGCCTTTCTAATCCAGGATTCAGGCTTCCCCGGGTTGTCCGAGCGTAAAATATTCTTGTATTGCTCGAAGTACGGAGCCACCAAGCTGGAATTTTGTAGAACTGTGTGGTGTGCTTCAGTCATAGAATGACCGTCCATACATATCGTGGTATCCCTTCCGATCTTGCCTTTTCCACTTAGTCTCCCCTCGTGCCGCGATTGAGGAATACCAATCGGCTTAAGGTCAGGAACATAGTCAATACAGAACTCAATTACCTCCTCATTTTGATGGCCCTTGGAGATGCTTCCTTCTGGCCTAGCACGGTTACGAACATATTTCTTTAATACTCCCATGAACCTCTCAAAGGGGAACATATTGTGTAGAAATACAGGACCGAGAATGGAAATCTCTTCGACTAGGTGGACCAGGAGGTGCGTCATAATATTGAAGAAGGATGGTGGGAACACCAACTCGAAACTGACAAGGCATTGGACCACATCGTTCTGTAACCGTGGTAGATCTTCTGGATTGATTACCTTCTGAGAGATTGCATTGAGGAATGCACATAGCTTCACAATGGCTACTCGAACATTTTCCGGTAGGAGCCCCCCCAAAGCAATCGAAAGCAATTGCGTCATAATCACGTGGCAGTCGTGAGACTTCAGGTTTTGGAACTTTTTCTCCGGCATGTTTATTATTCCCTTTATATTCGACGAGAAGCCAGACGAGACCTTCATACTGCTCAGGCATTCAAAAAAAATGACCTTCTCTTCTTTGGTAAGAGCGTAGCTGGCACGACCTTGAAACCATTCCGGATGCCAGTCATCTGGGTCTTTCAAAAGTTGCTGGTCCTGCCGTGCTTCCTTTGTATCATTTGTCTTCCCATACACGCCCAAGAAGCTTAGCAGGTTCACGCAAATATTCTTCGTAACATGCATCACGTCGATTGCAGAGCGGACATCTAGAACTTTCCAATATTCTAGCTCCCAAAATATAGATTTCTTCTTCCACATGGGTGCGTGCCCGTCAACTCCCCGCGGAACTGATTGTCCGCCAGGACCCTTTCCAAAGATGACTTTCAAATCCTTGACCATATCAAATATCTCAGCACCAGTACGTTCCGCAGGCTTCGGCCGGTGATCTGCCTTCCCGTTGAAATGCTTTCCTTTCTTTCTTACGTTATGATTTCGGGGAAGAAATCGACGATGACCCAGGTACACGTTCTTCTTACAATTAACCAAACGTACACTTTCAGTCTCATGTAAGCAGTGCGTGCATGCATTGTATCCCTTATTTTTCTGTCCCGAAAGGTTACTGAGAGCAGGCCAATCGTTGATGGTTACAAAAAGCAACGCTCGTAGGTCAAATTCCTCTCCTTTGTGCTCATCCCAGACACGTACACCAGGTTTCGCCCACAACTGTAAAAGTTCTTCAACTAATGGCCTTAGGTACACATCGATGTCGTTACCGGGTTGCTTAGGGCCTTGGATGAGAATTGGCATCATAATGAACTTCCGCTTCATGCACAACCAAGGAGGAAGGTTGTAGATGCATAGAGTCACGGGCCAGGTGCTATGGTTGGAGCTCTGCTCGCCAAAAGGATTAATGCCATCAGTATTTAGACCAAATCTTAAGTTCCTTGCGTCAGCTGCAAAATCTTTGAAAACTCTGTCGATCTTTCTCCATTGCGTTCCATCAGCGGTGTGTCTCGACTGCCCGTCGGACAAACGGTCCTCTTTGTGCCATCGCAACAACTTGGCATGCTTTTCGTTCATGAACAGACGTTTCACCCGTGGTATTATAGGAGCATACCACATCACCTTGGCGGGAACCCTCTTCCTGGGTTTCTCGCCCTCAACATCGTCACCAGGGTCATCGCCTCTGATCTTATAACGCAATGCAGTGCATACAGGGCATTCATTCAAATTCTCGTATTCACCGCGGTAGAGGATGCAGTCATTAATGCATGCATGTATCTTCTGAACCTCTAAACCTAGAGGGCAGACAACCTTCTTTGCTTCGTACGTACTGGCGGGCAACTCATTATTCTTCGGCAACATATTCTTCAATATTTTCAGCAAATTTTCAAATGATGAGTCACCTACACCTTCCTGTGCCTTCCATTTTAGCAAATCCAGTGTGCAGCCCAGCTTTTTCAGACTATTATCGCATCCTGGATACAACGACCTTTTGTGATCCTCTAACATGCGATCCAAATTCTCCCTCTCCTTGTCAGTTTCGCAGCGTCTCCGTGCATCAGCAATGGTCCGACCAAGATCATCAGCGGGCTCATCATGTGCCTCTTCTTCACCTTCACCTAACCCTTCCACACCTTCAGCATCATCCTCCATGAAAGTATCACCGAAAAGATCACGATAGTTGTCATCGATATCATCCCCTTCTTCATCTTCTTCCATTCTAACCCCTCTTTCTCCATGCTTGGTCCAACAATAATAGCTTGGCATGAAACCATGCTTAAGCAGGTCCATGTGAACTCTTCTTGAGGAGGAGTAACCCTTCTCATTCTTACAGACAGCACATGGACAGATAATAAAACCTTGCTGCTTGTTCGCATTTGCCACTACGAGGAAATCTTTCAAACCCGTAGTGAACTCGCCGGAGAGTCGGGAACCGTACATCCATTGCCGATTCATCTGCATTATTATTATATAAAGTATATAATTAACCATCATGCATTTGTTAAACTAACTAGCTAGAAATAATACAAATTAAACAATGAACTACACACATGCGTATTTTATCAATGACACATGAAAGGTTCGAGTTGCTAACCGCGATCGCGGAGGAAAAATAAATGAGAAAGCTCAAGTGTGGCTTGTTTTAGGCTCTCGGGCATTTCATCAAACACCTTGTGTGCATAGGAGAAACCAAAAGCAAACCCACCACCACCCCACCACCACCTTCTGAAAATTGTGAAGTGAGCCGAGTGAAGTGAAGTGAGCTGAGTATATATAGGGATGGGCCTTTAGTCGCGGTTGGCCAGGCCAACCGGGACTAAAGCCCCTCCCGTCCGCCAGCTGGATGGGCTTTAGTCCCGGTTGGCCTGGCCAACCGCGACTAAAGGCCTTCTGGGACCTTTAGTCCCGGTTGGCCACGCCAACCGGGACTAAAGCCCCTCCCGTCCGCCAGCTGTCGACCGAGCGCGCTGGGCCCAGGTAGTTGGTCGCGGGTCTTCTTCCGAACCGCGACTAAAGACCCCTTTGGTCGCGGTTCGATTGTTTTGGGGACTAATGGGGGCGTATGGAAGCCTCGTTTTCTACCAGTGCAGGTATACGGATCTGCTGTACGCACCTGCAGTGATTGCATGTTTCCATATATATCAATATATGGCCATGATTTTTAAAGGATTGTGATTCTACAAGCATTTAGTTGATAAGTTGAAGTGCTTATGAGGTTCATGCCAACACAGGCTAGCAGCTCGAGTGTCTATATTAATTTGATCTACCTCCACAGGCGGCTGCATCGTGACTTCAGATCAATGAAAAAATAGCATGCTATGAAAAAATAGCAAGGCCTTCAAAATATTCTATTATCATACTATTAGTGAGAAATTGTACATTGATTTATTTGGCAAGGCATTTCTTAGAGCGCAATGGCATGCTATTAGCGACACTATAGCGCGCCATTTTTTCACTGCTCCAGATGCAGGTGAAGGTAATATATCAATCAGGTATGATATAATTCATGTGTGCCATAGATTTTGGTAGTTCATATGTGCATCTATTTTCTGATGCATATGTGTAGATTTGGGTGCAGGCGTTGAATTTTCTGATAGTTTTTAATGCAACGTGTGATAACTACACATATGTATATATTTTTATCATAACTAGGAGAAATAAATATTAAAAAAGATTGTATGCTGAGATCTCCATACCAATTTTACTAACTCAATGTAATAATAATAAGCCTGATGTTTGTCATCTGTCAGAAACATGTGATACACACAGACCCATATATGTGTTGCAGATTTAAAGAAGTTATAATCCCACCTTACCTCCGTCAGATACTTTTGATATCTATCTGCTGTAGTAGTTTAACAGAAAATTGAAAGAAGTGCAAATTTATTGACATAACTTAAATGAATGTCTGCATGCATTCCTGATAAAGAAAAACTTTGACTGATTAATTTTGAAAATACGCTCTTGCCGAGACAAGACCAAATTCAATAGCTCCTAATGAGTGATCTCCATGAAGAAAAAAATAGTAGGCGCATATAGTACTTTAGTGACAAGAAAATCTGCAGATTGGCCATGAATGAAGAGGGGTGGTCCTTGGTGAGCGAAGGCGTTGATGAGCACACCGTTGCCCTACAATGTGAAGTGCTGAGGAGGCCCATGCCAAGAGCTGGTGGTGAGTACTGGCCTATTGCAGCTGCATGAGTTTCTTTGGTCTACATTTACGTGGCGATGAACGGGATCTATTTGCTCTAGATGCGGGCAAAGGTAATTGTTTCAAGCAGGTTTGATCTATGTCGTACACACTAACAAGTTGGAGGTTTGATTATTATCTTGTGTGAGCTTTAAATTTGGGCAAATTCTTCACTCAATTTACTGCGCTTTTCGCATGAAGCACATCTATGGCTAGTGATGACAAGTAAATATATTTACTTGGTTCATTGACTGCAGCGTGTGGGATTTGCCGATACCTTGGCTCAAGGTATGATAACTACACATGTCTACTTATGCCATTATTAGGAGAATAGTGCAAATAGTACTAAAATCATCATGTGCTCAAATTTCCATGATAATATAGAGCTACAAGGTTATAAAAATAAGCCTTCCAGTTATCATCTGTGAGAAAGATCTCATGCGCACACACACAATTATCCATGTCATGAACCGATATGACTTGTGTGTTTTCAATGGCAAATAATTAGAATTCCCCACTTTTCCTCAATAGGTTTTTCTTAGAAATTTAATCATTAACCAAAAAAATCAGGTCTTCTATCTGATGAAGTTTAACATTTTTTTTTGTAAACATGACAATATATTTTCATGTAATATAAATGGTTTCAATATCGCATCTTTCCTGACAGAACGAATAAAGTGCATGGATTCACTACATATTACCAGAAGAGAATGAATGCCCACATATACTCCCTATAGAACACTTTGCATGAATATGTTATGTAAATATGATCTTAAAAATGACACGCAAAGCATGCTCAACGTCTCTAAACCATAACACAAAACTCCGCCATAATTTCTGGGGAAAAAGGATAACAAATGATAAATCCACCGAATTTTGCATTTTCAAAACTAGATCTACCAATACACATGCAACCTTCATGAAATATAGTTGTGCGTCAATTGATGGCTGGAGAAGAGTATACATGCAAACAGTACTATCACAAATTGATGGAGCTGTTTAACTTGATCCTTTTATCTACCAAATTAGAAATTAAATACTATTACGCTGATCAAAATAGTGTCCTCAATGTTCCTATATTTAAAAACCGAAAACACTAGCCCCTGCAGGTACACGGGTTTAATGACTAGTGTATAAATACCGAAAACACTAGTAGCCCGTGCAGCTGCATGGCTTTAATGACTACTATGTCTAATTAAGAGCATTATTCGCTTTAGCATCCCAAACATATGCAGTATGCAGTAATCACTGCCAATGTAAACAGATGGTTAAGAAGCGCAATGATTAGGAAGAGAGGGAAAAGAGACAGGCAGCTGAACCGGACCTGATTGAGGATGTAGAGACAATGCAGCGCATACATTATAAAATTACTAATAAGAAGCATAATATTGAACGTTACGAAAATACATCAGGTACATCACGAGCACATACAACAAGGTTTTTGGAGAAAAACGCATATCAATTCTTACAGCAGAAACACAACAAAAAGTGAAAAACCAGGGATAAAGGAAACTCAGGACAGCCATCACACCGTTGCTCTCGTAATCACTTATAGTGTCGGTGATTTTATGCTGTTGGTGAATAAATAAAGTGTGCTTTGCTGATCGATCATGCAGTGGCCGCGATTGGGACGCTGTAGAGGACGAGTGTCTCGACCGTGAGGCCAGGGCCGAAGCCGAAGAGGACACCCCACTCCTTACCTTCTCCAGTGGTGGCGTGGCCATCCTGGGAAGAGGTCTTACGCATCACATCGAGGACGAAGAGGACACATGCACTGGACATGTTGCCATATTCGGACAAGACCTCTCGGCTGGCGCGCATGCGCTCCTTGTGAAGGCCAACTTTCTCCTCAACCATGTCTAGGATCGCCGGCCCGCCAGGGTGTGCAATCCAGAAGATGGAGTTCCAGTCGTGGATGCCTAGAGGCTTGAAGGCATCCTCGAGCGCCTGCTCGATGTTCTCAGAGATGAGCCCAGGCACGTCTTTGAGAAGGTGGATGGTGAGCCCCGCCTCCGTTAGGTGGCCGTTGATGGCGCCCTCGGAACCGGGCAGGATGGTCTGCCTCGCTGATACCAGCTGGAAGAGTGGCTTCTCGAAGGGCTCGTCGGGGTCCGCACCAATGATGGCAGCGGCTGCGCCATCACCAAAGAGTGCATGGCCGACCAGCGAGTCCAGATGGGACTTGCTGGGGCCACGGAAGGCCATGGCGGTGATCTCTGAGCAGACCACTAGCACGCGTGCGCCGCGGTTGTTTTCGGCAATGTCTTTGGCCATGCGGAGCACGGTGGCACCGCCGAAGCACCCTTGCTGGTACATCATGAGGCGTTTCACCGTCGGGGAGAGGCCGAGCAGCCTGGTGAGCTGGTAGTCGGCGCCCGGCATGTCCACTCCGGAAGTGGTGCAGAAGATGACGTGGGTGATCTTGGACAGCGGCTGGCCCCATTCCTTGATGGCCCTCTCTGCCGCCTCTTTCCCGAGCTTGGGGACCTCGACGACGACAATGTCATGGCGCGTGTTCAGCGACGGCTCCATGTGGGAGCAGATGCTGGGGTTCTTTTTGAGGATTTCCTCAGTGAGGTGCATGTGCCTCTTCCTGATGGTGGACTTCTCGCACATCCTCTCGAACTTCTCCTTGAGGTCCGGGAGGTGCTCGCTCTTGGTGACCCTGAAGTAATAGTCCGGGTAGGTGGCCTGGTACACGCAGTTGGCCGGGACGGCCGTGCCGATTGCCAGCACAGTCGCCAGGCCCTCAGCCCGCTGTGCCCTTCTCACTTCCTCCAACTTCACCGCCGCCATTGATCAGCACCAAGGAGTACTAGCTAAGTAGCAAGGGCTTGCTAGCAAGGGTTTGGAAGGTGCACGTAACGTAAGAATGTATTTCTCAACTCTGGTGATAGAACTCACTCAGAGTGCTGCCACTTTATAGAACATGAGTTGCTAACGCATTCAATTTTTTTCTACCGGAGTTAAATACACCGACGACGACTGAGAGCTTGTTTTCTTATGGGAGCGCCAGCAACTTAGAGCAACTTTACCATAATAGCCGTCTTAAGGAGCGCGGTGCACGAACAAAATCAGCTTAATTTAGCAGTCGTGGCAAGGTTTTGAATTTTAAAAGCAAGAAACAAAAAACAACTCTGGCAGTGGGTTTGCCGTGTTCTGCCATCAGCAAACAGACACGGCAGGACCGGGTCGCAATCGTTAACAACGCGTTTGGTTCCGGCTCAGGTAACGTAATGGGTTCCGGTATGAAGAAGGGCTGCTTCCGATGTTCTTTCATGGAATACTGGCTTTGTTTGCTTTGTGCGCTTCTTTTTTTTTTAGCATCAGTACAGACACAAGCGCTCATATACACGCGCATACACTCACCCCTATGAACACACACGCACACCCTACCCCTATGAGTACCTCCGAGAGACTGAGCCGGTCCGATATTCTAATCACCATCCGCTCGGTTGTTTTCAACTTTGTGCAGGCCCGTTTCAGAAAACCTGCCTGCAGCCAATACATAGTACGTGAACCAAACGTAATCTTCCATTTCAGAAAGCGTGGGGATCGAAAACCGCGGCCAAAGCGTTGAAACAAACGCGTCAAGTTTGTTGAGTTTTTGTTGTCAGGAACTCGGTGAAACAAAAAGGAACTACTGCTGACTACGTAAAACGGAGAACTCGTCAAACACAGGGTGGTAGACGAGACGCGCCATTAACGGCAATGCCACATGGCATGCACGTTTGCCAAGTTCCATCTGGGCAGACGTACTACCTGTGTGAGGCCGATGCGTGGCATGTCTAGTTTTGCCAAGTTCCATCTCACAAAGAGTCGGCAGATCTTTCGCCGAGTTCCTGGCACGCGGTTTGCTACGTACCTTTGTTGTGTTCTCAGTTGCCAGTTAGGAGGTCATTGGGCAGGCCGGTTCTGGTACTTTGTTTTGGCGGGTGATTGGAGTTTGTTTATTCGGAGTGTGTTTCGAGCTGAGCCGTTCAGCCTAACTTCGAGCTTAAAACTTTTTTGTTGTCTTGTGTAAAGCCTTCTAACTACGTGTAGTCCGGGTACACTGGATGCTTGCTATGCACACCGCCTTCTAACTACGTGTAGTCCGGGTACGGCCTGTATGAATGAGCGCCCGATGTATGCGACTTTTTCTATGTGGCATACTTGCATGCCCTGCACCATTGCATTGCCGCGTGGAGGTAGAGTGGTGAGAGGGTTGCTGGGAGTCGGATGTTCTGGTGAAGATCTGAAAGGGACCACGGTAAGGCCAAGGCAGTCCACCTGAATGTTGTACGCTGTCGGGCCTAACTGGTTGGTTGTGGCACCCAGACAGATGTGTGCATGTGTGTTGCAGGACCGGTTCTAATGGTTGAGGCCATTTGCTTCTTGGTGTATTGTCGGATTTTCTATCAACCTGGCTGATGCACTGCCTGATTCTTTTGCCCGCTATTTGTTTGTTCAATGGTGCCATACCAAGCGATCTTCAACAGGAATTGTAATAATATCGGTTTTTTATTACATCAAGGGTGTAAAGGATCACCATCATATATAAAGGTGTAGTATGCAGTAACAATCCGGATTAAACTCACAGTTATTTTCACAGTTCCAAAATGAAGAAAGCCGGGGCATAAAAAAAATCTTAGAATCTATTCAACTGCTCAAGCCTGCTAATAATTATCTTTCATTCTAAATACAAGACAAATACAAACGCAATACGAACATTATCATTTCCAGATAATTCAAGAAACAAATCCTTTAAATAGTTCACCTTACTTCTCAGTACGTTGCATCTATTTTTTGCCCCTTTACGGATTTTTGTAAAAACGTGTTATTCATACGTTGCTTGGCTTCTTGGCTGCAACTGCTCTTTGCGTCAAGGATGCAATGGTCATCTAGTGTTAAAATTAATTGATGGGTTAATGAAAAGCCAAAAAATATAATGTAGAACCCAATGTTAATCAGAAAATACTAACCATCAATATAAAGGATCTTCTACACTTATGAAACCATGACCACTTGATCCGTGTAACATAGTATGGTGGACCAGAGATGTCATATAAATACCTAATAAACCACCATCGTTAACTTGATGTTAGCCTAAGCCAGAAAAATGTCCCATTTGTTTACGAGAAACCGTATCCAATATCTACTGCTAAGGGAAAAAGCTACCCTAGCAAGCTGCACCATGCCCGCCGGCATTCCATGGCGCAAGTACCTGGCTGGCCGGCCGTATCATCCTTCGAGTGCTGATTAAAATTTGAACGATAAAGAGGAAATGAACAGTAGTGGTGCCAGTACATGGCCGGCCGGCCGGCCGGCCTGCCGAAACGTCCTTCATCCTTGGTGTATATGAGTGTCCTATACCTGTTGGCTTTCTCGTCAATCATGGCAGCTTTGACCTGAGGAGGTTAGTAGGTACTTGACCCAATATCCAAAACAATCCAAGCATAGATGGAAGTTCTCATTGGATGCACATCCTTTGTTTCTGTTTTTAAATTCTTTTTTGCCATCTTCCCTTAATAATAGGACACCTGGAAGTTGATGTGCGTTAGCATATACGAATCTTGAGTTTAGACGCCAATACAAATTTCCCCTTCAGCGATAAAGCAACAGCGATAATGACGTAGGGTACATGGGATGAGCCAGCATACCGCCATGATATGTGTCTTTCCACGTCCCAACAGATGAGCTAAAAATTAATGCCATCTTCCTCCTACAGCTAAGTTGTTACTAAATTTTACTAATGGGACAACCAGTGTAAGATGTAACCTTTTTTTATAAACAGTGTAAGATGTGACCTAACGCGTGATTAAAGTTTCATTTTCTGTTTCAAAGATTTGCACAATATATGCATTACTAATTTATTCCAAAACAATCTACTATATATTAAAAATATTTGACTGGCTCATCAGAAAAAGGATAGATATGCTAGAGAATTCCACAAAATTCCAAAATATCGGACTGTATGTTTAATAGACCAGAAAAAAGATAAATACGAAAGAAAATCGAAAGTCAGAAATAACAGACCGTCCATTTAATAAACTGAATTTCTATAACCACTAGATTAGTTTAAAGTGGACAATTTGCCCGCCACTGCCATTATAAAAAAAGTTTCATCCACCGTCAAAAAAAAAGGATGAGGATTGATGGTATTTCTGGGCGATGCTACGTGTTGGCTGCCGGATATTATAAGAAGATCGATCGCCTCGCTCACCATTGGATGGAGTTGTCGATGGCCATCCGATCTACCCACATGATCAACCATCTTTGCAAGAAATTTGTTGTAAGAATATCTCAAACTGTTCTTGTTGTGGATGACCCCAGAGTATTTTCTGCAGCTGAGGTCTTGTTGCAAAAAATATATAAAACTGTTCTTTCCTCTGAACCTGTTGCAACTAGAGCCTTTTTGCAACAAGAGTCTTATTGCAAAAACACTATTGAGAAAACAAAATTTGAGTGCAGATCCCACTCCACATTGTCAGGGCTGGCGATGAGCGCCACTGGAAACTGCCAAAGATGAACACACACCCCGTGGTGACCTCCTTGTCTAGCCGCAGTGTCTGACGCCCGCGATGTTGGGGACAACCGAGGGTCAGAGGAAGCCAATGCGTCTATCTTGCCGGAGCGGTGCGGATCTGGCGGCTCAGGAGAGGTTTCCGGGTGGCCGGCGAAGAGGTGACCGACGACAGAGAGAGGGTTGGGCCAGCTAGGAGGAGAGGAACCAAGAGGATATCGTGAGGGCTGCCGATGGAGGAGAGGAAGGAGGAGAGCTTGCTCGTCCGCAGCGGCACAGACACATCTAGTGGCGCGCTTGTCTAATGGCTGTGGGGATCCAGATCTTGCCACAAACTAGTTGTTGCGGTGGAGAAAATTGCAACAATGACCCAGCCACAAACCCAAGATGTAGAGAGAGGATGCTCCCGAGCCATCCGACTAAACAAAGATCTGACGGCCACAGAGTCGTCGATGGGCGCAGAGAGATCCACCGGGTGAAAAGAAGTGTTTCCCATATTATATCCCCACCTTATTAGGACGTCGACTGAAGTTTCTTCAAAACAATAAAAGGACTTAGACTCACACTACTAGGGAAAACCCTATACACAGAATCTTAGCAGCAGCGCGGCTCAAAAAAGAGCGCTGCTACTAATTAGCAGTAGCGCGGGTGTGGAAAACCCGCTACTGACAAGTGCTTAGCAGTAGTGCGCTTGGCGTAACCCGCGCTGCTACAAATATCGACCGACAGTGCCCACCCAACTCCATTTAGCAGCAGCGCGGTGCCGCGAGCCGTGCTACTGCTATAGATGTAGCAGTAGCGCGGTTTTTCTGAGGTCGCTGCTGCTAATTTTCAAATCAGGCACACTTTTGGTCCCGGTTAGCAGTAGCGCTTGTACCAAAAGCGCGCTGCTGCTACTTTCTTAGCAGCAGCGCGTTTTAAGTACCGCACTACTGCTAATCTGCACCCACCACTTTTTCCCCACCCGTCCTCCCCCTCCCCCTCCTCTCCCTTTCCCCTACGTACGGAGGCCCAAATCCAAACCCACACTCTTCTGATTCCCCTTCTTCTCCCACTCGCCATTCCCTTCCTCGCACAGCACCACTACCGGCCTCGCACCTCGCCGCCACTCACAAATCCGGCGACCTCCTCTCGCAGACCCCTCCCCTCCCCCTCCATCCTCCTTCTCCGCTGTTGGAAGGAGAGGGAAACCAGCAGAGCGCCGTCCACATGGCGGCGGCCAGATCCACCATGGACACAACCACTTGCACCTCCTCGCCGGGTCAAGGGTCCCATGACAAGCAGCAGCAGGTCACCGAGCTTCATCTAGGGTTTCGGGCATCGGCACCAACTCCGGCGGCCACCGGTGAGTTCCTCCTCCTACTGCTCTCTATCTCTCTCTTCCATTTCTAATAATTTTCTCTTCTTTTGTAGCAGCAGTAGACGAGAGCTGCGGGCACAAGTTGGGTGGGGAAGCACCATCACCACGAACAACTTCATTCCCTCCAGGACTAGTAGCAGCCATGAATGGAGAGGACGATGACGCCGAGCAGACGCAGCCTCCATTGCTGCAATTAATTTTTTTTAATTCTAAATTAGTTAGTAGTAGCGCGGGGCTCTGACCCGCGCTACAACTAAGTAGTAGCAGCGCGGGTGGCAACCGCGCTACTGCTACTTCTAGTAGGAGTAGCGCGGGTACCACCCGCGCTACTGCTAAAAGTTAGCTGTAGCGCCCTAGCAGTAGCGCAGCCCCCCACGCTACTACTAGCAATTATCCGGCGCTACTACTAGGGTTTTCCCTAGTAGTGTCATGTCCCCTTCAATAAAATGACGTTTATTCGCAAATAAAAATTGAGGATGTCAGAGCAAAGAAAAAAAGGCCTTGGGTTAAAAAATTTAAAAGAGTACTTTGGCTGATGCGTTCTAGAAAAAGTGAGCTGCTTCCTATATCCATGCATGCACTTTTCCATTGTATATGGATGAATGGGAGAAGAAAAAACTGCATCCGTTGCCAGGATGGCATATTCCGCTTTGGTTTCTCCGCTCATGTTCCATACGGAGCTATGATGTCTCTTCCATCGGAGCGAAGTGAAATAGCGAAACAAGGAGTAGGGATCAAATAGTAACTGTGATTGTTTTGTTAAATGATATTTATTAAATCTTATTGGCTAACAATTACCTAGCATTCGTTATGATGGAATATTTCCACTTTGGCTTTGACCTATTATCCCACATGTTCCCTATTGAGAGCTCCAACAATGTCTCTTTCATCAATGTGGAGTGATACCACGAAACTAACAGTAGGGTTAAAATATTTTTCCACTGGTTGATTAATTCTAGTTGTTAAAAAGTACCTACCGTTAATTATGACGGAATATCCCATGTGGCTTTTCGCGATTATCCTGGACACCCTTGCCATGTTACATCCATGCATGAATTAATGTTGGTATGATCTATGCGCCAAGAAGTCCCCATACCTCCGAAATTAGGAAGATCGGTGGCCCGGGTAAGTTGATAGCCGCCTAAGGTTGCAAAGAAAAACCTAACATTGTTAATTACGTACAATGAGGCATTGTCCAACCAACTAGTATAGAGTGAGCTATATAGTATAAACATAGTCTTATATCTCTACTTTTGTATACAACTAAAAATCATTGTATCCAAAGCATGGTTCACCTGAGTTTCCCATTCACTTATATCGCTAAAACATGCAAGTACAAGCATCAATAAGTCTTTACTCTGACTGGCGATTTGACATGTAATCTTTATTATATATTTACCCACACAATTTTGAATGTGTGCCTAGGACCGCATCAAGGCTTGGTCGACAAAGAGATGTGACTATTGAACGTCACAAAGAACACAAATAGCAAATGCGTATATTGATTCTCTCAACGATTAATTGGATTAAGAGTTAGTTCTTTAACTATTAAACTATATTTTGTTTCAAATTGAACTTATAATAACATGTACTTTCGTCCGTCATTGTGGTTTTTAGCTGTGTACTAGTTGTATATCCGTGGGCGGTATAAACACGTTCTATGTTCCATGCTACGTTATTTTCCAGCATAAATTTATCTCAGTAATAGAAATAATAATGGTGGCATAACAGCTCAAACTTTTAAACCTTTTGTTTAGTTGCAGATCTTAAAGATGTGTGATATTACGTCTTATAAGTATTTTTATCAATCTAACAAATTCAAATGTTGTCCATGAACCTTTGATGATATCAAGTATACTTCTGATCGTAACTACTTGAAACATCTTATACCATCGTTATTCTACATAATTGTAAAAAATTCTTTGTTGTTCTTATGCTAAATCAAACAAACACAAATAGAATTTGAGTAGGCATGACATTCCAATTATGTGTGTTTCCTATTCCTGCGTTTTTACAATCCCATAAATCAAAGAGGCCCTGCAGCAACCTAGGATTTGTCCATATGGTAAAATGTGAATTATTTGTATCAATCGGTAAAATGTGTCAGAAATATTAAAATCGGGGATAACAAGTAACCGTGGTTGTACATTGGGATAATCCCTGTCAAGAAAATTAAAAATAAACCCGTTCCATCAAGGTATAATTTATTCTCATAGTCCTTGCGCCAAACTATGGACACAATCAAATGCGAACGATAATATTTGGGGCATACACATTACTGGAAATAGGGCTAGCAGACGATACAAACTATAAGCATCACCCACGTACACATGATGTGGGAAATGTAAGTAGCAGCACATGCGATGAATAATAAATATTGTTGGATAAAAAAGCTACGGGTGGACTTCGATGAGGGACCGCATTCCCAAGACGTTGTGGATTTTGTAGTGACTAAATCCGGCTTCCATGAACATCTTGTGCCAGTTGTGCTCCTCCCTTGCTTTACCATTAAATAACATCATCATGGACAAATCCATGGTGACCTGGGCTTCAAGCATTTGGTGTGAGGGTGATCCAACGACGGTATCAATGATTATCACCTTGCCAGCTTTGGCTCCGTGGGAAATGGCCTGTCTACATCGTGTGAGGATCTTCACGCAGTCCTGATCGCTCCAGTTATGCAGCACGTACTGCCAATCGGACGAACCATAATTCATAAGCTTAGTTCAAAACTGCGACACTAATTATAAATGGAAGAAAGTCGGAATTAGATGATGCCATTAGTAAGAAGTGAAGTTAATTAGTAGTACTACTCTACCTTAAGCAGAACAGCATCAGCAGGTGGCACGAACTCCATCATGTCACCAGCAACAAGCTCAACCGTGCCATCCTGCGAGATTCCTTGTATCACCTGTGGGAGGTCCAACACCGAGCACTTAACACGTGGGAAAGCCTCGGCTATGGTCCTCGCCGTGGTGCCGTTCCCGCCAGCAACGTCGACCAACGACGTTATCCCGGCGAACACTTCGCTGCATTCACGGACAGCAAGGGCGGCGACGAACTCGCTGGTGGCACCCATCGCCCCATTAAACAACGCGTTGAATTCGGGGTCGCGGCTACCGACGCCATACAAGCTCCCGCCGTGTGCCATCATGAACGGCGAACCCATCGTGGCTCCCTCCTCCTCGGTCAGGAGCCACTGGTGCAGCCATAAGGAGGCCGACACAAATAAGTTGGTGGTGCCCAGGAGCACGCACGGCGACATGCATGAGCTCCGGTTGGCGCCGGCGTCGTCCACCAGGAGACGAGAAACCGTGTTGAGGTGGTAAACCGTGGTTGGTGCCCCATCGCCGCCGGCAGGAATATCCTCAGCCGTGAAGATCCCAGCCGCAGCCAGCATCTTCATGAGGCGACCCAGGTAGGGGCGTTTGCTTGGATGGAGGGGGACGGAGGAGAGCAACTCGGGCAAGGAGGCGGCGCCACCGCAGCGGTGGAGGACATCGGGGATTCCAAGCTTCACGACACTGTTCAATGCCATCGACTTGAGGTACGCAAAGGTGTGGCAAAAGAGCTCCGCATCGGCTTGCAGAAGCTCAGCTTTTGAGGTGCCTACCATGGGCATGGCTGCTGTGGTCTGATCCATTTCCCTTAATTTTTGCTGTTTGTATTAGGAATGGACATCTGCAGTTAGAGCTACGGCTGATTTATAGCGCCACAGGATCATAAGAGGGGCAAATGGTGGGCTGGGAAGGGGGAGGGAGCGACCTAATAATTAAAGAAGATACTCATTTGCTACTGATGCTAGTAGCTGCGTACGCTTGACAAGTGGCGATGAGCCATGACACATGTTCTTTTCGAAACAACAACTAGCGCACATGTATTCACCTACTAGATGTCAGAACGCTAGGGCGACCAACCAGTAAAAAAACTATACGATACCCCTCCCTTTGTGGCGGAATTTGTAGACAGCGACTGTAATGTGCACGGAAAATCTTAAGCAGTAGAAATCTCTAAAAGATAATATCATTATAGAAAAACTAGTCATGAACCCATACTACCAATAAAAATTGATAGTTTCATCAAAACGAGCAAAACAATGCATCAAAAACAGAATTTGTCTTAAACAGGACAGTCTGTAGTAATCTGAACATTCACTATACCTTTGATACTTTAAAAATTCTTAAAAATGAGGAAAAATAAACATTTTCTATAGAAAGACAGTGAAAAAAGTTTCATAACAATTTGACGTTCCAGTAAAAAATGTAAAATCGAGCACTACAGCCAAAGTTTATGTTTTGCACCGCACAAACCAACAAGCAATCTAATCATCTTAAAGGCAAATCTTGGCACATTATTTTTATAATACAATGGAATTGTAAAGGGGGTAATTATTTTTGTGATAATCTTCATGAAAAATTCTACATTGTTTCCATGAGCATGAACACAAGTGTTCAAGGTCGACCCTACCTTCTCCAATGCATAACTTCCAACCGCTTCTCTTTTGTGAAAAAGTTTTTAAGTTCTTCTCTATATATTTTTTTTGTTTTTAAACTTTATATAAGCGCTCAACAGAAAGAAATGAATCTCTAAAACTTCCGGCTTGTCTCTCTGACAGCGCTTTCTTTAAAGCCATTAAGCTAGGCATAAAGTGCTCAAGTAATGAATCCACCCGGATCCCAAGGTATATCAAAGCCAATTTTAATTAACAATAATTTGGCATTTAGTAGTGAGTACAAAGCAACATATATCATGCAATGATGAAGTATAACTCTCTTCCTATGCATTGACATGTCATACAAGAACAATTCATGCACATCAAGTAAAGGCCAATACATAGTATAAGAAGTTTCTTGCAATTTTTTCTTGTTGGAAACGTAGAGAGGCGGAGATGTAGTTCCTGTCTCATAATAATTGCAACTAGGAGCAGCAAGCACATGCATATTATATTCATCAAAATCATCATGCGTAATGGTATAATGCAACACATCAACCTAATCCTTAATAAGTGCAAACTGCTCCGATATAGTGTACTTTGGAGAATTCAAAAAGATAATAGGACTATCATGCATGTGTGCAATAGAAACAATTTCATTCTTAACATATGGAACTATAGCAAGTTCATCTCCATAAGCATTATTCATATTGGCCTCTTGGCCACAAGCATAGAAATCATCAAGTTCATCAAAAAGGGATATTTCAAACGAATCAATGGGATCATAGCAATTATCATAGCATTCATCCTTCGGTAAGAATGAATGGGCATTAAATAATGTATGAGTTGAAGAGTTAATCTCATTAGAAGGTGGAAACGGGTAGCTAATCCGCTCATCCTCCGTTTGTTCTTCGCTCTCCTTATCATCTTCTTCATCCAATGAGCTCGCAACTTCATCAATTTCTTCTTACATAGACTCCTGCAAAATATTAGTCTCTTCTTGGACATCGAAGGAGTCCTCAATATATGGTTTAACATAGGCATTAGAAGCATAATTTGTTCGATATCAAAGTAACTATAAACACCTTTGTCATAATAAGATACGATTCCATTATCAATAAACTCACATTGGTAGGGAAGGTGTTTATTAGGGTCTTCAGAACAACAAGTAACATCATATAATAAACATAAATTCCAAGCATAGCATTGCATAGTATTAATTTGATGTTGTAAAAGTTTCCCTTTTTCAGATAAACGATGTCGCACAAAACAAGCATGCTCATCTAATGATTTTCCATCAACTAAGCTAGTTGGGTTTTCAGCACGAGCACAAATGGATCGAAGATGATCCAAGTAGAAAGCTTCAGTAGTATGATATATTTTGGGTGGTTCTTCAACCATTGGTTTAGTAGGTACAACTAATTTTTTTGGTATTTTGCGTTTCCTACCCATAACTAAAGATAGAAAAAAAGAGCACAAAATAAATACAACTAAGTGATAAAGCAAACAAGCACACACGAGAATATTCACCCCACACTATTGCTCCCCGGTAACGGCGCCAGAAAAAGGTCTTGATAACCCACAAGTATAGGGGGTCGTTTGTAGCCTTTTTTGATAAATAAGAGTGTCGAACCCAATGAGGATCTAAAGGTAGAACAAATATTCCCTTAAGATCTATCGACCACCGATAGAACTCTACGCACGCTTGACATTTGCTTTACCGGAAACAAGTATGAAACTATTTTGCAAGGATAAAACTACGAGTACTTTGCGAGAATAAAACTATGGATACATTGCAAGGTAGGGAGTCCTGGATTAGGGGGTGTTCGGGTAGCCGGACTATACCTTCAGCCGGACTCCTGGACTATGAAGATACAAAATTGAAGACTTCGTCCCATGTCCGGATGGGACTTTCCTTGGCGTGGAAGGCAAGCTTGGAGATGCGGATATTCAAGATCTCCTACCATTGTAACCGACTCTATGTAACCCTAACCCTATCCGGTGTCTATATAAACCGGAGGGTTTTAGTCCGTAGGATAACTTCATCAACTCCATAGACAACAATCATACCATAGGCTAGCTTCTAGGGTTTAGCCTTCTTGATCTCGTGGTAGATGTACTCTTGTACTACCCATATCATTAATATTAATCAAGCAGGACGTAGGATTTTACCTCCAACAAGAGGGCCCGAACCTGGGTAAAACATCGTGTTCCCTGCCTCCTGATACCATCCGGCCTAGACGCACAGTTCGGGACCCCCTACCCGAGATCTGCCGGTTTTGACACCGACATTGGTGCTTTCATTGAGAGTTCCTCTGTGCCGTCGCAATCAGGAAGGATGCCTTCTCCCGTCTTCAAAGACGGCGCCGTGGCTAAGGGAGCCTTGACTGTTGGCCAAACCCTCCGGCTAGGTGGTTTCCTCATGACCGCATGTTCGGCTGTTGCGCCGACGGTGACCTCTCGGGTCATCAAAAGCAATCTACACGTCAGCTCGGAGCTCGTCGAGCAGTTAGATCCAATGGAGCTCTCTTCCGTAAACGAGCTCTTGGATCGCATCGCCGCCCTGGGGGTCGCCATAGATTACGACCAGGATGGGCTTAAACCCGATCTAAGAGAAATTAACTCTCCCCAAGTCACCCACCACGTTGCCGTGGTAGAGGCGCGGTGCGGCGACCCTTCATCTATTTTAAGGACTAGTTACGTCCGAATTCCCGATCCCTCCAAGCCGGATACCCGCGGAGGGGAGGATGTAACTCAAGACCTGAGCTTAGAATCAGGCAATGGGCCAGATTCGTTGGATAACGTCCAGGAATCCGAACTTCATAATTCGGAAAATCTTTGGCCTCCGAATCTTGGATTGGGTGAGGTTTCAGATTCAACGACACCCACCCACCCGAACATAAGCGATCTCTCCCGAGTCAGGTAGAGGCCCGATGAAACAGTACATCATTACTGGACCAGATTCCTCCTAGTTATGAACAGGATAAAAGATTACCGCGAGGGAGACGCGATATCAATCTTCTGCAGTAATTGCACGGACGAGGGAATCCTTAATGCCGTAAATCGTCGTGATATTACACGCTTCGCTGACTTGGCGTCCATAGTACAAAAATACTGTGCGATGGAAAGCGCCTGGAAAACTGAAACGAAATTTTGGGATAATCCGGCCTTGAATAGTAATCCCGTCCAAACTAAGAGGGTGCATCATCACAAGACACCCGGGATAAATAGCAAAAAGCCAAAACCCTCTGCAGGGCATGGAACCGTATTGGAAAGGTGGCTCGATGGACCCTGTAGAATTCACAGTACAGAGGACGCCACACCAACTCCCAGCCTTAGAGCATGTTGGATACTTCGGCAGGTAGCCAAAATTGGCGAGGACCTCTTAAATCGGGAGGCCGCAGAAAGCCAGGCCGAGGACACCAGTACCGTTCTCACAGTCTTCGAGACTTTCGCATCACACAATATGCGAAAAAGAACACTCCGCAACCTCGCCGAAGTCTATCAAGTTGCAACAATAAATGCATGGAGCGGCACTGCCATTACTTTCAACGCAAGTGATGAACCTAGATTCCGAACAGCCCGAGCACCAGCCGCATTGGTCCTCAGTCCCGTAGTGGACGACTTTCGCCTTACCAAGGTGCTCATGGATGGAGGCAGCGGACTAAACCTCATTTATGAGGAGACCCTTCAAAAAATGGAAATAGACTGGAACCGCGTCGAGCGAAGCAGCACAACTTTAGAGGAATAATCCCCAGTCGGGAAGCGCGCTGCACGGGAAAAATCACACTAGATGTGGTGTTCGGCACGCCGGATAATTAAAGGTCCGAAGAAGTCACGTTCCAGGTGGCCCTGTTTAAAAGCGGACATCACGCCTTACTAGGGCGGGAAGCATTCACAATCTTCCAAGCAATACACCATTACGGGTACATGAAGCTCAAGATGCCCGGGCCGAATGGAATTATCACTCTAGCTAGTGATCCGGACATAGCACTCCGCGCCGAAAACAAAACGGCCGCATTAGCCCTTTAGGCACTATCCGAAGCCTTAGCGGCCGAGGAATTGACCGCGCTGCGCTCCACGGTTAACAGGGATGATGTGATACTCGACAAAAGATCTAAATCCACATCCTTCAAGCCAGCAGACGAAATAATCAAATTCCAGGTCCATCCAACGGACCCCAATAAAACAGCTTCCATCGGGGCACGATTGAACCCTGATGTAGACGCCGCACTGCGAGAGTTCCTATGAGAGAACTGGGACATCTTCGCCTGGCACCCTTTAGACATGCCAGGGATCCCACGCAGGTTGGCCGAACACAGCTTAAACATCCAAAAAGGATTTAAACCTGTCAATCAAGCCCTTCGGCGTTGTTCCGAACCCAAGAGACAGGCTATGGGAGAGGAGCTAGCCAAGCTATTGGAGGCCGGATTCATTAGAGACATAAAACATCCGGACTGGCTAGCAAACCTGGTGATGGTACCAAAGAAGGACAAATCCTGGCGCCTGTGTGTCGATTTCAAAGACCTTAACAAGGCTTGCCCAAAGGATCCCTTCCCCCTCCCCCGTATCGGTCAAATTATCGATGCCACCACAGGACACGATTCGGTGTGCTTCCTCGACGCATACTCCAGTTATCATCAAATCAAGATGGCAGAATCAGACCAAGCTGCAACAGCATTCATCACACCATACGGCCCATTCTGCTTCAACACAATGCCCTTCGGGCTGAAAAACGCCGGCGCAACATATCAGCTCATGATCCAGACATGTCTGGCAAACCAAATCGGCAAAACAGTGGAGGCGTACGTGGACGATGTGGTCGTCAAATCAAGACATGTCGAATCTCTAGTAGACGACTTGAAGCTTACATTCGATAACCTCCGAAAATATGACATCAAGCTCAATCCGGAAAAATGTGTCTTCGGCGTTCCAGCCAGAAAGCTCTTGGGCTTCATTGTATCCAGTAGAGGAATTGAAGCAAATCCAGCCAAGATCCGAGCTTTGTCACAATTGGATGTCCCAAAGGACCTTAAACAAATACAAAAATTAACCGAATGCGTGGCGGCTTTAAGCCGCTTCATCTCCCGCTTGGGAGAAAAGGCACTACCCCTCTATCGCCTCCTTCGGCGCACCGAACACTTCGAGTGGACGGATGCCGCCACGGCCGGACTTGGTGAAATAAAAGCCATATTGGCAACAAACCCAGTCCTGGCCGCACCAAACACCGGTGAGCCAATGTTATTGTACATCGCAGCAACACACCAAGTTGTCAGCGCAGTGCTCGTTGTCGAGCGGGAAACGGATGGACACAAATTCCCCCTTCAAAGGCCGGTCTACTATGTGTCCACTGTCCTCACTCCATGCAAATCATGATACCCGCATTACCAAAAGATTGCATACGCGGTATTCATGGCATCCCGGAAGCTATGACACTACTTTCAAGAGTGTTCCATAACAGTAGCCTCGGAAGTACCACTCAACGATATTATCAACAACCGCGATGCAACGGGCCGGATTGCAAAATGGGCCATCGAGCTTCTCCCGTTCGATATAACTTATAAACCACGGCGAGCTATTAAATCACAAGTTTTGGCCGACTTCGTCGCAGAATGGACGGAGGCCGAGCTCCCTAAAGAGTACGGCACATATTCAAACTGGATCATGCACTTCGACGGCTCCAAAATGTTGGCCGGACTGGGGGCTGGCGTCGTCCTGACGTCCCCCACAGGAGACACAGTCCAATATGTGCTCCAGATCATGTACATGGATTCCAACAACACAGCCGAATATGAGGCCCTCCTACATGGCCTCCGGATAGCAGTATCCATGGATATCCTGCGCCTAGAGGTACGCGGGGATTCAAACCTCGCAATATCCCAAATAAATGGAGACTTCGATGCCAAGGACCCAAAAATGGCAGCTTACCGCAACGTCGTCCTAAAAATATCAGCTCGGTTCGAAGGGCTGGAGTTTCACCATATAGCCCGAGAAAACAATCAAGCGGCGGACGTCCTAGCACGCATCGGAGAAAAACACGATGCAGTCCCCCCCAACATCTTTTTGGAAAGATTGTTCAAGCCATCCATAGCATGGGAGGGGGAACCTGCAAACAACAGCCCGAACCCAGCCGCACCACTCGACGCCGAACAATCTGACACAATTGGAGGCTCTGCCAACGAAATTACACCTTCGGCCCACGTAATAATGGCGGTTATCGCCCCGTGGACAGAACCATTCCTAGCCTACCTTATTAGGCAGGAACTCCCGGAGGACCAAAACGAGGCCTGCTGCATAGTGCGGCGATCTAAAGCCTACAGAGTTCATGACGGAGAGCTTTATAAGAAAAGCACTACCGGAGTCCTTCAAAGGTGCATCTCCGAAGAGGAAGGGCGGAACCTTCTGGCTGAAATTCATGCCGGACTCGGTGGTCACCACGCCGCCGCTTGGTCCCTTGTTAGCAAGGCTTTCCGTACAGGCTTTTATTGGCCGACGGCCCGGGCAGACGCTCAGGACCTAGTCCAACGATGCGCTGGTTGCCAACTTTTTGCCAACCAAAGCCATATGCCACCCACCGCACTCCAAACCATACCCATCACCTGGCCTTTTGCGGTCTGGGGGCTTGACATGGTCGGACCCCTCAAAGGTGGAACCCATAAGAAAAAATACTTACTGGTCATGGTGGATAAGTTCACCAAATGGATAGAAGCCAAGCCTGTTAAAACGGCCGAATCCGGACCTGTGATAGACTTCATATCCGGGGTTGTACACCGTTATGGCGTCCCCCACAGCATCATAACTGATAACGGTACAAACTTCACCGCCGACGAGGTAAAACTCTGGTGCAAAAACATGGGCATCAAGCTCGATTATGCTTCCGTCTATCACCCACAAACTAATGGCCAGGTCGAACGTGCAAATGGTCTTATCTTGAGCGGCATTAAACCCAGACTAGTGAGGTCCCTCAAGGAATCTAACACGCACTGGGTAGAGGAGCTCGACTCCGTGCTATGGGGGCTGCGGACCATGCCAAATCGCACCACCGGATACACACCATTTTTTATGGTGTACGGCGCAGAAGCAGTTTTGCCCTGCGACATAATTCATGACTCACCTAGAGTGCGCATGTACGAAGAAAGAGAAGCCGAGCTCGATCGGCAGGACAACTTGGACGCCTTGCAGGAGGAGCGTGACGTGGAAAAAGCCCGTTCCGCATTTTATCAACAGCAGGCCCGAAGATATCAAAGCAGAGAGGTACGGGCCAAAAATTACAATGTTGGCGAACTAGTTCTACGTCTGCCGGATAAGAAAAAGGACAAACTCAAGCCCAAGTGGGAAGGTCCATTCATAATCGACCAAGTCCTGACTGGTGGGGCGTACCGCCTGCGAGATGCGTCGAACAACCGACTCGAGCCGAACCCGTGGAACGCCGCCCGTCTCCGAAGATTCTATGCCTAGCGCCGGACTCTGTGTTCGTCTCCTTCCTCTGTCCATTCCTTTTTGAATTTTTCTGTCTTACATTTCTCTCCTTCCCATTCTTTCTTCTATAGCCCTTAAAGGCTCATATAGTGATGCGCCACTCGCGCTCATTAAACCTGGGGGCTTCTTTAACAGAAGCTTATTTATACGGGCTTCACGCCCAACACATGCGTCAAACTTCCGCATGTACCTTTTTCTTCACCATTATATGCATCGATATGACTTAAGTTTTGGCCAAGCTGGGTTGCCTGGCTCCTGTGCTTACCCCTAAGTTCCCGATTGTTCGGCTAGGCGGTAAAGGGAGCACCTCTGTGATTGTTACTGCTGGGTCAGCCGGACGTGTACCTCAGACTGGGTGAAGCCGAAAGCTAGCGTTCTTAAGGGAATATTCGGTTGGTGAGATAAAAGATGATCTTTTTTACTCATTTTATGCGCCCCCAGATGCTTTTCCTGCGTCTCTTCACGCAGTCCGGACATGCACATTAGGGCATGCCTCCCAGCGAAAGGAACCCTTAACGGAACTATTCTCTCTGAAAGATGTTTCTTACTAACAATGTAATATAACATAACTAGTTGGGCACTTGTCTGATAAAGCACTGATGACCCCTACGCCTGGTCTCCATGCATACCCCGGTTCTTATATAACCGCTAGGGTATTCGAACACACTCCGGGCCGTCAGGTGCCGAGGTTGAAGCGAAAAGGTCGGCAACGACAAATGATCTACAATCCGGCTAGAAGGCATTACACATGTCAATTCAAAATTACACAGTCATTCCGACTGATTGTATTCCTCTTCTATACCATCTAACAGGCTGTCTAATTTACAGTCCTGCTGGGAATACTTCGCGGCCAACTCTACTTTGCCGTACACTAAGCTTACAGGGATCTCCTTCCCGTCAGGCCCCACTGGTCCGACCTCGGCCATGTGGTTTGGGTCAGACTTCGTAAAACAGGTCTTCACCATGGCCCAGGCCTCCCTAGCGCCTTGTCGGCAGGCTAATATCTTCCACAACCAGAAGCGCCGTCGAGCTCCCTTCAGCTTCTCCGCAAGCTCTCCAAGGCCCTCGGGCACGGAGTGGGCAGGCCATAAGGCTTGGGCAACACCTCGCATTGCCCGCCGAATTCGCTCGTGAAGTTGCAAGAGTTCGGGAAGAAGGTCACCCGTAGAACCGGGCATCTCCTCTGCAGGACGACATGTGAGCATACCTACAGACATTACTCTGTTAGTCGACTTCCTCGCCGAACTTTTTTTTTCAAAGTTCGTTCAAGCACTTACTAAATATGCCGCGTCGAAGCCGCTGATTCTCCTTCGTAGAGTCCGACAGCTAGCCACGAACATCTTTAAGTTCGACGTCCAGCTTGGTGTTAGCATCCAGAAGATCATTCTTCTCCAGCCTCACCCTTGTCAACATACTCTCACCGGCCTTTAACCGGCGTAAGAGTTGTTGTTTGTCCGGATCTAGTCCGGCGCCATCTGCAATATGATCTGTCAGATTTGCACCCACACCGCACAATACTAATCTTTCGAGGTGTATCTTACCTGAGGGGGTCTCTTTGGGCTCCCCTGTTGCGGCTAGTGCGGCCTCTAGTTGGGCATTGCACTTTTCCAGCTCCTGGGACAGTACGGTATTCTTCTCTGTAAGAACCTGCATATTAAATGATCCTTAAATCAGTTTCTCTAACTGCTTCAAGTCTCAGGGGCTACTGGCATATATATATATATATATATATATATATAACCAAAATTTTCTTACCCGTATGTCTTTTACATACTGCTCCGTGGCTCTGGCTAAACCACTTTGAGCGGCACGGAGGTACGCATCTCCTGAATTAAAGGCATCTAAAGCCTCTTGGGAGAAACAACCGTCGCGTAGAACGGTCCGGCGATGCCTGCGGTTCATGGCACTCTCCACTTCGGAATTTGTGGCAGACAGCCTGTCCTCATCCTCTGTCGGAGGAGTGTCCGGTGCGCGCCTTGTGCTCGCCTCCGCTTCCTGGCCAGACGTTGGAGCCTGGCTGGTGGAGGCGCGATTGGCAACCTCTCCGGATGTAGTCCGGCGAGGTCTCTTTGTTCTGAAGATAGCATGAACGTTAATATGCCCTGACAGAATAACTCCAGGGAAACATAGGGCGCGCTATACCTTTGCGCCGGCATCTCAGTCCGGACTACATTCCTTTTTGCCCCACGGGGCCCTGCGACCCCTCGTTGGCTAGCCGCCGCAGGTTTGGCCTCCTGCCTCAGAAATCTCCCCTACAAAACACGGTTGTCGTTAGAAACACCGGAATACATGAGAATGGAATCTCTTTCAAGGGAATGGGACTCCGGTTTCCTTCACCTGGGAGGCCGGGATTAACCCTGGGTAATCCACCGTAATGGCCACCAAGGTATCGTCCTTGCTTAGCTGATAGAACACCCCGTCAATAAGCTCCACCGATATGTCCGGATCTTCTTCGGAGTCCGGATTGAGGGACCGTTCTGGGTCCTCGGGCTGTGGAGGACGGCTGTTTATATCCTTTACCTCCTGTCGCAGTTCCTGCATTGAAATCATTAGACTACCTATCTAACCGTGGGAATATAAAGCAAATGGGCAAGCGCAATTGTTCACTTACCCAACTTGGAGAATTGTACATACTGAATTCGGCCTGCGGATTGATACGGAGGAATTCCCCCTTTTCTCCCTTGTACAAGGAGGATAAGATCTTTACTAAGGCGGCGGCTGAGGCCGGCCCCTGACGACCGTAACGGGTGGCGTCATCCTCCCCGTTGAAATCCCACATGGGGTGGCCTCTATATTGAAGCGGCTGCACCCCCCGCATAATGCATGAGGCCATGACTCCAATCATGGTTAGTCCAGAATGAGCCAACAGTCTTATCCGACCCATCAGGTAAAGGACGTCTCTGTCGCTTTCTCTCTGAGAGCTCCGTGGACGCCAGCTCAAGCGTTTCTTCAACGGGGCATTATTGAACTCCGGAAGACCGGCCCAGATAGGGTCCGGTAGCGGGACGTCATCCATGTAAAACCATTCCGAAGGCCAGTCCTCAGACGCCTTCTTCAGGGTTCCGGATAGGTATCCGGTCCCGGCGATGCGCCATATTTCGGCTCCGCCCACTTGATAGATAGACCCCTCTTGAGAACGGGGCACCAGGTAGAATAACCTCTTCCATAGCGCGAAATGAGCCTCAACGCCTAAGAATAGCTCGCAGAGGGCGACGAAACCCGCGATATGTAATATGGAAGCGGGCGTGAGATTGTGCAACTGGAGACCGTAAAACTTCAGAAGCCCGCGGAGAAATGGATGAATTGGAAATCCCAGTCCCCTTATTAGATAGGGGACGAGGCACACCCGCTCTCCTTTAGAAGGATTGGGGGTGCTCTCCGCCTGTTTTCCGCCATTATAGGTGGCGAGACCGGCTCGGACCGGGACCATGTATGCCGGGGGAAGGAATCCCTTGGCCTGAAGCGACACTAACTCGCTGTGCGGGATGGTGCAACTCTCCCAGTCCCTGGGTTTGGGTCCGGATGGGCGAGGGGAGGAGCTGCGACGGCTGGACATGTTGGAATGGACCTTTGCTGGAAGCGCTCTGATGATAACTCGCCGAGAGGAGAAGATGTGGTTTGAACCTGAATTCCCATCCAGTTAAATAGGCGGCTCGTTTATATGGCTAGGGGTGTGGATGTAAAAACGCCCCGACTTTTCGCATTCGTTTGACACGTGGAAGACGGCCATTATTGGGCGCAGAAGCCAAGGAGCGCAACATTTACAAGAAACCGGACTTTATTCAACAGGTACACGGAATTTGGAGGAGAACCCGCCTTGCAATGCCGAAGACAATCTGCACGCCGGACTCATCGTCATTGAAGCCTGGTTCGGGGGCTACTGAGGGAGTCCTGGATTAGGGGGTGTTCGGGTAGCCGGACTATACCTTCAGCCGGACTCCTGGACTATGAAGATACAAAATTGAAGACTTTGTCCCGTGTCCGGATGGGACTTTCCTTGGCATGGAACGCAAGCTTGGCAATGCGGATATTCAAGATCTCCTACCATTGTAACCGACTCTATGTAACCCTAACCCTATCCGTGTCTATATAAACCGGAGGGTTTTAGTCCGTAGGACAACTTCATCAACTCCATAGACAACAATCATACCATAGGCTAGCTTCTAGGGTTTAGCCTTCTTGATCTCGTGGTAGATCTACTCTTGTACTACCCATATCATCAATATTAATCAAGCAAGACATAGGGTTTTACATCCATCAAGAGGGCCCGAACCTGGGTAAAACATCGTGTTCCCTGCCTTCTGTTACCATCCTGCCTAGACGCACAGTTCGGGAGCCCCTACCCGAGATCCGCCGGTTTTGACACCGACAGTAATAAAAGTGGAAAGCTTTTGTCAATAAGAAAGTCATTTGTCCCTAGGCAATCAATAATAACAAGTACCGGTAATCATTCTTGTAATTTTATATGAGGGAGAGGCATGAGCTAACATACTTTCTCTACTTGGATCATATGCACTTATGATTGTAACTCTAGCAAGCAGCCGCAACTACAAAAGATCATTAAGGTCGTGAAACCCAGCCATAGCATTAAGTATCAAGTTGAAGGAAATATGCCCTAGAGGCAATAATAAAGTTGTTATTTATATTTCCTTACATCATGGTAAATTTTTATTATTCATGATAGAATTATATTAACCGGAAACTTAGTACATGTGTGAATACATAGACAAACATAGTGTCACTGGTTTGCCTCTACTTGACTAGCTCGCTGAATCAACGATGGCTATGTTTCCTAACCATAGACATGAGTTGTCATTTGATTAACGGGATCACATCATTAGAGAATGATGTGATTGACTTGACCCATCCGTTAGCTTAGCATGATGATCATTTAGTTTGTTGCTATTGCTTTCTCCATAACGTATACATGTTCCTATGACTATGAGATCATGCAACTCCCGAATACCGGAGGAACACTTTGTGTGCTACCAAACGTCACAACGTAACTGGGTGATTATAAAGGTTCTCTACAGGTGTCTCCGATGGTGTTTGTTGAGTTCGCATAGATCGAGATTAGGATTTGTCACTCCAATTTTAGGAGAGGTATCTCTGGGCCCTCTCGGTAATGCACATCACTATAAGCCTTGCAAGCAATCTGACTAATGAGTTAGTTGCGGGATGATGCATTACGGAACGAGTAAAGAGACTTTCCGGTAACGAGATTGAACTAGGTATTGAGATACCGACGATCGAATCTCGGGCAAGTAACATACCGATGACAAAGGGAACAACTGATGTTGTTATGCGGTTTGGCTGATAAAGATCTTCGTAGAATATGTGGGAGCCAATATGAACATCCAGCTTCCGCTATTGGTTCTTGACCGGAGACATGTCTCAGTCATGTCTACATAGTTCTTGGACCCGTAGGGTCCGCACGCTTAACGTTAGGTGACGATCGGTATTATGAGTTTATGTGTTTTGATGTAACGAAGGTAATTCGGAGTTCCAGATATGATCACGGACATGACGAGGAGTCTAGAAATGGTCGAGACATAAAGATCGATATATTTGATGACTATATTTGGACGTCAGAATTGTTCTGGGAGAGTTCGGCCATATACCAGGGCACCGGGAGGTTACCGGAACCCCCGGGAGGTATATGGGCCTTACTGGGCCATAGTGGGAGAGAAGAGAGGGAGGCCTAGGAGGGGGCGCGCCCCCTCGAGCCCAATCCGAATTGGGTGGGGGCCGCCCCCCCCCCCCTTTTCCTTCCCCCTCTCTCCCCCTTCCTTCCACTCCTAGTCCAACTGGGGAAGGGGGGAATCCTACTCCGAGTGGGAGTAGGACTCCCCATGGGGCACGCCATAGGTGGGCCGGCCCTCCCCCTCCTCCAATCCTTTATATATGGGGGAGGGGGGCACCCCATATATACACAAGTTCATCATTGATCTCTTAGCCGTGTCCGGTGCCCCCCTCCACCATAATCCACCTCGGTCATATCATAGCGGTGCTTAGGCGAAGCCCTGTTCCGGTAGCATCATCATCATCACCGTCATCATGCCATCGTGCTGACGAAGCTCTCCCTCGACACTCTGCTGGATCGTGAGTTCGTGGGATGTCACTGAGTTGAATGTGTGCAGATCGCAGAGGTGTCGTACCTTCGGTGCTAGGATTGGTCGATCATGAAGATGTACGACTACATCAACCGCGTTGACATAACACTTCTGATTACGGTCTGCGAGGGTACGTGGACAACACTCTTCCCTCTCGTTGCTATGCGTCACCATGATCTTGCGTGTGCGTAGGATTTTTTTTTGAAATTACTGCGTTCCCCAACAGTGGCATCCGAGCCAGGTTTATGCGTAGATATTATATGCACGAGAAGAACACAAAGGAGTTGTGGGCATGGGTATATACATATTGCTTGCCGTCACTAGTTGATTCTTGATTCAGCGATATTGTTGGATGAAGCGGCCTAGACCAAAATTACGCGTATGCTTACGCGAGACTGGTTCTACTGACGTGATTCCCACACAGGTGGCTGGTGGGTGTTAGTTTCTCCATCTTTAGTTGAATCGGATTCAATGAACAGGGTTCTTTCTGAAGATCAAAAAGCAATCACTATACCGCGTTGTGGTTTTTGATGTGTAGGTAAGAACGGTTCTTGCTCAACCCGTAGCAGCCACGTAAAACTTGCAACAACAAAGTAGAGGACGTCTAACTTGTTTTTGCAGGGCATGTTGTGATGTGATATGGTCAAGACATGATGCTAAATTTTATTGTATGAGATGATCATGTTTTGTAACACAGTTATCGGCAACTTCCAAGAGCCATATGGTTGTCGCTTTATTGTATGAAATGCAATCACCATGTAATTGCTTTACTTTATCACTAAGTGGTAGCGATAGTCGTAGAAGCAATAGTTGACGAGACAACAACGATGCTTCGTTGGAGATCAAGGTGTCAAGCCGGTGATGATGGTGATCATGACGGTGCTTTGGAGATGGAGATCAAAGGCACAAGATGATGATGGCCATATCATGTCATTTATATTGATTGCATGTGATGTTTATCCTTTATGCATCTGATTTTGCTTAGTTCGGCGGTAGCATTATAAGATGATCTCTCACTAAATTTCAAGGTATAAGTGTTCTCCTTGAGTATGCACCGTTGCTACAGTTCGTCGTGCCGAGACACCACATGGTGATCGGGTGTGATCAGCTCTATGTTCACATACAACGCGTGCAAGCCAGTTTTGCACACGCAGAATACTCGGGTTAAACTTGACGAGCCTAGCATAGGCAGATATGGCCTCGGAACACTGAGACTGAAATGTCGAGCGTGAATCATATAGAAGATATGATCAACATAGTGATGTTCACCATTCAAAAACTACTCCATCTCACGTGCTGATCTGACATGGTTTAGTTGATATGGATCACGTGATCACTTAGATGATTAGAGAGATGTCTATCTAAGTGGGAGCTCTTTAGTAATTTGATTAATTGAACTTTAATTTATCACGAACTTAGTACCTGATAGTATTTTGCATGTCTATGTTGTTGTAGATAGATGGCTCGTGTTGTTGTTCCGTTCAATTTTAATGTGTCCCTAGAGAAAGCTAAGTTGAAATATGATGGTATAGAAACTACACGGACTGGGTCCGTAACTTGAGGATTATCCTCATTGCTGCAAAGAGGAATTACGTCCTAGGAGCACCGCTAGGTGACAAACCCACTGCATGAGCAACGCCAGATGTTGTGAACACCTGGCAGAGCAAAGCTGATGACTACTCAATAGTTCAGTGTGCCATGCTTTACGGCTTAGAACCAGGACTTCAACAACGTTTTGAACATCACCGAGCATATGAGATGTTCCAGGAGTTGAAGTTAATATTTCAAGAAAATGTCCGGATTGAGAGATATGAAGTCTCTAATAAGTTCTACAGCTGCAAGATGGAGGAGAATAGTTCTGTCAGTGAACATATACTCAGAATGTCTGGCTACCACAACCACTAGACTCAACTGGGAGTTAATCTTCCTAATGATAGTGTCATTGACAGAGTTCTTCAATCATTGCCACCAAGCTACAAGAGCTTCGTGGTGAACTATAATATGCAAGGGATGGATAAGACGATTCCTGAATCCTTCGCAATGCTAAAGGCTGCGGAGGTAGAAATCAAGAAGGAGCATCAAGTGTTGATGGTCAACAAGACCACCAGTTTCAAGAAAAAGGGTAAAGGGAAGAAGGGGAACTTCAAGAAGAATAGCAAGCCAGTTGCTACTCAAGTGAAGAAACCCAAGTCTGGACCTAATCCTGAGACTGAGTGCTTCTACTGCAAAGGAACTGGTCACGGGAAGCGGAACTGCCCAAGTATTTGGCGGAGAAGAAGGATGGCAAAGTGAAAGGTATATTTGATATACATGTTATTGATGTGTACCTTACTAATGCTCGAAGTAGTGCCTGGGTATTTGATACTGGCTCAGTTCCTAACATTTGCAACTCGAAACAGGGGCTATAGATTAAGTGAAGAGTGGCTAAGGATGAGGTGATGATGCGCGTGGGAAATGGTTCCAAAGTCGATGTGATCGCCGTCGGCACGCTACCTCTACATCTACCTTCGGGATTAGTTGTAGACCTAAATAATTGTTATTTGGTGCCAGCGTTGAGCATGAACATTATATTTGGATATTGTTTGATGCGAGATGGTTATTCATTTAAATCAGAGAATAATGGTAGTTCTATTTATATGAGTAATATCTTTTATGGTCATGCACCCTTGATGAGTGGTCTATTTTTACTAAATCTTGATAGTAGTGATACACATGTTCATAGTATTGAAGCCAAAAGATGCAGAGTTGATAATGATAGTGCAACTTATTTGTGGCACTGTCGTTTAGGTCATATTCGTGTAAAGCGCATGAAGAAACTCCATTCTGGTGGACTTCTGGAATCACTTGATTATGAATCACTTGGTAATTGCAAACCATGCCTCATGGGCAAGACGACTAAAACTCCGTTCTCCGGAACAATGGAGCAAGCAACAGAGTTATTGGAAATCATACATACTGATGTATGTGGTCCAATGAACATTGAAGCTCGCGGTGGATATCGTTATTTTCTCACCTTTATAGATGATTTGAGAAGATATGGGTATATCTACTTAATGAAACATAAGTCTGAAACATTTGAAAAGTTCAAAGAATTTCATAGTGAATTTGAAAATCATCGTAACAAGAAAATCAAGTTTCTACGATCTGATCATGGAGGTGAATATTTGAGTTATGAGTTTGGACTTCATTTGAAACAATGCAGAATAGTTTCGCAACTCACGCCACCTGGAACACCACAACGTAATGGTGTGTATGAATTTTGTAACTGCACTTTATTAAATTTGGTGCGATCTATGATATCTCTCACTAATTTACCTCTATCATTTTGGGGTTATGCTTTAGAGACGGCTGCATTCACGTTAAATAGGGCACCATCTAAATCCGTTGAGACGACACCTTATGAACTGTGGTTTGGGGCTGCGATGCTTATGTAAAAAAAGCTTCAACCTAATAATATAAGCTCGAACCCAAATCGGAGAAATGTGCCTTCAGAGGATACCCAAAGGAGACTGTTGGGTACACCTTCTATCACAGATCCGAAGGCAAGATATTCGTTGCTAAGAATGGATCCTTTCTAGAGAATGAGTTTCTCTCAAAAGAAGTGAGTGGGAGGAAAGTAGAACCTGACGAGGTAATTGTACCTTCTCCCTTATTGGAAAGTAGTTCATCACTGAAATCAGTTCCAGCGATTCCTACACCAGTAAGTGAGGAAGCTAATGATGATGATCATGAAACTTCTGATCAAGTTACTACAGAACCTCGTAGGTCAACCAGACTAAGATCCGCACTAGAGTGGTATGGTAATCCTATTCTGAAAGTCATGTTACTTGACCATGATGAACCTACGAACTATGAGGAAGCGATGATTAGCCCAGATTCCGCAAAATGTCTTGAGGCCATGAAATCTGTGATGGGATCCATGTATGAGAACAAACTATGGACTTTGGTTGACTTGCCCGATGATCGGAAGCCATAGAGAATAAATGGATCTTCAAGAAGAAGACTGACGCTGACGGTAATGTTACTGTCTACAAAGCTCGACTTGTTGCGAAAGGTTTTCGACAAGTTCAAGGAGTTGACTACAATGAGACCTTCTCACCCGTAGTGATGCTTAAGTCCGTCCGAATCATGTTAGCAATTGCCGCATTTTAGGATTATGAAATTTGGCAAATGGATGTCAAAACTGCATTCCTTAATGGATATCTTAAAGAAGAGTTGTATATGATGCAACCAGAAGGTTTTGCCTATCCAAAAGGTGCTAACAAAGTGTGCAAGCTCCAGCGATCCATTTATGGACTGGTGCAAGCCTCTCGGAGTTGGAATATACGCTTTGATAGTGTGATCAAAGCATATGGTTTTATACAAACTTTTGGAGAAGCCTGTATTTACAAGAAAGTGAGTGGGAGCTCCGTAGCATTTCTGATATTATATGTAGATGACATATTGTTGATCGGAAATGATACTGAATTTCTGAATAGCATAAAAGGATACTTGAATAAGAATTTTTCAATGAAAGACCTTAGTGAAGCTGCTTATATATTGGGCATCAAGATCTATGGAGATAGATCAAGACGCTTAATTGGACTTCCACAAAGCACATACCTTGATAAAGTTTTGAAGAAGTTCAAAATGGATCAAGCAAAGAAAGGGTTCTTGCCTATATTTCAAGGTGTGAATCAGACTCAATGCCCGACCACTGTAGAAGATAGAGAGAAAATGAAAGGTGTTCCCTATGCTTCAGCCATAGGCTCTATCATGTATGCAATGTTGTGTACCAGACCTGATGTGTGCTTTGCTATCAGTTTAGCAGGGAGGTACCAAAGTAATCCAGGAGTGGATCACTGGACAATGGTCAAGAATATCCTGAAATACCTGAAAAGGACTAAGGATATGTTTCTCGTATATGGAGGTGACAAAGAGCATGTCGTAAACGGTTACGTTGATGCAAGCTTTGACACTAATACGGATGACTCTAAGTCACAAACCGGATATGTATTTTTATTAAATGGTGGAGCTGTCAGTTGGTGCAGTTCCATGCAGAGCGTCGTGGCGGGATCTACGTGTGAAGCGGAATACATAGCTGCTTAGGTGTCATACCTAGTGCATCGGGTCCAATGAAAATCTTTTGTGACAATATTGGTTCAATTGCCTTGGCAAAGGAATCCAGATTTCACAAGAGAACCAAGCACATCAAGAGACACTTCAATTCCATCCGCGATCAAGTCAAGGAGGGAGACATAGAGATTTGCAAGATACATACGGATCTGAATATTGCAGACCCGTTAACTAAGCCTCTCTAACGAGCAAAACATGATCAGCACCCAGACTCCATGGGTGTTAGAATCATTACAATGTAATCTAGATTATTGACTCTAGTGCAGTGGGAGACAGAAGGAAATATGCCCTAGAGGCAATAATAAAGTTGTTATTTATATTTCCTTATATCATGATAAATGTTTATTATTCATGCTAGAATTGTATTAACCGGAAACTTAGTACATGTGTGAACACATAGACAAACAGAGTGCCACTAGTTTACCTCTACTTGCCTAGCTCGTTGAATCAATGATGGTTATGTTTCCTAACCATAGACATGAGTTGTCATTTGATTAATAGGATCACATCATTAGAGAATGATGTGATTGACTTGACCCATCCGTTAGCTTAGCACGATGATCGTTTAGTTTGTTGCTATTGCTTTCTCCATAACTTATACATGTTCCTATGACTATGAGATCATGCAACTCCCGAATACCGAAGGAACACTTTGTGTGCTACCAAACGTCACAACGTAACTGGGTGATTATAAAGGTTCTCTACAGGTGTCTCCGATGGTGTTTGTTGAGTTCGCATACATCGAGATTAGGATTTGTCACTCCAATTTTAGGAGAGGTATCTCTGGGCCCTCTCGGTAATGCACATCACTATAAGCCTTGGAAGCAATGTGACTAATGAGTTAGTTGCGGGACGATGCATTATGGAACGAGTAAAGAGACTTTCCGATAACAAGATTGAACTAGGTATTGAGATACCGACGATTGAATCTCGGGCAAGTAACATACCGATGATAAAGGGAACAACGTATGTTCTTATGCGGTTTGACCGATAAAGATCTTCATAGAATATGTGGGGGCCAATATGAACATACAGGTTCCACTATTGATTATTGACCAGAGACGTGTCGTGTCTCGGTCATGTCTACATAGTTCTCGAACCCATAGGGTCCGCACGCTTAACGTTCGATGACGTCCGGTATTATGAGTTTATGTGTTTTGATGTACCGAAGGTAGTTCAGAGTCCCGGATATGATCACGGACATGACGAGGAGTCTCGAAATGGTCGAGACATAAAGATTGATATATTGGATGACTATATTTGGACGTCAGAATGGTTCCGGGTGAGTTTGGGCATACACTGGAGCACCGGGAGGTTACCGGAACCCCCCAGGAGGTATATGGGCCTTATTGGGCCATGCTGGGTGTGGGAGTCCTGGATTAGGGGGTGTCCGGATAGCCGGACTATCTCCATTGGCTGGACTGTTAGACTATGAAGATACAAGATTGAACACTTCGTCTCGTGTCCGGATGGGACTCTACTTGGCGTGGAAGGCAAGCTAGGCGATACGTATATGGATATCTCCTCCTTTGTAACCGACCTTGTGTAACCCTAACCCTCTCCGGTGTCTATATAAACCGAAGGGTTTTAGTCCGTAGGACAACAATCACAACATACAATCATACCATAGGCTAGCTTCTAGGGTTTAGCCTCTTTGATCTCGTGGTAGATCTACTCTTGTAACACCCATATCATCAATATTAATCAAGCAGGACGTAGGGTTTTACCTCCATCAAGAGGGCCTGAACCTGGGTAAAACTCCGTGTCCCTTGCCTCCTGTTACCATCCGGCCTAGACGCACAGTTCGGGACCCCCTACCCGAGATCCGCCGGTTTTGACACCGACAGTGGGTGAGAAGAGAGGGAGTCCTAGGAGGGGGTGCGCCCCCCTCAAGCCTAATCCGAATAGGGTGGGGCCGCCCCCCCTTTTCCTTCCCCCTATCTCTCCCTTCCTTCCACTCCTAATCCAACTAGGGAAGGAGGAATCCTACTCCCGGTGGGAGTAGGACTCCCCATGGGGCGCGCCATAGGAGGGCCGGCCCTCCCCCTCCTCCACTCGTTTATATACGGGGGAGGGGGGCACCCCATAGACACACAAGTTCATCATTGATCTCTTAGCCGTGTGCGGTGCCCCCCTCCACCATAATACACCTCGGTCATATCGTAGCGGTGCTTAGGCGAAGCCCTATTCCGGTAGCATCATCATCACCGTCATCATGTCGTCGTGCTAACGAAGCTCTCCCTTGACTCTCTGCTCGATCGTGACTTCGTGGGACGTCACCGAGCTGAACTTGTGCAGATCGTGGAGGTGCCGTACCTTTGGTGCTAGGATCGGTCAATCGTGACGACGTATGACTACATCAACCGCGTTGTCATAACGCTTCCGCTTACGGTCTACGAGGGTACGTGGACAACACTCTTCCCTCTCGTTGATATGCCTCACCATGATCTTGCGTGTGTGTAGGAATTTTTTTGAAATTACTGTGTTCCCCAACACAAGTCCTCTTTACTCCCATACACCATAAGCCACCTACTCGGGTTTAAGTTTTTGTCGCTCTCGCAACCCATCGTAAGCGAAACATGAACATATTGCAACACCCTACAGCAGGGGGCCCTCACGTTTGCGCGGGAATGGAGGGCACGGTAGGACAACACCATAAATAAAATATACAATCATACCAACCAAGATCACGATTAACCCACAGGACAAAATGGATCTACTCAAACATCATAGGATAACCATAGATCATTGGGAAATTATATATGGAGTTGAGCACCATGTTCAAGTAGAGATTACAGTGGGGGGAAGAAGTGTTACATCGCTGCATAGAGGGGGAGAAATTTGGTGTTGACGGTAGCAAGATTGTTGATGTAGATCATCGTCCCAATCACTGCCCGGTGGCATTCCGGCGCCACCGGAAGAGAGGGGGAGAGAGCCCCCCTCCTCCTTCTTCTTCTTCCTTGGCCTCCTCCCTAGCTGGGAGAAGGATTTCCCCTCTAGTCCTTGGCTTCCATGGCATGGGAGGGGCGAGAGCCCCTCCGAGATTCGATCTCCCTCTCTGTTCTCTTCTATTTCGCGTTCCCCAGATCTGGCCGAAGATCGTTTCTTATATTCCCGGAGATCCATAACTCCGTTTGCGCTGAGATTTTAACACGATTTTTTTCTGGATATATGCTTCCATGCGCCCGAAGTATAGGTCCAACCGACGTACGAGGTGGGCACAACCCACCACCGCGCGCAAGGGGCCTCTGGCGCGCCCTGGTGTTTTGTGCCCTATGTGGGCCTCTATTTGCGGTGATTCCAACTCCCAAAAATCACATATATTCCAAAATAATTCTCCGTGAAATTTTATTGCATTTGGACTTCGTTTGAAATGGATACTCCGCGATACAAAAAACATGCAGAAAATAGGAACTGGCACTTGGCACTGGATCAATAGGTTAGTCCAATAAATCATAAAAAAAAGTTTACCAAAAGTATGTAAAACTTGTATAATATTGGCACGAAACAATCAAAAATTATAGATACGGTGGAGACGTGTCAACCTCCACCTCCGAAGGAAACGATATATCCCGTGAAAGCGAAGCGCACTCTAAGTGCCCTGAAGCGACCACCACCGCCTCCGTCGGATTCCAACTATGTCTGTTATATTAAAAAGACATATGATGAAGTGTGGCGATCAGGAAGTACTTCCAGTGATGCAAGATTAGCACAATGAAGAAGTGGGAAAACAATTCCCCAGCTCGGCGAACAGGCGAAGCAATCGTGCGCCCTGCTCAAGGTGTCTAGCGATATTGTCGCTAATCATCCACGGCTATTGCCCGATACCAATCTTGGTGATTACCTGGGTGGTGATGTACAGTTTGAAATGTTAGAGGTGGTATAGATCTTTAGATACAAGTCCGGGAAGCCTCTCGTCAAACCTGATCATCCTCCTTTAACAACAATGATGCGAAGGTTGCATGAATGGTACATGGATACCTACAAGAAGTCTGGAAAGGATAGTTTGATGGTGAGAATTAAATAGGAGCACGACTTCATTGGAGTTGACCTGATGCATGTTAAATTTGTGGATTTATTTCAGTTATTCAATCAAGAGGCCCTTGACAAACAACTCATGACTTGCTACTGTCTGTAAGTATTACTTCTGTAATTAAGTCTCTATAGCTTAGCTCTTTCATTGCATCACTGGTGCACGTCGGTCCTAAACAAACGGTTTTTTATCCCTTTCCACGGCGGCATTTGGAACCGTCTCCAAGTGAGTGTGGGCGATAGGGGGGTCCTCCCCACATGACCCAGAAACCATTGGGGGTATGCCCTCCTGGCACACACACTCGGCAAAATGAGGTCATGTGCGACCGGCGAGCACTAAAATACAGAAATACGTATGGTAGTGCTCAAAAAATACAATTATATAGGCAAAATCATTTCTGGTCGTAAGTACATCCCACACAGTCAGTCACCACTAAACGTTTCCGTTTGTATATACATCCCACACAATCACTACAAGGAAAACGTTTGCGCAAGGTGGCGTAACGCAAACAGTTTTGAAGAGAATGTCGTGTATGATTGTTCATTGATCCAACACGGTTTATTCCTAGAAAGTGTGTGCGTTGCCTTAGGCCATCGCCCACGGTGTTTTCTCATTAACCGTTTGCAATAAGAAAACCCAATTAGCAAGCTAATTGGACTATTATTAATAATCCATTTACTAATCTAATTGACATTCATATTAAGCACATAATATATTCCATTTCCATATTAAGGAAGCAGGATTTCATAATTGAAATGCATCGGAGTACAACATGATATAGCTTTAGCACTCAGCTACCCCATTACACAACTGCACTAGCAGCAAGTTTCACATGCAACATCTAGAACCTCTCGTAATTAGCATCATAGACGGTACATAGAGAGATGCATCTCATCTCGAAAACTGCTGAAGCGGAAGGCGAATATTGAGCCTTCATTCATGTTTAAGGTCTTTGCAACTTTAGGCCAGTGCCTGTGGATGATTGACCGTCGATCCTTCGACCTCTTCAGGAACACTTCAATATTGAACCGTGGGTGTTGTGTGAAAACTTTCCTCGCAACCTGACCACAGAGGTGGTTTGAGATGTAATAAACAGTGAACCCTAAAAACAAGGATGTTCATAAATATCTTCTCTATATTGGAAACGGGGCAAAGGAATAAAAAAGGCAGGGCATAATAGTTAGTACCATCTTGTAAACCTCAGTGCCTCCCATTGTTTCCTTGCAACGCATATAAGGTAGTTAGTCATCAGGTTAAGTAAGGGTTCGCATGCTATCAGTAAAATATGTTGATGAAAAATAAGCACATTGCAGATTCATCAGATTAATTTAAGCCACCTGGAAAACCCATTTATCCAAACCAAGCATGATTAAGAACTAAGAAATATAGCACTTGTATATGTTTCTCATGTATTAAGTGCAGCCAAATTCGATTTATTCCTCACATGGTATACAACACTGGTAGAAAAAGAGGCTTCCGTCCAGCCCCATTAGTCGCGAAACTGTAGGAACCGCGACTAATGAAGTCTTTAGTCGCGGTTCGGCAGACGAACCGCGACCAAAGGCCTGGGCCCAGGGCGCTCGGTGGCCAGCTGGTGCACGTGAGGGGCTTTAGTCGCGGTTGGCCAGGCCAACTACGACTAAAGGTGCCCAAAGGCCTTTAGTCGCGGTTGGCCAGGCCAACCGCGACTAAAGCTCCTCCCCTATATATACCAGTTCAGCACACTCACTTAGCCATTTGGTGCCACTTCTCTTCGCAAGCTTCACAAGGGGGTGTAGGTTTGCTTTTGGTTCCTCTTATGCACACAAGGTGTTTGATGAAATGCCCCAAGAGCGTGAAACAAACATGATATGAAGTGTTGGAGCCACACTTGAGGTTCCTCATTTATTTTTTCCTCCTCGATCGTGGTTAGCAACTTGAACCTTTCATGCATGTGTGTCATTGATAAAATATGCATGTGTGTTGTTCATTGTTTAATTTCTATTGTTTATAGCTAGTTAGTTTAACAAATGCATGATGGTTAATTATATATTTTATATTATAATAATGCAGATGAATCGGCAATGGATGTACGGTAACCGACTCTCCCGCGAGTTCACTACGGGTTTGAAAGATTTCCTCGTAGTGGCTAATGCGAACAAACAGAAGAGTTTTGTTATCTGTCCATGTGTTGACTGTAAGAATCAGAAGGGTTACTCTTCCTCAAGAGAAGTTCACCTGCACCTGCTTCGGCACGGTTTCATGCCAAGCTATAATTGTTGGACCAAGCGTGGAGAAAGAGGGGTTATAATGGAAGAAGATGAAGAAGGGGATGATTTCATCGATGAAAGCTATCTTGCTCATTTCGGTGATACTTTCATGGAGGATGCTGAAGGTGAAGGGGAAGGTGAAGGTGAAGAAGAGGCACGTGATGAGACCATTGATGATCTTGGTCGGACCATTGCTGATGCACGGAGACGCTGCGAAACTGAAAAGGAGAGGGAGAATTTGGATCGCATGTTAGAGGATCACAGAAAGTCGTTGTACCCCGGATGCGATGATGGTCTGAAAAAGCTGGGCTGCACACTGGATTTGCTGAAATGGAAGGCACAGGCAGGTGTAGCTGACTCGGCATTTGAAAACTTGCTGAAAATGTTGAAGAATATGTTTCCAAAGAATAACGAGTTGCCCGCCAGTACGTACGAAGCAAAGAAGGTTGTCTGCCCTCTAGGTTTAGAGGTTCTGAAGATACATGCATGCATCAACGACTGCATCCTCTACCGCGGTGAATACGAGAATTTGAATGAATGCCCGGTATGCACTGCATTGCGTTATAAGATCAGAGGCGATGACCCTGGTGACGATGTTGAGGGCGAGAAACCCAGGAAGAGGGTTCCCGCCAAGGTGATGTGGTATGCTCCTATAATACCATGGTTGAAACGTCTGTTCAGGAACAAAGAGCATGCCAAGTTGTTGCGATGGCACAAAGAGGACCGTAAGTCGGACGGGGAGTTGAGACACACCGCAGATGGAACGCAATGGAGAAAGATCGACAGAGAGTTCAAAGATTTTGCAGCTGACGCAAGGAACATAAGATTTGGTCTAAGTACAGATGGCATGAATCCTTTTGGCGAGCAGAGCTCCAGCCATAGCACCTGGCCCGTGACTCTATGCATCTACAACCTTCCTCCTTGGTTGTGCATGAAGCGAAAGTTCATTATGATGCCAGTGCTCATCCAAGGTCCGAAGCAACCCGGCAACGACATCGATGTGTACCTAAGGCCATTAGTTGATGAACTTTTACAGCTGTGGGGCAGACCTGGTGTCCGTGTGTGGGATGAGCACAAAGAAGAGGAATTTGACCTACGAGCATTGCTTTTCGTAACCATCAACGATTGGCCTGCTCTTAGTAACCTTTCGGGACTGTCAAATAAGGGATACAATGCATGCACGCACTGCTTACATGAGACTGAAAGTGTACATTTGCCAAATTGTAAGAAGAACGTGTACCTTGGGCATCGTCGATTTCTTCTGAAAATTCATCCAGTAAGAAAGAAAGGCAAGCATTACAACGGCAAGGCAGATCACCGACCGAAGCCTGCGGAACGCACTGGTGCTGAGGTATTTGATATGGTCAAGGATTTGAAAGTCATCTTTGGAAAGGGTCCTGGCGGACAATCAGTTCCGAAGGGAGCTGACGGGCACGCAGCCATGTGGAAGAAGAAATCTATATTCTGGGAGCTAGAATATTGGAAAGTCCTAGAAGTCCGCTCTGCAATCGACGTGATGCACGTTACGAAGAATATTTGCATGAACCTCCTAAGCTTCTTGGGCGTGTATGGGAAGACAAATGATACAAAGGAAGCACGGCAGGACCAGCAACATTTGAAAGACCCTGATGACCGGCATCCGGAATGGTTTCAAGGTCGTGCCAGCTACGCTCTGACCAAAGAAGAGAAGGTCATCTTTTTTGAATGCCTGAGCAGTATGAAGGTCCCGTCTGGATTCTCGTCCAATATAAAGGGAATAATAAACATGGCGGAGAAAAAGTTCCAAAACCTGAAGTCTCACGACTGCCACGTGATTATGACGCAATTGCTTCCGATTGCTTTGAGGGGGCTCCTGTCGGAAAATGTTCGAGTAGCCATTGTGAAGCTATGTGCATTCCTCAATGCAATCTCTCAGAAGGTAATCAATCCAGAAGTTCTACCACGGTTACAGAACGATGTGATCCAATGTCTTGTCAGTTTCGAGTTGGTGTTCCCGCTATCCTTCTTCAATATTATGACGCACCTCCTGGTTCACCTAATCGAAGAGATTTTCATTCTCGGTCCTGTATTTCTACACAATATGTTCCCCTTCGAGAGGTTCATGGGAGTATTAAAGAAATATGTTCGTAACCGTGCTAGGCCAGAAGGAAGCATCGCCAAGGGCTATGGAAATGAGGAGGTAATTGAGTTTTGTGTTGACTTTGTTCCTGACCTTAAGCCGATTGGTCTTCCTCGATCGCGGCACGAGGGGAGACTAAGTGGAAAAGGCATGATCGGAAGGAAATCAACGATATGTATGGACGGCCATTCTCTGACTGAAGCACACCACACTGTACTGACCAATTCCAGCTTGGTGGCTCCGTACTTTGAGAAACACAAGAATATTTTACGCTCGGACAACCCGGGGAAGCCTGAATCTTGGATTAGGAAGGCCCACATGGAGACTTTCGGCAGTTGGTTGAGAAAACAATTAATGAATGACAATGATGTTGTAGATCAGCTGTACATGTTGGCCAAGACACCATCTTCGACTATAACGACTTTCCAAGGGTACGAGATAAATGGGAATACATTTTACACGATCGCCCAAGATAAAAAGAGCACCAACCAAAACAGTGGTGTCCGCTTTGATGCAGCAACCGAGAATGGGAAAAAGGTCACATATTACGGTTACATAGAGGAGATATGGGAACTTGACTATGGACCCTCCTTTAAGGTCCCTTTGTTCCGGTGCAAATGGTTCAAGCTAACAGGAGGTGGGGTAAAGGTGGACCAGCAATACGGAATGACAATGGTGGATTTCAACAATCTTGGTTACCTTGACGAACCATTCGTCCTAGCGAAAGATGTCGCTCAGGTTTTCTATGTGAAGGACATGAGTAGCAAACCGAGGAAACGGAAAGATAAGAAAACGATCAGTACATCATGCGATGATCCAAAGCGCCACATTGTTCTTTCAGGGAAAAGAAACATCATGGGAGTGGAGGACAAGACAGACATGTCAGAAGATTATAATATGTTTGCTCAAATTCCGCCCTTCAAAGTGAACACCGACCCAAGCATTAAGTTAAATGATGAGGATGCTCCATGGATACGGTACAATCGTAAGCAAGCAGGGACACAAGGGAAGAAATGATGTGTAATAATTTATTGTACCAAACTTTGTTGAATGGATCATGTGAATTATATTACCCGTGATGTGTTTGGTGTCCATTTTCGAATGATTCGAGATACCACTGATGATACATGAAATTTGGAGTGATTTAGTCATACTCCTGCCTAGGCGTATAATATGCATACTCGTAGTCTTCATAGCCGCCGTCGTTGTACTGGTAGTCGTCGCCTTCTAAGTTGCCACCGTCGTCGTCGCTGCTGTCGTCGCTGTTGTCGGGCGGCGCTCGTGGCTCGAACTGAGGGTAGCGCAGGCGGGGGATATCGCCGGCCGTGATGTAGTCCATGACGCTCTGCAGAGTCCGGCCGTACCACCATAGCCGACGGCCGGCCTCGTGGAAGTTCCCAGGAGGCAGACCGTCCTCCTCATACCTGGCGAGCGCCCTCTCATGCCGATTGATGAAGAAGGCGTCCCAAGTATGCTGGTTATCGGGATGGCAGCGGGGATTCATCCGCTGCTCCAGCGTGAGGTCGAGGTAGTAGTGGTTCGTGATGGCCGCCCGGCGCGCAGTACCCTGAGGGACGGGAGGGACCGGCACGCCGCCGGCGCTTAGGCTCCAGCCGGTGGGGACGCGGTAGCCCGGTGGACAAGGGTAGTTCGAGGCGCAAAGCTCCTCCACCTGCTGGTAGGTTAGAGTGGGTGCGGTGGAAGCCATGAGAGAGTGATGAGAGATTGTAGATATGTGATAATGCTGGCCAAGCCGGGCTACATATATGTAGTGAGAAATGGCGGGAAAAATGGGAGCGGGAAGACAGGAGGCGGGAAGAAAGTGGCGGGAAGAAAGAGGCGGGAAGACAGGGAAGAAATGGCGGGAAGAAGAGGAATCCAGAGCTGGTCATCTAACCTTTAGTCCCGGCTGGTTGGTGCAACCGGGACTAAATGTGGTTTTTGTGTCATCTAAGAAAACTGTCGGTGGGATAAGGACGTTTGGGTAAGCTTTAGTCCCGGCTGGAGGGTGCAACCGTGACTAAAGCTGTCGGCAGGATAAGGACGCGTGGGTAGCGCACGACGCCCTGTCGGAGGAACAAGACAAAGCAAAAGCGGCGCCGTGCCTATAAAAGGAGCATCGATACGCGGGAAGATAGAAGCGTGAAGAAATGGCGGGAAGACATAGGCGGGAAAGAACTGGCGGGAAGACTGGCCGGGAAGAACTTGTGGGAAGACAGAGGCGGCCGGGAAGAACTTCTCTGAATTTTTTGATATATTATTTGTATTTTTAGAATTTTGAAATGAATTAGTTCTATTTTTCTGAATTTTTTGATATATTATTTGTATTTTTAACATATTGAATTGAATTAGTTTTATTTTTCTTAATTTTTTGATATATTATTTGTATTTTTAAGATTTTGAATTGAATTAGTTTTATTTTTCTGAATTTTTTGATATGTTATTTGTATTTTTAACATCTTGAATTGAATTAGTTTTATTTTTCTTAATTTTTTGATATATTATTTGTATTTTTAACATTTTGAATTGAATTAGTTTTATTTTTCTTCATTTTTTGATATATTATTTGTATTTTTAGAATTTTGAATTGAATTAGTTTTATTTTTCTGAATTTTTTGATATAATATTTGTGTTTTTAACATATTGAATTGAATTAGTTCTATTTTTCTGAATTTTTTGATATATTATTTGTATTTTTAACATATTGAATTGAATTAGTTTTATTTTTCTTAATTTTTTGATATATTATTTGTATTTTTAAGATTTTGAATTGAATTAGTTTTATTTTTCTGAATTTTTTGATATATTATTTGTATTTTTAACATTTTGAATTGAATTAGTTTTATTTTTCTTAATTTTTTGATATATTATTTGTATTTTTAACATATTGAATTGAATTAGTTTTGTTTTTCTGAATTTTTTGATATAATATTTGTGTTTTTAACATATTGAATTGAATTAGTTTTATTTTTCTGAATTTTTTGATATATTATTTGTATTTTTAAGATTTTGAAAAAGAAAAAGTATTTTGAAAAATACCTTTAGTCGCGGTTGGCCTGGCCAACCGCGACTAAAGGTCGTTGCGCGCGGGAACGCAAAAACCCGCAAAAAAACCTTTAGTCGCGGTTGGTCTGGCCAACCGCGACTAAAGGTTACCCTTTAGTCGCGGGTCGCCTCCCCAACCGCGACTAAGGGGGGGGGGCTATAAATACAAGGGCCCGAACCTTCGCCTCCATTTCTCGTCTTCTCCGATTCTCTGCCGCGCCGAAGGCCTGCCGCCGTCGCCCTCGCCCTCGACGCCGCCCGTCGTCGCCCTCGCCCTCGACGCCGCCCGCTGTCGCCCGCCGCGCTGTCATCGTCCTCTCGCGCCCCGGGTAATCGTCCTCAGGCGACGACTCCGGCGCCTCGGCCGGGTAATTATTCTCAGGCGCCGTCTCCTCCAGGCCACGTGCCGCGCGGCCCATGGCGGCGCACGAGAGCAGCAGCACAGCCAAGAGAAGAAGCGCGGTGCAGCGGGCGTTCTTGTAGGAAACCATGCCGAGTGGAGCTCAATCGGTCGGTTTCTTCTTGGCGTGTGCGCGTGGGCTGATCTCTGATGTGATGTTAGCTCTCCACTGCGCGCTCGATCGTACTTATAGGATGTGACGGAACGAACGACGGTTCATCAGCGTGTCCGCACCACGCCGGTCAGGGCCTATGGGTTGGTGATCTGCCTGATTTTGCGGTTGGGTCCGGTGCGTTTCGGGAGGTTTTGCCGCATGTGTGTCTCGGGGTTTGGTTGGAAATCTGCCGGGAGATCAGGTTTGGTGAACGCGCCAATCAGTTTTTTTGCGGGCATTCAGTTTGTTGCTTTTTTTTAGAGTAACCACATTTCATTGATCACAAATATGATGAATACAACACACGCACACGGAACTGATCGGAAGGGTCAAGTGCAAACAAGTGAGCGCAGAAATTTGCAGAAAAAACAAAAAAATACACTGAAATCATTAGTTAATTCTGCAATAGCCATCATCACCGCTGAATGTCGCTCAATTCGAAGGAGAACCACAGCCCATGAGGGTGAGTCGATGAAGAAGCCATTGTCAGCCGTCCACGTCGCCGAGGCCAAGTACTAGATCAGCCGCCTTCAAACCACAAGCCGAAATCTGGAACAACCATTTTCACTCGCCCACCAGTGACATCGCGCATAACGCCAGCCACTGGCCGAACATCTAAAATCGTCGACCAGAAAAATAGACAGGAGACGCCGCCGCCATAGACGCCATCGAGACGGGACTAAAGCCTGGGCATTATTCTTGGATGAATCGTTGTCGTCACCACCAAAAACAGCACCGCCACACACACTCTACTCACCGACGGCGAGCACACATATCCCCGAGCCACTCGACACCACCCAAAAAGACGCTGCCAAGATGGAGCCATGCCTGGGGAAAATTTATTCGACAAGACACCGTCGACTCCATGGATGCAACACTGCCAGACCTACCTATCCTAGACCTACCTACATGCTTGATGTGAAGATCCGGGGCTCCTCCATCCTCACGTTGTCGCACCGGCATACGGATGAAGGAGTCCACGGACACGCAGGCGGCGCACGGTTGGGCTGGACGTGCCCTTTTCTCTCCTCTTGGAACTGTTCTAGACGTATCCATTGTTCTTACGTCGATATCCAGCCCTAGCAGGGGGTTTCTTCTAATCTCGACAGAGACGAAAATGCTCTCTAATCTAGAATAAAAAACTATATTAAACATGTCGTGGCAACTTTATTGTAAACCCTATTACAACTTGAGTGTAAACCCTCTCCCACCCCTTCCTCGCCCCCTCCTTTTGCCACCGCCCTTTCGCCACCGCCACCGCCACCGCCACCGCCCCCCTTCTTCACTTAATTAATTTGTTTTTACTACATGTTTTCAGGACTGACATAATGGCGGACGATAGAGCTGACCCGATTGTGGACAACTATGATCCGGACGGTGCAGCACATATGTTCGGCATCATAAACGGCGATATTCTATATGTGCCGACAGGACAAGAAGAAGATGATATCTCTTCTTATCTGAACCTTGACGGTGAAGATGAAGGGCGCCGTCAGCAAGATGATGCCGAACAAACGTCGATAAACGACGATCTTCAAATGGAAGTAGCAACCACCTCCGGCGCCGAGGTATATATATACATTGAGCCTCTGGTGATACAAACTAACTGATTTGAATAAATATGTGTGTACTAACGTGCGCGACTCTCGTTCTTATTTTAGCCCTCGGCCGGATCGTCGAAACAATCGAGTACGTCGTCAAAGCGTGGCGCAACCAAGACGATGAAACAAGGAGAAACATGCACCATCGAGGTTGTCGACAGTGCAACCGGCAGGCCACTGGAGCCCCGCAAGAACGCCACCAAGTTTGTCAGCCAATGCGGAGCCGTTGTTAGAGACAACGTCTCGATCACCGTCCAGGAGTGGAATAAGCCAAAGAAGGCACGAATTGCTGGTTTCACTTTTGTCGATAAGAGAACAAAAAAAGATTGCTTCAAGAAGCTTATGGAACATTTCATTCTACCTCCAGAATACAACAAATTCGATGAGGAGGGTAACAAGATTGAGGAAAACAAGGAGAGGAGGAGGCTAGTCAAACAGTTCGCTCTTCATAAGATGGCCGACGCATTCCGGAAATTCAAGCAAAATCTAGCCCATGACTTTGTCAAGCAGAACAAGACTCCGGATTTCAAAGGACAATATGAGAAACTGAAACATGATTGGCCAGAATTTGTGAAGCAAAAGAAATCGGAGCAGTTCATTCAAATATCGAAAAAAATAAGGAAAATGCGGCTAAGAAGGAGTACAATCATATTATGGGGCCAGGAGGGTATCGCCTTTGGGTGCCTAGGTTGGAGAAGATGGAGAACGAGCTGAGGGCGCGAGGAATCCGTCCAGGTACGGAGGGATGGGACCCAAGGGCCAAAAGCTGGTGGTACGGGCATGGGGGAACGCTGAACCCGGAGACAGGGGAGTGTGTTTACCGGGGCAAAATAATTAAACCCACCCAAGCCCTTATTGACGCAATGAGGGATGCTCAAGAGGGGAAGATCAAGTTCAACAGAGAGAACGACGCGCTGACAAAAGCCCTCGGGAATCCTGAACACGGAGGACGTGTACGAGGCATGGGGCACATTCCGTGGAAAATAGGGTTCCCCCAGAACGATGACCCGTACGGTTACAGAAGCCGTAAGAGAAAGATGGATCGGGAAGCAGATGTTGTGGCGCGGTTGGCATCGGAAATGGATGTGATGAAGAAAACCGTGAGTGTACTAGTAGCCAAAAGAGATGCAGCTCGGGCGCAGCATGAAGATCATCCAGCGGATCTCGGAAGCCAGCAGCGGAGAAGCAGCGTGGCTTCCACGGAGGCCCCACCGGCTGGTGCAGATGCACCGACGATCGAAATTACTGCACCGGAGCCTCTGGTGGTCGAAATTACTGCACCGGAGCCTCCTCGCTACCCCGTGGACGATATAAAGGAGATGAAAGAATGTCATCTGTATTATCCTATCGGGAACATGTCCATGAAGGTAGCCATCGGCAGTGCTTTACCATGTTTACCTAGAGCACTCCACCACAACAACCCCATTCAAGATGGCTATGCTCGTGTCACGGTGGAGGACATAGTCCAAGGGTTTGAGGACCTGGAGATTGACATTGCTACACCTGAAGGGGAGAAAAGACTTGGAGATGTCAAGTGCCATTTCATTCTATGGCAAAAGAAGTTTATCAAGTTTCCAGGCGAGGCGCCAAGGACAACAAGTCCACCCCCCTACGGTGGTGGTGGTGGCGGTGGCGGTGGTGGTGGTGGTGGTGGTGGTGGCGGTTCACCTACACCTCCGTCACGTCAGCCGACGCCCCTCAGTCCACAACGTCCGGCGGGTGATCAGACGCCGCCCCCCAGTCCTTGTCCGGCGGGTGATCAGACGCCGCCCCCCAGTCCTCGTCCGGCGGGTGATCAGCCGACGCCCCCCAGCCCACAACGTCCGACGGGTGATCAGACGCCGCCCCCCAGTCCTCGTCCGGCAGGTGATCAGACGCTGCCCCCCAATCCACCTCCGGCAAAGAAGCAGAAGCAGTCCTGGATTATTAACCCGGACCCTTATGTACCTAAGACCACAAAGGTACCGGAGCCATCACTGAAGCCTCTCCCCACAAGGCCTTGGGAACGTAGTGCCGAGGAAACTGCCGCGGCCGCGGCTGCTGATCATGACAAATGGAAGGCGGACTGCAAGAAGAAAAGAGAGCCCGAGCCCAAGCCAGTATTTTCTGATGAGCAAAAGAAGTGGGCTAAGTCATTTTTGAGCACACCGTCCCAAGCCGCGAAGAATCTGCCTGACGACTATGCACGTGAACTTCGTAGGCAGGCACTCATGTTGAAGGAGAAGAAAGAGCGGGCGGAGAACCAGGAGAACAAAGCCTTGGAGGAGGCCGAGAAAACGGAATTAGAAAGTAAAAAAGCGGGAAACGAGTTGCCCAGCTCGGGGAACAAAGTAAACAATCGATTGCCCCGCTTATAGTGAAAGCCGCCGGTCCAGATGACCCTGATATCATAGCAGCTGCGGCAGCACATGGATTGACTGTAACGAGTGCCAGAGAACAAGCGACCAACTTAGGTATTACTCTTCGTGAACTGTTAGGCCTTGATGAGGCGCCAGTGAAGGAGGTAGTAATTACATATGTGAAGAATGGGCCTCTCGTCGAGCCTGCGCAGGAAAAGGATCTACCTCCACAAATGAAAGGTCTCCTGAAATGGTACAAGGGTTACATAAAAAATAAAAACGCCAAAGAATATATCTATGCGGAAGTTAGATATGAGCATCACTTCAAACATTACTATGTACAAATTCATCTGAGTGAATTGTTCCAGCTTTTCAATCCGCGCGAGCTCGACAAATCTATCATCAGTTGCTACGTTCTGTAAGTGATTTATTTCTACCCCATCTCGTTCATATTGCATGCACTATATATATGTCCTAACTATATTGTTGTGTCTGCTATTATACATGCAGAATGAAGATTAAGGAATGCAGAGTAAGGAACATCCATGATGTTGGGTTCATTGACCCACACATCGTTAATGGATATGTGTTGGAGCATCACCCCGCCGACATGGAGGCAGACCTGTGGCAGTTTCTTACAAAGCAGGAACTCAAAAGTGATATTCTATTTCCTTACCATTTTGGGTGAGTGTTTCTGTCTTGAGCACATTCTCTTTTGTTTACTCCATGCATGGTATGTGGCCGGCTAATCGATGAGTTATGCATGACGTACTGTGCATGTATCGTGTCCGCAGGTTCCACTGGATTCTGCTAGTAATTAAAGTTGACACCTCAGAATGTCTCGTCCACGACTCTCTGAATATGGATCCAAAGCTTTGGGGCGGCATGAGAAGAATGCTGCAGAAGTAATTATTTTCATTCATTTGCGCTCTATATCGATCGGCCTATTTCGTTCATTTCCTAATATCAAGTAACTAATAACTCTCTTGTTCATTTAATTTTCTTTGCCTCGTAGGGTTTGGAGACGGTTCGTAGATACAAAGGTCGGTGAATTCAAAAAAGAGCTAGAATTCAAAAGGTCAAAGGCTAAGAATGCTGGGGATATTCAGCCAGCGGGGACCAATCTATGTGGATACTATGTCTGTGAGATGATCCGGAGATACACCTCTGAGCGGGTTCCGAGTGATACCAATGCTCAGAGGAATAACCTCCGGATGATGCTTAGTCCAGAAGCTCGCTTCCGACCACTTCAAGAGGAACTAGCTGGATGGTTCAGCAGGGAAGTCCTCCATTCTAAAGGAGAACACCATTACGAGGACGTAGAACTTTATATGCATTAAATTATGTATGGAAACTTGTTCAAAATTGTATATGGTCATCCGATGATATTGAATATATATTGTATATTCCTCTTGAATTCTTTTTGGTTCTAATTTCAAATTTGTTTGAAATTGTACATTCATATGCATGTATGTAGTACCGTAGAATATGTGAAACTCCTTCAAAATTAAAATAAAGCACAAAAGAAATAAAACAATACAAATTAAACAGAAAACAGGTTTAGGGGGGCTAAAACCCTAAGCCTGTGGCGGCCTTTAGTCGCGGTTGGCCAGAAGATCCGCGACTAAAGGTCCTCCGCCCCGACGGCCGCCTGGCGCCCACGTGGACGGGCCTTTAGTCGCGGTTCTTAAGCAACCGCGACTAAAGTGGGGGTCCTTTAGTCGCGCCTATTTGGTCGCGGTTGCACAACCGCGACTAATGGCAGTTGCGAACCGCGAGCAAAGGCCCTTTTTCCACCAGTGCAATAAGAGAATGCAGCCACAGCAATTGAACATCACATTGCAGAATTGAACCAAGCAGTTAACTAAACACCACAACAAATGAACCAAACGTTAACTGAGCACCACATTGCACAATATAACATACTCCTAATAGAAGAACAAACATTTAACCAAACCAAGCATGCTTAACAACTTGGAAATATAGCAATTGTATTTGTTTCTCATGTATTTAGTATAGCCAAATTTGATTTATTCCTCACATGGTATACAATAAGAGAATGCAGCCACAACAATTCAACATCGCATTCCAGAATTGAACCAATCAGTTAACTAAACACCACAACAAATGACCAAACGTTAAGTGAGCACCACATTGCACAATATAACATACTCCTAATAGAAGATCAGATAGTTAACCAAGCCAAGCATGCTTAACAACTTGGAAATATAGCAATTGTATTTGTTTCTCATGTTTTTAGTACAGCCAAATTCGATTTATTCCTCGCATGGTATACAATAAGAGAATGCAACCACAACAATTGAACATCGCATTGCAGAATTGAACCAAGCAGTTAACTAAACACCACAACAAGTGAACCAAGCAGTTAACAAAACACCAATTGAACAATATAACATACTCCTAATAGAAGATCAGATAGTTAAGCAAACCAAGCATACTTAACAACTTGGAAATATTGCACCCTGAAGAATTGAACATCACATTTGCAGAATTGAACCAAGCAGATAATTGAACACCACATTGCAAGACATATAGAACATATACACTATAGCAGAAGATTGCATGGTGAAAGTAGATAGCACAATTCACTAGAATTTGTTAAGGAAAGGCAGTAGCTAGCAAACTGAGCATGGGTCCTCATTGTCGGAGATATCGATGACGATTGGCTCCTCGGACATGGAAGAGGGCGAGGCCTCCGCATCGTGGGCGCCCTCGTTGTAGTGGTCAGTTGCTTGAGCCGCTCTGGGCACCAACCTATTGGCTCTCGAGATGAGGTATGCATGTCCACGCTGAGAAAACACCTCGTAGTCCTCGTCGAAGGCACCGACGGTGGCCTCGATAAAACACCATGAACTATCATTTAAAGTAGCCAATCGCACCGCGGCGTCATCGCGCGAGGCGTCAACGGTGGCCTCGACGGCGAGATGCTCCTCCAAGATCTGGGGGTCGGCACGAATGGCAGCCATCGCGACCTCATCCACGCATGCGGCCATGATTTGCTTCTCCGCTACCAAATGCTCCTTGAGGTCTTGGCTATACTGCGTGCACCATGGCTTAGGCCTGCGCTTATTTGGTGGAGAGCTCGGTGATTTGGGTGGGAGGTGTCGCGCTCGCGCCAGCGGTCGGGGCATATGGGTTGTGGAAGGAGGAGGAGGATGGGGGTCGGGTGTGGATTACCTGCCTGAGTAGGCGAGGCCGAGCAGCGTGAAGGAGGGTCGCCGGCAAGGAGGCGGCGGCGCTGCAAGCAAGGAGTGAAGGTTTCAACTTGGAAAGGAAGGCAGAAAGGGGGGAAATGTTGCTTTTGGTAAGGGGGAGGGGGTGGGGAGGTAGATATTTCCGCGGAAGCCGAAAATTTGGAATCGCTTTAGCCAAAAAAACTGGCGCGCAAAGTGTCATCAGACACGGCCCATTATTCAGACACTGTCCGAAGATATTTCGTGCTACATCTCACACGGTTGGTTATAATAAACTGTGTGGGATCTACTTGATTCTTTGTCTTGATTTGAATTACATAATGGAGTCACAGCGGCCATGGACAGTGTTTGAATTGTTGGGCCTTCACTACTAGGGAAAAGCCTATACACAGAATTTTACCAGTAGCGCTGTACAAAATCAAGCGCTGCTGCTACTTAGTAGCAGTGCGCGTAAATAAACCGCGCTACTGCTATGACTTTAGCAGTAGCGCGTACTAGCGAAAAGCGCTGCTGCTACGTTTGAACTGGGCGCACATGGCTAGCCCAACCTAGCAGTAGCGCGTATAATGGCCCAGCGCTACTGCTAATCTCCTTAGCTGCAGCGTGTATTCCAGAACACGCTGTAGCTAACGTAGCAGCAGCGCCCTTTCTGGAACGCACTACTGGTACTTCTGACTTAACCACGCGGTTCGTCCTTCCCCACGGCCACTTCATCCCCCAAATCAACTCCACTCTCGCCGCCGCCGCCGTCGCCCTTCGGCCACCGCACGCTCTCCCCACGCCGCCCCCGACCCCAGATTCAACACCGGCCCCGCCCCTGACCTCAACACCACCCGGGACGCCGCCCCTGACCCCGACCTCAACGCCGCCCTGGACGCCGCCCCCGCCCCCCCCCCCCCCGACCTCAATGCCGCCCCGGAGCCCCGACCACGACCTCGACGCCGCCTGCCCCTCCCTCGTCGCAGGCACCTGAGGTGAGCATGCCTGCTCCTCCCTCTCCCCTACCTCTACCTAGGGTTTCTACCTCCATCAAATTAGTTAGGGTGGAAACGAATCGGATGCAGATGCGGCTCAAATGAGTTAGGGTTCATGTAAGGGTGGAAACGAATCAAATTTCTAAGATGAATCATAAAACGAGTGAAATTTGACCACTTATTTAACTTTATAGTTGGATAATTGGAATATCCGCTACCACTTTCCACCCCTATAGGTTCATCAAATTAGATGGTAATTGGGGCACTAGTTCTTAGGTACTAATTAGTTAGTAAGAACTAGGTACTAATTAGGTACTAGAATATTTTTATTTATAGTAAGTTTATTTTCAGTAAGAACTAGTTGAATTAATAGAACTAGTTAGTAAGAACTTGTTGCTATTTTTTTAGTTAAAGCAATTTTCCCGCATCGACGTGGACGATGCCTATCCCGCATCCTCGTCGTCAAGTTGGCGGAGGACGACGCCTGCTTGACCAGATGGGCCATGTCCGGGACTGGGCTCCGCCGGGGTGGTACTGGGAGGCGCTACCTACCGAGGGGCACAGGTTGGTGAGGAGCCAGCCTGTCGTTGACCCGAACCTTCTTTGGTGGCGGTCGCGTGGGCCAGTGACGGTCTAGAGGCTCGAGGACTCCGCGGAGGTGGTGCGTCGCTACTTGTTTGCGTTGGAGCACAGGTTCTCCAATACCTGGCAGGTTCTCCAGGGATCTCACTGGAGCTATGATCCCATGATGGTTCCTTCTCTGTGGGTGTCCACCGCCCGCGCCGATACCCATCGTGTGCTAGGGTTTTAGTTGAACTAGTGATGTTATATGTATGACACTATTCGGGATGTATTAGTGATAATATTCGACGATGTACGGACGCATGAGATGATTTACTTTTGCTTATTGAATGCATGCTAATTTGAGTCTTATAAGATATTTTGAAATGTATATCTTGTGTTGCTCAATATCCAAGTGGCCGGTCATGTTTGCAGGTTACACCTCCGAGTGGCCTATGTTTTGCCGGAGTGTTGATTCATTTCCGTTCCGGCAAATTTCAGGCGCTCGATATATCCTATTTTAGCAAAGGTCATGCCGGATTTTTCCATGAATTTTGGCATGACTTTTGCCAGAACATGTAGGAAATATCGAGTGCCCGGATTTGTGTGTTGAGTATCCTGGTAGTTTTCTTTTATCGATTTTCAATTAATGTTTTAACTATGAACATATGAAATGTCTGACGACAAAAAGAATTTCGGTATTTGCAAATACTGCGAAGAGGAGCGCGGCCTGTGTGACGGAATCTTCCTAGATGATGATAGGCGCTTTAGCATCAAGCTGGATGAGAACTTCGAAGTGGATATAGTAAGTCACAATGACAAGTCTTTTTTCGTAATTAAGCATGACATCTGCTTCATTTGCTTCAACTTATATTTTTTTTACTATTCTACTAGCGTATCCCCTGCCATGCAAGAGTTTTTGTATTGGATAAGATAGGTTTCAGTCATACTATGGAGGTAAAGAAAGTTTATTTGAAGACCGAGCATGGTTATATTTTCCATGCAAAATTATACAATTCAGACGACTACACCTATTTTGGATGCAAAACATGGCAAGCACTATGCACGACTTATACATTTCAGCCTGATATGGTTACCACCTTTGATATTCGTCTAGAAGATGATATTGAAGGTAATACCGACATCTGGGTCGATGTGCAGACGCCTCCAGTTACACCAAAATGTTAAGTTTCTCAACCATATTTATGTCTTTGATATTGTTTATTCAAAAATAGTTGACAACTAGTTTGTATTGTCAGCTTATTTCAGTGCAAGAAAACATGTCCAGTGCTTGGTAGACAGGACCTACTACTGTCCCGGGGCTGAACTAAACTGCGAGGAGCTAAGTCATTATGTTTCATGGCTTGAGGATCTTGATACCGTCAAGACAAATTTTCTTCCTGGACTTAGAAATCTTAGTACTGAAAACGTGCGACCAATAGTGTTCGTCATGAACTACGGTCACATCTATTTAGGAAGGATGGTAAGATTTTTACTATTTGTCCTCAGTGCATCTTTTCCATACATTATTTGTGAAGCTAAACTTCATTGCTAAGTATGTGACCATACGATGTTCTTCAACAGGGACTCCCGATGAATGTTGTGCCTTATGGGATCGAGACTAAAGGTACCATGAGTATTATTAGCTTACGGCCAAGATATCCTACATGTTACTTTAGTGCATTCAAGATCAGCGATGAATGCTTAATAGTGCAAGACTGGACCAGATATGTGATGGGGGAGCGCAGACAAGTACTAGGGGGCAGCAAACAGATGTGCTACCCAAAATTAGGAGACAGGTTCATCTGCATGCTCCAACTTGATCAAGGAGGAGAGCTACACATGTTTTATGTTGTTTTACCTAAGAGAGAGCAGCAGGAGTGATTAGCTAAAAAATGAGTTTGAGGATGATGATGTGCTACACTATTACTATGATGATAAAATAGCTAGTGTTGTTGGTAATGACTGATGATTATTATTAGCTAGTGTTAGTGGTGATTAAATAAATATTGTTGGTGCTAATGATTATGATGATGATTAAATAGCTTGTGCCGGCGGATTAGATTCAAGTGGAGGCAACATGTGGTGCACATCGAAAGTACTACTAGTCCAAACTAGATCAAGTTTGGATTAGTAGTATACTTTTGACATGCACCACATATTGCCTCCACTTGAACCTAATCCACCTTCATTTGACACACTGTTATGGACATAATGATGTAAACCTCATAACTGGTATTGTACCAATATTTGTACGATGGCGCATAAATAAACCAAAAATAAAAAAATAAAAAAAATACTAGTAGCGATGGAAAGAAAACACGCTGCCAGTAGTTACATTATCAGCAGCGTGGGAGTGAACAAGCGCTGCAGCTATTTGTCCTAGCAGTAGCGCGTGCGGCACACGTTACTGCTAAGCAATAGCTGTAGCGCCTTATTAGTAGCGCGCCTACCCGCGCTACTAGTGAGCACAAAACCAGCGCTACTGCTAGGGTTTTCCCTAGTAGTGCTTTTATCTGCAGTGACCATAAAGAATTGGAATTATTCAAGGTTCGTTTGGACATTTTGATGCATTAAGTGAGTTTTTAATGCATTTATGTGCATAATTCAAATTTGAACTACATGCACATGCTTCGGTGCATATAAATTGGTTGAAAAATCAAATCTTTGGTCCTTGGGTGCATGCTTTGGTCCGATGCAAGAAATGGGAATGAATGTCAAGCACCGTGCCACCGTCACTCGGCCGCAAACATTGAGATACCTGGTTTTTAAATTCTAGTAAATCCAAAACTCGTCTGAGATTCATGAAACTTGTCATGCTATCATGGAGCGGCATCAACATGTCGTGGTAAAATTTTTGTCCCATTTGGGCAGGTTTGGGTATATGCTTCTCACAAACTAGAGCTTCTCACAACAAGCATGATGGTTTCCGTAGGGAACACCCCAACTTTGGGGCCGAAACAACATCCATTGCCTCTAATTGCTTTCAAGTTTTTTCTCGTGTCAACATAGAACAACAGGAGTGTAGTGTTATTTTTTGTGATTTTTCGGGGTTCGTTTGGACATTTTTATGCATTAAGTGAGTTTTCAATGCATTTATGTGCATAATTCAAATTTGAACTACATGCACATGCTTCGGTTCATACAAATTGGTTGAAAAATCAAATTGTTGGTCCTTGGGTGCATGCTTAGGTCCCATGCAAGAAATGGGAATGAATGTCAAGCACCGTGCCACCGTCACTCGGCCGCAAACATTGAGATACCTGGTTTTTAAATTCTACTAAATCCAAAACTCGTCTGAAATTCATGAAACTTGGCATGCTATCATGGAGCGGCATCAACATACCGTGATAAAGTTTTTGTCCCATTTGGGGCAGGTTTGGGTATATGCTTCTCACAAACCAGAGCTTCTCACAATAAGCATGATGGTTTCGGTAGGGAACGCCCCATCTTTGGGGGCGAAAGGATATCCATTGCCTCTAATTGCCTTTAAATTTTTTTCTCGTGTCAACATAGAACAACAGGAGTGTTGTGTTATTTTTTGTGATTTTTCGGGGTTCGTTTGGACATTTTTATCCATTAAGTCAGTTTTCAAGGCATTTATCTGCATAATTCAAATTTGAACTACATGCACATGCTCCGGTGCATATAAATTGGTTGAAAAATCAAATCTTTGGTCCTTGGGTGCATGCTTAGGTCCCATGCAAGAAATGGGAATGGATGTCAAGCACCATGCCACCGTCACCCAGCCGCAAACATTGAGATACCTGGTTTTTAAATTCTGGTAAATCCAAAACTCATCTGAAATTCATGAAACTTGGCATGCTATCATGGAGCGGCATCAACATGTCGTGGTAAAGTTTTTGTCCCATTTGGGGCAGGTTTGGGTATATGCTTCTCACAAAGCAGAGCTTCTCATAACAAGCATGATGGTTTCAGATAGAAAACGCCCGAACTTTGGGGGCGAAACGATATCCATTGCCTCTAATTGCTTTCAATTTTTTTCTCGTGTCAACATAGAGCAACAAGAGTGTTGTGTTATTTTTTGATTTTTTGGACATTTTTATGCATTAAGTGAGTTTTCAATGCATTTAGGTGCATATAATTCAAATTTGAACTACATGCACATGCTCCGGTGCATATAAATTGGTTGAAAAATCAAATCTTTGGTCCTTGGATGCATGCTTAGGTCCCATACAAGAAATGGGAATGAATGTCAAGCACTATGTCACCATCACTCGGCCGCAAACATTGAGATACCTGGTTTTTAAATTCTAGTAAATCCAAAACTCGTCTGAAATTCATGAAACTTGGCATGCTATCATGGAGCGGCATCAACATACCGTGGTAAAGTTTTTGTCCCATTTGGGGCAGGTTTGGGTATATGCTTCTCACAACAAGCATGATGGTTTCAGATAGAACACCCGTATGCAAAGTGAGAGCAGGATTTGTGCATCTCTTGAAGACAAACGATTCTTTTGGATGACCCATGTGAATCACTAGCGGGGCGGCATAGTACTATACGATTTGACACTAGACGATGCAATTCCCGATACGGCTTTAATGCAGACGAGGAAGAGGGTAGCGGTTCCCGAAATGTTGAACGGCCAATGAGGCATCCTCCTTCAATTAGTATCGTGTGAATGCATGAGGGAAGTAATGGGAGGACCGGGAAAAGAGGCAGCATGATGTGAATGCAACGTAGTTTGCACTCATATAAAGGCACCCCTCCATTTCAATCCATCTACCGCATCGTACACACCTAAGCATTTGCCTATGCACCTGCACTAAGAAGTGCAAAAGTGCCCACTCCAGATCCATGGCGGCGATGACCACGAGCAGCCAGTGGAAGTGCCAGATGGTCCACGGCGCCGGCCTGCGGCATGGCACCGTGGATCATCTCCATACTGTGTTGGCGAGCGGCTGGTGGATGGCCGCCGTCAATGCCAGCTATGACTCTCAGTTGGACCAGATGATCGTTTGCAGCACCAAAAGGTTCATCATCGTCAAGAAGCTCGCGGACAATATTGCCATACTCCTCCAGCACGCCCGCCCGGTCTCCTCATTGCCTGCCACCCTAATCGGCCTCCATGGTCGGAACCTCTTTGAAGCACTGGTGGCCCTGCGACTGCCCGCCGATGCCACGAAGAATGTCCACCTGGAAGTCGCGCTCGCCGCGAGGCGCCTCGCCCTGCAAGAAACCGTCGACCTACACATCCATGTGTATGAACGAATCATGTACATAGGTATCTACAAGGCCAGTGAGGACGCTACGACGTTGGCCTTCTTCAGCCGGCTGGAAGCCTTGGATGCCTTAGTTGAGAAGCACCTTGACCTCGCCACACAAGCCGCCGGTCGCTGGCCCGGCCGGCGCACTGAGTTGAGGAGGAGGAGGTCGTACGTTGATGGATGCATCTTTCTTCTCGCCTCCTCTAACCACCACTGCAATCGCATCATCGTGGCCTTCATTCTTATTTTGCTATTGCATTCTCATTCCAGTCAATACAAACATGTGCGATCCCTTTGCTCAATACAGACATGTCTGTTCTAGTCTTATTTTGATTGGCTTGAATGAAGGTCTATCCCGCCGTTAGGCGCCGCAGCGCGCGGTGCTCTTCGTTAGGCGCCGCGGCGCGCTTTGCTTGCGTCCGTTGGCACGCTCTGCTCACGTCCGTCAGCGTGCTCGGCTTGTGGACAGCTTTTCCTTGCGTGTTATATATATATATATATATATATATATATATATATATATATATATATATATATATATATATATATATATGGTTGCTCGCCGTTGAGGCGACCGCGGAGCGCTCTGCTCGTGTCCCTCCGCGCGCGCTCTGCCAACTGTTGGGCGTGCGCACGATCACGTCCAGGGCCCCGTATGCATGCGGTTGTGCCGTGCATGTTGCCACGTGATGCAGTTACGTGCGGCACGCTGGAGTTACGTGCTGCAAATTAGAACTGCCATCAGGGCCTGCCGATATTCCTGCTCGTCCGGCTTCCCCTTTAATTCCCGCGGACACTATAACCTTGGTCTCTTCAACCTTTCGATTGCGCCCCACAACACAACAAGCACACCCACGACGACACATAGAGAGGGGATGTCTGGCGGCGCTCCAATGGAGTTCGGCGAGCACAGAGTGGAGACACACGTGAGGGAGATGGATCTCTCGGTGGTGTACACCATCGACCCGGCCGTGGTGGACGACTACATCAACAGCGTTGAGCAGTTGCTTGCTGCAGACAAATGCAAGGTGGTCAGCATCGACCTCCAGTACACCGCCGGTCATCCCGGCATAGATCAGAAGGTTGTCGTCGCCTAGTTGTGCATGCGCCATCATGTCCTCATCTACCACTACTGCATGGCCACAGAGCCTTGCGACCGTTTCAACAGGTTTGTCAACAGCACTTACTACAAGTTTGCCACGGTGGATACCACCAACAATGTAAAAGCGCTCAGTGTTACGGGCTTGGCCTGCAAGAACCTTGTTGAAATTCGTGACCACTACACGGTCTGGGGTAGCACTAAGAAAGACTCCCTGGTCGAACTCGCCTCGGACATCATCGACCCCTACTACGAAAATATGAAGCAGCAAACCCAGAGAACAGGTCCCGTATCCTGGCACGGGGCCTGGATGCGGAAACTGGATGAACCTTACCTCAGGTTTGTGGCCAAGAGCGTGTACACATGCTACGAGATGCACAGGCGGATCATTGACATGAGGAAGTGCCTCGTTACCCAAATCCACAAGCCCGGATCGAGCCACAAGCAGAGCAAGCAGCGTCACAACAAGTAGAGGATGATCAGATGATCGTTTATGCTAGTTAATCATGCATGTAATATATAATTTACTTTATTGGTGTATGGAAATGTCATGTGTGTAGTAGCCACCTATGTAATTATGCATGTAATAGTTTACTTTGGTGTGTGCAAATGCCATGGTTGTAGTAGCCACCTATGTAAGTGGATGTTTAATTTGGTTATGCAAGCATGTCCTTATAAGTCTCTGTGTGTGTGTGTGTGTGTGTGTGTGTGTGTGTGTGTGTGTTGTTCTGTCTGCAATCCCATCGCACAACACACACGTCTTATTAGCAGCAACCGTCTGTGTTATTATCGGTCTACAGACACATTTCTGATTACACACATGTTTGCCGCGTATCACACACATCTTGTTAAGTTGAACCGTTTCTGTTCTCATGTCTCAACGCAAACAGTTCATCCGATTAAACCGCATACCGTATATCGTAAACACCTTTGATCTGGCTGACCGTTTCTTTTGTGTTGCCTAATCACAAACAGTTCATCCGAGTGAACCATATGCTGTGTATCACACACGCCTCCATCTGGCTGTCCGTTTCTTTTGTTCCTCCTCATCGCAAACAGTTCATTGAACTGAACCGTATGCCCTTCATCGCACACGCAACTAAAACCTGAACCGTGTTTGATGCATCCATCATCGCAAACGTTTTACACATTTTTGACGGTTTTCATACAGCACCATTTGCGATTATGGCATTGCACACAGTTTCTCGAAGGGTCTCTGATCATAGTGTCACGTTAGCAGCATACTGATACGTCCCCGTCGTATCTACTTTTCCAAACACTTTTGCCCTTGTTTTGGACTCTAACTTGCATGATTTGAATGGAACTAACCCGGACTGACGCAGTTTTTAGCAGAATTGCTATGGTGTTATTTATGTGCACAAACAAAAGTTCTCGGAATGACCTGAAACTTCACGGAACATCTATTCGGAAATAATAATAAATCCTTGCAAAATATGAAGACTGGGGGGCCACCACGTGTCCACGAGGGTGGGGGGTGTGCATGCCCCCCTAGGTCGCGCCCCCCTACCTCGTGGGCCCCCTGGAGCTCCTCCGACCTCAACTCAAACTCTATATATTTGCTTTCAGGGAGAAAAAAATCAGAGAGAATAATTCATTGCGTTTTACGATACGAAGCCGCCGCCAAGCCCTAAAACCTCTCGGGAGGGCTGATCTGGAGTCCGTTCGGGGTTCCAGAGAGGTGAATCCGTCGCCATCGTCATCATCAACCATCCTCCATCACCAATTTCATGATGCTCACCGCCGTGCGTGAGTAATTCCATCGTAGGCTTGCTGGATGGTGATGGGTTGGATGAGATCTATCATGTAATCGAGTTAGTTTTGTCAGGGTTTGATCCCTAGTATCCACTATGTTCTGAGATTGATGTTGCTATGACTTTGCTATGCTTAATTCTTGTCACTAGGGACCGAGTGCCATGATTTCAGATCTGAACCTATTATGTTTTCATCAATATATGAGAGTTCTTGATCCTATCTTGCAAGTCTATAGTCACCTATTATGTGTTATGATCTGTTAACCCCGAAGTGACAATAATCGGGATACTTACCGGTGATGACCGTAGTTTGAGGAGTTCATATATTCACTATGTGTTAATGCTTTGGTCTGGTACTCTATTAAAAGGAGTCCTTAATATCCCTTAGTCCGCTAGGACCCCGCTGCCACGGGAGGGTAGGACAAAAGATGTCATGCAAGTTCTTTTCCATAAGCACGTATGACTATATTCGGAATACATGCCTACATTACATTGATGGATTGGAGCTAGTTCTGTGTCACCATATGTTATGATTGTTACATGATGAACCGCATCCGGCATAATTCTCCATCACCGATCCATTGCCTACGAGCTTTCCATATATTGTTCTTCGCTTATTTACTTTTCCGTTGCTACTGTTACAATCACTACAAAATACCAAAAACATTACTTTTGCTATCGTTACCTTTTGCTGCTGTTACCACTACTATCATATTACTTTGCTACTAAACACTTTGTTGCAGATATTAAGTTTCCAGGTGTGGTTGAATTGACAACTCAGCTGCTGATACTTGAGAATATTCTTTGGCTCCCCTTGTGTCGAATCAATAAATTTGGGTTGAATACTCTACCCTCGAAAACTGTTGCGATCCCCTATACTTGTGGGTTATCAAGACTATTTTCTGGCGCCGTCACCGGGGAGCATAGCTCTATCCTTTGAGTCACTTGGGATTTATATCTGCTTATCATTATGAAGTACTTGAAAGATCCAAGAACCAAGATTTATCCCTCAACTACGAGGGGAGGTAAGGAACTGCCATCTAGCTCTACACTTGATTCACTTTCTGTTTTGAGTAAGCTTGCGACAACTAAACCTGCTTCTGCTATTCGTTTTGATATGTCACATGTTATTGATGATGCCACTTCTGCTATGCATGATACTTATGATGAAACTACTTCTATGCTTGATACTACTGTGCCACTTGGTGAATTTCTTGATGAACAACTTGCTAGGGTTAGAGAGAATGAAAATATTGAATCTGATAATATCGATGAAAGTGATGATGAAGACTCACCTGTTATTCCTGAGGGTTATGTTTTTGAAAAAGAAGTTGTTTTAGCTATTTTAGCTTGCAAAGAAAGATACGAACTAAAGAGGTTATTAGCTAAATGGAAGCTGCAATCTCTTAATGCTAGAATGAAACCTGACCCTGCTTTTGCTACTTCACCTATTTGTGTTACTGATAAGGATTATGAATTCTCTGTTGATCCTGATATAATTACTCTGGTTGAATCTGATCCTTTCCATGGCTATGAATCTAAAACTATTGTGGCACATCTTACTAAATTAAATGATATAGTCACCCTGTTCACTAATGATGAGAGAACTCGTTGCTTTTATATCCTTGAAATATTTACGTTCTCATTAAAGGGTGATGCTAAGATATGGTTTAATTCTCTTGATCCTGGTTGTGTGCGTAGTCCCCAGGATATGATTTATTACTTCTCTACTAAATATTTCCCTGCTCATAAGAAACAAGCCGCCTTAAGGGATATATATAATTTTGTGAAAATTGAAGAAGAGAGTCTCCCACAAGCTTGGGGGAGGCTTCTCAAGTTACTTAATGCTTTGCCTGATCATCCTCTTAAGAAAAATGAAATACTTGATATCTTTTATCATGGACTAATCGATTCCTCCAGAGATTACCTGGATAGTTGTGCTGGTTCTGTTTTCAGGGAAAGAACACCGGATGAAGTTGAAATTCTATTGAATAATATGTTGACAAATGAAAATAATTGGACACTTCCTGAGCCAGCTCCTGATCCTATTCCTAAACCAACTCCGAAGAAGAGGGGTATTCTGTTTCTCAGTCCTGAAGATATGCAAGAGGCAAAGAAATCTATGAAAGAAAAAGGTAATAAATCTGAAGATGTTAAGAATTTACCTCATATTGAAGAAATACATGGTCTTAATTTACCGCCTGTTGAAGAAACACATGATCTTAATCCATCACCTATTGAAGAAATACATGGTCCTGATAACCCGACACAGGTAGTAAAGGTAAATTCTCTCTATAGATATGATAAAGCTGAAATCCCATTTACTAAGTTTGCTAGCCCATGCTTAGATGAGTTTGATAAATTTATGGTTAAGCAAGAAGATTTTAATGATTATTTTGGTAGACAATGGAAATACAATTCAAATATGCTTGAACACTTAGGTGATTATATGTCTAATGTAAAAGGTGAACTTAAACTTATTAGTAAACATGTTTCTATGGTTACCACTCAAGTAGAACAAGTACTTAAGGCTCAAAATGATTTGCTCAATGAATTGAATAGCAAGAATAATGATAATGTTGTTAGAGTTATGACTAGAGGTGGTAGAATGACTCAGGAACCTTTGTATCCTGAAGGCCACCCTAAGAGAATTGAGCAAGATTCTCAAAGAAATAATATAGATGCACCTAGTCCTTCTAAAAGAAAGAAAAAGAAAAATGATAGGACTTTGCATGCTTCTAGTGAACCTATTGCTGAAACACCTAAGAATCCAAATGATATTTCTATTTCTGATGCTGAAACACAATCTGGTAATGAACATGAAACTAGTGATAATGTTAATGATAATGTTCATGATGATGCTCAACCTAGTAATGATAATGATATAGAAATTGAACCTGCTGTTGATCTTGATAACCCACAATCAAAGAATCAATGTTATGATAAGAAAGACTTTGTTGCTAGGAAACACGGTAAAGAAAGAGAACCATGGGTTCAGAAACCTATGCCTTTTCCTCCCAAACCATCCAAGAAAAAGGATGTTGAGGATTTTGAGCGCTTTGCTGAAATGATTAGACCTATCTTTTTGCATATGCGATTAACTGATATGCTCAAAATGAATCCTTATGCTAAGTATATGAAAGATATTGTTACAAATAAAAGAAAGATACCAGAAGCTGAAATTTCCACCATGCTTGCTAATTATAATTTTAAGGGTGGGATACCAAAGAAACTTGGAGATCCCGGTGTACCTACTATACCATGCTCCATTAAAAGAAACTATGTTAAAACAGCTTTATGTGATCTTGGAGCCGGTGTTCGTGTTATGCCTCTCTCTTTATATCGTAGACGTGATTTGAATAAGTTGACACCTACTGAAATATCTTTGCAAATGGTTGATAAATCAACTGCTATACATGTCGGTATTTGTGAGGATGTACCTGTTGTAGTTGCAAACGTTACTATTTTAACAGACTTTGTTATTCTTGATATTCCCGAGGACGATAGTATGTCTATCATTCTTGGAAGACCCTTTTTGAATACTGCAGGGGCTGTTATTGATTGCACTAAAGGCAATGTCACTTTTCATGTTAATGGTAATGAGCATACGGTACACTTTCCGAGGAAACTACCTCAAGTTCATAGTATCAACTCTATTGGAAAAATTCCATCGATTATATTTGGAGGTTTTCAATTTCCTCTTCCTACTATGAAGAAGAAATATGATATTCTTATTATTGGGGATGTGCATATCCCCGTTCAGGTAACATAGTGTTATTCGAAATTTCTCCGGTTCCATGTTATTCGGAATGAGTTCGTTAACAAGACTTGATCAACCTTGTTAGTGGATTCCTTTTGATGAGCATGAGATGGATGAAACTAGAAGGCACAACCTGCTGTACCCTCCTTTTACTTTCTGTTATTTATATTAAATAAAGTAAAAAATAGTATTTTCTGTCTGTTATGTGAATTATCCGTGCAATATAAAAATACCCCAAAAATAAAAGTTCTCCAAATGCCTTGAAATTTAAATATGATGTTTTCTAGAATATTTGAGAATATTTGGCACTTAAAACACAGAAGGAGGAGCTGGCACCTGGCCACGAGGGTCAGGGACGCGCCTACCCCCCTGGGCGCACCCCCTGCCTCATGGGCCCATCGTGGCCCTCCTCCACTTATTCCTGCACCCACACACTCTTTCTTCCTCCCACAAACACGAATATCCTGTTCATACCTGAGTCCAAGCTCATTATGCTGTCATTTTCGATCTCCTTGCTCAAAGCACCTCTCACAAAACTGCTTGGGGGATTGTTCCTTGGTATCTGACTCCTCCATTGGTCCAATTAGTTTTTGTTCTAGTGCTTTATTCATTACAAATTTGTGCTTCTTAGGTGACCCTGTTCTTGGGCTTGCATGTCAAGTTTGTATGGTCAAAAGTAGTTTTGATGCATGATATAGGCTCTAGGCACTTGTAGGAGTAGTTGCTATCAATATTATTGAGTTTGGTTCACTTTTATTTTGAAGTTACTAAAAATTTCAGAATTTTTTCAGAGGAATAAATATGTTTAGGAAAATGTACCAAGGGGGCTCTTCAAGGAAACAAGAGCCCAGGCTTGCAATGCATGATGCTGATGATGAGCCACCAAGAAACGCTCCAGTGCGTCCTTGTGAATGGCCTTCGGAAAACCTTATGGATCGAGCGGGAATTAAGGAAGAATTTAACGCATATTTGCGTAACACTGATCTTGTGAGCTTCGAGGAAGAAAAGTGCAGACAGTATCACTATCTCACTAGTTCCTTTGTGAGGAGGTTTGAATTTTCATCTTCACGTAATTCTCCAACTGTCCTGTTTGATCTTTATGAAAATTCTTACACTATGGACTTAGAGGATTTTACCACTGCTTGCAAACTTCCACAATGGGGTAGTGTCAGGGAACCTCGCAAATCTAAATTTAGAGATTTTCTTGCTAGTATAACTGTGGGGGAGTCTAGAGATATAACACAAGCTACTATAGGGAGCATTCACTTTCCTGCTATACATTATTTTGCTCTCTTCATAGGTAGATGCATTAATGGTAAAGATGAGGCATGTCACATGTCTGTCCCCGACCTCAGCATTCTAAGGAGTGCTTTGTTAGGAGATAAATCTTATAATTTGGGAGCCATTGTTGCACGTAGGTTGCATCTTAATAGATTTAATGGAGATTTCTTTGGTGGAATTTATGCAACACGCATAGCTAATTTTATTGGTATAGCCATACGCGAAGATGATATTGAGTTGCCTCCTGCTTATTTGGATTATGAGGCTATGGTTCACCACCAGTTTGTCGAGAGGAATGAATCACCTCTCAAGTATCACTTAATATTTGACAGATGTCGTGCTGTCCGTATTACTCTCCCTGCTCCTGCCTTCTTTGATTATCAGGCAAAAGGAAGATATGTTATTACCAGAGAGGAGGCAGATGAGTACGAGAGGAGGGCGGAGGCCGCTTGTCGCCATGCTGCAGCTCAGGAGGTGATAGCCGCTGCATCTCAGTACGACCCCAACTATTACTATGGATATCAGCCAGGCCAACCGTGGCCATAGACCATCTTAGGCCAAAAGCCTAAGCTTGGGGGAGTACGTATTTCTCACCGACATTACATTTATGTTCACACACTTATTGCTAGATGTCGGTGCTCATACTTTTTCATTGTATCATCCATGATTCGTTTATTTTCCTTTTTATGGTTTCTTCTTGTGTGTTTAATAAACCTTAAGAAAAACCAAAAAAATTAGTTGTAGCTTTTAGCTAGTTTTACTTTCCATGCTTGTAGTAGTAATTAAAATGAAAACCCAAAAAGATTTCATGTTCTTCTTTTACTTGTTGGGAGATTTCCCGTGTAAATAGCTTTATTTCTTTTCTTTGGGGGTTGATGGGAGAAGACCATGATGAAATTGTTGAAGTAGCTCTTATATGCATTATTGTTGATCTGACAAAAGATCCCATATTTCCTTGTCTTCTCCTGTTTATTGAATGCTTGCAGATTCCAGCTTAGTCCAATGCACGTGCACTATTATTATTATTCACACTATTCGGTCGTGCAAGTGAAAGGCAATTATGACAATATATGATGGGCTGACTGAGATGAGAAAAGCTGGTATGAACTTGACCTCCCTTGTTTTTGTAAATATGATTAGTTCATCGTTCCTGATTCAGCCTATTATGAATAAACATGTTTGCAATGACAACTAGAGATCATAGTTTCTTGTGCCATGCTTGATTAGCTAGGATCTTATAATGGTTTACCTTGCGTGCCAACATGCTATTAAAATGGTTGTGATGTGGTATGATAGGGTGGTATCCTCCTCTAAATGATTTAAGTGACTTGACTTGGCGCATGTTCACGCATGTAGTTGAAACAAAATCAACATAGCCTTCATGATATTTATGTTCATGGTGGATTATGTCCTACTCATGCTTGCATTCGGTGTTGATTAATTTTAATGCATGTTCATGACTGTTGTCGCTCTCTAGTTGGTCGCTTCCCAGTCTTTTGCTAGCCTTCACCTGTACTAAGCGGGAATACTGCTTGTGCATCCAACTCCATAAACCCCAAAGTTATTCCATATGAGTCCACCATACCTACCTATATACGGTATCAACCTGCCGTTCCAAGTAAATTTGTATGTGCCAAACTCTAAACCTTCAAATAAATATCATGTTTTGTATGCTCGAATAGCTTTTGAATCAACTAGGGTTGTCTGTATCTTCCATGTTAGGCAGGTTATTCTCAAGAGGAGTGGACTCCGCTCCTCACTCACGAGAAAGTGGCTGGTCACCGGGATGCCCAGTCCCATGCTTTATGCAAACTAAATCAAAATAATTGTAAACAAAACTCCCCCTGGGACTCTTGTTAGTTGGAGGCACTCGTTGTTTTGAGCAAGCCATGGATTGATGCTTGTTGGTGGAGGGGGGGTATAAACTTTACCATTCTATTTGGGAACCGCCTATAATGTGTGTAGCATGGAAGATATTGCCATCTCTTGGTTGTTATGTTGACAATGAAAGTATACCGCTCAAAATATTATTCATCTCTATTTCAAAACTGAGCTCTGGCACCTCTACAAATCCCTGCTTCCCTTTGCGAAGGGCCTATCTATTTACTTTCATATTGAGTCATCATCTTCTTATTAAAAAGCACCAGTTGGAGAGCACCGCTGTCATTTGCATTCATTACTGTTAGTTTACATTGAGTATGACTTGACTGGATCTCTTTTACCATGAATTACAATGTCTAGTCAGTCCTTGATCTTTAAAGGTGCTCTGCATTTATGTTTTGCGGTCTCAGAAAGGGCTAGCGAGATACCATCTTATTATATCATATTATGATTGTTTTGGAAAGTGTTGTCATTCGAGATTTATTATTATTGCTCGCTAGTTAATTATGCCATTGATATGAGTAAACTTGAGACCTAAGCGTTATGGTGAATGTGGTTAGCCATAATCTTTGCTGAAAACTTGAATGCTGGCTTTACATATTTACAACAACAAGAGCAAACAGAGTTTGTGAAAGTTTTTCTTTATCACTTTTAGTTTGTCAACTGAATTTCTTGAGGACAAGGAAAGGTTTAAGCTTGCGGGAGTTGATACGTCTCCATCATATCTACTTTTCCAAACACTTTTGCCCTTGTTTTGGACTCTAACTTGCATGATTTGAGTGGAACTAACCCGGACTGACACTGTTTTCAGCAGAATTGCTATGGTGTTATTTATGTGCAGAAAAAAAAGTTCTCGGAATGACCTAAAACTTCACGGAACATCTATTCGGAAATAATAAAAAATCCTTGCAAAAGATGAAGACCAGGGGGCCCACCACCTGTCCACGATGGTGGGGGCGCGCCTGCCCCCCTAGGGCGCGCCCCCTACCTCGTGGGCCCCCTGGAGCTCCTCCGACCTCAACTCCAACTCTATATATTTGCTTTCGGGGAGAAAAAATCACAGAGAAGAATTCATCACGTTTTATGATACAGAGCCGCCGCCAAGCTCTAAAACCTCTTGGGGGGCTGATCTGGAGTCCGTTCGGGGCTCCGGAGAGGGGAATCCGTCGCCATCGTCATCATCAACCATCCTCCATCACCAATTTCATGATGCTCACCGCCGTGTGTGAGTAATTCCATCGTAGGCTTGCTGGACGGTGATGGGTTGGATGAGATCTATCGTGTAATCGAGTTAGTTTTGTTAGAGTTTGATCCCTAGTATCCACTATGTTCTGAGATTGACGTTGCTATGACTTTGCTATGCTTAATGCTTGTCACTAGGGCCCGAATGCCATGATTTCAGATCTGAACCTATTATGTTTTCATCAATATATGAGAGTTCTTGATCCTATCTTGCAAGTCTATAGTCACCTATTATGTGTTATAATCCGTTAACCCCGAAGTGACAATAATCTGGATACTTACCGGTGATGACCGTAGTTTGAGGAGTTCATGTATTCACTATGTGTTAATGCTTTGGTCCGGTACTCTATTAAAAGGAGGCCATAATATCCCTTAGTTGCCGCTAGGACCCCGCTGCCACGGGAGGGTAGGACAAAAGATGTCATGCAAGTTCTTTTCCATAAGCACGTATGACTATATTCGGAATACATGCCTACATTACATTGATGAATTGGAGCTAGTTCTGTGTCACCCTATGTGATGATTGTTACATGATGAACCGCATCCGGCATAATTCTCCATCACCGATCCATTGCCTACGAGCTTTCCATATATTGTTCTTCGCTTATTTACTTTTCCGTTGCTACTGTTACAATCACTACAAAATACCAAAAACATTACTTTTGCTATCGTTACCTTTTGCTACCGTCACCACTACTATCATATTACTTTGCTACTAAACACTTTGTTGTGGATATTAAGTTTCCAGGTGTGGTTGAATTGACAACTCAGCTGCTAATACTTGAGAATATTCTTTGGCTCCCCTTGTGTCGAATCAATAAATTTGGGTTGAATACTCTACCCTCGAAAACTATTGCGATCCCCTATACTTGTGGGTTATCACATCCTACAGTAGTGGATGTATATATAATTATCCTCACTATATTCTGCAGATTGAATATCATCAAATGCAAAAAAGGACAAATCTATGACATTGGGTTCATGAACCCAAATACTGTAAATGAATGGTTGGTTCAAAACTGAGTCAAAGATATTGAGGACAACTTGCTACAATCGTTACTTCAAAATCAAAACAAACGGAAAATACTCTTTCTTTACAACTTCAAGTTAGTGTTACTGTCTTGTGCATATTCGGTTTCACTTACTCGAGGTTATAGTAATGTAATTGATGAGTTATGCGTGTGCAGGTTACACTTTATTCTGCTAGAGATTAAGCTTGACCAGGGAGTAGTAACTGTCTTAGACTCAAGACGTAAAGATCCCCAGGAGTATGCGGACATGAATGCAATGCTCTAGATGTAAGTTCAATCGATCATTATTGCACCATATCGGCAACTTTCGTTCATTTCTTGATATCAAGTAACTATTTTCTTTGTCTGGCAAGGTTTGGAAACAGTTCACCGGAATGGTTTTGGGACTACGGAGGGAACTGTGATTTACACACCCGAAAGTAAGTAGTACTAGCTACTTCTGCGCATCTCTCATTGATTCTAGTTTCGTCAATACCATTTATCATGCTTGATTACCAATTTGATTGAACTCTATTTCTTGTATAGTGTTTGTGGCAGAAAGCCAGGAATAATTTATGTGGATACTACGTTTGCGAGTTCATCTACAACTCGACCTCTCCGCGGGGCTACTCTGATAAACATTTTGAAGTACGTAAACAATAATATTCACAATTTTATTTTATTACCATCAATTCTGTTGAGTTTCATTCATATATATATATATATATATATATATATATATATATATATGTATGTATTGACCCCCTTCTCTAAATTAGATGTGGCAGATGCGGGATGAACTCCTACCACATGATCGCATACGAGCAATTCAAGAGGAATTGGCAGGATTCTTTCTTGACCACGTCATACATAAAGAGGGAGAATACCATGTGGAAATTGAAATGGATTTTAGATGTTAGGGATTGTAAGAGATGTTATATTGTATATATGTAGTAGCATCGGATAGATATATGGAAACTTGTTGTTCGACCAATCCCGGAGGAAGACAGGTCACTTCTCTCTGTATATGTTCATGGCGATCTTGTGTAATTAATGGTTCCTTCATTTCCTTACTAGCTAGCGTGTCGATTTCTCTCTATATGTACAGTAGGTAGCATCGACCAAGCATGGAGAAAGAGATCTCACTTCTCTCTATTATCTAGCTAACACAATATGAAACCCCTAAACCCCCCCCCCCCCTCTTCAAGAAAATAAAAAAACAGCACCTGCGAGCTGCTGACGCGTGGCTACCTTTTCGTCCCGCTTGGTGTTACTGTTGGGGAACGTAGTATTTCAAAAAAAATACCTACGATCACGCAAGATCTATCTAGGAGAAGCATAGCAATGAGCGGGAAGAGTGTGTCCACGTACCCTCGTACACCGAAAGCGGAAGCGTTTAGTAACGCGGTTGATGTCGTCGAATGTCTTCGCGATCCAACCGATCAAGTACCGAACGCACGACACCTACGCGATCTGTGATACGTCTCCAACGTATCTATAATTTTTTATTCCTCCATGCTATATTATCTAATGTTTTGGGAAATATTGGGCTTTATTATCCACTTTTATATTACTTTTGGGACTAACCTATTAACCGGAGGCCCAGCCCAGATTTGTTGTTTTATGCGTATTTCAGTGTTTCGAAGAAAAGGAATATCAGACGGAGTCGAAACGGAACGAAATCAACTGGAGAAGTTATTTTTGTAAGGAAACACACCTGATGGACTTGGACCTCACGTCAAGGAAGGAACAAGGTGCTCACGAGGGTGGGGGCACCCCCCTGTCTTGTGGGGCCCTTGTGGCTCCCCTGACGTACTTCTTCCGCCCATATATACCTACGTGACCTAAAACTTCCAGAATGCAACATAGATCGGGAGTTCCGCCGCCAGAAGCCTCCGTAGCCACCAAAAGTCAATCGGGACCCTGTGTTGGCACCCCGCCGGAGGGGGAATCCCTCTTCGGTGGCCATCTTCATCATCCCGGTGATCTCCATGACGAGGAGGGAGTAGTTCCCTCGGGGCTGAGGGTATGTACCAGTAGCTATGTGTTTGATCTCTCTCTCTCTCCCGTGTTCTTGAGATGATACAATCTTGATGTATCGCGAGCTTTGCTATTGTATTTGGATCCTATGATGTTTCTTCCCCCCCTCTTCTCTCTTGTAATGAATCGAGTTTCCCCTTTTGAAGTAATCTTATTGGATTGAGTCTTTAAAGACTTGAGAACACTTGATGTATGTCTTGCCATGGATATCTGTGGTGACAATGGGATACCACTTGCCACTTGATGTATGTTAAGGTGACCAACTTGCGGGTTTCGTGACATTGGGAACCTTTGCATAGGGGTTGGCACACGTTTTCGTCGTGATTCTCCGGTAGAACTTTGGGGCACTCTTTGAGGTCCTTTGTGTTGGTTGAATAGATGAACCTGAGATTGTGTGATGCATATCGTATAATCATGCCCACGGATACTTGAGGTGACATTGGAGTATCTAGGTGACATTAGGGATTTGGTTGATTTGTATCTTAAGGTGTTATTCTAGTACGAACTCTAGGGCTGTTTGCGACACTTATAGGAATAGCCCAACAGATTGATTGGAAAGAATAACTTTGAGGTGGTTTCGTACCCTACCATAATCTCTTCGTTCGTTCTCCTCTATTAGTGACTTTGGAGTGACTCTTTGTTGCATGTTGAGGGATAGTTTTATGATCCAATTATGTTAGTATTGTTGAGGGAACTTACACTAGTGAAAGTATGAACCCTAGGCCTTGTTTACCATCATTGCAATACCATTTACGCTCACTTTTATCACTTGCTACCTTGCTGTTTTTATTATTTCAGATTAGAAAAAACTATTATCTACCATCCATATACCACTTGTATCACCATCTCTTCGCCGAACTAGTGCACCTATACAATTTACCATTGTATTGGGTGTGTTGGGGACACAAGAGACTCTTTGTTATTTGGTTGCAGGTTTGCTTGAGAGAGACCATCTTCATCCTACGCCTCCTACGGATTGATAAACCTTAGGTCATCCACTTGAGGGAAATTTGCTACTGTCCTACAAACCTCTGCACTTGGAGGCCCAACAACGTCTACAAGAAGAAGGTTGTGTAGTAGACATCAAGCTCTTTTTTGGCGCCGTTTCCGGGGAGGTGAGTGATTGAAGGTATATCTTTAGATCTTGCAATCGAGTCTTTTAGTTTCTTGTTTTATCACTAGTTTAGTTTATAAAAGAAAATTAAAAATGGAATTGAGTTTGTCTCATACGCTTCACCTTTTTAATATCTTTCGTGAGTATGATGGAAAGGATAATTGTGCTCAAGTGCTAGAAGAAGAAATCTATAAAATGTTTGGCACTAAATATTTGAATGATGAGCATGATTGCAATGTTGTTAGTATGAATTCCTTGAATATCCATGATGCTAATGATATGCAAAGTCACAAGCTTGGGGAAGCTATGTTTGATGAAGATGATATTTTTTGTCCCCCAAGTTTTGATGAGCAAATTTATTATGATGAAAGCATGTCTCCTATTTATGATGATTATATTTATGAAAGTGGAATTGGAGAGGTCATGACTTTATTTTGTGATGAATCTACTATTTCGGAAGAGGTTCCAATTGATTATGAGAACAAGGTTGCTATCTATGATGATTATTGTGATGACTTGTATGCTATAAAAAATAATGATATCCATGAATCTTGTCATCATGATTTTAGTTTTCAGTTGGATTATACCTCACATGATAATCATTTTGTTGAGTTTGCTCCCACTATTATTCATGAGAAGAATTTTACTTGTGTGGAGAGTAATAAAATTTCTATGCTTGTAGATCATGAAAAGAATGCTTTAGGTGCTGGTTATATTGTTGAATTCATTCATGATGCTACTGAAAATTATTATGAGGGAGGAATATATGCTTGTAGGAATTGCAATAATATCATGTTTCCTCTCTATGTGCTTAAAGTTTTGAAGCTATGCTTGTTTTACCTTCCTATTCAAGTTGATTCTTGTTCCCACAAGTTGTTTTCTCACAAAATCGCTAAGCATAGGAAGTATGTTAGACTTAAATGTGCTAGTCATATTCTTCATGATGCTCTATTTATGTTTCAATTCTTATCCTTCATGTGAGCATCATTGAAATCATCATGCCTAGCTAAGGGCATTAAACGATAGCGCTTGTTGGGAGGCAACCCAATTTTATTTTAGTTCCTTGATTTTTGTTCCTGTTTAGTAATAAATAATTCATTTAGCCTCTGTTTATATGGGGTTTTATGTGTCTAATTAGTGTTTGTGCCAAGTAGAACCTTTGGGAAGACTCGGGGAAAGTCTTGTTGATCATGCTGTAAAAAACAGAAACTTTAGTGCTCACGAGAATTGCTGCCATTTTTATTTGGAGAGTGCTATTTAGTTAATTCTTTTTTCAGGTGATTAATAGATAAATTCCTCAGGTCCAGCAATTTATTTGAGAATTTTATGAGCTCCATAAGTATACGTTTGATTCAGATTACTGCAGACTGTTCTGTTTTTGACAGATTCTGTTTTTCATGTGTTGTTTACTTATTTTGATGAATCTATGGCTAGTAAAATAGTTTATAAACCATAGATAAGTTGGAATACAATAGTTTTAACATCAATATAAATAAATAATGAGTTCATTACAGTACCTTGAAGTGGTGATTTATTTTCTTATACTAACGGAGCTTACGAGTTTTCTGTTAAGTTTTGTGTTGTGAAGTTTTCAAGTTTTGGGTAAGGATTCGATGGACTATGGAATGAGGAGTGGCAAGAGCCTAAGCTTGGGGATGCCCAAGGCACCCCAAGGTAATATTCAAGGATAGCCAAGAGCCTAAGCTTGGGGATGCCTCGGAAGGCATCCCCTCTTTTGTCTTCGTTCATCGGTAACTTTACTTGGAGCTATATTTTTATTCGCCACATGATATGTGTTTTGCTTGGAGCGTCAATTTATTTTGCTAGGATTTGCTTGCTGTTATTTAGAAAAATGTTTTGCATCTTTTATTTCAATAAAAATGGCATTGATAGGCTTTACTATGCCTATGTTACAAGTATACATGTTGCTGTTTGAAAACAGAAAGTCTACCGCTGTTGAAATAATTCCTTAGAAAAGTCAGAATGCGATAAAATGTTGAAACCTTTTGAATATTAAGCTATGATAAATTTACTACAGTGGGAATTTTATTTCATAATTTTTGGAGCTAGCGAAGTATGGATGTTGCAGCATTCTTTACAGACTATCCTGTTTAGGCAGATTGCTGTTATGTTTGCATTGTTTGCATATGATTGCTTCTTTAATGATTCTATTTGAGGATAGGACTATTAAATATACAGAGGCATTTAGTATTCAATGTTGAATAATAATTTTAGTGATTTGCTACAGTAGAGTATGATAAGGTTTTTGCAATGGTTTATACTAACTTATCTCACGAGTCCTTGTTGAGTTTTGTGTGGATGAAGCTTTTGAGATTTAGGGAGACCGTGATATGAGAGGAATTAAGGAGACACAAAAGCTCAAGCTTGGGGATGCCCAAGGCACCCCAAGATAATATTTCAAGAAGTCTCAAGCATCTAATCTTGGGGATGCCCCGGTTGGCATCCCACCTTTCTTCTTCAACAATTATCGGTTAGTATCAGTTGATCCTAAGTTTTTGCTTCTTCACATGTTGTTTGCCATTCTTAGAATGTCATTTTATTTTGCTTTGCTTGCTGTTTGAATAGAGTACCAAGATCTGAAATTATTAAATGTTAGAGAGTCTTCACATAGTTGCATAATTATTCGACTACTCATTGATCTTCACTTATATCTTTCGGGGTAGTTTGTCATTTGCTCTAGTGCTTCACTTATATCCTTTAGAGCAGGGTGGTAGTTTTATTTTGAAGAAATACATGAACTCTCATGCTTCATTTATATTATTTTGTGAGTCTTAAAAGTATGGTAATTTGCTTAAAATCCTAATATGTTAGGTATTCAAGAATAATAAAATTCTCTTATGAGTGTGTTGAATACTATGAGAAGTTTGATGCTTGATGATTGTTTTGAGATATGGAGATGGTGATATTAGAGTCATGCTAGTTGAGTAGTTGTGAATTTGGGAGATACTTGTGTTGAAGTTTGTGATTCCCGTAGCATGCACGTATGTTGAACCGTTATGTAACAAAGTCGGAGCATGAGGTGTTTATTGATTGTCTTCCTTATGAGTGGCGGTCGGGGACGAACGATGGTCTTTTCCTACCAATCTATCCCGCTAGGAGCATGCGCGTAGTACTTTGTTTCGATAACTAATAGGTTTTTGCAATAAGTATGTGAGTTCTTTATGACTAATGTTGAGTCCATGGATTATACACACTCTCACCCTTCCACCTTTACTAGCCTCTCTAGTACCGCGCAACTTTCGCCGGTACCATAAACCCACCATATACCTTCCTCAAAACAGCCACCATACCTACCTATTATGGCATTTCCATAGCCATTCCGAGATATATTGTCATGCAACTTTCCACCGTTCTGGTTATTATGACACACTCCATCATTGTCATATTACTTAGCATGATCATGTAGTTGACATCGTATTTGTGGCAAAGCCACTAAGGGAGTCCTGGATTAGGGGGTCTCCGGACAGCCGGACTATCTCCATTGGCCGGACTGTTAGACTATGAAGATACAAGATTGAAGACTTCGTCTCGTGTCCGGATAGGACTCTACTTGGCGTGGAAGGCAAGCTAGGCAATACGTATATGGATATCTCCTCCTTTGTAACTGACCTTGTGTAACCCTAACCCTCTCCGGTGTCTATATAAACCGAAGGGTTTTAGTCCGTAGGACAACAATCACAACATACAATCATACCATAGGCTAGCTTCTAGGGTTTAGCCTCTCTGATCTCGTGGTAGATCTACTCTTGTAACACCCATATTATGAATATTAATCAAGCAGGACGTAGGGTTTTACCTCCATCAAGAGGGCCCGAACCTGGGTAAAACTTCATGTCCCTTGTCTCCTGTTACCATCGGGCCTAGACGCACAGTTCGGGACCCCCTACCCGAGATCCGCCGGTTTTGACACCGACATTGGTGCTTTCATTGAGAGTTCCTCTGTGTCATCGCCGTTAGGCTTGATGGCTCCTACTATCACCGATAGCGATGCGGTCCAGGGTGAGACTTTTCTCCCCGGACAGATCTTTGTATTCGGCGGCTTTGCACTGCGGGCTAATTCGCTTGGCCATTTGGAGCAGATTGAAAGCTACACCCCTGGCCATCAGGTCAGATTTGGAAGTTTGAATTACACAGCCAATATCCGTGGGGACTTGATCTTCAACGGATTCGAGCCACAGCCGGGCGCGCCGCACCGTCGCGATGGGTATGACCTAGCTCTGCCATCGGACAGTACTCCAGAGGCCGCGCCCGCATCAGCTCCGACCCTTAGCTCGGAGCCAACTGCGTCGATCGAGGACGGGTGGCTAGACACCGCCTCAGGGGCTGTAGTCTCGACGGCGATCGAGCCAAACACCAGCATAATCCTCTGCACAGCTCGTGACTCCAAGGTGTCGGACTCTCTTACGGACCCCGAACCATCCGCGCCCCTGCCAATCGAATCCGAGTGGGCGCCGATCATGGAATTCACCGCTGCGGATATCTTTCAGCACTCGCCCTTCGGCGACATTTTGAATTCACTAAGGTCTCTCTCTCTTTGTCAGGAGAGCCCTGGCCAGATTATGGCCAACAGGATTGGGATGCGGACGACGAAGAAATTCGACGCCCACCCACCACCCACTTTGTAGCCACTGTCGATGATTTAACCGACATGCTCGACTTCGACTCCCAAGACATTGACGGTATGGACGACGATGTAGGAGACGAACATGAACCAGCACCTACAGGGCACTGGACAGCCACCTCGTCGTATGACATATACATGGTGGATACACCCAATGAAGGCAATGGCGACGAGATAACGGAGGATGACCCCTCCAAGAAGCAACCCAAGCACCGACGTCAGCGACGCCGCTCTAAGTCCTGCCAAAGCAAAAGTGGTGATACCGGCACAGGAGATAATAACACTCCGGATAGCGCCGAAGACAACAATAATCCCCTCCAGCAAGATTTAGAGCAGGAGGATGAAGGAGCCAGCTCTCCTGAGAGAGCGGCTGGCGGAGAGGAGGAGGATGACAATTACATGCCCCCCTCCGAAGACGAGGCAAGCCTCGGCGACGATGAATTCGCCGTACCAGAGGATCCCGTCGAACAAGAGCGCTTCAAGCGCAGGCTTATGGCCATGGCAAATAGCCTGAAGAAAAAGCAGGAGCAGCTTCAAGCTGATCAAGATCTGCTGGTTGACAAATTGACTAAAGTCCTCGCGGTCGAGCAATATAAACTCGAGCGTCCCTCCAAGAGTTATCCAAGGCGCAGGTTACTTCCCCGACTGGAGGAAGAAGCGTATGAAACGGCTGATCGGCCACCTAGTGGCCGCGATAGAGAGGCATTCCAGCCAAAAGCTTAGCCTCCACCCCAACGCCATTCAAATAAAAAGGCATGGGGAGATACGCCAGACCTGCGAGACATATTGGAGGACAAAACAAAGCATTCAAGATTGATCTACGGATCACGAGGGCGCACCACTCTACGAGACGATAAACATCACACCGGATACAGTAAAAGCAAATCCGGCCGGGCTGAACACAGCGGGCAGGACCCATTCGAGCTGCGTCGCGATATAGCCCAATACAGAGGCGCCGCACACCCCTTATGCTTCACAGACGAAGTAATGGAACATCAATTCCCAGAAGGTTTCAAACGTGTCAACATTGAATCATACGACGGCACTACAGACCCCGCGGTATGGATTGAGGACTTCCTCCTACACATCAACATGGCCCGCGGTGATGACTTACATGCCATCAAGTACCTCCCACTAAAACTCAAAGGACCGGCGCGGCATTGGCTTAATAGCTTGCCAGCGGACTCCATTAGCTGTTGGGAAGATCTAGAAGCCGCATTCCTCGACAACTTTCAGGGCACTTATGTGCGACCACCAGACGCCGATGACTTGAGCCACATAATTTAGCAGCCAGAAGAGTCAGCCAGGCAATTCTGGACTCGGTTCCTTTCAAAGAAAAATCAAATCGTCGACTGTCCGGATGCGGAGGCCTTAGTGGCTTTCAAGCATAACATCCGAGACGAGTGGCTAGCCCGGCACCTTGGTCAGGAAAAACCGAAATCTATGGCAGCCCTCACGATGCTCATGACCCGCTTTTGTGCGGGAGAAGACAGCTGGTTGGCCCATAGTAATAACATATCAAAGAACCATGGTACCTCAGATACCAAGGACGGCAATAGCAGGTCACGTCGCAACAAGCATAAGCGCCGCATTAACGGCGAAAGTACTGAGGATACGGCAGTCAATGCCGGATTCAAAGGCTCTAAACCCGGTCAGTGGAAAAAGCCATTCAAACAAAGTACACCGGGTCCGTCCAGCTTGGACCGTATACTCGATCGCTCGTGTCAAATACACGGCACCCCAGATAAGCCAGCCAATCACACGAATAGGGATTGTTGGGTGTTCAAGCAGGCCGGCAAGTTAATTGCCGAAAACAAGGATAAGGGGCCGCATAGCGATGACGAGGAAGAACCCCGGCAGCCGCACACTGGACGACAGAAGAGGTTTCCCCCGCAAGTGCGGATGGTGAACATGATATACGCAACCCACATCCCCAAGAGGGAGCGGAAGCGTGCGCTCAAGGACGTATATGCGTTGGAGCCAGTCGCCCCAAAGTTCAACCCTTGGTCCTCCTGTCCGATCACCTTCGATCGCAGGGACCACCCCACTAGTACCCGTCACAGCGGATTCGCCGCAATGGTCCTAGACCCGATCATCAACGGATTTCACCTCACTCAAGTCCTTATGGACGGCGGCAGTAGCCTGAACCTGATTTATCAAGACACAGTGCGCAAAATGGGTATAGACCCCTCAAGGATCAAACCCACAAAGACGACCTTTGAGGGCGTCATTCCAAGCATAGAGGCCCACCGCACAGGCTCAATTACACTGGAAGTGGTCTTCGGATCCCCGGATAACTTCTGAAGCGAAGAGTTAATCTTCGATATAGTCCCATTCCGTAGTGGTTATCACGTGCTGCTCGGACAAACCGCATTTGCTAGATTCAATGTGGTACCACATTACGCACACCTCAAGCTCAAGATTCCAGGACCTCGCGGAGTTATTATAGTCAATGGAAACACAAAGCGCTCTCTTCGAACAGAGGAGCACACTGCGGCCCTCGCAGCAGAAGCGCAAAGCAGCCTCTCAAGCCAGTCTACCAGTTCGGCATTTCAAAGCCCGGACACCTCCAAGCGCGCTCGGGGCAATCGGCAAACAGACTGCCTGGCGCGATCTGAGCTCGCGTAGCAATACGGCGGCCACCCCAATACCAGCCCAACGGCGTTTTTCGTGCCGCGCATACATAATTATGCATTAAAAATACCATGGGCACAGGTGGGGAGGGGGGGCACAACTGCGGCACGCCCCAAAACGCGGCTTAAACCGCACCAGGGGCTTCCCGTTTGGTTATTTTTCTTTTTCTTTCAGGACTTCAATCTCTGGAAACATTGTCCTGCAGCTCTATTGCCGAACACATGATAGAGCAACCAAGGAGGCCGACAACTACGGAATTCCCAGGTGGATTACAGATTTCATATAATTCCTCAGCTCGCCCTTGGAAGGGACATAGTCCTACTCTTTTGCTTATTGCACTATCTGTATCACTCTGCTTTAATGCAATTTTTTAATAAACAATGCATGACATTACGACTATTATTGCATTTTTGTTATATATATATATATATATATATATATATATATATATATATATATATATATATATATATATATATGCGTTCATTAACGACGCCTTGCAACCGTACACTCTGGTACGGCCAATGCACCAGGGACTTACATACCCGCAATATCATGTGCAAAGTCCGAACACTTTCACAAGTGCGGCACCACGAACATATAGCATTATATGCATCAGCTCCGAATCATGTCTTTGGTCAAATGTTGGGTTTGCTGGGCTCCTATGTTTTGGTACCTTACGTTCCGCTCTATCGGCTAAGGTAGCGCTAGGAGAACTACTGCGATTGTGCCCCGGTTCTGTCGGGCTGAGCACCTCAGTAGAGAAAGCTAAAACTGAATGTCATGATAAGGCGAGAGAATGGTCGCTGTTCGGCATGGTTTTTCGAGTCCCTAGAGACTTATGCCGCTTAGGGCGAGGGGCCGGCTCCGTCCGGCTTACAGGCGTGTATCGCGCCCCGAATTCGGCCCTCCTAATACTAGGGGCTTCGCCGAAATTTAAAATTATAGAATTCTATGGCTAAGTGAGAGTGATAAAGCATTATTAGTCCGGTTGCCTTGTTCGTTGTGCTGAGCACCTCCCTCGATGGACCCAAACATGGGAACAAGAGTGCTCAGGTTTATCCCGAACACCCCAACACTCGTGGCATGGGGGCAGAAGCCGAGGACTAGCCATCTCTCAGATTGGATAAACAGCCAAACAGAAGGTAATATTTTAAATTCAAACAAGCGTTGCATGGCGCATATGAAACAAGTTTTCATACATACAGGACAAAATGAGCAAGTCTCATTCAAATATTACATTTTGCGAACACTCATCCGCGATAAGACGGGCGCCCGGCAGAACACCCTCGTAGTACATCTCGGGGTGGCGGTGCTCCTTGCCCTCCGGCGGCCCCTCCTCGATCAGCTTCACGTCGTCTAGCTTGACCCACTGCATTTTTACACGGGCGAAGGCCCGGCGTGCACCTTCAACACAGACGGATCGCTTGACGACCTCCAGCCATGGGCAGGTATCCACAAGCCGCCTCACCAGGCCGAAGAAGCTGTTCGGAAGGGCGTCGCCAGGCCATAACTGGACTATGAAGCCCTTCATGGCCTGATCGGCCGCCTTATGTAGCTCAGCCATCTGCTTCAGCTGGTCACTCATTGGCACCGGATGTTCGGCCTCAGCATACTGAGACCAGAACAGCTTCTCCGTCGAGCTTCCGTCCTCGGCCTGGTAGAATAGTGCGGCATCGGACACACTGCGGGGCAAATCTGCGAATGCTCCTAAAGAGCTCCGGATTCGGGTAAGTAATCGATAATTCACCTTTACATGCTTGCTTTGCATATAGAAATCCTTACCCGCCGCTATCTTCTTCATTGCGTCGATCTCCTGAAGGGCCTTCTGGGCCTCGGCCTTGGCACTCTTCGCGCTCTCACAGGCCACGGCAAGCTCAGACTCTCTCGTCTTCAAGTCAAGCTCCAACGCCTCGTGCTTTGTCACAAGAGCCTGGAGCTCTTGTTGCACCTCGCCCACCCGAGCCTCGTGCCTCTCTCGCTCGGTGCACTCCTGGGCCACCTTTTCTTCGGCCTGGGATAGCGCTTGCTTCAGGGTCGCCACCTCGGTCGTGGCCCCTGGCAAAACATACAATGTTCCTGTCATTTTGCAATCGCGTCCTTTTTTTATATATACATATATCTATAGACGGGGTATTACTTACCTTTGTTCTCCTCGAGCTGCCTCTTGACAAGGCCAAGCTCTTTCTTGGACCCATCAAGGTCCTGCTTCAGTACGGCGACCTCTGCAGTTAGTGCGGCGGACACCAGCAGAGAAGCCTGCATATGCATATTGACATACTTATATTAGAATCCTGCGATATCATTTGATCCTCTGTTCGGCTTTTCTTTGCAAACACTGAACAAAGCATCAGGGGCTACTGTCTATGCGTTAATACTTCTACTACATTTTAAAACACTTACCTCGAAGCCTATTAGAAGGCTAGTACAGGCTTCAGTCAATCCGCTCTTAGCGGACTGAACCTTCTGGATCACCGCACTCATGATAGTGCGGTGCTCCTCCTCGATGGAAGCGCTGCAAAGCGAAGCGCTTCCAACATAGTGTCCGGCGCCTCTGGATGGACAGAGGCCACCGGCACAGGCGTCTCGCCCCCCATAGAAGGGGACCGCCTGCCCGAGCTCGAAACCATTGGAGGGTCCGGCGTGGTGTCCGGAAGTCCTCGGGGGCCCTGTCCCCTCGGCTCCCAGAGTCCGGGAGGTCGCCTTGAGGCGCCTCCGGGACTGTCCCCCCTCGATCCGGTGCCTCTTGAGACAGCACCTCGGCGTTGTTGGCTAGATGAGGGGAGGTGGTGGTCGGGACTGGATCGCTATCCATGTCCGACGAGCTCAGGGAGCCGTCCGAGGATACCTCGATATTGGCTCGGGCGGCCTGCACAATTGAGTTCGGCGTTAGGAAAAGCAATGCGACAAAGGAATCCTATGGGTTACTTTGGTATCCGAATACTTACGATCTCCCCTGGGGCTTGGCCCTACGCAACCACTCGTCTTCACTTTCGTTGGCGGCGATGGAGCTATCCGGAAGGAGTGTCCTTCCCTTCTTGGACCCTCCGGCCTCCCCAGTTGGGGCGGCCTTCCTTTTCTTGTCTCCCCCAGTCGGTGGGGGAGCCTCTTCTTCCTCTTCCTAGTCTTCGGGGGAAGAGTGCGTCGTAGAGTCATCGGACGGTGAGTCTGACGACGCCTGGTGTCGGGAACTCTTTCGAGCTCCCTTGGCCTTCTTGGTCTTCTCCGGCACCTTGTAAGGGGCCGGAGTCAACATCTTCACCAGAAGGGCGTCTGCAGGGCCTTCGGGTAAGGGAGCCGGACAGTCGATTTGTCTGGCCATCTTTTGCCAGTCCTGTTAACGGCACGGGAGTTTAGACCCCACATAGAGTCAATCTATATAGAGAACAAGTATCCTGTGAAAGGTAAAACAACTTACCGCACTAGCGTGGCGCTTCGCGCTGAATCCGCGATCCTCGGTAATGGGGGGAGGGACCTCGGCGCTCTTGAACAGCACCCTCCATGCATCTTCATGAGTCGTATCGAAGAGCCTGTGCAGAGTTTGGTGCTGCGCCGGATTGGACTCCCACAAGGTAAACTCCCATTGTTGGCACAGGAGTATCCGGCGGACGAGCATAACCTGGACTATGTTGACAAGCTTGAGCTTCTTATCCACCATGTTCTGAATACATGACTGGAGTCCGGTCAGCTCTTTTGAATTACCCCAGGACAGGCCCTTCTCTTTCCAGGAGGTGAGCCGCATGGGGATGCCAGATCGGAACTCGGGGGCCACTACCCATGCGGGGTCAGGTGGCTCGGTGATATAGAACCACCCCGATTGCCACCCCTTAATGGTATCCACGAAGGTGCCCTCGACCCATGTGATGTTGGGCATCTTGCCCACCATGGCGCCTCCGCACTCCGCCTGGCGGCCGCTCACTACCTTCGACTTGACATTGAAGGTCTTCAGCCATAAGCCGAAGTGGGGCTTGATGCGGAGGAAGGCCTCACACACGACGATAAACGCCGAGATGTTGAGGATGAAGTTCGGGGCCAGATCATGGAAATCCAGGCCGTAGTAAAACATGAGCCCCCGGACGAAGGGATGGAGAGGGAATCCCAGTCTGCGGAGGAAATGGGTGAGGAATACCACCCTCTCATGGGGCTCGGGGTGGGGATGAGCTGTCCCTCATCTGGGAGCCGGTGCGCGATGTCGTCAGGCAGGTATCTGGCTCTCCTCAGTTTCTTGACGTCTCCCTCCATGACGGAGGAGACCATCCACTTGCCTCCCACTCCGGACATGGTCGGAGAAGGTTGAGATGGAAGTGAGAGCTTGGGCGCTAGAGCTCGAGTGTCCGAGAGCGGATGAGCAGAGGAGGAAGAAGGCGTGGATAGAAAGGTGAATCCTTATCCCTTTATAAGGGCGAACAAAATTAAACGTCCCCACTTGCCTGGTAACACTCGCTTATCCCCCAAGCGCCGCGATTGATGGCGCGGTTGGGTTACCCACGCCCGTATTGATGAGAATCCCGTAATAAGGGGACACGATCTTTGCTTTGACAAGACATGTCGAAAAACTGCCTCGCGTTATGTGCGGGGCTAGTTAAAAGAAACGGTTCGAATAATCACCGGGCCATGACGTAACGTCATGCTGCCGAAACAAGCTAGCAAACTAGATCTGCAAAAACATTATTCTCTCTACGGTGGAATGTGGAACTTATTTTGCAGGGTCGGACACTATCCTCATATTCAAATTCTTCCATGATGTATTCAGAGAAGGAACCCGCCTCACAATGCCGAAGACAACTGCGCGTCGGACTCATCGTCATTGAAGCCTGGTTCAGGGGCTACTGAGGGAGTCCTGGATTAGGGGGTCTCTGGACAGCCGGACTATCTCCATTGGCCGGACTGTTAGACTATGAAGATACAAGATTGAAGACTTCGTCTCGTGTGCGGATAGGACTCTACTTGGCGTGGAAGGCAAGCTTGGCAGTACATATATGGATATCTCCTCCTTTGTAACCGACCTTGTGTAACCCTAACCCTCTCCGCTGTCTATATAAACTGAAGGGTTTTAGTCCGTAGGACAACAATCACAACATACAATCATACCATAGGCTAGCTTCTAGGGTTTAGCCTCTCTGATCTCGTGGTAGATCTACTCTTGTAACACCCATATTATCAATATTAATCAAGCAGGACGTAGGGTTTTACCTCCATCAAGAAGGCCCGAACCTGGGTAAAACTTCGTGTCCCTTGTCTCCTGTTACCATCCGGCCTAGACGCATAGTTCGGGACCCCCTACCCGAGATCCGCCGGTTTTGACACCGACAGCCACCGTTCATAATTCTTTCATACATGTCACTCATGCATCATTGCACATCCCGGTACACCGCTGGAGGCATTCATATAGAGTCATACTTTGTTCTAGTATCGAGTTGTATCATCGAGTTGTAAATAAATAGAAGTGTGATGATCATCATTCAATAGAGCATTGTCCCAAAAAAAGGAGAAAGAAAGGCCAAATAAAAAAAGAAAGGCCAAATAAAAAATAAAAAAATAAAAGGGACAATGCTACTATCCTTTTTTCCACACTTGTGCTTCAAAGTAGCACCATGATATAGCGAGTCTCATATATTGTGCTTCAAAGTAGCACCATGTTCTTCATATAGAGAGTCTCATATGTTGTCACTTTCATATACTAGTGGGAATTTTACATTATAGAACTTGGCTTGTATATTCCAATGATGGGCTTCCTCAAAATTTCCCTAGGTCTTCGTGAGCAACCAAGTTGGATGCACACCCACTAGTTTCTTTGGTTGAGCTTTCATACACTTATAGCTCTAGTGCATCCGTTGCATGGCAATTCCTACTCACTCACATTGATATATATTGATGGGCATCTCCATAGCCCGTTGATACGCCTAGTTGATGTGAGACTATCTTCTCCCTTTTGTCTTCTCCACAACCACCATTCTATTCCACCTATAGTGCTATATCCATGGCTCACGCTCATGTATTGCGTGAAGACTGAAAAAGTTTGAGAACATCAAAAGTATGAAACAATTACTTGGCTTGTCATCGGGGTTGTGCATGATTTAAATATTTTGTGTGGTGAAGATGGAGCATAGCCGACTATATGATTTTGTAGGGATAGCTTTCTTTGTCCATGTTATTTTGAGAAGACATGATTGCTTAGTTAGTATGCTTGAAGTATTATTATATCTATGTCAATATTAAACTTTTGTCTTGAATCTTATGGATCTGACTATTCATGCCACAATTAAGAAGAATTACATTGAAATTATGCCAACTAGCATTCCACATCAAAAATTATCTTTTATATCATTTACCTACTCGAGGACGAGCAGGAATTAAGCTTGGGGATACTTGATACGTCTCCAACGTATCTATAATTTTTTATTGCTCCATGCTATATTATCTACTGTTTTGGGCAATATTGGGCTTTATTATTCACTTTTATATTACTTTTGGGACTAACCTATTAACCGGAGACCCAGCCCAGATTTGCAGTTTTATGCCTATTTCACTGTTTCCAAGAAAAGGAATATCAGCCGGAGTCGAAATGGAACGAAATCAACTAGAGAAGTTATTTTTGGAAGGAAACACACCTGATGGACTTGGACCTCACGTCAAGGAAGGAACGAGGTGCTCATGAGGGTGGGGGCGCGCCCCCTGTCTTGTGGGGCCCTCGTGGCTCCCATGACGTACTTCTTCCGCCCATATATACCTATGTGACCTCAAACTTCTAGAACGCAACATAGATCAGGAGTTCCACCGCCAGAAGCCTCCATAGCCACCAAAAGTCAACTGGGACCCTGTTTCGGCACCCTACCGGAGGGGGAATCCCTCTCCGGTGGCCATCTTCATCATCCCGGTAATCTCCATGACGAGGATGGAGTAGTTCCCTCGGGGCTGAGGGTATGTACCAGTAGCTATGTGTTTGATCCCTCTCTCTCTCGTGTTCTTGAGATGATACGATCTTGATGTATCGTGAGCTTTGCTATTATATTTGGATCCTATGATGTTTCTTCCCCCCTCTTCTCTCTTGTAATGAATCGAGTTTCCCCTTTTGAAGTAATCTTATCGTATTGAGTCTTTAAAGACTTGAGAACACTTGACGTATGTCTTGCCGTGGATATCTGTGGTGACAATGGGATACCACGTGCCACTTGATGTATGTTAAGGTGACCAACTTGCGGGTTTCGTGACATTGGGAACCTTTGCTTAGGGGTTGGCCCACGTTTTCGTCGTGATTCTCCGGTAGAACTTTGGGGCACTCTTTGAGGTCCTTTGTGTTGGTTGAATAGATGAATCTGAGATTGTGTGATGCATATCGTATAATCATGCCCACGGATACTTGAGGTGACATTGGAGTATCTAGGTGACATTAGGGTTTTGGTTGATTTGTATCTTAAGGTGTTATTCTAGTACAAACTCTAGGGCTGTTTGTGACACTTATAGGAATAGCCCAATGGATTGATTGGAAAAAATAACTTTGAGGTGGTTTTGTACCCTACCATAATCTCTTCATTCGTTCTCCGCTATTAGTGACTTTGGAGTGACTCTTTGTTGCATGTTGAGGGATAGTTTTATGATCCAATTGTGTTAGTATTTTTGAGGGAACTTACACTAGTGAAAGTATGAACCCTGGGCCTTGTTTACCATCATTGCAATACCATTTACGCTCACTTTTATCACTTGCTACCTTGCTGTTTTTATTATTTCAGATTACAAAAAACTATTATCTACCATCCATATACCACTTGTATCACCATCTCTTCGCCGAACAAGTGCACCTATACAATTTACCATTGTATTGGGTGTGTTGGGGACACAAGAGACTCTTTCACTACAAGAAATATGTCAACTTATGACCTTCTATCAGTGACGCTCGAAGAATTGGTCATAAATTTATGACCAATTTAGACCAATTGGTCAAAAGCTGTTCAGGGGGCTCCAAACCCTAAACCATTGCGACCATTTTGGTCAGAAAGGTCGTAATTTCCTTACACGAAATGGTCACAAAGCAAACAGTGCTAGTCCGCTGCCTTATTTCTAGTTGTTAATGACCAATATAGATGGTCATAGCCTTGTAGATTGTGGTGGGTTGTGATGACTAGGCGCCATCTCATCAGTTTTGCCTATGTGTCATGTCCATGTGGCAGTTTTTGCCCTAGGTTGTGAAGCAACCTATATTTCTATCATTCCCAAAATTCCCAAAAAAATCTCATAAATTCTTTGGGGCATATCTTCATCAAATATGTAAAAATCCTTCCTTTCCTAGTTCAAAACTAATTCAACAATATTCATTTTCCTATTCTGTTCACAACAACACTTTATGAAGGAAGTGCTATTTATATATTCTTGATTGCCCTCGGAATTTTTGGGCACTCTTTCCTATCCAAATCATTACTGCATGACAAAATTCAGCTCCATTTGCCTAGGAAATCTTCCTCGGCAAATTTCCAAAGTTTTTGTCCACCTAGAAGCATTGTGAAGGAAGTACCTTTTTTATATCTCTAAATGACATGAAATTTATACAGTTCCTTCATATGCCCAAATTATCACCCTCTTCCAAATTGCAGCTCAGTCAAATCATCTATGTAAGCCCAGGTTCAATTTATATTTTATGGCCAAATTGGCACGTTGCAAAGCAAGTGTTATATAGACCCCTCCTATTACCCTCAAACTTTTCGGGCACTCTTCCATACCCAAATCATTGCCACATGATAATATTCAGCTCAATTTTCCTAGTAAATCTTTCTCGGGAAATTTCCAAAGTTTCTACCTCGAGAGAAGCTTTGTGAAGTAAGTACTAGCTAGGCTTACCCAAATGATCTGAAAATTTACCAGCGCATGACCATACCTAAGTAACTTACCTACACCAATTTTGAGATCATTTCATTCATCAAATCTCTCTCACTAGTTTGCCCAAGTTTCTGTCCATAGAAGAGCATTGTGAAGGAAGTACTACTTTGGCATGTCCAAATGGTATCAATTTTCTACAATGCTTTCCTATGCCCAAATAACCATCCTCCACAAAATTTCAGCTCACTCCATTCATTATTTTGAGCCCAGCTTCAACATTCATATTTTTGTCCAGCGTGGTACTTTGCAAAGCAAGTACCACCTAGGATCCTACTTTTGAGCTAAAAATTTGTGAAGACATTCTCCTTAGTAGATGATCATCCTCAGCCAAAACTCACGCCCATTGGCCATGTGCATTTCCCGTACCGCTAATCAAACACTTGGCTGCTAATTCATGTTTGAGCATCGATCGGTCTCCTCGTGAGAATCTTATGTTGTAATTTTCTTCCTAGCACCAACCTGGGGAGTGCCCAACCCACTAGACATGCCTAGGCCGCCCAGAACACATGGAAACATTATGGTCACGCGGTGACCACACGACGGGCATGCGAGTTTACGCGCTCTAGAGTTGGGGCCCTCGGCCACCGCCCAAACCTCGACGTATCGCCATCAAACCATGTATTTATGATTAAATAGGTCCTTATGTAACTAGAAATGATTTTTGGAAAAAATAAATAGCAAACTATGAGGCAGCTGCAGTTCAAATTTGACCCGCTTCCAACTAAATCAGCGGAAATTTGTCTTTTTCACGAGAGGTGGATCAAATTTTTTTACACCCAACCATTTTGTCAATTGTGCATTAAATCAGCGGAAATTCATCTAGGTAGGCCGTAGGCACGACATGATTGTTTGTTTGCCATATTATGTTTACTTCAGTATAAGAAAATAAATGCTTATCAAATAAAATATTTATTTTACAGAGTCATATCATTTTTGCCCATGATGAGTCATATAATTGTTTCTTAACCTACATGGCTAAGAGTGAAAACATAAAATATTTTATGTCTCCGGTGCAACGCACGGGCAATTACCTAGTTATTTTTAAATCTACTGTGACCAATTTAAATGGTCATGATATTGTATGGTGTATTGTGTTCTGATTGGTCCAAAGACAACACACGCGGATCATGCATGAACACCGTTGGATCCTTCTGGATCCAACGGCAGCCCTCGCCCCTCGCCCGCCCCATCACCCCCACGTCAGCCGAAACCCTAGCATTGTCCTTTGGACATCTTCCATCCACCCCCACCCCCCCCCCCCCGCCTCCTTTCTTTCTTTCTCGTGACCCCGATCACAATACCCTTGTTCTCTCCCTCTCCTCTCGTGACCCCGACCCCGATCCCAACCCCGCCGCCGGCGATCTCCTCCCCCTGCAGCCCCCACCTTCTCTTCCTCTCGTTCAAGCCAAGATCACGCCAAGGAGGTCGTTCGAGCACCTATCCCTCGTCGTCGCCAGCGGCGGCCCCCTCCTCCCCTCGCGCTGCACTTGTCGCCGCACCTCCCATGCCCGATCTTGGCGAGGACATAGCAGTTGGTGCCCTCGTGGAGCGGCACACGGTGCTGGCGGCAGGGTCTGGCCAGCGATGCTGAGATCTGCTGCGGCGCGACGCCGACGCGGTCCGCCACGACTACTTGCAGCTTAAGCACGCCCATCGACGGCTACACGGTCACCGTGCCTAGGTCCACCCTCTACTCCCGATCCCAGTCCCCCTCCCCTCACCTCCGCCGGATCGCCTCTCCCGTGAGCATAACGCTGGTCGTCTTCCCCGAAGGTCGGTGGTGCATCGGGACGGGGAAGCAGCAGTTGCCAATGTAAGCATCCCACGCTCGCAATTTCCCCTTTAATATTGTCTCTGGGTGCCAGGCATTCACGTCTTAGCTAGCGCTTGTGTATGGCTGTCTAACTAGTGACTGAAATGGCTCTGTTTGCGGCGGCAGGTGAAGAAGGAGGAGGAGTTCAGCACCGGGCCCCTATCCCTGCTCCTGATGAACGTCAAGAACAATACTCAGGTTAGCCAAGTTCCTGGGTGTATCGTCACCCAGCTTTGCCAAGGGCTGGGATTTCATTTTCTCCTGTATATATGTCTGTCTGCACCTGTTTGAAATTTAACACTCGCTTGTGTCCTAGTTGTGCGATACAGTGCCTGAAAATCCAATTGGCATAGTTGCTTGTGATGAATCCTGCTGTGGAAGTCAACATTGGTTTCGTCAATTGTGTTTGCTAAATGCCCTGGTGCGTAATATGCAAGTAATTAATTTAGTTCCTGTGCAGCGCATAGTCCTAGTGTTATTGTGGCATATAATGGGTCCTTTTATTAACTGAAACCAATGCAACTCTGTAATATGAAAGTTAATTCCATTCAGTTTGGGTTAATCATATTATCTGTAACCCGAAACTTGGCACAACTCTGTACAATGATGTGCTCTTTGCTCTTCAAAATTAAATGATGTGCCTTTGCTAACAATAATGTGCTCTTTGCCCTGCAAAATTAAATGCCCTGGTTCATAACGTGTGAGTAATCAACATTGTTTCCATTGCAACATGTTTCTCTGCAGCATTTGTCCTAGTACTATTGATGCATATAGGATACACTATTTTTATGAAGTGAAACAAATTCAACTCTTTAACCTGAAAGCTATCCCCCTCCCCCCTACTTTTATCTCTAGGTCTTGGGAGACAGGCCTTCACGTCTGAACTAGTGACTGACATGGTTCTGTTTGTGGCGGCAGGTGAAGAAGGAGGAGGAGGAGGAGTTCGGCACTGGGCCCCAATCCCTGCTCCCGATGAGAGTCAAGAACAATACTCAGTGGGTAGTCCTCTTGTTTCTGTCGAGATCCCAACTTCTTACGTGTAGTGAAACCGGAATCAAAGATATACTATGGGCTGAAATTTCCTTTTTAGTGTCTGCCTGCCTGTTTTCCGTGTCACTGTTTGAATTGAACAGCAGGTGGTGTTCTAGCTGTGCGACACACTTGCTAAAAATCCAATCGACTTAGTTGCTTGTGATCAATCCTTCTGTGCAGGAGAAAGCGGTTTTTGTCAATTGTTTTTGCTAATAGTGCTGCCCTCGTAGTGCTGTGAAGTTAAATTGGCCTCGTGCATAATATGCGAGTAATCGGCATAGTTGCTGCACGGCATTTGTCCTAGTGTTAGTGCTGCATATAATAGGTCCTTTTATTAATTGAAAGAAATGCAGCTCTGTAATCTGAAAGTTGATTCCATTTAGTTTGGGTGAATCGTATTTTTGTAACCTGACACTTAGCACAACTCTCTGCATTTTGTTGCAAATGAACCGTATCCTAAATTCAGGACGACCTCTAGGTAATATGTTAACTAATATTGCCACCTAGGAAAAGATTAGAATTAAAATCCAACAGATATATTGGAGATGGAGACCAACTCTTACTGACCTTTCTTTGTTATAATTATTGAGAATCACCTACAGAGATAAGAATTTGCACATGTCATCTTCTAAAATAACCTACACACTGCACCACAACTACTGTAACTTAGTGAGTATATATACAATAATATATAGGATTCATCTACAGCAATAACAATTTCCACACAACATTCTGTAGATACAAATCTTCAAATAACATTTGCTATCATTACTTGAGAGTAAAAGATGGCACTGTATCCTAAATTCAGTTTGTTTATCACCTCTTCTAAGTATATGTTGTTACCTACTTAGCTCTAAAATAGAATCATCCCCCGTTTCAACTATTTTATTATAGGAACCTCCCTTATGAATCATGCATAGTGCATGTTACTACGGCAATGAATTTTTATCTATGTGAGATTAGAATTTGAGTGCCATCATTCATCTCTTGGTATCTTGTTCTTTGTGATAACTGTTCATTGTTGAGTGCTATATATATACTCTAGTTGTCATGCAGTGCTTGTTCCATATTTTGTTGATGCACCGATAGTTGTTCAGAACTGTAGTAGTGTAGTTAGTTTTTTGAATGATTTGGTGTGCATGGAACACTGATTTTTCTTCAAGTCATGATTTTTCTCAACTCGTGCATGTATATATATTTGGGTGCTAGTCAATTAGAGAATGTCTGTGATACCATATCTGTACTATGTGCCAGTGTAGCTGTACTGATGCTTTGGGTTTAATCCATGCAGCAGAGGACAAGGGCTTCATGGCCAATCAAGGCGCATGGTGCTCGCAAGCGACAAAAGGAGGTTGTTCGACATAGGCACGGAGGACGAGGATGGGCACGGATGGAGGAGGACAGAGCACCTCTCTTCTTCCAGGTTCTTCTCCTTACCTTCACTTCTTGTATGTGTATGTGTTGTAGCTCACCCATGGTCTTGTTTGTCCTGCAGGTTAGTGAGCAGCATCAGGAGGAGGAGCTCAAGCACGACCACCAAGAGGCACCACCACAGTAGCAGGTAGCACGTCCATCTCCACCTCCCTCTCCCTCTGCTCCCAAACCTTTTTATTAGAATATATTGAGTACATTCTGTCAACTTGTGTGTTAGTAAGAACAAAAACTAATTTTCTAAGGTCCTATTATTATTACCTATATATGACATTGCTACTGGATTGCCTAGTGCCCCTGTTCATGGTGGACTAAACTTGTATTTGCTCCTGCTGCTGCGTTTTGATGATCATGAGTGTGATGCATTTTGATGATCTCCTTGTACCAGATGAGTCCGTCGATGAAGCAGAAGTGTCTCCTCTAGAGGGTGACGGTGGTGGCGGCGCCTGTGTGCGTCTTCGACTACAACCTCCTCTCCGGTGAGTCCTTCTCCTACCTCTAGCTCCATCTTTGAGCTGTTGTAATACCATGCTCTGTTTCATGGTCGTGGCTTATTTAGTCTGTGCTTGTAATGCCTTGTGTATTGGAGCCTAATTAGCTTCTATTAGGGGATAATCTACTGGTTATACCAAGATTTTACATGACATTTTGTTCTGCTTATTCTGGTAAGGTTGTTTGCAATGGTTATACATATGTTACACAATTTTTGCTGCTGGCTAATGATCTTTAGAGATGGTAACATGGTTCTGCACTCTCAGGATCATCTTATGACACACAATCAATTTTTGGTGTGGTCAAATTTTTAATTTTAGTGATAAGGAAATATCCCACCTAGTTTGCTGGCTCTCTCACTTGAGTTGGTTTGATAGTAGTGGCCTCCTGACTTGTACTTAGTTGGGTAGGTGCTGGCTGGGACCAAAAGTTTATATGCATGGATAATGGGCTTGCACTAAATGGACACAAATAAAGGAGTTGAGTATTAAGTGAACTTGTTCTAACTAGAAGCAATTTCTGTATGGTGTACATAAATATCGAGTTGATAGCTGATCTGTAGCAAATATAGCTGCGCGTAACTTCTTTACTTGGTTCCTCTTTTAGAGGAGCTCCAGGCCTAAGAAAGTTGGAAGTGCGAAGACGTGAAGAAAAGCGCGAAGCCGTGAAGTGCTACTCAGCAAAGTGTTGTCTGTTCTATTTGACTGTAATATTGTAATATCTGGTATACCTAGGTTGTAATAGTCTACAGAAATTGTAGTACACTAATCTAGTGTCATTTGACGAGTTTCACATGTTCTCTTGTTTGGAATATTTGATTATGAATGTGATTTGATTGTGTGTGAGATGGGAACCTGACCAGTGCAACCCACTTATGAAATAATATGACTAGTTCGTAACTTTCTTATGTGTGGGATCAATATATGAGATTAACATGACTAGTGGGACCAGCTCAAAAATATATTTTCCAAAAATGTATAATCAATAGACTGTAAAAGGCCAAAGCCCAGAGATAAAAAGGCTGAAATATTGGGCTTGGCCCATGTAGCCCAACAGAATTCGTAGGAATAATAGTGATAATAAAAGGCCAAATTGTTGGGCTAGGCCCATGTAAAACACCTAATCGGACCGGGCTGAATCTTGTGCCACATCAGATTGCCACACTGGATGCCTACGTGGCTTGGGGAGGTTGCTAGTGACCAAAACACCACAGTAGATGTATTTTGGTCATAAACGTCTACGACCATTCCAGAAGAAAGGTCGCTATAGTCAGTTTACGACGGCCAGCTTTTGACCTTATGTTTTTGGTCACAAAAAGGTCATAAATGGAAATTTGTGACCATTTAGTGACCAATAGTGGTGGTCACAAGTTAACATATTTCTTGTAGTGTTTGTTTTTTGGTTGCAGGGTTGCTTGAGTGAGACCATCTTCATCCTACGCCTCCTACGGATTGATAAACCTTAGGTCATCCACTTGAGGGAAATTTGCTACTGTCCTACAAACCTCTACACTTGGAGGCCCAACAACGTCTACAAGAAGAAGGTTGTGTAGTAGACATCAATCTGCACACGTTCAGCTCCATGACATCCCTCGAACTCTAGGTCCAGCTGAGGTCGAAGGAGGTTTCGTCAGCACGACGGTGTGGTGATGGTGATGATGAAGTTACCGACACAGGGCTTCGCTTAAGCACTACGACAATAGTACCAAGGTGGAAATCTGTGGAGGGGGGCACTGCACACGACTAAGAAATCAACTTGTGTGTCTATGGGGTGCCCCCTCCCCCGTATATAAAGGAGTGGAGGAGGGGGCCGGCCGGCCTCATGGGGTGCACCCCAAGGGGGGAATCCTACTCCTACTAGGAGTCGGTTCCCCCCTTTCCTGGTCCAACTAGGAGGGGGAAGGAAAGGGAAGAGGGAGAGAAGGAAAGGGGGCCAGCCCCCTTCCCAATTCAGATTGGGCTTGGGGGGCGCCCCTCCACTTGGCCGCCTCCTCCTCTCTTCCACTAAAGCCCATGAAGGACCATTAACCCCCTTGTGGGTTCCGGTAACCCCCCGGTACTCCGGAAAATGCCCGAACCTATCCGAAACCTTTCTGGTGTCCAAACATAACCTTCCAATATATCCCTGGCTCAACCATTTCAAGACTCCTCGTCATGTCCGTGATCACATTCGGGACTCCAAACAACCTTTGGTACATCAAATCACATGACTCACAATACATACCGTCATCGAACGTTAAGCGTGCGGACCCTACGTGTTGGGGATATGACTATTAGGTGTGACCCGCCCAGCAGGGGCCGGGTCTACCCTATGAAGATTTACCACAATAAAGCCCAAGGTCACATGGCGATTCATAGATAGGGTTAGTAGAGGGCCCAGACCCGAAGGCGGCTTAAGGCCCATGATTGTAAACTGCCATGTATGTAAACTTGTATTGTAAGGCATGTGAGAAAGATCACCGAGCCGGATACGTTGTATAATCCGGCCGGGACTCTGAGGGCCGCAGGGCGTCAACCTGTGTATATAAGGGGATGACCTACCGGCGGCTTAGGACAAGAAACAACAGATCGAGAGTCGGGTCAAGCATATTCGCTCCCTGCTCATTGAAACCCTAGCAATACCAACTACAAACTGTACTAGGCTTTTACCTTCATCATAAGGGGCCAAACCAGTATAAAACTCTCCGTGTCCTTTGTCCTGTTTAACCCCTTTAAGTTAACCTCAACGCGATGGCTCCACGACTAAGTCCTCACACTAGGACATCTGCCGTGACAATTCCACGACAGTTGGCGCCCACCGTGGGGTTATCGCATGATGGTTTCGAGTTCTTAAAGGGCAGCTTTGAAGGTATCAAGGGATATGCCGTGGGCCGGATGACCAAGATTCGTCGCAGCAAACTCTACATCGACGACGCAAGCTGGGGCCCCGAGGCCGGCTCAATTGAGTATGGGTATCGGGTCCCCTTTGGTGGAATCCACGTCTTCGTAGGCAATATCGGCGAACCGGGCCCAGAGCCAGACATCTGCACCAACATCGTCGAGACGGCTCAGCGTGCGAGACCCGCCCGGGTTCGGCCTGCCATGAACCGTGCCTTCGTGGGATTTATCCATGGAGAGGAATCTAAAGACAGGCTAGCATCTGGTGATGAGACCGTCGTTTATTCTCATGGCGAGTCATCCACCGGTGAGATATACAGAGTCTTTGTATCAACTGCCAGATGGCCGGCTTGGGGGCTGTTCCGATGGCAACAGTATTCCGGACCCTCGTGAGCCGCCGAATCGGGTTGCAATTTTCATGACCGGTACACAGCCCATATAGCACTCATCAACTGCGGCGGAGCTGGTTTCTGGATCAGGGACGGGAGCGGCTGCCGGGGCAGGAGGCCCTGAGCGCCCGCCGGCTCAGGCTTTAGCTAATTTGTTGGATAAATTGATGACGCTGTTAACAACGGTGGTTAATCCGGTGGATCAAGATCAGCACAATGCAGCAATCACAAGACTGCGTAACGAGATAACGTAGGCCAAGGAGGAGTTAAACGCCGAAAGTGCCGGGATGGCTGAGGAGCGGACCGCTTGGGATGCCCAGTCACAACGGATTTAGGCAGAGTCGTACCGGCTCATGTCGGATCAGAATGCTTCAAACAATGTCATGAGGAGAAGGCATCCGAACCATTTGTCGTCGGTTTATGAGGCAAGGAATCTTTTTAACACGCCAGGAGATAGAACTAGTAACCCGGCGGGGGTAAACCGGGCCGAGGCACCTGGGACGGGGACGCATGTTCAGCCGCGCATGGTAGATCCACCTCGTCAGAATAATAACCCGCCACAGCACGTGCCGACACCGCCGGGTCATTATTCAAACCCTTTGGATAATATGATCGCTGCAGCATCTCGGTTGGCAGCCATCCTAGTTGAAGGTGAATCGCGAGCAGCAGTTGAGACACGGAGGGCGAGAGATCTTCTTCAGACGGCGCTAGTTCAGCAGCAGGCTTACTCTTACAGCCGTGATCGAGTCCATTCTACTCCTCGCCCGAGCCGGAGCTACAGCAAACATCTCGATGAGCCGGCTGTATCAAGAAGTGGGCGGAACCATAACCCGAGCCGTGGGCATGACCCGGCAGGCGGTGGTGCAAATGCTCAGGACGTGGTGGATCAAGGTAGGGCTCGTCGAGAGGCCGAATTGGCAGCTCAGTATGCTGCTCGTCAACCAACTCCGGTTCGTCCGACCACCTCTATGGAGCCAGGTGTAAACTTTAGAAGCCTGGGCGTGCCATGCGTGGTGCTGGATCTATGTAATGAGCGTCTGCCCAAGGATTTCGAAGGACCTCACAAGGTGCAAAACTATACAGCTAATTTGAATCCTGAGGCGTGGATTGAGAGTTATGAGATGGCCATGGAATTGCTAGATGTCAGTGAGGCTGCGTGTGCTAAGTATTTTCCCTTGATGTTAGAAGGAACGGCTCGCACCTGGTTGAAGGGGCTTCCTGCTAATTCCATCAGGTCATGGGCTGAGTTGAAAACCCAGTTTATCCAGAACATCAAAGATATGTGTAAGCAACCCATGTCGATTGTGGATCTGGCCGCTTGTGTTCAGGAAGAAGGTGAATCAGCAACCCATTGGGTGCGCCGGGTCTCAATGATCTTGCACTCAACGGATCGCATCAATGCCGACTCAGCTGTGTTAATGCTGGAACACAATTGCCGCTTCACACCGTTGAAGCAGAAACTGGGGCGGCTCAAACGTCACTGCAATGACATGGGGACACTCATGGCGGCTCTGGTTAAATATGTTGACTCTGATAGTACCAAAGACCTTGAATCTGAGGATGATAAGGCAGGAAAGGGGAAGAGGAGCAGCAATCTTAAAGGACAGCAGCATAACCCGGCGGCAAATCAAGGCGCAAAGCTGATAACAGCTTGGACTTTGTGGAAAATACCGATGCACAGAATAATGGCCAGGGTCGTAAGGGTAGACCACCCCCGCGACCGGAGGATCAGGCATTAATCTTGATCATATGTTGAATTAGCCCTTCCTGAGGCATGGTACGCGACAGAGACCGTCTACTCATCTCTGGAAGGATTGTTTCATTATGAAGGAGTTCAAAAATTCAATTTCCAACGATGGACCGGGTGGCGGTCTAGGATCCGGTTCTCAAGGTCCGGGTTATGGTGGTGGCGGTTCAAACTCTGGGTTCCAAGGTCATCAAGGTCATGAAGGCAATCAAAGCAATCAGGGCATCTACCATCAACAGTCAGGTTAGGGGAGTCAATTCTACCTCTTGAGCACTGCGTTTGTTTTCCCTTGAATAGGAAAGAGTGGTGCAGTAAAGCAGCGTAAGTATTTCCCTCAGTTTTTGAGAACCAAGGTATCAATCCAGTAGGAGACCACACGCGATTCAGCTCGTACCTACACAAACAAATAAGAACCTCACAACCAACGCGGTAAAGGGGTTGTCAATCCCTTCACGGCCACTTGCAAGAGTGAGATCTGATAGAGATGATAATAATAAGATAAGTATTTTTGGTATTTTTATGATATAGATTTAAAGTAAAGATTGCAAAATAGAATAGATTGGAAACTTGTATGATGGAAAATAGACCCGCCAGCCATAGGTTTCACTTGTGGCTTCTCTCAAGATAGCATAAGTATTACGGTGGGTGAACAAATTACTGTCGAGCAATTGATAGAAAAGCGAATAATTATGAGAATATCTAGGTATGATCATGTATATAGGCATCACGTCTGTGACAAGTAGACTGACTCCTGCCTGCATCTACTACTATTACTCCACACATGTACCGCTATCCAGCATGCATCTAGAGTATTAAGTTCATAAGAACAGAGTAACGCCTTAAGCAAGATGACATGATGTAGAGGGATAAACTCATGCAATATGATATAAACCCCATCTTTTTATCCTCGATGGCAACAATACAATACGTGTTGTTTCCCTTTCTGTCACTGGGATCGAGCACCGCAAGATTGAACCCAAAGCTAAGCACTTCTCCCATTGCAAGAAAGATCAATCTAGTAGGCCAAACCAAAGTGATAATTCGAAGAGACTTGCAAAGATAAACCAATCATACATAAAAGAATTCAGAGAAGATTCAAATATTGTTCACAGATAAACTTGATCATAAACCCACAATTCATCGGATCACGGCAAACACACCGCAAAAGAAGATTACATCGAATAGATCTCCACGAGAATCGAGGAGAACTTTGTATTGAGATCCAAAGAGAGAGAAGAAGCCATCTAGCTACTACCTATGGACCAGAAAGTCTGAAGTAAACTACTCACACATCATCGGAGGGGCCATGGAGTTGATGTAAAGGCCCTCCGTGATCAATGCCCCCTCTAGCGGAGCTCCGGAAAAGGCCCCAAGATGGGATCTCTTGGGTATAGAAGGTTGCGGCGGTGGAAATAGGGTTTCGTGGTGCTCCTGGATGTTTGTGGGGTATATGAATATATATATATAGGAGGAAGAAGTAGGTCAGTGGAGCAACGAGGGGCCGACGAGGGTGGAGGGCACGCCCCTACCTAGTGGCCTCCTCGTTGATTGCTTGACGTCCACTCCAAGTCCTCTGGATCACGTTTGTTCCAAAAATCACGCTCCCGAAGGTTTCATTCTGTTTGGACTCCGTTTGATATTCCTTTTCTGCGAAACACTGAAATAGGCAAAAAAAAAGCAATTTGGGTTGGGCCTCCGGTTAATAGGTTAGTCCCAAAACTAATATAAAAGTGTAAAAATAAGCCCATCAACATCCAAAATAGATAATATAATAGCATGGAACAATCAAAAGTTATAGATACGTTGGAGATGTATCAGTCAGCAGCAGCAATCCGGGTATCAGAGTAACCCGAAATAGTTGAATAGTGGGCAGTACCACGTCTTCACCACGAGTTTGTGCAAACGGGATCAGAAGCTTCATAAAAGGGCAGTAAACTGTGTTGAACGGTCAGTACCCCGTTACTTGCGCTGGTCTGAGCAGCCCATTGTGTGGAGTCGAGAGGATCATCCACCCAGGGTTGATAATCTAGGTCATCTCACATTGGTGGTCGCACCTCAGGTTGGAGGGTATAAGTTCACTAAGGTGCTCATGGATGGAGGGAGCAGCATCAATATCCTTTATTATGAGACCTTCCGTCGCATGGGGTTGATAGATAAAAATCTTAAGCCGTCAAACACTGTTTTCCATGGTGTGGTGCCTGTTAAATCGGCATATCCGATTGGCAAGATAGCTCTGGAAGTTGCTTTTGGAGATGATCGTGATTCTAGATCAGATACATTGACCTTTGAGGTGGTGAAAATCCAGAGCCCTTATCATGCCCTGTTCGGACGGCCGGCTTATGCTAAGTTCATGGCAAGGCCCTGTTATGTTTATCTGTAGCTCAAGATGCCGGGTCATAAGGGGACCATCACAGTGCATGGGAGCCGGAAGATAGCCTTGGAGTGTAAAGAGGGTGATGCGGCTTATGCTGAGTCGGTTTTTTCAACGGAGGAGTTAAAGTTTTATAAGGATAATGTTGACCCGGCAGATATGACATCTTTGAAAAAACCAACCACAGAGCATGATCCAGTTTTAAAATTTAAGTCGGCAGATGACACCAAGATGGTTGACTTCGTCCCTGGCGACTCATCTAAGCAGTTCGGTATCAGTGCTAATCTGGATCCAAAATAGGAAAGCACGCTCATCGAGTTCATCCGTGAGAACCGGGACATCTTTGCATGGAAACCCTCAGACATGTCGGGTGTACGGAGAGAACTCGCTGAGCACACTCTTAATATTGATCCAAAGTTTAAACCGGTCAAGCAGTTTCTTCGCCGTTTTAATGAGGAGAGACGGAAGGCCATTGGAGAAGAAGTAGCCCGGCTCTTGGCAGCTAGGTATATCATTGAAGTTTTTCATCCTGAGTGGTTGGCTAAACCGGTGCTGGTACTCAAGAAGAATGGCACTTGGCATATGTGTGTGGATTACACAGATTTAAACAAGGCATGTCCGGCTGATCCTTTTTCTCTCCCTCATATTGGTCAGATTATTGATGCTACGGCGGGTTATGAGCGTTTGAGTTTTTTAGATGCTTATTCTGGTTATCATCAGATCAAAATGGCAGTTAAGGACCAGGAGAAGACAGCCTTCATAACTCCCTTTGGAGCCTTCTGCTATGTGTCTATGCCTTTTGGGCTCAAGAGTGCCCAGGCAACTTATCAGAGGTGTGTGCAAAATTGCCTTCATAACCAAATTGGGCATAATGTTCATGCCTATGTGGAAGATATTGTGGTGAAATCCAGAGAGAAAGAGACACTGATAAGTGATTTGAAGGAAACCTTTGATAATCTCCGGATCTACAAGATGATGCTTAACCCGGTCAGGTGTGCTTTTGGTGTGCCGGCGGGCAAGCTCCTGGGTTTTTTGGTGTCTAATAGAGGGATTGAAGCTAATCCAGACAAGATCAAAGCTATCACCTCTCTGGCTAAACCGGCATGTATCAATGATGTGCAGCGCCTCGCAGGTTGTATTGCGGCATTAAGTCATTTCATAAGCCGGTTGGGGGAGCAGGCTATCCCTCTCCATCAAATGATAAAAAGACAGATAACTTTGTCTAGAGTGATGCTGCTGATGCAGCATTTGAGGATTTGAAGAAGCAGCTGATTGAACCGCCAGTGCTCGCAGCCCCTATCGATAAGGAGCATTTACTGTTATATGTGGCTGCTAATAGACGGGCCGTCAGTGTTGCCATTGTGGTGGAAAGGAAGTAAGCAGGAAAGGAGTATCCGGTTCAAAGGCCAGTTTACTATATCAATGAAGTGCTCATTGAGTCCAAGCAGAGGTATCCACACTGGCAGAAACTTGTATATGGGGTGTTCTTGGCCAGCCGAAAGCTTAAACATTATTTTCTGGGCCATCCTATCACTGTGGTCAGATCTGCTCCTTTGGGAGATATCATCCAAAATAGAGAAGCAATTGGCCGGGTCGCTAAGTGGGCTATTCAGCTTGGACCTCACGGATTAAAATATGTGCCCCGCACGGCCATCAAGTCTCAAGCACTGGTGAACTTTATCAACGATTGGACAGAGCTACAAATGCCTGAGGAAAAGCCGGATAACACATATTGGACTATTCATTTCGATGGGTCCAGGCAGTTGGAAGGCTCAGGGGCTGGAGTAATTCTTGCTTCCCCTCGAGGTGATAAATTTTGCTATGGTCTTCGTTTGATGTTTCCTTGTACTAACAATGCAGCTGAGTATGAGGCCTTACTCCACGGTCTTCGGATGGCTAAGAAGATGAATTTAAGCAGGGTTAGATGCTTCGGTGACTCAGATTTGGTGGCTCAACAAGTATTTGGTACTTGGGATTCTAAGGATCCACCCATGGCGGCTTATCGGCGAGAGGTGGACGTCATTGCTGGTCACTTCAAAGCTTATCAAGTTGAGCACGTTGATCGGAGGAAAAATGAAGTGGCAAATGCTTTAAGCCGGCTGGGCTCAACGTAAGCCGGTACCGCCTAATGTCTTTCTTGACGTCTTGCATAACCCATCAGTTCAAATTCCTACAGAGGATGATTTGGCTATTCCTAACCCGGAGGCTCGGTTGGTGGCGGCTCTTCATGTAATCGCAGATTGGACAGTCCCTTATTTAGCCTATATGACCCGGGGTGAGTTACGTGAGGATGAAACCTTAGCCAGGCAGATAACCTGGCGGTCTAAGTCAATGTTGATTGTTAATGGAGAGTTACATCATCGCAGTATCACAGGGGCATTTCAAAGTTGTGTGTCTCCAGAAGAAGTCTATGAGATCTTACGAGAAATTCATGAAGGAGATTGTGGTCATCATGCTAGTTCAAAGTCCCTTGTGGCTAAAGCTTTTCGTCATGGGCTTTATTGGCTAACAGCTCATGCTGATGCAGAGGACCTCATCCGCAGGTGTGATGGATGTCAGAAATTTGCACGATGTGCCCATGTGCTGGCTCAAGAGTTGAGGATGATTCCAATTACTTGCCCATTTGCGGTTTGGGGGCTCGATATGGTTGGGGCTTTCAAAAGATCCAAGGATAAGAAGACTCACCTTTTGGTGGCGGTTGATAAGTTCACTAAGTGGGTAGAGGCAGAGCCGGTCAGTAAGTGTGATGCAACAACCACGGTTCAGTTCATGAAGAAGGTGCTCTTTTGTTTTGGCTTTCCGCACAGCATTATAACAGACAATGGCACTAATCTCTCTAAGGGTGCCATGGAAGAATTCTGTCAATGTGAGCATATCCGGCTTGATGTGTCATCAATGGCTCACCCCCAATCCAATGGTCAAGCTAAAAGGGCAAACCAAGAGGCCTTGAAGGGTATTAAACCCCGGCTTATGGTTCCCCTACAGAGGACGTCGGGTTGTTGGGTGGAAGAATTTCCTTCAGTGCTATGGAGCATCAACACCACCCCAAATAGATCCACAGGATATACACCTTTCTTCATGGTTTACGGAGCAGAGGCGGTTCTCCCTAGTGACATCCGTCATGACTCGCCTCGGGTGGAGGCTTATGTGGAAGCAGACAATGAAAGAGCACGTCAAGAGGCACTTGATCTATTGGATGAAGAGCGGGACATAGCGGCAGCTCGTTCGGCAATTTACCAGCAAGGTCTGCGCCATTAACACAGCCGTCGGGTTAAAACTAGAACTTTTCAAGAACGTGACCTGGTGCTCCGGCTTATCCAGGATCAGAATGATATGCACAAGTTATCCCCACCTTGGTAAGGACCCTTTGTGGTCAACAAGAATCTAAACAATGGGTCATATTACCTTATCGATGTTCGAGACCACAAGGACTCACGCACGTCGGAGGAGGAGACCCGCCGGCCCTAGAATATTGCTCAGCTTAGGCCATACTACACTTGAGCCACATGCTCTCCTTATGTACATATTTAGACAATTTATATATTATGATTTATATAATAAACCAGCATCCCTGCTAAAGCAGGGCCTCTGTCTTTCTTATAAATGAGTTTTTGGTTACTGGGGGCTTCTGGCTTACGCATGAAGTTATGATTACCCTTTGAACCGGCTGAAATATATATATATATTTTTTTTTTGAGTTTTCCTACTCGGATTAAAGAGACCAAAGAGAGTCTGTTGTAAAAGCACAGCTCAAACATAGGTACCCCTTGGGCACAGCCCACAATATCACTTGGGGGCTTGGTCGTATTCGAACCATAGCTTAAACCCTCTTGATACCGTAAGGCGAAATCACTTGGGGGCTTGGTCGTATTCGAACCATAGCTTAAACCCTCTTGATAGGCGTAAGGCCACCAGGGAAATCACTTGGGGGCTTGTTCGTATTCGAACCATAGCTTAAACCCTCTTGATAGGCGCAAGGCCACCAGGGAAATCACTTGGGGGCTTGGTCGTATTCGAGCCATAGCTTAAACCCTCTTGATAGGCGTAAGGCCACTAGGGAAATCACTTGGGGGCTTGGTCGTATTCGAACCAAATCTTATACCGTCTTGATAGGCGTAAGGCCAGTAGTATGATCACTTGGGGGCTTTGGTCGTATCCGAACCATAGCTTAAACTCTCTTGACCGGCGTAATGCCACAATTATAACAATTCAAAACCTCTTGATTTTTTAGGTTTATTTAATGCAATTTATCATACTTTATGATTCTAATGCACCGGTTTTCATTAAACCGGCTTGGTTTTGACTATAAGTCGCCAGTATAATATTCGGTGTTTTTTAAAACCTGGTCTAGTTTTGTTTACAAAACAGCAACATCTTATACTTATCAGGGTTCCAATTGTGGGTTATAACCCTCACTACATTAGTTTGGTAAACCAACAGTGTGATCAACCATCACAGTTATGATACCTTTTAATGATTATTATTTCCACCAGCTTTGATTATAAATCATGATAAAATCATGTTGGGGTAGTATAATCCGTCCAAGTGGTAAACCGCTAGGACATTTTTTCTTTTGTTATATGAAGGAACAGCTTTAGGATGGATAATATTGTCAGGCATACATGGCGTATCCTCACATGACGGATAAAGAAGTATCATAAAAATAGCCAAATATGCACGAGGGCATAGCAAAGCAAAAATTTTGAAGCTAGCCTATTACAAGGCATTTCGAGCCCAAAGGATAATTGTTTTTAAGTCTCAAATAGCAGCTGATAAACCGGCCCGGCTCATGAATCCTGACCCGGCTGACTGGATGGTTGCGCCTCACCCCTTGCCGGTTCATCTTCCTCCACCGTCTGGAAATTGGGTTTGGACCAGTCAAAGCCATGAAGGGCGACAAATTCAGCCTCATCATCAATCAGACCAGATGGGTCAATCTCAGGGGCGAAAGTGTGCTTACGAATCGGCGGGATTAATTCCATCACTTTATAGGAAGGAGTCGCCATCTTCTTATTGTCTGCATCAAAACCCGGCTGATACTTAGTGAGGTTGGTTTCTTCACCAATAATGGTAGCATGAGGACGTGTTTCCTTGACACAAGCAGCAAAATCTTCTTAGTTGAAAGGCGTTCCATCTTCTTTAAAGCTGGGGTATCCTTTAGCCACGTCCGTCGGGTCTAATTCTGGCACCCAGGATTTAGCACGGCTTAAAGTTGTTACAGCTCCGGCTCTCGCGCATGATCGTTTGATTTCTTGGAACCGGGCGGGCAAGATAGACAGCTTCTTCAAGATGTCACTTAATAGAGTCGTCCCTTGATTCACGGGGGAGATAGTGGCAAGTGTCTGTTGAGCTCCGGTGTACAACTGTTCAACCAGCGTGTAAACCGCCTTCAGCTTTACCACGGTATCCCGGTTCAGATTGCTGCTCCTGGGACCTGCAAATATCATACAATGAGTTAAGTGGCGGCTTATAATGGAAAATATTTCTTTGAAGTATGTAACAAAGTGACTTACTGAAGATTGCAGAAACCATCTGAGACACACGGTTCTTTAAAACGGTGAGTTCGGCGGTGACTTCTCCTAGAGCCGCCTCAGCCTTCTCCGCATGCTGTGTTAAAGCAGTCTTCTCATTGGCCCCAGCTTCTTTCTCCACTGTGAAGCTGGTCTTCAGCTTTTCGGCCTCAGACACACTCAACTGGAATTTGGATTCAGCCTTCTTTGTCTCTATTTCTTGAGTCGCCAGCCGGGCCTTGGCCTCAGACAGTTGGGATTCCAGTTCTGTGGTTGCAGCCTGCATACATCATAATGTTGTTTCAGTTTCATGGTGGATTATAAAAGATAAGTCCCAAGTGTTTTGTCAATAATAACACTTGGCACTTGGGGGCTAATGTCTGTCAGCACAAAAAATTTCAAAGGAAATAGTTTTTCTAAAAAGTCCCAAGTGTTTTGCTGGCAACAACACTCGGCACTTGGGGGCTAATGCATATTGCTTGAATTTTCTTTCTACAAGTGAGCCGGATAAGCTGTCCACAGTCTCCGCCGGCTCAGGCGGGCTATATGGTTTAGTTCTATGCAATAATTAGTAGGAACGGCTCATTCATACTAATTAAACCGGCCCTTGGGGGCTACACATGCAAATTGAAATACTATAAGCGTCCGGCTTAGTTGCAAACCGGACTTGGAGGGAGTCTAAGGCAGAGGTTTCTAAGGTATTCTAAGTCTACAGATCACTCAATATTTTCATAATCATAAGACTTGGTGGCTAGCAGGGTATATAACTTATATGAGCCGGAGAATGTACCTCATATTTTTGATGCATCTGTTTGACCATTTCAATTTCTGACTCACGGTTGGAGTGCACTTGACTGAGATAACCAGATAGCACTTCACTAATACTCGGGTGAGCATAGTGTGAGACATCCAACCTCACCTTTTGCCTCTCCATAACTTCGTGTTTGGCAGAGTGTCTTGCCAAGACAGTTGGGTTCCCCGGTTCAACAAATCTAGTGCCAGTGATTAAAACATCATCACTGTGCCTCTCTGACGAGTTAGCTGAGCTTGACGGCTCAATATTTGATGGATCAATAGTAGTTTCATCTACAGACGGCTCGGGTAAATCAGGTTGAATGTTGAAGGCAGGGTCCTCTGGCCGTTCAGCATGTTCGGGCACAAAGGTTGACTGCTCCGGGTTCGAGAACTACGTAAACATGACCGAGACTAATCTCTAGTCAATAACCAATAGCGGAACCTGGATGCTCATATTGGTTCCTACATATTCTACGAAGATCTTTATCGGTCAAACCGCATAACAGCATAAGTTGTTCCCTTTGTCATCGGTATGTTACTTGCCCGAGATTCGATCGTCAGTATCATCATACCTAGTTAAATCTCGTTACCAGCAAGTCTCTTTACTCGTTCTATAATGCATCATCCAGCAACTAACTCATTAGTTACATTGCCTGCAAGGCTTATAGTGATGTGCATTACCGATAGGGACCAGAGATACCTCTCCGACAATCGGAGTGACAAATCCTAATCTCGATCTATGCCAACTCAACAAACACCATCGGAGACACCTGTATAGCATCTTTATAATCACCCAGTTACATTGTGACATTTGATAGCACACTAAGTGTTCCTATGATATTTGGGAGTTGCATAATCTCATAGTCATAGGAACATGTATAAGTCATGAAGAAAGCAATATGAATAAACTAAACGATCATAGTGCTAAGCTAATGGATGGGTCATGTCAATCACATCATTCTCTAATTATGTGATCACGTTCATCAAATGACAACTCATGTCTATGCCTAGGAAACTTGACCATCTTTGATTAACGAGCTAGTCAAGTAGAGGCATACTAGTCACACTCTGTTTGTCTATGTATTCATACATGTACTAAGTTTCCGGTTAATACAATTATAGCACGAATAATAAACATTTATCATGATATAAGGAAATATAAATAACAACTTTATTATTTCCTCTAGGGCATATTTCCTTCAGTCTCCCACTTGCACTAGAGTCAATAATCTAGATTACATTGTAATGATTCTAACACCTATGGAGTCTTGGTGTTGATCATGTTTTGCTCGTGAGAGAGGCTTAGTCAATGGGTCTACAACATCCAGATCCGTATGTATCTTGCAAATCTCTATGTCTCCTTCCTTGACTTAATCGCGGATGGAATTGAAGCATCTCTTGATGTGCTTGGTTCTCTTGTGAAATCTGGATTCCTTTACCAAGGCAATTGCTCCAGTATTATCACAAAAGATTTTTATTGGGTCTGATGCACTAGGTATGACACCTAGATCGGATATGAAATCCTTCATCCAGACTCCTTCATTTGCTGCTTCCGAAGCAGCTATGTACTCCGCTTCACACGTAGATCCCGCCACGATGCTCCGCTTGGAAGTGCACCAACTGACAGCTCCACCATTCAATATAAATATGTATCTGGTTTGTGACTTAGAGTCATCCGCATCAGTGTCAAAGCTTGCATCGACGTAACCGTTTACGACGAGCTCTTTGTCACCTCCATAAACGAGAAACATATCCTTAGTCCTTTTCAGATATTTCTGGATACTCTTGACCGCTGTCAAGTGATCCACTCCTGGATTACTTTGGTACCTCCCTGCTAAACTAATAGCAAGGCACACATCAGGTCTGGTACACAGCATTGCATACATGATAGAACCTATGGCTGAAGCATAGGGAATGACTTTCATTTTCTCTCTATCTTCTGTAGTGGTCGGGCATTGAGCCTGACTCAACTTCACACCTTGTAACACAGGCAAGAACCCTTTCTTTGCTTGATCCATTTTGAACTTCTTCAAAACTTTATCAAGGTATGTGCTTTGTGAAATTCCAATTAAACGTCTAGATCTATATCTATAGATCTTGATGCCCAATATATAAGCAGTTTCACCGAGGTCTTTCATTGAAAAATTCTTATTCAAGTATCCTTTTATGCTATTCAGAAATTCAGTATCATTTTTGACCAACAATATGTCATCCACATATAATATCAGAAATGCTACAGAGCTCCCACTCACTTTCTTGTAAATACGGGCTTCTCCAAAAGTCTGTATAAAACCATATGCTTTGATCACACTATCAAAGCGTATATTCCAACTCCGAGATGCTTGCACCAGTCTATAAATGGGTCACTAGAGCTTACTGTTGGGGAACATAGCAGAAATTCAAAATTTTCTACGCATCAGCAAGATCAATCTATGGAGTAATCTAGCAACGAGGGAAGGAGAGTGCATCTACATACCCTTGTAGATCGCTAAGCGGAAGCGTTCAAGTGAACGGGGTTGATGGAGTCGTACTCGTCGTGATCCAAATCACCGATGATCCTAGTGCCGAACGGATGGCACCTCCGTGTTCAACACACGTACAGCCCGGTGACGTCTCCTGCGCCTTGATCCAGCAAGGGGAGAAGGAGAGGTTGGGGAAGACTCCATCCAGCAGCAGCACGACGGCGTGGTGGTGGTGGAGGAGCGTGGTACTCCAGCAGGGCTTTGCCAAGCACCGCAAGAGGCGAGGAGGGAGAGGGGTAGGGCTACGCCAAGAAGGAGATTGAATCGTGTCTATGGCAGCCCAAAACCTCAAGTATATATAGGGGGAGGGGAGGGGCTGCGCCCCCACCTAGGTTTCCACCCCTAGGGGTGGCGGCCAGCCCTAGATCCCATCTAGGGGGGGCGACCAAGGGGGAGAGAGGGGGGTGCACCACTAGGTGGGCCTTAGGCCCATCTGAGCCTAGGGTTTGCCCCCTTCCACTCTCCCTTGCGCGTTGGGCCTTGGTGGGGGGCGCACTATTGGAAATATGCCCTAGAGGCAATAATAAAAGGATTATTATTATATTTCCTTGTTCATGATAATTGTCTTTTATTCATGCTATAATTGTGTTATCCGGAAATCGTAATACATGTGTGAATAATAGACACCAACATGTCCCTAGTAAGCCTCTAGTTGACTAGCTCGTTGATCAACAGATAGTCATGGTTTCCTGACTATGGACATTGGATGTCATTGATAACAAGATCACATCATTAGGAGAATGATGTGATGGACAAGACCCAATCCTAAACATAGCACAAGATCGTATAGTTCGTTTGCTAGAGTTTTCTAATGTCAAGTATCCTTTCCTTAGACCATGAGATCGTGTAACTCCCGGATACCGTAGGAGTGCTTTGGGTGTACCAAACGTCACAACGTAACTGGGTGACCATAAAGGTATACTACGGGTATCTCCGAAAGTGTCTGTTGGGTTGACACGGATCAAGACTGGGATTTGTCACTCCGTATGACGGAGAGGTATCACTGGGCCCACTCGGTAATGCATCATCATTATGAGCTCAAAGTGACCAAGTGTCTGGTCACGGGATCATGCATTACGGTACGAGTAAAGTGACTTGCCGGTAACGAGATTGAACGAGGTATTGGGATACCGACGATCGAATCTCGGGCAAGTAACATACCGATTGACAAAAGGAATTGTATACGGGGTTGCTTGAATCCTCGACATCGTGGTTCATCCGATGAGATCATCGAGGAGCATGTGGGAGCCAAAATGGGTATCCAGATCCCGCTGTTGGTTATTGACCGGAGAGCAATCTCGGTCATGTCTACATGTCTCCCGAACCCGTAGGGTCTACACACTTAAGGTTCGGTGACGCTAGGGTTGTAGGGATATGTATATGCAGTAACCCGAATGTTGTTCGGAGTCCCGGATGAGATCCCGGACATCACGAGGAGTTCCGGAATGGTCCGCGGGTAAAGAATTATATATAGGAAGTGCTATTTCGGCCATCGGGACAAGTTTCGGGGTCACCGGTATTATACCGGGACCACCGAAAGGTTCCCGGGGGTCCACCGGGTGGGGCCACCTATCCCGGAGTGCCCCATGGGCTGAAGTGGGAAGGGATCCAGCCCAAAGTGGGCTGGGGCGCCACTTCCCCTAGGGCCCATGCGCCTAGAGTGGGGGAAACCCTAAAGGGGGGGCGCCCCCTTGCTTGGGGGGCAAGCCCCCCACCCCTTGGTCGCCGCCCCCCTAGGAGATTGCATCTCCTAGGGCCGGCGCCCCCCCCCTAGGCTCCCTATATATAGTGGGGGGGAGGGAGGGCCTCTTCCCTGATGCCTTTGGTGCCTCCCTCTCCCTCTCCAACACTTCCTCCTCCTCCATAGAGCTTGGCGAAGCCCTGCCAGAGTACTGCAGCTCCATCACCACCACGCCGTCGTGCTGCTGCTGGAGCCATCTTCCTCAACCTCTCCTTCCCCCTTGCTGGATCAAGAAGGAGGAGACGTTACGCTGACCGTACGTGTGTTGAACGCGGAGGTGCCGTCCGTTCGGCGCTAGGATCTCCGGTGATTTGGATCACGTCGAGTACGACTCCCTCATCCCCGTTCTTTGAATGCTTCCGCTCGCGATCTACAAGGTACGTAGATGCATCCAACCGCTCGTTGCTAGATGAACTCATAGATGGATCTTGGTGAAACCGTAGGAAAAAATTTTGTTTTCTACAACGTTCCCCAACAGTGGCATCATGAGCTAGGTCTATGCGTAGTTCTCTATGCATGAGTAGAACACAATTTGTTGTGGGTGTTGATGCTGTCAACTTTCTTGCTGCTACTATTATTATCTTGCTTCAACGGTATTGTGGGATGAAGCGGCCCGGACCAACCTTACACGTACGCTTACGTGAGACCGGTTCCACCGACTAACATGCACTAGTTGCATAAGGTGGCTGGCGGGTGTCTGTCTCTCCCACTTTAGTTGGAGCGGATTCGATGAAAATGGTCCTTATGAAGGGTAAATAGAAGTTGACAAATCACGTTGTGGCTTTCACGTAGGTAAGAAAACGTTCTTGCTAGAACCCTATTGCAGCCACGTAAAACTTGCAACAACAATTAGAGGACGTCTAACTTGTTTTTGCAGCAAGTGTTTTGTGATGTGATATGGCCAAAGTTGTGATGAATCATGAATGATATATATGTGATGTATAAGATGTTCATGCTATTGTAATAGGAATCACGACTTGCATGTCGATGAGTATGACAACCGGCAGGAGCCATAGGAGTTGTCTTTATTTTTTGTATGACCTGCGTGTCATTGAGAAACGCCATGTAAACTACTTTACTTTATTGCTAAACATGTTAGCCATAGTAGTAGAAGTAATAGTTGGCGAGCAACTTCATGGAGACACGATGATGGAGATCATGATGATGGAGATCATGGTGTCATGCCGGTGACAAGATGATCATGGAGCCCCAAGATGGAGATCAAAGGAGCTATGTGATATTGGCCATATCATGTCACTTTTATTATTTGATTGCATGTGATGTTTATCATGTTTTCGCATCTTGTTTACTTAGAACGACGGTAGTAAATAAGATGATCCCTCATAATAATTTCAAGAAAGTGTTCCCCCTAACTGTGCACCGTTGCGATAGTTCGTTGTTTCGAAGCACCACGTGATGATCGGGTGTGATAGATTCCAACGTTCACATACAACGGGTGTAAGATAGATTTACACATGCAAACACTTAGGTTGACTTGATGAGCCTAGCATGTACAGACATGGCCTCGGAACACAGAAGACCGAAAGGTCGAGCATGAGTCGTATAGAAGATACGATCAACATGAAGATGTTCACCGATGTTGACTAGTCCGTCTCACGTGATGATCGGACACGGCCTAGTTAACTCGGATCATGTTATACTTAGATGACAGGAGGGATGTCTATCTAAGTGGGAGTTCATTAAATAATTTGATTAGATGAACTTAATTATCAAGAACTTAGTCTAAAATATTTACAATATGTCTTGTAGATCAAATGGCCAACGTAGTCCTCAACTTCAACGCGTTCCTGGAGAAAACCAAGCTGAAAGACGATGGCAGCAACTACACGGACTGGGTCCGGAACCTGAGGATCATCCTCATAGCTGCCAAGAAAGATTATGTCCTACAGGCACCGCTAGGTGACGCACCTGTTCTCCCTGCAGAACAAGACGTTATGAATGCTTGGCAGGCACGTACCAATGACTACTCCCTCGTTCAGTGCGGCATGCTTTACAGCATAGAGCCGGGACTCCAAAAATGTTTTGAGAGACACGGAGCATATGAGATGTTCGAAGAGCTGAAAATGGTTTTCCAAGCTCATGCCCGGGTCGAGAGATATCAAGTCTCTGACAAGTTCTTCAGCTGTAAGATGGAGGAAAACAGTTCTGTCAGTGAGCACATACTCACTATGTCTGGGTTGCATAACCGCTTGACTCAGCTGGGAGTTAATCTCCCGGATGACGCGGTTATTGACAGAATCCTTCAGTCGCTTCCACCGAGCTACAAGAGCTTTGTGATGAACTTCAACATGCAGGGGATGGAAAAGACCATTCCTGAAGTGTTTGCAATGCTGAAATCAGCAGAGGTAGAAGTCAAAAAGGAACATCAAGTGTTGATGGTGAATAAAACCACTAAGTTCAAAAAGGGCAAGGGTAAGAAGAACTTCAAGAAGGACAGCAAGGGAGTTGCCGCGCCCGGCAAGCAACCTGCCGGGAAGAAGCCAAAGAATGGACCCAAGCCCGAGACTGAGTGTTTTTATTGCAAGGGAAGTGGTCACTGGAAGCGGAACTGCCCCAAATACTTAGCAGACAAGAAGGCCGGCATCACGAAAGGTATATGTGATATACATGTAATTGATGTGTACCTTACCAGTACTCGTAATAGCTCTTGGGTATTTGATACCGGTGCAGTTGCTCACATTTGTAACTCAAAGCAGGAGCTGCGGAATAAGCGGAGACTGGCGAAGGACGAGGTGACGATGCGCATCGGGAATGGTTCCAAGGTCGATGTGATCGCCGTCGGCACGCTGCCTCTACATTTACCTACGGGATTAGTTTTGAACCTCAATAATTGTTATTTAGTGCCAAGTTTGAGCATGAACATTGTATCAGGATCTTGTTTAATACGAGATGGCTACTCATTTAAATCCGAGAATAATGGTTGTTCTATTTATATGAGAGATATGTTTTATGGTCATGCTCCGATGGTGAATGGTTTATTCTTAATGAATCTCGAGCGTAATGCTACACATATTCATAGTGTGAGTACCAAAAGATGTAAGGTTGATAATGATAGTCCCACATACTTGTGGCACTGCCGCCTTGGTTGTTGGGGAACGTAGTAATTTCGAAAATTTTCCTACGCACACGCAAGATCATGGTGATGCATAGCAACGAGAGGGGAGAGTGTTGTCTACGTACCAACGCAGACCGACTGCGGAAGCGATCACACAACATAGAGGAAGTAGTCGTACGTCTTCTTCCCGATCCGACCGATCCAAGCACCGTTACTCCGGCACCTCCGAGTTCTTAGCACACGTTCAGCTCGATGACGATCCTCGGGCTCCGATCCAGCAAAGCGTCGAGGAAGAGTTCCGTCAGCACGACGGCGTGATGACGATCTTGATGTACTACCGACGCAGGGCTTCGCCTAAGCACTACAACGGTATGATCGAGGTGGAATTTGGTGGCAGGGGGCACCGCACACGGCTAAGGAACGATCTCAAGGATCAACTTGTGTGTCTTGGGGTGTCCCCAGCCCCCGTATATAAAGGTTGGAGGAGGGGGGGCCGGCCGGCCAGAGAGAGGGAGGCGCAGGGGGAGTCCTACTCCTACCGGGAGTAGGACTCCCCCCTCCAATCCTATTCCAATTAGGACTCTCATGGGGAAAGGAGAGAGAGGGGGGCCGGCCCCTTCTCCTAGTCCTACTAGGATTTGGGGAAGGGGGGGCGCCGGCCAGCTATGGGCTGCCCCTTTTCTCTTTTTCCACTAAGGCCCAATAGGCCCATTAGTCTCCCGGGGGGTTCCGGTAACCCTCCCGGTATTCCGGTAAAATCCCGATTTCACCCGGAACACTTCCTATGTCCAAACATAGGCTTCCAATATATCAATCTTTACGTCTCAACCATTTCGAGACTCCTCGTCATGTCCGTGATCTCATCCGGGACTCCGAACAACCTTCGGTAAATCAAAATGCATAAACTCATAATAACTGTCATCGTAACGTTAAGCGTGCGGACCCTACGGTTCGAGAACAATGTAGACATGACCGAGACACGTCTCCGGTCAATAACCAATAGCGGGACATGGATGCCCATATTGGCTCCTACATATTCTACGAAGATCTTTATCGGTCAGACCGCATAACAACATACGTTGTTCCCTTTGTCATCGGTATGTTACTTGCCCGAGATTCGATCGTCGGTATCCAATACCTAGTTCAATCTCGTTACCTGCAAGTCTCTTTACTCGTTCCGTAATACACCATCTCACAACTAACATATTAGTTGCAGTGCTTGCAAGGCTTATGTGATGTGCATTACCGAGAGGGCCCAGAGATACCTCTCCGACAATCGGAGTGACAAACCCTAATCTCGAAATACGCCAACCCAACATCTACCATTGGAGACACCTGTAGTACTCCTTTATAATCACCCAGTTACGTTGTGACGTTTGGTAGTACCCAAAGTGTTCCTCCGGTAAACGGGAGTTGCATAATCTCATAGTTATAGGAACATGTATAAGTCATGAAGAAAGCAATAGCAACATACTAAACGATCGGGTGCTAAGCTAATGGAATGGGTCATGTCAATCAGATCATTCAACTAATGATGTGACCTCATTAATCAAATAACAACTCTTTGTTCATGGTTAGGAAACATAACCATCTTTGATTAATGAGCTAGTCAAGTAGAGGCATACTAGTGACACTCTGTTGGTCTATGTATTCACACATGTATTATGTTTCCGGTTAATACAATTCTAGCATGAATAATAAACATTTATCATGATATAAGGAAATAAATAATAACTTTATTATTGCCTCTAGGGCATATTTCCTTCAGTCTCCCACTTGCACTAGAGTCAATAATCTAGATTACACTGTAATGATTCTAACACCCATGGAGCCTTGGTGCTGATCATGTTTTGCTCGTGGAAGAGGCTTAGTCAACGGGTCTGCAACGTTCAGATCCGTATTTATCTTGCAAATCTCTATGTCTCCCACCTGGACTAAATCCCGGATGGAGTTGAAGCGTCTCTTGATGAGTTTGGTCCTTTTGTGAAATCTGGATTCCTTTGCCAAGGCAATTGCACCAGTATTGTCACAGAAGATTTTCATTGGACCCGATGCACTAGGTATGACACCTAGATCGGATATGAACTCCTTCATCCAGACTCCTTCGTTTGCTGCTTCCGAAGCAGCTATGTACTCCGCTTCACATGTAGATCCCGCTACGACGCTTTGTTTAGAACTGCACCAACTGACAGCTCCACCGTTTAAAGTAAACACGTATCCGGTTTGCGATTTAGAATCGTCCGGATCAGTGTCAAAGCTTGCATCAACGTAACCTCTTACGGTGAGCTCTTTGTCACCTCCATATACGAGAAACATATCCTTAGTCCTTTTCAGGTATTTCAGGATGTTCTTGACCGCTGTCCAGTGATCCATTCCTGGATTACTTTGGTACCTCCCTGCTAAACTTATAGCAAGGCACACATCAGGTCTGGTACACAGCATTGCATACATGATAGAGCCTATGGCTGAAGCATAGGGAACATCTTTCATTTTCTCTCTATCTTCTGCAGTGGTCGGGCATTGAGTCTGACTCAACTTCACACCTTGTAACACAGGCAAGAACCCTTTCTTTGCTTGATCCATTTTGAACTTCTTCAAAATTTTGTCAAGGTATGTGCTCTGTGAAAGTCCAATTAAGCGTTTTGATCTATCTCTATAGATCTTTATGCCTAATATGTAAGCAGCTTCCCCGAGGTCTTTCACCGAAAAACTTTTATTCAAGTATCCCTTTATGCTATCCAAAAATTCTATATCATTTCCAATCAGCAATATGTCATCCACATATAATATTAGAAATGCTACAGAGCTCCCACTCACTTTCTTGTAAATACAGGCTTCTCCAAAAGTCTGTATAAAGCCAAATGCTTTGATCACACTATCAAAGCGTTTATTCCAACTCCGAGATGCTTGCACCAGTCCATAAATGGATCGCTGGAGTTTGCATACTTTGTTAGCTCCCTTTGGATCGACAAAACCTTCTGGTTGTATCATATACAACTCTTCTTCCAGAAATCCATTCAGGAATGCAGTTTTGACATCCATCTGCCATATTTCATAATCATAAAATGCGGCAATTGCTAACATGATTCTGACGGACTTAAGCATCGCTACGGGTGAGAAGGTCTCATCATAGTCAACCCCTTGAACTTGTCGAAAACCTTTCGCGACAAGTCGAGCTTTATAGACAGTAACATTACCGTCAGCGTCAGTCTTTTTCTTGAAGATCCATTTATTCTCAATTGCTTGCCGATCATCGGGCAAGTGAACCAAAGTCCATACTTTGTTTTCATACATGGATCCCATCTCAGATTTCATGGCCTCAAGCCACTTTGCGGAATCTAGGCTCACCATCGCTTCTTCATAGTTCGTAGGTTCATCATGATCTAGTAGCATGACTTCCAGAACTGGATTACCGTACCACTCTAGTGCGGATCTCACTCTGGTTGATCTACGTGGTTCAGTAGTATCTTGTCCTGAAGCTTCATGATCATCATCATTAGCTTCCTCACTGATTGGTATAGGTGTCGCAGAAACAGTTTTCTGTGATGTACTATTTTCCAATAAGGGAGCAGGTACAGTTACCTCGTCAAGTTCTACTTTCCTCCCACTCACTTCTTTCAAGAGAAACTCCTTCTCTAAAAAGTTTCCGAATTTAGCAACAAAAGTCTTGCCTTCGGATCTGTGATAGAAGGTGTATCCAATAGTTTCCTTTGGATATCCTATGAAGACACATTTCTCCGATTTGGGTTCGAGCTTATCAGGTTGAAGCTTTTTCACATAAGCATCGCAGCCCCAAACTTTAAGAAACGACAACTTTGGTTTCTTGCCAAACCATAGTTCATAAGGTGTCGTCTCAATGAATTTTGATGGTGCCCTATTTAACGTGAATGCGGCCGTCTCTAAAGCATAACCCCAAAACGATAGCGGTAAATCAGTAAGAGACATCATAGATCGCACCATATCTAGTAAAGTACAATTACGACGTTCGGACACACCATTACGCTATGGTGTTCCGGGTGGCGTGAGTTGCGAAACTATTCCACAATTTTTCAAATGTACACCAAACTCGTAACTCAAATATTCTCCTCCACGATCAGATCGCAGAAACTTTATTTTCTTGTTACGATGATTTTCAACCTCACTCTGAAATTCTTTGAACTTTTCAAATGTTTCAGACTTATGTTTCATTAAGTAGATATACCCATATCTGCTTAAATCATCTGTGAAGGTGAGAAAATAACGATATCCGCCACGAGCCTCAATATTCATCGGACCACATACATCGGTATGTATGATTTCCAATAAATCTGTTGCTCTCTCCATAGTTCCGGAGAACGGTGTTTTAGTCATCTTGCCTATGAGGCACGGTTCGCAAGTACCAAGTGATTCATAATCAAGTGGTTCCAAAAGCCCATCAGTATGGAGTTTCTTCATGCGCTTTACACCGATATGACCTAAACGGCAGTGCCACAAATAAGTTGCACTATCATTATTAACTTTGCATCTTTTGGCTTCTACATTATGAATATGTGTATCACTATCATCGAGATTCAACAAGAATAGACCACTCTTCAAAGGTGCATGACCATAAAAGATATTACTCATATAAATAGAACAACCATTATTCTCTGATTTAAATGAATAACCGTCTCGCATCAAACAAGATCCAGATATAATGTTCATGCTCAACGCTGGCACCAAATAACAATTATTTAGGTCTAATATTAATCCCGAAGGTAGATGTAGAGGTAGCGTGCCGACCGCGATCACATCGACTTTGGAACCGTTTCCCACGCGTATCGTCACCTCGTCCTTTGCTAGCGTCCGCTTATTCCGTAGTCCCTGTTTCGAGTTGCAAATATTAGCAACAGAACCAGTATCAAATACCCAGGTGCTACTGCGAGCTCTAGTAAGGTACACATCAATAACATGTATATCACATATACCTTTGTTCACTTTGCCATCCTTCTTATCCGCCAAATACTTGGGGCAGTTCCGCTTCCAGTGACCAATCTGCTTGCAGTAGAAGCACTCAGTTTCAGGCTTAGGTCCAGACTTGGGTTTCTTCTCCTGAGCAGCAACTTGCTTGCTGTTCTTCTTGAAGTTTCCCTTCTTCTTCCCTTTGCCCTTTTTCTTGAAACTAGTGGTTTTGCTAACCATCAACACTTGATGCTCCTTCTTGATTTCTACCTCCGCAGCTTTCAGCATTGCGAAGAGCTCGGGAATAGTCTTGTTCATCCCTTGCATATTATAGTTCATCACGAAGCTCTTGTAGCTTGGTGGCAGTGATTGGAGAATTCTGTCAATGACGCAGTCATCTGGAAGATTAACTCCCATCTGAATCAAGTGATTATTATACCCAGACATTTTGAGTATATGCTCACTGACAGAACTGTTCTCCTCCATCTTGCAGCTATAGAACTTATTGGAGACTTCATATCTCTCAATTCGGGCATTTGCTTGAAATATTAACTTCAACTCCTGGAACATCTCATATGCACCATGATGTTCAAAACGTCGTTGAAGTCCCGATTCTAAGCCGTAAAGCATGGCACACTGAACTATCGAGTAGTCATCAGCTTTGCTCTGCCAGACGTTCATAACATCTGGCGTTGCTCCAGCAGCAGGCCTGTCACCCAGCGGTGCTTCCAGGACGTAATTCTTCTGTGCAGCAATGAGGATAATCCTCAGGTTACGGACCCAGTCCGTGTAATTGCTACCATCATCTTTCAACTTTGCTTTCTCAAGGAACGCATTAAAATTTAACGGAACAACAGCACGAGCCATCTATCTACAATCAACATAAACAAGCAAGATACTATCAGGTACTAAGTTCATGATAAGTTTAAGTTCAGTTAATCAAATTACTTAAGAACTCCCACTTAGATAGACATCCCTCTAATCCTCTAAGTGATCACGTGATCCAAATCAACTAAACCATAACCGATCATCACGTGAGATGGAGTAGTTTCCAATGGTGAACATCGTTATGTTGATCATATCTACTATATGATTCACGCTCGACCTTTCGGTCTCCGTGTTCCGAGGCCTTATCTGTATATGCTTGGCTCGTCAAGTATAACCTGAGTATTCTGCGTGTGCAACTGTTTTGCACCCATTGTATTTGGACGTAGAGCTTATCACACCCGATCATCACGTGGTGTCTGGGCACGACGAACTTTGGCAACGGTGCATACTCAGGGAGAACACTTCTTGATAATTTAGTGAGAGATCATCTTATAATGCTACCGTCAATCAAAGCAAGATAACATGCATAAAAGGATAAACATCACATGCAATCAATATAAGTGATATGATATGGCCATCATCATCTTGTGCTTGTGATCTCCATCTCCGAAGCACCGTCATGATCACCATCGTCACCGGCGCGACACCTTGATCTCCATCGTAGCATCGTTGTCGTCTCGCCAATCTTATGCTTCCACGACTATCACTACCGTTTAGTAATAAAGTAAAGCATTACATCGCGATTGCATTGCATACAATAAAGCGACAACCATATGGCTCCTGCCAGTTGCCGATAACTCGGTTACAAAACATGATCATCTCATACAATAAAATCAGCATCATGCCTTGACCATATCACATCACAACATACCCTGCAAAAACAAGTTAGACGTCCTCTACTTTGTTGTTGCAATTTTTACGTGGCTGCTACGGGCTTAAGTAAGAACTCATCTCACCTACGCATCAAAACCACAACGATAGTTTGTCAAATAGACTCCGTTTTAACCTTCTCAAGGACCGGGCGTAGTCACACTTGGTTCAACTAAAGTTGGAGAGACAGTCTTCCGCAAGCCATCTATGTGCAAAGCACGTCGAGGGAACCGGTCTCGCGTAAGAGTACGCGTAAGGTTGGTCCGGATCGTCTCACCCAACAATACCGCCGAACCAAAGTATGACATGCTGGTAGGCAGTATGACTTGTATCGCCCACAACTCACTTGTGTTCTACTCGTGCAAATAACATCAAACCATAAAACCTGGCTCTGATACCACTGTTGGGGAACGTAGTAATTTCGAAAATTTTCCTACGCACACGCAAGATCATGGTGATGCATAGCAACGAGAGGGGAGAGTTTTGTCTACGTACCAACGCAGACCGACTGCGGAAGCGATCACACAACGTAGAGGAAGTAGTCGTACGTCTTCTTCCCGATCCGACCGATCCAAGCACCGTTACTCCGGCACCTCCGAGTTCTTAGCACACGTTCAGCTCGATGACGATCCTCGGGCTCCGATCCAGCAAAGCGTCGAGGAAGAGTTCCGTCAGCACGACGGCGTGATGACGATCTTGATGTACTACCGACGCAGGGCTTCGCGTAAGCACTACAACGGTATGATCGAGGTGGAATTTGGTGGCAGGGGGCACCGCACACGGCTAAGGAACGATCTCAAGGATCAACTTGTGTGTCTTGGGGTGTCCCCTTCCCCCGTATATAAAGGTTGGAGGAGGGGGGGCCGGCCGGCCAGAGAGAGGGAGGCGCAGGGGGAGTCCTACTCCTACCGGGAGTAGGACTCCCCCCTCCAATCCTATTCCAATTAGGACTCTCATGGGGAAAGGAGAGAGAGGGGGGGCCGGCCCCTTCTCCTAGTCCTACTAGAATTTGGGGAAGGGGGGGCGCCGGCCAGCTATGGGCTGCCCCTTTTCTCTGTTTCCACTAAGGCCCAATAGGCCCATTAGTCTCCCGGGGGGTTTCGGTAACCCTCCCGGTATTCCGGTAAAATCCCGATTTCACCCGGAACACTTCCTATGTCCAAACATAGGCTTCCAATATATCAATCTTTACGTCTCGACCATTTCGAGACTCCTCGTCATGTCCGTGATCTCATCCGGGACTCCGAACAACCTTCGGTACATCAAAATGCATAAACTCATAATAACTGTCATCGTAACGTTAAGCGTGCGGACCCTACGGTTCGAGAACAATGTAGACATGACCGAGACACGTCTCCGGTCAATAACCAATAGCGGGACCTGGATGCCCATATTGGCTCCTACATATTCTACGAAGATCTTTATCGGTCAGACCGCATAACAACATACGTTGTTCCCTTTGTCATCGGTATGTTACTTGCCCGAGATTCGATCGTCGGTATCCAATACCTAGTTCAATCTCGTTACCTGCAAGTCTCTTTACTCGTTCCGTAATACACCATCTCACAACTAACATATTAGTTGCAGTGCTTGCAAGGCCTATGTGATGTGCATTACCGAGAGGGCCCAGAGATACCTCTCCGACAATCGGAGTGACAAACCCTAATCTCGAAATACGCCAACCCAACATCTACCATTGGAGACACTTGTATTACTCCTTTATAATCACCCAGTTACGTTGTGACGTTTGGTAGTACCCAAAGTGTTCCTCCGGTAAACGGGAGTTGCATAATCTCATAGTTATAGGAACATGTATAAGTCATGAAGAAAGCAATAGCAACATACTAAACGATCGGGTGCTAAGCTAATGGAATGGGTCATGTCAATCAGATCATTCAACTAATGATGTGACCTCGTTGATCAAATAACAACTCTTTGTTCATGGTTAGGAAACATAACCATCTTTGATTAACGAGCTAGTCAAGTAGAGGCATACTAGTGACACTCTGTTGGTCTATGTATTCACACATGTATTATGTTTCCGGTTAATACAATTCTAGCATGAATAATAAACATTTATCATGATATAAGGAAATAAATAATAACTTTATTATTGCCTCTAGGGCATATTTCCTTCATTGGTCACATAGGTGTCAAACGCATGAAGAAGCTCCATGCAGATGGACTTTTAGAATCTCTTGGTTATGAATCATTTGACACGTGCGAACCATGCCTCATGGGAAAAATGACCAAGACTCCGTTCTCAGGAACAATGGAGCGAGCAACCAACTTATTGGAAATCATACATACTGATGTGTGCGGTCCAATGAGTGTTGAGGCTCGCGGTGGCTATCGTTATGTTCTCACCCTCACTGATGACTTGAGTAGATATGGGTATATCTATTTAATGAAACACAAGTCTGAGACCTTTGAAAAGTTCAAGGAATTTCAGAGTGAGAATGAAAATCAACGTGACAGGAAAATCAAGTTCCTATGATCAGATCGTGGAGGAGAATACTTGAGTCACGAATTTGGCACACACTTAAGAAAATGTGGAATAGTTTCACAACTCACGCCGCCTGGAACACCTCAGCATAATGGTGTGTCCGAACGTCATAATCGCACTCTATTAGATATGGTGCGATCTATGATGTCTCTTGCCGATTTACCGCTATCTTTTTGGGGCTATGCTTTAGAGACTGTCGCATTCACTTTAAATAGGGCTCCGTCGAAATCCGTTGAGACGACACCGTATGAATTATGGTTTGGGAAGAAACCTAAGCTGTCGTTTCTAAAAGTTTGGGGATGTGATGCTTATGTCAAGAAACTTCAACCTGAAAAGCTCGAACCCAAGTCGGAAAAATGTGTCTTCATAGGATACCCTAAAGAAACTATTGGGTATACCTTCTACCTCAGATCCGAAGGCAAGATCTTTGTTGCCAAGAATGGATCCTTTCTAGAGAAAGAGTTTCTCTCGAAAGAAGTAAGTGGGAGGAAAGTAGAACTTGATGAAGTATTACCTCTTGAACCGGAAAAAGGCGCAACTCAAGAAAATGTTCCTAAAGTGCCTGCACCGACTAGAGAGGAAGTTAATGATGATGATCAAGATACTTCTGATCAAGCTCCTACTGAAATGTATACGGGGTGCTTTGGGTGTACCAAATGTCACAACGTAACTGGGTGACCATAAAGGTATACTACGGGTATCTCCGAAAGTGTCTGTTGGGTTGACACGGATCAAGACTGGGATTTGTCACTCCGTATGACGGAGAGGTATCATTGGGCCCACTCGGTAATGCATCATCATTATGAGCTCAAACTGACCAAGTGTCTGGTCATGGGATCATGCATTACGGTACGAGTAAAGTGACTTGCCGGTAACGAGATTGAACGAGGTATTGGGATACCGACGATCGAATCTCGGGCAAGTAACATACCGATTGACAAAGGGAATTGTATACGGGGTTGCTTGAATCCTCGACATCGTGGTTCATCTGATGAGATCATCGAGGAGCATGTGGGAGCCAACATGGGTATCCAGATCCCACTGTTGGTTATTGACCGGAGAGCAATCTCGGTCATGTCTACATGTCTCCCGAACCCGTAGGGTCTACACACTTAAGGTTCGGTGGCGCTAGGGTTGTAGGGATATGTATATGCAGTAACCCGAATGTTGTTCGGAGTCCCGGATGAGATCCTGGACGTCACGAGGAGTTCCAGAATGGTCCGGAGGTAAAGAATTATATATAGGAAGTGCTATTTCGGCCATCGGGACAAGTTTAGGGGTCACCGGTATTATACCGGGACCACCGGAAGGGTCCCGGGGGTCCACCGGGTGGGGCCACCTATCCCGGAGGGCCCCATGGGCTGAAGTGGGAAGGGATCCAGCCCAAAGTGGGCTGGGGCGCCACTTCCCCTAGGGCCCATGCGCCTAGGGTGGGGGAAACCCTAAAGGGGGGCGCCCCCTTGCTTGGGGGGCAAGCCCCCCACCCCTTGGCCGCCGCCCCCTAGGAGATTGCATCTCCTAGGGCCGGCGCCCCCCCCCCCCTAGGCTCCCTATATATAGTGGGGGAAGGGAGGGCCTCTTCCCTGATGCCTTTGGTGCCTCCCTCTCCCTCTCCAACACTTCCTCCTCCTCCATAGAGCTTGGCGAAGCCCTGCCGGAGTACTGCAGCTCCATCACCACCACGCCGTCGTGCTGCTGCTGGAGCCATCTTCCTCAACCTCTCCTTCCCCCTTGCTGGATCAAGAAGGAGGAGACGTTACGTTGACCGTACGTGTGTTGAACACGGAGGTGTCGTCCGTTCGGCGCTAGGATCTCCGGTGATTTGGATCATGTCGAGTACGACTCCCTCATCCCCGTTCTTTGAACGCTTCCGCTCGCGATCTACAATGTACATAGATGCATCCAACCGCTCGTTGCTAGATGAACTCATAGATGGATCTTGGTGAAACCGTAGGAAATAATTTTGTCTTCTGCAACGTTCCCCAACACGCACCAGCCCACCTAGGGCTGGTCCCCTCCCACACTTGGCCCATGCAGCCCTCCGGGGCTGGTGGCCCCACTTGGTGGACCCCCGGGACCCTCCCGGTGGTCCCGGTACATTACCGATAGCACCCGAAACTTTTTCGGTGACTAAAACAGGACTTCCCATATATAAATCTTTACCTCCGGAGCATTCCGGAACTCCTCGTGACGTCAGGGATCTCATCCGGGACTCCAAACAACATTCGGTAACCACGTATATCTATTCCCTATAACCCTAGCGTCATCAAACCTTAAGTGTGTAGACCCTACAGGTTCGGGAGCCATGCAGACATGACCGAGACGTTCTCCGGTCAATAACCAACAGCGGGATCTGGATACCCATGTTGGCTCCCACATGCTCCACGATGATCTCATCGGATGAACCACGATGTCAAGGACTTAATCAATTCCGTATACAATTCCCTTTGTCTAGCGGTATGATACTTGCCCGAGATTCGATCGTCGGTATCCCGATACCTTGTTCAATCTCGTTACCGGCAAGTCTCTTTACTCGTTCCGTAACACATCATCCCGTGATCAACTCCTTGATCACATTGTGCACATTATGATGATGTCCTACCGAGTGGGCCCAGAGATACCTCTCCATTTACACGGAGTGACAAATCCCAGTCTCGATTCATGCCAACCCAACAGACACTTTCGGAGATACCTGTAGTGTACCTTTATAGCCACCCAGTTACGTTGTGACGTTTGGCACACCCAAAGCACTCCTACGGTATCCGGGAGTTGCACAATCTCATGGTCTAAGGAAATGATACTTGACATTAGAAAAGCTTTAGCATACGAACTACATGATCTTGTGCTAGGCTTAGGATTGGGTGTTGTCCATTACATCATTCTCCTAATGATGTGATCCCGTTATCAATGACATCTAATGTCCATGGTCAGGAAACCGTAACCATCTATTGATCAATGAGCTAGTCAACTAGAGGCTTACTAGGGACATGGTGTTGTCTATGTATCCACACATGTATCTGAGTTTCCTATCAATACAATTCTAGCATGGATAATAAATGATTATCATGAACAAGGAAATATAATAATAATAATAATAATAATAATAATAATAATAACCAATTTATTATTGCCTCTAGGGCATATTTCCAACAGTCTCCCACTTGCACTAGAGTCAATAATCCAGTTCACATCGATATGTGATTAACACTCAAGGTCACATCCCCATGTGACTAACACCCAAAAGAGTTCTGGGTTTGATCATGTTATGCTTGTGTGAGAGGTTTCAGTCAACGGGTCTGCAACATTCAGATCCGTATGTACTTCGCAAATTTCTATGTCATCTTGTAGATGCAACTACTACGCTACATTTGGAGCCATTTCAAATAACTGTTCTACTTGGAGCTATTCTAAATTGTTTCCCCATTATACGTATCCGGTATCTCTACTCAGAGCTATCCGGATAGGTGTTAAGCTTGCATCGACGTAACTCTTTACGTTGAACTCTTTGTCACCTCCATAACCGAGAAACATATCCTTATTCCTCTAAGGATAATTTAGACCGCTATCTGGTGATCTACTCCTAGATCACCTTTGTACCCTCTTGCCAAATATGTGGCAAGGCACACATCAGGTGCGGTACTCAGCATGGCATACCGTATAGAGCCTATGACAAAAGCATAGGGGACGACCTTCGTCCTTCCTCTTTCTTCTGCCGTGGTCGAGCTTTAAGTCTTAACTTCATACCTTGCAACTTAGGCAAGAACTCCTTCTTTGACCGATCCATCTTGAACACCTTCAAGATCATGTCAAGGTATGTGCTCATTTGAAAGTACCATTAAGCGTTTTGATCTATCCTTATAGGTCTTGATGCTCAATGTTCAAGTAGCTTAATCTAGGCTTTCCATTGAAAAACACTTTCCAAATAACCCTATATGCTTTCCAGAAATTCTACGTCATTTTTGATCAACAATATGTCAACAACATATACTCATCAGAAATTCTATAGTGCTCCCACTCACTTCTTTGGAAATACAAGTTTCTCATAAACTTTGTATACACCCAAAATCTTTGATCATCAAATCAAAGCATACATTCCAACTCCGAGATGCTTACTCCAGTCCCTAGAAGGATTGCTGGAGCTTTGCATACTTGTTAGCATCTTTCAGGATTGACAAAACCTTCTGGTTGTATCACATGCAACCTTTCCTCAAGAAAATCATCGAGGAAACAATGTTTTTACATCCTATCTGCAAGATTTCAGTAATCGCTAATATAATTCCAACAGACTCTTAGCATCGCTACGAGTGAGAAAGTCTCATCGTAGTCAACTCCTTGAACTTGTTGGAAAACATCTTAACGACAAGTCGAGCTTTCTTAATGGTGATACATACCATCATTGTCCGTCTTCCTTTTAAAATCCATATGTACCTAACAGCCTTATGACCATCAAGTAGTTCTTCCAAAGTCTAAACTTTGTTTTCATATATGGATCCTCTCTCGGATTATATGGCCTCAAGCCATTTTGGAATCCAGGCCCACCATCGCTTCTCCATAGCTCGTAGGTTCATTATTGTCTAGCAACATGACTTCCAAGATAGGATTACGTACCACTCTGAAGTGGTACGCATCCTTGTCATCCCACGAGGTTTGGTAGTGACTTGATCTGAAGTTTCATGATCACTATCATAAGCTTCCACTTCAATTGGTGTAGGAACAACTCCATGTGCCCTGCCACACACTAGTTGAAGAGACGGTTCAATAACCTCATCAAGTCTCCACCATCCTCCCACTCAATTCTTTTGAGAGAAACTTTTCCTCGAGAAAGGACCCGATTCTAGAAACAATCCCTTATTGCTTTCGGATCTGAGACAGGAGGTATACCCAACTGTTTTGGGTGTCCTACGAAGATGCATTTATCCGCTTTGGGTTCGAGCTTATCAGCCTGAAACTTTTTCACATAAGCGTCACAGCCCCAAACTTTTAAGAAATGACAGCTTAGGTTTCTCTAAACCATAGTTCATACGGCGCCATCTCATCGGAATTACGTGGTGCCCTATTTAAAGTGAATGTGGTTGTCTCTAATGCCTAACCCATAAACTATCGTGGTAATTCGATAAGAGACATCATGGTATGCATCATATCCAATAGGGTGCAGTTATGATGTTCAGACACACCATCACACTATGGTGTTCCAGGCTGTATTAGTCGTGAAACAATTTCCACAATGTCTTAATTTTGTGCCAAACTCGTAATTCAAATATTCATCTCTATGATCATATCATAGATATTTTATCCTCTTGTCACGACGATCTTTCAACTTCACCCTGAAATTACTTGAACCTTTCAATAATTCATACTCGTGATTCATCAAGTAAATATACTCAACATCTACTCAAATCATCTGTGAAGTAAGAACATAACGATATCCACTACACGCCTCAGCACTCATTGGACTGCACACATCAAAATGTATTACATCCAACAAGTTGCTTTCTAGTTCCATTTTACTGAAAATGAGGCTTTCAGTCATCTTGCCCATGTGGTATCATTTGCATGTCTCAAGTGATTCAAAATCAAGTGAGTCCAAACGGTCCATTTGCATGGGTTTCTTCATGCATATACACCAATAGACATGGTTCGCATGTCTCAAACTTTTCAAAAACAAGTGAGCCCAAAGATCCATCAACATGGAGCTTCTTCATGCGTTTTATACCGATATGATTTACGTGGCAGTGCCACAAGTAGGTGGTACTATCATTACTATCTTATATCTTTTGGCATGAACATGTGTATCACTACGATCGAGATTCAATAAACCATTCATTTTAGGTGCAAGACCATTGAAGGTATTATTCAAATAAACAGAGTAACCATTATTCTCCTTAAATGAATAACCGTATTGCGATAGACATAATCCAATCATGTCTATGCTCAACGCAAACACCAATCTCGATGGTAGAGGGAGCATGCAATGCTTGATCACATCAAGCTTGGAAAAAACTTCCAACACATATCGCCAGCTCACCTTTAGCTAGTCTCCGTTTACTCTGCAGCCTTTTATTTCGAGTTTACTAACACTTAGCAACCGAACCGGTATCTAATACCATGGTGCTACTAGGAGTACTAGTGAAGTACACATTAACACAATGTATATCCAATATACTTCTATCGACCTTGCCAGCCTTCTCATCTACCAAGTATCTAGGGTAATTCTGCTCCAGTGGCTGTTCCTCTTATTACAGAAGCACTTAGTCTCGAGTTTGGGTTCAACCTTGGGTTTCTTCACTAGAGCAGCAGCTGAATTGCCGTTTCATGAAGTATCCCTTCTTGCCCTTGCCCTTGCCCTTCTTGAAACTAGTGGTTTCACCAACCATCAACAATTGATGCTCCTTCTTGATTTCTACTTTTGTGGTGTCAAACATTGCGAATATCTCAAGGATCATCATATATGTCCCTGATATATTATAGTTCATCACGAAGCTCTAGCAGCTTGGTAGTAATGACTTCGGAGAAACATCACTATCTCATCTGGAAGATCAACTCCCACTCGATTCAAATGATTGTTGTACTCAGACAATCTGAGCACAAGCTCAACAATTGAGCTTTTCTCCCTTAGTTTGCAGGCTAAGAAAATCGCCGGAGGTCTTATACCTCTTGACGTGGGCACGAGCCTGAAATCCCAATTTCAGCCCTCGAAACATCTCATATGTTTCGCAATGTTTCAAAACGTCTTCGGTACCTCAACTCTAAACCGTTTAACTGAACTATCACGTAGTTATCAAAATGTGTATGTCAGACATTTGCAACATCCACAGACGACATTCGAGGTTCAGCACACTGAGCGGTGCATTAAGGACATAAGCCTTCTATGAAGCAATGAGGACAATCCTCAGTTTAAGGACCTAGTCCGCATAATTGCTACTGTCATCTTTCAACTAAATTTTCTCTAGGAACATATGTAAACAGTAGAACTGAAGCGCGAGCTACGACATAATTTGCGAAGACCTTTTGACTATGTTCAGGATAATTAAGTTCATCTTATGAACTCCCACTCAGATAGACATCCCTCTAGTCATCTAAGTGATTACATGATCCGAGTCAACTAGGCCGTGTCCGATCATCACGTGAGACGGACTAGTCATCATCGGTGAACATCTTCATGTTGATCGTATCTACCATACGACTCATGCTCGACCTTTCGGTCTCTTGTGTTCCGAGGCCATGTTTGTACATGCTAGGCTCGTCAAGTCAACCTAAGTGTTTTGCGTGTGTAAATCTGTCTTACACCCGTTGTATGTGAACGTTAGAATCTATCACACCCGATCATCACGTGGTGCTTCGAAACGACGAACTTTCGCAACGGTGCACAGTTAGGGGGAACACTTTCTTGAAATTTTAATGAGGAATCATCTTATTTACTACCGTCGTTCTAAGCAAATAAGATGCAAAAAACATGATAAACATCACATGCAATCAAAAAGTGACATGATATGGCCAATATCATTTTGCTCCTTTTGATCTCCATCTTCGGGGCTCCATGATCATCGTTGTCACCGGCATGACACCATGATCTCCATCATCATGATCTCCATCATCGTGTCTTCATGAAGTTGTCTCGCCAACTATTACTTCTACTACTACAGCTAACGGTTAGCAATAAAGTAAAGTAATTACATGACGTTTATGTTGACACGCAGGTCATAAAAAAATTAAGACAACTCCTATGGCTCCTGCCGGTTGTCATACTCATCGACATGCAAGTCGTGATCCCTATTACAAGAACATGATCATCTCATACATCACATATATCATTCATCACATCCTTTGGCCATATCACATCACAAAACACTTGCTGCAAAAACAAGTTAGACGTCCTCTAATTGTTGTTGCAAGTTTTTACGTGGCTGCTATAGGTTGCTAGCAAGAACGTTTCTTACCTACGCCAAAACCACAACGTGAATTGCCAATTTCTATTTACCCTTCATAAGGACCCTGTTCATCGAATCCGATCTGACTAAAGTGGGAGAGACACACACCCGCTAGCCACCTTATACAACTAGTGCATGTCAGTCGGTGGAACCGGTCTCACGTAAGCGTACGTGTAAGGTTGGTCCGGGCCGCTTCATCCCACGATGTCGTCGAATCAAGATAAGACTAGTAACGGCAAGATAATTGACAATACCGACGCCCACAACTACTTTGTGTTCTACTCGTGCATAGTAACTACGCATAGACCTAGCTCATGATGCCACTGTTGGGGAACGTAGCAGAAATTCAAAATTTTCTACGCATCACCAAGATCAATCTATGGAGTAATCTAGCAACGAGGGAAGGAGAGTGCATCTACATACCCTTGTAGATCGCTAAGCAGAAGCGTTCAAGTGAACGGGGTTGATGGAGTCGTACTCGTCGTGATCCAAATCACCGATGATCCTAGTGCCGAACGGACGGCACCTCCGTGTTCAACACACGTACAGCCCGGTGACGCCTCCTACGCCTTGATCCAGCAAGGGGAGAAGGAGAGGTTGGGGAAAACTCCATCCAGCAGCAGCACGACGGCGTGGTGGTGGTGGACGAGCGTGGTACTCCAGCAGGGCTTCGCCAAGCACCGCAAGAGACGAGGAGGGAGAGGGGTAGGGCTGCGCCAAGAAGGAGGTTGAATCGTGTCTATGGCAGCCCAAAACCTCAAGTATATATAGGGGGAGGGGAGGGGCTGCGCCCCCACCTAGGTTTCCACCCCTAGGGGTGGCGGCCAGCCCTAGATCCCATCTAGGGGGGAGGCCAAGGGGGAGAGAGGGGGGCGCACCACTAGGTGGGCCTTAGGCCCATCTGAGCCTAGGGTTTGCCCCCTTCCACTCTCCCTTGCGCCTTGGGCCTTGGTGGGGGGCGCACCAGCCCACCTAGGGCTGGTCCCCTCCCACACTTGGCCCATGCAGCCCTCCGGGGCTGGTGGCCCCACTTGGTGGACCCCCGGGACCCTCCCGGTGGTCCCGGTACGTTACCGATAGCACCCGAAAGTTTTCCGGTGACCAAAACAGGACTTCCCATATATAAATCTTTACCTCCGGACCACTTCGGAACTCCTCGTGACATCCGGGATCTCATCCGGGACTCCGAAAAACATTCGGTAACCACGTATATCTATTCCCTATAACCCTAGCGTCATCGAACCTTAAGTGTGTAGACCCTACGGGTTCGGGAACCATGCAGACATGACCGAGACGTTCTCCGGTAAATAACCAACAGCGGGATCTGGATACCCATGTTGGCTCCCACATGCTCCACGATGATCTCATCGGATGAACTACGATGTCAAGGACTTAATCAATCCCGTATACAATTCCCTTTGTCTAGCGGTATGATACTTGCCCGAGATTCGATCGTCGGTATCCCGATACCTTGTTCAATCTCGTTACCGGCAAGTCTCTTTACTCGTTCCGTAACACATCATGTCGTGATCAACTCCTTGATCACATTGTGCACATTATGATGATGTCCTACCGAGTGGGCCCAGAGATACCTCTCCGTTTACACGGAGTGACAAATCCCAGTCTCGATTCGTGCCAACCCAACAGACACTTTCGGAGATACCTATAGTGTACCTTTATAGCCACCCAGTTACATTGTGACGTTTGGCACACCCAAAGCACTCCTACGGTATCCGGGAGTTGCACAATCTCATGGTCTAAGGAAATGATACTTGACATTAGAAAAGCTTTAGCATACGAACTACATGATCTTGTGCTAGGCTTAGGATTGGGTGTTGTCCATCACATCATTCTCCTAATGATGTGATCCCGTTATCAACGACATCTAATGTCCATGGTCAGGAAACCGTAACCATCTATTGATCAACGAGCTAGTCAACTAGAGGCTTACTAGGGACATGGTGTTGTCTATGTATCCACACATTTATCTGAGTTTCCTATCAATACAATTCTAGCATGGATAATAAACGATTATCATGAACAAGGAAATATAATAATAACCAATTTATTATTGCCTCTAGGGCATATTTCCAACACTTACACACTTTGTTAGCACCTTTTGGATCGACAAAACTTTCTGGTTGCATCATATACAACTCTTCTTTAAGATATCCATTAAGGAATGCAGTTTTGACATCCATTTGCGAAATTTCATAATCATAAAATGCGGTAATTACTAACATGATTCGGATGGACTTAAGCATCGCTACGGGTGAGAAGGTCCCATCGTAGTCAACTCCTTAAACTTGTCGATAACCTTTTGCAACAAGTCGAGCTTTGTAGATAGTAACATTACCGTCAGCGTCAGTCTTCTTTTTGAAGATCCATTTATTCTCTATGGCTTGCCGATCATCGGGCAAGTCAACCAAAGTCCATACTTTGTTCTCATACATGGATCCCATCTCAGATTTCATGGCCTCAAGCCATTTCACGGAATCTGGGCCCATCATCGCTTCCTTATAGTTCGTAGGTTCGTCATGGTCAAGTAACATGACCTCTAGAACAGGATTACCGTACCACTCTGGTGCGGATCTTACTCTGGTTGACCTATGAGGTTCGGTAGTAACTTGATCAGAAGTTTCATGATCATCATCATTAGCTTCCTCACTAATTGGTGTAGGAATCACCGGAATTGATTTCTGTGATGAACTACTTTCCAATAAGGGAGCAGGTACAATTACTTCATCAAGTTCTACTTTCCTCCCACTCACTTCTTTCGAGAGAAACTCCTTCTCTAGAAAGGATCCATTCTTAGCAACAAATATCTTGGCTTCGGATCTGTGATAGAAGGTGTACTCAACAGTCTCCTTTGGGTATCCTATGAAGACACATTTCCCCGATATGGGTTCGAGCTTATCAGGTTGAAGCTTTTTCACATAAGCATCGCAGCCCCAAACTTAAAGAAACGACAACTTGGGTTTCTTGCCAAACCACAGTTCATATGGTGTTGTCTCAATAGATTTAGATGGTGCCCTATTTAACATGAATGCAGCCGTCTCTAAAGCATAACCCCAAAACGATAACAGTAAATCAGTAAGAGACATCATAGATCGCACCATATCTAATAAAGTACAATTACGACGTTCGGACACACCATTACGTTGTGGTGTTCCGGGTGGCGTGAGTTGTGAAACTATTCCACATTGTTTCAAATGAAGATCAAACTCGTAACTCAAATATTCTCCTCCACGATCAGATCATAGAAACTTTATTTTCTTGTTACGATGATTTTCCACTTCACTCTGAAATTCGTTGAACTTTTCAAATGTTTCAGACTTATGTTTCATCAAGTAGATATACCCATATCTGCTCAAATCATCTGTGAAGGTCAGAAAATAATGATATGCGCCGCGAGCATCAATAGTCATCAGACTGCATATATCAGTATGTATTATTTCCAACAAGTCTGTTGCTCACTCCATTGTTCGGGAGAATGGAGTCTTAGTCATCTTGCCCATGAGGCATTATTCACAAGCATCAAGTGATTCCGAAAGCCCATCAGCATGGAGTTTCTTCATGCCCTTTACACCAATATGACCTAAACGGCAGTGCCACAAATAAGTTGCACTATCATTATTAAACTTATATCTTTTGGCTTCAATATTATGAATATGTGTATCGCTACTATCAAGGTTTAGTAAAAATAGACCACTCATTAAGGGTGCATGACCATAAAAGATATTGCTCATATAAATAGAACAACCATTATTCTCTGATTTAAATGAATAACTGTCTCGCATCAAACAAAATCCAGATATAATGTTCATGCTTAATGATGGCACCAAATAACAAATATTTAGGTCTAAAACTAATCCCGAAGGTAGATGTAGAGGTAGTGTGTCGACGGCGATCACATCGACTTTGGAACCATTTCACACGCGCATCATTACCTCGTCCTTAGCCAATCTTTGCTTAATTCGTAGCCCCTGTTTTGAGTTGCAAATATTAGCAACAGAACCAGTATCAAATACCCAGGTGCTACTGCGAGCATTAGTAAGGTACACATCAATAACATGTATATCAAATATACCTTTCACTTTGCCATCCTTCTTTTCCGTCAAATACTTGGGGCAGTTCCGCTTCCAGTGACCAGTCCCTTTGCAGTAGAAGCACTCAGTCTCAGGCTTAGGTCCAGACTTGGGCTTCTTCACTTGAGCATCAACTTACTTGCCGTTCTTATTGAAGTTCCCTTTCTTCCATTTGCCCTTCTTCTTGAAACAGGTGGTCTTGTTGACCATCAACACTTGATGCTCCTTCTTGATTTGTACCTCTGCAGCCTTTAGCATTGCGAAGAGCTCGGGAATTGTCTTATTCATCCCTTGCATGTTATAGTTCATCACGAAGCTTTTATAGCTTGGTGGCAGTGATTGAAGAACTATGTCAATGACACTATCAACCATAAGATTAACTCCCAGGTGAGTCAAGTGATTGTGGTACGCAGACATTCTGAGTATGTGTTCATTGACATAGTTTGGAGACTTCATATCTCTCAATCCATTTTGCAGTTGTAGAACTTATTGGAGACTTCATATCTCTCAATCCCGGCATTTGCTTGAAATATTAACTTCAACTCATGGAACATCCATATGCTCCTTGACATTCAAAACATTGTTGAAGTCCCTGTTCTAAGCCGTAAAGCATGGCACACTAAACTATCGAGTAGTCATCAGCTTTGCTCTGCCAGGTGTTCATAACATCTGGAGTTGCTCCTGCAGCGGGTTTGGCACCTAGCGGTGCTTCCAGGATGTAATTCTTCTGTGCAGAAATGAGGATAATCCTCAAGCTACGGACCCGGTCCGTGTAGTTTCTACCATCATCTTTCAACTTAGCTTTCTCTAGGAATGCATTAAAATTCAACGGAACGACAACATGGGCCATTTCTCTACAATAACATAGACATGCAAAATACAATCAGGTACTAAGTTCATGATAAATTAAAGTTCAATTAATCATATTACTAAAGAACTCCCACTTAGATAGACATCCATCTAATCATCTAAGTGATCACGTGATCCATATAAACTAAACCATGTCCGATCATCACGTGAGATGGAGTAGTTTTCAATGGTGAACATCACTATGTTGATCATATCTACTATATGATTCATGCTCGACCTTTCGGTCTCAGTGTTCCAAGGCCATATCTGCATATGCTAGGCTCGTCGAGTTTAACCCGAGTATTCTACGTGTGCAAAACTGGCTTGCACCCATTGTATGTGAAGGTAGAGCTTATCACACCCGATCATCACGTGGTGTCTCGGCATGATGAACTGTAGTAGCGGTGCATACTCAGGGAGAACACTTGTACCTTGAAATTTAGTGAGAGATCATCTTATAATGCTACCGCCGTACTAAGAAAAATAAGATGCATAAAGGATAAACATCACATGAAATCAAATAAGTGATATGATATGGCCATCGTCATCTTGTGCCATTGATCTCCATCTCCAAAGCACCGTCATGATCACCATCGTCACCGGCTTGACACCTTGATCTCCATCGAAGCATCGTTGTCGTCTCGCCAACTATTGCTTCTATGACTATCGCTACCGCTTAGTGATAAAGTAAAGCAATTACATGGCGATTGCATTTCATACAATAAAGCGACAACCATAAGGCTCCTGCTAGTTGCCGATAACTTTTACAAAACATGGTCATCTCATACAACAATTTATATATCATCACGTCTTGACCATATCACATCACAGCAAGCCCTGCAAAAACAAGTTAGACGTCCTCTACTTTGTTGTTGCAAGTTTTACATGGCTGCTACGGGCTTCTAGCAAGAACCGTTCTTACCTACGCATCAAAACCACAACGTTGTATAGTGATTGATTTGTGATCTTTAGAAAGAACCCTGTTCATTGAATCCGATTCAACTAAAGTTGGAGAAACTGACACCCGCCAGCCACCTGTGTGCAAAGCACGTCAGTAGAACCAGTTTCATGAACGCGGTCATGTAATGTCGGTCCGGGCCGCTTCATCCAACAATACTGCCAACTCAAGAAACAACTAGTGGCGGCAAGCAATATGTATATACCCATGCCCATAACTCCTTTGTGTTCTACTCGTGCGAATAACATCTACGCATAGACCTGGCTCTAATGCCATTGTTGGGGAACGTAGTATTTTAAAAAATTTACCTACGATCACGCAAGATCTATCTAGGAGAAGCATAGCAACGAGCGGGGAGACTGTGTCCACGTACCCTCGTAGACCGAAAGTGGAAGTGTTTAGTAACACGGTTGATGTAGTCGAAAGTCTTTGCGATCCAACCGATCAAGTACCGAACGCACGGCACCTCCATGATCTGCACACGTTCAGCTTCGTGACGTCCCTCAAACTCTAGATCCAGCTGAGGCTGAGGGAGAGTTTTGCCAGCACGACGGCGTGGTGATGGTGATGATGAAGTTACTGAGGCAGGGCTTCGCCTAAGCACTACGACAATATTACCGAGGTGGAAATCTATGGAGGGGGGCACCGCACACGGCTAAGAAATCAACTTGTGTGTCTATGGGGTGCCCCCTCCCCTGTATATAAAGGAGTGGAGGAGGGGGCCGGCTGGCCGGCCTCATGGGGTGCGCCCGAAGGGGGGAATCCTACTCCTACTAGGAGTAGGTTCCCCCCTTTCCTAGTCCAACTAGTAGGGGAAGGAAAGGGAAGAGGGATAGAAGGAAAGGGGGAGCCGGCCCCCTTCCCAATTCGGATTGGGCATGGGGGGCGCACCCCTCCACTTGGACGCCTCCTCCTCTCTTCCACTAAAGCCCATGAGGGCCCATTAACCCCCCGGTACTCCAGAAAATGGCCAAACCTATCAGAAACATTTCCAGTGTCCAAACATAACCTTCCAATATATCACTCTTCATGTCTCGGCCATTTCGAGACTCCTCGACATGTCCGTGATCACATCCGGGACTCCGAACAACCTTTGGTACATCAAATCACATAACTCACAATATATATCATCATCGAACGTTAAGCGTGCGGACCCTACGGGTTTGAGAACTATGTAGACATGACCAAGGCTCATGTCCAATCAATAACCAATAGCGGAACCTGGATGCTCATATTGGTTCCTACATATTCTACGAAGATCTTTGTCGATCAAACCGCATAACAACATACGTTGTTCCCTTTGTCATCGGTATGTTACTTGCCCGAGATTTGATCGGCGATATCATCATACCTAGTTCAATATCGTTACTGGCAAGTCTCTTTACTCGTTCTGTAATGCATCATCCCACAACTAATCATTAGTTACATTGCTTGCAAGGCTTATAGTGATGTGCATTACCGAGAGTGCCCAGAGATACTTCTCCGACAATCGAAGTGACAAATCCTAATCTCGATCTATGCCAACTCAACAAACACCATCGGAGACACCGATAGAGCATCTTTATAATCACCCAGTTACATTGTGACGTTTGATAGCACATTAAGTGTTCCTCCGATATTTGCGAGTTGCATAATCTCATAGTCATAGGAACATATGTATAAGTCATGAAGAAAACAATAGCAATAAACTAAACGGTCATAGTGCTAAGCTAACGTATGGGTCATGTCAATCACATCATTCTCTAATGATGTGATCCCCTTCATCAAATAACAACTCATGTCTATGGCTATGAAACTTAACCATCTTTGATTAACGAGCTAGTCAGGTAGAGGCATACTAGTGACCCTCTGTTTGTCTATGTATTCAGACATGTACTAAGTTTCCGGTTAATACAATTCTAGGATAAATAATAAACATTTATCATTATATAAGGAAATATAAATAACAACTTTATTGTTGCCTCTAGGGCATATTTCCTTCAATTACCAATCGGGAATAAAGGTCCTCCCGCCTGGACGCCCCGCAGCGGCCACGTGGAGCCCCTTCTGTCCCGGTTCATAAGCAAATCGGGACTAAATCTTTTGGGCTTTAGTCCCGTTTGTTTTGTCCCGGTTCCAGAACCGAGACTAAATGCGCCTCTAATCACCCCAAATTGTCATCGTCTCGCCACTCTGCCGCCGCCTGCCGCTCATCCTCAAGCTTGGTCGTCGTCCCGCTGCTCGTCCTCAAGCTGGGCCGTCGCCCCTCCACTCGTCCTCAAGCTCACTAGCCGCCCCGCCGCTCGTCCTCAAGCTCGGTCGTCGCCCCGCCACTTGTCCTCAAGCTCACTAGCCGCCTCGTCGCTCGTCTCAAAGCTCGTCCGCCGCCCCGCCGTTCGTCTCCAAGCTCGTCCGCCGCCCCGCCGTTCGTCTCCAAGCTCGGTTGCCGCCCCGCCGCTCATCCTCAAGCTCGGCCGCCGCCGTTCGTGCACAAGCTCGGTTGCCGCCGCTCGTCTCGATCCGCCGCCGCCATGCCGCCGAACTAGTTTTACATCATCTATTATATCTGTTAGAGCATAGTTTTACACCAAATATACATCATCTGTTTTTTTAACTAAATATACATCATCTGTTGACTCTTTTTTCAAGATGTAAAAAGATTTTTTTTTTCATTTTCAATAATGTAAATTATACAACATCTACTTTTACATTTCCAAATATACATAATCTATTGAAGATGCTCTATAAAGGCAAGCGGTGGGCTGGGAAGGAGGAGGGGGCGACCTAATAATTAACGAAAATACTCATTTGCCACCGATGATGGTGGCTTCTCACGCTCCACACGATCGGCAAGTGGCCATGAGCCATGACAGACTTGTTCTTTTGTAAACAACAACTTGCGCACATGCTATCACCTACTAGGCGTCAGAACACTGCAGGTCACAAGGCCCATGCAATAGCCATGGGGCAAATTCTGGACTGCAAACGACCGGGCATTTCTTGTTCGGCGCCTTAAGGTGCATTCTGTTAACTGGCGCTGATAGCGCTTTACCTGGGCCAGCCCATATACAATTTTATTTCTTTAAACTCCCAAAAAATGTGCAAGCAAGAAGTTTCAAACAAGCGAACTGTGCACTCGAAGGTAAGCGCACCAACCACTTGGCTGCTCCACCCGTTGTGATATACTACTTGCTTTTATCCTTCTTTTATTCGTTTCTTCAGTTCGTGTTTCTTTCTCCGGACATTCATTTTGTTTTCATTTTTTAGTTTACGTGGGGATTGTTTTCAAACCAATGATTTTTTCCAAAAATTCATAAAATTTTACTCAAATTCATGAACACTTTTTCCGAAATTGATGAACTTTTTTTAAAATATGTGAATTTTTAAAATTTTGATGACCTTTTTTCAAAGTCAAACAAATTTTTCAAATTTATTAATGTTTCTTTCAAATTTGATGAACTTTTTTACGAACTTGATACAGTTTTTTTCAAATTCGACTGACTTTTTTGCAAAATGATTAGCTTTTTTCAAGTTTGTGGTTATTATTCAAAATTATGAACTCTTTTCCGAAAATCAGTGAGCTCTTTTCCAAAAATCAGTTAACTCTTTTCCGAACTGATGTTTTTTTTAAATTGATGAACTTTTAAAAAAAATTGAACCTTTTGCGAAATTGATGAACTTTTCTTCAACTTTGTGAACAAATTTTTAAATTCCATGAACGTTTTTTGAATTCAGGTTTTTTTTCGAATTCTATGAATTTTCAGTTTTTGTTGGTTTTTCGTATTTATTCAAAAGTCAACTATGAACCGGTCAACTGTCATGAATAAAAATGAAAATAACTGTGTTTTTCACGGGTTGCATTTTAAAGATAAAAGAAGGAGTCTAGCACATCAGGTGTGATGGGCGACTTGGTCAATGCGTTCGTAGTTAAAACTGGAGCATCGCGTTTTGAATCATGGTGTGCACACCCTTTTTTGGGTATTAAACGGAGAAACAGTCACGTTTTCAAACAGTCAGTTTTTGCAGGCTAGCCCCACAAATCGAGAATCCAGCATACCCATGGGCCGCTTGGCTGTTAGACAAAAAAATTATTTGCCTTAATAAAAAGACAAAAAACATTATTGTCTGACCGTACCCTAATACCTATTTCTATTTCGCGCCTTTAGCGTTGTTTTCTACTATTCTGGCAACTTCGCGCAACCCCCTCTGTCCTGGGCTTGGACTACTTACTTTTTTTATATTCTCTTAACCTTCAAAAAATAGGAGACCGAGGTGGAGAGAAGAACAACTTACTTGTTGTGCACACTTACTTCTCTTTTTCTCTTGCGTGGCAAATGTAACGCTAAAAAAGGCAGTGCATTCCATGGTTTTCTTTCTGTTTTTTCGTCCAGTTTTCTCCAACTTTTTTCACTTATTTATCTTCTTTTCCTGTTCCTTTTTCTTTTATTTTCTTAATTTGCAAACTTTTTTTCAAACTCATGAACCTTTTAAAATTCACGAACCTTCTTCAAATTCATACAAAAATTTCAAATTCATGGACTTTCCACAAATTCTTGAACTTTTTTCAAATCCATGATTTTTTTTGTAAAATTCGGGAACTTTTTTTCTGAATCTATCAACATATATTACAGATTCATGATTTTTTTGTAAAATTCATGAACTTTTTTTTGAATCTATGAACATATATTACAGATTCATGATAATTTTCTAAACCCACAAACTAGTTTTCAAATCCATGGACTTTTATTCTAGTCTGCGAACTTTTTCAAATCAACGAATGTTTTATAATCCGCAAAGTTTTGTTCAACAACCAGGACTTTTCCAAATTCGCGAACTTGTACCTTATCTGTACTATTTTTTCAAATTCATAAACTTTATTCAAAAATCATGATTTTTCTTCAAAATTCATGAACTTTTATCATTTTTTTTACTATTTTCAAATATGTGAACTTTCCCCTATTTGTGAACTTTTTGAAATTGGTGAAATTTTTGAATTCATGAACTTTTCAAATGTGCATACTTTTTTCCAAATTGGTAAACTTTTTTTCAAATTTGTCAACTTTTTGCAGATTTATGATATTTTTAAATTCATAAAAAAATCCAATTCTTTGATAAGTCAACGGCCAATGGCGTCAAATGGTCAAAGGGTTGAACATTCAACTGTGAAAAGTTCAAAGGTTAGTGGTTAAAAAGTTAAACTGCCAACTAATAAGAACAACGTTCGAGCTTGAGGCTGCTGTGGAGCGATCGATTAAGATGCTTTGGTGGGACCTTGGTAAACTTCAGCCAACACACTCCGTGCTGTGATGACTAATGGATGCATCTTCCTAAGATTCAGATATTATGCTTTCTCATACATATAGTTCACACCATTATGAATTTTCATCATGCTTGTATACGTGTTGTGGGTTATGTACTTTATAACCATAACTCCTTTCATCAACATTTTTTTATGTTCTTTTCATCATTGTGCCTTAGATAGAGTGCATAGTGTTCTCCACAATGATTATGCTGAAAGGACCAACCATCTGGTTCAATGCAGAATACTTGTTGCTTGGCAATTTATAGAAATATTATACTGTTGTGTGAATAGACCGTTCAAATGGCCCAAACAGACGTATGTTTTGTTTTTCATATTACGATCTGGAGTTGTTTTATTTTGAGATGGTACTTGAGAAGAGTTATACTCCCCACGTTACTAAATATAAGACTTATTTACAGTTTAAATTCAACTGCCAAACGTCTTATATTTAGGAATGGGGGGGGGGGGGGTGGTAAAGTTGAGTTAGGACTTGATCACTAAGGATTCTTCTTATAGAAGGATGTTTACTACTCCCATCGTACCAGTGCATTAAGCACATTATGAAAACCAGATAATCCCAAAATATTTATGTGTGATGCATTAACTCCACGCCTCGTTCCTTGTTTCTTGCCATGAAAAAGTAATCAACCAATAGGGACATGGGGTGTGTATGTCTTCAATGACTTGAGACTATCTAGCATATCATGCAGTGGTTAGTTATCTGCATTCAATGGTATTAATTAGCAAATAAACATCAAGCTCTCTCGTTTTTCTTCCCGTCTTGGTCACAGTGTACAACCTAAGATGCCTAATGCACCGTTGCGGAGGGAGTACACTTTTTTGGAGAACTAGAGTTTACCGAGTGCATGGTCAGTGGCAAGTGCTCTTAGATTTCAAAATTTTAGTGTGCTTTATAAGCTTTGTTTCTCCATCGATATTTCTTTTCTATAATACGCATGAGCAAGCATATCATTGTATTATGAAGAAACGGCAAAGAAGCCGGATACCACACCTTTCAGCCATTAAAAACCACCATGCACACCTAGTGGCATGGGAAGCCCGGCCCGGCCCGAAAAATCCCGACCCGGCCTGGCCCGACGCCGCTCTCGGGCCGGGCTCGGGCCTAGATTTTGAGCCTGATGGCGGGCCGGGCTAGGCCCAGGCCTGTCATTTTTGCGCTTTTCTAAAGGAGCCTGGCCCGAGGCTCGATTCTCGGCGGGCTTTTATGCGTTCGGGCCGGGCTTTGGCCCAAAAAACAGGCCCGATGGCCGGGCTAGGCCTGGGCCCGGGCCTGGGTTTTCTATGTCGGGCTTGGCTAGGCCTGGCCCGGCCCGAGGTTTGGCCAGGTATACCACAAGCAATACGAAGCATGCTACACCTAGACCAACCTCATGGCAATGATGATGGGGTAAGTCACACCTAGACCAAGCATGCTACTCCATTGATATGCAAGTAGCTCATGTGTAGGATATATAGGTAATGCCACTTTCAGCTAGAAGAGAACAATTGCTTTCATTAGTACTCCCTTCTTAAAGAAATATAAAAGCGTTCATAAATCACTAAAGTAGGGTGTGTAGGTTGGGATATATTCTTCCGTAGATGCCCAGCTAGGATACATATTGGATGTTGTCATGGTACCAGCCACCTCTATCATGCACCTTCATCTTCTCAATTTTGGGCAAGCACTATGCGCTAAAAGAATTTGATTTTCTTTAGAAGAAGCTAAAAGAATTTGATGTGGTATTGCAGTACAACAAATCCACACTCCGATCCAAACCACATGCACGCTGGTCCATTTTTCTTGTCAACACACACTGGTCAAATAATATTATTCGTATCCTTCCCTGATGAGGCCATCAGTCCTATGATTGGGGATGGATTTAGAAACCAGCCTGTTCAAGAAAGGATGGCGCGGCGGCGACGGCAGCCTCGTGGTGGACATGTGTCCTCGGGCTCCGTCATTGCGACAGTGTTTGTTCCAGCGTCGGCGTGGAGCTTGGGAGGTATTCCGGAGCGGATGCAGATTATGGTCTGCATCGATGACATCTGGAAGACGGAACGTGTGCTGGGTTTGTGGTTCGTGGATGACAGGTATGGTTTCCTCCTTCGGCATTTTAGTCGTGGTGGGGTGCCAGATCTGGAATTCGATGGCGTGTCCGGGGTGTTGCCCGGTCTAATTCGTTTAACGGCAATGGATTTACTTTTGGTGAGCCACCTTGGAGGTCCGCAAAGCTGTATATCATCGATGGAGCCGCGTCGAGCCCGGGTGGGGAGGTGATCCAACATTTTTTTTCTTTGATGGCTGTTGTGGGGGTGCGAGAGGCAGGTGACCAGCGTTGATGTCAAACTCAGAGATATTCTATTATCTTTTCAGTTTTGTCACGTCGGTCCTTACGTAAATTGTAATTTGTTCTTTATGATATGAATGAGACATGTATTATCATGTAAAATAATACGCAAACGGAACCTAAAAAATGGTCAGTTGAATATATCCAGTCGCAAAAAAAAAGAATATATCCAGTAGAGTTTAGCCCAAGTCAAACGTATATATCTTATCTGGCCACGAGACGGTTGCTCCCCACCGCTTAGCACGCCTCGTCAAATAAAATAACTAACCGTCCCAACAACTTGAGAAGACCTCGCTGCACCCAATCCCAACCCCTGAACCCTGCCCCCCACTCTCCTCGGGATCGCCTTCTCCTCGCAGCCCGGCCGGCGATGGGTGGAGGGATGGCAGCAGACCTGACGCACGGGGCGGTGGCGGCGCTGGTGTCGGGGCTGGGGCAGGTGATGGGCGCCGTGCTGCAGGTTGTGGGCGCGCCGGGGCCAGCGCCGGCGGGAACCGTGGCCGGCACGGGGCAGTTCGGCGTCGTGCTCTCCGACGGCGTGCACTCGCTGGAGGCGGTGCTGGACGTCACCATGGACGGCCTCGTCACCGCCGGCCTCCTCCGCGCCGGCTCCGTTGTCCGAGTCCTCGACTACCGCTACAGCTATGCCACGAACCGAAGGTACTGATCACCATGCGACGGATCGTTAACTCCCTCTCCCCACATCGATCGGTGCTAGATGGATTAGGGTTTTGCAAGGTTTTTGTGCGTGTTGCCGTGATTCTAATCATGCGTTAGGGTTTCGCATCCAGTCTAAGTCTAACTGGTTCATGCGGTGGAATTAACTTTCACCATTCAGGCAGGACCCCATGCAATTTACAAATCTGGAGTAAGTAACCTGACATCTATTTTTGGTAAACTGGGATCGGCCCGTGTTTCCAAAATTACAACCTGCTAGGGCTAGACTTGTCTGTAGGGACAGTTATTTTGTGCTCGGATCAATCACGTACCGAGAGTGTTTTATTATGTCTGTATATGTATCACATAAATCCTCCACAGCCATTCCAAATAGTGCTGGCTGCACGCAAACCCACCTGATAGCAGAAGTTTGTTTGGAAGATCGGAATTCTGGTTTTTTCTTTATCTGCTTGTGGGTTTAGCCTTTCTTGTTGGATGACAATAACGCCCACAAGTTTGGTTTGGGGATCCCAGACTGAACGAGTTGCTTGGTACCAGCTGTCAACCTACCGAACAATTTCGTTCGATAGGAAAACACCACAGCCCAAACGCTCTGCCCATCGGTCCCTACAGGCCTTTTCCGTGTAAAAACCCAAAAAAAATAAAAGACCAATAAAAGAAAAGACCAGATTTTTACTACATTTGCCATTGTCCTTAAAAAAAACTGGGCTTTATTAGTCACAGCAAAATCTGAGCTTTATAAAATACATTTGTCGTATTTTGCCATGGCAAAAAAACTACATTTGCCATTGTCCAGAAAAGTAAATTTGTCGTAGCAGAAGAAAAATAGAAACTGGAAATTTTTTATGAGCGTTTAAAAAAATGCGTGTATGTTATAGTAATTTGCCATTGCGATACAGGAAGATTAGCCATGCGAGAAAAATGAAGGTAAATTTGCTGTGGGAAAAAAATTAAATTTTGCCATGGATGAAAAACAAATGAAAAAATCCTATGGTTCAGAAAAAGTGAAAATTGCCATTTTTGTATCAACTACATTTGCCTGATCCATAAAACTAAAACCGCCATGTGCACATAGAAAAGATGTATTTTTGCCTTGTTGCGAAGAGAAAATTCACCATGCTTTTAAAAAAAAGAACATATAAAAAATGTTCTAAGCTCATGGCAAAAACCGAGTAGTAATTGCCATGGCAATTTGTAGACTATGAAAAATTGGGTGAAAATTGCCATGGTCCAATAAAGAAAAAGTTAGCCATAATCCAACCAAAAAAATTACCATGGTCCATAAAGTGAAAAATTGCCATGTTGGAGGAAATTTTTTGCCATTATCCCAAGAAAAATTTCCATGGTCCATAACATGAAATTGCCATGGTACATAAAGCAAATTTGCCATAGTTCATAATTAAAAAATGTTTGACATCATCATGAAAAAACAAGAACTTGCCTAGGAAACTAAGTGAACTTGCCATGGGCATTAAGTGAATTTGCCGTGGGACATCTAGTGAATTTGCCACGGCAAAATCACTAAAAAAAGTTTGCCATCGTCGTGAAAAAAGAAACTTGCCATGCGCATTAAAGTGAATTTGCCATGGGACATCTAGTGAATTTGGCATGGCAAAATCACTAAAAAATTGACATCATCGTGAAAAAAAAAACACTAAATTCAATTTGCCGTAGGACATCTAGTGAATTTACCATGGCAAAATCACTAACAATTTTTTGACACTGTTGTGAAAAAAGAAACTTGCCATGGCAAATTAAATTTTGCCATTGTGTTGTGTAAAAACGTGGTAATACTTTACCATGAGACATAGGGACAAACTCCAAAGCACTTACATGTGATCGCTACAAATAAAACAAGATTCTACAAAGTTGCCATGATTAAGAAGACATTTGCTGAGAAAATTGCCATGGGCTTGAACAAAAACTTTACTAAAATTTGCCATGGCCCCCATGTACAACCACATGCCATCTTCAGCAAAAAGTACTGTCCTACTGCCCACATGTAAATTGCATATTTTGTAGATTGAAGGTTCAACCTCTCCCAGGAAATGCATGCTAACTGGATGAAGATTGTGGCTAAAGTACCATTGGGGCGCAAAGCAAAAAAAATGAGATACATTTCAAAGAACTTCATCCAATAAAGGGATACACATGTCGGTGTGCTTTTGAGAGCAACTAAAACATTTGGTCAAGTTTGAAGCCACAAAATTTTCAGATTTTTTTTGTTTGCTATTTTTTTACTGTTTGTCATAAAATCCAATAAAGAGAAGTTTTTTTTTACAAAAACATGTCTCTCGTCGCAAAATCCGTGAAAGCAAAAACTATTATCACATTAACAACTAGATATACAGATTAACATGCGGCTCATGTGAAAACACCAAGACTAGATTTTTCAACATAAATGCTTCTGTAATACTAACGTTTAACTAGAAAAAAACAGTAGTGTGGTGCCATCTCAGGCAAGACAACATCAATATTAGTAACAAGCACAGTAATTTTTAATAGCCGACATGGATTTTCAACTAGTACACAATTTGTATCTCCTTCTGTAGATCGTATACTTTCCTAGGAATACGTCTCTAACACTATAACTTAATCATCAAACTAACACTATAACGTGAAGTGTATTTGCATCTCCTTCTGTAGATCGTATACTTTTCTAGGAATACATCTCTAACACTATAACTTAATCATCAAACTAACACTATGACGTTAAGTGTTAATTTGAGGACCTGCTTTTTAACTATCACCAGGAATATTTTTTGCGATTTTCCTCTAGTTATCTTGGTGTCTCCGATCTCGCAGGTTCTCTTGATTTACCAGAGCAAATGTACCTTTGTTTTTTAACAACATGTGTTCGGACAAATTAACCCTTCTCGGTCACACACGCCGAGCGGCCTCCTGGGGACACAAACGCCGGACAGAGGCAGACAAAGGAGACATCATAATTTTCCCGGCGACGAACGTTGCGGCACACGAACGCATGTATCTTGGCTTTATTTCTCACAACGACTCAACCACATACATGGAGGTACACACATAGTACTACCGAGAGGAGCTCTTCTGACGGCCCGGCGCATACCACGGTTCCGACGGAGACTACATCTACCTCATCTCTGGCTCCGCTGTGGCTCGACTCATACCGTCTCACACAAGCAATACAGGAGGGAGGGTTTTATACGCGTGCACACACACCCACACGCATGACCAGGCCATAAGCACACGTACAAAGCTCTAACCAACTAACCCAGCCGCTCCTCTCGCCATGGCTGCATCACATGCATGCATGCCATCCACTAACAGCCCACACCGCAACCAACAGACACGCTCGCCACGACCATCGATGCGGCCACGCACCGGTGTCTGGCTCGACACTCACACACACATGTGGCTTATGTATAACACTAGATTGTAAGCATTATCCGCGGGAGCTGGCAACAAACAGCTGCACCCACGTATGGGTCGTGTGGCCGTTCAGTCAATGGCCGATGTCGTCAATGAGTCGGGGCTCCTGCTGCCAGGCCGCGTGCTGTGTTCGTGGCTTCGGGGGGGGGGGGGGGGGGGGGGGGGAGTTTTAGACATAAGCCACGCGCGTGTGTGCGCATCGAGCCAGGTGCTGGTGCGTGGCCGCGTTGATCGTCGTGGCGAGTTGCTTGCGGTGTGGGCTGTTAGTGCATGTGATGCAGCCGTGGCGAGAGGACCGGCTGAGTCCTGGCGCCGTGTGAGTCGTGCTGGTAGTGCGGCTGGGTTAGTTGGTTAGCTTTGTACGTGTGTGTGCGCACAGGTATAAAACCCTCCCTCCTGTATTGCTATATAAAGTGTACTCGGCTGTGAGGCCATCAGTGAGGAGCCTGAGGAGAGATGTAGTCTTCAGGTACGTGTGTGCGCTCACCATAAGGAGTAGTAGCCCGATTTAGTCTCCAGGGCGTGTAGTCTCCCATGTAAGTGCTACGGTTTGTTGCCGAGCCGGGTATGTTAGTTGGTCTGGGGTGTGTCCCAACAACATGCACCACTCTATGAATAGGAAAATCTTGTAACGATCAAAGCAGTACTTTAAAAAATGTGGTGAAACAATGTTATGTCACCCGTTAGATTCACACACTATTACAGGTTTAAGTGCTAGGGACTAATGGACAATTTATAAATACCTTGTCTTGAGTTTGTAATAGTGTACATATGTAGTTTTGTGATTATTTTTCTTAAGACTGCAAATTTCCGAGCTACAGATTGTTTTTACTTTTACTGGTTATTTTGCGAGTTTTCGCTTGTTTTTATCAATTATCATAGTCTACATGCATGTTATTTCTGGTTCAATTCTGTTGTTTACTCCTTTGCTCTTGTTGATTTTCATTTAACGGTTCTGTTTTTGTCAATGCAGTCTATTCCACTTCCACGCAACTTTTCTTTCGATTGAACTACTTATGTGTGTTTTATCCGTCCACAATTATATAATATTTTCTGTTATGTATTCTTTTAATTTTCTGTTCAGGGCCTTCGTTGTTTTCCGGCTCGAAATACTGCGAGCTGAGTGCACGCTGATCGGGAGTCCCACAATTTATGAGGTCAGTGACGCCGCTCAGCCGAAGAACGGATGCTATTCTGATAGACTGGGCATATATAGGCCTGACATGATCTCAAAGGTTCAGCAAGGTGTTACCAACATAGCATGTTCTCGTGATCAAGGCTTGGCAGGTTCCTCTCGTGCTCCAAGGGTAGAGCATGCTGTGAACAATCTGCATGGATGTTATGATTTAGTGTCAGCCCAGAACACAATAGATGCCAAGATGCAGCAGCTTTCACTGAGGAATCAAGGCCAAGGGCTCGCGGCTCCTCCTACAAACTGGGAAGGCTTCGACTGTACCGGCAATACATACCGAACCATTGCACAGATCAAGGATGACAACTTTAGGATGTCCAGTCAACCTGACTTGATCACGGTTGTGGCTGCAGTTTCACATGTAGACAGTGGTGCCTTCTGCTACCCATCTTGCGCCTTGATGTTCGACGGTGAGAAATGCAATAACAAGCTGAAAGTTGATGCTGATGGGTGGTGGTGCACGAGATGCCTCTGGAGGTCCCAGACCTGCGAGTACCGGTACATGCTGAACTGCCAAATCAGTGACCATACTGGCTCAACCAATGCTACAGTCTTGCAAGAGGCTGCCGAGGAAATAATTGGCCACACAGCACAAGAACTCCTCATGATAAAAGATGTCGACAAAGACGGTGTAAAATTTGAGGAAATCATGCAGGGTATCCTTTGGCGTCAGTATGTACTTAAGCTGAGAGTCGAGGGGCATGGTGTGATAACGAAACGCAGCATAGTTGAGGCTGAGAAGTTGGAGTCACCGTATACGAGCCATCTCCTAGGGGCGATTGGCAACCTGTTAAAGAGTGATTCGTCCTCAACTCCATGGGTGCAATGTGGCGTGGCCCCAACCGCCCGACGTCCCACAAATCTGAAGGCACACCACACTTCTGGAACTTCCAACAATTCCTATGGCAGCATGAGGAGCACCAGGGGCGCAAGCTACCGGCGCCCCGCGGATCAGCTTCCGCATTTCTCTACTCCACCATCAGGCTATGGCAGCATGATGAGCACGGATGGCGCAAGCTATCAGCACAAGGCAGATCAGCTTCTGCAGATGGCTAACCCACCATCAGCCTATGGCAGCATGATAAGCACCGGTGACGCAAGCTATCTGCGCTCCGCGGGTCAGCTTCCACATATCTCTACTCCACCATCAGCCTATGGCAGCATGATGAACACGGGTGGCGCAAGCTATGTGCACTCCGCCGGTCAGCTTCCACATATCTCTACTCCACCATCAGCCTATGGCAGCATGATGAGCACGGGTGGCGCAAGCTATCTGCGCTCCGCCGGTCAGCTGCCACATATCTCTACTCCACCATCAGCCTATGGCAGCATGATGAGCACGGGTGGCGCAAGCTATCTGCGCTTCGCCGATCAGCTTCCACATATCTCTACTCCACCATCAGCCTATGGCAGCATGATGAGCACGGGTGGCGCAAGCTATCTGCACTCCGCCGATCAGCTTCCACATATCTCTACTCCACCATCAGCCTATGGCAGCATGATGAGCACGGGTGGCGCAAGCTATCAGCGCTCCGCGGGTCAGCTTCCACATATCTCTACTCCACCATCAGCCTATGGCAGCATGATGAGCATGGGTGTGGTGCGACCTATCGGCACATGGCAGCTTCCACAGATGTCTACCCCACCATCAGCCTATGGCAACATGATGAGCACCAGTGACGCAAGCTATTGGCCTTGGGAAGGTTATCTTCCATAGATTCCTGCTCCACTGTTAGGAACAAGAATCATGTAGGAGGAGCTAATATTTCGGATGGAACAAGCGCAGCAAGGGATGGCTCAACGATGATCCACTACAACTAGGCAGCCTCGCGTCGGAGGCTGCCAGACAACTCTGCTTGTCAGCTTAGTTATATTTATATATGAACATATGAAGTTTGCTTTGAGTGGTGCTAGTGTGTGGAATTTTATTTATGTGGACGATGGGTATGGGGCGAAGTGCCTCATCCTGTTCTGGGTTTATATGGCCTCAGCTTCCGTGTTATCGAACTTCTGCTAGTAACTTGAGTAACATCAAGCTATCGTTTTGATCAGTGTGTGCCTTTTATGCTCGTGTTGTTTTTGTTTTGTTATTTTGAATTTTTTTTATACTCCTATTCTGATCTTGGCTGATGGGCTGATCGATGGTCTTTCTTCTGTCACTCATTCCTAAGATTTTTGTAGGGTCCGATCTATCTATTTCCGTTTGTTTGTGTTGGTGTTCCTGTTTCCGTTGCGCCCCTGGATTTCGCTTAACTTGTTATTGGTCCATGGTATACAGCGCATTAGCTCAAAGAAGCAACAAACCATCTCAAGTCAGCAAGATTTTGGTTTACCGAAATATATGTTTCGGTCCCTTAATGCACAAAGTGTGTGTTTGGGTCTTTTTTGTCAACATTTTTATCCCTCCTGCTTGGCACAATTCATCCAAAACCATATCGAGTGAGGACGCGGAGTATTAGTCCCGAGCTCATATGCTCAGTAACAAACAGTAAAATAAAAATAAATAGTAAAAGCATTAAAAACTGATTTTTTTGTGTGCAAATTGTGACACGGCAAATTTTAATTTAAGTTGCCATGGCAATTTTTAGTTTTAGTCGCTGTGGCAAATTTTTTGTAAAGAACATGGCAAAAATTTTGTTTTAAATATGATGGCAAATTTAACTACGTGGCACGGTAAATATGCTTGTATAGCCATGGCATTTTTTAATATATTCCCATGGCAAAAGTACTCCATTTTTGCCATGGCAAAAATTAATCCATTTATTGCCATGGCAAAAATTAATCCATTTCTTGCCATGGCAAAAATTAATCCATTTCTTGACATGGCAATTTTCGCTCCATTTTTGCCATGAAAAAAGTACGTTTATTTTCACATGGCAAAATTTAGGTTAGGTTGCCATGGCAATTTTTAGTTTAAGTCGTCATGGCAAATTTATTATAAAGAGCACGGCAATTTAGTTCAAATATTATGGCAAATTTAAATTTATATAACATGGTAAATTTTACTATGTAGCATCTTAAATATACTTGTGTAACCATGACATTTTTTAATTTATTTCCATGGCAAAAGTACTACTTTATTGCCATGGCAAAATTTAAACCATTTGTGCCATGGCAAATTTTACTCCATTTTATACCATGGCAAACTTCTTTAATTAACATGTTCAAAAACATGTAAACTTGCCATGGCAAAGTTATAATTGTTGAAAAACATGGCAAACTTTTCCATCGCAATATACGATGATCAAAAACATGGCAACCTTTTGTAGATGTTAAAAAATGTGCCATGGCATTTTAAAATGTTCAAAAACATGGCAAACTTTAATGTGTGCAAAAACATGGTAACTTCTTTTAATTAAGTTTGTTCAAAAACATGAGAAACTTATTTTAATTAACATGTTCACAAATATGCAAACTTGCCATGGCAACTAAACATGTAAACTTGACATTACAAATTAGTTTGAAAACATGGCAAGTTTGTTCTTTCAAATTTGTTTTTGCCATGGGGATTACATGTAGAATATCATTACAACTTAAGATGTTTTCTCCATTTTTTTCTGAAAATTTCCTATGTGTCTACAGAGAGCTTTTTTCACCCTATCACTTCATGCCAACTGTTTTTTTTTTGTAGACTTCGTAGTGATGGCAGTTTTTCATACTGTACAGATGCAAATTGCCATGATTTCTTCCTTTTTCGCCATTTTTTAAAAACATAAACTTGAATGTAGCAAAAAAAATATCATAGAATGGCAATTATGACGTCTAAAAGAACATTGTTTATTAATCACAGGAAAAACCGGGTTTTTTTTACTAGTTGTAACTTAATATAGTGCTGGAGCGTTCTCCTCCCGAACAAGTTGTACGCGTTCGATCGATCCCCTTCCGTCCCGAACGAAACTTTCGGTCTGGCGTGCTCCCAGACCGAACAGTCGCGCGTTATCGGGGTCCTAAAGTTATGGTCAAAGTTCGACCCACGGTACAAGAGGCTTATAGAATGTTCCTAAACAAATGATGCACATTTATAAGATTTCTTTTTGAATCATTTATACGCGGTTTCAAAAGGTTCCTTCCTTGGAAGGAACTTGATTGATTTTTAAATTTAAACAAAGACTCAAAAAAGTCAAAGAGCAACACGCTGGGCCACCCTGGACTGGAAGGTTCCGGGCTCGAGCCCACACCATGGCGGAGACGGCGCCGGCGACGGCGCTGGACATCGACGAGATCCCCTTCGCCGACCTCCTCCTCCTGCTGCTCTCGCCGGAAGCGGCAGCAGCGGGCGACGCCGATGGCCGGCGGCGCCGCCTCCTGGCCACCGTCTGGGCCGCGCTCGGCCCGGGCGGCACCGGTCTTCTGGCCGTCTCCGGTGTCCCGCGCGCCGCCGCCCTCCGCCGCCGGCTCCTCCCCCTGGCCCGCCGCCTCGCAATCATGGACCACCCTTCCCGCGCCCACCTCCTCAAGGTAACCAACCCCTCCCTCTGTAGTCTCATCGTCTTCCTCCTCCCGCCCCCTGTTCCTCTTCCCAAACTGCGATTGCAGTGCGGCGGCCGTGGATTGACAGTGATTTCCTTCAATGGGGATTTGATTCCATTGCAGAAGCACGGATTGGGCAGCGACGTACCTCTCAAGAAGCCCGGCAGGTCCGTCTCCTCGTTCGCGCGGCTCCTAAGGCACGATTCAGGCAAGCTCCACTCCCCGGAGTTCATGTGCCAAGCCACCGGAGACGCTGGGATCAGGCCTGGTTGTCCGGAGGAGGTGCCGGCTGATGCCGATGGATTTGGGGAGCACAAGGGTGGTGATGATGATGACATTGAGAACCTTGGTGATCTTTTCAAGGAGCTGGGTCTGTGCATGATGGAGCTTGGCATCCTGGTTGCCCGGGCCTGCGACATTGTTATCGGTGGGAATCAGCTGGAGCAGAGCATTACCGACTCTGGAAGCGCAAAGGCGAGGCTCATCCACTACCACTCTGAGTTGGATAACAGGATTATCAAGGATATGAGCAGCACAAGGAGGAAAAACTTGGCAAACAATGCAGCAGCAGCAAGACCTGTATCGGATCACATGGATACATATCAAATGCCAGGATCAGAAAGATCGAAAAAAGATGGGATGGCCGTTGTAAAGTCAGCCGAAGAAAATGAGTCCCAAGGTGCCGCAGTACAAGGTCATGTCAGCACGATTTCTCTTGTGAACTTATGGCAAGAGTGGCACTACGACTATGGAGTGCTGACAGTCTTAACAGCGCCATTATTCTTGCGCTCTGCTCTCGGACAGGAATGCCCGGTCAGCGAAGAATGCTCTGTTCCTGATGGGCACTCACACCTGCAGCTCTTCAGTAAAAGGAGGATTTTCTCAGTGAGATGCTCCCAGGAGAGCTTTATTGTTCAGGTTGGGGAGGCAGCAGGCATCCTGTCAGGGGGGAAACTGAGATCTACGCTTCATGCTGTCAGTAGACCTTTAGGCTTGCCAAACATCAGCCGAGAGACTTTCGTGGTCTTCCTACAGCCGTCATGGGACAAAACTTTACCTTTCTCGGGTTACTCTTCTGCCGATGAAGATGATTCAAGTGATCACATGGTATTGGCCTTCAGGGGTGATGGATCAGCCGGGTCTTGTAGTGAACATATATTGATGCAAGAAATTCTGAAGAAAATCCCCCCGCTGTCGTCTAGGCTGAAAGAAGGCATGACGTTTGCAGAATTTTCTAGGCAGACAACGAAACGGTATTATGGTGGTGGAGGCATCCAACAAAACAGTTAACCAGAAGACGTATGGTGATGGAAATGCATCTCATACAAACCGTAATGAATTACTGAGTTCTGCACCGTATGCTGAGAATCCACTCTGTAATTACTCCATGTCACAGTATGTACTTTTTATCTTTGTTGATGGCTTATTTTCTTCTGCAGTTGTGAAGTCACAGTATTTCGACTTCAAAAGTGCTGGTTTCCGATAGTTTAAAGTTCTTGTGTTAGTAAGTTTAGCTTCCTAAACTGATATTGATGATAGAGATGTAAAAAATGCTTACTTGCTCAGTTGTAAAAAATGTTAAATATTTCAAAACTATTGATGTGTCTGCATTCTCAGTTTCTCTTTTTCATTCTAAGACTGTTGGGTTGCTAGTGTTGCATCAGATCCAAGGTGTTAAAGTATCGTATGATCGATATACAGTAGCAGGAAAGCATGTATCTCTCTGGTTCGTTGGTAGTTTTAGCTTCCTAAACTGATATTGATGGTAGATATCTCACGTCAACGGAGGAAATCTGTCCAGCAATGGTTGGCAATTAGTCAACACATGTCCAGCTGCAAAAGAAGTTAAATGTTTGAAAACTCTACACTTTGCAGTATCCCCTTTTCTTTCTAAGACTGCAGAGATCCGAATGGTGGGTTTGAACTCGAAGTCTTGTTAATTTTGTTCCAGATCAGAGGTGTTAAAATCGGTATTCAGTAGCAGGAAAACCCTCCTCTGCTGTGCATGCTGGATAATAGTTTTCCCCTGTGAATCATTCAATTCCACTGTACATGACTTAAATATTCTCATGCCACATCGGTGCGGTATACAGTAGCAGGAAAACAAGATAATCAGTGTGATCTATCTTGTTTTCCTCTGTTTTTGTGAGTGAGGATGATCTGATGTAAAGTGTAGGCCTCGATTCATTGTCACAGCGATTTCTGAATTATACCTTTAACTCTTTTGAGTCAAACCATACGAGTATGTTTCATCAAAGATGAATATGTGGTATCTCTGCCTATTGATGAATAGCTTGCTGTTGAGGGTAGTTGTCAGAATGGTGATAGCTTCGAATCCATTGTTTGTTCCTAACAGAGTAACAGGAAAAATGGTGCGCTGAAAGTGTAGCGCTGCTCATGGTTAAACTCATTATGTTAAGTTGTTAACGGGTCATTTTGCGTAAATGATGTTTGTTGGTTCAGTTGTTCAACTTATAAAGCTTTGCCTTTGCTTAGTGTTCTGGCAAGCAGAACTTCAGTATGAACTTATGAGGCTATGTGGTGTTTGCCTACCGTTCTGCTAGGTTTTTTAGTATGACATCAGCTTCCCTTACTCTAGAATATGTGGTGATGATATAACTGCTATAGTATGTTAAAAAAACTGGATATAACTAGTATTTGCTTGATTACTTGTTCATATGTTCAACACTACAATTGCATAACCTTCACAGCCGGTCAGCTGCCTTTCGCCGGCCTTCCATATAAAGCCTTGTTTGGCAGGCGGGTATTGGCAGGGTTTCTAAGGGTTTATCCCACTCAGATTGAACATCCCTAATAGTCCCAAGTGGGCTGTTTGGTACGCGGGAATTGTGCCAGGTCAACCCCAATTCCCCCCGATTTCCCCCTGTGAAACCCTTGATGCCCCGTGGAAACGAAGCGACGAGCTAAGGGTCATGGATCTCTATTAGCGTTAGCCACGGCAAGGCGATGCCCAACAAAATCTCCATGCCATAGTTACCTCCAGCCGACACCCAACTCCTACCGCCACACTCCTTTCCTGGCAGCATAGTGACCTTCTCTCTACTACGATTATCTTCCTCGCACCTTGCCCTGCGCCCCCCTCTCTGTGTACAAAACCACACTACTGTAGAAAATGGATTAGAGTTGAGAAGGGAATGTGGATGGGGGTGGGGTGGGGGGGGGGGGGGTCGGGGATTTGGTGAAGGAAAGGGATTCACCAAATCACCCACTACTGGCGGAGCGTCAGCGGGACCCCCTCCTCCCATACAAAATTGCCATGGAAATCACAATCTCTCTTCTAATTTTCCGGCGTTTTAATCATCCTAGTTGTTTGCCCTCGCTTGGCCCCACCTTGGATTTTGTTCACACTCAGCCACCGTCGGCCACCATGGGGTCTGAAAAACCTCCCGCGCCAAAGAAGGCCCAAGAGGGAGGGGGCGGGAGTACCGAAACGCCAAACGACCATTGACACATGAAATTCCAGTAGAGGCGGGGGTACCGAAACGCCAAACGACCATTGACACATGAAATTCCAGTAGAGCCGCGCAAAGACTCGACACACCAAACCATCGACACCTCCCCGCCAGGTCCGAAGATCGCCCCTATGAACATCCTTGCCCGCCAAAGGCTTCCCCTCGGCCCTTCTTCGGCTTTATCTTTGCGCATTCATGATCTAACCCTAGAAACTCGCCTCCGTCCGGCCTGCAGGCATCGACCGACGACAGTCGCCGGCGAGGCAGAAGACGAGAAAACCAAAAAAAAGAAAAAGAAAAAAAAACAGTTGCTTGAAGCGGCGAATCGATCAAAAATTTCAGTTTCCCTCGCCACCGAAAACGCTCCCCTCCACTACCGCGCTCCACCCGGAAACTTAAATCGAGAACCAGTGGAAGGTTGGATCTTGCTCCGCTTGCTTCGGTTCGATTCCTGCACCCGGTCCATAGACCCCACCTCGCGAACCGCCTCCTCCTTCCTTCCCCCGCACACCACCCGCCGCCGCCGCCGCCGCCGCCCCGCCTCCTCCTCTCCCACAACCCCCCAAGGGCTCCCTCCACCCAAATCCGAGCCCAATCCAATCCAATCCAATCCAGCCGGCGACGGGATGGAGGGGGCGCCGCGGCTGACGGCGGGGGCGGTGAGGGAGATATGGGAGCTGCCGGACGGGCCGGGGACCATCCAGCCGGTGCTGCAGGTGGCGGACCTGCGCGCCGTCACCACCAAGAACCCCGTCGGCCACCAGTCGGAGCGCTACCGCATGCTGCTCTCCGACGGCGTCCACTCCCAGCAGTCCATGCTCTCCACCAACCACAACCACCTCGTCAAGACCGGCGCCCTCCGCCAGGGCTCCATCGTCCACCTCCAGGACATCACCTGCAACACCATCCAGAACCGCAGGTCCGTCTTCCCCCTCCTCCCCCCGAGAAAGGTTGGATCTTGCTCCGCTTGCTTCGGTTCGATTCTTGCTCATCCAAGATGGGATCTTGCGGTAGATTCTTGGGTTCTACAGTGGATTGTTTGCGCACGATGGGGGTTTCAGAGTTGCTTGTCTTGCAACTTCTGAATCAAGATTTAGGGATTTCATCAAATCTACACTCTCCGCCGTAATGATCTCTAAGACCACATTTACAGCGCACACCAATGTTTACATTGATAAGTTGGGTTTAATCTAAAGCGTCAAGCAATGCACTGGCCCTGAAGTCCAGCTTCAGTTGACTGTATTTTTTAGGTAGCAGAACATATATGCCACTGCTGATTCAGTTTTGAGCGTTCATTCAGTACCAGCAGAGTAAGTTATCTCTGGCGTGGTCTGCATACTGATGAAGAAAATGAGGGGAGTGTCTGATTCCGTGTTATTCAGATGAATGTTTTTAACTTTTCATGTTTGCTGGTGCGCGCAGAATTAGTCTGCGAGCTGCAGTCTCGCTCTTCCGTGGCCTGTAAAAACAATTTGGTTTCCTATCCCACCGTGATTGGACATGCCGCTGTCTTTTTGCGACTGTACTCTGACCCAATGAAATGCACTTTGCTTTTCATGTCTTCCCAATTAACAAGTACCAGTGCCAAGAAAGCCACAGGCTCCTAGTATGTGATACACAACTTTTTTAAGAACTACCCTTGCTGTGTTAGGATTTTATCAGCCCATGCGTGTCATGTTTTTAAGTTTTGCTTGGTGCAGTAAAAAGGGTGTTGTATTTTGTGTCAATGCTGCTGCTAAAGCAAAATAGAACCAATGAAACAGTTTACATCATGTGTTGTCATGATCTGAGCTGGTGTAGGATTTCCGTAACCTGTCGTTACCAAACACGCCATAAGTGTTTGGAACCTTGTTTGTTCTTGTGTCCGTGAGTAAACATGCATAATTCCAGAATATAGCAAGTAGAATGGGCAGGCTGGATTTTATAAATTCTAAAGGTGTGTCCAGTTATATTCTGCAATCACTTCTTGAAATTGCTTTTTTTTTTTGGTAACTACTCCTTCCGTATCAAAATATAAGACATTTTTTTGACATTGTCACAGTGTTAAAAAACGTCTTGTATTAAGTTACAGAGGTAGTACCATTGTACGACCTGACTTTGTTTCTATATATAAAACTAAAATCCTATGGTATAACTAACAGATATCTTTCAGGGAACTTCCGGTAGCTGACAATTTTTCTCTGTTGCATTCAGGATCATTATTGTTGTCGAACTTGATGTTCTGCTAAGTGAGTGTGATTTGATCGGGAAGCCAAAGATTTATGACAAGAGCTTACCTGCGGGACAGGTGCCTAACTTACCAGCCAGCGCTGCTCAAGTAAATAGTGGAAACCATTCCAATGGTCCAGGCATGCTTGCCAATGGTGAAGCCCCAAGGGTGGAGCAGAGTACTAACAATCCGTCGTATGGTGGACCCTACAATGGTGTTCACAGCCCAGCGGACCCTTCTATTGGCCGGACACTCCAACCTGGACCTAACAATGTGTCGTCTGGTGGATCTTATGGTACAATGCCAGCACAGAACACAATGAATGGCGGCAATATGGCGCAGCCAAACTCTCAGCGGCCTTACAATGGTGTTCACAGCCCAGTGGGCCCTTCTATTGGTCGGACAGTCCAACCTGGACCTAACAATGTGTCGCCTGGTGGATCTTATGGTGCAATGTCAGCGCAGAACACAATGAATGGCAATATGGTGCAGCCAAACTCCCAGCGGCCTTTAGTGAACTCTCATCAAAACCAAAGATTTGCAGTTCCTGGCGCAGGTGGGGGCATAAGCCCCCCTGGCAATGTTTATGGGCGTCCCGCTCAGCCTTCGTATCAGCAGCCACCTCCAGTTTATACAAATAGTGGCCCAGCTGCTAAGAATGGAGTTGCCCTTCGCACCGTCCCGATTTCTGCACTCAACCCTTACCAACGTACATGGACAATAAAGGCTAGGGTGGCTGCCAAGAGTCAGGTCAAGCACTACAACAATGCAAGAGGTCCAGGCAAACTCTTCAACTTTGATCTCCGTGATGCACATGGTGGAGAAATTCGTGCAGTATGCTTTAATACACAGTTGGATCAGTTCTATGACCTGATTGAGGTTGATAAAGTGTACTTGATATCTAGAGGGTCGCTGAAACCTGCAAATAAGCAGTTTAACCATTTGAACAATGACTACGAAGTCACTCTGGATGGTGCAACAACCATAGAAGTTTGTTCTGATGATGATAGCAGCATCCCTAGGCAGCAGTTTGATTTCCGACAGATCAGCGAAATAGCTAACATGGATAAAGACACCATGGTGGATTTGCTTGGGGTTGTTACATCAGTTAGCCCTTCTTCTCCATTTACACGGAAGGATGGTGTGGAAACCCAGAAAAGAGTCCTTCAACTGAGGGACATGTCTGGTTGCAGTGTGGAAATAACCTTTTGGGGTGGCTTCTGTAATGCTGAAGGACAGCAGCTGCAGTCGCTGTGTGATTCTGGTTCAAATCCTGTGCTTGCCCTGAGATCTGTCCGTGTTGGTGAATTCAAGGGCAGAAATGTAAGCACAATTGGCTCAAGCTTCTTAAAAATAAATCCAGACTTCCCTGCTGCCGAAAGTCTGAGGCAGTGGTACATAACTGAAGGGAAAATCGCTGCTTGCACTTCTTTATCTATGGGAGGGTCAGGCATGGGCCGGACTGATGACCGAAAAACTGTTGAGCAGATCAAGGCTGAAAACTTGGGGAGATCAGAGAAGCCTGATTGGATCACTGTTAAGGGTGCAATTTCACACATCAGCACCGACAACTTCTGTTACCCAGCTTGCACCACGGAGGTTAATGGTACACGCTGCAACAAAAAGGTCACGAATAATGGCGATGGTATGTGGCAATGTGACAAATGTGAGCAGAGCACTCCAAATTGCGAGTATAGGTACATGCTCCAGTGTCAAATCCAGGATTATACCGGGACCAGCTATGCAACTGCATTCCATGACGCTGGCAAGGATATAATTGGCCTCCCAGCACAAGATCTGTACAGGATAAAACATGAAGAGCAAGATGATGAGAAATTCGCAGACATCATACAGAAGGTCCGTTTTGAGCTATTCCTTTTCAAGCTGAAAGTCAAGGAAGAAGTGTTTAATGATGAACCTCGGGTGAAATGCTACATTGTTAATGCTCAGAAATTGGAGGACACGTCGAAAGAGTCTCGCTTTCTACTGGGACCAATTGATAGCCTTTTGGTGGACGATGGATTAGGTCCAACCCCTGGGGTGAGTGGTGCTGCTGCTGTCAACACTGGTTTCACCTCCAACACTGGTACCTACAGCACGAATATGAGTAGCCCAAATCAGTTTGGGCAGCGAACGAGCTCATCTAGCATGGTGCCTGCCACACCATCAGCGACACGATATTCACAGAACTGCAGTGTTTGTGGGTCCACTGGGCATAGTGTGCAGAACTGCCCTGCAGTGGCCATGGATATGCAGCAACCAGCAGCAAGCGGCTACGCGGCTAGTTCCTATGGCTCTTCACCTGGTGATGCCGGCTCGGGTCTGTGCTTCAAATGCAACCAGCCCGGGCACTTCTCCAGAGACTGTCCACAGCAGGAGGCTACCTCCTACAGGTCTCCAGCCGCCAACGCCAATGCCAACTCGGGTCTGTGCTTCAAATGCAATCAGCCTGGGCACTTCTCCAGAGACTGCCCAGGGCAGGCGGCTAACTCCTATGGCGCCTCAGCTGGTGGCAACGCCGGCGCAGGTGGCCTGTGCTTCAAATGCAATCAGCCTGGGCACTTCTCCAGAGACTGCCCAGGGCAGGCGGCTAACTCCTATGGGGCCTCAGCTGGTGGCAACGCCGGCGCAGCTGGCCTGTGCTACAAGTGTAACCAGCCTGGGCACTTTGCCAGAGACTGTCAGGCGCAGGCTGCTGCTCCCCAGCGCCAGGCTTACGGGAACGGTGCCGCATCAGGAGGGTACAACCGGCAGTCCTATGTCGGTAGCTTCTGAAGTATTTCGGCTGACCCGATAGCATCTTGCTTCGGTTTTAGTTGCGCGGCGATGTCTACAACTGGCAGTCCTTCGCTGGTGGCTTCTTGAGTATTTTGGCCGACCCAATAGCATCTTGGTTCGGTTTTTAGTTGCGCGGCGATGGCATCGCAGCGTTTTATGTATAGTTGTTAAAAAAAATCTGCATGCTGTGTCTCTGCGTGGCAGTGGCGTCTGGACCTTGTGCTACTACTTTCAAGTCTTTATAAGTCAGTGTGTGTTAGGTATAATATTGCCTTTCTGGTTAGTTTTGTGAGCTGCAAATTACTTGTGGTTTGCTGTTCTGTTCTGATCTTTGGCATCCTATTTGTTCTGTTCTGTTAATGCGTTTGCAGTGTTTTGGTCGTCACTTGTTCAATAGCCAGAAAGCGGTGTGTTTGTGTGTGTGTGTGTGTGTGTGTGTGTGTGTGTGTGTGTGTGTGTGTGTGTGTGTGTGAACACCTATTATTATTCCTTTGATATGAAGTCAGGCTATTAATCTGTACTCCCTTTGTTTCTTTTTAGTCTGCATATAAGATTTGGTCAAAGTCAAACTTGGTAAAGTTTGACCAACTTTGTAGGGAAAAATATCAACATCTACAATACTAGTAAATCTATATGGTATGAAAATTAATTTCATGATGCATCTAACGATATTGATTTCATATTGTGAATCTTGATATTTTTTTCTATAAACTTCGTCAAAGTTAAAAAAGTTTGATTTTGACCAAATCTTATATGCAGACTAAAAAGAAACGGAGGGGTTGCTGGAGTCTGGACACACGAAATGTACGAATTCGACACCCCAGGCCTACCCAAAACCCTTGCGACTCCATCCTCCCCTTTTCCATGCCACACCTCTGCCGAAAATCTGCGTCTCCGGCACCTCTGGCGATCTAGCATGGCTCCTCGCCGCTTCTCCTCCGACCGCCCCGCCAGGTACCATCCTTTACCATGCTTAGCTAATGTTTGATTAATCCCCGGAGTTGAAAACAATTGTCCCTTCTTGTTTATAGCAATGGATTCCGATTTAGAGTACATATACGAACAATATGTTGAGTCCACCGACGACTCGTCGGGCAAGGAGTACTCCGATGAGATGGCGATGATGTAGGTGGTCCTTGGAGACCCGCAGAGCGTGCGGAGGAGCATGTTCTCAATTTCAAGGGCTCGATCAAGGGTCATCTAGTGCTCAACCGCAACAGGACGTGTGGGCATTTGACTACTTTGCCCCCGATGCACTATTTGCTGACCATTTTTGCCGGCATTTTCAGATGCGCAAGACTGTCTTCAATCGTTTGTACCATGGCGCCCGGTCCTATGATGACTACTTCATCCCGAAGAAGGACGCCGTGGGAACGATTGGCTTCTCTGGTTACTAGAAGTGCACGGCCGCACTCTGGATGCTTGCATATGGTACGGCCGCTGATTCGTGGGACGAGTACCTATGAATGTCCGAGAGCACATGCGGAGATGCCACGATCAGGTTTGCAACTGCCGTGGTCAAGGTGTTCGGACCTCAGTACCTGAGAGAACCAACTGTAGCAGACACGGAGAGGACATGCGGGGAGGGGGGGGGGGGGGGGTTGCTGCAGTCTGGACACACGAAATGTATGAATTCGACACCCAGGCCTACCCAAAACCCTTGCGACTCCATCCTCCCCTTTTCCATGCCACACCTTTGTCGAAAATCTGCGTCTTCGGCACCTCCGGCGATCTAGCATGGCTCCCCGCCGCTTCTCCTCCGACTGCCCCGCCAGGTACCATCCTTTATGAAAGATCGTGGATGTCGCCTAGAGGGGGAGGGGTGAATAGGCGCTTTAAAATAATTACGGTTTAGGCTTGAACAAATGCGGAATAAACCTAGCGGTTAATTTGCCAAGCATAAAACCTAAAACAACTAGGCTCACCTATGTGCACCAACAACTTATGCTAAGCAAGATAAGAAACTATGAGATAGCAAGATATATGACAAAGAACAATATGGCTATCACAAAGTAAAGTGCATAAGTAAAGGACTCGGGTAAGAGATAACCGAGGCACGCGGAGACGACGATGTATCCCGAAGTTCACACCCTTGCGGATGCTAATCTCTGTTTGGAGCGGTGTCGAGGCACAATGCTCCCCAAGAAGCCACTAGGGCCACCGTAATCTTCTCACGCCCTCGCACAATGCAAGATGCCGTGATTCCACCAAGGGACCCTTGAGGACGGTCACCGAACCCGTACAAATGGCAACCCTTGAGAGCGGTCACCGAACCCATACACTTTGGTAACCCTTGGGGGCGGTCACCGGTACCCGTCAAATTGCTCGGGGCGATCTCCACAACCTAATTGGAGACCCCGATGCTTGCCCGAAGCTTTACACCACAATGATTGAGCTCCGAACAACACCAACCGTCTAGGGCGCCAAGGCACCCAAGAGGAACACGCTCTAGGGTGCCCAAACACCCAATAGTAATAAGATTCTCAAACTTCACTTCCACGTAGCACCGTGGAGAACTCAAACCGATGCACCAATGCAATGGCAAGGGCACATGGAGTGCCCAAGTCCTTCTCTCTCAAATCCCACCGAAGCAAATAATGCTAGGGAGGAAAATGAGAGGAAGAATAAGAAGGAGAACACCAAGAACTCCAAGATCTAGATCCAAGGGGTTCCCCTCACATAGAGGAGAAAGTGATTGGTGGAAATGTGGATCTAGATCTCCTCTCTCTTTTCCCTCAAAAACTAGCAAGAATCCATGGAGGGATTGAGAGTTAGCAAGATTGAAGAAGGTCAACAATGGGGGAAGAACACGAGCTCAAAGGATAAGGTTCATTGGGGAAGAAGACCCCCTTTTATAGGAGGGGAAAAATCCAACCGTTATGTGCTCAGCCCGCACACGAGCGGTACTACCGCTCCATGAGCGGTACTACCGCTCAGGCGGAAGAAACAGGGAAAAGGAGCAACAAAACATGAACCTTGGGGCGGTAGTACCGCAGGAGACAGCGGTACTACCGCTGGGTTAAGCGGTACTACCGCTCCCTTCGGCGGTACTGCCGCGCAGAACGAAGGGTAAAGGGAAAGAGGGAACCGGGCGGTACTACCGCGGAGGAAGGGCAGTACTGCCACTAAGGAGCGGTACTGCCGCACTACTGCCGCAGCGAGGTGCTGCACAATCTGACACAAAAAAGACCCCTCGAATCGACGCGGTAGGGACATGGTAAGCCAACGGTAGTACTGCTGCAGAGTCACCGCCGGTACTACCGCTGCGGAGCGGTACTGCCGCTTGTGACCCCTCAGCGGTACTACCGCTGGGTACCACGGTACTACCGCTGGGACCCTGTCAAAAACCACACTCAAGAAAACAAGAACTGCCATAACTTCTGCATATGAGCTCCGAATTGAGCAAACTCAAGCTTGTTGGAAACAAGACGATGAGTAGCATCAAAACAGCGACTGGTTATAGTAAGAAGAGGCAGGGGAGGTATGCCTAACAAATGGAGGAGTGAAACCTCCAACCAAGAAGAACCGGCAAAATCTCCAACATCGAAAACATCATAGAAGATGCATGTGAACTCCGTTTTCGATGAACTCGATCTTGTCATCAAGATGACCATAAGCTCCAAAACTCTCAAAGAGAGCCAAACAAGAACCAAGAAAGATGATGCAAGGATGCAATGGTTTGAGCTCTCTACGAACGATACGATCAAGCTACTCATCGAGAGCCCCCCTTGATAGTATGGCAATCGATCCTATAACCCGGTCTCCCAACTACCATCATGAGACCGGTAAAATAGAAAACCTATCAAGGGCAAACCTTTGCCTTGCACATGGTCCGCTTGATCTAGATGATGACGATCTTGACTCCCTCAAGTTGGACCACCTTTCTTGATTGTGTTGACTCGATGAAGACTAGTTGATTTCTCCCCCATACTCCACTATGGGTGAGCCACTCTTCCGCACATCTTCACAAGTCCATTATCACCACAAAGGACGGCAAGCTTCAAGCATTTGATCTCTTCGTGATGCTCCACTTGAACTTGCACACCGCAACCTAACCCCACAAAGAACTCTCACGAAGACCATGGGTTAGTACACAAAGCGTAATTGACAATTCTTACCATACCATGGGATCACTTGACCCCTCTCGGTACATCTTCTGCGCTTTGTGAGTTGATCAACTTGATTCACTTTTGACTTAGTCTTGATCAACCTTGAACCTTTCCAATTCTCTTCATTTGGATGATGTCTTGAAGGTAGACATGAATGATCACACAATCTTCTTCTTCAAGACATGCTTGCAATAATCTCAACTCTCACATGACCAATCTTTGGATAATTCCTTGAATAACACCTTGGTCGACACAAACTCTCCTTGAAATCAACACATGTACTCCAAAAAAAGCCTATGGACAAAACCTTCAAATATAACTCAAGGAAACCATTAGTCCATAGAGATTGTCATCAATTACCAAAACCAAACATGGGGCACCGCATGTTCTTTCACTTTACCATGCTGGAGTCTGGACACATGAAATGGCTGAGAGCACATGCGGGGGGGGGGGGGGGGGTTGCTAGAGTGTGGACACACGAAATGTACGAATTCGACACCCCAGGCCTACCCAAAACCCTTGCGACTCCATCCTCCCCTTTTCCATGCCACACCTCTGCCGAAAATCTACGTCTCCGGCACCTCCGGCGATCTAGCATGGCTCCCCGCCACTTCTCCCCCGACTGCCCCGCTAGGTACCATCCTTTACCATGCTTGGCTACTGTTTGATTAATCCCCGGAGTTGAAAACAATTGTCCCTTCTTGTTTATAGCAATGGATTCCGATTTAGAGTACATATACGAACAATATGTTGAGTCCAGCGACGACTCGTCGGACAAGGTACTCCGATGAGACGACGATGATGTAGGTGGTCCTTGGAGACCCGCGGAGCGCGCGGAGGAGCATGTTCTCAATTTCAAGGGCTCGATCAAGGGTCATCTAGTGCTCAACCGCAACAGAACGCGCGGGCATTTGACTACTTTGCCCCCTATGCACTATTTGCTGACCATTTTCGCCGGCATTTTCAGATGCGCAAGACTGTCTTCAATCGTTTGTACCATGGTGCCCGGTCCTATGATGACTACTTCATCCTGAAGAAGGACGCCGTGGGAACGATTGGCTTCTCTGGTTACTAGAAGTGCACGGCCGCACTCCGGATGCTTGCATATGGCACGACCGCTGATTCGTGGGACGAGTACCTATGAATGTCTAAGAGCACATGCGGAGATGCCACGATCAGGTTTGCAACTGCCATGGTCAAGGTGTTCGGACCTCAGTACCTGAGAGAACCAACTGTAGCAGACACAAAGAGGCTCTTGGCCATCTCAGAAGCAAGAGGGTAGCCAGGTTTGCTTGGATCTCTTAACTGCATGTATTGGAAATGGAAGAACTACGCGAAGGCTTTACAAGGGCAATATTAGGGGGTATGTTAAGAAGCCCACAATCATTCTTGAAGCAGTTGCATCACAGGATCTTTGGATTTGACACGCTTTCTTTTGCATGTCTGGATCTCACAATGACATCAATGTGCTGCAACATTCGCTGTTGTTTGCGAGGCTGCTTCTATACTGTCAATGGACATGAGTACAACGTGGGCTACTATCTGGTTGATGGTATCTATCCTTCATGGGCTACCTTTGTCAACACCATCTCAAACCCACTTTGCTAAAAAAAGGCTCACTTTGCCCAAAGATAAGAAGCAGATAGAAAGGATGTCGACAGAGCATTTGGAGTTCTTCATACCCGTTTTGCAAGTGTCCGTGGACCTGCAAAATAATGGGATCCGAAGACGATGGTCGTCGAGGATGAGGGTGACGATGTTGTCACAACTCTGAAATTTGAGAACATGGGTCCGTCCAACTTCCGAACCAGAATCCGTCCAGCTTTGAGGAGTTTATTCAAATGCATCAAAAAATTCGGCATCGACCAACTACGAGCAGCTCAAGGAAGATTTGATCGAGCATCAGTGGACGGTGAAAAGGGACAACAATGTTTGAATGTAAATATTTGAACTTTTATAAATATGAACTAGTGCTGCATGCGGCTACTGGATTGTGCAGACCGCGGAAAAAATCCGAAAAGCTGAATGTATGTAGCTACGGTTGGATGTCGACATCTCGCATCTGTGTCCGCGGACTGATCCACATTGTGACAGGGCGTGCACCAAACAACATAATTAGGCGATAAAATGAGGACCTCATATTTATTGCTGTACGCACCAACCAACAACGGAGGGAGCACGCAACCCCCGCTCCCCCCGCGCCCTCATGGGCCGGCCCATGTGTGGGGCGGAAAGCGGGAAGCATTTTTTTTGCTTTTTTTTTTCTATTTTCCGTTGCAAAACCAATTTGGGATTTCAAAAAAGTTACAAATTTTGAAAATTTGTAATGAATTCGATTTTTTTCATGATTTAGGAACATGTTTGGGAAATGATAAATACTAATGGAATTAAAAAAATGCCGAATTAAAAAAAACTTGACTTAAAATATTTGCGATTACAAAATAATGTATATTTTTGGAATTTGATGAACATGTTTTCAGAATTAACGAACAATTTTGGAATTTGATGAACATTTTTCTAAATCCGATGAACAAAATTTGAATTTGAACAGTTTCTGAATAATTGAACAATTTTTACATAGATGACCATTTTTTGGAAACATGTTCCTGAATTTGAAAAGGAAATTATCACAAAATATGAAAATTTAAAAATTAAATAATTTAAAAAAATGTTCACAAATTTGTGAAAAATATTCATGAATTTAAAAAAATGTAAATGTATTTTAAAAAATGTTCATAATTTCCAAAACATTTCACAATTTTTAGAAAATTTACGCATTTTAAATATGTTTGGAAATTGAAAAATTAGAAAATACAAATATAAAAAATGGTAAATGAAAAATAAAAAATAAAACATAGCTGCAAAAAAAAGAGAAAAAACCGGTTCAGGGGAGTTTTCCCAAAACCGGACGGGTAAGAAATCCGTTAATGGCCGGCACAAATGGTGATCGGAAGGGTGGAGGGGGATGCGCTACGTGCAGTGCTTTACGAAAATAGGAAACGCACAATAAAATGACCCAAACAGAACAGACGGCGACAGTTAGCGGTGCGAGGTCACCCACGAGCGAGGCCCACTGCTCAAAACGCTAATCTTGCAGCAAAATATGAAACTACACTTCATAATGAATCTAATAATATTAATTTGATATTATGAATATTGGTACTTCTCTCTATAAGTTTGATCAAACCATTGATGCTTTGACTTTAAACAAAAGTTATATGCAAAGTAAAAAGGATGTGGGGAGTAATAAAAGGATATTTTGGTTTCCCTCAAATACCCGTATCACAACCTGACCAAGAGAAAACCACTTTTAATACTTGTATGCATGCAGTCATAATGACAATGTACTACTTCATTCCCTTTTCTTCCTTGCATGAGAGCATGGTTAATAATATATAACCAACAATTGGCTATATAAACATGGCATGTCATCAAAAGTTAGCAGTATTAATTACTCATACAATAGAGCCAACTATAAGGTTCATTATTGTTGGGGAACGTAGTAATTTCAAAAAAATTCCTACGCACACGCAAGATCATGGTGATGCATAGCAACGAGAGGGGAGAGTGTTGTCTACATACCCTCGTAGACCGACAGCGGAAGCGTTATGACAACGCGGTTGATGTAGTCGTACGTCTTCACGGCCCGACCGATCAAGCACCGAAACTACGGCACCTCCGAGTTTTAGCACACGTTCAGCTCGATGACGATCCCCGGACTCTGATCCAGCAAAGTGTCGGGGAAGAGTTCCGTCAGCACGGCGGCGTGGTGACGATCTTGATGTTCTACCGTCGCAGGGCTTCGCCTAAGCACCGCTACAATATTATCGAGGAGTATGGTGGAGGGGGGCACCGCACACGGCTAAGAAAACGATCACGAGGATCAACTTGTGTGTCTAGAGGTGCCCCACTGCCCCCGTATATAAAGGAGCAAGGGGGGAGGAGGCCGGCCCTAGGAGGGGCGCGCCAGGGGAGTAGGATTCCTACTCCTAGTTGGAGTAGGTTTTCTCCTTTCCTAGTCCAACTAGGAGAAGGGGGAAAAGGGGGGAAGAGGGGAAGGAAGGGAGAGAGGGGCCGCGCCCCAAACCCCTTGTCCAATTCGGACTGGGCTTGGGAGGGGCGCGCGCCACCTCCTGGTCCTTCCCACTAAGGCCCATTAAGGCCCATTGCTTCTTCCTCGTATTCCCGTAACTCCCTGGTACCTCCGAAAATACCCGAATCATTCGGAACCTTTCCGATGTCCGAATATAGTCGTCAAATATATCGATCTTTACGTCTCGACCATTTCGAGACTCCTCGTCATGTCCTCGATCTCATCCGGGACTCCGAACTCCTTCGGTACATCAAAACTTATAAACTCATAATATAACTATCATTGAAACCTTAAGCGTGCGGACCCTACGGGTTCGAGAACAATGTAGACATGACCGAGACATGTCTCCGGTCGATAACCAATAGCGGAACCTAGATGCTCATATTGGCTCCCACATATTCTACGAAGATCTTTATCGGTCAGACCGCGTAACAACATACGGTGTTCCCTTTGTCATCGGTATGTTACTTGCCCGAGATTCGATCGTCGGTATCTTAATACCTAGTTCAATCTCGTTACCGGCAAGTCTCTTTACTCGTTCTGTAATACATCATCTCACAACTAACTCATTAGTTCCAATGCTTGCAAGGCTTATGTGATGTGCATTACCGAGAGGGCCCAGAGATACCTCTCCGATAATCGGAGTGACAAATCCTAATATCGAAATACGCCAACCCAACATGTACCTTTGGAGACACCTGTAGAGCTCCTTTATAATCACCCAGTTACGTTGTGACGTTTGGTAGCACACAAAGTGTTCCTCCGGCAAACGGGAGTTGCATAATCTCATAGTCATAGGAACATGTATAAGTCATGAAGAAAGCAATAGCAACATACTAAACGATCGGGTGCTAAACTAATGGAATGGGTCATGTCAATCACATCATTCTTCTAATGATGTGATCCCGTTAATCAAATAACAACTCTTTTGTTCATGGTTAGGAAACATAACCATCTTCGATTAACGAGCTAGTCAAGTAGAGGCATACTAGTGACACTCTGTTTGTCTATGTATTCACACATGTATTATGTTTCCGGTTAATACAATTCTAGCATGAATAATAAACATTTATCATGATATAAGGAAATAAATAATAACTTTATTATTGTCTCTAGGGCATATTTCCTTCAGTCTCCCACTTGCACTAGAGTCAATAATCTAGTTCACATCGCCATGTGATTCAATACTAATATTTCACATCACCATGTGATTAATACCCATAGTTCACATCGTCATGTGACCTATACCCAAAGGGTTTACCAGAGTCAGTAATCTAGTTCACATCGTTTATGTGATTAACACCCAAAGAGTACTAAGGTGTGATCATGTTTTGCTTGTGAGATAATTTTAGTCAACGGGTCTGTCACATACAGATCCGTAAGTATTTTGTGAATTCTATGTCTACAATGCTCTGCACGGAGCTACTCTAGCTAAGTGCTCCCACTTTCAATATGTATCTAGATCGAGACTTAGAGTCATCCAGATCTGTGTCAAAACTTGCATCAACGTAACTTTTTACGACGAACCTTTTGTCACCTCTATAATTGAGAAATATTTCCTTATTCCACTAAGGATAATTTTGACCGCTGTCCAGTGATCTACTCTTAGATCACTATTGTACTCCCTTGCTTAACACAGTGTAGGGTATACAATAGATCTGGTACACAGCATGACATACTTTATAGAACCTATGGCTGAGGCATAGGGAATGACTTTCATTCTCTTTCTATCTTCTGCCGTGGTCAGGCTTTGAGTCTTACTCAATTTCACACCTTGTAACACAGCCAAGAACTCTTTCTTTGACTGTTCCATTTTTGAACTACTTCAAAATATTGTCAAGGTATGTACTCATTGAAAAAACTTATCAAGCGTCTTGATCTATCTCTATATCTTGATGCTTAATATGTAAGCAGCTTCACCGAGGTCTTTCTTTGAAAAACTTCTTTCAAAACACTCCTTTATGCTTTGCAGAATAATTCTACATTATTTTCGATCAATAATATGTCATTCACATATACTTATCAGAAATGCTGTAGTGCTCCCACTCACTTTCTTGTAAATACAGGCTTCACCGCAAGTCTGTATAAAATTATATGCTTTGATCATCTCATCAAAGCGCATATTCCAACTCCGAGATGCTTGCACCAGTCCATAGATGGATCGCTGGAGCTTGCACATTTTGTTAGCACCTTTAGGATTGACAAAACCTTCTGGTTGTATCATATACAAATAAATCCATTAAGGAATGCAGTTTTGTTTATCCATTTGTCGGATTTCATAAAATGCGGCAATTGCTAACATGATTCGGACAGACTTAAGCATAGATACGAGTGAGAAACTCTCATCATAGTCAACACCTTGAACTTGTCGAAAACCTTTTTGCGACAATTCTAGTTTTGTAGATAGTAACACTACTATCAGCGTCTGTCTTCCTCTTGAAAATCTATTTAATCTCAATAGCTCGCCGATCATTGGGCAAGTCAATCAAAGTCCATACTTTGTTCTCATACATGGATCTCATCTCAGATTTCATGGCCACAAGCCATCTCGCGGAATCTGGGCTCATCATCGCTTCCTCATAGTTCGTAGGCTCGTCATGGTCAAGTAACATGACCTCCAGAACTGGATTACCGTACCACTCTGGTGTGGATCTCACTCTGGTTTACCTACGAGGTTCGGTAGTAACTTGATCTGAAGTTACATGATCATCATCATTAGCTTCCTCACTAATCGGTCTAGTAGTCACAGGAACAGATTTCTGTGATGAACTACTTTCCAATAAGGGAGCAGGTACAGTTACCTCATCAAGTTCTACTTTCCTCCCACTCACTTCTTTCGAGAGAAACTCCTTCTCTAGAAAGGATCCATTCTCAGCAATGAATAACTTGCCTTCGGATCTGTGATAGAAGGTGTACCCAACAGTCTCCTTTGGGTATCCTATGAAGACATATCTCTCCGATTTGGGTTTGAGCTTATCAGGATGAAACTTTTTTATATAAGCATCACAACCCCAAACTTTAAGAAACGACAACTTTGGTTTCTTGCCAAACCACAGTTCAGATTGTGTCGTCTCAACAGACTTAGATGGTGCCCTTTTAAACGTGAATGCAGCTGTCTTTAATGCATAACCCCAAAACGATGTTGGTAAATCTGTAAGAAACATCATAGATTGCACTATATCCAATAAAGTACGGTTATGATGTTCGGACACACCATTATGCTGTGGTGTTCCAGGTGGCATGAATTTGTGAAACTATTCCACATAGTTTTAATTGAAGACCAAACTCGTAACTCAAATATTTGTCTCTGCGATCAGATCGTAGAAACCATATTTTTCTTTTTACGATGATTTTTCACTTCACTCTGAAATTCTTTGAACTTTTCAAATGTTTCAGACTGATGTTTCATCAAGTAGATATACCCATATCTGCTCAAATCATATGTGAAGGTCAGAAAATAACGATACCCGCCACGAGCTTCAACACTCATCGGATCGCATACATCAGTATGTATTATTTCCAATAAGTCCGTTGCTCGCTCCATTGTTCCGGAGAACGGAGTGTTTAGTCATCTTGCCCATAAGGCATGGTTCGCAAGCACCAAGTGATTCATAATCAAGTGATTCCAAAATCGCATCAGCATGGAGTTTCTTCATACGCTTTACACCAATATGACCTAAACGGCAGTGCCACAAATAAGTTGCACTATCATTATTAACTTCGCATCTTTTGGTTTCAATATTATGAATATGTGTATCACTACGATCAAGATCCAATGAACTATTTTCATTGGGTGTGTAACCATATAAGGTTTTATTCATGTAAACAGAACAACAATTTATTCTCTTACTTAAATGAATAACCGTATTACAATAAACATGATCAAATCATATTCATGCTCAACGCAAACACCAAATAACACTTATTTAGGTTCAACATTAATCCCGAAAGTATAGGGAGTGTGCGATGATGATCATATCAATCTTGGAACCACTTCCAACACACATCGTCACTTCACCCTTAACTAGTCTCTGTTTATTCTGCAACTCCCGTTTCGAGTTACTAATCTTAGCAACAGAACTAGTATCAAATACTGAGGGGTTGCTATAAACACTAGTAAAGTACACATCAATAACATGTATATCAAATATACTTATGTTCACTTTGCCATCCTTCTTATCCGCCAATCACTTGGGGTAGTTCCGCTTCCAGTGACCAGTCCCTTTGCAGTAGAAGCACTTAGTCTCAGGCTTAGGACCAGACTTGGGCTTCTTCACTTGAGCAACAACTTGCTTGCTGTTCTTCTTGAAGTTCCCCTTCTTCCCTCTGCCCTTTTCTTGAAACTAGTGGTCTTGTCTACCATCAACACTTGATGTTTTTCTCGATTTCTACCTTCGTCAATTTCAGCATTACAAAGAGCTTGGGAATCGTTTCCGTTATCCCTTGCATATCATAGTTCATCACGAAGTTCTACTAACTTGGTGATGGTGACTAGAGAATTCTGTCAATCACTATTTTATCTGGAAGATTAACTCCCACTTGATTCAAGCAATTGTAGTACCCAGACAATCTGAGCACATGCTCACTAGTTGAGCGATTCTCCTCCATCTTTTAGCTATAGAACTTGTTGGAGACTTCATATCTCTCAACTCGGGTATTTTCTTGAAATATTAAATTCAACTCCTGGAACATCTCATATGGTCCATGACATTCAAAACGTCTTTGATGTCCCGATTCTAAGCCGTTAAGCATGGTGCACTAAACTATCAAGTAGTCATCATATTAAGCTAGCCAAACGTTCATAACGTCTACATCTGCTCCTGCAATAGGTCTGTCACCTAGCGGTGCATCAAGGACATAATTCTTCTGTGCAGCAATGTGGATAAACCTCAGATCACGGATCCAATCCGCATCATTGCTACTAACATCTTTCAACACAATTTTCTCTAGTAACATATCAAAATAAACATATGAAAGCAACAACGCGAGCTATTGATCTACAACATATATATGCTAATACTACCAGGACTAAGTTCATGATAAATTAAAGTTCAATTAATCATATTACTTAAGAACTCCCACTTAGATAGACATCCCTCTAATCCTCTAAGTGATCATGTGATCCAAATCAACTAAACCATGTCCGATCATCACGTGAGATGGAGTAGTTTCAATGGTGAACATCACTATGTTGATCATATCTACTATATGATTCATGCTCGACCTTTCGGTCACCGTGTTCCGAGGCCATATATGTTATATGCTAGGCTCGTCAAGTTTAACCTGAGTATTCCGCGTGTGCAACTGTTTTGCACCCGTTGTATTTGAACGTAGAGCCTATCACACCCGATCATCACGTGGTGTCTCAGCACGAAGAACTTTCGCAACGGTGCATACTCAGGGAGAACACTTATACTTTGATAATTTAGTGAGGGATCATCTTATAATGCTACCATCAATCAAAGCAAGATAAGATGCATAAAAGATAAACATCACATGCAATCAATATAAGTGATATGATATGGCCATCATCATCTTGTACTTGTGGTCTTCATCTCCGAAGTACCGTCATGATCACCATCGTCACCGGCGTGACACCTTGATCTCCATCGTAGCATCGTTGTTGTCTCGCCAATCTTATGCTTCCACGACTATCGCTACCGCTTAATGATAAAGTAAAGCATTACAGCGCGATTGCATTGCATACAATAAAGCGACAACCATATGGCTCCTGCCAGTTGCCGATAACTCGGATACAAAACATGATCATCTCATACAATAAATTTAGCATCATGTCTTGACCATATCACATCACAACATGCCCTGCAAAAACAAGTTAGACGTCCTCTACTTTGTTGTTTCAAGTTTTACGTGGCTGCTACGGGCTTAGCAAGAATCGTTTTTACCTACGCATCAAAACTACAACGATAGTTTGTCAAGTTGGTGCTGTTTTAACCTTCGCAAGGACCGGGCGTAATCACACTCGGTTCAACTAAAGTTGGAGAAACTGACACCCGCCAGCCACCTGTGTGCAAAGCACATCGATAGAACCAGTCTCGCGTAAGCGTACGCGTAATGTCGGTCCAGGCCGCTTCATCCAACAATACCGCCGAACCAAAGTATGACGTGCTGGTAAGCAGTATGACTTATATCGCCCACAACTCACTTGTGTTCTACTCGTGCACAACATCAACGCATAAAACCTAGGCTCGGATGCCACTGTTGGGGAACATAGTAATTTCAAAAAAATTCCTAGGCACACGCAAGATCATGGTGATGCATAGCAACGAGAGGGGAGAGTGTTGTCTACGTACCCTCGTAGACCGACAGCGGAAGCGTTATGACAACGCGGTTGATGTAGTCGTACGTCTTCATGGCCCGACCGATCAAGCACCGAAACTACGGCACCTCCGAGTTTTAGCACACGTTCAACTCGATGACGATCCCTGGACTCCGATCCAGCAAAGTGTCGGGGAAGAGTTCCGTCAGCACGACGGCGTGGTGACGATCTTGATGTTCTACCGTCGCAGGGCTTTGCCTAAGCACCGCTACAATATTATCGAGGAGTATGGTGGAGGGGGGCACCGCACACGGCTAAGAAAACGATCACGAGGATCAACTTGTGTGTCTAGAGGTGCCCCCCTACCCCCGTATATAAAGGAGCAAGGTGTGATGCCCGGATAATTAAGCTACAATAACCCTCTACTAAGGATGCCACATCACCACGATTACTGTTGTTGATCTCACGATAATTCAAATCTCGTTCGAATTCAGATTCAAATCGAGGCAAACAACAAAAGTTTTCAAAAAATTAAAACTAAAATGTCCGGGTTGTGTCAAATAAATCTGAAGTACATATGGTGGAGAAATCAACCTTTTATAAAATTCTTAAATGGACTATAAGGATTTAAATGGTAGCAAAAAGAAACAATTAATAAAATGCTTTTAAAATGATAAACGATTACAACTATTATATTCTAGGTGCCAAGTTAAATTGTGGCAGTGGTATAATCACTATTACTAATTTAGGTACTAGTATATGTTTTACAAAACTAAAACAATTTGAAATATTAAATAAACAGAAAAGAAAATAAATAAAGAAAGGAAAATACAGAAACAGAAAACAAACTAACAAAAAAAAAGAACCCCCCGCTGGCCCAGCTGGCCCATCTGTTGGCCAGGCCGGCCCAACTGGCCCAACCGGGCACCCCCACTCCCCATATCCCCACTACCCAATCCCTAACCGGCCGCTACCCCCCACTCCCCCGAAAATATCCCCCTCTCCCCCGATTGGATCGGGATCGAGAGGAGGGCGCTCACCTCGCCACGACGACTGCGCCAGGACGACGACAATGCCCGAGCCCGATGCCACCTCCTCCGCCACCTCGCCTCCCCGCGTCGGCCTCCACCACCCCGGCCCGAACCACCACCCGCGGCCCCGTCACCGGATCGCTGCCGCCCGGAGCTACCCTCACCCTGGAACCACCACGCCGTCGCCGGACTGCCTCCTCTATGCCGTCGTCCCCGTCACCCCCTCGTCCACCGTTGCCCAGTCCCTACCCTGCCGGTGAGGCCCCGGCCTCTACCCTCTTCCTCTCCCTGTGTTGGACGTCGCCATGCCCGCCGTCCCGTGTGTGCGCTCACTGCACCGCCCGCTGCGCCCCACCGCCGCCTTGCTTCGCCGCCCGCACGCTGACCCGGCTCCCCGCACCCTCGCCCTGATCCGCCCGCACTTGCCGCCCCTGGCCTCGCCGTCCCGCTACGGTGGCCGCGCCCCGCGCCCCCGCTGCTCATCTACCTCGTCGGCCCCACGCCGCCCCACGTGGCTTGTCGCCGAAGCCCGCTGCTCCTTCTGGCCGCTCCTGCCGCTGCACCTGCCGCCACCGCTGCTGCTTAGCGTCGCCCCGCCTCCACTGCTGCCCGTCGCCGCCTCCCTGCCGCTAGCCCCGCACCGCTCGCCGTTCAGGCGAAAACCGCACGCCCGTGACCCAGCGCCCAGTGCCCGTAACCCGCTATGGCCCCTCTGGCCTATGACATGTGGGGCCCTGCCCCCAGAACGTTTAGAAAAAAAGAAGGAATTAAAAATAAATAAATAATAAATAGAATTAATAATTAATTAATAATTAATTAATTAACTTAATTAAGTAATTAAAGAATTAATTAAACTAATTAATCATGTTTAATTAATCTAATCAATTAGTTAAGTTAATTAAACCCTAATTAGACTAAGCAGTGTATGACATGCGGGATCCACATGTTAGGTTGACCAGGTCAACTGTTGACGTCATGCTAACATCATGATGACGTCAACAAGCACTATTCTGGATAATGTTGATTTAATTAATTAAATAAATCCTAAAAATGATTTAAATATTTTAAAATTAATATAAAATAAACCGCAGCTTAGATGGAAAAACTTTGTACATGAAAGTTGCTCAGAACGACCAGATGAATTCGGATACGTAGCCCGTTCGTCCGCCACACATCCCTAACCTATCGAACTCGCAACTTTCCCCCTCCGGTTCATCTGTCCGGAAACGCAAAACACCGGGATATTTTCCCGGATGTTTTCCCCCTTCACCAGTACCACCTCATACCGCGTTAGGGCACACCTAGCATCACGCTTTGTCATGTCATGCATCGTCTTGCTTTTGTTTGTATTATATTTATTGTTTCTTCCCCCTCTTCTCTCGCTAGACACCGAGACCGACGCCGCTGCTACCCAGTTCGACTACGGTGTTGACGACCACTCTCTCTTGCCAGAGCAACCAGGCAAGCCCCCCTTTGATCACCAGATATCGCCTACTCTTCTCTATACTGCTTGCATTAGAGTAGTGTAGCATGTTACTGCTTTCCGTTATTCCTATCCTGATGCATAGCATGTCCTTGCTACTACTGTTGTTACCATTACCTGCTATCCTACTACTTAGTATAGGATGCTAGTGTTCCATCAGTGGCCCTACACTCTTGTCCGTCTGCCATGCTATACTACTGGGCCGTGATCACTTCGGGAGGTGATCACGGGCATATACTATATACTTTATACTGTTACATTACCGGTGATACTGTTTGGGATGGGGGCTGAAGGGGCAGGTGGCTCCATCCAGGTAGTGGTGGGCCTGAGTTCCCGACGGCCCCCGACTGTTACTTTGAGGCGGAGCGACAGGGCAGGTTGAGACCACCTAGGAGAGAGGTGGGCCTGGCCCTGGTCGGCGTTCGCGGATACTTAACACGCTTAACGAGATCTTGGTATTTGATCTGAGTCTGGCTACTGGCCTATACGCACTAACCATCTACACGGGGACAGTTATGGGCACTCGACGTCGTGGTATCAGCCGAAGCCTTCGTGACGTCAGCGACTGAGTGGCGCGCGCCGGGTTGGACCGCGTAACGCAACTTCCTTTGTAATGGAGGTTGCTAGGTCTGCTCTCCGGCCGCGTACGCAACGTGCGGGTGTGCAATGGGCGATGGGCCCAGACCCCTGCGCCATAGGATTTAGACCGGCGTGCTGACCTCTCTGTTGTGCCTAGGTAGGGCTGCGACGTGTTGATCTTCCGAGGCCGGGCATGACCCAGGAAAGTGTGTCCGGCCAAAGGGGATCGAGCGTGTTGGGTTATGTGGTGCACCCCTGCAGGGAAGTTAAACTATTCGAATAGCCGTGATCTTTGGTAACATGACGACTTGGAGTTGTACCTTGACCTTATGACAACTAGAACCTGATACTTAATAAAACACACCCTTCCAAGTGCCAGATACAACCGGTGATCGCTCTCTCACAGGGCGACGAGGGGAGGATCATCGGTTAGGATTATGCTATGCGATGCTACTTGGTGAACTTACCATCTACTCTCTTCTTCTGCTGCAAGATGGAGGTTACCAGAAGCGTAGTCTTTGATAGGACTATCTATCCCCCTCTTATTCCGGCATTCTGCAGTTCAGTCCACATATGATACCCTTATTCCATTTGATACCAATGCATACATATGTAGTGTAGCTCCTTGCTTGCGAGTACTTTGGATGAGTACTCACGGTTGCTTTCTCCTTCTTTTCCCCTATCCCTTCTACCTAGTTGTCACAGCCAGATGTTGGAGCCTAGGAGCCAGACGCCACCGTCGACGACGACTCCTACTACACCGGAGGTGCCTACTACTACGTGATGCCCACTGACGACGACCAGGAGTAGTTAGGAGGATCCCAGGCAGGAGGCCTGTGCCTCTTTCGATCTGTATCCCAGTTTGTGCTAGCCTTCTTAAGGCAAACTTGTTTAACTTATGTCTGTACTCAGATATTGTTGCTTCCGCTGACTCGTCTATGATTGAGCTCTTGTATTCGAGCCTTCGAGGCCCCTGGCTTGTAATATGATGCTTGTATGACTTATTTTATTTGTAGAGTTGTGTTGTGATATCTACCAGTGAGTCCTTGATTTTGATCGTACACATTTGCGTGCATGATTAGTGTACGGTCAAATCGGGGGTGTCACAAGTTGGTATCAGAGCCGACTGCCTGTAGGAATCCCCCTTCCACACTCCTTGACCGAAGTCGAGTCTAGACATTGCAAAACTTTTACTAACATGGCCGTGTGCCTTACGGGCCCACGTCACCATCTGGGTGGTATTAGGATCTTTTACTCCTTGATCCTTACTCTGGGACTCTGAACTCTCTTCTATTCGGGTTAAAATGGTTTTACTAAATCTAACTTTAGGTTCTCGATAATACTTTCTCCCTGAGAGCCCCTCATTCCAGATGTTCGCCTGCTGCACCAGAAGATTCTGAAGATACTCTATGATGTTCTCTCGAGACTTGTGCTATCCCTTTTTTAATTCTCTTTCATCGATAAATCCTTTTGGATAACTACTTACACTTGTCGTTCATATCTTCATCCCCAGTTGCCCTTGATATTACTTGATACCCTGAAAAATTCTCCGATAGTCTGAGAATCCTTTGTGCCTACCGCCTTGTATTTCTTTACCACCTGAATACCCCTACGGATAATTTCTCGTACTTATCGAGTATCCGCTCATCCCCATTTGATCAATGTATTTCACAGAAGTCTTCGAATTGCCATTCGATCTTCCGAAGATCCTCAACAACCTATTGCTTTTGAAATTCTTGCTTACAAGCATTACGATTAATCCCATAAGTCTGGTAATCTTGTTGGAATCCATTGTCATTATCATTTTGAGTCCCTTGATTCATCCTCCCGGCTCAGACGACATTTTGAACATGAGCTGGATCTCGACCAATCAAATTGCCATCGGTTGTACCCCTAAAACTACTCAACTTATCCATCCCTAATCAGAGCATTGCTTCTGATCCCTTGTCTTGGAATTCATAATTCCTTTGCATTTGAACTTTGAGTTAGTCAGTTGTTTCTATAAACTGATCTCCTTGCATTCTTTCTCCCTCTGGTTGGGTACCAATGCTCACATCAGATCCCTTGTGGACAATCAGATCCTTTGTTGTATTTTATCCGACAACGTCCTTCATATTCAATCACTTTGGAAGTTCTTTCCCTGATACATAATGCCATTGGTAAATCCTATTCCTTGATTGGCCAACCATGCTCTGCTTTCGAGCTAGTGATATTTACTATTGATGCTTGTGGTATATGTCTCCATGATGCCCCGATGGGTTGAACCTATGCCTCCCTTAATATGTGTGAACTCGAAAGTTTTCACGCGTCATACTCTTCTAGTATTTTGCCAGATAAAATTTCAGCACTGCAACTTCATCAAACGCGAGAAGTGAATGAAAGGTTATACATTAAAGAAGTGGGAGTCGACCTTGAACTTGTGTTCATGCCCATGGACACGATGTATATCCTATCATAGAAACTTCTTGTAATAATAACTATTTCCTTGATATAATATCCTTTGGTATCGGTGAATTGATCCTTTGCAATCGTGGTTTTGACCATATGTTCTTCTTTGATCCCATTTCTCGGGCAAGTCTAATCACTTGTCTTCTAGGGATCAATACACCTGTCCAACCTTTACTTTGATCTTTCCCCGAGTATTACACCCTGGTATCTCGAGATTATCAAGGAACTGCATAACTTCTTATGGGTTCTTCATCAACTGTTATTTGTCACCGATTACAATTTTCCTGGGTTCTGGGTTGTCGTCAACCGATAATACCAAAAACTGAATTGAGTCCTCATCGCAATTAAACAACTCTTAGTAATCTTCATTACTTACGAATTTGAACTCGATCACGTAAGTCCTGGCCTGCTCGGCTATATCACAATCATGCTAAACTTTAACTGTGCTACCTGGTCCTTAATCCCGGAGCACAACTTTCGATGATGAGCTAAGCTTACGTCGATCTTCCTCGTCATATCAGTTCGCCTTGAACAACAAGCTTGATTTCAAGTTTGTGTCCTACCCATGGTTCCAATAACCTTCCGCTTCATCATTCCTTTGACCTGATGTCGTCGCTGATTGATTACATCTTCATGAAATCTCTCGACAAATGTGTCGTGGTCATCATCGACCTTATGAGCTCTTCCAGGATATCAATTGAGTTCATGATGAGAAATATTATCCTTGCCCCCGATGATTTGTGTTATCTTTGACCACTTTATTGCCTTCCGTTCAACACAAACTTGTTCGTGTTTTGTGTTATACCTTGAGTTCCCTGCTATCCAGCATTTGTTCTTCTTTACCTTGGAGTATTACCATCTTTTAATATCAAGGATGTTGTGAGGATTGCTCCACCTATTAAGAATTCTTGGTATAGTGATACTTCTCATCATCACCATTCCTTCTTGGTCCTCGTGTTGATTCCAACCGGGGTACCAACAAGTGAACGGTGCTATTTGGATACTGCCTTTCTAGCAACCCTATTGCTTTGAAGTTAATGGTCGGCCATTCATTCTTAGACTATTGATTATTGAATCACCATTCTGACATTGGTCGTGCAGCCCAACCCATATTTCGGGCGCACCTTTCTACCAATGTTTAATTGTGTATGTTTTTCTCAAACATGCTCCATTATATCATTTGATCTGACAAATGCTATCTCCTTATCCACATAATTGAGGAGATGCATCTTTTTGGATACCTCGTTGAATTATTGCTGAGTCCGTCAGCCACTTCCTCATCCTCTCCTTGGTTTAATGATTAACTCTGGTTTCGGAACTTCCTTCCATGGTTCATTTCCCGGGAATCTTAGGATGTCCTTGCGTTAATTTGTGTTGCATCTTTTCTTCTCGGGCATCCTGAGTCTGAGTTATCCTGACACCAATCAGATCTGAATCTCGGTCAGATATGATGGTTAGAACATATTTCCAGGAGTTATAACATTGATCCTTATATGACCTGGTAAGGCGATGTCATGCCTAGCACACCTGGCCGGAGGACCTATTGTTATAGTTTCCTTTTTGGCAAGGTTAGTCATCCTTCCGTGAAATTGTAAGACTTATCTATAAGTTGTTCCTGATGGATCCTTTTTGTTTCCAAAGTCTGATCTTCAGATGACCATGTCAATGCTATCTCAAAGCAAGTCCATGGTACTCCGAATCTGAACAGGAACAATTGAAGCCCAATGTTAAATGTTTCCTGCTCAATTATCCAAACACCGATGTATGGATAATGTCATGAAAATTCTCTCCCGTACCTAAAGAGTTTTCTACGTTGTATCCTGTCATAGATATCATGCTCTGCTTGCCCTTGGGAAGGATATACCACTGAATGTGTTTAAACACATTTTCCCTTTCCATTGTTCTGTTTAACCTGATGATCACGTTTTCCTTTCCATTGGTTTGTTTGACCTTTCTGGTGATCATTATGATCTAAGCAGTATTAATTCCCTGCTTATGTTAACACCTCCGTGTATAATTCTATCAGTAAGACCCTGTTGCTTTTGTTGATGACATTCTGGTAACCACCGATGGACGGGAACCTTGCCTATTGGTCCGCCTCGTTCAACGAGCAGGAAAATGATTCTCTTCGTCCCCTGCCCTTGGTACCGACGCTGTTGCCGACATAACCGACAGGTTATGGTCTGACCTGCATGGTTATGATAACCATGCAAGATGACACCACTCTTTATGTCTTTAACCCACATGGTGGGCCCATAACCCATAGGTCCCAGGATCGAAACCCGACTCTCCTGTACACCACCTGTTCCCAAGGTTGTTCCTTGCGCTTGACTTCGTATGTAAATCACGGACCACCTGTCTAGTGATCTATTTAGGTATGAGGCGCAATACCTATTCTCGTTGCCCTGACACCCTTTCACCTTCTGATTAGGGATCGAATGATTGCCTATCCGTTTGAAACTTCTCATGGTACCTTCTTACTTTGCTCTCGATATCTTCTTAAGTTTCAAATCGAGAGACACTTATGCTTCTTCCCTGAGTTAACCGTCTGATGCTTGATCTTGTTAGAATCCATCCATATAGAGTTTTCCCTTCTTACCCTTTCGTAAGTACGATGGAGTTCCTGACGGAAGGACGACAACTTCATCATGATGACCCGAAGCAGAGAAATTAAGACATCAACGTAATGGATCGACCTCTTCGAGAAGGGCAACCAAGACCCAGAAGATCCGTTAGAATTTCACAACCACAAATTTCCCCCTTACACCACCTCTTAAATCTCGGGACGAGATTTCTTGTAGTGGAGGAGAATTGTGTCGCCCGGATAATTAAGCTACAGTAACCCTCTACTAAGGATGCCACATCACCACGATTACTGTTGTTGATCTCACGATGATTCAAATCCCGTTCGAATTCAGATTCAAATCGAGGCAAACAACAAAAGTTTTCAAAAAATTAAAACTAAAATGCCGGGTTGTGTCAAATAAATCTGAAGTACATATGGTGGAGAAATCAACCTTTTATAAAATGCTTAAATGGACTATAAGGATTTAAACGGTAGCAAAAAGAAACAATTAATAAAATGCTTTTAAAATGATAAACGATTACAACTATTATATTCTGGGTGCCAAGTTAAATTGTGGCAGTGGTATAATCACTATTACTAATTTAGGTACTACTATATGTTTTACAAAACTAAAACAATTTGAAATATTAAATAAACAGAAAAGAAAATAAATAAAGAAAGGAAAATACAGAAACAGAAAACAAACTAACAAACAAAAAAAGAACCCCCCACTGGCCCAACTGGCCCATCTGTTGGCCAGGCCGGCCCAACTGGCCCAACCGGGCACCCCCACTCCCCATATCCCCACTACCCAATCCCTAACCGGCCGCTACCCCCCACTCCCCCGAAAATATCCCCCCTCTCCCCCGATTGGATCGGGATCGAGAGGAGGGCGCTCACCTCGCCGCGACGACTGCGCCAGGACGACGACAATGCCCGAGCCCGATGCCACCTCCTCCGCCACCTCGCCTCCCCGCGTCGGCCTCCACCACCCCGGCCCGAACCACCACCCGCGGCCCCGTCACCAGATCGCCGCCGCCCGGAGCTGCCCTCACCCTGGAACCACCACGCCGTCGCCGGACTGCCTCCTCTACGCCGTCGTCCCCGCCACCCCCTCGACCACCGTTGCCCAGTCCCTACCCTGCCGGTAAGGCCCCGGCCTCTCCCCTCTTCCTCTCCCTGTGTTGGACGTCGCCATGCCCGCCGTCCCGTGTGTGCGCTCACCGCACCGCCCGCTGCGCCCCACCGCCGCCTTGCTCCGCCGCCCGCACGCTGACCCGGCTCCCCGCACCCTCGCCCTGATCCGCCCGCACCTGCCGCCCTTGGCCTCGCCGTCCCGCTACGGTGGCCGCGCCCCGCGCCCCCACTGCTCATCTACCTCGTCGGCCCCGCGCCGCCCCACGTGGCTTGCCGCCGGAGCCCGCTGCTCCTTCTGGCCGCTCCTGCCGCTGCACCTGCCGCCACCGCCGCTGCTTAGCGCCGCCCCACCTCCACTGCTGCCCGTCGCCGCCTCCCTGCCGCTAGCCCCGCACCGCTCGCCATTCGGGCGAAAACCGCACGCCCGTGACCCAGCGCCCAGAGCCCGTAACCCGCTATGGCCCCTCTGGCCTATGACATGTGGGGCCCTGCCCCTAGAACGTTTAGAAAAAAAAGAAGGAATTAAAAATAAATAAATAAATAATAATAATAAATAGAATTAATAATTAATTAATGAATTAATTAAGTAACTTAATTAAGTAATTAAAGAATTAATTAAACTAATTAATCATGTTTAATTAATCTATTCAATTAGTTAAGTTAATTAAACCCTAATTGGACTAAGCAGTGTATGACATGCGGGATCCACCTGTTAGGTTGACCAGGTCAACTGTTGACGTCATGCTGACATCATGATGACGTCAGCAAGCACTATTCTGGATAATGTTGATTTAATTAATTAAATAAATCCTAAAAATGATTTAAATATTTTAAAATTAATATAAAATAAACCGCAGCTCGGATGGAAAAACTTTGTACATGAAAGTTGCTCAGAACGACAAGACGAATCCGGATACGCAGCCCGCTTGTCCGCCACACATCCCTAACATATCGAACTTGCAACTTTCCCCCTCCGGTTCATCTGTCCGGAAACGCAAAACACCGGGATATTTTCCCGGATGTTTTCCCCCTTCACCAGTACCACCTCATACCGCGTTAGGGCACACCTAGCATCACGCTTTGTCATGTCATGCATCGTCTTGCTTTTGTTTGTATTATATTTATTGTTTCTTCCCCCTCTTCTCTCGCTAGACACCGAGACCGACGCCGCTGCTACCTAGTTCGACTACGGTGTTGACGACCACTCTCTTTTGCCAGAGCAACCAGGCAAGCCCCCCCTTTGATCACCAGATATCGCCTACTCTTCTCTATACTGCTTGCATTAGAGTAGTGTAGCATGTTACTGCTTTCCGTTATTCCTATCCTGATGCATAGCCTGTCCTTGCTACTACTGTTGTTACCATTACCTGCTATCCTACTGCTTAGTACTCCCTCCGTTTTTATTTACTCTGCATATTAGAGTTGACTGAAGTCAAACTTCGTAAAGTTTGATCAAGTTTATAGAAAACAATATAGACATTTATCATAATAAATCTATACGATGTGAAAGTACATTTAATAATAAATCTAATGTTGTTGATTTGTTATTGTATATCTTAATATTTTTGTATATAAACTTGGTCAAAGTTTGTAAAGCTTGACTTTGACCAAAGCTAATATGCGAACTAAATAAAAACGGAGGGAGTATAGAATGCTAGTGTTCCATCAGTGGCCCTACACTCTTGTCCGTCTGCCATGCTATACTACTGGGCCGTGATCACTTCGGGAGGTGATCACGGGCATATACTATATACTTTACACTGTTACATTACCGGTGATACTGTTTGGAGATGGGGGCTGAAGGGGCAGGTGGCTCCATCCAGGTAGTGGTGGGCCTGAGTTCGCGACGGCCCCCGACTGTTACTTTGAGGCGGAGCGACAGGGCAGGTTGAGACCACCTAGGAGAGAGGTGGGCCTGGCCCTGGTCGGCGTTCGTGGATACTTAACACGCTTAACGAGACCTTGGTATTTGATCTGAGTCTGGCTACTGGCCTATATGCACTAACCATCTACGTGGGGACAGTTATGGGCACTCGACATCGTGGTATCAGCCGAAGCCTTCGTGACGTCAGCGACTGAGTGGCGCGCGCTGGGTTGGACCGCGTAACGCAACTTCCTTTGTAATGGAGGTTGCTAGGTCTGCTCTCCGGCCGCGTACGCAACGTGCAGGTGTGCAATGGGCGATGGGCCCAGACCCCTGCGCCATAGGATTTAGACTGGCGTGCTGACCTCTCTGTTGTGCCTAGGTAGGGCTGCGACGTGTTGATCTTTCGAGGCCGGGCATGACCCAGGAAAGTGTGTCCGGCCAAAGGGGATCGAGCGTGTTGGGTTATGTGGTGCACCCCTGCAGGGAAGTTAAACTATTCGAATAGCCGTGATCTTCGGTAACAGGACGACTTGGAGTTGTACCTTGACCTTATGACAACTAGAACCGGATACCTAATAAAACACACCCTTCCAAGTGCCAGATACAACCGGTGATCGCTCTCTCACAGGGCGACGAGGGGAGGATCATCGGTTAGGATTATGCTATGCGATGCTACTTGGTGAACTTACCATCTACTCTCTTCTTCTGCTGCAAGATGGAGGTTACCAGAAGCGTAGTCTTCGATAGGACTAGCTATCCCCCTCTTATTCCGGCATTCTGCAGTTCAGTCCACATATGATACCCTTATTCCATTTGATACCAATGCATACATATGTAGTGTAGCTCCTTGCTTGCGAGTACTTTGGATGAGTACTCACGGTTGCTTTCTCCTTCTTTTCCCCTATCCCTTCTACCTGGTTGTCGCAACCAGATGTTGGAGCCTAGGAGCCAGACGCCACCGTTGACGATGACTCCTACTACACCGGAGGTGCCTACTACTACGTGATGCCCGCTGACGACGACCAGGAGTAGTTAGGAGGATCCCAGGCAGGAGGCCTGTGCCTCTTTCGATCTGTATCCCAGTTTGTGCTAGCCTTCTTAAGGCAAACTTGTTTAACTTATGTTTGTACTCAGATATTGTTGCTTCCGCTGACTCGTCTATGATCGAGCTCTTTTATTCGAGCCTTCGAGGCCCCTGGCTTGTAATATGATGCTTGTATGACTTATTTTATTTGTAGAGTTGTGTTGAGATATCTACCAGTGAGTCCTTGATTTTGATCGTACACATTTGCGTGCATGATTAGTGTACGGTCAAATCGGGGGCGTCACACAAGGGGGGAGGAGGCTGGACCTAGGAGGGGCGCGCCAGGGGAGTAGGATTCCTACTCCTAGTTGGAGTAGGTTTCCTCCTTTCCTAGTCCAACTAGGAGAAGGAGGGAAAGGGGGGAAGAGGGGAAGGAAGGGAGAGAGGGGCCACGCCCCAAACCCCTTGTCCAATTCGGACTGGGCTTGGGAGGGGGGCGCGCCACCTCCGGGTCCTTCCTACTAAGGCCCATTAAGGCCCATCGCTTCTTCCTCGTATTCCCGTAACTCCCCGGTACCTCCGAAAATACCCGAATCACTCGGAACCTTTCCGATGTCCGAATATACTCGTCCAATATATCGATCTTTACGTCTTGACCATTTAGAGACTCCTCGTCATGTCCCCGATCTCATCCGGGACTCCGAACTCCTTCGGTACATCAAAACTTATAAACTCATAATATAACTATCATCGAAACCTTAAGCGTGCGGACCCTACGGGTTCGAGAACAATGTAGACATGACCGAGACATGTCTCCGGTCAATAACCAATAGCGGAACCTGGATGCTCATATTCGCTCCCACATATTCTACGAAGATCTTTATCGGTCAGACCGCATAACAACATACGGTGTTCCCTTTGTCATCGGTAATGTTATTTGCCCGAGATTCGATCGTCGGTATCTTAATACCTAGTTCAATCTCGTTACCGGCAAGTCTCTTTACTCGTTCCGTAATACATCATCTCACAACTAACTCATTAGTTGCAATGCTTGCAAGGCTTATGTGATGTGCATTACCGAGAGGGCCCAGAGATACCTCTCCGACAATCGGAGTGACAAATCCTAATCTCGAAATACGCCAACCCAACATGTACCTTTGGAGACACCTGTAGAGCTCCTTTATAATCACCCAGTTACGTTGTGACGTTTGATAGCACACAAAGTGTTCCTCCGGCAAACGGGAGTTGCATAATCTCATAGTCATAGGAACATGTATAAGTCATGAAGAAAGCAATAGCAACATACTAAACGATCGGGTGCTAAGCTAATGGAATGGGTCATGTCAATCACATCATTCTTCTAATGATGTGATCCCATTAATCAAATAACAACTCTTTTGTTCATGGTTAGGAAACATAACCATCTTCGATCAACGAGCTAGTCAAGTAGAGGCATACTAGTGACACTCTGTTTGTCTATGTATTCACACATGTATTATGTTTCCGGTTAATACAATTCTAGCATGAATAGTAAACATTTATCATGATATAAGGAAATAAATAATAACTTTATTATTGCCTCTAAGGCATATTTCCTTCAACTATAAGGTTAGGACACATCGTTACTACTCCCGGGCTCAGCTGCACCCGCGCTGACGAAAAAAATAAAAAAAATACTAGAAAAATTCATACAAATCCAGTTTTTTTGTGTGATAGATAATTTGATGCGTGAGGCCCGCTCTAAATTTCAACTCATTTGGACATTTGAGCAGCTTTCGACGAAAAAGACAAAAACGGGTCTGTAAAAAAGTTTATTGTTTACACACTGTTCTGACCCGGTTTGTCTTTTTTGCCTAGAGCTGCCGAGATGTCCAAATGAGTTGAAATTTGGAGGGGACCTCACGCATCAAATTATCTACCACACAAAAAGGATTTTTTTTGAAATTTTCTAATATTTGTTTTTTTTTCTGACTGGGAGCAGATGAGCCTGGGCAGCGAGTTGGATTTCCGATAAGGTTAGACTTTTTTTTAATTTTCTCTCTCTTTTTTCTCATTAAATGCTTTTACCTATTAGCACGCATAGAGGCTGATTCTTGCATGTTAGCCCACCCCTGTCATCTTTTTCCTGTCTCTCTCCCTACACATGGGCAAAAGTGCCATGTAAGCCGGCTTATAGCCCACTATTGTACTTGCTCTGAAAGCGGGGTATCAATGATCCCCGTTAGTGAAAAGAAAGTCAACTCTCAAAGCAGTAATTAATTTTTGCCTTGGTATCTGTAATCTGAATTTATGGCATTGTATAAAGGAATGGAGGGAGTAGTATTTATTAAGAGTAAAGTATCCAGTGGCCAACATGTCTTACAGAAAGTATGAAAGGAGCATTAAGATGAGAACAACCGGGTGCTAGCAAGATTACATAACTCAATCACAACTCCTACCACTAGATAGTCATCCAGCTGGTTGAAGATAACCTGTTGATCCTCTGTTACATTGGACGGGTGTGGCCCATCGATGTGCACAGCAAGCTATAGAGCGGAGGAGGAGATGTCTCTGGATCAATCAATTGTTGTAACCCCGATGAGTAATCAATAAAGCTATTGATTCGCAAAGAAACAAAAAAAAAGTTAGTGTGTGCGTAGAAGAAAGACGAGGAGATGGACATGAGTGAGGAACTCCCCGCCGGAGCTTAGCTGCTTGGCGTGGAAGCCAGAACCACAGTTGCGTGCAATGTAGCAAACCATTTCCACCCATATCATCGCAATCAGCTCCCACCTGTGAGCTGCTGATATTACAGATTCAGGTGCAAGCAACTCGTCCAACACAATGATCAAATGGCCAGCTACCTTATCATCAGATGAAAAAACGGTGCGAAATACGGGGTCTTGGATGCCCATCACCAACCCCTTCCTCTTATTATTGCCGACGGCGGCGCTTCGGTGATGAATTTGCTGGCTCAAGCTCAACACACTTCGACATTCCTGTAGCGTGTTGTGTCCGTCGCTATCGAGCATCACCTTGCACTGGGCGACAAGATACATCACGTAGTTGGACAGTTGCTGGCTGCAGGTTCTGAACATGCAGTTAGGAGGTGTGCCATTTTTGTCGCCGTCGTACTCGGACATGATAAAGCATATCTCTGTCACCAGGTGCCAAAGCAAGGCACTTGACACGAGATCCATATCTTGGATGTTGCTGGCCGCCAGGGCCTGTTGGGCTGCACTACTTCCAGCTGTTTGAGCCCCAGCCCCAGAAGCCGCCCAAGATGCAGCCCACTCTCCACGGAAGCTGCTGCTGAATGCCAGCTTATCTATACTATCTGGACTGGTGGCTATTTCACAGAGTTTATGAAGCAGCACCTTCTTTACCTCTGGAGAGACGACGACTTGCTTGCTGGTGTAGCCTTGCTTCATCATCTGTGGTAGTAGCCAGTTGACAGGTCGTTGTGCCATCGCCTGGATGCAGTCATCCATCAGGCTATACTGCTGCATCTTTCCTGACCACTCCAATCTTCTTTCTGGACGGGGACGAAGACGCCTGACGGTGCTCAGCAATATTCTACCTGCACATCGGGAGGCTTTGCTTCGACGACGGCCTCGTAGATGCAAGAATGCGGTCATGTATGCCCAGTATGATGACATGAGCCACATCAGGACAGAGGCTATCTCCAACGCCATGGCGCCCACAAGCAACACGTAAGTTATCCAAACATCAACTCCACTGTAGCTGCCTCCCTTGCTGGCTACAACAAAGAAAGCGAGAGCCGTAGAGGTTATGGCAAGAGTGGTTAGCCGGTACAGGAACAAACCCTTGAGCTTGAGGCTCCCATACTTTGTGTAGAGGTGGTCATAGATCAATGAGAGACGGATCTCGGATAACTTGTACGCCCAATCAGCTCCATTACCGGAAGATGTAAATCCCCTGGCAACCTTCTCAACAATTGCCTTTGCTTGGCTGTAATAAGCTCCACGGGTATACCTTTTCGGTGTCACGTCCATTAGGAACCCGATGCTTTCCTGGAATGCACCGATACCCATAGCAACCTCCACGATGCGCCCGGGATCGACATCTTCCTCTGCTGACGAAAACATTGACGCGAGCTCTGTATTCATTGTGTGTATATCCAAGCCAGAAGTTCTTATCCGGGGTTCCCATGAGCCAGCTATCCTGAGCGCCCATATTCTCTCTGCATATTTGGTCGTCCCAGAGATAAACATGAGCACCATGGGAGCCACAAGCTTCTTGTCCCATCGCAACTGCTTGCCCACAACGTAGATGGCCATGGCCAACTGGGTTGTCAGGTTTAGCAGATGCCGCTTCCACAGAGAGCAATCCTCCATGGAGAAGGCGGTGATAGTATCTTGCCCGCCAAGGTGTAGCAGCAGGAAGGGCGCCCAGAAAAGCACCAGCTGGTGACGCGGGTCGCCCTCGCCGGTGTGGAGCGTGAGGTGGCCGAGGACGTAGACCGCTATGGAGTCAGCCGACAGATAGGCCAGCCATAACAACACGCTGAGCACGCGAGAGATGTGGCGCTTCCGGAAGCCTGCCGAGAAGAGGAGGAAGACTTGCAGGGAGAGGCTCACCAACACCAAGCACTGGATCTCCCACTCGTTCAAGAATTGTTGGACATGCGCTACTGTTGTCACAGAGCTGAAATGGATATTAATTGTACACTCAGAAATCATCTTTGACAAGAATTGGAGGTTCATTATTGGGCCCGGGCAGTTTGTTTTGAGAGGAATTCAGATGGATAGTATTTGTTTCTCTAGTAACGTGAAAACAAATTTGAACTTGATCCTAGTAATGCTAACTTATAGTACTAATTCAGATACTACCAAACAAAATACGCGCCGCATATTTTCGGACAAGGCGACTACACTTTTGCACCTAGAAATTGAATTCGATGCATGTGCGCAGAATTAAAGGATGGATTTGTAATGAAGTATGTAACTCTAGCACTAGTAGTATGAACATTGTAAACTTTTTTGGACGTAAGGGTTGATCATCGCTAGCTCCAAAGTTTCATTGGAAAATGTATGTGTTCCCCAAACATTCGCCCAGTTAATGCATAACCAAAAGAAAATGTAATACTGTCTACTTTGATGGGAGGAATGAATTAAGGGATTATACCTGTGTTGAGCTGTGGTGGGGGCGTTGGCGTGCTGGACGCAGGCGCAGTAGTCTTGATGATGATGATGCCTCAGCACCCTCATGTTGATCGATCGATTGATGTCAACCAAGGAGAAGATTGGCTAGGATCGACTAAGGCAGATATCAGCTGTGTGCTTATGCATGATTCATATATACTCCCTTCATCCGGAATTACTTTCGTAGAAATGGATAAAAATGGATGTATCTAGAAGTAAAATACATCTAGATGCATCCATTTCTTCGACAAGTATTTTCAAACGGAGAGAGTATACTCCATGGCTGCCCACGCGAGGTCATCGATTCCATGCATTACTGGTTAGTGCGTGCGTGCATGCATGCATGGTTTGCTGCAAACGGCCGGAAGGAAGCGATTCCAGATGAAAACCCTCGCGCACGTATTCTCACGGTACTTTGCTTTGCTTTGTGACTGAGATTCCCCGTCCATCTCTTCGTAGCGAGATGGCGTGTTGATTATTCGTGTTGCGTAGCTTGCTTGCTCTTGCAGTTTTTTGATTGTTCGTGCACCATGAACACCGACACTGTGGGACTTGACTTGGGTTGTGGAAGTCAAACTAAGTCCACTAAAGGCTATGGAAGTCGGGCTTGGGCTATAGAAGTTTGACTCGGCCTGTGAACGCGGGCTGGATCGTGCTATGGAAGTCGAACTTGAGCTGTGTAAGTCAATTTTTTTTAATTACACAAACTTTTTTTATATTGCATAGAATTTTCTAAGCATGTCAGGTACATTTGTCTGAAACACATTAACCTTTTTTAAAATATGAGATACATTTTTAAACATTATACATACATTTTCTGAAAAGTTGAGTGAACATTTTGTACACTGTATTTAATTTTTTTAAATGTATGATTAACATTATTATAAAAGAAAAAATATTCTTTATATTTGTATTTAATGAAAAGACAAGCATACAATGTCAAAGTGACAGGACCACGAGGTAGGTGGACGGACCAGCCCACTACGGATTCCCAGGAGTTGATGCATTCTGCTGTCTCGCTCGAAGCGAGACATAGTCGCGTCCTCTTTTCTTTGTAGTGTCCTTGGCAGAGCTTCTAGTCAGCGCTTATAGCAAGCAGTGGCTAACGACCTGTCACTCATGCCCCGTCACTATGGGCCGACCGGGCAACGGTGGCCATTCTGGCTCGCACGCTCGCTCGCTTTGTTAAATGGTTGATTGGTTGACCAGTTGACTGTTTGACTTTTGAAAAATGAGTCTAAGAAACTTTGAACTTTCAAAAAAAACTTATAGGTTAGAAAGTTTATGTATTTCAAAAACCTCAAGAATTTTAAAAAATTATGAATTTTCAAAAAGTTTGTGTGTTACGTGGATTTGAAGAAAGTTCATGATTTTGAGGGAAGGGGGGGGGGGGGGGGGGGGGTGGTCACATATTTGAGTGTAAAAAATTCAGGAATTTTAGGAGAAAGCTTCTTAATCTTTTTGCGAATTTGCAAGAAAGTTCATGGTTTTGAAAGAGTTGACGAATGAGATTTTTTTGTGTATTTTAAAAAATAAAAACCTTGAATAAAAACCGATACAGAAAAGCTGAAAACGGAAGGGGGAAGCTATGGCATGAGGCATACAACTTTGTGTACCACCCGACGACAAGTAAGTACAAGGTTGTTCACGTCCCGTACAGATGGGATCGCATCTTTGAGTTCAAAACCGTGCAGGTGCTCATGCTGGGGAAAAGACGTGGCAGGATGTGCCGATCCCTGCCAACATGAGGTGCAAGCTTGTTACAGTATCCAATGTGACCTGTGGGTTTTGGACAAGGGGAGGAGGTGGAGCCACCGGTATAACATTGGGCATCGTGTCCCCATTTCATGTACGGTGAGAACGTCTTTTCCCCAGCAAAGAAGCACGCCATCCATTAATATTAGACTATAATTTAGAATTCACTAATGGAAAATCACAATTTTCTCTCGAATCAATCATAAAATAAAAGGTAAAAATCAATGTGATGACGAATATTTCTCTTTCACTAGAAAGCAGTGAAGACGATGCTAAAATATAGCTGCGCACGCACATGCATAGGTACACATTGACACACGTATATAAAGATTGGGCCAAAATCAGCAATCCTGCTTCCTTTCATTAACCACCGGTGGCTCTCTCATGAAACTGCTTTAAAAATGGACTGAAAAAAGAAACTGGTGACTGATCAATGGCAAAAGCCCTGACTTAATTATTGTAGATAGACTACTGGCACGAGGATATGGATCATTGAAAACCAATCTAGACCATGCGTGGGACAAGAAGCAGCTTCACCTTCCGATGCACATCGATCCCGTATTCCTCCGTCATATCGACGCCCGGGGATCCCTCCGGCAGCTCCCAGTTGAAGTGGTAGATGAGGTTGGCGAGAATGATCTCGAATGTGACGGCGGCGAAGGTTATGCCCGGGCATATCCTTCGGCCAGACCCAAACGGCAAGAAACGGAAGTCGTTCCCCTGGAAGTCGCAAGCGGCATCCATGGCTCCTTCCAAGAACCGCTCGGGCATGAACTCCTCCGCATTCTCCCAGCAGGTGGGGTCCCTGCCTAGAGCCCACGCGTTGACCATTAAGCGCGTCCCGGAGGGTATGGCGTAGCCCTCTACCTCGCAGTCGGCTACGGAGAGGTGGGGTATCAAGAGAGCCCCCGACGGGTGCAGACGCATTGCCTCCTTCATCACGGCCTTGAGGTAGCTCATGCTTGCAAGGTCTTCCTCGGTGACCATTTCTTTGCCCTTGGTGACGCAGCTCCTCACCTCGGCTTGCAGCTTGGTCATCGCACGTGGGTTCCGCATCAGCTCAGCCATGGCGTAGTCGAGCGATACGTACGTTGTGTCTGTCCCAGCTTCAAACATGTCCTGCATCGATTAGTTCGTACATAAAATATCAGTCAGAAATTTGAGTATAATTCTAAATAGAAAACTTGTGCGAATTAATGAATGGAAGTGGAACTCGACCGATCTGCATAGCGCATACCATGAGTATTGCCTTGATGTTATCTTTGGTCAAGCCGTACTCTTGTTGAACGGAGAGCAAGACGTCGATAAAGTCTTGCTCGTCCTCGTCCATCACCGTCTTGCTCGCGTGCTTGTCGATGAGGTCGTCCAGCAGGTCGTCCCATATTTTCTTCTGTTTCACCGCCTTGCCGGACGCCATGTCCAGCCTTGCAAGGCTGGGGAAGAAGTCGGTGAGTATAAACCCACCTAGGAGCTTGGAGTTAATCTCCAGCAGCTCCCGGAACATCTTGTTCCGGCCCGCCTCCCGGGGCAGCCTGCCAAGCACGGCCTGGCATATCACGTCGTTGGCGAAGTAGCTGAAGACCTCGCTGACGTCCACCGCCGAGCTCGCGGCTGTCGCGGCCTTTACCCCGGCCAGGACGAGCCGCAACTCTGTCTCACGGGCAGCGCGGTTGGAGCGGACCTTCCTGGCGCTGAGGAGGTGGGTGGTGACGATCTTCCTTAACTGGCGCCAGTAGTCGCCGTAGGGGGCGAAGGCTATGTTGGTGGAGCCACTGAAGAGGATGTCACCCACGGGGGAGTGCGGCCGGGAGGCGAACAGGTGGTCGTAGGTGCGCAGGACGGCCTTGGCAGCGCGAGGGGACGAGACGACGAGCGTGGGGACGACGCCGAGGCGGATGAGCATCACGTCGGGGCCGTGCTTCGTTGCCAGGTCGCGGAGGGCGACGTGGGGTAGGGACCCGACGAGGTGGAGGTGCCCGATCAAGGGGAGCTTGAATGGAGGCGATGGGAGCTTGCTGTACAGCTTCTCTGCTCTAGAACTCGACGTCGCGAGGTACACGATGATGAGGAAGAGGAGAAGGACGAGCCATAGTGACTGCGGAGTTGCAATAGCACCTAGATCCATGGCTATCTTGAACTGTGCGAGTGCAGTTGATAACTTGGTAGCTGTCCTATCGGTTCTTTTATAGGCATCCTACGTTTCCATTTTGGACGCACGGCTAATTTCGTACCGTGTGTGATGCTTTTATATCGTACACAATTCTGGGCTAACTATTTGTGATTGGAAGGACTAGTAGCACCACTCTGCAATTGTGTTTTTTATGGCCAAATTCACTGCTTTGACCATTTTCCGTTAGTTTAGCACGATCTGATCCTATGTGAAAAATTATTTCGGATCTGATCCTTTTTCTATTACCACTGTATATGGCGGTAGGGCAACAAATCCTACCGCCAAAGCCTTTGGCGGTAGGACATACCTGCGCCATCACGTCTATTTTATGCTAAAAGACCCTACCGCCATGGTTTATGGCGGTAGGATGTGTTACCCTATCGTTATAGGGTCCTTTCCGCATAAAACAACAGTTTTATTGCATGTATGGCCCCATCATAATTGCATGCATGTCCCTACCGCCAAAGACCATGGAGGTAAGGTGGTTTTCACACAAATAGGGTGTGACCGTGTAGGTAAGTCCTACTGCAAAAGGCCTTGGCGGTAGGATGTGCTACTCTACCACCAAAGACAATGATGATAAAAAAAGGATCAAATCCGAAGAACTTTTGCACGTAGGGTCAAATCATGCTTAATTTAAGAAAAATGGTCAAAACAGTGAATTTGTCATTTTCTAGATAGGTTACGCATAGGCCATGTGCTAAGTGGGGTTGTTTATTTGGTCAGTCCTCTATGGAGATTGTGGATCGAAAGTTATTGTCATTTTTTTAATAAGACACTTTACTAGGATGTCGCTTTTAACTGCGGCTACTATGGCACTCATACCCTTCAAGTTTCGCCGACGAACCACTGGACAGTGATTCCGGTGCCCCGGCTCTGACTAGTAGTTTAGTTTAGTCTTTTTTTTCTCATAAGAGTAGTATTCAGATGAATGACAATGCTTTATCTTCGAGCTGATCTTAAGGGCTTCTATCGTCCTCAAGTTCGTTCATCAGGCCGGAGTCGATGGAACTCCAATGTAGATTCATTCCGTCTCCATGGGGAAGCGATGTTAGTATTTGTCATCATGCGTGTGCAATGTCGAGATTCGATGCATATCGGGTGCTTCAGATTCAGTCAAGGATTAAATTGTGACAACCACGGCTCTCGGATGTTGGTCTTTTGGGGCACATGCACGAAGATTTTCTAATTATCACCAACAAGTTTAATCTGACTCCAGTATAGGACCTACAAGAGTGGCATGTCAACGGCTCGTTTTGGCAGCAATAGTGATTGTTCAATGATGGAGGACCCTCGATTGAATTCCTTTTATGTTTGGGTGTTTTCTACTCCTTACCAATCTTCATAATAAATCTAGAGTGATGTTCCCAAAGCAAAGTCCTCCACAGATATATGCAACTTACAGAGTATAAGTCTAATTCATATGTGTGCCGCAGTGTATGTTCGAAAACTTAGTTGTGCATGTGCCTGAACATTAGGTGGATGACAACGTTGAGAAATATATGGATTTTAAGGCCATATTTTTTTTAGAAAATCTCTAAAGGTCCATGTGGATGTCATGACTAGGTGGTGCGAAGTTTAGTCACACCTAATGAATATAGGAGACTGGAGGCCCAATTATATGGGTTTCACTTCTACAGTACATGCTATTGGAGCCTGAGGAGAGAAGTGGTACATATGAGCTCCTCCTCCTCCGCCGCGCGCTCAAGCATATGTCATGAGTGCATTTAGTTTTTGCATCCAGGAATGAATAATTAATTGGTGATTAATTATGAGTTATTAACGGCCGCTTCATGAATTTAAGACGTGGAATCATGAGCTGTTGCCAACTCGGCGTGGGTCCAAGCCACGTGGACCTACCACGCCTGCCTATATATTGAAGGCGTCGACAAGCCATGCATTATCTGATCGCCATGGCGAACTGGCTGCTGAATTGTACAAGTTGTATATTTCAGTATACGTGTACGCCCAGCCAGTTTTAACTACAGAAAGTGACGTGCCCAGCGTGTTCGGCGTGGAAATAATTACGATCATGCTTCCTTGATAGAGAAACGATATCACCCATGCATTGTCCGTAGATGAAGCGTGTTCGCCATGGCGATTTATTAGGTTTGTCCTGTGCGATTACAAGATCGGTGTGTCGGTGTGGAGGGTCTGCAATGCGGGGCATCATCTTTGTGAAATTACGCCGACAACATAGTTTATAAAATCTGTGAGAATAACCATCTAGTATGATTTTTTTGAGTACAATCACAGATATTTACTTATCCATACATACACTCATCCCTATGAACGCACACAGGCATACTCTACCCATATGAGCACCTCCGAGATACCGAGCCAGATTCACATATTAAGATAGACGAAGTCACCACAGGCTTCTCATAGTCGACGAGAACGTCTCCTTCCACTGAACGAATATCGCCGAAAAGTCTATAAATAACATCACACATATCAAGACAAAATTAGTCTATAATCTAATAAATGAAGTATTGCATGACACTACACATATATTACTTTCTATTGTATAGGTAGTAATAAAGATTAGTAATATATGCATGTTATTAGTCTAATTTACTAGTCACTATGGCTAGTCTAGTACAACAGCAAAACCTCGTGTGGGCAGCTGATGTGCATGCGTGTTGCTCGTGATAGCCCACATGGATGGCGCATATCCATCTGACAGACAGTGTTGCGCCCCAGATTTAGCCCATACACATGCGGTCCCCTCACCGGCCACGTGTTTCGTTTTGTGTAAATTTCTTCACGTGCTAGTACACTCATATACAGCACGCTTTGCCAGTGCACTGTTTTGGTATTTACTACAATTATAGCTGTTTCCTGTAAAGTTAAATACCAGTAGCTCCTGTTTAATCTGACTTGTGGAGTTCGTGAAAATTAATGCCTATAATTATTTGTTGAGAGTGATGTTCATGGACCATGCATCTACACCCATACGACCCTAATAATGTGTTTTTAACAGGAACTAGCAGGGCGGTCCGGTAAAATGCGTGGGCACAATCTATAATTGACCATATCATTGTGAGTACTAAATCTGGGACCTCGTGATAGGTATCTAGTAGGAGTATATGTTGTTTGAACGGGATGCGGGTTGTGGTTGGGGACACAGGTATTGATTGCTTTCTACGATGGACAGGGGTGGATCCAGGATGAAAATGTCCCGGTGTCCACGCCTAAATTACACATATGTGAACACCAAGCTATGTTATGCATAAAACTAACATACTCAACCATTGTAGATATCCAGTAGTAAAAATGTTTATCAGAATACCGGTCTACTTGTAATCGTAGTTGATTATATGAAGTTTTTTGCCCAAGTTGAACAATAACGCTACACTATTTATGTTTGAACAGGCTAACATTGAAACATAAAATAAAACATATTGATTGAATTTATAATTATGAAGATGTACTTACTTACTTACATTATGTTGCAGGAGTACTGAGTTGTGCATTCAAAGGTCGAGGAATAATCCATATAAATGATAACCACTTGGACTTGATTCTTACTTACCAACACGAGAAAATGATAGTAATTCAATTCTTAACTATGGCATCGTTGAAACTAAAAGCCCTAGACCTACGGAAAAAAGTTGCATAGGTACGCACTTGGACTTGATTGTGCTCCCTCCGTAAAGAAATTTAAGAGTGTTTAGATCACTAAGGCTCTCATATTTTTTTACAAAGGAAATAGCGACTTGCGGTACTTCTTTCATCAATTATCCAGCGATTAGGCGAATAGGCCATGTGAGCACGGACACTTCGATGGCGATTGGGCGGGTGGATGAGGCGATGCCATGACGAATCTTTGCAGTGGGAGGCAAGAAGCCATGAGTAGGCGCAGGTGTTTTTTTAGGGTTGCAGGCCTAAATAAAAGCGATCAAATCAGTTTATGAGAATCTAATCCTTCCTTATCACTTTGATACAGTATATCGCAACGTTGTTGCCGCTAACATCACTTCCTGAATCATAGCCACGCATGCCATGGAGAGTGGGCCAGATCCTAAGACTAGGACTTTCTATACAAGACGTTTACAGAACGCGCACATGACTATACAAATGTTACAGTACAGTTTAACAAAATTGATCGATAGCCTGGGGTGTGGCTAGCTAGGTGCCTCAATCGCCAATAGATGGGCCAGGCCTGTGCACCCTCTCGCTTCAGCCGGTTCAGCCGGTGTCCACGTACGAATTTTACCGGTGTCACACACAATATATCAGCGGTTTCTTAAGGTAATATGAGTACTTACTCGGTGTCCTGTGATACCGGGTGTGTCTACGTGGGTCCGCCCTTGACGGTGGAGGCGTCTACCCAGACACGGGGACTGATGCCGGGCAAGGAGTAGATGGAGTACCGTTGCACTTCCTGCCATAGTTGAGTCCGTTGTGATGTGAGCGGCGTACGGTATCTCACGACAGAGATGTTAGGGCGGTGGCTATGTATGGCGGTCCGCATGGTTATTCTTCGGCGGGCATCATTATGGTGGTGGTGGCTATCCCTCTGGGTTGTGTGGCCAACGGGAGATGTTGCGGCGGTTAGCTTGGACGTGCCCTCTCTCTTGAAGGGGCGCCCTCTTGATCCGGATATGGAGATCTGACATCGTTGCGATTCCCCTGGAGGCCTCGTGGTGGAACGGATGAATTGTCGAGCGAAAGCTCCGTGCTTTGGTGCCGACGTGGGCGACACCCATGGGTGCTACGATCTTCTTGAAGACGTCGTTGTGGTTCTTTTCTCCGTGTCAGGGCTCCAGGTTAAGAGGCTGTGACGCCCCCAGTTTGATCGTACACTAATCATACACGCAAACGTGTACGATCAAGATCAGGGACTCACGGGAAGATATCACAACACAACTCTACAAACAAAATAAGTCATACAAGCATCATATTACAAGCCAGGGGCCTCGAGGGCTCGAATACAAGAGCTCGATCATAGACGAGTCAGCGGAAGCAACAATATCTGAGTACAAACATAAGTTAAACAAGTTTGCCTTAAGAAGCCTAGCACAAACTGGGATACAGATCGAAAAAGGCGCAGGCCTCCTGCCCGGGATCCTCCTAAACTACTCCTGGTCGTCGTCAGCGGGCATCATGTAGTAGCAGGCACCTTCGGTGTAGTAGGAGTCGTCGTCGACGGTGGCGTCTGGCTCCTGGGCTCCAACATCTGGTTGCGACAACCAGGTAGAAGGGATAGGGGAGAAGAAGGAGAAAGCAACCGTGAGTACTCATCCAAAGTACTCGCAAGCAAGGAGCTACACTACATATGCATGGGTATATGTGTAAAGGTCATATCGGTGGACTGAACTGCAGAATGCCAGAATAGAAGGGGGATAGCTAATCCTGTTGAAGACTACGCTTTTGGCAGCCTCCGTCTTGTAGCATGTAGAAGAGAGTAGACTGAAGTCCTCCAAGTAGCATCGCATAGCAAAACCCTAACCGATGATCCTTCCCTCGTCGCCCTGTGAGAGAGCGATCACCGGTTGTATCTGGCACTTGGAAGGGTGTGTTTTATTAAGTATCCGGTTCTAGTTGTCATAAGGTCAAGGTACAACTCCAAGTCGTCCTGTTACCGAAGATCACGGCTATTCGAATAGTTTAACTTCCCTGCAGGGGTGCACCACATTCCCCAACAAGCTTGATCCCATTTGGCCGGACACACTTTTCCGGCCGCGGAAGATCAACACGTCGCAGCCCCACCTAGGCACAACAGAGAGGTCAGCACGCTAGTCTAAACCTAAGCGCACAGGGGTCTGGGCCCATCGCCCATAGCACACCTGCACGTTGCGAACGCGACCGGAAGCAGATCTAGCCCCCTTAATACAAGCGCGAGCTTACGATCCAATGCGGCGCGCGCCACTCAGTCGTTGACGTCACGAAGACTTCGGCTGATACCACGACGCCGGGATACCCATAATTACTCCCGCGTAGATGGTTAGTGCGTACAGACCAAATGGCCAGACTCAGATCAAATACCCAGATCTCGTTAAGCGTGTTAAGTGTCCGCGAACGCCGACCAGGGCCAGGTCACCTCTCTCCTAGGTGGTCTCAACCTGCCCTGTCACTCCGCCACAAAGTAACAGTCGGGGGCCGTCGGGAACCCAGGCCCACCACTACCTGGGTGGAACCACCTGCCCCTTCAGCCCCCATCTCCGAACAGTACCACAGGTAATGTAACAGTGTAAAGCATATAGCATATGCCCGTGATCACCTCCCGAAGTGATCACGGCCCAGTAGTATAGCATGGCAGACGGACAAGAGTGTAGGGCCACTGATGGAACACTAGCATCCTATACTAGGCATGTAGGATTGCAGGTAAAGGTAACAACAGTAGTAACAAGGACAGGATATGCATCAGGATAGGAATAACGGAAAGCAGTATCATGCTACACTACTCTAATGCAAGCAGTATAGAAGAGAGTAGGCGATATCTGGTGATCAAGGGGGGGGGGGGCTTGCCTGGTTGCTCTGGCAAGAGAGAGGGGTCGTCAACTCCGTAGTCGTACTGGGTAGCAGCGGCGTCGGTCTCGGTGTCTAGCGGAAGAAGAGGGGGGAGAAACAATAAATACAATGCAAACAGATGCATAACGATGCATGACAAAGCAAAGCGTGATGCTAGGCGTGCCCTAACGCGGTATGAGGTGATACCGGTGAAGGGGGGAAACATCCGGGAAAGTATCCCCGGCGTTTCGCGTTTTCGGGCAGAGGAGCCGGAGGGGGAAAGTTGCGAGTTGGATAGGTTAGGGATACGTGGCGGACGAACGGGTTGCGTATCCGGGTTCGTCTCGTCGTTCTGAGCAACTTTCATGTACAAAGTTTTTCCATTCGAGCTACGGTTTGTTTTATATGATTGTTAATTAATTAATTAATTAATTAAATTTATTATTATTATATATATTTTTATTTTGTTTTTTTATAAAACATTCTGGGGGGTCGGGCCCCACTTGTCATTGGCCCTATGGGCCTATCGGGTGCCGCTAGCGGGTGGGGGCGTCGGATGCGCCCGAGCGGGCGCACGCCCAGTGCGGGCAGACCCGGCAGTGGCCGGCGCAGGGGGCGATGGCGCCGGCGGCCTCAGCGGGCGCGCATGGCGCGAGGGGGGACGGAGCAGGGCGCCATGGGGCTGGGCAACGGTGCGGTCATTCGGCCAGGCCACGGCCGGCAGCAGCTCGAGCAGCAACTAGTAGGAGCAGGGGGCCGAGCGGCAGAGGCGGGCGTGCTCGGGTGGAGTCGACGAGGGGTCAGGTCAGGGAGCAGCAGCAGTCGCGCATCAGATGGTAAGTAGTGGCGGAAGGCAATAGCATAGCGCATCGGGAGTGGTCGGTCGAAGGCGAAGCTCGACGGCGGGATGGCTATGGGGCATGGGGAAAAACGAGGGGAGGTCAAGGAGAATGGGGGGCAGCAGCTCACAGCGAGTGAAGGGAAGTGGACCAAGCAGCGAGGCGTGAGGACGACGTCGGGGAAGCGGTCGGGGAGGCGTGGCTTGATGGCATCCGGCGAGGAGGATGGGGACGAGCGACGGAGACGGTGAGGCGGCACCGACGACGTCGGGCGGCGGGGCGGCACCGGCGGGGAGGATCCGGGCGGCGGTGGTCGGTGACAGGCGACGGGGCACCGACGAGGGTCGTCGAGGAAGAGGGAGATGGGAGCGTGAGGTGGCGGGGGACGGAGCCGATGAGGGCGGCGACGTGCGCGTCGGGCGCGGCGACGGGACCAAGCCTGTGCGCGGCCGGAGCGCGGTGGTCGTGGCGTGGCCCGATCCAGATCCAGATTCGGGGGGAGAGGAGAGGAGCGAAACGGGGGGTGGGGGCGAGGGAGAGTGGGGGTGTCGGTGGGAAGTGGGGTTTGACCAGGGGGGGTCGGGGTGACCTAATGGGGCGCCGGGGTGGGCCGGCCGGCTGGGACATGGCCCAGTTGGGCCGGGGTCTGCTGGGCCGGAGCCCGGGTTTTTTGTTTGTTTTTCTGTTTTCTTTTCATTATCTATTTTCTTTTCTATTTTATTCTTTTAATTTTTGTTTTATAAAATATAAATAGAACTCCTAAAAAATTAATGTTATAACTTATTCTACTGCCCCGAAAAGTTTGACACCTAAATAAAATAGTTTGCATTATTGTAATTTTTAAAAGGCATTTAATTAATTGTCATAGCTGCTCTTTTAATTACTTTATAGCCTTTAAACATTTTATAAAAGTGTGGTTTCTACACTAGTATTATCCATGATTTATTTGACACATTTTGGACATTTTAGTTTTAATGTTTGAAAACTTCTATTGTTTACCTGATTTTGAATTTGAATTTGAACCGGCTTCGAACTAACTCGAGTTTATCAACAGTAACCGAGGTGACGTGGCATCATTAGCAGAGGATTACTGTAGTCTAATTATCCAGGCGTCACAGAGGCTCTGCACCGCTCTTTCACTTGTGGGGCGTTGTCCTAGAGCTTAGTTGTGCTAAGTCATAGCATGGGGGTGTTTAGTTCTTCTGGTGCTAGTTGTTGGTAGCGTATTCGTGTGCGTGTGCGTTTGCTAGACATGCCAGGATCGGCTTTATAAGAGAGCTATCTCACCATCTTATATCGTTGGTGTACTTCTTCGGTTGTTGCTTTATTTATAAAGCGGGATAAAAACTATTTCAAGAGAGTAAAATGCATTCAGAGAGCTACATTGTAGTGATCCCAACTCAATAAAGAACGGCTAAATTAGGGTGAAGGAGGCGGACGGGCCTGCCTTGCTAGTCTCTATATAGGTATCGCTCTACTCAATCGTATAATTTTAGAGATTGACTGTGCTTTTGTGGTTGCGATCCTTGCAAATGAAAAAGCTGGCAGGTCAAGAAGGAAGCGATGAGTATCACGGAAGACGATTTGTGGCTCTTGGGTGCCACACTCTCCTATATGTATATAGCATTAAGAAAACATATTTGGAAATTTCAAAAAAATCTGAAATTTTGGGATATGAAACTTGGGTGCCCGTTGTACACATGTATTTACTTTCGTGGGGAATCGTTGCCCGTGGTAATGTCAGTAAAAAAGACAAATAAAATTTGTGTAGAAAAAAAAATGGGTGCAATGTATGTTAGACTGTAATTCCTGCACTGCAGATATCACGGGCACCTATTCCCCACCAAAACGAACATGGGTGTACAATAGGCACTAAGGTTTCGTATCAAAAAAATCAGATTTTTTCTGATATTTTTCTAATTTTATTTTCATATATGGGTGTGTGGCACCTGGGTGCTCCAATGCATTTCCCTGAGTATCACAAGGCTTATAAATAACTTTAAAACTTCCAAAATTAATCATTCGGCCATTGTGGTAGCCCATCTGATTGCAAAGTTTAGTTTTGATAATAGATCGGATGGTATTATTTTTAACAATGTTCCGCCTTGCATGGTAAAGTTTGTAATGAACGATTGCAGTTACTTTTTTATTTAATTAGTATATGAGATAGTCGAATATAGGATCTACGTAAAAGATAATAAAACTGTTGATCCTCCAGTTGATACCATAGATCGAGTATATGCGCCTCATACGTGCATGCAAAAGCGTCGTTGTTGTTGATCTTCTCGGGTCCCATGAATTAATTAGGCTGTCTGCCTCTCCAGCACAATTGATGATCATGGATCTCATGCGGGTGGGCACGTGAAACTCGTACAACAAAAGCACATAGCAAGTCCATGACCGAGCAGTGCTTATACTATACATTATTGGATGCCTACAAGGTAATTGATCCACTATTTCCACAAACTAACCCCATTCACATAACAGATAATGTTGCCGACATCCTTTTCAAATGCAGTAGTGACAGGACAAGGTGATCTATTATTAGACTTATTACTTTGCACGTGAAGGTGGGTTCTACTACCTCCGTCCTGGTTTATTGGTCTTTTTCGTATTTTGTGCCAAAATTTAACCCTGGATTTAATGGACAAAATGTCAATGCACCGATATGGAGGGAGTAGTTTTTATGGATACATACATTTATTATTTTGTAGAGTAATTTTTTATGGGGAAGTCATATGTGATGATAACATATCATGTTACTTCATTTGTCTCTCTCCACTTTAATTAATTTTCACATCATTTTTCTCTTATGTGGCATGGATGTTACTCTTTCCTTTCGGGTTTATTAGGCCAACACTTATTTTGGAATACAATTTGATAAAACATTTTAACTAATAAAATTAAGCTATATGTCATAAAAAGTAAAGAAAGCTCTTTCAAATACAAATCCAAAAGTGTATTTTTTGTAGCATATACTTTACTTTTATTTATATAGATGGTCAAAGTCTAGTCCAAAATTTGACAGGGCCCAATAAAACCAGATGAAGGCAGTACTAACTATGTTACTCCGACTACGAGTGGTCTAACTGTTCCTTTGGTACTCCATTGGTGCATTTTTGGAGGGTCTACAATTTCAATCTCTCATACCAAGGCTAGCATGGAAGTTAGTGCAATTATAGGGGGTTAACATGGAAGTTAGTGCAATTATAGGGGGTTAGATCTTGGCCAAACGGTTCTCAGTAAATGGTTGGCCGGCCATCATTAAAATCTCACATGCGGTGCTTATTAAAGCGTGTACAATGGTTGACAAGGTAGTCTTGAGCTCGCTACATGATCTAAAGAAGACAAGAAACAATTATACACAATGGGTTATTTATTAGTCATATCTTTGATAACTAGATATGTCTAAATACATGGCGACAAATATTTTTGCCAAGAAATCATATCTTAACACAAGCCTTTTCGTATTGTTCTCTCTCCTCCACCTAACATGTGTACTATGTGACACTCTTAAGATAACAACATTATACACTCTTCAATATCCATCGCTGATCCAATGACTACGCTTTTCTCATATTGATCTTTGCTAAGTTACTATTGTTGTTGTTGATGTTACAATTACTAGAAAACTGCTACTGTTACTATTACCGTTACTACTGCTACTGTTACCACTGCTATCAAACTGTCATATTACTATTTCCCGTGCTTCCTATAGGAGCTCTCCACCGGTCACCACATGACAAATATAATCCAACTACATCACTGTTCCATGGACACCGTCGGGTAACTACAAAAGTGAAGCCATTACGTTTCTCGTGCTACCGCTCGCTGTCGCATGGCCATGGACCACCGCCACAAGGAGCTCTCCGCCGGTCACCCAACTCACATGGCAATGGTGACATGCAACGTCGTCATTGACACTGACTTGCGGCCCGTCAGCTTGTTTAATGGGAAATAGAAAGGAAACAATTTTTTGGTGAAGCTGTTTACGGAAACTGAGAAAATACCTCACCAGAAAATTTTCCCAAAATTATATAGGCTTCGCTATAACCACTCCTGGGATGGATTTTATAGGAGCACAATTGGTGTTGCAATTGGGCCTTGTATAAACGATTGGAGGGAGAATGGTACAAGGGCCTGATGGTAACTCCTAATATGTGTCTGGCATCACATTTCAAGATAGGCCATGAAACATCAAAATCTTTTTTGAATTCCTGGGAACTTCTCCCGGACAACGATTCAATAAATAAGGAAATCCATTGAATATACGTGATTTTACTTAAAATCTCCTTGTTTTCTGTAGTACCAATGATAGAATATCAGCAAATAGTTGCAGTTGTAATTCTTTGCCATCATATGTATTGAAATGAGCAACTAAGAAAATCCCTTACGTGGTCACGGATTATAATATCTTCAAAAGGTAAGTTTTAATTCTTTCCTTATATTTTACTTTAAAAAAATTTAATCTTGAGAGGATGACTTGAATGAATTTAAAGTGTAATTTGAAGTTTCAAACATAGCTAGCATCTCTTGCATGGATTGATGTCATACAAACTGGGTGCCTCATCTTTTTGGCTAATTCTTCGGGTTCATTTGACACTAACATGAGTTACAAGCATGTACGTATGTAATAAGAGAGCAAGAAATTCAATAATCTTTTTAGGATACAAATAGTATAAATGAAAAATCTTAGCCCAGGATATTTGGCCTACTCCAGATATCTCACTGTAAGTAGTTCCAGCCAAAGAATAGATGATGCATTTCTGGTGCCATATTTTAAGTCCAAATACAATACCACACGGTCTGTTATTTTTTTTCATTTGAATTTATTTTTAAAGGTTTGGAGACACTCACGAGTTGCAATTATTTTTGAAGAATTGGGCATAACACTTCTTATTTTCTCTACTTGTATGTTTTTTTTTCAAATTGTATGTTCAGGGTTATGAAAAAGTTACAATGCATAACTGGTCATAAAGGAAATAACCGAAGAAACATGTATTTAGGCTTTTTTTGCGAAAATGTATTTAGGCTGATATGAATAAGTATGAAATCGGTCTATATGTTCTTATGATATATTTCAAAATCATTCTGTACTTCTGCAATGTTTCTAAGTTAATGGGTAATTTTTTTTAATTGCTAGCTAGCTTGTGTGTTCGCAGAAGTTGATAACGGAGTAGTAAACAAAGTTTTAAGAGTAAAATGCATTCGGTGGGCTCTCAGTTTTGTGCTCCATACCTTACAAATACCGGGTAAATTAGCTTTATGTTTTGATGAACTATTTATGAAAATTCAGACTCTCGCTCCGTCCGGAATTACTGTCCCAAAAATGGATGTATCTAAACAATTTTTTAATTTTAGATACATCTATTTTCGCGACAAGTAATCTAGGACAAAGTAATAAAATTATTGATCCGCCACTTTTTTTAGGTGTATTGATCCGCCACTTGATACCGTAGATCGTGTATATGCCCCGCGTAGGTGCATGCATGTGCGTTGGTGCGGGCCTTCTCGGGTCATATGAACATGCGTGCACGTGGTAGCATGAATAAATTGGGTACTGTACATGCCCTTATGTGTGTACCTGCTGCCCGTGATAGACCACATGGATGGGCGCATATCCGCCCGACATGGACAGCGCTGCGCGCCCAGCGCGCGTGGTTCTCTCGCCGCGTCGTCGTCCACACGATTATACAGCACGCTTTCTCAGTGCACTGTTTTTGTACTCCCTCCGTTTTTATTTAGTCTGCATATTAGATTTGATTAAAATCAAACTTTGTAAAGTTTGACCAAATTTATAGAAAAAAATATAAACATTTACCATAACAAATCTATATGATATGAAAGTGCATTCGATAATGAATCTAATAGTATTGATTTGTTATTGTATATGTTAATATTTTTGCCTATAAACTTGTTCAAAATTTACAAAGCTTGACTTTGACCAAAACTAATACGCGGACTAAATAAAAACAGAGGGAGTACAATGGTAGCTGTTTCCTGGTAGCTCATGTTTGGTCCGTGTAGCTGTGTTCTCGCAAGCTCATTTCAGCCTCGTCGGCTTGCTGACATGTAGAGCACGTGAAAACTAATGCCTGAAACTATGTGTTGACAGTGATGTTCTTGGACCATGCATCTACGTCCACAGGACCATAGCAGGGCGGTCCCCGCAAAAATGCGGCGGCATATCATTGTGAATTCTAAATCTGTGATCTCGTGATAGATTTCTTGCACATGTTGTTTGAAAGTATATGACAGTGAAAAGCTTTGTAAAATAAGTAACCTTCCTTGAGTACCGACCCATGAACCATGGACTTCTGGATACCTCCCTGAGTGCACCAAAAAACAAACTAGCAACCAGTCCATTATCATAGCTATCATATATAGTCCATATTAATAAGTCATATATAGGAATATTCATATAAACATAGGAAGTTCACAAGCATCGATCATACAAGCTATTCACATAAAGGAACTGTGCAAGTAGTTCACAAGAAAAATATCAGCTCCGCGGACATGGGGAAAAAACGTTGCACATTCTTAAGGTTAAATTTGTAAAATTGTTTTCTTGATTTTTGTTTTTTTCCTGAGAGTTGAAATGATGGTTGATGTGTCTTTTCTATACTAGAAGAAACAGCCTATATGCTGTCAAAACTTTTGATTTTGATATTCTACCTGTCTCAAAATATCTAAGTCAGATGCATATTACTGTGAACACGTATGGGCAGATCCAGCTGGATAGCCTGGTCGGTCCATCCATATGAGATGGAATCACGTTGGAGCAAGGGGGGTAGGGGGCCACTCCATTCCCAAAGAGCGTCGGCACGGGTTCAGCTCAGTGCCTGCCGTATATGCTTGTAGGCCTAAAAAATGATTAATTAATTCTTTTAATCCTTCAAATAATCAATTTTGTTCGGAACTCTCCCTGCTCTCTCTAATATCATTGTCATTTGTTCTCGCTTCCCAGCTGCCAATGCAAGCATGCAAATTATCATCTCTGTTTTGTCAATGCAATCGGCTACTGCAAGTGCATGTCATAAAAATTATATCATTGAAATATATATTCAAATACAGATTCAATGATATAATTTTTGTTGCCATTCATTAATATTTTGTTAGTTAAATCTATGATCAAAATCTGACATAAATTATAAAGAGGGTCCATAAACCAGGACCGAGGTAGTAGGTAACAATCTTGTAGTCAAACCTTCAAAATAACAGGCCGGCTGCTGCATGTTTAGAGTTTCTTAAGCGATATCATTAATGCTAACTAGGCTTTTTTTATGACGTGACATACAAATTAAATGAGAAAAAGGATTTGGTATCACATAATTATACCTTTTGTAATATTAAATATTGTACTCCCTCCATTTCAAAATATAGTGCGCCCACGCTTTCTGAAGTCCAACTTTGACCATAAATTTAACCAACGAGACCAACTGCGGCGGGAGAAAAAATTTATATAATTGATAACTTTTTTCGAATACGAATTCACTGATATAATTTTTACTCCCGCCGCAATCAGTCTTGATAGTTAAATTTACGGTTAAAGTTGAAGTACGTGGATAGAGGAAGCACTACATTGTGGAATGAAGGGAGTACTACTTTATGTCATGCATAAAAACTAATAATATAATTTAAGATACTAACTTATGATACTATGCATTGCAGAAATAGTATTATACATCATTATCATATGCATAATACTAGTAGATGATACTTTCCATTACTTCTCATTAGGGGCAGCACATATACTTGTTTTTAAGATTGAAATGCATTAACAGGGTGCTCAGTTTTGTGCTCCAACACTCCATAAAGGCATACTCCCACCACCTGAAAATACTATTTTTTATTTAATACAACTTTGTGATAGAGGGAGAACTAAATTAAAAGCACTTATTTTGTGACCAAGTGAGTATTAAATTAGTATTTTCGACGAAGTTTAAAGGATGCCCCACTTATACTATAGATTGAGTATATGCCATAGTAGATGGAGTATATGCCCCGGATACTTCCATACATGCGCGTGGTTGTGGACCTTCTTCGGTCCCATGAATTAATTAGGCTGCCGGCCTTTCGATGGCAGTTGATGGTCATGGATCTCATAGGCATGGGTGCGTGAAACTCGTGCATAACAAGTACTCACTACGTTTCTAAATATTTCCTTTTTTAGAGATTTTAAATTGACTACCACATATGGATGTATATAGACATTTTTTAGAGTGTAGATTCACTCATTTTGCTTCGTATGAAGTCACTTGTTAAAATTTCTAGAAAGACAAATGTTTACGAACGGAGGGAGTAGTAGGACCGAACAGTGCCTATTGGATGCCTAAAACGTAATTGCTGCACTATTTTGACAAATTAACTCCATAAATTAGTGCACTAATTTTTTTGACTAAGAGATAATGTTGTAGACTTCCTCTGTACACGGAGACGGGTTCTACGTTTAGGTGTAAGTACCAAATACGGCAGTACAAATTTTGTTCACAAACCAATGTTAGTTGATAGGTCATGTTGACGTCGACTATGAGTTCTCGGCTCTGAATAGAAGGACATTGATATTCTCAGCCCATCAGTGTTTATGTTTTAGACTTAACACTGTTACTTGTATTTTTCAAGATCTATTCCAGTCCTTCATATGATTTGCGTTCAGTTGGATGGTGTTAGAAGGGAAGGAGAGGGTCTGATGGAATCGTTAATTGTTGTTGTATTGCTTGAGCCTTGTGGGCATATATATACGAGTACATGGTCATCTTGGAGTAGAAGTCAAGGTAGAATAATATCTTACGCTATCCTAGCTTTCCTAATAATCACGATACTCAACATCCTCCCGTAGTCACAATGGTAGCGACGCGGACGGTGAGACCGGAGAAGAATCCGAAGGCAAGCCGATGGACACCCCACCACAGTCGTATTGGTTGATGCATTCCGAAAGTCGTGGCTGGAGTGAAAACCAATGGAACATGTATTTATCTCAAATGAAACAATCTGTATGTTCTTAAAATATACTTCAAAATTGTCATGTGTGTTTTCTAATGTTTCTAGGTTAATATGTAACTTGTTTTTTAATACTAGCTTGTGCATCGCAGGGGTTTTGCTGACAAGTAAACCGAGTTTTCAGAGTAAAAATGCATTGACCCTGAGCTCAGTTGTGTGCTCCAAAACACAGTAAATGGGGTAAGTTAAATCTGTGTTTTCAACGCAGTATGTATGAAAATTATACTCACATTGAGACTAAAAAAATTGATCCGCCAGTTGATACCATAGATTGAGAATATGCCCCTCATGCGTGTACGTGGTTGCTGGCCTTCCCGCGTGCCATAATCAAATTTGGTTGGCTGCCTATCTGCATCACACTTGATGGCCGATCATGGATCTCATAGGTGTGCCCTAGCACATGGAACTCGAGCATAAGAGGTCTATGAGTGAATAGTTCTTATTGGATGCCTATCGCTTCCATCATCATAGTGCCCACATAACAGGTTGAAGTCAAACTCGTGCATAAAACCAGTTAAAAATTCCTTGTGAATCCTCACATTCGATCCCATAAATCAATATTGGCAATTCCTTCTGAAGTGGTCATTGCCATTAAAAATGTACTTAGTACTACAACACGGTAGTTATTCAAAGGCGCTAAAACAAAGACCTCCAAAGATTCACAGAGCGCCAACATTAGGATAACAAGGTGTTCCTGCAAAACACTACACAAAATTACGACACTGAATGACAGCCTCGTCGTTATCCCCAGTCGCCTGCACAAATCTTTGGAGGCGTTTGCTCACCGGTGTGGTGATGTGGCAGATCGAAATCGAGACATTCAATTTACCTAGATATAGCATGTCATCAAGAATTAGCACTATTAATTACTCATACAATAGAGTTGGCTATAGTCATGGAGTTAATGAAGGGAGGTGTTTGAAGTAACATAAGGCTGGTTGTAATGGGGAGTATCATATACTAGTATCATGCATATGATACTAGTCTATGATACTACATTCCTAATGCATAGTATCATATGTTGGTATCATAGAGGACTATATTTATTGCCATGCATGACACAAAGTAGCACATCATTTAATATGATACGGTATCATGATATGATACTCAAGCCTTTCTTTCTTCATTTAATTCTATGCCACCTCATCAAAATTGCTTAGTTGGCATGCATGATACTACCTATGATACTCCCATTACGGGCAGCCTCATATGTTACCATCACATAACATTTTTCAAGATAAAATGAGTCTACAAACTAATTAATACAACCGCCTATGACACTACCTCTATGTTACTCTCTACTATGAAGGTAGTAACATAGACTAGTGTCATATGCATGACACTAGTCTAAGTTACTCTCCACTATGACTAGTGGAGAATATTTTTTGTTACTTTTTCTTTATCTTTTTTCTCTCATTAAATGCATTTTTCTAGGAACTCGCATAGACGTTGGATCTTGCATGTTGGCCCACTCGATTGTTTTTTGTTTCTCTTTTCCACATAGGCAAAAGTGACATATAAGCACGCTTGTAGCCCACTATTGTACTTGCTTTTAATAAGGACAGACTACACAACTTCGCGCCTACATAAGGAAAGTATACTGTACGAGGCAATTTCAGAGAACCCGTCCAAAGCTTGATTTTGAGGAATTTTGGGGAAAAGCCTCCGAAACTACCCCATTCATCAAGCGAATTTGAAGAACACTGTAAAGCTACTTCATTTTGAGGCGTTTTGAAGAAATGCCCTAGAAGCTATCTCAAGTTCGAGGCATTTTAGAAAAAACGCCTCAAGACGGAGAAGATTTTGAGGCGAACTCTCCAAGTGCCATCTTAGACAGGATTTGTGAGGCATTTAGAGAACGCCCTTAGCGAAATGCCTCCAATTAACGGCAGTGTTGTACAAGTAGCATCAGCGTTAAGGAACCATTACAAGGATGGCCATCATAAAAAAAAAGATGAGCATCATGCCCAGGCCAGCATGCAACACCACAGACTTATGAAGGAAATGGTCACAAGCTCTAAGGCTATTTCCAATGCATTGATGCTTACATGATATGCTAAGTACATTAAAAACTTTAGCAACTAAAGCCCCCAATGCATATGTGCTTAACTTGTTGGTGTCAAACATCCTTCATCTAATGATTTTGTAACTAAAGTTCTTCATGCATTGGTTGGATTCTTCCATTTAAGTATTTTGCCTAGGTTCTCGTGTTTGATACTGTTTCTTCCTGGGGTCACCACACTCATCTACCTCCTCTTAATTACCTTGCCACATCAGACTTTTTGCCTAAATGACAGCCTTAGCACCTGTATAAGATGAAGCATTGGGAGAGGCCTAATACCAGCTCAATGACAGCATAATAAAGCAAAGCGAACTCCCTAAATATCAACAAACTTCAGCGCCAGAAAGAAACCCAAAGAGTGCAGAATCCCAACCTACCCCACCCCCCACCCCCACTGTTTAAGCTGATTATCACCAGGAGGCAGTCTGACATGATCAGTACTATCCAAACATGAAGGTCAACTGCTAACAAGAAGGGTATGTCAAATAATTAAGATCCAACGAGAGTACTAGGTAGGAAAACAAAATTCCACTATGCACGGTATGTGCCCATAAAGCATCTCCCATCTGCGGTTTCTTTGAAATTCAGACTGTATGTTCTCGGAGGGCGGCACCGTCCGGCGTCATGGTGGTGCCGTCTAACGGGTCTAACCAGGTTAATGCATTTGTTACTCCTGTACATGGGACGACGGAAGATGACGGGGGCGGATCATTGAACGTGCACATGCAGCGCACGCTCATAGGCTAGGGGTTATTCTCCTTTTCAGAAATAAGAAAAACAATTATCGGTGCAATGTAAATCTCTACATTTCTCGGTATCCACACACAATAATAAAATTTGGGAGGGTCACATAATTTAAAACAAAAAAAATAAATTTCAAAAAAAGATACTGATTTTAAAAAACATAAGCAGTCAACTTTTTGTAAATATTTATTTGAATCATATTCATAATAACACAACCATCTTGATAAATGTTGTGGACACCATTCACACAAATTTAAGTGAAACCAATTTATGACAAGCTCTATACATCATTCCTAAATATTTCAATGAACTTGCATGTTTTCAACAAACTTTTATGGGCTCCAATATATTTCTAACATTTTTAAGCCAATTTTAGTCATGTTCCAGACATCAATCACAAATATTACATTCACGATATCCATTGATTTCATAATTATTCAATAGTTTTCACTAAATTTCTCTAAACTGCTCCCACCAATGTAATGGTTGTGCTTTTGGAGTTGTTGTACGGCAAAAACGCAAGATCGCCAAGGATGCCGGTTCTTGTAGCTACCTAAGTGAACCATGACACCAACCAGTATGGTGGGATGTTGGATGGTGGTTTTTGGATGCCATGCCACATAGTCGTCATTGTCGCCAGATCCGAAGGGTTTCGTCACCATAGCCACCAAATTTTGTATCCGCTGTGCTTCGGAGGATGGTCATCCAGACCGGGACAGGGTGTTGTGAGAGATAATTCTGTAGCCCTAGGTTGGGTCTAAAAGAATGATGTAATGCATCACCAATCTAAGAGCATCTCCAATAGAAAATGCAAATTTGCAGATGTAAAACAGGAGATGTAAAAATTTACATCTTCAAAATGTGCATTTTACATCTCCAAAAAAGAAATAACTCCAACGGATGATGGAAATTGATGATGTAAAAGTGCAACTCCAATAGATGATGCAAATGCGGATGGAAAACTAGAATGGGGGCAGCTAAGCGGCGGTGGCTGAAATGTGACATTCAAATCGGGGCGGCGGCCGTAGGGCAAAAAATGTTCGGCGTAGCGGTGGTGGGTGTAGGGCCTGGGCGGTAGCAGTGGCGGATGAGCAGCAGTGACGACGGAAAATGGCGACGGTGGAGCGGCGAAAAATACGGTCGATTCGCAGGTGAGGGCGGTGCGGTGGTGGCTGGGTGGGTGCATGGTGGTCGGGTGGTGGCTGGACGGGTGCTTGGCGGTCGGGTGGTGGCTGCAGCGACGGTGAAAATGGCTGCGGGGATGAACTGGACGAAGACGGTGGAGCACCGAAAAATACGTTCGAGTCGCAGCGTGTGGCGGAGCGGCGATGCAGTGGTGGTTGGGCGGGTTCTTGGCGGTCGGGTGGTGGCTATGACTACGGCAGAAAGGGAGCGACGGTGGTGGCAAATCGGGGCAGCGTCGGTGCGAATTGGGGCAGCGATCCGAGGCGGAGCAACGGCGGAGGGGCGGCGACGGTGATTGACGTCCAGAGATGGCACGGGCGGGCGGTGGTGGCATTGTTGCGAGTGAATCGTGTCACCGGCGGCTGTGCGGCGGGCGAAGAGAGGACGAAGGGAAAGGAAATGATGGGCGGTTGGCAGTTGGCCCGCGGCTGCCGTTTTTACATCTTCTGGAGGCGGAGGTGTAAATTCTTTTTGTATCTACATCATTTGTTGGAAAGGGGGTTTTGGGCCTCGGAGATGCAAAAGTTAGTTATTTTTGCACGTACATCATCCATTGGAGATGCTCTAAGAGCATCTACAGCCGGGGGGGGGGGGGGGGGGGTTACCTGCCTCAAACGCCGGGGCGGATGGCCTGGTCTCTGAACCGTCATGAAAATGCGACCCAACGGTGCACCCCAAACCCGCCTCAAACGTCCGAGCTGACCGGCACCCCTCATATCCAGCCCAAATCTAGGGCGGATATGAGGCGGCCCGGGCGTGTCCCCCACTTCCGTCCGGCCCATCTCTGGTCCACCCGACCCCACAAAATCCCCCTCCAGAGCAAACGCTGGGCTCACTTCACTCCACTCAGCTCAGCTCCACTTTCTCCAGTGCGTCAATCCCGAGCACCGGTGACCATGTCCAACACCCGTAGCCATTCCGATGGCAACTCCGAAGATGAGGACGAATTGCCGCTCAGAATCGCGCTAGAGAGCTCGTGGGTCGATACGGTCGGCAGCTTCATTTCATGAGCAATGCCGCCTGTCGCCCCTCGCCGACGCCAACGCTGGCCCTTCCTGCCCCGTGCGCAGATCTGCAAGGCAGCCCAATCAGCGCCGCCCGCCCGACGGCCTCCCCCACCTCCGGCCGCTGCTTCACACAGGCAGCGGTGGGTTCTAGTGCCCGCTCCACCGACGTTGTGGATGCGAACTCCAGAATCGGAGGCATGTGCTGCCTGCTATGAGGCAGAGGGCAAGGGAGACGGGGGTCACGTCCGACACGGCTGCGCAGTTTGCCCGATACCGCCACATGAAGCCGATGCCCGACAAGGAGGAGTGTCTCCTCCAGTGGGTGTACCGTTAGTCACTTACCAGAGCAGAGACGGAGGCCCGGCGGCTTCGGAGGATCAACACCAAGCAACTTTGGATCGGCATTAAGCAGTCCGAGCAGGAGGCGACGGAGGCAGCCGCAGAGGTGGTGAGGGTGGCCAAACTTATGGGCAAGCAGGACCGCATCGTCTGGTGCTTGAAGGGCTACATCATCATCTTCGGTTCCTCCTCCTCCAACGGGTCCGACTCCGATGACTCCGACATCGACCCACCTCCTGCCGCGAACGCACACAGCATCGCCGGCGACTGTAAGGGCAAGGGCCGGCGAGGAAGTGGTGAAGCTCCGCCCTCTCATATCTAGCTCGTAGTATCGTCCTGCTAGTATCTAGTTAGCATTTGCCGGATAGTATGAACTGTGTGAACTATGACCGATCTTTTGGTGATGTTTATATGTGAATTTATGCCCGTTTGTTATCGGTCTAGAATGTGTTTCCTGTCATTTTTGCCCGCCTAGTGATCTATGTACTACATTGTATAATTTTGTCTCGATATAAAGTGCATGATAAGAGATACGCGGTTGTGGACGCGTGGATTTTGGAAAAGAAGGTTAAAACCTTAGTTCTCTGCATCAATCGATGCATACAGACATCTTTATTAATTATTCAATAAAACTATGACAAGAAAACTTTTAGCAGGTGCTAGTAATTAACGATCGATTACGTGACTGCGTGTGCTTGAGCCCCCCTGAGGCCGTGACTCAAACGTAGACTTGAGACAAAAATAGGCCTATAAGATGGCCCACTGATGATCGTGGCCCCGTCCGTTCCTAATCCTAAACTCGCACGCCCAGCAGAGGCAATTAGCGCTAGGTCAAACAAAAGAGAGGCAATTAGCGCCGCCGGCAGCCGCTGTCCGCCCTTCTTGTAGCAATCAAAGTCGATTTAGATCAATTCAGGCTCCGCTGGTGTTGCGAGGGGCGATCGTGTAGGCTGCCCACATCAATTCTCCAGCGATAGAGCGGTCCAGCTAACTAGCCAAGGTTAGCGCTAATGGTTATTTTTACTAATCTATCTCAATTCCCATCTTCCGTGTCTTCAAATTATACATCAAATTTAACTTTTCTTATCTTATGATCTGCAATACTAAGTTTTCTTAGGACCTACTAATATTTTCATCTTAACTTTTTGCGGAATATTTATATCTTTTTTACAAATTGTAGAGTCTATTTTGAACTGATACAAATACAACTTGGTAATTTTTAGTGTGAAGCCATCCATTACTATGATAGAGCAACACTTTTTTTATTACCTGTTTGGCCCCCTATGTCAAAATCATGACTCCACCCGTGCGCACCCGGGTGCGTCCGCGGGCGTACAGCGAGCGGATTTGGCAAGTCCGCCTGTAGATACTCTAAAACCACAGGTTGGATCTGTTCTCCGCGCCTCCTGGTTGGTGGCTGCGAAGGTTGCCAGGAGACCATTACATCAACCTGTTGGATGTGTTAGATGCATCAGATCTGAAGCTAGTGCTGGCACACGACTATGCGGGTACTGCCGATGACAGAGCAGCGGTGCTGAAGGATGTGCCAGCCTCGGGCAAGGTGGCCATGAACAGTGCACTAGCATTGCCAGTCGTCGTACCTTGTGCGCCCGAGGACATGGTAGATCTGGGCGATGCAACTACAGTGGCATGCGTTCGAATGTTGGATCTGTTAGTGTCGATGTTCACAAAGGCTACGACAAGCACAACTTCATTCATGATGGATGCATGGATAGTCATGGCGGCAACGGCGGCGGCCTTTGACGACAATGCCAAGATGATCAAGGGGCTCGACAACGCATCTGCCTGCACATTGGTATTTCTGCAAGCGTGATGACAATGGTTGCTTGCAGCACTTGCTGACATCAGAAAGAGGTTTTTCGTCCGATGCTCGGCAGCGGCTATCGCACGAGCAAGCTCCACGAGAAAGCAACTCGGTTCGACGCTGATGGGCAAAGGGCGCATTGGTAGTTCCCATCCGACAACTACATCCGAGGAAGTGGCACTGACGGTATGATGGATGATATGTTGTCGGGACTCGCGCCTGTGTGGAGTGACAGCGGCTAGATCCGCACCGAGACATGGGTGCCTCTAAAGGCCATGGCGGTGGTCTTAGGCAGGAGGATTTCCCACCGATTTGCTAATGCCTTTTTGGTCTAACGCTAAGTGTTGGCTCATGACCGCATTGAACGATTTCTCTTCAAGATGTTGATTCACACACCTCTTCATATCTAGGCTGAAAACTCTTGTCCTAACCTATACTAGCCAGGCTCCGCAATGACGAACTTGCGTCATGACCTTGTTGAACGCGTTGTCCACTTGATGTTGTGTTGGTCCTCATTGGCCGGTCATGGTAACTAGGATGAAAATCCTTGTCCAAGTTATCTCGGGTCGGACGAGACGACGATGTCGTGAGGATGCTTATCCCTCATGAAGGCGTTGTGGCAGGATGAAGTCGATTTAGTTATAGGTGTTTATTTTCATAGCATGTAATGGTTCGGTCGTAATTGCCTTTGTTCTGTACTCTACATAATAATTACTACCTCCGTCCTAAGGTGTACATTCAGTCAAAAAAAAGTCAATGCTTTTTATGTTTGACCAAGTATATATATACAAAAATATGAAGCTAAACAATATCAAATCTATAACAGTACATCCATCATTGGATATATTTTCACAATCCATTTATTCAATATTGTAACTGTTGATATGTTCTTTGATATACTTAGTCAAACTTAAAAAAAACTTTTTGGACGAATTTATACTCCATCTATTTTGGGGCGGAGGGAGTAATAAAAATGACTGTGTGCATCAATTGATGCCGAAGGCTTTAACCTTCTTTTCAGAAAAAAATTAAAAGCATGGTGAAATGTGGATGTGTGAACCCACACCGTATCCACCCTAGAAAAAACCTTATTCATAGGCACCAAATGCCGTCTCAGTTCCTATAAATTGAAACCGGGGCTGCTCAGGAATTGGCACCAGTCCACATTGCCAAAGCAATCATCAGTGTATCAGCGCGTAGGGCCATTGACAAACTCGAGTGCATATTCACATATGGCCCCACCAGCGCAATGCTTGGACACGGCCACCGGTGCAACCGGCCAGAATGGCACCGTGCCGGTGATAGGGCACACGCCGGAGAAGAAGATGCAATGCCACAACCTGCTTGACGCCGACGAGTTCCGGCTCCAGGGTCACCAGGTAATCGACTTCATAGCCGAGTATTACAGCGGCATGGGTGACCACCCCGTGCACCCCAGCGTCACCCCCGGCTTCCTCCGCAACCTGCTCCCTACGGAGGCGCCGTCCCGTCCGGAGCCCGACGCGTTCAGCTCCGCGCTCAAGGACGTCCGCGACATCATCCTCCCGGGCATGACGCACTGGCAGAGCCCCCGCCACTTCGCGCACTTCCCGGCGTCGAGCAGCACCGTCGGCGCCCTCGGGGAGGCGCTCACCGCCGGCATCAACGTGGTCCCCTTCACGTGGGCCGCTTCGCCGGCCGCCGCTGAGCTCGAGATGGTGGTCGTGGATTGGCTCGGCAAGGCACTGCACCTTCCCGAGAGCCTCCTCTTCGCCGGAGGCGGAGGGGGCACGATTCTTGGCACCTCGTGCGAGGCCATACTCTGCACTCTCGTCGCCGCAAGGGACCGGAAGCTCGCCGAGATCGGCGAGAACAGGATCTGTGACCTCGTGGTCTACTGCTCGGACCAGACCCACTTCGCCTTCCGCAAGGCCGCACGCATTGCCGGCATCCAGCGTGACCACTGCCGGGCGATACACACGTGCCACGGCGACATGTTCGCGCTGTCGCCCACGGAACTGCAGGCCGCCATGCAGGCCGACGTGGATGCCGGGCTTGTGCCCCTCTTCCTGTGCGCGACCATCGGGACGACCCAGACCACTGCCGTCGACCCCATCGGCGAGCTCTGCGCTGTCACCGCGCCGCACGGAGTGTGGGTGCACGTGGACGCGGCGTACGCAGGCTCGGCGCTCGTCTGCCCGGAGTTCACCTACGTGATACACGGCGTGGAGGCCGTGGACTCCTTCAGCATGAACGCCCACAAGTGGCTCCTCGCCAACAACGACTGCTGCGCGATGTGGGTGAAGAAGCCGAGCGCGCTGGTGGCTGCGCTCGGGACCGAGCAGGAGTACATCCTCAAGGACGCGGCGTCGGAGGGGCACGACGTGGTGGACTACAAGGACTGGAACATGACCCTGACACGCCGGTTCCGCGCGCTCAAGATGTGGCTCGTGCTCCGCTGCTACGGCATCCAGGGCCTGCGCGACCACATCCGCTCCCACGTCCGCATGGCCATGGCGTTCGAGGAAATGGTGAGGGCCGATGAGAGGTTCGAGGTTGTGACTGACAGGACGTTCGCGCTGGTGTGCTTCCGGCTTCGCCCGCAGGACAAGTTCGGCGGTGAGAAGGCGGCCAACGACCTCAACCGAGGCCTCCTAGAAGAGGTGAACGCGGTCACCTCGGGCCCCTACATGAGCGCCGCAAACGTAGGCGGTATGTTCATGCTAAGGTGTGCCGTGGGGAGCACGCTCACGGAGGAGCACCATGTCGGCGATGCATGGAAGGTTGTGCAGGATCGGGCCTCGGCGATCCTTCGTAAGATGGAGATCATCTACAGCTCTAGGTAACCTACGAACTTGGTGAAGATGAACTTTGATTCAAGGTTCGCCTGAATAATTAGGCGGGCCATCGAATCATGCATGCGGATTGTACTTCGCGAATAGAGCTGCCCATGTAATGTACTACTACTTGCCTTTTGTTACGTCTGTATTTGAAACTATTGTTTACATTTTTCCCTTTTCCCTAAAGGTTGCATAATAATTGAGATGTAAGGTGATATACACCTATTTCGACGGTTATATACATAAAGTGATTATATATTGTTCGTATTGTATTATGTGTTCCCGCTTCATTGTTTTCATTGTATTCTTGTATGTAACTTGTGATTCTACTACATCCCTTAAGTTATTGAATCGTGTGTTTCTGCAAACATGTATACATTGACGTATATTAATAATAAACACCAAGACAATGTATTGGCAAACTCTTAAACATTGGTGTACCATTACTGCAGATCGGTGCTATTAGGCGCGTATCATCGAATTATGTGCGACGAAGTTATCACACACATTACGAAAATAAAATTGTGTGCCTCAAAGTGAAACGTATGTGATGGCCAACACATCGCGCGTGATTGGGGAAGGAAAACATGGTGCGATTTCGTGCACATGGTTCTACTGAAATAAGCGTGTGAGATGAACTGAATTATCGCACACGTTTTTTCTAATGCCGTGTGTCTGGTTGTACTGAAAAAATTGCCCATCATGATGCAAGCCATCGAACACATAACTTTTAGATCTATCGTGAGCGATTTATAGCAAACAGACCATTTTAATAAATTGTGTGAGATATGTTTACAATCACATACAGTTACACAGAAGGAGTCATGTGTGATGATGTTCACATGATTTCAATACTTGTAAATTTTCCTCGCTGCATGAATTATTTAAAACATCCATAAAAACAATAATTGTAAATGAACAGAGGTTCCTAGGTTGTTATTTACATGAAATATTTAAAACATACATAGAGACCACACAAAAAGATTAATTGATCATCATGTAGTTCTTCTTCGCATGCTTGCTAGCGCCACGGCCTGACCCCGGGGCCTCCTCTACTGTTACAAATGGGAGGCATGTCATCACATGAACGATCCACTTGTACATGGCATAGCTTGTTTAAGCATCCTTGCCTCCGTACGTGATGTACTCTGGACTCGGACATTCCTCCCAGATCAAATGCTATTGATAATGCGATGAGATAAAAAGAAAGTACAGACTTACTAGGTGGGATATGATTTGCAGACCCAAGGGTCAGGGTGGGCTTAAGATTGAGAAGAGGTAAAGAATAGATATATGCTCAGTAAATGATTATACAAGCTATCTGTTGAGACCGAAGGAACCTGGGTGCAAATTCTACTTAATAAGTACCTACAATCTAATACCTTGGCCCAGGTTACCATTAGAACCAATGATTCACCTTTCTGAAAAGGGCTTAATGAGAACGAAAGCTGCTTTCTTCCATAGAACTAAATTTATCATTGGAAATGGTAATTCGACTAGATTATGAGAAGATACTTGGTTAGGGGAGACGCATCTTGCCATACAATATCTGTCTCTGTATAATATTATATAGCGTCAGGAGGCTTATGTTGCTACAATATTATAGTCTACTCCTCTAAACATTCAATTTTGGCAATCCTTAGTAGGAGACCGATGGGATCCATGGCTACATCTGGTGCGGAGGTTGATGGATGTTCACCTCTCTGATGAGCCCGATACTATCCACTGATGAATCCATGTATGTAGATCTAATTGACTCGGACCTGATTCCATGATTAATACATATTTGGAAGATTAAAGCGCCACTAAAAACATAAATCTTCATGTGGTTTGTTCACAAGGAGGTGATTCTGACTAAGAATAATTTGGCAAAGCGTAGTTGGGAAGGTAGTCAACCATGTTGCTTTTGTGATCAAGATGAAACTATTAAACACATCTTTCTCGATTGTCCGATGGCCAAACTTTTATGGCGTTCAAATCATATAGCTTTCAATATCGTCCCTCCAAATGGTATTCACACATTATTTGGGACGTGGCTAAATGCAGTGGAGCCAAATACTGCAAGGCATATTTGAGTAGGAGTATACGCATTACTTTGGATTATACGAAACTGCAGAAATGACATGGTCTTTAACAAACAAGCTCGTACACATTTTTTGCAGGTTATCTACATGGTCACTGCTTGGATCCGTACGTGATAATTACTCACTCCTGCGGAAGCCAGAGAGCCATTGGTTATTGGGTCTACATGATGGGAGAAGGTTCCTCGGGATATGTACAACCGGTATGGATAGCGGTGCAGTAATAGGCTAGGTGTTTAGTCATCTCGTCCTATTTTAGCCGGTTGTGGCAACTTTAATCTTTTTGGTTACCTTTTCTTTAGCCCCGAGTAAGCTTGTACTAGACGGACTCAGCTCGCCTGACGTACTGAAGGGTGCAGTTGGCTCATTGACAAGTGGGCCAACCTGCTTCTGGGCCCACATGTCAGTGACCTAACTGCTCCCTGCAGTACGTCAGAGGAGCCTCGTCCGACTGTGGACCTTGGTGATACTTTGTTTAATGACGTGAACTGTTTACTCAGGCCACCACTGTGTGAAATAGCAATGATCGTGCACACACATACCACGTTACCACTATACACTAGTAGTAGCAACGTTCACACAGCCTCCAGCGCCACCACTAATTATTTATTGATTTATAAAAAAATCATTTATACAATTCATCCGTTGATTTATAAAATCATTTGACCTGAGTTTCTTATACCTCGCAATGGCGATGTGTTTGCATTGTTACCTTGTTAAAAGCATTGCTCAGATATGCTCAGACTTGTTCTTCAGGGTGAAACCCTAGAGCCTAGCCTTTGATGCTTGGATCTGGTGTCGACAAGACGTTGCTGTTGAAGAACCTCGTTGTCCCTGTGGTGTCAAGATATGGTTGGTGTGGATATGGTTATTGTTCTAGATTGCTGATTGACATTTGGCTAGCTTCGGTTTTTTTTCTCTCGCTTAGGCATTGTTTTGGTCTTGTACGACTTTGCTCTTTACTGGCGTGTTTATTTGTGTGTGTTGATGTTGGTTGTGTGCATCCTAACTATGCAGAGGCCAGTTGTGCTCATTGTGTTTATATCCATTTGATGCTTCATTTTGAGTCAATAAAATTCACTCTTTATTAAGAAAAAAATCTGTGCATCCAAATATTTATACATTAATACATATATTCATATTTTATCCACTAGTACATGTTGTACATTTTCGAATTTAAGAACAAAGTGCAGCGCCGCTCGTCGCCGGGGGTGCCTCTAGTTGCCGCGGTCGCTCCTCTTCCGAGCTCCATGTGGATGTCGTCGTTAGTGCCACAAGCCCATGTGAATGTCCTTGTTGTTGCCACAGCTCCGTGTGCATGTCGTCGTTGTTGATATGAAACAGACCTTATCTTCTACATAGAGATTAGAAAAGAAACTGTTCGTAGTGAATGTAAGTAAATTTTGATGAACAAATCATACTTACTGCTACCGAAACGTATTAGTTGCACGATAAGCTATATATTCTGAAACTATCATTTTAGACAGAAGGACATTCATGATCCATATGTTGTTGATGAATATAACTACCAGATTAGCAAAGTGACATTACCAGGTCGTCCAGTTAGGAGTTACCATGTTTGGCGTACGTCGAGTGCCCTCCAAGTGCACACTCGACAAAAGGAATGCCGAGTTTAAATCGGCCTTTGTCGAGTATTCTAGGTAGTCAACAAAAAAGTTATTCCAGTTGTTTGTAGGCCTTTAGCTCTAGGTGCTATATATAATGCATCACATGTAATATCCGAGATCAAAGCAAGAAAATCAAAAGGCGCGACACGTGCCTATGGCCATCAATCCCTCATGCCCTCTGGTCATCGCCTGCATGTTTTTCGTAGCCGGCGGAATCACTTGCTGTACATATACGTTCTGGCCGAAGGACCAATCGATCCGGGAGCTCCCTTAGGATAGCTGGCATAGTAGGTGCTTACTTTCTCCTGGAAGAATCGATCAACTGTGGCTTGTGTACTTGAGCGTCTCGCCGGAAAGCAATCGGTAGGCCGTAAGTACATGGGGACAGCGCATGTACATATTTCATTGACTGAAAGTATTCGTCGAGGAGCGTTGTGCGACGTGCATATAAGTTATCATGCTGGATGTTCATTACTTGAGTCTTCGACCACTGTTTTAATAATTATGTATCCGATTTGCCCTATGGACAAATATGCAAGCAGACTTTTCATGTTTGTTTGAGTAATAGAAATAAGGTTCCCAAAATCATGCTATAAATAGAAAGGATTTCCGAAAGAAGATGTCATTCATTTGATGAGAAATAGAAAAATATAAAGTATTCTTATAACTCAAGCTGAAGCAGCTACTTTCGAAGTAACAGAAGGAAAAAGCAGCAACCGAAGCGGGGATGTCAAAGTCAAAAAGAGGATTACTCAACACCTATTGACATCCAGTCTTTGGGTGTCTCTCTATGTAACTCTTGCCGCTTGGTTACCATGCCAGGCGTTTACAACCTCAACCATTTCAAGCTGAAATCAACTCAACGTACACAATCTCACAAAAACCCGTACCGGCACAGGCCATCTCACAAAAAACCCGTACAGGCGCACACCATGGATGGTTCTACCGTACCATAGATGGACAGCCACCGTCTGATCATAAAATACCTCTTGAAATAACATGCAAGTATCGATCAAGCGACATAGCCATCCCGATTTTTCACCATGGCATCCACTAGCTTGGACCATTTCGTGCGGAGGGTTATCAGCACCATCACGCTGGTCTGGCAGGCCAGCCCTGTGATTAAGCCCAACCATAAACCCTACAAAAGGAGAAGGCGACATTTGTTTTTCAGAATTTGAGCTACATGTTTGCCGCATTGCGCAATGGCAGCATGGCAAGGCACGTGGCTTATATCTTACTTACGTGGGTGTACAAGTTGAGCTTGAAGGCCAACAGGATGGCCACCGGCATGCCGGCCAAGTAGAACGCCACCAGGTTCGTCGTTGCTGCCAGGTGCTGCCATCCACAGCCCCGTGCCACCCCTGACATGCGCCATTTTATTCATCAATTATGCAGAACCTCTTAGAACCAATGAAAAAAATATCATGCTATGACAAAGTAGCGCAACCTTGAAATGCGCTATAGCGAAGGATTGTACACTCATTTTACTTAGTGAGACATTGCTCCAAACACCATGTCATGCTATTAGCAACACTGGGACTATAATATCAGAGGGGGGGGGGGGGGGTCGGAATTAGCAATTGATAAAAAAGAAAGGATATGGGCTCGCGTGAGTAGAAAACAAAAGATATCTATTCTAGTTCTATCATCAGTTATGGGTTCGAATCTAAGAGAAATTCTAGATAATGTTTCCTACCCTGAAATTTTCTTGTCTTTCCCGAATGCTAAGGAGAAGAAGAGGATTGAGTCAAAAGAAAAAAGCTATTTTGGAGTTTTATCAACAATTTGCTTGTGTAGGTGGGGACCTGGTATTTTCGGAGTCCTTAAGCGTGCTATTTTTTCCATTACTTAGAACTATCAGCGCATCCCAATCCATGATTTTCTATCCGTGGTATGAAGTTATTTGTGCAGCGCGGGTTAGTGATCCTTGAAGAATGGTTTACGTAGCCCACGATATTTCTCACCTGACAACACGCCCTGCGCGGAGTCCAGCACGATGGAGATCGTCAGGAGTGGGGTGATGCCTGCAAACTTTGCCACAATCACCGTGCTCTCCGTGAAGAGGCTGGCCCAGAGGTCATGGCCGACAATTAGCAGCAGAATGAACGAGAGGGCAAGGAACACTGACAGCTTCATCGTCACCATGACCGCATTCTTTGCTCTGTCCACGTTACCGGCCCCGATCTCATTTGACACCCTGGTGCTGAAATTGGTGCAAACAACGCGATATTAACCACCACAATTAAGTGAACCAAGAACCGGTTCTAGACAGCAATGACACACTAAGAACCTGAGACATGGACTCTGAAAAGGCCGGGAGACGTACCTCACAGCGGCACCGAACCCATAGGTGATCATGTAGGAAATGGCCTGCGTGCTTGCGCTGCATTTAGAAAAAAGTTGGTGCATCAAGTCCGATTGTTTGATAAATGATGCACGAGCAATAATTGTTTATGGAGTTTTGTCAGTCCAGACCCGTACCATATGGCAATCAACGACGTGCTTGCAGTGGAATTCAGCAGTAGGCCGGCGATCAGCACGAGGAGCTCAATAGCCCAGTACTCCAAGCTGAATGGACTCAATAAATTTCAGGTTGCATCTGTCCAGACTCAAAACCAATTTGCAGGGGACAACATGTTTATATATACGCATGTTTGTTGACAAGTGTAAACGTACTAACCAGACCATGATGGCAGAGGGCATGGCGAGCTTGATTGTCGGCAACACATAGTTGAAAGCGTCGGTGGAGAAGCCCTTCCACGTCTCATCGAACTCCTTGGACCACATCACGTATGCGAGCAACATCAGGCACGAGACCCAGAACGTGGCTGAGATGGCCAATGAAGCGCCGGTGAGGCCCAATCCGACCACATTCACTAGCAGGTAGTTCACGGCGATGTGGAGCACAAACGGCACCATGGAGCAGACAACAAGTGGCACAACAATCGACTGTGTCTGCAGATACCGCAGCAAACACTGTAGGAAGGTGTAGGCGAACAGGCCGGGCACCTGGTAACGGATGAACACCGCGGCGGCGTGGGACACCTCAGGTTCTTGATGCAGAAACAACAGAATTGGCTCCGTGAACAGCCAGACGACGGAGATGAGTACGGACACCACCGTTGACATGATGAGCGACGACTGCAGGTACAAGCCCAGCAAGCGGTACATCCGGGCACCATAGGCCTGTCCACACAGCGTCTCCATGGCGCCGCTCATGCCGGTCTGTCAGTTGCATCAGCTTCCCGAATCCATCAGTAATTAAGCATGCAGCATATATTATGGAAGGTTCTATGTGTCCATCAAATTCTTTCTTCGATGCAACGCAACATTGCTCATTCCAAACCAACTTGTCAAATTATTTTTTTGCTTTTATTTTTTTTCGAATTGTAAGGTGAAGGATCTAGGGTGAATCATATTGTCTTCTTTAACATGGATGGAAACTGAAACAAAATGGCATCAGCTAAACGTATAACAAAGGGAAAATGTCGGAAAATTATAAAAAGTTGATGGAATGCTCACGGGGGCGGATGGAGTGTGGACATACTCGGAAGGTGGAGCGCCATATATGTGTATTATTACTATCCTCCTCTTGGACGGATGGAGTATGAACAGACTCGCAAGGTGGAGTGCCATGGGTGGGAATGTCGGGGCGGCCAGTAGGCGGCCCCGCTCAATTTGGCCAGGTGGAGTGGAATGTGTTGAGCCATCAATCATTGTCGATCATCGGCCAGTGATGATGGCAACATGAAATTTTGTTTACCAACCGATACATGTACGTGCACACTAGTTCTATCAAGCTAGTATGTATAAGCATATGTTTTCTACACTCCTTGTGTTTTCGTTTTACTACATTTGTGCCGTTTTGTTTGTGAATGAGGGTGGCAGACTTCAGCGGACTCGGTCTGCTGGTTTCGTGACAGAAAACGTGGGACGTGTCCACCATATTGAAAGGTTGATAGACAAAGGTAAGTTGCCTTGAAATGTTTGATATTGCAATATTTTATGTGGTTGAAAACGAATGTTGTATTCTCTAGGATGCTAATAATTTTTGAAGCCTTTTGGACCTGTTTTATTAGTACGTCCAACATCTGGTTTTTTTTTCTGTTTTAACACCGGATGTTGCCTATGTTACTGAAGTTTCTTATGAATTCTCGCATTGTGTTGGAGGTGCTGCATACATACAATAAATGTGTTGAGTGGGATTATTTTAAGAGCTGACACAACGAATTCATTGCTTGGTAAATATTTTCATCCATCTATCATATACCATTTATTACCAATAATTAGTGACATGAAGGGAGGCGTTCAGGAACCACATGTCAAATGATAACCAGATTAATTCGGTTACTATTTTCTAGAAATAATTTTATCTCCAACTATTTAGCAGTGGATAGGGCTACTCCTGCGGAGCTGCCCGCCTGCCTAATTAGGGCTGGAGCGAGGGCTAAGGTACTTCAAAGTGTGTTACATGAAAAAATTGCAAGTTGACACATAGTTTCTATTATATTTCTAAAAATGTATATATTTGTACGTAAAAACGAGTATGCTAAAAATATGATACATATTATTTAAAAAATAGTATATATACTATCTAGATATTTTTATGTCCAACCTGTGATTCATTGATAGTGGGCGTGCCCCTTTTTTCATGCGGGTGGATAGTGGGCGTGTTCAGACAAAATAGTGCCTACAGTTGGCGCCAACAAATATACAATGAATTTCAATTGTCCAGACTTGGCTAATTTATGGTCACTGACGACCATGTGCTGCATGGGCAAAGCATGGTTACATCCGTTGTAAATATCCCCTACAACAGTTTTAACTCCTAGAAAGATTTAGGAGCTTCAAAAACACACACCCTCTGTTAAAGTTACAGTTTATGTCCTATGTGTATCTTCAGATAGTCAATTTGATCGATGAAATGCTGAGTTATATGTAATTAAACAGATATTATTAGAAACTTAGTTGTGTGGTAGAAACTTCTCTGTGTACATTGACCAGCATTGTTTACAAGTATGTGTGCAACGTACGATAAGATGAAGATATTTAACTGGGCAAATCTTTTCTACTTAATTAATCGATGAGGTAAATTTTTGGCCTTCATTTCAATAAAAAGAAAATGCAGATACGTTCATTGGGTAACAGAAACGAGATCTCTATGAGCAGGACCTACGTGGGGCGACATTCGATATACGATCGTAAATCAAGCATCCCCACACATATCTAGGGACTAGGGCGGTTCAATTAGATAAGCGTGATCAAAATTAAGAGGGTGCGATACCAGTACGTACAACAAAGGCGTAGCCGGTGACGGTGGCCCAGGAGTTGCCGAGCGTGGCGCCGGCGAGGTGGACGTTGCCGAGGTGGCCGGAGAACATCACGGACACCAGCGGGATGGCGTAGTAGGACATGTTGGTCAGGACCATCGGCAGCGCGAACTGTAGCTGCGCCCAGGCCTCCTCCGTGTCGATCAGGCGGCGCAGCCACGCCGGCGAGGGACGCTTTGCCTCGCGGCATTCGCCGAAGGGCTCGCCGGCGCCGAACAGCGGAGCCGAAGACATGTCGCCGGCCGGCTGGCCAGATTAAATCGAGAGGGAAGGGGCTAGCTTAGTTTCGTGGTTGGTGGTGCTGGTCGCGATGGGAATGGCTGTGGTGGCCATCGACGAGTGTGATGCGGCGGCAATATATGGACGTGTGTATGTGTGAGAGGAGCAGCAGCCATGACTTGCACGTTTCTCCCGACGTCCTGTAGCTAGCGCGTGGAACGCGCGGTGGTGGGCTCGGTGGGTGCCAATCGGTCCAATTAGTGTGGTGTCTGTGACTCTCAAATTTACTTTTGGAGTTTGCTAAGCAGTGGATTTATTAAGGTCCTGTTTGGTTTCAAATAAGTCATCAATTTATAAGTTGAAAAGTGTAAAAAGTGACTTATTTTGCCAAACAGACTTAACTTATAAGTCACCCTAACTTATAAGTCATAAGTTGCTCCACCTCAACTTAAAACTTATAAGTCACCCCCTTTTGCATGGGTCCCACCACTTTTACATTAAAAAACAAGATGAGAAGGTGTGCTCAGGTGACTTATAAGTCAGGTGACAACCAAACAGGCATGACTTATAAGTCACTGGTTTTAAGTCACCTGACTTATAAGTCAGGTGACTTATTGGAACCAAACAGGCCCTAAATGGATTGAGTAGATCTCATCTACTACGCGAAGGGAGTAAGGGCATCTTCAAGGAGGACCCTCAAACTTTCCTGAACGGTAGTGTCTGAACCACTTTGCTATCTAACAGAGATCTGTATATGTCTGCTTAGCAGTCATGACGTACGGATTCTAGTATCCAAGAGACAAACATGAAGGTTTTGCCGGACTCCAGACATGCACTTGAACAATCACATGCATGGTCCCACTCTTCCCTTTTTTCTCCCAACCGCATATGCATGGTCTTTCTTTTCTCTCTCTCTCTCTCTCTCTCTCTCCTTCTAACTGAACAGTAAACCACAAATATCCCATGACATGCATGGTCTCCATCTACTTTTTCTCCTTTCAATCGGATACTTTATGAGTATTGGATGGCTTCCTTTCGCATCATGTTCACGAACCACGTCCCGACATAAAAAAGAACATATACCAGAGACATTTGTCAGTCAGCCTTGGAGATGCTCCAAGTGGACATCATAGAATTTTTCCTTCAATTTTTCGTTCTCATCTACTACGCGAAGGGAGTAAGGGCATTTTCAAGAAGGACCCTCAAACTTTCCTGGACGGTAGTGTCTGAACCACTTTGCTATCTAACAGAGATCCGTATGTCTACTTAGCAGTTAGAATGTACGGATTTTGGTATCCAAGAGACAAACATGGAAGCTTTGCCGAGTCCAGACATGCACCTTGAACAATCACATGCATGATCCCACTCTTCTCTCTTTTCTTCCAACTGCACATGCATGGTCTTTTCTCTCTCTCCTTCTAACTGAACAGTAAACCACAAATATCACATGACATGCATGGTCTTCACCTACTTTTTCTCCATCCAACCGGATACTTTGTGAGTATTGGATGGCTCCCTCCCGCATCATGTTCATGAACCACGTCCCGACATAAAAACGAACATATACCGGAGACATTTGTCCGCCAGCCTTGGAGATGCTCCAAGTGGACATCATAGAATTTTTCTTTCAATTTTTCGTTCTCTTCTACTCCCTTCTTCTAGAATTACTTGTCGCGGGAATGGGTATATTTTAGTTCTAAACTAGATACATCAATTTCTAGCTATTTCTGCGACAAGTAACTCGGGAAAGTGAGAGTATTAATTCGCTTTTTCTACTTTTTTTGTTCCTTTTATTATATCTATATATATTGTATTTCCTTTTCTATAAAATACATCAATTTAGTTACACAGGTTGGTGTGCATGCGAAATTGGTAGACTCTGCAAGGAGGAAAACGGGTCAAATCAGACTGCAACAAGGGATAACCTCATAGTGACTTGCGCAGATGGCGGTCAAGGGCTTGTAGCCATTTTCTTCCCAAATGTTAGCGACACAATCACAATCCATGAAAGCTAGTGGCATATATCGAATATCGGCTCTAAATAGAGGCACAGAGCAAGTTTTCTCAATAGAAGATCAAACAATCAACCCGGGAACCAAATCAAATTCCATCCCCTTCCATTTTATACACATGCGAGATCCTGGATCGATGCATAGAAGAAGAAGAAACGGCACTGCCATGGCCTGGATCGGTACTTCTCCACAAATGTGTTGGTGGAGAGCCTGCTTCATCCCCTGTTGGACTCAAGGTGACGAACGCCCTCATCTATCAGCTCTCGCATGACATCATCAATGCATGCACAATGGAGATGTTGAGTCGTCCCAAAGTCATCTCGTAGAACTCCTACAAAGCCATCTCCTATGTCTCTGACGACCTGACATCATCGTCATTGATGGCGAGTTGTACCGAGATGTGGAGGACCTCCGAGCCTCCTAGTTTCCTCTAAACTGATCCACAACTGGCTGACACCAGCAACGAGTGTCTTTGCCTCCATGAGAATGCGAGGGGTGTAGGCGTCACATCACCTTGGTCAACCTGGCCATTGTCAAAGATCCTACTTATGTTGGAAAATATGCTCTAGATGCAATAATAAAGTTTTTGCTATTTTTATGTTCATAAATAAATTTATATTTATGTGATATGCTTGCAATGGTTCTGGAATGTGGCATTTGAAGGAAAACCTATATGCATTTGCGGAAAGATAAGCCGCAAATCAGATCCCTAGTCTAGCCTCTTGAGTAGCACACGTATTGTTGATGGTTCTATTTTTCTAACCATTAGCATTGTTAACATAAAAAAGGATACTAACAATAATGAGAACTGGTTATTAGCGTTCTACTCCTTCATGAGGCGCTCGGATTTAGCCACGACAGCCCTCTTCTCCTTGGCGAGGCGCTTGGACTCCTCGAGCCCAATGCAATGCCTTGGTATTTATTGTTGGGGATCGTAGAAGAAATTTAAAATTTTCTACGCATCACTAAGATCAATCTATGGAGTAATCTAGCAACGAGGGTGTAACACCCCGGATATGATTTACCTAATATGTAATCCAACTCTTGCCGTTTCCGGCGTTAAGTTATTTTATTTTCTTGAGTTCGGGTTTTTGTCTCCGTGTGCTGTTGTTGTTGTTGTCTTGTATCTCATATCATGTCATCATGTGCATTGCATTTGCATACGTGTTCGTCTCATGCATCCGAGCATTTTCCCCGTTGTCCGTTTTGCATTCCAGCGCTCCGTTCTCCTCCGGTGGTCATTTCTACCTTTCTTTCGTGTGTGGGGATTAAACATTTCCGGATTGGACCGAGACTTGCCAAGCGGCCTTGGTTTACTACCGGTAGACCGTCTGTCAAGTTTCGTACCATTTGGACTTCGTTTGATGCTCCAACGGTTAACCGAGGGACCGAAAAGGCCTCGTGTGTGTTGCAGCCCAACACCCTTCCAAAGTGGCCCAAACCCCACCTAAACCCCTTCTATCATCTAGAGTGTTCGATCACGATCGCGTGGCCGCAAACCGCACCTCTTTTGGACACTCCTAGCTCCCTCTATGCCTATATATAGACCCCCCCCCCTTTCGAAATCACGGACGAAACCCTAGCCCCCCTCCTCCTCCAGCCGCCGGACAAAAATCCGGACGGCCGGACACGTCCACTCCGCCCGTCCGCCGCCATGTGTCGCCGTCCTACTCGTCGCGCCTGGTGCCCACTTCGCCGACGATCCCGCCGGGCCGCGGGGCCCGCGTCCGGCCCTCCTGGCCCGAAGAGGCGCGCCGCCCGCCGCCTTCCTTCTCCTTCGCCGCGCCGCCTCCCCGCCTCCTCTTACCGAACCTTCGTCGCCGCGCCATTGCCGGCCGGAGGAGAGCTCCAACTCCGGCCGCCGCGTCCTTCCTCCGCCGCCCGCGCGTCCCAAGTCACGGCCACCTCCGTCGTCCTCGTTCCCGCGCCGCTCCGGCCTCTCACCGCCCGGATCCGGCGCCCCGGCCTCCTTCCCCGACGAACTCCGGCGAGCTCGAGCTCCAAGTCCGGCGAACCTCATTTTCCGTGCAGCCCGGATCTGGATCTGAGATTTGAATCTCGAGGAGGATCCCCTAGGATTTCAACAGGCAAATTGTGTTTCAGGATGGGTTCCTGTTTAAAGAATACTTCATCTATTTCCCTTCTTTCATTCATAAACATATCATTTTCATGGTCTAGCAAATATTGTTCTAAAGGATCACTAGGAGGTACGGCAATAGAAGCAAGACCAATAATTTCATCTTTACTAGGTAATTCCTCTTCATGGTGTTGTCTTGGAAATTTAGAGAAATTAAATTCATGAGACATATCACCTAAACCAATAGTAACAACATCCTTTTTGCAATCTATCTTAGCATTAAATGTGTTCAAGAAGGGTCTACCAAATATAATGGGACAAAATCTATTTTGTGGGGAACCAAGAATTAGAAAATCAGCAGGATATTTAGTTTTCCCACACAAGACTTCAACATCTCTAACAATTCCAATTGGTGAAATAGTATCTCTATTGACAAGTTTAATTGTGACATCAATATCTTCTATCTCAGCAGGTGCAATATCATGCATAATTTTTTTGTATAAGTCATGGGGTATAGCACTAGCACTGGCACCCATATCACATAAGCCATGATAACAATGATCTCCTATTTTAACAGAAATAACAGGCATGCCTACCACAGGTCTAGGTTTATCTTTAGCACAAGGTTTAGCGATTCTGGCAGTTTCATCACAGAAATAAATAACATGCCCATCAATATTATCAGACAAGAGATATTTAACAATAGCAATATTATGTTCAACTTTAACTTGCTCAGGAGGTGTATAAGTTATAATATTGCTTTTACGAACCACAGTTGAAGCTTTAGCGCGATCTTTTATCCTAACAGGAAAACGTGGTTTCTCAACATAAGCAGTAGGAACAATAGGATCATTATAAGTGATAGTCTTTTCTTCAACTTTAATAGGTGCATCTACTTTTACTTCTATGGGACGATGATATTTAAACCACTTCTCCTTAGGGAGATCGATATGAGCAGCAAAAGATTCACAAAAAGAAGCTACTATCTCAGAGTCAAGTCCATATTTAGTGCTAAATTTACGGAAAACATCGGTATCCATAAAAGATTTAACACAATCAAACTTAGGTGTCATACGTGACTCCTTACCTTCGTCGAGGTCCCAGTCTTGAGAGTTGCGTTTAATTCTTTCCAATAAATCCCATTTGAATTCAATAGTCTTCGTCATAAAAGAGCCAGCACAAGAAGTATCGAGCATCGTGCGATTGTTATCAGAAAGCCGAGCATATAAATTTTGAATAATCATTTCTCTTGAGAGCTCATGATTGGGGCATGAATATAACATTGATTTAAGCCTCCCCCAAGCTTGAGCTATGCTTTCTCCTTCGCGAAGCCAAAAATTATATATATAATTGCGATCACAATGAGCAAGATGCATAGGATAAAACTTCTCATGAAAGTCCAATTTCAATCGTTTGTAGTTCCATGACCCCGTATCATCACATAGCCTATACCATGTCAACGCATCTCCCTTGAAAGATAAAGCGAAGACCTTATTCTTAATAACATCTCCGGGTACACCTGCAAGCTTAAATAATCCACAAACTTCATCCACATATATTAGGTGCTCATTAGGATGCTTTGTTCCATCTCCTGCAAAAGGATTAGCTAGCAGTTTTTTAAACATACCCGAAGGAATTTCAAAGCAGACATTTTCATTTTCATTTTCAGTAGGTTCAGTAGGTTGAGGAGCAACTCTTTGCTCTACTGGTCGGGTTGAAGATACCCCGAACAAGCCCCTCAGAGGATTACTTTCCATAGTAACAAGGGACAATAAATTTCAGCACACTATATAAATTTTTCCTTACCAAATTCCACCTACCAAAGGCGCTTCACTCCCTGGCAACGGCGCCAGAAAAGAGTCTTGATGACCCACAAGTATAGGGGATCTATCGCAGTCCTTTCGATAAGTAAGAGTGTCGAACCCAACGAGGAGCGGAAGAAAATGATAAGCGGTTTTCAGTAAGGTCTTCTCTGCAAGCACTGAAATTATAGGTAACAGATAGTTTTGTGATAATATAATTGGTAACGAGCAACAAGTAACAAAAGTAAATAAAGTGCAGCAAGGTGGCCCAATCCTTTTTCTAGCAAAGGACAAGCCTCGAAAAACTCTTATATGATGTAAAGTGCTCCCGAGGACACATGGGAATATCGTCAAGCTAGTTTTCATCACGTTCATATGATTCGCGTTCGGTACTTTGATAATTTGGTATGTGGGTGGACCGGTGCTTGGATGCTGTCATTACTTGGACAAGCATCCCACTTATGATTAACCTCTATTGCAAGCATCCGCAACTACAACAAAAGTATTAAGGTAAACCTAACCATAGCATGAAACATGTGGATCCAAATCAGCCCCTTACGAAGCAATGCATAAACTAGGGTTTAAGCTTCTGTCACTCTAGCAAACCATCATCTACTTATTACTTACCAATGCCTTCCTCTAGGCCCAAATAATGGTGAAGTGTTATGTAGTCGACGTTCACATAACACCACTAGAGGAGAGACAACATACATCTCATCAAAATATTGAACGAATACCAAATTCACATGACTACTAATAGCAAGACTTCTCTCATGTCCTCAGGACCAAACGTAACTACTCACAAAGCATATTCATGTTCATAATCAGAGGGGTATTAATATGCATATAGGATCTAAACATATGATCTTCCACCAAGTAAACCAACTAGCATCAACTACAAGGAGTAATTAACACTACTAGCAACCCACAGGTACCAATCCCGGACTTAGAGACAAGAATTGGATACAAGAGATGAACTAGGGTTTTGAGAGGAGATGGTGCTGATGAAGATGTTGATGGAGATTGCCCTCTCCCGATGAGAGGATCGTTGGTGATGACGATGGCGATGATTTCCCCCTCCCAGAGGGAAGTTTCCCCGGCAGAACAGCTCCGCCAGAGCCCTAGATTGGTTCTGCCAAGGTTCTGCCTCGTGGCGGCGGAGTCTCGTCCGGAAAGATGGCTTATGATTTTTTCCTCATCGAAATACTCCATATAGCAAAAGATGGCCATTGGAGGACCACCAGGGGGCCCATGAGGTAGGGGGCGCCCCCCTCCCACCCTCGTGGGCAGGGTGTGGCCCCCCTGGTGAACTTCTTGCGCTCAGTATTTTTTATATATTCTGAAAATGACTTCCGTGAAGTTTCAGGACTTTTGGAGCTGTGCAGAATAGGTCTCTAATATTGGCTCCTTTTCCAGCCCAGAATCCCAGCTGCCGGCATTCTCCCTCTTTATGTAAACCTTGTAAAATAAGAGAGAATATGCATAAGTATTGTGACATAATGTGTAATAACAGCCCATAATGCAATAAATATCGATATAAAAGCATGATGCAAAATGGACGTATCAGTTAGCGAGGCCCAAGTGGGACACCCCATTCAATCGGGCCTTGAACATATTGAAAGGACTCCCGGTGGACACTCGACCGTCGTATGGACGCGTGCATGGCGTCGAAGACGGCGCCACATGGAAGAATTACTACTGTGAGTCCACAGAGGAGAGAAAGGAAAGACGGAGGTTAAATGAAGAAAACATCGACAAGAAGGTTGCGATTTGTGGTTGATAAGAAATAAACCAAGACAGTCACAACAGCGGTAGCTGCCGCAAAATAGGAGATTGCAGCTTCGTATGGTGTGTTGATTCCGGCTATCGTCACTTGAAGCAGGCAAAATCCAATTGGACTTTCCCCTTTCCAACTTCTTCGGGAGCATCTCGACTAGCGTTGCACCAGCACTTGCTCCCGCACCTGCTCCTGCCCCTGCTCATGCACTTGCTCCTGGACCGGCTCCCGCACCTGCTCATAGCAGCCCGTCCTCCGTCTCGGACGTGCTTGGCGGTGCTTCGTCTTTGGCTGAGCTCGACGCCCTCACGGTACCTATCACACCGACCCTCTTCAATATATGTATAATCTCCTATTTCCGTTGCCTTTCGGATGTCTCATGCCGCAGACATGTCTTTGCAGGCCGATGTAACCGCGTGCACCATACTGTACACCATCAGCGGCCAGAAGGTGGATGTGGGGAAGGCGATGATAGTGAAGCCGACGGAACAATTGTTCCACAGCCAGCCGATCCCCCATAACGTCTTCAAGGTTTGCGTGGCCAGTGTCAAACCGGGCCACGAGAATTTGGCTCCTCCGGTACTAGGGGAGATGACAACAAGACCCCACGGCGGCTTTGCGATTGCAAGACTTGGGTCCTGTTGTGGCCAAAGAGTCTGATTCGTCTGGAGGCGGTCGGGAGCACACCCACAACCACGCAGCCTCAGCAGGGTATGGACATGAATGCCCCACCTACCCAATTAGCGTCGGTTGTCGTGTCGGGTGATAGCGGACGGGGTGAGGAAGAGGCTCCAATAGTCGCTGATGACATCGCCGCCGTCGAAGAAGCAATGCATGATGCCATCGACGAGGATGACGATGACCCTCTACAGTATCTCAATATTGGCGCCTATGACGACGGAGAAATGATGGCTCAGCGGTATGAGTACTCACGGTTTGAGCGTGATGAGTCGGTGCCTGAATTGCCGGAGGATGAGCGTATTATAAACGACCTTCCACTACCAAAGAAGCATAGGAAGAGAGCGAGGAAAGGCAACAAAGCTGCTTTTATGATCCAGCTGCCTCTGCAGCCTCGGGTTCAAGACCGTATACCTGTCATGGGTGCGGAGAAATACCATATCCCCGGTGAACCCATCCTACCTAAGGCAGCGGTAGAGGCTATATACGGCGATCTCAGGAGACTTCATGACGATGTGTTGCGAAGAGAGAAAAGCCTGATCGCCTCGCAAAATCCAGGATACCCACTCTACGTCGTTAACGTGCCGCAGTAAAGGTCGTACGTCGACACATTCCCTGCGGAAAAGTTCTTCCTTCGATTCGATTACATCTTCGACATGTTTCACTTGAAAAAGCTGGATTTTACGTTTGTCCGTCTTTTTGCCTTGTACATGAACTACATCATCAGGATTGAGCAGATACCTTATATCTGTGTCGTTGACCCGTACTTCATGCACGAGAGATTCTTGGCAGTCTGCGAAAGCACGGTGAATACGCAAGTAACTACATCGCTGATTTCATGGTCCGCAATAAGGACAAGGAGACGATTCTCGTGCCTTATCATCCCATGTAAGTCATCTGCAGATATCCTTCCTTCTATTTCAATCATTTATTTGCATGCATGGAGGCTAATTTGAGGTATACTTATTTTGCGCAGCAACGGGCGCGCCGTCCTTATCATCCTTTACCCCCGATTCTCCCACGCTATTTACTTGGACTCGTCGAAGAGCATGCAGAAAAAGGATTACACCCACATCAAGTCTGTTCTCGACAACGCTATCTTTAGCTACGGCCTACAGGATGGAGAGATCATGCAAAAGAAGACAAGAAAGCGCACGCCCTGCTTTGGCCATAAGACCAACTTCTGCTGCATCCAGCAACCGAGTGGTACTCTCAGTGATGGATTCTATGTCCTCCACCACATGCTGGAGTACATACAGGATCAGTGGAAACTCCGCATGTCACCTAGATCCGGCGATGCCCATATTTTTCAATGGTCAAAGAACCTAAGAGATATCCTGGATCATCGACTCCGAGCTGAGTTCTATTACATCCAGCATGAACTTTCCCAAATCATCATGAAGGAGGTCCTCGAAAAAACAGGGATACTCTACGGAGAAGGGCAAATGTTGCGGAAAGACGTCCGAACACGCGTAGCCGCTCAGCGTCTCGACCTGAAGCCTTTCACTGCGCTCGGGGACTATCTCCCTGACTTGGATGGATGGCACGACATGTTGGAGTGATTGACCATATATGACAATGTGTCCGTTTAGTCCATACTTTCTCTATGACGAAACTTTGAGTTATGCACGACAAAACTTTATTTGTGATGTAATTAAATCGTCCTCCTCAACTAGCGAAGATCACTCTAGTTAGGGTTTTTTGCGTACGATGAACTTTGTTATTTATGCTTATGATATGTTGCTTCTATTTTGGCCAAGTCTGTCTCTTTTTGTTGCTCAACTATATATGTTGCATATCATCGACTCATGTGACGATGCAGGTGCATAGATCATCAATGGCAAAGAAGTGCTACGCCAGGAGTATACGACGAGTGGCCGGAGTGTCAGGCTCAGGTGTATCGGTTTCCGGTTTCCGAGCGATAGCTAGTAGTTAGTTTAGGTTCATGCTAGTGTAAGAGAGGGATACGAACCGACGCCTCAAGAAGCGCTACATTATGTATGATGAGACATGTCATATAACTTGCATAGCTATATCGTGATTATGATGTGACGACAAGATTTATGTTGGATGATATGATGAGACTATTATGTGTATGATATGATGAGCATATTGCATGTCTATGATATGATTAGAATACCGTATAAAAGCTATACAAAAACATCGCAAATACGTAGCAAAAAAAGATATGAGAAAATGTAGTAGCAGCGCTAGCTCTTTAGCGCTGGACAGGAAAACGTTACTGCTAAAGCACTTAGCAGTAGCGCTGGTATGAAAAGCGCTACTGGTAAGTAGGTATAGCAATAGCGTGTGTCGAACACACTAATGCTAAACGTTAGCTGTAGCGCCATATCAGTAGCGCGGGTACCCGCGCTACTGCTAGGCTTTTCCCAGTAGTGCGCCCCCTCCTCTTCCTAATTTCAGAAGGGACCATCCTAATTGATCCCTCTAATCTCTACTCCTAATAGACGAGTTGGTTGAATAGTCCCACCACTTTTGTCTGGGTTTTTTTCATCTGGTTTTTTTTTCGTCCCCTCCCTCCTCTCTTTTCTACGGGTTTATTTTTCTCTTCATTCTTTTCTTATAAACCAAGAATTACCTAAGGTACAAAAGATCACAAATCTAACTTTCCTATCCTAACTTACCTAAGTCAACTGATTTTTCTCATCAATGCAATTTGCTTTAGGAAATAAAATGACGAATTCTAGGGAAAAAATAACAGAATTTAAGAAAGATCCCTCGATCGGTGCATCCCCTGCCCACAGACGATCTCTCTTTCCCAAACCTCGCGATCGCCTGCCCTCTGCTCTTCCCCTTTGGTTGATCGGCTCCACCACAGCCCCATCCTCTCCGCTACACCCTGCTCCTTCCCCACGCGACGACAATCAGGGCTGGTGGATAAGGTAGCTCCCAGCCCCTCTCGCTCATGAGATTGCCTGAGCCCCCATCACCCCAACCTTTCAGGAGGCTGGGGTCGCTGGATCCAACCATGGCCTCCACCGACGCCTTCCTCTCCATCACCACCGGCCAGCCTTGACCTGCACGTCGCCGTCTCTCGACCTTCATCGATCTCCTCCCGGCTGGCTACGTCCACGTCGCTAGATCAATGGAGGGGGACCTCCACTCTCGTCGTTCGTCTCCTTCCCGACCTTCCGTCGGCATGCTCCATGGATCTGGCCGTGGCCACAACCAATGCAGCTACATTGGCCACCACCGACGATGCTAGCGAGGTGGCCACGGTGGTCGCTGCAGGATCCATTGAGGAGCACAACATGGAGCTCACCTCGGGCTTCTCCTCATTTTCTTCAATGGCTGGATCTCCTGATCCCTGGCGGTGCTCTCCTCATCCACGTACACGACGCTGATCCACGTCCACCTCGTCCTCGGCGTTGCTCCCTGTACGCCTCCTGATTAGCCATGGCCATACGCTAATGTGCTATGCCCCCGCCTGGTCATCCATGGCAGTGGTGATTTACACTGTTAGAACTTTAGAACATGGCACTTATATTTATGCATGAGGATTTATAAACTTTTATACAAATTGTAGGAATATACTACATTTAGTGGATTTTTTTCTACAAATTGTAGGACTATACCACTGTTTAGCACTTCGTTTTGTACCTGTAGCACTTTAGTTTGGCACTTTGTCTATTCTTTGGAAACTCTGTCATTGCACATACAGAAGAATAGTACAGATTTCCGGATGATTCTTATTCACACTTTGTTCAACATCCATTTGTTTATACTGACATGTAATCTAGATGATGACTAAGGCGTAGTATTTAGATTTGGCAAAATTTTAGTTAATTAACCTTTGCACTTTTTTATTTACATTGCCAGTTTCTTATACAGCACAAAATACAAATGTATCAATCTTATTGCCTACATGTTTTATTTGCTGCCATGTTCACTTCTGTGCGGATCCACATCCAAGTTGAGGAGGCGCGGCCAAGGCCTGGAGGAAAGGCAGGTTGTCCTCGTCGCCAAACTGGGAGCTCTACGCTTTGGAGGTTCTCGCTTCAGTTATGGATTCCCTGAAGCTTCTGAACAGTTTTCAGTTATTTCTTTCTTATATTTTTGCTGTCAATTTCAATTCATTGCCTGAGCCTTGAAGCTTGGAGAGTATTACTAATTACTTGCTATTCATTATTGCCTGAAGCTTCTGAACATTTTAGTTATTTCTCCGGTAATGGATAGTTGTTATATATGTTTTTACTGCAGAGATCACTGATTATTCACCCCAGACTATGATGTTTGTGACTAGCATCTATTTACCAGGACATGGGAGAAGCACGTCGTGGGTGAAGAAGTTTGCAATGGATCAACCTTGAAGACACTTGGAACATTTGCTCGGGCGATGACACTCGGCGGCGCACTCGCCACTGCTAAGCTGGTCAGGTCGTTCATGCTCGACCTCGCCGATTGTTGACCTCGCTGGCTTGACAGTGTCCTGTCTGATTGTGAACGTAGGTGCTACTCTCTTGGACGCCACTGACTCAGGTTTGAGGATTTTTCAAATGCATGCTTATCTCCTTTTTGTGGATTCAATTCATCAATTACTCCTCAGTTTGTTGGTTTAATGGAAGTGTTGATTTTCTTCTATAGAAGATCTATGTACTTCTCAATCCTGGTGAAGATGGTTTCATGGGCACAAAAGGATTGTCAATCAAATTGCTGCTAGGGATTCTTGGTTCATGATGCAGATATAACATATTTTGATTACTGTTGTGTGGATTATGCATTCGAAATCAAATAGTAATGAAGTAACAAAAAATAATTTTCCTTCTGTATATCATTGATGATATACTTCTACTTTGTTTGTGGGTTCTACTTGCTCATGGAATTTTTCTTCTCGTTTCCCTTTTGTTGAAGATAGGCCATATCATCCGTGCTTCCCCTTCTTTTATATGTTATCAATGTTATGTATACATGTAGCATTGGAGAATACTAACATATAGTGTTCTATAAAAAAAGGGCATCCATCTAATTCTACATGACAACCTTCCAACGCGAGGTAACATCATTTGTGGCATGTGTATATCTTATATCTACTAAATATCTCTTCTAGATATTGGCATTACCAAGTGTATACATCTATATTGCCAATGCATCTGCACTTTTGATAAATTACTCAACATTTTCATGTTTTCTTTACAATGGTATGGTGTTAGCAAGCGTGTTGTCTTATGAAAATTTGATGACTGCATCTGCACTTCGTATCTAAACATGTTGTTTTAGAGCTAATACTTTTACTAACTATTATGTTCTTTCAACTTCTTGTATAAACAGACCAGGACCAGAATTGTGAACCTCTTACCATTAAGGTAATCAACCAATATTTCGTTTATAGATGCACTAACTGATTGCTAATTTCAGCTTTGTTCTTCATTACTGCAGGGGCTTATCTGTATTCTAAGGAAATATTAGTGCACCTTGTAATTCTTTCTTGGCATGGCTATGGCTATTCTATCGAGGTTTAATTCTATGGTACACATAATAGTTTGCTGGTATGCATAACTATCTTGTCAAAGGTTTTGCCTGTGTATATCACTTCGTAGTTGAAAGTGTTTGCTGCAATCATTATTAGCATCATGTTTGCAGTTTTTGTGGGACAATAGTGTGGAACTCTACTTGCTACTCCTAAACTCTCAACGAGTCAGTGATAGACAAGATTTAGGGTCTATTCATAGATGCGTTAATTTGTTTTTGTATCTCTCCTTTCTGCCATCAATGTTTTACATCCAAATGAATTACACTATTGTTATACAATAAATTAGCAATATTTTGATTTCTTGATGATCGCTTAAATAAATAAATACCCAGGGTTATCTGAAAGGAAACCATGTTTTTTTTGTAACAGGAACTAAAAAGTACAGGTGTAGTTGTCTAATTTCTAGGGACATAGACATTTATTTTCAGGTTGCAGATTCAAGGTGGCTGAGAAGATGGGATGTGGGATGTGGCTAGCTGTTCTGGCTGAGCTAACTCTGTTGTTAGTGTTCCATAGCGGCTGCTGATTGGCGATGGTTCTGTCGCTGTAGAAATGAGAGATGACATAGAGATGAGGGTTGGGGCTACTGATTCGGTGGGATTGAGAGAAATTTTAAGACTGAGAGTGAAAAGAAAATGGACGAGATTGAGATAGCGAATTGTGCCGCTGCTTGCTTCCTGCTTATGTCATCCATGTCCATATTGTGCATATCTATACTGGATTTTTTAATCTTTTAAATGTCATTATAGACTCCTTTACTAAATCACCTCTCTTTATCCTTACCATTAAGATGAATAAGTACAAAGTTGTACTAAAGTTGAGACATTTATTTTGGGACAGAGGGAGTAGAATGTTAAAAAGCAAACATCTGTATACCCAGTTTATCAATTCAAGTACGGGGCTAAGGCATGAAAACTGCATTTTATCAAACAACAATACAGTAAAAAAATACAGATGGAGCTGCAGTTTGCATGTTTAAAACTAATGTGTATGTAAATATTAGGGACATTTTCTTATGAGCACCTGCAATATTTGCACAAATTTCTTTCCTAATGATGGTCAATTCTTTCGATTTCTTTCATAGTACAGATGTCTATCACCACAAATGGCATGAGTCCATAAGTATTTATATTTTAAGAGTTCATAAGTTGGGTTGACTGTGAGACTCTAAATACATGATACATGGTCTTCTACAATTTATATTACTGACCACTGAAGTGTTTTATATGTTAGTATCTTAACATAAATATTTTTGTGATTAAAAAGTTTCAGCTTATTCCTTTGAATGACCTGAGAAATATATTTGGATCAGGTAAGCGTGAAGCACAGGCATACAGAAATAGGCTTACAGAATCCTTTAGTACTGTTTTGGCTGCTGCTCCTAACAAAGCATCATTCCTCCAAAATCTCTGCCAAGAGTTACAGTTTGATACTGAACTTGCTAGCAAGATGCATGAAGATACCAACTACACACTTGTTTTTTGTATTGCATCATTAGTTTTACATAATAGTTCTATGTTAGCTCAAAATTTGATCTTGATCCTACTAGGAAGATGTATACCATATTAGCTACAGTTTGAAGGTTATAATCCTTTTATACATTCCTCCACTGTAAAAGTTATTATTTTCTGTCCAAATTTCTTCCATGAAGATGTTTTATTTCATGGCTTTCAGATCCTAACACTTTGAAATCAACTATCGGCAATGCATATCAAATGGTGTTACTGCATCTGTCCTACTCTGTTTCCTTTAGTGGGTGCAAACCTTTTATTTGTGTTTTAACTATATGTATTTGGTTATATCAAACTGCTTTTTCGCTATCCGATTTTGTTCCTGCAAAAGTTGCTTCTGATCTATATAGGTGTACACTTTTCATGTTAATTGGAAAGTACTCCCTCCCAAAACATCGTATATTTAGGAAAGGAGAGAGCACTAAAGTACCAAAGTTATCTACCCTAGCTGCACCAAACTACATTTTTCTTGTTTTATAAATATGAGAGATATAAGAATGTGCAGCGGGCATAGCTTGTACTCATGCTTGAGGATAGTTGGGTTAGGCTCCTGGACTGCCACATGGCCACAGTGAAGATGTGACACTTGTGGTTATCTTCATGTGGCATTGGTAGTTAGATAAACAGAACAAAGCTGGAGTGAAAGGTTGAGTTGTGTCTTTGTTGGCAGGTACATCAGTTAGTGCTCTGAAAATCGGAAGTGATTGCCAAAAAAATGTGCCAAACATTGAAGTTGATTTCAGTTCCTTTGCATATGTGTTCATCCTTCTAGCATAAGAAAATAGGGTGCTTTGCTTGGAAACATTGTGGCTTAATCTTGGAAGGCGTTAAGTTTCCATACATGATGGTATTGATCAAGCCATCCCTCTAAAACATGATACCCTCTTTCACATGCTTCATCGTTTTCTCCTCTTCTTGGTGGGCCTTGGTGCTCCCACGGTGGCGAAAAGATGCAGCGGTGAGCGACTTCTGGCTGATGGTGCATGCCCTCATGGACCTGACTTGGCGGTCCTGCGTGGGGACGCGCGTCTTCCTGGCGTCGGCTCGACTTCGGCGAGCATGGTGCACCAGGGTGGCTGGCCAGATCCGGTGGGCCTCGTGCCCAGTTCTGGAGGTGTCCATTCCTTCCTGCTGAGGCGCGACGCTAGAAGGGAGTCCTATGGTGGCGTGGTGCAGCTTGGCTGGTTGGTGGTGGCGCGAAGAGTGCTTGGTAGCGGCACGGTGTCCGTCGGCTTTGCAGGTCAGATCTGGGCCCCAGAGGGCCTGTGACGCTATTCCTGGCTGTGGTGGGCCTGCAACGTCGGTGATCGGCTTTGGTGGTGGGGGGGGAGGGGAGGAGGCTTTGTGGTGCTTCACTTTGCCTCAATGGTGCATCATCTGCCCTTCCCCGATGCACGGCAAGGTGGCCTGCCCTTGCCTATTCTAGCTGGGGCTCGGTGGTCGGCTTCCTATAGCTCGTTGGTTTGCTGCACTGATCCAGGTGAAAACCTTGCAATTACCTTGTCGATGCCGGCGGCAACGATGTCCTCAGACGTCGTTTTCCCCCTTGGGGGTGTCGTCGTGGATTTTGTGGCAGCTCCACACCAACACCTCAGGCTCCGGTGAAAACCTTAGATCGAGTGATGCATGATCAGGCGGCGGCGGTGTTCTTGACATCACATACTCCTTGGGAGTCATCACTTTTGGAGTCCCTGTTGCTGTTGTAGGACCGTCTGGCTGAGGGTGGGGCTGGGTTTGTGGTGTCGTCGGCGGAGGCGTGTGAGGGTGTTGGTGGTGGCGTCTTTGGTGGTGTTCCCTGGTGTTGGCCATGTTGTTGTGTGTGTTCAAGAACCTCTCATGGTGGCGGTTGTGTTGCAGTGAGCTTACTTCTCTTGTGTTCTTCCGGTTCATCTTTGCTCTTCGATGATGCAAGATGCCTCCCCAAACCTGCTAATCATTCATACTTCCCATGGCGGAGCTCCGAGTCAAGGTTTGTATTGTCGTTGTTGGTTCTGTGCCGGTGTGGGGCATTAGGTTGCTTTCTTAGTCTTGATATTGTGATCCCTCGACGACACCCCACATCTACTTGTGCCTTTTGTGGTGATGGTCCTTCGGTCTGCTGGCTAGGTTGTGCCTTGTCCGGGGCATTCTTTCTTCTCCCCATCATTCGTCATTGATGTGCATCAATTTTTTCTCATCTTTTGTAAGCTTTGCTACTTGTACAATTTTCGGCCCAGTTTCCCTCCTAAACAGGTCAATTTGTTGAAGTTTTCGATCATATTTCCCTTATAAACTAGATCAGCCCAAACTTAAGGGGTGACTCTTGGCTTCGGCAACTTTTTGAGCAATATATTCAGGTGGGGAGGGATTCCCTCCCCTCCCGACCGTTCAAAAAATAATAATATAAGCTATGCATATGCCATTGCCAAGAACTTTCATTTAAGAGATTATCTGAGATTTGCATAATGTTTTATGCATGGGTAGGTCAACATCAACACTGGCCGTGACCAGTGGTGGGGCAACGATGAACTGACGGAGAAGGCGGTCCGGGTAGATTGGAGCAAGACATCGACATCGGCCACGCCCAGAGTAGGAGGATGGGCCGTTGGGACAGAAGGAGGAAGACGAAGAGGAAGGAACAAGATGATCACAAAATTTTACCACCAAAAAAAATACAGGCGATTGGTGCATAGTTGCTCTCATAGTATCCGCTAAAGAAATTCATAAAGGCAATGCATATATTCGAAGGACTGTCACTTAATCATCAGTTTGATTTATTTTTCTATATTTCACCCGTAGCAACGCACAGGCATTTTACTAGTCCTCTCTAATGGAGTGGTTGCTCACTCTCCCATTAGGGTTGTCCCAAAGCGAGCGCTCCAACATGTGAGACAGCCATGCCCGGGGAAGCATATGTAAGTTGAAAGAAGGACAAGGTGAATGACGGAACCTTATGTTCTTTTTAAGTAGAGATATTTTCTAACTAGTGGACAATACAAATAGAAGGAGAACAAAAAATATATTTGTTAATTAGTTGCACAATCAACACTTAAGAGGCGTGCCGCTCCAAAAAGTGAACCCTAGTACGCATGCATTTCTCCTATTGCGTCGCCAACCTCCCATGTTCTTCACCGACCTCACTGACATCGGGGGAGAGGATGTTGCAAATCTTGTGGTTCAGTAGCTTGGGGTTTTCCCATGTAGTTAGTGTTGTTGAGTCATCGACGCTTTGGCCATGGCTACGGTGGCAGCGGTGCGCGGTGTGTTGGTCGGAATGGCGAGGCAACGACATCTTAGAGTCAAAATAATGTCCACACGCCCTTATCCCCGCTCTAACGGTGCATCTAATGACGGCGTATGGTATGTGGAGGTGTGTCTCGAACGGAGCCATTTGGATCCGATAGGCTTTGGTCTGTGACGCATTTGGTCGGAAATGGTACATGGACCTAGGACCTAATTGTAATCTTTTTTACTTCGGTGGATCTATGTGTTGCAGATATATCTGTACCTAATAATAAAGCATTGGTTGTCTGTCGTGTTGTTTTGCAGAAAACTCCCTATAGTTACTAGTATTTAAGCCACGCATAGTCTCAAGTCATAAACAGACAAAAACGCTTCATTTCACATAACCCCTTGTAATTTTTGATAATTAAACCGCAGTACTGTTTTAAGTGACCAAAGAAAATGTTTCGCATTATGGGGGAAAAAAGCCTTCTACAGTTTCCTAAATTCAACCCGCAATTCATATCACATGTTTAAAAAAATTGTCATATCTTTTAAACCGTAATTTCAATTTTAACATGTTATATATAAAATTTGATTAAAAATGTGTAGAATCTAAATATTATGTTATTTTACCTGTTAATCATTTTAAAATGTTGTTTTGGGTGCAACCTTGATAAATAGTAAACGATTCATCTTTATTTCGTATCGATGCAGATCTAGATAGAAAATGAACAACCCATCAAAAACACATTGAAGACGAAAGAAACCATTTATAACCACACATGCACGCGTAGGCAAAACCTCGCAGGGGCCAAAAAAAGCAAATTTCCGATCTTATGCCGAGAGAGAGATGCATTAGGATTAACTCATTCAAACGCGTTGTGACTGTGTGGGCACTGATGTCATGTTGAAATAAAGAACGTGGACCTATTGAGGTCTTGAGTCATGATTATTGGGTGAGTGGCGTGTGTTATTTTTTTCTTCCGTTGCAACGCACGGGCTTTTTTGCTATATATACCCAATAATAAAGCGCTATTGCTTCTAGATATACGTCATGAAAATTGCCGTCAAACTTACAAAATATTACCCACCAATGCCATCTGATAAAAAACATTTCACATAGAGGAATCCCCGGCTTGGGTCGGCCCATGCAGTAGTGACCTCCTATACTACGCTCCGTGCGCTGGGAGAAGACGCAGCGCACCGGTTTGGGCCGGTCCATGTCCGTGCGGCAAGTTTTTAAAATTTCGTTATTTATTTTCATTTTTATGTTTTCATTTTTTATTCTTTAAATAATTTGGAACTTCAAAAAGTTCAGAAAATTCAAAAAATATGAGAATTTTGAAATAAAATGTTCAACAAATCATAAAATGTTAGAGATTTTTTAAATGTTTGCTTATTCAAAAAATGTTTAAATTTTGGAAAAACATTGGGACATCAAAAAATGTTCATGAGTTTTTAAAAAATTCTTGTATTGAAAAATATTAATGAAATTGAACAAAATTTCATGAATGAAAAAATATCCTAAAAATTCAAAAACTGTTCGTGACTTAAAAAATAGTTTAGTCATTCATAAATATTCGCTAATTCAAAAAGTTATCATGCATTTCAGAAATGTTTCTTAAATCAAAAAAATGTTCGTGAATTTAAAAAGTTGTTCCACGAATTTAAAAAATGTTTGTTGATTCTAGAAATGCTCGCCCGTTTAAGAAAATATTTAAAAAATATTTAGAAAATTAAAAGTATTTTCAAATAGCATAAAATTTTCATGAATTCGAGAAATATTCTTAATTTTCAAAAATATTAGAAAATTTGTAAAAGTGTTCATGATTTCAAATATGTGCATGAGTTTTAAAAAATGATCATGATTTCATGAAAATTGAGAATTATAGTGTATCTCGGTGATGCAGCAAAGATGTTCTTGATTTTTCTGTCGTTGCAACACACGGACCCTTTTGCTAGTCTTATCAATAGATAGGAAGAATTTCAAGAAAAAATGAATGATAATGCTAAATCTGTTCACAGTGTAAAAATTTAGTCGGAAATTCGCATGGGCACGCAGGTGTGAGGGGCATGCATCTGCCAAGCCCTGCCCGGCCACGAGGGACATCGTAAGTTTTAATTTATAATCGTTGAAACTTCCAAATTTGCATTTGGAAATTCTGATTTTGTCGGTTCCAAGTATCCAGTTTTAGAGTTGAAACTTTAGGCCATTTTTTGTCGGACGCAGGTACTAAATTTGTGATTTCATCGGTCGCTCATACCAAGTATCAAGAGTTCAAATTTAAGTTTCTTTTCAAAATTCATGAAGAAACATTCAAAATGGATCTTATTTGAAAGCCCTCGTCACGAGAAATATGAATATGAAAACAGAACATAATTTGGAATTTTTATTCAAAAGATATGAAAGTTTGAAAATCAAAAGCCAAAAGAAAAAGCACACGCGAGGGACTCAGTGCCTTCGCACATGCGTGCCCCAAATCTACATGCAATTTTTGGTGGCACATTTGAGATAGGAAAATTATGAGTATTAGTTGGACATATGGGCGGTGAGAGTAGGGGGATTAACGAGCTACTCGGCTAAGCTTAGGAGCAAAAAAAAAACTCGGATCGGCTCCGTTCATTTAAAGCTCGCGAGCACTCACGAGTACTCATGAACAGATTTTACCCCCTTTAGCTTGAGTCCTGATATATTTTTTGTGAAGGAACAAAGTCACCACATGAGGTGTGTGGTAGTTATTGTCTTCTGAGGTGCAAAAAATGTTGTCACTTTAACATAAGGGCTCATTTGGTTTGGAGGAATTTTGCAGGGAAAAAATTTCTTTAGAGGCCTTTGATTTGTAGGAATAAAATTCTTTTTTTTGGCAAGAAAACATCCGATCTATTCATCTTCAAACGGCAATACAACAAACACCAGAAGTAATTAAAATTACATCCCGATCGGTAGAATCCTATTTCAATGGAGGAGTTCTTTCTATCCTCCAGATTTCATAAAAAAATAAACACTAGGTTAGACTCAATTGAAAAATTCTATGATGTGAACCAAAGGATATCTCTCTTCCTTTTTCCTACTCATAGGATATGAGATACTCACTCCATCCATCTATATCTATATCTATATCTATATCTATACCAATATAAAAAGACCTAAAGGGACAGATCCAACTGATCCCAACCATCAAACCAGGTCAATCCAACGACCTACACTGCTCCAATGGCAAGCGTTCAACATATTTAATGTGCAATTAATATCATACGAAATATTGCACTAATCACAAAATTATCACACAAATAATAGCATACATAATATTCACGTGCAATTAATATAGTGCCTAAGTATTAATGTGCATTGCACATGCGCATTCACTAGTATATATATAGGGCCTAATGTGTTTTTCAAAACTGTCTTTGACTATTGATAAGATTAACAGTATATGAGATGTATAATGTGAAAATTATATTATTGAAAGCTCCTTTCACGCATGAATTTGACGGTATGCTTTGTGTAACTTGCATGTTATATATCATTGCTCTAACATGTGGTCAAAGTTAGTCTCAAAAAATGCATTAGACCCTATATATATATGGATAGAGGAGGTATATGACATCTCATTTCCTACAATTTTTCCTATTCCTATGATATTCATATCCTATAAACCAAAGGAGGTCTAAAAGTTGAATAGGCGGCTCTTGTATCACTGCCTGCGGACGCATTCATGGACAGATACCATGTACATTGTAGGGGTCCACGTTTGAGATGCCCTTAGGTTAGTTGCTAAGCGCCACCTCCGTCTCAAAATATAAGACATTTTTAGGCTAACAAATAGTGGTAAGGGCGACTCTGAAAAAAATGTATTAGCAAGAGCAACTCCAACACGCCAACTCAAATGAACGGTGATTTTGTCCCTTTTTTGTCCGTTTGGGTCGGCCCGATAGACACCCATGTCCGCTTTCATGTTTGGGTCGACGCAAGCCGACCTAATTTTTAGTTCGCGCAAAAAAATAAACCACAAATATTTTAAAAATAAAAAAACATTAATGCCGGCCACAAAGACCGACGAGAGTCCACGTGTCCACATTACATTAACTAAACCATTAATTAAAACTAAACTACGAGACATCGGGGCCGGTGGGGTCGATTAGCGTTGGCGCCAGGCTGGCCCAGGGGAACATCGTATTCTAGAGCCTTGCGATGTCGTCCGCGGGGGGCTGTGCCGCCTCTAGCTGTGCTGCCGCCGGCTGGGCAAGGCGTGCCTCCTCCTCTGCCTCGCGGCGCTCAACCTCGACGTTGTGTTCAAGCATTTCGAGGTACTCGCCCTCGCAGTGCTCCTCGGCCAGCCTTCGCTGCCATTGCTTGAGGTAGGTGCGCTCCTACGCCCGCATCCACACCGTAGTCCACTGACCCACTCGCACACTACCCCGGTCCAGGAGTAGCGCTCGATGGGGGTCGGCTCCGACTTAGCCTTGGATGGGGACGGCGAGGCCAGCGGCGGCACGCCGCAGTCGCCGCTCGCAGACAGTGCCATGGCCTCCGGCATGCGCGCCTCGTATGCCGCCTCCTCCTCCTTCCTGCGCCGCTCCTCTTCCTCTCTCTCCTTGAGGACAGCCGCCAGGGCCGCCTGGTAGGCGGCCTCCATTGCTTGGTCCTCGTTCTGAACAACGCGGGGCTTCGACAGGGAGCCATGCGAGACATCGTGGACGCCGCGCCACCTAACCTCCTTGTGCTCAAAGGCAAACCAATGGGCCCAATAGGGCGAGTCGACATTGTAGGAAGAGTCGCGGCGCTGCTCCAGCATGAGCAGCGCCCGCCGGCGCCGCACCTCCTCCACGTGCGCCCTCGCTGCCAGCGGCGTCGCCGGCACTGGGATCCTCTCCAGATCCAAGTGACAGTCGTGTGGCAGGGTGACGTTGGGGTACGGGAGAGGGACACGATTCTCCTAGTGCCACTTCTCCTGGTGCACTGGGACGCTCACGCGCTGCCTCGGCTGGCGGGAAGACGTCGACACCGACGGGGGCGGGGGCGGGGGAGGCGGGGAAGAGGGGTGGCAGGGTCCTTGCCCTTGCCTTTGTTGGAGAAGAAACCCATCCTTGCGGGGAAATGGCGGGGGAGAGGGATGACTAGGGTTGCCTCCGTCGGGGGAGCAGAGGATGGCGAGATGGGGACGGGACGGGGGGCTTCTGGAGCAGATGAGGACGGCCCCTCCCTGCACACTTGGATTCAAAAAGGCCGAGCATCGTCGCTAACGCGTGGGCCCGAGGTGGGCGGTCCTCATAAATTAAGCTGACCGCAGTAGTTGGACGGCCGTCAGGTGAGGACGCGGCGGACATCGAGAAGGCGCGTGGGGCGTCTGCTTCGCGTCCACACGCGACACATTTCTGCTGTAAATTTGGACTGCAAATGAGTCGGCGCGGACGCATTTTGCGAATGGTCGGCGCTTTGGGCCTCCACTTTTATCCGTGCTGACCGAAACGGACAGCAGCGGACGAAATGGGTACCTGCTCTAAGAGATAGAGATGTAAGTATATATATGGGAAAAAGAATGGAGGCCGCCCCTGATCCCCTGTTGGATCTCTTTCCACCAAGACCCGGCGACCTCCCCTTCGATCTGGTCTCCCGTCGACAACGCCTCCCCCACTCTTCTCCATGGACGGCTGCGCACAGTCACCATCTCTAGCGCGCAGTTTCACCAGAAGGAGCCCGGGAGCGCCTCTCTCTCACCACCGTGGTATTTCCAACACAGGGGCTTGCAGTTCGCAAAATAATTTTTGTGTATTTTTTACTTCATATTATTGTTGTTGATTTGAGTGAATTCAGTTTCTAATCAAGTTTGTTAATTCTTCAGTGTATAGTTCGGCTGGCGACAGCATGAGGTTCACTAGCTCCTTGCAGTTTTTTTAATAGGAAAAGGTGGTAGCTCCTGCTTGCAGTTCGCCATGGTAGATGGGTTGATGTAGCCCACTTGATGGAGTCTTGTGGTTCACTGCATTCAACAAGGAAAAAGCAAAAGAGTGTAGTCTTGTGATGCAGCCCATTTGTTTCATTTTTGTGTGTATTTTGAAGATGGGGTGCAGGAAGACGGTGATTTTTGTGTGTATTTTGCTCACGGTTGACATTTTTTCTGCTTTTCAGATTTTGGCTGCCATCCCATGGGCGCACAGGTGCAATGCTGTGGGGACTGGACATGCAGTGCGCTGGCACCGGCTTGCATTTCACGAACAGAAATGTGGATTTATTTTTTAAGTCCCTCATCACTGTAATTTGTGTGTGTTTGTATTGTGGATTAAAAAGAGGAACATTGTAGTTCGTGCGCCCTGTCTCGTAGTCCAGAGAAGTATAGATTGCAACTCTATTGAAAAATGTGCATTGAAGACAACAACACATTTTTTAAGTGCAGCTCACTTGTTTCATTGCCGCAGTGATCTTCTCTCTCCCAGTGGTTCACTATGTTGCCGAGTGCAAAAACAAAAATGGAAAAGTTGATTTTTTTTAATGCAGCTCACTCTGTTGTTGTGTGCAGTAGAAAGAATATTGGAAAAAGAAAAATTGATGCAGTGCACTCACCTCGTCCCTGCAGTACCAACGCTCGACACGAAGTGCACTCCACCATGTTTGAAAAAATTTACGTCCCACAAAAAAAAACCATGCAGTGCACTTGCCCATCCAATGACGTGCGGTATTCCGTCTGAAGCAGAGCGTTCTTCTTTCCCTGTCCGAGAAAAAATATGCCTAAACAAAAAGAAACCATGCAGTGCCCTTGGCCATCTAATGAAGTGCGGTATTTCATCTGAAGCAGTTCCCTTTGTCACCATTGCAATGCGGTTCATTTGTAGTGAGTCAAAAGTGGTTCACTCTGTAAAGCAAGATTGCCGAAAAAAGTATGAAGTTCACTACTCTCGTTGGTGTGGCTCGCTACTCTCTTGTGTGTGGTTTTCTACTCTCGTCCCATGGTATGAAACACACGGAAAATTTACGTTCGACAAAGAGAAATCATGAAGTTCACTTCATTGTCTGATACAGTGCGTTCTTCAGTTTGAAGCAGTGCGCTTTCTGTCTGATGCAGTGCAGGCGTCGATTTTGTTGTCGCGAAAAACAGAGTTTCCGCGTTTTTGTAATTTCAAAACTGCTCTTAAACCGTAATGAATTAGAGGGAGTGTTCTATATGAAAAAGTAGCGTCTCGACGATATCTTTCCAACGGTGTATCAGTTGGATCATTTCGACCAACGTTTTGTAAAAATTTCATGAAAAAACGGCCGCTGCCCTTCGTAGTCAGACGCACGATTTTCAAATTTAACTAAAAACCGTAAGGAATCTCAAAAACATTTCAACAGCGCCTCGTTCGTAGCTTTCCAACGGTATATTACACGCCTTGTTTCGACAAACGGTTAGAAAACTGGAGCGAAAACAGTACCGAAAATTTGAAAAAATTCGAAAAACACAATTCCGCGATTTAGTAAATTCAAAACTGCTCTTAAACCGTAGCGAATTAGAAAAAATAATAGATATGAAAAAGATGCGCGCCGACGATATCTTTCCAACGGTGTATCATATGTTTCATTCCGACGAGCGGTTTAGAAAAAAAGCAAAAAAACGCTCGCTGCCATTCGTTGTGAGCCGCACGATTTTCGAAACTGCTCTTAAACTATGATGAATTTTGAAAAGTGTTCAACATGGCGAAATTGCGTCTACTCCATAGTTTTTCAACGGTATATTACACGCATAATTCCAATAAACGGTTAAAAAACTAGAGCAAAAAAGGTACCGAAAAAACCACACGTACAGTTTTTTCAAACATGAAGTTCGCTGGTCTCTGTGGTGCAGTGCGCATAGCTTTCCAATGCAGTATTACAATGCAGTTCGGAAGTGTTATGAGAATAGACCGGCTCTGTTGCACCTCCTCAAGCTGACGGAAGTTTTCGCTGTCGTCCGATTCCACATGGCTATGCTGTTGTGACGGTGGATGAAATAATGGAGAGATTTGAGGAGCTAGAGCTTGACAACCCTACAGCTGAAGGGGAGAATCAGTTGGTTTATGCTTTGAGGGGTACATGTCTATGGAGGAAGGAGTACATCAAGATTCCAAACTAGACGCCTCCTCCTCCTCCTCCGGTGAGTCAGGGCAGTCCGCCTCCTCCTCCGACGACGACGAGTGATCAGGGCACTCTGCCTTCTTCTCCGCCTGGGTGAGGAATAGTTATTCTTCATCCCCCTCTATTTTACCATCAATGCACTGTAATTTTACGTTCCGTAAGTTTTGTCTTATTTTCGACGCAAAAAGGACCGTAAGAAAATATATAATCGTTGTAAAAAATATTTTATGTTATGTAAAATTACAAACGTAAAAACGTAGTCTAAAATACACATAAACTGCAAAATTTCTTGTCTTATGACCTATATTTTTATTTTCTTATGTCAAATTTTACGTAGTAAATTAATAGGAATGTAACTATTTGAATTCGAAACGTAATTTAATTATGAAATGATCGTAAGATTATCTCGGGTGAAGAATAACTTATTCTGCATCCTGTAAATGCGCTTTGGTGGCCGAGCACCATGCAGGCCGGTATCACACCCATCTGTGCTCGTCGTGATCAGTGCCCAGCTGATAGGTAGCTACTGTATTTGTAGTAGAGTCGATTAAAAGCGCTCGTATTTGCTAGAAATTGAACAGTGGCAGCCCATGTATAATAGCAGGCACACCAGTGCATGCACGGACGCCTGCGCGCGCCCTGCCAGAGACTGATGTGAATGACATGGGCGTTGACTTCACAAACATGTGCCATGGCAGAGAGACGTTTTGAGTTGATAGTTGGGCATCTAGCCATTATCGTCGTCTCACCAGGAGAGTCATTGGAGTCGATATATAGTTGGTCACCCAGCTGTTGCCGTCGTCTCACTGGCTATTTACAGGAGAGCTCGTTTTCCATCCCAGCCACACCCAACTCAAACAGACTCACCATGGCTTCTTCTTTTTCCTCAGTTCGATCCAGGGCCAGGGGACAACACCTGTCGCTCATCATGTGCTCATCTCCATAGCACGAGCCTGGTCTGAAAAACCAACAATTTTTGGTCAATGCACTTCATGTAATAAAACAACCACGAAAAGGATGCAATAAAAGGTATTCACAAGTAGATGTCAGCGGTCCCTTTTACCTTTAAGGATTGTCTGCGGCTGAGGAGCTCCTATCACCTGGAAAAACTCGGTAAATATCCACTTGAAAGTGTCAATTTTCGCATCGCTCATCAGCAACCCCCCAAAAATAATGCTTTGGAAGTGATTGTTGACACCAACAAAAAGGCCAAACGGCATATCATACAAATTAGTTTTGTACATGGTATCAAATGTGACAGCATCACCAAAGCACATAAACTGCTCAATGCTTCACCCTGTTGTCCACATCAGAGTTTTTACTCGGCCATCGTCATCAACCTATACACTACATTTGAACTCAGGATCTTCAGCCCGCGTTGCGTTGAATACGAATATGGTTTTTGTGGCATCATTTTCCTTCTCTATTAAGTTTTTTCACAAAGATTTTTCAAAGATCTTTTCGTGAATGGTACCTCCTTCATAGATCCAAAAAAATTTCCAACAACACTGTAAACCTTGCTTAGGCTTATGTTGTTTTCTCTCAGCTGCTTCACCAAGACCCTCATGTATCTATCGATGTGCCGGTGCGACTTCCAATGCAATTTTTCCATACAATTAACTGAAAGCTCATGGTTGTGCTTTGATTTGTGTTCGCATATGTACCATCCTTTGTCATCAGACCTACAAATCCGCATCAATGTAGTGCAGCCACACCTCGTTGAATGACTGTTGGATTTCAATGGATCACTACTAGAAAAAGGGCTATAGATGGGATTGACACTAATAGCGCACCAGACAAGCAGTGCGCCATTAGTATATACTAATGGTGTTGGGTAACGTAGCAGAAATTCAAAAAATTTCCTACGTATCACCAAGATCTATCTATGGAGAGACTAGCAACGAGGGGAAGGAGAGTTGCATCTACATACCCTTGTAGATCGCTAAGCGGAAGCGTTCAAGTGAATGGGGTTGATGGAGTCGTACTCGTCGTGATTCAAATCACCGATGACCAAGTGCCGAACGGACGGCACCTCCGCGTTCAACACACGTACAGCCCGGTGACGTCTCCCACGCCTTGATCCAGCAAGGAGAGAGGGAGAGGTTGAGGAAGACTTCATCCAACAGCAGCACAACGGCGTGGTGGTGATGGAGGAGCGTGGCTATCCTGCAGGGCTTCGCCAAGCACCACAGAAGAGGAGGAAGAAGAGACGCAGGGCTGCACCAAGAGAGATTGAATCGCGTGTTGTGGGCAGCCCCCAGGCCTCATATATATAGGGGAAGGGGAGGGCTGCGCCCCCTCTAGGGTTTCCCACCCCTAGGGGGGGCGGCAGCCCTAGATGGGGCCAAGGGTGGCGGCCAAGAGGGGGAAGAGGGGAAGGAACCCACTAGGTGGGCCTTAAGGCCCAACTGGACTAGGGTTTGCCCCCTCCCACTCATCCTTGCGCCTTGGGCCCCTTGTGGGGGGCGCACCAGCCCTCCTAGGGGCTGGTCCCCTCCCACACTTGGCCCACGCAGCCTTCTGGGGTTGGTGGCCCCACTTGGTGGACCCCCGGGACCCTCCCGGTGGTCCCGGTACGTTACCGATAAACCCCGAAACTCTTCCGGTGTCCAAAACAGGACTTCCCATATATAAATCTTTACCTCCGGACCATTCCGGAACTCCTCGTGACGTCCGGGATCTCATCCGGGACTCCGAACAACATTCGGTAACCACATACTAACTTCCTTTATAACCCTAGCGTCATCGAACCTTAAGTGTGTAGACCCTACGGGTTCGGGAGACATGCAGACATGACCGAGACGTTCTCCGGTCAATAACCAACAGCGGGATCTGGATACCCATGTTGGCTCCCACATGTTCCACGATGATCTCATCGGATGAACCACGATGTCAAGGACTTAATCAATCCCGTATACAATTCCCTTTGTCTATCGGTACGATACTTGCCCGAGATTCGATCGTCGGTATCCCGATACCTTGTTCAATCTCGTTACCGGCAAGTCTCTTTACTCGTTCCGTAACACATCATCCCGTGATCAACTCCTTGATCACACTGTGCACATTATGATGATGTCCTACCGAGTGGGCCCAGAGATACCTCTCCGTTTACACGGAGTGACAAATCCCAGTCTCGATTCGTGCCAACCCAACAGACACTTTCGGAGATACCTGTAATGTACCTTTATAGCCACCCAGTTACGTTGTGACGTTTGGCACACCCAAAGCACTCCTACGGTATCCGGGAGTTGCACAATCTCATGGTCTAAGGAAATGATACTTGACATTAGCAAAGCTTTAGCATACGAACTACACGATCTAGTGCTATGCTTAGGATTGGGTCTTGTCCATCACATCATTCTCCTAATGATGTGATCCCGTTATCAATGACATCCAATGTCCATGGTTAGGAAACCGTAACCATCTATTGATCAACGAGCTAGTCAACTAGAGGCTTACTAGGGACATGGTGTTGTCTATGTATCCACACATGTATCTGAGTTTCCTATCAATACAATTCTAGCATGGATAATAAACGATTATCATGAACAAGGAAATATAATAATAATCAATTTATTATTGCCTCTAGGGCATATTTCCAACAGTCTCCCACTTGCACTAGAGTCAATAATCTAGTTCACATCGCCATGTGATTAACACTCACAGGTCACATCGCCATGTGACTAACACCCAAGAGTTTACTAGAGTCAGTAGTCTAGTTCACATCACTATGTGATTAACACTCAATGAGTTCTAGGTTTGATCATGTTGCTTGTGAGAGAGGTTTTTAGTCAACGGGTCTGAACTTTCAGATCCGTGTGTGCTTTACAAATCTCTATGTCATCTCCTAGATGTAGCTACCACGTTCTATTTGGAGCTATTCCAAATAACTGTTCTACTTGGAGCTATTCTAAATTGTTGCTCCATTATACGTATCCGGTATCTCTACTCAGAGCTATCCGGATAGGTGTTAAGCTTGCATCGACGTAACCCTTTACGACGAACTCTTTACCACCTCCATAATCGAGAAAAATTCCTTAGTCCACTAGTTACTAAGGATAACTTTGACCGCTGTCCTGTGATCCATTCTTTGATCACTCTTGTACCCCTTGACTGACTCAAGGCACACTTCAGGTGCGGTACACAGCATAGCATACTGTAGAGCCTATGTCTTAAGCATAGCAGACGACCTTCGTCCTTTCTCTCTATTCTGCCATGGTCGAGCTTTAAGTCTTAACTTCATACCTTACAACTCAGGTAAGAACTCCTTCTTTGACTGATCCATCTTGAACACCTTCAAGATCATGTCAAGGTATGTGCTCATTTGAAAGTACCATTAAGCGTTTTTGATCTATCCTTATAGATCTTGATGCTCAATGTTCAAGTAGCTTAATCCAGGCTTTCAATTGAAAAACACTTTTCAAATAACCCTATATGATTTCTTAGAAATTCTACATCATTTCTGATCAACAATATGTCAACAACATATACTCATCAGAAATTCTATAGTGCTCCCACTCACTTCTTTGGAAATACAAGTTTCTCATAAACTTTGTATACACCCAAAATCTTTGATCATCTCATCAAAGCATACATTCCAACTCCGAGATGCTTACTCCAGTCCTTAGAAGGATTGCTGGAGCTTTGCATACTTATTAGCATCTTTCAGGATTGACAAAACCTTCCGGTTGCATCACATACAACCTTTCCTCAAGAATCAACAATGTTTAGACATCCTATCTGCAAGATTTCATAAATAATGCAGTAATCGCTAATATAATTCCAACAGACTCTTAGCACCGCTACGAGTGAGAAAGTCTCACCGTAGTCAACTCCTTGAACTTGTCGAAAAACATCTTAACGACAAGTCGAGCTTTCTTAATGGTGACATTTACCATCATTGTCTGTCTTCCTTTTAAAATCCATCTGTACTCAACAGCCTTACGACCATCAAGTAGTTCTTCCAAAGTCTACACTTTGTTTTCATATATGGATCCTCTCTCGGATTATATGGCCTCGAGCCATTTATCGGAATCCGGGCCCACCATCGCTTCTCCATAGCTCGTAGGTTCATTGTTGTCTAGCAACATGACTTCCAAGACAGGATTACGTACCCTTGTCATCCTACGAGGTTTGGGAGTGACTTGATCCGAAGTCTCGTGATCAATATCATAAGCTTCCACTTCAATTGGTGTAGGTGCCACAGGAACAATTTCCTGTGCCCTGCCACACACTAGTTGAAGAGACGGTTCAATAACCTCATCAAGTTTCCACCATCCTCCCACTCAATTCTTTCGAGAGAAACTTTTCCTCGAAAAAGGACCCGATTCTAGAAACAATCCCTTATTGCTTTCGGATCTGAGACAGGAGGTATACCCAACTGTTTGGGTGTCCTATGAAGATGCATTTATCCGCTTTGGGTTCGAGCTTATCAGCCTGAAACTTTTCACATAAGCGTCGCAGCCCCAAACCTTTTAAGAAATGACAGCTTAGGTTTCTTTAAACCATAGTTCATACGGTGTCATCTCATCAGAATTACGTGGTGCCCTATTTAAAGTGAATGTGGTTGTCTCTAATGCCTAACCCATAAACTATCGTGGTAATTCGATAAGAGACATCATGGTATGCATCATATCCAATAGGGTGCAGTTATGATGTTCGGACACACCATCACACTATGGTGCTCCAGGCTGTATCAGTTGTGAAACAATTTCCACAATGTCTTAATTCAGTGCCAAAATCGTAATTCAGATATTCATCTCTATGATCATATCATAGATCTTTTATCCTCTTGTCACGATGATCTTTCAACTTCACCCTGAAATTACTTGAACCTTTCAATAACTCAGACTCGTGATTCATCAAGTAAATATTCTCAATATCTACTCAAATCATCTGTGAAGTAAAACATAACGATATCCACTACATGCCTCAGCACTCATTGGACTGCACACATCAAAATGTATTACTTCCAGCAAGTTGCTTTCTGGTTCCATTTTACTGAAAACGAGGCTTTCAGTCATCTTGCCCATGTGGTATGATTTGCATGTCTCAAGTGATTCAAAATCAAGTGAGTTCAAACGGTCCATTTGCATGGAGTTTCTTCATGCATATACACCAATAGACATGGTTCGCATGTCTCAAACTTTTCAAAAATGAGTGAGTCCAAAGATCCATCAACATGGAGCTTCCTCATGCGTTTTATACCGATATGACTTAAGTGGCAGTGCCACAAGTAGGTGGTACTATCATTACTATCTTTTGGCATGAACATGTGTATCACTACGATCGAGATTCAATAAACCATTCATTTTAGATGTAAGACCATTGAAGGTATTATTCAAATAAACAGAGTAACCATTATTCTCCTTAAATGAATAACCGTATTGCTATAGACATAATCCAATCATGTCTATGCTCAACGCAAACACCAATCTCGATGGTAGAGGGAGCGTACGATATTTGATCATATCAACATTGGAAACACTTCCAACACATATCGTTAGCTTACCTTTAGCTAGTCTCCATTTATTCCGTAGCTTTTATTTCGAGTTACTAACACTTAGCAACCGAACCGGTATCTAATACCCTGGTGCTACTAGGAGTACTAGTAAAGTACACATCAACACAATGTATATCCAATATACTTCTATCGACCTTTGCCAGCCTTCTCATCTACCAAGTATCTGGGGTAATTCTGCTCTAGTGGCTGTTCCCCTTATTACAGAAGCACTTAGTCTCGGGTTTGGGTTCAACCTTGGGTTTCTTCATTGGAGCAGCAGCTGAATTGCCGTTTCATGAAGTATCCCTTCTTGCCCTTGCCCTTCTTGAAACTAGTGGTTTCACCAACCATCAACAATTGATGCTCCTTCTTGATTTCTACTTTGTGGTGTCAAACATCGCGAATATCTCAAGGATCATCATATATGTCCCTGATATATTATAGTTCATCACGAAGCTCTAGCAGCTTGGTGGTAATGACTTCGGAGAAACATCACTATCTCATCTGGAAGATCAACTCCCACTCGATTCAAATGATTGTTGTACTCAGACAATCTGAGCACAAGCTCAACAATTGAGCTTTTCTCCTTAGTTTGTAGGCTAAGAAAATCGTCGGAGGTCTTATACCTCTTGACGTGGGCACGAGCCTGAAATCCCAATTTCAGCCCTCAAAACATCTCATTTGTTTCGCGACGTTTCAAAACTGTCTTTGGTGCCTCAACTCTAAACCGTTTAACTGAACTATCATGTAGTTATCAAAACGTGTATGTCAGATGTTCGCAACATCTACAGACGATGTTCGAGGTTCAGCATACTGAGCGGTGCATTAAGGACATAAGCCTTCTAAGAAGCAATGAGGACAATCCTCAGTTTACGGACCTAGTCCGCATAATTGCTACTATCAACTTTCAACTAAATTTTCTCTAGGAACATATCTAAACAGTAGAACTATAGCGTGAGCTACGACATAATTTGCAAAATCCTTTTGACTATGTTCAGGATAATTAAGTTCATCTTATGAACTCCCACTCAGATAGACATCCCTCTAGTCATCTAAGTGATTACATGATCCGAGTCAACTAGGCCGTGTCCGATCATCACGTGAGACGGACTAGTCAACATCGGTGAACATCTTTATGTTGATCGTATCTTCTATACGACTCATGCTCGACCTTTCGGTCTTCTGTGTTCCGAGGCCATGTCTGTACATGCTAGGCTCGTCAAGTCAACCTAAGTGTTTGCATGTGTTCCGAGGCCATGTCTGTACATGCTAGGCTCGTCAACACCCGTTGTATGTGAACGTTAGAATCTATCACACCCGATCATCACGTGGTGCTTCGAAACGACGAACTTTAGCAACGGTGCACAGTTAGGGGAGAACACTTCTTGAAATTTTAATGAGGGATCATCTTATTTACTACCGTCTTTCTAAGCAAATAAGATGTATAAACATGATAAACATCACATGCAATCAAATAGTGACATGATATGGCCATCATCACTTTGCTCCTTTTGATCTCCATCTTCGGGGCTCCATGATCATCATCGTCACCGGCATGACACCATGATCTCCATCATCATGATCTCCATCATCGTGTCTTCATGAAGTTGCCTCGCCAACTATTACTTCTACTACTATGGCTAACGGTTAGCAATAAAGTAAAGTAATTACATGACGTTTAAGTTGACACGCAGGTCATAAATAAATAAAGACAACTCCTATGGCTCCTGCCGGTTGTCATATTCATCGACATGCAAGTCGTGATTCCTATTACAAGAACATGATCAATCTCATACATCACATATATCATTCATCACATCCTTTGGCCATATCACATCACATGGCATACCCTGCAAAAACAAGTTAGACGTCCTCTAATTGTTGTTTGCATGTTTTACGTGGCTGCTATGGGTTTCTAGCAAGAACGTTTCTTACCTACGCAAAGACCACAACGTGATATGCCAATTGCTATTTACCCTTCATAAGGACCCTTTTCATCGAATCCGATCCGACTAAAGTGGGAGAGACAGACACCCGCTAGCCACCTTATGCAACTAGTGCATGTCAGTCGGTGGAACCAGTCTCACGTAAGAGTACGTGTAAGGTCGGTCCGGGCCGCTTCATCCCACGATGCCGCCGAATCAAGATAAGACTAGTAACGGCAAGCATATTGAACAAAATCAACGCCCACAACTACTTTGTGTTCTACTCGTGCATAGAATCTACGCAATAGACCTAGCTCATGATGCCACTGTTGGGTAACGTAGCAGAAATTCAAAAAATTTCCTACGTATCACCAAGATCTATCTATGGAGAGACTAGCAACGAGGGGAAGGAGAGTTGCATCTACATACCCTTGTAGATCGCTAAGCGGAAGCGTTCAAGTGAACGGGGTTGATGGAGTCGTACTCGTCGTGATTCAAATCACCGATGACCAAGTGCCGAACGGACGGCACCTCCGCGTTCAACACACGTACAGCCCGGTGACGTCTCCCACGCCTTGATCCAGCAAGGAGAGAGGGAGAGGTTGAGGAAGACTTCATCCAACAGCAGCACAACGGCGTGGTGGTGATGGAGGAGCGTGGCTATCCTGCAGGGCTTCGCCAAGCACCACAGAAGAGGAGGAAGAAGAGACGCAGGGCTGCACCAAGAGAGATTGAATCGCGTGTTGTGGGCAGCCCCCAGGCCTCATATATATAGGGGAAGGGGAGGGCTGCGCCCCCTCTAGGGTTTCCCACCCCTAGGGGGGGCGGCAGCCCTAGATGGGGCCAAGGGTGGCGGCCAAGAGGGGGAAGAGGGGAAGGAACCCACTAGGTGGGCCTTAAGGCCCAACTGGACTAGGGTTTGCCCCCTCCCACTCATCCTTGCGCCTTGGGCCCCTTGTGGGGGGCGCACCAGCCCTCCTAGGGGCTGGTCCCCTCCCACACTTGGCCCACGCAGCCTTCTGGGGTTGGTGGCCCCACTTGGTGGACCCCCGGGACCCTCCCGGTGGTCCCGGTACGTTACCGATAAACCCCGAAACTCTTCCGGTGTCCAAAACAGGACTTCCCATATATAAATCTTTACCTCCGGACCATTCCGGAACTCCTCGTGACGTCCGGGATCTCATCCGGGACTCCGAACAACATTCGGTAACCACATACTAACTTCCTTTATAACCCTAGCGTCATCGAACCTTAAGTGTGTAGACCCTACGGGTTCGGGAGACATGCAGACATGACCGAGACGTTCTCCGGTCAATAACCAACAGCGGGATCTGGATACCCATGTTGGCTCCCACATGTTCCACGATGATCTCATCGGATGAACCACGATGTCAAGGACTTAATCAATCCCGTATACAATTCCCTTTGTCTATCGGTACGATACTTGCCCGAGATTCGATCGTCGGTATCCCGATACCTTGTTCAATCTCGTTACCGGCAAGTCTCTTTACTCGTTCCGTAACACATCATCCCGTGATCAACTCCTTGATCACACTGTGCACATTATGATGATGTCCTACCGAGTGGGCCCAGAGATACCTCTCCGTTTACACGGAGTGACAAATCCCAGTCTCGATTCGTGCCAACCCAACAGACACTTTCGGAGATACCTGTAATGTACCTTTATAGCCACCCAGTTACGTTGTGACGTTTGGCACACCCAAAGCACTCCTACGGTATCCGGGAGTTGCACAATCTCATGGTCTAAGGAAATGATACTTGACATTAGCAAAGCTTTAGCATACGAACTACACGATCTAGTGCTATGCTTAGGATTGGGTCTTGTCCATCACATCATTCTCCTAATGATGTGATCCCGTTATCAATGACATCCAATGTCCATGGTTAGGAAACCGTAACCATCTATTGATCAACGAGCTAGTCAACTAGAGGCTTACTAGGGACATGGTGTTGTCTATGTATCCACACATGTATCTGAGTTTCCTATCAATACAATTCTAGCATGGATAATAAACGATTATCATGAACAAGGAAATATAATAATAATCAATTTATTATTGCCTCTAGGGCATATTTCCAACAAATGGCACACCACCTTCTGATACGCCATTAGAGTTGAAACTACTAATAGCGCACCTGGCCCAGGGTGCGCCATTAGTATCAAAAAAAATTGAACTAGTGCGCCTGTCCAAACATACTAATGGCGCATCCAGACACAGTGCGCCATTACTAGTTGTAACTAGTAATGGCGCACCGGCCGGAAAGTGCGCCACTAATGTTGTTTTTTATTATACTTTTTATTCTTTTTTTTGCAAAACTATTAATGGCGCACTGTTCCACCGTGCGCCATTACTAGTTACTGTTCCACCGTGCGCCATTACTAGTTTAAACTAGTAATGGCGCACTGTGGAACAGTGCGCCATTAGTATGTTTTCTTTTTTTCTTTTGCAAAACTACTAATGGCGCACCACCAGAAGGTGCGCCATTAGTAACCTGGATTACTAATGGCGCATTTAGTGTTGGTGCGCCATTAGTAAGTGGGCAGCAACAAGATATTTTGGACAGCCTCTCCTATCCACACTCACTTTCTCCCCACTTCATTCTCTCCACCTCCTCCTTGTCTCGGGTGCCTCCTCTTTTTCACCTCATTTCCACCATAGATTCATTCAATTTAAGTGGTTAAATTACCTTGTTTTGATAGGTAAGTAAGGGGAGAAGCTATATTTATGTTGTTCTCCCTACAACAATGTGCACATGCACTTTTTATGGCCTAGCTAGATCTATGCATGTTCGTGGTGTTGCATATGTTTGTGGTGTTACATATGTGTTTGCGTTTGGAGGTGTACCGGTATTTGAAATGCGATAGTTGCCAATATTTTGCCGGAATGTTGATTCATTTCCGTTTCGGCGAGAATTTTGGCATTAAGCATTCTTTTTGGTCCTATTTTTAGGGAAAGTCATGCCAAATTTTTTCTTGGTTCTAAAATATCATTTTGCTCTACCCCGCAGGCGACCATGGTCCGCATGATGACCGAAGGCATCGTGAATAGGTTTTTGAGGTCCGCGAAGGCCGAGATGCTTCAAAAGAACGAGACGGGGATAAGATGTCCGTGTCGAAGATGCAAGCTGAAGAGCCTTATTGCGGACCCGGAATCCGGGCAGGTGCGGGACCACCTGCTCTTGTGTGGTTTCATGGATGGCTATCGGTGGCAAGGTGATGAAGATGACTATGAAGTCATCCATGGGGGCTGGGCAAGAAATGAGGAAGGGCAGCAAGACAACCACCGCGGCTCGGGCGGGCGAGAAGACGAAGAATCCCCAGGAGATGATCACGACGGTGATGCTGTACACAGTCATCATGTAGAAGATGCAGGACATGATGATGGGGAAGATGCCGGAGCAGACGACAGGCATGATCATGAAGATGATGTTGCCGGCGGAGCAGACGACGCTGGACCATCGATGGGCTGGGTGCAGGATCCTCATATTCAAGAGCTGCTTCTCAAGCAGACGGATAACTCAAGAGCTGTCGCCCGAGAGAAAGCCAAGATGGATCAACTTGAGTTAGACGCGGTTACTCCATTGTATGAAGGATGCAGGCCCGAGGATACCCGCCTGAAAGTAACGCTCATGGCTCTGGAGATGAAGGTAAAACACAAAATGACCGACGCATGCTTCGACGAGAACATGTCATTCTGGCACGAACGTCTTCCCAAGGGGAACAAGTGCCCGACCAGTTTGGAGGAGGCGAAGAAAATCGTGTGTCCTCTGGATTTACGGCACGTGAAATACCATGTGTGCATGAACAATTGCATCATTTATCGGGACGAGCACGCGGAGTCTACCATATGTCCAGTGTGCGGAGTCACTCGATACAAGAAGAGGAAGAAAGCTCCTCGAAAAGTGGTGTGGTACTTTCCGATCACTCCTCGTCGGCAGCGGTATTTCGCGGACCCTAAGGTAGCAAAGCTCCTGCGTTGGCACGCGGATAGGGAGGAGAAGAAGCGAGAAGATGACGCAAATGATCCGGAGATAGATAAAAAAGACAAGATGCTGAGTCACCCTAAGGATGCGAGCCAGTGGCAAGCGTTGAACTTCGAAGACCCAGAATTTGGGAACGATCCAAGGAACATCGTGCTGGGCGCGAGCACCGATGGAGTCAATCCGTTTGGCAGCCAGAGAAGCACACATAGCACCTGGCCTGTGTTTGTGTGGATGTACAACATTCCCCCCTGGTTGTGCATGAAGAGGAAGTACATTCACATGAGTATGCTAATTGAAGGACCGAAACAACCAGGGAACGACATCAATTTGTATCTGGGGCTGCTGAAAGAGGAGCTTGACACGCTGTGGAAAACGCCAGCCAATACGTGGGACGCCACAGAGAAATAATATTTCCCTATGAGAGCCGCGCTGCTCACGACGGTGCATGACTATCTCGGTTACGGATATGTCGCGGGGCAGGTGGTCCACGGATTTTCTGGATGCGTCAGGTGCATGGATGACACAATGTATCGCCAGCTAGATAGAGATCCCGGGTCTTCGAAAACCGTGTTCATGGGACATCGAAGGTGGCTTCGCGATGATGACCCGTGGAGAAAACGCAAGGATCTGTTCGATGGTGAAACCGAACCCCGAGGACGCCCGCGTACGAGGAGCGGCGAGGAAATAGATGAGCTGTTGAAAAATTGGAAAGACTGCCCACTGCCGGGAAAGAAGCAAAAGGCGAAAGCAAGGGCAGACTTGAAATCAATGGGCATCAGGCAGGAGCTTCACGCTATATATGATGATCATGATGATGATGATGATGATGAGGCGAAGCAGGACACGGAAAGTCGTCGCAAAGGCAAAAAGGCCAAGAAGACCGGAAATGACTACCCTCCCGCGTGCTTCACTCTAAGTCAGGAGGAGATCGAGCAGTTTTTCACCTGCCTCGTAGGAGTAAAACTTCCGTACGGTTACGCGGGGAAGATAAGCAGATACCTAGACCCAGTGAAGCTGAAGTTCAGCGGGATGAAGTCTCACGACTGTCACGTGCTGGTGACGCAGATACTTCCAGTTGCAATCCGTGGGATCATGGACGCGCACGTCCGTGAAACCCTATTTGGCCTATGCAACTTTTTCGACGTCATCTCTCGGAAGTCTGTTGGCGTGAGGCAACTCAGAAGGCTACAGGAAGAGATCGTGGTGATACTATGCGAGCTTGAGATGTACTTCCCGCCCGCATTCTTCGACGTTATGGTGCATCTGCTGGTCCATATCGTGGACGATATCATCCAACTTGGGCCGACATTCCTGCACAGCATGATGCCGTTCGAAAGGATGAATGGTGTCATCAAAGGATACGTTCGCAACATGTCACGTCCAGAGGGAAGCATAGCCAGGGGCTTTCTGACTGAAGAGTGCATCTCCTACTGCACGAATTATCTAGGCATCGAGAACCCCGTTGGTCTTCCTGTCAACAGGCACCTCGGCAGGCTCGCTGGATGGGGTCACCGTGAGGGTCGTCGCGAAATGCATGTCGACTTCGAGGGTCGACTCGCCGACTTTGAAAGAGCAAACCTAGTCGCGCTACAACACATAGACGTGGTCGATCCTTGGGTGGTAGAGCACAAAACCTTTATCAAGAAGACGTACAATGACCGAGGCCAACAGAGGACGGACGGAGATATACTCAAAGAGCACAACTCATGTTTCACGCGTTGGTTCAAGCAGAAGCTTCTGTCGTACCCTTTACATGAGGATTCTTTCGCGGAAGAACAACTCATATTCGCCTTGTCATAGGGCGCCGAGCACAACCTGATGACCTATGAGGCGTACGATATCAACGGCTACACATTCTACACCGAGGCCAATGACATGAAGAGCGATGGTTATCAGAACTCCGGGGTAACGATGGAATCCTACACTGGTAACGACAAGGATAGATACTATGGAAGGATCGAGGAGATCTGGGAGCTGAGCTACGCTGGAGAGAAGGTCCCGATGTTCCGTGTCAGATGGGCCAAGAGCGTCCTAAAAGAAGACCAGTATTTCACCACCATGGTTATACCCGAAGCCAAATCCAAGACCGCGGGCGCAAACGTCACCGCGAAAAATGAGCCATGGGTACTGGCTTCCCAAGTGGACCAATGCTTCTTCATTACCGACCCGTCAAAGCCCAGTCGTGTTGTCATGAGGAGAGGCAAAAGGAAGATCATCGGAATGGATGGAGTAGCCAATGAGCAGGACTTCGACAAGTACGGTGACCCGAGGATCGAACATGACGACGATGATGAAGTAGCAGCATACACCACAAGAAGAAGCAGGACCACCCTACCTAAAGGACGTCCGTTCCATAGAAGAACTCCATTTCCGAAAAAGAAGGGCAAGAAGATTGTGAACAGATAGCTAGCTAAGATCGATTGTATTTAAATCGTAGCCTTCATTTCTCGATTGTATTTCATGGGCACTTTTTGAACTATCATGAATATTTTTAAATTTCATGGACACTCGATCTCGATCCCCCTCCATCTCGATCGCTATCCCACCTCGCCAAATCCGGTCCCCCTCGCCGCCGAGCACCCCCCGGTCCACCGGCCGCCGCCGCCGACCCCCCGCACCCTCAATTCCCTACTCAACCGCCGCCGCCGACCCCCCGCACCCCTCCCCTACTCAACCGCCGCCGCCGACCCCCGCACCCCGCGCACCCTCCCCCGCTCCACCGGCATTACTGTTTGATGATATTTTTTAAAAAATTATTACTGTTATGATTTAAACAAGTTTAAAAAATTATTACTGTCTTATAAAAAAATACTAATGGCGCACCACGGTGAGGTGCGCCATTAGTATGGATGTACTTATGGCGCACCGAGGGGTGGTGCGCCATTAGTATTGTGCCATTGCTATAAGAAAAAAAACTACTAATGGCGCACCACGGTGAGGTGCGCCATTAGTATGGATGTACTTATGGCGCACCGAGGGGTGGTGCGCCATTAGTATTGTGCCCGATCCCCCCTTCCCTCTCCCCCTTCGCCCGATCCCCCCTTCCCTCTCCCCCTCGCCAGTTCCCTCTCCCTCCCTCCATCGCGCCGCCGCCGCCGCCGCTGCCCCGACCCACTGCGCCGCAGCCGCCCACGCGCCCCCGCCGCCTCCCTCTCCCCTTCCTCCCCCTCGTCGCCGGCGGCCCGGACGCCGCCCCGTCCACACCGCCGCGCCCACCTCGTCGGGCTCCTCCTCCCGCTCCGCGTCCTCGGGCTCCTCCCGCTCGCGCTCGCGCTCCCGCTCCCTCTCGTCGTCCTCCTCATCGCCGCTCCCCTCCCGCCGCCAAGCGCAGGTGAGCAACCGCCGCCCTTCCCTTCCCCTCCCCTCCCCTACGCCTCCTCACGGCCGGCTCTACGGACCTGTCGGCTTCGTTTTCTGTGCTGGATCGATTTAGTTACTGTGATTGATTTCGTTGCTAGTTGAGATTCCCGGCATGTCTAGTTTGATGCGTACTACTGATGATTCTAAGAGATGCTTGTTTCATCTTCGTGTTCAGTGCCTAGTTTTGTGGCGATAGTGGCAGCTACTCTTCAGATCTCAAAACATGCCTCGGGGTAGTTCTTGCTGAAGATTTGTATATATAGTATAGAGGAGGGATCGGGCCTTATTCTGTGTAAAACATAATTATTGTTGGAGCCATCTTTGGACGGTGGCGACCATAGGCATTAGTGTGTCTCTTTAACTCAACTTGGTGCCGGTCATCTGTGTGCGCGCGCTTTGATTTGCAGTATGCAGGGGGTTAGAGTAAAGTGCAGAAATTTGAGTGCCTAGTTCTCAGGTCTCAGCTCCCAGCTTGATTGATACTCATGTTATTAAGTCTGAACTAGTGAACATATGCGGTTGAAGATGATACGTTTCTGGAAGTTAACTTGCATCTAAACAGAGGCAACTCTGCATTGTTTCTGAATCACATTTCAGTAAAGAGTTAAATGGAATGTGGTAACAAATGCACCAAAAGATCAAGCAGGGTCACTGCTGTAGATTGCAGTGGCATGGATATTTACACCACATTGCTTGTTGACACTCAAACTACAATACATCAGGCCTTATTATAAGTAGCGAAACCATGGACTGAAGAGGCTCAGCCACATAGTGACTTGACTGAGTCATTCTAGTTTCTTGTATGTGTCCAGCCGGCTCAGAGCACTGTCTGGCAGAGCCTTCGTACTGTTGCTGATCACTTCCCTTGATTGTTTCAGCTCAGTCTTGCCTGCAATGAACCAATTCTCCTTTTATCCATTTGATTGGCTCCTATTATAATTGCAGAGGATAAGAAGAACTTGCTTTGTTCTTGCTTGTACACCAATCTCTGCTTCAACTGCTGCATTTACTTTCATGTAATAGTCTTGTACCCAATGCTTCAGTGGCAGTGCATCCTAAGCAATGGAGGCCTTTTTCACATGCCAATGTATTTTCCATGTTGTGATGGAGGCCTTTTTTGCCTTGTCCACCCGAGAGGCCCTTGAGTTTGCTGGAATGTCGATTAACTTCCGTTCCAGCAAATTCGGGTACTCCATATGTCCTTTTTTCAGCAAAGGTCATGCTGAAATTTTTCGTGAATTTTAGCATGACTTTGCTAAAAATAGGACATATGGGGTACTTGTGACTAATGCATGGGCCGGGGTATCTTAGTAGTTAATTAAGTAGGATCAAGTGCCCCGGCGTACTTGTGACTAATGCATGGCTTTTAGGGTGCCTCGGTGTCGATAAAAACCTAAAAGATGAAAGCTTAGGCTTTTAGGGTGCCTCGGCGTCGAAAAACCCTCAATGATAAAAGCTTAGCTTTTAGGATGCCTCGGTGTCAACAAACCCTAAATGATGAGACCATGATCTTGTTCCTTGACAATAACCAACTTTTTGACCAAACTTTGTTCCTATTTAGAGAGAAACATGGCCAACAACGATGAGGCCGGGGGTTCGGGCGTCAAGGCATTCTGGGAGCTGTCCCGGGAGATGGAGGAACAACCTCACTTGTATGAGGACGCCGCCTTCCCCACCGATCCTGAGACCCCTGATGGTACCGCCGAGGATGACCCCACTGATGCCACCACTAATGGTGCCGCCGAGGATGCCACCACTGATGATGGTGGCGCACGCACAGATGGCAGCCAACCGAAGAGGCAACGGAAGGACCGGCGCCCGACCGTGCTCCACACCCTCAAGGAGGAAGTTACTAAAGTAGACTCCAACGGGAATCCAACGGCGCCCGAACGAATAGTCAAGGGGTACTCGCTTCAGCTCGGGTGGATTCTCCGGAGCACCGTCTCGATCAACACCGAGAGCCTCAGGCATCTTGACCGAGGGAATTTGCGCAACCTCCTCTTCACGAAGCTGCACGAACGATACAAGTTCCCCGCTGAATTTGAAAACACAAGCTGTCTACTTGGAAAAGCAATGTGAAGATGAGCACGGCCCTGTCTACTTGGAAAAGCAATGTGAAGAGAATGATCGAGAAAGGTGAGAGTTATGAGAAGATCAAGGAGAAAAATCCTTCGATCACCGAAGATGACTACAACGACTTCAAGATCAATTGCTCGAGCACCGCAAACTCCGAATCAAGTAAGTGGGGGAAAGAAATGCGGGAGCTGAACTTAGGGGAACACACACTCGGTCCCGGCGGTTACAGAGTGGCGGAGCCTATATGGGACAAGGAGGAGGTGGACCGTGCCGAGCAAGGCCTACCGCCCCTCTTCGATAAATACAGTGACAAGCCGACCAGGAACTTTGTCAGGGCCCGGTACAAGAAGGACCCGAAAACAAAGGAGCTTACCACGGATCCGAAGACCCAGGCGCTTGAGCTTGTTCTGGTAAGGAATACACCCCCGCGTAATTAGCTCCATATGGTTGCATTCTAATTAATGAAGCCAAATTTCTAAATGGTTCACATTCCTTCCGCAGGCGACTGAAAGCAGTAGCGCGGGGTCGACTAAGAGCAACCCTTGGGACACCACTCTAAATAGGGCATTGAATGTAATGAAGAACAATGATAAGCTCAGTAAGCCGACGTCAGCTGGTCGTGTGGCCGGCAAAGGCTTGTCGACAAAATGGTCGTCATACTATAACACTGGTGGGCGAAAGGAGAAAAAGACCAGCTCGGAAAGCCAGGCGCGCGAGGTTCAAGAACTCAGGGCACAGGTGGCGCGGATTCTGGAGATTGTCCAAGAGCAAGTGGAACAACAACTCGGAAAGACGATCACCGCCATTATGCCTACCTTGATCCAGGGGATTAGTGCATGGATTGCGGGCGGCCAACAGGGGCCGCCCCCGATTCCTAGCTTCACGGCCAACAACTCGCAGAACGCGATGGCGGGGCCATTGGTGTCTCCGGCGGAGGCGGCATTGGTGTCTCCGACGCCGGCACGGGAGCTTAATGCACCCGGGTGTACGCCGGCCACCACCTCTGCAGCAAGCGACCCCTCCGTCAACTGCACGCCCGCCGTTGGCGGTGCCTCGACATTAGCCGAGCTCGACACCATCATCACGGTAACTAATTAAGCCTCGCTCGGCCGAGGACTTCATCTCCTTGCCTTTGACTGGGCATCCCTGACGCCCTACATGTTCTCACAGGGCGCCGCCGACGTTCCGTGCACTCTCCTGCACTTCGTGAACAACGAGTTGGTCGATGTCGCCAAGGGTAAAATCGTTCAACCGGGCAACCCCTTGTTCCACGGTACCCAGATGCCACCCAACTTGTTTAGGGTTCAACTGGTTCGGGTGCTGCCAGGCTGCGACGAGTTGTTACCTCCGATTCGACCCGTCGGGGCCGACGATGATGACGTGATGACCCTCAGCGCCTGCCTGAGCTGGCCCCTGCTTTGGTCGAAGAGCCAGATTCGTTTGGGGGAGGGGGACACCACCCCAAAGACAACACCGCCAGTCATGCCGGTGCCAAGTCGGCCCCATGGCAAGACCGCCGCAACGGTGCCAGACATCCCTATGCCACTGGATCCAAACATGCATATGGCACAGGATCAGAACGACGACGACGACGATACATTTGCCAACGTCGATCAGTACTTTGCCGATCATGGGTACGGTGGCGACTTCATGGGGCCTCCTTCTCAAGAACCCAACCCAACAAAAGACGTGCGCGATCTAGCTGGTACCATGGAGAAGCCAAGTTGCAACAGGCGTCGTCTGCCGTTCAGCTCTCAGGAGACGCCTCCAACTGCCGACTTCACCGAGCCTCAAATAGGCGAGGTGCGAAATATTATCAGCCCCAACACACTCAAGAAGGCGGTCTGTGAGTAGAACTCGGTCCCATTACAGGAGAAGAAGAAGGCACGCAAAAGAAAGACTAACAAGGGTGCGGGCCAGCCGGCACCGAGTACGATCCGTGCTCAGGATGGGCCACCTTCACCTAACGATATCTCGAGGAGGGTGCATGTGGCGGGTAGGCCGATGCTACCGAGAAATATGCTCGATCCTGCAACCGGTGCTATGCGGAGTCTGCATGACAGTGTTCTTTCTTTGGAGAAGTGGCGTCTCGGAGAGAAGGATGTGGCATACCCGGTTTTCGCGGCCAAGGTGCCAGAGGGCAAGGGCTTTGTGGATAACTCCATCGGGGGTACGATCGTCCTGCGGTTTGATGACATCCACGCTATGTTGAACCTTCATCCGCTGCACTACACCTTCGTTCGGCTATTTTCGCTGAGTATGGAGATGCGGATCATTCGTGACAAGACCCCGGACATCGTGATAGTCGACCCCTTCTACATGCGTGCCAAGATCTTGGGCAGCGCTGGGGACCGGCAAGTCGCGAGTTCTTACCTCGAAGGCGTCATTCTGGCAAACCAAGATAAGGATAACTTCCTCGTGCCTTACTTTCCCGAGTAAGTCCTCCCCTCAACCGCCCCGTAACATATGAATTCTTAGATTTCGATCATTTTTCTTTTAACATTCCGTGTTTTCTGCAGTGACACACGTTGCACGCTCATCCTCCTAAGCCCCAAATATTCCATGGCCACGTATTTCGACCCGGACCGCCAGTCGAACGTAGACTACACAAATGTCAAGAAGGTTCTTGATGATGTTCTCCCCGGCTACGTCAAATCTGGAGGCACCTTCACCAGGCCTATTCGTAAGTACGGCAAGCACGTGTTCTCCCACAATACGACGTTCTGCTGCGTCAAGCAGCTGCCTGGCGGTCAGAAAGGTGCCTACTACGCCATCCATCACATGCGGGCGATCGTACGGGACCATCATCAACTTCTGCTACCGAGTAGACTCAAAGATTGGGCCGCGAGTGTGTCGGCAATCTAGGACGCGGACATCAGACAAGAATTCTTTCGCATCCAGTCGGAGTTTGCGAAAATCATCCATCAAGATGTCCTTCGTACCTCGGGGCAGTTCTACCTCAGAAATCAACCGTCCAACAGTGACATCGACACAATCCTACAAATGCAGGCTGACAACGCCAGTTGTTTCATGACTCCCACGATAGACGGCGGCTTCATCCACGCTCCGGTCCCTTGAGTCGAGTCGAAAGCAGTGATGCTGTGTCTAGTTCTGAAACATCGATTGGCTCATGTTGTAATTAAATTTTAATGAACTTGTAGTATGTCTCTTTGGTTTCGAGAGTCGTTCAACTTAGATGTAATTGATGCTATTAATGTCTTGCTTTTCCGTTCTGTTGCATACTTATATATTGCTTATGTATTGTCTGTGAATTGGTACTAACGTTTCGTTTGGCTACTGTATAGCGATGCCGTGGTATGTCGTGTACAAGGGTAAGGTTCCCGGAGTCTACAACGACTGGGAGGAGTGTCGGAGACAGGTTCACCAATTCAGCGGTAACAGTTACAAAGGGTACACCACTAGGGCCGAGGCCGAATCTAGATACGCCCGCTATCTAGCGGGAGAGGGGAGGGAGCGTTGGAGGAACCGGATGAAGACGAATTTCATCGTGATGATGCTCATCGTGATGACCGCAGCTCTCTTCTATGTGATGGTAGTTTAGATGATCGATATCGACTTGTAATGTGAAGACAAACTCGTGGTCTCAAGACTTGTAATATAATGTTCTATCTTTGTTCGGTCTTTTCAATTCGGAGACTAATATGATGAATTGTATTCGGAGACTAAAATGATGAATTGTATTCAGAGACTAATCTTCTATTGTATTCGATGAATCTGTTGTTGATGTGTGCTGTCCATATTTTGTCCAATTATACATTTTGTAACCTGTGCAAAAAACAGAAAATTAAAAAATAAAAAAACCTAATATTCATACTAATGGCGCATCACATCATAGTGCGCCATTAGTATGCCAAAGGATACTAATGGCGCATCATTAAACAGTGCGCCATTAGTATGCTGAACTTACTAATGGCGCATCCTGTTGTTGTGCGCCATTAGTATGCCAAAGCACCTGGGTATACATGGCCCCCTGGGAGGCATACTAATGGCGCACTGTTGTATATAGTAATGGCGCATCTGAGATGTGCCATTAGTATACCAAATACTAATGGCGCACCAGTGGTGCGCCATTAGTAAAATATACTAATGGCGCACCACTAATGTGCCATTAATGGCCAAATTAGATGCGCCATTAGTAGGCCTTTTTCTAGTAGTGGATTCTCTTGTAATTTTTCATCGAAAGAAAGCATGAAATAATAATCCGGCATATTTGTCACAAATTAACTGGAAAGAAACAATGCTAGATTATCGGATCATACTCACCACACAAGCACACACAAATTCCTGCATACACTTTATCGGTGAACGTTGAGGCGGCTTTTGGCATACCTGATGCCAAAGCCATTAATTCTCCCACGAATGTAGATTGCAAAACTCGTATGCTTTTTCGACTGAATCAAAACTGGCCCCGATTGCTGGATTAACAACAATACCAGCCTTCTTGCCTGCATAAGCCCGCATCGAAGCCTCAAGCGCATGCATTCTGCATGGGTCGGCATCCCTCTCCTCTGACGATTTGCCAACCCTAATACTGCAGTGTGAAAAAACAACAGATCACTGCACAGCCCCCTATACGGCACAGATTAAACATTAGCTTAACAATCCCAAAAATATAATGCGATCTTCAAGGCTAGTGCACCAAGACAGAAAACTATAGAATCAGTCGTATTGGGAAAAAAACTCATCTGGCACAGTGCCACTGTCAAATACTACAATTTAACATTAACTTAACAATCCCAAAAATATAATGCAATCTTCAAGGCTAGTGCAGCAAGACTGAAAACTATAGAATCAGTGGTATTGGAAAAAACTCATCTGGCACACTGCCGATATCAAATACTGCAATTTTTTTCCAAAAAATGTGCAAGATGTATTGTATACTGGTGCAGACATATACGGACAGATCAAACTCTTAAAACTCACCTGAATCATTCTCAGTACTAAAAGTGCAACCTAGCAGGGGGCATCCACTAACTGAACATTGGTCTCAGTACTAAAAGTGCGACCTAGCAGGGGGCATCCACTAGCTGAACATTATAGACTAATAGAATCAATGGCAAGACGAGAATAATAATTTTTGTGCATGATTGTTTGATTGTTACCACCGAGTCCAGCAGGAGCCCTTGGAGTTGTTGACGACGACACCCTCCGCATCTCCATCCTCTTTCATCGTTGCATTGGTCATATTCTCAGGAGCCATGTCGTTTGAGTCGCCGACGACCTCGCTAGTACCATTGTACGAATCGACATTCTTGTCCTCCTCTCGGTCCTGAGTTCGCCGCCACTGGCGGCTATGGGATCTGCTGAGCGCGCGCGAGCTTCATGGATGGAAGCAACAACGGACTCGACAATATAGCTGCTTCGCCGCCCAAAATATCCCGTACATCCACCCTAGGGACCCAATCTGCAAGTCAACAACGGCAACTATCGGATCCACCAAGAAACGGATTCCAGCAAAATCCCAGGCCATGCAAAGTTCTGGATGCAAAAGAGCAAGAGCAAGAGAAACAAATTGGCACAATCGCTAGTTTTATACCCTGATTCGGCTTCCTCGAAGAAGAACCAGAACTCGAGCCCATCCATGGCGATTCGCTGCTCGCCCAACCACCACGAGAAGGGGATGAATGGCTCTATGTGACAGAGAAAACTGACCACCGCTACCGGCACCGCAAATAGGCCCATCGATCCAGATAATTAATGTCGCACCAACCAACCCAACCCAACCCGTCGAAGGGCGATTTTTTCAAACCTGCCCAGAGAGGCCCCAGCCCACGTACAATGGTAGCACCCCAGCCCATCTCGCCATCGTATTTGTTATTAAGAGCTGGCGTATATACGCGATAAAAGAGGTAAGCACACATCGCGGCGCTATGTTCTACGTCTCCAGATACCGGCTTGCAGGGTGCTCGGCCACCAAAACGCCTCTCTCTCTCTCTCTTTATATATATATATATATATGGGGAATAGAAGGAAAAAGTCGAAAATAAATCTTGAACGTGATAACTAAATCGAACCCTGAACTTTCAACCTTTGAAATCAACACATCAAACTCTTTAATCCCGGTCTATTTCAAATCTTAAGAGCGTTTCCAAAGGAGGATTGTTGACGTGGCTGGTTGAATCCCGGGATCTTTGACTGTCCACGTGACTGGGCCGGCCCAACAAGCGTGAACCAAGATTTTTTTTTCTTTTTTGGTCAATCTATTTTTATTCCTTTTTTGTAATATATATGCAACGTGCAATAAAAATACCAAAAAATAGTCAACCGTTGTTGCATAGGGGCGACCCACCACGTGGGAAGCGAGTTTTTTTTTGCGGGGAAAATAGTGAGAGCTTTATTGCTTAAAAGCGTTCGTTGGGCAGTCTGCCAAGAGGCTACTGATCAGGAAGCTAGGAGTACTTCCGATCCAGCTTTCAGTCACGTCAATTGTGCAAGCTTGCTTGGCACAAATATGAGCAGGACCATTAGCCGATCTTACAATATGTAGGATATCAAAAAAAGTGAAACTATCAGAGAGCTCTCCAATTTCTAACAAGATAGGTGCCACGGCCGATCGAGAGCCATGACGAGTGGTCCAGAGGTTGGCGACCTCCGAGCAATCCGTCTCCACAATGACGTGTGTATAACCCCTCAAGCATGCGAAGACAACTCCGTCGCGCACTGCCATCGCCTCTGCAATGAAGGGATCCGTAACTCCGGGATATGGCTTGCTCCATGCTCCCAGAAATGAGCAAGAGGATCGGGCTACGCCCCCTGCTCCTCCTTTGCCATCTTCATGTTTGATTGCCGCATCAGTGTTGATGGTGACGAAGCCCGCGTCGGGTGGCCGCCACCCATGTCCAGGCATGATCAGTGCTATTTGCCGTGGCACCTCCGGAAGGGATAACGCCTCCCGAGTGCGTCGTACAGAGCTTGTCGGATCGAGCTGATCCTCACCATGTATCAATCTGTTCCTCGAATGCCAAATGGACCACATGACCGAAACGGCCACTGCGCGGTCCCTGGAAGTCAGGCGGTCATCATAAATGATGTCTTCGGCCCAGGTCACAGGATGGAGCCGCGGTAGCTTGAAGTCGAAGAGTTGTTGCGCCTCTTCCCAGAACTGTCTCGCATGTGAACACTCCAAGAGTGCATGCAATAGGTTCTCCTGTGAAGCCCCCTCCTTTTATCATAACGTGCGACATATCTACACCTACTATTAAAGAGAATAAGTATTCTTAGTCCGTCACACACGTTTTATAGAATGACCCCTCACTTTTAAAAAAATCAACCAGCCATTAATCTACTAATTCTTTTAATATGACAGAAACTTTTCATCCAGCTGGGCCTCGAATGCGCTCCATACGGCCCGCCTCGCCCGTCCATTGCCTCCAGCGTGGGTAGCCAAAAAATAATGGGCGAAGTATGGGATCAAAACCGTGACTTGCTGCCCTATCATAATGTGCACAACCAACTGATCTAACCATCAATTTATAAAATTATCGCACATCCTTTTTTACCATCCGCCCAATCAATTTATACATGTATGCAATTCAAAATCAATGAGTGCCTCAAGAATCAATAAGTAGAGAAACAAAATCAAAGGATTCGTGCGACATAATTAACGGGATTCGTGTGAGGTATACGGAAATAAAAAGATTTCAGCCGATATGCAAAGAAATAATAAGGAAGGAAAGGAATTGAGTCCACTGTAATAGGGAAAATAAGGAAGGAAAAAAGAAACTGAAGTCGTCGTGGCGGATCCGGCTTGCCTGCTCCCTTCCCATGCTCCCATCCGTGCTCCCACCTCATCCAACGACTGTCTTTTTTTCTTTTTTCTTTCTAATCTAATCATCTCCCCTCTGATTTTAAGGGGGTGGGGCCGGGCCTTATTTTATTCCAATCAAATCAACCCACGTATGCGGGATCATGGATGGGCACACGGGAGGGGAGCAGGTAAGTCTCGTCCCGTCGTGGCAGAGAAACTAAGGAAAAAAATAAGAGGATTTCATCCGAGCGCAAAGAAATAAGGAAGGGAAGGAATATATGGAAGGAGCAGTCCACACCTAGGAATACAAGGAAGGAGGAAAACAAAGAACTGCACCCTCTAATCCTCAACTTGAATAAGGAATCAATGGGTAGCGGCATTATGGGCCTTGCTTAATATACAAGGGATTACATGCACGCTCTGCCTTCACATATATGGCCCTGCATACAGGGATGGTCAATAAAATCCCTAATCTTGTCTAAAAAACCAGAATTATCTTGATTAATCAGGGTTGCTTTAGCCAATTAAGATAATGAAAGTTGTTCGCAACTCGCAAGCACGGCCCGCAAGTCAAACGATGCATGCATTTCCCTCGCAAAAAACAATGTATTAAACCTTTTGCAAAGATGACCTGCTTGAGAGAACAATTCTTCTTAATGTTAGGGACATTTGACCATATTTTTTAAACCATACTGATTGGATTAGGAGTGTCGGAGGAGTGGGATGAATAGCCATTTTCCTAGACAAACCGGAAAGAGTCGAACATGCGGCCTGGAGCTGCTGAACTCATCACGCAAGTCACCAGAATAAATGGCAGCTAGTGATTTAGGGAGAAGCCCCAATTATTTAAGGCCGATGCTAGGGATAAGTCGGCTGATAGCACCCAAATATAAGCCGCCTTAATAATCGTCCGGTCGTGCATATAATAGTCGTTCATTTTGTGTCTCGTGGATCGCCATGCAGCGCCCAAGAGTGGTGCTCCAAGCACGCCCATCAGCATGGAGGCAGCGGCTGCGATGCAACGGCCGCGACGCCACCCGAGAGCTGCGGTATAGCAAGTTCATCGAAGCTGCGATGCAACGGACGTCACCGGCCGAGCTACGATACAACGAGGCCGCCGGAGCTGCGACACAGCAAACGCGTCGTCGCCGGAGCTGCGATGCAGCGGACGCCGTGCCGCCGGAGCTGCGATGTAGCGTTCCTCGACACCGTCGGACCTGCGATGCAGCTACCGTCGAAGCTGCGACGCAGCGGTCCTCGACTCCGCCGGAGCTTCGATGCAACGGTCCTCGATGCTGCCGGCGAGATCCTATGGCGAACCTGTGTCGCAGCACCATGCGTGTTGCTATGCAGCTCCACCCATGGTTTTAGGTACCGTCCGAGAAAAACGGATACCGGGCGGTTACCGAGCTTCTCGTTGCCCCATGAAAAAGATGTATCCCGAGCAAAAAAAATCAATTTTTTTTGAATATTTACATCCAAAATTTACTACAATATCACGGCATGTCTAGATTATAGCTAAACGTTGTTGTGGCGTGGTGGTAGCCTACTACTTTCCCTACTCAAGAGGTTACTGGTTCGAGTGGGAAAAGCTTGTGGTCACCTCGCGGATCTTTGCGCGCGCGTCGTCCGTCTCCGTGAGCGTTCGATCTGTTGTTGATCAGACGATCAGGCATCACCTTCACCTACTTCATGTTCTTATAACTCCATCCTTGTTTCAGAATCATTTCTGCAACTCGGCACTTGCCGCAAACAGATTACATGGCTAGGTACGCATGTGCTCGCCACCGGTCTGCTCCAACAGCCGTCATTCAGCGGCGAGGCAGGCCTTCGCGGCTCCACTTCCATGCCTCCGCTTTTCTTTCACCACCTCACTTGTCGCCAGCAAGGCAGTCGCCCGCCCTGTCACTCACATCTCTACTGCCCTGCATCTCGCCAAGACACCACCCGACGTCGGTGACAGTGCTTCAGATCCGCGCGCCCCGGTCATCGTTCCTGCAGCGCGCAGCGCGGCGCATGGCCTCGCCATCAATGATGTCAGTGTCGGGGAGCCCTCCCTGCTGATCCATCCCAGCACCGAGCGATATTTTTTTCTGAAACGAAGCCCTTGTTGCAATAGTTGTTTCTGAAACAAAGCTCTTGTTGCAAAGTGGGATCATATGTAGAGATGTTTTTGCAACTGCATCAATGTTTCTGAAACAAAGCTCATGTTGCAATAGTTATCGATATGTTTCCAAATAAAGCACCGTTGTTTCTGAAACAATACTCTTGTTGCAAAGAGGAATTGTGTGCTGAGCAATCTAGATCGCACGGCACGCCAGGCGGCGGATCTTTTAAAAAGATCCGCCGACGGACGCATAGCACTAAGGTCCCGCGGGAATCCATCTCGAGACCAACTAACTAAGACAAGCACGACGTTCCACTGCGATACTATCAACCTTGTGCTCTATACAGGTTCAAACATTATCTATATCTTCTTTAAAAGAATTTGAATTCAAAATTCAGTTTTAAATTTCATCCGAAATATGTTCGGTATTTCTCGGTAATCGTGGTAACCGAGAATCTCACCCCCCCCCCTCCCCCCACGAGAAAATTCTTCCATTCGGAATCCAAAACCTTGGCTCCACCAGCGGTGAGACCCGGGTCGCAGCACGTTGGGCGTTGCAGCAGCTCCTCCACCGGCGAGATCCGGGTCGCAACTCACAACAGCAGGGGCGTTGCATTGTAGCTCCGTCGGCAACGAGATCCACGGAATGGCGTTCGGCAAAGCTTCATTGTACCTCTCGTGGCAGCACCATCAGCCTCCGGTGAAACTCCATTGCAGCCCTGTCGGAGCTCCAACGCAGCATTGACGGCTTCAGCGAAACTCCATTGCAACTCTGGCGGAGCTCCAACTCAGCACCGACGGCCCGGCAAAGCTCCATTAATTGCAACTCCACGAAGCTCCATTGCAAGCAAGTCCGAGCTCCAACGCAACACCGGCATCGAGATGAAGCGGGGTAAGCAGCAGTGGTGTCCGCGTCGCCGCCGTACGTCAGGCGCCTATAGCACCTCACCTTCCTCAAGCACGTACCTCCCTCCCCCGTATTTCTCTAAAGTAGGCGTCGCCGGCAAGGACGCCCACTGCTCGCGGCACGATGGGTGCATCCGGCATCATGCTGGAAGGAGCACGCGGGCAGCATGGCGAGCGGCGACAGCGCTTCCTCCTACAACATCGTTGCGGCCGGGCAGCGGGATCTTGCAGCAAGGCGCGGCCGAGCACCACCTCCGACATCTCCGTGCACAGCTATGGCTAGCTTGCTACCTTGGTATGGGAAGAGGATGGGTAAGGATAGGAAGAGACGAGGTGGAAGAATGAGCGGAGGAGAGGATAAGCATCGGGCGGTTGGGAACGAGGGGATAAGCATTCATGGGCCCATATCAGACACGCGTCATTCGAGCGACGCGGCTTAAAACGGTCAGAAATCAGGGGAAATACCCTTTGACTCCCGCATGTATATACACCCTATATGGGGTATTTCTTTTAAATAATTAAACAAAAAGTCAAAGTACTTCAAAAGTATTTTTAGATTAAACTTGACTTAGTTGCACACTAGTATATCAATTTTTGCAAAAAAGAAAACCTACATTGACTTCACAGCAAAAAAGACAAAATTTATTTGCTATTATAGGTCACTATTCATGCTATATTGACCAAAAAAATTTCTTTTTTGAAAAGAAGTCAAAGAGAAATTTTCTTGTTGTGGAACTTTTCTCACTAATACAATGAAAGGTCAAGTTTATTTCAAAAATATTTTCAGAATTTTTCGACTTTTTGTTGAATTGCTAAACAAAATCTCATATAGGGTACATATGTACCCAGGAACCAAAAGTTCCCCTCCCAGAAATCAGTCGGTTTACAGGAAGATTCTTCCATTATTTAATCACACACCGCAAAGTCTAGATTAGGAAGAAACCTTTTTTTGCGGGGTAGGAAGAAACCTTTTTAACGGCAAACAAATATGGAAAACATAAACAATTCGTGAAAACGAACAACTTTGAAAATAGAAACAATTTTGAAAAAGTGAACACTTTTTTAAACATAATTGTTTTTGGAAAAATGGGAACAAATTTTGAAACCTGGACAAAATAAAAAACGCAACACTTTCTGAAAATTTAAAAAATGGGAGCAACTGTTTGAACCTGAAATGTGTGAGAAAAATGTTGAATGCTCCCTCCATAAAGAAATATAGTGATCTAAACGCTTTTATATTTCTTTACAGAGGGAGTACATTTTAAAAAATGAACAACTTTGAAAAAATGGGAACACTTTTTGAAACATAAACATGTTTTGACAGAATGGGAACATTTTAAAGTCTGAACATTTTTTATTTTTTTTAAAGATGGGAGAAACTTTTTAAACAATCTAAAAAAACGTTTATACAGTTTTGCAAAATGTTTATTGTCATTTGGAAGATGCTAAACGTGTATTTGGCAAAATATTACTATATGTTCAAAATAAATGTTTCATGTGCGTGTTAATGTATATAATATATGTGAAAAATGCCGAAAGCGTGACAAAAAGAAAAGAAAAAACAAACAATTCGAAGAAATCAAGAAATAAACAAGAAACCAAAAATATAACGAAGAAAATGAAAATCATAGCAGACCGTTCGCGCGAGCGACTTATCTAATGGGCCGGCCCAATTTAACCTCCCATGACAGCGAATACCAGCGAAATACCCTGAGGTTTATAATAGACCAGTTTAAAAAAGTTGAATGTTTGGTTTTATTTTTGTTGGTTTATTTTGGACATTTTTTTGGAAAAAGAATGGGAAAGTAAGAGCAACTTCAATGGGGCGTCCGCCCGCGTCCGTTTCGGTCGGCGCAGACAAAAGTGGCGGCCCAACGCGCCGACCCAAACGGACATGTGTCCATTTTTCGTCCGCGGGCGACCCATTCCCGGCCCAATTTTGAGCCTGATTTGCGTCGGCGCGGACACGAGACGGACGCGCGCGTGCGCGCCTATGAAGGAAATATGCCCTAGAGGCAATAATAAAGTTATTATTTATTTCCTTATATCATGATAAATGTTTATTATTAATGCTAGAATTGTATTAACCGGAAACATAATACATGTGTGAATACATAGACAAACACAGTGTCACTAGTATGGCTCTACTTGACTAGCTCGTTAAGCAAAGATGGTTATGTTTCCTAGCCATAGACATGAGTTGTCATTTGATTAACGGGATCACATCATTAGGAGAATGATGTGATTGACTTAACTCATTCCGTTAGCTTAGCACTTGATCATTTAGTATGTTGCTATTGCTTTCTTCATGACTTATACATGTTCTTATGACTATGAGATTATGCAACTCCTGTTTACCGGAGGAACACTTTGTGTGCTACCAAACGTCACAACGTAACTGGGTGATTATAAAGGTGCTCTCAGGTGTCTCCGAAGGTACTTGTTGAGTTGGCGTATTTCGAGATTAGGATTTGTCACTCCGATTGTCGGAGAGGTATCTCTGGGCCCTCTCGATAATGCACATCACTATAAGCCTTGCAAGCAATGTGAATAATGAGTTAGTTGCGGGATGATGCATTACGGAACGAGTAACGAGACTGAACTAGGTATTGAGATACCGACGATCGAATCTCGGGCAAGTAACATACCGATGACAAAGGGAACAACGTATGTTGTTATGTGGTTTGACCGATAAAGATCTTCGTAGAATATGTATGAGCCAACATGAGCATCCAGGTTCCGCTATTGGTTATTGACCGGAGACGTGTCTCGGTCATGTCTATATAGTTCTTGAACCCGTAGGGTCCGCACGCTTAAAGTTTGGTGACGATCGGTATTGTGAGTTTTTGTGTTTTAATGTACCGAAGGTAGTTCGGAGTCCCGGATATGATCACAGACATGACGAGGAGTCTCGAAATGGTCAAGACGTAAAGATCGATATATTGGACGACTATATTCGGACACCAGAAGTGTTCCGAGTGGTTTCGAATAAAAACCGGAGTACCGGGGGGTTACCGGAATCCCCGAGGAGGTTACCGGAACCCCCAGGGAAGCCGCGCGCCCCCTCCCCCTCTAGTCCGAATTGGACAAGGAGGGGGCAGCGCCCCCCTTTTTCCTTCTCCTCCTTTCTCCCTTCCTTCCCTCTCCTACTCCAATAAGGAAAAGAAGGAGTCCTACTTCTGGTGGAGAAGGAGGAGTCCTACTCCTGGTGGGAGTAGGACTCCCCCTGGCGCGCCCTCCTCCTGGCTGGCCACCTCCCCCCTTGCTCATTTATATACGGGGGCAGGGGCACCCTAGAACACACAAGTTGATCTGTTGATCTATTCCAGCCGTGTGTGGTGCCCCCTCCACCATATTCCACCTCGGTTATATCGTAGCGATGCTTAGGCGAAGCCCTGCGTCGGTAGCAACATCATCACCGTCATGACGCCGTTGTGCTGACATAACTCTCCCGTGAAGCTCTGCTGGATCAGAGTTTGTGGGACGTCATCGAGCTGAACGTGTGCTGAACTCGGAGGTGACGTACGTTCGGTACTTGGATCGGTCGGATCGTGAAGACGTACGACTATATCAACCGCGTTGTGCTAATGCTTCCACTTTCGGTCTACGATGGTACGTGGACACACTCTCCCCTCTCGTTGCTATGCATCATCATGATCCTGAGTGTGCGTAGGAAATTTTTTGAAATTACCACGTTCCCCAACAGTGGTATTAGAGCCTGGTTTTATGCGTATATGTTATATGCACGAGTAGAACACAAGTGAGTTGTGGGCGATACAAGTCATACTGCTTACCAGCATGTCACACTTTGGTTTGGCGGTATTGTTGGATGAAGCGGCCCGAACCGACATTACGCGTACGCTTACGCGGGACTGGTTCTACCGACGTGCTTTGCACATAGGTGGCTGGCGGGTGTCAGTTTCTCCAACTTTAGTTGAACCGAGTGTGGCTACGCCCGGTCCTTGAGAAGGTTAAAACAATACTAACTTGACGAACTATCATTGTGGTTTTGATGCGTAGGTAAGAACGATTCTTGCTAAGCCCGTAGCAGCCACGTAAAACTTGCAACAACAAAGTAGAGGACGTCTAACTTGTTTTTGCAGGGCATGTTGTGATGTGATATGGTCAAGGCATGATGCTATATTGTATGAGACGATCATATTTTGTAACCGAGTTATCGGCAACTGGCAGGAGCCATATGGTTGTCGCTTTATTGTATGCAATGCAATTGCCCTGTAATTGCTTTACTTTATCACTAAGCGGTAGCGATAGTCGTAGAAGCAATAGTTGGCAAGACGACAACGATGCTACGATGGAGATCAAGGTGTCGCGCCGGTGACAATGGTGATCATGATGGTGCTTCAGAGATGGAGATCACAAGCACAAGATGATGATGGCCATATCATATCACTTATATTGATTGCATGTGATGTTTATCTTTTATGCATCTTATTTTTCTTTGATTGACGGTAGCATTATAAGATGATCTCTCACTAAATTTCAAGATAAAAGTGTTCTCCCTGAGTATGCACCGTTGCCAAAGTTCGTCGTGCCGAGACACCATGTGATGATCGGGTGTGATAAGCTCTATGTTCATCTACAACGGGTGCAAGCCAGTATTGCACACTCAGAATACTCGGGTTAAACTTGACGAGCCTAGCATATGCAGATATGGCCTCGGAACACTGAGACCGAAAGGTCGAGCGTGAATCATATAGTAGATATGATCAACATAGTGATGTTCACCATTGAAAACTACTCCATCTCACGTGATGATCGGACATGGTTTAGTTGATTTGGATCACGTGATCACTTAGATGATTAGAGGGATGTCTATCCAAGTGGGAGTTCTTAAGTAATATGATTAATTGAACTTAAATTTATCATGAACTTAGTACCTGATAGTATTTTTTGCTTGTCTATATTGATTGTAGATAGATGGCCTGTGTTGTTGTTCCGTTGAATTTTAATGAGTTCCTTGAGAAAGAAAAGTTGAAAGATGATGGTAGCAATTATACGGACTGGGTCCGTAACTTGAGGATTATCCTCATTACTGCACAGAAAAATTACGTCCTGGAAGCACCGCTGGGTGCCAGGCCTACTGCAGATGCTGCTGATGACGTTAAGAACGTCTGGTAGAGTAAAGCTGATGACTACTCGATAGTTCAGTGTGCCATACTTTACGACTTTGAACCGGGACTTCAACGACGTTTTGAACGTCATGGAGCATATGAGATGTTCCAGGAGTTAAAGTTAATATTTCAAGAAAATGCCCGGATTGAGAGATATGAAGTCTCTAATAAGTTCTATAGCTGCAAGATGAAGGAGAATAGTTCTGTCAGTGAACATATACTCAAAATGTCTGGGTATCATAATCACTTGACTCAACTGGGAGTTAATCTTCCTGTTGATAGTGTCATTGACAGAGTTCTTCAATCACTGCCACCAAGCTACAAGAGCTTCGTGATGAACTATAATATGCAAGGGATGAATAAGACATTTCCCGAGCTCTTGCAATGCTACAGGCAGCGGAGGTAGAAATCAAGAAGGAGCATCAAGTGTTGATGGTCAACAAGACCACCAGTTTCAAGAAAAAGGGTAAAGGGAAGAAGAAGGGAAACTTGAAGAAGAACAGCAAACAAGTTGCTGCTCAGGAGAAGAAACCCAAGTCTGGACCTAACCCTGAGACTGAGTACTTCTACTGCAAACAGACTGATCACTAGAAGCGGAACTGCCCCAAGTATTTGGCGGATAAGAAGGATGGCAAGGTGAACAAAGGTATATGTGACATACATGTTATTGATGTGTACCTTACCAGAGCTTGCAGTAGCACCTGGGTATTTGATACTGGTTCTGTTGCTAATATTTGCAACTCGAAATAGGAACTGCGGATTAAGCGAAGACTGGCTAAGGATGAGGTGACGATGCGCGTGGGAAATGGTTTCAAAGTCGATGTGATCGCCGTCGGCACACTACCTCTACATCTACCTTTGGGATTAGTTTTAGACCTAAATAATTGTTATTTGGTGCCATCATTAAGCATGAACATTATATCTAGATCTTGTTTGATGCGAGACGGTTATTCATTTAAATATGAGAATAATGGTTGTTCTATTTATATGAGTAATATCTTTTATGGCCATGCACCCTTGAAGAATGGTCTATTTTTCTTGAATCTCGATAGTAGTGATACACATATTCATAATGTTGAAGCCAAAAGATGCAGAGTTGATAATGATGGTGCAACTTATTTGTGGCACTGCCGTTTGGGTCATATTGGTATAAAGCGCATGAAGAAACCCCATACTGATGGACTTTCGGAATCACTTGATTATGAATCACTTGGTACTTGCGAACCATGCCTTATGGGCAAGATGACTAAGACGCCGTTCTCTGGAACAATGGAGCGAGCAACAGATTTGTTGGAGATCATACATACTGATGTATGTGGACCAATGAATATTGAGGCCCGCTACGGGTATCATTATTTTCTCACCTTCACAGATGATTTGAGCAGACATGGGTATATCTACTTAATGAAACATAAGTCTGAAACATTTGAAAAGTTTAAAGAATTTTAGAGTGAAGTGGAAAATCATCGTAACAAGAAAATAAAGTTTCTACGATCTGATCGTGGAGGAGAATATTTGAGTTACGAGTTTGGTCTACATTTGAAACAATGCAGAATAGTTTCGCAACTTACGCCAGCTGGAACACCACAGCGTAATGGTGTGTCCGAACGTCGTAATCGTACTTTACTAGATATGGTGCGACGTATGATGTCTCTTACAGATTTACCGCTATCGTTTTGGGGTTATACTTTAGAGACGGATGCATTCACGTTAAATAGGGCACCATCAAAATCCGTTGAGACGACGCCTTATGAACTATGGTTTGGCAAGAAACCAAAGTTGCCGTTTCTTAAAGTTTGGGGTTGCGATGCTTATGTGAAAAAGCTTCAACCTGATAAGCTCGAACCCAAATCGAAGAAATGTGTCTGCATAGGATACCCAAAGGAAACTGTTGGGTACACCTTCTATCACAGATCCGAAGGCAAGAGTTGCTAAGAATGGATCCTTTCGAAAGAAGGAGTTTCTCTCGAAAGAAGTGAGTGGGAGGAAAGTAGAACTCGATGAGGTAACTGTACCTGCTCCCTTATTGGAAAGTAGTTAATCACAGAAACCGGTTCCTGTGACACCTACACCAATTAGTGAGGAAATCAATGATGATGATCATGAAACTTCAGATCAAGTTACTACCGAACCTCGTAGGTCAACCAAAGCAAGATCTGCACTAGAGTGGTACAATAATCCTGTTCTGAAGGTCATGTTACTTGATCATGACGAACCTACGAACTATGAGGAAGCGATGATGAGCCCAGATTCCGCAAAATGGCTTGAGGCCATGAAATCTGAGACGGGATCCATGTATGAGAACAAAGTGTGGACTTTGGTTGACTTGCCCGATGATCGGCAAGCCATCGAGAATAAATGGATCTTCAAGAAGAAGACATACGCTGATGGTAATGTTACTGTCTACAAAGCTCGACTTGTTGCGAAAGGTTTTCGACAAGTTCAAGGAGTTGACTACGATGAGACCTTCTCACCCGTAGCGATGCGTAAGTCCGTCCGAATCATGTTAGCTATTGTCGCATTTTATGATTATGAAATTTGGCAAATGGATGTAAAGACTGCATTCCTGAATGGATTTCTAGAAGAAGAGTTGTATATGATGCACCTGAAGGTTTTATCGATCCAAAAAGTACTAACAAAGTGTGCAAACTCCAGCCATCCATTTATGGACTGGTGCAAGCTTCTCGGAGTTGGAATAAACACTTTGATAGTGTGATCAAAGCATATGGTTTTATACAGACTTTTGGAGAAGCCTGTATTTACAAGAAAGTGAGTGTGAGCTCTATAGCATTTCTAATATTATATGTGGATGACATATTGTTGATTGGAAATGATATAAAATTTCTGGATAGCATAAAAGGATACTTGAATAAGAGTTTTTCGATGAAGGACCTCGGTGTAGCTGCTTACATATTGGGCATCAAGATCTATAGAGATAGGTCAAGACGCTTAATTGGACTTTCACAAAGCACATACCTTGACAAAGTTTTGAAGAAGTTCAACATGGATCAGGTAAAGAAAGGGTTCTAGCCTGTATTACAAGGTGTGATGTTGAGTAAGACTCAATGCCCGACCACTGCAGAAGATAGAGAGAAAATGAAAGATGTTCCCTATGCTTCATCCACCAGCTCTATCATGTATGCAATGTTGTGTACCAGACTTGATGTGTGCCTTGCTATTAGTTTAGCAGGGAGGTACCAAAGTAATCCAGGAGTGGATCACTGGACAGCGGTCAAGAACATCCTGAAGTACCTGAAAAGGACTAAGGATATGTTTCTCGTTTATGGAGGTGACAAAGAGCTCATCGTAAATGGTTACGTTGATGCAAGCTTTGACACTGATCCGGATGATTCTAAATCTCAAACCGGATACGTGTTTATATTAAACTGTGGAGCTGTTAGTTGGAGCAGTTCTAAACAGAGCGTCGTGGCGAGATCTACATGTGAAGCAGAGTACATTGCTGCTTCGGAAGCAGCAAATGAGGGAGTCTGGATGAAGGAGTTCATATCCGATCTAGGTGTCATACCTAGTGCATCAGGTCCAATGAAAATCTTTTGTGACAATACTGGTGCAATTGCCTTGGCAAAGGAATCCAGATTTTACAAGAGAACCAAGCACATCAAGAGACGCTTCAACTCCATCCGGGATCAAGTCTAGGTGGGAGTCATAGATATTTGCAAGATACATACGGATCTTGCAATAATAAAGTTGTTATTTATTTCCTCATATATCATGATAAATGTTTATTATTCATGCTAGAATTGTATTAACCGGAAACATAATACATGTGTGAATATATAAACAAACAGAGTGTCACTAGTATGCCTCTACTTAACTAGCTCGTTAATCAAAGATGGTTATGTTTCCTAACCATGAACAAAGAGTTGTTATTTTATTAACGAGGTCACATCATTAGTTGAATGATCTGATTGACATGACCCATTCCATTAGCTTAGCTCCCGATCGTTTAGTATGTTGCTATTGCTTTCTTCATGACTTATACATGTTCCTATGACTATGAGATTATGCAACTCCCGTTTACCGGAGGAACACTTTGTGTGCTACCAAACATCACAACGTAAATGGGTGATTATAAAGGTGCTCTACAGGTGTCTCCAAAGATAGATGTTGGGTTGGCATATTTCGAGATTAGGATTTGTCGCTCCGATTGTCGGAGAGGTATCTCTGGGCCCTCTCGGTAATGCACATCACATAAGCCTTGCAAGCATTACAACTAATGAGTTAGTTGCGAGATGATGTATTACGGAACGAGTAAAGAGACTTGCCGGTAACGAGATTGAACTAGGTATTGGATACCGACGATCGAATCTCGGGCAAGTAACATACTGATGACAAAGGGAACAACGTATGTTGTTATGCGGCCTGACCGATAAAGATCTTCGTAGAATATGTAGGAGCCAATATGGGCATCCAGGTCCCGCTATTGGTTATTGACCGGAGATTTGTCTCAGTCATGTCTGCATGGTTCTCGAACCGTAGGGTCCGCACGCTTAACGTTACGATGACAGTTATTATGAGTTTATGCATTTTGATGTACCGAAGTTAGTTCGGAGTCCCGGATGTGATCACGGAGATGACGAGGAGTCTCGAAATGGTCGAGACATAAAGATTGATATATTGGATGACTATATTCGGACACCGGAAGCATTCCGGGGAAGTTTTGAATAAAACCGGAGCACCGGGGGGTTACCGGAACCCCCCGGGGGGTTAATGGGCCTCATGGGCCTAAAGTGGAGAAGAGGAAGGGGCTGCCAGGGCAGGACGCGCGCCCCCTCTCCCCCTAGTCCGAATTGGACAAGGAGGGAGGGGCGGTGCCCCCCTTTTTCCTTCTCTTCTCCCACCTCTCCTACTTGGACAAGGAAAGGGAGGGGAGTCCTACTCCCGGTAGGAGTAGGACTCCTCCTGCGCGCCTCCTCTAGGGCCGGCCGCACCCCCCCCCCCTTGGATCCTTTATATACGGAGGCAGGGGCACCTTAGAACACACAAGTTGATCATCGTGATCGTTCCTTAGCCGTGTGCGGTGCCCCCTTCCACCATATTTCACCTCGGTCATATTGTAGCAGCGCTTAGGCGAAGCCCTGCGATGGTAGAACATCAAGATCGTCACCACGCCGTCGTGCTGACGGAACTCATCCCCGAAGCCTTGCTGGATCGGAGCCCGGGGAGCGTCATCGAGTTGTACGTGTGCTAAGAACTCGGAGGTGCCGGAGTAACGGTGCTTGGATCGGTCGGATCGGGAAGACGTACGACTACTTCCTCTACGCTGCGTCAGCGCTTCTGCTTCGGTCTACGAGGGTACATAGACAACACTCTCCCCTCTCGTTATTATGCATCACCATGATCTTGCGTGTGCGTAGGATTTTTTTTGAAATTACTACGTTCCCCAACAGTGGCATCAGAGCCTAGGTTTTATGGTTTGATGTTATGTGCACAAGTAGAACACAAGTGAGTTGTGGGCGATATAAGTCATACTGCCTACCAGCATGCCATACTTTGGTTCGGCGGTATTGTTGGACGAAGCGGCCCGGACCGACATTACGCGTACACTTACGCGAGAGCGGTTCTCCCGACGTGCTTTGCACATAGGTGGCTTGCGGGTGACAGTTTCTCCAACTTTAGTTGAACCGAGTGTGGCTATGCCCGGTCCTTGCGAAGGTTAAAACGACATCAACTTGACAAACTATCATTGTGGTTTTGATGCGTAGGTAAGATTGGTTCTTGCTTAAGCCCGTAGCAGCCACGTAAAACTTGCAACAAACAAAGTAGAGGACGTCTAACTTGTTTTTGCAGGGCATGTTGTGATGTGATAGGGTCAAGACATGATGCTAAATTTTATTGTATGAGATGATCATGTTTTGTAACCGAGTTATCGGCAACTGGCAGGAGCCATATGGTTGTCGCTTTATTGTATGCAATGCAATCGCGCTGTAATGCTTTACTTTATCACTAAGCGGTAGTGATAGTCGTGGAAGCATAAGATTGGCGAGACGACAACGATGCTACGATGGAGATCAAGGTGTCGCGCCGGTGACGATGGTGATCATGACGGTGCTTCAGAGATGGAGATCACAGGCACAAGATGATGATGGCCATATCATATCACTTATATTGATTGCATGTGATGTTTATCTTTTATGCATCTTATCTTGCTTTGATTGACGGTAGCATTATAAGATGATCTCTCACTAAATTATCAAGAAGTGTTCTCCCTGAGTATGCACCGTTGCGAAAGTTCTTCGTGCTGAGACACCACGTGATGATCGGTTGTGATAGGCTCTACATTCAAATACAACGGGTGCAAAACAGTTGCACACGCGGAATACTCAGGTTATACTTGACGAGCCAAGCATATACAGATATGGCCTCGGAACACGGAGACCGAAAGGTCGAGCGTGAATCATATAGTAGATATGATCAACATAGTGATGTTCACCAATGAAACTACTCCATCTCACGTGATGATCGGACATGGTTTAGTTGATTTGGATCACGTGATCACTTAAAGGATTAGAGGGATGTCTATCTAAGTGGGAGTTCTTTAAGTAATTTAACTAATTGAACTTAAATTTATCATGAACTTAGTACCTCATAGTATCTTGCTTATGTATGTTTGATTGTAGATAGATGGCCCGTGCTGTTGTTCCATTGAATTTTAATGCGTTCCTTGAGAAATCAAAGTTGAAAGATGATGGTAGCAATTACATGGACTGGGTCCGTAACTTGAGGATTATCCTCATTGCTGCACAGAAGAATTACGTCCTGGAAGCACCGCTGGGTGCCAGGCCTACTGCTGGAGCAACACTAGATGTTATGAACGTCTGGCAGAGCAAAGCTGATGACTACTCGATAGTTTAGTGTGCCATGCTTTACGGCTTAGAATCGGGACTTCAACGACGTTTTGAACGTCATGGAGCATATGAGATATTCCAGGAGTTGAAGTTAATATTTCAAGCAAATGCCCGGATTGAGAGATATGAAGTCTCCAATAAGTTCTATAGCTGCAAGATGGAGGAGACCAGTTCTGTCAGTGAGCATATACTCAAAATGTCTGGGTATAATAATCACTTGATTCAGATGGGAGTTAATCTTCCAGATGACTTCGTCATTGACAGAATTCTCCAATCACTGCCACCAAGCTACAAGAGCTTCGTGATGAACTATAATATGCAAGGGATGAATTAGACTATTCCCGAGCTCTTCACAATGCTGAAAGCTGCGGAGGTAGAAATCAAAAAGGAGCATTAAGTGTTGATGGTCAACAAGACCACTAGTTTCAAGAAAAAGGGCAAAGGGAAGAAGAAGGGGAACTTCAAGAAGAACGGCAAGCAAGTTGCTGCTCAAGAGAAGAAACCCAAGTCTGGACCTAAGCCTGAAACTGAGTGCTTCTACTGCAAGCAGACTGGTCACTGGAAGCGGAACTGCCCCAAGTATTTGGCGGATAAGAAGGATGGCAAGGTGAACAAAGGTATATGTGATATACATGTTATTGATGTGTACCTTACTAATGCTCGCAGTAGCACCTGGGTATTTGATACTGGTTCTGTTGCTAATATTTGCAACTCGAAACAGGGACTACGGATTAAGTGAAGATTGGCTAAGGACGAGGTGACGATGCGCGTGGGAAACGGTTCCAAAGTCGATGTGATCGCGGTCGGCACGCTACCTCTACATCTACCTTCGGGATTAGTATTAGACCTAAATAATTGTTATTTGGTGCCAGCGTTGAGCATGAACATTATATCTGGATCTTGTTTAATGCGAGACGGTTATTCATTTAAATCAGAGAATAATGGTTGTTCTATTTATATGAGTAATATCTTTTATGGTCATGCACCCTTGAAGAGTGGTCTATTCTTGTTAAATCTCGATAGTAGTGATACACATATTCATAATGTTGAAACCAAAAGATGCAGAGTTGATAATGATGGTGCAACTTATTTGTGGCACTGCCGTTTAGGTCATATCGGTGTAAAGCGCATGAAGAAACTCCATACTGATGGACTTTTGGAACCACTTGATTATGAATCACTTGGTACTTGCGAACCGTGCCTCATGGGCAAGATGACTAAAACACCGTTCTCCGGTACTATGGAGACAGCAACAGATTTGTTGGAAATCATACATACAGATGTATGTGGTCCGATGAATATTGAGGCTCATGGCGGATATCGTTATTTTCTCACCTTCACAGATGACTTAAGCAGATATGGGTATATCTACTTAATGAAACATAAGTCTGAAACATTTGAAAAGTTCAAAGAATTTCAGAGTGAAGTTGAAAATCATCGTAACAAGAAAATAAAGTTTCTACGATCTGATCGTGGAGGAGAATATTTGAGTTACGAGTTTGGTGTACATTTGAAAAATTGTGGAATAGTTTCGCAACTCACGCCACCCGGAACACCATAGCGTAATGGTGTGTCCGAATGTCGTAATCGCACTTTACTAGATATGGTGCGATCTATGATGTCTCTTACTGATTTACCGCTATCGTTTTGGGGTTATGCTTTAGAGACGGCCGCATTCACGTTAAATAGGGCACCATCAAAATCCGTTGAGACGACGCCTTATGAACTATGGTTTGGCAAGAAACCAAAGTTGTCGTTTCTGAAAGTTTGGGGCTGCGATGCTTATGTGAAAAATCTTCAACCTGATAAGCTCGAACCCAAATCGGAGAAATGTGTCTTCATAGGATATCCAAAGGAAACTATTGGATACACCTTCTATCATAGATCCAAAGGCAAGACTTTTGTTGCTAAATTCAAAAACTTTCTGGAGAAGAAGTTTCTCTTGAAGATGTGAGTGGGAGGAAAGTAGAACTTGATGAGGTAACTGTACTTGCTCCCTTATTGGAAAGTAGTACATCACAGAAAACTGTTTCTGCGACACCTACACCAATTAGTGAGGAAGCTAATGATAATGATCATGAAACTTCAGGACAAGATACTACTGAACCTCGTAGATCAACCAGAGTGAGAACCGCGCCAGAGTGGTACGGTAATCCTGTTCTGGAAATCATGCTGCTAGATCATGATGAACCTATGAACTATGAAGAAGCGATGGTGAGCCCAGATTCCGCAAAATGGCTTGAAGCCATGAAATCTGAGATGGGATCCATGTATGAGAACAAAGTATGGACTTTGGTTGACTTGCCCGATGATCGGCAAGCAATTGAGAATAAATGGATCTTCAAGAAGAAGACTGACGCTGACGGTAATATTACTGTCTACAAAGCTCGACTTGTCGCAAAAGGTTTTCGACAAGTTCAAGGGGTTGACTATGATGAGACCTTCTCACCCGTAGCGATGCTTAAGTCTGTCCGAATCATGTTAGCAATTGCCGCATTTTATGATTATGAAATTTGGCAGATGGATGTCAAAACTGCATTCCTGAATGGATTTCTGGAAGAAGAGTTGTATATGATGCAACCGGAAGGTTTTGTCGATCCAAAGGGAGCTAATAAAGTGTGCAAGCTCCAGCGGTCCATTTATGGACTGGTGCTAGCCTCTCGGAGTTGGAATAAACGCTTTGATAGTGTGATCAAAGCATTTGGTTTTATACAGACTTTCGGATAAGCCTGTATTTACAAGAAAGTGAGTGGGAGCTCTGTAGCATTTCTGATATTATATGTGGATGACATATTACTGATTGGAAATGATATAGAATTTCTGGATAGCATAAAGGGATATTTGAATAAGAGTTTTTCAATGAAAGACCTCGGTGAAGCTGCTTACATATTAGGCATAAAGATCTATAGAGATAGATCAAGACGCTTAATTGGACTTTCACAAAGCACATACCTTGACAAGATTTTGAAAAAGTTCAAAATGGATCAAGCAAAGAAAGGGTTCTTGTCTGTGTTACAAGGTGTGAAGTTGAGTCAGACTCAATGCCCGACCACTTCAGAAGATAGAGAGAAAATGAAAGATGTTCCCTATGCTTCAGCCATACGCTCTATCATGTATGCAATGCTGTGTACCAGACCTGATGTGTGCCTTGCTATAAGTTTAGCAGGGAGGTACCAAAGTAATCCAGGAGTGGATCACTGGACAGCGGTCAAGAACATCCCGAAGTACCTGAAAAGGACTAAGGATATGTTTCTCGTATATGGAGGTGACAAAGAGCTCATTGTAAACGGTTACGTTGATGCAAGCTTTGACACTGATCCGGACGATTCTAAATCGCAAACCGGATACGTGTTTACATTAAACGGTGGAGCTGTCAGTTGGTGCAGTTCTAAACAAAGCGTTGTGGCGAGATCTACATGTGAAGCGGAGTACATAGCTGCTTCGGTGGAAAGGTGATGAAGATGACTATGAAGTCGTCCATGGGGGCTGGGCAAGAAATGAGGAAGGGCAGCAAGACAACCACCGCGGCTCGGGCGAGCGAGAAGACGAAGAATCCCCAGGAGATGATCACGACGGTGATGCTGTACACAGTCATCATGTAGAAGATGCAGGACATGATGATGAGGAAGATGCCGGAGCAGACGACAGGCATGATCATGAAGATGATGTTGCCGGCGGAGCAGACGACGCTGGACCATCGATGGGCTGGGTGCAGGACCCTCATATTCAAGAGCTGCTTCTCAAGCAGACGGATAACGCAAGAGCTGTCGCCCGAGAGAAAGCCAAGATGGATCAACTTGAGTTAGACGCGGTTACTCCATTGTATGAAGGATGCAGGCCCGAGGATACCCGCCTGAAAGTAACGCTCATGACTCTAGAGATGAAGGTAAAACACAAAATGACCGACGCATGCTTCGACGAGAACATGTCATTCTGGCACGAACGTCTTCCCAAGGGGAACAAGTGCCCGACCAGTTTGGAGGAGGCGAAGAAAATCGTGTGTCCTCTGGATTTACCGCATGTGAAATACCATGTGTGCATGAACAATTGCATCGTTTATCGGGACGAGCACGCCGAGTCTACCATATGTCCGGTGTGCGGAGTCACTCGATACAAGAAGAGGAAGAAAGCTCCTCGAAAAGTGGTGTGGTACTTTCCGATCACTCCTCGTCTGCAGCGGTATTTCGTGGACCCTAAGGTAGCAAAGCTCCTGCGTTGGCACGCGGATAGGGAGGAGAAGAAGCGAGAAGATGACGCAAATGATCCGGAGATAGATAAAAAACACAAGATGCTGAGTCACCCTAAGGATGCGTGCCAGTGGCAAGCGTTGAACTTCGAAGACCCAGAATTTGGGAACGATCCAAGGAACATCGTGCTGGGCGCGAGCACCGATGGAGTCAATCCGTTTGGCAGCCAGAGAAGCACACATAGCACCTGGCCTGTGTTTGTGTGGATGTACAACATTCCCCCCTGGTTGTGCATGAAGAGGAAGTACATTCACATGAGTATGCTAATTGAAGGACCGAAACAACCAGGGAACGACATCAATCTGTATCTGGGGCTGCTGAAAGAGGAGCTTGACACGCTGTGGAAAACGCCAGCCAATACGTGGGACGCCACAGAGAAAGAATATTTCCCTATGAGAGCCGCGCTTCTCACGACGGTGCACGACTATCTCGGTTACGGATATGTCGCGGGGCAGGTGGTCCACGGATTTTCTGGATGCGTCAGGTGCATGGATGACACAACGTATCGCCAGCTAGATAGAGATCCCGGGTCTTCGAAAACCGTGTTCATGGGACATCGAAGGTGGCTTCGCGACGATGACCCGTGGAGAAAACGCAAGGATCTGTTCGATGGTGAAACCGAACCCCGAGGACGCCCGCGTACGAGGAGCGGCGAGGAAATAGACGAGCTGTTGAAAAATTGGAAAGACTGCCCATTGCCGGGAAAGAAGCAAAAGGCGCCAGAGCCGGGAAAGAAGCAAAAGGCGTAAGAGCCGCTGCTGAAGGTATGGAAAACGAGGTCTGTTTTCTGGGACTTGCCGTACTGGAAGATCCACCGTGTGCCTCACAGCCTTGATGTCATGCATATCACGAAGAACGTGTGCGAGAGTCTGCTTGGTACCCTGCTCAACATGCCAGAGAGGACCAAAGATGGGCCGAAAGCAAGGGCAGACTTGAAATCAATGGGCATCAGGCAGGAGCTTCATGCTATATATGATGATCATGATGATGATGATGATGATGAGGCGAAGCAGGACACGGAAAGTCGTCGCAAAGGCAAAAAGGCCAAGAAGACCGGAAATGACTACCCTCCCGCGTGCTTCACTCTAAGTCAGGAGGAGATCGAGCAGTTTTTCACCTGCCTTGTAGGAGTAAAACTTCCTTACGGTTACGCGGGGAAGATAAGCAGATACCTAGACCCAGTGAAGCTGAAGTTCAGCGGGATGAAGTCTCACGACTGTCACGTGCTGATGACGCAAATACTTCCAGTTGCAATCCGTGGGATCATGGACGCGCACGTCCGTGAAACCCTATTTGGCCTATGCAACGTTTTCGACGTAATCTCTCGGAAGTCTGTTGGCGTGAGGCAACTCAGAAGGCTACAGGAAGAGATCGTGGTGATACTATGCGAGCTTGAGATGTACTTCCCGCCCGCATTCTTCAACGTTATGGTGCATCAGCTGGTCCATATCGTGGACGATATCATCCAACTCGGGCCGACATTCCTGCACAGCATGATGCCGTTCGAAAGGATGAATGGTGTCATCAAAGGATACGTTCGCAACATGTCACGTCCAGAGGGAAGCATAGCCAGGGGCTTTCTGACTGAAGAGTGCATCTCCTACTGCACGAATTATCTAGGCATCGAGAACCCCGTTGGTCTGCCTGTCAACAGGCACCTCGGCAGGCTCGCTGGATGGGGTCACCGTGAGGGTCGTCGCGAAATGCATGTCGACTTCGAGGGTCGACTCGCCGACTTTGAAAGAGCAAACCTAGTCGCGCTACAACACATAGACGTGGTCGATCCTTGGGTGGTAGAGCACAAAACCTTTATTAAGAAGACGTACAATGACCGAGGCCAACAGAGGACGGACGGAGATATGCTCAAAAAGCACAACTCATGTTTCACGCGTTGGTTCAAGCAGAAGCTTCTGTCGTACCCTTTACATGAGGATTCTTCCGCGGAAGAACAACTCATATTCGCCTTGTCACAGGGCGCCGAGCACAACCTAATGACCTATGAGGCGTACGATATCAACGGCTACACATTCTACACCGAGGCCAAGGACATGAAGAGCGATGGTTATCAGAACTCCGGGGTAACGATGGAATCCTACACTGGTAACGACAAGGATAGATACTATGGAAGGATCGAGGAGATCTGGGAGCTGAGCTACGCTGGAGAGAAGGTCCCGATGTTCCGTGTCAGATGGGCCAAGAGCGTCCTAAAAGAAGACCAGTATTTCACCACCATGGTTATACCCGAAGCCAAATCCAAGACCGCGGGCGCAAACGTCACCACGAAAAATGAGCCATGGGTACTGGCTTCCCAAGTGGACCAATGCTTCTTCATTACCGACCCGTCAAAGCCCAGTCGTGTTGTCGTGAGGAGAGGCAAAAGGAAGATCATCGGAATGGATGGAGTAGCCAATGAGCAAGACTTCGACAAGTACGGCGACCCGAGGATCGAACATGACGACGATGATGAAGTAGCAGCATACACCACAAGAAGAAGCAGGACCACCCTACCTAAAGGACATCCGTTCCATAGAAGAACTCCATTTGCGAAAAAGAAGGGCAAGAAGATTGTGAATAGATAGCTAGCTAAGATCGATTGTATTTAAATCGTAGCCTTCATTTCTCGATTGTATTTCATGGGCACTTTTTGGACTATCATGAATATTTTTAAATTTCATGGACACTCGATCTCGATCCCCCTCCATCTCGATCGCTATACCACCTCGCCAGATCCAGTCCCCCTCGCCGCCGAGCACCCCCCGGTCCACCGGCCGCCGCCGCCGACCCCCCGCACCCTCAACTCCCCTACTCAACCGCCGCCGCCGACCCCCCGCACCCCTTCCCTACTCAACCGCCGCCGCCGACCCCCTCACCCCGCGCACCCTCCCCCGCTCCACCGGCATTACTGTTTGATGATATTTTTAAAAAAATTATTACTGTTATGATTTAAACAAGTTTAAAAAATTATTACTGTCTTATAAAAAAATACTAATGGCGCACCACGGTGAGGTGCGCCATTAGTATGGATGTACTTATGGCGCACCGAGGGGTGGTGCGCCATTAGTATTGTGCCATTGCTATAAGAAAAAAAACTACTAATGGCGCACCACGGTGAGGTGTGCCATTAGTATGGATGTACTTATGGCGCACCGAGGGGTGGTGCGCCATTAGTATTGTGCCCGATCCCCCCTTCCCTCTCCCCCTTCGCCCGATCCCCCCTTCCCTCTCCCCCTCGCCAGTTCCCTCTCCCTCCCTCCATCGCGCCGCCGCCGCCGCTGCCCCGACCCACTGCGCCGCAGCTGCCCACGCGCCCCGCCGCCTCCCTCTCCCCTTCCTCCCCCTCGTCGCCGGCGGCCCAGACGCCGCCCCGTCCACACCACCGCGTCCACCTCGTCGGGCTCCTCCTCCCGCTCCGCGTCCTCGGGCTCCTCCCGCTCGCGCTCGCGCTCCCGCTCCCTCTCGTCGTCCTCCTCATCGTCGCTCCCCTCCCACCGCCAAGCGCAGGTGAGCAACCGCCGCCCTTCCCTTCCGCTCCCCTCCCCTACGCCTCCTCACGGCCGGCTCTACGGACCTGTCGGCTTCGTTTTCTGTGCTGGATCGATTTAGTTACTGTGATTGATTTCGTTGCTAGTTGAGATTCCCGGCATGTCTAGTTTGATGCGTACTACTGATGATTCTAAGAGATGCTTGTTTCATCTTCGTGTTCAGTGCCTAGTTTTGTGGCGATAGTGGCAGCTACTCTTCAGATCTCAAAACATGCCTCGGGGTAGTTCTTGCTGAAGATTTGTATATATAGTATAGAGGAGGGATCGGGCCTTATTTTGTGTAAAACATAATTATTGTTGGAGCCATCTTTGGACGGTGGCGACCATAGGCATTAGTGTGTCTCTTTAACTCAACTTGGTGCCGGTCATCTGTGTGCGCGCGCTTTGATTTGCAGTATGCAGGGGGTTAGAGTAAAGTGCAGAAATTTGAGTGCCTAGTTCTCAGGTCTCAGCTCCCAGCTTGATTGATACTCATGTTATTAAGTCTGAACTAGTGAACATATGCGGTTGAAGATGATACGTTTCTGGAAGTTAACTTGCATCTAAACAGAGGCAACTCTGCATTGTTTCTGAATCACATTTCAGTAAAAAGTTAAATGGAATGTGGTAACAAATGCACCAAAAGATCAAGCAGGGTCACTGCTGTAGATTGTAGTGGCATGGATATTTACACCACATTGCTTGTTGACACTCAAACTACAATACATCAGGCCTTATTATAAGTAGCGAAACCATGGACTGAAGAGGCTCAGCCACATAGTGACCTGACTGAGTCATTCTAGTTTCTTGTATGTGTCCAGCCGGCTCAGAGCACCGTCTGGCAGAGCCTTCGTACTGTTGCTGATCACTTCCCTTGATTGTTTCAGCTCAGTCTTGCCTGCAATGAACCAATTCTCCTTTTATCCATTTGATTGGCTCCTATTATAATTGCAGAGGATAAGAAGAACTTGCTCTGTTCTTGCTTGTACACCAATCTCTGCTTCAACTGCTGCATTTACTTTCATGTAATAGTCTTGTACCCAATGCTTCAGTGGCAGTGCATCCTAAGCAATGGAGGCCTTTTTTCACATGCCAATGTATTTTCCATGTTGTGATGGAGGCCTTTTTTGCCTTGTCCACCCGAGAGGCCCTTGAGTTTGCTGGAATGTCGATTAACTTCCGTTCCGGCAAATTCGGGTACTCCATATGTCCTTTTTTCAGCAAAGGTCATGCTGAAATTTTTCGTGAATTTTAGCATGACTTTGCTAAAAATAGGACATATGGGGTACTTGTGACTAATGCATGGGCCGGGGTATCTTAGTAGTTAATTAAGTAGGATCAAGTGCCCCGGCGTACTTGTGACTAATGCATGGCTTTTAGGGTGCCTCGGCGTCGATAAAAACCTAAATGATGAAAGCTTAGGCTTTTAGGGTGCCTCGGCGTCGAAAAACCCTCAATGATAAAAGCTTAGCTTTTAGGATGCCTCGGTGTCGACAAACCCTAAATGATGAGACCATGATCTTGTTCCTTGACAATAACCAACTTTTTGACCAAACTTTGTTCCTATTTAGAGAGAAACATGGCCAACAACAATGAGGCCGGGGGTTCGGGCGTCAAGGCATTCTGGGAGCTGTCCCGGGAGATGGAGGAACAACCTCACTTGTACGAGGACGCCGCCTTCCCCACCGATCCTGAGACCCCTGATGGTACCGCCGAGGATGACCCCACTGATGCCACCACTAATGGTGCCGCCGAGGATGCCACCACTGATGATGGTGGCGCACGCACAGATGGCAGCCAACCGAAGAGGCAACGGAAGGACCGGCGCCCGACCATGCTCCGCACCCTCAAGGAGGAAGTTACTAAAGTGGACTCCAACGGGAATCCAATGGCGCCCGAACGAATAGTCAAGGGGTACTCGCTTCAGCTCGGGTGGATTCTCCGGAGCACCGTCTCGATCAACACCGAGAACCTCAGGCATCCTGACCGAGGGAATTTGCGCAACCTCCTCTTCACGAAGCTGCACGAACGATACAAGTTCCCTGCTGAATTTGAAAACACAAGCCTCAAAGGGAATAAAGTGAACAGTGTTGCCCTCACGAAGATGAGCACGGCCCTGTCTACTTGGAAAAGCAATGTGAAGAGAATGATCGAGAAAGGTGAGAGTTATGAGAAGATCAAGGAGAAAAATCCTTCGATCACCGAAGATGACTACAACGACTTCAAGATCAATTGCTCGAGCACCGCAAACTCCGAATCAAGTAAGTGGGGGAAAGAAATGCGGGAGCTGAACTTAGGGGAACACACACTCGGTCCCGGCGGTTACAGAGTGGCGGAGCCTATACGGGACAAGGAGGAGGCGGACCGTGCCGAGCAAGGCCTACCGCCCCTCTTCGATAAATACAGTGACAAGCAGACCAGGAACTTTGTCAGGGCCCGGTACAAGAAGGACCCGAAAACAAAGGAGCTTACCACGGATCCGAAGACCCGGGCGCTTGAGCTTGTTCTGGTAAGGAATACACCCCCGCATAATTAGCTCCATATGGTTGCATTCTAATTAATGAAGCCAAATTTCTAAATGGTTCACATTCCTTCCGCAGGCGACTAAAAGCAGTAGCGCGGGGTCGACTAAGAGCAACCCTTGGGACACCACTCTAAATAGGGCATTGAATATAATGAAGAACAAGGATAAGCTCAGTAAGCCGACGTCAGCTGGTCGTGTGGCCGGCAAAGGCTTGTCGACAAAATGGTCGTCATACTATAACACTGGTGGGCGAAAGGAGAAAAAGATCAGCTCGGAAAGCCAGGCGCGCGAGGTTCAAGAACTCAGGGCACAGGTGGCGCGGATTCTGGAGATTGTCCAAGATCAAGTGGAACAACAACTCGGAAAGACGATCACCACCATTGTGCCTACCTTGATCCAGGGGATTAGTGCATGGATTGCGGGCGGCCAACAGGGGCCGCCCCCGATTCCTACCTTCACGGCCAACAACTCGCAGAACGCGATGGCGGGGCCATTGGTGTCTCCGGCGGAGGCGGCATTGGTGTCTCCGACGCCGGCACGGGAGCTTAATGCACCCGGGTGTACGCCGGCCACCACCTCTGCAGCAAGCGGCCCCTCCGTCAACTGCACGCCCGCCGTTGGCGGTGCCTCGACATTAGCCGAGCTCGACACCATCATCACGGTAACTAATTAAGCCTCTCTCGGCCGAGGACTTCATCTCCTTGCCTTTGACTGGGCATCCCTGACGCCCTACATGTTCTCACAGGGCGCCGCCGACGTTCCGTGCACTCTCCTGCACTTCGTGAACAATGAGTTGGTCGATGTCGCCAAGGGCAAAATCGTTCAACCGGGCAACCCCTTGTTCCACGGTACCCAGATGCCACCCAACCTGTTTAGGGTTCAACTGGTTCGGGTGCTGCGAGGCTGTGACGAGTTGTTACCTCCGATTCGACCCGTCGGGGCCGACGATGATGACGTGATGACCCTCAGCGCCTGCCTGAGCTGGCCCCTGCTTTGGTCGAAGAGCCAGATTCGTTTGGGGGCGGGGGACACCACCCCAAAGACAACACCGCCAGTCATGCCGGTGCCAACTCGGCCCCATGGCAAGACCGCCGCAACGGTGCCGGACATCCCTATGCCACTGGATCCAAACATGCATATGGCACAGGATCAGAACGACGACGACGACGACGATACATTTGCCAACGTTGATCAGTACTTTGCCGATCATGGGTACGGTGGCGACTTCATGGGGCCTCCTTCTCAAGAACCCAACCCAACAAAAGACGTGCGCGATCTAGCTGGTACCATGGAGAAGCCAAGTTGCAACAGGCGTCATCTGCCGTTCAGCTCTCGGGAGACGCCTCCAACTGCCGACTTCACCGAGCCTCAAATAGGCGAGGTGCGAAATATTATCAGCCCCAACACACTCAAGAAGGCGGTCTGTGAGCAGAACTCGGTCCCATTACAGGAGAAGAAGAAGGCACGCAAAAGAAAGACTAACAAGGGTGCGGGCCAGCCGGCACCGAGTACGATCCGTGCTCAGGACGGGCCACCTTCACCTAACGATATTTCGAGGAGGGTGCATGTGGCGGGTAGGCCGATGCTACCGAGAAATATGCTCGATCCTGCAACCGGTGCTATGCGGAGTCTGCATGACAGTGTTCTTTCTTTGGAGAAGCGGCGTCTCGGAGAGAAGGATGTGGCATACCCGGTTTTCGCGGCCAAGGTGCCAGAGGGCAAGGGCTTTGTGGATAACTCCATCGGGGGTACGATCGTCTTGCGGTTTGATGACATCCACGCTATGTTGAACCTTCATCCGCTGCACTACACCTTCGTTCGGCTATTTTCGCTGAGTATGGAGATGCGGATCATTCGCGACAAGACCCCGGACATCGTGATAGTCGACCCCTTCTACATGCGTGCCAAGATCTTGGGCAGTGCTGGGGACCGGCAAGTCGCGAGTTCTTACCTCGAAGGCGTCATTCTGGCAAACCAAGATAAGGATAACTTCCTCGTGCCTTACTTTCCCGAGTAAGTCCTCCCCTCAACCGCCCCGTAACATATGAATTCTTAGATTTCGATCGTTTTTCTTTTAACATTCCGTGTTTTCTGCAGTGACACACGTTGCACGCTCATCCTCCTAAGCCCCAAATATTCCATGGACACGTATTTCGACCCGGACCGTCAGTCGAACGTAGACTACACAAATGTCAAGAAGGTTCTTGATGATGTTCTCCCCGGCTACGTCAAATCTGGAGGCACCTTCACCAGGCCTATTCGTAAGTATGGCAAGCACGTGTTCTCCCACGCCTTGATCCAGCAAGGAGAGAGGGAGAGGTTGAGGAAGACTTCATCCAACAGCAGCACAACGGTGTGGTGGTGGTGGAGGAGCGTGGCTATCCTGCAGGGCTTCGCCAAGCACCACAGAAGAGGAGGAAGAAGAGACGCAGGGCTGCACCAAGAGAGATTGAATCACGCGTGTCTTATGGGCAGCCCTAGGCCTCATATATATAGGGGAAGGGAGGGGCTGCGCCCCCTCTAGGGTTCCCACCCCTAAGGGGGGCGGCAGCCCTAGATGGGGAGCAAGGGGGCAGCCAAGAGGGGGAGAGAGGGATGGCGCCCCTAGGGTGGGCCTTAAGGCCCATCTAAGCCTAGGGTTTCCTCCTTTTTTCCTCCTAGCTGCCCTTGGGCCTTGTGGGAGGCGCACCAGCCGACTTAGGGGCTGGTCCCTCACCACCCTTGGCCCATGCAAGCCTCCGGGGCAGGTGGCCCCACTTGGTGGACCCCCGGGACCCTCCCGGTGGTCCCGGTACATTACCGATAAACCCCGAAACCTTTCCGGTGACCAAAACAGGACTTCCCATATATAAATCTTTACCTCCGGACCATTCCGGAACTCCTCGTGACGTCCGGGATCTCATCCGGGACTCCGAACAACATTCGGTAACCACATACAAACTTCCTTTATAACCCTAGCGTCATCGAACCTCAAGTGTGTAGACCCTACGGGTTCGGGAGACATGCAGACATGACCGAGACGTTCTCCAGTCAATAACCAACAGCGGGATCTGGATACCCATGTTGGCTCCCACATGTTCCACGATGATCTCATCAGATGAACCACGATGTCAAGGACTTAATCAATCCCGTATACAATTTCCTTTGTCTATCGGTACGATACTTGCCCGAGATTCGATCGTCGGTATCCTGATACCTTGTTCAATCTCGTTACTGGCAAGTCTCTTTACTCGTTCCGTAACACATCATCCCGTGATCAACTCCTTGATCACATTGTGCACATTATGATGATGTCCTACCGAGTGGGCCCAGAGATACCTCTCCGTTTACACGGAGTGACAAATCCCAGTCTCGATTCGTGCCAACCCAACAGACACTTTCAGAGATACCCGTAGTGCACCTTTATAGCCACCCAGTTACGTTGTGACGTTTGGCACACCCAAAGCACTCCTACGGTATCCGGGAGTTGCACAATCTCATGGTCTAAGGAAATGATACTTGACATTAGCAAAGCTTTAGCATACGAACTACACGATCTAGTGCTATGCTTAGGATTGGGTCTTGTCCATCACATCATTCTCCTAATGATGTGATCCCGTTATCAATGACATCCAATGTCCATGGTCAGGAAACCGTAACCATCTATTGATCAACGAGCTAGTCAACTAGAGGCTTACTAGGGACATGGTGTTGTCTATGTATCCACACATGTATCTGAGTTTCCTATCAATACAATTCTAGCATGGATAATAAACGATTATCATGAACAAGGAAATATAATAATAATCAATTTATTATTGCCTCTAGGGCATATTTCCAACAGTCTCCCACTTGCACTAGAGTCAATAATCTAGTTCACATCGCCATGTGATTAACCATCACAGGTCACATCACCATGTGACTAACACCCAAGAGTTTACTAGAGTTAGTAGTCTAGTTCACATCACTATGTGATTAACACTCAATGAGTTCTAGGTTTGATCATGTTGCTTGTGAGAGAGGTTCTAGTCAACGGGTCTGAACCTTTCAGATCCGTGTGTGCTTTACAAATCTTTATGTCATCTCCTAGATGCAGCTACCACGCTCTATTTGGAGCTATTCCAAATAACTGTTCTACTATACGAATCCAGTATACTACCCGAATAATCTGGATTAGTGTCAAAGTTTGCATCGGCGTAACCCTTTACGACGAACTCTTTTACCACCTCCATAATCAAGAAAATTCCTTAGTCCACTAGTTACTAAGGATAACTTTGACCGCTGTCCTCTGATCCATTCTTGAATCACTCTTGTACCCCTTGACTGACTCATGGCAAGGCACACTTCAGGTATGGTACACAGCATAGCATACTGTAGAGCCTACGTCTTAAGCATAGGGGACGACCTTTCGTCCTTTCTCTCTATTCTGCCGTGGTCGAGCTTTAAGTCTTAACTTCATACCTTACAACTCAGGCAAGAACTCCTTCTTTGACTGATCCATCTTGAACACCTTCAAGATCACGTCAAGGTATGTGCTCATTTGAAAGTACCATTAAGCGTTTTGATCTATCCTTATAGATCTTGATGCTCAATGTTCAAGTAGCTTAATCTAGGCTTTCATTGAAAAACACTTTCCAAATAACCCTATATGCTTTCCAGAAATTCTACGTTATTTCTGATCTATGATATGTCAACAACATATATTCATCAGAAATTCTATAGTGCTCCCACTCACTTCTTTGGAAAATACAAGTTTCTCATAAACTTTGTATACACCAAAATCTTTGATCATCTCATCAAAGCATACATTCCAACTCCGAGATGCCTACTCTAGTCCTTAGAAGGATTGCTGGAGCTTTGCATACTTATTAGCATCTTTCAGGATTGACAAAACCTTCCGGTTGTATCACATACAACCTTTCCTCAAGAAAATCATCGAGGAAACAATGTTTTGACATCCTATCTGCAAGATTTCATAAATAATGCAGTAATCGCTAATATAATTCCAACAGACTCTTAGCATCGCTACGAGTGAGAAAGTCTCACCGTAGTCAACTCCTTGAACTTGTCGGAAAACATCTTAACGACAAGTCGAGCTTTCTTAATGGTGACATTTACCATCATTGTCCATCTTCCTTTTAAAATCCATCTGTACTCAACAGCCTTACGACCATCAAGTAGTTCTTCCAAAATCTACACTTTGTTTTCATACATGGATCCTCTCTCGGATTTTATGGCCTCGAGCCATTTATTGGAATCCGGGCCCACCATTGCTTCTCCATAGCTCGTAGGTTCATTGTTGTCTCGCAACATGACTTCCAAGACAGGATTACGTACCACTCTGAAGTAGTACGCATCCTTGTCATCCTACGAGGTTTGATAGTGACTTGATCTGAAGTTTCGTGATCACTATCACAAGCTTCCACTTCAATTGGTGTAGGAGCCACAGGAACAACTTCCTGTGCCCTGCCACACACTAGTTGAAGAGACGGTTCAATAACCTCATCAAGTTACCACTATCCTCCCACTCAATTCTTTCGAGAGAAACTTTTCCTCGAGAAAGGACCCGATTCTAGAAACAATCCCTTATTGCTTTCGGATCTGAGACAGGAGGTATACCCAACTGTTTTGGGTGTCCTATGAAGATGCATTTATCCGCTTTGGGTTCGAGCTTATCAGCCTGAAACTTTTTCACATAAGCATCGCAGCCCCAAACTTTTAAGAAATGACAGCTTAGGTTTCTCTAAACCATAGTTCATACGGTGTCATCTCATCGGAATTACGTGGTGCCCTATTTAAAGTGAATCTGGTTGTCTCTAATGCCTAACCCATAAACTATCATGGTAATTCGATAAGAGACATCATGGTATGCATCATATCCAATAAGGTGCAGTTATGATATACAGATACACCATCACACTATGGTGTTCCAGGATGTATTAGTTGTGAAACGATTTCCACAATGTCTTAATTCTGTGCCAAACTCGTAATTCAGATATTCATCTCTATGATCATATCATAGATCCTTAATCCTCTTGTCACGACGATCTTTCAACTTCACACTGAAATTACTTGAACCTTTCAATAATTCAGACTCAATGTTCTCCAGTCAATAACCAACAGCGGGATCTGGATACCCATGTTGGCTCCCACATGTTCCACGATGATCTCATCGGATGAACCACGATGTCAAGGACTTAATCAATCCCGTATACAATTTCCTTTGTCTATCGGTACGATACTTGCCCGAGATTCGATCGTCGGTATCCTGATACCTTGTTCAATCTCGTTACTGGCAAGTCTCTTTACTCGTTCCGTAACACATCATCCCGTGATCAACTCCTTGATCACATTGTGCACATTATGATGATGTCCTACTGAGTGGGCCCAGAGATACCTCTCCGTTTACACGGAGTGACAAATCCCAGTCTCGATTCGTGCCAACCCAACAGACACTTTCAGAGATACCCGTAATGCACCTTTATAGCCACCCAGTTACGTTGTGACGTTTGGCACACCCAAAGCACTCCTACGGTATCCGGGAGTTGCACAATCTCATGGTCTAAGGAAATGATACTTGACATTAGCAAAGCTTTAGCATACGTACACGATCTAGTGCTATGCTTAGGATTGGGTCTTGTCCATCACATCATTCTCCTAATGATGTGATCCCGTTATCAACGACATCCAATGTCCATGGTCAGGAAACCGTAACCATCTATTGATCAACGAGCTAGTCAACTAGAGGCTTACTAGGGACATGGTGTTGTCTATGTATCCACACATGTATCTGAGTTTCCTATCAATACAATTCTAGCATGGATAATAAACGATTATCATGAACAAGGAAATATAATAATAATCAATTTATTATTGCCTCTAGGGCATATTTCCAACAAATACGACGTTCTGCTGCGTCAAGCAGCCGCCTGGCGGTCAGAAGGGTGCCTACTACGCCACCCATCACATGCGGGTGATCGTACGGGACCATCATCAACTTCTGCTACCGAGTAGACTCAAAGATTGGGCCGCGAGCGTGTCGGCAATCCAGGACGCGGACATCAGACAAGAATTCTTTCGCATCCAGTCGGAGTTTGCGAAAATCATCCATCAAGATGTCCTTCGTACCTCGGGGCAGTTCTACCTCAGAAATCAACTGTCCAACAGTGACATCGACACAATCCTACAAATGCAGGCTGACAACGCCAGTTGTTTCATGACTCCCACGATAGACGGCGGCTTCATCCACGCTCCGGTCCCTTGAGTCGAGTCGAAAGCAGTGATGCTGTGTCTAGTTCTGAAACATCGATTGGCTCATGTTGTAATTAAATTTTAATGAACTTGTAGTATGTCTCTTTGGTTTCGAGAGTCGTTCAACTTAGATGTAATTGATGCTATTAATGTCTTGCTTTTCCGTTCTGTTGCATACTTATATATTGCTTATGTATTGTCTGTGAATTGGTACTAACGTTTCGTTTGGCTACTGTATAGCGATGCCGTGGTATGTCGTGTACAAGGGTAAGGTTCCCGAAGTCTACAACGACTGGGAGGAGTGTCGGAGACAGGTTCACCAATTCAGCGGTAACAGTTACAAAGGGTACACCACTAGGGCCGAGGCCGAATCTAGATACGCCCGCTATCTAGCGGGAGAGGGGAGGGAGCGTTGGAGGAACCGGATGAACACGAGTTTCATCATGATGATGCTCATCGTGATGACCGCAGCTCTCTTCTATGTGATGGTAGTTTAGATGATCGATATCGACTTGTAATGTGAAGACAAACTCGTGGTCTCAAGACTTGTAATATAATGTTCTATCTTTGTTCGGTCTTTTCAATTCGGAGACTAATATGATGAATTGTATTCGGAGACTAAAATGATGAATTGTATTCAGAGACTAATCTTCTATTGTATTCGATGAATCTGTTGTTGATGTGTGCTGTCCATATTTTGTCCAATTATACATTTTGTAACCTGTGCAAAAAACAGAAAATAAAAAAATAAAAAAAACCTAATATTCATACTAATGGCGCATCACATCATAGTGCGCCATTAGTATGCCAAAGGAAACTAATGGCGCATCATTAAACAGTGCGCCATTAGTATGCTGAACTTACTAATGGCGCATCCTGTTGTTGTGCGCCATTAGTATGCCAAAGCACCTGGGTATATATGGCCCCCTGGGAGGCATACTAATGGCGCACTGTTGTATATAGTAATGGCGCATCTGAGGTGTGCCATTAGTATACCAAATACTAATGGCGCACCACTAATGCGCCATTAATGGCCAAATTAGGTGCGCCATTAGTAGGCCTTTTCCTAGTAATGGATTCTCTTGTAATTTTTCACCGAAAGAAAGCATGAAATAATAATCCGGCATATTTGTCACAAATTAACTGGAAAGAAACAATGCTAGATTATCGGATCATACTCACCACACAAGCACACACAAATTCCTGCATACACTTTATCGGTGAACGTTGAGGCGGCTTTTGGCATACCTGATGCCAAAGCCATTAATTCTCCCACGAATGTAGATTGCAAAACTCGTATGCTTTTTCGACTGAATCAAAACTGGCCCCGATTGCTGGATTAACAACAATACCAGCCTTCTTGCCTGCATAAGCCCGCATCGAAGCCTCAAGCGCATGCATTCTGCATGGGTCGGCATCCCTCTCCTCTGACGATTTGCCAACCCTAATACTGCAGTGTGAAAAAACAACAGATCACTGCACAGCCCCTATACGGCACAGATTAAACATTAGCTTAACAATCCCAAAAATATAATGCAATCTTCAAGGCTAGTGCACCAAGACAGAAAATATACGGGTGGCGTCGCGGCCGTTGCACCAAAAAAGGTTTCTTCCTACCCCGCAAAAAAAGGTTTCTTCCTAATCTAGACTTTGCGGTGTGTGATTAAATAATGGAAGAATCTTCCTGTAAACCGACTGATTTCTGGGAGGGGAACTTTTGGTTCCTGGGTACATATGTACCCTATATGAGATTTTGTTTAGCAATTCAACAAAAAGTCGAAAAATTCTGAAAATATTTTTGAAATAAACTTGACCTTTCATTGTATTAGTGAGAAAAGTTCCACAACAAGAAAATTTCTCTTTGACTTCTTTTCAAAAAAGAAATTTTTTTGGTCAATATAGCATGAATAGTGACCTATAATAGCAAATAAATTTTGTCTTTTTTGCTGTGAAGTCAATGTAGGTTTTCTTTTTTGCAAAAATTGATATACTAGTGTGCAACTAAGTCAAGTTTAATCTAAAAATACTTTTGAAGTACTTTGACTTTTTGTTTAATTATTTAAAAGAAATACCCCATATAGGGTGTATATACATGCGGGAGTCAAAGGGTATTTCCCCTGATTTCTGACCGTTTTAAGCCGCGTCGCTCGAATGACGCGTGTCTGATATGGGCCCATGAATGCTTATCCCCTCGTTCCCAACCGCCCGATGCTTATCCTCTCCTCCGCTCATTCTTCCACCTCGTCTCTTCCTATCCTTACCCATCCTCTTCCCATACCAAGGTAGCAAGCTAGCCATAGCTGTGCACGGAGATGTCGGAGGTGGTGCTCGGCCGCGCCTTGCTGCAAGATCCCGCTGCCCGGCCGCAACGATGCTGTAGGAGGAAGCGCTGTCGCCGCTCGCCATGCTGCCCGCGTGCTCCTTCCAGCATGATGCCGGATGCACCCATCGTGCCGCGAGCAGTGGGCGTCCTTGCCGGCGACGCCTACTTTAGAGAAATACGGGGGAGGGAGGTACGTGCTTGAGGAAGGTGAGGTGCTATAGGCGCCTGACGTACGGCGGCGACGCGGACACCACTGCTGCTTACCCCGCTTCATCTCGATGCCGGTGTTGCGTTGGAGCTCGGACTTGCTTGCAATGGAGCTTCGTGGAGTTGCAATTAATGGAGCTTTGCCGGGCCGTCGGTGCTGAGTTGGAGCTCCGCCAGAGTTGCAATGGAGTTTCGTTGAAGCCGTCAATGCTGCGTTGGAGCTCCGACAGGGCTGCAATGGAGTTTCACCGGAGGCTGATGGTGCTGCCACGAGAGGTACAATGAAGCTTTGCCGAACGCCATTCCGTGGATCTCGTTGCCGACGGAGCTACAATGCAACGCCCCTGCTGTTGTGAGTTGCGACCCGGATCTCGCCGGTGGAGGAGCTGCTGCAACGCCCAACGTGCTGCGACCCGGGTCTCACCGCTGGTGGAGCCAAGGTTTTGGATTCCGAATGGAAGAATTTTCTCGTGGGGGGAGGGGGGGGGTGAGATTCTCGGTTACCACGATTACCGAGAAATACCGAACATATTTCGGATGAAATTTAAAACTGAATTTTGAATTCAAATTCTTTTAAAGAAGATATAGATAATGTTTGAACCTGTATAGAGCACAAGGTTGATAGTATCGCAGTGGAACGTCGTGCTTGTCTTAGTTAGTTGGTCTCGAGATGGATTCCCGCGGGACCTTAGTGCTATGCGTCCGTCGGCGGATCTTTTTAAAAGATCCGCCGCCTGGCGTGCCGTGCGATCTAGATTGCTCAGCACACAATTCCTCTTTGCAACAAGAGTATTGTTTCAGAAACAACGGTGCTTTATTTGGAAACATATCGATAACTATTGCAACATGAGCTTTGTTTCAGAAACATTGATGCAGTTGCAAAAACATCTCTACATATGATCCCACTTTGCAACAAGAGCTTTGTTTCAGAAACAACTATTGCAACAAGGGCTTCGTTTCAGAAAAAAATATCGCTCGGTGCTGGGATGGATCAGCAGGGAGGGCTCCCCGACACTGACATCATTGATGGCGAGGCCATGCGCCGCGCTGCGCGCTGCAGGAACGATGACCGGGGCGCGCGGATCTGAAGCACTGTCACCGACGTCGGGTGGTGTCTTGGCGAGATGCAGGGCAGTAGAGATGTGAGTGACAGGGCGGGCGACTGCCTTGCCGGCGACAAGTGAGGTGGTGAAAGAAAAGCGGAGGCATGGAAGTGGAGCGGCGAAGGCCTGCCTCGCCGCTGAATGACGGCTGTTGGAGCAGACCGGTGGCGAGCACATGCGTACCTAGCCATGTAATCTGTTTGCGGCAAGTGCCGAGTTGCAGAAATGATTCTGAAACAAGGATGGAGTTATAAGAACGTGAAGTAGGTGAAGGTGACGCCTGATCGTCTGATCAACAACAGATCGAACGCTCACGGAGACGGACGACGCGCGCGCAAAGATCCGCGAGGTGACCACAAGCTTTTCCCACTCGAACCAGTAACCTCTTGAGTAGGGAAAGTAGTAGGCTACCACCACGCCACAACAACGTTTAGCTATAATCTAGACATGCCGTGATATTGTAGTAAATTTTGGATGTAAATATTCAAAAAAAATTGATTTTTTTTGCTCGGGATACATCTTTTTCATGGGGCAACGAGAAGCTCGGTAACCGCCCGGTATCCGTTTTTCTCGGACGGTACCTAAAACCATGGGTGGAGCTGCATAGCAACACGCATGGTGCTGCGACACAGGTTCGCCATAGGATCTCGCCGGCAGCATCGAGGACCGTTGCATCGAAGCTCCGGCGGAGTCGAGGACCGCTGCGTCGCAGCTTCGACGGTAGCTGCATCGCAGGTCCGACGGTGTCGAGGAACGCTACATCGCAGCTCCGGCGGCACGGCGTCCGCTGCATCGCAGCTCCGGCGACGACGCGTTTGCTGTGTCGCAGCTCCGGCGGCCTCGTTGTATCGTAGCTCGGCCGGTGACGTCCGTTGCATCGCAGCTTCGATGAACTTGCTATACCGCAGCTCTCGGGTGGCGTCGCGGCCGTTGCATCGCAGCCGCTGCCTCCATGCTGATGGGCGTGCTTGGAGCACCACTCTTGGGCGCTGCATGGCGATCCACGAGACACAAAATGAACGACTATTATATGCACGACCGGACGATTATTAAGGCGGCTTATATTTGGGTGCTATCAGCCGACTTATCCCTAGCATCGGCCTTAAATAATTGGGGCTTCTCCCTAAATCACTAGCTGCCATTTATTCTGGTGACTTGCGTGATGAGTTCAGCAGCTCCAGGCCGCATGTTCGACTCTTTCCGGTTTGTCTAGGAAAATGGCTATTCATCCCACTCCTCCGACACTCCTAATCCAATCAGTATGGTTTAAAAAATATGGTCAAATGTCCCTAACATTAAGAAGAATTGTTCTCTCAAGCAGGTCATCTTTGCAAAAGGTTTAATACATTGTTTTTTGCGAGGGAAATGCATGCATCGTTTGACTTGCGGGCCGTGCTTGCGAGTTGCGAACAACTTTCATTATCTTAATTGGCTAAAGCAACCCTGATTAATCAAGATAATTCTGGTTTTTTAGACAAGATTAGGGATTTTATTGACCATCCCTGTATGCAGGGCCATATATGTGAAGGCAGAGCGTGCATGTAATCCCTTGTATATTAAGCAAGGCCCATAATGCCGCTACCCATTGATTCCTTATTCAAGTTGAGGATTAGAGGGTGCAGTTCTTTGTTTTCCTCCTTCCTTGTATTCCTAGGTGTGGACTGCTCCTTCCATATATTCCTTCCCTTCCTTATTTCTTTGCGCTCGGATGAAATCCTCTTATTTTTTTCCTTAGTTTCTCTGCCACGACGGGACGAGACTTACCTGCTCCCCTCCCGTGTGCCCATCCATGATCCCGCATACGTGGGTTGATTTGATTGGAATAAAATAAGGCCCGGCCCCACCCCCTTAAAATCAGAGGGGAGATGATTAGATTAGAAAGAAAAAAGAAAAAAAGACAGTCGTTGGATGAGGTGGGAGCACGGATGGGAGCATGGGAAGGGAGCAGGCAAGCCGGATCCGCCACGACGACTTCAGTTTCTTTTTTCCTTCCTTATTTTCCCTATTACAGTGGACTCAATTCCTTTCCTTCCTTATTATTTCTTTGCATATCGGCTGAAATCTTTTTATTTCCGTATACCTCACACGAATCCCGTTAATTATGTCGCACGAATCCTTTAATTTTGTTTCTCTACTTATTGATTCTTGAGGCACTCATTGATTTTGAATTGCATACATGTATAAATTGATTGGGCGGATGGTAAAAAAGGATGTGCGATAATTTTATAAATTGATGGTTAGATCAGTTGGTTGTGCACATTATGATAGGGCAGCAAGTCACGGTTTTGATCCCATACTTCGCCCATTATTTTTTGGCTACCCACGCTGGAGGCAATGGACGGGCGAGGCGGGCCGTATGGAGCGCATTCGAGGCCTAGCTGGATGAAAAGTTTCTGTCATATTAAAAGAATTAGTAGATTAATGGCTGGTTGATTTTTTTAAAAGTGAGGGGTCATTCTATAAAACGTGTGTGACGGACTAAGAATACTTATTCTCTTTAATAGTAGGTGTAGATATGTCGCACGTTATGATAAAAGGAGGGGGCTTCACAGGAGAACCTATTGCATGCACTCTTGGAGTGTTCACATGCGAGACAGTTCTGGGAAGAGGCGCAACAACTCTTCGACTTCAAGCTACCGCGGCTCCATCCTGTGACCTGGGCCGAAGACATCATTTATGATGACCGCCTGACTTCCAGGGACCGCGCAGTGGCCGTTTCGGTCATGTGGTCCATTTGGCATTCGAGGAACAGATTGATACATGGTGAGGATCAGCTCGATCCGACAAGCTCTGTACGACGCACTCGGGAGGCGTTATCCCTTCTGGAGGTGCCACGGCAAATAGCACTGATCATGCCTGGACATGGGTGGCGGCCACCCGACGCGGGCTTCGTCACCATCAACACTGATGCGGCAATCAAACATGAAGATGGCAAAGGAGGAGCAGGGGGCGTAGCCCGATCCTCTTGCTCATTTCTGGGAGCATGGAGCAAGCCATATCCCGGAGTTACGGATCCCTTCATTGCAGAGGCGATGGCAGTGCGCGACGGAGTTATCTTCGCATGCTTGAGGGGTTATACACACGTCATTGTGGAGACGGATTGCTCGGAGGTCGCCAACCTCTGGACCACTCGTCACGGCTCTCAATCGGCCGTGGCACCTATCTTGTTAGAAATTGGAGAGCTCTCTGATAGTTTCACTTTTTTGATATCCGACATATTGTAAGATCGGCTAATGGTCCTGCTCATATTTGTGCCAAGCAAGCTTGCACAATTGACGTGACCGAAAGCTGGATCGAAAGTACTCCTAGCTTCCTGATCAGTAGCCTCTTGGCAGACTGCCCAACGAACGCTTTTAAGCAATAAAGCTCTCACTATTTTCCCCGCAAAAAAAAAACTCGCTTCCCACGTGGTGGGTCGCCCCTATGCAACAACGGTTGACTATTTTTTGGTATTTTTATTGCACGTTGCATATATATTACAAAAAAGGAATAAAAATAGATTGACCAAAAAAGAAAAAAATCTTGGTTCACGCTTGTTGGGCCGGCCCAGTCGCGTGGACAGTCAAAGATCCCGGGATTCAACCAGCCACGTCAACAATCCTCCTTTGGAAACGCTCTTAAGGTTCGAAATAGACCGGGATTAAAGAGTTTGGTGTGTTGATTTCAAAGGTTGAAAGTTCAGGGTTCGATTTAGTTATCACGTTCAAGGTTTATTTTCAACCTTTGATAATATGGAAAACATAAACAATTCGTGAAAACGAACAACTTTGAAAATAGAAACAATTTTGAAAAAGTGAACACTTTTTTAAACATAATTGTTTTTGGAAAAATGGGAACAAATTTTGAAACCTGGACAAAATAAAAAACGCAACACTTTCTGAAAATTTAAAAAATGGGAGCAACTGTTTGAACCTGAAATGTGTGAGAAAAATGTTGAATGCTCCCTCCATAAAGAAATATAGTGATCTAAACGCTTTTATATTTCTTTACAGAGGGAGTACATTTTAAAAAATGAACAACTTTGAAAAAATGGGAACACTTTTTGAAACATAAACATGTTTTGACAGAATGGGAACATTTTAAAGTCTGAACATTTTTGATTTTTTTTAAAGATGGGAGCAACTTTTTAAACAATCTAAAAAAACGTTTATACAGTTTTGCAAAATGTTTATTGTCATTTGGAAGATGCTAAACGTGTATTTGGCAAAATGTTACTATATGTTCAAAATAAATGTTTCATGTGCGTGTTAATGTATATAATATATGTGAAAAATGCCGAAAGCGTGACAAAAAGAAAAGAAAAAACAAACAATTCGAAGAAATCAAGAAATAAACAAGAAACCAAAAATATAACGAAGAAAATGAAAATCATAGCAGACCGTTCGTGCGAGCGACTTATCTAATGGGCCGGCCCAATTTAACCTCCCATGACAGCGAATACCAGCGAAATACCCTGAGGTTTATAATAGACCAGTTTAAAAAAGTTGAATGTTTGGTTTTATTTTCGTCGGTTTATTTTGGACATTTTTTGGAAAAAGAATGGGAAAGTAAGAGCAACTTCAATGGGGCGTCCGCCCGCGTCCGTTTCGGTCGGCGCAGACAAAACTGGCGGCCCAACGCGCCGACCCAAACGGACATGCGTCCATTTTTCGTCCGCGGGCGACCCATTCCCGGCCCAATTTTGAGCCTGATTTGCGTCGGCGCGGACACGAGACGGACGCGCGCGTGCGCGCCTATGAAGGAAATATGCCCTAGAGGCAATAATAAAGTTATTATTTATTTCCTTATATCATGATAAATGTTTATTATTAATGCTAGAATTGTATTAACCGGAAACATAATACATGTGTAAATACATAGACAAACACAGTGTCACTAGTATGCCTCTACTTGACTAGCTCGTTAAGTAAAGATGGTTATGTTTCCTAGCCATAGACATGAGTTGTCATTTGATTAACGGGATCACATCATTAGGAGAATGATGTGATTGACTTAACTCATTCCGTTAGCTTAGCACTTGATCATTTAGTATATTGCTATTGCTTTCTTCATGACTTATACATGTTCTTATGACTATGAGATTATGCAACTCCTGTTTACCGGAGGAACACTTTGTGTGCTACCAAACATCACAACGTAACTGGGTGATTATAAAGGTGCTCTCAGGTGTCTCCGAAGGTACTTGTTGAGTTGGCGTATTTCGAGATTAGGATTTGTCACTCCGATTGTCGGAGAGGTATCTCTGGGCCCTCTCGATAATGCACATCACTATAAGCCTTGCAAGCAATGTGAATAATGAGTTAGTTGCGGGATGATGCATTACGGAACGAGTAACGAGACTGAACTAGGTATTGAGATACCGACGATCGAATCTCGGGCAAGTAACATACCGATGACAAAGGGAACAACGTATGTTGTTATGTGGTTTGACCGATAAAGATCTTCGTATAATATGTATGAGCCAACATGAGGATCCAGGTTCCGCTATTGGTTATTGACCGGAGACGTGTCTCGGTCATGTCTATATAGTTCTTGAACCCGTAGGGTCCGCACGCTTAAAGTTTGGTGACGATCGGTATTGTGAGTTTTTGTGTTTTAATGTACCGAAGGTAGTTCGGAGTCCCGGATATGATCACGGACATGACGAGGAGTCTCGAAATGGTCGAGACGTAAAGATCGATATATTGGACGACTATATTCAGACACCAGAAGTGTTCCGAGTGGTTTTGAATAAAAACCGGAGTACCAGGGGGGTTACCGGAACCCCCGAGGAGGTTACCGGAACCCCCAGCGCAGCCGCGCGCCCCCTCCCCCTCTAGTCCGAATTGGACAAGGAGGGGGCAGCGCCCCCCCTTTTTCCTTCTCCTCCTTTCTCCCTTCCTTCCCTCTCCTACTCCAATAAGGAAAAGAAGGAGTCCTACTTCTGGTGGAAAAGGAGGAGTCCTACTCCTGGTGGGAGTAGGACTCCCCCTGGCGCGCCCTCCTCCTGGCCGGCCACCTCCACCCTTGCTCATTTATATACGGGGGCAGGGGCACCCTAGAACACACAAGTTGATCTGTTGATCTATTCCAGCCGTGTGTGGTGCCTCCCTCCACCATATTCCACCTCGGTTATATCGTAGCGATGCTTAGGTGAAGCCCTGCGTCGGTAGCAACATCATCACCGTCATGACGCCGTTGTGCTGACATAACTCTCCCGTGAAGCTCTGCTGGATCAGAGTTTGTGGGACGTCATCGAGCTGAACGTGTGCTGAACTCGGAGGTGACGTACGTTCGGTACTTGGATCGGTCGGATCGTGAAGACGTACGACTACATCAACCGCGTTGTGCTAATGCTTCCACTTTCGGTCTACGATGGTACGTGGACACACTCTCCCCTCTCGTTGCTATGCATCATCATGATTCTGAGTGTGCGTAGGAAATTTTTTGAAATTACCACGTTCCCTAACAGTGGTATCAGAGCCTGGTTTTATGCGTAGATGTTATATGCACGAGTAGAACACAAGTGAGTTGTGGGCGATACAAGTCATACTGCTTACCAGCATGTCACACTTTGGTTTGGCGGTATTGTTGGATGAAGCGGCCCGAACCGACATTACGCGTACGCTTACGCGGGACTGGTTCTACCGACGTGCTTTGCACATAGGTGGCTGGCGGGTGTCAGTTTCTCCAACTTTAGTTGAACCGAGTGTGGCTACGCCCGGTCCTTGAGAAGGTTAAAACAATACTAACTTGACGAACTATCATTGTGGTTTTGATGCGTAGGTAAGAACGATTCTTGCTAAGCCCGTAGCAGCCACGTAAAACTTGCAACAACAAAGTAGAGGACGTCTAACTTGTTTTTGCAGGGCATGTTGTGATGTGATATGGTTAAGGCATGATGCTATATTGTATGAGACGATCATATTTTGTAACCGAGTTATCGGCAACTGGCAGGAGCCATATGGTTGTCGCTTTATTGTATGCAATGCAATTGCCCTGTAATTGCTTTACTTTATCACTAAGCGGTAGCGATAGTCGTAGAAGCAATAGTTCGCAACACGACAACGATGCTACGATGGAGACCAAGGTGTCGCGCCGGTGACAATGGTGATCATGATGGTGCTTCAGAGATGGAGATCACAAGCACAAGATGATGATGGCCATATCATATCACTTATATTGATTGCATGTGATGTTTATCTTTTATGCATCTTATTTTTCTTTGATTGACGGTAGCATTATAAGATGATCTCTCACCAAATTTCAAGATAAAAGTGTTCTCCCTGAGTATGCACCGTTGCCAAAGTTCGTCGTGCCGAGACACCATGTGATGATCGGGTGTGATAAGCTCTATGTTCATCTACAACGGGTGCAAGCCAGTATTGCACACTCAGAATACTCGGGTTAAACTTGACGAGCCTAGCATATGCAGATATGGCCTCGGAACACTGAGACCGAAAGGTCGAGCGTGAATCATATAGTAGATATGATCAACATAGTGATGTTCACCATTGAAAACTACTCCATCTCACGTGATGATCGGACATGGTTTAGTTGATTTGGATCACGTGATCACTTAGATGATTAGAGGGATGTCTATCCAAGTGGGAGTTCTTAAGTAATATGATTAATTGAACTTAAATTTATCATGAACTTAGTACCTGATAGTATTTTTTCCTTGTCTATATTGATTGTAGATAGATGGTCTGTGTTGTTGTTCTGTTGAATTTTAATGAGTTCCTTGAGAAAGCAAAGTTGAAAGATGATGGTAGCATTTATACGGACTGGGTCCGTAACTTGAGGATTATCCTCATTACTGCACAGAAGAATTACGTCCTGGAAGCACCGCTGGGTGCCAGGCCTGCTGCAGATGCTGCTGATGACGTTAAGAACGTCTGGTAGAGTAAAGCTGATGACTACACGATAGTTCAGTGTGCCATACTTTACGACTTAGAACCGGGACTTCAACGACGTTTTGAATGTCATGGAGCATATGAGATGTTCCAGGAGTTAAAGTTAATATTTCAAGAAAATGCCCGGATTGAGAGATATGAAGTCTCTAATAAGTTCTATAGCTGCAAGATGAAGGAGAATAGTTCTGTCAGTGAACATATACTCAAAATGTCTGGGTATCATAATCACTTGACTCAACTGGGAGTTAATCTTCCTGTTGATAGTGTCATTGACAGAGTTCTTCAATCACTGCCACCAAGCTACAAGAGCTTCGTGATGAACTATAATATGCAAGGGATGAATAAGACATTTCCCGAGCTCTTGCAATGCTACAGGCAGCGGAGGTAGAAATCAAGAAGGAGCATCAAGTGTTGATGGTCAACAAGACCACCAGTTTCAAGAAAAAGGGTAAAGGGAAGAAGAAGGGGAACTTGAAGAAGAACAGCAAACAAGTTGCTGCTCAGGAGAAGAAACCCAAGTCTGGACCTAAGCCTGAGACTGAGTACTTCTACTGCAAACAGACTGGTCACTAGAAGCGGAACTGCCCCAAGTATTTGGCGGATAAGAAGGATGGCAAGGTGAACAAAGGTATATGTGACATACATGTTATTGATGTGTACCTTACCAGAGCTTGCAGTAGCACCTGGGTATTTGATACTGGTTCTGTTGCTAATATTTGCAACTCGAAATAGGAACTGCGGATTAAGTGAAGACTGGCTAAGGACGAGGTGACGATGCGCGTGGGAAATGGTTTCAAAGTCGATGTGATCGCCGTCGGCACGCTACCTCTACATCTACCTTCGGGATTAATATTAGACCTAAATAATTGTTATTTGGTGCCAGCGTTGAGCATGAACATTATATCTGGATCTTGTTTAATGCGAGACGGTTATTCATTTAAATCAGAGAATAATGGTTGTTCTATTTATATGAGTAATATCTTTTATGGTCATGCACCCTTGAAGAGTGGTCTATTCTTGTTAAATCTCGATAGTAGTGATACACATATTCATAATGTTGAAGCCAAAAGATGCAGAGTTGATAATGATGGTGCAACTTATTTGTGGCACTGCCGTTTAGGTCATATCGGTGTAAAGCGCATGAAGAAACTCCATACTGATGGACTTTTGGAACCACTTGATTATGAATCACTTGGTACTTGCGAACCGTGCCTCATGGGCAAGATGACTAAGACGCCGTTCTCTGGAACAATGGAGCGAGCAACAGATTTGTTGGAGATCATACATACTGATGTATGTGGACCAATGAATATTGAGGCCCGCTACGGGTATCATTATTTTCTCACCTTCACAGATGATTTGAGCAGACATGGGTATATCTACTTAATGAAACATAAGTCTGAAACATTTGAAAAGTTCAAAGAATTTTAGAGTGAAGTGGAAAATCATCATAACAAGAAAATAAAGTTTCTACGATCTGATCGTGGAGGAGAATATTTGAGTTACGAGTTTGGTCTACATTTGAAACAATGCGGAATAGTTTCGCAACTAACGCCAGCTGGAACACCACAGCGCAATGGTGTGTCCGAACGTCGTAATCGTACTTTACTAGATATGGTGCGATGTATGATGTCTCTTACTGATTTACCGCTATCGTTTTGGGGTTATACTTTAGAGACGGATGCATTCACGTTAAATAGGGCACCATCAAAATCCGTTGAGACGACGCCTTATGAACTATGGTTTGGCAAGAAACCAAAGTTGCCGTTTCTTAAAGTTTGGGGTTGCGATGCTTATGTGAAAAAGGTTCAACCTGATAAGCTCGAACCCAAATCGAAGAAATGTGTCTTCATAGGATACCCAAAGGAAACTGTTGGGTACACCTTCTATCACAGATCCGAAGGCAAGAGTTGCTAAGAATGGATCCTTTCTAAAGAAGGAGTTTCTCTCGAAAGAAGTGAGTGGGAGGAAAGTAGAACTCGATGAGGTAACTGTACCTGCTCCCTTATTGGAAAGTAGTTAATCACAGAAACCGGTTCCTGTGACACCTACACCAATTAGTGAGGAAATCAATGATGATGATCATGAAACTTCAGATCAAGTTACTACCGAACCTCGTAGGTCAACCAGAGCAAGATCTGCACCAGAGTGGTACAATAATCCTGTTCTGAAGGTCATGTTACTTGATCATGACGAACCTACGAACTATGAGGAAGCGATGATGAGCCCAGATTCCGCAAAATGGCTTGAGGCCATGAAATCTGAGACGGGATCCATGTATGAGAACAAAGTGTGGACTTTGGTTGACTTGCCCGATGATCGGCAAGCCATCGAGAATAAATGGATCTTCAAGAAGAAGACATACGCTGATGGTAATGTTACTGTCTACAAAGCTCGACTTGTTGCGAAAGGTTTTCGACAAGTTCAAGGAGTTGACTACGATGAGACCTTCTCACCCGTAGCTATGCTTAAGTCCGTCCGAATCATGTTAGCTATTGTCGCATTTTATGATTATGAAATTTGGCAAATGGATGTAAAGACTGCATTCCTGAATGGATTTCTGGAAGAAGAGTTGTATATGATGCACCTGAAGGTTTTATCGATCCAAAAAGTACTAACAAAGTGTGCAAACTCCAGTCATCCATTTATGGACTGGTGCAAGCTTCTCGGAGTTGGAATAAGCACTTTGATAGTGTGATCAAAGCATATGGTTTTATACAGACTTTTGGAGAAGCCTGTATTTACAAGAAAGTGAGTGGGAGCTCTATAGCATTTCTAATATTATATGTGGATGACATATTGTTGATTGGAAATGATATAGAATTTCTGGATAGCATAAAAGGATACTTGAATAAGAGTTTTTCGATGAAGGACCTCGGTGTAGCTGCTTACATATTGGGCATCAAGATCTATGGAGATAGGTCAAGACGCTTAATTGGACTTTCACAAAGCACATACCTTGACAAAGTTTTGAAGAAGTTCAACATGGATCAGGTAAAGAAAGGGTTCTAGCCTGTATTACAAGGTGTGAAGTTGAGTAAGACTCAATGCCCGACCACTGCAGAAGATAGAGAGAAAATGAAAGATGTTCCCTATGCTTCATCCATCGGCTCTATCATGTATGCAATGTTGTGTACCAGACTTGATGTGTGCCTTGCTATTAGTTTAGCAGGGAGGTACCAAAGTAATCCAGGAGTGGATCACTGGACAGCGGTCAAGAACATCCTGAAGTACCTGAAAAGGACTAAGGATATGTTTCTCGTTTATGGAGGTGACAAAGAGCTCATCGTAAATGGTTACGTTGATGCAAGCTTTGACACTGATCCGGATGATTCTAAATCTCAAACCGGATACGTGTTTATATTAAACTATTGAGGTGTGAGTTGGAGCAGTTCTAAACAGAGCGTCGTGGCGGGATCTACATGTGAAGCAGAGTACATTGCTGCTTCGGAAGCAGCAAAGGAGGGAGTCTGGATGAAGGAGTTCATATCCGATCTAGGTGTCATACCTAGTGCATCGGGTCCAATGAAAATCTTTTGTGACAATACTGGTGCAATTGCCTTGGCAAAGGAATCCAGATTTTACAAGAGAACCAAGCACATCAAGAGACGCTTCAACTCCATCCGGGATCAAGTCTAGGTGGGAGTCATAGATATTTGCAAGATACATACGGATCTTGCAATAATAAAGTTGTTATTTATTTCCTCATATATCATGATAAATGTTTATTATTCATGCTAGAATTGTATTAACCGGAAACATAATACATGTGTGAATATATAAACAAACAGAGTGTCACTAGTATGCCTCTACTTGACTAGCTCGTTAATCAAAGATGGTTATGTTTCCTAACCATGAACAAAGAGTTGTTATTTGATTAACAAGGTCACATCATTAGTTGAATGATCTGATTGACATGACCCATTCCATTAGCTTAGCTCCCGGTCGTTTAGTATGTTGCTATTGCTTTCTTCATGACTTGTACATGTTTCTATGACTATGAGATTATGCAACTCCCATTTACCGGAGGAACACTTTGTGTGCTACCAAACATCACAACGTAAATGGGTGATTATAAAGGTGCTCTACATGTGTCTCCAAAGATAGATGTTGGGTTGGCATATTTCGAGATTAGGATTTGTCGCTCCGATTGTCGGAGAGGTATCTCTGGGCCCTCTCGGTAATGCACATCACATAAGCCTTGCAAGCATTACAACTAATGAGTTAGTTGCGAGATGATGTATTACGGAACGAGTAAAGAGACTTGCCGGTAACGAGATTGAACTAGGTATTGGATACCGACGATCGAATCTCGGGCAAGTAACATACTGATGACAAAGGGAACAACGTATGTTGTTATGCGGCCTGACCGATAAAGATCTTCGTAGAATATGTAGGAGCCAATATGGTCATCCAGGTCCCGCTATTGGTTATTGACCGGAGATTTGTCTCAGTCATGTTTGCATGGTTCTCGAACCGTAGGGTCCGCACGCTTAACGTTACGATGACAGTTATTATGAGTTTATGCATTTTGATGTACCGAAGTTAGTTCGGAGTCCCGGATGTGATCACGGAGATGACGAGGAGTCTCGAAATGGTCGAGACATAAAGATTGATATATTGGATGACTATATTCGGACACCGGAAGCGTTCCGGGGAAGTTTTGAATAAAACCGGAGCACCGGGGGGTTACCGGAACCCCCCGGGGGGTTAATGGGCCTCATGGGCCTAAAGTGGAGAAGAGGAAGGGGCTGCCAGGGCAGGCCGCGCGCCCCCTCTCCCCCTAGTCCGAATTGGACAAGGAGGGAGGGGCGGTGCCCCCCTTTTTCCTTCTCTTCTCCCACCTCTCCTACTTGGACAAGGAAAGGGAGGGGAGTCCTACTCCCGGTAGGAGTAGGACTCCTCCTGCGCGCCTCCTCTAGGGCCGGCCGCACCCCCCCCCCCTTGGATCCTTTATATACGGAGGCAGGGGCACCTTAGAACACACAAGTTGATCATCGTGATCGTTCCTTAGCCGTGTGCGGTGCCCCCTTCCACCATATTTCACCTCGGTCATATTGTAGCAGCGCTTAGGCGAAGCCCTGCGACGGTAGAACATCAAGATCGTCACCACGCCGTCGTGCTGACGGAACTCATCCCCGAAGCTTTGCTGTATCGGAGCCCGGGGAGCGTCATCGAGTTGTACGTGTGCTAAGAACTCGGAGGTGCCGGAGTAACGGTGCTTGGATCGGTCGGATCGGGAAGACGTACGACTACTTCCTCTACGCTGCGTCAACGCTTCTGCTTCGGTCTACGAGGGTAAGTAGACAACACTCTCCCCTCTCGTTGCTATGCATCACCATGATCTTGCGTGTGCATAGGAAATTTTTTGAAATTACTACGTTCCCCAACAGTGGCATCAGAGCCTAGGTTTTATGGTTTGATGTTATGTGCACAAGTAGAACACAAGTGAGTTGTGGGCGATATAAGTCATACTGCCTACCAGCATGTCATACTTTGGTTCGGCGGTATTGTTGGACAAAGCGGCCCGGACCGACATAGGTGGCTTGCGGGTGACAGTTTCTCCAACTTTAGTTGAACCGAGTGTGGCTATGCCCGGTCCTTGCGAAGGTTAAAACGGCATCAACTTGACAAACTATCATTGTGGTTTTGATGCGTAGGTAAGATTGGTTCTTGCTTAAGCCCGTAGCAGCCACGTAAAACTTGCAACAAACAAAGTAGAGGACGTCTAACTTGTTTTTGCAGGGCATGTTGTGATGTGATAGGGTCAAGACATGATGCTAAATTTTATTGTATGAGATGATCATGTTTTGTAACCGAGTTATCGGCAACTGGCAGGAGCCATATGGTTGTCGCTTTATTGTATGCAATGCAATCGCGCTGTAATGCTTTACTTTATCACTAAGCGGTAGCGATAGTCGTGGAAGCATAAGATTGGCGAGACGACAACGATGCTACGATGGAGATCAAGGTGTCGCGCCGGTGACGATGGTGATCATGACGGTGCTTCAGAGATGGAAATCACAGGCACAAGATGATGATGGCCATATCATATCACTTATATTGATTGAATGTGATGTTTATCTTTTCTGCATCTTATCTTGCTTTGATTGACGGTAGCATTATAAGATGATCTCTCACTAAATTATCAAGAAGTGTTCTCCCTGAGTATGCACCGTTGCGAAAGTTCTTCGTGCTGAGACACCACGTGATGATCGGTTGTGATAGGCTCTACGTTCAAATACAACGGGTGCAAAACAGTTGCACACGCGGAATACTCAGGTTATACTTGACGAGCCAAGCATATATAGATATGGCCTCGGAACACGGAGACCGAAAGGTCGAGCGTGAATCATATAGTAGATATGATCAACATAGTGATGTTCACCAATGAAACTACTCCATCTCACGTGATGATCGGACATGGTTTAGTTGATTTGGATCACGTGATCACTTAAAGGATTAGAGGGATGTCTATCTAAGTGGGAGTTCTTTAAGTAATTTAACTAATTGAACTTAAATTTATCATGAACTTAGTACCTCATAGTATCTTGCTTATGTATGTTTGATTGTAGATAGATGGCCCGTGCTGTTGTTCCGTTGAATTTTAATGCGTTCCTTGAGAAATCAAAGTTGAAAGATGATGGTAGCAATTACACAGACTGGGTCCGTAACTTGAGGATTATCCTCATTGCTGCACAGAAGAATTACGTCCTGGAAGCACCGCTGGGTGCCAGGCCTGCTGCTGGAGCAACACCAGATGTTATGAACGTCTGGCAGAGCAAAGCTGATGACTACTCGATAGTTCAGTGTGTCATGCTTTACGGCTTAGAATCGGGACTTCAACGACGTTTTGAACGTCATGGAGCATATGAGATATTCCAGGAGTTGAAGTTAATATTTCAAGCAAATGCCCGGATTGAGAGATATGAAGTCTCCAATAAGTTCTATAGCTGCAAGATGGAGGAGACCAGTTCTGTCAGTGAGCATATACTCAAAATGTCTGGGTATAATAATCACTTGATTCAGATGGGAGTTAATCTTCCAGATGACTGCGTCATTGACAGAATTCTCCAATCACTGCCACCAAGCTACAAGAGCTTCGTGATGAACTATAATATGCAAGGGATGAATAAGACTATTCCCGAGCTCTTCACAATGCTGAAAGCTGCGGAGGTAGAAATCAAAAAGGAGCATTAAGTGTTGATGGTCAACAAGACCACTAGTTTCAAGAAAAAGGGCAAAGGGAAGAAGAAGGGGAACTTCAAGAAGAACGGCAAGCAAGTTGCTGCTCAAGAGAAGAAACCCAAGTCTGGACCTAAGCCTGAAACTGAGTGCTTCTACTGCAAGCAGACTGGTCACTGGAAGCGGAACTGCCCCAAGTATTTGGCGGATAAGAAGGATGGCAAGGTGAACAAAGGTATATGTGATATACATGTTATTGATGTGTACCTTACTAATGCTCGCAGTAGCACCTGGGTATTTGATACTGGTGCTGTTGCTAGTATTTGCAACTCGAAACAGGGACTACGGATTAAGCGAAGATTGGCTAAGGATGAGGTGACGATGCGCGTGGCAAACGGTTCCAAAGTCGATGTGATCGCGGTCGGCACGCTACCTCTACATCTACCTTCGGGATTAATATTAGACCTAAATAATTGTTATTTGGTGCCAGCGTTGAGCATGAACATTATATCTGGATCTTGTTTAATGCGAGACGGTTATTCATTTAAATCAGAGAATAATGGTTGTTCTATTTATATGAGTAATATCTTTTATGGTCATGCACCCTTGAAGAGTGGTCTATTCTTGTTAAATCTCGATAGTAGTGATACACATATTCATAATGTTGAAGCCAAAAGATGCAGAGTTGATAATGATGGTGCAACTTATTTGTGGCACTGCCGTTTAGGTCATATCGGTGTAAAGTGCATGAAGAAACTCCATACTGATGGGCTTTTGGAACCACTTGATTATGAATCACTTGGTACTTGCGAACCGTGCCTCATGGGCAAGATGACTAAAACACCGTTCTCCGGTACTATGGAGACAGCAACAGATTTGTTGGAAATCATACATACAGATGTATGTGGTCCGATGAATATTGAGGCTCATGGCGGATATCGTTATTTTCTCACCTTCACAGATGACTTAAGCAGATATGGGTATATCTACTTGTTGTGAACGTAGCAGAAATTCAAAATTTTCCTACGTATCACCAAGATCTATCTATGGAGAGACTAGCAATGAGTAGAAAGAAGAGTTGTATCTACATACCCTTGTAGATCGCTAAGCGGAAGCGTTCAAGTGAACGGGGTTGATGGAGTCGTACTCGTCGTGATTCAAATCACCGATGACCAAGTGCCGAACGCACGGCACCTCCGCGTTCAACACACGTACAGCCCGGTGACGTCTCCCACGCCTTGATCCAGCAAGGAGAGAGGGAGAGGTTGAGGAAGACTTCATCCAACAGCAGCACAACGGTGTGGTGATGATGGAGGAGCGTGGCTATCCTGCAGGGCTTCGCCAAGCACCGCAAGAGAGGAGAAGTACTTGGGAGAGAGGAGAGGGCTGCAACCAAAGGCATAGGTGTCTTTGCTGCCCTCTCATCCCCACATATATATAGGGAGCCCAAGGGGAGGGGGCCGGCCCCCTCAGATCCCATCTGAGGAGGGGGGCGGCGGCCAGGGGAGGGGAGAAGGGGGAGGCGCCCCTAGGGTGGGCCTTAAGGCCCATCTGGACCTAGGGTTTGCCTCCTCCCACTTCCCCTGCGCCTTGGGCCTTGGTGGGAGGCGCACCAGCCCACTAAGTGGCTGGTCCCTCACCACTCTTGGCCCATGCAACCTTCTGGGGTTGGTGGCCCCACTTGGTGGACCCCCGGGACCCTCCCGGTGGTCCCGGTACATTACCGATAAACCCCGAAACCTTTCCGGTGACCAAAACAGGACTTCGCATATATAAATCTTTACCTCCGGACCATTCCGGAACTCCTCGTGACGTCCGGGATCTCATCCGGGACTCCGAACAACATTCGGTAACCACATACTAACTTCCTTTATAACCCTAGCATCATCGAACCTTAAGTGTGTAGACCCTACGGGTTCGGGAGACATGCAGACATGACCGAGACGTTCTCCGGTCAATAACCAACAGCGGGATCTGGATACCCATGTTGGCTCCCACATGTTCCACGATGATCTCATCGGATGAACCACGACGTCAAGGACTTAATCAATCCCGTATACAATTCCCTTTGTCTATCGGTACGATACTTGCCCGAGATTCGATCGTCGGTATCCCGATACCTTGTTCAATCTCGCTACCGGCAAGTCTCTTTACTCGTTCTGTAACACATCATCCCGTGATCAACTCCTTGATCACATTGTGCACATTATGATGATGTCCTACCGAGTGGGCCCAGAGATACCTCTCCGCTTACACGGAGTGACAAATCCCAGTCTCGATTCGTGCCAACCCAACAGACACTTTCGGAGATACCCGTAGTGTACCTTTATAGCCACCCAGTTACGTTGTGATGTTTGGCACACCCAAAGCACTCCTACGGTATCCGGGAGTTGCACAATCTCATGGTCTAAGGAAATGATACTTGACATTAGCAAAGCTTTAGCATACGAACTACACGATCTAGTGCTATGCTTAGGATTGGGTCTTGTCCATCACATCATTCTCCTAATGATGTGATCCCGTTATCAACGACATCCAATGTCCATGGTTAGGAAACCGTAACCATCTATTGATCAACGAGCTAGTCAACTAGAGGCTTACTAGGGACATGGTGTTGTCTATGTATCCACACATGCATCTGAGTTTCCTATCAATACAATTATAGCATGGATAATAAACAATTATCATGAACAAGGAAATATAATAATAACTAATTTATTATTGCCTCTAGGGCATATTTCCAACAGTCTCCCACTTGCACTAGAGTCAATAATCTAGTTCACATCGCCATGTGATTAACACTCACAGGTCACATCGCCATGTGACTAACACCCAAGAGTTTACTAGAGTCAGTAGTCTAGTTCACATCACTATGTGATTAACACTCAATGAGTTCTAGGTTTGATCATGTTGGTTGTGAGAGAGGTTTTAGTCAACGGGTCTGAACCTTTCAGATCCGTGTGTGCTTTACAAATCTCTATGTCATCTCCTAGATGTAGCTACCACGTTCTATTTGGAGCTATTCCAAATAACTGTTCTACTTGGAGCTATTCTAAATTGTTGCTCCATTATACGTATCCGGTATCTCTACTCAGAGCTATCCGGATAGGTGTTAAGCTTGCATCGACGTAACCCTTTACGACGAACTCTTTACCACCTCCATAATCGAGAAAAATTCCTTAGTCCACTAGTTACTAAGGATAACTTTGACCGCTGTCCTGTGATCCATTCTTGGATCACTCTTGTACCCCTTGACTGACTCATGGCAAAGCACACTTCAGGTGCGGTACACAGCATAGCATACTGAAGAGCCTACGTCTTAAGCATAGGGGACGACCTTCGTCCTTTCTCTCTATTCTGCCGTGGTCGAGCTTTAAGTCTTAACTTCATACCTTACAACTCAGGCAAGAACTCCTTCTTTGACTGATCCATCTTGAACACCTTCAAGATCACGTTAAGGTATGTGCTCATTTGAAAGTACCATTAAGCATTTTTTATCTATCCTTATAGATCTTGATGCTCAATGTTCAAGTAGCTTAATCCAGGCTTTCAATTGAAAAACACTTTTCAAATAACCCTATATGCTTTCTTAGAAATTCTACATCATTTCTGATCAACAATATGTCAACAACATATACTCATCAGAAATTCTATAGTGCTCCCACTCACTTCTTTGGAAATACAAGTTTCTCATAAACTTTGTATACACCAAAATCTTTGATTATCTCATCAAAGCATACATTCCAACTCCGAGATGCTTACTCCAGTCCTTAGAAGGATTGCTGGAGCTTTGCATACTTATTAGCATATTTCAGGATTGACAAAACCTTCCGGTTGTATACAACCTTTCCTCAAAAATCGTCGAGGAAACAATGTTTTTGACATCCTATCTGCAAGATTTCATAAATGATGCAGTAATTGCTAATATAATTACAACAGACTCTTAGCATCGCTACGAGTGAGAAAGTCTCATCGTAGTCAACTCCTTGAACTTGTCGGAAAACATCTTAACGACAAGTCGAGCTTTCTTAATGGTGACACTTACCATCATTGTCTGTCTTCCTTTTAAAATCCATCTGTACTCAACAGCCTTACGACCATCGAGTAGTTCTTCCAAAGTCTACACTTTGTTTTCATATATGGATCCTCTCTCGGATTATATGGCCTCGAGCCATTTATCGGAATCCGGGCCCACTATCGCTTCTCCATAGCTCGTAGGTTCATTGTTGTCTCGCAACATGACTTCCAAGACAGGACTACATACCACTCTGAAGTAGTACGCACCCTTGTCATCCTACGAGGTTTGGTAGTGACTTGATTTGAAGTTTCGTGATCAATATCATAAGCTTCCACTTCAATTGGTGTAGGTGCCACAGGAACAATTTCCTGTGCCCTGCCACACACTAGTTGAAGAGATGGTTCAATAACCTCATCAAGTTTCCACCATCCTCCCACTCAATTCTTTCGAGAGAAACTTTTCCTCGAGAAAGGACCCGATTCTAGAAACAATCCCTTATTGCTTTCGAATCTGAGACAGGAGGTATACCCAACTTTTTTGGGTGTCCTATGAAGATGAATTTATCCGATTTGGGTTCGAGCTTATCAGCCTGAAACTTTTTCACATAAGCGTCACAGCCCCAAACTTTTAAGAAATGACAGCTTAGGTTTCTCTAAACCATAGTTCATACGGTGTCATCTCATCGGAATTACGTGGTGCCCTATTTAAAGTGAATGTGGTTGTCTCTAATGCCTAACCCATAAACTATCCTGGTAATTCGATAAGAGACATCATAGTATGCATCATATCCAATAGGGTGCAGTTATGATGTTCGGACACACCATCACACTATGGTGCTCCAGGCTGTATCAGTTGTGAAACAATTTCCACAATGTCTTAATTCTGTGCCAAACTCGTAATTCAGATATTCATCTCTATGATCATATCATAGATCTTTTATCCTCTTGTCACGACGATCTTTCAACTTCACCCTGAAATTACTTGAACCTTTCAATAATTCAGACTCGTGATTCATCAAGTAAATGCACTCAACATCCACTCAAATCATCCGTGAAGAAAGAACATAACGATATCCACTACATGCCTCAGCACTCATTGGACTGCACACATCAAAATGTATTACTTCCAACAATTCGCTTTCTAGTTCCATTTTACTAAAACCGAGGCTTTCAGTCATCTTGCCCATGTGGTATGATTTGCATGTCTCAAGTGATTCAAAAACAAGTGAGTTCAAACGGTCCATTTGCATGGAGTTTCTTCATGCATATACACCAATAGACATGGTTCGCATGTCTCAAACTTTTCAAAAATGAGTGAGTCCAAAGATCCATCAACATGGAGCTTCCTCATGCGTTTTATACCGATATGACTTACGTGGCAGTGCCACAAGTAGGTGGTACTATCATTACTTTCTTTTGGCATGAACATGTGTATCACCACGATCGAGATTCAATGAACCATTCATTTTAGGTGTAAGACCATCGAAGGCATTATTCAAATAAACAGAGTAACCATTATTCTCCTTAAATGAATAACCGTATTACGATGGACATAATCTAATCATGTCTATGCTCAACACAAACACCAATCTCGATGGTAGAGGGAGCGTGCGATGCTTGATCATATCAACATTGGAAACACTTCCAACACATATCGTCAGCTCACCTTTAGCTAGTCTCCGTTTATTCCGTAGCTTTTATTTCGAGTTACTAACACTTAACAACCGAACCGGTATCTAATACCCTGGTGCTACTAGGAGTACTAGTAAAGTACACATCAACACAATGTATATCCAATATACTTCTATCGACCTTACAAGCCTTCTCATCTACCAAGTATCTAGGGTAATTCTGCTCCAGTGGCTGTTCCCTTTATTACAGAAGCACTTAGTCTCGGGTTTGGGTTCAACCTTGGGTTTCTTCACTGGAGCAGCAGCTGAATTGCCGTTTCATGAAGTATCCCTTCTTGCCCTTGCCCTTCTTGAAACTAGTGGTTTTACTAACCATCAACAATTGATGCTCCTTCTTGATATCTACTTTTGCGGTGTCAAACATCGCGAATATCTCAAGGATCATCATATATGTCCCTGATATATCATAGTTCATCACGAAGCTCTAGCAGCTCGGTGGTAATGACTTCAGAGAAACATCATTATCTCGTCTGGAAGATCAACTCCCACTCGATTAAATGAATGTTGTACTCAGACAATCTGAGCACAAGCTCAACAATTGAGCTTTTCTCCCTTAGTATGTAGGCTAAGAGAATCGTCGGAGGTCTTATACCTCTTGACGTGGGCACGAGCCTGAAATCCCAATTTCAGCCCTCAAAACATCTCATATGTTTCGCGACGTTTCAAAACGTCTTTGGTGCCTCAATTCTAAACCGTTTAACTGAACTATCATGTAGTTATCAAAACGTGTATGTCAGATGTTCACAACATCCACAGACCACGTTCGAGGTTCAGCACACTGAGCGGTGCATTAAGGACATAAGCCTTCTAAGAAGCAATGAGGACAATCCTCAGTCTACGGACCTAGTCCGCATAATTGCTACTATCAACTTTCAACTAATTTTTCTCTAGGAACATATCTAAATAGTAGAACTATAGCGTGAGCTACGACATAATTTGCAAAATCCTTTTGACTATGTTCAGGATAATTATGTTCATCTTATGAACTCCCACTCAGATAGACATCCCTCTAGTCATCTAAGTGATTACATGATCCGAGTCAACTAGGCCGTGTCCGATCATCACGTGAGACGGACTAGTCAACGTCGGTGAACATCTTCATGTTGATCGTATCTTCTATACGACTCATGCTCGACCTTTCGGTCTTCTGTGTTCCGAGGCCATGTCTGTACATTCTAGGCTCGTCAAGTTAACCCTAAGTGTTTTGCGTGTGTAAATCTGTCTTACACCCGTTGTATGTGAACGTTAGAATCTAACACCCGATCATCACGTGGTGCTTCGAAACACGAACTGTCGCAACGGTGCACAGTTAGGGGAGAACACTTCTTGAAATTGTTGTAAGGGATCATCTTATCTACTACCGTCGTTCTAAGCAAATAAGATGTATAAACATGATAAACATCACATGCAATCAAATAGTGACATGATATGGCCATCATCACTTTGCTCCTTTTGATCTCCATCTTCGGGGCTCCATGATCATCATTGTCACCGGCATGACACCATGATCTCCATCATCATGATCTCCATCATCGTGTCTTCTTGAAGTTGTCACGTCATCTATTACTTCTACTACTACAGCTAACGGTTAGCAATAAAGTAAAGTAATTACATGACGTTTATGTTGACACGCAGGTCATAAATAAATAAAGACAACTCCTATGGCTCCTGCCGGTTGTCATATTCATCGACATGCAAGTCGTGATACCTATTACAAGAACATGATCAATCTCATACATCACATATATCATTCATCACATCCTTTGGCCATATCACATCACATGGCATACCCTGCAAAAACAAGTTAGACGTCCTCTAATTGTTGTTTGCATGTTTTACGTGGCTGCTATGGGTTTCTAGCAAGAACGTTTCTTACCTACGCAAAGACCACAACGTGATATGCCAATTGCTATTTACCCTTCATAAGGACCCTTTTCATCGAATCCGATCCGACTAAAGTGGGAGAGACAGACACCCGCTAGCCACCTTATGCAACTAGTGCATGTCAGTCGGTGGAACCAGTCTCACGTAAGAGTACGTGTAAGGTCGGTCCGGGCCGCTTCATCCCACGATGCCGCCGAATCAAGATAAGACTAGTAACGGCAAGCATATTGAACAAAATCAACGCCCACAACTACTTTGTGTTCTACTCGTGCATAGAATCTACACAATAGACCTAGCTCTGATACCACTGTTGTGAACGTAGCAGAAATTCAAAATTTTCCTAAGTATCACCAAGATCTATCTATGGAGAGACTAGCAACGAGTAGAAAGAAGAGTTGTATCTACATACCCTTGTAGATCGCTAAGCGGAAGCATTCAAGTGAACGGGGTTGATGGAGTCGTACTCGTCGTGATTCAAATCACCGATGACCAAGTGCCGAACGCACGGCACCTCCGCATTCAACACACGTACAGCCCGGTGACGTCTCCCACGCCTTGATCCAGCAAGGAGAGAGGGAGAGGTTGAGGAAGACTTCATCCAACAGCAGCACAACGGCGTGGTGATGATGGAGGAGCGTGGCTATCCTGCAGGGCTTCGCCAAGCACCGCAAGAGAGGAGAAGTACTTGGGAGAGAGGAGAAGGCTGCAACCAAAGGCATAGGTGTCTTTGCTGCCCTCTCATCCCCACATATATATAGGGAGCCCAAGGGGAGGGGGCCGGCCCCCTCAGATCCCATCTGAGGAGGGGGGCGGCGGCCAGGGGAGGGGAGAAGGGGGAGGCGCCCCTAGGGTGGGCCTTAAGGCCCATCTGGACCTAGGGTTTGCCTCCTCCCACTTCCCCTGCGCCTTGGGCCTTGGTGGGAGGCGCACCAGCCCACTAAGTGGCTGGTCCCTCACCACTCTTGGCCCATGCAACCTTCTGGGGTTGGTGGCCCCACTTGGTGGACCCCCGGGACCCTCCCGGTGGTCCCGGTACATTACCGATAAACCCCGAAACCTTTCCGGTGACCAAAACAGGACTTCCCATATATAAATCTTTACCTCCGGACCATTCCGGAACTCCTCGTGACGTCCGGGATCTCATCCGGGACTCCGAACAACATTCGGTAACCACATACTAACTTCCTTTATAACCCTAGCGTCATCGAACCTTAAGTGTGTAGACCCTACGGGTTCGGGAGACATGCAGACATGACCGAGACGTTCTCCAGTCAATAACCAACAGCGGGATCTGGATACCCATGTTGGCTCCCACATGTTCCACGATGATCTCATCGGATGAACCATGATGTCAAGGACTTAATCAATCCCGTATACAATTCCCTTTGTCTATCGGTACGATACTTGCCCGAGATTCGATCGTCGGTATCCCGATACCTTGTTCAATCTCGCTACCGGCAAGTCTCTTTACTCGTTCTGTAACACATCATCCCGTGATCAACTCCTTGATCACATTGTGCACATTATGATGATGTCCTACCGAGTGGGCCCAGAGATACCTCTCCGCTTACACGGAGTGACAAATCCCAGTCTCGATTCGTGCCAACCCAACAGACACTTTCGGAGATACCCGTAGTGTACCTTTATAGCCACCCAGTTACGTTGTGACGTTTGGCACACCCAAAGCACTCCTACGGTATCCGGGAGTTGCACAATCTCATGGTCTAAGGAAATGATACTTGACATTAGCAAAGCTTTAGCATACGAACTACACGATGTAGTGCTATGCTTAGGATTGGGTCTTGTCCATCACATCATTCTCCTAATGATGTGATCCCGTTATCAACGACATCCAATGTCCATGGTTAGGAAACCGTAACCATCTATTGATCAACGAGCTAGTCAACTAGAGGCTTACTAGGGACATGGTGTTGTCTATGTATCCACATATGCATCTGAGTTTCCTATCAATACAATTATAGCATGGATAATAAACGATTATCATGAACAAGGAAATATAATAATAACTAATTTATTATTACCTCTAGGGCATATTTCCAACACTACTTAATGAAACATAACTCTGAAACATTTGAAAAGTTCAAAGAATTTCATAGTGAAGTTGAAAATCATCGTAACAAGAAAATAAAGTTTCTACGATCTGATCGTGGAGGAGAATATTTGAGTTATGAGTTTGGTGTACATTTGAAACAATACAGAATAGTTTCGCAACTCACGCCACCCAGAACACCATAGCGTAATGGTGTGTCCGAATGTCGTAATCGTACTTTACTAGATATGGTGCGATCTATGATGTCTCTTACTGATTTACCGCTATCGTTTTGGGGTTATGCTTTAGAGACGGCCGCATTCACGTTAAATAGGGCACCATCAAAATCCGTTGAGACGACGCCTTATGAACTATGGTTTGGCAAGAAACCAAAGTTGTCGTTTCTGAAAGTTTGGGGCCACGATGCTTATGTGAAAAATCTTCAACCTGATAAGCTCGAACCCAAACTGGAGAAATGTGTCTTCATAGGATATCCAAAGGAAACTATTGGATACACCTTCTATCACAGATCCAAAGGCAAGACTTTTGTTGCTAAATTCAAAAACTTTCTGGAGAAGGAGTTTCTCTTGAAATATGTGAGTGGGAGGAAAGTAGAACTTGATGAGGTAACTGTACCTGCTCCCTTATTGGAAAGTAGTACATCACAGAAAACTGTTTCTGCGACACCTACACCAATTAGTGAGGAAGCTAATGATAATGATCATGAAACTTCAGGACAAGATACTACTGAACCTCGTAGATCAACCAGAGTGAGAACCGCGCCAGAGTGGTACGGTAATCCTGTTCTGGAAATCATGCTGCTAGATCATGATGAACCTACGAACTATGAAGAAGCGATGGTGAGCCCAGATTCCGCAAAATGGCTTGAAGCCATGAAATCTGAGATGGGATCCATGTATGAGAACAAAGTATGGACTTTGGTTGACTTGCCCGATGATCGGCAAGCAATTGAGAATAAATGGATCTTCAAGAAGAAGACTGACGCTGACGGTAATATTACTGTCTACAAAGCTCGACTTGTCGCAAAAGGTTTTCGACAAGTTCAAGGGGTTGACTACGATGAGACCTTCTCACCCGTAGCGATGCTTAAGTCTGTCCGAATCATGTTAGCAATTGCCGCATTTTATGATTATGAAATTTGGCAGATGGATGTCAAAACTGCATTCCTGAATGGATTTCTGGAAAAAGAGTTGTATATGATGCAACCGGAAGGTTTTGTTGATCCAAAGGGAGCTAATAAAGTGTGCAAGCTCCAGCGATCCATTTATGGACTGGTGCTAGTCTCTCGGAGTTGGAATAAACGCTTTGATAGTGTGATCAAAGCATTTGGTTTTATACAGACTTTCGGATAAGCCTGTATTTACAAGAAAGTGAGTGGGAGCTCTGTAGCATTTCTGATATTATATGTGGATGACATATTACTGATTGGAAATGATATAGAATTTCTGAATAGCATAAAGGGATATTTGAATAAGAGTTTTTCAATGAAAGACCTCGGTGAAGCTGCTTACATATTAGGCATAAAGATCTATAGAGATAGATCAAGACGCTTAATTGGACTTTCACAAAGCACATACCTTGACAAGATTTTGAAAAAGTTCAAAATGGATCAAGCAAAGAAAGGGTTCTTGTCTGTGTTACAAGGTGTGAAGTTGAGTCAGACTCAATGCCCGACCATTGCAGAAGATAGAGAGAAAATGAAAGATGTTCCCTATGCTTCAGCCATAGGCTCTATCATGTATGCAATGCTGTGTACCAGACCTGATGTGTGCCTTGCTATAAGTTTAGCAGGGAGGTACCAAAGTAATCCAGGAGTGGATCACTGGACAGCGGTCAAGAACATCCTGAAGTACCTGAAAAGGACTAAGGATATGTTTCTCGTATATGGAGGTGACAAAGAGCTCATTGTAAACGGTTACGTTGATGCAAGCTTTGACACTGATTCGGACGATTCTAAATCGCAAACCGGATACGTGTTTACATTAAACGGTGGAGCTGTCAGTTGGTGCAGTTCTAAACAAAGCGTCGTGGCGAGATCTACATGTGAAGCGGAGTACATAGCTGCTTCGGAAGCAGCAAACGAATGAGTCTGGATGAAGGAGTTCATATCCGATCTAGGTGTCATACCTAGTGCATCGGGTCCAATGAAAATCTTTTGTGACAATACTGGTGCAATTGCCTTGGCAAAGGAATCCATATTTCACAAAAGAACCAAGCACATCAAGAGACACTTCAATTCCATCCGGGATCTAGTCCAGGTGGGAGACATAGAGATTTGCAAGATACATACGGATCTGAATGTAGCAGACCCGTTGACTAAGCCTCTTCCACGAGCAAAACATGATCAACACCAAGGCTCCATGGGTGTTAGAATCATTACTGTGTAATCTAGATTATTGACTCTAGTGCAAGTGGGAGACTGAAGGAAATATGCCCTAGAGGCAATAATAAAGATATTATTTATTTCCTCATATATCATGATAAATGTTTATTATTCATGCTAGAATTGTATTAACCGGAAACATAATACATGTGTGAATATATAAACAAATAGAGTGTCACTAGTATGCCTCTACTTGACTAGCTCGTTAATCAAAGATGGTTATGTTTCCTAACCATGAACAAAGAGTTGTTATTTGATTAACGAGGTCACATCATTAGTTGAATGATCTGATTGACATGACCCATTCCATTAGCTTAGCACCCGATCGTTTAGTATGTTGCTATTGCTTTCTTCATGACTTATACATGTTCCTATGACTATGAGATTATGCAACTCCCGTTTACCGGAGGAACACTTTGTGTGCTACCAAACGTCACAACGTAAATGGGTGATTATAAAGGTGCTCTACAGGTGTCTCCAAAGATAGATGTTGGGTTGGCATATTTCGATATTAGGATTTGTCGCTCCGATTGTCGGAGAGGTATCTCTGGGCCCTCTCGGTAATGCACATCACATAAGCCTTGCAAGCATTACAACTAATGAGTTAGTTGCGAGATGATGTATTACGGAACAAGTAAAGAGACTTGCCGGTAACGAGATTGAACTAGGTATTGGATACCGACGATCGAATCTCGGGCAAGTAACATACCGATGACAAAGGGAACAACGTATGTTGTTATGCGGTCTGACCGATAAAGATCTTCGTAGAATATGTAGGAGCCAATATGGGCATCCAGGTCCCGCTATTGGTTATTGACAGGAGATTTGTCTCAGTCATGTCTGCATGGTTCTCGAACCGTAGGGTCCGCACGCTTAACGTTACGATGATAGTTATTATGAGTTTATGCATTTTGATGTACCGAAGTTAGTTCGGAGTCCCGGATGTGATCACGGACATGACGAGTAGTCTCGAAATGGTCGAGACATAAAGATTGATATATTGGATGACTATATTCGTGAAGGAAATATGCCCTAGAGGCAATAATAAAGTTATTATTTATTTCCTTATATCATGATAAATGTTTATTATTCATGCTAGAATTGTATTAACCGGAAACATAATACATGTGTGAATACATAGACAAACAGAGTGTCACTAGTATGCCTCTACTTGACTAGCTCGTTAATCAAAGATGGTTATGTTTCCTAACCATGGACAAAAGAGTTGTTATTTGATTAACGAGGTCACATCATTAGTTGAATGATCTGATTGACATGACCCATTCCATTAGCTTAGCACACGATCGTTTAGTATGTTGCTATTGCTTTCTTCATGACTTATACATGTTCCTATGACTATGAGATTATGCAACTCCCGTTTGCCGGAGGAACACTTTGGGTGCTACCAAACGTCACAACGTAACTTGGTGATTATAAAGGAGTACTACAGGTGTCTCCAAAGGTAGATGTTGGGTTGGCGTATTTCGAGATTAGGATTTGTCACTCCGATTGTCGGAGAGGTATCTCTGGGCCCTCTCGGTAATGCACATCACTTAAGCCTTGCAAGCATTGCAACTAATGAGTTAGTTGCGGGATGATGTATTACGGAACGAGTAAAGAGACTTGCCAGTAACGAGATTGAACTAGGTATTGGATACCGACGATCGAATCTCGGGCAAGTAACATACCGATGACAAAGGGAACAACGTATGTTGTTATGCGGTCTGACCGATAAAGATCTTCGTAGAATATGTAGGAGCCAATATGGGCATCCAGGTCCCGCTATTGGTTATTGACCGGAGACGTGTCTCGGTCATGTCTACATTGTTCTCGAACCATAGGGTCCGCACGCTTAAGGTTTCGATGACAGTTATATTATGAGTTTATGAGTATTGATGTACCGAAGGAGTTCGGAGTCCCGGATGAGATCGGGGACATGACGAGGAGTCTCGAAATGGTCGAGACGTAAAGATCGATATATTGGACGACTATATTCGGACATCGGAAAGGTTCCGAGTGATTCAGGTATTTTTCGGAGTACCGGGTAGTTACGGGAGAAGTAATGGGCCTTGATGGGCTTTAGTGGGAAGAGGGAAAGGCTGCTGCGCCCCCCCTCCCCTTTGGTCCGAATTGGACTAGGGAAAAGGGGGCCGGCCACCTCTCCTTCTCCTCCTATTCCTTCTCCCGTCCTCCCCTCTTGATGGACTCCTACTAGGACTTGGAGTCCTAGTAGGACTCCCATCCTGGCCGCACCTTATGCCTTGGCCGGCCTCCTCCTCCTTCATCCTTTATATACAGGGGCAGGGGGCACCCCATAGACATACAAGTTGATCCTTGAGATCGTTCCTTAGCCGTGTGCGGTGCCCCCTGCCACCAAATTCCACCTCGATCATACCGTTGTAGTGCTTAGGCGAAGCCCTGCATCGGTGGTACATCAAGATCGTCACCACGCCGTCGTGCTGACGGAACTCCTCCCCGAAGCTTTGCTGGATCGGAGCCCGGGGATCGTGATCGAGCTGTACGTGTGCTAAGAACTCGGAGGTGCCAGAGTAACGGTGCTTGGATCGGTCGGATCGGGAAGAAGACGTACGACTACTTCCTCTACGTTGTGTGATCGCTTCCGCAGTCGGTCTGCGTTGGTACGTAGACAACACTCTCCCCTCTCGTTGCTATGCATCACCATGATCTTGCGTGTGCGTAGGAAATTTTTTGAAATTACTACGTTCCCCATCAGTGGCATCCGAGCCTAGGTTTTATGGTTTGATGTTATTTGCACGAGTAGAACACAAGTGAGTTGTGGGCGATACAAGTCATACTGCCTACCAGCATGTCATACTTTGGTTCGGCAGTATTGTTGGACGAGACGATCCGGACCAACCTTACGCGTACTCTTACGCGAGACCGGTTCCCTCGACGTTCTTTGCACATAGATGGCTTGCGGAAGACTGTCTCTCCAACTTTAGTTGAACCAAGTGTGGCTACGCCCGGTCCTTGAGAAGGTTAAAACGGAGTCTATTTGACGAACTATCATTGTGGTTTTGATGCGTAGGTGAGATGAGTTCTTACTTAAGCCCGTAGCAGCCACGTAAAACTTGCAACAACAAAGTAGAGGACGTCTAACTTGTTTTTGCAGGGCATGTTGTGATGTGATATGGTCAAGGCATGATGCTGATTTTATTGTATGAGATGATCATGTTTTGTAACCGAGTTATCGGCAACTGGCAGGAGCCATATGGTTGTCGCTTTATTGTATGCAATGCAATCGCGATGTAATGCTTTACTTTATTACTAAGCTGTAGTGATAGTCGTGGAAGCATAAGATTGGCGAGACGACAACGATGCTACGATGGAGATCAAGGTGTCGTGCCGGTGACGATGGTGATCATGACGGTGCTTCGGAGATGGAGATCACAAGCACAAGATGATGATGGCCATATCATATCACCTATATTGATTGCATGTGATGTTTATCTTTTTATGCATCTTATCTTGCTTTGATTGACGGTAGCATTATAAGATGATCTCTCACTAAATTATCAAGAAGTGTTCTCCCTGAGTATGCACCGTTGCCAAAGTTCGTCGTGCCCAGACACCACGTGATGATCGGGTGTGATAAGCTCTACGTCCGTCTACAACGGGTGCAAGCCAGTTTTGCACACGCAGAATACTTAGGTTAAACTTCACGAGCCTAGCATATGCAGATATGGCCTCGGAACACAGAGACCGAAAGGTCGAGCGTGAATCATATAGTAGATATGATCAACATAATGATGTTCACCATTGAAAACTACTCCATCTCACGTGATGATCGGTTATGGTTTAGTTGATTTGGATCACGTGATCACTTAGAGGATTAGAGGGATGTCTATCTAAGTGGGAGTTCTTGAGTAATATGATTAAATTGAACTTAAATTTATCATGAACTTAGTCCTGGTAGTATTTTGCAAATCATGTTGTAGATCAATAGCTCGCGTTGTTGCTTCCCTGTGTTTATTTTTGATATGTTCCTAGAGAAAATTGTGTTGAAAGATGTTAGTAGCAATGATGCGGATTGGATCCGTGATCTGAGGTTTATCCTCATTGCTGCACAGAAGAATTATGTCCTTGATGCACCGCTAGGTGACAGACCTATTGCAGGAGTAGATGCAGACGTTATGAACGTTTGGCTAGCTCAATATGATGACTACTTGATAGTTTAGTGCACCATGCTTAATGGCTTAGAATCGGGACTTCAAAGACGTTTTGAACGTCATGGACCATATGAGATGTTCCAGGAGTTGAAGCTAATATTTCAAGCAAATACCCGAGTTGAGAGATAATGAAGTCTCCAACAAGTTCTATAGCTAAAAGATGGAGGAGAATCGCTCAACTAGTGAGCATGTGCTCAGATTGTCTGGGTATTACAATCGCTTGAATCAAGTGGGAGTTAATCTTCCAGATAAGATAGTGATTGACAGAATTCTCTAGTCACCATCACCAAGTTAGTAGAACTTCGTGATGAACTATAATATGCAAGGGATGACGGAAACAACTCCCAAGCTCTTCGTGATGCTGAAATCAACGAAGGTAGAAATCAAGAAAAACATCAAGTGTTGATGGTTGACAAGATCACTAGTTTCAAGAAAAGGGCAAAGAGAAGAAGGGGAACTTCAAAAAGAACAGCAAGCAAGTGGCTGCTCAAGTAAAGAAGCCCAAGTCTGGACCTAAGCCTGAGACTGAGTGCTTCTACTGCAAAGGGACTGGTCACTGGAAGCGGAACTACCCCAAGTGATTGGCGGATAAGAAGGATGGCAAAGTGAACATAAGTATATACATGTTATTGATGTGTACTTTACTAGTGTTTATAGCAACCCCTCAGTATTTGATATTGGTTCAGTTGCTAAGAGTAGTAACTCGAAACAGGAGTTGCAGAATAAACAGAGACTAGTTAAGGGTGAAGTGACGATGTGTGTTGGAAGTAGTTCCAAGATTGATATGATCATCATCGCACACTCCCCTATACTTTCGGGATTAGTGTTGAACTTAAATAAGTGTTATTTGGTTGAGCATGAATATGATTTGATCATATTCATTGCAACACGGTTATTCATTAAAGTCAGAGAATAATTGTTGTTCTGTTTACATGAATAAAACCTTCGATGGTCATACACCCAATGAAACAAGTTCGTTGGATCTCGATCGTAGTGATACACATATCCATAATATTGAAACCAAAAGACGCAAAGTTAATAATGATAGTGCAACTTATTTGTGGCACTGCCGTTTAGGTCATATTGGTATAAAGTGCATGAAGAAACTCCATGCTGATGGGCTTTCGGAATCACTTGATTATGAATCACTTGATGCTTGCGAACCATGCCTTTTGGGCAAGATGACTAAAACGCCGTTCTCCGGAACAATGGAGCGAGTAATAGATTTGTTGGAAATCATACATACTGATGTATGTGGTCCGATGAATATTGAGGCTCGCGACAGATATCATTATTTTCTGATCTTCACAGATGATTTGAGCAGATATGAGTATATCTACTTGATGAAACATAAGTCTGAAACATTTGAAAAGTTCAAAGAATTTCAGTGTGAAGTGAAAAATCATCGTGACAAGAAAATAAAGTTTCTACGATCTGATCGCGGAGACAAATATTTGAGTTACGAGTTTGGTCTTCAGTTAAAAACAATGTGAAATAGTTTCACTACTCACGCCATCTGGAACACCACAATGTAATGATGTGTCCGAACGTCATAACCGTACTTTATTAGATATGGTGCAATCTATGATGTCTCTTGCCGATTTACCACTATCGTTTTGGGGTTATGCATTAGAGACAGCTGCATTCACGTTAAATAGGGCACCATCTAAATCCGTTGAGACGACACTATATGAACTATGGTTTAGCAAGAAACCAAAGTTGTCGTTTCTTAAAAGTTTGGGGTTGTGATGCTTATGTGAAAAAGTTTCGTCCTGATAAGCTCAAACCCAAATCAGAAAAGTGTGTCTTCATAGGATACCCAAAAGTTACTGTTGGGTACACCTCCTATCACAGATCCGAAGGCAAGACTTTTGTTGCTAAATTCGGAAACTTTCTAGAGAAGGAGTTTCTCTCGAAAGAAGTGAGTGGGAGGAAAGTAGAAAACTTGATAAGGTAATTGTACCTTCTACCTTATTGGAAAGTAGTTCATCACAAAAACTGTTCTTGTGACTACTACACCAATTAGTGAGGAAGCTAATGATGATGATCATGTAACTTCAGATCAAGTTACTACCGAATCTTATAGGTAAACCAGAGTGAGATCCGCACCAGAGTGGTACGGTAATCCTATTCTGGAGGTCATGTTACCTGACCATGACGAACCTACGAACTATGAGGAAGCGATGATGAGCTCAGATTCCGCAAAATGGTTTGAGGCCATGAAATCTGAGATATGATCCATGTATGAGAACAAAGTTTGGACTTTGGTTGACTTGCCCGATGATCGGCAAGCAATTGAGAATAAATGGATCTTCAAGAGGAAGACGGACGTTGATAGTAGTGTTACTATCTACAAAGCTAGAATTGTCGCAAAAAGGTTTTCGACAAGTTCAAAGTGTTGACTACGATGAGAGTTTCTCACTCGTATCTATGCTTAAATCTATCCGAATCATGTTAGCAATTGCCGCATTTTATGAAATCTGGCAAATGGATAAACAAAACTGCATTCCTTAATGGATTTCTTAAAGAAGAGTTGTATATGATGCAACCAGTAAGTTTTGTCAATCCTAAAGGTGCTAACAAAATGTGCAAGCTCCAGTGATCCATCTATGGACTGGTGCAAGCATCTCGGAGTTGGAATATACGCTTTGATGAGTTGATCAAAGCATATAGTTTTATACAGACTTGCGGTGAAGCCTGTATTTACAAGAAAGTGAGTGGGAGCACTACAACATTTCTGATAAGTATATGTGAATGACATATTGTTGATCGGAAATAATGTAGAATTATTCTGTAAAGCATAAAGGAGTGTTTGAAAGGAGTTTTTCAAAGAAAGACTTCGGTGAAGCTGCTTACATATTGAGCTTCAAGATCTATAGAGATAGATCAAGACGCTTGATAAGTTTTTTTTCAATGAGTACATACCTTGACAAGATTTTGAAGTAGTTCAAAATGGAGCGGTCAAAGAAAGAGTTCTTGCCTGTATTATAAGGTGTGAAGTTGAGTAAGACTCAAAGCCCGACCACAGCAGAAGATAGAAAGAGAATGAAAGTCATTCCCTATGCCTTGGCCATAGGTTCTATAAAGTATGTCATGCTGTATACCAGATCTATTGTATACCCTGCACTGATTTGGCAAGGGAGTACAATAGTGATCTAGGAGTAGATCACTGGATAGCGATCAGAATTATCCTTAGTGAAATAAGGATATGTTTCTTGATTATGGATGTGACAAAAAGGTTCGTCGTAAAGGGTTACGTCGATGCAAGTTTTTGACACTGATCCAGATGAATCTAAAGTCACAATCTGGATACATATTGAAAGTGGGAGCAATTAGCTAGAGTAGCTCCGTGCAGAGCATTATAGACAAAGAATTTTGCAAAATACTTACGGATCTGAATGTGACAGACCCGTTGACTAAAATTATCTCACAAGCAAAAACATGATCACACCTTAGTACTCTTTGGGTGTTAATCACATAGAGATGTGAACTAGATTACTGACTCTAGTAAACCCTTTGAGTGTTGGTCACATGACGATGTGAACTATGGGTGTTAATCACATGGTGATGTGAACTATTGCTGCTAAATCACATGGCGATGTGAACTAGATTATTGACTCTAGTGCAAGTGGGAGACTGAAGGAAATATGCCCTAGAGGCAATAATAAAGTTATTATTTATTTCCTTATATCATGATAAATGTTTATTATTCATGCTAGAATTGTATTAACCGGAAACATAATACATGTGTGAATACATAGACAAACAGAGTGTCACTAGTATGCCTCTACTTGACTAGCTCGTTAATCAAAGATGGTTATGTTTCCTAACCATGGACAAAAGAGTTGTTATTTGATTAACGAGGTCACATCATTAGTTGAATGATCTGATTGACATGACCCATTCCATTAGCTTAGCACACGATCGTTTAGTATGTTGCTATTGCTTTCTTCATGACTTATACATGTTCCTATGACTATGAGATTATGCAACTCCCGTTTGCCGGAGGAACACTTTGGGTGCTACCAAACGTCACAACGTAACTGGGTGATTATAAAGGAGTACTACAGGTGTCTCCAAAGGTAGATGTTGGGTTGGCGTATTTCGAGATTAGGATTTGTCACTCCTATTGTCGGAGAGGTATCTCTGGGCCCTCTCGGTAATGCACATCACTTAAGCCTTGCAAGCATTGCAACTAATGAGTTAGTTGCGGGATGATGTATTACGGAACGAGTAAAGAGACTTGCCAGTAACGAGATTGAACTAGGTATTGGATACCGACGATCGAATCTCGGGCAAGTAACATACCGATGACAAAGGGAACAACGTATGTTGTTATGCGGTCTGACCGATAAAGATCTTCGTAGAATATGTAGGAGCCAATATGGGCATCCAGGTCCCGCTATTGGTTATTGACCGGAGACGTGTCTCGGTCATGTCTACATTGTTCTCGAACCGTAGGGTCCGCACGCTTAAGGTTTCGATGACAGTTATATTATGAGTTTATGAGTATTGATGTACCGAAGGAGTTCGGAGTCCCGGATGAGATCGGGGACATGACGAGGAGTCTCGAAATGGTCGAGACATAAAGATCGATATATTGGACGACTATATTCGGACATTGGAAAGGTTCCGAGTGATTCGGGTATTTTTCGGAGTACCGGGTAGTTACGGGAGAAGTAATGGGCCTTGATGGGCTTTAGTGGGAAGAGGAAAAGGCTGCTGCGCCCCCCCCCCCCCCCTCCCCTTTGGTCCGAATTGGACTAGGGAAAAGGGGGCCGGCCACCTCTCCTTCTCCTCCTATTCCTTCTCCCTTCCTCCCCTCTTGATGGACTCCTACTAGGACTTGGAGTCCTAGTAGGACTCCCATCCTGGCCGCACCTTATGCCTTGGCCGGCCTCCTCCTCCTTCATCCTTTATATACAGGGGCAGTGGGCACCCCATAGACACACAAGTTGATCCTTGAGATCGTTCCTTAGCCGTGTGCGGTGCCCCCTGCCACCAAATTCCACCTCGATCATACCGTTGTAGTGCTTAGGCGAAGCCCTGCGTCGGTGGTACATCAAGATCGTCACCACGCCGTCGTGCTGACGGAACTCCTCCCCGAAGCTTTGCTGGATCGGAGCCCGGGGATCGTCATCGAGCTGTACGTGTGCTAAGAACTCGGAGGTGCCGGAGTAACGGTGCTTGGATCGGTCGGATCGGGAAGAAGACGTACGACTACTTCCTCTACGTTGTGTGATCGCTTCCGCAGTCGGTCTGCGTTGGTATGTAGACAACACTCTCCCCTCTCGTTGCTATGCATCACCATGATCTTGCGTGTGCGTAGGAATTTTTTTGAAATTACTACGTTCCCCATCAATTCGGACACCGGTAGCGTTCCGGGGAAGTTTCAGATAAAACCGGAGCACCGGGGGGTTACCGGAACCCCCCCAGGGGGGGGGGGTTAATGGGCCTCATGGGCCTAAAGTGGAGAAGAGGAAGGGGCTGCCAGGGCAGGCCGCGCGCCCCCTCTCCCCCTAGTCCGAATTGGACAAGGAGGGAGGGGCGGCGCCCCCCTTTTTCCTTCTCTTCTCCCACCTCTCCTACTTGGACAAGGAAAGGGAGGGGAGTCCTACTCCCGGTAGGAGTAGGACTCCTCCTGCGCGCCTCCTCTAGGGCCGGCCGCACCCCCCCCCCCCTTGGATCCTTTATATATGGAGGCAGGGGGCACCTTAGAACACACAAGTTGATCATCGTGATCGTTCCTTAGCCGTGTGCGGTGCCCCCTTCCACCATATTCCACCTCGGTCATATTGTAGCAGCGCTTAGGCGAAGCCCTGCGACGGTAGAACATCAAGATCGTCACCACGCCGTCGTGCTGACGGAACTCATCCCCGAAGCTTTGCTGGATCGGAGCCCGGGGAGCGTCATCGAGCTGTACGTGTGCTAAGAACTCGGAGGTGCCGGAGTAACGGTGCTTGGATCGGTCGGATCGGGAAGACGTACGACTACTTCCTCTATGTTGCGTCAATGCTTCCGCTTCGGTCTACGAGGGTACGTAGACAACACTCTCCCCTCTCGTTGCTATGCATCACCATGATCTTGCATGTGCGTAGGAATTTTTTTGAAATTACTACGTTCCCCAACAAGCATTGCATACATGATAGAGCCTATGGCTGAAGCATAGGGAACATCTTTCATTTTCTCTCTATCTTCTGCAGTGGTCGGGCATTGAGTCTGACTCAACTTCACACCTTGTAACACAGGCAAGAATCCTTTCATTATCAACTCTGCATCCTTTGGCGTCAACATTATGAATATGTGTGTTACTACTATCGAGATTCATCAAAAATAGACCACTCTTCAAAGGTGCATGACCATAAAAGATATTACTCATATAAATAGAACAACCATTATTCTCTGATTTAAATGAATAACCTTCTCTCATTAAACAAGATCCAGATATAATGTTCATGCTCAACGCTGGCACCAAATAACAATTATTTAGGTCTAATACTAATCCCGAAGGTAGATGTAGAGGTAGCGTGCCGACCACGGTCACATCGACTTTGGAACCATTTCCCACACGCATCGTCACCTCGTCCTTTGCCAGTGTTCGCTTAATCCGTAGTCCCTGTTTCGAGTTGCAAATATTAGCAACAGAACCAGTATCAAATACCCAGGTGCTACTGCGAGCTCTAGTAAGGTACACATCAATAACATGTATATCACATATACCTTTGTTCACCTTGCCATCCTTCTTATCCGCCAAATACTTGGGGCAGTTCCGCTTCCAGTGACCAGTCTGCTTGCAGTAGAAACACTCAGTTTCAGGCTTAGGTCCAGACTTGGGTTTCTTCTCTTGAGCAGCAACTTGCTTGCTGTTCTTCTTGAAGTTCTCTTTCTTCTTCCCTTTGCCCTTTTTCTTGAAACTAGTGGTCTTGTTGACCATCAACACTTGATGCTCCTTTTTGATTTCTACCTCCGCAGCTTTCAGCATTGCGAAGAGCTCGGGAATAGTCTTATTCATCCCTTGCATATTATAGTTCATCACGAAGCTCTTGTAGCTTGGTGGCAGTGATTGGAGAATTCTGTCAATGACCCAATCATCTGGAAGATTAACTCCCATCTGAATCAAGTGATTATTATACCCAGACATTTTGAGTATATGCTCACTGACAGAACTGGTCTCCTCCATCTTGCAGCTACAGAACTTATTGGAGACTTCATATCTCTCAATCCGGGCATTTGCTTGAAATATTAACTTCAACTCCTGGAACATCTCATATGCTCCATGACGTTCAAAACGTCGTTGAAGTCCCGATTCTAAGCCGTAAAGCATGTCACACTGAACTATCGAGTAGTCATCAGCTTTGCTCTGCCAGACGTTCATAACATCTGGTGTTGCTCCAGCAGCAGGCCTGGCACCCAGCGGTGCTTCCAGGACGTAATTCTTCTATGCAGCAATGAGGATAATCCTCAAGTTACGGACCCAGTCCGTGTAATTGCTACCATCATCTTTCAATTTTGCTTTCTCAAGGAACGCATTAAAATTCAATGGAACAACAGCACGGGCCATCTATCTACAATCAAACATACATAAGCAAGATACTATCAGGTACTAAGTTCATGATAAATTTAAGTTCAATTAATCATATTACTTAAGAACTCCCACTTAGATAGACATCCCTCTAATCTTCTAAGTGATCACGTGATCCAAATCAACTAAACCATAACCGATCATCACGTGAGATGGAGTAGTTTTCAATGGTGAACATCACTATGTTGATCATATCTACTATATGACTCACGCTCGATCTTTCGATCTCAGTGTTCCGAGGCCATATCTGCATATGCTAGGCTCGTCAAGTTTAACCTGAGTATTCTGCGTGTGCAAAACTGTCTTGCACCTGTTGTAGTGGACGTAGAGCTTATCACACCCGATCATCACGTGGTGTCTGGGCACGACGAACTTTGGCAACGGTGCATACTCAGGGAGAACACTTTTATCTTGATAATTTAGTGAGAGATCATCTTATAATGCTACCATCAATCAAAGCAAGAAAAGATGCATAAAAGATAAACATCACATGCAATCAATATAAGTGATATGATATGGCCATCATCATCTTGTGCCTGTGATCTCCATCTCCGAAGCACCGTCATGATCACCATCATCACCGGCGCCACACCTTGATCTCCATCGTAGTATCGTTGTCGTCTCGCCAATCTTATGCTTCCACGACTATCGCTACCGCTTAGTGATAAAGTAATAAAGTAAAGCATTACAGCGCGATTGCATTGCATACAATAAAGCGACAACCATATGGCTCCTGCTAGTTGTCGATAACTCGGTAATAAAACATGATCATCTCATACAATAAAATTTAGCATCATGTCTTGACCATATCACATCACAACATGCCCTGCAAAAACAAGTTAGACGTCCTCTACTTTGTTGTTGCAAGTTTTACGTGGCTGCTACGGGCTTAAGCAAGAACCAATCTTACCTATGCATAGAAACCACAACGATAGTTTGTCAAGTTGATGCTGTTTTAACCTTCGCAAGGACCGGGCGTAGCCACACTCGGTTCAACTAATGTTGGAGAAACTGTCACCGCAAGCCACCTATGTGCAAAGCACGTCGGGAGAACCGGTCTCGCATAAGCGTACGCGTAATGTCGGTTCGGGCCGCTTCATCCAACAATACCGCCGAACCAAAGTATGACATGCTGGTAAGCAGTATGACTTATATCGCCCACAACTCACTTGTGTTCTACTCGTGCATATAACATCAACACATAAAACCTAGGCTCGGATGCCACTGTTGGGGAACGTAGTAATTTCAAAAAAATTACTACGCACACGCAAGATCATGGTGATGCATAGCAACGAGAGGGGAGAGTGTGATCTACGTACCCTTGTAGATCGACAGCGGAAGCGTTAGCACAACGCGGTTGATGTAGTCGTACGTCTTCACGGCCCGACCGATCAAGCACCGAAACTACGGCACCTCCGAGTTCTAGCACACGTTCAACTCGATGACGATCCCCGGACTCCGATCCAGCAAAGTGTCGGGGAAGAGTTCCGTCAGCACGACGGCGTGGTGACGATCTTGATGTACTACTGTCGCAGGGCTTGCACCGCTACAATATTATCGAGGACTATGGTGGCAGGGGGCGCCGCACATGGCTAAGAATATGATCACGTGGATCAACTTGTGTTTCTCTGGGGTGCCCCTGCCTCCGTATATAAAGGCTCAAGGGGGGGTGTGGCCGGCCTAGGAGATGCGCGTCAGGAGGAGTCCTACTCCTTCCGGGAGTAGGATTCCCCCCCCCAATCCTAGTTGGAATAGGATTCGCGGAGGGGGGAAAAGAGGAAGGGGGCCGGCCCCCTCTCCTTGTCCTATTCGGACCAAGGGAGGGGAGGGGCGCGCGGCCCATCTCTGGCTGCCTCTTCTCTTTTCCACTAAGGCCCATATATCTCCCGGGGGGTTCCGGTAACCTCCCGGTACTCCGGTAAAATCCCGATTTCACCCGGAACACTTCCGATATCCAAACATAGGCTTCCAATATATCAATCTTTATGTCTCGACCATTTCGAGACTTCTCGTCATGTCCGTGATCACATCCGGGACTCCGAACAACCTTCGGTACATCAAAACGTATAAACTCATAATATAACTGTCATCGAAACCTTAAGCGTGCGGACCCTACGGGTTCGAGAACAATGTAGACATGACCGAGACATGTCTCCGGTCAATAACCAATAGCGGGACCTGGATGCCCATATTGGCTCCTACATATTCTACGAAGATCTTTATCGGTCAGACCGCATAACAACATACGTTGTTCTCTTTGTCATCGGTATGTTACTTGCCCGAGATTCGATCATCGGTATCCAATACCTAGTTCAATCTCGTTACCGGCAAGTCTCTTTACTCGTTCCGTAATACATCATCCCGCAACTAACTCATTAGTTGCAATGCTTGCAAGGCTTAAGTGATGTGCATTACCGAGAGGGCCCAGAGATACCTCTCCGACGATCGGAGTGACAAATCCTAATCTCGAAATACGTCAACCCAACATGTACCTTTGGAGACACCTGTAGAGCACCTTTATAATCACCCAGTTACGTTGTGACGTTTGGTAGCACACAAAGTGTTCCTCCGGCACACGGGAGTTACATAATCTCATAGTCATAGGAACATGTATAAGTCATGAAGAAAGCAATAGCAACATACTAAACGATCGGGTGCTAAGCTAATGGAATGGGTCATGTCAATCAGATCATTCAACTAATGATGTGATCCCGTTAATCAAATAACAACTCTTTGTCTATGGTTAGGAAACATAACCATCTTTGATTAACGAGCTAGTCAAGTAGAGGCATACTAGTGACACTCTGTTTGTCTATGTATTCACACATGTATTATGTTTCCAGTTAATACAATTCTAGCATGAATAATAAACATTTATCATGAAATAAGGAAATAAATAATAACTTTATTATTGCCTCCAGGGCATATTTCCTTCAGCGCCCCCTCCCCCTCTAGTTCGAATTGGACAAGGAGGGGGGCGCCCCCTTTTTCCTTCTCCTCATTTCTCCCTTCCTTCCCTCTCCTACTCCAACAAGGAAAAGGAGGAGTCCTACTCCCGGTGGGAGTAGGACTCCCCCTGGTGTGCCCTCCTCCTGGCCGGCCGCCCCCCCTTACTCCTTTATATACGGGGGCAGGGGGCACCCTAGAACACACAAGTTGATCTGTTCATCTATTCCAGCTGTGTGTGGTGCCCCCCTCCACCATATTCCACCTCAATTATATCGTAGCGGTGCTTAGGCGAAGCCCTGCGTTGATAGAAACATCACGCCGTCATGCTGACGGAACTCTCCCGTGAAGCTCTGCTGGATCAGAGTTCGTGGGACGTCATTGAGCTGAACGTGTGCTGAACTCGGAGATGCCATACGTTCGGTACTTGGATCGGTCGGATCGTGAAGACGTATGACTACATCTACCGGGCGTTGTGCTAACGCTTCCGCTTTCGGTCTATGAGGGTACGTGGACACACTCCCCCCTTTGGTTGCTATGCATCACCATGATCCTAAGTGTGCGTATGATTTTTTTAAAATTACTACGTTCCCCAACAACCTACTCCTCTCCCCGGGCCCGCCGGTCGATGGCAGCCACCACCATTTCCCCACATTTTTCCCAAAAACACCCCTGCCAGCGCGCGCTCCCGCCCCCCAACCAGCCATGGAGGACGCCATCGACCTCGACCTCGACGCCGCCGCCGCCGGCCTCGCCTCCCTCATCCGGCGCCGTCGCCCCTCTGGGAAAGGCAAGCCTCGTGCCCTGCGCAAGACCGCCGCCGCGACCAAGCCGAAGAAGGTGCTGACGCCCGAACATCGGGCAAGGGAGTCGACCAAGAGGAAGGGCCGGAGGCATGCTGCAGACGCAAGGGATGAGGCCGCTGCGCAGGCCGCCGCCGTCGCCGCCGCGCAGCAGGAGTTCACCAACGCCCGCGTCATGGCGGCAATGAGGGAGGCGCTCTACATGCTAGGGGTAAACCCTAGCGAGCACAGCACCGGCTCGTCGGCGTTTCCTCGAATGGTGCTGCCCGACTCACCCCGCGCATCGGCTTGCAACCCGGTTCCCGGCTTCCACGTCTACCCGCAGGCCTCCCACCTCTCCGGAGAGTGCTCACCCGACGTGAGCGTGGTCGCGCCTTCCACGCTCGCGCCCGCGCCCATCGACCTCAATGCCACACCGGTGGTCGGTGGCTCGTCATCCGGCGGCATGAGGAAACACGCGCGGCAGACGCCGGCCGGGGGGCTCCCGGACGCCCGTAACCTGTTCGAGGAAATGCCGTCCGCCGTCGACGAGGACTACATGCAAAACCTCATCTTCGAGGGTGGTGCGCCGGGCGCTGGCTACGATCCCGAGGAGACACAAAGCCAGGACGGCCGCTGGCTATGATCCCGATCAGGCGGCCTTCATGCGTGATCAGGTCGGCATCGACCTGGACGACTTCCCCCTCGACCATGAGTTCCCGGACGACTATGGGCTAGAGGAAGAGGACGAGTGCGACATCGAAGTGGAGCCTTTGTTCGAGGACGAGCTCACCAACCAAGCCACCGGTCCTAAGCCGAAGCGCAAGAGCAAGCGCACGAAGGCGTACACAGCTGCCGCGGACAAGCTTCTTTGCGAGTGTTGGCGAGACATTGGACAAGACGCAAAGACGGGCACCGAGCAAAAGCATCGAACCTTTTGGACTCGTATGCACCAAGAGTTTCATGAGCGCAAGAAGTTTCCACCTTACCAATTTGTGAGCACGCGCGGGTGGGTCTTCATTTTCAAGCGGTGGAGGGTGATCCAACAAGAGTGCAACAAGTTTTGCGACACCCTTGAGAGCGTCAAGGCCCACCCCATGAGCGGCATCGGCATGCAAGACATGGTATGATAGCAAGCAAGCCGCCCTCTTTTGTGTTATCAATATCACCCTTTTACGTCTTCATTTGCTATCACTTGCCCATATGCTTGCATGGAAACATTTTGTAGGCATTTCAAGTTTTGGAGGCATTCAAGGTTCAACACAATGGCAAGTGCTTCAACCTCTCCCATTGCTATCGGGTCATCAAGGACGAAGAGAAGTTCAAGGCACAATATGCCGCACTCAAGGCACGTGGGGGGGAAGAAAGCCATGGAGGATGTTGGGGAGGGCGAGCCGGCACGGCCGCGGGGGAAGACCAACTCCAAGAAGAAGGACAAGCGAGATGCGGCCACCAACGCCTTGATCGCAAGCGTGGACGGCATGATGAATGAGAAGGACTCAAGAGAGGAGGAGCGCCAACATTTCAAGGCGGAGCAAATGGATGCTTTCATGGAGATCCAAAGGAGGAGGCTTGATCTTGACGCCGAGAAGCAAGCCAAGATGTTCGAGCTCGAGGCGGAGAAGCAAGCCAAGATGCTAGAGATCGAGGCCGCCAACGCCAAGACCAAGGCGAAAGAAGTGGCTCTTGCGAGCATGATGACCGGGGTGAAGATCATGAAGGTGGATCTCAACACCGTGTCGCCAAAGAAGAGGCCGTGGTTCGAGAAGATGCAGGCCGACATGCTCAAGTTCAATGACGAGTGATCTATGGCGGCGAGGGCCATATTTTTTGTATGCCGGCAGATGTGCCGGCATGACCACGAGAGCCGTGATGGTGTGGTCGAACTCAAGTCCCACCCTTTTTTGTGTGCCGGCATGTGTGCCGGCCGGCTGTCGAGTGCGCCAGCATGAACTTTGGTGATATTTTCTGAAGCCGGCATTATATGCCGGCGCTGGCATGATACCGGCATGAGACATGGTCGCTGGCATGATCGGCCGCGGACTTTTTTTTATTTAAAAGTTGAATGCGGGCATAAAATAGGTCGACGTATTGGACACATTGCCGACCCAAATATAAAAATAGACGGACGCCGGGCAGACGGCCAATTCAAATGGATAAAAATAGAAAAATGCGTCGTCCGTTCGGGTCGGCCTGTTGGAGTTGCTTTAAGCCATGGGCCGATCAAGCATCCGAACCGAGAGCGAAGTCAATGTCCGCATCCGAACCGACGCGCTACACACCCCTTCTCAGCAGTTGAGCGGCAGCGACCGTCTCCGCCGCCTCCTCCTAGACGACTCGAGAATCCTCCACCCCACACCTCCCTTGGCGCCACTTCGCAGCCCCAGCCGCAGCTCCCCGCCGAGGATCATCATATATGTCCCTGATATATTATAGTTCATCACGAAGCTCTAGCAGCTTGGTGGTAATGAGTTCGGAGAAACATCACTATCTCATCTGGAAGATCAACTCCCACTCGATTCAAATGATTGTTGTACTCAGACAATCTTGAGCACAAGCTCAACAATTGAGCTTTTCTCCCTTAGTTTGCAGGCTAAGAAAATCGTCGGAGGTCTTATACCTCTTGACGTGGGCACGAGCCTGAAATTCCAATTTCAGCCCTCGAAACATCTCATATGTTTCGCGACGTTTCAAAACGTCTTCGGCGCCTCAACTCTAAACCGTTTAACTGAACTGTCACGTAGTTATCAAAATGTGTATGTCAGATGTTCGCAACATCCACAGACGACGTTCGAGGTTCAGCACACTGAGTGGTGCATTAAGGACATAAGCCTTCTATGAAGCAATGAGGACAATCCTCAGTTTACAGACCTAGTCTGCATAATTGCTACTATCATCTTTCAACTAATTTTTTCTAGGAACATATCTAAACAGTAGAACTGAAGCGCGAGCTACGACATAATTTGCGAAGACCTTTTGACTATGTTCAGGATAATTAAGTTCATCTTATGAACTCCCACTCAGATAGACATCCCTCTAGTCATCTAAGTGGTTACATAATCTGAGTCAACTAGGCCGTGTCCGATCATCACGTGAGACAGACTAGTCATCATCGGTGAACATCTTCATGTTGATCGTATCTACCATACGACTCATGCTCGACCTTTTGGTCTCTTGTGTTCCGAGGCCATGTATGTACATGCTAGGCTCGTCAAGTCAACCTAAGTGTTTCGCGTGTGTAAATCTGTCTTACACCCGTTGTATGTGAGCGTTAGAATCTATCACACCCGATCATCACGTGGTGCTTCGAAACAACGAACTGTCGCAACGGTGCACAGTTAGGGGGAACACTTTTTTGAAATTATTGTGAGGGATCATCTTATTTACTACCGTCGTTCTAAGTAAACAAGATGCAAAAACATGATAAACATCACATGCAATCAAATAATAGTGACATGGTATTGCCAATATCATATAGCTCCTTTGATCTCTATCTTGGGGCTCCATGATCATCTTGTCACCGGCATGACACCATGATCTCCATCACCATGATCTCCATCATCGTGTCTCCATGAAGTTGTTCGCCAACTATTACTTCTACTACCATGGCTACCGGTTAGCAATAAAGTAAAGTAATTACATGGCGTTGTTCAATGACACGCAGGTCATAAATAAATTAAGACAACTCCTATGGCTCCTGCCGGTTGTCATACTCATCGACATACAAGTCGTGATTCCTATTACAAGAACATGATCAATCTCATACATCACATATCATTCATCACATTCTTCTTGGCCATATCACATCACATAGCATACCCTGCAAAAACAAGTTAGACGTCCTCTAATTATTGTTTGCATGTTTTACGTGGCTGCTATGGGTTTCTAGCAAGAACGTTTCTTACCTACGCAAAACCACAACGTGATATGCCAATTGCTATTTACCCTTCATAAGGACCCTTTTCATCGAATCCGTTCCGACTAAAGTGGGAGAGACTGGCACCCGCTAGCCACCTTATGCAACCAGTGCATGTCAGTCGATGGAACCTATCTCACGTAAGAGTACGTGTAAGGTCAATCCGGGCCGCTTCATCCCACAATACCGTCGAAACAAGATTGGACTAGTAACGGTAAGCATATTGAACAAAATCAACGCCCACAACTACTTTGTGTTCTACTCGTGCATAGAATCTACGCGATAGACCTAGCTCATGATGCCACTGTTGGGGAACGTAGCAGAAATTCAAAATTTTCCTACGTGTCACCAAGATCTATCTATGGAGAAACCAGCAACGAGGGGAAGGAGAGTGCATCTACATGCCCTTGTAGATCGCTAAGCGGAAGCGTTCAAGAGAACGGGGTTGAAGGAGTCGTACTCGTCGTGATCCAAATCACCGGAGATCCTAGTGCCGAACGGACGGCACCTCCGCGTTCAACACACGTACAGCCCGACGACGTCTCCCATGCCTTGATCCAGCAAGGAGAGAAGGAGAGGTTGAGGAAGACTCCATCCAGCAGCAGCACAACGACGTGGTGATGGTGGAGGAGCGTGGTGATTCAGCAGGGCTTCGCCAAGCACCGCGAGATATGAGGAGGGAGAGAGGTAGGGCTGCGCTAGGGAGAGGTCAAAACTCATATGTTGGCAGCCCCAAAGACCTCAACTATATATAGGGGAGAGGGAGGGGGCTGCGCCCCCACCTAGGGTTCCACCCTAGGGGCGGCGGCCAGCCCAGATCCCATCTGGTGGGGCGGCCAGGGGGGGAGAGGGGAAACTTGCCCCCCAAGCTAGGTGGGGCGCCCCCTCCCCAAACCCTAGGCGCCTTGGGCCCTTGTGGGGGGCGCACCAGCCCACCTGGGGCTGGTCCCCTCCCACACTTGGCCCATGCAGCCCTCCGGGGCTGGTGGCCCCACTTGGTGGACCCCGGAACCCTCCTAGTGGTCCTGGTACGTTATCGATAAAACCCGAAACTTTTCCAGTGACCAAAACAGGACTTCCCATATATAAATCTTTACCTTCCGACCATTCCGGAACTCCTCGTGACATCCGGGATCTCATCCGGGACTCCGAACAACATTCGTTAACCACTTATATCTATTCCCTATAACCCTAGCGTCATCGAACCTTAAGTGTGTAGACCCTACGGGTTCGGGAGACATGCAGACATGACCGAGATGACTCTCCGGTCAATAACCAACAGCGGGATCTGGATACCCATGTTGGCTCCCACATGTTCCACGATGATTTCATCGGATGAACCACGAGGTCGAGGATTCAATCAATCCCGTATACAATTCCCTTTGTCTAGCGGTACGATACTTGCCCGAGATTTGATCGTCGGTATCCCGATACCTTGTTCAATCTCGTTACCGGCAAGTCTCTTTACTCGTTCCGTAACACATCATCCCGTGATCAACTCCTTGATCACATTCTGCACATTATGATGATGTCCTACCGAGTGGGCCCAGAGATACCTCTCCGTTTACACGGAGTGACAAATCCCAGTCTCGATTCGTGCCAACCCAACAGACACTTTCGGAGATACATGTAGTGTATCTTTATAGCCACCCAGTTACGTTGTGACGTTTGGCACACCCAAAATATTCCTACGGTATCCGGGAGTTGCACAATCTCATGGTCTAAGGAAATGATACTTGACATTAGAAAAGCTTTAGCATACGAACTACACGATCTTTGTGCTAGGCTTAGGATTGGGTCTTGTCCATCACATCATTCTCCTAATGATGTGATCCCGTTATCAACGACATCCAATGTCCATGATCAGGAAACCGTAACCATCTATTGATCAACGAGCCAGTCAACTAGAGGCTTACTAGGGACATGGTGTTGTCTATGTATCCACACATGTATCTGAGTTTCCTATCAATACAATTCTAGCATGGATAATAAACGATTATCATAAACAAGGAAATATAATAATAACCAATTTATTATTGCCTCTAGGGCATATTTCCAACAATGCTCAAGTTCAACGATGAGTGATCTATGGCGGCGAGGGCCATCTTTTTTGTATGCCGGCAGGTGTGCCGGCATGACCACGAGAGCCGTGATGGTGTGGTCGAACTCAAGTCCCACCCTTTTTTGTGTGCCGGCATGTGTGCCGGCCGGCTGTCGAGTGCGCCAGCATAAACTTTGGTGATATTTTCTGAAGCCGGCATTATATGCCGGCGTTGGCATGGTACCGGCATGAGATATGGCCGCTGGCATGATCGGCCGCGGACTCTTTTTTATTTAAAAATTGAATGCGAGCATAAAATAGGTCGACGTATTGGACACACTATCGACCCAAATACAAAAATAGACGGACGTTGGGCAGGCGGCCAATTCAAACGAACAAAAAACAGACAAATGCGCCGTCCGCGTTCGGGTCGGCCCGTTGGAGTTGCTTTAACCCATGGGCCGATCAAGCATCCGAACCGAGAGCGAAGTCAACGTCCGCATCCGAACCGACGCGCTACACACCCCTTCTCAGCAGTTGAGCGGCAGCGACCGTCTCCGCCGCCTCCTCCCAGACGGCTCGAGAATCCTCCACCCCACACCTCCCTCGGCGCCGCTTCGCAGCCCCCAGCCGCAGCCGCGCCGTCACCGACCGCTCCCCGCCGGCCGTCAGGTAAGCCCCCCGAGCCCTCCTCGCCGCTCCGCTCCGCTCGCGCCGTCTCTCTAGCTAGCTAGGGTTCCCGGCACCGATTCGGCGGCGCTCGCTCGCGCGCCGGGGCCGCGCCTCGGCGCAATGCTCGTCGCCGCGCTGCTGGTTTGGGGGAAGCTCTGATCCGGTGGCCGGCGCCGCTCGCTCGCGGTCTCCGGAGCAAATCCGCCACATCGAGCAGCCTGTGCGAGCTTAGGATAGTTCGACTATTATTCCCCCCGTTGGTCTGGCCGAGAGGGCAAGCTTGGGCGCGCTTGCGGGGCTACCTCCTAGTGATTCCGCTGTCGTGGTGGGGATTGAGTGGCCGGGGTGTAGGCGTTTGTAGGCGGAGTAAGTGCTCCCAGGTTTCATGCCCACCAGCTCGTATTATCTCGCTCGGATCCGGGCGTTCGGCAGGTCAACATTTGACGAATTTCGGACCTGCATTGTTGCGGCGCGTGCCAGGGGATGGCGTTTATGCTGGCTTTGGCGCGGTGATTTTGTGTATGCAAACTTTTGGGGCTCCCTCCTAGTGATTTCACTGTTGGGTTGTGGGAATCGGGTGGTCGGGGTGTAGGCATTTGTAGTGGAGCGATCCCAGGTTTTATGACCAGACATTTAGCCGAAATTTGGACCTGCACTATCGTGGCACGTACCAGGGGACAGCATTTATGCGGGTTTTTTTGTCAGGATTTTGTGGTGCAAACTTAAATAATGACTTCCCTAATGTTGAACACTGGTTCTGTTACCATGGACTTTGGACTGTCAAAATCATTCGTTTTCGTAGGCTGAGCTACTTTAAGTTGTGTTACATATGCTCTCGTGTGCGTGGGAGACTCCACGTGCTGATTTCTCTTGCCTGCTTCTCATGGTCACTGGATTGTGATATTTCTTTTCCAGATTTTGAAGGTTCACAGCAGGAGAGATGGCAACTCTAACCAGCCTTGCCTCAAACCCGAATCCAAACAAGTCATTCGAGGTGTGATACTTTTTGTGGCCATGTCTGTCCTGCTTTTATTTTTTGCGTCTTGTCATTCTGCAAATGCTACATGTTCTCTGCAACGGTTGCTTTCAAGTGCAGGTCCTGCCTAATCCGGGTGACTCCCTCTCAAGCCTCAGTTTTAGCCCGAAAAGCAATCTTCTGGTGGCAACTTCCTGGGATAACCAGGTAATTTTGTTTCTGCTGTAATTTTCAGTGAGCTTTCATTATTGTGATGTATCTTACTAGGAGTGTCTTTTGAGTTTTGTGCAGGTGAGGTGTTGGGAGATAGGTAATGGTAACAGTCAGCCAAAGGCATCCATATCACATGATCAGCCAGTATGTTCTCAAACATATTTCTCCTGATAGTACTTTCATCTTACATATTAGAGTGGTTCCTTACCTGTTTACTTGGTATGATGATTGATTTGTTTCCTTCCATCAGGTGCTCTGCTCAGCCTGGAAAGATGATGGGACTACTGTCTTCTCAGGAGGGTGTGATAAACAGGTCAAAATGTGGCCTCTCCTGTCTGGTGGGCAGGCTCAGACGGTTGCAATGCATGATGCACCTGTCAAGGAGGTCTCTTGGATTTCTCAGATGAATCTTCTTGTCTCAGGAAGCTGGGACAAGACGCTAAGGTGCAAGAACAATATTCCTCTCCACCCTCGGTATTCTTTTTACATGGAAATTGAGCGCATATCACCCATGTCTGATCCTAAATTGTTATTTATGGCTGTTTTGCGTTATGGAATTCGTGTTGTTTGTGGTATCTTTTCTGTACTTCATGTGTTTTGCATTAATGTTCACACATTGGCCAATTTTAATGGCGATTTCATGCAATTTATGAAGAAACTGCAATTATGGAGTTTCACAAGCCCTAACCAAATATTGTAGAAGGTCTATCTCAAGCAGTTTATATTTCCACTCATTTTGTATGCCTTCTTTGATCCTGAAGAGTTTTCTACTGCTTGTTGAATCATACTGCCCTATTCTTATCAAAGGTTGTGCACTTTCTGGGTATCATCTGTACTATTTATGGCCGCAGTGAATTTTTCGGCAGAAGTTTTTATAAAAGTAACTGTTGACGTAGAGACAGTTACTATATTAAATGTACATCTTGTGATTAGTGTTAGAAATGTTCGTTTCAAGTTTTATCATCATCTTTATGAAGATTATTTAGGAAGCATCAAGTTAGGTTCTGGCTGTCAGTTTAAACATGAGCACAGATTGAGCATAGGCGATAATCATGGTAGGTAGGAGGCCACCAGTGACCGGGAACCTTGTGGGACCTGCCGGCGTACCCGTGATAGCAGAAGGGGTGCATGGGGCACGACACTGTAATTAAGGCAGGCAGAAACAGAGAAATAAACATTGGGGATTAGACTTCGTAGCCAATTCATAAAAAAATGTGGTTGCATCATTTTGTAGAGGTTGGCCTTAACATATGACTAAGAAACAAAACAAACAAAGACTCTTCCCTAAACTGAATGCTGCAAATACCAAGACACCATTTAGGGCACGGGCTCAGGCTGAAGTCATCTAGGTCTCAGACATGCCAAAACACAGTGGGACAAGGACAAGCTGAAACTGACTAGTACTAGGTTTCCCGGGGCAACTCCTGTTCAGCTGGAGGTCTGGATGCGTGGTGCCTTCTTTGATACATGGACCTCATGTGGCACTTCTGTTGTGTGTTTGTGTTGTCTGCTTATTTTCCTTTATCTGTATCATGCTGAAAGTAATACATTTGGGTTGTGCTTTGATCTTCCTTATCATTACAACTTTTAGCTCTGATCCTTATGACTTGTTTCTAGTCCGCTGTCAATGCTGACCATCATACTATTGTAGGTATTGGGACACAAGACAACCAAATCCTGCCCATGTTCAGCAACTTCCTGATCGTTGCTACGCACTTGCTGTGAATTATCCCCTTATGATTGTGGGAACAGCTGATCGCAATATTGTGATCTTCAACTTGCAGAATCCTCAGGTAATTTTGCTTCCTAACTGACTATGCATGTGCTCCTTTTATTTTCAGTTCTTTTGGTGGTGGTGCTCATGCTTTTACTGTCATTGACTTATATTTTGAACTGACTGACTTAATTTCATCTCTGGTGTGATGTTAGACTGAGTTTAAGCGTATTCAATCACCTCTGAAATACCAGACACGGTGCGTTGCTGCCTTTCCAGATCAACAAGGATTCCTGGTAATGCCATATTTTCTTGTGTCTTTTACTCTAAGCATACTTCCGTTGTTCGAATACATAACTGGTTGTTACTATGCTTGAAGTTTAATCACATGTTCTTCTCTACCTATCCCATCATAATTACTCCCTGCTTTCTGCGGTTTCTAGGGCTTATGTCATTTTTTCCCCATTTTATATGTCTCAATTTTATTGCTCCCATTCACATGTTCAGATTTCAAGGTGCATTAAATCATTGCATGGAAGGGAAAAGATAAAACCCACCAATGCATGTAAAAAGTTCTTGTTCATTTATTGGTCATGCATGCATGCATTGCAATTAATACGTTGGTAAACACAATTTCTTGAGGAAGACGAGCCCCATAATTATTCCACCACTCACCATCTACCTTGGTTGGTGAGATTTTTAAATTGAGCCCTATAAACCAGAAGGGAGGGAGTATTTATGTTGCCTTATGTTAATTTTATCTAGTAGCATGAGTTTTCAACATTAAACATTTGGTCGATATGTTACAACCTTACTTGAATTAGCTTTAGGCGTTGGCCTGCCATCATTTGCTGTGTAAGAGCATCCACAGTGTTACGTTTTGCTGCCTCCAAGGCAGCCTCTAAGGCCATAAACGCAGGCACCATACACTCTGAGAATAGCCTCTAAGCTAAATTTGCTTAGTGTCGACGCTATGCTTGGAGGCTGCCTCCAATTATTTCCATGAAATTAAATAATTTGCTGGCCCTACATGTCATAGAAGGAGACTGCATCGACGCTATGCTTGGAGGCTGCCTCCAATTATTTCCATGAAATTAAATAATTTGCTGGCCCTACATGTCATAGAAGGAGACTGCATCTCATGTCAAGAGGATGAGAAGGAGCCCCTTGGGTAATCAATGTATTATTCCTCGTGGGGACACCTTAGAGGCAGAGAACATTTGCTATAACACTAAGGAATTTTGAGCTGACTCTAACAGCCAGACGTGGGTCCCAGTTTGGAGGCAAGTCAGCCTCTAAGCATTTTGGGTGCCCTAATGGGTGTTGTTCCTTCAGTGATCAGCATTCAAACTTCCTACCCCTCTATTCGGATAAATAAGGCATATTGATTGTGAAATCAAACTTGACTGACTATAAATCCTATAATATGTGATTTAGTGACACAAAATTGATAGCATTGGATTCGTTTTCAGAAGTACTTTGTTATGATTTTGATAAAATATGATAGAAGAAATTTATGGCCAAAGATTGAACCCGAGCAGTCAAAATATGCCTTGTATATCTGGACGGAGGGTGTATTCTAGGAATGTTAATCCAATATAAATGCCACTAATTGGCATCTTTCTAGTTAGTCTCAAAAGCTGCATAAAAGAAGAGGATGCAGTTTACCTTAATGTTTTGACCAACTCCAATTGTGTTGCAAACAATTTCCTTCACCAAAACTGTAGAAACGGATCTTAGTCTAGCAGTTAAAGCTAATCTGAACATGAAATTGTGCTGAACTACAAATAGTAAAAGCATTCAAGGCTTTAAGCAATTGTTTTTGAACTACAAATCTTTAGATGTGTATGGTTTCGCATTTGCCTACTCTTCATCTGCTTGTGGGTGTTTTTATAATGGGTGGTGGTTTCATCATGGGATTTGATCAATCAAATTTTGCTGTTGCACAATGATCTTTTTCTACATCAATGAACTGCCTATATTGGATAAAGCTGGTCGATACCTGGCAATAGTTTTATTTATTGTTCTTTCCATAGGATTTTTTTACATGTAACTGACACCTGATTTTGTTTAAAGGTGGGTTCCATAGAAGGAAGAGTTGGTGTGCATCATATTGATGATTCACAGCAAAGCAAAAACTTCACATTCAAATGTCACAGGGAAGGAAATGATATTTTCTCTGTCAATTCGCTCAACTTTCACCCTGTAAGATCTCTATCTTGTTCTCTTTATCTCTGTGTCATTCTTCTACTCCCTCCGTCCCAAAATAAGTGTCCCAACTTTGTACTAACTTTAGTACAAAGTTCTAAAGTTAGTACAAAGTTGAGATACTTATTTTGGGACGGAGGGAGTATTTCATTAGTCCACTTTTGCTGTTATGGAAAATGCTAATGGCGACTTCTGTTGAGCTTTAGTCTATATGTCTCCGTCATCATGATTTCTAAAATACCGAAAGCTCAGTTCGTTGTCTTCCACAAGATGTGTTGAGCTTTATTCGATACAGATACCTACCATACTCAAACTAATATAATAACCACTATGCGTGAAGGCATACATATGTTTGTAAACTACTCCAAATTGATCAAGCAATATTTTGCACAAATAAAAATCCCAACAGATTAGCTTCAGTTTAATTGAGCAACTCGAAATCGTACCTATTTGTTACAGACACATCGAAGAGAAGCGTTTCTGATTCTTCTTTTGCTAACTTTGGCATCTTATTCATTGGATTGGTATATGCTTGGGTGATGATACTTTACATCCATTTAGTTGAGTGTTCTTATTGGCTATATATTTCACTGGAAAATGCAACTGACTGGTGATAATTGTGAAGTATGGAAATTCAGTTAGTGAAGTTACTTTATGGGATTTCATGTTATTTACCACTTGGCACAGGTTCATCACACGTTTGCCACAGCTGGATCTGATGGTGCTTTCAACTTTTGGGATAAGGATAGCAAGCAGAGACTTAAGGTTTGTCTATTCCTGTTTTTTTTTTCTTTCTGTTTTCCCCTCTTGTTAGCCTATGTTTTCTTGATTGTATTCAATGATTTCAAGATGGCTTTACTTTGTTGTGATCTGTGGACATTGATGGTCTGCATATAAATTCTTTGTGGATGTGCATGCATAGGTGAAATCAACCTGAGCTCAAGATAATAAACTCACTATCATGGCCATGAGCAGAAAAAATATTAGTTCATAAATGTTATCACCAATTCTGATTTTCCCAGCCCTGTCATCCTGCCTTCTTTGGCGTTTAGTATGCACTTCTTTTTATTCTTGATAAAAGCATGTTACATATTTATTACTCAACTGCATGGAACCTCTGCAGTAAGAGGCATCTGTGTAATTTGTGATCAGATAACATTTTAGCTTGTAGACATAGGATACACAGTGTTGCATTCTGACAGTTGCTTACTTGCTTAGCATAGAGGGCTATCTGGGTGTGCCCAAGTTTTATTGCTTGAGTTCTCTCATTTATCATACACCTTCTGGTATTTTGCACATAACATATTCTTACATTTGCCCTACACTGCTTCTATACAGGCTTTCAGTCGGTGTCCTCAACCCATTCCTTGCAGTAGCTTCAATAATGATGGCTCAATATTTGCTTATGGGGTAAGTGATGCTTTTGAGTGTCTTGTTATCACCATGTTTTTGGATTGGGTCCAGTTTAGATATGTGACATGTCTGTTATTTTTCCTGCACCTTATTTAATATGCGGAAGAAATCAGCTCCTGATGTATCAGCTCGATAAATAATTCATGTTCCTTTTGAACTGCTATCTTGTCGTGTCCTCTGAATTCCAAGTTCTGAATACAACCATAATTATCATTGCTGGGGAGTAGGTCTGCTATGACTGGAGCCGTGGTGCTGAGAACCATAATCCTGCAAATGCAAAGACATCCATCTATCTCCACAGTCCCCAGGTAGTCTTCGAGTGCTGATATCACTGTGAAATTCCCCTTATATTTTCGAGATCATGGATATAATTTGACATCCATTCCTGTTTTTATTTTATTTTATTATGTTATCTTTTGGCACTCAACTTGCCTCATTCTGAACAGGAAGCCGAGGTGAAAGGAAAGCCAAGAATCGCAACGGGGCGGAAGTGATGGTGGCATCCTGCCTGCCGAAAAGTCGATAGTTGTGCAAGAGATGATGTATATTCAAGGGCCTTGTTTCGCTCGGGCCTTGCCTTGACGTGTCCTCTGGATGTTCTTGGTTCGGCCACCTGTTAGATGAAAAGTCTACTCCCAGCAACCAGTGATAGCTTACTTAGCCGTAGGTCGTAGCACATAGCTGTTCCTGTAATGCATAGTTGTCCGAAGGAATGTTTTCCGGTGTTCTTCTGTTGTGATATAGCCAGGTCAGTGCGTAGTCTTTTGAAAAGGAGAAAGTCTTCAGTGCCTTGTATGTGGTGTAGATCTTTGGAAATATGGGCATGATATTTGGTGGAGTTATTCTGAGACCATATATATATATAATATATACTCCCTCCGTTCTAAATTACTTGTCCTGGATTTGTCTAGATACGGATGTATCTAGACTCATTTTAGTGCTAGGTACATCCGTATCTAGACAAATCTAAGACAAGTAATTCAGAACGTAGGGAGTAGGAATTAAGTTATTAGCGGCCTGCGCCAACTGAAAAAGATGTCCAGTTTCGGTCTCTGATGTCTAAAAACTGAAGGTAGCGTGAGCTGACGCCAATGCACAACTAGATTTATGAGGAAGGTTCTAGTAGTATGTACTGGTACCATGCTGCAAATACATGTGACATTTCTGACGATTTATGGTTTGAATCTTATTTACAACGTATAAAATTACACTGAGCATGTTGGTGAACCCAGTTTATCTAAGTTGTAAGTCGTGCCAGCCGCAAGTCACTTTGGACTTGGAGCATGGCCACATCGAGCATGCTATGTTTTACGTTTGAAAAGAAGAAAAAATATGGCTAGAAAAATTCCGATGTATTTTCCGATGCCTATATATAGATGTGTAGTGTATCTATACAAGTTTCATCAATATATGTGTTTGTATGTGAGACTACCAAAAAGACAAAATACATGCAAAAGATTGGCTTGTTTTTGATGTTTTGGGGCCGGATTCTTTTCTTTTATCGTGCAGTGTATTATTGAACGAAAGTTAACAGAAGCGTAGCAAACATCCATACATATATCCGTGTAAAGAAAACTCTTTTCGAAACTTCCAAATGCCATTTTCGAGTTGTTTAACATAATGTGCTCCAAAAATCCGTCCTTCAGTACCGGCCACGTCACAGTTACGTTTGAGTTGCAATAGTTCCACAGAAGTCTCATCTGTCACTGGGTGCACAAGCCGGCATTTCATTATTGCAAGCAACAACTGCACAAGCTTGTGAGCTTTATGCCGTCAGTTTAAACAGATTCAGCTCAACACGACTCGATAACCACGACACGGGCAAACACCAGGACACCAACCTAACACAACATAACATTGGTGTCAATACTTAATTTACAGGATTTTATTGCGTGACCAAATCACAAGTGCAGCATAAATTACAATCACAGATATAAAGCGAACCCAGTCTCACAGCGAGAGTAGACCAGTTAACACACGGGAGACACAAACATACGAGAATCGACCTTCGATAACAAAGTGCGCGAACCCAGCTTCAAGAATCTCAACACAGGTAAAGACCACATTGTTTCGGCACCAAGTTCCCGTCCTTCCACGTGAGAACCCGGTCCTGGTCACAGCTCCTTCAGACATCATCGAACACGTCATCATACATGTCAGCATCCGAGCCCACGCCGTCGATATAATCATCCATGTCATCGAAATCAGCATCCTCGTCGTCGGTGACCACGTCCAGCAGATCATCGTACATGTCGATCTCGATGTCGGAACCGCCGGGGTAGTCATCACTGATAGTGAGGTAAGCCCGGTACTTGAAGTCGGAGATGGGGTCCCGAGGAAGCCTGAGGTTCCCGATCCTGGCACACTTGGACCTCAGGGCGTCGTCCATCTGGAGGTTGCAGCAGCGGCGCACGTCGAGGGACTCGAGGCGGGGGCAGTGGTCGAGGATCGCGGCCAGTCCGGTGTTGGTCAGGTTGTTGCCGATCAGCTGGAGGTCCCGGAGCTCAGGCATGCTGCTTGCGATCCCGAGCGCTCCCGTGTCATCATCCATGCCCTCAAAGGCCGCGAACCCCCTTTGGAGGATCGTCCAGCGCTCGTTCAGCCGAAATGATTTCAGTTGTGGGCAGGCTCTGCCGACTAACTCGCACACGTTGCTGTTCAGTGAGCAGAATGTGATCTCCAGCTCCTCAAGCTGAGGAAAGCCCTTGACTGCCTCTGCCAGCGCCTCGTTGGATACTTCATCACACAAGCTGAGTTGAAGGCTCTTCAACGAGGGTGCCCTGCATTGAGACATGGCAAGTTCTTATCTAACACAAACATTTAAGCTAATGCGAAACCCAATCATGCTTCCAAGCTCAGGACAAGAAATACCACTAGAACAACAGAATTGATTGAAATAACCATGTGAAAGTAAAACATTCCATGCTGTTAGATTCATCATAGTCTTCAAATAAGTCTAACTCTAGTCACATGCAAATGAACTTCAGCATGCAGTTCTAAACAAAATACGACATGACTTGATACTGTATCTGAAGTCTTAACTCTACATATCACATCTAGTCAAACCATTAGAAGAAGAGGACAACGAGCCATGTTTTAGGTGGTAAAGAAATGGGATCTGTTTATTTCAATGCACCAAAAGATCAACACAACGATAAGAAAATAGCAACTCTGACTACCACTACGCTGACCAAGCAAACAAATGGTCACACGAATATGGAGTTATAGACAGCTTAGGGGTTTTGCTTTAGTGAGGGGATATAACAGTTGCAATACCATAACAGAAAGTAGCCAGTAACAGTTTTACATATTTATCGTTTCACTGCATAGTGGTTGATTGATTGTTAATACTATGCGATACAGATTTACACCAGTGGTAACTGGATGGGCATTCAGTAAGGCCCTTAATTTTTTGTATACAAGGAAATGTTGTAGTGGTGGCTCCAACAGTATAATCAATATGAACCAATTCGAGTAAATGATGATTTGAACCCAGGCAGTGGGCCCACCCAATATGTAAGCTAACTATACATGAAGAGTGCAGGCACACTAAAACGTTCATCCTGAAGTACATGAGTTATTTTGGAAATATTCTGATGGATTGTTGGATAAAAGTGTGAAAGTTTCCCAGGTTGCAAGTTTCTGGATAAACTAAATGCAGGAGAGAACTGTGTACAAGTGAAAGGTATTGGAAGATGCATGAACCAAAAACAGTTACTGGAAGATTAACAGAGAAATCTGCAGCTACCGAAAGGCAGGATTGTCAGAAATGCCAAATTCCATCATGCATCAATCTTGCAGTGAAACTGCCTACATCTTTATCAGAAAAAAATGGTACTCAACCGTCAAAGTGATCATTTGGTTTTCTACAGACCTTTTACAGCAAGTAATCTGCTGGAAACCAACAGAAAAGTTCAGATGGCCTTTCCCCCTGTAAAGTCTCCATGCTGAGACTCAACTATCCTTGTATGTTTTAGGGATTGGTCGGTCCCTATGTTACATCCAAGAGCACAATGATACCCCCATTCTGACCAGTCCCAAAAATCCCGGTCTTAGCTGAGATTAGTGGGAACAGGCCAATTCCCTCCAGGAAAACAAACCTTCAGTGTGCTACTCTATATACATTTTCCGGGTTGCTCCACATTATACCCCAACGCTACGGAATAGACAGAATTTAGCAAGGCACATTGAGTCGCACAAAGACATAGCATTTTCCATTTCCAACTAAAGAATACAGACTTATTTCCAGTTCAAGAGTTCTTCTATGCATTTTAATTTACCAGCAACCGTCCGTCTAACTGAATGAATAAATGAAGCGCCGCATCAACAAATTGGGGGGGGGGGGGGGGGGGGGAAATCCCCATCGTATATGAGAGAAATGGGCATGTGAAACAGGAAGGGGGGAGCCGTCGCGAGCGACCTGCCGGAGATGTAGCTGAGGAGGGCGTCGGTGACGAAGGTGTCGGCGCAGAAGGACTGGAGGGTGCCGGCCGCGCGGTCGACGGCGGCGCGGGCCATGGCCTCGGCCTCCTCGGTCTCGAGGATGTCCCCGTGGTGGGTCATGTCGAGGCGGCGCCACAGCGCGGGGTCGCCGTCGGCGAGGTGGCGCCAGGCGCGGCACGCCCGCCCGGCCCCCGTCAGGATGTCGGCCACGTCCAGCTTCCCGAACACCGCGAAGAGCGCGTCCGACGGCATCCCCGCCCAGTCGCGGATCTCGACCTCGCCCTCGCCCTCGCCCTCGCCCGCGTCCTCCTCCATGGGCGGCGGTGAGGCGGGGCTAGGCTAGGGTTTGCCGGAATGGGGAGGGGAGGTGGTCGGCGTGGGGTGGGTGAGGAGGAGGACGGAGAGACTTCACTCACCAATCATGCACCGGTAATTTTTACGGCCCGCTCCCCAAAAACACAACAATGTATGCCCCACAGATTTTTACATACATGAGTGTGTTTGTGTTAAATTAGTATATACCAAATCAACGACACTTATTTTGAGACGGAAACTGTATAATCAAAACCCGTGTGTAGTGAAAGAGAAAAAGGTGATCTCTTTTGTCAAGAGCTACTAGAGCTTTTCGGTGTCCTACTTCCGCGGCTCCCTTGCGGCCAACCTCTTGGTTGTCGTTTGTAAGGGGGTGGCTGAATCCCACGCATGCAGATCATGTGGTTTATAGGGCTCTGGTAGCTTTGGTTTTGGACGCTTGATGTCATGGCTAAAGCGAGGGCGTCGGCCGCGTCGAATAGAAAAGCTTCGTGTCCTTTCCCGACATGGTGTTTCGTTCTTTGATGGGTGTTGGATCCGGGTGTTAGTTTGTTCGAGTGGGGATGGTGTGGCCGCGACATCATTCCTATGGTGAATTTGCGTCCTCGGTCTCTGCCGTTAGGACGACGTTTGCTCTGCATCGACGCGGAGGACGATAGGTTGTTCAGGAGCGTGTGCTGGTGTTGTTCTCTGTTGGCGACAACTAGGAGACGGTGGATTCATGGTTCAAGGTTGACGGGTCAGGTTTCCTTCTCTGACATCGTCGCGCGAAGGTGCCAAATCAGGAGTTCGATGGTGCATCTAGGGTGCTGTTGGAAATATGCCCTAGAGGCAATAATAAAAGGATTATTATTATATTTCCTTGTTCATGATAATTGTCTTTTATTCATGCTATAATTGTGTTATCTGGAAATCGTAATACATGTGTGAATACATAGACATCAATATGTCCCTATTAAGCCTCTAGTTGACTAGCTCATTGATCAATAGATAGTCATGGTTTCCTAACTATGGACATTGGATGTCGTTGATAACGAGATCACATCATTAGGAGAATGATGTGATGGACAAGACCCAATCCTAAACATAGCACAAGATCGTATAGTTCGTTTGCTAGAGTTTTTCCAATGTCAAGTATCTTTTCCTTAGACCATGAGATCGTGTAACTCCCGGATACCGTAGGAGTGCTTTGGGTGTACCAAACGTCACAACGTAACTGGGTGACTATAAAGGTATACTACGGGTATCTCCGAAAGTGACTGTTGGGTTGACACGGATCAAGACTGGGATTTATCACTCCGTATGACGGAGAGGTATCTATGGGCCCACTCGGTAATGCATCATCATAATTAGCTCAAAGTGACCAAGTGTCTGGTCACGGGATCATGCATTACGGTACGAGTAAAGTGACTTGCCGGTAACGAGATTGAACGAGGTATTGGGATACCGACGATCGAATCTCGGGCAAGTAACGTACCGATTGACAAAGGGAATTGTATACGGGGTTGCTTGAATCCTCGACATCGTGATTCATCCGATGAGATCATCGAGGAGCATGTGGGAGCCAACATGGGTATCCAGATCCCGCTGTTGGTTATTGACCGGAAAGCCGTCTCGGTCATGTCTACATGTCTCCCGAACCCGTAGGGTCTACACACTTAAGGTTCGGTGACGCTAGGGTTGTAGAGATATGAATATGCAGTAACCCGAAAATTGTTCGGAGTCCTGGATGAGATCCCGGACGTCACAAGGAGTTCCGGAATGATCCGAAGGTGAAGAATTATATATAGGAAGTGCAGTTTCGGCCATCGGGAGAGTTTCGGGGGTCACCAGTATTGTACCGGGACCACCGGAAGGGTCCCGGGGGTCCACCGGGTGGGGCCACCCATCCCGGAGGGCCCCATGGACTAAAGTGGGGAGGGGAACCAGCCCATAGTGAAGGAAATATGCCCTAGAGGCAATAATAAAGTTATTATTTATTTCCTTATATCATGATAAATGTTTATTATTCATGCTAGAATTGTATTAACCGGAAACATGATACATGTGTGAATACATAGACAAACTTAGTGTCACTAGTATGCCTCTACTTGACTAGCTCGTTAATCAAAGATGGTTATGTTTCCTAACCATGAACAAGGTGCTGTTATTTGATTAACGAGGTCACATCATTGGTTGAATGATCTGATTGACATGATCCATTCCATTAGCTTAGCACCCGATCATTTAGTATGTTGCTATTGCTTTCTTCATGACTTATACATGTTCCTATGACTATGAGATTATGCAACTCCCGTTTCCCGGAGGAACACTTTGTGTGCTACCAAACGTCACAACGTAACTGGGTGATTATAAAGGAGCTCTACATGTGTCTCCAAAGGTAGATGTTGGGTTGGCGTATTTCGAGATTAGGATTTGTCACTCCGATTGTCGGAGAGGTATCTCTGGGCCCTCTCGGTAATGCACATCACATAAGCCTTGCAAGCATTGTGACTAATGAGTTAGTTGCGAGATGATGTATTACGGAACGAGTAAAGTGACTTGCTGGTAACGAGATTGAACTAGGTATTGGATACCGACGATCGAATCTCGGGCAAGTAACATACCGATGACAAAGGGAACAACGTATGTTGTTATGCGGTCTGACCGATAAAGATCTTCGTAGAATATGTAGAAGCCAATATGGGCATCCAGGTCCCGCTATTGGTTATTGACCGGAGATGTGTCTCAGTCATGTCTACATTGTTCTCGAACCGTAGGGTCCGCACGCTTAACGTTACGATGACAGTTATTATGAGTTTATGCATTTTGATGTACCGAAGTTAGTTCGGAGTCCCGGATATGATCACGGACATGACGAGGAGTCTTAAAATGGTCGAGACATAAAGATTGATGTATTGGATGACTATATTCGGACACCGGAAGTGTTTCGGGTGATTTCGGAGAAAACCGGAGATCCGGAGGGTTACCGGAACCCTACCGGGAGAAGTAATGGGCCATATGGGCTTTAGTGGAGAGAGAGAAGGGCTGCCAGAGGTGGGCCGCACGCCACCTCCTCCCTAGTCCGAATTGGACTAGGAGAGGGGGGCGGCGCCCCCCCTTTTCCTTCTCCCACTCCACCTCTTTCCCCCTCCTAGTAGGAGTCCTACTCCTACTAGGAGGAGGACTCCTCCTTGGCGCGCCACACCTGGCCGGCCGGCCTCCTCCCCTTGCTCCTTTATATACGGGGGCAGGGGGCACCTCAAGACACACAAGTTGATCATTGTGATCGTTCCTTAGCCGTGTGCGGTGCCCCCTGCCGCCATATTCCACCTCGATCATATCATTGTAGTGCTTAGGCGAAGCCCTGCGTCGGTGAAACATCAAGATCGTCACCACGCCGTCGTGCTGACGGAACTCCTCCCCGAAGCTTTGCTGGATCGGAGCTCGGGGATCGTCATCGAGCTGTACGTGTGCTAAGAACTCGGAGGTGCCGGAGTAACGGTTCTTGGATCGGTCGGATCGGGAAGAAGACGTACGACTACTTCCTCTATGTTGTGTCAACGCTTCCGTTGCGATCTACAAGTGTACGTAGATCAGACTCTCCCCCTCATTGCTATGCATCACCATGATCTTGCGTGTGCGTAGAAATTTTTTGAAATTACTACGTTCCCCAACAGTGGCATCCGAGCCTAGGTTTTATGGTTTGATGTTATATGCACGAGTAGAACACAAGTGAGTTGTGGGTGATACAAGTCATACTGCCTACCAGCATGTCATACTTTGGTTCGGCGGTATTGTTGGACGAGACGACCCGGACCAACCTTACGCGTACGCTTACGCGAGACTGGTTCCCCCGACGTGCTTTGCACACAGGTGGCTTGCGGGCGACTGTCTCTCCAACTTTAGTTGAACCAAGTGTGGCTACGCCCGGTCCTTGCGAAGGTTAAAATGGAGTCTATTTGACAAACTATCGTTGTGGTTTTGATGCGTAGGTGAGATTGGTTCTTGCTTAAGCCCGTAGCAGCCACGTAAAACTTGTAACAACAAAGTAGAGGACGTCTAACTTGTTTTTGCAGGGCATGTTGTGATGTGATATGGTCAAGACATGATGCTAAATTTTATTGTATGAGATGATCATGTTTTGTAACCGAGTTATCGGCAACTGGCAGGAGCCATATGGTTGTCGCTTTATTGTATGCAATGCAATCGCGATGTAATGCTTTACTTTATCACTAAGCAGTAGAAATAGTCGTGGAAGCATAAGATTGGCGAGACGACAACGATGCTACGATGGAGATCAAGGTGTCGCGCCGGTGACGATGGTGATCATGACGGTGCTTCGGAGATGGAGATCACAAGCACAAGATGATGATGGCCATATCATATCACTTATATTGATTGCATGTGATGTTTATCTTTTTATGCATCTTATCTTGCTTTGATTGACGGTAGCATTATAAGATGATCTCTCACTAAATTATCAAGAAGTGTTCTCCCTGAGTATGCACCGTTGCCAAAGTTCGTCGTGCCCAGACACCACGTGATGATCGGGTGTGATAAGCTCTACGTCCATCTACAACGGGTGCAAGCCAGTTTTTGCACACGCAGAATACTCAGGTTAAACTTGACGAGCCTAGCATATGCAGATATGGCCTCGGAACACGGAGACCGAAAGGTCGAGCGTGAATCATATAGTAGATATGATCAACATAACGATGTTCACCATTGAAAACTACTCCATCTCACGTGATGATCGGTTATGGTTTAGTTGATTTGGATCACGTGATCACTTAGAGGATTAGAGGGATGTCTATCTAAGTGGGAGTTCTTAAGTAATTTGATTAATTGAACTTAAACTTATCATGAACTTAGTACCTGATAGTATCTTGCTTGTTTATGTTGATTGTAGATAGATGGCTCGTGCTGTTGTTCCGTTGAATTTTAATGCGTTCCTTGAGAAAGCAAAGTTGAAAGATGATGGTAGCAATTACACGGACCGGGTCCGTAACTTGAGGATTATCCTCATTGCTGCTCAGAAGAATTACGTCCTGGAAGCATCGCTGGGTGCCAGGCCTGCTGCTGGAGCAACGCCAGATGTTATGAACGTCTGGCAAAGCAAAGCTGATACTACTCGATAGTTCAGTGTGCCATGCTTTACGGCTTAGAATCGGGACTTCAACGACATTTTGAACGTCATGGAGCATATGAGATGTTCCAGGAGTTGAAGTTAATATTTCAAGCAGATGCCCGAATTGAGAGATATGAAGTCTCCAATAAGTTCTATAGCTGCAAGATGGAGGAGAACAGTTCTGTTAGTGAGCATATACTCAAAATGTCTGGGTATAATAATCACTTGATTCAGATGGGAGTTAATCTTCTAGATGATTGCGTCATTGACAGAATTCTCCAATCACTGCCACCAAGCTACAAGAGCTTCGTGATGAACTATAATATGCAAGGGATGAACAAGACTATTCCCGAGCTCTTCGCAATGCTGAAAGCTGCGGAGGTAGAAATCAAGAAGGAGCATCAAGTGTTGATGGTTAACAAGACCACTAGTTTCAAGAAAAAGGGCAAAGGGAAGAAGAAGGGGAATTTCAAAAAGGACGGCAAGCAAGTTGCTGCTCAGGAGAAGAAACCCAAGTCTGGACCTAAGCCTGAAACTGAGTGCTTCTACTGCAAGCAGACTGGTCACTGGAAGCAGAACTGCCCCAAGTATTTGGCGGATAAGAAGGATGGCAAGGTGAACAAAGGTATATGTGATATACATGTTATTGATGTGTACCTTACTAGAGCTCGCAGTAGCACCTGGGTATTTGATACTGGTTTTGTTGCTAATATTTGCAACTCGAAACAGGGACTACGGATTAAGCAAACACTGGCGAAGGACGAGGTGACGATGCGCGTGGGAAACGGTTCCAAAGTCGATGTGATCGCGGTCGGCACGCTACCTCTACATCTACCTTCGGGATTAATATTAGACCTAAATAATTGTTATTTGGTGTCAGCGTTAAGCATGAACATTATATCTAGATCTTGTTTGATGCGAGACGGTTATTCATTTAAATCAGAGAATAATGGTTGTTCTATTTATATGAGTAATATATTTTATGGTCATGCACCTTTGAAGAGTGGTCTATTTTTGATGAATCTCGATAGTAGTAACACACATATTCATAATGTTGAAGCCAAAAGATGCAGAGTTGATAATGATAGTGCAACTTATTTGTGGCACTGCCGTTTAGGTCATATCGGTGTAAAGCGCATGAAGAAACTCCATACTGATGGGCTTTTGGAACCACTTGATTATGAATCACTTGGTACTTGCGAACCGTGCCTCATGGGCAAGATGACTAAAACACCGTTCTCCGGTACTATGGAGAGAGCAACAGATTTGTTGGAAATCATACATACCGATGTATGTGGTCCGATGAATATTGAGGCTCGTGGCGGATATCGTTATTTTCCCACTTTCACAGATGATTTAAGCAGATATGGGTATATCTACTTAATGAAACATAAGTCTGAAACATTTGAAAAGTTCAAAGAATTTCAGAGTGAAGTTGAAAATCATCGTAACAAGAAAATAAAGTTTCTACGATCTGATCGTGGAGGAGAATATTTGAGTTACGAGTTTGGTGTACATTTGAAAAATTGTGGAATAGTTTCGCAACTCACGCCACCCGGAACACCACAACGTAATGGTATGTCCGAACGTCGTAATCGTACTTTACTAGATATGGTGCGATCTATGATGTCTCTTACTGATTTACCACTATCGTTTTGGGGTTATGCTTTAGAGACGACCGCATTCACGTTAAATAGGGCACCATCAAAATCCGTTGAGACGACGCCTTATGAACTATGGTTTGGCAAGAAACCAAAGTTGTCGTTTCTTAAAGTTTGGGGCTGCGATGCTTATGTGAAAAAGCTTCAACCTGATAAGCTCGAACCCAAATCGGAGAAATGTGTCTTCATAGGATACCCAAAAGAAACTGTTGGGTACACCTTGTATCACAGATCCGAAGGCAAGACATTCGTTGCTAAGAATGGATCATTTCTAGAGAAGGAGTTTCTCTCGAAAGAAGTGAGTGGGAGGAAAGTAGAACTTGACGAGGTAACTGTACCTGCTCCCTTATTGGAAAATAGTACATCACAGAAAACTATTTCTGCGACACCTATACCAATTAGTGAGGAAGCTAATGATGATGATCATGAAACTTCAGGACAAGATACTACTGAACCTCGTAGATCAACCAGAGTGAGATTCGCACCAGAGTGGTACGGTAATCCAGTTCTGGAAGTCATGCTACTAGATCATGATGAACCTACGAACTATGAAGAAGCGATGGTGAGCCCAGATTCCGCAAAGTGGCTAGAAGCCATGAAATCTGAGATGGGATCCATGTATGAGAACAAAGTATGGACTTTGGTTGACTTGCCCGATGATCGGTAAGCAATTGAGAATAAATGGATCTTCAAGAAAAAGACTGACGCTGACGGTAATATTACTGTCTATAAAGCTCGACTTGTCGCAAAAGGTTTTCGACAAGTTCAAGGGGTTGACTACGATGAGACCTTCTCACCCGTAGCGATGCTTAAGTCTGTCAGAATCATGTTAGCAATTGCCGCATTTTATGATTATGAAATTTGGCAGATGGATGTCAAAACTGCATTCCTGAATGGATTTCTGGAAGAAGAGTTGTATATGATGCAACCGGAAGGTTTTGTCGATCCAAAGGGAGCTAACAAAGTGTGCAAGCTCCAGCGATCCATTTATGGACTGGTGCAAGCCTCTCGGAGTTGGAATAAACGCTTTGATAGTGTGATCAAAGCATTTGGTTTTATACAGACTTTCGGTGAAGCCTGTATTTACAAGAAAGTGAGTGGGAGCTCTGTAGCATTTCTGATATTATATGTGGATGACATATTGCTGATTGGAAATGATATAGAATTTCTGGATAGCATAAAGGGATACTTGAATAAGAGTTTTTCAATGAAAAACCTCGGTGAAGCTGCTTACATATTAGGCATAAAGATCTATAGAGATAGATCAAGACGCTTAATTGGACTTTCACAAAGCACATACCTTGACAAGATTTTGAAGAAGTTCAAAATGGATCAAGCAAAGAAAGGGTTCTTGCCTATGTTACAAGGTGTGAAGTTGAGTCAGACTCAATGCCCGACCACTGCAGAAGATAGAGAGAAAATGAAAGATGTTCCCTATGCTTCAGCCATAGGCTCTATCATGTATGCAATGCTGTGTACCAGACCTGATGTGTGCCTTGCTATAAGTTTAGCAGGGAGGTACCAAAGTAATCCAGGAGTGGATCACTGGACAGCGGTCAAGAACATTCTGAAATACCTGAAAAGGACTAAGGATATGTTTCTCGTATATGGAGGTGACAAAGAGCTCACCGTAAGAGGTTACGTTGATGCAAGCTTTGACACTGATCCGGACGATTCTAAATCGCAAACCGGATACGTGTTTATATTAAACGGTGGAGCTGTCAGTTGGTGCAGTTCTAAACAAAGTGTCGTAGCAGGATCTACATGTGAAGCGGAATACATAGCTGCTTCGGAAGCAGCAAACGAAGGAGTCTGGATGAAGGAGTTCATATCCGATCTAGATGTCATACCTAGTGCATCGGGTCCAATGAAAATCTTTTGTGACAATACTGGTGCAATTGCCTTGGCAAAGGAATCCAGATTTCACAAGAGGACCAAGCACATCAAGAGACGCTTCAATTCCATCCGGGATCTAGTCCAGGTGGGAGACATAGAGATTTGCAAGATACATACGGATCTGAACATTGCAGACCCACTGACTAAGCCTCTTCCACGAGCAAAACATGATCAGCACCAAGGCTCCATGGGTGTTAGAATCATTACTGTGTAATCTAGATTATTGACTCTAGTGCAAGTGGGAGACTGAAGGAAATATGCCCTAGAGGCAATAATAAAGTTATTATTTATTTCCTTATATCATGATAAATGTTTATTATTCATGCTAGAATTGTATTAACCGGAAACATGATACATGTGTGAATACATAGACAAACTTAGTGTCACTAGTATGCCTCTACTTGACTAGCTCGTTAATCAAAGATGGTTATGTTTCCTAACCATGAACAAGGTGTTGTTATTTGATTAACGAGGTCACATCATTGGTTGAATGATCTGATTGACATGACCCATTCCATTAGCTTAGCACCCGATCGTTTAGTATGTTGCTATTGCTTTCTTCATGACTTATACATGTTCCTATGACTATGAGATTATGCAACTCCCGTTTCCCGGAGGAACACTTTGTGTGCTACCAAACGTCACAACGTAACTGGGTGATTATAAAGGAGCTCTACAGGTGTCTCCAAAGGTAGATGTTGGGTTGGCGTATTTCGAGATTAGGATTTGTCACTCCGATTGTCGGAGAGGTATCTCTGGGCCCTCTCGGTAATGCACATCACATAAGCCTTGCAAGCATTGTGACTAATGAGTTAGTTGCGAGATGATGTATTACGGAACGAGTAAAGAGACTTGCCGGTAACGAGATTGAACTAGGTATTGGATACCGACGATCGAATCTCGGGCAAGTAACATACCGATGACAAAGGGAACAACGTATGTTGTTATGCGGTCTGACCGATAAAGATCTTTGTAGAATATGTAGGAGCCAATATGGGCATCCAGGTCCCGCTATTGGTTATTGACCGGAGATGTGTCTCAGTCATGTCTACATTGTTCTCGAACCGTAGGGTCTGCACGCTTAACGTTATGATGACAGTTATTATGAGTTTATGCATTTTGATGTACCGAAGTTAGTTCAGAGTCCCGGATATGATCAGGGACATGACGAGGAGTCTCGAAATGGTCGAGACATAAAGATTGATATATTGGATGACTATATTCGGACACCGGAAGTGTTCCGGGTGATTTCGGAGAAAACCGGAGAGCCGGAGGGTTACCGGAACCCTACCGGGAGAAGTAATGGGCCATATGGGCTTTAGTGGAGAGAGAGAAGGGCTGCCAGAGGTGGGCCGCGCGCCACCTCCTCCCTAGTCCGAATTGGACTAGGAGAGGGGGGCGGCGCCCCCCTTTTTCCTTCTCCCACTCCACCTCTACTCCTACTAGGAGGAGGACTCCTCCTTGGCGCGCCACACCTGGCCGGCCGGCCTCCTCCCCTTGCTCCTTTATATACGGGGGTAGGGGGCACCCCAAGACACACAAGTTGATCATTGTGATCGTTCCTTAGCCGTGTGCGGTGCCCCCTGCCACCATATTCCACCTCGATCATATCGTTGTAGTGCTTAGGCGAAGCCCTGCGTCGGTGAAACATCAAGATCATCACCACGCTGTCGTGCTGACGGAACTCCTCCCCGAAGCTTTGCTGGATCGGAGCCCGGGGATCGTCATCGAGCTGTACGTGTGCTAAGAACTCGGAGGTGCCGGAGTAACGGTGCTTGGATCGGTCGGATCAGGAAGAAGATGTACGACTACTTCCTCTACGTTGTGTCAACGCTTCCGTTGCGATCTACAAGGGTACGTAGATCAGACTCTCCCCCTCGTTGGTATGCATCACCATGATCTTTCGTGTGCGTAGGAAAATTTTGAAATTACTACGTTCCCCAACACATAGTGGGCTGATGCGCCCCTTTGGCCCACCCCATGCGCCTAGGGTTGGGAACCCTAGGGTGGGGGGGGGCGCCCCACCTGGCTTGGGGGGCACTCGACCCCTTGGCCGCTGCCCCCCTAGGAGATCCCATCTCCTAGGGCCGGCGCCCCCCCAGGGGAGCCTATATAAAGGGGGGGGGGGGAGGGAGGGGCAGCCGCACCCTTGACTCTTGGCGCCTCCCTCTCCCCTGCTACACCTCTCCCTCTCGCATTAGAACGGCGAAGCCCTACTGCGGTGACTCCTGCATCCACCACCACGCCGTCGTGCTGCTGGATCTTCATCAACCTCCCCTTCCCCCTTGCTGGATCAAGAAGGAGGAGACGTCACACTGACCATACGTGTGTTGAACGCGGAGGTGCCGTCCGTTCGGCGCTAGGATCTCCGGTGATTTGGATCACGTCGAGTACGACTTCCTCATCCCCGTTCTTTGAATGCTTCCGCGCGTGATCTACAAAGGTATGTAGATGAAATCCGATCACTCATTGCTTGATGAACTCATAGATGGATCTTGGTGAAACCGTAGGAAAATTTTTGTTTTCTGCAACGTTCCCCAACAGTGGCATCATGAGCTAGGTCTATGCGTAGTTCTTTTTGCACGAGTAGAACACAATTTGTTGTGGGCGTAGATGTTGTCAACTTTCTTGCCGCTACTAGTCTTATTTTGCTTCAGCGGTATTGTGGGATGAAGCGGCCCGGACCAACCTTACACGTACGCTTACGTGAGACCGGTTCCACCGACTGACATGCACAAGTTGCATAAGGTGGCTGGCGGGTGTCTGTCTCTCCCACATTAGTTGGAGCAGATTCAATGAAAAGGGTCCTTATGAAGGGTAAATAGAAGTTGACAAATCACGTTGTGGCTTTCACGTAGGTAAGAAAACGTTCTTGCTAGAACCCTATTGCAGCCACGTAAAAACTTGCAACAACAATTAGAGGACGTCTAACTTGTTTTTGCAGCAAGTGTTTTGTGATGTGATATGGCCAAAGTTGTGATGAATGATGAATGATATATATGTGATGTATGAGATGTTCATGCTATTGTAATAGCAATCACGACTTGCATGTCGATGAGTATGACAACCGGCAGGAGCCATAGGAGTTGTCTTTATTTTTTTGTATGACCTGCGTGTCATTGAGAAACGCCATGTAAATTACTTTACTTTATTGCTAAACGTGTTAGCCATAGTAGTAGAAGTAATAGTTGGCGAGCAACTTCATGGAGACACGATGATGGAGATCATGATGATGGAGATCATGGTGTCATGCCGGTGACAAGATGATCATGGAGCCCCAAGATGGAGATCAAAGGAGCTATGTGATATTGGCCGTATCATGTCACTATTATTATTTGATTGCATGTGATGTTTATCATGTTTTTGCATCTTGTTTACTTAGAACGACGGTAGTAAATAAGATGATCCCTCATAATAATTTTAAGAAAGTGTTGAAGGAAATATGCCCTAGAGGCAATAATAAAGTTATTATTTATTTCCTTATATCATGATAAATGTTTATTATTCATGCTAGAATTGTATTAACCGGAAACATAATACATGTGTGAATACATAGACCAACAGAGTGTCACTAGTATGCCTCTACTTGACTAGCTCGTTAATCAAAGATGGTTATGTTTCCTAACCATGAACAAAGAGTTGTTATTTGATTAACGAGGTCACATCATTAGTAGAATGATCTGATTGACATGACCCATTCCATTAGCTTAGCACCCGATCGTTTAGTATGTTGCTATTGCTTTCTTCATGACTTATACATGTTCCTATAACTATGAGATTATGCAACTCCCGTTTACCGGAGGAACACTTTGGGTACTACCAAACGTCACAACGTAACTGGGTGATTATAAAGGAGTACTACAGGTGTCTCCAATGGTAGATGTTGGGTTGGCGTATTTCGAGATTAGGGTTTGTCACTCCGATTGTCGGAGAGATATCTCTGGGCCCTCTCGGTAATGCACATCACATAAGCCTTGCAAGCACTGCAACTAATATGTTAGTTGTGAGATGATGTATTACGGAACGAGTAAAGAGACTTGCCGGTAACGAGATTGAATTAGGTATTGGATACCGACATCGAATCTCGGGCAAGTAACATACCAATGACAAAGGGAACAACGTATGTTGTTATGCGGTCTGACCGATAAAGATCTTCATAGAATATGTAGGAGCCAATATGGGCATCCAGGTCCCGCTATTAGTTATTGACCGGAGACGTGTCTCGGTCATGTCTACATTGTTCTCGAACCGTAGGGTCCGCACGCTTAACGTTACGATGACAGTTATTATGAGTTTATGCATTTTGATGTACCGAAGGTTGTTCGGAGTCCCGGATGAGATCACGGACATGACGAGGAGTCTCGAAATGGTCGAGACGTAAAGATTGATATATTGGAAGCCTATGTTTGGACATAGGAAGTGTTCCGGGTGAAATCAGGATTTTACCGGAATACCGGGAGGGTTACCGGAACCCCCCGGGAGACTAATGGGCCTATTGGGCCTTAGTGGAAAAGAGAAAAGGGGCAGCCCACAGCTGGCCGCGCGCCCCCCCTTCCCCAAGTCCTAGTAGGACTAGGAGAAGGGGCCGGCCCCCCTCTCTCTCCTTTCCCCCTTGAGAGTCCTAGTTGGAATAGGATTGGAGGGGGGAGTCCTACTCCCGGTAGGAGTAGGACTCCCCCTGCGCCTCCCTCTCTCTGGCCGGCCAGCCCCCCTCCCTCCAACCTTTATATACGGGGGCAGGGGACACCCCAAGACACACAAGTTGATCCTTGAGATCGTTCCTTAGCCGTGTGCGGTGCCCCTGCCACCAAATTCCACCTTGATCATACCGTTGTAGTGCTTAGGCGAAGCCCTGCGTCGGTAGTACATCAAGATCGTCACCACACCGTCGTGCTGACGAAACTCTTCCTCGACGCTTTGCTGGATTGGAGCCCGAGGATCGTCATCGAGCTGAACGTGTGCTAAGAACTCGGAGGTGCCAGAGTAACGGTGCTTGGATCGGTCGGATCGGGAAGAAGACGTACGACTACTTCCTCTATGTTGTGTGATCGCTTCCGCAGTCGGTCTGCGTTGGTACGTAGACAACACTCTCCCCTCTCGTTGCTGTGCATCACCATGATCTTGCGTGTGCGTAGGAAAATTTTCGAAATTACTACGTTCCCTAACAGTGGCATCCGAGCCTAGGTTTTATGGTTTGATATTATTTGCACGAGTAGAACACAAGTGAGTTGTGGGCGATACAAGTCATACTGCCTACCAGCATGTCATACTTTGGTTCGGCGGTATTGTTGGGTGAGACGATCCGGACCAACCTTACGCGTACTCTTACGCGAGACCGGTTCCCTCGACGTGCTTTGCACATAGATGGCTTGCGGAAGACTGTCTCTCCAACTTTAGTTGAACCAAGTGTGACTACGCTCGGTCCTTGAGAAGGTTAAAACGGAGTCTATTTGACGAACTATCGTTGTGGTTTTTATGCGTAGGTGAGATGAGTTCTTACTTAAGCCCGTAGCAGCCACGTAAAACTTGCAACAACAAAGTAGAGGACGTCTAACTTGTTTTTGCAGGGTATGTTGTGATGTGATATGGTCAAGGCATGATGCTGATTTTATTGTATGAGATGATCATGTTTTGTAACCGAGTTATCGGCAACTAGCAGGAGCCATATTGTTGTCGCTTTATTGTATGCAATGCAATCGCGATGTAATGCTTTACTTTATTACTAAGCGGTAGTGATAGTCGTGGAAGCATAAGATTGGCTAGACGACAACGATGCTACGATGGAGATCAAGGTGTCGCGCCGGTGACGATGGTGATCATGACGGTGCTTCGGAGATGGAGATCACAAGCACAAGATGATGATGGCCATATCATATCACTTATATTGATTGCATGTGATGTTTATCCTTTTATGCATCTTATCTTGCTTTGATTGACGGTAGCATTATAAGATGATCTCTCACTAAATTATCAAGAAGTGTTCTCCCTGAGTATGCACCGTTGCCAAAGTTCGTCGTGCCCAGACACCACGTGATGATCGGGTGTGATAAGCTCTACGTCCAAATACAACGGGTGCAAAACAGTTGCACACGCAGAATACTCAGGTTATACTTGACGAGCCAAGCATATACAGATATGGCCTCGAAACACGGAGGCCGAAAGGTCGAGCGTGAATCATATAGTAGATATGATCAACATAACGATGTTCACCATTGAAAACTACTCCATCTCACGTGATGATCGGTTATGGTTTAGTTGATTTGGATCACGTGATCACTTAGAGGATTAGAGGGATGTCTATCTAAGTGGGAGTTCTTAAGTAATTTGATTAACTGAACTTAAACTTATCATGAACTTAGTACCTGATAGTATCTTGCTTGTTTATGTTGATTGTAGATAGATGGCTCGTTCTGTTGTTCCGTTAAATTTTAATGCGTTCCTTGAGAAAGCAAAGTTGAAAGATGATGGTAGAAATTACACGGACTGGGTCCGTAACCTGAGGATTATCCTCATTGCTGCACAGAAGAATTACGTCCTGGAAGCACCGCTGGGTGACAGGCCTGCTGCTGGAGCAACGCTAGATGTTATGAACGTCTGGCAGAGCAAAGCTGATGACTACTCGATAGTTCAGTGTGCCATGCTTTACGGCTTAGAATCGGGACTTCAACGACGTTTTGAACGTCATGGAGCATATGAGATGTTCCAGGAGTTGAAGTTGATATTTCAAGCAAATGCCCGAATTGAGAGATATGAAGTCTCCAATAAGTTCTATAGCTGCAAGATGGAGGAGAACAGTTCTGTTAGTGAGCATATACTCAAAATGTCTGGGTATAATAATCACTTGATTCAGATGGGAGTTAATCTTCCAGATGACTGCGTCATTGACAGAATTCTCCAATCACTGCCACCAAGCTACAAGAGCTTCGTGATGAACTATAATACGCAAGGGATGAACAAGACTATTCCCGAGCTCTTCGCAATGCTGAAAGCTGCGGAGGTAGAAATCAAGAAGGAGCATCAAGTGTTGATGGTTAGCAAAACCACTAGTTTCAAGAAAAAGGGCAAAGGGAAGAAGAAGAGAAACTTCAAGAAGAACAACAAGCAAGTTGCTGCTCAGGAGAAGAAACCCAAGTCTGGACCTAAGCCTGAAACTGAGTGCTTCTACTGCCAGCAGACTGGTCACTGGAAGCGGAACTGCCCCAAGTATTTGGCGGATAAGAAGGATGGCAAAGTGAACAAAGGTATATGTGATATACATGTTATTGATGTGTACCTTACTAGAGCTCGCAGTAGCACCTGGGTATTTGATACTGGTTCTGTTGCTAATATTTGCAACTCGAAACAGGGACTACGGAATAAGCGGACGCTAGCAAAGGACGAGGTGACGATGCGCGTGGGAAACGGTTCCAAAGTCGATGTGATCGCGGTCGGCACGCTACCTCTACATCTACCTTCGGGATTAATATTAGGCCTAAATAATTGTTATTTCGTGCCAGCGTTGAGCATGAACATTATATCTGGATCTTGTTTGATGCGAGACGGTTATTCATTTAAATCAGAGAATAATGGTTGTTCTATTTATATGAGTAATATCTTTTATGGTCATGCACCTTTGAAGAGTGGTCTATTCTTGTTGAATCTCGATGATAGTGATACACATATTCATAATGTAGAAGCCAAAAGATGCAAAGTTAATAATGATAGTGCAACTTATTTGTGGCACTGCCGTTTAGGTCATATCGGTGTAAAGCGCATGAAGAAACTCCATACTGATGGACTTTTGGAACCACTTGATTATGAATCACTTGGTACTTGCGAACCGTGCCTCATAGGCAAGATGACTAAAACACCATTCTCCGGTACTATGGAGAGAGCAACAGATTTATTGGAAATCATACATACCGATGTATGTGGTCCGATGAATATTGAGGCTCGTGGCGGATATCGTTATTTTCTCACCTTCACAGATGATTTAAGCAGATATGGGTATATCTACTTAATGAAACATAAGTCTGAAACATTTGAAAAGTTCAAAGAATTTCAGAGTGAGGTTGAAAATCATCGTAACAAGAAAATAAAGTTTCTACGATCTGATCGTGGAGGAGAATATTTGAGTTACGAGTTTGGTGTACATTTGAAAAATTGTGGAATAGTTTCGCAACTCACGCCACCCGGAACACCACAGCGTAATGGTGTGTCCGAACGTCGTAATCGTACTTTACTAGATATGGTGCGATCTATGATGTCTCTTACTGATTTACCGCTATCGTTTTGGGGTTATGCTTTAGAGACGGCCGCATTCACATTAAATAGGGCACCATCAAAATCCGTTGAGACGACACCTTATTGTTGGGGAACGCAGTAATTTCAAAAAATTTCCTACGCACACTCAAGATCATGGTGATGCACAGCAACGAGAGGGGAGAGTGTTGTCTACGTACCAACGCAGACCGACTGCCGAAGCGTTCACACAACGTAGAGGAAGTAGTCGTACGTCTTCTTCCCGATCCGACCGATCCAAGCACCGTTACTCCGGCACCTCCGAGTTCTTAGCACACGTTCAGCTCGATGACGTTCCTCGGGCTCCGATCCAGCAAAGCGTCGAGGAAGAGTTTCGTCAGCACGACGGCGTGATGACGATCTTGATGTACTACCGACGCAGGGCTTCGCCTAAGCACTACAACGGTACGATCGAGGTGGAATTTGGTGGCAGGGGGCACCGCACACGGCTAAGGAACGATCTCAAGGATCAAGTTGTGTGTCTATGGGGTGCCCCCTGCCCCCGTATATAAAGGCCAGGGGCAAGGGGGTCGGCCGGCTAGGAGGGAGGCGCAGGGAGGAGTCCCACTCCTACCGGGAGTAGGACTCCTTCCCCCAAATCCTATTCCTAATAGGACTCTTCGGGAGAAAGAGAAGAGAGGGGGGCCGGCCCCTTCTCCTAGTCCTAATAGGACTAGGGAAGGGGGGTTCGGCCGGCTAGCCTGTGGGCTGCCCCTTCTCTCTTTTCCACTAAGGCCCAATAGGCCCATTTGCCTCCCGGGGGGTTCCGGTAACCCTCCCGGTAATCCGGTAAAATCCCGATTTCACCCGGAACACTTCCGGTGCCCAAACATAGGCTTCCAATATATCAATCTTTACGTCTCGACCATTTCGAGACTCCTCGTCATGTCCGTGATCTCATCCGGGACTCCGAACAACCTTCGGTACATCAAAACGCATAAACTCATAATAACTGTCATCGTAACGTTAAGCGTGCGGACCCTACGGTTCGAGAACAATGTAGACATGACCGAGACACGTCTCCGGTCAATAACCAATAGCGGGACCTGGATGCCCATATTGGCTCCTACATATTCTACGAAGATCTTTATCGGTCAGACCGCATAACAACATACGTTGTTCCCTTTGTCATCGGTATGTTACTTGCCCGAGATTCGATCGTCGGTATCCAATACCTAGTTCAATCTTGTTACTGGCAAGTCTCTTTACTCGTTCCGTAATACATCATCTCATAACTAACATCTTAGTTATTATGCTTGCAAGGCTTATGTGATGTGTATTACCGAGAGGGCCCAGAGATACCTCTCCGACAATCGGAGTGACAAACCCTAATCTCGAAATACGCCAACCCAACATCTACCATTAGAGACACCTGTAGTACTCCTTTATAATCACCCAGTTACGTTGTGACATTTGGTAGTACCCAAAGTGTTCCTCCGGTAAACGGGAGTTGCATAATCTCATAGTTATAGGAACATGTATAAGTCATGAAGAAAGCAATAGCAACATACTAAACGATCGGGTGCTAAGCTAATGGAATGGGTCATGTCAATCAGATCATTCAACTAATGATGTGACCTCGTTAATCAAATAACAACTCTTTGTTCATGGTTAGGAAACATAACCATCTTTGATTAACGAGCTAGTCAAGTAGAGGCATACTAGTGACACTCTGTTTGTCTATGTATTCACACATGTATTATGTTTCCGGTTAATACAATTCTAGCATGAATAATAAACATTTATCATGATATAAGGAAATAAATAATAACTTTATTATTGCCTCTAGGGCATATTTGCTTCAGTCTCCCACTTTCACTAGAGTCAATAATCTAGTTCACATCGCCATGTGATTTAGCAGCAATGGTTCACATCACCATGTGATTAACACCCATAGTTCACATCGTCATGTGACCAACACTCAAAGGGTTTACTAGAGTCAGTAATCTAGTTCACATCTCTATGTGATTAACACCCAAAGAGTACTAAGGTGTGATCATGTTTTGCTTGTGAGATAATTTTAGTCAACGGGTCTGTTACATTCAGATCCGTAAGTATTTTGCAAAATTCTATGTCTATAATGCTCTGCATGGAGCTACTCTAGCTAATTGCTCCCACTTTCAATATGTATCCAGATTGAGACTTTAGATTCATCTGGATCAGTGTCAAAAACTTGCATCGACGTAACCCTTTACGACGAACCTTTTTGTCACGTCCATAATCGAGAAACATATCCTTATTTCACTAAGGATAATTCTGACCGCTGTCCAGTGATCTACTCCTAGATCACTATTGTACTCCCTTGCCAAATTAGTGCAGGGTATACAATAAATCTGGTACACAGCATGGCATACTTTATAGAACCTATGAATGAGGCATAGGGAATGACTTTCATTCTCTTTCTATCTTCTGCCGTGGTCGGGCTTTGAGTCTTTACTCAACTTCACACCTTGTAACACAGGCAAGAAACCTTTTCTTTGCTTGATCCATCTTGAACTTCTTCAAAATTTTGTCAAGGTATGTGCATTGTGAAAGTCCAATTAAGCGTTTTGATCTATCTCTATAGATCTTTATGCCTAATATGTATGCAGCTTCCCCGAGGTTTTTCATCGAAAAACTTTTATTCAAGTATCCCTTTATGCTATCCAGAAATTCTATATCATTTCCAATTAGCAATATGTCATCCACATATAATATCAGAAATGCTACAGAGCTCCCACTCACTTTCTTGTAAATACAGGCTTCTCCAAAAGTCTGTATAAAGCCAAATGCTTTGACCACACTATCAAAGCGTTTATTCCAACTCCGAGATGCTTGCACCAGTCCATAAATGGATCGCTGGAGTTTGCATACTTTGTTAGCTCCTTTTGGATCGACAAAACCTTCTGGTTGTACCATATACAACTCTTCTTCCAGAAATCCATTCAGGAATGCAGTTTTGACATCCATTTGCCATATTTCATAATCATAAAATGCGGCAATTGCTAACATAATTCTGACGGACTTAAGCATCGCTACGGGTGAGAAGGTCTCATCGTAGTCAACCCCTTGAACTTGTCGAAAACCTTTTGCGACAAGTCGAGCTTTATAGACAGTAACATTACCGTCAGCGTCAGTCTTTTTCTTGAAGATCCATTTATTTTCAATTGCTTGCCGATCATCGGGCAAGTCAACCAAAGTCCATACTTTGTTCTCATACATGGATCCCATCTCAGATTTCATGGCTTCAAGCCACTTTTCGGAATCTGGGCTCACCATCGCTTCTTCATAGTTCGTAGGTTCATCATGATCTAGCATCATGACTTCCAGAACTGGATTACCGTACCACTCTGGTGCGGATCTCACTCTGGTTGATCTACGTGGTTCAGTAGTATCTTGTTCTGAAGCTTCATGATCATCATCATTAGCTTCCTCACTGATTGGCATAGGTGTCGCAGAAACAGTTTTCTGTGATGTACTATTTTCCAATAAGGGAGCAGGTACAGTTACCTCGTCAAGTTCTACTTTCCTCCCACTCACTTCTTTCGAGAGAAACTCCTTCTCTAGAAATGATCCATTCTTAGCAACGAATGTCTTGCCTTCGGATCTGTGATAGAAGGTATACCCAACAGTTTCCTTTGGGTATCCTATGAAGACACATTTCTCCGCTTTGGGTTCGAGCTTATCAGGTTGAAGCTTTTTCACATAAGCATCGCAGCCCCAAACTTTAAGAAACGACAACTTCGGTTTCTTGCCAAACCATAGTTCATAAGGCGTCGTCTCAACGGATTTTGATGGTGCCCTATTTAACGTGAATGCGGCCGTCTCTAAAGCATAACCCCAAAACGATAGCGGTAAATCAGTAAGAGACATCATAGATCGCACCATATCTAGTAAAGTACGATTACGACGTTCGGACACACCATTACGCTGTGGTGTTCCGGGTGGCGTGAGTTGCGAAACTATTCCACAATTTTTCAAATGTACACCAAACTCGTAACTCAAATATTCTCCTCCACGATCAGATCGTAGAAATTTTATTTTCTTGTTACGATGATTTTCAACTTCACTCTGAAATTCCTTGAACTTTTCAAATGTTTCAGACTTATGTTTCATTAAGTAGATATACCCATATCTGCTTAAATCATCTGTGAAGGTGAGAAAATAACGATATCCGCCGCGAGCCTCAATATTCATCGGACCACATACATCGGTATGTATGATTTCCAACAAATCTGTTGCTCTCTCCATAGTACCGGAGAACGGTGTTTTAGTCATCTTGCCTATGAGGCACGGTTCGCAAGTACCAAGTGATTCATAATCAAGTGATTCCAAAAGCCCATCAGTATGGAGTTTCTTCATGCGCTTTACACCGATATGACCTAAACGGCAGTGCCACAAATAAGTTGCACTATCATTATTAACTTTGCATCTTTTGGCTTCTACATTATGAATATGTGTATCACTATCTTCGAGATTCAACAAGAATAGACCACTCTTCAAAGGTGCATGACCATAAAAGATATTATTCATATAAATAGAACAACCATTATTCTCTGATTTAAATGAATAACCGTCTCGCATTAAACAAGATCCAGATATAATGTTCATGCTCAACGTTGGCACCAAATAACAATTATTTAGGTCTAATATTAATCCCGAAGGTAGATGTAGAGGTAGCGTGCCGACCGCGATCACATCGACTTTGGAACCGTTTCCCACGCGCATCGTCACCTCGTCCTTTGCTAGTGTCCACTTATTCCGTAGTCCCTGTTTCGAGTTGCAAATATTAGCAACAGAACCAGTATCAAATACCCAGGTGCTACTGCGAGCTCTAGTAAGGTACACATCAATAACATGTATATCACATATACCTTTGCTCACTTTGCCATCCTTCTTATCCGCCAAATACTTGGGGCAGTTCCGCTTCCAGTGTCCAGTCTGCTTGCAGTAGAAGCACTCAGTTTCAGGTTTAGGTCCAGACTTGGGTTTCTTCTCTTGAGCAGCAACTTGCTTGCTGTTCTTCTTGAAGTTTCCCTTCTTCTTCCCTTTACCCTTTTTCTTGAAACTAGTGGTCTTGCTAACCATCAACACTTGATGCTCCTTTTTGATTTCTACCTCCGCAGCTTTCAGCATTGCGAAGAGCTCGGGAATAGTCTTGTTCATCCCTTGCATACTATAGTTCATCACGAAGCTCTTGTAGCTTGGTGGTAGTGATTGGAGAATTCTGTCAATGACGCAATCATCTGGAAGATTAACTCCCATCTGAATCAAGTGATTATTATACCCAGACATTTTGAGTATATGCTCACTGACAGAACTGTTCTCCTCCATCTTACAGCTATAGAACTTATTGGAGACTTCATATCTCTCAATTCGGGCATTTGCTTGAAATATTAACTTCAATTCCTGGAACATCTCATATGCTCCATGACGTTCAAAACGTCGTTGAAGTCCCGATTCTAAGCCGTAAAGCATGGCACACTGAACTATCGAGTAGTCATCAGCTTTGCTCTGCCAGACGTTCATAACATCTGGCGTTGCTCCAGCAGCAGGCCTGTCACCCAGCGGTGCTTCCAGGACGTAATTCTTCTGTGCAGCAATGAGGATAATCCTCAGGTTACGGACCCAGTCTTTCAACTTTGCTTTCTCAAGGAACGCATTAAAATTCAACGGAACAATAGCACGGGCCATCTATCTACAAGCAACATAAACAAGCAAGATACTATCAGGTACTAAGTTCATGATAAGTTTAAGTTCAGTTAATCAAATTACTTAGGAACTCCCACTTAGATAGACATCCCTCTAATCTTCTAAGTGATCACGTGATCCAAATCAACTAAACCATAACCGATCATCACGTGAGATGGAGTAGTTTTCAATGGTGAACATCGTCATGTTGATCATATCTACTATATGATTCACGCTCGACCTTTCGGTCTCTGTGTTCCGAGGCCATATCTGCATATGCTAGGCTCGTCAAGGTTAACCTGAGTATTCTGCGTGTGCAAAACTGGCTTGCACCCGTTGTAGATGGACGTAGAGCTTATCACACCCGATCATCACGTGGTGTCTGGGCCCGACGAACTTTGGCAACGGTGCATACTCAGGGAGAACACTTCTTGATAATTTAGTGAGAGATCATCTTATAATGCTACCGCCAATCAAAGCAAGATAAGATGCATAAAAGGATAAACATCACATGCAATCAATATAAGTGATATGATATGGCCATCAACATCTTGTGCTTGTGATCTCCATCTCCGAAGCACCGTCATGATCACCATCGTCACCGGCGCGACACCTTGATCTCCATCCTAGCATCGTTGTCGTCTCGCCAATCTTATGCTTCCACGACTATTACTACCGTTTAGTAATCTAGTAAATCATTACATCGCGATTGCATTGCATACAATAAAGCGACAACCATATGGCTCCTGCCAGTTGCCGATAACTTAGTTACAAAACATGATCATCTCATACAATAAAATCAGCAGCATGCCTTGACCATATCACATCACAACATACCCTGCAAAAACAAGTTAGACGTCCTCTACTTTGTTGTTGCAAGTTTTACGTGGCTGCTACGGGCTTAAGTAAGAACTCATCTCACCTACGCATCAAAACCACAATGATAGTTCGTCAAATAGACTCCGTTTTAACCTTCTCAAGGACCGGGCGTAGTCACACTTGGTTCAACTAAAGTTGGAGAGACAGTCTTCCGCAAGCCATCTATGTGCAAAGCACGTCGAGGGAACCGGTCTCGCGTAAGAGTACGCGTAAGGTTGGTCCGGATCGTCTCACCCAACAATACCGCCGAACCAAAGTATGACATGCTAGTAGGCAGTATGACTTGTATCACCCACAACTCACTTGTGTTCTACTCGTGCATATAACATCAAACCATAAAACCTAGGCTCGGATGCCACTGTTGGGGAACGCAGTAATTTCAAAAATTTTCCTACGCACACTCAAGATCATGGTGATGCACAGCAACGAGAGGGGAGAGTGTTGTCTACGTACCAACGCAGACCGACTGCGGAAGCGTTCACACAACGTAGAGGAAGTAGTCGTACGTCTTCTTCCCGATCCGACCGATTCAAGCACCGTTACTCCGGCACCTCCGAGTTCTTAGCACACGTTCAACTCGATGACGTTCCTCGGGCTCCGTTCCAGCAAAGCGTCGAGGAAGAGTTTCGTCAGCACGACGGCGTGATGACGATCTTGATGTACTACCGACGCAGGGCTTCGCCTAAGCACTACAACGGTACGATCGAGGTGGAATTTGGTGGCAGGGGGCACCGCACACGGCTAAGGAACGATCTCAAGGATCAAGTTGTGTGTCTATGGGGTGCCCCCTGCCCCCGTATATAAAGGCCAGGGGCAAGGGGGTCGGCCGGCTAGGAGGGAGGCGCAGGGAGGAGTCCCACTCCTACCGGGAGTAGGACTCCTTCCCCCAAATCCTATTCCTAATAGGACTCTTCGGGAGAAAGAGAAGAGAGGGGGGGCGGCCCCTTCTCCTAGTCCTAATAGGACTAGGGAAGGGGGGTTCGGCCGGCTAGCCCGTGGGCTGCCCCTTCTCTCTTTTCCACTAAGGCCCAATAGGCCCATTTGCCTCCCGGGGGGTTCCGGTAACCCTCCCGGTAATCCGGTAAAATCCTGATTTCACCCGGAACACTTCCGGTGCCCAAACATAGGCTTCCAATATATCAATCTTTACGTCTCGACCATTTCGAGACTCCTCGTCATGTCCGTGATCTCATCCGGGACTCCGAACAACCTTCGGTACATCAAAACGCATAAACTCATAATAACTGTCATCGTAACGTTAAGCGTGCGGACCCTACGGTTCGAGAACAATGTAGACATGACCGAGACACGTCTCCGGTCAATAACCAATAGCGGGACCTGGATGCCCATATTGGCTCCTACATATTCTACGAAGATCTTTATCGGTCAGACCGCATAACAACATACGTTGTTCCCTTTGTCATCGGTATGTTACTTGCCCGAGATTCGATCGTCGGTATCCAATACCTAGTTCAATCTTGTTAGTGGCAAGTCTCTTTACTCGTTCCGTAATACATCATCTCATAACTAACATCTTAGTTATTATGCTTGCAAGGCTTATGTGATGTGTATTACCGAGAGGGCCCAGAGATACCTCTCCGACAATCGGAGTGACAAACCCTAATCTCGAAATACGCCAACCCAACATCTACCATTGGAGACACCTGTAGTACTCCTTTATAATCACCCAGTTACGTTGTGACGTTTGGTAGTACCCAAAGTGTTCCTCCGGTAAACGGGAGTTGCATAATCTCATAGTTATAGGAACATGTATAAGTCATGAAGAAAGCAATAGCAACATACTAAACGATCGGGTGCTAAGCTAATGGAATGGGTCATGTCAATCAGATCATTCAACTAATGATGTGACCTCGTTAATCAAATAACAACTCTTTGTTCATGGTTAGGAAACATAACCATCTTTGATTAACGAGCTAGTCAAGTAGAGGCATACTAGTGACACTCTGTTTGTCTATGTATTCACACATGTATTATGTTTCCGGTTAATACAATTCTAGCATGAATAATAAACATTTATCATGATATAAGGAAATAAATAATAACTTTATTATTGCCTCTAGGGCATATTTCCTTCAGTTATGAACTATGGTTTGGCAAGAAACCAAAGTTGTCGTTTCTTAAAGTTTGGGGCTGCGATGCTTATGTGAAAAAAGCTTCAACCTGATAAGCTCGAACCCAAATCGGAGAAATGTGTCTTCATAGGATATCCAAAGGAAACTATTGGATACACCTTCTATCACAGATCCGAAGGCAAGACTTTTGTTGCTAAATTCGGAAACTTTCTAGAGAAGGAGTTTCTCTCGAAAGAAGTGAGTGGGAGGAAAGTAGAACTTGACGAGGTAACTGTACCTACTCCCTTATTGGAAAATAGTACATCACAGAAAACTGTTTCTGCGACACCTATACCAATTAGTGAGGAAGCTAATGATGATGATCATGAAGCTTCAGGACAAGATACTACTGAACCACGTAGATCAACCAGAGTGAGATCCGCACCAGAGTGGTACGGTAATCCAGTTCTGGAAGTCATGCTACTAGATCATGATGAACCTACGTACTATGAAGAAGCGATGGTGAGCCCAGATTCCGCAAAGTGGCTTGAGGCCATGAAATCTGAGATGGGATCCATGTATGAAAACAAAGTATGGACTTTGGTTGACTTGCCCGATGATCGGCAAGCAATTGAGAATAAATGGATCTTCAAGAAAAAGACTGACGCTGACGGTAATATTACTGTCTATAAAGCTCGACTTGTCACGAAAGGTTTTCGACAAGTTCAAGGGGTTGACTACGATGAGACCTTCTCACCCGTAGCGATGCTTAAGTCCGTCAGAATTATGTTAGCAATTGCCGCATTTTATGATTATGAAATATGGCAGATGGATGTCAAAACTGCATTCCTGAATGGATTTCTGGAAGAAAAGTTGTATATGATACAACCAGAAGGTTTTGTCGATCCAAAGGGAGCTAACAAAGTATGCAAACTCCAGTGATCCATTTATGGACTGGTGCAAGCATCTCGGAGTTGGAATAAACGCTTTGACAGTGTGATCAAAGCATTTGGCTTTATACAGACTTTTGGAGAAGCCTATATTTACAAGAAAGTGAGTGGGAGCTCTGTAGCATTTCTGATATTATATGTGGATGACATATTGCTGATTGGAAATGATATAGAATTTCTGGATAGCATAAAGGGATACTTGAATAAAAGTTTTTCGATGAAAGACCTCGGGGAAGCTGCTTACATATTAGGCATAAAGATCTATAGAGATAGATCAAAACGCTTAATTGGACTTTCACAGAGCACATACCTTGACAAGATTTTGAAGAAGTTCAAAATGGATCAAGCAAAGAAAGGGTTCTTGCCTGTGTTACAAGGTGTGAAGTTGAGTCAGACTCAATGCCCGACCACTGCAGAAGATAGAGAGAAAATGAAAGATGTCCCCTATGCTTCAGCCATAGGCTCTATCATGTATGCAATGCTGTGTACCAGACCTGATGTGTGCCTTGCTATAAGTTTAGCAGGGAGGTACCAAAGTAATCCAGGAATGGATCACTGGACAGCGGTCAAGAACATCCTGAAATACCTGAAAAGGACTAAGGATATGTTTCTCGTATATGGAGGTGACAAAGAGCTCACCGTAAGAGGTTACGTTGATGCAAGCTTTGACACTGATCCGGACGATTCTAAATCGCAAACCGGATACGTGTTTACTTTAAATGGTGGAGCTGTCAGTTGGTGCAGCTCTAAACAAAGCGTCGTAGCGGGATCTACATGTGAAGCGGAGTACATAGCTGCTTCGGAAGCAGCAAACGAAGGAGTCTGGATGAAGGAGTTCATATCCGATCTAGGTGTCATACCTAGTGCATCGGGTCCAATGAAAATCTTTTGTGACAATACTGGTGCAATTGCTTTGGCAAAGGAATCCAAATTTCACAAAAGAACCAAACACATCAAGAGACGCTTCAACTCCATCCGGGATTTAGTCCAGGTGGGAGACATAGAGATTTGCAAGATACATACGGATCTGAATGTTGCAGACCCATTGACTAAGCCTCTTCCACGAGCAAAACATGATCAGCACCAAGGCTCCATGGGTGTTAGAATCATTACTGTGTAATCTAGATTATTGACTCTAGTGCAAGTGGGAGACTGAAGGAAATATGCCCTAGAGGCAATAATAAAGTTATTATTTATTTCCTTATATCATGATAAATGTTTATTATTCATGCTAGAGTTGTATTAACTGGAAACATAATACATGTGTGAATACATAGACCAACAGAGTGTCACTAGTATGCCTCTACTTGACTAGCTCGTTAATCAAAGATGGTTATGTTTCCTAACCATGAACAAAGAGTTTTTATTTGATTAACGAGGTCACATCATTAGTAGAATGATCTGATTGACATGACCCATTCCATTAGCTTAGCACCCGATCGTTTAGTATGTTGCTATTGCTTTCTTCATGACTTATACATGTTCCTATAACTATGAGATTATGCAACTCCCGTTTACCGGAGGAACACTTTGGGTACTACCAAACGTCACAACGTAACTGGGTGATTATAAAGGAGTACTACAGGTGTCTCCAATGGTAGATGTTGGGTTGGCGTATTTCGAGATTAGGGTTTGTCACTCCGATTGTCGGAGAGATATCTCTGGGCCCTCTCGGTAATGCACATCACATAAGCCTTGCAAGCACTGCAACTAATATGTTAGTTGTGAGATGATGTATTACGGAACGAGTAAAGAGACTTGCCGGTAACGAGATTGAACTAGGTATTGGATACCGACGATCGAATCTCGGGCAAGTAACATACCAATGACAAAGGGAACAACGTATGTTGTTATGCGGTCTGACCGATAAAGATCTTCGTAGAATATGTAGGAGCCAATATGGGCATCCAGGTCCCGCTATTGGTTATTGACCGGAGACGTGTCTCGGTCATGTCTACATTGTTCTCGAACCGTAGGGTCCGCACACTTAACATTACGATGACAGTTATTATGAGTTTATGCATTTTGATGTACCGAAGGTTGTTCGGAGTCCCGGATGAGATCACGGACATGACGAGGAGTCTCGAAATGGTCGAGACGTAAAGATTGATATATTGGAAGCCTATGTTTGGACATAGGAAGTGTTCCGGGTGAAATCAGGATTTTACCGGAATACCGGGAGGGTTACCGGAACCCCCCGGGAGACTAATGGGCCTATTGGGCCTTAGTGGAAAAGAGAAAAGGGGCAGCCCACAGCTGGCCGCGCGCCCCCCCCTTCCCCAAGTCCTAGTAGGACTAGGAGAAGGGGCCGGCCCCCCTCTCTCTCCTTTCCCCCTTGAGAGTCCTAGTTGGAATAGGATTGGAGGGGGGAGTCCTACTCCCGGTAGGAGTAGGACTCCCCTGCGCCTCCCTCTCTCTGGACGGCCAGCCCCCCTCCCTCCAACCTTTATATACGGGGGCAGGGGACACCCCAAGACACACAAGTTGATCCTTGAGATCGTTCCTTAGCCGTGTGCGGTGCCCCCTGCCACCAAATTCCACCTTGATCATACCGTTGTAGTGCTTAGGCGAAGCCCTGCGTCGGTAGTACATCAAGATCGTCACCACGCCGTCGTGCTGACGAAACTCTTCCTCGACGCTTTGCTGGATCGGAGCCCGAGGATCGTCATCGAGCTGAACGTGTGCTAAGAACTCGGAGGTGCCGGAGTAACGGTGCTTGGATCGGTCGGATCGGGAAGAAGACGTACGACTACTTCCTCTACGTTGTGTGATCGCTTCCGCAGTCGGTCTGCGTTGGTACGTAGACAACACTCTCCCCTCTCGTTGCTGTGCATCACCATGATCTTGCGTGTGCGTAGGAAATTTTTCGAAATTACTACGTTCCCCAACAAGTGTTCCCCCTAACTGTGCACCGTTGCGACAGTTCGTTGTTTCGAAGCACCACGTGATGATCGGGTGTGATAGATTCCAACGTTCACATACAACGGGTGTAAGACAAATTTACACATGCAAACAGCCTAGCATGTACAGACATGGCCTCGGAACACAGAAGACCGAAAGGTCGAGCATGAGTCGTATAGAAGATACAATCAACATGAAGATGTTCACCGATGTTGACTAGTCCGTCTCACGTGATGATCGGACACGGCCTAGTTAACTCGGATCATGTTATACTTAGATGACTGGAGGGATGTCTATCTAAGTGCGAGTTCATTGAATAATTTGATTAGATGAACTTAATTATCATGAACTTACTCTAAAATCTTTACAACATGTATTGTAGATCAAATGGCCAACATGTACAGACATGGCCTCGGAACACAGAAGACCGAAAGGTCGAGCATGAGTCGTATAGAAGATACAATCAACATGAAGATGTTCACCGATGTTGACTAGTCCGTCTCACGTGATGATCGGACACGGCCTAGTTAACTCGGATCATGTTATACTTAGATGACTGGAGGGATGTCTATCTAAGTGCGAGTTCATTGAATAATTTGATTAGATGAACTTAATTATCATGAACTTACTCTAAAATCTTTACAACATGTATTGTAGATCAAATGGCCAACATTGTCCTCAACTTCAACGCTTTCCTAGAGAAAACCAAGCTACAAGACGATGGCAGAAACTATACGGACTGGGTCCGGAACCTAAGGATCATCCTCATAGCTGCCAAGAAAGATTATGTCCTACAAGCACCGCTAGGTGAAGCACCTGCTCTCCCTGCAGAACAAGACGTTATGAATGCTTGGCAGACACGTACCGATGATTACTCCCTCGTTCAGTGCGGCATGCTTTACAGCTTAGAGCCGGGGCTCCAAAAGCGTTTTGAGAGACACGGAGCATATGAGATGTTCGAAGAGCTGAAAATGGTTTTTCAAGCTCATGCCCGGGTCGAGAGATATGAAGTCTCCGACAAGTTCTTCAGCTGTAAGATGGAGGAAAACAGTTCTGTCACTGAGCACATACTCACTATGTCTGGGTTACATAACCGCTTGACTCAGCTGGGAGTTAATCTCCCGGATGATGCAGTCATTGACAGAATCCTTCAGTCGCTTCCACCAAGCTACAAGAGCGTTGTGATGAACTTCAATATGCAGGGGATGGAAAAGACCATTCCTGAAGTATTTGCAATGCTGAAATCAGCAGAGGTAGAAGTCAAAAAGGAATATCAAGTGTTGATGGTGAATAAAACCACCAAGTTCAAGAAGGGCAAGGGTAAGAAGAACTTCAAGAAGGACGGCAAGGGAGTTGCCGCGCCCGGTAAGCAAGCTGCCGGGAAGAAGCCAAAGAATGGACCCAAGCCCGAGACTGAGTGTTTTTATTGCAAGGGAAGTGGTCACTGGAAGCGGAACTGCCCCAAATACTTAGCGGACAAGAAGGCCGGCATCACGAAAGGTATATGTGATATACATGTAATTGATGTGTACCTTACCAGTACTCGTAGTAGCTCCTGGGTATTTGATACCGGTGCGGTTGCTCACATTTGTAACTCAAAGCAAGAGCTGCAAAATAAGTGGAGACTGGCGAAGGATGAGGTGACGATGTGCGTCGGGAATGGTTCCAAGGTCGATGTGATCGCCGTCGGCACACTACCTCTACATTTACCTACGGGATTAGTTTTAAAGCTCAATAATTGTTATTTAGTGCCAGCTTTGAGTATGAACATTGTATCAGGATCTCGTTTAATTCGAGATGGCTACTCATTTAAATCCGAGAATAATGGTTGTTCTATTTATATGAGAGATATGTTTTATGGTCATGCTCCGATGGTGAATGGTTTATTCTTAATGAATCTCAAGCGTAATGCTACACATATTCATAGTGTGAATACCAAAAGATGTAAGGTTGATAATGATAGTCCCACATACTTGTGGCACTGCCGCCTTGGTCACATAGGTGTCAAACGCATGAAGAAGCTCCATGCAGATGGACTTTTAGAGTCTCTTGATTACGAATCATTTGACACGTGCGAACCATGCCTCATGGGTAAAATGACCAAGACTCCATTCTCAGGAACAATGGAGCGAGCAACCAACTTATTGGAAATCATACATATTGATGTGTGCGGTCCAATGAGTGTTGAGGCTCGCGGTGGCTATCGTTATGTTCTCACCCTCACTGATGACTTGAGTAGATATGGGTATGTCTATCTAATGAAACACAAGTCTGAGACCTTTGAAAAGTTCAAGGAATTTCAGAGTGAGGTTGAGAATCAACGTGATAGGAAAATCAAGTTCTTGCGATCAGATCGTGGAGGAGAATAATTGAGTCACGAGTTTGGCACACACTTAAGAAAATGTGGAATAGTTTCACAACTGATGCCGCCTGGAACACCTCAGCGTAATGGTGTGTCCGAACGTCGTAATCGCACTCTATTAGATATGGTGCGATCTATGATGTCTCTTACCGATTTACCGCTATCATTTTGGGGCTATGCTTTAGAGACTGCCGCATTCACTTTAAATAGGGCTCCGTCGAAATCCGTTGAGACGACACCGTATGAACTATGGTTTGGGAAGAAACCTAAGCTGTCGTTTCTAAAAGTTTGGGGATGCGATGCTTATGTCAAGAAACTTCAACCTGAAAATCTCGAACCCAAGTCGGAAAAATGCGTCTTCACAGGATACCCTAAAGAAACTATTGGGTATACCTTCTACCTCAGATCCGAAGGCAAGATCTTTGTTGCCAAGAATGAATCCTTTTTAGAGAAGGAGTTTCTCTCGAAAGAAGTAAGTGGGAGGAAAGTAGAACTTGATGAAGTATTACCTCTTGAACCGGAAAATGGCGCAACTCAAGAAAATGTTCCTGAGGTGCCTGCACCGACTAGAGAGGAAGTTAATGATGATGATCATGAAACTTCAGATCAAGTTGCTACTGAACTTCATAGGTCCTCAAGGACATGTTCCGCACCTGAGTGGTACGGCAACCTTGTCTTGGAAATCATGTTGTTAGACAACGGTGAACCTTCAAACTATGAAGAAGCGATGGCGGGCCCGGATTCCAACAAATGGCTGGAAGCCATGAAATCCGAGATAGGATCCATGTATGAAAACGAAGTATGGACTTTGACTGACTTGCCCGTTGAGCGGCGAGCCATAGAAAATAAATGGATCTTTAAGAAGAAGACATACGCGGATGGAAATGTGACCATCTATAAAGCTCGGCTTGTCTCTAAGGGTTATCGACAAGTTCAAGGGGTTGACTACGATGAGACTTTCTCACCCGTAGCGAAGCTGAAGTCCGTCCGAATCATGTTAGCAATTGCCGCATTCTATGATTATGAGATATGGCAAATGGACGTCAAAACGGCATTCCTTAATGGTTTCCTTAAGGAAGAATTGTATATGATGCAGGCAAAAGGTTTTGTCGATCCTAAGAATGCTGACAAGGTGTGCAAGCTCCAACGCTCGATTTATGGGCTGGTGCAAGCATCTCGGAGTTGGAACATTCGCTTTGATGAGATGATCAAAGCGTTTGGGTTTATGCAGACTTATGGAGAAGCCTGCGTTTACAAGAAAGTGAGTGGGAGCTCTGTAGCATTTCTCATATTATATGTAGATGACATACTTTTGGTGGGAAATGATATAGAACTTTTGGACAACATTAAGGCCTACTTGAATAAGAGTTTTTCAATGAAGGACCTTGGAGAAGCTGCTTATATATTAGGCATCAAGATCTATAGAGATAGATCAAGACGCCTCATAGGTCTTTCACAAAGCACATACCTTGATAAGATATTGAAGAAGTTCAATATGGATCAGTCTAAGAAGGGATTCTTGCCTGTGTTGCAAGGTGTGAAATTGAGCTCAGCTCAATGTCCGACCACGGCAGAAGATATAGAAGAGATGAGTGTCATCCCCTATGCCTCATCCATAGGGTCTATTATGTATGCCATGCTGTGTACCAGACCTGATGTAAACCTTGCCGTAAGTTTGGTAGGTAGGTACCAAAGTAATCCTGGCAAGGAACACTGGACATCGGTCAAGAATATCCTGAAGTACCTAAAAAGGACTAAGGACATGTTTCTCGTTTATGGAGGTGACGAAGAGCTCGTCGTAAAGGGTTGCGTCGATGCTAGCTTCGACACAGATCTGGATGACTCTAAGTCACAAACCGGATACGTGTATATGTTGAATGGTGGAGCAGTAAGCTGGTGCAGCTGCAAGCAGAGCGTCGTGGCGGGATCTACATATGAAGCGGAGTACATGGCGGCCTCGGAGGCAGCACATGAAGCAATTTGGGTGAAGGAGTTCATCACCGACCTAGGAGTCATACCCAATGCGTCCGGGCCGATCAAACTCTTCTGTGACAACACTGGAGCTATTGCACTTGCCAAGGAGCCCAGGTTTCACAAGAAGACCAGGCACATCAAGCGTCACTTCAACTCCATTCGTGAAAATGTTCAAGATGGAGACATAGATATTTGTAAAGTACATACGGACCCGAATGTCGCAGATCCGTTGAATAAACCTCTCCCTAGGGCAAAACATGATCAACACCAGAACTCTATGGGTGTTCGATTCATCACAATGTAACTAGATTATTGACTCTAGTGCAAGTGGGAGACTGTTGGAAATAGGCCCTAGAGGCAATAATAAAAGGATTATTATTATATTTCCTTGTTCATGATAATTGTCTTTTATTCATGCTATAATTGTGTTATCCGGAAATCGTAATACATGTGTGAATACATAGACACCAACATGTCCCTAGTAAGCCTCTAGTTGACTAGCTCGTTGATCAATAGATAGTCATGGTTTCCTGACTATGGACATTGGATGTCATTGATAACGAGATCACATCATTAGGAGAATGATGTGATGGACAAGACCCAATCCTAAACATAGCACAAGATCGTATAGTTCGTTTGCTAGAGTTTTTCCAATGTCAAGTATCTTTTCCTTAGACCATGAGATCGTGTAACTCCCGGATACCGTAGGAGTGCTTTGGGTGTACCAAACGTCACAACGTAACTGGGTGACTATAAAGGTATACTACAGGTATCTCCGAAATTGTCTGTTGGGTTGACACGGATCAAGACTGGGATTTGTCACTCCGTATGATGGAGAGGTATCTCTGGGCCCACTCGGTAATGCATCATCATAATGAGCTCAAAGTGACCAAGTGTTTGGTCACGAGATCATGCATTACGGTACGAGTAAAGTGACTTGCCGGTAATGAGATTGAATGAGGTATTGGGATACCGACGGTCGAATCTCGGGCAAGTAACGTACCGATTGACAAAGGGAATTGTATACGGGGTTGCTTGAATCCTCGACATCGTGGTTCATCCGATGAGATCATCGAGGAGCATGTGGGAGCCAACATGGGTATCCAGATCCCGCTGTTGGTTATTGACCGGAGAGCCGTCTCGGTCATGTCTACATGTCTCCCGAACCCGTAGGGTCTACACACTTAAGGTTCGATGACGCTAGGGTTGTAGAGATATGAATATGCAGTAACCCGAAAGTTGTTCGGAGTCCCGGATGAGATCCCGGACGTCACAAGGAGTTCCAGAATGATCCGGAGGAGAAGAATTATATATAGGAAGTGCAATTTCGGCCATCAGGAGAGTTTCGGGGGTCACCAGTATTGTACCAGTACCACCGGTAGGGTCCCAGGGGTCCACCGGGTGGGGCCACCCATCCTGGAGGGCCCCATGGGCTGAAGTGGGGAGGGGAACCAGCCCATAGTGGGCTGGTGTGCCCCCTTTGGCCCATCCCATGCGCCTAGGGTTGGGAACCCTAGGGTGGGGGGGGCACCTGGCTTGGGGGGCACTCTACCCCTTGGCCGCCGCCCCCCTAGGGGAGCCTATATAAAGGGGGGGAGGGAGGGGCAGCCGCACCCTTGACTCTTGGCGCCTCCCTCTCCCCTGCTACACCTCTCCCTCTCGCAGTAAAACGGCGAAGCCCTACTGCGGTGACTCCTGCATCCACCACCACGCCGTCGTGCTGCTAGATCTTCATCGACCTCCCCTTCCCCCTTGCTGGATCAAGAAGGAGGAGACATCACGCTGACCGTACGTGTGTTGAACGCGGAGGTGCCATCCGTTCGGCGCTAGGATCTTCGGTGATTTGGATCACGTCGAGTACGACTTCCTCATCCCCGTTCTTTGAATGCTTCCGCGCGTGATCTACAAAGGTATGTAGATGCAATCCGATCACTCGTTGCTAGATGAACTCATAGATGGATCTTGGTGAAACCGTAGGAAATTTTTTGTTTTCTGCAACGTTCCCCAACAGTGGCATCATGAGCTAGGTCTATGCGTAGTTCTTTTTGCACGAGTAGAACACAATTTGTTGTGGGCGTAGATGTTGTCAACTTTCTTGCCTCTACTAGTCTTATTTTGCTTCAGCGGTATTGTGGGATGAAGCGGCCCGGACCAACCTTACACGTACACTTACGTGAGACCGGTTCCACCGACTGACATGCACAAGTTGCATAAGGTGGCTGGCGGGTGTCTGTCTCTCCCACTTTAGTTGGAGCGGATTCGATGAAAAGGGTCCTTATGAAGGGTAAATAGAAGTTGACAAATCACGTTGTGGCTTTCATGTAGGTAAGAAAACATTCTTGCTAGAACCCTATTGCAACCACGTAAAAACTTGCAACAACAATTAGAGGACGTCTAACTTGTTTTTGCAGCAAGTGTTTTGTGATGTGATATGGCCAAAGTTGTGATGAATGATGAATGATATATATGTGATGTATGAGATGTTCATGCTATTGTAATAGCAATCACGACTTGCATGTCGATGAGTATGACAACCGGCAGGAGCCATAGGAGTTGTCTTTATTTTTTTGTATGACCTGCGTGTCATTGAGAAACGCCATGTAAATTACTTTACTTTATTGCTAAACGTGTTAGCCATAGTAGTAGAAGTAATAGTTGGCGAGAAACTTCATGGAGACACGATGATGGAGATCATGGTGTCATGCCGGTGACAAGATGATCATGGAGCCCCAAGATGGAGATCAAAGGAGCTATGTGATATTGGCCGTATCATGTCACTATCATTATTTGATTGCATGTGATGTTTATCATGTTTTTGCATCTTGTTTACTTAGAACGACGGTAGTAAATAAGATGATCCCTCATAATAATTTCAAGAAAGTGTTCCCCTAACTGTGCACCGTTGAGACAGTTCGTTGTTTCGAAGCACCACGTGATGATCGGGTGTGATAGATTCCAACGTTCACATACAACGGGTGTAAGACAGATTTACACATGCAAACACTTAGGTTGACTTGACGAGCCTAGTATGTACAGACATGGCCTCGGAACACAGAAGACCGAAAGGTCAAGCATGAGTCGTATAGAAGATACGATCAACATGAAGATATTCACCGATGTTGACTAGTCCGTCTCACGTGATGATCGGACACGGCCTAGTTAACTCGAATCATGTTATACTTAGATGACTGGAGGGATGTCTTGAAGGAAATATGCCCTAGAGGCAATAATAAAGTTATTATTTATTTCCTTATATCATGATAAATGTTTATTATTCATGCTAGAATTGTATTAACCGGAAACATAATACATGTGTGAATACATAGACCAACAGAGTGTCACTAGTATGCCTCTACTTGACTAGCTCGTTAATCAAAGATGGTTATGTTTCCTAACCATGAACAAAGAGTTGTTATTTGATTAACGAGGTCATATCATTAGTTGAATGATCTGATTGACATGACCCATTCCATTAGCTTAGCACCCGATCGTTTAGTATGTTGCTATTGCTTTCTTCATGACTTATACATGTTCCTATAACTATGAGATTATGCAACTCCCGTTTACCGGAGGAACACTTTGGGTACTACCAAACGTCACAACGTAACTGGGTGATTATAAAGGAGTACTACAGGTGTCTCCAATGGTAGATGTTGGGTTGGCGTATTTCGAGATTAGGGTTTGTCACTCCGATTGTCGGAGAGGTATCTCTGGGCCCTCTCGGTAATGCACATCACATAAGCCTTGCAAGCACTGCAACTAATATGTTAGTTGTGAGATGATGTATTACGGAACGAGTAAAGAGACTTGCCGGTAACGAGATTGAACTAGGTATTGGATACTGACGATCGAATCTCGGGCAAGTAACATACCGATGACAAAGGGAACAACGTATGTTGTTATGCAGTCTGACCGATAAAGATCTTCGTAGAATATGTAGGAGCCAATATGGGCATCCAGGTCCCGCTATTGGTTATTGACCGGAGACGTGTCTCGGTCATGTCTACATTGTTCTCGAACCGTAGGGTCCGCACGCTTAACGTTACGATGACAGTTATTATGAGTTTATGCATTTTGATGTACCGAAGGTTGTTCGGAGTCCCGGATGTGATCACGGACATGACGAGGAGTCTCGAAATGGTCGAGACGTAAAGATTGATATATTGGAAGCCTATGTTTGGACATCGGAAGTGTTCCGGGTGAAATCGGGATTTTACCGGATTACCGGGAGGGTTACCGGAACCCCCCGGGAGCCAAATGGGCCAACATGGGCCTTAGTGGAAAGGTGAGAGGGCAGCCCACATAGGGCTGCGCCTCCCCCTCTCCCTAGTCCTATTATGACTAGGAGAGGGGCCGGCCACCTCTCTCTCTCTCTCTCCCGTTTAAGGATTCCTAGTTGGACTAGGATTGGAGGGGGGAGTCCTACTCCCGGTAGGAGTAGGACTCCTCCTGCGCCTCCCTCTATCTGGCCGGCCAGCCCCCCTCCCTCCATCCTTTATATACGGGGGCAGGGGGCACCCCAAGACACACAAGTTGATCCTTGAGATCGTTCCTTAGCCGTGTGCGGTGCCCCCTGCCACCAAATTCCACCTCGATCGTACCGTTACAGTGCTTAGGCGAAGCCCTGCGTCGGTAGTACATCAAGATCGTCACCACGCCGTCGTGCTGACGAAACTCTTCCTCGACGCTTTGCTGGATCGGAGCCCGAGGAACGTCATCGAGCTGAACGTGTGCCAAGAACTCGGAGGTGCCGGAGTAACGGTGCTTGGATCGGTCGGATCGGGAAGAAGACGTACGACTACTTCCTCTACGTTGTGTGATCGCTTCCGCAGTCGGTCTGCGTTGGTACGTAGACAACACTCTCCCCTCTCGTTGCTGTGCATCACCATGATCTTGCGTGTGCGTAGGAAATTTTTTGAAATTACTGCGTTCCCCAACAGTGGCATCCGAGCCTAGGTTTATGGTTTGATGTTATATGCACGAGTAGAACACAAGTGAGTTGTGGGCGATATAAGTCATACTGCCTACCAGCATGTCATACTTTGGTTCGGCGGTATTGTTGGATGAAGCGGCCCGGACCGACATTACGCGTACGCTTACGCGAGACCGGTTTCCCCGACGTGCTTTGCACATAGGTGACTTGCGGGTGACTGTTTCTCCAACTTTAGTTGAACCGAGTGTGGCTACGCCCGGTCCTTGCGAAGGTTAAAACGGAGTCTATTTGACAAACTATCATTGTGGTTTTGATGCGTAGGTGAGATTGGTTCTTGCTTAAGCCCGTAGCAGCCACGTAAAACTTACAACAACAAAGTAGAGGACGTCTAACTTGTTTTTGTAGGGCATGTTGTGATATGATATGGTCAAGACGTGATGAGATATAAGTTGTTGTATGAGATGATCATGTTTTGTTGAAGTTATCGGCAACTGGCAAAAGCCTTATGGTTGTCTCTTTATTGCATAAGATGCAAGCGCCAAATAATTGCTTTACTTTATCGCTATGCGATAGCAATAGTTGCAAGAGCAATAGTTGGCGAGACGACCGTGTGACGACACATTGATATAGATCAAGATGATGGAGATCATGGTGTCATGCCGATGATGACAGAGATCATGACAGTACTTTGGAGACGGAGATCAAAGAAGCAAGATGATGATGGCCATATCATGTCACATATTTTGATTGCATATGATGTTTATCTTTTATACATCCTATTTTTGCTTTGATTGACGGTAGCATTATAAGATGATCTCTCACTAAATTATCAAGAAGTGTTCTCCCTGAGTATGCACCGTTGCCAAAGTTCGTCGTGCCCAGACACCACGTGATGATCGGGTGTGATAAGCTCTACGTCCAAATACAACGGGTGCAAAACAGTTGCACACGCGGAATACTCAGGTTAAACTTGACGAGCCAAGCATATGCAGATATGGCCTCGGAACACGGAGACCGAAAGGTCGAGCGTGAATCATATAGTAGATATGATCAACATAACGATGTTCACCATTGAAAACTACTCCATCTCACGTGATGATCGGTTATGGTTTAGTTGATTTGGATCACGTGATCACTTAGAGGATTAGAGGGATGTCTATCTAAGTGGGAGTTCTTAAGTAATATGATTAAATTGAACTTAAATTTATCATGAACTTAGTCCTGGTAGTATTTTGCAAATTGTGTTATAGATCAATAGCTCGCGTTGTTGCTTCCCTGTGTTTATTTTGATATGTTCCTAGAGAAAATTATGTTGAAAGATGTTAGTAGCAATGATGCGGATTGGATCCGTGATCTGAGGTTTATCCTCATTGCTGCACAAAAGAATTATGTCCTTGATGCACCGCTAGGTGACAGACCTATTGCAGGAGCAGATGCAGACGTTATGAACGTTTGGCTGGCTCAATATGATGACTACTTGATAGTTTAGTGCACCATGCTTAATGGCTTAGAATCGGGACTTCAAAGACGTTTTGAACGTCATGGACCATATGAGATGTTCCAGGAGTTGAAGTTAATATTTCAAGCAAATACCCGAGTTGAGAGATATGAAGTCTCCAACAAGTTCTATAGCTAAAAGATGGAGGAGAATCGCTCAACTAGTGAGCAAGTGCTCAGATTGTCTGGGTACTACAATCGCTTGAATCAAGTGGGAGTTAATCTTCCAGATAAGATAGTGATTGACAGAATTCTCTAGTCACCATCACCAAGTTAGCAGAACTTCGTGATGAACTATAATATGCAAGGGATAACGGAAACAACTCCCAAGCTCTTCGTGATGCTGAAATCAACGAAGGTAGAAATCAAGAAAAACATCAAGTGTTGATGGTTGACAAGACCACTAGTTTCAAGAAAAGGGCAGAGGGCAGAAGGGGAACTTCAAGAAGAACGGCAAGCAAGTTGCTGCTCAAGTGAAGAAGCCCAAGTCTGATCCTAAGCCTGAGACTAAGTGCTTCTACTGCAAAGGGACTGGTCACTGGAAGCGGAACTACCCCAAGTGATTGGCGAATAAGAAGGATGGCAAAGTGAACATAAGTATATTTGATATACATGTTATTGATGTGTACTTTACTAGTGTTTATAGAAACCCCTTAGTATTTGATGCTAGTTCAGTTGCTAAGGTAGTAACTCGAAACGGGAGTTGCAGAATAAACAGAGACTAGTTAAGGGTGAAGTGACGATGTGTGTTGGAAGTGGTTCCAAGATTGATATGATCATCATCGCACACTCCCTATAATTTCGGGATTAGTGTTAAACCTAAATAAGTGTTATTTGGTGTTTGCGTTGAACATGAATATGATTTGATCATGTTTATTGTAATACGGCTATTCATTTAAGTAAGAGAATAAATTGTTGTTCTGTTTACATGAATAAAACCTAATATGGTTACACACCCAATGAAAATAGTTCATTGGATCTCGATCTTAATAATACACATATTCATAATATTGAAACCAAAAGATGCAAAGTTAATAATGATAGTGCAACTTATTTGTGGCACTGCTGTTTAGGTCATATCGGTGTAAAGCGCATAAAGAAACTCCATACTGATGGGCTTTTGGAACCACTTGATTATGAATCACTTGGTACTTGCGAACCGTGCCTCATAGGCAAGATGACCAAAACACCGTTCTCCGGTACTATGGAGAGAGCAACAGATTTATTGGAAATCATACATACCGATGTATGTGGTCCGATGAATATTGAGGCTCGTGGCGGATATCGTTATTTTCTCACCTTCACAGATGATTTAAGCAGATATGGGTATATCTACTTGATGAAACATAAGTCTGAAACATTTGAAAAGTTCAAACAATTTCAGAGTGAAGTGAAAAACATCGTGACAAGAAAATAAAGTTTCTACGATCTGATCGCGGAGACAAATATTTGAGTTACGAGTTTGGTCTTCAGTTAAAACAATGTGAAATAGTTTCACTACTCACGCCACCTGGAACACCACATCATAATGGTGTGTCCGAATGTCATAACCGTACTTTATTGGATATAGTGCAATCTATGATGTCTCTTACCGATTTACCACTATTGTTTTTGGGTCATGCATTAGAGACAGCTGCATTCACGTTAAATAGGGCACCATCTAAATCCGTTGAGACGACACCGTGTGAACTATGGTTTGGCAAGAAACCTAAGCTGTCGTTTCTTAAAATTTGGGGTTGCGATGCTTATATGAAAAAGTTTCATCCTGATAAGCTCAAACTCAAATCGGAGAAGTGCGTCTTCATAGGATATCCAAAGGAAACTATTGGATACACCTTCTATCACAGATCCGAAGGCAAGACTTTTGTTGCTAAAATTCGGAAACTTTCTGGAGAAGGAGTTTCTCTCGAAAGAAGTGAGTGGGAGGAAAGTAGAACTTGACAAGGTAACTGTACCTGCTCCCTTATTGGAAAGTAGTACAACACAGAAAACTGTTTCTGTGACACCTACACCAGTTAGTGAGGAAGCTAATGATGATGATCATGAAACTTCAGAACAAGATACTACTAAACTTCGTAGATCAACCAGAGTAAGATCCGCGCCAGAGTGGTTCAGTAATCCTTTTCTGGAAGTCATGCTACTAGATCATGATGAACCTACGAACTATGAGGAAGCGATGATGAGCCCAGATTCCGCGAAATGGTTTGAGGCCATGAAATCTGAGATATGATCCATGTATGAGAACAAAGTATGGACTTTGATGAATTTGCCCGATGATCGGCAAACCATAGAAAATAAATGGATCTTCAAGAGGAAGACGGACGCTGATAGTAGTGTTACTATCTACAAAGCTAGAATTGTCGAAAAAAGGTTTTCGACAAGTTCAAGGTGTTGACTACGATGAGTTTTTCTCACTCGTATCTATGCTTAAGTCTGTCCGAATCATGTTAGCAATTGCCGCATTTTATGAAATCTGGCAAATGGATAAACAAAACTGCATTCCTTAGTGGATTTATTAAAGAAGAGTTGTATGTGATGCAACTAGAAGGTTTTGTCAATCCGAAAGGTGCTAACAAAATGTGCAAGCTCCAGCGATCCATCTGTGGACTGGTGCAAGCATCTCGGAGTTGGAATGTACGCTTTGATAAGTTGATCAAAGCATATAGTTTTATACAGACTTGCGGTGAAGCCTGTATTTACGAGAAAGTGAGTGGGAGCACTACAGCATTTCTGATAAGTATATGTGAATGACATATTGTTGATCGGAAATAATGTAGAATTATTCTGTAAAGCATAAAAGGAGTGTTTGAAAGGAGTTTTTCAAAGAAAGACTTTGGTGAAGCTGCTTACATATTGAGCTTCAAGATCTATAGAGATAGATCAAGACGCTTGATAAGTTCTTTCAATGAATACATACCTTGACAAAGATTTTGAAGTAGTTCAAAATGGAGCAGTCAAAGAAAGAGTTCTTGCCTGTATTATAAGGTGTGAAGTTGAGTAAGACTCAAAGCCCGACCACGGCAGAAGATAGAAAGAGAATGAAAGTCATTCCCTATGCCTTGGCCATAGGTTCTATAAAGTATGTCATACCAGATCTATTGTATACCCTGCACTGATTTGGCAAGGGAGTACAATAGTGATCTAGGAGTAGATCACTGGACAGCGGTCAGAATTATCCTTAGTGAAATAAGGATATGTTTCTCGATTATGGACGTGATAAAAAGGTTCGTCGTAAAGGGTTACGCCGATGCAAGTTTTGACACTAATCTAGATGACTCTAAGTCTCAGTCTAGATACATATTGAAAGTGGGAGCAATTAGCTAGAGTAGCTCCGTGCAGAGCATTATAGACAAAGAATTTTGCAAAATACTTGCGGATCTGAATGTGACAGACCCGTTGACTAAAATTATCTCACAAGCAAAACATGATCACACCTTAGTACTCTTTGGGTGTAAATCACATAGATATGTGAACTAGATTACTGACTCTAGTAAACCCTTTGAGTGTTGGTCACATGACGATGTGAACTATGGGTGTTAAACACATAGTGATGTGAACTACTGCTGTTAAATCACATGGCGATGTGAACTAGATTATTGACTCTAGTGCAAGTGGGAGACTGAAGGAAATATGCCCTAGAGGCAATAATAAAGTTATTATTTATTTCCTTATATCATGATAAATGTTTATTATTCATGCTAGAATTGTATTAACCGGAAACATAATACATGTGTGAATACATAGACCAACAGAGTGTCACTAGTATGCCTCTACTTGACTAGCTCGTTAATCAAAGATGGTTATGTTTCCTAACCATGAACAAAGAGTTGTTATTTGATTAACGAGGTCACATCATTAGTTGAATGATCTGATTGACATGACCCATTCCATTAGCTTAGCACCCGATCGTTTAGTATGTTGCTATTGCTTTCTTCATGACTTATACATGTTCCTATAACTATGAGATTATGCAACTCCCGTTTACCGGAGGAACACTTTGGGTACTACCAAACGTCACAACGTAACTGGGTGATTATAAAGGAGTACTACAGGTGTCTCCAATGGTAGATGTTGGGTTGGCGTATTTCGAGATTAGGGTTTGTCACTCCGATTGTCGGAGAGGTATCTCTGGGCCCTCTCGGTAATGCACATCACATAAGCCTTGCAAGCACTGCAACTAATATGTTAGTTGTGAGATGATGTATTACGGAACGAGTAAAGAGACTTGCCGGTAACGAGATTGAACTAGGTATTGGATACCGACGATCGAATCTCGGGCAAGTAACATACCGATGACAAAGGGAACAACGTATGTTGTTATGCGGTCTGACCGATAAAGATCTTCGTAGAATATGTAGGAGCCAATATGGGCATCCAGGTCCCGCTATTGGTTATTGACCGGAGACGTGTCTCGGTCATGTCTACATTGTTCTCGAACCGTAGGGTCCGCACGCTTAACGTTACGATGACAGTTATTATGAGTTTATGCATTTTGATGTACCGAAGGTTGTTCGGAGTCCCGGATGTGATCACGGACATGACGAGGAGTCTCGAAATGGTCGAGATGTAAAGATTGATATATTGGAAGCCTATGTTTGGACATCGGAAGTGTTCCGGGTGAAATCGGGATTTTACCGGATTACCGGGAGGGTTACCGGAACCCCCCGGGAGCCAAATGGGCCAACATGGGCCTTAGTGGAAAGGTGAGAGGGCAGCCCACATAGGGCTTCGCCTCCCCCCCTCTCCCTAGTCCTATTAGGACTAGGAGAGGGGCCGGCCACCTCTCTCTCTCTCTCCCGTTTAAGGATTCCTAGTTGGACTAGGATTGGAGGGGGGAGTCCTACTCCCGGTAGGAGTAGGACTCCTCCTGCGCCTCCCTCTATCTGGCCGGCCAGCCCCCCTCCCTCCATCCTTTATATACGGGGGCAGGGGGCACCCCAAGACACACAAGTTGATCCTTGAGATCGTTCCTTAGCCGTGTGCGGTGCCCCCTGCCACCAAATTCCACCTCGATCGTACCGTTACAGTGCTTAGGCGAAGCCCTGCGTCGGTAGTACATCAAGATCGTCACCATGCTGTCGTGCTGACGAAACTCTTCCTCGACGCTTTGCTGGATCGGAGCCCGAGGAACGTCATCGAGCTGAACGTGTGCCAAGAACTCGGAGGTGCCGGAGTAACGGTGCTTGGATCGGTCGGATCGGGAAGAAGACGTACGACTACTTCCTCTACGTTGTGTGATGGCTTCCGCAGTCGGTCTGCATTGGTACGTAGACAACACTCTCCCCTCTCGTTGCTGTGCATCACCATGATCTTGCGTGTGCGTAGGAAATTTTTTGAAATTACTGCGTTCCCCAACATGTCTATCTAAGTGGGAGTTCATTGAATAATTTGATTAGATGAACTTAATTATCATGAACTTAGTCTAAAATCTTTACAACATGTATTGTAGATCAAATGGCCAACGTTGTCCTCAACTTCAACGCGTTCCTAGAGAAAACCAAGCTGAAAGACAATGGCAGCAACTATACGGACTGGGTCCGGAACCTGAGGATCATCCTCATAGCTGCCAAGAAAGATTATGTCCTACAAGCACCGCCAGGTGAAGCACCTGCTCTCCCTGCAGAACAAGACGTTATGAACGCTTGGCAGACACGTACCGATGATTACTCCCTCATTCAGTGCGGCATGCTTTACAGCTTAGAGCCGGGGCTCCAAAAGCGTTTTGAGAGACACGGAGCATATGAGATGTTCGAAGAGCTGAAAATGGTTTTTCAAGCTCATGCCCGGGTCGAGAGATATGAAATCTCCGACAAGTTCTTCAGCTGTAAGATGGAGGAAAACAGTTCTGTCAGTGAGCACATACTCACTATGTCTGGGTTACATAATCGCTTGACTCAGCTGGGAGTTAATCTCCCGGATGACACGGTCATTGACAGAATCTTTCAGTCGCTTCCACCGAGCTACAAGAGCTTTGTGATGAACTTCAATATGCAGGGGATGGAAAAGACCATTCCTGAAGTATTTGCAATGCTGAAATCAGCAGAGGTAGAAGTCAAAAAGGAATATCAAGTGTGGATGGTGAATAAAACCACTAAGTTCAAGAAGGGCAAGGTTAAGAAGAACTTCAAGAAGGACGGCAAGGGAGTTGCCGCGCCCAGTAAGCAAGCTGCCGGGAAGAAGCCAAAGAATGGACCCAAGCCCGAGACTGAGTGTTTTTATTGCAAGTGAAGTGGTCACTGGAAGCGGAACTGCCCCAAATACTTAGCGGACAAGAAGGACGGCATCACGAAAGGTATATGTGATATACATGTAATTGATGTGTACCTTACCAGTACTCATAGTAGCTCCTGGGTATTTGATACCGATGCGGTTGCTCACATTTGTAACTCAAAGCAGGAGCTGCGGAATAAGCGGAGACTGGCGAAGGACGAGGTGACGATGCGCGTTGGGAATGGTTCCAAGGTCGATGTGATCGCCGTCGGCACACTACCTCTACATTTACCTACGGGGTTAGTTTTAAAGCTCAATAATTGTTATTTAGTGCCAGCTTTGAGCATGAACATTGTATCAGGATCTCATTTAATTCGAGATGGCTACTCATTTAAATCCGAGAATAATGGTTGTTCTATTTATATGAGAGATATGTTTTATGGTCATGCTCCGATGGTGAATGGTTTATTCTTAATGAATCTCGAGCGTAATGCTACACATATTCATAGTGTGAATACCAAAAGATGTAAGGTTGATAATGATAGTCCCACATACTTGTGGCACTGCCGCCTTGGTCATATAGGTGTCAAACGCATGAAGAAGCTCCATGCAGATGGACTTTTAGAGTCTCTTGATTACGAATCATTTGACACGTGCGAACCATGCCTCATGGGTAAAATGACCAAGACTCCATTCTCAGGAACAATGGAGCGAGCAACCAACTTATTGGAAATCATACATACTGATGTGTGCGGTCCAATGAGTGTTGAGGCTCGCGGTGGCTATCGCTATGTTCTCACCCTCACTGATGACTTGAGTAGATATGGGTATGTCTATTTAATGAAACACAAGTCTGAGACCTTTGAAAAGTTCAAGGAATTTCAGAGTTGTCGGGGGTTGCTGATCCCACGTACACCTATGGGGATCGGCGGACCGAGCCCCTTTCGGTTCGGCAGGGGGCGGTGGATGCACAAAGAGCAGATCGAGGCGAACGCACGAGCGACGCGGTCGGTTTACCCAGGTTCGGGCCGCACTGATGCTTAAAACCCTACTCCTGCTTTGGTGCTTGTATTGAGTTCTTGCTCGGGAGCGATGAGTGCTACAGTACACTCAAGCAGCTGGCGAGACCGAGCGTGAGAATGGCCGTCCCCCCCTCTCTGTGGCGCATGGGCCTCCTTTTATATGTCTAAGGGGTCACCGACAGGTGGCAACAGAGGTGGGGGTAAAAATGTAAAAGAGGTGGTAGTTGGCTCCACCGCCTACGACAGTCGTATCATACCTAACCCTGACGGCAGGGGACAAGGGCATTAAATGCCTGTCTGTGTCACCTAGACGGTACAGAGAGGGACCGCTAGGAACGCCACCGTTTGCCACGATGGCTATCTTGTCAGCGCTTGTTTGCCACCGCATGCCCCCGGTTGCCCAGCCTCCCGCCACGTACGCCAGGAGCGGTCCCAGAGCAACACATTGGTGGGTGAGCTGGGGCGCGGGCTGCGGAGTAGTAGCTTGCCGCGGCAAGCGCCTTGCCGCGGATGTTGCCTTGTCGCGTCCGGGAGCTTGTCGCTCACCGGGTCTTGTCGGGACGCGCAGTGCGCCGCAGCGAGCTTCTTGAGATGCTTTGGTTGTCTTCTCGGCAAGCTCCTCTTGCCGGGGTCTCGTCTCCTTCCCGGCAAGCTCCTCCTGCCGGGGCCTCGTCTCCTTCCCGGCAAGCTCCTCTTGCCGGGGTCTTGTCTCCTTCCCGGCAAGCTCCTCTCGCCGGGCCTTGTTTTGCTCTTGGATACTTTGTTCTTGAATGGCCCCAAAGGAACCACGGAGGGTCTTGGCGGTCGCCCGGCAAGCCTTGCCGCGGGTCGCTGTGACTGCCCGTGCACAAGTTCGGGATACTAAGGTACCCCTACTTTAGTACACCGACAGGAGCCCCCGGGCCTGGGCCATACACGGTGTCGAGCGCTGTTGGGCCAGGCCCAAAACAGTGCACGGGCACGCGTGGCCTAGGTCACGCCGCATCTGACTCCGCACCCACCGCGCCCTCCCCAAACGGCACGCGTCAAACGCGGCATCGTGGGAGAGATCATGGGCGGTTTTCGAGGTGCCCACTCCCCACGATCACGGGGTGGGGAGAGGCCGCCCCATCCGTCGCCTCGGTTCTGCATGCCTGCCACGCGGCTCCCATGCACTTGGGGTCGCGGACGGCGGAGGCGGGAAACGGGGCCGTCGTGGGTCGAGGCAGCGGGTCGGCCCCAGCCCCCTGCCTTCCCGCGTCTTGATTCGCTGAACTGGGCAGCCGAGCCCCCACCTCGCTCCTCTATAAAGAGCGGGAGGGGAAGACGGAAGCCCGCATTCTCTCATCTTCTCCTTCCTTCAGCTCCTGCTCCCCTTTCTCTCATTCGCCATGGAGAAAGGGAACCCTGGTCCTTCATCAGTGGCGGCGAGGGTCGCCGCCAGACAACGCATCCCTCCCTCTCCCGCACCCGTTGTGGCGGAGCCAGTCGTAAGGGGAAGAGGGAGGGGGCGAGGTCGTGGACGAGGTCGAGGACGAGGCCGCGGCGCTCGGGGAAGCGGTGGAAGGGGCGGGGCACCGGCTTCGCCTCCGGCGACGGCTCCTCTTCCCACGGGGGTCCATGTTGGGGACGACCCCTGCGAGTTCTTCGTCAGGCTGCGCCGGGCGCCTCGTCGTCGACTCCGACTCCCAGCTCTGTTTGCGGGCGCGATGGAGTTGGACCCGCCCGAGACACTGAGACTGCACATGAGGGGCTGTGGGATCAGCGGCACGCGAGTCCGCGTTGAAGTCCCAGCCCCCGGTGTGATGTATCTTGGTCGAGGGTGGAAGACGTTCGCCCGTATCCACAGCTTGACGGCGGGGCTCACCCTCCATTTTGAGTTGATGCAGGGCGATCTCCTCTCCATCAAGGTCTTCGGGTGCTTCGGCACTCGGGCGAAGTGCTGCGTGGACAGCTCCTCCGATAGCGAAGGCCCCTCCTCGAGCGAGAGTGACGAGGAGGGGAGCGACAGCGACGACGAGGGTAGCGGGCGGCAGGACGATGGGTCCGACTAGGTGTCGGGCGCCGCTCCGTGCGGCATCGGCGACCCCATCATCCGTGTCGCCGGCTCCTTGAACTCCCCGGGGTCGTCTCCTTGGGCGGCTGGCGTAGGGAGGCTGCGGAAGAGGAAGAGGGCTGGCGGCAAGGCCGTCAAGCCGGAGTACGAGGGCGTGGTGCCCTCGACAGCGTGCCGACGTCCTGCCGCCTCGTCTTCGAGCTCTGCTTCCGGCGCCGCCATCACCGTCCAGCCTTGACGGCCCCCGGGATGCTCTCTTGGTGTCTTCTGGCTCTCGTAGCTCGCCTAGGCGCCCCTTTTCCCCTTTTCGCCTCCTTGACCTACCTCCTGAAGAGAGGGACAGGAAAGGGATCACGGGCATCTTATCTTTTAAATTTGTAAGCCTTCGGGCCTTAGTTGCATTTAAAACTTGTAATTCTCTCTTTCATGTTTTTCATCCTCTATGGACTGTACCTGCGTGGAATGTTTTTTTAATGAAAAGGGGATGTTTGCCGGGTCATTTGTCTCGCGGGTAGAACCCACGTCATGGAGCAAATCCTTGGTATCTTTCAGATAGACACTCCTTCCCCGGCAACAGGCCCTGCCGTCTTCCCACGTCGCTCGACCCTTCTCACGCTTTTGACGGAGGCAGGGACGAGGCGGGTGCGGCCCCTCGTTTCATCCCTTTGCTGCCGCGACTACGACCAAAACTTGGCCCCAGGAACGAGCCCCAGGGCCTAGAGCTAAGGGAGCACGGTAGTTTTTGGGAAGAAACGAGGTTTCGTATTCCCCAGTCCATAAGAGAATGCATGAAGAGGGATGAAAGACTTATCTGAGATTGCAGCCCCCGGCAACTCTGGCTTGCCGTGGGTGAACCTTGGTACTCGCAGCCCCCGGCAACACTGGCTTGTCGGGGTCCAGATGCCGGCACGTCCTTCTTCTTCTTTTCGTCCCCAGGCGGTCCGGCAAGTATATGCGAGCCCTGCGAACCAAAGGAAATGAAAGAAAGGCAAAGGGACGCACACTCGACCTCTAAGTTAGGGGTTAGCCGCTGTTAAGCACTATCAACCCTAACCAAGGACCCGACTCGACCTAGCATGCATGCTATAACTCTGGGCGTCAACGCTTCATTTACTTGTGCTCAGGGTCTGCGCCTGGCTTTGTACAAAGGATTACATGCAACAGCGGCAAGACTTGTACAAAAGGGTGGTTGCCGGACAGGGTCCGACAACCGCGCCTTACGGGTAAAACTTACGAAGATGCTCGATATTCCAGGAGTTGCTCACCGGTACGCCATCTTCGGTCTCCAGGCGGACAGCGCGAGGCCTGGTGACTCGTTTCACCCGGTAAGGGCCTTCCCACTTCGGCGTCAACTTGTTGGAATTCTTGGCGGACTGAACGCGCCGAAGAACAAGGTCGCCTTCCTCGAGACTTCTGGCGTTAACTTTGCGGCTATGATAGCGGCGCAAAGCTTGCTGGTAGCGAGCGGCTCACACAGCAGCCTGAAGACTGAAAGTGCGTTATATCGACTAGAGGGGGGGGGTGAATAGGCGATTTTTATGAAAGTCTTCAAAACGTGGAAGTTATGAAGACAAACAGAGTGAACAAGCCTATCACTATGCAGCGGAAGTTAGATTACACAACGCAAGCCGTAGTCAAGTATACAATATAGTGAAAGCACAGTGACAAACAGCTTCAGTGTAATGAGGATCAGGTTGGAAGAAGTTATGAAGCCAAACAGATCATACAGTCAAGTTGTGAAGACAGAAGATAAAGCAAGCATGCAATAGCTTCACAATGTGTACTGGTAAGTAAAGGGAGGCGAAGATGAAACCAGTGACACGTTGAAGACAATGATATGTTGGACCAGTTCCAGTTGCTGTGACAACTGTACGTCTGGTTGGAGCGGCTAGGTATTTAAACCAAAGGACACACAGTCCCGGACACCCAGTCCTTGAACACGCAGCTCAGGACACCCAGTCCTCACCGTTTTCTCCTTGAGCTAAGGTCACACAGACCCCGCCCAATCACTCTGGTAAGTCTTCAAGGTAGACTCCCAAACCTTCACAGACTTCGTTCACCGGCAATCCACAATTCCTCTTGGATGCTCAGAACGCGACGCCTAACCGTCTGGAGGATGCATAGTCCTCAAGTGTAATAAGTCTTCAGATCACTCAGACAAGAAGACTTAAGTGATGCCCAATTACTCTGGCTCTAGGTGGTTAGGGCTTTTCTCCTCGCTAGGGATTTTCTCTCAAAGGCTTCGAGGTGGGTTGCTCTCAAACGACAAAAGCCGTGCACTGAAATCTGAGCAGCCAACCGTTTATGGTTGTAGGGCTGGACTATTTATAGCCACTTGGCAACCCGACCTGATTTGTCTGAAATGACCCTGGGTCACTAAGGAACTGACACGTGTACTAACGGTCGGATTTCGAACTCACACGGCAACTTTACTTGGGCTACAAGTAAAGCTGACTTGTCTGACTCTGGACAAGATTTTCTCTCATTGTCTTCACTCGAAGACATAGGATTTGAATTAGGCATCACTTCAGTCACCCTGACTGGTTCTCTTGGACCCCACTTAACAGTACGGTGGTTCCTATGACACAACATGAATAAAGTAAAACTACGAAGGATCTAAGTCTTCGAGTTCCATAGGCTTCATGGGGAGTCTTCATATGTCATTGTCTTCGACATGAATGTCTTCATGAACCACCATTGTCTTCAATGTCTTCGTACATTTTTAGGGGTCATCTCTGGTAACTAAACCGAATCAATGAGGGACTTCTACCTGTGTTATCCTGCAATTCTTACAAACACATTAGTCCCTCAACTAGGTTTGTCGTCAATACTCCAAAACCAACTAGGGGTGGCACTAGATGCACTTACAAGTTCCCTTTTGCAGGGGGCTAGGTCAAGGTACTCTGGTGTGCAGAAGTTGCTTTTCGGCCTTCTCATGGCCTCGAGAAAGCTGCGCCATTACTTCCAAGCACATGAGATCACAGTTGTGATTCAAAAACTATATTCTGCAGCGGAAAGCGAGTGACAACTGTGATCTCATGTGCTTGGAAGTAATGGCGCAGCTTTCTCGAGGCCATGAGAAGGCCGAAAAGCAACTTCTGCACACCAGAGTACCTTGACCTAGCCCCCTGCAAAAGGGAACTTGTAAGTGCATCTAGTGCCACCCCTAGTTGGTTTTGGAGTATTGACGACAAACCTAGTTGAGGGACTAATGTGTTTGTGAGAATTGCAGGATAACACAGGTAGAAGTCCCTCATTGATTCGGTTTAGTTACCAGAGATGACCCCTACAAAACACTTGCTAAAATTGCAACTGAACAACAAAAGGCCATGGAACATATTCAAAAACTATTAGACAGAAGCGATGATCTGTTGGGTGCTGAAATGACTCGTTCTGAATCCTTAATTGAAGACATAAAAAATCTTCATGTTAAGTATCAGGAACTCGAAGATCGTCTTGAGACTCTCTCAACTACTCATGAAAAGCTTTCCTATGATTATCTTCAAAAGAAGCAAGATCTTGAGAAGTTGAGAGCGGATCATGATGATCTTCAAAAGGAAAACGAGTCACTTCGAGCCGAACAGATCAGGTCTGCTCAGGAAGGATTTGAACCACCATGCCTTAAATGCATTGAGCGTGATAATGCTACTTCTGTTGCTGAATGTTCCACTGCTACTGCTGTTGCAATATCTTCAACTGTTGAAGTGGTAACTAACCCCTCTGCTGAGGATACCACTACTATTGCTGATGAGAATGCTAGGTTGAAGACATTGCTTGAAACAGGGATGTACAAAAGTCTCAAAGGACATCAGACATTATGTGATGTCCTCAAGAAGCAGATTCTGAACCGAAACCCTAGGAAGGAGGGTGTTGGGTTCGTGAGGAAAATTAATGCAGATGGCTCTTAATGGAAACCTGAGCAGTACCCCAAAACCACATGGGTTGCTGCAGAGGAATCCTCAGTAGATCCATCCAATCTATCTGGCTTCACTTGTGCTAATCCTATTATCATTGATGAATCCTTTGATGCAAACTATAAACTGTTTAAGAATCAGAATGGTGAAGTATTTGCCAGGTACATTGGTACTAACTGCAGGAATGGACTGCCTATGAAGAAGATCTGGGTTCCAAAAACGTGTCTTGAGAATCTTCCTGTGAATGTCTTCATGACACCTCACATGAAGAAGACAAACCTCAGACCAAAGGCTTCATATGGTCCAAAGGCTTCATATAGGCAGAGGACTCACTTGAGTCGCACTAACACAAATGTTTTGCAGGGAAACCATGCTCAGGCATATGAGAGCAGTTCTTCAAACCGTCATTTTCATATGACCAAGAACTATTCTGCCTATTCTTATGAGTACTATTGCCCACCTGCTAGACTGTTTGCTGGGGCTCCAAAGCCAAAATTCTCAGATGCTGCACTTAGACTTATTGCTTCTAAGCCACCCTTGAAGATGTGGGTGGTTAAGAAAGCTTAACTCTCTTTTTGCAGGGAAAGGTCTCCAGCACAAAACCAAAATCTTCTGACGCTATTGCTGGGGACCTTAAAAATCTTGTGGGGCGCAAGATCAAATGCCCGAATGGCATCACTATGTATTTCATACCTGAATCGCATGCTACTCTCCCCACTTACCCTAACCTGGATTTAAGCTTTCATAACCCACTGGTTCGTCAAATGTTTTTGCTTCACAATACTCTTGGTGAAGCCTATCCCCCTAACTGCACTGTAGGGTACGACACCAGCGACTTCAGAGTCTTCAGAATGGATTATTGACAGTGGGTGTACAAATCACATGACTGGCAAAAGAAGTCTCTTTATGGACTCAACCTTACGTCCATCTGACAAGAGCCACATCACATTCGCTGACACTGGTAAAAGTAAGGTACTGGTTTTAGGTAGAGTTGCAATCTCAAAGGATCAACACATGGATAAAGTCATGTTTGTTGAATCCCTTGGCTTCAACTTAATGTCTGTTTCGATGCTTTGCGATTTGAACATGATTGTAATCTTTGGAAAATATCGTTGCCTGGTACTAATGGAATCTGACAAGTCTCTAGTGTTTGAAGGATATCGAAAAGATGATTTGTACGTGGTAGATTTCTCAGCAGGGCCACAACTTGCAGTTTGTCTTCTCGCAAAGGCTTCAGAATGCTGGCTTTGGCATCGAAGACTTGGGCATGCTGGCATGAGGAACCTCCACACCCTTGCGAAGAAGAAGCATGTCATAGGCATCGAGGGCGTCAAGTTCAAGAAAGATCACTTATGCGGTGCCTGTGAAGCTGGGAAGATGACAAGGGCAAAACATCCTTCGAAGACAATCATGACCACTACTCAACCCTTCGAACTGCTTCACATGGATCTCTTTGGTCCCACTCACTACTCGACTTTTTCCACTACTGCTTGCCTCTATGGCTTCGTCATTGTTGATGATTACTCTAGATATACTTGGGTGCACATAATCCTTTACAAGACTGAAGTGCAGGATGTCTTTAGACGCTTCGCAAATCGGGCTATGAACAATTATGGCGCCAAGATAAAGCACATCAGAAGTGACAATGGCACAGAATTCAAGAACACTGGCCTTGACACATATCTTGATACATTGGGCATCACTCATGAATTCTCAGCTCCATACACGCCACAACAGAATGGCATCGTCGAACGCAAGAATAGAACACTCATTGAGATGGCCAGAACAATGTTAGATGAGTATAAGACACCAAGAAAATTCTGGACTGAAGCCATTGACACTGCATGCCATACTATCAACCGTGTATATCTTCACAAGCTGCTGAACTAGACATCTTATGAACTTCTGACTGGCAAGAAGCCAAATGTTAGTTACTTCAGAGTATTTGGATCAAGATGCTGGATCACGGACCCTCACCACACCTCAAAATTTGCTCCAAAAGCACATGAGGGCTTCATGCTTGGATATGGAAAGGATTCGCACTCCTACAGAGTCCTCAATCTCTTTCACTACAAAGTGGTTGAAACAGTGGATGTGCGGTTCGATGAGACCAATGGGTCACAAAGAGAGCAACTGCCAGATGTGCTAGATGAAGTTCTAGCCAGTGAATCAATCAAGCTAATGGGAACTGGAGAAATTATACCTTCTGAAGCTCGTCCTGAAGAAGAACTTATCATCTCAGCACCTGATCCACGTGAAGACAATGCTCAGCCTGAAGACATTCCTCCCCATGACAACGTAGATCAGCAAGAGCAAAGTCTTCGACCCCTACATCCTCGTGTTGCCAATGAAGTGCAGATTGACAGAATCATTGATAGCATCAATGCACCAGGTCCACTGACTCGTTCAAGGGCAACTCAACTGGAAAATTTCTGCGGACACTTCGCATTCGTTTCAGTCACTGAACCCAAGAAAATTGATGAAGCCTTTATGGAACCCGAATGGATTCAAGCTATGCAAGAAGAGCTTCAACAATTTGAGCTGAACAATGTATGGGAGTTGGTTAAGCGTCCTGATCCACGGAAGCATAACATAATAGGCACCAAATGGATATACCGCAACAAGCAAGATGAGCATGGCCAAGTCGTCAGAAACAAGGCTCATCTCGTTGCTCAAGGATATACTCAAGTGGAAGGCATTGACTTCGATGAAACATTTGCTCCTGTTGCCAGACTTGAAGCCATCCGTATACTGCTGGCCTATGCAAATCATCACAACATAATTCTGTATCAAATGGATGTAAAGAGTGCCTTCCTCAATGGAAAAATTGAAGAAGAAGTGTATGTTGCACAACCACCTGGGTTTGAAGATCCAAAACATCCTGACATGGTTTACAAGCTCAATAAGGCACTATATGGCCTCAAACAAGCCCATCGGGCCTGGTATGATACACTCAAATACTTCCTGAAGAGCAAAGGCTTCATACCTGGTTCCCTGGATCCCACTCTCTTCACGAAAACATATGATGGTGAACTGTTTGTGTGCCAAATATATGTGGATGACATTATCTTCGGCTGCACCAATCAGAAGTACAGTAAGGAGTTCGGATATATGATGCAAGAGCAATATCAGATGTCTATGATGGGGGAGCTGAAATTCTTCCTCGGTCTTCAGATACGGCAACAACGCAATGGCATCTTCATATCTCAAGAGAAATATCTCAAAGACTGCCTGAAGAAGTTCGGTATGCAAGACTGCAAAGGCTTCACAACACCAATGCCAGCCAAACATCATATGGGTCCTGACGACAATGGTAAAGAGTTCGATCAAAAGGTATACCGCTCCATGATTGGTTCTTTGCTTTATTTATGTGCATCTAGGCCAGATATTATGCTTAGTGTTTGCATGTGTGCTCGGTTCCAAGCGGCACCAAAGGAGTCGCATCACTTAGCTGTGAAGCGAATTCTTCGATATTTGGCTCACACCCCAACTCTAGGATTATGGTATCCAAAGGGGTCAGAGTTTGATCTGGTTGTATTTTCGGATGCTGATTACGCTGGTGACAAGGTTGATCGGAAGTCCACATCAGGCACATGTCACTTTTTGGGCCGATCACTTGTCTGTTGGTCTTCAAAGAAGCAGAACTGTGTATCTCTCTCCACTGCTGAATCTGAATACATTGCTGCTGGATCCTGCTGTGCTCAGCTTCTATGGATGAAGCAAACCCTCAAGGATTATGGCATTCATCTGAAGCAAGTGCCACTCTACTGCGACAACGAAAGCGCCATCAAGATCGCCAACAACCCAGTTCAGCACTCGAAGACAAAGCACATTGAAATTCGTCATCATTTTCTCAGAGATCATGTTGCAAAGGAAGACATTGATATCATACACGTCAACACTGAAGAGCAATTGGCAGATATCTTCACCAAGCCCTTGGATGAGAAGAGATTTTACAAGTTACGGTGTGAGCTAAATATCTTGGAATCCTCAAATGTCCTGTGATCAGGCACACATCCTAACACTTATGCATGATGATGACTTAGATGTGCAACACACGAAGTAACGTATATCCTCAAGTAATGAAGACATACATTCTAAGTGTGAATACATTAACGTGGAATTTGACTTCGGAGCGCCACGATAATAGTGCGCCGTGTCTGGGTCTAATACTTCCTATACGGTGGGTAACGCCACCACCAAATGTTCTGTTTGAAGTGTTCCACTCAAGGCGTCACATTCGCTATGTTTTCACATTTGGTTTGGCTTCAATCTCAATTTGTCTTCATGATTATCTTCACTATGTAGATTATATATATGTACTGGCGTTCTGTCCTCAACAGCATTCACTTATAGCAATGCGTTCTTGTTTGAATCTTTTGAACTAAGTGAATGTGATCGGACCCTAATCTCTCTATGCTTCTTCCCTCAAACTCTATCTCTCCAAGTCATATGCATTCTATTGAAACTGTCGAATGTCTTCACTGCATCCTTGTCAAATGAAGGCACAGAGACAAACTTTAAAACTGCTTTCAATGATATTCCATCAACAACAAATCCGGAGAAGTAGGAATGGCTCCCGACAAACAAGGCGTGCATGGGGTGAAACTGCCCCCACAATTCCGCATGCTAGCCACGTACTGATCAGATGCGAATCACAAGGGGCACCTGAGTAATAGCGCAGTGCCGCCCATATCCCTATAAATACACGTTTCACTGCGGTCATTATCTCTTCTTCCACCCTCGCACGAACCCTAGCGCCACCGCTAACTCTCAACGACGCCGACGACGAAGTGCTTCACTGCCGCAACCTCTCCGACGCCGTTCTCACGCCGACTGTGGACATCCGTCTCTCCGCCGTCGCCGTAGGTGTCTTCCATCGCCAAGTTAGGGCACGGAGGATCGAACTGCTCGGCCTCAACTCTCACCTCGTCTAGCAGCTCCAAGTCTGGTAAATGACAAGTCTTTTTAACAGCCTCTTTTGATCCTATAGCTTCATCACTTTCTGCCAAAAGAGGTTTCCATTCACACAAGTTACATCTCTCTCATCTGCAACTCATAACTTGCCTAGTATATTCACTTGTTCTTCATGAAGTAGTTAGATTCCTCACTTGTACTGATCTATAGGTTAGTACAAATCTGGAACCAACTTCTTTCTTATAAAGTGAATGTCTTCGCATGATAAGGTCAATATCTTCTAAACTGATTTGTCTTCAAAATCTTCTGAGAATGCATATGACCTCTTCCCCTTCCCTCGCACCTTAATGCTGTCACAGGTACATGTCCGTGGGAGAATCTTTTGGTTCTCATAGTCTGCATTCATTTGCAGAGTTCCTACAGCATCACATCAATTCACCCGCAGCAAGTTCCTGTTGGTCAAGCAAAAGGAAGCCTTTGAAGATTTTGAATCTCTTGAAGCCTTCCAAGTTAAGCTTCATGGCAACAGAAAAACCAGCAAGGAAGGGAGGCAGACAGAGACGTGGTGAAACGTCTAAGGATCTGCCTGAGGATTTGGCAGAAATGTACCAAACTGATCCTGAAGAGAGCTATGGTCAGCGCAAGACACGAATCCTATGGATTCAAAGATATTGGGCAGAACAGTGGTTCCAATACCGCTTCGTAACCAAGGAATATGCAGAAAAGTGCGCCATCAAGAGACCATGGGGAGACGCACTGTACAAAAACCTCGTACCCCGAACCAGAGACGAAGCCATTGCTCAAGGCTTCTTTCCATGCATGGTCAGGGGACAACAGCCAGCTGACGCACATCCATCATCCCTTCTCTGGTGTCGCGATGACACTCTGTTCAAGCGCAACTTCCAATTTGCTCAGAACTCTGCGAAGCAAAACAAGAAGGCGTTTGGGTTGGACTTCAACCCTGGTCCCTCCAAACCAAGGGAAGATGGCACACGCGACGCAAATCCCAATGTCATCGGGCCGTATGCCAATCTCGAAGGCCTCATCACTCGCATTCTAGTCCAAGGGACTGCCGTGAACGACCCTCCAGCAGACACTGAGTCTGATGACGCTCCTGCTGCCCCGGAGCCGAAGCAGATGAAGAAGAAGTCAAAAGCTTCTAAGCCAGCCGCTTCTCCCAAGATCTCCAGAGCGAAGCCATTGGCCACTGCACCTCCTGAAGCAAGTGTGCAGTCTGAAGACTTATCACGAGTCTCCAAGCCCCAAGAAGCCAAGAAGCCTCAGCCACACACTAGCAAAGAGCTCACTGCCGCTGCCGTTCTTCGCTGCGAGGCCATTGATCTGTCAAGTGACGAAGATCTTGCCGATGACGCTCTTGAGCAGCTCATCAAGAGCAAGGAGGAAGCTGAAATCTTCAACAATCTGCCTCTGTTCAATGCAGCAATCATCCACAACTTCATTGATGAGTGGTTTGATACACCCAACATCAGCTTTGATGATCTGCAGCTGCCCATTGGCCTCAGCGTAGCCTTCCAAGGAGCTATTGCTTCAGAACTCGCAATTGCCCAGCGCATAGTGGAACTGAAGCAGAAGATAGATTTTGAAAAGGCTCAGTTCAAGCAGAACATGGCCATGCTCAGCGTCCAAGAAGTCAAAGACTTCAAAGTCATGCAGCACGAGTTGAAGGAAAACTTTATGCAGAAATGTGCAGAGGCTCAGGGTTCGCGTGAGCGCATGAAGAATTTGGCTGATCTCTGTGTGCAGGCCTACAATGAGGCCGAAAAGCGAAAGGCTCTTGGGCGTCCCGGCATCGACCCCAGGATGGCCGCAAAGAAAAAGAAGAAGCCCACTGTGGCTGAACAAGAGGCCCCACGACAAGAAGCTGTTCCGATTGTCTTCCCCACTGCCAAGCCTGGATCGAAGCCAAAGCACCGCTCAACCGCTTCAGAGCTTAAGAAGACAAGGACAGCCGAAGCTGAAGCAAGGAAGAGGAAACACCCTGAAGCCTCTCCTTCAGACCCCACCATCAAGAAGTGCAAGACCAAGAAGTCTTGGGCTGCTCCCACAGAGCCCCTGATAGTCGAACCCCTCTCCATCCGCTTTCCTAACGAAGATCGTTAGCTGACCGTGCATGAGCCTGCTTTCACAGAGGCTCCGCACGCTGAAGACATTCCAGCAGCCGACCCCAACGCTGCTGAAGACATTGGTCTCCAAGACAATGTGCAAGGTGATGCAGTCCTTCCTCAGCTCGAAACGAGCGAAATGATCAGCATTGGTCGTCCCTTGACGCCAATCACCCAAGATGCATCGTGGGCAGATCGCCCACAGGAGGAAGAGAATGAGCCCCAGCCCACTGCAACTCCACCAGCGTCGCCTGCATTCCATAGGCTTCGCAAAGGGCCAAGGGCTCAGCCTACTGACGACATTCCGGCTGCATCAGCCGAAGAACATGAAGAAGAGCATGAAGAACCTCAAGCTCCATCTCCCCCGCACCAACAAGAAGAAGTTCTCAAGGAGAACGTACCTGAATCCATCCCTCTCACTACACGTGATGAGGCTGACACCATTGCGGCTGCCACACCCAATACTGAAGCATTTGTGGAGCCCGACCAGCCAACAGCTTCAAGAGATACTGAAGCTACTGCCTCTGACCCTTCTGTGCCTGCGTCTGCTGCCGATCCACAGTTCAACTATCATGTTGCGCACAGGCCCCAGGTACAGAAGCCAATCCCACGACTACCAAGGTTCCCAGGTCCTGCAACAGCTCCGGGCTCCTTTAATGTCAATAGCTTCAGGGCAGATAACACCTTCTTCAACCGCTCCAAGAACCCTTACTCAAGGGAACGGATTGTGTCAGATAGGTTCTGGAGCTACCCACAGCGCAGCTACTACTCCTGCGTCCTCTACAACCAAGGCCGTATCTTTCCACACCAGCGCCTTGAGGTTGAAGCTATTGCTGGTCTGCCTGGTCTGGAAGAAGCACTGGACTGCTTCAAGCAAGTTGGCCTGCTACCGTTTGTCACAGATGAAGAGCACTGGAATGAAGAGCTTCTGCTCCAGTTCTATGCCACACTGCACATCAAAGGCTACAACAGAGATCCGAAGACTTGGGTCCTGGAGTGGATGACCGGCAATGTCCATCATGAAGCCAATGCACTTGATATCATTGAGCTCACCGGCCTACCCACTCCTGGCGAACTCTTCAAAGAAGGCTGCCAACTCCATGCTGAAGCAGTTGAGAGCATACTTCAGTGACCTGAGCCAAATATGAGTCAGATGCTCTCCATGATGAAGCCATTGCTTCCTGATGCACCTTACCCAACCGAGTTCTTCATTGAAGACTTAGAGTACCTGCCCAGAACTATCTATCACATCGTCAGGCAGACTCTATGGCCCATTAAGGGGCACTCTCGATATGCCAAGGTTGAAGGTGCCATGAAGACTCTCATCTTCTGCATCCTGCATGGCAAATGCTTCAATGCCCAGGATCTCTTTATACGTCAACTTGCAGCGTCTAGCTCAGATCTCTTTGGTCTGAAGATTTATGCTCCATGGGTTATGAGGCTCATCAAGCTCCACTCTGCTATATCCTATCAACCCTCTGCTCGCAACCATAGAATCTTCTTACCTGATGTGGACACCTCTGCTGAAGCGATTTATCCCGAGCCTGCCAAGCAGCCATTAAGTCTTCAGAATGCAGAACACCATAGCTTCACTCAGCATGATGAAGGTGTTGAAGCCATTTCCAGAGTCTATCCAATGGCTGGCACCACACGTGCCCCTGCATCAATTGAAGCTACTGACAGCACCGCTGCACAGAGACCCAAGAAACGAGCTCGTACGCTCACTGACCATGAACTTCTTGTGGCTCTGCACCAAAAGCAAGATAGGCATCACGACTGGCTCAAACGGCAGATGCGCAGTATCATGCAAGACGTCAATCGCATCAGGAATCTAGCCACCAAAAATGCCTTTGTCGCACATGAAACCTGTCACCGAACTTGGAAAGGCCTCACCATGATGTGCACTGAAGCTGAACTGCAAGAGGATGGCTTCAAAGAGAGATTCAAGTTTGACTCCACACCCCCCAGAAGAGCTGTGTTGCGTGGAACTCCTTCGCTTGAAGAATCAGAGTTCTCTTCCTCTGCTGCCACAGTGACCGGGAAAATTATTGAGGAAGAAGACGACGCTACATCACCACCAATGTCTTCAGCGCGCGTCATCACTGCACCAAGCTCGCCAGCACCACCAAACGCCTCCACCGACCCTGCTGCGCCTGGGAACGCGTAGAACACTCTATGTCTTCAAACCTTTTTGGTCATCACTGACAAAAGGGGGAGAAGCATATGATGTTTATAGTCTTCAAGAGGGTCAATAATATGGGCGGGTGCTTTATATTTTGCATTTTGCTTCGTGCTTACAACTCTCGTTTTGCTACATTTGGTTCTTTGAGTTGTAACACTTAAACTTGATGGTCGTCTGCTACTATGTTTGCCACTGTGTTTTTGCAAAGATAAATTCCGCATGTACGACGATAAGTTCCGCACTTATATCATTTCGCAGACATCCATTTTTCATTATGCATGTCATTATCTTCATATATCTTTACATGCATAGTGGATTGTCATCATAAGTTGAAGTGGATTCCCAAAAATACAACCTGCTATGTGCATTTGCATTCCAGAAGCAAATCACTTATATGCACATCTTCAGGGGGAGCCCTTGCAGCTTATGAAGACAATTCCTTTACAATTTCACAAATTATATTCCCCGTTGAAAACTTCAACTAGTTTGTCATCAATCACCAAAAAGGGGGAGATTGTAAGTGCATCTAGTGCCACCCCTAGTTGGTTTTGGAGTATTGACGACAAACCTAGTTGAGGGACTAATGTGTTTGTGAGAATTGCAGGATAACATAGGTAGAAGTCCCTCATTGATTCGGTTTAGTTACCAGAGATGACCCCTAAAAATGTACGAAGACATTGAAGGCAATGGTGGTTCATGAAGACATTCATGTCGAAGACAATGACATATGAAGACTCCCCATGAAGCCTATGGAACTCAAAGACTTAGATCCTTCGTAGTTTTACTTTATTCATGTTGTGTCATAGGAACCACCGTACTGTTAAGTGGGGTCCAAGAGAACCAGTCAGGGTGACTGAAGTGATGCCAAATTCAAATCCTATGTCTTCGAGTGAAGACAATGAAAGAAAATCTTGTCCAGAGTCAGACAAGTCAGCTTTACTTGTAGCCCAAGTAAAGTTGCCGTGTGAGTTCGAAATCCGATCGTTAGTGCACGTGTCAGTTCCTTAGTGACCCAGGGTCATTTCGGACAAATCAGGTCGGGTTGCCAAGTGGCTATAAATAGTCCAGCCCTACAACCATAAACGGTTGGCTGCTCAGATTTCAGTGCATGGCTTTTGTCGTTTGAGAGCAACCCACCTCGAAGCCTTTGAGAGAAAATCCCTAGCGAGGAGAAAAGCCCTAACCACCCAGAGCCAGAGTAATTGGGCATCACTTAAGTCTTCTCGTCTGAGTGATCTGAAGACTTATTACACTTGAGGACTATGCATCCTCCAGACGGTTAGGCGTCGCGTTCTGAGCATCCAAGAGGAATTGTGGATTGCCGGTGAACGAAGTCTGTGAAGGTTTGGGAGTCTACCTTGAAGACTTACCAGAGTGATTGGGCGGGGTCTGTGTGACCTTAGCTCAAGGAGAAAACGGTGAGGACTGGGTGTCCTGAGCTGCGTGTTCAGGACTGGGTGTCCGGGACTGTGTGTCCTTTGGTTTAAATACCTAGCCGCTCCAACCAGACGTACAGTTGTCACAGCAACTGGAACTGGTCCAACATATCATTGTCTTCAACGTGTCACTGGTTTCATCTTCGCCTCCCTTTACTTACCAGTACACATTGTGAAGCTATTGCATGCTTGCTTTATCTTCTGTCTTCACAACTTGACTATATGATCTGTTTGGCTTCATAACTTCTTCCAACGTGATCCTCATTACACTGAAGCTGTTTGTCACTGTGCTTTCACTATATTGTATACTTGACTACGGCTTGCGTTGTGTAATCTAACTTCCGCTGCGTAGTGATAGGCTTGTTCACTCTGTTTTTCTTCATAACTTCCACGTTTTGAAGACTTTCATAAAAATCGCCTATTCACCCCCTCTAGTCGATATAACGCACTTTCAGAACTGACAAAGTAAACTGGGCGCTGCACCATCTTCTTCTGTATCTCCTCTTGCATCTGCGCAGACCCCTGCTTGTCGGGACCAGAGCTTGTCGGGGAAGCCCCCTGCTTGTCGCTGGATGTGCTTGCCGCGGTCGCTGGCTCGTCATCTGCCTCCCTCTCCGCTACTAACGCAGCACTAACCACTTGATGGGTTGCCGCTATGTACAACAGCAACTTCTCTTGTGGTTTAGGTGCGACAAGTGTTGGAGTGGAGGACATGTATCTCTTCAAGTCTTGCAGCGCAACCTCCGCTTCCGGAGTCCATTTCATTGGACCTGCCCTTTTCAAAATTTTGAAAAACGGCAGGGCGCGCCCAGCAGACCGAGAGATAAACCTGCTGAGAGCAGCCACACAGCCGGCAAGCTTCCGTACATCCTTGACGCGCTTTGGTGCTTCGATCTGCTCAATGGCCTTGATCTTGTCGGGATTAGCTTCGATTCCCCGCTGAGATACAAAGAACCCGAGAAGTTTGCCGAAAGGGACTCCAAACACACACATCTCGGGGTTGAGCTTGAGGTTGACCTTGCGCAGATTTGCAAACGTCTCTTCTAAGTCTTGGATCAGAGTTGCCCTGTCTTTGCTTTTGACCACTATATCATCCATGTAAGCTTCTACATTTCTGTGTATCTGTGGCTTCAAAGCGATATGGACTACTCTGGCGAATGTTGAACCAACATTCTTTAATCCGAATGGCATCCGTACGAAACAGTATGTGCCACATGGAGTAATGAATGTGGTTTTCTCCTCATCCTCTTCTGCCATGAAGATCTGATGGTATCCTGAATATGCATCAAGAAATGAAAGCAACTCACATCCGGCTGTGGAGTCGACAATCTGGTCAATGCGCGGCAAGGGAAATGGATCTTTGGGACAAGCTTTATTAATATCAGTAAAGTCAATACAAAGCCTCCATTTCCCATTCGCCTTGCGCACTACAACCGGATTGGCCAACCACGTGGGATGGAGCACCCCTCTGACAAGGCCCGCTGCTTCCAATTTCTTGATTTCTTCTGCTATGAATTCTTGGCGTTCCACCGCCTGTTTCCTGACCTTCTGCTTGACGGGCCGCGCATGAGGACAAGTGGCAAAGATGGTGCTCAATTACCTTCCTGGGAACACCGGGGATGTCAGACGGTTGCCATGCAAACACGTCGACATTCGCCCGCAGGAAAGTAACGAGCGTGCTTTCCTATTTAGGGTCAAGCGTGGCACTGATGGTGAAGGTACCACCAGTGCTGTCCTCCTTGGCGGACACCTTCTTGGTAAGCGGTGGAGCTGCCATCGTCTTCATACTCTTGCCGATGGAGCTCGATGGTGCGTCCTCGACGGCAGCGCAGCACTCCGAAGAGGCGCGCTTGCCGGAGTAGGCCTCAGAGCTCTTGCCAGACTTGGTCTTCTTCTTCCCCCCGGGAGCTTCTGCGGCAAGTGTCTTGCGGTCTGTCGCGGCAGCTGCTTCCCGGTAGATCTTGTCGGCGCAGATAAGGGCATCCTTCTTGTCGCCAGGGACAGAGATGACGCTTATCGGGCCTGGCATCTTGAGCATGTTGTATGCATAGTGAGAGGTTGCCATGAACTTGGCGAGCGCTGGACGGCCAAGTATCCCATTGTAAGGCAACGGGAAATCAGCAACGTCAAAAGTGACCCTCTCCGTTCTGAAATTCAGCTCGCTGCCAAATGTCACCGGCAACGTGACCTTCCCTTTCGGCTTGCTCCTTCCCAGGTTAATTCCTTGGAATGTACCGGTCTCTTCGAGCTCACTGTCCGGGATCTGGAGTTTCTGGAGCACAGCGGAGGAGATCAGATTTAAGACGGCCCCGCCGTCAACTAGCATCTTGGTGACCTTGAGGTTGCGGATTGTTGGCGAAACCAACAACGGCAAGCACCCGACCGTAGTTGTGCGATCAGGGTGGTCCTCAATGTCAAAGACGATAGGCGTGCTGGACCACTTCAGAAGCTTGCGTGATTCGACAGGTGGCTCTGCCGCATTAACTTCCCGGAGCCACTGTTTGAGTTGGCAGTGGGAAGTATGCAGAGAAGCACCACCGTCAACACACAAGACTTCTGTAGCCTTCTGAAACTCCTGCTCACTGTTCTCAACATCATCCATGTCTTCGTTGTCGTCTTCGTCATCATCCTTGTCGCGGCCGCGGGGAGGTCTGTCTCCTTGCCGCTGCTTGACCTTGTCGCGGCGTCCTCCCTGGCCAACGCGCTTCTTGCAGGCCTCTCCACCGCCTCCTTGAGCTCTCTCCTTGTCGCGCCGCTCGTACTCAGCTTTTTGTTGCTGGACAAGCTGCTCGACCTTCCTGCAGCTCTGGAGATCGTGGCCCTTGGTGCGGTGGATCTTGCAGTACTGCTTGTCGGAGCTGCCCTGCTTGTCGGCGGCCGCCACAGCTTGGCAGTTGGTGCATGCGGCAACCTCCTTGCCGGAGCTACCAACTTTGGCTTGCTTGGCGGCGCCGTCATCGCCGGACTGCTCGACGACTAGCACCTCTTTGCCCTTCCTCCCGTTGCGCCTCCGGTTCTTCTTTGCCGGGGCGGCATCCTCACTGTCAGATCCCCCTGTTCCAGTAGTCTCTCCGGGGAGTTTCCTCCCTTCCTCAGCGCGTGCGCACTTGTCGGCCAGGGCGTATAGCTCACTGACGTCTCTGATCCTGCTCATCGCCATCTCCTCCCGCATCCTGCGATTACGCACGTTCTGATGGAACGCGCTGATAACCGCGGCAGGGTGGATGTCCGGGATGTTGCGCTGCACGCGGCTAAATCTCTGGATATACTTGCGCAGGGGCTCTCCTTCCTTCTGGGCAAGCAGGTGGAGGTCACTCTCTTGGCCATGTGATTTGTGGCCGCCTGTAAAGGCGCCGACAAACTAATGGCACAAGTCCGCCCAAGAGGATACGGAGTTGTCCGGAAGGTGCATGAGCCAGGATCTGACTTCGGGCTTGAGCACGAGCGGGAAGTAGTTGGCAAGGACCTTGTCGTCTCGCCCCCCGGCAGCTTGCACCGCAATGGTGTAGATGCTGAGGAACTCCGACGGGTGCGACTTGCCGTCGTACTTCTCCGGCACGTCTGGCTTGAAATGTTTCTGGCTGGGCCACTGGACTTGCCGCAGCTCACGGGTAAACGCAGGGCAACCTGCCGCGTACGGCAAGTCGCCTGGTTCTCCGGGTGCATGCATGTCAACAGAGGGCCCAGCGCGCAGGTCTGATTGACGCCGCGCTTCTCTTCGGCGCTCGATGCGTGTTCGAGCGTCTTCCGGCTGTCTCTCATGAAGAACTTGGCGCTGATCGCGACGAGCACGCGGATCTGACGACGCGGTGGAGTAGCTGTCGAGGTGGATCCGGCGAGTCCGCGATCTTGGCCTTCGGGGCGGAGAGTGCACAGTGGTTGCACCTTCGCCGGTCTCGTCGCCACCGGCTCACGCCTGGCTGACTTGCCGCGGTAGCGATGCGCTCGGCTGCCGTGGGTTGTCACCGTTGGCGAAGCCGATGAGGCTCTGGATAGTGGCCCTCCAGTCATCGATCTTCTCTGGCGCTGGAGGGTAGTCTAGGAGCAGCTGGGCACGTGCCAACGCTTCCGCCGGAGTGGTGGGCGGCGGCAGCGAACGGTGCGAGGAGCGAGATATGCTCGGGATTCTAACTGCGTTAGAAGGAGCAACATCTCGTCCAAGCGACCTCGCCACGCTCGCGCCAGCATGTTGGCGTGCATGCTGGTCCTGAGCACTCCGGGATCCGCCAGCTTGATCTTGGCCCAGCAGACGTATGGTACCGTGGGTACCATGACGCTGCTGGTCCCGCGCCTCCTGGGACGGGCGCGGTGCATGTACGGACGCCGAGGTCTTGGAGTGCGCGCGGTCATTGTGGGAGGCGACCGCGCCACCGACGTGCGGCGCAGCCTTGTCCTTGGACCCGGCAGCACCATGAGTCCCCCCGTCGTTGCCCGCTCTTCCGCCGGCGCCTACCCCACCAGCCGTTCGCTCCGGCGATGGTGGGATCGGCGCAGACGGAGCGGCTACCTCCGAAGCCTTCTTCTTCGGCAGCATGTTGATGAAGAGGATGAAGATTTGGCTCATGCGAACGCCGGATCAGGTTCGCACAACCTCGACGCACCCCCTACCTGGCGCGCCAAAGATGTCGGGGGTTGCTGATCCCACGTACACCTATGGGGATCGGCGGACCGAGCCCCTTTCGGTTCGGCAGGGGGCGGTGGATGCACAAAGAGCAGATCGAGGCGAACGCACGAGCGACGCGGTCGGTTTACCCAGGTTCGGGCCGCACGGATGCGTAAAACCCTACTCCTGCTTTGGTGGTTGTATTGAGTTCTTGCTCGGGAGCGATGAGTGCTACAGTACACTCAAGCAGCTGGCGAGACCGAGCGTGAGAATGGCCGTCCCCCCTCTCTGTTGCGCATGGGCCTCCTTTTATATGTCTAAGGGGTCACCGACAGGTGGCAACAGATGTGGGGGTAAAAATGTAAAAGAGGTGGTAGTTGGCTCCACCGCCTACGACAGTCGTATCATACCTAACCCTGACGGCAGGGGACAAGGGCATTAAATGCATGTCTGTGTCACCTAGACGGTACAGAGAGGAACCGCTAGGAACGCCACCGTTTGCCACGATGGCTATCTTGTCAGCGCTTGCTTGCCACCGCATGCCCCCGGCTGCCCAGCCTCCCGCCACGTACGCCAGGAGCGGTCCCAGAGCAACACGTTGGTGGGTGAGCTGGGGCGCGGGCTGCGGAGTAGTAGCTTGCCGCGGCAAGCTCCTTGCCGCGGATGTTGCCTTGTCACGTCCGGGAGCTTGTCGCTCACCGGGTCTTGTCAGGACGCGCAGTGCGCCGCAGCGAGCTTCTTGAGATGCTTTGGTTGTCTTCCTGGCAAGCTCCTCTTGCCGGGGTCTTGTCTCCTTCCCGGCAAGCTCCTCCTGCCGGGGCCTCGTCTCCTTCCCGGCAAGCTCCTCTTGCCGGGGTCTTGTCTCCTTCCCGGCAAGCTCCTCCCGCCGGGGCCTTGTTTTGCTCTTGGATACTTTGTTCTTGAATGGCCCCAAAGGAACCACGGAAGGTCTTGGCGATCGCTGGGCAAGCCTTGCCGCGGGTCGCTGCCCGTGCACAAGTTCGGGATACTAAGGTACCCCTACTTTAGTACACCTACAAGAGTGAGGTTGAGAATCAACGTGATAGGAAAATCAAGTTCTTGCGATCAGATCGTGGAGGAGAATACTTGAGTCACGAGTTTGGCACACACTTAAGAAAATGTGGAATAGTTTGACAACTGACGCCGCCTGGAACACCTCAGCGTAATGGTGTGTCCGAACGTCGTAATCGCACTCTATTAGATATGGTGCGATCTATGATGTCTCTTACCGATTTACCGCTATCATTTTGGGGCTATGCTTTAGAGACTGCCGCATTCACTTTAAATAGGGCTCCGTCGAAATCCGTTGAGATGACAGCGTATGAATTATGGTTTGGGAAGAAACCTAAGCTGTCGTTTCTAAAAGTTTGGGGATGCGATGCTTATGTCAAGAAACTTCAACCTGAAAAGCTCGAACCCAAGTCGGAAAAATGCGTCTTCATAGGATACCCTAAAGAAACTATTGGGTATACCTTCTACCTCAGATCCGAAGGCAAGATCTTTGTTGCCAAGAATGGATCCTTTTTAGAGAAGGAGTTTCTCTCGAAAGAAGTAAGTGGGAGGAAAGTAGAACTTGATGAAGTATTACCTCTTGAACCGGAAAATGGCGCAACTCAAGAAAATGTTCCTGAGGTGCCTGCACCGGCCAGAGAGGAAGTTAATGATGATGATCATGAAACTTCAGATCAAGTTGCTACTGAACTTCGTAGGTCCACAAGGACACGTTCCGCACCTGAGTGGTACGGCAACCCTGTCTTGGAAATCATGTTGTTAGACAATGGTGAACCTTCAAACTATGAAGAAGCGATGGCGGGCCCGGATTCCGACAAATGGCTGGAAGCCATGAAATCCGAGATAGGATCCATGTATGAAAACGAAGTATGGACTTTGACTGACTTGCCCGTTGAGCGGTGAGCCATAGAAAATAAATGGATCTTTAAGAAGAAGACAGACGCGGATGGAAATGTGACCATCTATAAAGCTTGGCTTGTCGCTAAGGGTTATCGACAAGTTCAAGGGGTTGACTACGATGAGACTTTCTCACCCATAGCGAAGCTGAAGTCCGTCCGAATCATATTAGCAATTGCCGCATTCTGTGATTATGAGATATGGCAAATGGATGTCAAAACGGCATTCCTTAATGGTTTCGAAGAATTGTATATGATGCAGCCGGAAGGTTTTGTCGATCCTAAGAATGCTGACAAGGTGTACAAGCTCCAACGCTCGATTTATGGGCTGGTGCAAGCATCTCGGAGTTGGAACATTCGCTTTGATGAGATGATCAAAGCGTTTGGGTTTATGCAGACTTATGGAGAAGCCTGCGTTTACAAGAAAGTGAGTGGGAGCTCTGTAGCATTTCTCATATTATATGTAGATGACATACTTTTGATGGGAAATGATATAGAACTTTTGGATAGCATTAAGGCCTACTTGAATAAGAGTTTTTCAATGAAGGACCTTGGAGAAGCTGCTTATATATTAGGCATCAAGATCTATAGAGATAGATCAAGACGCCTCATAGGTCTTTCACAAAGCACATACCTTGATAAGATATTGAAGAAGTTCAATATGGATCAGTCTAAGAAGGGGTTCTTGCCTGTGTTGCAAGGTGTGAAATTGAGCTCAGCTCAATGTCCGACCACGGCAGAAGATATAGAAGAGATGAGTGCCATCCCCTATGCCTCAGCCATAGGGTCTATTATGTATGCCATGCTGTGTACCAGACCTGATGTAAACCTTGCCGTAAGTTTGGTAGGTAGGTACCAAAGTAATCCTGGCAAGGAACACTGGACAGCGGTCAAGAATATCCTGAAGTACCTGAAAAGGACTAAGGACATGTTTCTCGTTTATGGAGGTGACGAAGAGCTCGTCGTAAAGGGTTGCGTCGATGCTAGCTTCGACACAGATCTGGATGACTCTAAGTCACAAACCGGATACGTGTATATGTTGAATGGTGGAGCAGTAAGCTGGTGCAGCTGCAAGCAGAGCGTCGTGGCGGGATCTACATATGAAGCGGAGTACATGGCGGCCTCGGAGGCAGCGCATGAAGCAATTTGGGTGAAGGAGTTCATCACCGACCTAGGAGTCATACCCAATGCGTCGGGGCCGATCAAACTCTTCTGTGACAACACTGGAGCTATTGCACTTGCCAAGGAGCCCAGGTTTCACAAGAAGACCAGGCACATCAAGCGTCGCTTCAACTCCATTCGTGAAAATGTTCAAGATGGAGACATAGATATTTGTAAAGTACATACGGACCTGAATGTCGCAGATCCGTTGAATAAACCTCTCCATAGGGCAAAACATGATCAACACCAGAACTCTATGGGTGTTCGATTCATCACAATGTAACTAGATTATTGACTTTAGTGCAAGTGGGAGACTGTTGGAAATATGCCCTAGAGGCAATAATAAAAGGATTATTATTATATTTCCTTGTTCATGATAATTGTCTTTTATTCATGCTATAATTGTGTTATCCGGAAATCGTAATACATGTGTGAATACATAGACACCAACATGTCCCTAGTAAGCCTCTAGTTGACTAGCTCGTTGATCAATAGATAGTCATGGTTTCCTGACTATGGACATTGGATGTCATTGATAACGAGATCACATCATTAGGAGAATGATGTGATGGACAAGACCCAATCCTAAACATAGCACAAGATCGTATAGTTCGTTTGCTAGAGTTTTTCCAATGTCAAGTATCTTTTCCTTAGACCATGAGATCGTGTAACTCCTGGATACCGTAGGAGTGCTTTGGGTGTACCAAACGTCACAACGTAACTGGGTGACTATAAAGGTATACTACGGGTATCTCCGAAGGTGTCTGTTGGGTTGACACGGATCAAGACTGGGATTTGTCACCCCGTATGACGGAGAGGTATCTCTGGGCCCACTCGGTAATGCATCATCATAATTAGCTCAAAGTGACCAAGTGTCTAGTCACGGGATCATGCATTACGGTACGAGTAAAGTGACTTGCCAGTAACGAGATTGAACGAGGTATTGGGATACCGACGATCGAATCTCGGGCAAGTAACGTACCGATTGACAAAGGGAATTGTATACGGGGTTGCTTGAATCCTCGACATCGTGGTTCATCCGATGAGATCATCGAGGAGCATGTGGGAGCCAACATGGGTATCCAGATCCCGCTGTTGGTTATTGACCGGAGAGCCGTCTCGGTCATGTCTACATGTCTCCCGAACCCGTAGGGTCTACACACTTAAGGTTCGGTGACGCTAGGGTTGTAGAGATATGAATATGCGGTAACCCAAAAGTTGTTCGGAGTCCCGGATGAGATCCCGGATGTCACGAGGAGTTCCGGAATGATCCGGAGGTGAAGAATTATATATAGGAAGTGCAGTTTCGGCCATCGGGAGAGTTTCGGGGGTCACCGGTATTGTATCGGGACCACCGAAAGGGTTCCGGGGGTCCATCGGGTGGGGCCAACCAGCCCATAGTGGGCTGGTGCGCCCCCTTTGGCCCACCCCATGCGCCTAGGGTTGGGAACCCTAGGGTGGGGGGGGCGCCCCACCTGGCTTGGGGGGCACTCCACCCCTTGGCCGCCGCCCCTCCCCCCTAGGAGATCCCATCTCCTAGGGCCGCCCCCCTAGGGGAGCCTATATAAAGGGGGGGAGGGAGGTGTTGGGGAACGTAGCAGAAATTCAAAATTTTCCTACGTGTCACCAAGACCTATCTATGGAGAGACTAGCAACGAGGTGGAGGAGAGTGCATCTACATACCCTTGTAGATCGCTAAGCGGAAGCGTTCAAGTGAACGGGGTTGATGGAGTCGTACTCGTCGTGATCCAAATCACCGATGACCTAGTGCCGAACGGACGGCACCTCCGCGTTCAACACACGTACAGCCCGGTGACGTCTCCCACGCCTTGATCCAGCAAGGAGAGAGGGAGAGGATGAGGAAGACTCCTTCCAGCAGCAGCACAACGGCGTGGTGGTGATGGAGGAGCGTGGCTATCCTGCAGGGCTTCGCCAGGCACCACAGAAGAGGAGGGAGAGAGAGACGCAGGGCTGCACCAAGAGAGATCTAATCGCGTATTGTGGGCAGCCCTATGGCCTCATATATATAGGGGAAGGGGAGGGCTGCGCCCCCTCTAGGGTTCCCACCCCTAGGGGGGCGGCAGCCCTAGATGGGGCCAAGGGTGGCGGCCAAGAGGGGGGAGAGGGGAAGGAGCCCACTAGGTGGGCCTTAAGGCCCAACTGGACTAGGGTTTGCCCCCTCCCACTCTTTCTTGCGCCTTGGGCCCCTTGTGGGGGGGGGCGCACCAGCCCTCCTAGGGGCTGGTCCCCTCCCACACTTGGCCCACGCAGCCTTCTGGGGTTGGTGGCCCCACTTGGTGGACCCCCGGGACCCTCCCGGTGGTCCCGGTACGTTACCGATAAACCCCGAAACTCTTCCGGTGACCAAAACAGGACTTCCCATATATAAATCTTTACCTCCGGACCATTCCGGAACTCCTCATGACGTCCGGGATCTCATCCGGGACTCTGAACAACATTCGGTAACCACATAATAACTTCCTTTTTAACCCTAGCGTCATCGAACCTTAAGTGTGTAGACCCTACGGGTTCGGGAGACATGCACACATGACCGAGACGTTCTCCGATCAATAATCAACAGCGGGATCTGGATACCCATGTTGGCTCCCACATGTTCCACGATGATCTCATCGGATGAACCACGATGTCAAGGACTTAATCAATCCCGTATACAATTCCCTTTGTCTATCGGTACGATACTTGCCCGAGATTCGATCGTCGGTATCCCGATACCTTGTTCAATCTCGTTACTGGCAAGTCTCTTTACTCGTTCCGTAGCACATCATCCCGTGATCAACTCCTTGATCACATTGTGCACATTATGATGATGTCCTACCGAGTGGGCCCAGAGATACCTCTCCGCTTACACGGAGTGACAAATCCCAGTCTCGATTCGTGCCAACCCAACAGATACTTTTGGAGATACCCGTAGTGTACCTTTATAGCCACCCAGTTACGTTGTGACGTTTGGCACACCCAAAGCACTCCTACGGTATCCGGGAGTTGCACAATCTCATGGTCTAAGGAAATGATACTTGACATTAGAAAAGCTTCAGCATACGAACTACACGATCCAGTGCTATGCTTAGGATTGGGTCTTGTCCATCACATCATTCTCCTAATGATGTGATCCCGTTATCAACGACATCCAATGTCCATGGTCAGGAAACCGTAACCATCTATTGATCAACGAGCTAGTCAACTAGAGGCTTACTAGGGACATGGTGTTGTCTATGTATCCACACATGTATCTGAGTTTCCTATCAATACAATTATAGCATGGATAATAAACGATTATCATGAACAAGGAAATATAATAATAACTTATTTATTATTGCTTCTAGGGCATATTTCCAACAGTCTCCCACTTGCACTAGAGTCAATAATCCAGTTCACATCGATATGTGATTAACACTCAAGGTCACATCCTCATGTGACTAACACCCTAAAGAGTTCTGGGTTTGATCATGTTATGCTTGTGAGAAAGGTTTTAGTCAACGGGTCTGAACCTTTCAGATCCGTGTGTGCTTTACAAATCTCTATGTCATCTCCTAGATGTAGCTACCACGTTCTATTTGGAGCTATTCCAAATAACTGTTCTACTTGGAGTTATTCTAAATTGTTGCTCCATTATACGTATCCGGTATCTCTATTAGAGCTATCCGGATAGGTGTTAAGCTTGCATCGACGTAACCCTTTACGACGAACTCTTTTACCACCTCCATAATCGAGAAAATTCCTTAGTCCACTAGTTACTAAGGATAACTTTGACCGCTGTCCTGTGATCCATTCTTGGATCACTCTTGTACCCCTTGACTGACTCATGGCAAGGCACACTTCAGGTGCGGTACACAGCGTAGCATACTGTAGAGCCTATGTCTTAAGCATAGGGGACGACCTTCGTTCCTTTCTCTCTATTCTACCGTGGTCGAGCTTTAAGTCTTAACTTCATACCTTACAACTCAGGCAAGAACTCCTTCTTTGACTGATCCATCTTGAACACCTTCAAGATCATGTCAAGGTATGTGCTCATTTGAAAGTACCATTAAGCGTTTTGATCTATCCTTATAGATCTTGATGCTCAATGCTCAAGTAGCTTAATCCAGGCTTTCATTGAAAAACACTTTTCAAATAACCCTATATGCTTTCCAGAAATTCTATGTCACTTCTGATCAACAATATGTCGATAACATATACTTATCAGAAATTCTATAGTGCTCCCACTCACTTCTTTGGAAATACAAGTTTCTCATAAACTTTGTATAAACCCAAAATCTTTGATCATCATCAAAGCATACATTCCAACTCCGAGATGCTTACTCCAGTCCTTAGAAGGATTGCTGGAGCTTTGCATACTTATTAGCATATTTCAGGATTGACAAAACCTTCCGGTTGTGTTACATACAACCTTTCCTCACAAATCGTCGAGGAAACAATGTTTTGACATCCTATCTGCAAGATTTCATAAATAATGCAGTAATCGCTAATATAATTCCAACAGACTCTTAGCATCGCTACGGGTGAGAAAGTCTCATCGTAGTCAACTCCTTGAACTCGTCGAAAAACATCTTAACGACAAGTCGAGCTTTCTTAATGGTGACATTTACCATCATTGTCCGTCTTCCTTTTAAAATCCATATGTACCTAACAGCCTTACGACCATCAAGTAGTTCTTCCAAAGTCTACACTTTGTTTTCATACATGGATCCTCTCTCTCGGATTTTATGGCCTCGAGCCATTTATCGGAATCCGGGCCCACCATCGCTTCTCCATAGCTCGTAGGTTCATTGTTGTCTAGCAACATGACTTCCAAGACAGGATTACGTACCACTCTGATGTAGTACGCATCCTTGTCATCCCACGAGGTTTGATAGTGACTTGATCTGAAGTTTCATGATCACTATCATAAGCTTCCACTTCAATTGGTGTAGGTGCCACAGGAACAATTTCCTGTGTCCTGCCACACACCAGTTGAAGAGACGGTTCAATAACCTTATCAAGTCTCCACTATCCTCCCACTCAATTCTTTTGAGAGAAACTTTTCCTCTAGAAAGGACCCGATTCTAGAAACAATCCCTTATTGCTTTCGGATCTGAGACAGGAGGTATACCCAACTGTTTTGGGTATCCTATGAAGATGCATTTATCCGCTTTGGGTTCGAGCTTATCAGCCTGAAACTTTTTCACATAAGCGTCGCAGCCCCAAACCTTTAAGAAATGACAGCTTAGGTTTCTCTAAACCATAGTTCATACGGTGTCATCTCATCGGAATTACGTGGTGCCCTATTTAAAGTGAATGTGGTTGTCTCTAATGCCTAACCCATAAACTATCGTGGTAATTCGATAAGAGACATCATGGTATGCATCATATCCAATAGGGTGCAGTTATGATGTTCGGACACACCATCACACTATGGTGTTCCAGGCTGTATCAGTTGTGAAACAATTTCCACAATGTCTTAATTCTGTGCCAAACTCGTAATTCAGATATTCATCTCTATGATCATATCATAGATATTTTATCCTCTTGTCACGACGATCTTTCAACTTCACCCTAAAATTACTTGAACCTTTCAATAATTCAGACTCGTGATTCATCAAGTAAATATTCTCAACATCTACTCAAATCATCTGTGAAGTAAAACATAACGATATCCACTACATGCCTCAGCACTCATTGGACTGCACACATCAAAATGTATTACTTCCAGCAAGTTATTTTACTGAAACCGAGGCTTTCAGTCATCTTGCCCATGTGGTATGATTTGCATGTCTCAAGTGATTCAAAATCAAGTGAGTCCAAACGGTCCATTTGCATGGTGTTTCTTCATGCATATACATCAATAGACATGGTTCGCATGTCTCAAACTTTTCAAAAATGAGTGAGCCCAAAGATCCATCAACATGGAGCTTCCTCATGCGTTTTATACCGATATGACTTATGTGGTAGTGCCACAAGTAGGTGGTACTATCATTACTATCTTTTGGCATGAACATGTGTATCACTACGATCGAGATTCAATAAACCATTCATTTTAGGTGTAAGACCATTGAAGGTATTATTCAAATAAACAGAGTAACCATTATTCTCCTTAAATGAATAACCGTATTGCGATAGACATAATCCAATCAAGTCTATGCTCAACGCAAACACCAATCTCGATGGTAGAGGGAGCGCACGATATTTGATCATATCAACATTGGAGACACTTCCAACACATATCGTCAGCTCACCTTTAGCCAGTCTCCGTTTATTCCGTAGCTTTCATTTCGAGTTACTAACACTTAGCAACCGAACCGGTATCTAATACCCTGGTGCTACTAGGAGTACTAGTAAAGTACACATTAACATAATGTATATACAATATACTTCTATCGACCTTGCCAGCCTTCTTATCTACCAAGTATTTAGGGTAATTCTGCTCCAGTGGCTGTTCCCCTTATTACAGAAGCACTTAGTCTCAGGTTTGGGTTCAACCTTGGGTTTCTTCACTAGTGCAGCAGCTGAATTGCCGTTTCATGAAGTAACCCTTCTTGCCCTTGCCCTTCTTGAAACTAGTGGTTTCACTAACCATCAACAATTGATGCTCCTTCTTGATCTCTACTTTTGCGGTGTCAAACATCGCGAATATCTAAAGGATCATCATATATGTCCCTGATATATTATAGTTCATCACGAAGCTCTAGCAGCTTGGTGGTAATGACTTCGGAGAAACATCACTATCTCATCTGGAAGATCAACTCCCACTCGATTCAAATGATTGTTGTACTCAGACAATCTGAGCACAAGCTCAACAATTGAGCTTTTCTCCTTAGTTTGTAGGCTAAGAAAATCGTCGGAGGTCTTATACCTCTTGACATGGGCACGAGCCTGAAATCCCAATTTCAGCCCTCAAAACATCTCATATGTTTCGCGACGTTTCAAAACGTCTTCGGTGCCTTAACTCTAAACCGTTTAACTGAACTATCATGTAGTTATCAAAACGTGTATGTCAGATGTTCGCAACATCTACAGACGACGTTCGAGGTTCAGCACACTGAGCGGTGCATTAAGGACATAAGCCTTCTAAGAAGCAATGAGGACAATCCTCAGTTTACGGACCTAGTCCGCATACTTGCTACTATCAACTTTCAACTAATTTTCCTCTAGGAACACATCTAAACAGTAGAACTATAGCGTGAGCTACGACATAATTTGCAAAATCCTTTTGACTATGTTCAGGATAATTAAGTTCATCTTATGAACTCCCACTTAGATAGACATCCCTCTAGTCATCTAAGTGATTACATGATCCGAGTCAACTAGGCCGTGTCCGATCATCACGTGAGACGGACTAGTCAACGTCGGTGAACATCTTGATGTTGATTGTATCTTCTATACGACTCATGCTCGACCTTTTGGTCTTCTGTGTTCCAAGGCCATGTCTGTACATGCTAGGCTCGTCAAGTTAACCCTAAGTGTTTTGCGTGTGTAAATCTGTCTTACACCCGTTGTATGTGAACGTTAGAATCTAACACCCGATCATCACGTGGTGCTTCGAAACACGAACTGTCGCAACGGTGCACGGTTAGGGGAGAACACTTCTTGAAATTGTTGTAAGGGATCATCTTATTTACTACCGTCGTTCTAAGCAAATAAGATGTATAAACATGATAAACATCACATGCAATCAAATAGTGACATGATATGGCCATCATCACTTTGCTCCTTTTGATCTCCATCTTCGGGGCTCCATGATCATCATCGTCACCGGCATGACACCATGATCTCCATCATCATGATCTCCATCATCGTGTCTTCATGAAGTTGCCTCGCCATCTATTACTTCTACTACTATGGCTAACGGTTAGCAATAAAGTAAAGTAATTACATGACGTTTAAGTTGACACGCAGGTCATAAATAAATAAAGACAACTCCTATGGCTCCTGCCGGTTGTCATACTCATCGACATGCAAGTCGTGATTCCTATTACAAGAACATGATCAATCTCATACATCACATATATCACTCATCACATCCTTTGGCCATATCACATCACATGGCATACCCTGCAAAAACAAGTTAGACGTCCTCTAATTGTTGTTTGCATGTTTTACGTGGCTGCTATGGGTTACTAGCAAGAACGTTTCTTACCTACGCAAAGACCACAACGTGATATGCCAATTGCTATTTACCCTTCATAAGGACCCTTTTCATCGAATCCGATCCGACTAAAGTGGGAGAGACAGACACCCGCCAGCCACCTTATGCAACTAGTGCATGTTTGTCGGTGGAACCGGTCTCACGTAAGAGTACGTGTAAGGTTGGTCCGGGCCGCTTCATCCCACGATGCCGCCGAATCAAGATAAGACTAGTAACGGCAAGCATATTGAACAAAATCAACGCCCACAACTACTTTGTGTTCTACTCGTGCATAGAATCTACGCAATAGACCTAGCTCATGATGCCACTGTTGGGGAACGTAGCAGAAATTCAAAATTTTCCTACGTGTCACCAAGACCTATCTATGGAGAGACTAGCAACGAGGTGGAGGAGAGTGCTTCTACATACCCTTGTAGATCGCTAAGCGGAAGCGTTCAAGTGAACGGGGTTGATGGAGTCGTACTCGTCGTGATCCAAATCACCGATGACCTAGTGCCGAACGGACGACACCTCCGCGTTCAACACACGTACAGCCCGGTGACGTCTCCCACGCCTTGATCCAGCAAGGAGAGAGGGAGAGGATGAGGAAGACTCCTTCCAGCAGCAGCACAACGGCGTGGTGGTGATGGAGGATCGTGGCTATCCTGCAGGGCTTCGCCAGGCACCACAGAAGAGGAGGGAGAGAGAGACGCAGGGCTGCACCAAGAGAGATCTAATCGCGTATTGTGGGCAGCCCTATGGCCTCATATATATAGGGGAAGGGGAGGGCTGCCCCCCCTCTAGGGTTCCCACCCCTAGGGGGGGCGGCAGCCCTAGATGGGGCCAAGGGTGGCGGCCAAGAGGGGGGAGAGGGGAAGGAGCCCACTAGGTGGGCCTTAAGGCCCAACTGGACTAGGGTTTGCCCCCTCCCACTCTTTCTTGCGCCTTGGGCCCCTTGTGGGGGGCGCACCAGCCCTCCTAGGGGCTGGTCCCCTCCCACACTTGGCCCACGCAGCCTTCTGGGGTTGGTGGCCCCACTTGGTGGACCCCCGGGACCCTCCCGGTGGTCCCGGTACGTTACCGATAAACCCCGAAACTCTTCCGGTGACCAAAACAGGACTTCCCATATATAAATCTTTACCTCCGGACCATTCCGGAACTCCTCGTGACGTCCGGGATCTCATCCGGGACTCCGAACAACATTCGGTAACCACATAATAACTTCCTTTTTAACCCTAGCGTCATCGAACCTTAAGTGTGTAGACCCTACGGGTTCGGGAGACATGCAGACATGACCGAGACGTTCTCCGGTCAATAATCAACAGCGGGATCTGGATACCCATGTTGGCTCCCACATGTTCCACGATGATCTCATCGGATGAACCACGATGTCAAGGACTTAATCAATCCCGTATACAATTCCCTTTGTCTATCGGTACGATACTTGCCCGAGATTCGATCGTCGGTATCCCGATACCTTGTTCAATCTCGTTACTGGCAAGTCTCTTTACTCGTTCCGTAGCACATCATCCCGTGATCAACTCCTTGATCACATTGTGCACATTATGATGATGTCCTACCGAGTGGGCCCAGAGATACCTCTCCGCTTACACGGAGTGACAAATCCCAGTCTCGATTCGTGCCAACCCAACAGATACTTTCGGAGATACCCGTAGTGTACCTTTATAGCCACCCAGTTACGTTGTGATGTTTGGCACACCCAAAGCACTCCTACGGTATCCGGGAGTTGCACAATCTCATGGTCTAAGGAAATGACACTTGACATTAGAAAAGCTTCAGCATACGAACTACACGATCCAGTGCTATGCTTAGGATTGGGTCTTGTCCATCACATCATTCTCCTAATGATGTGATCCCGTTATCAACGACATCCAATGTCCATGGTCAGGAAACCGTAACCATCTATTGATCAACGAGCTAGTCAACTAGAGGCTTACTAGGGACATGGTGTTGTCTATGTATCCACACATGTATCTGAGTTTCCTATCAATACAATTATAGCATGGATAATAAACGATTATCATGAACAAGGAAATATAATAATAACTTATTTATTATTGCCTCTAGGGCATATTTCCAACAGGAGGGGCAGATGCACCCTTGACTCTTGGCGCCTCCCTCTCCCCTGCTACACCTCTCCCTCTCGCAGTAGAACGGCGAAGCCCTGCTGCGGTGACTCCTGCATCCACCACCACGCCGTCGTGCTGCTGGATCTTCATCAACCTCCCCTTCCTCCTTGCTGGATCAAGAAGGAGGAGACGTCACGCTGACCGTACGTGTGTTGAACGCGGAGGTGCCGTCCGTTCGGCGCTAGGATCTCCGGTGATTTGGATCACATCGAGTACGACTTCCTCATCCCCGTTCTTTGAACGCTTCCGCGCGTGATCTACAAAGGTATGTAGATGCAATCCGATCACTCGTTGCTAGATGAACTCATAGATGGATCTTGGTGATACCGTAGGAAATTTTTTGTTTTATGCAACGTTCCCCAACAGGTGCTACCCGGCTAGATTCTTTCAACCGTAGTGGCTTCGCCTTTGGCAAGCTACTTTGATCCAAAAGGCTGTATATATGGAGAGCTCTTCGGCATAAAAAAAGTTTCTTTAGAACAAAATTATATGGGCATACGAAAAAGTTTCAATGCCCCGTCAATGCACATTGTTTTATAAATCAAACTATTATTTTTTACAAAAACCATATGATTGGATTAGGAATGCGAGGAACTCTTATCCCGTTGTTTTTTTTAGAAAAATGTTCGCATATTGAAATAATGTTGATGCATTTTGGAAAATGTTTACCTTTTTATTTAAAATGTGTTCATATAATTATGAAATGCTTTTTCCTGTTTAAAAAGATGTTTGTAATTTAAAAAGTATGCCTTTGAAAAAAGATCATATGACTTAAAAAGTGTTGATATGTTTTAAAAAGAAAGCTTGTGTATTTAAAAGAAAATTCCATTTTAGAAGTAAGTGAGGTTATGAGGGACGGTGTATGAACTAGGTGCATGGTCTAGCTTGCAGAGGGCGGCCGTCACGTCGAGCTTGACTGGATTAGTTTTAAAGTTTAAAGCATTCCTTTACACTAGCGTGGTTCAACGACAAGTGTATCTTGCAGTAGCTAAAATCGTTGTCTTGAGATTGACCACATTCAAACACCTTGAGATAAACTGGATCTGTGAGGGTTGAACCATGCTTATGGTGCTAGGGGCATATGTTTTTTTTTCATTCGTTGCAACACACGATCATTTTTCCCAGTAAAAAAAATATCATCAACAATTTCCGAGCCATACTCTTGTAAACGGTCTGTTAGGGATAGACAGACTGTCCTGTATCGGTCACGTTCCACTGTTACTTTTTTAAGAGGTCTGTACTTTTCTCAAGAGGTCTGCCCTGTATCCAAATTTCTAGTCACGTTAAGTTCGTGCTACAAGAACAACAAACAAACAAAAAGCTGCGGAAACAGGTTGGATTCGAATCCCGTTTGTTACCTATACGGATTCGAATATTTTCCCTCTTTCCTTATATTAGTATATTCGTAGGTTTGGTTGTACTCCCTCTGTTCCAAAATTTTTGTCTTAGATTCATCTAGATAGGAAAGTATCTAACACTAAAACGTGACTAGATACATCTGTATTTAGACAAATCAAAGACAAGAATTTTGGAACGGAGAAAGTACCTATGATGATGTAATCTACGTATATAAAACAGCACCAAGCACCGTGGTAGATCGAAGGAAAAGAAAGAAAAACGGCCGAGCCATGGCCATGGAGCGATACTTGTCCACAGATGTATTGGCGGAGATCCTGCGGCGTCTTCCGCCGAGCAGCCGGCGCCGGGCACGCCTCGTCTGTCGGCGCTGGCGTGATGTCGTCAACGAGCATACCACAGAGATGCAAAGCCGTCCCAAGGTCCTCCTCTGGAACGTCAACTATGCTGTTGCCTACGTCTCCGACGATCTCTCGTCGACCGCGACGACAGGGAACTCCACCCAGATATGGAGGACCTCCGATCCTTGGCGCCATGGGTTCAAAGGCATGCAGCTAGTCGGCACCTGCAACGGGCTGATCTGCTTGTGCGATAACACCAAGACTAAAGGCGGGGCCATCACCCTGTTCAACCCCACCACCGGCGAGAAGCTCGACGTCCCGCCGCCGCCTGGTGTCGGGTACCATGGCCGGCAGAAGTGGGGCGACGCGTACAGCTTCGCTTACCACCCGATCACGGGGCAATACAAGTTGGTGCACGTCCCGGGCAGCTACGAAGGTGTCTGCGAGTTGGATGTTGTTTACGTGCGCACGCTTGGGGAGGCCATATGGTGGAAGGTACCAGTCGGGCCTGGCAATGCGACTTGCAACCTTGCCGCAGGTATCATCAGTGTCGATGGCACAACATATTGGGTTAAGGTCACAGCAGACAACACCACGAGAATAGTGGCTTTTGACCTAATGACCGAGTGCGCCACTTCTACCACACGGATACCAGCCGCACATGATCACTACCGCCTGACGGAGGTCCACGGACGGTTAGGATTCATTGCATGGCCTTATGTGTGGGTTCGGGAGGGAGGGCAGCGGTGGACCCGCCGGTACAACTTCAAGGAAGATATCCCATGGCCGCACTTTGTGTACGGGGAGTATGTACTCGTGTGCAAAGGGTTGTCGTATTATGGACACCGGCCGGGAGTCAAACCGTCGTCGGGCTGGAGGCTGCTGTGCGACAATGTGATGCGGATCGGACACCAAGATGAGGGGACGTTGGTTGCCAAGATGAAGCGCGAGGGTAGAAAGGGCTACTATGAGACGTTTGCCTATGTCGAGACCACTGAGCCGCTAAGTATTTACACAATAAATCATTAAATATATTTGAATAATAGAACACTTGGTTACCTCTATGGTGAAAATAGTTAGTTTTAGTACTATATGAGACGCTGTTTTAGTTTTAGTTACACAAATTATCAACTCTTGCACCTACACGGTCTAGTAAATTAGGAAAGGGTTTTTCGATTGTGAGATTTACAAATTTGAGAATAAATTATGTACATCATTTGACATATATAAATACTTGGTTACCTCTATGGGCGGTGCCAGGTTCGCCAACAGGTTAGAACACTTGTTACCTAAATGGTTTTTCAAGTGTATGTTGTATAGGTTCGCCAACATGCTTCATTGTCTACTTGGTGGTTGGCACGCCTTGTTATAGGATGCTACCAACCGAGCAGGTCAAAGGTGATCCGACCTGTGACCAAATTGACTTGAATCTAAGGGGTCGCGCGCTTAAGAGAAGGAACATGTGAGGTTGGATCCGACTCCACGAGTCAGATGTGATCCTACTCGGATTCGGATCCAGGCCGAACAAAATTTGGACTTTAGGATCCGTGCGAGGCTCAAGAGTTGAGCCCGAGACAGATGCCTATATATAGTGTAGGTGTGGCATACGGTTTCACTTGACCGTTTCAGTGCTGTCACTAGGGTTTTCCATGTGTTGCAACTAGTCACCTCCACTCACCGCCGGCTGTGTGATCGAACTTAGCAGTTCGCCGCATGGTGTTCCTCTTGCACGCGAGAATACCGTTAGAGGCGGTGCACTTGCGCTGTTCCAGCGAACCTATACGTGGGATCCGATGACCGGTTGTTCGAGGAAGATCGGACGAGGAGAAGACGAACACCGTGAACGCGCTGCCCCAACTCTTCTTTCGCTGCACGGCACTACAAATTTAGTGATAACGATCTATGATCTATCTCTGCTAGCATGTTCTTGGATGTTTCGCGGATAGAAATTTTTTATTTGCAGTCTACACACCCTAACGTACATCCCAACAAGAAATACAGATTTAACCACCAGAAGGCCTGCAACTAATTTACTTTACCCGTTTCTCATAGGGCCATCACATTCAACAAATACACCTCCTCCAACGTGAAAACCACGCCTGCTGCTACTGCTTCCGCCCTACACTGCAAACCGAGCAACCACCTAAAACAAACGACACGCCTTGTGTCAATATATAGACTCCTCTGATCAAAATGTTGTTCTTTCGTTGGACAGCCGAGCTTCCGAATCTGCCGCCAAGTTCCTGAGATCCATCCACAGTTGTCACTCACACCTAGAGTTTATGTAGGGCTTTTTGACAAAATCCTAGAGTTTAGGTAGGGTTTCTTGGTTCATTGAAAAAAACTAGGGTTGGATTTTGATTGAGGTGAGGAGAAAACAGGCTCTCGCGACCGCGTCGCCCCCGCGGGCGACCGGCCGCGCCCCCAGCGCCTCCTTCCGGAGCACTCCCCCTTCCCTCCCTCCTTGGTGTCGTCACTGGCGTCCGGCGCCAGGCCTGGCCCGGGCGGCACAATTGTAGCAACGACCGCACCGCCTCCCTCTGCCGCCCGAAGCCGTGCTGTTGCCGCCATCGTGGTCATGGTCGAAGCCACTGCCGTGCTGACGCCGCCTTGCCACCAACTGAGCAGCCGTGAGCATCAGCTGCTCATCCGCCCGCTCGCCGTCGGCCTGCGCGCCAACGCGACCTCTCGTCGAACGCCTTCAAGCGGCTCAAAGCCTCCTCGAGCGACATCCTCTCCACGTCGCATAATTGCTCCATCCCAGCGACGGTGGAGTAGAGGCGGTCGGGGACCGAGTCCAACAATTTCTTCACCATCGCCGGGTCGTCCAGAGTCGACCCTAGCCCTACGTAGCGTGCTACCATGCCGCCAATCTTCCCGGCGAACGCGTCCAATGTCTACCCGTCCGCCATGCGCAGCTGCTCGAATTCACCGCGAAGGGTGGACAGCCGCGCTGCCCAGACCTGCTCGGCTCCGAAGAAGCGAGTCTTGAGGCTGGTCCACACTTCCGCCAGCGTCTTCTTCGTCTACACCTGCATCAGGATGTCTCAAAGAGCGCGCCGAACAACATTGCCATGGCCGCCTTGTTCTTCTTGTCGTCGACCGCCGTGTTGCTCGCTGGCGGCACTGCCTCCCACGGACTCTGGGTATCGAGAATCGCCTCTGCCTTGATCGCCCACATAGTGTAATTGTCCGGCATGAGCATCAGCATCGAGAACGACATCGTGCCCCCTCCGACGCCGTGCTGGACAATCGCCATGGCCACCGGTAGAATCTTACCAAAGCTCTGATGCTAATTGCTGGCACCGAAGCCTTCCCCAAGCTCACGTCTCGTCACTAACACTCTCGCTGGCTCAAACCGAAGGAAGAAGAAGGAAGCGGGAGCACGATGGACACAATGTTTCTTTCCGGCACACGAACGTCTGCTGCACGAAAAACATTTTTTCCCATAGCTCAACCTCCGTCGCTCCGGCAATTACAACGATCATCATGGGGATTTTATACCTAGGCCGGCACAGGGCATGATCCCCACGCCTCCTACCCAGCCAGGCGCCCTATCAGCCCGCTCCGGCGATGCTCTGATGGCTCGGCGATGCTTCATTACAGCTCTGACGATGCTCCGACGGATCAGTGATGCTCCATTGCATCATCAACGATGCTCCGGTGGCTCGGCGATGCTCCATTGTAGAACGATGATGCTCTGAAGGATTAGCGATGTTCTCGCGGCCCGACGAATGCTCCATCACAAGACCTATGATGTTCCATTGCATCGTCGGCGATGCTCCGCCAGCCAGACGATGCTCCACCGCATTGCGAATGATGCTCCGAAGGACTGGCGATATTCTGGCGGCTGGACTAATGCTCCGTCGCACCACCGGTGATGCTCCGACGTCTTGAAGATGCTTCAAGTCTACGCCCACCTCGCTCATCGCCTATCGTCATAGCAACTAGCGATAAGCTTGCCCTCATGCATCGCCTTTGCCGCACCGTTCGCAATGTCCCCGGCCGGTTTGCAGCAGCCGCTACGCGGCCCTTTTTTGGAATGGCCAGCAAGAGTTCTGCCCATTCGATTAGAAGAAGAAAGAATACCAGAGTTTGCTCTTAGTTACAAGCTGATGCTGAGATGATGCGTCAAACACCAAACACCCCCAGCGGTAACGGCCGCCCATCCAGCGCACCCCCGGCTACCAGCAGACCTCCGAATGTCGCAGCAGTTGTCGGTTTTCACTTGCAGCAGCGGCCGCTCATCGAAGTATCGTGGGTCTCCTCCCCCTTGGCATACAGCAGCGGCATCCCCCCATCTTGTGAGTTGTGACGCCGTGGGGTGGCCTGTGATTAAGTGTTAGACTTTGTAACATAGCTCAATTGTGTAATTTGTATATTGTGTAACCTTATAAATATATGTGATAGGCCACCTCTAGAGGGTTGAGCCAGTTCCCACAAATCCTACGTTTAATATTGTATCTGAGCCAAGAGGTCTTGAGTTCAAGACTCTGCCAACGCAGTATTAAATAAAACGATTTTGCGGCCTACATCGAACCCACGTCTAATGACTAAAATAGTCTAGACGTGAGGGGAGTGTTGAAATATATTGCCCACCTTCCTTCATCAGTTCGGACTTTTGAAGCAACTGGCTGGAGCATGAATTCAATATCGCCGTTCTTATTTCAGCGCCCCAGTGTGACTGTGTATTTGCTTGTGTACGTGGATGACATTATTCTGGTCAGCTCCTCTGCAACGGCTGCTGATGCTCTTGTGACTGCACTTGACAGAGATTTTGCGGCAAAAGATTTGGGCCAACTACACTTCTTCCTGGGCATTGAAGTTGCACATCAGTCTCGTGGCAGCTTAACTCTCACCCAGAAGAAGTACTCCCTTTACCTCTTGCGCCGTGCTGGTATGCTTATGTGTAAGCCATCCCCCACGCATATGTCCTCTACTGATAAGCTCTCGGCTACTGCTGGTACTATTCTGTCTTCTACGGATGCTACGGAGTATCGGAGTATTGTTGGTGGCTTGCAATATCTGACTATCACACGTCCTAATCTTTCCTTTGCGGTTAACAGGGCGTGTCAGTATCTTCATGCCCCTACTGATGTGCACTGGTCTGCTGTGAAGCGCATTCTTTGTTATGTACGTCTCACTGTCTCCTATGGTCTTCATCTGCGACCTAGTTCCTCTGTTGTTCTATCTGTATTCTCAGATGCTGATTGGGCTGGGTGTCCGGATGACAGGCGATCCATGAGGGGATATGCTGTATTTTTGGGTCCTAATTTGATCGTCTGGAGTGCACGCAAGCAAGCCACTGTTTCTCGCAGCAGCATAGAAGCCGAGTACAAAGCCATTGCCGATGCGACTGCTGAGCTTATCTGGATTGAGTCTTTCCTTCGAGAGCTGGGAATCTCCCAATCACATCCTCCGGTTCTTTGGTGTGACAATATCGGTGCTTCGTTTCTTTCGACAAACCCGGTGTTCCATGCACGAACCAAACACATTGAGATTGACTATCATTTTGTGAGAAAACCTGTTGCACAGAAACTACTACAGATCAAGTTTATCTCCTCGAAGGATCAACTTGCCGACATCTTCAGCAAGTCTCTACCTTCTTCCATGTTTGAGGTCTGTAGGCGCAATCTCAACCTCCTATATGCATCAAGAGTGAGTTGAGATTGAGAAAGGGTGTTAGACTTTATAACGTAGCCCAACTGTGTAATCTGTATATTGTGTAACCTTATAAATATATATGATAGGCTATCTCTAAAGGGTTGAGCCAGATCTCAGAAATCCTACGTTTAACATTAAGCGCCCGTGCATGTCTGCAGCGAGAAGGTGCCACCGGTGGGCATGCACCGCCGTCTTGTATCTTGAGGTGTACATCTGGTAGTAGACACAACACGTTGACGGCCGCCTTGCAGAGTCGGCCGGCTCACTGCTTTCGACGGCTCGCGGTTGCATAAAGACATGCGACGATTCACTGCTTCCGACGGCTAGCAGATGCGGTAGAGACGCGCGCTGGCTTGGGGCACCGTCGACTGCTCGCAGCAGCGACGCACGACGAGACAACGTGGGAGAGGAAGAATCGAGAGAAGCGGTTGAAACGAAGAGAAAAGGTCAACTCCACCGCGTGACCCTATCCTGTCCGCCCCCGTCCATTTGAGGTAAAAGGGACAAACGAGATGGCCTAACGCGCGGGCATAAACGGATTTTTGTCCGTTTTGTGTCCGCTTTCGACCCATCTCCGGCCTAAGTTTGTGCTGATTTTGGGTGAAACAGACAGCGCGCGGACGGGCGGGACGCGCGCGCTTGTCCTTTCTTGGTCCGCCTGTCGGTGGGAGAAAGCACCCCCCACCCCACCCCACCCCCACGCTCATTTGACGCCATTTCCCCCAAACCCTCCCACGTCCCTCCCGCCGCCCCATCTCTCCCCCGTCCATGGCCGACGCCCCGCCGAGTTTTCGGCGGCCTGGCCGTCGACCCGTGTATATGTTTACATGTTCACTTGTTGTTGATCATGTGATTTAGGCATTTCAATCTTTGGAGGCATTCAAGGCCCGACACAATGACAAGCCATTCACTCTTACGTATTGTTGGACGATTATCAACAATTAACCTAAGTTCAAAGACCAATACCGTGAACTACAAAGGAAGAGAGAACTAAAGACGGCCAAGTACGCCGGAGGTGGAGATGACGAGGCCTTGAAGAGGCCGAGGGGCAAGACCAACTCCAAGATTGATGACATACGTGATGCCTCATCCATGGCATTGCATGCCACTTTGCATGGCATGATGTCCCAAAAGCATGTGAGGGACGAGAAGAAGCGGCAAAGCAAGGAGGAGCAAATGAAGCAATACCTAGACCTTCAAACATAGAAGCTTGAGATGGAGGAGGCGGCCAAGAGGAGGAAGATCGACATGAAGGAGGCAGCCCGGCAAAGGCAGCTCGACATCGAGGCCGACAACGTCAAGGCCAGGCAGAGGCAGCTCGACATCGAGGCCACGAAATCCGCCACCAAAGCGAAGGAGGTGGCCTTTGCGATCATGAGCATGGACTTGTCGAAGATGAGCGACAAGACGAGGGCCTGGTTCGAGGTCAAGCAGAAGGAGATGCTCGAAGCCGAAGGCTTGAACTAGGTCGTCCGATCGGCCGTGGCCATTCTTTTTGGAGGCTGACATGGGTGGCGCCCGCCCGCTGGGCCGCTGGCTGTGTGCCGGCGAGAAACATTCATTTTGGTGACCGGCTGTGTTGCCGGCGAGGACAACTATTTATTTTGGAGGCTGGCTGTGTTGCCGGCCGCTGGCTGATATCGACGATGGACGTGTAGGCCGCTGGCTCTGTTGCCGGCGTGATGAACCGGGGCCGCTGGCCTGAACTAGGGATTGACATTTGAAACGTTGCTTCTGTTTTTTAAATAGACACGAATAGGATGGGGCAAATGGATGCGGCCGCGCGGCGCGCGGCCACTGCATCTCAGGACACGTCCGGACATGACCCCAAATCGCTACCCAAACGGACAAAACGAACATCCATTTGGGGTCGTATGGTGGAGTTGGCCTAAAGTTGGAGAGGAAGACACGCGTGCACGTAAACGGAAGGTGACAGCCACACGATTATGGAAGATCCGATGGCGTCGGACACAGCTTATGAATAGAAAGTAATCAGTCGGATGAAATCAAGCTTTTAAAAACAATCTGCTGTTTGTTTTACGATCATGATTGATGATGAATATATCAAAAGTTTCTAAAAAAACATATCTCTATCTCTACTATTTTACTATTAAACAAGCAAACATATTCAACGCTAAGTACACCCAGCCTAACGTACACGTAACAACGCGGTCCAATTACAACCTTAGATCAGGACCACTTAATTTGATCTAACCGTTAAAATTATACTAACCCTCAGTCCAAACTGCGATTAGCAATTTACTTGGCGGACGAAAACTCTGTCCAACCAGCGTTCGACGCCCCGCCCACCCCAACTCATCGCTTCCTTAGATTAAGGGGAAAAAACACAACCCAATCGTAAACATACCTGATTTCAGGCGAGCGACGCGGTCAACACGGGGCGGCGGCGGCAGCTCGATGCAGGGGCTCTTTCCGGGGCTCTGGCGGGGCTGGCGTGGATCTGGCGGATGGCAGCTGGATCGGGTCGACGACGGGAGGCTCTGGCGAGTCGGAGGGACATCGGCGGCGGCTGAGCTCCTCCATGGCCTGTTGCGGTTCAAGGGAGAGAGAGCTTCGAAGATGGGAAGGAGATAGTGAATAACAGAAGCAAGGGAGAGGAGGAAGGGCGGGGGCGCGGGAGCCTCGACGGTAAACCTCCGGTGGCGACGGTCCCCGGGGAGAGGCGGCGCACGGCACCGACGCGAGCCTACGGAGCGGCGACGGCTTGGAGTTGCAGGACATCCCCTTGCTCCGAGACGCCTTCCGCGGTGGACTAAGAAGTCAACAACGCCACAAAGACGTCCTCACCGAGGCCAATGGCCGTGCTCCATTGGCCCTCTCATCGGATCATCAGCGGAGACCAAAGGTCGCCGTCCCATGATTTAGATATTGATTCAGTATACTATTAGCTTAACATGTGCAGGAACAAGACGGCAATAAGAAATGGTGGCTTGCTCCACCGTCACAGCCTCACAGGTGTGTCGATCTTGATCATCTCATTCGCTGCTGTCATATTAGGAAGTGCTTATCATCTCATACGCACGAGGCTCTGCAGCTGGGGAGTATCGGGAGAGCAGACACACGTATTAGGAAGTGTTGGTACTGTGGAAGATCCAATAGGATTAGTGACCGATCTTATTGAAGCAGAAGATGCATAGGTGTGTTGGTTCTGGATTCTCTTATTTGTGTTATTTCTCTTCTCTATGACTTTCATTCATTTTTTTCTTCTGTATGTAATGGTCTACCAGGAGACAAATGGTGAGCGATCCTCTGTCAACCACATTCCTCGCTTGTCCCTTGTTCGGTAGATTAGTATTTTTCTGTCAATGGTGAGTGATCCTCTATCAACCCCATTTATTTTTCTGTCTACCTTATTTATTTTTCTGTCAACCTCAAGAAAATTTCGTGCTAAGATCATAACGTGCAGGAAGATATATACCTTTGTGCAGTACGAGCGGAGCTGAGTTAGGGTGATGTACTTTTTGTTCTTGGAAGTCATATGCTCTAACTTGAGTGATCCTAAAGAAGCAAGCAACTAGAACATTTTTCATTTTGTAGTGTTTGTTTAGTTTGGGCCATCGTTTAGGTCAGTTAAGTGTAGTTGATCTCTTTTGTCTGATGCACCATATTGCAATGATTTTTAATTTAGTGTTACGGACCATAGTTCACTTCAGTTACATTATTTAATCTCTCATATATTACAGTTCAATTCAGTCAAGTTTCAGATTTGCAGCCATAGTGAACTTCAGTCAAGTTTCACTGATTTGAAGCCACAGTTCACTTCAGTCAAGTTTCACTGATTTGTTCCCCCACAAAAAAAGTTTCACTGATTTGCTCTTGCTGCTGTCGGATGGCTGACGAACTATTGATACGAGAAGGACGTCCCACGGCAGTAGTTTGTAGTACGTCAGAGGATCGCGTTCCGGATTGACATGGAGTCATGGCTCTTGGTCTTCTCCCCTCAAAATTGCATTGGTGCATATGATCCCTCCATGGAGTCTTGAAACGAAGCATTAGGTACAAGAAGCAACAAAGCTCAAGTTTTATGTTCTTTAGCTTCTAGCCAGGAAGAACAAGTCACCACAGTAGTCACAAAAAATAAGCGAGGTTCGCAGAGATCTTTATTCATTTAATAGTGTTGCCGTATGCATTCATAATTGATATTTGTGGAACCAGTAAAAAAATATTGATAAAGGAATTTAACTAGCTACATCAAGATAGTGTTTCACCTTACATATTAAAATTGGTACTTCTGTGCAAGTTTTCTATGGTAGGGGTCAGGGGAATTTTTCGGCGGTGTAAGTTTTGAAGGAAAATTCCATCGATAGAGAGTAACAAATTGCATGGTTTGTTGATCATGTACATTTTGATAATTTTCTTTGATCGTGTTTGTTGTTGATGTACAAACAATGAGAGTTTATCTTTTTGTAATATTAGTCGATATGTGCGTTGCACGTGCAAGCTTACTAGTATAGATGAGAGTATGGAAGCCAAAACAAGTTGTAACGGAGAAGTGAAATTCTCCACGTCGCGTGGGTGCACGTAAGTAGGAAGGATTTGTTTTTCCTTTTATTTTGAGGAAGTATTCGATTTTGTTTCAACTCAGCAGGTGCTAGACAATTCCTTGGATTATCGTTGGTGCCGGGTCCGTAAAAAATTCCCATGCTAGGCCAGCTGTTTTTTTTTTCGCATCAGTACATACACAAGCGCTCATATACACGCGCATACACTCATCCCCATGAACGCACAGACGCACACCCTATCCCTATGAGCATTTCCGAGAGACTGAGCCGGCATATCATCTTGAGATTTACGAAGTCACCGTAGGCGCCTCGTCGTCGACGGAAACGTCTCCTTCTACTGAAAGCGCATCGCTGAAAATACTGAAATAAATCCAGGAATAATGCGAGCACCAGGATTTGAACCCTGATGGGTTGGGGATACCACTGTCCACCTAACCAACTCAACCACAGTTAATTTTCTTCTTCCTCGAACTAAATAACTAACCCTAAGTTCCAGCAGTAAGAACAAGCTGGGAACCAACTTGGATTCGAATCCCGTTTGTATTAGTACATAGAGAAAAGTATATTTTTCGTCCCTCAACTCTTGGCAGAGTCTTGATTTGGTCCATCAACTTTAAAACCGGACAACTTGCATCTTCAACTACTAAAACCGGACAAGGTTCGTCCCTGGACACGGTTTTGACCGGTTTTGGTGTTGACTTCTCCGGTTTTGACCATGTTTTGACTCAATTTCGTGTACTTTCTTTGAATCCATTTATTTTTTAGGCCTGCATACCATTTTCAAGTTCACGTGCTTTTATCAAATCCGCGTACTTTATACAAAATTTCATGAATTTGAAAAAAGTACATGGATTTGAAAGCAGTACACGAACTTGAAAAAGTACGCATATTTGAGAAAAACGCGGACTAGAAAAGTTACGTAGATTTCAAAAAGGTATGTGAATGTGAAATTTTTACACGAACGTGAAAAAGTACACACATTTGAAAAAAGTACATTAATTTCAAAAGATTCACGGATTTGAAATATATACACGTATTTAAGTCAGCACCGGTCAAAACCGGGGTGAGTCAGCACCAAAACCGTTCAAAGCCGAGACCAGGGATGAACCTTGTCCGGTTTCAGTAGTTGAGGGTACAAATTGTTCGGTTTTAAAATTGATGGACCAAATCTAGACTCCGTCGAAAGTTGAGGGACGAAAAGTATACTTTTCTCTAGTACATATATTCATCGGTTCGGCTGTGCTAGGGGAGACCTTTGATCTTCTTCTAATCTGTAGAACAGCACAAGGCACCGTGTTTGATGGAAAAGAAGAAAAACGGCCCAGGCAGGCGTGCCCTCGACCGAGTGGCCTCGGGCGCAACTTGCGTTCAAAGACTTGATGGTTCGCGGGATTCTGCAATTCACACCAGGTATCGCATTTCGCTACGTTCTTTATCGATGCGAGAGCCGAGATATCCGTTGCCGAGAGTCGTGTGAATTAAATAGCTTTGCAACACGAGGGATGACTAGCAAGCTACCCATGCCCCTGGGTTAGACACAGTGTTCCTTGACGCCTTCGGCGCCGTGGATTCTTTTACCCCGAGCACCCACCCACTCCGAGGAGGGGAGGTGGTCGAGGCATTGGCCGAGCGATGGACAATGCCGTCTCCACAACTAGGAGCTGCACCGAGATATGGAGGGCATCCGATCCTTGGCGCCACCATTACGAAGGCATGGAGCTCATTGGCACCTGCAATGGTCTGCTCTGCTTGTGTGACAACAGTCTGCAAGGCGGCGCCTTTACCCTGTTAAACCCGGCCACCGCAGAGACGCTGGTCGTCCCACGGCTGCACTATGTCGGGCACCATGGCTGGCAGAACAGGGGTCAGGGGCGACTCGTACAACTTCGCATACCACCCGATGACGGGACGATACAAGTTGGTGCACGTCTGAGGCGGCAATGATGGGGTCGACGAGTTCGACGCCATTTATGTGCTCACTATAGGGGAGGCCACGTGGTGGAAGGTACCAGTCGGGCATGGCGACGCGATTTTCAACCACGCTGCCGGCATCGTCAGCGTCGATGGCACAACGTATTGGGTTAAGGCCACGGAGGCCGACGGCATCGGGAAGATCGTGCCATTTGACCTCATGGACGAGTGTGTCGCCTCCTCTACCACACCAGTACCCGTCCCAGGCGATCACTACCGCCTGGGCGAGGTGCATGGAAGGCTTGGTTTTGTCGCCTGGCCTAACGTATGGGTTCTGGAAGAGGGGCAGCGGTGGAGCCACCGCTACAACTTTAGGACGCATGGTATCCCACGGCCGCACTTTGTGTATGGTGAGTACATTCCTCCATGCAAAGGGCTGTCTTACTATGGGCACAGGACGAAAGGCACACCCTCGTCTGGCTGGAAGTTGGTGTGTGACAATGTCGTGCGGGTCGGACATCGAGATGAGGGAGCGCTGGCCAACAATACGTTGTTTAATAGAGATAACATTTGTAAGTAAAGACATGTGAAATTAATGGCTTTGATCTACCTATTTTGCATTGATAGAAGGCGAAAATAATACAACAGTTGGGGAAGCCCACACACCGTACACAGACAGGCGGTGATTAGGGTGCCGATGAGCAGAGGGGAGAGGGGGTGCTCAGCCCCAAGTACACGAGCTCAGGTTACAGGTAATATGTTGTCTAAGCCAGTGGCACCAGCACTAGCCCAACTCCTTGCCTACTCCTTGACAGCCTCAACGATCAATCTGCTATTCTGCTGTATGTCCTCTTCACTGGGCAGACTGGAAGGAAATAATGAGAAGAGAGGCAACAGAAAGGCAGTGAAGATGATCAAGGTTAGGTCGTTCCTTCCAATCTGCAGCATCGCAGCATCCCCTTTGTTATGGAGATAGCATCTCAAGAAGATGCAGCGTTCCGGATCGAGACCGGATAAAGAACACAGTGCGCATGCTCTAATACCTACTTCTGCTCAAGTGGCCGATGTTACTTTTTGCGCTGTTAGTTGTCACTTTCCCTAAACCCGGATTACACAGTCATCTTACCTTGGGCTCTGTAGTACTCCAAGACCTTGTGGTTACATAATAAACCAAGGTGAAAGCACCCAGTTTTCATAGTGCAAAAAGAAACATTTAAAAATGTGTGTACCTGATGTCTCTCAAGCTTACTCATGCCGTCATGCATCACTATACAATGTTCATCCATGCTACATGTGTGTGGAGCTCTCTTGAACACAACACTAGACAGTGGAGGACTGCAAAATATTACCTCTTTTTAGTTTGAGGAACTCTAGTGATTCACAACTACTTGGCTTACATATATAGCAGGCAAAACTCATTCATTATTGTCAGATTGGAGAAATTTCCTGCCTACCACATAATTTCTACAATTCTATTCCAGCTGTCCATGGAAAGACGTATTTTGTAGCTACACGTATGGCCATTAGATAACTGTTTTTAATCACCATAATGCCTTTGTACTTTGATTGGTGTGTAGGTATCATGATCCAGATGAAAGTGATGTTTATAAATAAAAAACTTGTTATTTAAGGCGGCCTTGGTTCCTAGAAAATAAATTCCACAACTATATTACGGCAATACAAATCCTCTATTGAGATTCGCCTTCAGGATAGATTACCTAGAAATCGTTTTAACGCACAAACACAAAAAAATTCTAGTCAAGGGCCCTTGTGTTGCCTCCCTTCTCTTTATTTCTTTTCTCAATGTTCACTGTAATACAACCGGTAGCCGTGCTGTGCATATGTACACGCAATAACACGCACCCAAAATAATCTAGACGTAGACATCTGGAAACCCACCTGAACTAGTACTCATCTAAACATGTGCATTGGCCAATCCTAGCCAACTCTAACTCAAACTAACAGAACACGCTACGTACTAGTCTAATACTAAACTCACTACTCTTATGAGCATGCATGCATTCTAGACTCTGCAAAACAAGATTACTCTAACAATCATCCTTTAATCTTGACTTGTCATCATCTTGTGCTTCCTTTGATCTTCATTCGTTGATGATTCACGACTTATGGACTGATCTACTCAACCATCATTTCCATGACTAAGTATGACCCGTCTGAAAACATGCAACACGCCTCTCTTGCCCTGCCATGTTGTGCCAGCAGCATTGCTTGGTCGATGTCTTACACTTGGTTCGCATCAGACTCTTTGTACTTACTGGCCCTCCCCACTTTATGATGGCTTTGCCTACCACCGTCCACCTTCGGCATCCCACCGAACCAAAATCCCAGAAGTAAATGAGCGGATTCTTGGCCCACTTGACGTGCACCAGCAGCAGCCGCTCACGATCAACGATGCATATAGCGCAATAGACCAATGGAGCAAGATGGAAGATGATAAATGGCACAATACACCAATTAAGGACACAAAGAACTACTGAACGCAACTTTTTTTTTTCATTTTCTCTTCATCTTATTAGTCGCTTGATGAAGTCATGTACCTACGGTAGGGACACGGACCCGTCCTAAAGAGCCCTACCATAGGACATCCTTAGAGGAAGTCACCTTTAAGACAACTTGAAGATATCCCACTCGACGGGTTGAAGACACTCGACCAAGAAGCTGTCACTCGACCAAGAAGCCAACCACTCGACTGCCAGAAGACCTCAAGTCACTCCGCAGGCAAATGGTCGGCTATTAAGTAGTCTTTATGATTATTATGACACTTTATTAGGGACGTTATCAGTAACGCCCACCTTAAATGTACCTTAAACCCTGCATTACTGAGGGCAGGAGAGGGCTGGGGAACTCTATATAAGCCACCCCCCTCCTCAGTATCAGGGGTTCGCACCCCTGTCATTTTACACACGCATAATCCAGTCGACCGCCTCCGGGCACCGAGACGTAGGGCTGTTACTTCCTCAGAGAAGGGCCTGAACTCGTAAACCTTGCGTGCTTACAACTTCCCAATAGCTAAGGTCTAGCCTCTCCATACACACCCCCCTACCTCACTGTCAGACCTAGAACCACGACAGTTGGCGCCCACCGTGGGGCATTAGTCTTAGCGCCTAATTGGAGAAGTTGCGATTTTTCCGATCCACTTGATCATGTTTTCCTGCGGAGCTTTGGCGGAGGGCCGCGAGATCCGTCTCGGCGGACTCACTTTCATCGCCGACGACTCCGCCTGGCTCCAGGAGGCGCCGCTTGACGTCGACGCGCTCCCCGTCCGCGGTGCGACGCACTTCCGCGCGTGCGTCCGTGGCGTCCTCCTGAGGCAGCCGTCGACCCCATATCGGTCGACTTCCGTGTCATCTCCCCGTCCTGTCTCCCGCCAACGCAAGCGCTCGGGTCGGTCGAGGCTCCAGCGGTGGATGAAGCACGCCGCGGCCCGCCAGTCGGCGACCCCGCAAGTCGCTGCAATCAAGCCTGACGAATCCCTCTGCGGCCTGTTCGATCTGTCGACTGGCTCCACGGAGACCACTTCCGAGTGTGACAGCAGCGACCCTTTGGCGGAGGTTCTGGCGGTCGAGGGGACACGCAGTCCCCCTGGATTCCATCGCGCTGATGATGGTGCCGATAGGGGCGATCCGTCGCACCCTCATGACGAATACCTCCCCGAGCCTCTTACGTCATTGCAGCGGGAGGAGCTTCGTCGCCGGAACATGGACGCGCTCTACACCCCTATTGTTGGAGAAACCCCCGAGGCCCGGGCCTTGGAGGACGTGCGCTTGGCTAATCTAGCCGAGCGCACTCGACTGGAGAATCTACAGCGAGCTCTCGACGAGCGGGCGAGTCAGCGGGCTCCCGAGTCCAGTCGACGTCAGCAGGCTCCCGAGTCCAGTCGACACCAGCAAGCTCCCGAACCCAGTCGACGTCAGCTCTTCCCACCACCGCAGGTGTACTGAACTCCGGTTTAGAACCTGGCTGCCGCGGCCCGCATAGCGGAGTCAATCCAGCCCTCCCAGTCGGAGGCCGGCAGAGGATTGCTGCAGATCAGAGCATTGCTCCGAGCGGCGGGAAATCAGAATTCCGCCGTCTCTCAGTCGCGGGACAGGATCCACAGTCGATCCGTCGCAACGGAGACCGTTCAGTCGGCTCACAGCCCGAGATCGCCCCCGAGGCGTGAGGGGCGTGGAGACCAGCACGATCAGTATAGGAGGAATGAACAATATGATCACCGACCCGACCGTGATGATGGGCGTTGGGTGCCGTCCCCTCCCCCGAGGAGTGGATCATATGCACCTCGACATCGAGACGACAGGCGCCCCTATAACACTGGGCAGAGGATCCCAGTCGACCCCAGAGACCCAGGCTTTGACGCGAGATCCATCCTCGTTCAAGGTCTGGTGGACAGGAATAGGGCTCATCGAGAGGGCCACAACAGAGATACGCCCACCGGCAGCAGGACACACGCCTCGGGGCCTGAATGTTTCAGTCGGGCCATCAGAGCTGCGGTGATCCCTCCCAACTTCTGGTTGGCGACTGGAATCAGCAAGTTCACCGGTGAGTCCAAGCCTGACACATGGCTCGAGGATTACCGAGTGGCTGTGCAGATTGGCGGCGGCAACGATGAGGTGGCCATGAAGCATTTACCCCTCATGTTGGAAGGCTCAGCTAGGGCGTGGCTGAATCAGTTGGCGCCCAGCAGCATTTACACTTGGGAGGATCTCTCCCGAGTGTTTATCACAACCTTCGAAGGGACATGCAAGCGCCCTGCAGGCCTTACGGAGCTGCGGTCTTGCGTACAGAAGCCGAACGAAACTCTAAGAGAATATATCCAGAGGTGGATCACACTGCACCACTCGGTCGAGAGCGTGCCAGACCATCAAGCAGTTTGCGCTTTCAAGGAAGGCGTCAAGTACAGGGAGTTGAATCTGAAGTTTGGCCGGACCGGAGAGATGTCCCTTAATCGGATGATGGAGATTGCCACCAAGTACGCTAATGGAGAAGACGAGGACTGACTCCGAAGTGGCAAACTTAAGTCAGTCGCCCAAGAAACCGGAGGAAACTCCAGTCGGAAGCAGAAGTGGAAGGCCGAGCCAGCCGCCCCGGGGGAGGCCCTGGCTGTGGCCCAAGGAAATTTCAAGGGAAAGCCCAAGGGCACATGGAAGCCCAAGAAGGTTAAAGATCAGGATGGGAATGATGTTCTGAACCTGCCATGTCACATCCATACCAAGAAAGATGAAGAAGGAAATTTTATTTTCCCGAAGCATACCACTCGACAGTGTCGGCTTCTGATTCAGCAGTTCCAGGGCAAGCAGCCCAAGGATTAGGAAAAACAGCCAGACAGAGTTGAAGACAAGGAAGATAGTGACGATGGATACCCCCAAGTCAATTACACCTTGATGATTTTTGCTGATCTCGAAAGCAAAAGTCGACTGAAAATCATTAACCGTGAGGTCAACATGGTTGCCCCGGCGACTCCTAGTTACCTGAAGTGGTCTCAGACTGCCATCACGTTCGACCAGTCCGATCACCCGACGCACATTGCCACCCCTGGGAGGCAAGCTTTGGTGGTCGACCCAGTTGTCGAAGGCACTCGACTGACCAAAGTCCTGATGGACGGCGGCAGTGGCCTGAACATACTGTACGCTGAAACCTTGAAAGGAATGGGCATTCCGATGTCCAGACTCAGCACCAGTAACATGAGCTTCCACGGAGTCATTCCTGGGAAGAAAGCCGAGTCACTCGGCCAGATTGCTCTTGATGTGGTTTTCGGCGATTCAAAGAATTACCGCAAGGAAAAGTTAACGTTTGAAGTTGTGGACTTCCAGAGTGCTTATCACGCCATCTTGGGCAGGCCAGCTTACGCACGCTTCATGGCTCGACCATGCTACGTGTATCTTAAATTAAAGATGCCTGGCCCCAAAGGTGTGATCACTGTTACGGGCAACCGGAAGAAAGCAGAAGAATGTTTCCAGAAGGGATCAAAGATCGCCGACGCTCAGATGGCAGTAGTCGAGCTGAAAGAGTACCAAAAGACTGCCGACCCGAGTGAATTGCTGCGGGCTAAGAAGCCTGCCTCTGAGTCAGCTTTTCAGTCGGCTGGCGGAACGAAGACAGTCCACATTCACCCGACTGATCCCGACGCAGCTCCGACTCACATCTCGACGACGCTCGACTCCAAATAGGAAGAAGCGCTCATCCAACTCCTCCGTGAGAACTGGGACATCTTCGCATGGAAACCCTCTGACATGCCTGGAGTTCCCAGGGGGCTGGCTGAGCACCGCCTGCGAGTCGACTCAAAGTTCAAACCCGTGAAGGAACATCTTCGGCGGTCCGCCGTCCAGAAAAAACAAGCCATTGGCGAGGAAGTGGCTCGGCTCTTAGCAGCTGAGTTCATCCGAGAGATCTACCACTCCGAGTGGCTCGCCAATGTTGTCATGGTCCCCAAGAAGGACAAGTCACTCCGTATGTGCATTGATTTCAAGCATATCAATCGGGCCTGCCCGAAAGATCATTTTCCTCTCCCTCGCATCGACCAAATTGTCGACTCAACTGCGGGATGCGAGAGATTGTCTTTTCTAGATGCCTACTCCGGGTACCATCAGATCCGTCTGTATGGGCCCGACGAAATCAAAACAGCTTTCATCACTCCATTCGGATGCTTCTGTTACGTCACCATGCCATTCGGCCTCAAGAACGCCGGAGCCACATTCATGAGAATGATCCAGAAGTGTTTACTCACTCAAATCAGTTGGAATGTGGAGGCGTACATGGACGATATCGTAGCCAAGTCCCGGAAAGGTTCCGACCTGCGGGCTGACCTTACTGAAACCTTCGCCAACCTCAGGAGGTACGATATCAAGCTCAATCCGTCAAAGTGCACTTTCGGAGTTCCAGGTGGCAAGCTACTCGGTTTTCTCGTTTCCGAACGGGGAATCGACGCCAATCCTGAAAAAATTGGCACCATACTCCGGATGAAGCGTCCTGTACGTGTGCATGATGTCCAAAAACTTACAGGCTGCTTGGCCGCCTTAAGTCCATTCATTTCTCGACTCAGTGAAAAAGCGTTGCCTCTTTACCGACTGATGAAAAAGTCTGACAAGTTCGAGTGGACTCCAGAAGCTGATGCAGCGTTTGCAGAGCTCAAAGCTCTGCTCTCCACCCAGCCGGTGCTAGCTGCCCCAATCAGCAAAGAGCCTCTGCTGCTTTACATTGCAGCCACGGGACAAGTTGTCAGTACAGTACTTACGGTCGAGCGGGAAGAGGAAGGGAAGGCCTTCAAAGTTCAACGCCCTGTTTATTATGTGTCTGAAGTTTTGACCCCTTCAAAACAAAGATACCCCCACTACCAGAAGCTTGTATATGGGATTTACATGACCACGAAGAAAGTTGCACATTATTTCTCTGACCACTCCATTACAGTCGTCAGCGACGCCCCATTATCGGAGATCCTGCATAACAGAGATGCAACTGGTCGAGTGGCCAAGTGGGCGATTGAACTCCTTCCTTTAGACATCAAGTTTGAAGCAAAGAAAGCCATCAAGTCCCAAGCAATCGCGGATTTCATTGCCGAGTGGATTGAACAGCAACTTCCGACTCAAGTTCACTCGGAACACTGGACTATGTTCTTCGATGGATCCAAAATGCTGAATGGTTCGGGCGCGGGGGTAGTTTTGGTCTCCCCCCGAGGAGATAAGCTCAGATACGTTCTCCAGATTCACTTCGATTCCTCCAATAACGAAGCAGAGTATGAAGCACTTTTGTATGGGTTGCGCATGGCCATTTCGCTCGGCGTCCGTCGCCTCATGGTCTATGGCGACTCGGATCTGGTGGTTAATCAAGTGATGAAGGAGTGGGACGTCAGGAGTCCGGCAATGACTGGATACTGCAATGCAGTACGGAAGCTAGAGAAGAAGTTCGAGGGGTTGGAACTCCACCACATCCCCCGAGTGAAAAACCAGGCAGCTGACGACTTGGCAAAGATAGGCTCCAAGAGAGAAGCCATTCCAAGCAACGTGTTCTTGGAACACATTCACTCGCCGTCAGTCCAAGAAGATCCTTTCACAGAAGAAGCCCCGCAGCCGAAAAGTGCCACGGATCCGACTGAAGTTGAAATGCCTGCAGTAGTCGACCTAATCATGGAAGTCTTGGCAGTCACCCCTGACTGGACAATACCGTACATTGCATATATCCTAAGGAAAGAACTCCCGGAGGACGAGGAGGAGGCTCGACAGATCGTCCGCCGATCTAAGGCCTTCACGGTCATAAGGGGACAGCTGTATAGAGAAAGTGCGACCGGAGTCGGCCAGAAATACATAACGCCAGAAGAGGGTCAAATAATCCTCAACGATATCCACTCGGGAACCTGCGGTCACCATGCGTCCTCTCGGACTATTGTGGCTAAGGCATACCGAGCTGGATTTTATTGGCCAAGGGCAAATGAGATGGCGAAAGAGATAGTCGACAGGTGTGAGGGATGCCAGTTCTACTCCAACATGTCACACAAGCCCGCGTCAGCCGTGAAAACCATTCCGCTCGTCTGGCCCTTTGCCGTCTGGGGATTGGACATGGTTGGCCCCCTAAAAACGGGCAGGAGTGGATTCACTCATGTGCTTGTGGCAGTCGACAAGTTTACCAAATGGATCGAAGCTAAGCCCGTAAAGAGCCTCGACGCTGGCACCGCTATCAGTTTCATCAGAGGATTGACATTCAGATATGGAGTCCCGCACAGCATCATCACTGATAACGGGTCAAACTTTGATTCGGACGAGTTCAGAGCATTTTGCGCTTCTCAAGGCACACGAGTCGACTACGCCTCAGTCGCTCACCCCCAGTCGAATGGACAGGTTGAGAGAGCAAATGGTCTGATTCTCAAAGGGCTAAAACCTCGGCTGATGCGCGATCTCAAGCACGCGGCAGGTGCTTGGGTCGACGAGCTTCCGTCAGTGCTGTGGGGATTAAGGACCACCCCTAACCGGTCGACTGGAAGGACCCCATTCTTTCTGGTTTATGGAGCCGAAGCTGTCCTGCCAAGCGATCTCCTTCATAATGCGCCCCGAGTCAAACTTTACACCGAAGATGAAGCGGAGCAGGCCCGGCAAGACGCAGTCGACCTCTTGGAGGAAGAGAGGGAGATGGCAATGATCAGATCGACCATTTACCAGTAGGACTTGCGTCGATTCCACGCCCGGAATGTGAAGAGTCGAGCCTTTCAAGAAGGAGATTTGGTCCTCCGAGTGGATCAACAGAAACCTCACAAGCTCGCTCCCACTTGGGAATGCCCCTTCATCGTCACCAGAGTCCTTCACAACGGAGCATATCACCTTTACAATATTGATCGACAAATCGACGAACCTCGAGCTTGGAACGCGGAGCTTCTCCGCCCCTTTTACACTTAAGTCCGCTCTCAAACCAGATGTAATAAGAAAAACTCCTGAAGTTCATTTTTATCAGAAATAAGAGTGTTCCAATAATTGCTGTCACTGTTGTATGTATCCGAAATCCCCCAGTGGGTGACTTAGCTGCGAATCCGATTCGCCTAAGTTTAAAAAATCCTACCGAGTGGAGAGCAAACCTCCCACTCGGGGGCTTAGCTGCAGTTCAGCACTCGCCTAAGTTCTCCACGAGGAGACTTAGCTGCAGTCAGACACTCGCCTAAGTTTGAAAAATCCTACCGAGTGGAGAGCAAACCTCCCACTCGGGGGCTTAGCTGCAGTTTAGCACTCGCCTAAGTTCTCCACGAAGAGACTTAGCTGCAGTCAGACACTCGCCTAAGTTTGAAAAATCCTACCGAGTGGAGAGCAAACCTCCCACTCGGGGGCTTAGCTGCAGTTCAGCACTCGCCTAAATTCTCCACGAAGAGACTTAGCTGCAGTCAGACACTCGCCTAAGTTTGAAAAATCCTACCGAGTGGAGAGCAAACCTCCCACTCGGGGGCTTAGCTGCAGTTCTGCACTCGCCTAAGTTCTCCACGAAGAGACTTAGCTGCGGTCAGACACTCGCCTAAGTTTGAAAAATCCTACCGAGTGGAGAGCAAACCTCCCACTCGGGGGCTTAGCTGCAGTTCAGCGCTCGCCTAAGTTCTCCATGAAGAGACTTAGCTGCGGTCAGACACTCGCCTAAGTTTGAAAAATCCTACCGAGTGGAGAGCAAACCTCCCACTCGGGGGCTTAGCTGCAGTTCGGCACTCGCCTAAGTTCTCCACGAAGAGACTTAGCTGCGGTCAGACACTTGCCTAAGTTTGAAAAATCCTACCGAGTGGAGAGCAAACCTCCCACTCGGGGGCTTAGCTGCAGTTCGGCACTCGCCTAAGTTCTCCACGAAGAGACTTAGCTGCAGTCAGACACTTGCCTAAGTTTGAAAAATCCTACCGAGTGGAGAGCAAACCTCCCACTCAGAGGCTTAGCTGCAGTTCAGCACTCGCCCAAGTTCTCCATGAAGAGACTTAGCTGCAGTCAGACACTCGCCTAAGTTTGAAAAATCCTACCAATTGGAGAGCAAACCTCCCACTCGGGGGCTTAGCTGCAGTTCGGCACTCGCCTAAGTTCTCCACGAAGAGACTTAGCTGCAGTCAGACACTCGCCTAAGTTTGAAAAATCCTACCGAGTGGAGAGCAAACCTCCCACTCAGAGGCTTAGCTGCAGTTCAGCACTCGCCCAAGTTCTCCACGAAGAGACTTAGCTGCAGTCAGACACTCGCCTAAGTTTGAAAAATCCTACCGAGTGGAGAGCAAACCTCCCACTCGGGGGCTTAGCTGCAGTTCGGCACTCGCCTAAGTTCTCCACAAAGAGACTTAGCTGCGGTCAGACACTCACCTAAGTTTGAAAAATCCTACCGAGTGGAGAGCAAACCTCCCATTCGGGGGCTTAGCTGCAGTTCAGCGCTCGCCTAAGTTCTCCACGAAGAGACTTAGCTGCGGTCAGACACTCGCCTAAGTTTGAAAAATCCTACCGAGTGGAGAGTAAACCCCCCACTCGGGGGCTTAGCTGCAGTTCAGCACTCGCCTAAGTTCTCCACGAAGAGACTTAGCTGCAGTCAGATACTCGCCTAAGTTCGAAACCCACCTTCTCCTGAAGAGCCCCGCCACAAATACAATGTGAGCTTCGTCCCACTCTACAGTAACAAGGCGTGGGTCGACTGCCACCTTTTCCCGAGAGCTCCGCCACAAATCCAATGTACAACAACAGGGTGTGGGTCGACTGCCACCTTTTCCCGAGAGCTCCGCCACAAATACAATGTACAACAACAGGGTGAGGGTCGGCCATCAAGCCCCACACGACAGTTCCAGACCACGAAGACATTCAGCAAAAATTAAGTTCGGATAAAGCTTAAAAGGCCCTGGGCCCCGAATCAAAGTACTCGAGCCCTCAGCTCGGCAGAATTTAAACGACTACAAGTCCACTCGGCATTCCGAGGCTAATTTAAGGGAAGGCATAAAAGTTTTCTCACTCCTCAAGAGGAGGACTGGCAGGAGCGATGAACTCATCCAGGTCAATTCCGTCCGCAATGCGAGTGGCTGCAGCAATGAAGGTCTCCATGAAGTCTTGGAAGCTGTGCCTCTTGGTATTGGTGACTTGGATGGCGGCCAGCTTTTCTTCTCGCGCCTCCTTGCAGTGGACGCGGACTAAGGATGGAGCCACATCAGCGCCGCACCGGGCAGAAGACTTCTTCCACTCCTGCACTCGATCGGGGATTTTGTCAAGTCGAGCCATAAGAGACTCGAGATCGTTCTGGAGCGTGGACTCTGGCCAGAGCGTCGAGTCGATCCGCGACATGGCGACCTTCAGTCGAGCCAAGTAATCCACGGCGCCGTCAATTCGAGATTCTAGTCGGAGCAGGTTCATAGCAGTATCATCTTTCACCGGAGAATTGATTGGGTCCAGACCCGTTTCGATCCGCCCGGTCTCCTCTTCGAAGTCCTGACAGAATTCTGCACACAAGACCTAAAGATAAGCCAACGATCGCAAGATTGAGTCGACACAAAAGTACAAAACGGTCAAAATTAGATGTGCACCTTCAAGTTTGATGTACAGCCTCTTGGCGAGGCTCCTCAGGTAGCTCTCCAGGTCGTCCCTCCTACGGGCGATGCCTTCCATCTCCTCGCCCAAGAGGAGGTTCTTCTTCTTCCAACTGGCAGTCAGCCTGTTGGCACACTACAACAAGAACCCGCCTATACCAACACATGTCTACCAACGATATGATATTAAGTGTTGTTTGTTTAACCTCCCACTTCCCATGCGCCACACTCCTCCTTCCCTGAGGAATAGCCTCCTCGCGCTCACCTCCCACCCTCGTCCGGTCGTCCCCATCCAAATATTACGCAACCCATGTAAAAAAAGAAATAAATCACGCAGCCAAAATTTCTATGTGCCCTCTCCCTCTCCCTCTCCCCTGATTTCTCTCTCTCAACCACGATACTGCCGCCACCACCTCACCGGCTAGATCCGGCGCTCTCCCAGACTCGTCGTAGGCCCGGATTCCCCTCGGTCCTCCTCCAATCGCTGCCGCCACCTCACCAGCTAGATCCGGTGCTCTACCACGCCCGTCGCTCGTAGGCCCGGATTCCCTTTCGCCCTCTCCTCTGATTTTCCATCGCGGGGACGTTCTCCACGCCTCTGCATGCGCCCCGCAGCATCCCTGGTGACCACAGGTCACTGGCGTGGCTCCATCGCCTCTGGTCTGCATCGCGCTGCTACCGGACCGTGGATGACGGTGCGTACCCGCCTCGGCTGTGTTGACGGTTAATCTGTACTACAGTTTGGATCAGAAACACAGTGCTTTATAGGCCCGTAAGGCATAATGCAACCCAAAGGTACGATTTTAGCTGTTGATGCTTTCCCCCTTTTGTTTTCAAGCTAAAACATCTCTGTTCTGTAGGATCTGGAGGAGCTCCAGGCTGTATTGACATTGGCTTCAGAATGAAATTTCTGAGCTCTGCAAACCACTTCCACACTGAAGTTGTACTACTCCATGACGGGGAGATTTGTGTCATCTGTATCTAATTATTTGTCCACGTGTATCTCATTATGTGATTTTCCCCTTGCAGTTTTTGTGCCCGTGAGATATCAGCTAACAATTTGTCAGTCTCTGAATACTTGCAGTAACCATGATTTTGGTTTGGTATGAAATTACCCTGCACGTGTGGTTTCAAACTATTGACAATAGATGCACAGATAGGTAAGATTATGTAAAAACTTTTAGCTTGCCTTGGCTGATTGTGTGAGGATTCACTTGCTTTAATTGCATACAGCTTCATGGGCAGATGGATATGTACAACTTACGACAGCATTGGAGAAAGTGGAGCAACCCATTTGCTTCCTTGATACACCCTTGACCCTCCCCTGATTCAGAAGGCCACTAACACATGTCAGTTTCCTTATCGTAGAATTCTTATTTAGTAGACATCCGTAATTTTTACACTAACTGATCTAGCGAGTCAAGTGTGCCATCATATGTCTGTTATACAGTGTTAACTTTTGTCTAGTCCCATATTTTGTACATTCATATAGGAATTGATGATCCGTTATCCAATGACAGGACACATGGTACACGATTAGGGAGCTGAGTGGTGACAGGGATCGAATTCTCTTGATTATATGATATGCCACATTGGCAGCAAAGGGGCATGGGTAGTGTTTCTTTAAACTTGGCAAGTACTGACAAAAATTGTTCAACCTTTACTTAGATTTGCTTTTATTTAGACTGTTCAGTCATTACGTAGGTCACCTGTGATGCATTTTCTTAAATATTTATCCAGCTTTTGTACTAGGTTGGTCTTGAAATATTAAATGGTGCCACATTAATTTCGTTTTATTTCTCTGTAAACATCTTGGATCCCACTTCTCTAGAAACAAAATTCCCCTTCTATTCCTAGAGAAGCCCATGTGATGATGTGTTTCTTTTACATGTTGTTGCTTCTGCTGGTTCCTTAATTATCTGTGGATTTGAAGAGTCTAATGTGTGGCATTGTAATTCTTAGGTAACTAGAAAGTTTGTCTAATGTAGATTATTAAATGATTTTGAGATCCAATTTATGTCTAAATAGTCCAGGGGCAGGGGCCTACTCGATGGGCCGAAAAAGCGGAGGTTCGGTTGCGGTTCCGAGATGCACAGCAGCGGTGCGGCGACTCCCATATGCACAAGAGTGGCACGACGACTGCGAGATGTACAGATGTGGCACAACCGCTCTAGAGTGATGGTTTGTAGTGCAGCACCACCAGTTAGTCATCTGCCTCATCCCGTACAATAATCCAGTACCATAGCTCAGTCACCTAGGCTGATTTGTCCTCTCATATTTCTAATGCCGCATTGATGCGTCTATGATTAGTGGTTTGCATTCATTGTAGTTTTTTGCGGTGCTCTATGGTTTTTGTTCCTCGTATATCTATTAATTTATACTTCTTGATAGCAACTTATCCATATTCCTACAGTACAATGCAAGGTGTAGTAGCTAGAAGCTATACGGATATTACTAGGAGTAATTGCAGCTATCCATTTTGTACCAGTATGGTTGTTCAGTCAAGTAGGAAAAGTTAGATGCATGTACATGTATGAAATTGTCTACATAGTATGCAAGTTTGCAGCAATTTTTTCGTCGAAAAAAACTAATCACTATTGAAAAAAGTAGCTTCTATTTTGACAGTAATCTTTTAGTTTAAATACTTAACCATTTCGCCTGACAAAGTTTATCTATTAATTAAATAGATTGGCAATGCAAAGCGCACACATTTCTCAGTATTTTAGATTATCTTAAGAGAGTTCGTATTTAGAGAACCATTTGGGCTGGAGACCTTTGTGTGAGTAATGATGTTATCACAGTTTGTCTATGGAGCAACTTTAAAGTCAGTATACTTACATTTGAAATATTGGTTTATGGTCCTCAAAATTACCAATACATATGTTGTATCTTCAGGTTACAGAAACTGGATTGTTCCAGGCAGTGACGATGTTGCTTGTGTCTTACTACATTTAAGTGTAGTTTGTGTACGTGTAATTTAAAATATAGTTTTCAAATCACAACTTGTGAATCCTAGAACCAGCACTGCTTCCATGCAATATTCTCGGCACTAAAACCTAGAACACCACTAGTGCCAAGTGGGAACTTCTGTGAGGTAATTTGTAATTATAGTTCTATCACCAGTGCAAAATCTGACCAGTTGATAAGACCACAAAAAAGTTCAAAATTATTGGTCATGCAGTCGGATTAATTATTGCATAGCCTTCAACCTTTTGTTTGTTGTCTTCTAAATTTTTCTGCTCTATTGACCTTTTTTTCTACCGGAAGTTACTGATCTCATTCCTTTATTTTTGTAGGTTCCTATGATATTTTTATGATGCATGGCTCAGATGTTGATTGCAAGGTCGGGAATGGCATTGCTACTAGATAGTCTTATGTTATATTTTAGGACATCATTTCCAGTGTCAATGTTTCAAACATTATGTTTTTAGAATAGTTGAGACATCGATTGAAACGTCCAGGATTAGCTAGTACTACTTAGTATCAAAGCATGTAACCCTTAGAGTCATCTTCTTTGTAATGCAACAGAGTAAATTTAATATATTACACCTTTCTCTTTATTATTTGTTCCTCCTATTAACTATCACCATTGATCTTATCATTCTGGAAGGCAATATATAAAATACATTTTATGACCATTTGAATATCCTTTTGTGCAGGGTGCTAGCAACGCATATAATATGTTGTCACACTCTCACTCAATATGTTGCTACCATGCAACGCATTTTCACATGGTTTACCAACGCATGTGTATATGTTGTTGTAGACCTTTGCAACGCCACCAACGACAACGCATATTAATCCGTTGGTGTAGACCTTAGCAACGGTTATATGGACATGCACCAACGCATCGATGCGTTGCTAAAGGGGGGTTCGTGTTGTAGTGGCCTCAGTCAGAGCGGCCTGCAACCTGGTGTTCTCTTTTTCCAACTGGTCGACCGAAGCCAGCTTCTGTTTGGCCAGAGCCGTCTTGTCGTCAGCCTCCTTGCGGGCAACAGCCAGGTCCTGGTCCTTCCTCGCCAAAGCTTTTTCCAATTCTCCTACAAAGAAATGGCGATTGAATCGGAAACAGCAGAGGAATGCTCAAGCCTGAAAACAAAATCAGTCGACAAAGTCGCTTTACCTGCGGCGCCCTCCCTGACCTTCTGCAACTCCGTCCTGGCCAGCTCTAGATCAAGGTCCAGTTGAATCTTCTGTTTCTCCAATTCAGCATAGCGAGCGGCAAGTTCGCAGGATCTCTGCAAAAAGAAAAACCAGCCGACAGACGTTCGAGATAAGTTGCTTCCGAGTAACTAAGGAACAATGGTGACGTTTCTAAGACCACAGCCGAATCAAAAATATTCGACAGTAGTCTCGGGGACTACACCCAGTGGGTGCACTCAGCGTGCCCCCACTGGTTCGACCAAAAAAAAAACGACCGCCAGGACACGGTCCCACTCGACCTGGCCAGACCAAACTGAGTGAAGAAGTACAGATTCACAAACGCAATATACAGACTACAGTCGACTGCTAGCAGTCCACCATAGTCTCGGGGACTACACCCAGTGGGTGCACTCAGCGTGCCCCCACTAGTCCAAGAAAGAGAAAACACACCCAGTGGGTGTACAGATACAGATACAAAGATCTTCAAAAAGAAAAAGAAAGAGGGAGAAAGACTCTTCAAACAAACAAGTATCAAGTCGACTGACCTGGACGTTACTCTGAAGCGCCGAACTCGCGTCGTAAGCCGCCTGGCTGGCCTCTCGAGCCTTCTTCACCTGTTCCATCATGACCCCTGCCTGGTGTATGGCCTCCTTCGCAGCAGCCACTTCGTCTTCAGGGACAGAGTACGCGACAAAGAGCGAAGTCGGATTGGCAGTCGACGCCGAGGGCTGCGCACTCGACAGGGGATTGGCGAAGGACACAGAAGCCCGAGGGGCATCTCCGCTGTCCCGAGCCGCGGCCTCAGGCACCGGAGCAGGCTGGGGAGCCCTGTCAATCGACGGCCTCTTGGTCCTCCCTATCCTCAGCGGCTCGTTGTCATCGTCATCCGGGAGGTCGATAACATGAGGAGGAGCTGCAGGAAGAACTTTCAATCGACCAGAATTGCAAGAAACGACCAAGCCAACTCAAAAACAGAACGTCAATAATCGTACCAGGGTTGGAGGTAGCAGCGTCCCCCATCTCTTGGTCATCGTCTTTGGCAGAGACCTCGGAGGTAGCAGCACTGCAAATTTCGAAGAATCAGCCAGTTAAGCATAACGAGTCGACCGAGGATCCGTCCTCCAATCGACGAAAGAAGACAAGACTTGTTACCCGGAAATAACAGGGACAGTTATCTTCATCTTGGGCAGAGTCTTGGGCGGCTTGGATTGCGTCGTGCGTGGTTGCTTGGGAACCTTCCCAGTCGGTGTTGGAGAAGAAGTCCGAGGGCGTTTCGACGATGGCCCGACGGAGGCAGTCGCCTGGCCACGTCCCTGCGCCGGGTCGTGTGCGAGCTTGGATCGCCTTTCCGGGCGGGGAGGTTCGACCTCCTCCTCCTCCTCCTCGCTGGAGAAGACGTCATCGCCTCCCTCTCCTTCGCCGTCTGACTCCCACTCACCCTGGTCGTCCCCGCTCTCACCTCCGCTCCCTTCTCCTTCCTCAGTCGACCCCTGTGCCCCGTTGGGCATCGAATACATCTCAGTGGTCGCCTGAAAGACAGCAGACAAAATGGAAAGTCAGTCGACCCGCTCAAAAGAAGACCAATGCAGAAAACGAAGATTTCAGTCGGAAACATAAAGACGCACCTGGTCGACCTCATACGAGCTGTCGAGTGGAATGACCCTCCTAGCTCCTCGGGGGTTGTCCTTGTTCCCCGTGATGCTTGACAGCCACCCCTCCAACATCTCGTCGGTGACCTCCTCCGGGTGGATCCGAGTGGTGTCCTCGAGGCCGGAGTACAGCCACATCGGGTGGTCCCGAGCCTGGAGTGGTTGGATTCGCCTCTTGAGGAAGACTTCAAGCAGATCCATCCCCGTCACGCCCTCACGGACAAGTTCGACCACTCGACCCGCCAGTATCTTGGCCTGGGCCTTTTCTTCGGGCGTCACCTTCAGAGAAGCCGGCTTTTCGGCTCGGTCGAGGGTGAAGGGTGGAAGTCCAGTCGACTGCCCTGGGGTCACCTGATCCTGGCAGTAGAACCAAGTCGCCTGCCATCCTCGAACTGACTCCGGGAAGGTAATGGAGGGAAAACAGCTTTTCCCCCTCGTCTGGATCGCCAAACCCCCGCACAGCTGGATCGACTGTGTCTTCTCGTCACTCGACTTGGCCTTCTTAACCGACTGAGAGTGACAGGTAAAGATGTGCTTGAAAAGTCCCCAGTGTGGGCGGCACCCCAGGAACGCCTCACACATAGAAATAAAGGCGGCAAGATAGACTATGGAGTTCGGAGAAAAGTGATGGAGCTGCGCCCCGAAGAAGTTCAGGAAGTTGCGGAAGAAAGAGTGGGGCGGCAGAGAGAACCCACGGTCAATATGAGTCGCCAGGAGGACGCACTCACCGTCGCGTGGCTGGGGCTCGATTTCTCCCCCTGGAAGACGCGCCGCCTTGTGGGGAATGGCTCCTCCCTCGACCAAGTCGTCAAGGTCCTCCTGACGGAGCACCGAGGGCATCCAGTCGCCCTGGATCCACCCCTTGGGCAGGGCCGTCCGAGAGGAAGAACCCCCGCGCGCAGACTTCTTTCCCTTCCACGCCGCTGCCGCCTTCTTCGCGCGCTCCAGAGCGGTCGTCTTACCCTTCACCATCGTCGCCGGCGAGGTCTCGAGCTGGTTTTGTGGTGGCGGGGCGAGAGCGAAGGAAGCGGAGGAGGCGACGGAGAAACAGAGAAGGAAGAGGAAGAGATGAGCACGCATACTGATGAAAGGCTCCGGGCCAACTACTTATAAGGGGCCGCTCCCGAGTGGCTGGCAGGTAGGCCCGAGCTATCCAGTCAAATCCCGTGGCAGGCGCGCGCGCTGTACGTGGCGAAAAAGGCGGCGTGGGGATTGAGGAGCCTTCGCACTGTCGCTCCCGATTACTGCGGCCGCCCCCGTTCCGCGCGCTTCCCAAAAAATCCGAATCCCGCGATCTCCGCCGGCTGCAGAACAACTTGACGAAACGGAAATCCCGCGCACGCCGGCGCTCGATGCCTCACAGGTAAAGAAATCCATTCGACGAAAGACCTGGAACGGATCAAGGCGACTGAAAGAGGTTAATGACGTCATCCGTGACAGTCGACCCAGAACGAAGCACCCATAATAACCCGAAGGGTCGGTTGGAAAGGTCCCTAACCCCTTTTCTCACTCCAGCCTCGATCCGTTCGGGGGCTAATGATGAAGTCATGTACCTATGGTAGGGACACGGACCCGTCCTAAAGAGCCCTACCATAGGACATTCTTAGAGGAAGTCACCTTTAAGACAACTTGAAGATATCCCACTCGACGGGTTGAAGACACTCGACCAAGAAGCTGTCACTCGACCAAGAAGCCAACCACTCGACTGCCAGAAGACCTCAAGTCACTCCGCAGGCAAACGGTCGGCTATTAAGTAGTCTTTGTGATTATTATGACACTTTATTAGGGACGTTATCAGTAACGCCCACCTTAAATGTACCTTAAACCCTGCATTACTGAGGGCAGGAGAGGGCTGGCGAACTCTATATAAGCCACCCCCCTCCCCAGTATCAGGGGTTCGCACCCCTGTCATTTTACACACGTATAATCCAGTCGACCGCCTCCGGGCACCGAGACGTAGGGCTGTTACTTCCTCAGAGAAGGGCCTGAACTCGTAAACCTTGCGTGCTTACAACTTCCCAATAGCTAAGGTCTAGCCTCTCCATACACACCCCCCTACCTCACTGTCAGACTTAGAACCACGACATCGCTAACAAACCTGGTTTGACCACTAACACTACACCACCGCCACATTGCGCATTGACTGCACCAGCCCATGATCCAGTCGACGTGGCTCAACTAAACCTATGTAAAGCCCTCACCGCAACGTGAACAACACACTCTTGTGACAACAAGACGCGACTAACACACACTTGGGCGTTCCCTTGACTAAAAAAATAACAAGGCCTTGCGACGTGATTAACTCAACAGTACTCCCGTGGTCGGGGTGGCATATTTTTGCCCCCCCCCCCCCCCCCTCCCTGTTGCAGTGATGTCAAAGTTCGTCTGGTCATGAGTGCAATGGGCGATGTACAATGATGATGCGGTAATCCGGTGTGCTTTACTCCCCCATGTTTATTTGATTTAACTAGCGTCCTTGTATGTCTTGCCATGCTGTTGGCCTAGTCTAGCTACGTGTGGTTTATTGGCCAGTATCCCTCTCATAAACGGACCAGTTCTCATCGTCGACATATCTCTTTTGTCACTGGAATCGCTCTCCTTCGAAGCTAAAGAAGTCTATATGTATGTGAGAGAAGTACAATACAGTGGGTAAAAGCTAGTCTAACAGAGACGCGGAGAGATAATATTCAATGACGTGCTTCGATGGGATATTTCAAAGCAACCATACTACACCTACTTAAACCTAATTTCTCCATACGTAATCTTTCAATAAACTAATTTCTCCATGCCTTGAATTCAACTAGGTGGGCCCCTCCTCTAATTTCGCCCGACAACAAAAAACCACCTAAGCCGTTACGTTAATCACATATGATTCCTGGTGTAGGTGTGTTGCATTGCTCATTCGAGAGTGACGGCAAGAGAAGAGTAGGGAAACCGGAAAGGATCAAACCAAGAGGGGGCGAGGAAAACGAGAGGCCGCGGCTGCGGCTGGATGGAAGCAACGGAAAGACCACCGCGCCCAACCACCACGGAGGTTGAGGAGTCGAAACAAATCAGATTGTAGTTCGTCGACACTGCTGGCTTTCCTAGCTAGGATCATTGCCACACCTACCAATCCCCAGATCAACGAACCCAAAGCTTCCTGGCAATTGCTTAGATATCTCTAACAACTAGGGAGTTAGCGTGTGGGCCATGGCAGCCATGGCAACGTTTTGCCAAACGTAGACATGTTTATATTCCCGAAAAGAAACGTAGTTGTTGCTATAGTACTCAACCTGTGATGTGCCAGTCATGTTTTTATTCAATAGAGTTTTGTCACGCTTTATTTGTTTAAACTATTCCTTTATTTTTAAAGACCTTTTCCGTTTTAACTTTGTTGTGATCGGACTTCTAATTTTATCTGTGCAGTTTTACTCTAATTAATGATGGGCACATATATGAAAATATGCAGTCACCTGCACCATTGATAGTCATGGAAGAATATGCGATTTGCAAATAATGATTCTATATTGAACAATAATTTGATGCCTGGCTCAGGCTTTTTTACTGTAGAGTTTGTTTGGTTTAAAGGAATGTTTCCTCCAAAATATCCATACGTTTCTTTTCTGCACTACATTGTTGTAGATTTCCTGTCAAGAGGATATACGGCTTGGACGTATTAAAGTATGACAACTATGTCATCCAATCAATATCTATGCAAAACTATATTACACAAGGTAGATAGCACCCTACATGACTTTTAAATATTTTTACCGTGTGCATATATAAACATAATGCATATCAAGTTTTACGTGTAAACATAATTGAAATCCATATCACACAAAATATTCTTCGATACAAAATGTAATTCGATAATGTATACATAGAAAGACACGCGATGCACAAAATAAAGAAAGTGGTACAGAAACATAGTACTCTTTATTGTGCACTATATTACACAAGGTAGATAGCACCCTACATGACTTTTATGCTTAAGACCAATCATCTCACGAAGCATTTCCATTGTTATTAACCATTAATTAAAGACAACAGATGGAGCATTTTGTTACATTTAAACAAATATTCCAAGATGCTGCAACCAGAACCTTAATACATTATGGAATTTCCTAACAAATATTACATAGACCCAAATATACAGCACAACATCCAATAAAAATCATTATAATACACACCATCTAACTTAAAAGTCTGGCATATGAAAATTTAGTCCTCCGATAGAAAACGCTGAATTTCAGCAGGAAATATCAAATACATGCTTCCCTGTCCGATGTATAAATATGTGTAATTCTCAATTGATGCATTTTTGAAATCTTCTAACTCACATAACACCATAATTACAGTGATTGTGCAACATATTTTTTAGAAAGCATGCATAAGCCTTTGAGTATAAACACAACTTTTGGTAGGGAGTCAATAACACCCCTAGGTAGCCAAGCCTTTGAGTATAAACAAAAATGATTTCTCAAGATTTCTTTTGCTTCATGGAGCTGTAATTATTGCTAACAGAAACAAAATAGAAATCACATGATAAAAAAGAAACAACGCAATAGGAGAAAATGAGGCATACTACGTGGCCATGTCACTGACCTGGCCATCACAACCTCCGAGACCAAGGGGTGAGGAGGTGGCGGCATCAGCTCCAATGAACCTATGACACCAAAATGATTATGTTTGCCGTCCTCGATCGTCCGCATCATCGACTCAGTGGTCGGTCCCCTTGTATCTTCTTCCCCATGGATCGGGATTGATTCGACATAGGGTCAAAACAACAAACAAAATCAAAAGTCACATAGAATTATAGCCTAGTAATGCTCAGTCAGCCAAATTAAGAAATATCGGTAACACATGCATATCTATTAATGATATTAGTGAACAATGCAAAAAGCAAAGGATTCCATTTGTCGCAATTAGTACACACGACAACTACTTCATAAGTTCATATGACCAATCAGTTAGACCACATGGTTAAATTCATTCATAGATGAACAACTAACAAAAGTCGAGAAGGATACTTACAAAAACAATGATTGGTCAGGAATTTGGAAGGAGGGAGGGTCTATTATTAACGCTAGTGAAGGCGCATGTCATGCCAACTCTATAAAGTTAATTCCATTTACAAAAATCACATCGGAAAAGTATTGTGCATTCATGTTCTAGTCTTAATATCCCTTAGGTAATCTTGTTTTCAGTTGAACGGCGATCATGTCAAGCTAAACGAAGAGGACGCCGACAGGGCCACATTGTTCCCTGCCCACCACCGCCCACTTCCACACGCCACCATCCATGTTCACCGCCTGGATGCCGGCCCCAGCTCTCAAGCCCCTAGAACCGGTGCGCCCACGGGTCGCCGCGTTGGGTATGTACCCGCCGCCACCGCGTTGGACCTTCTCGTCCTACAATGCAATAGCCATTGCCTTAGTTGTCTACATCAGACATCTGAAATGAAACAAAAGTCAAATGCTACTAATTAGACGTAATACATCAAAATGTCAAACAGAGTCAACACTTTAATTATGCTTCATAGGATAAGAATCAAACATACATAGTTAAACCAAATACTTAACAAAGTGTCAACAACATTTCACAGATTTTTTCAGAATTTTTGAAGCACTAACCTGGCTTGGCTCAATGCCAATGTGGTTCAGCATATCAATGCATAGATGTAGGAATCATCCTTGTACTCTGCACAAACAAGGGAAAAACATGAGCTTTCATGTTTCCGTGTATTATAGTTGAGCAGAAGCGATACATGGACAGTAGTATGAATGTACAACAGTGGGAAAGTTGAGGTTCCCTGGGCTGAATGTCGATGAAAGGTGCCTCCCATTTGCCCTTGTAGTCCAGGTTCCTAATTATCTGACTACACAAATATCCCATGTCAGAAGTTGCAATGCCAATGCACACTGTTGTTTGTCTACAATTTGACTATCTAATCTTACTCTAGCAGAAGTACCTTTTGCATCCATGGTCTCTTGCATCGGGGTACGTACCAAACTCCTAACTTCTTACAACTGATGATATTGTTGGGCATTGAATTAATTGAACCACCCAAACTACTTTCAATCCTTTCTCGAAAGACAAATCAAGGAGACCATGAGATAGAAAAAGAGAGAAACTTACCATTAAGATAGAGGACAAGTCAGGCAGTCTTGCACATGGTGTTGGTAGGCAGCACCGCCGTTGTCGGGACAGTTCGCGCCCCAAATCCATATCCTCCATTTTTGCAAGATTCTGTACACCACATCTTTGTTACTAAAGTGGGAGAAACCATAAATCGACTATCAATCATCATCAAGTGTAGAATATGGTCATTAAAATTCATTAAAATCATTGCACATCACTTGCTTGATTCTCCTCTATTAAATTAACATTCATCACGGTGCCTTCTAAAGACAAGGCATGACAGAAACACAAAGCACAGCCCAAGCACATTGGTTTATGTACCATACTCATTGTAAAAAATTAGAAGCTTCTGTAAGATGTGATACTGTTTACATGTTTGGAGTGAATTGCATCCTCGTACAAAGGATAGAAGAACTGAATGCTTATGTACTTATAAAATACAAAAGTGAAAAGGGTAATTAAATCATGTTGGGTTAAAAATCTTACGTTCCCATGGTTCTTTCTCAGATCAAAGAACTCAAAATATCAGCAGTGGATATTGGAGCCAGGAGAAGAAACGACGTGACCTTCACCCACATCCTTAATGGCCAGCCTCATCTCCATGCCCAGGACGATCTGAAGCCTCCCTCAATAATTCGACACCTGCACGATGACCGACCGTCAGATCACAACACTCGGCTTGGGCAAGGAATTCGAGGGATTTCTAGACCAAGCGTTGAGAGTACCTAGGGGTCACCTTGGTTTTTGTACACGACAAAGAGGAGTGCGGGAGGCGAGCCCCAACCCATCGAGACCACGATGCCTTGAGAGAAAGCTAGGGGAGGCGATGGTCAAGCACGACATCACGGCGCACGTGCCCTACGTCTCAACGCTACAGTCGAGCGTCGCCATGTAGCCGCACAACAGCTTGCACTCCATGAGTTACATACTATTTTCGCTCACACGACGAACGCCATCCGCTCGTCACTGAGACCCATCCTCTCAACCCTGCTGCTCCACGATCACGCGACGCCGTGTTAGTTAATGCAGAAACATAGGAGGCGGGCATCGTAAGGTAAAAAGTCCGGTTTGGATGGGATGAAAGACGAACCAAAATAAAGCAAAATTGGACAGGGAAGGGGGTGGATGAGGAGGCGAACATACAACGAGGTCGGGGTGGCTGTGGCCGAAGCATGAGGCTCGGCCTCCTCGCCGACGACCAGATCCGCCGTCAGAGATGATGAGGTCATCAGCCCCGTGACCTGGATCCCGCCAACAGGGTGATGCAGAGGAGAGGTGCGGCGGCGTCCTACGGGTGAGGACGGCGGGGGAGGTGAGGGAGCAGCTGAGCGCGGTGGTGCGGCTGCGTCCCTCGGGAAGACGAACAGCGAGCGGCCCGAGGCGGGAGGCGGCGAGGAGGAGAGAAGAGTCGTGCGGTGCAGGGTGAAAGCCCGACTCGCTCGGTTTGTAGCAAGGTACTGCTATAATCGAAACATTTCCTTTGATGTAATTTGACTACGTATGGAAAGATTAATCAGTGATTGACCGACTTATGGTAAGTCAATTAATTTAGATTTGATTTTTAAATATTGATTAGAGATTAACCGTGATTGATTCTCTCCCATAAAGACATTACTAAATAATTTGTGTCCACATGGAAAGTTCTGATCCGTTTGGCTTTCAGTACATGGGATGGTGGAAGGAAAGACGAAAATAAACCGGACAAAAATAAACCAGACGAATAATAACAGTGGACGCAATCCTAGCAACTGCTCCATTAAGAGTAGAGATAATGCCTCAAGATGAGGAGGTCACGATTAGGGTATGGCAAGAAGAACCTTTTTGGAAAGTTTTGATTCTGGTGATAATTACCATATTCGAAATTTCCTTAGTTATAGCCTTACCATACATGGATTGATTTATTACTATAATTATCATATTTGAGATTTCTAAGTTTATAGCCTTACCATACGTGGATTAATTGTGATTGATTACCATAAATACGTTGGGTATTGTCGGCCAGACGAGAAAAAGAAAAACCGGTGGGAGGGGGGTGGTGGGAGGTGGGACGAAGAAAAACCGGTTGAAAAAAACCGGTTGAAAATAAACCGGTTGAAAGTGGGGGGGACTATTCAACCAATTCGTCCATTAGGAGTAGAGATTGTCATGTTTTCTACTCCCTCCGTCCGGATTTATTAGGCACCCTCTTATTTTGGGCTAAAGTTTGACTCTAGATTTAAATAATAAAACGTAAATTGTATGTCACAAAAAATATATCATTGGAAACCTCTTTCGGATACAAATCAAACAATATCGTTTTTGTGGTGTAGTCCCTCTGTCCAAGTGCATAAGGCTGCCGATAATGGTAGTATCATGTATGCCAACTAAGCAATTTTGATGAGATGACATAGAATTAAATGAAGAAAGAGATGCTTGAGTATCATATCATGATACCGTATCATATTAAATGATGTGCTACTTTGTGTTATGCATGGCAATAAATGTAGTACTATATGATACCAGCATATGATACTTTGCATTACGGATGTAGTATCATACACTAGTATCATATGCATGATACTAGTATATGATACTCTCCATTACAACCAGCCTAAGACACATTAAGAGTAGCAGCGCGACCTAGATGGCTGTAGATTGGACGAGAAGTAGCACCACGACGAGGGAAACCTCCAATCACAGCGGTGCTTTAAAAGGAAGCAAAATCAGCATTTAATTGCTAGTTATTAGGATGCCGTTTCAGCTCTCCATCCAGGCCCACATACCTGATGGCATGCAAAACCGTCTTGAATCTCTTGCCTAGTCAACGCTCGCGAAGGATGCTGGGAGGGGACTGAGGAGAAGTTAATATTCCACGCCTAAAGGTTGTGGGAAACAAAACCTGGTTTTTGTAAGGTGACATTTGCACTTGGATGAAGGTAGTATATTTTATATTTTGTTTTGCAAAATGATGATTAAAGCTCGATCCAAAATATTAGGGGGGCTTAAAAAAGCTGGATGGAGGGACTATGTTTCTATTTCAGGCAGGAAAGGATACAAGTAACAAAAAGCTTAGTAGGATACTGCTCGTGGTGGGCATGGATGACCAATATGTAACGGGAAGCCTCTCATAGATCTAGAAACGCTAGGATCACACATAAAGAGAGTATTGCATCCGAAGCGCATGTGTTTGCGTGAATATACGTGTGGATTTAGGACTTTGGACGCTTGGCGTGCCGCCCACCTTCAATTTTCTTTGTTGTTGTTGTTGTTTCTGCCCAAAATGTATTTCTCATGTCCTGGCGTTCATCGTGCACAATTTGTCGTAAGTACACAGCCAAGCGATCTAACGAACGAACGACACGAATGCATGCATCATTTGATGTCAAGTCAAGGGTGGGACACAAGATGCCCCACTAGCTGATTTGGTGGTGCAGATGGATCGACACGTCCGGCCAACAAGCACAAGCCACGCGTGACAAACCACATTTGCTCCCCACGCCCGGTGCTAGGGTGCTATCAGCACGGGTGAAAAGGGATTGTGCAAAGCCGCTATAGTCTGCGTTTGCATCATTAGTCAATTCGAGCCATATCCAGCAAGGCTAGCTAGCTGTTTGTAAAGACAAAAATAAGGAACTTTAGTAATCAATCAAGCCAGTGCGTACTGAGATGTCTCTCCTCCGTCGGCAAGCACCGGTGTTACTGGCTAGTATGCCTCCTTAATGATAGTGTCACGATTTTCACCACAGTTGTTGCTAATAGGCTCGATGCAGTTATCGAGCATATTGTTTGGCCGTCCCAAACAGTTTTCATAGAAGGAAGGAATATCCTCCTTGATGGTGGTGTCATCTTTCATGTGACCGTCCACGAGTTGCACCAAAAAAACATGAGTAGTGTAATCTTTAAAATCGACTTTGTAGAAGTGTATGACATAGTCAAAACGGCTCTGATCTGCTCCACGCCCGACCAGCTGCTCCACCCCCTATAGCTACCGCCTCCCCTCTACGCCCTGGTCATGGCCCGACTCCCCCCGGGCGGCCGCGCCACAACCCGCGCCGCCCCCTATAGCTACCTTCGACGTCACCTCCCCTCTACGCCCTGGCCATGGCCCGACTTCCCCCGGGCGGCCGCGCCACAACCTGATTTTCGGCCGAATTTCGGCCATCTTGGCCTGAGGCGAAAAGTATATTTAGACCGAAATTGCTCAAATTTGACAAAATTTGGTCAAATTTAAGTCAAATTGCAGTCAAATTTTGGTCAAATTTCAGCCAAAATTTTTGAAAATGACCGAAATTCGGCCATCTCGGTCTAGGGCGAAAAAAAGCTGAAACCGAAAATCAAAACACAAGTCACAACCCGCGCCGCCCCCAATAGCTACCTTCGACGTCACCTCCCCTCTACGCCTTGGCCATGGCCCGACTCCTCCCGCGTGGCCGCACCCGCGCCGCCCCCTGCAGCTACCTTTGATGCCGATAGCCCTCCATGCCCCTGTCCCGGCCCGGCTTTTCCCAATCACCGTCGCCATTGATGGACACGACGAGAGGGACGCCCCGCTGCCTCCCTTCCCTCCTTCGTCAAGCTGCCGTCAGCGGCCACAACGAACTGCCCCTAACCTCGTTAGCTCTCTTTCGAGCCACCTCGCGAGCCCCCGTGTTCCGCGTCCGCGTGCTGCACCTCAACCGTGCTTCCGCAAGCGTGGACCGCCACACGCGCACCGTCAGGTGCTCGCCCGTGTGCTCCGGCGAGCAGCCTACGTGAGTTCATAGCACGGCTTCGTCAATGCCACGAGCGTTGTCGTTCCCGGTAGCCGTGCATTGATGGGACTCGCCCCGGAAGCGGAAGTGACAGTTGGGCCTGAGGCAACAAGGCGCCCAGAGATAGCTACGGACCCAACGGTTAGGCCGGCGTCATTGACCTCCACATCTTGTGCGCGGATGGAGGTAGGCGTCAGGTGGCGCTGTCGAGCTCCTGCATCCTGGAAGTCCCACCACACCCAGGAGGCGGACTTAGTGGTTGGGCCGACGCCGATGAGGCGCGCAGAGATGGCCGCGGATGGTTGTAGGTGCATGGCGCGGTGGTGGTGGTCGGCATTGCGCTGCCGGTCCGAAAGAGTAGGTGATGTGTGTGCACACGAGGTGCTCGACGAAATGCTGGAGAGACTTAAAACTTATGAATGCTAATTTCACCACAGTTGTTGCTAATAGGCTCGATGCAGTTATCGAGCATATTGTTTGGCCGTCCCAAACAGTTTTCATAGAAGGAAGGAATATCCTCCTTGATGGTGGTGTCATCTTTCATGTGACCGTCCACGAGTTGCACCAAAAAAACATGAGCAGTGTAATCTATAAAACCGACTTTGTAAAAGTGTATGACATAGTTAAACGGCTCTGATATGCTCCACACCCGACCAGCTGCGCCGCCCCCTATAGCTACCACCTCCCCACTACACCCTGGCCATGGCCCGACTCCCCCCGCGTGGCCGCGCCACAACCCGCGCCGGCCCCTATAGCTACCTTTGACATCACCTCCCCCTACGCCCTGGCCATGGCCCGACCCCCCCCCCCTCCCCACCCACCCCCCGCGCGGCCGCACCCGCGCCGCCCCCTGCAGCTACCTTCGATGCGGATAGCCCTCCATGCCCCTGTCCCGGCCCGGCTTCTCCCAATCACCTTCGCCGTTGATGGACACGACGAGAGGGACGCCCCGCTGCCTCCCTTCCCTCCTTTGTTAAGCCGCCGTCGGCGGCCACGGCGAACTGTCCCTAACCTCGTCCGCTCTCGTTCCAGCCACCTTGTGAACCCCCGTGTTCCGCGTACGCGTGCTACACCTCAACCGTGTTTCGCAAGTGCTACGTCAGGTGCTCGCCCATGTGATCCGACGAGCAGCCTGCGTGAGTTCATAGCATGGCTTTGTCAATGCCACGAGCGCTGTCGTTCCCGGTAGCCGTGCATTGATGGGACTCGCCCCGGAAGCGGAAGTGACAGTTGGGCCTGAGGCAACAAGGCGCCCAGAGATAGCTACGGACCCAACGGTTAGGCCGGCGTCGTTGACCTCCACATCTTGTGCGCGGATGGAGGTGGGCGTCAGGTGGCGTTGTTGGCTCCTGGAAGTCCCACTACACCCAGGAGGCGGACTTAGTAGTTGGGCCGGCGCCGGCAAGGCGCGTAGAGATGGCTGCAGATGGTTGTAGGTGCATGGCGCGGTGGTGGCGGTCGGCATTGCGCTGCCGGACCGAAGATGTAGGTGATGTGTGTGCACACGAGGTGCTTGTCGAAATGCCGGAGAGACTTAAAACTTACGAATGCTAATTTGACCTAATTTTTTGGTTAACTGCTGACTTTCTTTGCTAGCTCATCCGAAATTCTTTCTTGAGGAGGATAGCTTGCTTGAGTACCTTAATTGAAAACAAACCGCTTGAGCTGTAACCGAAACAGAAAGGTTTGCCTTAAAAGGAGTCTTCCTACCATACCATGATGCATGCCTATGTTATAGTGCGTTAAGCTTCGTCAGAAGCAAGCAAGATGATTAAGCGAAGCTTCGTAGATGTTTTGAACAGAGAAGCCCATGCTCGATTATTTCGAGCACATGCTTCTGAGGAATCAGACGATTTGAGTGAAGTTTTTTGTAACGTATCAATAAGAGTCTAGTCAACCATTGACATGTTTATTTTTTGCCAAGTCAGCCTGACATGCGGGTCTCATCTGTCTCATATTTGCACCTTCATATTCAATGGAACTTTGTGGGATTTCAGTCCAGAGATTACTCTTTACAGTCTGTTGGTTAAAAAGAAGTATCATCCGAAACACCCATGGATTGTTTTTCAAATGCACTACATTTCTATAGGGGTCCTAGCAAGGGGTTAGACCACTCAGAATTGTTTTTTTCTAAATCTCTATGTCAACCAGTCAAAATTTATGCAAAATTTCTAACAGTTTGCCTCTGGTGCAAACAAGCATCTTCCATTTTGTATTTCTATGTTTGTACTGTCATGATGTTTGATGAATACTCAAAAGCTTAAAATAAACTATTTTCATGTGTTTTTTTATTCTTATATTCTAGTACAAATCTTGCGAATCAAAGAGCCGCTACTTAGACCCTGCATCGCCATTTATTATATTAAGCATCTGTTTGGCTTCACATGTGCAAAGAATCTGGCACATGCAAACTAGTGCCATCACCAATCTCACTCGCGTTGTAGAATTTCATGATGAAATGCCTTGACATGGGAGCTGCAACAAAAATCATGGACTTTGAGGTTGGACGGTACGTATATGTGTTAAAAGACAAATAATTGGCTCTCATTTTAATGTACTTCTACATGAAAACTTGCACGGCTGTACTGTACATTATGTTTCTAGGTATATGTGTATTTATTTTTTGGAATTTTTTGAAACTAAGTTTGCATTTTGAAGTTTTCAAATTATGGCCATCATGGAGGTCGGCCTCCATTTGGCATTTCGATCCAAAATCCCATAAGTAAATGAGATGTCGTACTCGTACATGCGGTCTACACGGCAGGCTTGATTCCGTCTCTCATATGATCCGTATCGCTTCGGTGCTGGCTGGTTGATCAAGACCTAGACAGAAGAGAAGCGACAAAGAAGTAGCCCTGCGTTTCCGCGTACAAGCAGCTGCCGTTGTGACCTCCAGATTGTACAGATTAGAGGAATCATAGGAACAATTCGCTGCCGCGGGAGGTCGCATGTTCAGAAGTTCAAGTCCTAGCTAGCTAATACCTCTGTTCCGAAATATAAGACACTGAGGGAGTTCAGTTTACACTCCCCCAACGACTTATATTTAGGAACGGAGGGAGTAGAAGCGTATAGCTACAATTCAAGTACGGATACTAGTGTAGGTACCATGTTGATGTTTATTTGCCTAGCTACACATTGTGCCAATATGCTGTCACAGAGATGATGACACTTCACTTCATCAGGTCAGGCTCACGAGCATGCTTTCTTCGCCTAGCTAATTCGCCACTTTGTTTTCTCAAGTCAAACCAATAGCATAAGAGTGAGACACAAGATACCCCACTAGCTGATTTGGGAGTGCAGATACGTCTGGCCGAAGGAGCTCATGCCACGCGTGACAAACCACAATTGCTCCCCTCGCCCGGGTGCTGGGGTGCTATGAGCACGGGTGAAAAGGGATCCTGCAAAAGTCAATTCGAGTCTTGCCCAGCTAGGCTACCTAGCTGTTTGTGAAGAGAAAAATAACTATCTACATTTAGTGATGCAAGCTAGCCGGTGTATTTGTGGATGCCTGGAAATCTTTCCTTTAGTGGGAGATGGCTCTCCCCCATCGACAAGAAACGGGTGGAAGCAAGATATGAAAATGAGATGGCTCACCTCCGTCGACAAGAAACGGTGCGGAAGCAAGAAATGAAAATAACTGCCACTGAAAAACGTGCTTGGCTATGTAGATTACTAGCTAGGTTGAACGGATCCAGCACTACAGGCTAATATCAATATGCCAGCTTAATGATAGCGTCAAAATTTTCACAAAAATTGCTGCTAATAAACTCAATGCGGTTATCAAGCATGTTGTCTGGCCATTCGAAACAGTTTTCATAGAAGGAAGAAATATTCTTAACAGCATCATCATTCATGTGAAAGGAGAATTACCCCGGCCTGTGCATCGAGCGATGCATACAACATAAATAAGGACTTACAAAATAAATACATAGATCAACCTAAACCCTCCTTCCTAACAAAATTATCGCCCTACCTATAAGATTGATGATGTGCCCTGACCGCGCGTCACGCACACCATGAAATCCGGTGGTCTCACCAAGCCACCCGCCGGCTAGCCGAGAGCACCAACCAGTCCAGCAGACCCTCAGCATGCACCATTTGCAGGATGAGAGGTGACATACATAATGTTTATTTTTCTTTGAAACGGAGGCAAAAGCATAGTTCCATTAGTAAAGAAGAAGAGAATTACTCGGTTAATTAGAGAGAAACCAGGCTAAAACCAACACAAACACCTTCGACGACCGTCATGGAACATGATAGCCGAGAACACACACAAAATTGGCTACCAACATAAGACGCACGCACACCACTGAAGAGAGAGCCGTCGTCAAGGTTGTACATCGGGGTCAATGTCATCACTCCTCCTTAAGCCAGCGATTAGTTTCCTTTAGGCTGGTCGTAATGGTAGTATCATATCTAGTATCACGTATGCCAACTAGACAATTTTGATGCGGTGTCATAGAATTAAATGAAGAAAAAGAGGGTTAAGTATTATATCAATAATGCTATGCGGACGACAATTTTGAACGATTTGCAGACGACGATCAAATCCAGCGGTAGGAATCTGGTCCACAGAGGAGCAGCGGCCGCTTGATTGTTTTGTCGTGCACGGATCGGCCAGGGCACATCGTGTGTACAGTAATTCGGTATCATATCATGATACCATATCATAATAAATGCTATATTAGTATGTGTCATGCATGACAATAGATAAAGTAGTACATGATACTAATATATGATACTATGCATTAAGGAGGTGCTCCATCCGGTCCTTTTTACTCTGCATATTAGAATTCTCTGAAATGATACTAGTGTATGATACTCCCCGTTACACTGCCGCGTTGTATCAGTTTTGCTACATTAATTCCAGCTCCAGGACCTTCTGGTCGAAAAACAAATTCTACAGGAATTTTAAATGGCACGTGTAGCTGTCTTCAAAGTCCAAGCACACTTGTTAGGGCATGTACAATGGTTGATAAGATAGTCTTATCTTAAGTTTTGCATGTAAATTAGAGATGACAAAAAAACATGTCTACAATGAGTCAATCTTTTAGTCTTATCTTCAATAATTAGTTGTTCCTAAAAATATGGCGAGACAAATTATGCTAAGAGATCATCTCTTGTCTTTTCTTAAATAAGATAAGACAAGCCTTCTCTTATGATTTCTTTCTCCTTCACCTTATCATTTATCCTACATGGCACTCTTAAGATAGAATCATTGTACATGTCCTTATTATCTCTATCTCTACTATCTCTACTTATCTACTTATCTACTTATCTACTTATATTTACTATTAAACAATTAAACAAAAACTTTCTTACATGCACCCCGCAATTAGTCCCACAATAACGCACGAGCCAATCAGCATCACACAATTAGGCCAACAAGTACGGTGTGCACTTAGCATTTACCAATGACTGACCGTACTTCACCAGGAGAGTAGTAGTCGAACAACCAGCCCCGTGTGTCCCCTACAATCACGGAAATCAGATCGCAAACTAACAACCAGCCCAGCGTCCCCTACAATCATGGAAAATCAGATCGCAAGCTAAGGGAACTTCACGCCCTTGACCTTGACCTCACCGCCAGGCACATACGCCGCCAACCAACGGCGTCTCCTGCCTGCGCGGCGACCACGCCGCACTGCACCGTCCCGTCACCTCCGTGCACGATCGCCATCGCCGATTGTTGCCGCTCGTAGCGTGGCATCCGTCCTGCGAGATCGCCAGTGCCCAGGAGAGAGCCTGCCCCAGCACCCGCACCGCCATGCCCGCCCTGCACTGGCACCCACGCCGCCGCGCACACGCCCGCCGGGGCAGGGCGCCAGCGCCTGTTGCGTCCCCTGAACCAGCCGGGCACACGCGGCTGTGATTCTTCCGAGGACTTCTTCAGGTTCGACTTCTTCCTTCGACTGTTGCAGCATTACTCATGATTATATTTTTGATAATAGAGTTCTAACTAATAAACAGTTTCACAGCAAAATGCTATAAGCCGTTCATTTTACATACTGACTATATGAGGATAATGAAACTGGATTTGTGTTGCACAAATTGCCTTTACTATATCAAGTAAATACAGGAAAGTGACTTTACTATATCAAGTTCCATCAACATGACCACCAACACAATTGTTCTACAAAGTAATATAGCATCTATCCAGCTTCAGGATGTTAAAATGAATTGTATAAATCTGTATAAACCCACTTTTGCACACCACATGATTGAGAATGTGCATGATTATTTAAACTGAAAACATCTGGAGTACACGTGATCCATTCTAATTCTGAAAACTAAAGAAGTCGCACTTCCTGCTCCCTGAGTACAAAATGGTGCATTTGAATGTCTGTTTGTTGGAACTACGCAACTTTAGCATATCTTTTTTTTTTCATGTGCATCTCCTAATAGGTGAGAGCATCAACAACATTTTGTTGATCTATCATGAACCGGTTTAGAATATATGTTTTTGCAGGACTAATGCTTGTGGTAAGCCATCTAAGAAATATTTAGAGTTGCCGACAAAGGTAATCTGGAAGTATGATTTAGTAAACAAATATGCCCGACCATCACATCAAGGAAATGTTCCATATACAACTACATGAATTTCTTAGAACAATAAAAATATTGTGCAATGCAACGAAGATTCAAAACATACTCTTTGATTCAGACTTGTTGCTCCCATCCCCTTTCGGTACCAAAAAGTGTTCAAGTTTTGTACCTGATCTGGAATCCAAACCCCTGGCTTGCTGAATGACTCGAGCATGTCAGAACCACATAGCAGCATTACCTTGACACTTCCTGAGACAAAACGCAAGTCGTAAATAACTAATTTATATACAGTGTTATAGTACTGATACAATTGGTGATCCAACAATGTGAGAGAAGACACTACTGTGTTGCAACAACAAAAATCATTGTCACATACCTTGATCAGCTAAGCCGTCCTTGCACAGAAGAATTCTTAACTCTTGAGAGAATGGTCAAGGTACGCTGATGACCTTTCTGCATTGCCTGTATCAAGAACACAAGAATGTGTCCATCAAATGAACACATCATCCGAACTGAAAGTACCTTATGTGATAGCGAAAATCCAATGGTACGCATGTACTGATAACATGAAAAATCAGGTTATTATGCATGGATCAACCATCACGAAAGACGAGCTTCAACATGCCAATTCGCAGAGGCGAATCCGGTGAGCAGACGGCAAGAGGTCATGAGCAGCCCCAAATTGCAAATTCGGTCATGAGAATGTGGTGTTAACACAAACTCATACACATTTTCAGTTCCGCATAGTACCTTCTTCTTGTTAGCATTGGTTCACCAGGGACATGTATCCATTAAGGCAGTAACATCCCAGCACCGACTACCCTCGCTGCTGCAACTCATCCTTCGCAAGCTCTGTACGTATGAAACAAGAGATGGGGTAACATGCAATCTATTTGTTCTGATTCTCAGCCTGTTCTAATATTAACACAACACTTCAGAGTTGCTAAACATATTTAACAGGTGCTGCGGCTTACCAAACATGCCTGTGCATGTAGGTGGGAAGGTTGAAGCTCCCGGTGGCCACCAGCACAACACCACCCCGCCTTCCCCCGTATCTGCGGCCATCCAGTTGAATAAGGGAACGTATGGTGGACTAGGATGACTCTGAATAACGCAAGTGACGAAATCCAAGATCAGGTTCTTTTCTTTCTGCTTACAGATTTGGATCCGTGGACAGCTTCTCTGTGGGGACGGGAACTTCCACCTCCTCCAAGGCCATGGCCACGGCCGTCCTCTTCAAATTCCCAGCTGAGCAAGAAGCCGACACAAAATCTTCGCTTCTCTCTTCCTGGGGTCGGCGTGCGCCCCCCGCCTGAGAGGTCGGTAGTCCGGCGTGTGCGGTAAAGGGCCGGCGTCACCGGCGAGCATGCCAAGCTCGACCGCCTCTTCGAGCACTTCGACGGCCGAATTCGAAGGAGGAGTGAGGTGGAGCAGGGGCATGCACATCCGCCGGCGTGGGTGACGAAGGGGAGGGGCGGCCTTACAGGGAGCGCCGGCTATGGAGGGAGGGATCTGGCGACCATGGAAGATTAGGGAAGGGAGGAGAAAAGACAGGGGCGGTGGAATGACTGGCTTTTTTTAGTACAACTACAGTATATACTAGCAGTGTCCAGAGAAGGATTGTGAGTGACTGTGGCGTTGTCCAAACCAATTTTCTTTCATCCTCTAGAAAAATACTTTTCTTTTATAGGGCATGTTCGATTTTGGGTGCCATTTCTTTAATCATCACGGCTTGTTATGATCATGATGATCAGTTGATGGTTTAAAAAGTTTTGTATAAATATCTATAAAAATTAAATAAAACTGAATATATTTTATGTTTTGTAATCCTGTAGGTCATCTTGTGGAGTACTTCACCGGAGATATAAATTTTATGGGTCTATCAAAACTAACTAACTCTGATTACTACTTTATAGGATCATATGACATATTTTAGAACAAAACTACCTGTCATTTTAGTGGATTAGGAATAAAATGATGATATTACAAGAAATCAAGACTTGAAAGATGACGGAAACAACACAGACCCCAAAGATTGAATGATTATTGATAGACCCCCCCCCCCCCCCCCCCCCCAAAAAAAAACCATCGAACATATCACCCGAAGTTGAGCTCATCTCACAATCATTTATCCTTTCATCGACTGTCACTCCAACAAACGATGACTTAATAGAGTAACTTTGTTCATCGGTATGATTGATGATGTCCCTTTACTAGAGTAAGACATATTTTTTCATATTTTAAAGTATGAAGGAAATGAAGTTGACGAGGAAGTTTTTGATATATATTTTAAAGTACGAAGGGAACCAAGCTCAAACCAATTTCCCATCCATCGGATGAAGCACCATAGATCGTATCAATAAATGGACCTTCAAGAGATAATGGTGTTTAGTTGTGTTTTTTTAAATTATGTGACACATTATAATAGAATTATGTGATCATCAATGTTATATGAAGACATGTTTATGGGTCGTATGTTACACGCGCGCTCATATCACTGAGCATCAGACATATTTGAATGGGTCGGTAAAAAACTCGCTAGAAGAGAAAATATACTCAAATAGATGTTTTTATTGTAGATTATGATACGTGCGTTGCACGTGCATGTGTACTAGTTTCTTAAATAAGATAAGACAAGCCTTCTCTTATGATTTCTCTCTCCTCCACCTCATCATTTATCCTACATAACATTCTTAGGATAGAATCATTGTACATGTCCTTGTTACCTGTGGACAACTAGTACCCGCATGCATTCCCATGCAGCGCCTGCCGGCGACCAACGAATGCCAAAAGAAATCAGCAACTTCATTCATGCTTCCAACGGCAAGCATTCACGTGGTTACAACTTCCAACTGCAGGCGGACAGCGACGCCGGATTGCGCTGCCAGACCATTATATGTCCTCCAGTCGGTCAGCGGCGTAGCAGCCATCTTTCTTCCTCGACTTGCCTTGCGCCACGCTAGCTCCTGCGTAATACTCTCTCCGTTCTTAAATATTTGTCTTTCTACATATTTTAACAAATGACTAAATACGAAGCAAAATGAGTGAATTTATATCTAAAATATGTCTATATATATTCGTATGTGATAGTTCATTTGAAATGTCTAGAAAAACAAATATTTAGAAACGGAGGGAGTACTATATTAGAGCGTGACCAATATGATTGGCTCTAAGAAAACAATTCTGTTTAGAACTTCAGAGAAAACGGTTGAATATAATTCTAAGAAAACAATTAGAATATAATTCTAAGAAAACCAAATTTGCTCTAATATTTTCACTTAGCTCTATTATTGGCCCATTGGTTGGATATTATATTTCCTCACCATTTTGGTCAACCTCTTCTTTAGAACCAGGTGTTTGTACAAGACCGATCGTAAGAAGACATTTAGAATATATATATATATATATATATATATATATATATATATATATATATATATATATATATATATATACCAGCGATATGTCCAAATTTGCATTTTTTGTGTTAGATACATCTATATCTAGATAAATCTTAAACAAGTAATTTGAAACCGAGGTAATATATGATAGTGGCAAATGAAAGGGCGGCCCGTGACTGGTAATCTCAAAGATGAAGCTGATTCGGGAGTGGTGAAAAAGCATGTCACGACCATGGTGCTCCAATAACTTAGCACCTGATTTAGTTGGTTCTGAAAAAAAAATAGCACCAAGTTTAGACTAATGTTGGGTGTGCTCTTATACGCCATGGTGCTTTAAGTATTTACATTCATTTCATCTAATTCATAAATTTCATACGGCGAACCCATTTACTATAAGTGTCAGAATTTCTGGTTATCATAGATACATCTGCACGGCTTAGCCACTGTCGGGTTGGTAATCCATGTGTTGTGTCCCAGGTGCTGAGTTCTCTCCAGCCGCTTCTTCTTCTTCTTCATCCTCTTCCATGGATGGTTGGTTAGAGCGTGACCAGTATGGTTCTAAGAAAATAGAATTTGCTCTCATACTCGTATTTTTTTTAGCTTCTGTATTATTGACCCATAGAGTGGAATGTAATTTTTCCACACCGTATGGTCAACTTTTTCTTTAGAACCAGGTGTATGTACTAGACTTTTATGTCCATATTTGCACCTTCATATATTACAGTGGCAAATGAAAAGGTGGACCGCCACCGATATAATCCCCAGCAGGAAGCTGATTCGGCAATGGTGAAAAAACACCTCAGTGCCATGGTGCTCCAATAACTCAGCACCTGATTTGGTTGGTTCCGTAAAAAAAATCAGAACTGCTTTACACCCAACACTTTCCTGTCCCGATCCTTACACGATTGTCAATCTGGTGGCGCGGTGCACTTTGTTTTATAGATGGATGGTTGCATATGTGGCATCCAACCAAAATCGTGTGAGGAGTATCCTGTGCATAGCAGCGTTGAAAAATAATTAGCACCATGTTTAGACCAATATTGGGTGTGCTCCTATATGCCACGGCGCTTTAAGTATTTGCATTCATTTGAACCAATTCATAAATTCGTAGTACGGTAAAACGATTTAGGGGTGCCCAAAACTTCTGGTTATCATCGGTAATTGTAGTGTTTAACTCAGCTATCAAGACCTTGATTGTGGACTACTTCCTCCATCCGGGATTATGGGACCTTGTAGTATTTTGATTAAAACCTTGGCCATCTACATGCCTAACAAAATACTATGATTTATATAATACAAAAATATATTATTGGATTTATGTTCAAAAGAGAATTTTTGACCCTAATTTTTTTTTTGATGTATAGTGTAGGGTAGCCAGAGCAGCCAGTTAAAGTTGTGCTAGCCATTTCTCTACTAGTGTAGGGTAGCCCATCACCGCCGTGCATCTAGACGGGGTCGCTCCGGGTTGTGTGGGGTTTTGGGTCTATAAAAAGTGTCCGTCTGATTGCTTGTGTCCCACCCTTCAGGCTGGGTCACCTTCGACATAAGCTGGGGTGTATCACTTCCAGTGTCGAGGATACACGGTGACGTGGTCGTGTGCGAACAGATATTAATCCAAAGGACTAGAAAAGTATCCGTGGTAAAAAAATCAGTTGACTTACAAACAGGGACTTGATATATTGTGATATTCCATCTGTCGTGTGATCACAATTTAACCCAAGGTCTAAGTTCACTGGTAGAAAAAGGGCATGTTGTTCCGATTCGTAAGGGCCTTTTGTCCCGGTTCTTGAACCGGGACTAAAGGGTCGGTACTAATGCCCTGTCCCTTTAGTCCCGGTTCAATCCAGAACCAGGACTGATGGGCCTCCACGTGGCCTGTGCGCGGAGCCCAGGCAGGAGACCCTTTGGTCCCGGTTGGTGACACCAACCGGGACCAATAGGCATCCACGCGTCAGCATTTCTGTGCCTGGGGTTTTTGTTTTTTTTTGAAGGGGGGGGGGGGTTTGGGGGTTTTGGGGGGTTAATTTAGGTGTTTCATATATTGTGTTAGCTAGCTATAATTAATAGAGAGAAGTGTCCTCTCTTATGTCCGTGCTTGGTCGACGCTACGTACTATACATACGTATAAAGAGGACTAGACACGCTAGCTAGCTAGTAAGCAAACGAAGAAAACAGAAGATCGTCATGAACATATATGCATACAGAGAGAAGTGATATCGACCACCTCTCCTTCTCCGAGAGATTGGTCGAACAACAAGTTCTCGTATATCTATCCGACACTACCGGCTACATATATACAATAATTATCTCTTACAAATATAATCATACGGACTCATGGTCCACATAGTATTCTCCGTCTTCAGCGATCACGTGGTCAAGAAAGAATGCCGCCAATTCCTCTTGAATTTCTCGCATGCGAGCTGGTGCTAGGAGTTCATCCCGCTTCCAAAACATCTAATTTGAAGAAGGGGGTCAATACATATATATATATATGAATGAATGAAACTCAACACAAATGATGGTAATAAAATAAAATTGTGAATGTTGTTATTTACGTACTTCATATTGTTCGTCAGTGTAGCCTCGCTCACAGGTCGTGTGGTGGATGGACTCGCAAACATAGTATCCACAGAAATCATTCCCTTGTTCCTGCCACAACCACTTTACACGAAATATAGGTCAATCAAACTGATAAGCCAGAATGCCAAATCAATAGGAGATGCGCGGAACATGCTACTATAGTACTTACTTTCGGGTGTCTAAATTGCAGCTTCTTCGGGAGTCCTGGAGCTTTTTTGGATAATTTTTTCCAAACCCTGCCAGACAAAGAAAACAATTACTTGATATATCAGGAAATGAACAAAGTTACTGATATGGTGGATAATGATCGATTTAACTTACTTCTCGAGCATTTGAGTTATGTCTGCATAGTCCTGGGGATCTTTTCGTCTTGAGTCTAAGACGGTTACTAGTCCCTGCTGAAGCTTAATCTCTAGGAGAATATAGTGGTAGCTGCACACGCATGCATAACTCATCAATTACATTACTATAACCTTGACTAATATATAAAGGAAACCGAATACGCACAAGACAGTAACACTCACTTGAAGTTGTAAGGAAAGAGTATTATATCTTTGTTTTCATTTATTACCAACGATCGTAGCAAGTTGGCCTTGGTAGCCGCGGTATGAAATTTAACCTGAGTTGCATCTATGAGATATGTGTTAATGAACCCAATATCACCGACTTGTCTTTTTTTCAATTCGGCGATCTTCAATCTGCATAATATAGTGAGGATGATTATAAATACATGCAATGAAAGAGCTGAGCTATATAGAGAGACTTAATGACAGAAGTAGTACTACTTACAGACAGTAGCAGGTGACCGTTGTTTTATCAAGGGCCAATTGATTGAAAAACTGAAAGAACTCCTCAAATGGAACAGGCAACAGTTCAATTCCAACAAGGTCATGCTCCTTTTTAACTTTCACATACAAAGTACTCCTCCCCCCAGAGTATCTGCAGATTTTCAAGTACCAATCATGCAATCTTCGCATCATCGTTGATAGAGATCTTTCATCTTTGACAAGAGGCTTCCCGTACTCGTATCTTTGTATCTGCACCTCCATGAAATCATAATGTACATCGTCGGGCAGGTAATCGCCAAGATTGCTATAACCGGGCACCATCCACGGATCATTAGCGACGTTGTCGCTTGGCACCTTGAGCGGGGGGCACGATTGCTTCGCTTGTTCGCCGAGCTGGGCAATTTGTTTCCCAGCACGTCGTTCTTTCAGCCTTTGATCACTGACAGTACTTCCCGACCGCTCCGCTTCGGCAAATTCGTTTCCAATAATGCGCTCATAGTTTCCTTTCGGCGGAGACTTGGGTGGTTTTGTCAGGGCAGCCAGAGTGCGCTTCGCTTTCACCGGATCTACCTTCTCCTCCGGAGGTGGATGTTTCTTTGCTTTCACCCCTTCAAAGTAGTTCCTCACTTCTTCTCGTGCGAGTTTGGCGTTCTCCTCCGGGGTCCTCTCGTATGGTAACTTCTCTGGAGTCTTCAGAGAAGGACCGAATCTGTATTTCCTCCCGCCTCTGGCTGTACTGCTAGACGCCGGCAGAGCAGACGGAGCAGTTGTCTTCTTTACTTGCTTACGAGGCGGAGGAGAAGGACTACGACGCGCCGGAGCAGCCGGAGCGACGGCAGGTCTCTTCCGCCCTTGCTGACGAGGCGGAGAAGGAGGAGGCTGGCTGCTCGGGCGCGTCGGCGCAGGCGGAGAAGGAGGCGGAGTGCCGCCACGCGCCGGAGAAGGAGCCGGTCGAGTGACCTGATCGTCACTCGTTGGAGGAGGAGGCGGTGGAGGAGGCGGGGTGCCCTGAGTCGCCGAAGGAGGATGCGGTGGAGGAGGCGGAGTGCCCTGACTTGCCGGAGGAGGAGGAGGAGGCGGAGGCGTCCAGTTCGGAAGGTTGATGAGCTCCTTCTGCCATAGGCATGGAGTCTTCAGAGCAGACCCCAGCCTAATCTCCCCTTCACCGGTTGGGTGGTCAAGCTGGAGGTCCTCAAATCCCTCCGTTATTTCATCCACCATCATCCTAGCATATCCTTCTGGAATCGGCCGGCAGTGAAAAGTTGCGCCGGGTTCAGTAGGATAAACAGAGCCAACAGCCGCCTTGACCTTCAAATTCATCCATTGCGTCATAAGGTGGCAATTTTGAGACTCCGTGATAGAATCCACGGGATAGCTGGCAGGAGCCGTCAAGGCATGCTCCGGCTGAAGCAGCTCGGTGGAAGCCACGCTGCTTCTCCGCTGAGATGGCGGGGTAGCTTCGGGGGAAGCTTCGGCAGTACGTTTGCTGTGATTTGCTTCTTTTTCCTCTATCGCTTGTACCCTTGCTTGTGTTGGAAATATGCCCTAGAGGCAATAATAAAAGCATTATTATTATATTTCCTTGTTCATGATAATTGTCTTTATTCATGCTATAATTGTGTTATCCGGAAATCGTAATACATGTGTGAATAATAGACACCAACATGTCCCTAGTAAGCCTCTAGTTGACTAGCTCGTTGATCAACAGATAGTCATGGTTTCCTGACTATGGACATTGGATGTCATTTATAACGAGATCACATCATTAGGAGAATGATGTGATGGACAAGACCCAATTCTAAACATAGCACAAGATCGTATAGTTCGCTTGCTAGAGTTTTTCCAATGTCAAGTATCCTTTCCTTAGACCATGAGATCGTGTAACTCCCGGATGCCGCAGGAGTGCTTTGGGTGTACCAAACGTCACAACGTAACTGGGTGACTATAAAGGTATACTACGGGTATCTCCGAAAGTGTCTGTTGGGTTGACACGGATCAAGACTGGGATTTGTCACTCCGTATGACGGAGAGGTATCACTGGGCCCACTTGGTAATGCATCATCATTATGAGCTCAATGAAGGAAATATGCCCTAGAGGCAATAATAAAGTTATTATTTATTTCCTTATTTCATGATAAATGTTTATTATTCATGCTAGAATTGTATTAACCGGAAACATAATACATGTGTGAATACATAGACAAACAGAGTGTCACTAGTATGCCTCTACTTGACTAGCTCGTTAATCAAAGATGGTTATGTTTCCCAACCATGGACAAAGAGTTGTTATTTGATTAACGGATCACATCATTAGATGAATGATTTGATTGACATGACCCATTCCATTAGCTTAGCACCCGATCGTTTAGTATGTTGCTATTGCTTTCTTCATGACTTATACATGTTCCTATGACTATGAGATTATGCAACTCCCGTTTGCCGGAGGAACACTTTGTGTGCTACCAAACGTCACAACGTAAATGGGTGATTATAAAGGTGCTCTATAGGTGTCTCCAAAGGTAGATGTTGGGTTGGCGTATTTCGAGATTAGGATTTGTCACTCCGATTGTCGGAGAGGTATCTCTGGGCCCTCTCGGTAAAGCACATCACATATGCCTTGCAAGCATTACAACTAATGAGTTAGTTGTGAGATGATGTATTACGGAACTATTGACAAAACCTACTGGTTGTATCATATACAACTCTTCTTTAAGAAATCCATTAAGGAATGCAGTTTTGTTTATCCATTTGCCAGATTTCATAAAATGCGGCAATTGCTAACATGATTCGGACAGACTTAAGCATAGATACAAGTGAGAAACTCTCATCGTAGTCAACACTTTGAACTTGTCGAAAACCTTTTGCGACAATTCTAGCTTTGTACTATGTGAGTTAATAGGGTCCGCACGCTTAACGTTCGTTAACGATATAGTACTATGTGAGTTATGTATGTTGGTGACCGAATATTGTTCGGAGTCCGGGATGAGATCACGGACATGACGAAGAACTCCGGAATGGTCCGGAGATAAAGTTTGATATATGGGATAATAGTGTTTGGTCACCGGAAGGGTTCCGGAAATCACCGGAAGGGGTTCCGGATGTTTCCCGAAATGTTTGGGTACGAGAACACTTTATTTGGGCCAAAGGGGAAAGCCCACAAGGTTTTTGGAAAGCGCAAAAGGAAGTTTTGCGGAGTCCAGGGGCCAGACGCCAGGGTCCCTGGCGTCTGGGTCCAGACGCCGGGAACCCTGGCGTCTGGCCCTGGAGTCCGAGAAGGACTCTTGCCTTTCGGGTGAAACCGACTTTGTGGAGGCTTTTACTCCAAGTTTTGACCCCAGGGCTCAACATATAAATAGAGGGGCAGGGCTAGCACCAAAGACAGATCAAGAAACACCAAGCCGTGTGCCGGCAACCCCGTTCCCTCTAGTTTATCCTCCGTCATAGTTTTCGTAGTGCTTAGGCGAAGCCCTGTGGAGATTGTTCTTCACCAACACCGTCACCACGCCGTCGTGCTGCCGAAACTTATCTACTACATCGCCTCTCTTGCTGGATCGAGAAGGCGAGGACGTCACCGAGCCGTACGTGTGCAGAACTCGGAGGTGCCGTGCTTTCGGTACTTGGATCGGTCGGACCGTGAAGACGTTCGACTACATCAACCGCGTTGATATAACGCTTCCGCTTACGGTCTACGAGGGTACGTAGACAAACACTCTTCCCTCTTGTTGCTTTGCATCACCATGATCTTGCGTGTGCGTAGGAAATTTTTGAAATTACTACGTTCCCCAACACTCAAAGTGACCAAGTGTCTGGTCATGGGATCATGCATTACGGTACGAGTAAAGTGACTTGCCGGTAATGAGATTGAACAAGGTATTGGGATACCGACGATCGATTCTCGGGCAAGTAACATACGATTGACAAAGGGAATTGTATACGGGGTTGCTTGAATCCTCGACATCGTGGTTCATCTGATGAGATCATCGAGGAGCATGTGGGAGCCAACATGGGTATCCAGATCCCGCTGTTGGTTATTGATCGGAGAGCAATCTCGGTCATGTCTACATGTCTCCCGAACCCGTAGGGTCTACACACTTAAGGTTCGGTGACGCTAGGGTTGTAAAGATATGTATATGCAGTAATCCGAAAGTTGTTCGGAGTCCCGGATGAGATCTCGGACGTCACGAGGAGTTCCGGAATGGTCCAGAGGTAAAGAATTATATATAGAAAGTGCAGTTTCGGCCACCGGGAAAGTTTTGGGGGTCACCGGTATTGTACCGGGACCACCGGATGGGTCCCGGGGGTCCACCGGGTGGGGCCACCCATCCCGGAAGGCCCCATGGGCTGAAGTGGGAGGGGAACCAGCCCTTAGTGGGCTGGTGCGCCCCCCTAGGCCCACCCCCTGTGCCTAGGGTTGGAACCCTAGGGTGGGGGGGGGCGCCCCACTTGCCTTGGGGGGCACTCCACCCCCCTTGGCCGCCCCCCAGGGGCCTATATAAATGGGGGAGGGAGGGGGCAGCCGCACCCTTGCACCTTGGCGCCCCCTCTCCCCAGCTACACCTCTCCCTCTCGCGCAGACGCTCGGCGAAGCCCTGCTGCACGTGACAACTGCATCCACCACCACGCCGTCATGCTGCTGGATCTTCATCAACCTCTCCTTCCCCCTTGCTGGATCAAGAAGGAGGAGACGTCATCCGCTCCGTACGTGTGTTGAACGCGGAGTTGCCATCCGTTCGGCGCTTGGTCATCGGTGATTTGGATCACGACGAGTACGACTCCATCATCCACGTTCTAGTGAACGCTTCCGCTCGCGATCTACAAAGGTATGTAGATGCATCCGATCACTCGTTGCTAGATGAACTCATAGATGGATCTTGGTGAAACCGTAGGAAAATTTTTGTTTTCTGCAACGTTCTCCAACAGTGGCATCATGAGCTAGGTCTATGTGTAGTTCTCTTTGCACGAGTAGAACACAATTTGTTGTGGGCGTAGATGTTGTCAACTTTCTTGCCGCTACTAGTCTTATCTTGCTTCAGCGGTATTGTGGGATGAAGCGGCCCGGACCAGCCTTACACGTACGCTTACGTGAGACCGGTTCCACCGACTAACATGCCCAAGTTGGATAAGGTGGCTGGCGGGTGTCTGTCTCTCCCACTTTAGTTCTAGCGGATTCGATGAAAAGGGTCCTTATGAAGGGTAAATAGAAGTTGACAAATCACGTTGTGGCTTTCACGTAGGTAAGAAAATGTTCTTGCTAGAACCCTATTGCAGCCACGTAAAACTTGCAACAACAATTAGAGGACGTCTAACTTGTTTTTGCAGCAAGTGTTCTGTGATGTTATATGGCCAAAGTTGTGGTGAATGATGAATGATATATATATGTGATGTATGAGATGTTCATGCTATTGTAATAGGAATCACGACTTGCATGTCGATGAGTATGACAACTGGCAGGAGCCATAGGAGTTGTCTTTATTTTTGTATGACCTGCGTGTCATTGAGAAACGCCATGTAAATTACTTTGCTTTATTGCTAAACACGTTAGCCATAGTAGTAGAAGTAATAGTTGACGAGCAACTTCATGGAGACACGATGATGGAGATCATGGTGTCATGCCGGTGACAAGATGATCATGGATCCCCAAGATGGAGATCAAAGGAACTATGTGATATTGGCCATATCATGTCACTATTATTATTTGATTGCATGTGATGTTTATCATGTTTTACATCTTGTTTACTTAGAATGACGGTAGTAAATAAGATGACCCCTCATAATAATTTCAAGAAAGTGTTCCCCCTAACTGTGCACCGTTGCAACAGTTCGTTGTTTCGAAGCACCACGTGATGATCGGGTGTGATAGATTCCAACGTTCACATACAACGGGTGTAAGACAGATTTACACATGCAAACACTTAGGTTGACTTGACGAGCCTAGCATGTACAGACATGGCCTCGGAACACAGAAGACCGAAAGGTCGAGCATGAGTCGTATAGAAGATACGATCAACATGAAGATGTTCATCGACGTTGACTAGTCCGTCTCACGTGATGATCGGACACGGCCTAGTTAACTCGGATCATGTTATACTTAGATGACTGGAGGGATGTCTATCTGAGTGGGAGTTCACTGAATAATTTGATTAGATGAACTTAATTATCATGAACTTAGTCTAAAAATCTTTACAATATGTCTTGTAGATCAAATGGCCAACGTTGTCCTCAACTTCAATGCGTTCCTAGAGAAAGCCAAGCTGAAAGGCGATGGCAGCAACTATACGGACTAGGGACGGAACCTGAGGATCATCCTCATAGCTGCCAAGAAAGATTATGTCCTACAAGCACTGCTAGGTGACGCACCCGTCCCACAGAACCAAGACGTTATGCACGCTTGGCAGACACGTGCTGATGATTACTTCCTCGTTCAGTGCGGCATGCTTTACAGCCTAGAACCGGGGCTCCAAAAACGTTTTGAGAGACACGGAGCATATGAGATGTTCAAAGAGCTGAAAATGGTTTTCCAAGCTCATGCCCGGGTCGAGAGATATGAAGTCTCCGACAAGTTTTTCAGCTGTAAGATGGAGGAAAATAGTTTTGTCAGTGAGCACATACTCACAATGTCTGGGTTACATAACCGCTTGACTCAGCTGGGAGTTAATCTCCCGGATGACGCAGTCATTGACAGAATCCTTCAGTCGCTTCCACCAAGCTACAAGAGCTTTGTGATGAACTTCAATATGCAGGGGATGGAAAAGACCATTCCTTAATTATTTGCAATGCTGAAATCAGCAGAGGTAGAAGTCAAAAAGGAACATCAAGTGTTGATGGTGAATAAAACCACTAAGTTCAAGAAAGGCAAGGGTAAGAAGAACTTCAGGAAGGACGGCAAGGGAGTTGCCATGCCCGGTAAGAAAGCTACCAGGAAGAAGCCAAAGAATGGACCCAAGCCCGAAACTGAGTGCTTTTATTGCAAGGGAAGTGGTCACTGGAAGCGGAACTGCCCCAAATACTTAGCGGACAAGAAGGCCGGCAAAACAAAAGGTATATGTGATATACATGTAATTGATGTGTAGCTTACCAGTACTCGTAGTAGCTCCTGCGTATTTGATACCGGTGCAGTTGCTCACATTTGTAACTCAAAGCAGGAGATGCGGAATAAGCGGAGACTGGCGAAGGACGAGGTGACGATGCGCGTCGGGAATGGTTCCAAGGTCGATGTGATCGCCGTCGGCACGCTACCTCTACATTTACCTACGGGATTAGTTTTAAACCTCAATAATTGTTATTTAGTGCCAGCTTTGAGCATGAACATTGTATCGGGATCTCGTTTAATTCGAGATGGCTACTCATTTAAATCCGAGAATAATGGTTGTTCTATTTATATGAGAGATATGTTTTATGGTCATGCTCCGATGGTGAATGGTTTATTCTTAATGAATCTCGAGCGTAATGCTACACATGTTCATAGTGTGAATACCAAAAGATGTAAGGTTGATAATGATAGTCCCACATACTTGTGGCACTGCCGCCTTGGTCACATAGGTGTCAAACGCATGAAGAAGCTCCATGCAGATGGACTTTTAGAGTCTCTTGATTATGAATCATTTGACACGTGCGAACCATGCCTCATGGGTAAAATGACCAAGACTCCGTTCTCAGGAACAATGGAGCGAGCAACCAACTTATTGGAAATTATACATACTGATGTGTGCGGTCCAATGAGCGTTGAGGCTCGCGGTGGCTATCGTTATGTTCTCACCCTCACTGATGACTTGACTAGATATGGGTATGTCTACTTAATGAAACACAAGTCTGAAACCTTTGAAAAGTTCAAGAAATTTCAGAGTGAGGTTGAGAATCAACGTGACAGAAAAATCAAGTTTTTGCGATCAGATCGTGGAGGAGAATACTCTAGTCATGAATTTGGCACACACTTAATAAAATATGGAATAGTTTCACAACTCACGCCGCCTGGAACACCTCAGCGTAATGGTGTGTCCGAACGTCATAATCGCACTCTATTAGATATGGTGCGATCTATGATGTTTCTTACCGATTTACCGCTATCTTTTTGGGGCTATGCTTTAGAGACTGCCGCATTCACTTTAAATAGGGCTCCGTCGAAATCCGTTGAGACGACACCGTATGAATTATGGTTTGGGAAGAAACCTAAGCTGTCGTTTCTAAAAGTTTGGGGATGCGATGCTTATGTCAAGAAACTTCAACCTGAAAAGCTCGAACCCAAGTCAGAAAAATGCGTCTTCATAGGATACCCTAAAGAAACTATTGGGTATACCTTCTACCTCAGATCCAAAGGCAAGATCTTTGTTGCCAGGAATGGACCCTTTCTAGAGAAAGAGTTTCTCTCGAAAGAAGTAAGTGGGAGGAAAGTGGAGCTTGATGAAGTACTGCCTCTTGAAACGGAGAGTAGCGCAGCTCAGGAAAATGTTCCTGTGGTGCCTGCACCGATTAGAGAGGAAGTTAATGATGACGATCAAGATACTTTGGATCAAGCTCCTACTGAACTTCGCAGGTCCACAAGGACGCGTACCGCACCAGAGTGGTACGGCAACCCTGTCCTGGAAATCATGTTGTTAGACAACGGTGAACCTTCAAACTATGAAGAAGCAATGGCGGGCCCAGATTCCAACAAATGGCTAGAGGCCATGCAATCCGAGATAGGATCCATGTACGAAAACAAAGTATGGACTTTGACAGACTTGCCCGATGATCGGCGAGCGATAGAAAATAAATGGATCTTTAAAAGGAAGACGGACGCAGATGGTAATGTGACCATCTATAAAGCTCGGCTTGTCGCTAAGGGTTATCGACAAGTTCAAGGGGTTGACTACGATGAGACTTTCTCTCCCATAGCGAAGCTGAAGTCCGTCCGAATCATGTTAGCAATTGCCGCATACTATGATTATGAGATATGGCAAATGGACGTCAAAACGGCATTCCTTAACGGCTATCTTAAGGAAGAACTGTATATGATGCAGCCGGAAGGTTTTGTTGACCCTAAGAATGCTGACAAGGTGTGCAAGCTCCAACGCTCGATTTATGGGCTGGTGCAAGCATCTCGGAGTTGGAACATTCGCTTTGATGAGATGATCAAAGCGTTTGGGTTTACGCAGACTTATGGAGAAGCCTGCGTTTACAAGAAAGTGAGTGGGAGCTCTGTAGCATTTCTCATATTATATGTAGATGACATACTTTTGATGGGAAATGATGTAGAACTCTTGGACAACATTAAGGCCTACTTGAATACGAGTTTTTCAATGAAGGACCTTGGAGAAGCTGCATATATATTAGGCATCAAGATCTATAGAGATAGATCAAGACGCCTCATAGGTCTTTCACAAAGCACATACCTTGATAAGATATTGAAGAAGTTCAATATGGATCAGTCTAAGAAGGGGTTCTTGCCTATGTTGCAAGGTGTGAAATTGAGCTCAGCTCAATGTCCGACCATGGCAGAAGATATAGAAGAGATGAGCGTCATCCCCTATGCCTCAGCCATAGGTTCTATTATGTATGCCATGCTGTGTACCAGACCTGATGTAAACCTTGCCGTAAGTTTGGTAGGTAGGTACCAAAGTAATCCCGGCAAGGAACACTGGACAGCGGTCAAGAATATCCTGAAGTACCTGAAAAGGACTAAGCAAATGTTTCTCGTTTATGGAGGTGACGAAGAGATCGTCGTAAAGGGTTACGTCGACGCTAGCTTCGACACAGATCTGGATGACTCAAAGTCACAAACCGGATACGTGTATATTTTGAATGGTGGGGCAGTAAGCTGGTGCAGTTGCAAGCAGAGCGTCGTGGCGGGATCTACTTGTGAAGCGGAGTACATGGCAGCCTCGGACGCAGCGCATGAAGCAATTTGGGTGAAGGAGTTCAGCACCGACCTAGGAGTCATACCCAATGCGTCGGGGCCAATCAAACTCTTCTGTGACAACACTGGAGCTATTGCACTTGCCAAGGAGCCTAGGTTTCTCAAGAAGACCAGGCACATCAAGCGTCGCTTCAACTCCATTCGTGAAAATGTTCAAGATGGAGACATAGATATTTGTAAAGTACATACGGACCTGAATGTACCAGATCCGTTGACTAAACCTCTCCCTAGAGCAAAACATGATCAACACCAAGATTCCATGGGTGTTCGATTCATCACAATGTAACTAGATTATTGACTCTAGTGCAAGTGGGAGACTGTTGGAAATATGCCCTAGAGGAAATAATAAAAGCATTATTATTATATTTCCTTGTTCATGATAATTGTCTTTATTCATGCTATAATTGTGTTATCCGGAAATCATAATACATGTGTGAATAATAGACACCAACATGTCCCTAGTAAGCCTCTAGTTGACTAGCTCGTTGATCAACAGATAGTCATGGTTTCCTGACTATGGACATTGGATGTCATTGATAACGAGATCACATCATTAGGAGAATGATGTGATGGACAAGACCCAATCCTAAACATAGCACAAGATCGTATAGTTCGTTTGCTAGATTTTTTCCAATGTCAAGTATCCTTTCCTTAGACCATGAGATCGTGTAACTCCCGGATGCCGTAGGAGTGCTTTGGGTGTACCAAACGTCACAACGTAACTGGGTGACTATAAAGGTATACTACGGGTATCTCCGAAAGTGTCTGTTGGGTTGACACGGATCAAGACTGGGATTTGTCACTCCGTATGACGGAGAGGTATCACTGGGCCCACTTGGTAATGCATCATCATTATGAGCTCAAAGTGACCAAGTGTCTGGTAACAGGATCATGCATTACGGTACAAGTAAAGTGACTTGCCAGTAACGAGATTGAACAAGGTATTGGGATACCGACGATCGAATCTCGGGCAAGTAACATACCGATTGACAAAGGGAATTGTATACGGGGTTGCTTGAATCCTCGACATCGTGGTTCATCCGATGAGATCATCGAGGAGCATGTGGGAGCCAACATGGGTATCCAGATCCCGCTGTTGGTTATTTACCGGAGAGCAATCTCGGTCATGTCTACATGTCTCCCGAACCCGTAGGGTCTACACACTTAAGGTTCGGTGACGCTAGGGTTGTAAAGATATGTATATGCAGTAATCCGAAAGTTGTTCGGAGTCCCGGATGAGATCCCGGACGTCACGAGGATTTCCGGAATGGTCCGGAGGTAAAGGATTATATATAGGAAGTGCAGTTTCGGCCATCGGGAAAGTTTCGGGGGTCACCGGTATTGTACCGGGACCACCGGATGGGTCCCGGGGGTCCACTGGATGGGGCCACCTATCCCGGAGGACCCCATGGGCTGAAGTGGGAGGGGAACCAGCCCTTAGTGGGCTGGTGCTCCCCCTAGGCCCACCCCCTGCGCCTAGGGTTGGAACCCTAGGGTGGGGGGGCGCCCCACTTGCCTTGGGGGGCACTCCACCCCCCTTGGCCGCCGCCCCCCTTGGAGATTGGATCTCCCAAGGCCCGGCGCCCCCCCAGGGGCCTATATAAAGGGGGGGAGGGAGGGGCAACCGCACCCTTGCACCTTGGCGCCCCCCTCTCCCCAGCTACACCTCTCCCTCTCGCGCAGACGCTCGGCGAAGCCCTGCTGCACGTGACAACTGCATCCACCACCACGCCGTCGTGCTGCTGGATCTTCATCAACCTCTCCTTCCCCCTTGCTGGATCAAGAAGGAGGAGACGTCATCCGCTCCGTACGTGTGTTGAATGCGGAGGTGCCGTCCGTTCGGCGCTTGGTCATCGGTGATTTGGATCACGGCGAGTACGACTCCATCATCCACGTTCTAGTGAACGCTTCCGCTCGCGATCTACAAAGGTATGTAGATGCATCCGATCACTCGTTGCTAGATGAACTCATAGATGGATCTGGTGAAACCGTAGGAATTTTTTTGTTTTATGCAACGTTTCCCAACAGCTTGCAGCGCCTGCATTTGGGTCTGCTGCAATTTTTTCCTCCTCTCTTCGGATTTGTAACCGCCTGCCTCCGGAAACCCAACCTTCCATGAAATGGAGCCTGGCGTGCCTCGTGTCCGTCCAGGGTGCTCAGGATTCCCGCGGGCCATTGTGACCTCGCCGTTCTCTCTATCTGGAAAGAACGTCCCTTGCTGCGCTACTTCGATATACTTCTGAAGCTTCCTGACTGGTATGTCCATTTGATCGTTCGTCCAAAAGCACTTCTCTGTTACAGGGTCGAAGGTTCCGCCAGCCCCGAAGAACCAAGTCCGGCAACGGTCTGGCCAGTTAATTGTCTCTGGTTCGATCCCTTTATCAACTAGATCATTCTCAGTCTTGGCCCACTTAGGCCGGGCTACGAGGTAGCCACCTGACCCCGTGCGATGATGATGCTTCTTCTTCGCAACATTTTGTTTGTTTGTCGCCGACATCTTCTTACTCTTTTCCGATGTCTTGTGGGACACAAATGTGGGCCAGTGATCTCTGATCTTCTCATATCTGCCCTTGAATTCTGGTGTCTCTTTATTTTCGACAAACTTATTTAGCTCTTTCTTCCACCTCCTGAATAGTTCTGCCATCCTCTTAAGAGCAAAAGACTTGATTAATTGCTCTTTAACTGGCTTCTCTGGATCATCCTCTGGCGGTAGGGTGAAATTTGACTTCAGTTCAGTCCAAATATCATTTTTCTGCATATCATTGACATAAGACACCTCAGGGTCTTCTGTAGCCGGCTTTAACCATTGCTGCATGCTGATCGGGATCTTGTCCCTAACCAAAACCCCGCACTAAGCAACAAATGCACTCTTTGTCCGGAGGGGTTCAATCGGTTGGCCGCCGGGCGTGATTGCTATGATCTCAAACTTTTCATCCGAGCTCAACTTTTTCTTCCGGCCTCGTCTCTTTACCGAAGTTGTGCTCGATCCGGAGGGCTAGAAAAAAGAACAAAGACTTAATTAATATGTGTACATACCAAAACAATGAATGCATCAATTAGCTAGTCAGCAGAAGCTTAACTAATATATATATATATATATATATATATATATATATATATATATATATATATATATATATATATATATATATACCTGGCCGGACTCAGTTCAGTCACCGGAGACATCATCACGGTCTCCTTCTTGCACCAGCATTGGGTCACCGGAGCCGTCCTCACGGTCTCCTTCTTGCATCGGCATTAGGTCACCGGAGCCATCATAATCATAGCCAGCTGCTTCCAGACCATCGGTGTCGTTGAGAAACAACGAGACGACGGCATCACTTCCTCGTGCGATTATGTCCCCCAACAACTCTTCTTGTACTTCGTCTCGGGCGGTGTCCATAGTTTCTACAAATATTGACAACACGGCAATTATTATTCAAACATGACAGATGGATATATTAGTGGCAAACGTAGAACTAATATTAATTAGTGGCCTCGACACTGCTTCTCTAGGGTTTGGGGTGGCCTCGACGCTGCTTCTCTAGGGTTTGGGGTGGCCTCGACGCTGCTTCTCTAGGGTTTGGGGTGGCCTCGACAACGCTTCAAGGATAAAAAAAGAAGAGGAAGAAGAAAAAAAAAGAGGAGAAGAAGGAATAGAGGAGTTCTTCTTCTTTCTTCTCCTCTTTTTTTTCTTCTTCTTCCTCTTTCTTTTTTATCGGAAACAAGGGTCGTCGAGGGTCACCGAGCGGTAGAGGAAACCCTAAATAGCAAGTATCGTGGGTGTGAGATACATGTGGCCGTCGGTGTCGGACACTATATCCACGTCCCACGAGTGACGGCCCTGACCAAAGCGAGAGGCGATGGCGGCGCGGGGCGGCGACGGCGAGGCAGAGGCGGGGCAGCGATGGCGTCGGGGTGGCGACGCGGGGCGGCGACGGCATATGGGCGCGACGCGGGGCGGCGACGGCGTCGGGGTGGCACGGGGAGGTGACAGCGACGGCGCGGGGTGGCGCGTGGCGACGGAGTCGGGGCGGCGCGGGGTGGCGACGGCGTTTGGGCGGCGCGGGACAGTGTCGGAAGCAGGGCGACGACGGCGACGGTGAGGCGCAGAGGGGTAGCCTGGCGGCGTCGGGCGAGGAAGACGAACTGAGGAGGTGTTTGTTTCGTCCAGTGGTAACGTAAACGTAAATGGAACCTGATTACGGACTGTAACAACACCGGACTGGGCAAACCCCATTTTGTTTGGTTCTACAGTGTAAAGGAAACAGGTACCTAAACAGTGTTTGGTTTGACACAGTAACAGGTACCTTTTCACGTACAGAACACAGCATGGGCTTTCACATGCATCAAACAAGCACATAATTTAGATATATTTTTGCATTCATCCAATGCAAAGACATCTTTTAACCAGAATTTGGCTCCACTTTAACGATTACACATTTTTAAAATGAAAATGATACGAACTCGGAATTCAACGACACTTCGAAATAAATTACATAATTAGTCCCTAAAATTGTTTTTATATTATAGGATAAATAGAAAGGCCAAGTTCACAATCTTGCAAAGAAGCTTTGCTTTTCCATTGATCTTCATCTTCCACACCACACCACTGATCCCATTTTCTAATGAACCTTGCTTATTTTCTCATCTGCCAATAAGCACGAGTTAAAATGAGGATAAAGAAACACACAAGCAACAACGAGTAATAAAAAAAATTAAGAGCAACTATAACATGATTGTTCTTTCTCAACAACACTTTGACGAAGGAAAAGGTGGGAACCTACTCCATGCATTTCAACACTTTGACAAAGATAACAATAGGAAAATGATGTATATTGCAAGACCAATGAAATGAAAAGCACTCTCTTAGCTAACACAGACTACAATGGTGTATACTGCAAGAACATATACTAAAATATGGTGGAAAGGATGAGATCTACTCCATGCTTTTCAACACTTTTGACAAATATATAATAATAGTAAAATGAGGTGGGTTTTGTACACACCAGTTATGTCACACCATTACTGGAGAAGGACCTTCTTTCCCATCAACCTTGCTTCTTTCTTTCATCTGCCAATGAGGAGCCAATAAGTAGGAGTTAGATATACGGAAAAAAACTTCAGCACAAGTTTGGCCTATATATGACCAGCCAAAAACAACACATCACTATGTCACTACAAGTTTGGCTTATATATACTGCAAATAACCACTCTTGCTTATATATTCGCTCTGTACTAGTGAAATTTTAGTTCACTTGAGCCACTCATGGTGATAAATGTCATGATGCTATCAACCCCCAAGGTTCACAAATAAGTTCAATCAAGAATACCAAAATGTGTTATAAATCAGTGATGTAACATAGGGGCATAATTTATCAACTATCATACAGATTTATATGGCAGTCTAGATATCACATATTAGAAAAATGTGGTCACACATGAGTTGCTGAACATTTGCACCTTGTTACAGTTCATTGATTTCAGCAACCTAGCTAGTTTGATCACGAACCAACAGTCGGGAAAAACCAAAACTGCATCACAAGATAGTGCATATTATTAAAGAGAGTTTAGAAAAAGGGATACCAGACAGCATTTTCAGGACGAAATCCCTCCTCAGAATGCCTGGAAGCACAAGCATCATGTTCATGTGCTCTGGAGCTTTAGCGAATATTGTTGCAGCTTCAACGATCTCGCTCCCAGTAAATGCAAGCCTAGACAATTCACTAATTGCCTTTTCTTTTGATTTCTGTTGAGGGTCTTCTTGTGCTGCTTCTCGCGCCATTGCTGCTGTAAATGATGTTGTCATTGCACCCACATGTTGTGTCACGTTGTTCAGCTGGCTATTGACATCTTGAAGCATGGCTGCAAATGGATCGCTTGGTCCTGTCGCCCTCTTTGGCCTTGGCTCCTTTTTCTGCCTCTTCGAACTAGTTTTATCAATAGAGCAAGTGTCAATGGACCGTCGAGCTGTTCCTGTTGAGATGATGTCTTCCTCATTTTCTTCTTCCTCCATAGCAATTTCCTTCTCCAAGTTTCCCACTGCCTCACCAAAGCCTTCAGCACTTTCTCCTGTTGCAATGTCTTTGCCATAGATAGCAGCCAATTGTTCAAAGTATGGAAATGATACACCATACAATCCCTTAGCCTCCTTGTGAATCTACATGTTTTTTTACAAAAGAAGAAAGTTGGTTTTCGATAGCAAGGGCAATAACAAGGGATAGAAATGGTACTAATTTCTCCTTGAACATGTTAGGAATAGTAGCAATAACAAGGCAGCAAGGGATGATCCAAATACAAAAAATACTAAAGAGAAAACACTACAACAACAGGTAACCAAGGTACAATAGCAAGGAAATTCAGCACAAAGCATTGCTAAGGAATTCAGTTTTAGTGGTTCAAGTGATCTACCTGACAATGAGCTTCATATTGTGCCTTCTCGCACCGAATCATCTTTCGACTTCCATCCCATGTGAAACCACTTTTGGATAGCATTACTTCAACGGCACCAAATTTCTTCCTGAAGTGCCTCACTCTTGATTCAATGTGCGGGGAAGCAGTGATACCACGGCCTGGACACTTTTCAGCAAGATGCTTTTCCAATATCCCCAGGTATCCACCCTTGAAGGCACCATCAGCTTTCCACCTCGGGTCCAAAGATAACTCATACAAAGCTTTAATAAGCTCATCGTCCTCATCAGAAGACCAATTCCTTTTATTCTTGCCTCTTCCACGAGACGTGCTCGAGCTATCCGCATGGTCCATATCTGCACAAGCAAGAATGGGTACAAATAAGATGGCAAATATATATATGAAAGAGAACAAATGCAAACGAGATGCAATTGTAGCTTGCAAATATAATTGAAAGGGAACAAATGTAAATGAGATGAAAATATATACAGAAAGGAACAAATAGAAACAACTTATACCTCAATGCGCCCTAGCAGCCCTATGTCTATTATACATGCCCTGAGCAAGTTCATTCCGAAAATTTGTCCACTCATTCGAAGTTGAGATAGAAGTGATGAATTCTGGTTGGTCCAATTCTCCCTCCATGTCTTCTAATGTTTCTTGTATTATTGGCTCGTTGATATCAAGTGGGTCGACAGACATCTTTTGCAATATAAGATTGTGCAAGAGTGCACATGCCATGATGATTCGACATTGGGTCTTCATGGGAAAAAAGGAAGGAGACCTCAAAATCCCCCACCGACCCTTCAACCTTCCAAAGCACCTTTCTACTATATTTCGGGCTCTAGCGTGGCGCATGTTGAGATACTCTTCTGCGCTATGAGGTGGATTTTGTGGTGTCCAACCACCCAAGTGATACCTTTGACCTCGATATGGAGCTAAAAATCCTTTTGCGTTTGTGTAGCCAGCATCGACAAGATAATATTGGCCTTCGGGGACACGCAACCCATTTGGCCGTGAGATGGCATCCCTAAGAACCCGACCATCATGCGCAGAACCTTCCCAACCGGGTAATATGTAGATGAATTGCATGTCAGGTGCACATACACCTAACACATTTGTATCTATATCACCCAACCTTGATCGATACCTTCCTTTCAGATTAGCTGGGACTGTTACACCTATGTGTGTGCCATCTAATGCTCCAAGACAATTCTACAACATAAAGAGCAATGTGCAAATATTAGCATCCTTTACCACTATTGAGATCATCTAGTGAATACTTTTTTATTAGTAGCTATTTACCTTGAAATACTTCCACTTATCATCGGTGCAATCCTCGGGTATAGGTTCAGGCTTCTTAAGTAGCAGATGGTGCAGCTTCAAGACAACTAGAAGACAAGCGTTGAAGTTTCTACTAATTGGCTCAGGGCTTCGATAGAAGAATTTTCCTACTGTCCTATTTTTGAGATGGTGTAATAAGACATACAAGAATGATGCCACTATCTCCTCTAATGATGTGTTCCTTGTACCCTTTAGACCACCAACATCTCTCACCATCTCACATAATATATGAAATGTTCTCCTATCCATACGAAGTTGACTTATACACATAGCGTCGCTCTCACCAATTAGTCGATACAAGTTCTCTGCCCTTAACTCTCTAATTTTAATTCTCCTTTCTATTTGCCAACATTTTCTCCTATAAGCTAATGCAAACATGAACCACACATAATAGTATACAAGCATAATGGAAGTAGTCAGATTCAAAAATATTGCATTTCTCCTTCCACGCCTCGCACTTAAGGGAAGACGAGCCATAACTGCATAAGGAAAACATACCTATTTAAGGTTGGTATGACTTTCTTTCCTAATAATTGGTAGTAGTACAAAACAAGGAACTGGATAGATTTCAGGATGACGAAACAAACATCCGTTGTTTAGATGAAAGATAATAAACGGTGATTATATTAACATGCAATTGGTCATGCAAAGGTACAAAGGAACCAAAAAAACTTGCATGTCAGAAGCCTAATTAAGTCATATACAAATACAACTGCTGCATATGGATAGGAAAATTGCATTTCAGAAAACTACAGGAACAGTCAACCCGTATCTAGTTGATATGCATGTAGATATCACCGTCGATCTACTGTCATGCAAAGTTCCAAGTACCAGGATATGATTTCACACCAGAAAGCTAAAGAAGATGGTCCAATTGATAGCACGAACATGCATCGAACAAGACACATTCCTTCCTTTTTGTGACCAGCCAACCTAATTCATCTATTTGCCTAGTTACCTAACTAGACAGATCAAGAACACATCAGAAAAATACAAAGGACAGACCACCAATTATACTCCACTAGTCATCCACTGATAAAAGAACAGATCAAGAACACATATTTTTTTTACTTCAAGATCAAGAACAGATCAAGAATAGATCATTAATAGACATCAACCTATAACAAATCATTAATAGATCAAGAACACATATTTTTTTTACTTCAAGATCAAGAACAGATGGAAATATATGCTATACATCAACCTATAACAGATCATTAGTAGATCAAGAACAGATCAAGGACACATATATTTTTTACTTCAAGATCAAGAACAGACCAAGGACGCATATTTTTGTACTTCAAGATCAAGAACAGATGTATTAGTAACCCTAACCTTGAGATCTGCAGTAGGAGAGTGACGGGGGAGGAAGAGATCGATCTGGAGATGGGCGGATGGGCCTTGCTGCTACTCGTACGCGGCTTCAATGGTCCACCCTCATCGGCATCGGAGGCGGCTGGCGTGGTCGTTCCCGACGACTGGTGTGGCGAGGTCAACCCGGCGGCTGGACCAGGAGGAGAGGACCGAAGGGGCTCGAGGGGAGGTGGTGGCGCGTCGGCGCTGGACTGGAAGGGAGGCGGCGGGGCAGCGGCGCAGCGGCGCGGGACTCGAAGGGAGGCGGCGGCGCAGACCGATCGAGGGGAGGAGCGAGTCGCGGGGAGGAGCGGAGTCGGGGGCGGTAAGGAAGCCTTTACCGGTGGGGGGTGGGGGGTATCGTTCGATAACTGACCTGGAACTGATTACAGAGGAACGTGATTACATAGGTGTCTCACCAAACGCCCGTAAGGGTATCCGTTTACACTGTAAACAGGTGACGGGCAGAATTTGACGAAACAAACACCTCCTGAATGGAAATTTTCACAAGTGCTAGTTATATAGCAAAGGCATTGGTCACGGTTCGTGGCACAAACCGTGACCAATGCCCCCCTTTAGTCCTGGTTGGTGCCACCAACCGGGACTAAAGGCCTAGTTTCAGCAGCCCAAAGAGCGGGAAGCGGCGGCCTTTGGTCCCGGTTGGTAGCAACAACCGGGACTAAAGGGGGGCATTGGTCACGGTTCGTGTCACCAACCGTGACCAATGCCCCCCTTTAGTCTCGGTTGGTGCCACCAACCGGGACCAAAGGCCTTGTGCGGCTGCTGCGTCGAAAGTTTAGTCCCACCTCGCTAGTTGAGAGGGGTGCGCAGTGGTTTATAAGCCCCACTGCCGCACCCCTCTTGAGCTTCTCTCCATTGCAGGCTTACGGGCCTAATTGTCACTGCTACGCCTGTGGGCCTACTGGGCCTCATGCGGGCCTGAATCCTGACCCTTGGATGGGTTTCTAGTCGTATTCAGGCTATGGGGGCCCAGTAGGTGGCATTTTTTGTTGCTTTATTTTATTTTTTGCTTTATTTTTTTATTCTTTTTGGTTTTAGTTTTAGAAAAATTATAAACTTTCTATTAGTGCCATTAGTTTTCAAATTTGAAAACACTTTTTTTCTTTTTTTCTTTGTTGCTTTATTTATTTTATTTTGTTTTTAATTACTACAAAATACTTATTGTTGCTATTTTTTCCAGTTTTTTGTTTTGTTTTTTGCATTATTTATTTTCTTTTGTTTTTTGCTTTAATTTTTAATTCTGTTTGCTTTTAGGTTAGCAAAATTATAAACTTTCTGTTAGTGCCATTAGTTTTAGAAAAATTATTGGGCACATCGTCTGGTTCCTCTTGATCTTCAGCAGCTCCCCCCGTTGCAGCATCACTGTATTCAGGGGGCACATAGTTGTCATTGTACTCTCCTTCTTCGCCGTCTTCCATCATAACCCCTATTTCTCCGTGCCTCGTCCAAACATTATAGTGTGGCATTAAACCCTTGTAAAGCAGGTGGGAGTGAAGGATTTTCCGGTTAGAGTAAGACCTCGTATTCCCACATTCAGTGCATGGACAACACATAAAACCATTCTGCTTGTTTGCGTCAGCCGCATCGAGAAACTCATGCACGCCCTTAATGTACTCGCAGGTGTGTCTGTCACCGTACATCCATTGACGGTTCATCTGCGTGAATTATATATAATTAAGTGTCCAAATTAATAAAAGTTCATCATCACATTAAAACCAAAGTGCATACATAGTTCTCATCTAACAACATATAGCTCTCTAGAGCATCTAATTAATTAAACCATACATTGAAACTATGTAAAACATTTTAATGCGAAAACAAATGCGATCATAATCGCAAACTAAGGTAACAATTGATCCAACGGCATAATTATACCAAGCCTCGGTATGAATAACATATTTTCTAATCTTTCTAATCTTTAAGCGCATTGCATCCATCTTGATTTTGTGATCATCGACGACATCCGCAACATGCAACCCCAATATCATCTTCTCCTCCTCAATTTTTTTTATTTTTTCCTTCAATAATTTGTTTTCTTTTCAACTAAATTTAACCTCTCGACAATAGGGTCGGTTGGCATTTCCGATTCACATACATCCTACATAAATAAAATCTATGTCACGTTGGTCGGCATAATTTTCATAAATAACAAATGAACCAATAGTTATAAAGATAATATATATACCACATCCGAATCATAGACAGGACGAGAGTCGACGGGGGCGGATACCAAAACCATCGCACTATATAACATGCAATAATAAAAGTAATAAAATAATATAAGTATCTATGTAAACATACAAGTAAGAATATTTTTTCCTTTCAGAAAGAAGATGAGAACAAGAGGCTCACCACGGTGGTGCCGGCGATGAGCTCGGCGCAGGTGATCGACGACAGTGAAGACGGGGACGGGGCATGACGGACCGCTAAATCTAGACAAATATTATGGAAAATGGAGTTTGGAGGTCGAGCTTGGAGAGGAAAAAGCTTAAGTAGTGTGGCTCGGTCATTCCATCGAACACCTTGTGTGCATAGGAGGTGAGCTAGAGCACCACCAAGTCCTCTCCCCCTCGGCCAGAGAAAAACAAAGCACTGGGGTGCTCTGCTCGCGAGCGAGGAGTATATATAGGCACCTCATTGGTCCCGGTTGGTGACATGAACCGGGACTAAAGGGAAGCCTTTGGTCCTGGTTCAAGCCACCAACCGGGACCAATGGTGGTGGGCCAGGAGCGAAGCCCATTGGTCCCGGTTCGTCACACCAACTGGGACCAAAAGGTTCAGATGAACCGGGACCAATGGCCCACGTACAGCCCACTGGGCTCACGAATCGGGACCAATGCGGCCCGGTTCTGGACTGAACCGGGACTAATGGGCTGATCCGGCCTGAACCAAAGCCCTGTTTTCTATTAGTGGTTAGAGATGAACTAGTCTGATAGAAATGTCGAGGGATAATATTCAGAGTGACGTGCATGATGTATTTCCGAGTGACGATGGCGAGGAGTAGACCAAACCGGAAGGAAGACGACGACTTGGCTCTGAGCGAGACGCGGTGACAGAGGTCGATTGGAGACGCGGCTGGACGGAAGCACTGGGCCCGGGAGGAGATTTTTCACTCCGCCCCGGTTGTTCGCCCCACGTGTGCCGTTGGGTCCCACCAGGAATGTTGAGACTTACTACAGTGTTGAAACATTCAGAGACACAGTCGAGCGCACCTACCGATCCCCACGTCAACGAACCGGAAGAAGCATCCTCACATTTTGTAATTTTGACGTCTCTAGCGGTGACGTAAATCGTGTATGCCGTGCCAACCACATGGCATCTTCGAGGTCGACCCGCAAACCTCCCACGTCCGCACCGCGCTATTTGAATAGTGAAAGCCTTCTAATGTGGGCATGTATCATCTACGACGCGGCCTGTACGTGATTTCTCATGTAAACTGGAGATATATGAAGGCTTTATGGGAGTTCAGACCGATCCCACGCCTGTTTTTGATCGCGCTGGTCCATCCAAATGCCTTCCTCACCCGCGCGCGTTCCTGCCCGGCGCCAACTGCCTTGCATTCATGCTACTGTAGAGCGTGTCGCTCAAGATTGAAGACTGCTCAGGTCGGATGCGACCTTTCACTACCTCCGCCATTGAAGAAGTGTGTCGGCCAAGGACGACCTTTCACTACCATCCACTCGACCAAGCAGCATATATACCATCTACTCAGATGACAGTTCGCCACTCGACCGTACGACTCACTTGGATATACGAAGACCAGTAGGCAGCAAAGCAGTCGGCATCATTCTCATAGTGAGGGCTTGGTAGTGGGCTGGAATTATGGCATTCATGCCCCACTTTATAACATAGGAGGTGGGGGGTGGCGCACTCTATATAAGCCACCCCCACCACTAGACGAGGGGGCTTTTTTCTTCCACCTCTCTCTCTTTTTCACCATTAGTCTCAGAACTACGGGGATCCGTTCTTCTCTCATTGTAATCTCCGGATACATACTAAGATAAAACAAAGCCTCTCCGAAGCACGAGACGTAGGGTTGTTATCTCCACCGTGAGAGGCCCGAACTCGCTAAAACCACCGTGTCACCCATATGCATTTCGATAGATCATGCTCCTTTATCCTACCCTTCTCTTATTGTCGGAACCATTACCATGACAGTTGGCGCCCACCGTGGGGCATGGCGTTTATCGAACCATGATGTAAATGGTTTTCTTTCTTCAATGTTCGTCCGCCGATCAAAAATCATCAATGGAAGATCTGATCCAAGATGTTTCAGACATCACTCCATTCACAGAGAGTCATGATACTCTTCGTACACAGGGATCAGGAAGTCCCATTCCATATTATTTTATTCTTTACAATTGATCATCGACGATCTAACAAATCTGTTGGTTTTCTTCCTGTATGAACAGTCACCTGGAATATTGTTATTGCTATTGCTATTGTACAGATCAAACAAAAGGAAAAAAGGGAGCACGGATGCTGGCCACGAGCCCAACCACGACAGCTCTTTTCTTCAATCGATCTTTCAACAGCGACCTGCGCAGTGAAGGCAACAACTCGACGATGGCCTTCGCGGTACACGCCTGGACTCAACTGCGCGACGGCGACCCCCGCAGCGGACGCACGGCCCCGACGCGGCGTCGACGTTTGGACTGGCCATGTCCCGGACCACAGCGCTCCTTCGAGCGGTCGACTGCAGGACGCAGCCACCAGATCGACTCAGCGTCGTCTCAAGCTCTGCCTGTGGAGAACGCCGCCCCGTACTCGGATCTATTACAGGCCGCTTAACCTCGCGCTGGATCAATGAGCGGGCCGCCGCCGTGGCCGACAAGGGAGCTCAGCCCCGACCTTCCTCTTTCTTCCTAATCTTAATTCCATCCCATTTCATTTCCTGCATGCAGGGAATAAATGGCCACGGGAAAAGGGAAACGCCCCTAAGCATGCATAACGGGATTTTAACTCTTGCTAATTAGCATTAATACCTCTTGCATGCAGATCGGGCGTGCAGATTCTGGGCGTGGGGGAACGCCTTCAATGCGTTGAACGTGGGGGCCAATTCTTCAACCTGTGGTTGAGTTGGTTAGGTGGACAGTGGTATTCTCAACCCATCAGAGTTCAAATCCTGGTGCTCGCATTATTCCTGAATTTATTTCAGGATTTCCGGCGATGTGCTTTTAGTGGGAGGAGACGTTCCCGTCGACGACGAGACGCCTATGGTGACTTCGTAAATCTCAAGATGATATGCCGGCTCAGTCTCTCGGAGGTGCTCATAGAGGTAGGGTGTGCGTGTGTGCGTTCATAAGGGTGAGTGTATGCGCGTGTATATGAGCACTTGTGTCTGTACTGATGCTCAAAAAAAATGTGTTGGACGTGGACTCGGCCACCCACACGCCAGCGTCACTCGGCCGCCCGCACGCCATCGCTCAGCTGGACACGCCTTTGTCAACTTGTCCGACTCAACCACCCCGTGCATCGCACTCGACTGGACATTTTCTTGTCAGTCATCACTCCACGAGACACGTCTACTTCACTCGAACGCTCCGCGCATGGTTACTTCGCAGGACACGTCTATTTCAATCGGACGCCCCGCGCATCGTCATTCCACGGGACGCGTCTACTTCACCCGCACGTCGCCACACATCGTCACTCCGCGAAACGCGTCTACTTCTCTCGGATGCCCCGCGCATCGTCATTCCACGGAACGCGTCTACTCACTCGGACGCCACGCACATCATCACTCTGCAGAACGCGTCTACTTCAGTCGAAGGCGGCAATCTTATGTCCCATGTGGGCCTGTTCGTCTCCCGTGTTCTACTCTTCCTCGCCGGAGACTGCACCTTCACTTCATCGGTCTTATCGCCGGTGCTCATGGAGACGGCAGATGGAGGACGGCGCGAGCTTGGATGCGGGCCGCCGCCGCCGTAGGATAGGCTTAGGGTCGGTTTGTTTTTTTCTAAATATTCGAAATGTAATGAAAATCTACGCGTTTGTATGAAATCCATCACGTTTATATAAAATTCGCCCTTGTTTACATGAATTTTATCCGATCTGTTAAAAAAGGAGTTTGAAATGTATGCAGCTACGGTTAGATAGTGGCCCCTGTATCTGTGTCTGTTTGCTTATTCCTCTTATCCGCGGACACGGATGGAGGAGAAAATTTACGGGTGTGTCTAGGGCACATCTAGATGTGCTATAGTTATTGCACATCTAAGTGAGTGAATCAAGCATAAAGAGAAAAAGAAAAAAAAAAGAAAATATTCACACGAATCTCAATGTAAGATCAATGACATATGATTTAGATGTGCAATACTTATGTCACATCTAGATGTGCTTTAGCAAAACTAAAAATTTACCGGTTGCTTTGGGAGATCCCCTTAGATTTTTTATATTCATGAAAAGAAAGAAACAACTAGGTAGGAAACACGTGTACGAGGGTAGCTGACCTGGCACAGTGTGATGGCGGAACCGGTCTCAATTCCAAGGTAGTAGGAGAGCTGTCCAGGGGCTCTCATGCTGAACATTTTTTTTCATCTAAGCATTGAACTCGATGATCAGGCCTCCTTTGGTTCATAGGATTAGAAAATCATAGGAATAGGAAAGTCATAGGAAATGAGATGACATGCATCTCAAATGCTATGCATAGGAATAGAAAAGGAGATGGCCTTTGATTCACACCATAGGATTTTTTCCATTGAGTCTAGGCTAATGTTTATTTTCCTATGAAATGTGGAGGATAGGAAGAAATCCTCCATAGGAATAGGATTTCATTCCTACAAACCAAAGAGCTCTGAAGGAATTTTTCCTATAGAAATCCTATCCTATGAAAATCCTACAAAATTCCTCCAAACCAAAGGAGGCCTAAAAGTGTTTTGGGAAGACCCGGCCCCCGCGTCACCTGGGAGGCGACTCGGGGGAACCCTAGCCCGCCGCACCGCCACCCCCTCTCCCCGGCTCCTCCTGCCGCGCCGCCGCCGAAGGAAACTGCCGGGCGAAGCCCGCGCGGCGGACGGCGGCGGCGGGGCTTCCTACTCGCGCGCGCGGCGTCGTTCCCGACGGCGAGGGCTCCAGGTGGGGAGGCTCGGCCTCCGGCGCTGCGGCCGTCGCGGCGCTCCCCGGCGGCCCTCTGCTCCGTCTCACGCTCCTCCACCGCCAGCCCCTGCAGCGCCTCCTTGGCTGGCAGTTTTTTTTCGGCCGTCCGGCCGGTGCGGCGGCGCCGGCGAGTCTCCTGTACTCTCGGCGCGTCGGGGTGGGGTGGCAGCCCCCCTCCTGCTTCTGTTGGTGGGTGGCGTGGCGTGGCCTGGAGCTTGGCCGGCCGTGGCTGCGGCGTCGGCGTGCGGGTGCTTGGGCACCAGATTTGGTCCGCACCCGATCTGGCCCGCCGGCTTCAGTTGGCGGCGAGGAAGGTGGCTCTAGCGTGGTGGTGGCGCCGCCGGTCACGTTGGAGGTGTTTGGGCCAGCGGGTTTGCAGGTCGATGGCGCTGCTGTCGGATTGCATGGGGTGCGGGATCTGGGTTGCTCCGGGCGAAAGCCTGATGACGTGGCGTTCGTGGACGTCGCTTACCCCCTTGGGGGGTTGTCGTGGAGCTCTCCTCTCTCCCGGCCTCGGATGCCATCTTCGGGTGAAGACCTTGGCCTGTTGTACAGGGTCGGACGACGGCGTCAATCCACGTCGCTTCCCTTCTGAGGGTGTTGTCTTGAAGATGGTGACTCCTTGCGTGCTTTCTCAAGGCTGGACATACACATTATCGTGATTGGCAGCGGTCAATTGGCGATATGGAGGTCGTAGGTGATGACATGTTTGGCAACGATGCTGGTGGTGAGCAGTGCAGAGTCGCGGCAGGGCTCTGATAGTCGGCTCTTTTTGGCGTGTCCGACTAGTTTTCTCTTGGTCTCGCTATGGCGTCGCGGAGTCGGAGCTGCCTTGGAAGAGCCTAGGCGGCAACGATGACAGATGCTCGGTGATCTTCGAGGAGGTCTTCGTCGGCGCGAGCCCTGCATAATTCTTTTGCTTTTGGTCTTCACCAAAGTCGGACCTGTCTCGTCGATGCTCCCGGTGGTCAACTGTTTGGCAGAGGTCGATGTGGGCTTGGTGCAGGTTGCTGCGGTGTGTGCCTCACCGATGGGGATTTGCGGGTGAAGTCGGAGTCGCTGGCTCGCGGAGGAGAGATGACGATGACGCCTGTAGTCCGCCTAGGTGGTGCTCCTCTCTCGGAGGCGTGTGTGAGTCTTATGTAGGTAGCTAGGTTGGCCACTGTGCCCCTTCGTGGGATGTAGCGGTTTTTGCCTGGTTTTCCGTAATTAACCGGGCAATTCTCTTCTTCTTTATTAATGAGATGTGGCAAAGCTTTTGCCGCCGTTTCAAAAAAAAAAACTCGATGATCTGGTGGACGTGGTTGCCTGTGATGATCAACTCATCTACCTACACCCCCACAAGTAGGGATGCATCTATGGCTGTCTTCCTGTAGGCAGCGTTCAAATCCCAATTCCAGTAGGGTGGCGTCTAGCTTCGAGTTAATGGCCCGCGATACCTTCCATAAGCCATACAACGCCTTGCAAAGCCGGAGCACGTTTCGGCCACGATCGGCGTCAACATATCATGGTCACCACGGCACATCATGTACTGGTGGCTGCTGCACATAGACTTTCTCGTTGAGATCGGCATTGAGGAGCATGGATTTTACGTCCATATGGTGCATTTCCGAGAAGATGTGCGCAGCGAGCGCGAACAACACACATATGGTCTTCATCCGTGCCACCTGTGTGAATACTTCATCAAGTCAACGCTCTAAGATTGTGAATAACCTTTACCAACCAAATGTGTTTTGTGCTTGATCATATTGTACTCAGCAGTCAACACACAATGCCGTTCAGCATATGGCACAAATTACGGTTGGGCAGCGATTAAATTACAATATTTGCATTAATAACTATGATCATTCCTAATATAATCGCATAAGGCATTGCGTCTATGATATGTAGACCGTTATTCAAATGCATCTACAACTAAAACTCCACCCCAAAAACCGCTATCCAGCTTGAAGTATTAAGTTCATAGCAAACAGAGCATTAAAATAAGCATGATGAGATAATATAGATAGTAAAACTATCATCCAAGTGTGATAAAGAAACCACCGTTTTATCATTAATGGCAATAATACAATACGCGTTTGCTCCCTTTCTGTCACTGGGATAAATCACCGCAAGATTGAAACTACTACAATGCACAACTCCCTCTGAATAACTACCCATCAAACTTGGCCAAAGAACACAAATAGATTATAGAACATACAAAGCTATTCAATGTTTTTTTACCTCCCTAGATATGGATTTTCTAAAAGGTAAAAAAAAACAGAAAACAACAACCGACTCTGATCACTGAATTAATAGGTTAGTCCAAAAAAATATAAATTACCATAAAAGGTATTCAAAAATGATATTATAAGTGCATGAAAGAATCAAAAATTAAAATTATAGAGAGATTTGAGACGTATCATTTAAAAATAAAAGTACAATAAACTGGGCAACAGCTACTCCGGCAACGACCTGGAGGATAATATTCAATGACATGCTTCGCTGAGGTACTTCATAGAAAAAACGCTACACATATGTAAACCTACCGCCTCCTTACATAATCTTTCTATAAACTAATTTCTCCATCCCCTAAATTCAACTAGATGGCCCCCACTCCGCCAAATTGGCCCAACAAAAAAATGCCACCTAGGGGGGCGTTACGTTAATCACACATGATTCCTGGCGTAGGTGTTGCATTGCTCATTCGAGAGTGACGGCAAGAGAAGAGTAGGGGAACCGGAAAGGATCAAACCAAGAGGGTGCGAGGAAAACGAAAGGCAGCGGCTGGATGGAAGCAACGGAAAGACCACCGCGTCCAACCACCATGGAGGTTGAGGGGTCGAAACAATCAGATTTCTGTTCGTCGATACATCAAAAAGATTTCTGTTCGTCGACACTGGCTTTCCTAGGATCCATGCCACGCCACACCCACCAATCCCCAGATCAACGAACCGACGGCTTCCTCGCATTTGTTTAGACGTCCCTAACAACCAGGGGGTTAGCGTGTGGGCCATGGCAGCCTTAGACTGTTTCGAGCAGAAAAAGAAACGATTAGCACGGGTAGCCATCGCAACGTTTTGCCAAGCGTAGACATGCCTATATATTCTTCAAAAGAAACGTAGTTGTTGCTCGAGTACGCAACCCCTGATCGTGATGCTTCAGTCACGTTTTTATTCAATTGTGCTTTTGTCACTCTTTGTATTTTCAACTATTTCTTTATATAAACAGCACCTTTTGGTTTATATTTGTTGTGATACCACTTTTAATTTTATTTCTGCAGTTGTACTCCAATGATGGGCATATATATGAAAATGTGCAGCCACCTGCACCATTGATAGTCGTGGTGGAAGAATATGAGATTTGTCAATGATTAGTCTATGTTGAACAAAAATTTGATACCTGGCTCAGGCTTTTTTCCTTCAATATCTCCTCGTTAGGGCCTCTTTCTATCAATGGAATTTCAACAGAATTTTGCACGATTCGGAACCACATATTTTATTTTTACATTAGAGTTGCTTTGCTTTAAAGGAATATATCCTCCAAAATATCCACACATTGCTTTTCTGCAATACATTTATGTTGGTTTCCCGGCAAGAGGTTATAGTACTTGCAAAAATAAGTCTATGACAGCTACGACATCCAATCAATCTCTATGCAAAATTGACATGTTTACTACTCACTTCATTCAGGTTTATTAGAACCCCTCTTATTTTCAGCTAAAGTTTGACTATATATTTAACTAATAAATGTAAATTTTTATGTCACAAAAATTAAATCATTGGAAACATATTTCGATTACAAATCAAACAATATACTTTTTGTGGCATATACTTTAAATTTTGTTAGTAAAAAAACTTTGTCTCAAAATACAAGGGGGCCAAATAAGCCCAGACGGAGAGAGTATGTTTCTACTATTAATTTCTTTATTGTTTGTACCTTAGAATCCTAATGTGTTGGCCTCATATTCATGTGTTTTTCCTATTCCAATAATGTTTTGAAAAAGGCAACTATGATGCGACACTACCAGGCCTTTTTCATGTTGTTCGCTAATGTCCTGTATGCATCACTAACCAACACCCGCAGCACTGTAAAGTTAAATCCAGCAACCAGGGGCAGATAAGTTATAAGTGCCATGGGTGCTATGGCACCTTGTCTAAAAACTGAAAGCAATCTATAATCTCTGATAGAGGAGCCCGTGCATGAACAGTAAATCATAAAAAATTCAAAACATTTCAAAATTTTCAAAAAAATTTGTGATGCAAGATGCTCAGGTGCGTGACACTAATGCAAATTTTCATGAAATCTGCACATTCGAGTAGCTTGTGGGAAAAAAAACTGGTATGTGAGAAACATTTGAAAACAACAGTGTTCATGGCCGGATTTGTCTTTTCTTCCGCGCACTCCTCAATGTTCAAACTTTACCAAATTTTGTACGAACATCACACACATGAACATCTTGCTTGCAAACAAATCAGAATTTTTTTCTTTCTATTTTTAATCATTGTACTGTTCACCAGACTCATCTGAGCCCGGGCACCGAAGTGGCGCTATTTCTCTGACAAATTAATGCTTTTTTATGACTATTTGTTGGGATTATAATGATGTTTCGACGAAATTAGACTATTTGTAGCGTAATTTTCATAAATTTTGAATTGAAGTATTAAAATTATGTTGAATCCCACTACTAAGTTTCTAGGTGAACTGTGGCATCCTAGCACTAAGTTTTAGGTCTGCCAGTGCCAGTAACGATTATAATGACGTGTAAGAGCATCTCCAGTCGCGCTCTCAACAGGCCTTTCCTAGGCGATTTTTCGGTGCTGGCGCCCAAAAATCGGCCCAGTCGCGCCCCAGGAGTCCTTTTTCGCCGGTTTGGGCTGAAATTGGCATCGGCGGACGCAGACCGAACCCGGCGCGCTGGGGGGCGCCCGGGGGCGCCGGGGCGAGCGGTTGTCGCGCGAAAGCGGATGGGCCCGCCGAGTCAGCGAGACGCCGCTTCGTCGTCCTCATCGCCTCGGTTCCCGCGAGAATCAATGTGAAGGCCGCCGCGCTGCCGTGCCGGTCAGTCTTCATTGATGCCTCACGGGCGGCGAAATGAACGCGCGTGAACGCGCCGCGACGCGCGTCCAGCCACGCGTCGCCCAGCATGCAGGCCGTCACCGCCCCGTGATGGCTATAAAAGGCGACCTCCCCGCCGGTGGACGCCACAGCTCTCACTTCCTCCCCCCTTCCCGGCTTAGATAGTGACACTCCCCTCTTCCCGCGATGAGAAAGATGGCCGAGAGATACCCAGGTGATGGCGCGGCGGCGAGCGGCGAACGCTTCGGCCGCCGCCACCTCCAAGAGGTGGAGGCGCGGCTGCTGTACGAGGCGGAGTACCCGGCGCCCCTAGACATGCGGGTGCCGGGGACGTGGAGGCTGAGCGCCGACGGTAGTCCCGGTGCCACCGGTGCCCGAAGGGGCGGCGCGGCGGGCTGAGATCGTCCGCATCCGCTCGTCCCTAACGGAGGAGCGGCGGAACGAACCGCGCTACGCCGCCGACAACCACACCCTCTGGACCATGTACTTCCAACGCCGCCACGAGGAGCAAATCGCCTCCACCAAAGGCGTCATTCCGCGGGGACGCCACAACGCCGACGGGTGGCGCGAGTGGTGAGGCGTGCATGCCTTGCCGCGCCCTCAAGGTCGTCCTCGACCACATCAAGTGTGGCAACATGCCGCACCTCGAGTACCCGCTGCGGTCGTCCTTCTCTCGCCGCCGCGGTAGCTCCTGGACGCCCCGACGGATGGAGCCGAGGTCGTCCTCGTTGTCGGGCTCCGGCTCGCCGGCCGCGCTCCGCCCCTGCAGCGGCGCTCTCGTCATCAACGAGGGTGCCCGACCCACCCTGCCTACTCCGGCTCCGGGGAGGGGCTCCCTCCACCTGGTCCGGCCGAAGCCCGAGCCGGGGCTGTTCCCGGTGAACCCGGAGCACGTCGAGATGGCAGCCCCCGACGACGAGTCCACCCTCAAGTGGGCGAAGGAGGACTACGTCCGGGAGCAGGTCCGCCGCTAGCGCCGGGCACGCGGAGCTCCAGGCCTGGCGTCGCGGGCGCGAGGAGTGCAGCGTCATCGTCCTCGACAGCGACGAGGAAGATGAGGCCGGGCCGTCTAGCGCGCCACCACATCTCGGCGACCCTGGCCAGGGCTGCGGCAGGGACGGCGCCGGCCCAAGCCAGCCGCGCGACGACGAGATAATGGCAACTACACCCGCTTCTACAGGCTTCTCGGCATCTAGACGACGACAGCAGCGACGGCGGTGGCGGCTAGGCGTAGTTTGGCGTAGTTCAGGCGTAGTTTGCATGTTTTGATGTTTTCTGTTCAAATTTCAATGAAGTTTCGTCGAGTTCGTGCAAAAATCGTCGAGTTTGCACATATTTTCGTACGTGACATCATCGAACCGGGGCGACCTGTGGGGCCACGACTGGGAGTTAGGTCGCCCCCACGCGTCAATCTAGCATCGGCTCGTCCCAGGAGGCTCTTTTTCGGCATCCTGAGGGACCGAACGGCTGGAGATGCTCTAAGTTGATTGCAAGAACATTGTTCGTTCTCTAGAATTTTCGTTTAAGAAATTTTGTTTAAAGAGGCGTTTACTTAGACTCTGCATTTCCATTTATTATGTACACCATCTGTTGGTCTTGACATGTGAAAAAGAATCTTGCACATGCTAACTAGTGTCATCACCAATCTCACTCACCTCGTAAACAACAAAAATATTTTTTTCTATACAGTATCATGCATCTTCTCTCTGGAAAAAAAAAAGAACAAAGAAAAACGTATGGAGTATGGACACCGCCCATGCTACAACGGTTGGCTCTGCTGGCGCCGCCGCTGCGCCGCCCAGTGGTCGTAGGCCTCGCGCAGCCGCCGCCGGAACCGCGCCATGTCCAGCCGCACGTTCTGCCCATCGAGGTACACCTTCTTGGTGACCTGCCATCCCTTTGCGTTGACGGCGACGGGGTCGGTGAGCACGGGGTCGTCCCTGGCGTAGCGCCGGAACAGCGAGCTCTCCGACGGCAGGATCTTGTAGGGGACGTAGCGCAGGCCGAGGCGCCGCGCCGGCTCGCCGTAGTAGTTCTCGGCGGCCCAGTCGGTGCCGAGCGGCACCACCTGGATGAAGACGGACCCCGGGCGCATGAAGAGGAAGTGCGTCATGGCGGCGCCGTGCACGCCCACCATCACGTCGGAGCCGTTGAGGACGCGGTACATCTGCGCGAGCTCCGTGTCCGGGCGCGGCCGGAGCACGGTCACCCGGAACCCGGCCCTCGCCGCCGCGCGCGCCAGGTCGGGCTCGTTCTCGATCGCGCGCGACCCGTTCCGGGACACGATCACCAGCCGCGGCTTGTCGTCGTCCGCGACCACCTCCGTGACGAGTTTCTTCGCTAGTGCTGACGCCGCTGGCGCCGCTTGTGGCGCGGCGTTCTCCTCCTCGATGATGGCGTTGATGCGGCCGCGGTGCGCGTCGTCGAGCATGTGCCGGAAGTCCCGGATGCCCTGGCTTCCCGGCATCCGCGACGCGTCGATGGCGAGCTCGTCGTGGATGCGCAGGCCGACGACGGCCTCCGGGAAGCAGTGCGTGCGGGTGTCGTTGGAGAAGTCGAGGGGCGGGAAGTCGGAGAGCTGCTCGACGATGTGGCCGTACTTGGTCATCCACCAGTCGTGGTACTCGAGCATGACGAACACCACCTTCCTGTTGTACCGGCGCGCGGTGATGTAGAGCGGGATGATGCCGTCGTTGAACTCGTGGTACACGTTGCCGGTGTAGCCGCCGGTGGAGAAGACGACGGCGGGGACGTCGTGCCGGACGTCGCAGCGCGCAGCGCCCTCGGTGTCGGGCAGGGCCCGTAGGCGCAGCTCGTCGATGGTGCTCATGACGCTGGACTCCCACTTGCGGGTGTAGGGGCGGATGCGCTCGTCGGCCGGGGCGGCGGCGGCGAGCAGGAAGAGCTCGTTGGAGGCGGCGTGGGTGCGGACGTCCCCGCGCATGACGCAGAGGTCGGCGCGGGGGGAGCTGCGGTCGCAGCAGACGGCGCCGTAGGGCACCCCCGCGCAGGGCGCCGGCGGCGTGGGCGCCATCTCCTGGTCGCAGCGGCGCGTGCGGCCGAGCTGCAGGAGGTCGTCCATGGCGGCGGAGAAGGGGCTGTTGGGGAGGAGGAGCAGCAGGCAGGAGACGAAGGCGAAGCCGGCGAGCATGAGGAGCAGCGCGTCGTGGCCGTGCTTGCGGTGGTGGCACGCGTAGTCCACCAGCCGGCCCCGGAGCTCCTTCATCTCCTCCGCCTGCTGCTTCCCCTCGTCGAGCTTCTGTTGGTCGTGGTGCTGCAGGAGGCTCGCCCGGTGGTGGTGCACCATGCCCGTCCGGTCAGAGCTCGGCACGTACGCGCAGAGACGTGTGTGCGGTGGGTGGTGATGGAGCGGGATGCGTTGCGTGGTGGCGTTGCGTTGTGGTTCAGTGGTTGGCTGGCGATGGCGTCTTTTAAGCGCCGGTAGCCAGGTAAAACCGCGTTCCGGCCGGTGAGTTGTCGCTGGTGGATTGGATTGAGGAGGAAGGGAAGGGAAGGGAGCTTGGTGAGGAAGCGCCGCTGACCGACCCACTGGAAATGGACTGGCGACGCGATCCATCCGGCCGTTGTTGGTGGACGGATGGACGGACGAAGCTTCGTGGCGTTGGTTGGCGGCCGCAGTCCGCGTCCGCATGCCTGCCGTCGGATGCACGAAACTGTTTGCTTGCTTGCTGATTTCTTTTCTTTTTGGCTTTCTCCGGTCGCCGTCAGGGGGTACGCGTGGCCGGCGGTATTAGCTGTGCACAGGTAATAACGACTAGCGACTCCTCGTCCCGTCTCGTCTCTTCACCAACACCACTTGATTTTTCTCCATGGAAGAGGACGAAGAAGAAGAAGAAGAAGCGGCTGGAGAGTCGTCAGGGCCCCACGCCTCTCTGGCATGCATACTACGCAAGCTAATCCCCCCGGATTAGCGACCAAACAGCGACCAAGCCGTGCATGGATGTGTCTTCACTCGACTGCGCAACTCTTTCGTTGAGGGAAGACTACACAAATTTTTATTTTTTTGCAGGGAGACTACACAACTTTTTTGACAACAATGACATATAAGAACTAGAAATCATGCAAAAGAAAATTCGTAGGTGCATACATATGTGTACACAACTTTGAGTTTGACTGCACATGATTAAATTCCTGGCCCGTCACTACAACCAATCCATTGCGATAGGAAACAAGAAAATTCGCGCTTTGCCCAATCTCCAAGCAAGAAAGGCAATAAGACAGGACATGGAGCAACTAGGTTGCGTCGCGATCAACCATGCCACCTCCATCCCGGCAACTGCTCCAGAAATGGCTGGACCAACGTACCCCACCTAAAGCATGTAGATGAGTAGGCTAGCGGGTTTTAGGATCGACACGAATGCCATAGGCTAGATCTTGATAGGTGAGGCCCATAGATCCGCCGCCCCTAACACGCCGCATGGAAGCCGTCAGACAACGCCAACCACATAGAGCACCATCACTTGCAAGAGAATAGGGCCTCTATTGCCGACTTCGCGTGGGGTTTGGCTACCAACACCCTTCGATGGCGTTGTCAGTGGGGAGGAAAGAGGGGGTCGTAGACTAATGGCGGCGGCGTCGTGTGCCCATGCGTCCTGAAGATGACCGACGCGGGGTTATGTGCTTGTATCCCCAAAACTAGTTCAATATCTCAGTCTATCCTTGACAACGATTCTAGTTTTTAAATTGTGCTAAATTTGTTGTTTGGTCCGTACACCCTCCACCTGGAGGGTTTATTAAGCCCCCTCATATTTAGGTTGAAATTACCTTTCAATTATATCTCTAATAATATACCTTTTCTATTATACAATTACATTTTTTTAGTCATGTAGATGGTCAATATTTGACTCATAATGCAAAGGGGTCCATAAATCCTGATGAAGGACTTCACAATCAAGGTGTTTATGAGGCTGAGTTAAACAATGCGATTATCGATGATAACCAGAAATTCTGACACTTGTAGTAAATGGGTTCGCCGTATGAAATTTATGAATTTGATGAAATGAATGTAAGTACTTAAAGCACCGTGGCGTATAAGAGCACACCCAACATTAGTCTAAACTTGGTGCTATTTTTTTTTCAGAACCAACTAAATCAGGTGCTAAGTTATTGGAGCACCATGGTGGTGACATGCTTTTTCACCACTCCCGAATCAGCTTCATGTTTGAGATTACCAGTCACGGCCCGCCCTTTCATTTGCCACTATCATATATTACCTCCCTCTCAAATTAATTACTTGTTTAAGATTTATCTAGATATGGATGTATCTAACATCAAAAGTGCACTCACTGGTACTACCTCCGTCCTGGTTTATTGTTCTCCTTCGCATTTTGTGTTAAATTTTAATCTTAGATTTAACTAATAAAATGTTAATGCATGTAACACAAAATGATATCAATGAAAGCTATGTTCAAATACTAGTCCAATGATATAATTTGTGATGACATGCATTATTATTTTTCTGAGTTAAATCTATGGTCAAAGTTTGACACAAAACACTGAAGGGCCAATAAATCAAGACGGAGGTAGTATATATTTTCAATGTCTTTTTACCATCGGTCTAGTACAAACACGTGGTTCTAAAGAAAAGGTTGACCAAATGGTGAGGAAATATAATATTCCAACCTATGGGCCAATAATAGAGCTAAGTAAAAATATTAGAGCAAAATTTTTTTTTGTGAATACGCAAAGCTTGTGTATCATTTCATTGATAAAAGAAGTTAAGCGTGAGTACATGGGATACAACGCATGACACAAACGCAGAAGGCATGACATGGCAACCGGATCAGAGGGACACGGGATGCTCAGCCCAAACAGTAAAAAAAGAAACACGGCTAAACTCGCCAACCTGGGACGCAGCCCGAACCAAACCATCATGATGACTGTCGGTGTCAAAACCGGCGGATCTCGGGTAGGGAGTCCCGAACTGTGCGCTTAGGCCTGATGGTAACAGGAGGTAGGGGACACGAAGTTTTACCCAGGTTCGGGCCCTCTCGATGGAGGTAAAACCCTACGTCCTGTTTGATTAATATTGATGGTATGGGTATTACAAGAGTTGATCTACCACAAGACCAGAGAGGCTAAACCCTAGAAGCTAGCCTATGGTATGATTGTTGATGTGTATGTTGTCCTACGCGCTAAACCCTCTCCGGTTTATATAGACATCGGAGAGGATTAGGGTTACATAGAGTCGGTTACAATGGTAGGAGATCTGATCATCCGTATCGCCAAGCTTGCCTTCCACGCCAAGGAAAGTCCCTTCCGGACACGGGACGGAGTCTTCAATCTTGTACCTTCATAGTCCAGGAGTCCGGCTGACGGTACAGTTCGGCTATCCGAACACCCCCTAATCCAAGACTCCCTCAGTAGCCCCCGAACCAGGCTTCAATGGCGATGAGTCCGGTGCGCAGATTGTCTTCGGCATTGCAAGGCGGGTTCTCCTCCAAATTCCGTGTACCCGTTTGAATAAAGTCCGGTTTCTTGTAGATGTTGCGCTCCTTGGCTTCTACGCCCAATAATGGCCATTTTCCACGTGTCAAACGAATATGAAAAGTCTGAGTGTTTTTACGTTTACACCCCTAGCCGCGTAAACAAGTTGCCCTTTTTAAGGGGACAAGGATTTAGATCCAATCCACACCTTCTCCCCTCCACGAGTGTTCATCAGAGCGGATCCGACAAAGGTCCATTCCACCATGGCGACCCGCCGCAACTCCTCCTCTCGCCCTCCTAGCCCTAAGCCTGGATATTGGGAGAGATGTTCTACTCCGCATAGCGAGCTAGTGACGCTTCAGACCAAGGGATTTCTCCCCCCGGCCTATATGGTCCCGGTCCGAGCCGGTCTTGCCATCTACAACGGTGGAGAGCAAGCAGAGAATGCCCCTAATCCATCCAAAGGAGAGCGGGTGTGCCTGCTTGTCCCTTACTTAATAAGGGGGCTCGGATTTCCCATCCACCCGTTTCTTCGGGGGCTGCTGGAGTTCTACGGCCTCCAGCTACATCATCTCACGCCTGCCTCAGTATTGCATATCGCGGGCTTTGTAGCCCTCTGCGAGCTGTTCTTGGTTATTGAAGCTCATTTTGGACTGTGGAAGGAGCTATTTTGCCTCGTGCCCCATTCCAAGAAAGGGTCAATGTATCAAGTGGGCGGAGCCGAAGTATGGCGCATCGCCGGGACCGGATATCTGTCCGGAACCCCGAAGAAGGCGTCCGAAGACTGGCCCTCGGAATTGTTGGAGAACGTAGTAATTTCAAAAAATTTCCTACGCACACGCAAGATCATGGTGATGCATAGCAACAAGAGGGGAGAGTGTGATCTACGTACCCTTGTAGATCGACAACGGAAGCATTTGGTTGATGTAGTCGTACGTCTCCACGGCCCGACCGATCAAGCACCGAAACTACGGCACCTCCGAGTTCTAGCACACGTTCAGCTCGATGACGATCCCCGGACTCCGATCCAGCAAAGTGTCGGGGAAGAGTTCCCTCAGCATGACGGCGTGGTGACGATCTTGATGTACTACCGTCGCAGGGCTTCGCCTAAGCACCGCTACAATATTATCGAGGATTATGGTGGAAGGGGGCACCGCACACGGTTAAGAATATGATCACGTGGATCAACTTGTGTCTCTAGGGGTGCCCCTGCCTCCGTATATAAAGGTTCAAGAGGGGGAGGCCGGCCGGCCATCATAGGGCGCGCCAGGAGGAGTCCTACTCCCTCCGGGAGTAGGACCCCCCCCCCCCCAATCCTAGTTGGAATAGGATTCGCGAGGTGGGAACCGAGAGAGAGGAGGGGGGGGGGGGCGTCGGCCCCTCTCTCCTTGTCCCATTCGTACTAGGGGGAGGGGCGCGCGGCCCAGCCCTGGCCGCCTCTCCTCTTCTTCCACTAAGGCCCATTAAGGCCCATGTACCTCCCGGGGGGTTCCGGTAACCTCCCGGTTTTCCGGTAAAATCCCGATTTCACCCGGAACACTTCCGATATCCAAATATAGGCTTCCAATATATCAATCTTTATGTCTCGACCATTTCGAGACTCCTCGTCATGTCCGTGATCACATCCGGGACTCCGAACAAACTTCAGTACATCAAAATGCATAAACTCATAATATAACTGTCATCGTAACCTTAAGCGTGCGGACCCTACGGGTTGGAGAACAATGTAGACATGACCGAGACACGTCTCCGGTCAATAACCAATAGCGGAACCTGGATGCTCATATTGGTTCCTACATATTCTACGAAGATCTTTTATCAGTCAGACCGCATAACAACATACGTTGTTCCCTTTGTCATCGGTATGTTACTTGCCCGAGATTCGATCGTCGGTATCCAATACCTAGTTCAATCTCGTTACCGACAAGTCTCTTTACTCGTTCCGTAATACATCATCCCGCAACTAACTTATTAGTTGCAAAGCTTGCAAGGCTTAAGTGATGTGCATTACCGAGAGGGCCCAGAGATACCTCTCTGACGATCGGAGTGACAAATCCTAGTCTCGAAATACGTCAACCCAACATGTACCTTTGGAGACACCTGTAGAGCACCTTTATAATCACCCAGTTACGTTGTGACGTTTGGTAGCACACAAAGTGTTCCTCCGGCACACGGGAGTTACATAATCTCATAGTCATAGGAACATGTATAAGTCATGGAGAAAGCAATAGCAACATACTAAACGATCGGGTGCTAAGCTAATGGAATGGGTCATGTCAATCAGATCATTCAACTAATGATGTGATCCTGTTAATCAAATAACAACTCTTTGTTCATGGTTAGGAAACATAACCATCTTTGATTAACGAGCTAGTCAAGTAGAGGCATACTAGTGACATTCTGTTTGTCTATGTATTCACACATGTATTATGTTTCCGGTTAATACAATTCTAGCATGAATAATAAACTTTTATCATGATATAAGGAAATAAATAATAACTTTATTATTGCCTCTAGGGCATATTTCCTTCAGTCTCCCACTTGCACTAGAGTCAATAATCTAGATTATACAGTAATGATTCTAACACCCATGGAGCCTTGGTGTTGATCATGTTTTCCTCGTGGAAGAGGCTTCGTCAATGGGTCTGCTACATTCAGATCCGTATGTTTCTTGCAAATCTCTATGTCTCCCACCTGGACTAGATCCCGGATGGAATTGAAGCGTCTCTTGATGTGTTTGGTTTTCTTGTGAAATCTGGATTCCTTCGCCAAGGCAATTGCACCAGTATTGTCACAAAAGATTTTCATTAGACCCGATGCACTAGGTATGACACCTAGATCGGATATGAACTCCTTCATCCAGACTCCTTCGTTTGCTGCTTCCGAAGCAGCTATGTACTCCGCTTCACATGTAGATCCCGCCACGACGCTTTGTTTAGAACTGCACCAACTGACAGCTCCACCATTTAATGTAAACAGGTATCCGGTTTGCGATTTAGAATCGTTCGGATCAGTGTCAAAGCTTGCAGCAATGTAACCGTTTACGATGAGCTCTTTGTCACCTCCATATACGAGAAACATATCCTTAGTCCTTTTCAGGTACTTCAGGATGTTCTTGACCGCTGTCCAGTGATCCACTCCTGGATTACTTTGGTACCTCCCTGCTAGACTTATAGCAAGGCACACATCAGGTCTGGTACACAGCATTGCATACATGATAGAGCCTATGGCTGAAGCATAGGGAACATCTTTCATTTTCTCTCTATCTTCTGCAGTGGTCGGGCATTGAGTCTGACTCAACTTCACACCTTGTAACACAGGCAAGAACCCTTTCTTTGCTTGATCCATTTTGAACTTCTTCAAAATCTTGTCAAGGTATGTGCTTTGTGAAAGTCCAATTAAGCGTCTTGATCTACCTCTATAGATCTTTATGCCTAATATGTAAGCAGCTTCACCGAGGTCTTTCATTGAAAAACTCTTATTCAAGTATCCCTTTATGCTATCCAGAAATTCTATATCATTTCCAATCAGTAATATGTCATCCACATATAATATCAGAAATGCTACAGAGCTCCCACTCACTTTCTTGTAAATATAGGCTTCTCCGAAAGTCTGTATAAAACCAAATGCTTTGATCACACTATCAAAGCGTTTATTCCAACTCCGAGAGGCTTGCACCAGTCCATAAATGGATCGCTGGAGCTTGCACACTTTGTTAGCTCCCTTTGGATCGACAAAACCTTCCGGTTGCATCATATACAACTCTTCTTCCAGAAATCCATTCAGGAATGCAGTTTTGACATCCATCTGCCAAATTTCATAATCATAAAATGCGGCAATTGCTAACATGATTCAGACAGACTTAAGCATCGCTACGGGTGAGAAGGTCTCATCGTAGTCAACCCCTTGAACTTGTCGAAAACCTTTTGCGACAAGTCGAGCTTTGTAGACAGTAATATTACCGTCAGCGTCAGTCTTCTTCTTGAAGATCCATTTATTCTCAATTGCTTTCCGATCAACGGGCAAGTTAACCAAAGTCCATACTTTGTTCTCATACATGGATCCCATCTCAGATTTCATGGCTTCAAGCCATTTTACGGAATCTGGGCTCACCATCGCTTCTTCATAGTTCGTAGGTTCATCATGATCTAGTATCATGATTTCCAGAACAGGATTACCGTACCACTCTGGCGCGAATCTTACTCTGGTTGATCTACGAGGTTCAGTAGTATCTTGTTCTGAAGTTTCATGATCATTATCATTAGCTTCCTCACTAATTGGTGTAGGTGTCGCAGAAACAGGTTTCTGTGATGTACTACTTTCCAATAAGGGAGCAGGTACAGTTACCTCGTCAAGTTCTACTTTCCTCCCACTCACTTTTTTGAGAGAAACTCCTTCTCTAGAAAGGATCCATTCTTAGCAACGAATGTCTTGCCTTCGGATCTGTGATAGAAGGTGTACCCAACAGTCTCCTTTGGGTATCCTATGAAGACACATTTCTCCGATTTGGGTTCAAGTTTATCAGGTTGAAGCTTTTTCACATAAGCATCGCAGCCTCAAACTTTAAGAAACGACAACTTTGGTTTCTTGCCAAACCATAGTTCATAAGGTGTCGTCTCAACAGATTTTGATGGTGCCCTATTTAACGTGAATGTGGCCGTATCTAAAGCATAACCCCAAAACGTTAGCGGTAAATCAGTAAGAGACATCATATATCGCACCATATCTAGTAAAGTACGATTACGACGTTCTGACACACCATTACGCTGTGGTGTTCCGGGTGGCGTGAGTTGCGAAACTATTCCGCATTGTTTCAAATGTACACCAAACTCGTAACTCAAATATTCTCCTCCACGATCAAATCGTAGAAACTTTATTTTCTTGTTATGATGATTTTCAACTTCACTCTGAAATTCTTTGAACTTTTCAAATGTTTCAGACTTATGTTTCATTAAGTAGATATACCCATATCTGCTTAAGTCATCTGTGAAGGTGAGAAAATAACGATATCCGCCACGAGCCTCAATATTCATCGGACCACATACATCTGCATGTATGATTTCCAACAAATCTGTTGCTCTCACTAGTGCAGAACCGGGCAATAGCATCAGTTCGTAAGGCCCTTTAGTGCCGGTTAGGTAACTGGCACTAAAATTTCGGCACTAAAGGCCCCCCCTTTAGTACCGGTTCAGCACGAACCGGTGCTAAAGGGCAACCACGTGGCACGAGCCAGCTCCGGGGGCCGGGAGCCCTTTAGTACCGGTTGGTACACCAACCGGTGGGGTTTTTGGTTTTATGATTTCTTTTTCATTTAATTTTGTGTTTTCCAATTTAATTCTTTTTCGTTTGCTGGTATTTTACGGTACTACACATTGTACACGTTATGCATATATATATATAGAATTTCTAGTAGAACCAATCATGTATATATATCATCATCAATCATGTCTCACAAACCACCATATTAATTCACACATACACACATGTATAGCTATATACAATTTCTCCTACATATGCATGTTGCCTTCGGAGCCAGTGGTATTAGCCTGATTGGTGCCTTCGGAGCACGATGACAATTGGAAGTGGTTCATGTCTTTTTCGATGGGGGCGGTAGCGGGTAATAGTATTCTCCCTTCGGATTTATGACCTGGTCGAGCAAAAATCCTGCTATTTCCTCTTGAAGTGCTTCTACGCGCTCCGTTGGTAGGAGCTTGTCCCGCACCTCTTTGAACTGTTAAGAAGGAGATCAATATGCATGTGTATTAGTTGTGTGACTAGATATCGATAATGGTGTAAAAATTGTGAATATTGTTCTGACAAACGTACCCATTCCTGTCTTTGAGATCTGCTCCTTTCGGACGCCATCATGCGAATGTTCTCGCAAACGCAGTATGCACACAGATCAGTCCCCGACGCCTGCTTCAGGGCCTTTATTACGAGAATGGAATTTAATTTGATCAGACAATAATTAATCAAGCATGATAATTAAAGAGATGGCAGCTAGCTAGCTAGCTAGTACTACTTAATTACTTACCTTGGCTCGAAACCATTTCAGCTTTGGTTTCCATTCGCCTTCCGTGACGCTGATGAACCTTGCCCAAGCCCTGCCCGCCCACAAAGAAAATGAATAAAGGGGTTATTAAATAGTTCATATCATGAAATTACGAACTAAATAGGCCGAGATATATAGTTAATAATGATTGAAATTACCTGTTGACTATCCCAAACAAGATGTTATAGTCACTATTTGCTTTGAGTAGCGAGTCCAGTATTTCAACTGTTCCGGCAACAACTTTAATGATACACAAGATCCAGTGAAATCTGCATGCACACACTTTTGCATTGTTGGGGAACGTAGTAATTTCAAAAAATTTCCTACGCACACGCAAGATCATGGTGATGCATAGAAACGAGAGGGGAGAGTGTTGTCTACGTACCAACGCAGACCGACTGCGGAAGCGATCACACAACATAGAGGAAGTAGTCGTACGTCTTCCCAATCCGACCGATCCAAGTACCGTTACTCTGGCACCTCCGAGTTCTTAGCACACGTTCAGCTCGATGACGATCCCCGGGCTCCGATCCAGCAAAGCTTCGGGGAGGAGTTCCGTCAGCACGACGGCGTGGTGACGATCTTGATGTTCTACCGACGCAGGGCTTCGCCTAAGCTCTACAACGATATGATCGAGGTGGAATATGGTGGCAGGGGGCACCACACACGGCTAAGGAACGATCTCAAGAGGTGCCCCCTGCCCCCGTATATAAAGGATCAAGGGGGAGGAGGCCGGCCATAGGAGAGGCGTGCCAGGTGTGGAGTCCTACTAGGACTCCAAGTCCTAGTAGGAGTCCACCAAGAGGGGAGGAAGGGAGAAGGAAGTGGAGGAGAAAGAAAGGTGGCCGGCCCCCTTTTCCCTAGTCCAATTCGGACTAGAGGGGAGGGGGGGCGCAGCAGCCTTTTTCCTCTTCCCACTAAAGCCCATCAAGGCCCATTACTTCTCCCGTAACTACCCGGTACTCCGAAAAATACCCGAATCACTCGGAACCTTTCCGATGTCAGAATATAGTCGTCCAATATATCGATCTTTATGTCTTGACCATTTCGAGACTCCTCGTCATGTCCCCGATCTCACCCGGGACTCCGAACTCCTTCGGTACATCAAAACTCATAAACTCATAATATAACTGTCATAGAAACCTTAAGCGTGCGGACCCTACGGTTCGAGAACAATGTAGACATGACCGAGACACGTCTCCGGTCAATAACCAATAGCGGGACCTGGATGCCCATATTGGCTCCTACATATTCTATGAAGATCTTTATCAGTCAGACCGCATAACAACATACGTTGTTTCCTTTGTCATCGGTATGTTACTTGCCCGAGATTCGATCGTCGGTATCCAATACCTAGTTCAATCTCGTTACCGGCAAGTCTCTTTACTCGTTCTGTAATACATCATCTCACAACTAACATCTTAGTTATAATGCTTGCAAGGCTTATGTGATGTGTATTACCGAGAGGGCCCAGAGATACCTCTCCGACAATCGGAGTGACAAATCCTATTCTCGAAATACGCCAACCCAACATCTACCATTGGAAACACCTGTAGTACTCCTTTATAATCACCCAGTTACGTTGTGACATTTGGTTGCACCCAAAGTGTTCCTCCGGCAAACGGGAGTTGCATAATCTCATAGTCATAGGAACATGTATAAGTCATGAAGAAAGCAATAGCAACATACTAAACGATCGGGTGCTAAGCTAATGGAATGGGTCATGTCAATCAGATCATTCAACTGATGATGTGACCTCGTTAATCAAATAACAACTCTTTTGTCCATGGTTAGGAAACATAACCATCTTCGATTAACGAGCTAGTCAAGTAGAGGCATACTAGTGACACTCTGTTTGTCTATGTATTCACACATGTATTATGTTTCCGGTTAATACAATTCTAGCATGAATAATAAACATTTATCATGATATAAGGAAATAAAATATAACTTTATTATTGCCTCTAGGGCATATTTCCTTCAGTATCCCAATTGCACTAGAGTCAATAATCTAGTTCACATCGCCATGTGATTTAACAGCAATAGTTCACATCACCATGTGATTAACACCCATAGTTCACATCATCATGTGACCAACACTCAAAGAGTTTACTAGAGTCAGTAATCTAGTTCACATATCTATGTGATTAACACCCAAAGAGTACTAAGGTGTGATCATGTTTTGCTTGTGAGATAATTTTAGTCAACGGGTATGTCACATTCAGATCCGTAAGTATTTTGCAAGTTCTATGTCTACAATGATCTACACGGAGCTACTCTAGCTAATTGCTCCCACTTTCAATATGTATCCAGATTGAGACTTTAGATTCATCTGGATCAGTGTCAAAAACTTGCATCGACGTAACCCTTTATGACGAACCTTTTTGTCACGTCCATAATCAAGAAACATATCCTTATTTCACTAAGGATAATTCTGACCGCTGTCCAGTGATCTACTCCTAGATCACTATTGTACTCCCTTGCCAAATCAATGCAGGGTATACAATAGATCTGGTATACAGCATGACATACTTTATAGAACCTATGGACAAGGCATAGGGAATGACTTTCATTCTCTTTCTATCTTCTGCCGTGGTCGGGCTTTGAGTCTTACTCAACTTCACACCTTGTAATACAGGCAAGAACTCTTTCTTTGACTGCTCCATTTTGAACTACTTCAAAATCTTGTCAAGGTATGTACTCATTGAAAAAAACTTATCAAGCATCTTGATCTATCTCTATAGATCTTGAAGCTCAATATGTAAGCAGCTTCACCGAAGTCTTTCTTTAAAAAAATCCTTTCAAACACTCCTTTATGCTTTACAGAACAATTCTACATTATTTCCGATCAACAATATGTCATTCACATATACTTATTAGAAATGTTGTAGTGCTCCCACTCACTTTCTCTTAAATACAGGCTTCACCGCAAGTCTGTATAAAACTATATGCTTTGATCAACTCATCAAAGCGTATATTCCAACTCCGAGATGCTTGCACCAGTCCACAGATGGATCGCTGGAGCTTGCACATTTTGTTAGCACCTTTTGGATTGACAAAACCTTCTGGTTGCATCATATACAACTCTTCTTTAATAAATCCATTAAGGAATGCAGTTTTGTTTATCCGTTTGCCAGATTTCATAAAATGCGGCAATTACTAACATGATTCGGACAGACTCAAGCATAGATACGAGTGAGAAGCTCTCATCGTAGTCAACACCTTGAACTTGTCGAAAACCTTTTGCGACAATTCTAGCTTTGTACATAGTAACACTACTATCAGCGTCCGTCTTCCTCTTGAAGATCCATTTATTTTCTATGTCTTGCCGATCATCGGGCAAGTCACCCAAAGTCCACACTTTGTTCTCATACATGGATCCCATCTCAGATTTCATGGCCTCAAGCCATTTCTCGGAATTTGGGCTCATCATCACTTCCTCATAGTTCGTAGGTTCGTCATGGTCAAGTAACATGACCTCCAGAACAGGATTACCGTACCACTCTGGTGTGGATCTCACTCTGGTTTACCTGCGAGATTCGGTAGTAACTTGATCTGAAGTTACATGATCATCATCATTAGCTTCCTCACTAATTGGTGTAGTAGTCACAGGAACAGATTTCTGTGATGAACTATTTTCCAATAAGGAAGAAGGTACAATTACCTTATCAAGTTTTCTACTTTCCTCCCACTCACTTCTTTCGAGAGAAATTCCTTCTGTAGAAAGTATCCATTATAAGCAACGAATGTCTTGCCTTAGGATCTGTGATAGAAGGTGTACCCAACAGTCTCCTTTTGGGTATCCTATGAAGACATATTTCTCTGATTTGGTTTTGAGCTTATCAGGATGAAACTTTTTCACATAAGCATCACAACCCCAAACTTTAAGAAACGACTACTTTGGTTTCTTGCTAAACCACAGTTCAGATTGTGTCGTCTCAACAGACTTAGATGGTGCCCCTTTTAAACGTGAATGCAGCTGTCTCTAATGCATAACCCCAAAAAGATAGTGGTAGATTGGTAAGAGACATCATAGATCGCACTATATCTAATAAAGTACGGTTATGACGTCCGGACACACCATTACACTATGGTGTTCCATGTGGCGTGAGTAGTGAAACTATTTCACATTGTTTTTAACTGAAGGCTAAACTCGTAACTCAAATACTCTTCTCTACGATCAGATCATAGAAACTTTATTTTCTTGTTACGATGATTTTTCACTTCACTCTGAAATTCTTTGAACTTTCCAAATGTTTCAGACTTATGTTTCATCAAGTAGATATACTCATATCTGCTCAAATCATCTGTGAAGATCAGAAAATAATGATACTTGTCTCGAGCCTCAATATTCATCGGACCACATACATCGGTATGTATGATTTCCAACAAATCTGTTGCTCTCTCCATAGTACCGGAGAACGGTGTTTTAGTCATCTTGCCCATGAGGCACGGTTCGCAAGTACCAAGTGATTCATAATCAAGTGGTTCCAAAAGCCCATCAGTATGGAGTTTCTTCATGCGCTTTACACCGATATGACCTAAACGGCAGTGCCACAAATAAGTTGCACTATCATTATCAACTCTGCATCTTTTGGTTTCAACATTATGAATATGTGTATCACTACTATCGAGATTCATCAAAAATAGACCACTCTTCGAAGGTGCATGACCATAAAAGATATTACTCATATAAATAGAACAACCATTATTCTCTTATTTAAATGAATAACCGTCTCGCATTAAACAAGATCCAGATATAATGTTCATGCTCAACGCTGGCACCAAATAACAATTATTTAGGTCTAATATTAATCCCGAAGGTAGATGTAGAGGTAGCATGCCGACCGCAATCACGTGGACTTTGGAACCGTTTCCCACGTGCATCGTCACCTTGTCCTTTGCTAGTGTCCGCTTATTCCGTAGTCCCTGTTTCGAGTTGCAAATATTAGCAACAGAACCAGTATCAAATACCCAGGTGCTACTGCGAGCTCTAGTAAGGTACACATCAATAACATGTATATCACATATACCTTTGTTCACCTTGCCATCCTTCTTATCCGCCAAATACTTGGGCAGTTCCGCTTCCAGTGACCAGTCTGCTTGCTGTAGAAGCACTCAGTTTCAGGCTTAGGTCCAGACTTGGGTTTCTTCTCCTGAGTAGAAACTTGCTTGCTGTTCTTCTTGAAGTTCCCCTTCTTCTTCCCTTTGCCCTTTTTGTTGAAACTAGTGGTCTTGTTGACCATCAACACTTGATGCTCCTTCTTGATTTCTACCTCCGCAGCTTTCAGCATTGCGAAGAGCTCGGGAATAGTCTTGTTCATCCCTTGCATATTATAGTTCATCACGAAGCTCTTGTAGCTTGGTGGCAGTGATTGGAGAATTCTGTCAATGACGCAATCATCCGGAAGATTAACTCCCAATTGAATCAAGTGATTATTATACCCAGACATCTTGAGTATATGCTCACTGACAGAACTGTTCTCCTCCATCTTGCAGCTATAGAACTTATTGGAGACTTCATATCTCTCAATCCGGGCATTTGCTTGAAATATTAACTTCAACTTCTGGAAAATCTCATATGCTCCATGACGTTCAAAACGTCGTTGAAGTACCGATTCTAAGCCGTAAAGCATGGCACACTGAACTATCGAGTAGTCATCAGCTTTGCTCTGCCAGACGTTCATAACATCTGGTGTTGCTCCAGCAGCAGGCCTGGCACCCAGCGGTGCTTCCAGGACGTAATTCTTCTGTGCAGCAATGAGGATAATCCTCAAGTTACGGACCCAGTCCGTGTAATTGCTACCATCATCTTTCAACTTTGCTTTCTCAAGGAACGCATTAAAATTCAACGGAACAACAGCACGAGCCATCTATCTATAATCAACATAAACAAGCAAGATACTATCAGGTACTAAGTTCATGATAAGTTTAAGTTCAGTTAATCAAATTACTTAAGAACTCCCACTTAGATAGACATCCCTCTAATCCTCTAAGTGATCACGTGATCCAAATCAACTAAACCATAACCGATCATCACGTGAGATGGAGTAGTTTTCAATGGTGAACATCGTTATGTTGATCATATCTACTATATGATTCACGCTCAACCTTTCGGTCTCTGTGTTCCGAGGCCATATCTGCATATGCTAGGCTCATCAAGTTTAACCTGAGTATTCTGCGTGTGCAAAACTGGCTTGCACCCGTTGTAGATGGACGTAGAGCTTATCACACCCGATCATCACGTGGTGTCTGGGCACGACGAACTTTGGCAACGGTGCATACTCAGGGAGAACACTTCTTGATAATTTAGTGAGAGATCATCTTATAATGCTACCGTCAATCAAAGCAAGATAAGATGCATAAAAGGATAAACATCACATGCAATCAATATAAGTGATATGATATGGCCATCATCATCTTGTGCTTGTGATCTCCATCTCCGAAGCACCGTCATGATCACCATCGTCACCGGCGCGACACCTTGATCTCCATCGTAGCATCGTTGTCGTCTCGCCAATCTTATGCTTCCACGACTATCACTACCGCTTAGTAATAAAGTAAAGCATTACATCGCGATTGCATTGCATACAATAAAGCGACAACCATATGGCTCCTGCCAGTTGCCGATAACTTGGTTACAAAACATGATCATCTCATACAGTAAAATTTAGCATCATGCCTTGACCATATCACATCACAACATGCCCTGCAAAAACAAGTTAGACGTCCTCTACTTTGTTGTTGCAAGTTTTACGTGGCTGCTACGGGCTTAAGCAAGAACTCATCTCACCTACGCATCAAAACCACAACGATAGTTTGTCAAATAGACTCCGTTTTAACCTTCTCAAGGACCGGGCGTAGCCACACTTGGTTCAACTAAAGTTGGAGAGACAGTCGCCCGCAAGCCATCTATGTGCAAAGCACGTCGAGGGAACCGGTCTCGCGTAAGCATACGCGTAATGTTGGTCCGGGTCGTCTCGTCCAACAATACCGCCGAACCAAAGTATGACATGCTGGTAGGCACTATGACTTGTATCGCCCACAACTAACTTGTGTTCTACTCGTGCAAATAACATCAAACCATAAAACCTAGGCTCGGATGCCACTGTTTGGGAACGTAGTAATTTCAAAAAATTTCCTATGCACACGCAAGATCATGGTGATGCATAGCAACGGGAGGGGAGAGTGTTGTCTACGTACCAACGCAGACCGACTGCGGAAGCGATCACACAACGTAGAGGAAGTAGTCGTACGTCTTCCCAATCCGACCGATCCAAGTACCGTTACTCCGGCACCTCCGAGTTCTTAGCACACGTTCAGCTCGATGACGATCCCCGGGCTCCGATCCAGCAAAGCTTCGGGGAGGAGTTCCGTCAGCACGACGGCGTGGTGACGATCTTGATGTTCTACCGACGCAGGGCTTCGCCTAAGCTCTACAACAATATGATCGAGGTGGAATATGGTGGCAGGGGGCACCGCACGCGGCTAAGGAACGATCTCAATGATCAACTTGTGTGTCTAGAGGTGCCCCCCTACCCCCGTATATAAAGGAGCAAGGGGGAGGAGGCCGGCCATAGGAGAGGCGCGCCAGGTGTGGAGTCCTACTAGGACTCCAAGTCCTAGTAGGAGTCCACCAAGATGGGAGGAAGGGAGAAGGAAGTGGAGGAGAAGGAAAGGTGGCCGGCCCCCTTTTCCCTAGTCCAATTCGGACTAGAGGGGAGGGGGGGCGCAGCAGCCTTTTTCCTCTTCCCACTAAAGCCCATCAAGGCCCATTACTTCTCCCGTAACTACCCGGTACTCCGAAAAATACCCGAATCACTCGGAACCTTTCCGATGTCCGAATATAGTCGTCCAATATATCGATCTTTACGTCTCGACCATTTCGAGACTCCTCGTCATGTCCCCGATCTCATCCGGGACTCCGAACTCCTTCGGTAAATCAAAACTCATAAACTCATAATATAACTGTCATCGAAACCTTAAGCGTGCGGACCCTACGGTTCGAGAACAATGTAGACATGAACGAGACACGTCTCCGGTCAATAACCAATAGCGGGACCTGGATGCCCATATTGGCTCCTACATATTCTACGAAGATCTTTATCGGTCAGACCGCATAACAACATACGTTGTTCCCTTTGTCATCGGTATGTTACTTGACCGAGATTCGATCGTCGGTATCCAATACCTAGTTCAATCTCGTTACCGGCCAGTCTCTTTACTTGTTCTGTAATACATCATCTCACAACTAACATCTTAGTTATAATGCTTGCAAGGCTTATGTGATGTGTATTACCGAGAGGGCCCAGAGATACCTCTCCGACAATCGGAGTGACAAATCCTATTCTCGAAATACGCCAACCCAGCATCTACCATTGGAAACACCTGTAGTACTCCTTTATAATCACCTAGTTACGTTGTGACGTTTGGTAGCACCCAAAGTGTTCCTCCGGCAAACGGGAGTTGCATAATCTCATAGTCATAGGAACATGTATAAGTCATGAAGAAAGCAATAGCAACATACTAAACGATCGGGTGCTAAACTAATGGAATGGGTCATGTCAATCAGATCATTCAACTAATGATGTGACCTCGTTAATCAAATAACAACTCTTTTGTCCATGGTTAGGAAACATAACCATCTTTGATTAACGAGCTAGTCAAGTAGATGCATACTAGTGACACTCTGTTTGTCTATGTATTCACACATGTATTATGTTTCCGGTTAATACAATTCTAGCATGAATAATAAACATTTATCATGATATAAGGAAATAAATAATAACTTTATTATTGCCTCTAGGGCATATTTCCTTCATGGATGTCTTAATTAAGCGGGCATATGTAAGCAAAAACATGTAGCTAGCTAGTAGGCAAAAACAGAGAATTTGTAGTACAAGAAAGTGTGACTCACTCGAAGTTGTAAGGAAGTAGTATATCTTCATTGTATTTGAGGTGCTTCAAGAACTCTAGCATGCGGTCCTCTACCTCTTTTTCATAATATGCATCTAATTTCCATGTGTATTCATTAACGGTGTTTGGGTCAATGAACCCAATGCCATAGCATCCACCTTTTCTCATATCATACATCTTCATCCTGCATAATACCACAGAAAAGAATATAGTGAGGATAATTACACGTAATGATTGATCAAAAGGATGGCTACAGCTAGCTTGAGACTTAAATTACAGAAAGAAATCACTTACAGACAATAGCAACTGACGATAGATTTGTCGAGTGCGTCTTGATTGTATAACTGAAACAGTTCAGAATACTCAACGGCCACAGCTTTCTCATGGTAGTAATCATCCTTCTTGACATACACCATGAGGGACTCTCGATCGGATCTCTTGGTAATGTCCATGTACCATTGATGCAATTCATACATTCTCGTTGGGAGTTTCTTGACATCTTCTGGCTCGACCAAAGGTTGGCCCCGGACAAATTTCCGTTTTATTTCCTCCTCTGTAATCAGAGGCATGTCCTCGATCTCGAGGAGTTATCCAACAGTGATCTTGAGTTCTTCAGCCTGCATTATATGCTCCTGGGTTATTACCACATCGCCCACCTCGGGAACGTAAATTGTTTGGCCACAATAATATTGGGCGTGCGTACTGTCACGTGTTGTTGGCGGCACAACAAGCGGGGGGATCGATTGCGCCGCCCGTTTTCCCAGCTGGGCAACGGTTTTCCCGCATTTTTTGACAGCTGCTTGTTGTTTGCTCGAGCTCGAGCTCGCCTCCTTCTGTAGACGTTGTCGATGTAACTTCCTGATGTGGCACTCATAGTCTGAGTCAACAAGCTTAGGAGCTGGTGGTTGAGCCATATGAATGAAGTGGTCAACTACTTCCACAGGCACTTTCTCCCTTGGCGGCGGTGGCGGTTTCGGTCCAAAATGGGCGTCGACTTCTGCCCGCACTATGGCATTGGTTTGCTCCTCGGTCCTGTCGTAAGCCCTCACAGGAAGAGGAGTACTGAGGTTTGGACCATATTTATATCACTTGCCTCCGCCTGTACTTCCTGTACTATCACCTCGACTCGTATCGCTACGCACCATAGTTGTGGGGTGTCTCTTTTGCGATTGCTGAGGCGGCGGAGACGACTGACGGGGCTGAGTCGGACAAGGAGGAGTGGCCTGAAGCTGTGCCGGACTTGGAGGAGGAGTGGCCTGAGGTTGTGCCGGACTTGGAGGAGGAGTGGATGTCTGATGCTGTGTCGGACTTGGAGGAGGAGTGGCCTGACACTTTGCCGGACTTGGAGGAGGAGGAGTGGCCTCACGCGTTGGTGGACTTGGAGGAGCGGGAGTCTGCTGACTCGGTGGCGGACTTTGACGAGGAGTCGGGTGACGCTGTGTCGGTGGCCTTCGAAAGATGATGCAATCCTTTCTCCATAGGATGATACGATGTTTGGCATCTCCGAGTGTGTGCTCCTCGTCACCTCCAGGAATGTCAAGCTCTAGCCCCGAATATTGGTCCACCACCTCATCAACCACGACACGAGCATAGCCTGCTGGAATCGGGTTGCAATGGAAGGTTGCATCGGGGGAATTTGTATAAGCAACACCGCCCGCCACCTTCAAGGATATGTTCTTAATTTTGAAGTGTAGCTCGCAGTTAGTGTTCTCCGCGATATCATCCATGGGGTATCTATCCAGCAGTGCGTCCCCCGGGGCGGAACCCACGCTGCTTCTCGGCATGGATGGGGCGATGGTATCCAATGCTGGATCATCCGCTAGCTGCTGCAGCTGCTGAGACCCCCTTTGCTGGCTAAGTGAGTCGATCTGCTCCTGCTGCCGCTGGAATTTAGCTGCCAATTCCGCTTGACTTGCTTCTAGGCCTTGAAGGCGTTCATAGTCCCGCTTCCTCTGCTCCTCCTCCATCTTCCTCTTCTTCTCCTCCGCAATCTTCTTTCTCGCACGGGTTCTGTAGTCGGCGTTCCAGTCCGAAAACCCCTCATACCACGGAATAGCGCCATTGCCTCGTGTTCTTCCCGGGTGTTCAGGATTTCCCAGGGCACGCGTAAGCTCGTCGTTCTTTCTGTTGGGCTGGAACACCCCCGATCGAGCCTCTTCTATTGCAACAAGTAGCGCATCGTCGGCTCCGTTCAGACATGCCTTCGTCGAAACATTGCCTGTTTTCGGGTCCAACTCCCCCCCATGCGCATAGAACCAAGTCCTGCACCTGGGGGGCCACCTCTTAGTAACCGGAGTGACACTTGCATCCTCCATCTCTTTCTCAGACTTATCCCACTTAGGCATTGCCACCGCGTAGCCACCTGGCCCCAGCTTATGGAACTTATCCTTTTTTTCGGCATTCTTCTTGTTTATTCTCGACCGTTCTTTAGCTAATTCTGAATCCTTGAATTTCACGAAATCGTCCCAATGAGCACTTTGATTCTCTAGTATCCCCTCGAATACTGGAGTCTTCCTTCCTCCCTTGACGTACTTCTCCCACGTCGTTCTCTTGTGGTTCTTGAATGCAACCGCCATCTTCCTAAAAGCAGCGTCCTTGACTTTCCGCACATCTGCTTCTGTGAAATGATCTGGTAGGGTGAAATGTTCCATGAGAGTATCTCAAAGCAGTTTTTTTATTCTCGTCGACAAAAGTAACATTTGGACGTGGCTTTGCTGGCTTTCTCCATTCTTGAAGGGAGATCGGGAGTTGGTCCTTCACAAGAACTCCGCACTGATGAACGAACTTGTCCGCAATCTTCTTAGGCGCTAATGGTTCACCATTAGGTCTGATTGCCTCGATATTGTACTTTACGCCCTCCTTCAACTTTTTGTTCGGGCCTTGTTTCGTCCTTTTGCCTGAAGATTTGCTCGATCCGGATGGCTGAAAGAAGAAAGATCGATTCGTTAATATATCTTCAACTCATTTAAAACATGCGATGATCACCAGATTCCTGCTTATATAAATATATATACCTCGCCGGTGTTTGTTGTTTCAGGATCAACATGTTCTTCGTCGTAGTTCATGACTTCATCTTCTCGGTCGTCGCGATCGAATATCATATCACCCTCTCCGGTGTTGTTTAGAAATTCGGAGCAGTCAAAATCTTCTTCATTCTGATCATCATCTGGCCCGCGTATGATATCGAACATGGTCTGTTCTCTCTCTCTGTCGGTATTGTCCGCCATAGCTTTTATTTAACTATGCCAAAAGAAATATAAAACAATTTAGTATTCAAATTACATCGTCTCGAATAATAGATATAATCTCGAATACATCGTCTCGAATAATAGATATAATCTCAAATACATCGTCTCGAATAATAGATATAATCTCAAATACATCGTCTCGAATAATAGATATAATCTCGAATATATCGTCTCGAATAATATATAATCTCGAATACATCATCTTGAATATTATATATCGAGTACATCACTGGCTAGGTAGCTAATAAAGATCGAATACTACAGAAGAATCTAGGACACTCGCGGTTCCTGTGGCGCAGGCGGTGGACACCCAAAGAGAAGGAACCCTCACAGGATCATAGCTGAAGTGAGATCCCTGAAGAAACTACCAGGTATTGGAGAACCTGCCGCCCTCTAACGCAACCATGTAGCGATGGACGTGCTCGTCCTCCTCCCTGACACGGCGACGTACCTCCTCCGGCGGGGCCGGCTCCCTCCGCACCGAAACTGGCCCACGCGAACGCCACCAAACGAGATCAGGGTCGACGACGGGACCCGGGGCCGGGTTCCTCATCAAGCGGTGCGCCCCTCCAGGCAGCACCTCCCAGTGCCAGCCCGGCGGAGCCCAGTCCCAGACATGGGTCAGCCGGACGTCATCGCGGACGGGTCGACGGCGAGGATGCGGCCGGGCATCGTCGAGAACAAATACTAGCTATATGCCCGCAAAAAGTAACATTTTTTTAATGATTGGATTTTGATAACTAAAATTTCTAACATTTCTATATAACTAACATTCCTATAACATATCTAACAATGCTATATAACTAACATTTCTATAACATTTCTAATATTTCTATAACTAAAAAACAGAAAAAACTAGCATTTCTATATAACTAACATTTCTATAACATTAATACAGAAAAAATAACATTTCTATATAACTAACATTTCTATATATAACTAAGATTTCTGTAACATTAATACAGAAAAAACAGAAGAAAAAAACTAAAAACTAAAAACTAAAAACTGAAAAACTGAAAACTAAAAACATTGTGTGTGTGTGTGTGTGTGTGTTTGTGTGTATGTGTGTATTTGTGTATGCATGCGTGTGTGCAGAGGCGACGGCGACGGCGAGCCAAGGCAACGGCGTCGACGGCGCGGCGGCTTCGATTGGAGGGAGGAGAGGGGGGACAGGGGCTCACAGCGCGGGCGAGAGGTCGAGGCGACGACGATGGCGACGGCGACGGGGGCAGGTGCGGGGACGTGGACGCGGGCCGGTGCGGGGACGGGGATGGGCCGGCGACGCGGATGGCGTGACGGGGGCGGCGCGACGAGGACAGGGACGGCGCGACGGGGACGGCGCGACGGGGGTGGAGACAGTGCGACGGGGACGGCACGACGGGGGTGGCGACGGTGCGGGACTAGGCGGCGGCGATGAAGCAGAGGAAACTGACGAAATTTTTCGAAGTGTTTTCTTATATAGGGGACACCTTTAGTACCGGTTGGAGACACCAACCGGTACTAAAGGCCTGTTTGGCCAGGCCAAGCGGCGGGAAGCACCCCCTTTAGTACCGGTTGGTGGCTCCAACCGGTACTAAAGGCCCCCCCTTTAGTACCGGTTGCTGCCACGAACCGGTACTAAAGGGGGGTGCGCTGCCAGGCGAGGGGTGCAAAGTTTACTCCCACCTCGCCTAGCGAAGGGCAGCCGCACTGGTTTATAAACCCAGCCGCGGCTGCTCCTTCGAGCTCCTCTCAAATGCAGGCCTTCTGGGCCTACCTGTGCTGTGTTGCCCCGTGGGCCTACCGGGCCTTTGCGGGCCTGCATCCTGGCCCAACAACGGGTTGGGTTTCTAGTCGTATGCAGGCTGCTCTAGCCTAGTAGGCGGGCTTTTTTTTGCTTTATTTTTTTTTGAGTTTTTTTGTGTATTATAGTTTCTTTGTGAATATTTTTGCTTTAGGTACAAAAAATTACAAATTTTCTGTTAGTTCCCGTAGTTTTCAAATTTGAATAGTTTAAATTTTGAATTATTTGAAATTAGTGTGAATCACTAGTTTGTGAATAACTTAACTTTAAAAATCAGTAAAGGCATGAAAGAATTTGTTTGCACATAAAATTTCTTCGCGTTTCAAAAGCCAAAACACATAATTAACTACCCTAACTATTACAGAGATTCCCTTCTGGGTGTGAAACACAGAAGAAAGTGATGATAGCTAGTGAAGCCGATCACATCCTAGATCTTGGGTGTGAAACTTTTTCTTCGCGTGTGTCCCTTTGCACCATAACCATGGAAAATCTTCATTATTTAACGGGATGCTCGGGTCAATATTCACTGTGAATGGAGCAAATTCATCAAACTTTTCATAATCTTCTGACTTGTCTGTCTTGTCATCCACTCCCACGATGTTTCTCTTCCCAGAAAGAACTATGTGCCGCTTTGGCTCATCGTACGATGCATTCGCTTCCTTATCTTTTCTTTTTCTTGGCTTGGTAGACATGTCCTTCACATAGAAAACCTGTGCCACATCATTGGCTAGGACGAATGGTTCGTCTGCATACGCAAGATTGTTGAGATCCACTGTTGTCATTCCGTACTGCGGGTCTTCCGTTACCCCGCCTCGTGTCATATTGACCCATTTGCACCGAAACAAAGGGACCTTCAAACCACGTCGATAGTCAAGTTCCCATATGTCCTGTATATAACCATAATATGTTTCCTTTCCCGTCTTGGTTTCTGCATCAAAGCGGACACCACTGTTTTGGTTGGTGCTCTTCTTATCTTGGGCGATCGTGTAAAATGTATTACCATTTATCTCGTACCCTTTGAAAGTCATTATATTCAAAGATGGTAACTGGGATAGCAAGTACAGGTCATCTTCAATAGAGGTGTCATGCATGGTACGTGCTTGCAACCAGCTGGCGAAACTCCTGGTTTGTTCACGTGTAATCCAGTCATCAGACCGCTCCGGGTGTTTGGATCGTAGCAAATTCTTGTGTTCATCCATATACGGAGCCACCAAGGCGGAATTCCGTAGAATTGTGTAGTGTGCTTCAGTGAGAGAATGTCCGTCCATACATATTATTTGTTCCCCTCCTAGCGTGCCTTTTCCATCCAGTCTGCCCTTATGCCACGATTCAGGAACACCAATCGGCTTAAGGTCAGGAATAAAGTCAATACAAAACTCAATGACCTCCTCATTTTGACGGCCCTTGGAGATGCTTCCTTCTGGCCTAGCACGGTTATGAACATATTTCTTTAAGACTCCCATGAACCTCTCAAAGGGGAACATATTGTGTAGAAATACAGGACCCAAAATGTTAATCTCTTCGCATAGGTGAACTAGGACGTGCGTCATGATGTTGAAGAAGGATGATGGGAACACCAACTCGAAAGTCTGCTTGGAGTAGAAGCACTCAGTTTCAGGCTTAGGTCCAGACTTGGGTTTCTTCTCTTGAGCAGCAACTTTCTTGATGTTCTTCTTGAAGTTCCCCTTCTTCTTCCCTTTGCCCTTTTTCTTGAAACTAGTGGTCTTGTTGACCATCAACACTTGATGCTCCTTTTTGATTTCTACCTCCGCAGCTTTCAGCATTGCGAAGAGCTCGGGAATAGTCTTATTCATCCCTTGCATATTATAGTTCATCACGAAGCTCTTGTAGCTTGGTGGCAGTGATTGGAGAATTCTTTCAATGACACAATCATCTGGAAGATTAACTCCCATCTGAATCAAGTGATTATTATACCCAGAAATTTCGAGTATATGCTCACTGACAGAACTATTCTCCTCCATCTTGCAGCTATAGAACTTATTGGAGACTTCATATCTCTCAATCCGAGCATTTGCTTGAAATATTAACTTCAACTCCTGGAACATCTCATATGCTCCATGACGTTCAAAACGTCGTTGAAGTCCCGATTCTAAGCCGTAAAGCAAGGCACACTAAACTATCGAGTAGTCATCAGCTTTGCTCTGCCAGACGTTCATAACATCTGGTGTTGCTCCAGCAGCAGGCCTGGCACCCAGCAGTGCTTCCAGGACGTAATTCTTTTGTGCAGCAATGAGGATAATCCTCAAGTTACGGACCCAGTCCGTGTAATTGCTACCATCATCTTTCAACTTTGCTTTCTCAAGGAACGCATTAAAATTCAACGGAACAACAGCACGAGCCATCTATCTACAATCAAACATACATAAGCAAGATACTATCAGGTACTAAGTTCATGATAAATTTAAGTTCAATTAATCAAATTACTTAAAGAACTCCCACTTAGATAGACACCCCTCTAATCCTCTAAGTGATCACGTGATCCAAATCAACTAAACCATAACCGATCATCACGTGAAATGGAGTAGTTTTCAATGGTGAACATCGCTATGTTGATCATATCTACTATATGATTCATGCTCGATCTTTCGATCTCAGTGTTCCGAGGCCATATCTGCATATGCTAGGCTCGTCAAGTTTAACCTGAGTATTCTGCGTGTGCAAAACTGGCTTGCACCCGTTGTAGATGGACGTAGAGCTTATCACACCCGATCATCACGTGGTGTCTGGGCACGACGAACTTTGGCAACGGTGCATACTCAGGGAGAACACTTTTATCTTGATAATTTAGTGAGAGATCATCTTATAATGCTACCGTCAATCAAAGCAAGATAAGATGCATAAAAGATAAACATCACATGCAATCAATATAAGTGATATGATATGGCCATCATCATCTTGTGCCTGTGATCTCCATCTCCGAGGCACCGTCATGATCACCATCGTCACCGGCGCGACACCTTGATCTCCATCCTAGCATCATTGTCGTCTTGCCAATCTTATGCTTCCACGACTATCGCTACTGCTTAGTGATAAAGTAAAGCATTACAGCGCGATTGCATTGCATACAATAAAGCGACAACCATATGGCTCCTGCCAGTTGCCGATAACTTGGTTACAAAACATGATCATCTCATACAGTAAAATTTAGCATAATGTCTTGACCATATCACATGACAACATGCCCTGCAAAAACAAGTTAGACGTCCTCTACTTTGTTGTTGCAAGTTTTACGTGGCTGCTACGGGCTTAAGCAAGAACCAATCTTACCTATGCATCAAAACCACAACGATAGTTTGTCAAGTTGGTGTTGTTTTAACCTTCGCAAGGACTGGGCGTAGCCACACTCGGTTCAACTGAAGTTGGAGAAACTGTCACCCGCAAGACACCTATGTGCAAAGCACGTCGGGAGAACCGGTCTCGCGTAAGCGTACGCGTAATGTAGGTCCAGGCCGCTTCGTCCAACAATACCGCCGAACCAAAGTATGACATGCTGGTAAGCAGTATGACTTATATCGCCCACAACTCACTTGTGTTCTACTCGTGCATATAACATCAACACATAAAACCTAGGCTCTAATACCACTGTTGGGGAACGTAGTAATTTCAAAAAATTTCCTTCGCACACGCAAGATCATGGTGATGCATAGCAACGAGAGGGGAGAGTGTGATCTACATACCCTTGTAGATTGACAACAGAAGCGTTTGGTTGATGTAGTCGTACGTCTCCACGGCCCGACCGATCAAGCACCGAAACTACGACACCTCTGAGTTCTAGCACACGTTTAGCTCGATGACGATCCCCGGACTCCGATTCAGCAAAGTGTCGGGGAAGAGTTCCGTCAGCACGATGGCGTGGTGACGATCTTGATGTAGTACCATCGCAGGGCTTCGCCTAAGCACCGCTACAATATTATCGAGGATTATGGTGGAAGGGGGCACCGCACACGGTTAAGAATATGATCACGTGGATCAACTTGTGTCTCTAGGGATGCCCCTGCCTCCATATATAAAGGTTCAAGAGGGGGAGGCCGGCCGGCCATCATAGGGCGCGACAGGAGGAGTCCTACTCCCTCCGGGAGTAGGACTTCCCCCCAATCCTAGTTGGAATAGGATTTGCGAGGTGGGAACAGAGAGAGAGAGAGAGAGAGGAGGGGGGGGGGCGCCGGCCCCTCTCTCCTTGTCCTATTCGGACTAGGGGGGGGGGGAGGGGCGCGCGGCCCAGCCCTGGCCGCCTCTCCTCTTCTTCCACTAAGGCCCATTAAGGCCCATGTACCTCCCGGGGGGTTCCGGTAACCTCCCGGTTTTCCGGTAAAATCCCGATTTCACCCGGAACACTTCCGATATCCAAATATAGGCTTCCAATATATCAATCTTTATGTCTCGACCATTTCGAGACTCCTCGTCATGTCCGTGATCACATACGAGACTCCGAACAAACTTCGGTACATCAAAATGCATAAACTCATAATATAACTGTCATCGTAACCTTAAGCGTGCGGACCCTACGGGTTCGAGAACAATGTAGACATGACCGAGACACGTCTCCGGTCAATAACCAATAGCGGAACCTGGATGCTCATATTGGTTCCTACATATTCTACGAAGATCTTTTATCGGTCAGACAGCATAACAACATACGTTGTTCCCTTTGTCATCGGTATGTTACTTGCCCGAGATTCGATCGTCGGTATCCAATACCTAGTTCAATCTCGTTACCGGCAAGTCTCTTTACTCGTTCCGTAATACATCATCCCACAACTAACTCATTAGTTGCAATGCTTGCAAGGCTTAAGTGATGTGCATTACCGAGAGGGCCCAGAGATACCTCTCTAACGATCGGAGTGACAAATCCTAATCTCGAAATACGTCAACCCAACATGTACCTTTGGAGACACCTGTAGAGCACCTTTATAATCACCCAGTTACGTTGTGACGTTTGGTAGCACACAAAGTGTTCCTCCGGCACACGGGAGTTACATAATCTCATAGTCATAGGAACATGTATAAGTCATGGAGAAAGCAATAGCAACATACTAAACGATCGGGTGCTAAGCTAATGGAATGGGTCATGTCAATCAGATCATTCAACTAATGATGTGATCACGTTAATCAAATAACAACTCTTTGTCCATGGTTAGGAAATATAACCATCTTTGATTAACGAGCTAGTCAAGTAGAGGCATACTAGTGACATTCTGTTTGTCTATGTATTCACACATGTATTATGTTTCCGGTTAATACAATTCTAGCATGAATAATAAACTTTTATTCTGATATAAGGAAATAAATAATAACTTTATTATTGCCTCTAGGGCATATTTCCTTCAGGAATGGTTCTATATAGAAGACGTCCCGCTGCCGGATCCTGTCCGGATCGGCCTCCCAGAGTTCGATAATGCTCCTTTGAAGAAGCGCCTAAGCTGGCGTCCACGGAGCCCTCAAAGGGAAAGTAACAGGGACATCGTTTATCTCATGGGCCGAGTAAGATTGTTGGCCCATTCCGGACTAACCATGATCGGAGTTATGGCCCTAGAGGCAATAATAAAGTTATTATTTATTTCCTTATATCATGATAAATGTTTATTATTCATGCTAGAATTGTATTAACCGGAAACATAATACATGTGTGAATACATAGACAAACAGAGTGTCACTAGTATGCCTCTACTTGACTAGCTCGTTAATCAAAGATGGTTATGTTTCCTAACCATGGACAAAGAGTTGTTATTTGACTAACGGGATCACATCATTAGTTGAATGATCTGATTGACATGACCCATTCCATTAGCTTAGCACCCGATCGTTTAGTATGTTGCTATTGCTTTCATCATGACTTATACATGTTCCTATGACTATGAGATTATGCAACTCCCGTTTGCCGGAGGAACACTTTGGGTGCTACCAAACGTCACAACGTAACTGGGTGATTATAAAGGAGCATTACAGGTGTCTCCAAACGTAGATGTTGGGTTGGCGTATTTCGAGATTAGGATTTGTTACTCCGATTGTCGGAGAGGTATCTCTGGGCCCTCTCGGAAATGCACATTACTTAAGCGTTGCAAGCATTACAACTAATGAGTTAATTGCGAGATGATGTATTACAGAACGAGTAAAGAGACTTGCCGGTAATGAGATTGAACTAGGTATTGGATACCGACGATCGAATCTCGGGCAAGTAACATACCGATGACAAAGGGAACAACGTATGTTGTTATGCGGTCTGACCGATAAAGATCTTCATAGAATATGTAGGAGCCAATATGGGCATCCAGGTCCCGCTATTGGTTATTGACTGGAGACGTGTCTCGGTCATGTCTACAATGTTCTCGAACCGTAGGGTCCGCACGCTTAAGGTTTCGATGACAGTTATATTATGAGTTTATGACTTTTGATGTACCGAAGGAGTTCGGAGTCCCAGATGAGATCGGGGACATGACGAGGAGTCTCGAAATGGTCGAGACGTAAAGATTGATATATTGGACGACTATATTCAGACATCGGAAAGGTTCCGAGTGATTCTGGTATTTTTCGGAGTACCGGGTAGTTACGGGAGAAGTAATGGGCCTTGATGGGCTTTAGTGGGAAGAGGAAAAAGGCTGCTGCGCCCCCCTCCCCTCTAGTCCGAATTGGACTAGGGAAAAGGGTGCCGGCCACCTTTCCTACTCCTCCACTTCCTTCTCCCTTCCTCCCCTCTTGATGGACTCCTACTAGGACTTGGAGTCCTAGTAGGACTCCCATCCTGGCCGCACCAATAGCCTTGGCCGGCCTCCTCCTCCTCCATCCTTTATATACTGAGGCAGGGGGCACCCCATAGAGACACAAGTTGATCATTGAGATCGTTCCGTAGCCGTGTGCGGTGCCCCCTGCCACCAAATTCCACCTCGATCATACCGTTGTAGTGCTTAGGCGAAGCCCCGCGACGGTAGTACATCAAGATCGTCACCACGCCGTCGTGCTGACGGAACTCCTCCCCGAAGCTTTGCTAGATCGGAGCCCGGGGATCGTCATCGAGCTGAACGTGTGCTAAGAACTCGAAGGTGCCGGAGTAACAGTGCTTGGATCGGTCGGATCGGGAAGAAGACGTACGACTACTTCCTCTACGTTGTGTCAATGCTTCTGTTGCGATCTACAAGGGTACGTAGATCAGACTCTCCCCCTCGTTGCTATGCATCACCATGATCTTGCGTGTGCGTAGGAATTTTTTTGAAATTACTACGTTCCCCAACACTTTGTACAAGGGAGAAGAGGAGGAATTTCTCCGCGTCAACCCACAGGGTGGATTCTCTATGCACAATCCCCCAAGCTGGGTAAGTGGTCGCATTTACTTGCTCATCCGTTTAGTGTTCCCATTTTTAAATACTTAGTCTGATGACTTCAACGCAGGAACTGCGCCGGGCCGTTAAGGACATAAGCAGCCCGCCTCCACAACCCGAGGACTCAGGACGGTCTCTCGACCCGGCCTCTCAAGAGGATCCAGACATATCTGTGGAGTTGATTGATGGAGTGTTCCATCAATTGAGTGAGGACAACGCCTTGGTGGCCATTACGGCCAATTAGCCAGGGCTAATCCGAACACCCCAGGTACCTGAGACTGAAGTCCCTATACCCTGGACAGGGGTCCGTCCATGCGTGTTTAATTTCCTGATTGCAACTGAACTTTGCTGGGGAGTTTTTTGAGGCAGAAGGCCAAACCTGTGGCGACAAACCAACCAGTGGTCGCAGGGCCCCATGGGCAGAAAAGAGGTGCAATCCGGACCGAGGTATCAGCGCGAAGGTATGGCGCGCCCCTTTACCCCAGTTGTTATACCTTCGAGGCACACTTGACGCTCGTGCCCTTTTCAGGACAAAGAGACCCCGCCGGACTATATCCAGAGAGGCTGCTAATCGCGCCTCCACCAGCCAGGCTCCAAAGCCTGGTCCAGGGGCGGAAGCGAACGCAAGGCGTATGCCAGACGTTCCTTCGACAGAAGATGCGGACGGGTTATCTACCACCAACTCAGAGGTGGAACGTGCCATGAACCACTGGCGTCGCCAGACAATTCTTCGTGACGCTTGCTTCTCCCAAGAGGCATTAGATGCCTTCAATTCGGGAGATGCGCACCTCCGTGCCACTCAAAATGGTCTAGCCAGAGCCACAGAGCAATATGTATAAGACATACGGGTAATTTTTTTTGATAAATATATATGTATCAGTAGCCCCCGAGATTGAAAACAGTTAGAATAACTGGTTTAAGGATCATTTAAAATGCAGGTTCTTACAGAAAAGAAGTCCCTACTGACCCAGGAGCTGGAAGAGTGCAAAGCCCAACTGGAGGCCGCACTAGCCGCGGCCGGGGAGCCTAAGGAGACCCCCTCTGGTAATATTCATTTCGAAAGATAAGTATGTGGCAAAGCACGGCTTGTGTGTGAATCTGACAAATAAAATTGCAGATGGCGCCGGATTGAATCCGGAAAGGCAACACCTCGAACGCTAACTAAAGGCTGGTGAGAGGGTGCTGTTAAAGGTGATGGGGGAGAAGAACGTTCTCCAAGATGCCAACACCCAGCTGGGCGTCGAGCTAAAAGATGTTCGTGTCCAGCTGTCAGACTCCGTGAAGGAGAATCAACGGCTTCGGCGCGGCATATTTAGTAAGTGCTTGAATGAACCTTTTAAAAGAAAGTTCGGCAGTGCCGTTGATTAACAGAGCAATATCCGTAGGTATGTTAACAGGTCGTCCTGCAGAGGAGATGCCCGGTTCTACGGGTGACCTTCTTCCCGAGCTCTTGCAATTGCTCGGTCGAGTTCGGCAGGCAATGCGAGGCGTCGCCTAGGTCCTATGGCCATCCGTCTCCACACCCGAAGGTCTTGGAGAGCTTGCGGAGAAGCTGAGGGGAGCACAGCGGTGCTTCCAGTTGTGGAAGATATCAGCCTGCCGTCAAGGCGCTAGGGAGGCCTGGGCCATGGTGAAGACGCGGTATTCACAGGCCGACCCCAACCATATGGCTGAGGTTGGTCCTGTAGGGCCCGATGGGAAGGAGATCCCTGTGAGCTTAGTATACGGCCAAGTAGAGTTGGTCGCAAAGTATTCCCAGCAGGATTGTAAATTGGACAGCCTGTTAGATGGTATTGAAGAGGAGTACAGTCAGTCAAAATGACTATGTAATCGACATTTATAATGCCTTCTAGCCGGATTGTAGATCATTTGTCATGGCCGACCTTTTCGCTTCAGCCTCGGGACCTGACGGTCCGGAGTGTGTCCGAATTCCCATGCGGTTATATAGGAACCGGGGAATGCGTGGAGACCAGGCGTAGGGGTCATTATGGCGTGAACAGACAAGTGCCCGACTAGTTATGTTATATTACATGGTTAGTAAGAAACATCTTCCAGGGAGAATAGTTCCGTTAGGGGTTCCTTTCCCTGGGAGGCATGCCCTAAAGTGCATGTCCATGTTGCAAAAAGAAACGCAGGAAAAACATCTGGGGGCATATAGATAAAAATAAAAAAGATCATCTTTAGTTCATCGACCGAATATTCCCTTAAGAACGCTAGCTTTCGGCTTCACCTAGTCTGAGGTACACTTCCGGCTGACCCGGCAGTAACAATCGTAGAGGTGCTCCCTTTACCACCTAGCCGAACAATCGGGAACGTAGGGGTAAGCACAGGAGCCAGGCAACCCAGCTTGGCCAAAACTTAAGTCATATCGATGCATATAATGGTGAATAAAGGTACATGCGGAAGTGTGACACATGTGTTGGGCATGAAGCCCGTATAAATAAGCTTCTGTTTAAAGAAGCCCCCAGGTTTGATGAGCGCTGATAGCGCGTCACTTTATGAGCTTTTAAAGGCTATAAGAGATTGAGAGAGAAGAAGAGGAATGTAAGACAGAAAATATATAAAAAATGGACACGGGAAGGAGACGAACAGAGAGTCCGGCGCTAGGCATAGAATCTTCGGAGACGGGCTGCGTTCCATGGGTTCGCCTCGAGTCGGTTATCCGATGCATTTCGCAGGCAGTACGCTCCACCAGTCAGAACTTGGTCAATTATGAAGGGACCTTCCCACTTGGGCTTGAGTTTGTCCTTTTTCTTGTCCGGCAGGCATAGGACTAATTCGCCAATGTTGTAATTTTTGGTCCGTACTTCTCTGCTTTGGTATCGTCGGGCCTGTTGTTGATAGAATGCGGAACGGGCTTTTGCCACGTCACGCTCTTCCTCCAATGCGTCCAAACTATCCTGCCGATCGAGCTCGGCTTCTCTTTCTTCGTACATGCGCACTCGAGGTGAGTCATGAATTATGTCGCAAGGCAAAACTGCCTCTGCGCCGTACACCATAAAGAATGGTGTGTATCCGGTGGTGCGATTCGGCGTGGTCCACAGCCCCCAGAGTACGGAGTCGAGCTCCTCTACCCAGTGCGTGTTGGATTCCGTGAGGGACCACACTAATCTGGGTTTAATGCCGCTCATGATAAGACCATTTGCACGTTCGACCTGGCCGTTAGTTTGTGGGTGATAGACGGAAGCATAATCGAGCTTGATGCCCATGTTTTTGCACCAGAGTTTTACCTCGTCGGCCGTGAAGTTCGTGCCGTTATCAGTGATGATGCTGTGGGGGACACCATAACGGTGTACAACCCCGGATATAAAGTCTATCACAGGTCCGGATTCAGCCGTCTTAATAGGCTTGGCTTCTATCCATTTGGTGAACTTATCCACCATGACCAGTAAGTATTTGTGCTTGTGGGTTCCGCCTTTAAGGGGTCCAACCATGTCAAGCCCCCAGACCGCGAGAGGCCAAGTGATGGGGATGGTTTGGAGGGCAGTAGGTGGCATAGGGCTTTAGTTTGCAAAGAGCTGGCAACTGGTGCACTTTTGGACTAAGTCCTGGGCGTCTGCCCGGGCCGTCGGCCAATAAAAGCCTGTACGGAAGGCCTTGCTTACAAGGGACCGAGCTGCAGCGTGATGACCACCGAGTCTGGCATGAATTTCAGCCAGGAGGTTCTGCCCTTCCTCTTCGGAGATGCACCTTTGAAGGACTCTGGTAGTGCTTTGCTTCTAAAGCTCTCCTTCATGGACTTTGTAGGCTTTGGATCACCGTACTATGCAGCGTGCCTCATTTTGGTCCTCGGGGAGTTCTTTCCTAGTAAGGTAGGTGAGGATTGGTTCTGTCCACAGGGTGATGACGGCCATTATTACGTGGGCTGAGGGTGTTATTTCATTGGCAGAGCCGCCGATTGTGTCAGAATGTTCGATGTCGGGCAGTGCGGTTGGGTCCGGACTGTTGTTGTGCGGCTCCCTTTCCCATACTACGGATGGCTTGAACAACCTTTCCAAGAAGATGTTGGGAGGGACTACATCGCGTTTTGCGCCGATGCATGCCAGGACATCTGCCGCCTGATTATTTTCCCGGGCTATGTGGTGAAATTCAAGCCCTTCGAACCGAGCTGACATTTTTAGGACGACGTTACGGTAAGCTGCCATCTTTGGATCTTTGGCGTCAAAGTCTCCATTTATTTGGGATATTGCGAGGTTTGAGTCCCCGCGCATCTCTAGGCATTGAATGCCCATGGATACTGCCATCCGGAGACCATATAAAAGGGCCTCATATTCGGCTGCATTGTTGGAGTCTGTGTACATAATCTGTAGTACGTATTGAACTGTGTCTCCTGTGGGGGACGCTAAAACGACACCAGCCCCCAGTCCGGCCAACATCTTGGAACCATCGAAATGCATGATGAAATTTGAATATGTGCCGTACTCTTTAGGGAGTTCGGCCTCCGTCCATTCTGTCACGAAATCGGCCAAAACTTGTGACTTGATGGCTCGTCGTGGCTTATAAGTTATGTCAAACGGGAGGAGCTTGATGGACCATTTCACAATCCGGCCCATTGCGTCACGGTTGTTAATAATGTCATTAAGTGGTACTTCTGAGGCTACTGTTATTGAACACTCTTGGAAGTAGTGTCGTAGATTCCGGGATGCCATGAATACCGCGTACGCAATCTTTTGATAATGTGGGTACCGTGATTTGCAGGGAGTGAGGACAGTGGACACATAATAGACATGCCTTTGAAGGGGGAATTTGTGTCCGTCCGCTTCTCGTTCGACGACGAGCACTGCGCTTACAACCTGATGTGTTGCTGCGATGTACAATAGCATTGGTTCGCCGGTGTTTGGCGCGGCCAGGACTGGGTTTGTTGCCAGTATGACTTTTATTTTGTCGAGTCCGGCGGCTGCGTCCGTCCATTTGAAGTGCTCGGTGCGCCGAAGGAGGCGGTAAAGGGGAAGGGCCTTTTCTCCCAGGCGGGAGATAAAGCAGCTTAGAGCCGCCACACATCCAGTTAACTTTTGTATTTGTTTGAGGTCCTTTGGGATATCCAGTTGCGACAGAGCTCGAATCTTGGCTGGATTTGTTTCAATTCCTCTATTGGATACAATGAAGCCCAAGAGCTTTCCGGCTGGAACGCCGAAAACGCATTTTTCCGGGTTGAGCTTGATGTCGTATGTTCGGAGATTATCAAATGTGAGCCTCAAGTCGTCTACTAGAGATTCAACATGTCTTGTTTTGACGACCACATCATCTACGTATGCCTCCATTGTTTTACCGATCTGGCTTGCCAGACATGTCTGAATCATGCGCTGATATGTTGCGCCGGCGTTTTTGAGCCCGAAGGGCATCGTGTTAAAGCAGAATGGCCTGTATGGTGTGATAAATGCCGTTGCGGCTTGGTCTGATTCTGCCATCTTGATTTGATGATAGCCAGAATATGCGTCGAGGAAACACAACGAATCGTGTCCTGTGGTGGCATCGATAATTTGATCGATGTGGGGGAGAGGGAAGGGATCCATTGGGCAAGCCTTGTTGAGGTCTTTAAAATTGACACACAGGGATTTGTCCTTCTTTGGTACCATCACCAGGTTTGCTAGCCAGTCCGGATGTTTTATATCTCTGATGAATCTGGCCTCCAATAGCTTTGCTAGCTCCTCTCCCATAGCCTGTCTCTTAGGTTCGGAAAAATGCCGAAGAGCCTGTTGACAGGTTTGAATCCTGTTTGGATATTTAAGTTGTGCTCGGCCAGCCTGCGTGGGATTCCTAGCAGTCCGAAGGATGCCAGGCGAAAATGTCCCAGTTCTCCCGTAGGAACTCTCGCAATGCGGCGTCGAAATCGGGGTTTAACTGTGCCCCGATGGAACCTGTTTTGTTGGGGTCCATTGGATGGACTTGGATTTGACCATTTCGTCCGCTGGTTTAAAGGAGGTGGACTTGGATGTTTTGTCGAGTACCACGTCGTCCCTATTCACGGTAGAGCGCAACGTAGTCAGTTCCTCGGCCGCTAGGGCTTCGGATAGTGCCTCGAGGGCCAGTGTGGCTGTCTTGTTTTCGGCGCGGAGTGCTATATCCGGATCACTAGCGAGAGTGATGATCCCGTTAGGCCCGGGCATCTTGAGCTTCATGTACCTGTAATGGGGTATTGCTTGGAAGATTGTGAATGCTTCCCGCCCCAGCAAAGCGTGATAACCACTGCTGAACGGGGCCACGTGGAACGTGACTTCTTCGGACCTGTAATTGTCCGGCGTGCCGAACACCACATCTAGTGTGATTTTTCCTGTACAGCGCGCTTCCCAACTGGTGATTATTCCTCTAAAGGTTGTGCTGCTTCGCGTGATGTGGTTCCAGTCTATATCCATTTTTTGGAGGGTTTCCTCATAGATGAGGTTCAATCCACTGCCGCCGTCCATGAGTACCTTGGTGAGACGAAAGCCGTCCACTATTGGACTAAGGACCAATGCGGCTGGTGCTCGGGCTACTCGGAATTTAGGTTCATCACTGGCGTTGAAGGTAATGGCCGTGTCACTCCATGGGTTTATTGTTGCTACTTGGTAGACTTCGGCAAGGCTGCGGAGTGTCCTTTTTCGCATGTTATTTGATGCGAAGGTCTCGAAGACTGTTAATACCGTATTGGTGTCTCTGGGGTGGCTTTCTGTGGCTTCCGGGATTAGGAGGTTTTCGCCAATTTTAGCCACCTGCCGGAGTATCCAACATGCTCTAAGGCTGTGAGTTGGTGTGGCGTCCTCTGTACTATGAAATTTACAGGGTCCATTAAGCCATCCTTCCAGTACGGTTCCATGCCATGTAGAGGGTTTTTGCCTTTTGGTGTTTGACCCGGGTGTCTGGCGATGATGCACCCTTTTATTTCGGACTGGGCTTGCATTAAGGGCCGGATTGTCCCAGAATTTTGTTTCGGTTTTCCGCGCGCTTTCCATCGCACAGTACTTTCATACTATGGACGCTAAGTCAATGAAGCGTGTAATATCACGACGACTTATGGCGTTGAGTATTCCCTTTTCCGTGCAATTATTGCAGAAGGATGAAATTGCGTCTTCCTCGTGGCAGCCCCTTATCCTGTGCATAACCAGGAGGGAATCTAGCCCAGTAATGATGTACCGTTTCTTTGGGCTCTTGCCTGATTTGGGATAGATCGCTAATGTTCAGGTGGGTGGGTGGAATTGAATCCGGAGCCTTACCCCTCCTGATGCTCAGAGGCTGGGGAATTTCCGAACTCGAATGTTTGGATTCCTGGATGTCATCCAATGAATCCAGTCCATCGCCTGATTCTCGGTTCAGGTCTTGAGTGATATCCTCCCCTCCGTGGACATCCGTCTTGGAGGGATCGGGAATCCGGACGTAGCGAGTCCTTAGGATAGATGAAGGGTCGCTGCACTGTCCCTCTACCACGGCAACGTGATGGGTGACTTGGGGAGAGTTAATCTCTCTCAGATCGGTTTTAGGCCCAATCTGGTCGTAATCCGTAGCGACTCCCAGGGTGGCGAAGCGATTCAAGAGCTCGTTTATGGAGGAAAGCTCTATTGGATTTAACTGCTCGGCAAGTTCCGAGTTGACATGAAGATTGTTTTCCATGGCTCGAGAGGTCATCGTCGGCGTAGAAGCCGAACATGTGGTCATAAGAAAACCACCTAGCCAGAGGGTTTGGCCGACAGCCAAAGCTCCCTTAGCAACGGTGCCGTCTTTAAAGACGGGGCGAAGCATCCTTCCTGATGGCGACGACACAGAGGAACTCTCAATGAAAGCACCAATGTCAGTGTCAAAACCGGCGGATCTCGGGTAGGGGGTCCCGAACTGTGCGTCTAGGCCGGATGGTAACAGGAGGTAGGGGACACGAAGTTTTACCCAGGTTCGGGCCCTCTCGATGGAGGTAAAACCCTATGTCCTGCTTGATTAATATTGATGGTATGGGTATTACAAGAGTTGATCTACCACGAGATCAGAGAGGCTAAACCCTAGAAGCAAGCCTTTGGTATGATTGTTGATGTGTATGTTGTCCTACGGGCTAAGCCCTCTCCGGTTTATATAGACACCAGAGAGGGTTAGGGTTACATAGAGTCGGTTACAATGGTAGGAGATCTGATCATCCGTATCGCCAAGCTTGCCTTCCACGCCAAGGAAAGTCCCTTCCGAACACGGGACGGAGTCTTCAATCTTGTACCTTCATAGTCCACGAGTCCGGCTGACGGTACAGTTCGGCTATCCGAACACCCCCTAATCCAGGACTCCCTCAATGACGGACATCCTCAAATCTACCATCGAGGACACCGCGAGCAATCAAGAGGGCGCCTTCATGAAGGAGAACGACGTCGGGGCGCCGTCACCGTCCGATCCGCAAAACCGGACCTAGGGTTTCCCCTGATGCTCGAAGAGGGGCACAAACTGAAGGAAATATGCCCTAGAGGCAATAATAAAGTTATTATTTATTTCCTTATATCATGATAAATGTTTATTATTCAAGCTAGAATTGTATTAACCGGAAACATAATACATGTGTGAATACATAGACCAACAGAGTGTCACTAGTATGCCTCTACTTGACTAGCTCGTTAATCAAAGATGGTTATGTTTCCTAACCATGAACAAGGAGTTGTTATTTGATTAACGAGGTCACATCATTAGTAGAATGATCTGATTGACATGACCCATTCCATTAGCTTAGCACCCGATCGTTTAGTATGTTGCTATTGCTTTCTTCATGACTTATACATGTTCCTATAACTATGAGATTATGCAACTCCCGTTTACCGGAGGAACACTTTGGGTACTACCAAACGTCACAACGTAACTGGGTGATTATAAAGGAGTATTACAGGTGTCTCCAATGGTAGATGTTGGGTTGGCGTATTTCAAGATTAGGGTTTGTCACTCCGATTGTCGGAGAGGTATCTCTGGGCCCTCTCGGTAATGCACATCACATAAGCCTTGCAAGCACTGCAACTAATATGTTAGTTGTTAGATGATGTATTACGGAACGAGTAAAGAGACTTGCCGGTAACGAGATTGAACTAGGTATTGGATACCGACGATCGAATCTCGGGCAAGTAACATACCGATGACAAAGGGAACAACGTATGTTGTTATGCGGTCTGACCGATAAAGATCTTCGCAGAATATGTAGGAGCCAATATGGGCATCCAGGTCCCGCTATTGGTTATTGACCGGAGACGTGTCTCGGTCATGTCTACATTGTTCTCGAACCGTAGGGTCCGCACGCTTAACGTTACGATGACAGTTATTATGAGTTTATGCATTTTGATGTACCGAAGGTTGTTCGGAGTCCCGGATGTGATCACGGACATGACGAGGAGTCTCGAAATGGTCGAGACGTAAAGATTGATATATTGGAAGCCTATGTTTGGACATCGGAAGTGTTCCGGGTGAAATCGGGATTTTACCGGAATACCGGGAGGGTTACCGGAACCCCCCGGGAGGCTAATGGGCCTATTGGGCCTTAGTGGAAAATAGAGAAGAGGCAGCCCACAGCCTAGCCGGCGCCCCCCCCCCCTTCCCCAAGTCCTAGTAGGACTAGGAAAGGTGGGCCGGCCACCTCTCTCTCTTTCCCCCTCCCGGGAATCCTAGTTGGACTAGGATTGGAGGGGGAGTCCTACTCCCGGTGGGAGTAGGACTCTCCTGCGCCCCCACCTTGGCCGGCCAGCCCCTCCTCCCTTGCTCCTTTATATACGGGGGCAGGGGGCACCCCAAGACACACAACTTGATCCTTGAGATCGTTCCTTAGCCGTGTGCGGTGCCCCCTGCCACCAAATTCCACCTCGATCATACCGTTGTAGTGCTTAGGCGAAGCCCTGCGTCGGTAGTACATCAAGATCGTCATCACGCCGTCGTGCTGACGGAACTCTTCCTCGACGCTTTGCTGGATCGGAGCCCGAGGAACGTCATCGAGCTGAACGTGTGCTAAGAACTCGGAGGTGCCGGAGTAACGGTGCTTGGATCGGTCGATCGGGAAGAAGACGTACGACTACTTCCTCTACGTTGTGTGATCGCTTCCGCAGTCGGTTTGCGTTGGTACGTAGACAACACTCTCCCCCCTCGTTGCTGTGCATCACCATGATCTTGCGTGTGCGTAGGAATTTTTTTGAAATTACTGCGTTCCCCAACAGTGGCATCCGAGCCTAGGTTTTATGGTTTGATGTTATATGCACGAGTAGAACACAAGTGAGTTGTGGGCGATACAAGTCATACTGCCTACCAGCATGTCATACTTTGGTTCGGCGGTATTGTTGGTTGAGACGATCCGGACCAACCTTACGCATACTCTTATGCGAGACCGGTTCCCTCGACGTGCTTTGCACATAGATGGCTTGCGGAAGACTGTCTCTCCAACTTTAGTTGAACCAAGTGTGACTACGCCCGGTCCTTGAGAAGGTTAAAACGGAGTCTATTTGACGAACTATCGTTGTGGTTTTGATGCGTAGGTGAGATGAGTTCTTACTTAAAGCCCGTAGCAGCCACGTAAAACTTGCAACAACAAAGTAGAGGACGTCTAACTTGTTTTTGCAGGGTATGTTGTGATGTGATATGGTCAAGGCATGATGCTTATTTTATTGTATGAGATGATCATGTTTTGTAACTAAGTTATCGGCAACTGGCAGGAGCCGTATGGTTGTCGCTTTATTGTATGCAATGCAATCGCGATGTAATGCTTTACTAGATTACTAAACGGTAGTAATAGTCGTGAAAGCATAAGATTGGCGAGATGACAACGATGCTACGATGGAGATCAAGGTGTCGCGCCGGTGACGATGGTGATCATGATGATGCTTCGGAGATGGAGATCACAAGCACAAGATGATGATGGCCATATCATATCACTTATATTGATTGCATGTGATGTTTATCCTTTTATGCATCTTATCTTGCTTTGATTGACGGTAGCATTATAAGATGATCTCTCACTAAATTATCAAGAAGTGTTCTCCCTGAGTATGCACCGTTGCCAAAGTTCGTCGTGCCCAGACACCACGTGATGATCGGGTGTGATAAGCTCTACGTCCATCTACAACGGGTGCAAGCCAGTTTTGCACACGCAGAATACTCAGGTTATACTTGACGAGCCTAGCATATGCAGATATGGCCTCGGAACACAGAGACCGAAAGGTCGAGCGTGAATCATATAGTAGATATGATCAACATGACGATGTTCACCATTGAAAACTACTCCATCTCACGTGATGATCGGTTATGGTTTAGTTGATTTGGATCACGTGATCACTTAGAAGATTAGAGGGATGTCTATCTAAGTGGGAGTTCCTAAGTAATTTGATTAACTGAACTTAAACTTATCATGAACTTAGTACCTGATAGTATCTTGCTTGTTTATGTTGCTTGTAGATAGATGGCTCGTGCTATTGTTCCGTTGAATTTTAATGCGTTCCTTGAGAAAGCAAAGTTGAAAGATGATGGTAGCAATTACACGGACTGGGTCCGTAACCTGAGGATTATCCTCATTGCTGCACAGAAGAATTACGTCCTGGAAGCACCGCTGGGTGACAGGCCTGCTGCTGGAGCAACGCCAGATGTTATGAACGTCTGGCAAAGCAAAGCTGATGACTACTCGATAGTTCAGTGTGCCATGCTTTACGGCTTAGAATCGGGACTTCAACGACGTTTTGAACGTCATGGAGCATATGAGATGTTCCAGGAGTTGAAGTTAATATTTCAAGCAAATGCCCGAATTGAGAGATATGACGTCTCCAATAAGTTCTATAGCTGTAAGATGGAGGAGAACAGTTCTGTCAGTGAGCATATACTCAAAATGTCTGGGTATAATAATCACTTGATTCAGATGGGAGTTAATCTTCCAGATGACTGCGTCATTGACAGAATTCTCCAATCACTGCCACCAAGCTACAAGAGCTTCGTGATGAACTATAATATGCAAGGGATGAACAAGACTATTCCTGAGCTCTTCGCAATGCTGAAAGCTGCGGAGGTAGAAATCAAAAAGGAGCATCAAGTGTTGATGGTTAACAAAACCACTAGTTTCAAGAAAAAGGGCAAAGGGAAGAAGAAGGGAAACTTCAAGAAGAACAGCAAACAAGTTGCTGCTCAGGAGAAGAAACCCAAGTCTGGACCTAAGCCTGAAACTGAGTGCTTCTACTGCAAGCAGACTGGTCACTGGAAGCGGAACTGCCCCAAGTATTTGGCGGATAAGAAGGATGGCAAAGTGAGCAAAGGTATATGTGATATACATGTTATTGATGTGTACCTTACTAGAGCTCGCAGTAGCACCTGGGTATTTGATACTGGTTCTGTTGCTAATATTTGCAACTCGAAACAGGGACTACGGAATAAGCGAACACTAGCAAAGGACGAGGTGACGATGCGCGTGGGAAACGGTTCCAAAGTCGATGTGATCGCGGTCGGCACGCTACCTCTACATCTACCTTCGGGATTAATATTAGACCTAAATAATTGTTATTTGGTGCCAGCGTTGAGCATGAACATTATATCTGGATCTTGTTTAATGCGAGACGGTTATTCATTTAAATCAGAGAATAATGGTTGTTCTATTTATATGGATAATATCTTTTATGGTCATGCACCTTTGAAGAGTGGTCTATTCTTGTTGAATCTCGAAGATAGTAATACACATATTCATAATGTAGAAGCCAAGAGATGCAAAGTTAATAATGATAGTGCAACTTATTTGTGGCACTACCGTTTAGGTCATATCGGTGTAAAGCGCATGAAGAAACTCCATACTGATGGGCTTTTGGAATCACTTGATTATGAATCACTTGGTACTTGCGAACCGTGCCTCATAGGCAAGATGACTAAAACACCGTTCTCCGGTACTATGGAGAGAGCAATAGATTTGTTGGAAATCATACATACCGATGTATGTGGTCCGATGAATATTGAGGCTCGCGGCGGATATCGTTATTTTCTCACCTTCACAGATGATTTAAGCAGATATGGGTATATCTACTTAATGAAACATAAGTCTGAAACATTTGAAAAGTTCAAAGAATTTCAGAGTGAAGTTGAAAATCATCGTAACAAGAAAATAAAATTTCTACGATCTGATCGTGGAGGAGAATATTTGAGTTACGAGTTTGGTGTACATTTGAAAAATTGTGGAATAGTTTTGCAACTCACGCCACCCGGAACACCACAGCGTAATGGTGTGTCCGAACGTCGTAATCGTACTTTACTAGATATGGTGCGATCTATGATGTCTCTTACTGATTAACGCTATCGTTTTGGGGTTATGCTTTAGAGACGGCCGCATTCACGTTAAATAGGGCACCATCAAAATCCGTTAAGACGACGCCTTATGAACTATGGTTTGGCAAGAAACCAAAGTTGTCGTTTCTTAAAGTTTGGAGCTGCGATGCTTATGTGAAAATACTTCAACCTGATAAGCTCGAACCCAAAACGGAGAAATGTGTCTTCATAGGATACCCAAAGGAAACTGTTGGGTATACCTTCTATCACAGATCCGAAGGCAAGACATTCGTTGCCAAGAATGGATCATTTCTAGAGAAGGAGTTTCTCTCGAAAGAAGTGAGTGGGAGGAAAGTAGAACTTGACGAGGTAACTGTGCCTGCTCCCTTATTGGAAAATAGTACATCATAGAAAACTGTTTCTGCGACACCTATGCCAATCAGTGAGGAAGCTAACGATGATGATCATGAAGCTTCATATCAAGATTCTACTGAACCACGTAGATCAACCAGAGTGAGATCCGCACCAGAGTGGTACGGTAATCCAGTTCTGGAAGTCATGATGCTAGATCATGATGAACCTACGAACTATGAAGAAGCGATGGTGAGCCCAGATTCCGCAAAGTGGCTTGAGGCCATGAAATCTGAGATGGGATCCATGTATGAAAACAAAGTATGGACTTTGGTTGACTTGCCCGATGATCGGCAAGCAATTGAGAATAAATGGATCTTCAAGAAAAAGACTGACGCTGACGGTAATATTACTGTCTATAAAGCTCGACTTGTCGCGAAAGGTTTTCGACAAGTTCAAGGGGTTGACTACGATGAGACCTTCTCACCCGTAGCGATGCTTAAGTCCGTCAGAATTATGTTAGCAATTGCCGCATTTTATGATTATGAAATATGGCAGATGGATGTCAAAACTGCATTCCTGAATGGATTTCTGGAAGAAGAGTTGTATATGGTACAACCAGAAGGTTTTGTCGATCCAAAAGGAGCTAACAAAGTATGCAAACTCCAGCGATCCATTTATGGACTGGTGCAGGCATCTCGGAGTTGGAATAAACGCTTTGATAGTGTGATCAAAGCATTTGGCTTTATACAGACTTTTGGAGAAGCCTGTATTTACAAGAAAGTGAGTGGGAGCTCTGTAGCATTTCTGATATTGTATGTGGATGACATATTGCTAATTGGAAATGATATAGAATTTCTGGATAGCATAAAGGGATATTTGAATAAAAGTTTTTCGATGAAAGACCTCGGGGAAGCTGCATACATATTAGGCATAAAGATCTATAGAGATAGATCAAAACGCTTAATTGGACTTTCACAATGCACATACCTTGACAAAATTTTGAAGAAGTTCAAGATGGATCAAGCAAAGAAAGGGTTCTTGCCTGTGCTACAAGGTGTGAAGTTGAGTAAGACTCAATGCCCGACCACTGCAGAAGATAGAGAGAATATGAAAGATGTTCCCTATGCTTCAGCCATAGGCTCTATCATGTATGCAATGCTGTGTACCAGACCTGATGTGTGCCTTGCTATAAGTTTAGCAGGGAGGTACCAAAGTAATCCTGGAATGGATCACTGGACAGCGGTCAAGAACATCCTGAAATACCTGAAAAGGACTAAGGATATGTTTCTCGTATATGGAGGTGACAAAGAGCTCACCGTAAAAGGTTACGTTGATGCAAGCTTTGACACTGATCCGGACGATTCTAAATCGCAAACCGGATACGTATTTACCTTAAACGGTGGAGCTGTCAGTTGGTGCAGTTCTAAACAAAGCGTCGTAGCGGGATCTACATGTGAAGCGGAGTACATAGCTACTTCGGAAGCAGCAAACGAAGGAGTCTGGATGAAGGAGTTCATATCCGATCTAGGTGTCATACCTAGTGCATCGGGTCCAATGAAAATCTTCTGTGACAATACTGGTGCAATTGCCTTAGCAAAGGAATCCAGATTTCACAAGAGGACCAAACACATCAAGAGACGCTTCAACTCCATCCGGGATTTAGTCCAGGTGGGAGACATAGAAATTTGCAAGATACATACGGATCTGAATGTTGCAGACCCGTTGACTAAGCCTCTTCCACGAGCAAAACATGATCAGCACCAAGGCTCCATGGGTGTTAGAATCATTACTGTGTAATCTAGATTATTGACTCTAGTGCAAGTGGGAGACTGAAGGAAATATGCCCTAGAGGCAATAATAAAGTTATTATTTATTTCCTTATATCATGATAAATGTTTATTATTCATGCTAGAATTGTATTAACCGGAAACATAATACATGTGTGAATACATAAACCAACAGAGTGTCACTAGTATGCCTCTACTTGACTAGCTCGTTAATCAAAGATGGTTATGTTTCCTAACCATGAACAAGGAGTTGTTATTTGATTAACGAGGTCACATCATTAGTAGAATGATCTGATTGACATGACCCATTCCATTAGCTTAGCACCCGATCGTTTAGTATGTTGCTATTGCTTTCTTCATGACTTATACATGTTCCTATAACTATGAGATTATGCAACTCCCGTTTACCGGAGGAACACTTTGGGTACTACCAAACGTCACAACGTAACTGGGTGATTATAAAGGAGTATTACAGGTGTCTCCAATGGTAGATGTTGGGTTGGCGTATTTCAAGATTAGGGTTTGTCACTCCGATTGTCGGAGAGGTATCTCTGGGCCCTCTCGGTAATGCACATCACATAAGCCTTGCAAGCACTGCAACTAATATGTTAGTTGTTAGATGATGTATTACGGAACGAGTAAAGAGACTTGCCGGTAACGAGATTGAACTAGGTATTGGATACCGACGATCGAATCTCGGGCAAGTAACATACCGATGACAAAGGGAACAACGTATGTTGTTATGCGGTCTGACCGATAAAGATCTTCGCAGAATATGTAGGAGCCAATATGGGCATCCAGGTCCCGCTATTGGTTATTGACCGGAGACGTGTCTCGGTCATGTCTACATTGTTCTCGAACCGTAGGGTCCGCACGCTTAACGTTACGATGACAGTTATTATGAGTTTATGCATTTTGATGTACCGAAGGTTGTTCGGAGTCCCGGATGTGATCACGGACATGACGAGGAGTCTCGAAATGGTCGAGACGTAAAGATTGATATATTGGAAGCCTATGTTTGGACATCGGAAGTGTTCCGGGTGAAATCGGGATTTTACCGGAATACCGGGAGGGTTACCGGAACCCCCCGGGAGGCTAATGGGCCTATTGGGCCTTAGTGGAAAATAGAGAAGAGGCAGCCCACAGCCTAGCCGGCGCCCCCCCTTCCCCAAGTCCTAGTAGGACTAGGAAAGGTGGGCCGGCCACCTCTCTCTCTTTCCCCCTCCCGGGAATCCTAGTTGGACTAGGATTGGAGGGGGAGTCCTACTCCCGGTGGGAGTAGGACTCTCCTGCGCCCCCACCTTGGCCGGCCAGCCCCTCCTCCCTTGCTCCTTTATATACGGGGGCAGGGGGCACCCCAAGACACACAACTTGATCCTTGAGATCGTTCCTTAGCCGTGTGCGGTGCCCCCTGCCACCAAATTCCACCTCGATCATACCGTTGTAGTGCTTAGGCGAAGCCCTGCGTCGGTAGTACATCAAGATCGTCATCACGCCGTCGTGCTGACGGAACTCTTCCTCGACGCTTTGCTGGATCGGAGCCCGAGGAACGTCATCGAGCTGAACGTGTGCTAAGAACTCGGAGGTGCCGGAGTAACGGTGCTTGGATCGGTCGATCGGGAAGAAGACGTACGACTACTTCCTCTACGTTGTGTGATCGCTTCCGCAGTCGGTCTGCGTTGGTACGTAGACAACACTCTCCCCCCTCGTTGCTGTGCATCACCATGATCTTGCGTGTGCGTAGGAAATTTTTTGAAATTACTGCGTTCCCCAACACAGACAACAGCCATGGCAGCGCCTCCAAGAAGGGGACGGCACCCACGGGTGTCGCCGCTACCAGTGTCAAAAGGTCGAGCAGGGATTTCTCCCTGGCCGTGTCTGAGCAATCCCAAGCCATCAGAGCGGAATGTCGAGGAAAAGTCAAGTCGGAGGCTGAAGCCGCCATCACAAGAAAGGGAGCAACGCCTGCCAACGAAGGGGCCAACAAACGCTGCCGGAGGAGTGAGCTATGGAATAGGCAGGGGGGGGGGGGGTGGAGCACAGAAGTGGGCGGGGTGGGCAGCCGACGATGCAAGGGGGTGCGTGTTGGGGAACGCAGTAATTTCGAAAATTTTCCTATGCACATGCAAGATCATGGTGATGCACAGCAACGAGAGGGGAGAGTGTTGTCTACGTAGCAACGCAGACCGACTGCGGAAGCGATCACACAACGTAGAGGAAGTAGTCGTACGTCTTCTTCCCGATCCGACCGATCCAAGCACCGTTACTCCGGCACCTCCGAGTTCTTAGCACATGTTCAGCTCGATGACGTTCCTCGGGCTCCGATCCAGCAAAGTGTCGAGGAAGAGTTCCGTCAGCACGACGGCGTGATGACGATCTTGATGTACTACCGACGCAGGGCTTCGCCTAAGCACTGTAACGGTATGATCGAGGTGGAATTTGGTGGCAGAGGGCACCGCACACGGCTAAGGAACGATCTCAAGGATCAACTTGTGTGTCTTGGGGTGTCCCCTGCCCCCGTATATAAAGGTTGGAGGAGGGGGAGCCGGCCGGCCAGCGAGAGGGAGGCGCAGGGGAGTCCTACTCCCACCGGGAGTAGGACTCCTCCCTCCAATCCTATTCCAATTAGGACTCTCGGGGGAAAAGGAGAGAGAAGGGGGGCCGGCCCCTTATCCTAGTCCTACTAGGACTTGGGGAAAGGGGGGGCGCCGGCCAGCTATGGGCTTGTCCCTTTTCTCTTTTTCCACTAAGGCCCAATAGGCCCATTAGTCTCCCGGGGGGTTCCGGTAACCTTCCCGGTATTCCGGTAAAATCCCGATTTCACCCGGAACACTTCCTATGTCCAAACATAGGCTTCCAATATATCAATCTTTACGTCTCGACCATTTCGAGACTCCTTGTCATGTCCGTGATCTCATCCGGGACTCCGAACAACCTTCGGTACATCAAAATGCATAAACTCATAATAACTGTCATCGTAACGTTAAGCGTGCGGACCCTACGGTTCGAGAACAATGTAGACATGACCGAGACACGTCTCCGGTCAATAACCAATAGCGGGACCTGGATGGCCATATTGGCTCCTACATATTCTACGAAGATCTTTATCGGTCAGACCGCATAACAACATACGTTGTTCCCTTTGTCATCGGTATGTTACTTGCCCGAGATTCGATCGCCGGTATCCAATACCTAGTTCAATCTCGTTACTGGCAAGTCTCTTTACTCGTTCCGTAATACATCATCTCACAACTAACATATTAGTTGCAGTGCTTGCAAGGCTTATGTGATGTGCATTACCGAGAGGGCCCAGAGATACCTCTCCGACAATCGGAGTGACAAACCCTAATCTCGAAATACGCCAACCCAACATCTACCATTGGAGACACCTGTAGTACTCCTTTATAATCACCCAATTACGTTGTGACGTTTGGTAGTACCCAAAGTGTTCCTCCGGTAAACGGGAGTTGCATAATCTCATAGTTATAGGAACATGTATAAGTCATGAAGAAAGCAATAGCAACATACTAAACGATCGGGTCCTAAGCTAATGGAATGGGTCATGTCAATCAGATCATTCAACTAATGATGTGACCTCGTTAATCAAATAACAACTCTTTGTTCATGGTTAGGAAACATAACCATCTTTGATTAACGAGCTAGTCAAGTAGAGGCATACTAGTGACACTCTGTTGGTCTATGTATTCACACATGTATTATGTTTCCAGTTAATACAATTCTAGAATGAATAATAAACATTTATCATGATATAAGGAAATAAATAATAACTTTATTATTGCCTCTAGGGCATATTTCCTTCAGTCTCCCACTTGCACTAGAGTCAATAATCTAGATTACACTGTAATGATTCTAACACCCATGGAGCCTTGGTGCTGATCATGTTTTGCTCGTGGAAGAGGCTTAGTCAACGGGTCTGCAACGTTCAGATCCATATGTATCTTGCAAATCTCTATGTCTCCCACCTGGACTAAATCCCGGATGGAGTTGAAGCGTCTCTTGATGTGTTTGGTTCTTTTGTGAAATCTGGATTCCTTTGCCAAGGCAATTGCACCAGTATTGTCACAGAAGATTTTCATTGGACCCGATGCACTAGGTATGACACCTAGATCGGATATGAACTCCTTCATCCAGACTCCTTCGTTTGCTGCTTCCGAAGCAGCTATGTACTCCGCTTCACATGTAGATCCCGCTACGACGCTTTGTTTAGAACTGCACCAACTGACAGCTCCACCATTTAAAGTAAACACGTATCCGGTTTGCGATTTAGAATCGTCCGGATCAGTGTCAAAGCTTGCATCAACGTAACCTCTTACGGTGAGCTCTTTGTCACCTCCATATACGAGAAACATATCCTTAGTCCTTTTCAGGTATTTCAGGATGTTCTTGACCGCTGTCCAGTGATCCATTCCTGGATTACTTTGGTACCTCCCTGCTAAGCTTATAGCAAGGCACACATCAGGTCTGGTACACAGCATTGCATACATGATAGAGCCTATGGCTGAAGCATAGGGAACATCTTTCATTTTCTCTCTATCTTCTGCAGTGGTCGGGCATTGAGTCTTATTCAACTTCATACCTTGTAACACAGGCAAGAACCCTTTCTTTGCTTGATCCATTTTGAACTTCTTCAAAATCTTGTCAAGGTATGTGCTCTGTGAAAGTCCAATTAAGCGTTTTGATCTATCTCTATAGATCTTTATGCCTAATATGTAAGAAGCTTCCCCGAGGTCTTTCATCGAAAAACTTTTATTCAAGTATCCCTTTATGCTATCCAGAAATTCTATATCATTTCCAATCAGCCATATGTCATCCACATATAATTTTAGAAATGCTACAGAGCTCCCACTCAATTTCTTGTAAATACAGGCTTCTCCAAAAGTCTGTATAGAGCCAAATGCTTTGATCACACTATCAAAGCGTTTATTCCAACTCCAAGATGCTTGCACCAGTCCATAAATGGATCGCTGGAGTTTGCATACTTTGTTAGCTCCCTTTGGATCGACAAAACCTTCTGGTTGTATCATATACAACTCTTCTTCCAGAAATCCATTCAGGAATGCAGTTTTGACATCCATCTGCCAAATTTCATAATCATAAAATGCGGCAATTGCTAACATAATTCTGACGGACTTAAGCATCGCTACGGGTGAGAAGGTCTCATCGTAGTCAACTCCTTGAACTTGTCGAAAACCTTTCGCGACAAGTCGAGCTTTGTAGACAGTAATATTACCGTCAGCGTCAGTCTTTTTCTTGAAGATCCATTTATTCTCAATTGCTTGCCGATCATCGGGCAAGTCAACCAAAGTCCATACTTTGTTTTCATACATGGATCCCATCTCAGATTTCATGGCCTCAAGCCACTTTGTGGAATCTGGGCTCACCATCGCTTCTTCATAGTTCGTAGGTTCATCATGATCTAGCATCATTACTTCCAGAACTGGATTACCGTACCACTCTGGTGCGGATCTCACTCTGGTTGATCTACGTGGTTCAGTAGTATCTTGTTCTGAAGCTTCATGATCATCATCATTAGCTTCCTCACTGATTGGTATAGGTGTCGCAGAAACAGTTTTCTGTGATGTACTATTTTCGAATAAGGGAGCAGGTACAGTTACCTCGTCAAGTTCTACTTTCCTCCCACTCACTTCTTTCGAGAGAAACTCCTTCTCTAGAAAGTTTCCGAATTTAGCAACAAAAGTCTTGCCTTCGGATCTGTGATAGAAGGTGTATCCAATAGTTTCCTTTGGATATCCTATGAAGACACATTTCTCCGATTTGGGTTCGAGCTTATCAGGTTGAAGGTTTTTCACATAAGCATCGCAGCCCCAAACTTTAAGAAACGACAACTTTGGTTTCTTGCCAAACCATAGTTCATAAGGTGTCGTCTCAACGGATTTTGATGGTGCCCTGTTTAACGTGAATGCGGCCGTCTCTAAAGCATAACCCCAAAATGATAGCGGTAAATCAGTAAGAGACATCATAGATCGCACCATATCTAGTAAAGTACGATTACGACGTTCGGACACACCATTACGTTGTGGTGTTCCGGGTGGCGTGAGTTGCGAAACTATTCCACAATTTTTCAAATGTACACCAAACTCGTAACTCAAATATTCTCCTCCACGATCAGATCGTAGGAAGTTTATTTTCTTGTTACGATGATTTTCAACCTCACTCTGAAATTCTTTGAACTTTTCAAATGTTTCAGACTTATGTTTCATTAAGTAGATATACCCATATCTGCTTAAATCATCTGTGAAGGTGAGAAAATAATGATATCCGCCACGAGCCTCAATATTCATCGGACCACATACATCGGTATGTATGATTTCCAATAAATCTGTTGCTCTCTCCATAGTACCGGAGAACGGTGTTTTAGTCATCTTGCCTATGAGGCACGGTTCGCAAGTACCAAGTGATTCATAATCAAGTGGTTCCAAAAGCCCATCAGTATGGAGTTTCTTCATGCGCTTTACACCGATATGACCTAAACGGCAGTGCCACAAATAAGTTGCACTATCATTATTAACTTTGCATCTTTTGGCTTCTACATTATGAATATGTGTATCACTATCTTCGAGATTCAACAAGAATAGACCACTCTTCAAAGGTGCATGACCATAAAAGATATTACTCATATAAATAGAACAACCATTATTCTCTGATTTAAATGAATAACCGTCTCGCATTAAACAACATCCAGATATAATGTTCATGCTCAACGCTGGCACCAAATAACAATTATTTAGGTCTAATATTAATCCCGAAGGTAGATGTAGAGGTAGCGTGCCGACTGCGATCACATCGACTTTGGAACCATTTCCCACGCGCATCGTCACCTCGTCCTTTGCTAGCGTCCGCTTATTCCGTAGTCCCTGTTTCGAGTTGCAAATATTAGCAACAGAACCAGTATCAAATACCCAGGTGCTACTGCGAGCTCTAGTAAGGTACACATCAATAACATGTATATCACATATACCTTTGCTCACTTTGCCATCCTTCTTATCCGCCAAATACTTGGGGCAGTTCCGCTTCCAGTGACCAGTCTGCTTGCAGTAGAAGCACTCAGTTTCAGGCTTAGGTCCAGACTTGGGTTTCTTCTCCTGAGCAGCAACTTGCTTGCTGTTCTTCTTGAAGTTTCCCTTCTTCTTCCCTTTGCCCTTTTTCTTGAAACTAGTGGTTTTGCTAACCATCAACACTTGATGCTCCTTCTTGATTTCTACCTCCGCAGCTTTCAGCATTGCGAAGAGCTCGGGAATAGTCTTGTTCATCCCTTGCATATTATTGTTCATCACGAAGCTCTTGTAGCTTGGTGGCAGTGATTGGAGAATTCTGTCAATGACGCAGTCATCTGGAAGATTAACTCCCATCTGAATCAAGTGATTATTATACCCAGACATTTTGAGTATATGCTCACTGACAGAACTGTTCTCCTCCATCTTGCAGCTATAGAACTTATTGGAGACTTCATATCTCTCAATTCGGGCATTTGCTTGAAATATTAACTTCAACTCCTGGAACATCTCATATGCTCCATGACGTTCAAAACGTCGTTGAAGTCCCGATTCTAAGCCGTAAAGCATGGCACACTGAACTATCGAGTAGTCATCAGCTTTGCTCTGCCAGGCGTTCATAACATCTGGCGTTGCTCCAGCAGCAGGCCTGTCACCTAGCGGTGCTTCCAGGACGTAATTCTTCTGTGCAGCAATGAGGATGATCCTCAGGTTACGGACCCAGTCCGTGTAATTGCTACCATCATCTTTCAACTTTGCTTTCTCAAGGAACGCATTAAAATTCAACGGAACAATAGCACGAGCCATCTATCTACAATCAACATAAACAAGCAAGATACTATCAGGTACTAAGTTCATGATAAGTTTAAGTTCAGTTAATCAAATTACTTAGGAACTCCCACTTAGATAGACATCCCTCTAATTTTCTAAGTGATCACGTGATCCAAATCAACTAAACCATAACCGATCATCACGTGAGATGGAGTAGTTTTCAATGGTGAACATCGTTATGTTGATCATATCTACTATATGATTCACGCTCGACCTTTCGGTCTCCGTGTTCCGAGGCCATATCTGTATATGCTTGGCTCGTCAAGTATAACCTAAGTATTCTGCGTGTGCAACTGTTTTGCACCCGTTGTATTTGGACGTAGAGCTTATCACACCCGATCATCACATAGTGTCTGGGCACGACGAACTTTGGCAACGGTGCATACTCAGGGAGAACACTTCGTGATAATTTTAGTGAGAGATCATCTTATAATGCTACCGTCAATCAAAGCAAGATAAGATGCATAAAAAGGGATAAACATCACATGCAATCAATATAAGTGATATGATATGGCCATCATCATCTTGTGCTTGTGATATCCATCTCCGAAGCACTGTCATGATCACCATCGTCACCGGCGCGACACCTTGATCTCCATCGTAGCATCGTTGTTGTCTCGCCAATATTATGCTTCCACGACTATCACTACCGTTTAGTAATAAAGTAAAGCATTACATCGCGATTGCATTGCATACAATAAAGCGACAACCATATGGCTCCTGCCAGTTGCCGATAACTCGGTTACAAAACATGATCATCTCATACAATAAAATCAGCATCATGCCTTGACCATATCACATCACAACATACCCTGCAAAAACAAGTTAGACGTCCTCTACTTTGTTGTTGCAAGTTTTACGTGGCTGCTACGGGCTTAAGTAAGAACTCATCTCACCTACGCATCAAAACCACAACGATAGTTCGTCAAATAGACTCCGTTTTAACCTTCTCAAGGACCGGGCGTAGTCACACTTGGTTCAATTAAAGTTGGAGAGACAGTCTTCCGCAAGCCATCTATGTGCAAAGCACGTCGAGGGAACCGGTCTCGCGTAAGAGTACGCGTAAGGTTGGTCCGGATCGTCTCACCCAACAATACCGCCGAACCAAAGTATGACATGCTGGTAGGCAGTATGACTCGTATCGCCCACAACTCACTTGTGTTCTACTCGTGCAAATAACATCAAACCATAAAACCTAGGCTCGGATGCCACTGTTGGGGAACGCAGTAATTTCGAAAATTTTCCTACGCACACGCAAGATCATGGTGATGCACAGCAACGAGAGGGGAGAGTGTTGTCTACGTACCAACGCAGACCGACTGCGGAAGCGATCACACAACATAGAGGAAGTAGTCGTACGTCTTCTTCCCGATCCGACCGATCCAAGCACCGTTACTCCGGCACCTCCGAGTTCTTAGCACACGTTCAGCTCGATGACGTTCCTCGGGCTCCGATCCAGCAAAGCGTCGAGGAAGAGTTCCGTCAGCACGACGGCGTGATGACGATCTTGATGTACTACCGACGCAGGGCTTCGCCTAAGCACTGTAACGATATGATCGAGGTGGAATTTGGTGGCAGGGGGCACCGCACACGGCTAAGGAACGATCTCAAGGATCAACTTGTGTGTCTTGGGGTGCCCCCTGCCCCCGTATATAAAGGTTGGAGGAGGGGGAGCCGGCCGGCCAGGGAGAGGAGGCGCAGGGGAGTCCTACTCCCACCGGGAGTAGGACTCCTCCCTCCAATCCTAATCCTATTAGGACTCCCGGGGGGAAAAGGAGAGAGAAGGGGGGCCGGCCCCTTATCCTAGTCCTACTAGGACTTGGGGAAAGGGGGGGCGCCGGCCAGCTATGGGCTTGTCCCTTTTCTCTTTTTCCACTAAGGCCCAATAGGCCCATTAGTCTCCCGGGGGGTTCCGGTAACCTTCCCGGTATTCCGGTAAAATCCCGATTTCACCCGGAACACTTCCTATGTCCAAACATAGGCTTCCAATATATCAATCTTTACGTCTCGACCATTTCGAGACTCCTCGTCATGTCCGTGATCTCATCCGGGACTCCGAACAACCTTCGGTACATCAAAATGCATAAACTTATAATAACTGTCATCGTAACGTTAAGCGTGCGGACCCTACGGTTCGAGAACAATGTAGACATGACCGAGACACGTCTCCGGTCAATAACCAATAGCGGGACCTGGATGCCCATATTGGCTCCTACATATTCTACGAAGATCTTTATCGGTCAGACCGCATAACAACATACGTTGTTCCCTTTGTCATCGGTATGTTACTTGCCCGAGATTCGATCGTCGGTATCCAATACCTAGTTCAATCTCGTTACCGGCAAGTCTCTTTACTCGTTCCGTAATACATCATCTAACAACTAACATATTAGTTGCAGTGCTTGCAAGGCTTATGTGATGTGCATTACCGAGAGGGCCCAGAGATACCTCTCCGACAATCGGAGTGACAAACCCTAATCTTGAAATACGCCAACCCAACATCTACCATTGGAGACACCTGTAATACTCCTTTATAATCACCCAGTTACGTTGTGACGTTTGGTAGTACCCAAAGTGTTCCTCCGGTAAACGGGAGTTGCATAATCTCATAGTTATAGGAACATGTATAAGTCATGAAGAAAGCAATAGCAACATACTAAACGATCGGGTGCTAAGCTAATGGAATGGGTCATGTCAATCAGATCATTCAACTAATGATGTGACCTCGTTAATCAAATAACAACTCTTTGTTCATGGTTAGGAAACATAACCATCTTTGATTAACGAGCTAGTCAAGTAGAGGCATACTAGTGACACTCTGTTGGTCTATGTATTCACACATGTATTATGTTTCCAGTTAATACAATTCTAGCATGAATAATAAACATTTATCATGATATAAGGAAATAAATAATAACTTTATTATTACCTCTAGGGCATATTTCCTTCAGTGCGATGGTGGCCGAAGACCCGGACGAGCCAGGATTCGGTAAGGCGCAGATCCAGGCCGCCAGGACTGGAGCGGCAGGGACACCAGGCAAGCCGAAGAAGCTGGAAGGGGACGCAGCTCTAGGAGCACACTGGAGTTGAAGCCGCACCGAGATGGATGCCGGCCAACCAAGAACGCCTGCAGGGGGTGGTTGCGGAGCTGCCGAGATGCCGACCAGCCGGAGAAACCGGAGGGAGACACAGTTCGATCAGGGCGAGCGTCAGATCTGGAGCCGTCCCGGCCAACCATGGACGCAGGAGGAGGGCACAGGTCCATGGGCGCCGGGGCGGCTCCAGATCTCTAGGGGGTGAAGGAAGACGCGAGCGTGCCACACACCCGGCCAGCGCGCTGCAGGAGACAGCCGCCGCCGGGCAACCCGAGGGCAAATTTTGTTTTCTTAGAATTATATTCTAATTGTTTCCTTAGAATTATATTCTACTAACTGTTTTCTCAGAAGTTCTAAACATAACTGTTTTCTTAGAGCAAATCATAGTGGTCAATTTAGGCAGGAGCTAGGGTGGCGCAAGTCGAGGAAGTAAGCTGGCTGCAACGCCGCTGACCGACTCGAGGAAGTAAGCTGGCTGCAATGCAATCCGGCGTGGCGTTTGTTGGCGCAACGCCGCTGACCAAACGAAACTGCGTGGCGTGGTTGGCGGCGGCAGTCAGCCTGCCGTTGGAAGTTGGAACCACGTGAGCTCTTGCCGTTGGAAGCATGAATAAAGTTGCTGATTTCTTTTGGCATTCCTTGGTCGCCGTCAGGCGCTGCATGAGAATGCATGCGGGTACTAGCTGTCCACAGGTAATAACAAGTGTGCTTGGACTTTGAAGACAGCTACACGTGCCATTTATAATTCCTGTAGAATTTGTTTTTTCGACCAGAAAGTCCTGGAGCTGGAATTAATGTAGCAAAACTGATACAACGCTGCGGAAATGATTGTAATGGGGAGTATCATACACTTAGTATCATGCATATGATATTAGTGTGTGATACTACCTCCCTAATGCATAGTATCATATATTAGTATCATGTAGTATTTTATTCATTGTCATGCATGACACATACTAACGTAGCATTTATTATGATACGGTATCATGATATGATACTTAACCCTCTCTTTCTTCATTTAATTTTATGACACCTCATCAAAATTGTCTAGTTGGCATGCATGATACTAGATCCAACCTCGACGACGACCAACTAAATCTTCATTTAATACTAGATCTAGACTCCTCCTCTTTGTGTCGGTTTTAGCCTGGTTTCTCTCTAATTAACCGAGTAATTCTCTTCTTCTTTACTAATAGAACTATGCTTTTGCCTCCGTTTCAAAGAAAAATAAACATTATGTATGTCACCTCTCATCCTGCAAATGGTGCATGCTGAGGGTCTGCTGGACCGGTTGGTGCTCTCGGCTAGCCGGCGGGTGGCTTGGTGAGACCACCGGATTTCATGGTGTGCGTGGCGCGCGGTCAGGGCACGTTATCAATGTTGTAGGTAGGGCCACAATTTTGTTAGAAAGGAGGGTTTAGGTTGATCTATGTATTTATTTTGTAAGTCCTTGTTGAATAATGAAATAAAGATGTTGTATGCATCGCCTGATGCACGGGCCGGGGTAATTCTCCTTTCACATGAATGACGACGCTGTTAAGAATATTTCTTCCTTCTATGAAAACTGTTTCGAATGGCCAGACAACATGCTTGATAACCGCATTGAGTTTATTAGCAGCAATTTTTGTGAAAATTTTGACGCTATCATTAAGCTGGCATATTGATATTAGCCTGTAGTGCTGGATCCGTTCAACCTCCCTAGTAATCTACATAGCCAAGCACGTTTTTCAGTGGCAGTTATTTTCATTTCTTGCTTCCACACCGTTTCTTGTCGACGGAGGTGAGCCATCTCATTTTCATATCTTGCTTCCACCCGTTTCTTGTCGATGGGGGAGAGCCATCTCCCACTAAAGGAAAGATTTCCAGGCATCCACAAATACACCGGCTAGCTTGCATCACTAAATGTAGATAGTTATTTTTTTCTCTTCACAAACAGCTAGGTAGCCTAGCTGGGCAAGACTCGAATTGACTTTGCAGGATCCCTTTTCACCCGTGCTCATAGCACCCCAGCACCCGGGCGAGGGGAGCAATTGTGGTTTGTCACGCGTGGCATGAGCTCCTTCGGCCAGACGTATCTGCACTCCCAAATCAGCTAGTGGGGTATCTTGTGTCTCACTCTTATGCTATTGGTTTGACTTGAGAAAACAAAGAGGCGAATTAGCTAGGCGAAGAAAGCATGCTCGTGAGCGTGACCTGATGAAGTGAAGTGTCATCATCTCTGTGACAGCATATTGGCACAATGTGTAGCTAGGCAAATAAACATCAACATGGTACCTACACTAGTATCCGTACTTGAATTGTAGCTATACGCTTCTACTCCCTCCGTTCCTAAATATAAGTCGTTGGGGGAGTGTAAACTGAACTCCATCAGTGTCTTATATTTCGGAACAGAGGTATTAGCTAGCTAGGACTTGAACTTGTGAACATGCGACCTCCCGCGGCAGCGAATTGTTCCTATGATTCCTCTAATCTGTACAATCTGGAGGTCACAACGGCAGCTGCTTGTACGCGGAAACGCAGGGCTACTTCTTTGTCGCTTCTCTTCTGTCTAGGTCTTGATCAACCAGCCAGCACCGAAGCGATACGGATCTCATATGAGAGACGGAATCAAGCCTGCCGTGTAGACCGCATGTACGAGTACAACATCTCATTTACTTCTGGGATTTTGGATCGAAATGCCAAATGGAGGCCGACCTCCATGATGGCCATAATTTGAAAACTTCGAAATGCAAACTTAGTTTCAAAAAATTCCAAAAAATAAATACACATATACCTAGAGACATAATGTACAGTACAACCGTGCAAGTTTTCATGTAGAAGTGCATTAAAATGAGAGCTACACAAAAAAGACAATTATTTGTCTTTTAACACATATACGTACCGTCCAACCTTAAAGTACATGATTTTTGTTGCAGCTCGCATGTCAAGGCATTTCATCCTGAAATTTTACAACGTGAGTGAGATTGGTGATGGCACTAGTTTGCATGTGCCAGATTCTTTGCACATGTGAAGCCAAACAGATCCTTAATATAATAAATGGCGATGCAGGGTCTAAGTAGCGGCTCTTTGATTCGCAAGATTTGTACTAGAATATAAGAATAAAAAAAACACATGAAAATAGTTTATTTCAAGCTTTTGAGTATTCATCAAACATCATGACAGTACAAACATAGAAATACAAAATGGAAGATGCTTGTTTGCACCAGAGGCAAACTGTTAGAAATTTTGCATAAATTTTGACTGGTTGACATAGAGATTTAGAAAAAAACAATTCCGAGTGGTCTAACCCCTTGCTAGGACCCCTATAGAAATGTAGTGCATTTGAAAAACAATCCATGGGTGTTTCGGATGATACTTCTTTTGAACCAAACAGACTGTACAGAATAATCTCTGGACTGGAATCCCACAAAGTCCCACTGAATATCCATTGACCAAACAGGCCTTAACTAAGAGATATAGAGAAATAAAAAAATTGATCCAAACATAAAAAAAAGGGTTTTTATCATTTATGCCACTAGTTGTGTCCCACTACTCGGTTTTGCCATTAAAAGTTACAACTGCTCAAAAATGCCATCAATCCATGAGATGCTTGCTCAAAAATGTCATTAGATATCTCAAAAATGCCATCGTTCTGTTAGATGTTTGCTCAAAAATGCCATTAGACATTGTTATTTTTACGTCAAACCCGTTGACCATGTTCTATGACAAAAATAAGCCTAGACCCACATATCAGTTCTCTCTATCTCACAATGATATGTGTGGCCCCACTTGTCAGGAGTAACCAAGCAAATAATTTTACAGGAAAATAAGAACGCTGTTGGGATCAAGTGGGCCCCATACTTTATTGTAGTGAGATAGAGGAAGAGCTGGCATGTTGGTTCATAGGTATTTATGTCATTATAACATGGCAAAAGAGATTTGAGATCACAATAATGATGTTTAGTGGCATTTTTGAGCATGTGTCTAATGAAGCGATGGCATTTTTGAGCAGTTGAAATTTCTAGTGGCAAAACTGAGTAGTGGGACACAACCGGTGGCATAACTGATAAAAACCCAAAAAAAAATGACCGCGGCATCAAATTCTTGTTCAATAATTTTTTTTATTGTGGGAAAACTTCTTGTTCAATATCAAGTACTTCCTCGGTCCCAAAATAAGTGACGTTTGAACTAAAACCATCTTACTTATTTTGGGGCAGAGGGAGTAATACCTAGCAAATCTCATATTCTTCAGGGACTGCTGAATTTTTTTCATATGTGCCCATCATTAGAGTACAACCGCAGAATTAAAATTCAAAGTACTATTACAACAACTATAAACCCCCCCACAAATAAAGCAAATATAAAACCAAAAAAGTGCTTTAGATACCCCCCCCCCCCCCCCCCCCCACACACACACAAAGTGCTTTAGAAAAAAAGAAATCGTGTAAAATACAAAGAGTGACCAAAGCACTATTGGCTAAAAACGTGACTGAAAGTTCAGGAATTTTCAGTAGTTGGGTACTATTTCAACTGCGTTTCTTTTGAAGAATATAAGCATGTCCACGTTTGGCAAGACGTTGCCATGGATACCCGTGCTAGTCATTTCTTTTTCTCCTGGAAACAGTCTAAGGCTGCCATGGCCCACACGCTAACCCCCTGGTTGTTGGAGACGTCTAAACAAGTGTGGGAAAGCTTTTGGTTCGTTGATCATGGGATTGGTAGGTGTTGCCTGGATCTAGGAAAGCCGGAGTCGACGAACAGAAATAATCTCATTGTTTCGACCCCTCAACCTCCGTTGTTGGACTAGACCCAGCGGGCCAGCGGGAAAAATCGATCGTCCTCGTCCGGTTGCTTCCATCCAGCCGCGACCATCTTTTTACTTGCCTTCTTCCTTTTTGCAGTTCGCCTAATCGTCAGCACTCGCTATCGTCACTCTGTAGTTACCTCATAGAGCATACACGTCACTCTGAATATTATCTTCACATTGTTTCTAAATATAAGTCTTTCTAGATATTCCAATGTACATTTATATACATCCATATGTAGTTTATCTTGAAATCTCTAAAGAGACTCATATTTAGGAACGAAGGGAGTATTGTTTTTCCGTGTTTCGACAAGTGGTTGAAACCCCGGCCTCTGCATCATTGTGATCTTACATTGTATTGTACTTGAACACATACAGTGAAGCTTGTGCCTCTTCTACATTTCTCTAACCGAAGCTTTGTGTCTCTTAACATTGGCTTCAGACATGCTTCGTTTCTGGTGGCTACACTAACTCCCAGATTTACAAATACTAAACATCATCTTCCCATATTGCACTTGGCTTTTAAAGTTTCAAACTTGAATCGTACATTCGCTTTGACTTTAAGGTACAAAAAACTTGAATCGTACACATACAGTGAAGCTTGTACCAATATTAGAACTATCAAATGAACTTTGATTGTACCAATATTCCTATCAATTGAAATTGTTTCCCTGCAATTTTTTTAAAGAATATAGACCTAGATTTTTTTTGGTAAAGGATATTCTCATACAATCATTATGTTGAATTAGTAAAATCATACTGAGTGAATGTCTAATCTCCACATAATAAGATGCACTTTTTCTTTAGAAAAGGAAAAAAAAGTGCACTTAGCCAACAAGTTCAGGAACATGTCGTTTTACAGAAAATAGTAAATAAAGAAACAACTTAAGATGGAGGACATCCATGATGGGAGACAACAATCCTGACTGTATGCTCCAACAGGGTAGATACGGTCGTAAAAAGGGCCATGTACTGCAGTCCCGGCAGTATAGACGACGTATATGGATCCGACCATACATGCATGAATAACCAACACATGAGATAAAATACACTTTTTTGTTAAAGTCCACATTATTGCGGAAATAGCAAAGAGCCCAATAAAATGGCTGCCATCCCAACAAGGATATGTGAAGAAAATTTGTCATCAATTGCCCTTAATAAAGTGTCCCCCCATATAACAGAAATTTGCCCTAATAGATGGAAAGGCATTTCTCTAATTGCTCGTCCACGTATTTCTACAATATTAATTCACCAGAAGTTTATCGGAATACGAAGGTAGCTTATTAGGAACTGCCCGAGCTGACAGCCGAAGGTCTCATCACACTCGGATGATGAATATGCCTCTTCTAAGAAGAGGAGATTGCTCCTATGGAATTGTATCTTGAGACCGGACAACTCCTCAAAAGCACATAGAAATAGTTTGAGGTTTCTTGCTTTATCCAAGTCATAATCCATAAAGAGTATGGTTTCATCCGCATACCGTAGAATAGACAAGCCACAGTCTACTAAATAAGGAATCACCCCCAATATGATCAGGCACTTTATCCCGTTCAAGGAGAATAGCAAGCCTGTCTATCACAATCATAGTTTTGAAAAATGAGACAAGTGAGGCTTCGGCTTGTAGTTTTCATTGGTCGGATCATCGGTTCAATGTATGGTTTTTTAGGCGAAAAGAATATGTTTTATTTACTAGGCAATGGTAAGAAGAGGTCAAATAAGCTCACTTTCTTCCAGTTGAGAACAAAGTTAACTGGACGGGTTGGTTATTGGGCCGAAGTTGTGCCCGGATTCCCACATACTAAAGACCTGAGCTGGAGTCCCCTGAGGACATCCTATTTTTTTAAGTTCTTGCCGTGAGACTAGTTCAAACATTTGGTTTTCTCAACTGGTTTGACCGGTTCACTCCCGTCAGGTGGCAGAATGATCCAGAGAGCTTAAAGAACCGCCTCGATCCCTGGTTACGGGTTTTTTCTGATTCTACCGATGGTCCGGTATGGTTTTTATATATTGTGGCCACAATCTTGAGGGAAATAGGGGCATGGGATCCCCTTGGCGAAGAGCATTTAGATACCAATGTCATCATTGCACTTGATGACAACACTACAACTAGAAACGAAGCTCTCAACCACCTAGCTAGTAATCTAAGTAGTCAAGCACATTTTCCAGTGGTAGTTATTTCACTTCTTGCTTCCACCCCGGTTCTTGTCGACGGAGGAAAGCCATCTGATTTTCATATCTTGCTTCCACTCGTTTCTTGTCGACGGAGAGCGTTCTCCCACTGAAGCAATGGTGCCGTGGTATGCTCAGATGCACTGGCTAGAGTGCTTACTAAAGTTAGTTATTTTGTTTTTGCAAATAGCTAGCCAGCCTCGCTGGCCAAGGCTCGAATTGACTATATGATCCAAACACACAACAAAGTGGCTTTGCAGCATCCCTTTTCACCCGTGGTGATAGCACCCCAGCACCCGGGCGAGGGAGAAAATGTTGATTGTCACGCGTGGCTTGAGCTCCTTTGGCCAGACGTATCTGCACTACCAATTCAGCTAGTTGGTGCTAATGGGTTGAATTGAGAAAACAAAGTGGGGGAATGAACGTGAGCTTACGAAGTGGACTGTCCAGATGCTACCGTAATTACACGTGGGAACGATAAGACTTCACCAGAATCATTCTTTTTCACCTTTTTTGAAACGGTGCCATTGTACATAGTGTATTATTAAGATGGTGACGTTTTATGTTGGCAGGGAGGAGAGGACGGTTTTGAGCCTTTGACAAATTTAAAATGGTCGTCGTAACGTTATTAACACATCAGGCACGAATCTTGCTACATTGTGTACCGAAGCAATAATAAACTCAAACCTTGGCTAATAGCAACATGGTACCAAACCGAGCGTAGCGTAGTCTCTCTACTTGAGTTGTGGCTACGCTTCTAGCTAGGACTTCAACATGTGACTTATACCTACCTAAAACGTGAAAGTACATGCCCATTATTCTCCCAAGCCTATCGGTCGACCCCCTGTGGCAGCGAATTATATATGCCCATTATTCTTCCAAGCTTCACAATCCGCAGGTTACAACGTCGCCTGACTACAGTACGTTGAGACGCAAGACTACTTTCTTGCTTCGCTTGTTTTCTTCTGTCTAGGTTTTGATCAACCGGCAAGCACTAATAGGAAATGACTTATAAGTGGCCTCAAATGTGTGGCGGGCTTGGCCAGGCACCCGCCACTGCTAATTAGGAGAACCAGCAGTTGCGGGTTCCTATTTCTGTCCGCCAACAGAATCGACGTAGCAGTGGTGGGTAGATGTTCAGATCCGTTTCACATAAACTCTTCCGAATGCGCCCGCATGATGAATGCTAGAAGTGACTTGGCTTAACAGCCTCAAGCCTCTCAGCATCAACAGCTGGGTAGATTTCACCAAAGCCTTCGTTCGCAACTTCACCAGCACCTACAAGCGGGCTCCCAAGCCCAGGCAGCTCTCCCTGTGCGTACAGGGCCCAGCCGAGTCCACTCGCGACTACCTCACGCATTGGGCCGAGCTCCGCAATTCTTGTGAAGGGGTGCACGAGGTGCAAGCCATCGAATACTTCACTGCCGGGTGCCGAGAAGGCACCCTCCTCAAGCATAAGCTTCTCTGCGACGAGCCGACTACCCTTGACGAGCTTCTGAACATAGCCGATAGATACGCCACCGCCGATTCTTCGATGAAGACCGAGCTCCGTGTAGACGCGTCCGGGAAAGTACTTGACCCGGCGCCCAAGACGCCGGCAGGAGATTCCGGCCGACGCCAGCACCCGAACGACCAGAAGCGTAAAGGCCCTGCGCCGCCTCCTGCTAGCCGGCAGGTGGTCACGGTCAAAGACACGCCGCCTGAAGGACGGCACGCGCCCAAGAAGCCCAAGGGCGGCCGGCCGGCTTGGCAGCCGGCTTTCTCCTACGAGCAAACTCTTGACGCCCCGTGTAAGTTCCATAGCGGCGCGAAGCCGTCCAACCACACAACCCGAAAGTGTAACTGGCTCGCCCGAATCTCCAAGGGCGAAGGGCTCACGCCGCCTCCACCTGTCGGCCCGCCGCCTCCGGCTCCGCTGCCCCAGGCCGCTCGGCCCGCAGTCGGCGCCGTGCAGGACGAGTTCCCCGACGAGCAAGCATCCTACGTCATCTTTACGAGCCAGCCCGAAGACCGGCGCAGCAAGCGCCGAGGGCATCAGGAAGTCAGTGTGGTCGCTGCTAACCCAGCCGGACACATGCATTGGTCAGAGAAACCCATTAGCTGGAGCCGGGCCGACCACCCAGAGGTGATGCCGTCTCCCGGCTCCTATGCTTTGGTCCTGGAAGCCACCCTCGCGACGGACAGATGCGCCGCCCGCTTCTCTCGCGTGCTGATAGATGGCGGAAGCAGCATCAACATCCTGTACCGCGACACCCTGGAGAAGTTAAGTGTCAAGACGAAGCAGCTTGTGCCATACAGCCTGCCCGGTGGCCTCATAACATGCTACAAATTCTGCTTGCATCGTAGATCCAGCAGTTAACGTTTGTTTGAAGCTTTTCCACGATATAGCTCCTCCCGCGAGTGTGAATATATAACCTGACGTGGATCTCTTACTATCCACACACCCGGCAAAATCAGAATCTGAATAACCAACAATTTCTAGGTTATCAGTTCTTTTATATGTAAACATGAAATCCTTAGTTCCTTGCATATAACGCAAGACTTTCTTTGCGGCCTTCCAGTGGTCCGGTCCTGAATTAGATTGGTATCTGCCAAGCATCCCGGTTATAAAACATAAATCTGGGCGTGTACACACTTGAGCATACATGATACTTCCGACAGCTGAAGCATAAGGAACCGACTTCATCTGATCAGTTTCACGCTGGTTCCTCGGACATTGAAATGTCCCAAACTTATTGCCCTTAACTATAGGAGCAAGTGAGGGTGAGCACTTATGCATATTGAATTTTTTCAGTACTCTCTCAACACATCTTGACTTCGACGAGCTCCGGTGTGTAAACCTTGGTCTAATGCAAGATGGTTATACCTGGCAATAACGATGTTCTTTCATCATTACCTTGTTGAAAGCATTGCTCAAATATACTCAGACTAGTTCTTCAGAGTAAAATCTAGAATCTGCCCTATGGTGGTTAGATCCGGTGACGACAACGATTGCGCATCACTCCCTTCATGAAGGCGTTGCAATTGGAGAACCATGTTGTCATTGTCATGTCATGAGACGGTTTGGTGTGGATATGGTCATATTTGTAGTTTGTCGATCATGGATTTGACCGCTTCGGATTTTTCTTTTCATAGCTTATACATAGCATTGGTTTTATAGGACTTTGCCATTCGTTGGCATATTGTGTGTGTGTGTGTGTGTGTGTGTGTTGCTGTTGACGTTGTGCATTCTAGCTATGCAAATGTCAGGTGCATGCACATTGTGTTTGTACTTATTTGATACTTCATTTTGAGTCAATAAAATTCACTCTTTATTGAAAAAAATACATGAAAGTTTCTTTATCCAACTTGGCAGGTCGTGTTGTACGCCCAGTATATCCAATGAAAAGCAAGAAGTTGTGTGCGCAGTGCACCCAACCATTTTGGACAATTAGATGGGGGAATAATGGACGAAATTAAGATAGAGAGCAGGATGTGAACACGTTGTGTGAAATGAACCATAAATTTAATCAAACTCAACCCACAGTCCAAATTTTCACCCATGGTTCATTACAAATGGTTTAATTTGCATTGAACTCTTATTGCAAATGTGTCAGACTTCTAACATGGGCTTCATTTTTTCATACTCTTTTGAATTTTGTTAGGGTTTGTGTCCTCCTAAGTGAGGCGAGCTGGAGGCGGCTCTCTGCAGATGGAATAAGGTCCTCCCCACCTTGTCCCCATCCTGGTGGTGTTTCTAGCATCGTCGGAGGGCGTGTGGAGGTTTGTCTCCAGCGGATCTTACGGGATTCGGTCGGTGTTTGTCTTTGGTGGATCCACGTGGATCTTGTCTTCGTTCGTTTGTGTCCATGTGTCTACAGTTTGGATCCCTTTGATCTATACTTCTCTTCATTGGTGGCGGATGTTGTTCTGCGCAGGTCCTATAGGGCCTTAGCACGACGACTTCCCCAACTGTCTACTATAACAAGGTTTGCCCGGCTCTGATGAGGGAGAGGCGAAGACGGTGGCATGCCTTTGGCTCGCTCCAGCAGTGCAAGTAGTTGTCGCTAGGTGGTCTATGGATCTAGATGTATTTTTTTACTTTTAATGTTCTTTGTATTTTCTTGACAGTTAATGAATATAGATCGAAAGTTATTCTCATAGAAAAAAGCGAGGTTATTTTGCAAATGCGCCACCAGTCCATCTCTTGGCCAAATTGTATCCATCGGTCTTTCATGGAACGACCCAAAGTTGTAGGGTGCATTGGGTTGCAAATGCGCCACCAGTCAATTTCTTTTGTTTCACTGGATACGTCTCAGCTTCGTTGACCCAATATAGCCACATCAACTAAATTGAGACGATCAGTTGACAAGGGAACCATGTCACCTGCCTAGAGAAGACTATGCACAATTGTTCCTAACATCTCTGCCTACGATTGGCTTTAGGCCACCTTCCAAGTGATGTAAATCCTCCGCGACCATACCTGATGCATCCCATGCTCATCATAGATGGAAGAAAATGGAAAAGGAAGTACATAACTAGGGTCAAACAAGACACAACTTTGTGACATTAATTTGTAGTACTCCATGCTTGCGACCTTCTATCACATTACAACGACTTCACTGAGTGACATATCAAAATAGATATACATATACGTCCATCTCAACTCATTAATTGCAGCAATGTTTCTGTAATGTTCTCTACCTACCTTCTACCTTCTTATACCACTTGTTAATTAATTCATTACTGCTACAGTACTTTAGCTGTAGCTGTTATATATAGATACACACATGCGCACGTGCGCGCACACACATTGTTGTCGAAATGTGCCTGAACAACTTTATTTGCATGAGCTTGATCAACCAAATAACTGTTAGGATTAATCCATGTCATAATGCCATGTCCAATCGAACTATATCGAGGCAATAAATTGCCACATTGCCATGTCATACTCAAGAACATGATCCATTGGACAAATCTGATCCGTGAGACACTTCACTTATATAATTTCATCAAATTTTGAACTTAAACCGTGTATGTAAAACCAGTGAGATAAGCATACCATAAACCCACACATAACAATACAAAGCAGAAAATTCACACAAATATGGTCTCGCTCTGTTCGGATTTATAAGGCCATCAAAATGTGAGATGTACTTTCACTATCAAATGGACTTTAATATGTAAATTTTTGTGCTATAAAGTTATGTCACTAGATTTTTTTTCTGAAATACGAATTCAGCAATATACCTGTTAGGGTATTTTCTTTTGCATGGTCAACGTTAGTCTGAAACTATGTGCATTTGTCAATGGACTATGTGCGATGTAATGTCTGAATAACCATCAGTCGCAAGAGTAATAAAGGCGTTGGATGATGATGACCCCATGGGGTCCAAACTTCCTTTTTGGATGCCCTTGTTACCAAGTACCTAAGGGTGCGTTTGGATCTTTCGGCATTGATGCCTAGCAATGCAAGGCTTTTGAGCTATGGCCTAAGTGGGCAAGGCTAGCAGTTTCGTCCAGCTAGCAATCTATATAGTGAAACACATTTTTCAATGCATGTTAATTTCATACCTTGCTTCCGCTCGATTCTTGCAGGCGGAGGAGAGCCATCTCATTTCCATCTTTTGCTTCCACTGGTTTCTCGTTAATGGAGGATACCCTCTCCCATTGAAGCTAGGCCTCCCTAGCATGCAAATATGCACCACCTAGAGTGCATGGAAGTTATTTTGTCTTTAAAGAATAGGTAGCCTCACTGGCTAGGGCTAGAATTGACTAGGTTCTATTTGTTTGGGCTTCCAGGAGCATCTTTGGTTGAAAAAAATGAAACCCAAAAAACAACTATTTTGCACCTGATGTGGTCTCTCATACTAGAAGCAGTTTGGAGTGTTAAGGCAACTTCTAACCCAAAGCACCTCATGATGTACTTCAACTATGAAGTGGGTTGGGCTACCAACTGTTTTCCAAGGCTAACCTGCCCTTTCAGTCAATTCACGAAGAAATTGCCATCTTGGTCCGGACCAATCCCAAGAAGAGCCCCCGCCTACTCTACACCTATATGTCGTCGGACATGGAGGTTGCCACCGGCAAATAGGAGCTCCCTAGGTGGAACAGCCATGCCACCAAGACCCCTTCAACAAGAAGGATCCATTTAGACGACCGGGAGACCAAACCATAGCTCTCCATCAGAACTCGCAGCCGCGTTCACACCTAATTTGTCAAATAACTACTCCATCCGTTCGGGAATAACTCACCCGAGTGGTAATTGACTTCAGTTCAAAATCTTGTCTCCTCGCGTCAGTTATTTCCTAACAGAGGAAGTAACAGCGCGACAAGTTTGCAGCTAGCTCAGCCGAAGCTATAACCCAAACAAACAAGGCCTAAAGCGGCAATGGAGAATCCCTTTTAATGTGCTAATAGCACGTGAGCCTCAAGGGAGTAGTTGGTTATCTTGTGTCCCGCCTTGTCTACACCGTGCTAATGGGTTGACTTGAGAAAACAAAGTGGGGAATTAGGTGAACAGAACTTGGTCATGAACGTGAGCTTGTGAAGTGAAGTGTCATGAACAAAGTGAGGAATTATTGAAAGCTTGGATCTAAGGGAGATAGATCTTTCTGGTAGAAAGTTTACCTGGGCTAATGCTCTACCAATCCCAACTTATGAAAAACTTGATCGAGTTCTTGCGAGCGTGGAGTGGAAACAAAAATTCCCTCTGGTTACGGTGCAAGCTCTCTCGAGGGGAATATCCGATCACACACCCTTGTTCGTAGGCTCAGGGGAGCCGAACCACGTGGGTAACAAGAACACATTTTCTTTCGAGATGTCATGGTTCGAACGCGAGGTGTTCTTGGACTTGATTGCCAGAGAATGGAATAGAGGTCCAGGAGGCACGACTGCGATCGAGCGTTGGCAGAATAAGATAAGGCATTTGAAAAGTTTCTTGCGGGGTTGGGCTAAGCACCTCAGTGGTGTGTATAAAATTGAAAAGGATAGACTCCTCTCTCTTATACAGGCCCTGGACATAAAGGCCAAATCCACGATTTTACTGCCAGCTGAGCTTCAGGTCAAAACAGAGGCGGAGAAGAGGTTGAAAGAACTGCTCTACAAAGAAGAATTGAAGTGGGCTTTGCGTGCTAAAGTCCGCAAAGTAGTCCAAGGGGATGCGAATAATCAATTCTTTCATTTGATAGCTAATGGTAAGCACAGAAAGAAGCGTATCTTTCAGCTTGAACAAGATGAGGGCACTATTTTAGAATAGGATAACCTAAAAACATATATTACCTAGTATTATAAGCAGTTATTTGGACCTCCGGAGGATAATTGTGTATCCCTCGACGAGTCCAGGACTGAGGATGTGCCTCAGTTATCAGCTGCCGAAAATGATATTCTGGTTGCCCCGTTCTCAGAGAAGGAGGTGTTTGATGCTATTGCACAGATGAAAAACAATAAGGCTCCCGGTCCGGATGGATTCCCGGCCGAGTTCTATAAAAAGTGCTGGCACATTATTAAGGGGGATTTGCTACCTATGTTCAATGATCTGTTCGCTGGACAACTTCAATTATTTCACTTGAATTTTGGAACTATCACACTGCTTCCTAAGAAAACGGAGGCTGTGAGAATTGAGCAATTCAGGCCGATCTGTCTCCTCAATGTTCGTTTCAAAATTTTTCACCAAGGTTGGGACTAATAGGCTCACACAGATTGCGCATTCTGTGGTACAACAGTCCCAAACTACTTTCATGCCGGACAGAAATATCCTTGAAGGGCTAGTCGTCTTGCATGAAACGCTCCATGAAATCCACTCCAAAAAGTCAGATGGAGTAATTTTTAAAGTGGATTTCGAGAAAGCGTACGATAAGGTGAAATGGCCATTCCTCCAACAGTCATTGCGTATGAAAGGATTTGATGAAGCTTGGCGCCGTCAGGTTGAATCATTTACGCAAAAAGGTAGTGTGGGAATTAAAGTTAATGATGACATAGGTCATTACTTTCAGACACATAAAGGCCAAAGACAAGGAGATCCGATGTCCCCTATCTTGTTTAACATTGTGGTGGATATGTTAGCAATTTTGATAGGAAGGGCTAAGGAACATGGTCAAGTAGGTGGTTTGATACCTCATCTTGTTGATGGAGGTGTATCCATCCTTCAGTACGCTGATGATACAATTATCTTTATGGAGCATTGACTTGGCCAAGGCGAGAAATATGAAGCTTGTGTTATGCCTATTTGAACAATTGACCGGGTTAAAAATCAACTTTCATAAGAGCGAGCTGTTTTGTTTTGGTAGAGCCAAAGACGAATAGGAGGCTTATAGGCAATTGTTTGGGTGCGAATTGGGAGAGTTACCCTTCTCTTACCTAGGTATTCCCATCCACCATCGTAGGCTGACAAACAGAGAGTGGAAGTGTATCGAGGACCGATTTGAGAAGAAACTGAGTTGCTGGAAGGGTAAGCTCATGTCCTACGGAGGCCGATTAATCCTAATAAATTCGGTGCTCACGAGCATGACTATGTTTCTCCTATCGTTCTTTGAGGTACCAATTGGTGTTAGGAAGAGACTGGACTTCTATCGATCACGTTTATTTTGGCAGGGTGATGAGCTTAAAAGAAAATATCGGCTCGCTAAATGGGATATCATCTGTAGACCGAAAGACCAAGGGGGCCTCGGTATTGAGAACCTAGAAGTTAAGAACAGATGCCTTCTTAGCAAGTGGCTGTGGAAGCTCTCTACGGAGAATGATGCCATGTGGGCTCAAATCCTTCATAGCAAGTACCTCCAGACAAAAACTTTGTCCCAAGTTACAGTCAGGCCGACAGATTCACCTTTCTGGAAAGGTGTGATGAAATTCAAACAATCTCTGTTTAATAGGATGAAGTTTGTTATTGGAAACGGCACTAGTACACGTTTCTGGGAGGATACTTGGCTCGGCGAGACACCCTTGGTCATTCAATATCCGTCTTTGTACCGTATCGTTCAACGACGAGAGGTGTTCGTCGCATCGGTATTTCAATCTATCCCCCTTAATATTCGGTTCCGGCGGACGCTAGCGGGCAATCGTTGGGAAGAATGGCTCCGTCTAGTTAGGAGACTGATGGAGGTCCAGCTTTCTCAACAACCCGATAAATTACGCTGGAAATTGACTAAGTCTGGAGTATTCACTGTTAAATCAATGTATATTGATGTTATTAATTCGAACTCCATCCCTACCTCCAAGCATGTTTGGGATGTCAAAGTTCCTTTGAAAATAAAAGTGTTTATGTGGTTTGTGCATAAACAAGTTATTTTAACCAAGGACAACTTGATAAAACGTAATTGGACAGGACCTACTAGGTGTAGTTTCTGTGATCGGGATGAGACAATCAAGCACCTTTTTTTGATTGCCCGTTGGCCAAAGTGCTTTGGCAGACGGTCCACATTTCTTTTAATATCAATCAACCAAATTCTGTTAACGCGTTATTTGGGACATGGCTTAATGGGATTGAGCCTGACTTAGCGAGTCAAATTCGGGTTGGAGTTTGCGCTTTGCTGTGGACTATCTGGACTTGCAGAAATGATTTGGTTTTTAATAGAATATCATGTATCCAATTTTTGCAGGTTATATTCCGAACTACGACATTGATCCATTCGTGGTCGCTACTCACCCCGACGGAGGCCAGGGAGCATTTGGTTACTGGATCTTTCCGCTGGGAGATGGTAGCTCGGGATATCTTCAACCGGTTTGGATGGCGGTCATGTAATAGGATAGGCATTTAGTTTACCTACCTAGCTTTAGCCAGCCGGTTGTGGCGTCTGTTCATGGCGAGTTGGTGTTTCTAGCCTCTTTTTAGCTCTATGTGAGCTTTCTTTGCTATTCATTACTTTTGGATACTTTGGAACCTTGTTGGCACTTCTTTATTTGGTTAATAAGATGGTCGTATGCATCATTCTGATGCAGAGGCCGGGGAGTCCCCCTTTTTGAAAAAAATGACCGCAAGAGAAGACCGACGCGACCTGAGAGTGAGTCCCCGCTCCCGCCCACCGCCGCCGGCCGCGGGCCTCTCGCTCCGCCTCCCACTCCCTCTCCCCGCCCCGTCCGCTCACTCCCCCCCCCTCGCGCGGACGACGGGCGGGCCTCAGGCCCCTCTCCTCCGCCCCCACCTCTCCAGCCCTCTTCCCCTGTCGCAGCCGGCATGGTCCGCCGGGCCCTGCCCGCACGGCGCCGGTGGTGGCGGGCCGTTCTTTCCCCGTGTGCGCATGGGGAGGCGCGGGAGCCTCCTGATGGCGGCGGTGCTGCTCGGCGGCAGTGGATCTGGCGGCGGCATGACCCCTTGGGTGCCGTGGTGCCGGGTGGCGAGGTGGCGGCAGCGTGGCTGCTTGGCGGCGGGGCGTCGCGGTGGCTGGCTGCGGTACCCTCCCGGCCCAGACCGGGGCCCTTTTGGGCCCCAACTGGGTCTGAGCGGGCCTTGTCGGGGCTTCTCGCAGCGTCTCCGGCAGACGGTGGGGCGAATCGTGCGGGGAGTGGCGACGACAACGGCCCCTGTACTGCAGGGCGGCGACGGGGGCTTCACAAGCCCGTTTCTGGCTCGGCCAGGCCCATCTGGACCTTCGGCGCGGGGCCGAGACATGGTTGCGGGGGGAGCTGGAGCCGGCATGAGCGCTGGTCGTGGCCATGGGCCACTTCTCTACCTCCTCTTTCCCCTGGTCGATTGGGTCGCGGGTGCCTGGTTTGCCCCTGTTTCTACGTCCGGCCGGTTCCTGCCATGGGCAGTGGAGGTTGTCCCCTCCTGCGTGGTTGCTGTTGTTGCCGCTCCTCGTTCCTGGTTACCTCCTCTATTCCTGCTGGTCTCGCTTCATTTGCCATGGTGAGACGGCGATGGGGACTGCACGGCCGCGGTGGCGCATGTTGGTGGGCGGCGTGTTTGGTGGCGCGCAATGGATCGTCTTGGGTCATGGGTGGTTGGTGGTCACACTAGTGCAGAACCGGGCAATAGCACTGGTTCGTAAGGCCCTTTAGTGCTGGTTCGGTAACCGACACTAAATTGTGGGCACTAAAGGACCCCCCTTTAGTATCGGTTCAGCATGAACCGGTGCTAAAGGGCAACCACGTGGCACGAGCCAGCTCCGTGGGCGCGTAGGACATTAGTACCGGTTGGTAACACCAACCGGTACTAAATGTTTGGGTGTGTTTTGGTTTTGTTTTTTATTTTTACTTTAATTTTGTGTTTTCAATTTAATTTAGTGATTGTTTTACATTATAATGAGTTGTTAAATCATTTGGTGAATCTACCGCAGATTAGTTTGACTGGATGCGTGGATCCTAGATAAGTCATCAAGTATATGTCATATCCATATTATATATACTTGATCACCTAATTAAGTGATCGAGGTAATATGGATATGGCATATACTTGATCACTTAGCTAGAATCCATTCAGTTGAAACTAATATGTAGTTTCTTTCATAAATTATATAATAACTCATCATCATCATCATCATCATATTAATATAAAAACTCTTGCATCATATATATCATCACCAACAAAAGTTTTCATAGCAAAGATATCATCGAGTTCAACATGGTAATGATATTATAAGCGTTCATAACACCACAAAAGCAAATCACTCTTTGAGATTAAGTTCAGGACGAAGAACACGGACATGAGAGGACAAGTACTAAGAGCATGAACTAGCTAATTAATCACTCCTGCTGCTCTCTCCCAGGTAAAATAGCATAGAACATGTATAGCTTTGCTGATTCATCATATTGGATCATGCAGATGAACCTGTCTCTTAATCATGGGTTGCGCTTCTGATTGCTGCCCCCTAGCACTTCTCTGTGATTGTTCACAATTTTGCTCCAGTCTTTTACTATTAAGCATTCCTCGCTATTAGAATCCTGAATGCACTAAAGTGCATTGTAGGATATCTTGGCTGTAAGCTAACAATATTCATGGTACCTTTAGTCTCGATCCAATCAGGCACAACATTCATCGGGAGTCCCTGTTGAAGAACATCGTATAGTAACATACTTAGCAATGAAGTTTAGCTTAAAAAAATAATGTATGCAAAAGATGCACTAAGGAGAAATAGTAGAAATCTTAACATCTTTCTTAAATATATGTGACCGTAGTTCAGTACGAACACTATTGGTCGCACGTTTTGAGTACTAACATTTCTAAGTGCAGGAAAGAAATTTGTCTTGACAGCATCAAGATCCTCAAGCCATGAAACATAATGACTTGTCTCCTCGCAGTTTAGTTCAGCCCCGGGACAGTGGACGGTCCTGTCTACCAAGCGCCGGACATGTTTGCTTGATTGGAAGTAAACTGTCAATATAAAATGAGATCTATTAATTATTCAACTGGTTCAGATAATCTCATATCGAAGACATAAATATGGTTGAGAAACTCACATAATGGTAGAACTGGAGGCGACTGCACATCGACCCAGATGTCTCTATTACCTTCAATATCATCTTCTGGACGAATATCAAAGGTGATAACCATATCAGGCTCAAATGCATAAGCCTTGCATAGTGCTTGCCAAGTTTTGCATTCAAAATAGGTGTATGTGTCTTCATTGTATAATTTGACGTTGAAGGTATAACCATGCTCGGTCTTCAAGTAAACTCTTTTTACCTCCATAGTTTCGTTAGGACTGAAACCTATCTTATCCAAGACAAAAATTCTTGCATGGCAGGGGATACGCTAGTAGAATAGTGAAAAATTAAAATTAAAAGTTGAAGCAAATGAAGCATAAGTCATGCTTAATTACGAAAAAAGACTTGTCATTGTGACTTACTGTATCCACTTCGAAGTTCTCATCCAGCTTGATGCTGAAGCGTCTATCTTCAACTAGAAAATTTCTGCCGCACAGGCCGCGCTGGTCTTTGCAGTATTCGCACATAATGAAATCGTGTTCGTCGTGAGACGACATTCCTTTGTTCATAGGTGAAACATTAAACACTTATTAATTCTATTAATTCAACTAGTTCAACTAATTAATTGAACTAATTCAGCTAAGCACTTACGAAAAATATACCTAATTAATTGAACTAATTCAACTAACTAGTTCAACTAATTCAACTAAACTAGTTCTATTAATTTTCTTACTAAAAATAAGGTAGCTAGTTCTATATAATAAAATGTTAATTAGATAATGAAATCTCATATAACTAAATTAAATATATATCTAACATATAATTTATATCTAATTCGTCTAACATTTGACATTAATATCTAACATATGTTCATATATAGGTGAAACATTAAACACTTACTAGTTCTATTAATTCAACTAAATAAACTAGTTCTATTAATTCAACTAAGCATTTACTAAAAATAAACTAGTTCTATTAATTTCTTATTAAAATAAAGTAGGTAGTTCTATATAGTAATATTTTGATTAGATCATCAAATTTCATATACCTAAATTTTCTTACTAAAAATAAACTTTTTCTATTAATTTTCATACTAAAAATAAACTAGTTATATTAATTCAACTAGTTCAAATCTCATATATATATATATATCTAATTAATATCTAGCTAATTTATCTAAAATTGACATTAATATTTAACATCTTTTCCATATAATTCATGTAACATTAACATTCTAACATTATTATCTACGTAATTTTTGTAACATTAATCTAAACAACAGAAAATAGAAAATAAGTAAAAACAATGTGTGTGTGTGTGTGTGTGTGTGTGTGTGTGTGTGTGTGTCTGTCTGTGTGTGTATGCGTGTGTGTGTACGAGCGGGGGGCGACGACGTACGGGCGGCGGCGGGCGATGCGACAGGGACGGGCGGCGGGCGAGGCGGCGGCGACGGGCGGCCGGGGCGACGGCGGTGACGGCGACGACGGGTGGCAGGGGCGACGGCGCTGACAGCAACGACGGGCGGCGAGGGCGGCACGCGATGGGCGACGGGCGCGGCGAAGAAGTTGGATCGAGAAGAAGTGGTGGTCGATGAAACTGAATTTCTCGTAAGTGCCATATATATAGGAGGGGTCTTTAGTACCGGTTGGAGCCACAAACCGGTACTAAAGGCCAATTTTCGCCAGGCCAAGGGGCGGGAAACGGCCCCTTTAGTACCGGTTCGTGGTAAAGATCCAATCATTAGTACCGGTTGGAGTCACCAACCGGTACTAATGATTGTGCGTTGCCACCGGCGGTGTACAATGTTTAGTCCCACCTCGCCGAGCGAAGGGCAGCCGCACTGGTTTTTAAACCCAGCCACGGCTGCTCCTTCGAACTTCTCTATATAGCAGACTTCTGGGCCTAACTAGGGCGCGCTGCCCTGTGAGTCTGCTGGTCCTTCTGGGCCTGCATTTGCACACCCTAGGTCTAGCAGGCCCATTGGGCAGCGCTCCAACAAATTATATATATTTTTTTTCTTTTCTACATTATTTATTTTCTTCTATTTATTTTTGAGAAATTTTTTATGGGCGACGCTACGCGTCCGCCGGCGGATAGCGCTAAAATATCAACCACCTCTCGTCCCGTCCGATAAACACAAAATTAGGGCTCCTTTGATTCAAAGGAATGGCACAGGATTTTTGGAGGATTTAAACCCTTAAGAATTTTTCCTGTGATGCTCGTTTGATTCGTAGGATTGGCATCCTTAGGAATTTTTCCATATGATCCATTTGTACTACATTTTGAAGGAAAATTTCCATCCACTCAAACCTCTTTGTAGAATTCCTTTGTTTTTCCTATGCTATCAAACATTCTTTCAAATCCTGTAGGATACTATGGGACATGTCACCCTATTCATGCATTTTTTCTATTCCTTCATTTTGATAATCCTGTGAATCAAAGAGGCCCTTAGTCATCAGATCTCCCCCAATCGTGCACGTCCCGAATTGCAACAAGCCGGTTGTTGCGCTTCTTCCTCCCATAGTGTGAAGCAAATGGTCCGTTTTGTTTCTCTAATTTTCCGTAACAATATTCTGGTTGTGAAATCTTCTCTTCTCTAAATTCCTGCCACAAGACCTTTGTTGCGAAACCTCCTCTTCTTTAATTTCCTGCAACAAGTTTGTTGTTGCAAAACTTTTTCTTCTTTACTTTTGTCCTTCCCTCCCGTGGCAGCGGGGTCCTATTGGAAACTGAGGGATATTAAGGCCTCCTTTTAATACAGTACCGGAACAAAGCAATAGCACTTAGTGAATACATGAAATCCTCAAACTATGGTCTTCACCGGTAAGTATCCCGATTGTTGTCAATTCGGTATTAAAGGATCATAACACATCATAGGTGACTATAGACTTGCAAGATATGATCAAGAACTCACATATATTCATGAAAACATAATAGGTTCATATCTGAAATCATGGCAGTCGGGCCCTAGTGACAAGCATTAAGCATAGCAAAGTCATAGCAACATCAATCTCAGAACATAGTGGATACTAGGGATCAAACCCTAATAAAACTAACTCAATTACATGATAAATCACATCCAACCCATCACCGTCCAGCAAGCCTATGATGGAATTACTCACGCACGGCGGTGAGCATCATGAAATTGGTGATGGAGGAAGGTTGATGATGACGATGGCGACGGATTCCCCTCTCCGGAGCCCCGAACGGACTGCAGATCAGCACTCTCGAGAGAGTTTGGGGCTTCGCGGCGGCTCCGTATTTTAAAACGCGATGAATCCTTCTCCCTTATTTTTTCCTCCCCGAACATGAATATATGGAGTTGGAGTTGAGGTCGGTGGAGCACCAAGGGGCCCACGAGGCTGGGGCGCGCCCCCACCCTCTGAAGGAAATATGCCCTAGAGGCAATAATAATGTTATTATTTTATTTCCTTATATCATGATAAATGTTCATTATTCATGCTAGAATTGTATTATCCGGAAACATAATACTTGTGTGAATACATAGACAAACTAAACGTCACTAGTATGCCTCTACTTGACTAGCTCGTAAATCAAAGATGGTTATGTTTCCTAACCATAGACATGTGTTGTCATTTGATTAACAGGATCACATTATTAGGAGAATGATGTGATTGAGATGACCCATTCCATTAGCTTAGCACCCGATCGTTTAGTATGTTGCTATTGCTTTCTTCATGACTTATACATGTTCCTATGACTATGAGATTATGCAACTCCCGTTTGCCGGAGGAACACTTTGTGTGTTACCAAACGTCACAACATAACTGGGTGATTATAAAGGAGCTCTACAAGTGTCTCCAAAGGTAAATGTTGGGTTGGCGTATTTCGAGATTAGGATTTGTCATTCCGATTGTCGGAGAGGTATCTTTGGGCCCTCTCGGTAATGCACATCACATAAGCCTTGCAAGCATTGCAACTAATGAGTTAGTTGCAAGATGATGTATTACGAAACGAGTAAAGAGACTTGCCGGTAACGAGATTGAAATAGGTATTGAGATACCGATGATCGAATCTCGGGCAAGTAACATACCGATGACAAAGGGAACAACGTATGTTGTTATGTGGTCTGACCGATAAAGATCTTCGTAGAATATGTGGGAGCCAATATGAGCATCCAGGTTCCGCTATTGGTTATTGACCGGAGACATGTCTCGGTCATGTCTACATTGTTCTCGAACCCATAGGGTCCACACGCTTAAGGTCTCGATGACAGTTATATTATGAGTTTTGATGTACCGAAGTTAGTTCAGAGTCCCGGATGTGATCATGGACATAACGAGGAGTATCGAAATGGTCGAGACATAAAGATTGATATATTGGACGGCTATATCCGGACACCGGAAGTGTTCCGGGTGATTTTGGAGAAAACCGGAGTACCGGAGGGTTACCGAAACCCCCCGAGAGAAGTAATGGACCATATGGGCCTTAGTGGAGAGAGAAAAGGGCAGCCAGGGTGTGCCGCGCGCCTCCTCCCCCTGGTCCGAATTGGACTAGGAGAGGGGGGGGGGCCCTTTCCTTCTCCCTCCCCACGGTAGAAAAACATATAGATAGAATTGCCATCCACCAGTCCCATGTCACTGAACATATATATGATGCACTTGCCTTAACACATATCTCTAGAAGGGACCTGAATCGAGCAACAACCAGCCTAGGGGGAGGAGGGGAAGGGGGGAGAGGTGAGGAATCACCTGTGGGATAACGGCAAGCTGCCGTAGGAGGGCGCCGGCGTCAAGGAGGCGGCGGGTGGCGGCGCGTCGAGGAGGAGACGCGTCGAGGAGGAGGCGGCGCGTCGAGGAGGAGGCAGCGTGTCAACCTTGCCACGCACCTTGGAGCGGGAACCCTAGGGCGTGCAGGCGCGGCGGACGGAGGGGACAGAGGGGGCGGCGCTCGCGGGGAAGGCGGGGCTCGGGGGGAGGCGGTGCTCGAGGGGGAGGAAGGGGAGAGGGAGGCGGCGGGGGCGCATGAGCGGCTGCGGCAGATGGAGGCGGCGGATGGCGGGGGCGCGTGGGCGGCTGCGGCAGCGGCGGATGGCGGTGGTCGATCGAGGGGAATCTGGCGAGGGAGGGAGGGAGGACACAGTGCGAGGGCAGTAGGTGGAGTGGGGGGAGGGTTCTAATGGCGCACCACCCCCTCGTGCGCCATAAGTACGACTATTCTAATGGCGCACCACCCCTCGGTGCGCCATTAGAATTTTGTTTTAATCTAGCCCACTAGCCCTGTCTACAACCTAACCCTATCTACAACAGAAGCCCCCCACTAGCCCGACTGGTCAGCATGCAACACACACACTAGGAGGTCCTGGGTTCGATTCCCAGGCTCCCCAATATTTTTTATGTATTTTAAATGCTGTTTGATATTTATTTGTGTTTAAATATGTTCAAACTTGTTTAAATCATAACAGTAATATTTTTTTTATAAAAACACTAATAATTTTTTTAAAAATATGTTCAAATTTGTTACTTGAAAATATCATCATCGGCAACGGTGGAACGGGGGAGGGTGCGGGGGGTGCCCGTTGGCGGCGGTGGAGCGGGGGAGGGTGCGGGGGGCCGGGTGCTCGTCGTCGGCGGCGGTGGAGCTAGCGGGGGAGGGTGCGAGTGGCATCGAGATGGAGGGGGATCGAGATCGAGATGGAGGGGGGAATCGAGATCGAGATGGAGATCGAGATCAAGTGTCCTCATGAATTCAAAAGGTGCCCATGAAATTTAAAAATATTCATGATATCAAAAAGTGCCCATCATGAAGATAGCTTTCCCCTTACTTACCTATCAAAAAGGTAATTTCACCACTTAATTTTGATGAATCTATGGTGGAAATGAGGAACGGGGAATGGTGCGGGGGGTGCCTGTTGGCGGCGGTGGAGCGGGGGAGGGTGCGGGGGGCCGGGTGCTCGTCGTCGGCGGCGGTGGAGCTAGCGGGGGAGGGTGCGAGTGGCATCGAGATGGAGGGGGATCGAGATCGAGATGGAGGGGGGAATCGAGATCGAGATGGAGATCGAGATCAAGTGTCCTCATGAATTCAAAAGGTGCCCATGAAATTTAAAAATATTCATGATATCAAAAAGTGCCCATCATGAAGATAGCTTTCCCCTTACTTACCTATCAAAAAGGTAATTTCACCACTTAATTTTGATGAATCTATGGTGGAAATGAGGAACGGGGAATGGTGCGGGGGGTGCCCGTTGGCGGCGGTGGAGCGGGGGAGGGTGCGGGGGGGGGGGGGGGGGGGGGGTGCTCATCGTCGGCGGCGGTGGAGCTAGCGGGGGAGGGTGCAGGTGGGATCGAGATGGAGGGGGATCGAGATCGAGATGGAGGGGGGAATCGAGATCGAGATGGAGATCGAGATCAAGTGTCCTCATGAATTCAAAAAGTGCCCATGAAATTTAAAAATATTCATGATATCAAAAAGTGCCCATCATGAAGATAGCTTTCCCCTTACTTACCTATCAAAAAAAGGTAATTTCACCACTTAATTTTGATGAATCGGTGGAAATGAGGTGAGGAGGAGGAGATGGCCGAAAGCTTGGAGAAGGAGGTGGAGGAAATGAAGTGGGGAAAGTGAGTGGGTAGGTGTGGGGCTGTCCAAAATATCTTGTTGGGGGTCCCAGGTTCCTAATGGCGCACCACCAGCAAATGTCGCACCTGCAGGTGGTGCGCCATTAGTAGTTTTGCAAAAAAGTAGAAAAAAAATAAATATATATATACCAATGGCGCACCGGGTAATAGTGCGCCATTACTAGTTTAAACTAGTAATGGCGCACTGTGAAACGATGCGCCATTAGTAGTTTTGCAAAAAAAAGAATAATTTTTTTTACAGTAATGGCGCACTGTCTGCTTGGTGCGCCATTAATACTTAGAACTAGTAATGGCGTACTTCGACCTGATGCGCCATTAGTATGTATGAAAAAATGGAATTTTTTTTAATACTAGTGGCGCACCCTGTTTCTGGTGCGCCATTAGGGCATCTCCAGCCGCGCCCCCAGGAAGGCCTCCCCAGGCGATTTTTTCGTGCCAGCGCCGAAAAAACGGCCCAGTCGCGCCCCCAGGAGCCCGATTTTCGCCGGCTTGGGCCGAAAACAGCGCCGGCGGACCCAGGCCGAACCCGGCGTGCTGGGGGGCGCCCGGGGGCTCTGGGGGGCACCCGGGGGCGCCGGGGTGATCTGTTTTGGCGCGAAAAAGACGCGGGCCAGCCGCATCAGCGACTCGGCGCCTCGTCTTCCCCCAACGGCCTCGATTCCCACGGGGAATCAATGGCAAGGCTGCCGCCGGTCAGCCTTGCCATTGATTCCTCACAGGCGGCACGTTCACGGGACGGCGTGCCGACGCCTCCACTCCCTCGCACGCGTACACACGGGCGCGGCCCGGCTATAAAATCCGGCGGCCTCCGCTCACCTGCGCCCACACCAGCCCCGCCCCTCGCCGCCGTCCAACCCTTCCTCTCTCCCCGAGCGCCGCCGCCCAGCCCCTACCTCTACCTCTTCCGAGCCCGCCCAGCCCCGCCTTCGCCATGGCAGAGCGCTTCCCCGGAGATACGGCGGCGGCCAACGGCTTCGGCCGCCGTTCGCTGCGCAAACAGGAGTCGTGGCTCCTGTTCTAGGCGAACATCCCGGCGCCGCCGGACATGCGCGCCGGGCCGACGGGGTGGAGACTCAGCGCCGGGGGAGTGCCCATTGCGACAGCAGCGACGACGACGACGCGCCGCCGCCTGTTCGCCATGGCGACGCCGGGCAGGGATCCAGCAGGGGCGCCCGCGTCAAGGTGGAGAAGGCCGACGACGACGATGGCGGCGACGACTTCCCCTTTCTTTTTTTAGATTAGGTTAATGTAATGTTTGGACGAATTTCGCCGAAATTTGCCATTTTTGGCCGAAATTTAACTAGTTTTATCATAACTTCGCCGAACTTTCTTTTTTTGTTTTTTAATACGCGCCTGGGGGCCGACGGCTGGGGACCGACTCGCCCGCAGGGCCATTTTTTGCGCCGGCTCACCCCCAGGCGGCGCTTTTAGAGGCCCCCTGGGGGGCCAACGGCTGGAGATGCCCTTAGTGTCTTCCACACTAATGGCGCATCACCAACCGGTGCGCCATTAGTATATAGTAGTGGCGCACTGCTTCCATGGTGCACCATTAGTATCAATCCTATCTATAGCCCTTTTCCTAGTAGTGTTTGATGCGAGACGGCTATTCATTGAAATCAGAGAATAACGGTTGTTCTATTTATATGAGTAATATCTTTTATGGTCATGCACCCTTAAAGAGTGGTCTATTCTTATTAAATCTCGATAGTAGTGACACACATATTCATAATGTTGAAGCCAAAAGATGCAGAGTTGATAATGATAGTGCAACTTATTTGTGGCACTCCGTTTGGGTCATATCTGTGTAAAGCGCATATAGAAACTTCATACTGATGGCCTTTTGGAACCACTTGATTATGAATCACTTGGTACTTGCCAACCGTGCCTTATGGGTAAGATGACAAAAAACACCGTTCTCCGGTACTATGAAGAGAGCAACAGATTTGTTGGAAATCATACATACAGATGTATGTGGTCCGATGAATGTTGAGGCTCGTGGAGATATCGTTATTTTCTCACCTTCACAGATGACTTAAGCAGATATGGGTATATCTACTTAATGAAACATAAAATTCCTACGATCTGATCGTGGAGGAGAATATTTGAGTTACGAAGTTTGGTATACATTTGAAACAATGCGGAATAGTTTCGCAACTCACGCCACCCGGAACACCACAGCGTAATGGTGTGTCCGAACGTTGTAATAGTACTTTACTAGATATGGTGCGATCTATGATGTCTCTTACGGATTTACTGCTATCATTTTGGGGATATGCTCTAGAGACGGCCGCATTCACGTTAAATAGGGCACCATCAAAATCCGTTGAGACGACGCCTTATGAACTATGGTTTGGCAAGGAACCAAACTTGTCGTTTCTGACAGTTTGGGCTGCGATGCTTATGTGAAAAAGCTTCAACCTGATAAGCTCGAACCCAAATCGGAGAAATGTGTCTTCATAGGATATCCAAAGGAAAATATTGGATACACCTTCTATCACAGATCTGAAGGCAAGACTTTTGTTGCTAAATTCGGAAACTTTCTAGAGAAGGAGTTTCTCTCGAAAGAAGTGAGTGGGAGGATAGTAGAACTTGACGAGGTAACTGTACCTGCTCCCTTATTGGAAAGTAGTACATCACAGAAACCAGTTTCAGTGACACCTACACCAATTAGCGAGGAAGCTAATGATGATGATCATGAAACTTCAGAACAAGATATTACAGAACCTCGTAGATCAACCAGAGTAAGATCCGCACCAGAGTGGTACGGTAATCCTGTTCTGGAAGTCATGCTACTAGATCATGATGAACCTACGAACTATGAAGAAGCGATGGTGAGCCCAGATTCCGCAAAATGGCTTGAAGCCATGAAATCTGAGATGGGATCCATGTATGAGAACAAAGTATGGACTTTGGTTGACTTGCCCAAAGATCGGAAAGTAATTGAGAATAAATGGATCTTCAAGAAGAAGACTAACGCTGATGGTAATATTACTGTCTACAAAGCTCGACTTGTCGCAAAAGGTTTTCGACAAGTTCAAGAGATTGACTACGATGAGACCTTCTCACCCGTAGCGATGCTTAAGTATATCCGAATCATGTTAGCAATTGCCGCATTTTATAATTATGAAATTTGGCAGATGGATGTCAAAACTGCATTCCTGAAGGGATTTCTGGAAGAAGAGTTGTATATGATGCAACCGGAAGGTTTTGGCGATCCAAAGGGAGCTAACAAAGTGTGCAAGCTCCAGCGATCCATTTATGGACTGGTGCAAGCTTCTCGAAGTTGGAATAAACGCTTTGATAGTGTGATCAAAGCATTTGGTTTTGTACAGAGTTTTGGAGAAACCTGTATTTACAAGAAAGTGAGTGGGAGCTCTGTAGCATTTCTGATAGTGTGATCAAACCTCGGTGAAGCTGCTTACATATTGGGCATTAAGATCTATAGAGATAGATCAAGACGCTTAATTGGACTTTCACAAAGCACATACCTTGACAAAATTTTGAAGAAGTTCAAAATGGATCAAGCAAAGAAAGGATTCTTGCCTGTGTTACAAGGTGTGAAATTGAGTAAGACTCAATATCCGACCAATGCAGAAGATAGAGAGAAAATGAAAGATGTTCCCTATGCTTCAGCCATAGGCTCTATCATGTATGCAATGCTGTGTACCAGACCTGATGTGTGTCTTGCTATAAGTCTAGCAGGGAGGTACCAAAGTAATCCAGGAGTGGATCACTGGACAGTGGTGAAGAACATCCTGAAATACCTGAAAAAGGACTAAGGATATGTTTCTCATATATGGAGGTGACAAAGAGCTCATCCTAAATGGTTATGTTGATGCAAGCTTTGACACTGATCCGGACGATTCTAAATCGCAAACCGGATACGTGTTTACATTAAACGGTGGAGCTGTCAGTTGGTGCAGTTCTAAACAAAGCATTGTGGCGGGATCTACATGTGAAGCGGAGTACATAGCTACTTTGGAAGCAGCAAACAAAGGAGTCGGGATGAAGGAGTTCATATCCGATCTAGGTGTCATACCTAGTGCATCGGGTCCAATGAAAATCCTTTGTGACAATACTGGTGCAATTGCCTTGGCAAAGGAATCCAGATTTCACAAGAGAACCAAGCACATCAAGAGACGCTTCAATTCCATCTGGGATCTAGTCCAGGTGGGAGACATAGAGATTTGCAAGATACATACGGATCTGAATGTTGCAGACCCGTTGACTAAGCCTCTTCCACGAGCAAAACATGATCAGCACCAAAGCTCCATGGGTGTTAGAATCATTACTGTGTAATCTAGATTATTGACTCTACTGCAAGTGGGAGACTGAAGGAAATATGCCCTAGAAGGAATAATAATGTTTTTATTTTATTTCCTTATATCATGATAAATGTTTATTATTCATGCTAGAATTGTATTATCCGGAAACTAATACTTGTGTGAATACATAGACAAACTAAACATCACTAGTATGCCTCTACTTGACTAGCTCGTTAATCAAAGATGGTTATGTTTCCTAACCATAGACATGTGTTGTCACTTGATTAACGGGATCACATTATTAGGAGAATGATGTGATTGACATGACCCATTCCATTAGCTTAGCACCTGATCGTTTAGTATGTTGCTATTGCTTTCTTCATGACTTATACATGTTCCTATGACTATGAGATTATGCAACTCCCGTTTGCCCGAGGAACACTTTGTGTGCTACCAAACGTCACAACGTAACTGGGTGATTATAAAGGAGCTCTACAGGTGTCTCCAAAGGTAAATGTTGGGTTGGCGTATTTTGAGATTAGGATTTGTCACTCCGAATTTCGGAGAGGTATCTCTGGGCCCTCTCGGTAATGCACATCACATAAGCCTTGCAAGCATTGCAACTAATGAGTTAGTTGTGAGATGATGTATTACAAAACGAGTAAAGAGACTTGCTGGTAACGAGATTGAACTAGGTATTGAGATACCGACGATCGAATCTTGGGCAAGTAACATACCGATGACAAAGGGAACAATGTATGTTGTTATGCGGTCTGACCGATAAAGATCTTCGTAGAATATGTGGGAGCCAATATGAGAATCCAGGTTCCGCTATTGGTTATTGACCGGAGACATGTCTCGGTCATGTCTACATTGTTCTTGAACCCGTAGGGTCTGCATGCTTAAGGTTTCGATGACTGTTATATTATGAGTTTATGAGTTTTGATGTACCGAAGTTAGTTCGGAGTCCCGGATGTGATCGCGGACTTAACGAGGAGTCTCGAAATGGTCGAGACATAAATATTGATATATTGGACGGCTATATTCGGACACCGAAAGTGTTCCGGGTGATTTCGGAGAAAACCGGAGTACCGGAGGGTTACCGAAACCCCCCGGGAGAAGTAATGGGCCATATGGGCCTTAGTGGAGATTGAGAAGGGCAGCCAGGGTGGGCCGCGCGCCTCCTCCCCCCTGGTCCGAACTGGACTAGGAGAGGGGGGGCGGCGCCCCCCTTTCCTTCCCCCTCCCCACTTCCTTCCCCCTCCTAGTAGGAGTCCTACTCCTACTAGGAGGAGGACTCCTCCTTGGCGCGCCAATAGGGCCGGCCGGCCTCCTCCCCTTGCTCCTTTATATACGGGGCAGGGGCACCCCTATACACACAAGTTGATCTCTAAGATCGTTCTCTTAGCCGTGTGCGGTGCCCCCTTCCACCATAGTCCTCGATAATATTGTAGTGGTGCTTAGGCGAAGCCTAGCGCAGTAGAACTAATTCAGCTAAGCACTTACGAAAAATATACCTAATTAATTGAACTAATTCAACTAACTAGTTCAACTAATTATTCAACTAATTCAACTAAACTAGTTCTATTAATTTTCTTACTAAAAATAAGGTAGCTAGTTCTATATAATAAAATGTTAATTAGATAATGAAATCTCATATAACTAAATTTAGATATATATCTAACATATAATTTATATCTAGTTCATCTAACATTTGACATTAATATCTAACATATGTTCATATATAGGTGAAACATTAAACACTTACTAGTTCTATTAATTCAACTAAATAAACTAGTTCTATTAATTCAACTAAGCATTTACTAAAAATAAACTAGTTCTATTAATTTCTTATTAAAATAAAGTAGGTAGTTCTATATAGTAATATTTTGATTAGATCATCAAATCTCATATACCTAAATTTTCTTACTAAAAATAAATTTGTTCTATTAATTTTCATACTAAAAATAAACTAGTTATATTAATTCAACTAGTTCAAATCTCATATATATATATATATATATATATATATATATATATATATATATATCTAATTAATATCTAGCTAATTTATCTAAAATTGACATTAATATTTAACATCTTTTCCATATAATTCATGTAACATTAACATTCTAACATTATTATCTACGTAATTTATGTAACATTAATCTAAACAACAGAAAATAGAAAATAAGTAAAAACAATGTGTGTGTGTGTGTGTGTGTGTGTGTGTCTGTCTGTGTGTGTATGCGTGTGTGTGTACGAGCGGGGGGCGATGGCATACGGGCGGCGGCGGGCGATGCGACAGGGACGGGCGGCGGGCGAGGCGGCGGCGACGGGCGGCCGGGGCGACGGCGGTGACGGCGACGACGGGTGGCGGGGGCGACTGCGCTGACAGCAACGACGGGCGGCAGGGGCGGCGAGGGCGGCACGCGATGGGCGACAGGTGCGGCGAAGAAGTTGGATCGAGAAGAAGTGGTGGTCGATGAAACTGAATTTCTCGTAAGTGCCATATATATAGGAGGGGTCTTTAGTACCGGTTGGAGCCACCAACCGGTACTAAAGGCCAATTTTTACCAGGCCAAAGGGCGGGAAACGGCCCCTTTAGTACCGGTTCGTGGTAAAGACCCAATCATTAGTACCGGTTGGAGTCACCAACCGATACTAATGATTGTGCGCTGCCACCGGCGGTGTACAATGTTTATTCCCACCTCGCCGAGCGAAGGGCACCCGCACTGGTTTTTAAACCCAGCCACGGCTGCTCCTTCGAACTTCTCTATATAGCAGACTTCTGGACCTAACTAGGGCGCGCTGCCTTGTGAGTCTGCTGGTCCTTCTAGGCCTGCATTTGCACACCCTAGGTCTGGCAGGCCCACTGGGCAGCTCTCCAACAAATTTTTTATATAGTTTTTTCTTTTCTACATTATTTATTTTCTGCTATTTATTTTTGAGTAATTTTTTATGGGCGACGCTACGCGTCCGCCGGCGGATAGCGCTAAAATATCAACCACCTCTCGTCCCGTCTGATAAACACAAAATTAGGGCTCCTTTGATTCAAAGGAATGGCATAGGATTTTTGGAGGATTTAAACCCTTAAGAATTTTTCCTGTGATGCTCATTTGATTCGTAGGATTGGCATCCTTAGGAATTTTTCCATATGATCCATTTGTACTACATTTTGAAGGAAAATTTCCATCCACTCAAACCTCTTTGTAGAATTCCTTTGTTTTTCCTATGCTATCAAACATTCTTTCAAATCCTGATACTGTGGGACATGTCACCCTATTCATGCATTTTTTCTATTCCTTCATTTTGATAATCCTGTGAATCAAAGAGGCCCTTAGTCATCAGATCTCCCCCAATCGTGCACGTCCCGAATTGCAACAAGCCGGTTGTTGCGCTTCTTCCTCCCATAGTGTGAAGCAAATGGTCTGTTTTGTTTCTCTAATTTTCTGTAACAATATTCTGGTTGTGAAATCTTCTCTTCTCTAAATTCCTGCAACAAGACCTTTGTTGCGAAACCTCCTCTTCTCTAATTTCCTGCAACAAGTTTGTTGTTGCAAAACTTTTTCTTCTTTACTTTTGTCCTTCCCTCCCGTGGCAGCGGGGTCCTATTGGAAACTAAGGGATATTAAGGCCTCCTTTTAATGCAGTACCGGAACAAAGCAATAGCACTTAGTGAATACATGAAATCCTCAAACTATGGTCTTCACCGGCAAGTATCCCGATTATTGTCACTTCGGTATTAACGGATCATAACACATCATAGGTGACTATAGACTTGCAAGATATGATCAAGAACTCACATATATTCATGAAAACATAATAGGTTCATATCTGAAATCATGGCACTCGGGCCCTAGTGACAAGCATTAAGCATAGCAAAGTCATAGCAACATCAATCTCAGAACATAGTGGATACTAGGGATCAAACGCTAACAAAACTAACTCGATTACATGATAAATCACATCCAACCCATCACCGTCCAGCAAGCCTATGATGGAATTACTCACGCACGGTGGTGAGCATCATGAAATTGGTGATGGAGGAAGGTTGATGATGACGATGGCGACGGATTCCCCTCTCCGGAGCCCCGAACGGACTGCAGATCAGCACTCCCGAGAGAGTTTGGGGCTTTGCGGCGGCTCCGTATTGTAAAATGCGATGAATCCTTCTCCCTTATTTTTTCCTCCCCGAACATGAATATATGGAGTTGGAGTTGAGGTCGGTGGAGAACCAGGGGGCCCACGAGGCTGGGGTGCGCCCCCAACCTCTGAAGGAAATATGCCGTAGAGGCAATAATAATGTTATTATTTTATTTCCTTATATCATGATAAATGTTCATTATTCATGCTAGAATTGTATTATCCGGAAACATAATACTTGTGTGAATACATAGACAAACTAAACGTCACTAGTATGCCTCTACTTGACTAGCTCATTAATCCAAGATGGTTATGTTTCCTAACCATAGACATGTGTTGTCATTTGATTAACGGGATCACATTATTAGGAGAATGATGTGATTGACATGACCCATTCCATTAGCTTAGCACCCGATCGTTTAGTATGTTGCTATTGCTTTCTTCATGACTTATACATGTTCCTATGACTATGAGATTATGCAACTCCCGTTTGCCGGAGGAACACTTTGTGTGCTACCAAACGTCACAACATAACTGGGTGATTATAAAGGAGCTCTACAGGTGTCTCCAAAGGTAAATGTTGGGTTGGCGTATTTCGAGATTAGGATTTGTCACTCCGATTGTCGGAGAGGTATCTTTGGGCCCTCTCGGTAATGCACATCACATAAGCCTTCCAAGCATTGCAACTAATGAGTTAGTTGCGAGATGATGTATTACGAAACGAGTAAAGAGACTTGCCGGTAACGAGATTGAAATAGGTATTGAGATACCGATGATCGAATCTCGGGCAAGTAACATACCGATGACAAAGGGAACAATGTATGTTGTTATGTGGTCTGACCGATAAAGATCTTCGTAGAATATGTGGGAGCCAATATGAGCATCCAGGTTCCGCTATTGGTTATTGACCGGAGACATGTCCCGGTCATGTCTACATTGTTCTCGAACCCATAGGGTCCGCATGCTTAAGGTCTCGATGACAGTTATATTATGAGTTTTGATGTACCGAAGTTAGTTCAGAGTCCCGGATGTGATCATTGACATAACGAGGAGTATCGAAATGGTCGAGACATAAAGATTGATATATTGGACGGCCATATTCGGACACCGAAAGTGTTCTGGGTGATTTCGGAGAAAACCGGAGTACCGGAGGGTTACCGAAACCCCCCGGGAGAACTAATGGGCCATATGGGCCTTAGTGGAGAGAGAGAAGGGCAGCCAGGGTGGGCCGCGCGCCTCCTCCCCCCTGGTCCGAATTGGACTAGGAGAGGGGGGGGGGGGCGCCCCCCTTTCCTTCTCCCTCCCCACTTCCTTCCCCCTCCTAGTAGGAGTCCTACTCCTACTAGGAGGAGGACTCCTCCTTGGCGCGCCAATAGGGCCGGCCAGCGTCCTCCCCTTGCTCCTTTGTATACGGGGGCAGGGGGCACACCTAGACACAAAAGTTGATCTCTAAGATCATTCTCTTAGCCGTGTGCGGTGCCCCCTTCCACCATAGTCCTCGGTAATATTGTAGTGGTGCTTAGGCGAAGCCCAGCGCAGTAGAACATCAAGATCGTCACCACGCCGTCGTGCTGACGGAACTCTTCCCCAACACTTTGCTGCATCGGAGTCCAGGGATCGTCATCGAGCTGAACGTGTGCTAAAACTCGGAGATGCCGTAGTTTCGGTGCTTGATCGGTCGGGCTGTGAAGACGTACGACTACATCAACCGCGTTGTGCTAACGCTTCCGCTGTCGGTCTACAAGGGTACGTAGATCACACTCTCCCCTCTCGTTCTTATGCATCACCATGATCTTCTGTGTGCGTAGGAAATTTTTTGAAATTACTACTTTCCCCAACAGTGGCATCCGAGCCTAGGTTTTATGTGTTGATGTTATATGCACGAGTAGAACACAAGTGAGTTGTGGGCGATATAAGTTATACTGCTTAGCAGCATGTCATACTTTGGTTCGGCGGTATTTTTGGACGAAGCGACCCGGACCGACATTATGCGTACGCTTACGCGAGACCGGTTCTCCCGACGTGCTTTGCACAAAGGTGGCAAGCGGGTGTCAGTTTCTCCAACTTTAGTTGAACCGAGTGTGGCTACGCCTGGTCCTTGCGAAGGTTAAAACATCACAACCTTGACAAACTATCTATGTGGTTTTGATGCGTAGGTAAGATTGGTTCTTGCTTAAGCCCGTAGCAGCCACGTAAAACTTGCAACAACAAAGTAGAGGACATCTACCTTGTTTTTGCAGGGCATGTTGTGATGTGATATGGTCAAGACATGATGCTAAATTTTATTGTATGAGATGATCATGTTTTGTAACCAAGTTGTCGGCAACTGGCAGGAGCCATATGGTTGTCGCTTTATTGTATGCAATGCAATTGCGCTGTAATGCTTTACTTTATCACTAAGCGGTAGCGATAGTCGTGGAAGCATACGATTGGCGAGACGACAACGATGCTACGATGATGATCAAGGTGTCGCGCCGGTGACGATGGTGATCAGGACGGTGCTTCGAAGATGGAGATCACAAGCACAAGATGATGATGGCCATATCATATCACTTATATTGATTGCATGTGATGTTTATCTTTTATGCATCTTATCTTGCTTTGATTGACGGTAGCATTTTAAGATGATCTCTCACTAATTATCAAGAAGTGTTCTCCCTGAGTATGCACCATTGCGAAAGTTCTTCGTGCTGAGACACCACGTGATGATCGGGTGCGATATGCTCTACGTTCAAATACAACGGGTGCAAAACAGTTGCACACGCAGAATACTCAGGTTATACTTGACGAGCCAAGCATATACAGATATGGCCTCGGAACACGGAGACCGAAAGGTCCAGCGTGAATCATATAGTAGATATGATCAACATAGTGATGTTCACCAATGAAACTACTCCATCTCACGTGATGATCGGACATGGTTTAGTTGATTTGGATCACGTAATCACTTAGAGGATTAGAGGGATGTCTATCTAAGTGGGAGTTCTTTAGTAATTAATTGAACCTAAATTTATCATGAACTTAGTACCTGATAGTATGTTGCTTCTTTATGTTTGATTGTAGATAGATGGCCCGTGCTATTGTTCCGTTGAATTTTAATGCGTTCCTTGAGAAAGCAAAGTTGAAAGATGATGGTAGCAATTACACGGACTGGGTCCGTAACTTGAGGATTATCCTCATTGCTACATAGAAGAATTACGTCTTGGAAGCACCACTGGGTGCCAGGCCTGCTGCTGGAGCAACACCAGATGTTATGAACGTCTGGCAGAGCAAAGCTGATGACTACTCCATAGTTCAGTGTGCCATGCTTTACGGCTTAGAATCGGGACTTCAACGACGTTTTGAAGGTCATGGAGCATATGAGATGTTCCAGGAGTTGAAGTTGATATTTCAAGCAAATGCCCGGATTGAGAGATATGAAGTCTCCAATAAGTTCTATAGCTGCAAGCTGGAGGAGAACAGTTCTGTCAGTGAGCATATACTCAAAATGTCTGGGTATAATAATCACTTGATTCAATTGGGAGTTAATCTTCCAGATGATTGCGTCATTGACAGAATTCTCCAATCACTGTCACCAAGCTACAAGAGCTTCGTGATGAACTATAATATGCAAGGGATGAATAAGACTATTCCTGAGCTCTTCGCAATGCTGAAAGCTGCGGAGGTAGAAATCAAGAAGGAGCATCAAGTGTTGATGGTCAACAAGACCACTAGTTTCAAGAAAAAGGGCAAAGGAAAGAAGAAGGGGAACTTCAAAACGAATAGCAAGCAAGTTGCTACTCAAGAGAAGAAACCCAAACCTGGACCTAAGCCTGAAAGTAAGTGCTTCTACTGCAAGCAGACTGGTCACTGGAAGCGGAACTGCCCCAAGTATTTGGCGGATAAGAAGGATGGCAAGGTGAACAAAGGTATATGTGATATACATGTTATTGATGTGTACCTTACTAATGCTCGTAGTAGCTCCTGGGTATTTGATACTGGTTCTGTTGCTAACATTTGCAACTCGAAACAGGGACTACAGATTAAGCGAAGATTGGCTAAGGATGAGGTGACGATGTGCGTGGGAAATGGTTCCAAAGTTGATGTGATCGCGGTCGGCACGCTACCTCTACATCTACCTTTGGGATTAGTATTAGACCTAAATAATTTTTATTTGGTGGCAGCGTTAAGCATGAACATTATATATGGATCTTGTTTCACTACTAGGAAAAGGCATGCTAGTGGCGCACCGAATTTGCCTTCTAATGGCGCACTACCGGTGCGCCACTGGCATCATGCCATTAGAATTAAATTCTAATGGCGCACCACTGGTGCGCCATTAGTATCTGGTGTTCTAATGGTGCACCACGTAGTGTGCCATTAGTATAGCTTGCAGTGCGCCATTAGAATGCCTCACAGGGGGCCATATGTACCCATGTGCTTTCTAATGGCGCACCAGCAGTTAATGCGCCATTAGTGTGATGATCACAGTGCGCCATTAGTGTCTTGTGTGGTGCGCCATTAGTATGAATATTAGGTTTTATTTTTTTTCTTTTTTGATTTTTGCATAGGTTACAAAATATATTATTGGACAGAATATAGACAGCAGCACACAGCAACATCAGATTCATCGAATACAATAGAAGATTAGTCTCCGAATACAATTCATCATATTAGTCTCCGAATTCAAAAGACCGAACAAAGATAAAACATTACAAGTCTCAAGACCGCGAGTATCGAGTTTGTCGGAAGTAATACTAATCCTAACAAGTCCTACTAATCATCATCATACAACTTCTACTCGTTATTCATAACAAGTCATACGATCATCATCTTGATAGTCTTCGAACCAACCCTACTTAATTGTTCTTAGCACATGATCATCAGTATTAGGCAGGACCTAAATACCCTATTTAAGCTAAAATAGCATAAAACAATATAGACCCTGACTCTCCATTATGGAGAATGGAGAACGTCCTGTCTCCAATTCTTGCGCTTCGCTTCCTTTTGCTTCCAAGAAGCTCCTTACGACTGTCCATACATTTTTTCCATCCTTTGATTTTCATATCTCCACTTCTTCTAGAAATCTCGTATGGACAGTTGAGATTCGTAGGACGACCTGGTTGTATGTTCAAAACATTAACACTACCTTTCAGATACATCATATGAGGCACACAATTCTCTGGGATTATCTTTTGAAAAACATACTAATAACTTCATAGTTAGCAATGATGTACTAGTTTTAGAAGTATGCAAAAGATGCACGGATGTCCTAATAGTAAAAATCTTACCAGGGTATCTCCATGGTAGTTACCGTAGTTGAACACATGCACTAGTGGCACGTATTTACCATAATGTTGAGGAGTTTGATTGTAGATATTGTAATTCTCAATGCCAGTACAAAATCCGACCAAATGATTTTTCTCCTTGTAAGTTGTTAATTCGGAGCCATCGGTGTAGCGGGTTTTGTCTACCATCTCCCGCACATTCTTTGAACAATAAAAATAAGCTGTCAATGGAAATAAGTTGTCAAGTATTTTGAAATAAACAATATAAATTAGCTAATAACTATGTTTGAGAAACTCACATAGCGGTAGAACTGGAGGCGTATCAACAAGGACCCAAATGTCCATATTGTCTTGGTTGATGTCAGGATTACCAAGATCCATGGTGATAAGCATACCCTCATCAAAACCATACATCTTGCAAAATGCTTCCCAATTTTTGCAACCAAAATGGGTTACGCTCTCAGAATTATATAGATTTACTTCAAAGTCCACATCGTGATGAGTCCTTAGGTGAATTTTCTTTGTTTTAGAAATTTCCTGGTCTTCAAAATCCATCCTCTCCAAGACATAGCGTCTTGCATGGCATGGGATAAGCTATACTTGAATTGTAAAAGATGAAAATTACATGTTGAAATAGTTGAAGTCATGCTTAATTATGAAAATAACACTTGTCGTCGTTGTGTACCGTTTCAACTTCGAAGGTCTCCTCGAGCTTAATGCTGAAGCGCCGATCATCGTCCAGGTGAGGCATGTCGCACAGACCTCGATCGTCGTGGCACCAGTCGCACTCCGCCGGGAGACTTTCGTCGTCCGATGATGATGACGACATATCCTATGTTCATAATTCAAAACTACATCATTTAGGGTTTGTCGACACCGAGGCACCCTAAAAGCCTAAGCTTTCATCATTTAGGGTTTGTCGACGCCGAGGCACCCTAGGTTGGGCCTAATCACTTGGCTCTATTGCCACGTATGTTGGGTTTATCATCTAGGGTTTATCGATGCTAAGGAGAATTCTAAGTTGGGCCTAATAACTTGGCTCTATTGCCACCTATGGTTTAATGCAGCAAGAATGGCAGGGCAGTTGATCCTACTTAACTAAGTACTAAGATACCCCGGCCCATGCATTAGTCGCAAGTACCCCATATGTCCTATTTTCAGCAAAGTCATGCTAAAATTCACGGAAAATTTTAGCATGACCTTTGCTGAAAATAGGACATATGGAGTACCCGAATTTGCCGGAACGGAAGTTAATCGACATTTCGGCAAACTCAAGGGCCTCTCGGGGTACTTGCAAAATCATCACGACACGAAGGGTCTCTCAAGGGCCTCAAGCAGCAGCGGTGTCTCCCAGGACCCCATTTTTTTGCTAAATTTCTTTGAGTAACAATCAGAACAGAAAATTCAACATATTTCTATACAACAGCACTGTAAAGATGAAGAACAGTTCTACAGCAGCCCATGTTTGATCATCATCTTTGCATCTCTTTCTCAATGTGATCAGTAATGTAGACATATTCATGATCTAGTTTAGCAGCAGGTTGCAAATACTTAACTGTCTAGAACATCACAGCATGCACAGTAATAAGAATAATGTAGATATAACAACACATGTTCACTGGGTGCCAATATGCCAAAATATAAAAAAGAGGCATACAAGAGACCCATCGAAGACAACACATGGCTAATGTTGTACTAAGACCAGTGACATAAACAAAGCACAGCTGATGTGGTGCTAAACTGGATATACCCTCCCAGTCCCAGTGTCCAGATTTATAATGCCATGTCTTATGGCTGACAGACACTGCTTCAGGCACATAGTATACTTGATCCTGCACGTCGAACCAGATACGTACTATCTTACATGACAAATCAGCATAGAGAGCATTGCACAACCAAAACAAACAAATAAAAACATGGTAGCAAAACATATAGTGAGAATTGCCATCTACCAGTCCTATGTGACTGAACCAAACATGCACAGCTTTCTTGCGCCATCATCATTTTTTTTGAATTTTCATCATCAACTAATTAACACCCTCTGTGACGGTGGATTAGCATAGGCATAAGCTGCACTACAACTTGTTCATGCCGCCTCTTTGAACTATAAAACTCTGCACTAGTACTTTGGCATGGTGTCAGACTTTGTACATAAGTACATGACCCGTATGAGGAGTAGTTATCTCGATTGTGCAGTCACGAACATACAGAGCATTGCATGATTAAGACAACTAAATAAAAACACGGTAGAAAAACATATAGATAGAATTTCCATCCACCAGTCCCATGTCACTGAACATATATATGATGCACTTGCCTTAACACATATCTCCAAAAGGGACCTGAATCGAGCAACAACCAGCCTAGGGGGAGGAGGGGAAGGGGGGAGAGGTGAGGAATCACATGTGGGATAACGGCAGGCTGCCGTAGGAGGGCGCCGGCGTCAAGGAGGCGGCGGGCGGTGGCGCGTCGAGGAGGAGGCGATGCGTCGAGGAGGAGGCGCGTCGAGGAGGAGGCGGCGTGTCGACCTTGCCACGCACCTTGGAGCCGGAACCCTAGGGCGTGCAGGCACGGCGGACGGAGGGGACAGAGGGGGCGGCGCTCGCGGGGGAGGCGGGGCTCGGGGGGAGGCGGTGCTCGAGGGGGAGGAAGGGGAGAGGGAGGCGGCAGGGCGCGTGGGCGGCTGCGGCGGACGGAGGCGGCGGATGGCGAGGGTGCGTGGGCGGCTGCGGCAGTGGCGGATGGCGGTGGTCGATCGAGGGGAATCTGGCGAGGGAGGGAGGGAGGACATAGTGCGAGGGTAGTAGGTGGAGTGGGGGGAGGGTTCTAATGGCGCACCACCCCCTCGTGCGCCATAAGTACGACTATTCTAATGGCGCACCACCCCTCGGTGCGCCATTAGAATTTTGTTTTAATCTAGCCCACCAGCCCTGTCTACAACCTAACCCTATCTACAACAGAAGCCCCCCACTAGCCCGACTGGTCAGCATGCAACACACACACTAGGAGGTCCTGGGTTCGATTCCCAGGCTCCCCAATATTTTTTATGTATTTTAAATGCTGTTTGATATTTATTTGTGTTTAAATATGTTCAAACTTGTTTAAATCATAACAGTAATATTTTTTTTATAAAAACAGTAATAATTTTTTAAAAAATATGTTCAAATTTGTTACTTGAAAATATCATCATCGGCGACGGTGGAACGGGGGAGGGTGCGGGGGGTGCCCGTTGGCGGCGGTGGAGCGGGGGAGGGTGCGGGGGGCCGGGTGCTCGTCGTCGGCGGCGGTGCAGCTAGCGGGGGAGGGTGCGGGTGGGATCGAGATGGAGGGGGATCGAGATCGAGATGAAGGGGGGAATCGAGATCGAGATGGAGATCGAGATCAAGTGTCCTCATGAATTCAAAAAGTGCCCATGAAATTTAAAAATATTCATGATATCAAAAAGTGCCCATCATGAAGATAGCTTTCCCCTTACTTACCTATCAAAAAAGGTAATTTCACCACTTAATTTTGATGAATCTATGGTGGAAATGAGGAACAGGGAAGGGTGCGGGGGGTGCCCGTTGGCGGCGGTGGAGCGGGGGAGGGTGCGGGGGGGGGGGGGGGGTGCTCGTCGTCGGTGGCGGTGGAGCTAGCGGGGGAGGGTGCGGGTGGGATCGAGATGGAGGGGGATCGAGATCGACATGGAGGGGGGAATCGAGATCGAGATGGAGATCGAGATCAAGTGTCCTCATGAATTCAAAAAGTGCCCATGAAATTTAAAAATATTCATGATATCAAAAAGTGCCCATCATGAAGATAGCTTTCCCCTTACTTACCTATCAAAAAAAGGTAATTTCACCACTTAATTTTGATGAATCTATGGTGGAAATGAGGTGAGGAGGAGGAGATGGCCGAAAGCTTGGAGAAGGAGGTGGAGGGAATGAAATGGGGAAAGTGAGTGGGTAGGTGTGGGGCTGTCCAAAATATCTTGTTGGGGTCCCAGGTTCCTAATGGCGCACCACCAGCAAATGCGCCATTAGTAACCCTGGTTAGTAATGGCGCACCTGCAGGTGGTGCGCCATTAGTAGTTTTGCAAAAAAGTATAAAATAAATAAATATATATATATATACCAATGGCGCACCGGGTAATAGTGCGCCATTACTAGTTTAAACTAGTAATGGCGCACTGTGAAACGATGCGCCATTAGTAGTTTTGCAAAAAAAAGAATAATTTTTTTTACAGTAATGGCGCACTGTCTGCTTGGTGCGCCATTAATACTTAGAACTAGTAATGGCGTACTTCGACCTGATGCGCCATTAGTATGTATGGAAAACTGGAAAAAAAATTAATACTAGTGGCGCACCCTGTTTCTGGTGCGCCATTAGGGCATCTCCAGCCGCGCCCCCAGGAAGGCCTCCCCAGGCGATTTTTTCGCGCCAGCGCCGAAAAAACGGCCCAGTCGCACCCCCAGGAGCCCGATTTTCGCCGGCTTGGGCCGAAAACAGCGCCGGCGGACCCAGGCCGAACCCGGCGCGCTGGGGGGCGCCCGGGGGCTCTGGGGGGCACCCGGGGGCGCCGGGGTGATCTGTTTTGGCGCGAAAAAGACGCGGGCCAGCCGCATCAGCGACTCGGCGCCTCGTCTTCCCCCAACGGCCTCGATTCCCACGAGGAATCAATGGCAAGGCTGCCGCCGGTCAGCCTTGCCATTGATTCCTCACAGGCGGCACGTTCACGGGACGGCGTGCCGACGCCTCCACTCCCTCGCACGCGTACACACGGGCGCGGCCCGGCTATAAAATCCGGCGGCCTCCGCTCACCTGCGCCCACACCAGCCCCGCCCCTCGCCGCCGTCCAACCCTTCCTCTCTCCCCGAGCGCCGCCGCCCAGCCCCTACCTCTACCTCTTCCGAGCCCGCCCAGCCCCGCCTTCGCCATGGCAGAGCGCTTCCCCGGAGATACGGCGGCGGCCAACGGCTTCGGCCGCCGTTCGCTGCGCAAACAGGAGTCGTGGCTCCTTTTCCAGGCAAACATCCCGGCGCCGCCGGACATGCGCGCCGGGCCGACGGGGTGGAGACTCAGCGCCGGGGGAGTGCCCATTGTGACAGCAGCGACGACGACGACGCGCCGCCACCTGTTCGCCATGGCGACGCCGGGTAGGGGTCCAGCAGGGGCGCCCGCGTCAAGGAGGAGATGGCCGACGACGACGATGGCGGCGACGACTTCCCCCTTTCTTTTTTTAGATTAGGTTAATGTAATGTTTGGACGAATTTCGCCGAAATTTGCCATGTTTGGCGGAAATTTAACTAGTTTTATCATAACTTCGCCGAACTTTCTTTTTTTTAATACGCGCTTGGGGGCGGCCCTGGGGACCGACTCGCCCCCAGGGCCATTTTTTGCGCCGCCTCACCCCCAGGCGGCGCTTTTAGACGCCCCCTGGGGGGCCAACGGCTGGAGATGCCCTTAGTGTCTTCCACACTAATGGCGCATCACCAACCGGTGCGCCATTAGTATATAGTAGTGGCGCACTGCTTCCATGGTGCGCCATTAGTATCAATCCTATCTATAGCCCTTTTCCTAGTAGTGTTTGATGCGAGACGGCTATTCATTTAAATCAGAGAATAATGGTTGTTCTATTTATATGAGTAATATCTTTTATGGTCATGCACCCTTAAAGAGTGGTCTATTCTTATTAAATCTCGATAGTAGTGACACACATATTCATAATGTTGAAGCCAAAAGATGCAGAGTTGATAATGATAGTGCAACTTATTTGTGGCACTGCCGTTTGGGTCATATCGGTGTAAAGCGCATAAAGAAACTTCATACTGATGGACTTTTGGAACCACTTGATTATGAATCACTTGGTACTTGCCAACCGTGCCTTATGGGTAAGATGACAAAAAACACCATTCTCCGGTACTATGGAGAGAGCAACAGATTTGTTGGAAATAATACATACAGATGTATGTGGTCCGATGAATGTTGAGGCTCGTGGCGGATATCGTTATTTTCTCACCTTCACAGATGACTTAAGCAGATATGGGTATATCTACTTAATGAAACATAAAATTCCTACGATCTGATCGTGGAGGAGAATATTTGAGTTACGAAGTTTGGTATACATTTGAAACAATGTGGAATAGTTTCGCAACTCACGCCACCCGGAACACCACAGCGTAATGGTGTGTCCGAACGTTGTAATAGTACTTTACTAGATATGGTGCGATCTATGATGTCTCTTACCGATTTACTGCTATCATTTTGGGGATATGCTCTAGAGACGGCCGCATTCACGTTAAATAGGGCACCATCAAAATCCGTTGAGACGACGCCTTATGAACTATGGTTTGGCAAGAAACCAAAGTTGTCGTTTCTGACAGTTTGGGGCTGCGATGCTTATGTGAAAAAGCTTCAACCTGACAAGCTCAAACCCAAATCAGAGAAATGTGTCTTCATAGGATATCCAAAGGAAAATATTGGATACACCTTCTATCACAGATCTGAAGGCAAGACTTTTGTTGCTAAATTCGGAAACTTTCTAGAGAAGGAGTTTCTCTCGAAAGAAGTGAGTGGGAGGAAAGTAGAACTTGACGAGGTAACTGTACCTGCTCCCTTATTGGAAAGTAGTACATCACAGAAACCAGTTTCAGTGACACCTACACCAATTAGTGAGGAAGCTAATGATGATGATCATGAAACTTCAGAACAAGATATTACAGAACCTCGTAGATCAACCAGAGTAAGATCCGCACCAGAGTGGTACGGTAATCCTGTTCTGGAAGTCATGCTACTAGATCATGATGAACCTACGAACTATGAAGAAGCGATGGTGAGCCCAGATTCCGCAAAATGGCTTGAAGCCATGAAATCTGAGATGGGATCCATGTATGAGAACAAAGTATGGACTATGGTTGACTTGCCCAAATATCGGCAAGCAATTGAGAATAAATGGATCTTCAAGAAGAAGACTGATGCTGATGGTAATATTACTGTCTACAAAGCTCGACTTATCGCAAAAGGTTTTCGACAAGTTCAAGAGATTGACTACGATGAGACCTTCTCACCCGTAGCGATGCTTAAGTCTATCCGAATCATGTTAGCAATTGCCGCATTTTATAATTATGAAATTTGGCAGATGGATGTCAAAACTGCATTCCTGAATGGATTTCTGGAAGAAGAGTTGTATATGATGCAATCGGAAGGTTTTGTCGATCCAAAGGGAGCTAACAAAGTGTGCAAGCTCCAGTGATCCATTTATGGACTGGTGCAAGCTTCTTGGAGTTGGAATAAACGCTTTGATAGTGTGATCAAAGCATTTAGTTTTGTATAGTGTTTTGGAGAAGCCTGTATTTACAAGAAAGTGAGTGGGAGCTCTGTAGCATTTCTGATATTATATGTAGATGACATATTACTAATCGAAAATGATATAGAATTTCTGGATAGCATAAAGGGATACTTGAATAAGAGTTTTTCAATAAAAGACCTCGGTGAAGCTGCTTACATATTGGGCATTAAGATCTATAGAGATAGACCAAGACGCTTAATTGGACTTTCACAAAGCACATACCTTGACAAATTTTTGAAGAAGTTCAAAATGGATCAAGCAAAGAAAGGATTCTTGCCTGTGTTACAAGGTGTGAAATTGAGTAGGACTCAATGCCCGACCAATGCAGAAGATAGAGAGAAAATGAAAGATGTTCCCTATGGTTCAGCCATAGGCTCTATCATGTATGCAATGTTGTGTACCAGACCTGATGTGTGTCTTGCTATAAGTCTAGCAGGGAGGTACCAAAGTAATCCAGCAGTGGATCACTGGACAGTGGTCAAGAACATCCTGAAATACCTGAAAAAGGACTAAGGATATGTTTCTCATATATGGAGGTGACAAAGAGCTCATCGTAAATGGTTACGTTGATGCAAGCTTTGACACTGATCCGGACGATTCTAAATCGCAAACCGGATACATGTTTACATTAAACGGTGGAGCTGTCAGTTGGTGCAGTTCTAAACAAAGCTTGTGGCGGGATCTACATGTGAAGCGGAGTACATAGCTACTTCGGAAGCAGCAAACGAAGGAGTCTGGATGAAGTAGCTCATATCCGATCTAGGTGTCATACCTAGTGCATCGGGTCCAATGAAATTCCTTTGTGACAATACGGGTGCAATTGCCTTGGCAATGAAATCCAGATTTCACAAGAGAACCAAGCACATCAAGAGACACTTCAATTCCATCCGGGATCTAGTCCAGGTGGGAGACATAGAGATTTGCAAGATACATACGGATCTGAATGTTGCAGACCCGTTGACTAAGCCTCTTCCACGAGCAAAACATGATCAACACCAAAGCTCCATGGGTGTTAGAATCATTACTGTGTAATCTAGATTATTGACTCTACTACAAGTGGGAGACTGAAGGAAATATGCCCTAGAAGCAATAATAATGTTATTATTTTATTTCCTTATATCATGATAAATGTTTATTATTCATGCTAGAATTGTATTATCCGGAAACATAATACTTGTGTGAATACATAGACAAACTAAACATCACTAGTATGCCTCTACTTGACTAGCTCGTTAATCAAAGATGGTTATGTTTCCTAACCATAGACATGTGTTGTCACTTGATTAACGGGATCACATTATTAGGAGAATGATGTGATTGACATGACCCATTCCATTAGCTTAGCACCCGATCGTTTAGTATGTTGCTATTGCTTTCTTCATGACTTATACATGTTCCTATGACTATGAGATTATGCAACTCCCGTTTGCCCGAGGAACACTTTGTGTGCTACCAAACGTCACAACGTAACTGGGTGATTATAAAGGAGCTCTACAGGTGTCTCCAAAGGTAAATGTTGGGTTGGCGTATTTTGAGATTAGGATTTGTCACTCCGATTGTCGGAGAGGTATCTTTGGGCCCTCTCGGTAATGCACATCACATAAGCCTTGCAAGCATTGCAACTAATGAGTTAGTTGCGAGATGATGTATTATGAAACGAGTAAAGAGACTTGCTGGTAACGAGATTGAACTAGGTATTGAGATACCGACGATCGAATCTTGGGCAAGTAACATACCGATGACAAAGGGAACAACGTATGTTGTTATGCGGTCTGACCGATAAAGATCTTCGTAGAATATGTGGGAGCCAATATGAGAATCCAGGTTCCGCTATTGGTTATTGACCGGAGACATGTCTCGGTCATGTCTACATTGTTCTTGAACCCGTAGGGTCTGCACGCTTAAGGTTTCGATGACTGTTATATTATGAGTTTATGAGTTTTGATGTACCGAAGTAAGTTCGGAGTCCCGGATGTGATCACGGACTTAACGAGGAGTCTCGAAATGGTCGAGACATAAATATTGATATATTGGACGGCTATATTCGGACACCGGAAGTGTTCCGGGTGATTTCGGAGAAAACCGGAGTACCGGAGGGTTACCGAAACCCCCCGGGAGAAGTAATGGGCCATATGGGCCTTAGTGGAGATTGAGAAGGGCAGCCAGGGTGGGCCGCGCGCCTCCTCCCCCCTGGTCCGAACTGGACTAGGGGAGGGGGGCGGTGCCCCCCTTTCCTTCCCCCTCCCCACTTCCTTCCCCTCCTAGTAGGAGTCCTACTCCTACTAGGAGGAGGACTCCTCCTTGGCGCGCCAATAGGGCCAGCCAGCCTCGTCCCCTTGCTCCTTTATATACGGGGGCAGGGGCACCCCTAGACACACAAGTTGATCTCTAAGATCGTTCTCTTAGCCGTGTGCGGTGCCCCCTTCCACCATAGTCCTCGATAATATTGTAGTGGTGCTTAGGCGAAGCCCTGCGACAGTAAAACATCAAGATCGTCACCACACCGTCGTGCTGACGGAACTCTTCCCCGACACTTTGCTGGATCGGAGTCCGGGGATCGTCATCGAGCTGAACGTGTGCTAAAACTCGGAGGTGCCGTAGTTTTGGTGCTTGATTGGTCGGGCAGTGAAGATGTACGACTACATCAACCGCGTTGTGCTAACGCTTCCGCTGTCGGTCTACAAGGGTACGTAGATCACACTCTCCCCTCTCGTTGCTATGCATCACCATGATCTTGCGTGTGCATAGGATTTTTTTTGAAATTACTACGTTCCCCAACACCCTCATGGACGGGGTGTGGGACCCTGGCCTTGATTCTTTCGCCAATATTTTTTATATATTCCAAAAATAATCTCCGTCGATTTTCAGGTCATTCCGAGAACATTTATTTCTGCACAAAAATAACACCATGGCAATTCTGCTGAAAATAGTGTCAGTCCGGGTTAGTTCCATTCAAATCATGCAAGTTAGAGTCCAAAACAAGGGCAAAAGTGTTTGGAAAAGTAGATAGATTGGAGATGTATCAACTCCCCCAAGCTTAAACCTTTGCTTGTCCTCAAGCAATTCAGTTGATAAACTGAAAGTGATAAAGAAAAACTTTTACCAACTCTGTTTGCTCTTGTTCTTGTAAATATGTAAAGCCAGCATTCAAGTTTTCAGCAAAGATTATGAACTAACCATATTCACAGTAACATTTACGTCTCATGTGTACTCATATCAATGGCATAATCAACTAGCAAGCAATAATAAGAAATATCGGATGACAACACTTTCTCAAAACAATCATGATATGATATAACAAGATGGTATCTCGCTAGCCCTTTCTGAGACCGCAAAACGTAAATGCAGAGCACCCCTGAAGATCAACGACTGACTAGAAATTTTAATTCATGGTAAAAGAGATCCAGTCATAGTCATACACAATAGTAATGGATGCAAATGACAGCGGTGCTCTCCAACTGGTGCTTTTTAATAAGAGGATGCCGACTCAACATAAAAGTAAAAAGATAGGCCCTTCGCAGAGGGAAGCAGGGATTTGTAGAGGTGGTAGAGCTCGATTTTGAAATAGAGATAAATAATATTGTGAGTGGCATACTTTCATTGTCAACATAACTACTGAGTGATTTCGATATCTTACATGCTACACACATTATAGGCGGTTCCCATAAAGAATGGTAAAGTTTATACTCCCCCTCCCCCAACAAGCATCTATCCATGGCTTGGCCGAAACAACGGGTGCCTTCAACTAACAACAATCCTGGGGGAGTTCTGTTTGCAATTATTTCAATTTGATTTGCTTAAAGCATGGGACTGGGCATCCTGGTGACCAGCCATTTTTCCCGTGAGTGAGGAGCGGAGTCCGGTCCTCTTGAGAATAACCCGCCTAGCATGGAAGATACAAACAGCCCTAGTTGATACATGAGCTATTCGAGGATGCAAAACAGAATTTCATTTGAAGGTTTAGAGTTTGGCACATACAAATTTACTTGGAATGGCAGGTAGATACCGTAAATAGGTAGGTATGATGGACTCATATGGAAAAACTTTGGGGTTTATGGAAGTGGATGCACAAGTAGTATTCCCGCTTAGTACAAGTGAAGGCTAGAAAAAGACTAGGAAGCGACCAACTAGAGAGCGACAACAGTCATGAACATGCATTAAAATTAATCAACATCGAGTGCAAGCATGAGTAGGATATAATTCACCATGAGCATAAATATCGTGGAGGCTATGTTGATTTTGTTTCAACTACATGCGTGAACATGTACCAAGTCAAGTCACTTAAATCATTCAGAGGAGGATACCACCCTATCATACCACATCACAACCATTTTAATAGCATGTTGGCACGCAAGGTAAACCATTATAAACTCCTAGCTAATTAAGCATGGCATAAGCAACTATAATCTCTAATTGTCATTGCAAGCATGTTTCATTCATAATAGGCTGAATCAGGAATGATGAACTAATCATATTTACAAAAATAAGAGAGGTCGAGTTCATACCAGCTTCTCTCATCTCAATCAGTCCATCATATATCGTCATTATTGACTTTCACTTGAATGTCCGAACGGTGTGAATAATAATAATAGTGCACGTGCATTGGACTAAGCTGGAATCTGCAAGCATTCAATAAACAGTAGAAGATAAGGTAATATGGCTCTTGGTTAAATTAACAATAATGCATATGAGAGCCATTTAACATTTTCATCATGGTCTTATCCTCTCAACCACCAAAGAACAAGAAAAGAAATAAAACTATTTACACGGGAAAGCTCCCAACAAGCAAAAGAAGGAAGAGAAATATTTTTGGGATTTCTCTTGGTTACTACTACAGGCATGGAAAGTAAACTAGATAAAATCTACAACTATTTTTTTTTGTTTTTCTTAAGGTTTATCAAACACACAAGAAGAAAGCAAGAAAAAGAAAATAAACTAGCATGGATATTACAATGAAAATTATGAGCACCAACAACTAGCATGAGTGTGTGAACATAAATGTAATGTCGGTGAGAAATACGTACTCCCCCAAGCTTAGGCTTTTGGCCTTAGTTGGTCTATGCCCATGGATCAAAGTGGCCCTCTCCAGTGTATGGAGCTGTGTCCTCTGGTTGCCACTGGTTGGCGATCCCTTCCGGATCCCATTGATAAACAGACTGCCGGTGAGGATCAGGTTGTGGCTCCGGCTCTGGCTCTGGGCTGGTGTCCGGCCCCGGTATGCATGGATGGCCTCCGGCAAAACGAGGTACTTGCCTGAAAATATGTTAAACAAGGAAGGAGCAGGCAAGGTAATAAACTGAAAATATTTTTTGTGAAATATCAATTTATATTTAAGTATCTTATTCTTATCCTTAACAATAAACTCATGTGCTGCCATGCTCTTATAATCTAGAATAATAGGAGGCAGCAACTTTTCCTCTTTCTCATAATGCCTGATAGGTATCTTAAAGTGTGCACCAAGGCGCGAGGCGGAGATGCCTCCTAAGATGGGACCCATTCATGCGGTTCAGATTTAACCGCTTGGCAACAATAGCGCCTAGACTAAAAGTGTTATCACGAAACAAGGAATGGCATAAAATAACAATATCAGGGGCACTAAGGTTCCCATAGTTTCCGCGACCAATTAAGCATCTACTAGCAAATATTGAGAAGTAACGTAGAACAGGAAAATGTATGCTTGTAATTCTTGCATCGGAAAATTTCCTCGTTTCCCCTACAGCAATCATATCAATAAATCCCTCCACATCATCATGATGTGGTTCCTCTATGCTGCCCTCAAAGGGTATCAAACAGACCTGGCAAAAATCATAAACTGACATATCCTTATGCTCATCATATAAATAAAATTCACAAAAAATATAAATTGATATTTCACAAAAAATATTTTCGCTTTGTTTATCCTTCGAACCTCGGCTCGACGAGCCCCTCAATAATCTCTTCATCATTTTCTGAAAATTTCTGAAAATTTTAGTGACTCAAAATAAAAGTGAACCAAACTCAACAATATTGATAGCAACTACTCCTACAAGTGCCTAGAGGCAATATCATACATTAAAACTACTCCGGACCATATAAATTTGACATCAAGATCAAGAACAGGGTCACCTTAAGCAGCAAAAATTTGCAATGAATAAAGCACTAGAACAAAAACTAATTGGACCATTGGAGGAGTCACATACCGAAGAATAATCCCCCAAAGCAGTTTTGAGAATGGAGCTTTGAGCTAGGAGATCGAAAATGGCAGCAAGATGAGCCAGAACTCGTGCTTGAGCTGGTTGGTGATTTTTTGGGAGGAAGAAGCAGTGTGTGATGGCTGGAATAAGTGGAGGGGAGCCACCATGGGCCCATGAGGCAGGGGGCACGCCCAGGGGGGTGGGTGCGCCCTGGACCCTCGTGGCCAGGTGCTTACTCCCCCTGATGTGTTCTCAGTGCCAGATATTCTCAAATATTCCATAAAAAACATATTTCATTTTCGAGGCATTTGGAGAACTTTTATTTTCGGGGTATTTTTTATTGCATGGATAATTCAGAAAACTGACATAAAATACTATCTTTGCTTTATTTAATCTAAATAACAGAAGGTAAAAAGAGGGTACAGAGAGTTGTGTTTTCTAACTTCATCCATCTCATGCTCATCAAAAGGAATCCACTAACAAGGTTGATCAAGTCTTGTTAACAAACTCATTCCGAATAACATGGAACCGGAGAAATTTCGAATAACACTATGTTACCTGAATGGGGATATGCATGTCCCCACAAGTAGAATATTATATTTCTTCTTGACAGTAGGAAGGGGAAATTCAAAACCTCCAAAATTAATTGTTGAAATTTTTCCAATAGAATTGATATTGTGAACTTGAGGTTGTTTCCTCGGAAGTGTACCGTATGCTCATTACCATTAACATGAAAAGTGACATTGCCTTTGTTGCAATCAATACCAACCCCTGCAGTACTCAAAAAGGGTCTGCCAAGAATAATAGACATACTATCATCCACTGGAATATCAAGAATAACAAAGTCCGTTAAAATATTAATGTTTCCAACCACAACAGGCACATCCTCACAAATACCGACAGGTATAGCAGTTGATTTATCAGGCATTTGCAAAGATATTTCAGTAGGTGTCAACTTATTCAAATCAAGTCTACGATATAAAGAGAGAGGCATAACACTAACACTGGATACAAGATTACATAAAGCGGTTGTAAGATAGTTTCTTTTAGTGGAGCATGGTATAGTTGGTACTCCTGGATCTCCTAGTTTCTTTGGTATTCCACCCTTAAAAGTATAATTAGCAAGCATGGTGGAAATTCCAGCTTCTGGTATCTTTCTCTTATTAGTAACAATATCCTTCATATACTTAGCATAAGAATTCATTTTAAGCATATCAATCAAACGCATACGCAAGAAGCACTACATGAATCCAGTATTTTGCCGTCTGCCAGGGCGGACGGCAAAGGTACGGACGGCGGACGGCAAACAGGGACAGCAAAGACTGGGTTGGCAAACGGGTCCTTTGCCTACAACGGCGGACGGCAAAGAGGAGGGACGGCAAAATACTGGACGTCCGCCAGCGTTAGTCCTTTAGGCGGTTAACGGCAGCCTTTGCCGTCCGCCAGTTGACATCAGCAATGCGTCAGCGCCCGCTATGTTTTGCCGTCTGCCACGGCGGACGGCAAAGGCAAAGTCTTTGCCATCAACTTAGCTTTGTCGTTCACCACGGTAGGAAAATTTGCCAAATGGCCCATCTCTTAGGAAGCACAGGTGGGCGCCACGTGCCCCCTTTGCCATCTGCCACCGACGGCAGAGGGGTCTTTGCCGTCTGCCGCGGATGGCAAAGAGCCTGCACTGCCTCTTTTTTATTCTGTTTTTCTTATATCCAACAATTATCACAACAAATATATCACAGGACTCTTTCACAATAAATATCCAGCACATACATATCCAACATAATAAATATCCAGCACATACATATCCAACGTAATAAATATCCAGCACATATATATCCATCCATCCATACATAGTAGGTTGCACATAGTTCCATCGATCCATACATATTACAATATGCAAAGTTTCATCATAGCAATCTAGTTTCATCACAGCAAGTTAATTCCATCATAGCAAGCGAGCAGAATACAAGAAGTGCATCAAAGGAAAAAAACAAGCAATCCATCATAGCAAGCTGGATTCCGTGAAGTGAATGAAACCTGCAAAATGACAAATAAGAAAGTTAGAAAAAGAAGACTAGAAGAAGAATTAGACTAGAAGAAAAAGAATAGAAGAAGAAGAAGACTAGAAGAAGAAGTATATGCCATTTATTAGTGCATCTCCAGCCGTTGGCCCCCCCAGGGGGCGCCTAAAATCGCCGCCTGGGGTGAGCCGACACAAAAATTGGGCCTGGGGGCGAGTTGGTCCCCAGCCGCGGGCCCCAGGGCCGCCCCCGGGCACGTTTTAAAATAAAAGAAGTTCGGCGAAGTTCGGCTTAAGCACGATAAAATTCGGCCAAATACGATAAATTTCGGCCGAACATGATAAATTTCGGCACATTTCGACGAAGTTCGCGGATTTTCATTACATAGCTCATATACATAAACTAATCTAAAGGAAAAACTGGCTGAAGTCGCCGCCGTCGCCGCCATCGTCGTCGTCGGCCTTCTCCTCCTTGACGGGGGCGCCCCTGCTAGACCCCTACCCGGCGTCGCCATGGTGGACTGGTGGCAGCGCATCGTCGTTGTCGTCATCGCTGTCGCAGATGACGACGAATCCGCCTTCGTCGCGGCCGCGTCGACGCTCGGCGAAGCGAAGCAGGGCGGCGCGCTGGCGCTCCTTCGCCTTCTCCAGGCACTCCTTCTCCATCGCTATGGAGTCCTTGCGCGCCCATTCCAGGGCCACGTCGTCGTCGTCGAGCTCCGTCGTCACCGGCACGGCCGGCTCCTTCTTCACCGGCGCGAGCCCCGGCTCTGTCTTTGGCTTGACGAAGCACGGAGGAGGAGCCGACGAGCAGGCGCGCCGGCCGCCCTCGTTGATGATGATGCCAGCGCTGCGAGTGCGCCGGCCGAGCGGCGTCTCCGCCGTGGGCTCGGCCTTGACGCCGAGCAGGGCCGGAGTGCTGGAGGAGTGTGATGAAGATCGGGAGGAGGAAGAAGAGGAGGAGGACCCGAACCTCCTTGGCGCCCATGGCCCGACGCGTCGGTGTTGCGCTGGGGCGGCCGCCCTCGCCGGGTACGCCAACGGTGGGTCGTTGCCGCCCTCGAGGTACGTCAGCACGCCCTCGAGTGTGCGGCCGGGGACGCCCCACCACAGGTGGCGCCCCTCGCTGTTCTGCCGGCCGCCAACCACCGGCGCGCCGTTGATGGACACCAAGCGCTACTGTTGGCGGCGCTCGAAATACACCACCCAAGCCGCGTGGTTGTCGGCAGTGTACTGGGGGAGGGAGAGTTGGGCGTCGGTGAGGGAGGCGCGCACGTCCTCGACTTCCTCAGCGAAGTACTGTGGCTTCGCCACGGCGTCGGGCAACAGGGGAATGGGCACTCCCCCGACGCTGAGCCTGCACCCCATCGGCCCGGCGCGCATGTCCGGCGGCGCTGGGATGTTTGCCTGGAACAGGAGCCAGGACTCCTGTTCACGGAGCGAACGGCGGCCGAAGCCGTTGGCCGCCGCCTCGTCTCCGGGGTAGCGTTCCGCCATGGCGACGGGCTCGGGAGAGGTAGAGAGATAGAGGGAGGGGCTGGGCGGCGGCGCTCAGGAGAGGTAGGGAGAGGGAGGAGCTGGGCGGCGGCGTGGGGCGGGGCTGGTGTGGGCATAGGCGAGTGCAGGCCACCGGCTATATAGCCGCGCCGCACCCATGTGTACGCGTGCTAGGGAGGGGAGGCGTCGGCGCGCCGTCCCGTGACGCGCCGCCCGTGAGGAATTAATGGCAAGGCTGACCGGCGGCAGCCTTGGCATTGATTCCCCGCGGGAACCGAGGCCATTGGGGGAAGACGAGGCGCCGTGTCGCTGACGCGGCGAGCCCGCGGCTGTTTCGCGCCAAAACAGTTCGCCCTGATGCCCCCGTGCGCTCCCCAACGCGCTGGGTTCGGCCGGGGTCCACCGGCGCTATTTTCGGCCCAGGCCGGCGAAAATCAGGCTCCTGGGGGCGCGACTGGGCCGTTTTTTGGCACCGGCGCGAAAAAATCACCTGGGGAGGCCTTCCTGGGGGCGCGGCTGGAGATGCCCTTAGCTAACTTAGGTGAACTGGATCACTTATGAGCTAAATTAGTTGAAATGGATCGCTTATGAGCTAACCTTGTTTAAATGGATCATTTATTAGCTAACCTAGGTGAAATGGATCGTTTATGAGCTATCTTAGGTGAAATGCATCGTTTATGAGCTAAGTTAGGTGAAATTGATGGTTTATGAGCTAACCTAGGTGAAATGGATCGTTTATGAGCTAACCTAGGTGAAATGGGTCGTTTATGAGCTAATCTAGGTGAAATAGGTCGTTTATGGGCTAACCTAGGTGGAATGGGTTGTTTATGAGCTAACCTAGGTGAAATGGGTCGTTTATGAGCTAACCTAGGTGAAATGGGTCGTTTATGAGCTAACCTAGGTGAAATGGATCATTTTGGAGCTAACTTAGTTGAAATGGGTCGTTTATGAATTAACTAAGGTGAAATGCCACGTTTTTGAGCTAACTAAGGTGAAATGGATCGTTTTTGAGCTAACTTAGGTGAAATGGGTCATTTTGGAGCTAACCTAGGTGAAATGGGTCATTTTAAAGCTAACGTAGGTAAAATGGATAATTTAGGAGCTAATCTACGTAAAATGGGTCATTTTAGAGCTAACTTGGATAAATTGGATCACTTGTAAGCTAACTAAGGTAAAATGAGTCATTTTAGAGCTAACTTTGGTAAAATGGAGCGTTTATGAGCTAACTAAGCTAATTATGCAAATTTTGACATAAGTAAGCTAAGTACATATTGTTTTAGAGCTAACTTAGGTAAAATGGATGGTTTATGAGGTTAGTAAGCTTATTAAGTCATTTCGGAGGAAAAGAAGCTAACTCTAGGTCATTATGGTAAGCATATTGGAGGAAATAAAGCTAAGTCTAGGTCTTTATGCATTTGTTAAGCAAAACACTAGAGAAACTTACCGTGATCAGGGAGGTGTAGGAGCGGGCTGGCTCGCGTCGGTAGCTGGAGAAGGATCGTGCGATGCGTTTCTGGAGTTAAGTTGCACCAAAGATCATTTCCAATGTCTCGTTAGCATTATGACACTCAAATGTTAAGACTACCAAGTAATGTCTATTCAAATTAAACTCATCGTGCTCGCAGGAGCAATCATTGGCATCGGCGGAGCGGTCTGACCGGACTTCTCGCACACAGACTGCACATTTGGTTTTCACAATAGAGTCATACTAGTTAGTAATGAGACTCAAATGTTAAGACTAGCAGGTAATCTGCAGAAAAATCTTACCACAAGGAGCTCGTACATGGCCCTTGCCTGCATGTCATTCTGTGCCCTCTCCTCCTCCAACATCTTTGTCGTCCTCTCCTCCAACTCCCGCTGCCTCTCCGCCGCCTCCGCCAGAAGTTTCTCCATTCTATCTCTCCCACTCTGTATAGCAGCCTGCAACACCACTCACATGACCATTTGTAATCATTGATGGAAGCGCACACAATGTAATGGAGAAAGATAACTAACCTTGAAGGCGAGTTGGACTGGCCATTCACGAGGCCTTATCTCAGGAGCGGAGCTCGACTGGTGCGCCTTGATCTCCGGGAGAATGCTAGGTCAACGGATAAGTCTATCTCCCATGGCTATGGAGCCATGGGACCTCCCGCCACCAGATATCATCAGCAGCTCTGTATCAATGGGACCCTGGCTCGGGTTAAAGTCCTCCCCTTTCCTCGCCTTCCCCTGATCTCTATATTGCACGAGCTTGTCGTGGGCGGAGATGTTGGTGAAGTTCTTTGGGTCATCGAGGTCAGACGCAGAGAATGCCTTGACTTTCTTGTAAGGGCCAGTGTGGGCCATGGCATACAGGTTGTACACCTCTGGCACCTTATCCGCCTTATTGTAGCGTGACTGAAAGAGAGAAACAAAGTAAATTAGTCATTAAAGGGCTAAAGCTAGCATGATGAATGAATTGCATGAATCATGAAGCAAACCACATACCCAGTTCTGCCCGTACTGAAATAAGTTGGAGCTGCCTTGGTCGTGTGGCACACCTTCCATTTGGGCACGTTTGTCCTTGGCCTCGTTGTGGGTGGCCCGCCATTTTTTTTAGCACCATGCATTGACCAACACCTCCCAACAATCCATCCGATACGCACACCATCTCGGAGGGGCCTTAGTTAGCAAATCGAAACTTGAGCGCTACGACTATGAATTACTAAATGAAGGAAGTAAGTAGAAGGCCTTAAGAATTACCTTCATGTACTGCTCCTTACTCAAGAACTTATCTCGGCACTCCTGCTTGGGCTTCTTGATACCACGCCCGGCATAGTAGTCTCGAACAGCCTGCACCCGAACCTCATGCCGTAAGTTCTAAAGTAGGCGCTTGCACTCCTTGTCGATAACATCTGCCGCCTCCTCCTCGTATCCCCCCTCACACCTGTAGAATGTCTGCAATCAAATGAGACAATATTGATTAGTACAATTAATAACTAGCTAGTTGAATATTTTTAATTGTGTAAAGGAGAAATTACCCAGAACTTTCTGATCACCACGTCTGCCCTCGTCTTGCACAAGACACCGTCCATAATCTCACCCGGCGGCGCCAGGGCAGCCCAGTAGTGCTCCTAACTCAATCCAACCTCTGGAAGCCGACCCTCACCAGGCAACGTGACAAACCCCGGGTAGTTTTGCCGAATCAGAACTCCAAGGACGGAGTTGGGCCGGCGGACACTTTCATGGTGGTCCCAACCCCTACAGCATGACAAGGCCAACGCATTAGTTATTTGAAGAAACGTGAATGCAGAAGGTACAAAAAGATCAAATGCACTTACCTCTCCCCATCAAGGAAAATCAACCACCTCTGCTCGTGGGAGCCGTGTAGCACCACGCTGGTAGACGTTGCCCCCCTCCTCCTCAATATCAGTCGGCTCCCCGCCATCATCAGCATGGCCACTCGGCTCCCCGCCATCATCAGCATGGACACTCGGCTCCTCAGGCTGACCCGACCAGGTACCCCATCCAGACGTGTGCTCCTCCGGGGTCTCGTGGGCCCAACTCTCGTGGGCCGAGGGCCTGTCGACCCGAGGCTCGTGGGCCGAAGACCCGTGGACCGGAGTCCGTGTAGCCTCCTCCTCGGACGAGTCCACCCTAGCAATCACGTGCTCGGGTGAAACAGCTGGGGGTGGCGGCGAGGAAGGCGCCGTAAGAGTCACCCTACCTCCTCTCCCGCGACCACGTGCTCCACCTCCTCTCTTCTTCTTACCTCTTCCCCTGCTGGGCACCGCGGTTGATGAAGAAGGGCCCGGCGGTGTCTCCATACTGTCCAGCAACGCTCGGTGGAGAGGCGCGTGTGGAATGGAAGACCACGCACCACGCGCCGACGAAGAAGGGGCCTCGGCACGCTCCCGACCAGCGCCCACCATCTTTCAACACGTGCCGTGACAAAGAATAAACGAAATTAGTACAACATAAAAAAAGTACCGACATGGATAATAATATGTATATCACTTAAGTGTATCATCATCAAGTACAACATAAAAATATTGAATACCTAACACTACTAATAATCTCAATCAGTATCATCAATAAATGCATAATCACCATCATCACTATAATCAATGATGGGCTCATAGGGTTCATTGGCATCAACATGTGCAAGGCCACCTTGACGTAATCGGTCAAGCATTGACAGGTCATCCGCAGTAGTAACATCTTCTTGTTCCAGCTCTTCTTGTTCCTCCTCTGGGGTGATGTCGGATTCACTGTCGCTGTCTACTTCAATGTTTTGGGGTAAAGTATAGCGGCTCTTGAAACGCTTTTTGGAAAGACGTGTCTCTTGGAAGAATTCTCCTTCATATGTGTCTGGGTTAATGTGAGGTTCATAATCCTCTTCCTTTGGGGGAGAAAGTCTAGCACATGGCGGCACTACATAAACGACATCCCAACCTTTCAGATTTGGATTAGTTTGGCAGGCCCACGGTAGATAGAATACTTGGGTCGCCTGTTGAGCCGTAATATAGACATCAGGAACATCTAAATGGGTGCTTTGGTTGATTTCAACTAGCCCTATATGTTCATAAGTCCTTCTAGTCTCCTTCGGCTGAAACCAATAACATTTGAAGACTAAGACATTCGGTGGGTTTTCACCATAGAACAGAAGTTCATAAATTGCTTCAACTCTCCCATAATACTCGGTACCTCCTTCGCCGATAGCAGATACACAACAATTTGTAGACTTAGGTCGGCCATAGATAGCTCTTTGCCATAGGTACGAAAGCGATACCCATTGATGTCATACTTGTCAAATGAACGGACCTTATAGTCAAAACCATTAGCGACTTGTCTCAATTCGGCGTCCATAGACTCTGAATTAGCCTACAAGTTTAATATGAAAGGATTGTTGCATTACGCACAAATTAGCGAATGAAATGAAATTGTCTAATAGAAATTACCGTTTGTTTCAACCAAGAGATGAAACTGGGATAGCCGCCTCCTTGCTTTGCGAGAAGCTCATACTCTTCGACGGAATCCTTTTGGATCTCCGCTCCATACGAGAATATGGCAACGTATCGACTGTATGACATATCCAGGAATAAGAGCAGTTCAAAGGAACTAGAAGTTGTGAAACAATGTACCGAGAACTAACTCGATGTACGGTCGCACTTCTATCAGGTTGTTGAAGATATACAACAAAATGGTCCCCCATTCTTCGTTATCCAAAGATACTGGATGTGAAACACTAGCTGGTGCGAGATTCCCTTTGAATAGGCTGAGGTTGGATCCACCCTTTTTAGGGTCGTCAGCATTGTACCGAGGCCTCGGATTATGCAAATGACGATTTTTGGCTTCGTAGTGTGCTGTTACGAAGTTTGCCGCCTCCTTTGTGATGAATGCCTCGTCCATCGATGCTTCAATTCTACGTTTATTTTTACATTTTTCTCGAAGAGTCTTCTGCATCCTCTCAGTTGGGTAGCACCAACGATTTTGCACGCCCCCCCCCCCGCCAATCTTGCCTCGGTCGGGAGATGCAAAATCAAATGCTGCATTGGATTAAAGAAGCCCGGTGGAAAGATCTTCTCTAACTTGCAGATCAACTCCGGCACCAACTCTTCCATTTCTTCTAGCACGCCAGACGGTAGTTCTTTCGCACAAAGAACACGGAAGAAATAGCTGAGTTCTGCCAGTACTAGCCATTCATCCTCAGGGATGAAGCCACGCAACATCACCGGCATTACCCGCTCAATCCATATGTGCCAATCATGACTCTTGAGACCAAATATCTTCAATTTATCAAGATTCGCTCCCCTCTTTATATTCGCTGCATACCCATCGGGGAACATCAACTGCTGTTGCACCCACAAGATAATTTCCCTCATAGCTGGCCTTCCAAGATTGAACCATGCCTTTGGCTTCGTCCAGTTCTGCTTTCCTTTCGGTTCTTTCATGTTTTGTAACGGCCTATCACATAGCGCCTCCAGATCGACTCTAGCCTTAGTATTATCCTTTGACTTCCCATGTATGCCGAACAATGTACCAAAAAGTGCCTCGGCGATATTCTTCTCAGTGTGCATCATGTCGATGTTGTGTGGGCAAAGGAGGTCTTTGAAGTAAGGTAGATCCCATAAGCATGTTTTGTGAGTCCACGCGTGCTTAGTATTATACCCCTTGAAGTACCCTGGACGTTGTGGATCTGGCTCGAGAGCGTTTAATTGATCCAGGGTCTGTTGGCCTGTCAATGCACGTGGTGCAGAGTTTTTGACAACTCTACCTCTGATGAAGTTCTTCTTGTGTTTCCTGAACTTATGGCGAGGATCCAGGAACTGTCTATGCATGTCGAAGCAAGAAAACTTGCGACCGACCTGAAGCCAACGAAACTCAAGAGCTCCCTTGCATGTGGGGCACGGGAACCTTCTATGCACACACCAGCCAACGAATAGCACATACGCCGGCAAGTCATGTGTCGAGTACATGTACCAGACACGCATTATGAAGTTCTGTTTGCTATAGGCGTCGTATGTCTTGAACCCATTATCCCAGGCATCTTGCAATTCGTCCTTAAGCGGCTGCATGTACACATTCATATTTTTCCCCGGATAGTTGGGCCCTGGAATTATCAACGTCAGGAAAATGTTCTTTCTTTGCATAATCTGTCCGGGGGGGGGGGGAGATTGAGTGGAAAGAAAAATACGGGCCAACAACTGTATTGGGCTGCCGTCATACCAAACACACTGAACCCATCCGTGCTGATGCCGACTCGAGGATGCCTCGGATCTGCCGCTTTGTCAGCATGTAATTCATCAAACTTTTTCCACGTAATACCATCTGATGTGTGTACCATCATCGGATTCCCATCTACATCTAGTTCGGTTCTTTTGCCTGTTTTGTGCCATGTCATCTGTCTGGTCGTGTCTCTTTGACCATGAAAAGACGTTGAAGTCTTGGTACGATTGGCATATACCGAAGAACACTAACGGGGATTCTGGTCTATGTCTGCTCACCCATACCGTTGTCTACCACAATATATCTGGAAGACTTGCAAATGGGACAATAGTTCAAGTCCGCATAGTCAAGCCTAAATAAGGCACATCCTTTCTCACAGGCATGTATCTTCTCATAGGGCATCTTTAGTGCACGGAGGATTTTGTCCGACTGGTACAGGTTTGCAGGCATTACATGGCCTTTCGGTAGAAAGCATCCAAATACTGTCATAATTGCGTGATAGCATTCTCTGCCCAAGTTGAACAGAGCCTTCAGAGCCATTACTTGTGAGATGGCATCCAACTGACAAAGCTCAGTGTGCTCGTGGAGAGGACATTTTGAAGACTCCAACATTTCATTGAAGGCCTTTGTAGATTTCTCCATCTCCTCGTCCGAATCCCGAGCAGCATCATAGTCTTGCACCATGTTTTCAATCCCGGTACCATGTTCGTCGGTGCGACGACGATCCACCTCAGCTCGGTCATGTTGGGAAGACTCACCATGAAATGTCCACACCGTATAATCGGGCGTAAAACCACTCTTCTGCAGGTGTTTGCCCATTTCAGCCTCTGTCCTCTTTTCCCAATTGCCGCACCAGAAACAGGGGCACCAGATTTTCCTCTGGCCATTTGCAAATGCGGCTTGCACAAACCCCTTGGTTTTTGTGAACCATTCAGCGCTCCATTTGTTCTGACCAGTGTAACCGGTATACATCCACGCACAATCACTCATCTTGACTTTCAGAGCTACTGGACACACAACAATTATATATGTAATTCACCATGTATATATTCATCAGTTGATCTACTTTGTCAATTTTATTACGTCCATGCAACCTACACTCTAATAGGTAATGATAGGTCCTAATCCCACCCGTGTATGTGTAGATTGGGTTCATTTTCCCATGCTATGCTTCGGATCCAACGCAAAATTTCGGCAGCACCTCCCCGCTGTTCTCCTGATACACGTCTCTGCAATAAACAGAGAGGATGTGTACACGGAGTACAACAGGGGAGGCACTGACGAAATTTATGTGTCGGATCCGGAGCAAAGCATATGGGAAAACGAACCCAATCTACACATACTCGGGCTGTCCATGGATAGCGTTGGACAATTCGACAGAATCAAGGTTATAAATATGAAAATGCATGCATATTTATAACTATGACGCTTTCGAACGGGAGACACATATTGGTTACGCATACTGATGATTCAAGACACATATATAGCTAGCTATCAAGTTTCATCGGAATAGATCAAATAATTAATGGGGGAGGAGGACATGTCATTTGTGCTCACCCACGAACGAAGGGGCAGAGCTCGTAAACGCACGGCGAGGTCATCGAACACCAAACCTCGCGGCGAAGAAACAACTGCACATTTAAAACTACCCGATCTACACAATTATATATGATGTTTTTCATAACAAAATCGAAAAATATATGACCTAACTAATAATTCACAAATATATGACCCCGTCGGCCTCTGGAAGGCCAAAGAACACCTTTTCGGGAGGTGTCGGGGGTCGGGGTGTCGTGTGGTGTCCGGGTGCCGTGTCGGGGTACTGTTTCGGGGTCGGGGGGTCGGGGTGTCGTGTCGAGGTCGGGGTGTCGGGGTCAGGGGGTCGGTTGTCGGGGTCGGTGTGTCGGGTCAGGCTCGGGGTCGGGGTGTTGGGTCTGGCTCGGGGTCAGGGTGTCGGGGTCGAGGTCGGGGTGTCGGGTCGGGGTCGGGGTGCCGTGTCGGTGTCGGGGTCGGGGTGTCGGGCCAGGGTCGGGGTCGGGGTGTCGGGGTCGGGGTCGGGGTCGGGGTGTCGAGGTCGGGGTCGGGGTCTCGGGGTCGGCGTGTCGTGTCGGGGTGCCGGGTCGGGGTCGGGGTGCCGTGTTGGGTCGGGGTTTTTTTCCTTTTCTTCTTCTTCCTCTTCTTCCTTTTCTTCGTTTTCTTCCTTTTTTTTCCTTCTTCTTCTTCTTCTTCTTCTTCTTCTTCTTCTTCTTCTTCCTCCTTTCATTTTCCTCTTCTTCTCCTCCTCCTCCTCTCCTCTTTCTTCTTCTTCTTCTTCTTCTTCTTCTTCTTCTTCTTCTTCTTCTTCTTCTTCTTCTTCTTCTTCTTCTTCTTCTTCTTCTTCTTCTTCTTCTTCTTCTTCTTCTTCTTCTTCTTCTTCTTCTTCTTCTTCTTCTTCTTCTTCTTCTTCTTCTTCTTCTTCTTCTTCTTCTTCCTCTTCTTCTTTTTTCTTCTCATCCTCCTCTTCTTGTTCTTCCTTTCCCTTTTCCTCTTCTTCTTCTCCTCCTCTCCTCTTTTTTTCTTCTTCTTCTTTCCTAAAACTAAACTAAACCTAAAACTAAACCTAAATATAAAACTAAAACTAAAACTAAAACTAAATCTAAACTAAACATAAACCTAAAACTAAAAAACAGAAAAAGGAAAATACTAAATCTAAACCTAAAACTAAACTAAAACCAAACCTAAACCTAAAACTAAACCTAAAACTAAAACTAAAACTAAATCTAAACTAAACATAAACCTAAAACTAAAAAAACAGAAAAAGGAAAAAAAGAGGAGGTTGAGCTCACCTGGGGCAGGGCCGGTGGAGGAGGGGGGCGGGGCGGCCTGGGGCGGCGGCGCCGGGCGGCAGTGGCGACGGGGCCGGGCCCGGCGCGTCGGGGGGCCGGGGCGCCGAGATGGCAGGGCGGCGGGGGCAACGGGGCGGGGGGCCGGTGGGGCGTCGGGTGGTGGGGCGACGGCGCCGGGCGGCAGTCGCGACGGGGCCGGGGCGGTGGCGCCGAGACGGCAGGGCGGCGGGGGCGATAGGGCCGCGGTGGCACCGGGCCGGTGGGGCGGCAGGGTGGTTGGGCGGCGGGGCGGCAGCGAGTGGTGGGGGCGGCGGCGCGCATGTGAAGATGGAGAGAAACAGAGAGAGGGGCGGGGTGGGGCGCGGCCGTTAGATATGTTAATTCTTTGCCGTCCGCTTTTTTGCTCTTTGCCATCTGCTAGCAGGCGGCAAAGAGGGGGCTGTTAAGCTTTTTTAAGCAGCTCGTCAGTGGGGCCCCCTCCCTCTTTGCCGTCTGCTAGCCAACGGCAAAGAATCTTTGTCGTCTGCTAGCGGACGGCAAAGAACTGGCTGATGGCAAAGAAGGTTCTTTACCATCAGCCAGTTCTTTGCCGTCTGCTTTTGGGTAGCTGATGGCAAAGAGCTGGCAGATGGCAAAGTAGCTGATTCCAGTAGTGAAGATAGGTCTAATCATTTCAGCAAAGCGCTCAAAATCCTCATCATCCTTTTTCTTGGATGGTTTAGGAGGAAAGGGCATGGGTTTCTGAACTCATGGTTCTCTTTCTTTACCGTGCTTCCTAGCAACAAAGTCTCTTTTATCATAACGTTGATTCTTTGATTGTGGGTTATCAAGATCAACAACAGGTTCAATCTCTACATCATTATCATTGCTAGGTTAAGCATCAACATGAACATCATCATTAACATTATCACTAGGTTCATGTTCACTACCAGATTGAGTCTCAACATCAGAAATAGAAATATCATCGGGATTCTCAGGTGTGTCAACAACAGGTTCAGTAGAAGCAGGCAAAGTCCTATCATTTTTCTTTTTCTTCCTCTTAGAAGGACTAGGTGCATCTACATTAGTTCTTTGAGAATCTTGCTCAATTCTCGTAGGATGGCCCTCGGGATACAAAGGTTCCCGAGTCATTTTACCTCATCTAGTCATAACTCTAACAACATTATCATTCTTATTATTATTTAATTGATTGAGCAAATCATTCTGAGCTTTAAGTATTTGTTCTACTTGAGTGGTAACCATAGAAGCATGTTTACTAATGAGTTTAAGTTCACCTTTAACTCTAGATATATAATCACTCAAGTGTTCAACCATGTAAGCATTGCGTTTCAATTGTCTACCAACATAAGCATTGAAGTTTTCTTGTTTAACCATAAAGTCATCAAACTCATCTAAGCACTGACTAGCAAACTTAGTAGACGGGATTTCAGCTTTATCATATCTATAGAGAGAATTTACCTTTACTACCTATGTCGGGTTATCAAGACCATGTATTTCTTCAATAGGCGGCAAATTAAGACCATGTATTTCTTCAATAGGTGCTAAATTCTTAACATCTTCAGCTTTAATACCTTTTTCTTTCATAGATTTCTTTGCCTCTTGCATATCTACAGGACTGAGAAATAGAATACCCCTTTTCTTCGGAGTTGGCTTAGGACTTGGTTCACGAAGTGTCCAATTATTTTCATTAGTCAACATATTATTCAATAGCAATTCAGCTTGATCAACTATTCTTTCCCTGAAAACACAACCAACACAACTATCCAGGTAAACTCTGGAAGCATCGGTTAGTCCATTATAAAAGATATCAAGTATTTCATTTTTCTTAAGAGGATGATCACGCAAAGCATTAAGTAATCGGAGAAGCCTCCCCCAAGATGCTGGGAGACTCTCGTCTTCAATTTGCACAAAATTATATATTTCTCTTAAAGCAGCTTGTTTCTTATGAGCGGGGAAATATTTAGCAGAAAAGTAATAAATCATATCCTCGGGACTATGCACACAACCAGGATCAAGAGAATTAAACCATGTTTTAGCATCACCCTTTAATGAGAACGGAAATAATTTAAGGATAAAGTAATAGCGAGTTTTCTCATCATTAGTGAACAGGGTGGCTATATCATTTAATTTAGAAAGATGTGCCACAACAGTTTCAGATTCATAGCCATAGAAAGGATCAGATTCAACCAAAGTAATTAACTCAGGATCGACAGAGAAATCATAATACTTATCAGTAATAAAGATAGGTGAAGTAGCAAAAGTAGGGTCATATTTCATTCTAGCATTCAGAGATTTTTCTTTAAGCTTAGCTAATAATTTCTTAGCTAATAGTCTCTAGGATTTTCTTCATCCATAACATAACCCTCACGCACAACAGGAAATTCATATCCAGGGGGAGAGTCTTCATCATCACTTTCATCAATATTATCAGTTTCAATAATATCATTCTCTCTAGCCCTAGCAAGTTGTTCATCAAGAAATTCACCTAGTTGCACAGTAGTATCAAGCATAAAAGTAGTTTCATCATAAATATCACGCACAACAGAAGTGCCATCATCAATGACATGCGACCTACCAGAATCAATAGCAGCAGTAGGTGTCGCAAGTTTACTCATAATAGAAGGTGAATGAAGTGCAGAGCTAGATGACAGTTCCTTACCTCCCCTCATAGTTGAGGGATAAATTTTGGTTCTTTGATCTTTCAAGTTCTTCATAGTGATCAGCAGATATAAATCCCAAGTGGCTTGAAGAATAGAGCTATGCTCCCCGGCAACGGCGCCAAAAAATAGTCTTGATAACCCATAAGTATAGGGGATCGCAACAGTTTTCGAGGGTAGAGTATTCAACCCAAATTTATTGATTCGACAAAAGGGAAGCCAAAGAATATTCTCAAGTATTAATAGCTGAGTTGTCAATTCAACCACACCTGGATAACTTAATATCTGCAGCAAAGTATTTAGTAGCAAAGTAATATGATAGTAATGGTAACAGTGGAAAAAGTAACGGTAGCAGTTTTGGTTTTATAGTGATTGTAACAGTAGCAACGGAAAAGTAACTAAGCGAAGAACAATATGTGAAAAGTTCGTAGGCATTGGATCAGTGATGGAGAATTATTTTGGATCCGATTCCTCATGTAAAAGTTATAACCTAGGGTGACACAGAACTAGCTCCAGTTCATCAATGTAATGTAGGCATGTATTCCGAATATAGTCATACGTGCTTATGGAAAAGAACTTGCACTTAGTGAATACATGAACTCCTCAAACTACGGTCATCACCGGTAAGTACCCCGTTATTGTCACTTCAGGGTTAACAGATCATAACACATAATAGGTGACTATAGACTTGCAAGATAGGATCAAGAACTCACATATATTCATGAAAACATAATAGGTTCAGATCTGAAATCATGGCACTCGGGCCCTAGTGACAAGCATTAAGCATAGCAAAGTCATAGCAACATCAATCTCAGAACATAGTGGTTACTAGGGATCAAACCCTAACAAAACTAACTCTATTACATGATAAATCACATCCAACCCATCACTGTCCAGCAAGACTACGATGGAATTACTCACGCACGGCGGTGATCATTATGAAATTGGTGATGGAGGAAGGTTGATAATGACGATGGCGACGGATTCCCCTCTCTGGAGCCCCGAACAGACTCCAGATCAGCACTCCCGAGAGAGTTTAGGCCTTGGCGGAGGCTCCGTATCGTAAAACGCGATGAATCCTTCTCCTTGACTTTTTCCTCCCCGAACACGAATATAAGGAGTTGGAGTTGCGGTCAGTGGAGCACCAGTGGGCCCACGAGGCAGGGGGCACGCCCAGGGTGGTAGGCGCGCCCCCACCCTCGTGGACAGGGCATGGCCCCCCTGGCCTTGATTCTTTCGCCAGAATTTTTTATATATTCCAAGAATAATCTCTGTTGATTTTCAGGTCATTCCGAGAACTTTTATTTCTGCACAAAAATAACACCATGGCAATTCTGCTAAAAATAGCGTCAGTCCAGGTTAGAGCCTCTCCAGCCGCGCCCCCAACAAGGCCCCCCAGGCAACTTTTCGGCCGCCGACGGCAAAAAATCGGCCCAGTCGCGCCCTCAAGGGCCCAATTTTCACCGGCTCGGGCCGAAATTGGCGCCGGCGGACCCAACCCGAACCCGACGCGCTTGGGGGCGCTCGGGGGCGCCGAGCGAATCGTTGTTGGCGCGAAAGAGCCGCGGGCCATCCTTGCCAGCGACTTGTCTCGCTTCTCGCCGCTTCGTCGTCCTCATCGCCTCATTTCCCACGGCAAATCAATGCCAAAGCTGTCGCGCCGGTCAGCCTCCGCCATTGATGCCTCACGGGCGGCGCAGTGAAGGCGCGACAACGCGCGTCCCCGCGCATGCCACGCGTAGACGAGGCCGCCACGCTTGCTCGCGCCGCCTCCGCCTATATAAGCCGACCCCAGCGCGCGAGTGGCACGCACAGAGCCTCCACTGCCGACGCACCCTATCTCCCCTTCCTCCCTCTCCCCTCGTTGTCCCAGTTCGTGGAAATGGCCGAACGATTCCCATGCGACGGCATGATGGCGAACGGCTTCGGCCGCCGCCACCTTCAGAAAACGAAGCTCGGCTCCTCTACGAGGCCGAGTACCTGGTCCCGCCGGACATGTGGGTGCCCGGGGCGTGGAGAATCAGCGCCGGCGGGGTCCCGGTGCCACCACCGCCCACCGGGGCAGTGCGTCGTGCGGAGATCGCGCGTATTCATGCCTCTCTGTCGCGGGCGGCGAGGGAGGGGCCGCGCTAGGTCCCCGACAGCCCGCTCTGGGAGCCCTACTTCCGCCGCCGTCACGCCGAGCAACTCGAGGCCACCAACGGGGTCGTGCCCTCCGGCAGGCTCACCTCCAAGGGGCGGCGCCGATGGTGGGGCGTGCCGGGCCGCACGCTGGAGGCCGTCCTCGAGTACATCGAGGGCGGCAACTCGCCGAGGCTGGAGTACCCCTCCCCGCCGTCCTTCTCTCACCGCCGTGGGAGCTCGTGGACACCGAGGCGCATGGACACCGGGGCGTCATCCTCCTCGTCTGGTGGGTCGACCAGCTCTCCCTGCCTCCGCCCCATCAAGCCGGAGCCCCAGGACGACACGCCTGTCAACCGGCGCACCTGCAGCTCCGGTGTCCGCGTCGCCAACTCCTCCCCCACCTCGGGCCGCCTCGTCCTCATCGCGCCCAGACCGGAGCCCAGCCTCCCCCCAGAGTATGAGAAGATAGCCCGGCGCGGCTTCTCCGACGCGGACGATCCACGGTGGGCGCGCGACGACTACCTCCGGACGGAGATGACCAGGCAGACCGGCGCCCTGGAGGAGATCGCCGCCCGCAAGCGTGGGCGCGAGGACGGGAACGGCGTCGTGATCCTCGACAGCGACGATGACGGGGATGCCGCCGGACCGTCCAACCCGCCGCGCCAACCGGGGGAGGGTTGCAGCAGGGATGTCGGCCACGACGGAGGCGGCAACGACGACGACGATGACGGCGGCGGCGACTACACGCGATTCTACAGCCTCCTCGGCATGTAGAACTACAAGGTCCGCGGCCGGCGAGGAGCGGCGAGGCGAGCGAGACGGCGGGCGGGCCTAGTACTGTGTTTTTTGTAAAATACTTTAAATATGTATGAGCGGGCGTGTTTGTGCTGTGTTTTGTCGAATTTGGATTGAAGTCCCCGAAATATGCATGAACTCATCGTGTTTGCGCCGTTCAAATAAATCCCGTGGGCGCTGCGACTGGGTGGCATCACGCCCCCATCGCGCGTTTTGCGCCGGTGCGCCCCTAGGTGGCGATTTTTAGCGCCTCCTGGAGGGGCCAACGACTGGAGATGCTCTTAGTTCCATTCAAATCATGCAAGTTAGAGTCCGAAACAAGGGCAAAAGTGTTTGGAAAAGTAGATACATTGAAGACGTATCACAGCCCCTTACGGAATAGCGCATAAACAAGCTAGGGTTTAAGCTTTTGTCACTCTAGCAACCCATCATCTAATTACTACTCCATAATGCCTTCGGTAGGCCCAAATATGGTGAAGTGTTATGTAGTCGACATTCACACGACACCACTATGGGAAACAACAACATACATATCATCAAAATATCGAACGAATACCACATTCGCATGATTACTTATGACAAGACTTCTCCTATGTCCTCAAGAACAAAAGTTACTACTCACAAATCATATTCATATCCAAGATCAGAGGGTTATTGAATAGTATTAAGGATATGAACATATAATCTTTCACTAAATAAACCGTCTAGCACTAACTACAAGATGTAATCAACACTACTAGTCACCCACATGTATCAATCTGTGGTTTTGAGACAAAGATTGAATACAAGATATCAAAAAGGGTTTGAGATGAGATTGTACTGGTGAAGATGTTAATGAAGATTAGTCCTCCCACGATGAGAGAGTTGTTGGTGATGTCGATGGCTTCGATTTCCCCTCCCGGAGGTAAGTATCCCCGGCGAAATCACTCCGCCGGAGAGCAAAAGTGCTTCTGCCCAGGTTACGCCTTGAGACGGCGGCGCTTCGTCCCAAAAGTCATCTCCTTATTTTTTTTTCTAGGGCAAATGAATTCTTATAGCAGAAGACGAGCCCCGAAGGATGGCCAGGGGCCCCACTCACTACCAGGGCATGCCTGGGTGCCTCGTGGGCACCTGGTGGCCCCCTCTGGTATTTCTTTTCTCCAGTATCTTTCATATATTCCAAAATAATTCTCCGTGAAATTTCAGGTCTAGAATTTCAGGTGCCGGTAATCTCCCTCTTCATATAAATCTTGCAAATTAAGAGAGAAAATTCATTAGAATTGTACCACAAAGTATTATATTGATAAAAAACATCATAAATAACAGTAGGAACACATTATGCAAAATGGACGTATAAACTCCCCCAAGCTTAGACCTTCATCGGTCTCAAGCAATAGCCGATATCGATAAACATGACCACATGTTTAGAGAGAGATGAGTCGCTAAAAACGAAATACAGACATAGTAACATCATGATCAATATCATACCAGTAATACATTTTATCATAAAACTTCTCATGAGAAAGTAACAATTCATCACAACAACGAAGCATAAGGCATAAACTTTCTTGAAGACTAACAAACTATGTTCTAATTAAGTCAACAACGCAATTACTATTCATCATATTTTCAGGAAGGGTCTCATTTAAGAGCTTTTGTTTTGCAAGTCCACATATTCAAACTATCATTTAGTCTTCTATGGCTGCTGACACTCACGACATATATATGGAGCAAAAGTTTCAGTCAGACACATAGAAAGATAGGGGCTTATAGTTTCGCCTCCTAAGTCATTTACCTCAAGGGTAATGTCAACAATAATAATAAATGACCTCATACATCTAACTGGACATATATGCCTATATCTTTCCTCACCACATGATGCTTGCAAAAAAAAGAAAAAGGAATAGAGGACAACACTATTGACTCTTGCATGAAGAGTAAATACATAAGATGTAAAAGACTGGCCCGTCACGGAGGGAAACAAAGGTTGTCATGCGCTTTTTGGGTTTTGGATGTGCAAGCTTTTAATGTAAAGGAACGTCACTTTATATTGCCCCTTGTGATAGCAAACATTATTATGTAGTCCGTCGCTTTTATTTCTTTACCATCACAAGATCGTACAAAGCTTATTTTCTCTTACAATAAAAGATCATACATATTTAGAAGCAATTTTATTGCTTTATGCACCGATGACAACTTACTTGAAGGATCTTACTCAATCCATAGGTAGATATAGTGGACTCCCATGACATGCAACTTGATTTAAGGATTTTGGATGTACAATTAGTATCTCTACTTGGTACGGATTTTTGGCTAGCAAACATATTGAGCAAACACCACATGTTGGAGCATTTATAACAATATAATTTCTATCGGATTATAAGCAAACATAACTCATTACGTTGTCTTTCTTGTCCGACGACAATAATTTGAAATGGAATACTTAATGAGGGCTCACAATCATAAAAGATGTCCAAGATAATATATTTATAACTGAATCTTCTCTTCTTTTATTAACTTCTTCATGACTTGTATCATTAACCAATACTATGTTTGTTAACTTTTTAAAAAGTTTACCACTTATAATTTTCTTTATATAAAGTCATTACTTTTCATGGGATTAGCATATATATGATCTTTCCAATATGTACCTCAAGGATACAATAAAACTGTGATCCTAGTAGCCCCCGATACTCTGAACGATTTGCAAAACCAAGCCGAGGATCTAATTCTCGCTTTGGAGCATACTTTACGAAAGAACACGGTGAAGTAGCTGGTCTCCTCGAAAACCGTATTGCGCTTTAAATTTCCTGCATTGAATCGTCAATGCAGTAGCCTCGAGACTGAGGTTGGGCAACAAGTCCGACCTGAGGATCGCATCTCCTCTGGCACAGTTCGCTGAGAACACGTAGCTAGCAAATTTGACATCTTGGGGCTGCTCAAGCAACCTGCTGCTGTTTATCTTCAGTGATCTAATAAGATAACAGGGTGCTCTTAAGGAATTAAGGATATTGCCCATCCTCAGTTCTTTCATGCGACTCACGCTTTGTGGAAACCCTTGGCGCTCATCAGCAACAAATCCTCCCGGTGTCTCCAAGTTGCAATGTCCTGGTAACAAAAAGTTGTGCGGTTCCGAAATCTTAAACTTTTGAAGCAGATGAATTAACGTGACTTGCATGGATTCGAGTGTCTCTAGAAGCCTCAGTTTTTCTGTCCCATTTGGAAGGCTTGTAATTAAAAGCGTTCCCAAGGCTCAGATGTTTTAGAAGCAGAAGGTTGTCTATTTTATTTTAGATGATCATCCAAGTGGGCACATTCTTCAACATCTAGAGATTAGGATTCTCAGCATGTAGACACTTGCGGCCATGCTAACAAGAGCAAATGGTTGGCCTTCACTTCTCATCAGAATTTCCTTTTCTCCATGTAAACTGAAGCTTTCTTGAAGAACAATCGTTTCGAGTGCTGTTTCTTAGTTACCAGGTCTTCTTACTTTTTGCACATAGCCCTTGCTAGAGTTGCAAGCCTTAAATACTGACTGCATAGTGGTTGTCACCATTACTCTGCTACTTGCACCAAAATTCAGATTCCATGATACTCCAGTGATCTGTTTCCATATCGTGTCGATTACAATGAAATACCTGAAACACATATCGGGAAATGATTATTTTAAGCTAGGATCATGGGTTCAGTGAGCAGTCAAAATTTAGCATGTTGTAGCAGAATTTGTGGGGAGGCGTGTAGAGTTAATTAAACTTACCTCTTGTTATGCAAGTGCTCTCTGATATCCGCAGCAAGCAAGTGTGACATCGGAGCTATCAGACACCAGCCTACCAAGTTGGTGCTCCCTTTCATTTATTTTACAAGATTATCCTCCGTTAAGATGACCACTTTATAGAGGAACCAATCAAAAAAACTTGAGCAGAACTTTAGTTTTTCAAATGTGTTTTCTACAAGAAGTCCAGCGTTAATAAGACCCGCACACATAGATTTAACTAAGAAAAGACAAGGAGTCAATCATGATCGTAACGAGTCTGGTTCGTTAGTTAAGTTGATCGACATGAACCGACGTACTAAATCAAACAAAGCGGTCCACTTATCTCAACTAAGGCTCGCCGAAACTAGTCACTCAACGGATTTGTCACTGATAGATATGGTATTAGCATCAACCTCCTTCCGTTGCACAATATCATAACAGTTCAGGTATTGTAAGGCCAATGGCTCGTCTCCTAGTCAGGTATCCTACCAGAATCTCATAATACGAACATCACCCACTATAAAACCGCCTCTACTAAAAAAATGCAGTCTATACATTCATTAAGACCTTCCAAAATGGTGAGTTCAACATTTGTGCCGTTGCTCAAGATGATGTCTTGGAGTGTAGCAACTCTTGCCACACCCCCTCCTTCACTGTAAGTAACATATATAGCCATTTGCTAAGAATGTCCCACCCCCTTGGTCTTTTGTCCTAGAGAGAATATCCCAGTTCTCCAAGCGATATTTCCTTCTATATTCATTGCACTGCCGGAAGAATTTGGATTAGTAGTAATCCAGTCTTTTGTGTGCCCCTTTTGATACTTTGAAAAATTAGAGCATCAATATATTTAGGCTGGTGAGCGCAGAGTTGACTAGGAGCAGACATCCTCCATAGGTCATAAGTTTTGTTTTTACAAAGAACTGAGCTATTTTTTAAACCAGTCTTACTGTTCACTAGTAGGGCAGAAGTGCGGCGTGATGCCACTCCCGTGGAAGTTCCCGCTGTTGGTATTATTTTTTCAACCACTTAATACTGGTACATGTCATGAATCACAAACACATAAGACACCAAAAGCCTAAAAATATCAAGATCTTTAATGGCAAAGACCATTATGAACGCTCGTCGATGCTTTTGGTTCTTCCAGATTCTGCATACAAATCTTGAACAGTTGGACATCGGACAATCGATTTGACAGTACAAACTATTAACAAGAATACAAAAATATTCAGATAATTTCTTATTGCTTAGTCAAAGCTAAACCCCAACTATAGCAAGGTTCAGGGTACGGTGGCAGAGTTTAAAATTCAAATGCAAGGTAAACACAACACAACAAGATACAAACCTATCTCGGGTCCAAGGCTCAAGAGCCACAGATGCACATGATACAAACCCGAAGGGGGCCATGGCTAATAAGACGAAACACACACGCACAAACACTAAACCGAGAAAGACCACAATAGCGACGACGAACATCAGCCTCCATCTCTATGACGCTCCTCCTTGTGTCAAAGAATGAAGGCGAAGTTGTCGAATGAGAGGAGCATCAAGGATCTGACGATGAAGATCCCTTGGTCGGAGGCCTTGTGTTCGATGAAGATCCCTATACAATAAGAGCTTTGTTAATTACAAATTTCCAATAGCCCACGCAAATGCAGAAAATCCGACCCAAGTCAGCCAAAAGTATGGCAAGTTCGTTCCTCAAAATGAAGGTCGCAGAGTGCATCTATTAGAGCTACTTATCAGTACATACCTTGATCTGCGCCCGCCGAGTCTGGAACCGGTATTGGATCTGATGGACCTCCATGCCGGTTTCGCGGCTGAGATTTGCGACCTGAGTCTGGTCCGGGTGGGGACATTTCTTGAACGCCCTGCGACACACCGGCGGCAATGAGATTACAAACAGAAAGAAACTTAAGGCTGGAAGAAATGGAGTGTATGATTAGAGGTGCATACTCCTCGAGCACCAGAATCTGGCGCGGCGCGCGGCGGTGGCCGTCCATGGCTACCTGCAGGTACCAACCTCTCTCAAGCTCGCACTGGCCGGAGGAGAGGACTGGAAGAGGAGGAGGCGGGCGGAAGAGAGATCTTGGTGCTCGGCTGTGTGACCTCCGGCTCGCCGTCGCTCCTACTTATACGCGCCGGACTGGTAACGCCAACGCCACTCGGTCATACGCCAGCCCTGCCAATCTTGTTTCCATATGCTGCTTTTCACACCGAAGTGAAACTGCCGGTTTGACCGCGCTCCTCTGCTGCTCGTCGACCTCTCTCTCCTCCTCCTCCCAGCTTTCTCTGTTCGTCCATATCCTTCCTCGCTCGCGCAAACAGCTGGAGCCATTTAAGGCCAAACCTCCTACTCGCTGTCCTCCTACTGTGCGCAGACTACTCCAAAGCTAGCCTGGATACATACATACTCATAACCTGGTACTGTATAATATTTCCTGACCTAATAACCATGCTTATCTATCTATCTTTTTTTTAGGAAATCTATCTATCTTTCTTATATTTACCAATTGGATGCACCTTTCAAGCCGTCTCCTTAATCCACATCATTAGAATTAATTATACCGTTGGATTGTAAAATTTACAGCCAGGATAAAAAAGCCGTCTCCTTAATCCACATCATTAGAATTAATTATATCGTTGGATTGTAAAATTTACGGTCAGGATAGAAAATGAAAAATTACGTAACATAGATTGTCCGTACAATACAAAGTAGCATGTGCCACGTCTACCATCAATGGAAAAGAAACAAGAAAGCCTCCACCCATAAAAACCCCACCGATATAAATAAAAAAGGGAAAAAATATTTACAAGGTGGTTTACATATATGTTTACGGTTTGTTCGACATGCATGGGCAATGTGAATATATGTGCAAAATTGAGTTGAAAAGCTTCCCATGCGTGCGCATGAACTCCAAGGAGAGCCAAAATTGTAGTATGGATCGTCCTCCACTAACTTGACATCGTGATAGATTAACTTGGGGGAAACAACATTTTGTTTTGTTTTGAAAAATATGAAAATTTACATGCATGTAAAATACACACACACACATGCGCGCGCTTATACATGCGAGGAAATACGATAAGTTTCAACCTGAGATAAATGAAGATATGAATAAAAAGTTAAGTTATTGTGCACTAATTGACACTAGGTAAAGTATGGTATACGTGACATGCCGTAAAAATGTATTTAAACTATAATAATTACATACATAAAGTATCATATTATTTTCTTTGAGTAAAAATTATCACACAAATTTATCAAATTTTACATATGCATTCCCTATGTGACCTCTAGATGCGTGGATTTTTACCCATTTTATAGAACTTATAAATCTATTGTCATACTAAATTGAATATAGTGACCGAGTTGAAATTGATTTGCTGTTGAGAACAAGCTGACGATATTACGGTGTTGATTTAACAGTTAGAGATTTCCACCTTAGCCAAAGGAAAAAAAAAACTATGTTGTGGGACAAACAATACCGTCCAGATCTAAACTCCCTGTGCAAAGTCCCACAAAAACAAACTATGTATCATATATTTTGTGCAAAACGCATTAGCAATCTGATCTCAACACCCAAAAAGCAACTATATATCTAAAAACGAGCAATCTGATCGCAACTCCAGGCATCTCTCTTCCTCGAGGGCATCTCTCTCCCTCGCCCATCCATCAGGTTCCTCCTCTCTTTCCTAAGAAAAATACATCTCCGAATGTTTTCTTCCATCCGGTGGCAGTGATTTGATCCAGCGGCAAATCATCTCCCGACTGATTCTACACACTACTTCGGTAGTCATTGTGGACGGCGCCGGCGTGAGCAGCCTGGTCCCGGATCTCTCTCCTCCCCATGTCTCCATGCCACGCCGCCGTCGATTCCTATCAAAATTCGTAGTAGGCGCTAGCTGCTAACACCGCGGGAAGCACACCCTCCTCCGTCTCTTTTATTTTGCACACTTTTATGAGGTCTGGGCACGGTCTCCAGCTGCAAAGATTGATCGGTGCATTTTTTATGAAGGTGTGTACGTGAATGTTCAGTCAAGCGACTATGTAGGTGGCTTCTCGCCGAGCGAGCTTCTGCATGATCGCGCCAGGAAAAAAATCAAGCGAGCTTGCTTTATCACCGTTCACAAGCCGACACTGCTGGACAGAACGAGCATGGTTATATTGCAATCAATTTTGTCGCTCCTGTGCGTGTGTTAGCAGCTAAAAGAGATTGATATGTGTTTTTTTTTTGCAAAAGAAATTGATATGTGTTACATGTACGCACTGTACGTACTAGCCTGTCTAGCAGGACTGAATCGATCAACCTGTTTGGAGAATCAAGTTGGTATGTGCACATTTGGTTTTTAATATTCTGTCTAAATCTGATGATGACCTTCTTAGCTTTTATTAAACAAGCAGTGCGCAACTACCTGCAGGAGCTAAGTCTCATTTACTGGGACATACAAGATCGCAGTAAACACATCTGCTATCTAACCGCTGAAGACAAGCAATAGTTCATATGTGGCTGCTGGTGCGGCTAGGATTTATGCCTGGAGAGACAATATAAACAGCTGTATCGCTTTGTCCAGCCATGGCATCATTCATGTTGAATGATGTGGTTGACACTAACGACAGGTACTCGCTCGCAATAGATGTATTTGGTATTATTTATGTAGTTGCACTAGTGCAGAACCGGGCAATAGCACCGGTTCGTAAGACCCTTTAGTGCCGGTGAGGTAACCGGCACTAAAATTTCGGCACTAAAGGCCCCCCCCGTTTAGTACCGGTTCAGCACGAACCGGTGCTAAAGGGCAACCACGTGGCACGAGCCAGCTCCGGGGGCCGGAAGCCCTTTTGTACCGGTTGGTAACACCAACCGGTACTAAAATGTTGGGGGGTTTCTCGTTTTATGATTTCTTTTTCATTTAATTTTGTGTTTTCCATTTTAAATCTTTTTTGTTTGCTGGTATTTTACGGTACTACACATTGTACACGTTATGCATATATATATATATATATATATATATATATATATATATATATATATATATATAAAATTTCTAGTAGAACCAATCATATATATATCATCAATCATGTCTCACAAACCACCATATTAATTCACACATACACACATGTACAGCTATATACAATTTCTCCTACATATGCATGTTGCCTTCGGAGCCAGTGGCATTAGCCTGATTGGTGCCTTCGGAGCATGATGACAATTGAAAGTGGTTCATGTCTTTTTCGATGGGGACGGTAGCGGGTAATAGTATTCTCCCTTCGGATTTATGACCCGGTCGAGCAAAAATCCCGCTATTTCCTCTTTAAGTGCTTCTACGCGCTCCATTGGTAGGAGCTTGTCCCGCACCTCTTTGAACTGTTAAGAAGGAGATCAATATGCATGTGTATTAGTTGTGTGACTAGATATCGATAATGGTGTAAAAATTTTGAATATTGTTCTGACAAACGTACCCATTCCTGTCTTTGAGATCTGCTCCTTTCGGTCGCCATCATGCGAATGTTCTCGCAAACACAGTATGCACACAGATCAGTCCCCTGCGCCTGCTGAAGGGCCTTTATGAGAATGGAATTTGATCAGATAATAATTAATTATGCATGATAATTAAAGAGATGGCAGCTAGCTAGCTAGCTAGCCTAGCTAGGTAGCTAGTACTACTTAATTACTTATCTTGGGTCGAAACCATTTCAGCTTTTGTTTCCATTCGCCTGGAGTGACGCTGATGAACCTTGCCCAAGCCCTGCCCGCCGACAAAGAAAATGAATAAAGGGGTTATTAAATAGTTCATATCATAAAATGACGAACTAAATAGGCCGAGATATATAGTTAATAATGATTGAAATTACCTGTTGACTATCCCAAACAAGATGTTATAGTCACTATTTGCTTTGAGTAGCGAGTCCAGTATTTCAACTGTTCCGGCGTCAACTTTAATGATACACAAGATCCAGTGAAATCTGCATGCACACATATTTGCATGTCTTAATTAAGCGGGCATATGTAAGCAAAAACATGTAGCTAGCTAGTAGGCAAAAACAGAGAATTTGTAGTACAAGAAAGTGTGACTCACTCGAAGTTGTAAGGAAGTAGTATATCTTCATTGTATTTGAGGCGCTTCAAGAACTCTAGCATGCTGTCCTCTACCTCTTTTTCATAATATGCATCTAATTTCCATGTGTATTCATTAACGGTGTTTGGGTCAATGAACCCAATGCCATAGCGTCCACCTTTTTTCATTTCATACATCTTCATCCTGCATAATACCACAGAAAAGAATATAGTGAGGATAATTACACGTAATGATTGATCAAAAGGATCACTATAGCTAGCTTGAGACTTAAATTACAGAAAGAAATCACTTACAGACAATAGCAACTGACGATAGATTTGTCGAGTGCGTCTTGATTGTATAACTGAAACAGTTCAGAATACTCAACGGCCACAGCTTTCTCATGGTAGTAATCACCCTTCTTGACATACACCATGAGGGACTCTCGATCGGATCTCTTGCTAATGTCCATGTACCATTGATGCAATTCATACATTCTCATTGGGAGCTTCTTGACATCTTCTGGCTCGACCAAAGGTTGGCCCCGAACAAATTTCCGTTTTATTTCCTCCTCTCTAATCATAGGCATGTCCTCGATCTCGAGGAGTTGTCCAACAGTGATCTTGAGTTCTTCAGCCTGCATTATATGCTCCTGGGTTATTACCACATCGCCCACCTCGGGAACGTAAACTGTTTGGCCACAATAATATTGGGCGCGTGTACTGTCACGTGTTGTTGGCGGCACAACAAGCGGGGGGATTGATTGCGCCGCCTGTTATCCCAGCTGGGCAACGGTTTTCCCGCATTTTTTGACAGCTGCTTGTTGTTTGCTCGAGCTCGAGCTCGCCTCCTTCTGTAAACGTTGTCGATGTAACTTCCTGATGTGGCGCTCATAGTCTGAGTCAACAGGCTTAGGAGCTGGTGGTTGAGCCATACGAATGAAGTGGTCAACTACTTCCACAGGCACTTTCTCCCTTGGTGGCGGTGGCGGTTTCGGTCCAAAATGGGCGTCGACTTCTGCCCACACTATGGCATTGGTTTGCTCCTCGGTCCTGTCGTAAGCCCTCACAGGAAGAGGAGTACTGAGGTTTGGACCATATTTATATCGCTTGCCTCCGCCTGTACTTCCTGTACTATCACCTCGACTCGTACCGCTACGCACCATAGCTGCGGGGCGTCTCTTCTGCGATTGCTGAGGCGGCGGAGACGGCTGACGGGCTGAGTTGGACGAGGAGGAGTGGCCTGAAGCTGTGCCGGACTTCGAGGAGGAGTGGCCTGAGGTTGTGCCGGACTTGGAGGAGGAGTGGACGTCTGATGCTGTGTCGGACTTGGAGGAGGAGTGGCCTGACACTTTGCCGGACTTGGAGGAGGAGGAGTGGCCTCACGCGTTGGTGGACTTGGAGGAGCGAGAGTCTGCTGACTCGGTGGTGGACTTCGACGAGGAGTCGGGTGACGCGGTGTCGATGGCCTTCGAAAGATGATGCAATCCTTTCTCCATAGGATGATACGATGTTTGGCATCTCCGAGTGTGTGCTCCTCATCACCTCCAGGAATGTCAAGCTCTAGCCCCGAATATTGGTTTTCCACCTCATCAACCACGACACGAGCATAGCCTGCTGGAATCGGGTTGCAATGGAAGGTTGCATCGGGGGAATTTGTATAAGCAACACCGTCCGCCACCTTCAAGGATATGTTCTTAATTTTGAAGTGTAGCTCGTAGTTAGTGTTCTCCGCGATATCATCCACGGGGTATCTATCCAGCAGTGCGTCGCCCGGGGCGGAACCCACGCTGCTTCTCGGCATGGATGGGGCGGTGGTATCCAATGCTGGATCATCCGCTAGCTGCTGCAGCTGCTGAGACCCCCTTTGCTGGCTAAGTGAGTCGATCTGCTCCTGCTGCCGCTGGAATTTAGCTGCCAATTCCGCTTGACTTGCTTCTAGGCCTTGAAGGCGTTCATAGTCCCGCTTCCTCTGCTCCTCCTCCATCTTCCTCTTCTTCTCCTCCGCAATCTTCTTTCTCGCACGGGTTCTGTAGTCGGCGTTCCAGTCCGAAAACCCCTCATACCACAGAATAGCGCCCTTGCCTCGTGTTCTTCCCGAGTGTTCAGGATTTCCCAGGGCACGCGTAAGCTCGTCGTTCTCTCTGTTGGGCTGGAACACCCCCGATCGAGCCTCTTCTATTGCAACAAGTAGCGCATCGTCGGCTCCGTTCAGACATGCCTTCGTCGAAACATTGCCTGTCTTCAGGTCCAACTCCCCCCCATGTGCATAGAACCAAGTCCTGCACCTGTTGGGCCAACTCTTAGTAACCGGAGTGAAACTTGCATCCTCCATCTCTTTCTCAGACTTATCCCACTTAGGCATTGCCACCGCATAGCCACCTGGCCCCAGCTTATGGAACTTATCCTTTTTTTCGGCATTGGCCGTGTTTAGTATCGACCGTTCCTTAGCTAATTCTGAATCCTTGAATTTCACGAAATCGTCCCAATGAGCACTTTGATTCTCTAGTATCCCCTCGAATACTGGAGTCTTCCTTCCTCCCTTGACGTACTTCTCCCACGTCATTCTCTTGTGGTTCTTGAATGCAACCGCCATCTTCCTAAAAGCAGCGTCCTTGACTTTCCGCACATCTGCTTCTGTGATATTATCTGGTAGGGTGAAATGTTCCATGAGAGTAGCCCAAAGCAGTTTTTTTTATTCTCATCGACAAAAGTAACATCTGGACGTGGCTTTGCTGGCTTTCTCCATTCTTGAAGGGAGATCGGGAGTTGGTCCTTCACAAGAACTCCGCACTGACGAACGAACTTGTCCGCAATCTTCTTAGGCGCTAATGGTTCGCCATTAGGTTTGAATGCCTCGATATTGTACTTTACGCCCTCCTTCAACTTTTTGTTCGGGCCTCGTTTCGTCCTTTTGCCTGAAGATTTGCTCGATCCGGATGGCTGAAAGAAGAAAGATCGATTCGTTAATATATCTTCAACTCATTTAAAACATGCGATGATCACCAGATTCCTGCTTATATAAATATATATACCTCGCTAGTGTTTGTTGTTTCAGGATCAACATGTTCTTCATCGTAGTTCATGACTTCATCTTCTCGGTCGTCGCGATCGAATATCATATCACCCTCTCCAGTGTTGTTTAGAAATTCGGAGCCGTCAAAATCTTCTTCATTCTGATCATCATCTGGCCCGCGTATGATATCGAACATGGTCTGTTCTCTCTCTCTCTATATCGATATTGTCCGCCATAGCTTTTATTTAACTATGCCAAAATAAATATAAAACAATTTAGTATAATCTCGAATAATAGATATAATCTCGAATACATCGTCTCGAATAATAGATATAATCTCGAATACATCGTCTCGAATAATAGATTTAATCTCGAATACGTCGTCTCGAATAATAGATATAATCTCGTCGAATACATCGTCTCAAATAATATATATAATCTCGAATAAATCATCTCGAATAATAGATATAATATTGAATACATCACTAGCTAGCTAGCTAGCAAGCTAATAAAGATCGAATACTACAGAGTAATCTAGGCCACTCGCGGTTCCTGAGGTGCGGGCGGTGGACACCCAAAGAGAAGGAACCATCACTGGATCATAGCTCGGGTGATCTCCCCAAAGAACCTGCCAGGTATTGGAGAACCTGACGTCCATAGCAGCCATGTAGCGATGGATGTGCTCGTCCTCCTCCCTGACACGGCGACGTACCACCTCCGGCGGGGCCGGCTCCCTCCGCACCGAAAGTGGCCCACGCGAATGCCACCAAAGGAGATGAGGGTCGACGACGGGACCCGGGGCCGGGTTCCTCACCAAGCGTCGCGCCCCTGAAGGTAGCACCTCCCAGTGCCAGCCCGGCGGAGCCCAGTCCCGGACATGGGTCCTCTGAAGTAGGACGTCGTCGCGAACGGGTCGACGGCGAGAATGCGGGTAGGGCATCGTCGACAACAAATACTATATGCAAATTAAATGTAACACTAATTATGCTATCGTTGCATATGTCAAAATTCTATATGCTATTTCATACTAATTAAGCATCTAACACTAAAAACAGAAAAAACAACTTCTATACATCCATTAAAAACAGAAAAACAACATTATATAAAAAATTCCATACTAATTAAACACTAATTATATCCGGGCTCACTAAAAACACTAAGCATCTAACACTAAGCATTGCATATGTCAAAATTCTATATGCTATTCCATACTAATTAAACACTAAGCATCTAACACTAAAAACAGAAAAACAACTTCTATGTGCGTGTGTGTGTGTTCATCATGCATGCTTGTGTGTGTATATGGGCTCGGGGAGGGGGGGCGGCGCCCATGGTGGCCACTGGGGGCGAGGGAGAGGGGTTAGAGGGGGAGAGCTCACAGCGGGGCGACGGCGAGGGCGAGGGCGAGGCGACGGCCCGGGGCGGCGACGGGCCGGGGCGGCGACGCGGGGACGGCGCGACGGGGACGGGCCCGGGGCGGCGACGAAGACGAGGGCGGCGACGGCGACGGGGGCGGCGATGGGGATGAGGGCGGCGACGAGGATGGGGGCGGCGACGGCAACGGCGCGCGACGGGGGCAGCGTAGGACAGGGGCGGCGATGGCGTCGATCGATCGGGAAGAAACAGAGGGAGAATGAAATTTTGCGAAGTGCTGTATATATAGAAGGCACCTTTAGTACCGGTTGGAGCCACCAACCGGTACTAAAGGCCTGTTTTGGCCAGGCCAAGCAGCGGGAAGGGCAGGCCTTTAGTACCGGGTGGTGGTTCCAACCGGTACTAAAGACCCCCCCTTTAGTACCGGTTGGTGCCACGACCCGGTACTAAAGGGGGTGCGCTGCCAGGCGAGGGGCGCAGAAGTTTAGTCCCACCTCGCTAGCCGAAGGGCACTTACACCTGCTTATAAGCCCCGCCGCCGCTGCTGTCTCGAGCTCCTCTCTAAAGCAGGCCTTCTGGGCCTACCTCTGCTACTCTGCCTTGTGGGGCCTATTGGGCTTGCGGGCCTGCGTCCTGGCCCAACCACAGGTTGGGTTTCTAGTCGTATGCAGGCTGCTGTTGCCCGGTAGGTGGGCTCTTTTCATTTAGTTTTTTCTTTTTTGCTTTATTTATTTTGTTTTATTTATTTTTAGTTGTTTTTTTGTTGTATCTAGAGTTTCTTTGTGAATATTTTTGAAAGTTTTTAGAAACTTTCAGTTAGTGCCGGTAGTTTTTAAATTTGAATAGTTTAAATTTTGAATTATTTGAAATTTGTGTGAATCACTAGTTTGTGAATAACTTAACTTTAAAAATACATTTTTCAGTGATTCTTTTTTCTTATGTTTAATATTAGTGTGTTTTATCATTATATTCAATTTGGTAATGCTTAAGTTATTTAAAAAATGAAATGCCTTTGTAACGGATGAGTTTTTGTCCGAAACCCTGATACTTCGAAACAGATTGTCCATTTTGTACACGAAGTGCATCCAGTTTTTGCGGTAACCCTCTCTACTTTTTTGCACATGCTATGTGAGTGAAATTATGATACCATGCCAACTTTCATCCTTTTCTGAGTTCATTTGAAATGCTTTTCAATTTCAGGGTCATCTAGCTGAAAAAATCAGTAAATGCATGAAAGAATTTGCTTGCACATAAAATTTCTTCGCGTTTCAAATGCCAAAACACATAACTACCTACCCTAACTATTACAGAGATTCCCTCCTGGGTGTGAAACACAGAAGAAAGTGATGATAGTTAAGCCGATCACATCCCAGATCTTTGGGTGTGAAACTTTTTCTTCGCGTGTGCCCTTTGCGTCGTAGCCATGGAAAATCTTCATCATTTAACGGGATGCTCGGGTCAATATTCACTGTGAATGGGGAAATTTCATCAAACTTTTCATAATCTTCTGACTTGTCTGTCTTGTCATCCACTCCCACGATGTTTCTCTTCCTAGAAAGAACTATGTGCCGCTTTGGCTCATCGTACGATGCATTCGCTTCCTTATCTTTTCTTTTTCTTCGCTTGGTAGACATGTCCTTCACATAGAAAACCTGTGCCACATCATTGGCTAGGACGAATGGTTCGTCTGCATACGCAAGATTGTTGAGATCCACTATTGTCATTCTGTACTGCGGGTCTTCCGTTACCCCGCCTCGTGTCATATTGACCCATTTGCACCGAAACAAAGGGACCTTCAAACAACGTCGATAGTCAAGTTCCCATATGTCCTGTATATAACCATAATATGTTTCCTTTCCCGTCTTGGTTTCTGCATCAAAGCGGACACCACTGTTTTGGTTGGTGCTCTTCTTATCCTGGGCGATCGTGTAAAATGTATTACCATTTATCTCGTACCCTTTGAAAGTCATTATATTCGAAGAAGGTAACTGGGACAGCAAGTACAGGTCATCTTCAATAGAGGTGTCATGCATGGTACGTGCTTGCAACCAGCTGGCGAAACTCCTGGTTTGTTCACGTGTAATCCAGTCATCAGACCGCTCCGGGTGTTTGGAGCATAGCAAATTCTTGTGTTCATTCATATACGGAGCCACCAAGGCGGAATTCTGTAGAACTGTGTAGTGTGCTTCAGTGAGAGAATGTCCGTCCATACATATTATTTGTTCCCCTCCTAGCGTGCCTTTTCCATCCAGTCTGCCCTTATGCCGCGATTCAGGAACACCAATCGGCTTAAGGTCAGGAATAAAGTCAATACAAAACTCAATGACCTCCTCATTTTGACGGCCCTTGGAGATGCTTCCTTCTGGCCTAGCACGGTTATGAACATATTTCTTTAAGACTCCCATGAACCTCTCAAAGGGGAACATATTGTGTAGAAATACAGGACCCAAAACGTTAATCTCTTCGCATAGGTGAACTAGGACGTTCGTCATGATGTTGAAGAAGGATCGTGGGAACACCAACTCGAAACTGACAAGACATTGCACCAAATCATTCTGTAACCTTGGTATGATTTCTGGATCGATTACCTTCTGAGAGATTGCATTGAGAAATGCACATAGCTTCACAATGGCTAATCGAACGTTTTCCGGTAGAAGCCCCCTCAATGCAACCGGAAGCAGTTGCGTCATAATCACGTGGCAGTCATGAGACTTTAGGTTCTGGAACTTTTTCTCTGCCATATTTATTATTCTCTTTATATTCGACGAGAAGCCAGACGGTACCTTAATACTGAGCAGGCATTCAAAGAAGATTTCCTTCTCTTCCTTGGTAAGAGCGTAGCTTGCATGACCCTGATGTATGCCGTCTTTTCCGTGCATACGTTGCTGGTCCTCCCGTGCCTCAGGTGTATCTTTTGTCTTCCCATACACGCCCAAGAAGCCAAGCAGGGTCACACAAAGATTCTTCGTCACGTGCATCACGTCGATTGCGGAGCGGACCTCGAGGTCTTTCCAATAGGGCAGGTCCCAAAATATAGATTTCTTCTTCCACATGGGTGAGCGTCCGTCAGCGTCATTCGGAACAGGTTGTCCACCTTCAAATCCTTGACCATATCATGTACATCAGCACCAGTACGGTGGCGAGGCTTCGTCCGGTGATCCGCCTCACCTTTGAAATGCTTGCCTTTCTTTCTTACGGGATGCCTGCTCAGAAGAAATCGACGATGTCCCAGGTACACATTCTTATTAGCCAAATATATACTGTCGGTATCGTCCAAACAGTGCGTGCATGCGCGGTATCCCTTGTTTGTCTGTCCTGAAAGGTTACTGAGAGCAGGCCAATCATTGATGGTCACGAACAGCAACGCCTTTAGGTCAAATTCTTCCCCCATGTGCTCATCCCACGCACGTACACCTGTTCCATTCCACAGTTGTAAGAGTTCTTCAACTAATGGCCTTAGGTACACATCAATGTCGTTGCCGGGTTGCTTAGGGCCTTGGATGAGCACTGGCATCATAATGAACTTCCGCTTCATGCACAACCAAGGAGGAAGGTTATACAAACATAGAGTCACAGGCCAGGTGCTATGGTTGCTGCTCTGCTCTCCAAAAGGATTAATGCCATCTGCGCTTAGACCAAACCATGCGCTCCTTGCGTCATCTGCAAACTCCTTCCCGTACTTTCTTTCGATTTTTCTCCACTGCAACTCGTCAGCGGGTACTCTCAACTTGCCGTCTTTCTTACGGTCTTCTCTGTGCCATCGCATCGCCTTGGCATGCTCTTTGTTTTGGAACAAACGTTTCAACCGTGGTATTATAGGAGCATACCACATCACCTTGGCAGGAATCTTCTTCCTGGGGCGCCGGCCCTCGACATCACCAGGGTCATCGCGGCAGATCTTATAGCGCAATGCACCACATACTGGGCAAGCGTTCAAATCCTCGTACTCACCGCGGTAGAGGATGCAATCATTAGGGCATGCATGTATCTTCTGCACCTCTAACCCTAGAGGGCAGACAGCCTTCTTTGCTTCGTACGTACTCTCGGGCAATTCCTTTTCCTTTGGAAGCATATCCTTTATCATTACCAGCAACTTTCCAAATCCCTTGTCAGATACACCATTCTCTGCCTTCCATTTCAGCAATTCCAGTGTGGTGCCCGGCTTTTGCTTGTCACCTACGCAATTCGGGTACAACAATTTTTTGTGATCCTTTAACATGCGCTGCAACTTATTCTTCTCCAAATCACTTGCGCAGTTTCTCTTTGCATCGGCAATGGCCTGACCTAGATCATCAACGGGCTCATCTGATGCCTCTTCTTCAGCTTCTTCCCGCATTGCCGGCTCAGCTTCTTCCCGCATTACCGGCTCAGCTTCTTCCCCCATTGTTGTATCATCATATTCAGGGAACCCATGGACAGGATAGCTGTCGTCGTCCTCTTCTTCTTCATTGTCTTCCATCATAACCCCTCTTTCTCCGTGCTTGGTCCAAACATTATAATGGGGCATGAAACCGGACTTAAACAGGTGGACGTGAAATGGTTCTTGACGTAGAGTAATTGTGACCATTCTTACAACGAGCACATGGACAAGGCATAAAACCATCCGCCCGCTTGTTTGCCTCAGCCGCAAGCAGAAAAGTATGCACGCCCTCAACGAACTAGGGAGAGCATCGGTCATCGTACATCCATTGCCGAATCATCTTCATTACACAACACCGAAGAGACCAAATTAATACAAGTTCATACAATTAATACAAGTTCATACATAAAGTTCATACAACACTTAAATGCAACAAACAAATAACTCTCTAGCTAAAGCATTTAAATGCAATAACAAATATGATCAAGATCGCAACTAAGGTAACAATGGATCCAACAGCATAATGATACCAAGCCTCACTATCGATGGCATATTTTCTAATCTTTCTAATCTTCAAGCGCATTTTCTCCATCTTGATCTTGTGATCATCGACGACATCGGCAACATGCAACTCCAATTCCATCTTCTCCCCCTCAATTCTTTTCAATTTTTCTTTCAAGTACTCGTTTTCTCTTTCAACTAAATTTAACCTCTCGGCAATAGGGTCGGTTGGAATTTCCGGTTCACATACCTCCTAGAAAAAATTTCTATGTCAACTTGATGGGCATAATTTGTCATAAACACGAAATGCAACTAGTTTTAAAAGAGAATATACATACCACATCCGAATCATAACAAGGACTAGGGCCGACGGGGACGGATATCAAAACCATGGCACTATATGTATAACAAACAACGTACGGGTAAGATAATTATACGAGTAACTATATATCCATATCACACAAACATCAATTTTTATATAAAATTTCATGAACAAGAGGCTCACCACAAGGTGGTGCTGGCAACGGGACGGTGCGGGCGATCGACGGTGGCTACGATGGAGATTTAGAAGGCACTAAGTAAACCACACCTACATATGCAAACTAAGTGTTATTTTTGACCTCAAATTGCATATAAATCAAATACTAGCACATATATATATCCTCCCAAATTACTAAACTCACAAATTAATCACTATATAAACCAATGCAAGAGCTAATCTAGCAATGAGAGATGAAAGGACAAAGTTGCTAACCTTTGTGATCATTTGAATGGATGAGGGCCTTCAAATCTTGACAAATTTTGGGAAAATTTTGTGATAAACTCGAGAGGAAGAAGGGAAGAACAGAGGAGAGGGAGAGGGGGAAGGGGGAAGAACAGAGTGCTGGTGGACGAAGGGTTTATATAGGACGACCTTTAGTACCGGTTCGTGGCACGAACCGGTACTAAAGGGGCTGGAGGGGCCCCATTCTGATAACATCCTGCCACCACTCTCATTAGTACCGGTTCGTGGCACGAACCGGTGCTAAAGGTTCGCCACGAACCGGTACTAATGAAAGCGGCCCGGCTAGCCGTTGGAACCGGCACTAATGTATACATTAGTGCCGGCTCAAATACAAACCGGCACTAATGTGCTTCACGTTTGACCCTTTTTCTACTAGTGTTGTTTATCAATGAAACCGGTCACATATTATATTCCTGTACGGATGGTGTGGTGGATTGCTATTTTGTTAAAGATGGTAGCACTATCTTAAATTTATATCTTCGTTAGTAATTTCTTTTCAAGCTAATCGGTGTAATTCATTGCTTGACTAAAGCCTTTAAAGGTATGTACTAATGAAAAGTGGAATATGTCTTGAGTAATAAGTTTAAATTATTATTCAGATGATATATTTTTTAGCTGGGCACTTGCTACATTTGCACATATATACTACATGCTAAATTGTTTACGCTATCTTCCAGTTAAAAAGATATATGAAAATCAGTCATGCAGCCTTGATCTGCTCTGGAACAGTTTCACCGATTCCCTGGTAAGCAACCCAATCTTTCCATGTATTGATTTAATGTGTAGAAGTTATGATCACAAATGCTTTTTGTGATGATCGATGCAATTGAACTACCTGATTATTGGTCGTCTAGACCTTTTTAGGGACCTTTTAGGATTTTGACTTGACATGAAATCAATATTTTTTCTCCATGGTACTGTCATTGCAACCATCGTTGATATCAAGCTGCATCCCCCACAATAATGAGTTCAAATCTGAGGCTGGCCTGAAGAACGGATCTCCGTTAGCATCGCTACCCGAAATATTGTCATGCTAGCCTTAGCTGCAGGAACTAAAAGGTATTCCATCACCCGTTTCAGATTGAAATACTCTTTTTTTGTTCAGTCAACTTGGTTTTGTTGTATGGTACAGTTGGTATCTTCATTGAAGTTGGCTGAGCCATTGCATGCCTCTGAAGATTCGTTTGCGTTAGAGTTTATATGCAAAGTATAAGTTCCCTAAGAAAAGTATTATTGCGCACCATTCCAGTTTGCATTTTTAACTTATGGGACAGTAGTACTACTGCACATATATAGTACATGCTAAATTGTGCATGTTATCTTCCACGTAAAAGGATACGAAACTGTAGAAAAATATAAAATCGCCATACACTAATAGCTTCAGGATTAGTCTTTGAGCTATTTGACACATCTGCTTCTCATTCTACCTAACGATTGATATATTGTATTTTCCCATGGCTGTTATGCCAGAAACATTTTGAATAAATTGGTGTTCCTTTTATCACTTAAGAAGTATACTGATCAAGAAATTCACGTGAACAGGAATGGGGTTGAGCCTTTACGTTGTGGTTTAGTTGTAGGTTCATCAAAGGTGGACGTGGCGAAACGAATAAATGTTGCAAATAAATCACTATATTCTATTTTAGACATCACTGATATTTCAAATTATTTAGGGCACACTATTATTGATAGTGTTTGGGTCACCATTGGAACTACTGGAACTAATCAAGGCACTTGTGTGAATATAAGGCCAGTGACATTTAATTTTGTTGGCACAACAATTTGATGTCAACAAGGTCCTTCTATGGGTTCATCATGATAACATACACCCATTTTAATATAGTCTAAATTTAATTAATTGGTTCTCCTTGGTCGAAACACTCACCAACACATTTTATAATGCAATACTCCCGAAGTACTCTACTACAAATTAAGAACAACCACACAATTCTGCATACTAAGGAGCTCACACGGATAAACCAGTTCCAACACACATCGTTACTTCACCCTTAACTAGTCTCTGTTTATTCTGCAACTCCCGTTTCGAGTTACTAATCTTAGCAACTGAACTAGTATCAAATACTAAGGGGTTGCTATAAACACTAGTAAAGTACACATCAATAACATGTATATCAAATATACTTATGTTCACTTTGCCATCCTTTTTATCCGCCAATCACTTGGGGTAGTTCTGCTTCCAGTGACCAGTCCCTTTGCAGTAGAAGCACTTAGTCTCAGGCTTAGGATCAGACTTGGGCTTCTTCACTTGAGCAGCAACTTGCTTGCCGTTCTTCTTGAAGTTCCCCTTCTTCCCTTTGCCCTTTTCTTGAAACTAGTGGTCTTGTCAACCATGAACACTTGATGTTTTTCTTGATTTCTACCTTCGTTGATTTTAGCATCACGAAGAGCTTGGGAGTTGTTTCCGTTATCCCTTGCATATTATAGTTCATCACGAAGTTCTACTAACTTGGTGATGGTGACTAGAGAATTCTATCAATCACTATCTTATCTGGAAGATAAACTCCCACTTGATTCAAGCGATTGTAGTACCCAGACAATCTGAGCACATGCTCACTAGTTGAGCGATTCTCCTCCATCTTTTAGCTATAGAACTTGTTGGAGACTTCATATCTCTCAACTCAGGTATTTGCTTGAAATATTAACTTCAACTCCTGGAACATCTCATATGGTCCATGACGTTCAAAACGTCTTTGAAGTCCCGATTCTAAGCCATTAAGCATGGTGCACTAAACTATCAAGTAGTCATCATATTGAGCTAGCCAAACGTTCATAACGTCTGCATCTGCTCCTGCAATAGGTCTGTCACCTAGCGGTGCATCAAGGACATAATTTTTCTATGCAGCAATGAGGATAAACCTCAGATCACGGATCCAATCTGCATCATTGCTACTAACATCTTTCAACACAATTTTCTCTAGGAACATATCAAAATAAACACAGGGAAGCAACAACGCGAGCTATTGATCTACCAGGACTAAGTTCATGATAAATTTAAGTTCAATTTAATCATATTACTTAAGAACTCCCACTTAGATAGACATCCCTCTAATCCTCTAAGTGATCACGTGATCCAAATTAACTAAACCATGTCCGATCATCACGTGAGATGGAGTAGTTTCATTGGTGAACATCACTATGTTGATCATATCTACTATATGATTCACGCTCGACCTTTCGGTCTCCGTGTTCCGAGGCCATATCTGTATATGCTTGGCTCGTCAAGTATAACCTGAGTATTCCACGTGTGCAACTGTTTTGCACCCGTTGTATTTGAACGTAGAGCCTATCACACCCGATCATCACGTGGTGTCTCAGCACGAAGAACTTTCGCAACGGTGCATACTCAGGGAGAACACTTCTTGATAATTTAGTGAGAGATCATCTTATAATGCTACCGTCAATCAAAGCAAGATAAGATGCATAAAAGATAAACATCACATGCAATCAATATAAGTGATATAATATGGCCATCATCATCTTGTGCCTGTGATCTCCATCTCCGAAGCACCATCATGATGACCATCGTCACCAGCGCGACACCTTGATCTCCATCGTAGCATCGTTGTCGTCTCGCCAATCTTATGCTTCCTCGACTATCGCTACCGCTTAGTGATAAAGTAAAGCATTATAGTGCGATTGCATTGCATACAATAAAGCGACAACCATATGGCTCCTGCCAGTTGCCGATAACTCGGTTACAAAACATGATCATCTCATACAATAAAATTAGCATCATGTCTTGACCATATCACATCACAACATGCCCTGCAAAAACAAGTTAGACGTCCTCTACTTTGTTTGTTGCAAGTTTTACGTGGCTGCTACGGGCTTAAGCAAGAACCAATCTTACCTACGCATCAAAACCACAACGATAGTTTGTCAAGTTGATGTCGTTTTAACCTTCGCAAGGACCGGGCGTAGCCACACTCAGTTCAACTAAAGTTGGAGAAACAGTCACCCGCAAGCCACCTATGTGCAAAGCACGTCGGGAGAACCGGTCTCGCGTAAGCGTACGCGTAATGTCGGTCCGGGCCGCTTCATCCAACAAAACCGCCGAACCAAAGTATGATAGGCTGGTAGGCAGTATGACTTATATCGCCCACAACTCACTTGTGTTCTACTCGTGCATATAACATCAAACCATAAAACCTAGGCTCGGATGCCACTGTTGGGGAACGTAGTAATTTCAAAAAAATTCCTATGCACACGCAAGATCATGGTGATGCATAGCAACGAGAGGGGAGAGTGTTGTCTACGTACCCTCGTAGACCGAAGTGGAAGCGTTGACGCAACATAGAGGAAGTAGTCGTACGTATTCCCGATCCGACCGATCCAAGCACCGTTACTCCGGTACCTCCGAGTTCTTAGCACACGTACAGCTCGATGACGCTCCCCGGGCTCCGATCCAGCAAAGCTTCGGGGATGAATTCCGTCAGCACAACGGCGTGGTGACGATCTTGATGTTCTACCGTCGTAGGGCTTCGCCTAAGGACTACAACAATATGACCGAGGTGGAATAGGGTGGAAGGGGGCACCGCACACGGCTAAGGAACGATCACGATGATCAACTTGTGTGTTCTAGGGTGCCCCCTGCCTCCGTATATAAAGGATCCAAGGGGGGGGGGGTGCGGCCGGCCCTAGAGGAGGCACGCAGGAGGAGTCCTACTCCTACCGGGAGTAGGACTCCCCTCCCTTTCCTTGTCCAAGTAGGAGAGGTGGCAGAAGAGAAGGAAAAAGGGGGGCGCCGCCCCTCCCTCCTTGTCCAATTTGGACTAGGGGGAGAGGGGGCGCGCGGCCTGCCCTAGCAGCCCCTTCCTCTTCTCCACTTTAGGCCCATGAGGCCCATTAACCCCCCGGGGCGTTCCGGTAACCCCCCGGTGCTCCGGTTTTATCCGAAACTTCCCCGGAATGCTTCCGGTGTCCGAATATAGTCATCCAATATATCAATCTTTATGTCTCGACCATTTCGAGACTCCTCGTCATGTCCGTAATCACATCTGGGACTCCAAACTAACTTCAGTACATCAAAATGCATAAACTCATAATAACTGTCATCGTAACGTTAAGCGTGCGGACCCTATGGTTCAAGAACAATGCAGACATGACTGAGACAAATCTCCGGTCAGTAACCAATAGCGGGACCTGGGTGCCCATATTGGCTCCTACATATTCTACGAAGATCTTTATCGGTCAGACCGCATAACAACATACATTGTTCCCTTTGTCATCGGTATGTTACTTGCCCGAGATTCGATCGTCGGTATCCAATACCTAGTTCAATCTCGTTACCGGCAAGTCTATTTACTCGTTCCGTAATACATCATCTCGCAACTAACTCAGTAGTTGTAATGCTTGCAAGGCTTATGTGATGTGTATTACCGAGAGGGCCCAGAGATACCTCTCCGACAATCGGAGTGACAAATCCTAATCTCGAAATACGCCAACCCAACATGTACCTTTGGAGACACCTGTAGAGCTCCTTTATAATCACCCAGTTATGTTGTGACGTTTGGTAGCACACAAAGTGTTCCTCCGGCAAACGGGAGTTGCATAATCTCATAGTCATAGGAACATGTATAAGTCATGAAGAAAGCAATAGCAACATACTAAACGATCGGGTGCTAAGCTAATGGAATGGGTCATGTCAATCAGATCATTCATCTAATGATGTGATCCCGTTAATCAAATAACAACTCTTTGTCCATGGTTAGGAAACATAACCATCTTTGATTAACGAGCTAGTCAAGTAGAGGCATACTAGTGACACTCTGTTTGTCTATGTATTCACACATGTATTATGTTTCCGGTTAATACAATTCTAGCATGAATAATAAACATTTATCATGAAATAAGGAAATAAATAATAAATTTATTATTGCCTCTAGGGCATATTTCCTTCAAATCTGTCTTACACCCGTTGTATGTGAACGTTGGAATCTATCACACCCGATCATCACGTGGTGCTTCGAAACAACAAACTGTCGCAATGGTGCACAGTTAGGGGGAACACTTTCTTGAAATTATTATGAGGGGTCATCTTATTTACTACCGTCATTCTAAGTAAACAAGATGCAAAAACATGATAAACATCACATGCAATCAAATAATAATAGTGACATGATATGGCCAATATCACATAGCTCCTTTGATCTCCATCTTGGGGCTCCATGATCATCTTGTCACCGGCATGACACCATGATCTCCATCATCGTCTCTCCATGAAGTTGCTCACCAACTATTGCTTGTACTACTATGGCTAACACGTTTAGCAATAAAGTAAAGTAATTTACATGGCGTTTCTCAATGACACGCAGGTCATACAAAAAATAAAGACAACTCCTATAGCTCCTGCCGGTTGTCATACTCATCGACATGCAAGTCGTGATTCCTATTACAATGACATGAACATCTCATACATCACATATATATCATTCATCATTCATCACAACTTTGGCCATATCACATCACAAAACACTTGCTGCAAAAACAAGTTAGACGTCCTCTAATTGTTGTTGCATGTTTTTTACATGGCTGCAATAGGGTTCTAGCAAGAACGTTTTCTTACCTACGTGAAAGCCACAACGTGATTTGTCAACTTCTATTTACCCTTCATAAGGACCCTTTTCATCGAATCCGCTCCAACTAAAGTGGGAGAGACAGACACCCGCCAGCCACCTTATGCAACTAGTGCATGTTAGTCGGTGGAACCGGTCTCACGTAAGCGTACGTGTAAGGTTGGTCCGGCCGCTTCATCCCATAATACCACTGAAGCAAATTAAGACTAGTAGCGGCAAGAAAGTTGACAACATCTACGCCCACAACAAATTGTGTACTACTCGTGCAAAGAGAACTACACATAGACCTAGCTCATGATGCCACTGTTGGGGAACGTTGCAGAAAACAAAAAATTTCCTACGGTTTCACCAAGATCCATCTATGAGTTCATCTAGCAACGAGTGATCGGATGCATCTACATACCTTGTAGATCGCGAGCGGAAGCGTTCAAAGAACGGGGATGAGGGAGTCGTACTCGACGTGATCCAAATCACCGGAGATCCTAGCGCCGAACGGATGGCACCTCCGCGTTCAACACACGTACGGTCAGCGTGACGTCTCCTCCTTCTTGATCCAGCAAGGGGGGAGGAGAGGTTGAGGAAGATCGCTCCAGCAGCAGCACGACGGCGTGGTGATGATGGAGAAACAGTACTCCGACAGGGCTTCGCCGAGCTCTACGGAGAAGGAGAGGTGTAGCAGGGGAGCGAGGCACCAAGACTGAGAGGTGCGGCTGCCCCTCCCTCCCCTCCCTTTATATAGGCCCCCCAAGGGGGGGCGCCGGCCCTGGAGATCCCATCTCCCAAGGGGGCGGCGGCCAGGGGGGTGGAGTACCCCCCAAGGCAAGTGGGGCGCCCCCCCCCCCCCCACCCTAGGGTTTCAACCCTAGGCGCAAGGGGGTGGGCCAAGGGGGCGCACCAGCCCACTAAGGGCTGGTTCCCCCTGCCACTTCAGCCCATGGGGCCCTTCGGGATGGGTGGCCCCACCCGATGGACCCCCGGGACCCTTCCGGTGGTCCCGGTACAATACCGGTGACCCTGAAACTTGTCCCGATGGCTGAAATAGCACTTCCTATATATAATTCTTTACCTCTGGACCATTCCGGAACTCCTCGTGACGTCCGGGATCTCATCCAGGACTCCGAACAACTTTCGGGTTACTTCATATACATATCCCTACAACCCTAGCGTCACCGAACCTTAAGTGTGTAGACCCTACGGGTTCGGGAGACATGTAGACATGACCGAGATGGCTCTCCGGTCAATAACCAACAGCGGGATCTGGATACCCATGTTGGCTCCCACATGCTCCTCGATGATCTCATCGGATGAACCACGATGTCGAGGATTCAAGCAACCCCGTATACAATTCCCTTTGTCAATCGGTACGTTACTTGCCCGAGATTCGATCGTCGGTATCGCAATACCTCGTTCAATCTCGTTACCGACAAGTCACTTTACTCGTACCGTAATGCACGATCCCGTGACCAGACACTTGGTCACTTTGAGCTCATTGTGATGATTCATTACCAACTGGGCCCAGAGATACCTCTCCGTCATACGGAGTGACAAATCCCAGTCTTGATCCGTGTGAACCCAACAGACACTTTCGGAGATACCCGTAGTATACCTTTATAGTCACCCAGTTACTTGTGACATTTGGTACACCCGAAGCACTCCTACGGTATCCGGGAGTTACACGATCTCATGGTCTAAGGAAAAGATACTTGACATTGGAAAAACTCTAGCAAACGAACTATACGATCTTGTGCTATGTTTAGCATTGGGTCTTGTCCATCACATCATTCTCCTAATGATGTGATCTCGTTGTCAATGACATCCAATGTCCATAGTCAAGAAACCATGACTATCTGTTGATCAACGAGCTAGTCAACTAGAGGCTTACTAGGGACCTGTTGGTGTCTATTCATTCACACATGTATTACGATTTCCGGATAACACAATTATAGCATGAATAAAAGACAATTATCATGAACAAGGAAATATAATAATAATGCTTTTATTATTGCCTCTAGGGCATATTTCCAACAGGGCGCACCCCTGACCCTCGTGGCCACCACGTAAGGCGGTTGGTGCCCTTCTTTCGCCGCAAGAAAGCTAATTTCCAGATAGAGATCGTGTCAAAATTTCAGCCCAATAGGAGTTACGGATCTCCGGGAATATAAGAAACGGTGAAAGGGAAGATTCTGAGAACGTAGAAACAGAGAGAGACAAATAGACAGATCCTATCTCGGAGGGGCTCTCTCCCATCCCATGCCATGGAGGCGAAGGACCAGAGGGGAAACCCTTCTCCCATCTAGGGACGAGGTAAAGGAAGAAGAAGACGAAGGGTCCCCCTCTCCCCTTCTCTTCCGGTGGCGCCGGAACGCTGCCGTGGCCATCATCATCATCATCGCGATCTACTCCAACACCTCCGCCATCTTCACCAACATCTCCATCACCTTCCCCCCTCTATCTATAGTGGTCCACTCTCCCGCAACCCGCTTCATATTATTATCCAATGATGTGTTGCCATCCTATGATGTCTGAGTAGATTTTTGTTGTCCTATCAGTGGTTGATGAATTGCTATGATTGATTTAATTTGCTTGTGGTTATGTTGCTGTCCTTTGGTTCCCATCATATGATTGCGCGCATGGATCACACCCTAGGGTTAGTTGTATGTTGATAGGACTATGTATTGGAGGGCAAGAGTGACAGAAGCTTCAACCTAACATAGAAATTGATGCATACGGGATTGAAGGGGGACCAATATACCTTAATGCTATGGTTGGGTTTAACCTTAATGAACATTAGTAGTTGCGGATGCTTGCTAATAGTTCCAATCATTAGTGCATAGAATTCCAAGTCAGGGATGACATGGTAGCAGTGGCCTCTCCCACATAATACTCGCTATCGGTCTAGTAAAGTAGTCAATTCCTTAGGGGCAATTTCGCAACTCCTATCACCACTTTTCCACACTCGCTATATTTACTTTATTGTTTCTTTATCTAAAAAGCCCCTACTTTTTGTTTACCTACTCTTTATTATCTTGCAAACCTATCCAACAACACCTACAAAGTACTTCTAGTTTCATACTTGTTCTAGGTAAAGCGAATGTCAAGCGTGCGTAGAGTTGTATCGGTGGTCGATAGAACTTCAGGGAATATTTGTTCTGCCTTTAGATCCTCGTTGGGTTCGACACTCTTACTTATCGAAAACTGTTGCCATCCCCTATACTTGTGGGTTATCATGGACCACGCTGAATCGTACTACCGGATACACCCCCTTTTTATGGTGTACGGCGCAGAGGCGGTTCTGCCTGTTGGAAATATGCCCTAGAGGCAATAATAAATTGATTATTATATTTCCTTGTTCATGATAATCGTTTATTATCCATGCTATAATTGTATTGATAGGAAACTCAGATACATGTGTGGATACATAGAAAACACCATGTCCCTAGTAAGCCTCTAGTTGACTAGCTCGTTGATCAATATATGGTTACGGTTTCCTGACCATGGACATTGGATGTCGTTGATAACGGGATCACATCATTAGGAGAATGATGTGATGGACAAGACCCAATCCTAAGCATAGCACTAGATCGTGTAGTTCGTATGCTAAAGCTTTTCTAATGTCAAGTATCATTTCCTTAGACCATGAGATTGTGTAACTCCCGGATACCGTAGGAATGCTTTGGGTGTACCAAACGTCACAACGTAACTAGGTGACTATAAAGGTGCACTACAGGTATCTCCGAAAGTGCCTGTTGGGTTGGCACGAATCGAGACTGGGATTTGTCATTCCGTGTGACGGAGAGGTATCTCTGGGCCCACTCAGTAGGACATCATCATAATGTGCACAATGTGACCAAGGAGTTGATCACGGGATGATGTGTTATGGAACGAGTAAAGAGACTTGCCAGTAACGAGATTGAACAAGGTATCGGGATACCGACGATCGAATCTCGGGCGAGTATCGTACCGATAGACAAAAGGGAATTGTATACGGGATTGATTAAGTCCTTGACATCGTGGTTCATCCGATGAGATCATCGTGGAACATGTGGGAGCCAACATGGGTATCCAGATCCCGCTGTTGGTTATTGACCGGAGAACGTCTCGGTCATGTCTGCATGTCTCCCGAACCCGTAGGGTCTACACACTTCAGGTTTAGTGACGCTAGGGTTATAGAGATATTAGTATGCGGTAACCCGAAAGTTGTTCGCAGTCCCGGATGAGATCCCGGACGTCACGAGGAGTTCCGGAATAGTCCGGAGGTAAAGAATTATATATATGAAGTGCTATTTCGGCCATCGGGACAAGTTTCGGGGTCATCGCTATTGTACCGGGACCACCGGAAGGGTCCCGGGGTCCACCGGGTGGGGCCACCTGCCCCGGGGGGGCACATGGGCTGTAGGGGGTGTGCCTTGGCCTATATGGGCTAAGGGCACCAGCCCCAAGAGGCCCATGCGCCAAGAGAAGAGAAAAAGAGGAGAGTCCTAAAGGGGGAAGGCACCTCCGAGGTGCCTTGGGGAGGATGGACTCCTCCCCACCCTTGGCCGCACCCTTCCTTGGAGGAAGGGGCAAGGGCTGCGCCTCCCCCTCTCCCTTGGCCCTATATATAGTGGGGAAAAAGGAGGAGCAAACCAATCTAAGGCCTGGCGCCTCCCTCTCCCTCCCGTGACACATCTCCCTCCTCCCGCATCGCTTAGCGAAGCCCTGTTGGAATCCCGCTACTTCCACCACGCCGTCGTGCTGCTGGATCTCCATCAACCTCTCCCTCCTCCTTGCTGGATCAAGGCATGGGAGACGTCTCCGTTCCGTACGTGTGTTGAACGCGGAGGTGTCGTCCGTTCGGCGCTAGGATCATCGGTGATTTGAATCACGACGAGTACGACTCCATCAACCCCGTTCACTTGAACGCTTCCGCTTAGCGATCTACAAGGGTATGTAGATGCACTCTCCTTTCCCCTCGTTGCTAGTCTCTCCATAGATAGATCTTGGTGACACATAGGAAAATTTTGAATTTCTGCTACGTTCCCCAACAGTGGCATCATCAGCTAGGTCTATTGCGTAGTTTCTATGCACGAGTAGAACACAAAGTAGTTGTGGGCGTTGATTTTGTTCAATATGCTTGCCGTTACTAGTCTTATCTTGATTCGGCGGCATCGTGGGATGAAGCGGCCCGGACCAACCTTACACGTACTCTTACGTGAGACCGGTTCCACCGACAAACATGCACTAGTTGCATAAGGTGGCTGGCGGGTGTCTGTCTCTCCCACTTTAGTCGGATCGGATTCGATGAAAAGGGTCCTTATGAAGGGTAAATAGCAATTGGCATATCACGTTGTGGTCTTTGCGTAGGTAAGAAACGTTCTTGCTAGAAACCCATAGCAGCCACGTAAAACATGCAAACAACAATTAGAGGATGTCTAACTTGTTTTTGCAGGGTATGCTATGTGATGTGATATGGCCAAAGGATGTGATGAATGATATATGTGATGTATGAGATTGATCATGTTCTTGTAATAGGAATCACGACTTGCATGTCGATGAGTATGACAACCGGCAGGAGCCATAGGAGTTGTCTTTATTTATTTATGACCTGCGTGTCAACTTAAACATCATGTAATTACTTTACTTTATTGCTAACCGTTAGCCATAGTAGTAGAAGTAATAGATGACGTGACAACTTCAAGAAGACACGATGATGGAGATCATGATGATGGAGATCATGGTGTCATGCCGGTGACAACGATGATCATGGAGCCCCGAAGATGGAGATCAAAAGGAGCAAAGTGATGATGGCCATATCATGTCACTATTTGATTGCATGTGATGTTTGTCATGTTTATACATCTTATTTGCTCAGAACGACGGTAGTAAATAAGATGATCCCTTACAACAATTTCAAGAAGTGTTCTCCCCTAACTGTGCACCGTTGCGACAGTTCGTGTTTCCAAGCACCACGTGATGATCGGGTGTTAGATTCTAACGTTCACATACAACGGGTGTAAGACAGATTTACACACGCGAAACACTTAGGGTTAACTTGACGAGCCTAGCATGTACAGACATGGCCTCGGAACACAGAAGACCGAAAGGTCGAGCATGAGTCGTATAGAAGATACGATCAACATGAAGATGTTCACCGACGTTGACTAGTCCGTCTCACGTGATGATCGGACATGGCCTAGTTGACTCGGATCATGTAATCACTTAGATGACTAGAGGGATGTCTATCTGAGTGGGAGTTCATAACATGAACTTAATTATCCTGAACATAGTCAAAAGGATTTTGCAAATTATGTCGTAGCTCACGCTATAGTTCTACTGTTTAGATATGTTCCTAGAGAAAAATTAGTTGAAAGTTGATAGTAGCAATTATGCAGACAGTAAAAGGCTTATGTCCTTAATGCACCGCTCAGTGTGCTGAACCTCGAACGTGGTCTGTGGATGTTGCGAACATCTGACATACACGTTTTGATGACTACATGATAGTTCGGTAATGTTAAATGGTTTAGAGTCGAGGCACCAAAGACGTGTTTTGAAACGTCGCGAAACATATGAGATGTTTCGAGGGCTAAAATTGGGATTTCAGGCTCGAGCCCACGTCAAGAGGTATAAGACCTCCGACGATTTTCTTAGCCAACAAACTAAGGAGAAAAGCTCAATTGTTGAGCTTGTGCTCAGATTGTCTGAGTACAACAATCACTTGAATCGAGTGGGAGTTGATCTTCCAGATGAGATAGTGATGTTTCTCCGAAGTCATTACCACCAAGCTGCTAGAGCTTCGTGATGAACTATAATATATCGGGGAAATATATGATGATCCTTGAGATATTCGCGATGTTTGACACCACAAAAGTAGAAATCAAGAAGGAGCATCAATTGTTGATGGTTGGTGAAACCACTAGTTTCAAGAAGGGCAAGGGCAAGAAGGGATACTTCATGAAACGGCAATTCAGCTGCTGCTCCAGTGAAGAAACCCAAGGTTGAACCCAAACCCGAGACTAAGTGCTTCTGTAATAAAGGGAACAACCACTAGAGCAGAATTACCCTAGATACTTGGTAGATGAGAAGGCTTGTAAGGTCGATAGAAGTATATTGGATATACATTGTGTTGATGTGTACTTTACTAGTACTCCTAGTAGCACCAGGGTATTAGATACCGGTTCGGTTGCTAAGTGTTAGTAACTCGAAATAAAAGCTACGGAATAAACGGAGACTAGCTAAAGGTGAGCTGACGATATGTGTTGGAAGTGTTTCCAATGTTGATATGATCAAATATCGTACGCTCCCTCTACCATCGAGATTGGTGTTTGCGTTGAGCATAGACATGATTGGATTATGTCTATCGCAATACGGTTATTCATTTAAGGAGAATAATGGTTACTCTGTTTATTTGAATAATACCTTCAATGGTCTTACACCTAAAATGAATTGTTTGTTGAATCTCGATCGTAGTAATACACATGTTCATGCCAAAAGATAGTAATGATAGTACCACCTACTTGTGGCACTGCCACGTAAGTCATATCGGTATAAAACGCATGAAGAAGCTCCATGTTGATGGATCTTTGGACTCACTCATTTTTGAAAGGATTGAGACATGCAAACCATGTTTGTTGGTAGATATGCATGAAGAAACTCTATACAGATGGACCATTTGGACTCACTTGATTTTGAATCACTTGAGACATGCAAATCATACCACTTGGGCAAGATGACTGAACGCCTCGGTTTCAGTAAAATGGAACCAGAAAGCAACTTGCTGGAAGTAATACATTTTGATGTGTGCAGTCCAATGAGTGCTGAGGCATGTAGTGGATATCGTTATGTTTTAACTTCACAGATGATTTGAGTAGATGTTGAGTATATTTACTTGATGAATCACGAGTCTGAATTATTGAAAGGTTCAAGTAATTTCAGGGTGAAGTTGAAAGATCATCGTGACAAGAGGATAAAATATCTATGATATGATCATAGAGATAAATATCTGAATTACGAGTTTGGCACAGAATTAAGACATTGTGGAAATTGTTTCACAACTAATACAGCCTAGAACACCATAATGTGATGGTGTGTCCGTACATCATAACTGCACCTTATTGGATATGATCCATACCATGATGTCTCTTATCGAGTTACCACAATAGTTTATGGGTTAGGCATTAGAGACAACCACATTCACTTTAAATAGGGCACCACGTAATTCCGATGAGATGACACCGTATGAACTATGGTTTAGAGAAACCTAAGCTGTCATTTCTTAAAAGTTTGGGGCTGCGACGCTTATGTGGAAAAGTTTCAGGCCGATAAGCTCGAACCCAAAGCGGATAAATGCATCTTCATAGGACACCCAAAACAGTTGAGTATACCTCCTGTCTCAGATCCGAAAGCAATAAGGGATTGTTTCTAGAATCGGGTCCTTTCTCGAGGAAAAGTTTCTCTCGAAAGAATTGAGTGGGAGGATGGTGGAGACTTGATGAGGTTATTGAACCGTCTCTTCAACTATTGTGTGGCAGGGCACAGGAAGTTGTTCCTGTGGCAGCTACACCAATTGAATTGGAAGCTTATGATAGTGATCATGAAACTTCAGATCAAGTCACTGCCAAACCTCGTGGGATGACAAGGATGTGTACTGCTTCAGAATGGTACGTAATCCTGTCTTATAAGTCATGTTGCTAGACAACAATGAACCTACGAGCTATGGAGAAGCGATGGTGGGCCCGGATTCCGATAAATGGCTCGAGGCCATATAATCCGAGAGAGGATCCATATATGAAAACAAAGTGTAGACTTTGGAAGAACTACTTGATGGTCGTAAGGCTGTTAGGTGTAGATGGATTTGAAAAGGAAGACGGACAATGATGGTAAATGTCACCATTAAGAAAGCTCGACTTGTCGTTAAGATGTTTTCTGACAAGTTCAAGGAGTTGACTACGGTGAGATTTTCTCACTCGTAGCGATGCTAAGAGTCTGTTGGAATTATATTAGCAGTCACTGCATTATTTATGAAATCTTGCAGATAGGATGTCAAAACATTGTTTCCTCGACGGTTTTCTTGAGGAAAGGTTGTATGTGATACAACCGAAAGGTTTTGTCAATCCTGAAAAGATGCTAATAAGTATGCAAAGCTCCAGCAATCCTTCTAAGGACTGGAGTAAGCATCTCGGAGTTGGAATGTATGCTTTGATGAGATGATCAAAGATTTTGGTTTATACAAAGTTTATGAGAAACTTGTATTTCCAAAGAAGTGAGTGGGAGCACTATAGAATTTCTGATGAGTATATGTTGTTGACAGATTGTTGATCAGAAATGATGTAGAATTTCTAAAGAAAGCATATAGGGTTATTTGGAAAGTGTTTTTCAATGGAAAGCCTGGATTAAGCTACTTGAACATTGAACATCAAGATCTATAAGGATAGATCAAAATGCTTAATGGTACTTTCAAATGAGCACATACCTTGACATGATCTTGAAGGCGTTCAAGATGGATCAGTCAAAGAAGGAGTTCTTGCCTGAGTTGTAAGGTATGAAGTTAAGACTTAAAGCTCGATCACGGCAGAATAGAGAGAAAGGACGAAGGTCTTCCCCTATGCTTAAGACGTAGGCTCTTCAGTATGCTAAGCTGTGTACCGCACCTGAAGTGTGCCTTGCCATGAGTCAGTCAAGGGGTACAAGAGTGATCCAAGAATGGATCACAGGACAGCGGTCAAAGTTATCCTTAGTAACCAGTGGACTAAGGAATTTTCTCGATTATGGAGGTGGTAAAAGAGTTCGTCGTAAAGGGTTACATCGATGCAAGCTTAACACCTATCTGGATAGCTCTGAGTAGAGATACCGGATACGTATAATGGAGCAACAATTTAGTATAGCTCCAAGTAGAACAGGTATTTGGAATAGCTCCAAATAGAACGTGGTAGCTACATCTAGGAGATGACATAGAGATTTGTAAAGCACACACGAATCTGAAAGGTTTAGACCCGTTGACTAAAACCTCTCTCACAAGCAACATGATCAAACATAGAACTCATTGAGTGCTAATCACATAGTGATGTGAACTAGACTCTTGGATATTGGTTACATAGCGATGTGACCTGCGAGTGTTAATCACATATCGATGTGAACTAGATTATTGACTCTAGTGCAAGTGGGAGACTGTTGGAAATATGCCCTAGAGGCAATAATAAATTGATTATTATATTTCCTTGTTCATGGTAATCGTTTATTATCCATGCTATAATTGTATTGATAGGAAACTCAGATACATGTGTGGATACATAGACAACACCATGTCCCTAGTAAGCCTCTAGTTGACTAGCTCGTTGATCAATAGATGGTTACGGTTTCCTGACCATGGACATTGGATGTCGTTGATAACGGGATCACATCATTAGGAGAATGATGTGATGGACAAGACCCAATCCTAAGCATAGCACTAGATCGTGTAGTTCGTATGCTAAAGCTTTTCTAATGTCAAGTATCATTTCCTTAGACCATGAGATTGTGTAACTCCCGGATACCGTAGGAATGCTTTGGGTGTACCAAACGTCACAACGTAACTGGGTGACTATAAAGGTGCACTACAGGTATCTCCGAAAGTGTCTGTTGGGTTGGCACGAATCGAGACTGGGATTTGTCACTCCGTGTGACGGAGAGGTATCTCTGGGCCCACTCGGTAGGACATCATCATAATGTGCACAATGTGACCAAGGAGTTGATCACAGGATGATGTGTTATGGAACGAGTAAAGAGACTTTCCGGTAACGAGATTGAACAAGGTATCGGGATACCGACGATCGAATCCCGGGCGAGTATCGTACCGATAGACAAAAGGGAATTGTATACGGGATTGATTAAGTCCTTGACATCGTGGTTCATCTGATGAGATCATCGTGGAACATGTGGGAGCCAACATGGGTATCCAGATCCCGCTGTTGGTTATTGACCGGAGAACGTCTCGGTCATGTGTGCATGTCTCCCGAACCCGTAGGGTCTACACACTTAAGGTTCAGTGACGCTAGGGTTATAGAGATATTAGTATGCGGTAACCCGAAAGTTGTTCGCAGTCCCGGATGAGATCCCGGACGTCACGAGGAGTTCCGGAATGGTCCGGAGGTAAAGAATTATATATAGGAAGTGCTATTTCGGCCATCGGGACAAGTTTCGGGGTCATCGGTATTGTACCGGGACCACCGGAAGGGTCCCGGGGGTCCACCGGGTGGGGCCACCTGCCCCGGGGGGCCACATGGGCTGTAGGGGGTGTGCCTTGGCCTATATGGGCCAAGGGCACCAGCCCCAAGAGGCCCATGCGCCAAGAGAAGAGAAAAAGAGGAGAGTCCTAAAGGGGGAAGGCACCTCCGAGGTGCCTTGGGGAGGATGGACTCCTCCCCACCCTTGGCCGCACCCTTCCTTGGAGGAAGGGGCAAGGGCTGCACCTCCCCCTCTCCCTTGGCCCTATATATAGTGGGGAAAAAGGAGGAGCAAACCAATCTAAGGCCTGGCGCCTCCCTCTCCCTCCTGTGACACATCTCCCTCCTCCCGCAGCGCTTAGCGAAGCCCTGTTGGAATCCCGCTACTTCCACCACGCCGTCGTGCTGCTAGATCTCCATCAACCTCTCCCTCCTCCTTGCTGGATCAAGGCATGGGAGACGTCTCCGTTCCGTACGTGTGTTGAACGCGGAGGTGCCGTCCGTTCGGCGCTAGGATCATCGGTGATTTGAATCACGACGAGTACGACTCCATCAACCCCGTTCACTTGAACGCTTCCGCTTAGCAATCTACAAGGGTATGTAGATGCACTCTCCTTTCCCCTCGTTGCTAGTCTCTCCATAGATAGATCTTGGTGACACGTAGGAAAATTTTGAATTTCTGCTACATTCCCCAACACTGCCCTGCGACATAATTCATGACTCACCTCGAGTGCGCATGTACGAAGAAAGAGAAGCCGAGCTCGATCGGCAGGACAGTCTGGACACCCTGGAGGAGGAGCGCGACGTGGCAAAAGCCCGTTCCGCATTCTATTAGCAACAGGCTCGAAGATACCAAAGCAGAGAAGTACGAGACAAAAATTATAATGTTGGCGAGCTAGTTCTACGCCTGACGGAGAAGAAAAAGACCAAGCTCGAGCCCAAATGGGAAGGTCCCTTCATTATTGACCAAGTTCTGACCGATGGAGCATATCGTCTACGGGATGCATCGAATAATCGACTTGAGCCGAACCCATGGAACGCAGCCAGGCTTCGAAGATTCTACGCCTAGCGCCGGACTCTATGTCCGTCTCCTTCCTCTGTCCATTTTTTGCATATACATTATCTTTTTTTCTCTCTTTCTTTCTTTTATTCTTTCTCAAGGCCTTCAAGGGCCAACTTGTGCCTTGGTTGCACACTATTGACGCACTAACCGCGCTCATTATACCTGGGTGCTTCTTACACAGAAGCTTAATTATTTATCTGGGCTTCATGCCCTGCACATGTGTTATCCTTCCACATGTACCTTTTCTTCGCCATTATATGCATCGATATGACTTAAGTTTTGGCCAGGCTGGGTTGCCTAGCTCTTGTATTTATGCCCTACGTTCCCGGTAATTCGGCTAGGGCATAAGGGGAGTACTTCTGCGATTGTTACTGCCGGGTCAGCCGGATGTGTACCTCAGACTGGGTGAAGCCGAAAGCTAGCGTTCTTAAAGGAATATTCAGTCGGTGAACAAAAGATGACTTTTTTATTTTCCATATGTGCCCCCAGATGTTTTTGCCTGCGTCTCCTGTCGCAGTCCGGACATGCACTTTAAGGCATGCGTGCCCAGAGAAAGGAACCCTTAACGGAACTATTCTCCCTGGAAGATGTTTCTTACTATCCATGTAATATAACATAACTAGTTGGGTACTTGTCTGTTCAAGCACTAATGACCCCTACGCCTGGTTTCTATGCATACCCCGGTTCTTATATAATTGAGCAAGTATTTGGATACACTCCGGACTATCGGGTCCCGTGGTTGAAGCGAAAAGGTCCGCCATGACAAATGATTTATAATCCGGCTAGAAGGCATTATACATGTCACTTTAATTACATAGTCATGTAGACTGACTAAATTCCTCTTCTATACCATCCAACATGATGTCTAGCTTACAATCCTGTTGGGAATACTTTGCGGCCAATTCTACTTGCCCATATACTAAGCTAACGGGGATCTCTTTCCCATCGGGCCCCATAGGTCCGACCTCGCCCATGTGGTTTGGGTCAGCCTTGGTATACCGCGTCTTCACCATGGCCCAGGCTTCCCTGGCACCTTGACGGCAGGCCGATATATTCCATAATCGGAAGCGCCGCCGTGCTCCCTTGAGCTTCTCCGCAAGCTCTTCAATGCTTGCTGGCAGGGAGATGGATGGCCACAAGGCCTGGGCAATACTTTGCATCACCTACCGAACTTGTTCGTGCAGTTGTGAGAGCTCGGGTAGAAGATCACCCGCAGACCCGGGCATCTTGTCCACGGGATGACCCGTCAGCATACTTGCAGACATAACTTTGTCAGTCGGCTTCTTCGTCGTACTCTTTTAAGGGTTCGTTCAAGCACTTACTGAAAATGCCGCATCGAAGCCGCTTATTCTCCTTCACGGAGTCAGCAAGCTAGGCTCAAACATCTTTCAGTTCCACGCTCAGCTTGGTATTGGCATCTTGGAGCTTATTTTTCTCCAGCATGACCTTAGTCAGCACGCGTTCGCCAGCCTTTAGCTGTCGTACGACATGCTGGTCCGCCGGATTCTCTCTAGAGTCATCTGCAATATCTATTGTTAGATCTGCAGCCATGCCGCACACTATATCGTACCCATCATTCTTTGAAACAAATGTTAGCAGCTGGGGACTTTTTAGGTTCCTTCAATGCGGCAACGGTGGCCCGAAGTTGGGCCTTGCATTCCTCCAGCTCCTGTGACAGTTGAGTATTCTTCTCTGTAAGAAACTGCACAATAAGTGATCCTTAAATCAGTTGTGCCAACTGTTTCAAGTCTCAGGGGCTACTTATATATATACTCATCAAATTTTCTTACCCGTACATCCTTTACATATTGGTCCGTGGCTCTGGCTAGACCATTTTGAGCAGCACGGATGTATGCATCTCCTGAGTTGAATGCATCAAACGCCTCTCGGGAGAAACAAGCGTCACAGAGTACGGTCCGGCAATGCCTGTGATTCATGGCGCTCTCCACTTCGGAATTCATAGCGGATATATTATCCACATCCTCTGTAGAAGGAGCATCCGGCATGTGCCTCGTGTTAGCTTCCGCCTCTATGTCTGGCCCTGGAGCCCGACTGGTAGAGGCGTGATCGGCAACCTCTCCGGATATTGTCCGGCGAGCGTTCTTCCTTCTAGGAAACATGGGTGTTATTATGTTTTAAAAAAACGACAACCACGGAGTGAGGTGTTGCATCATACCTTTCCGCCGGCGTCTCCGTCCGGACTGCCTTCCTTTTTAGCTTATTCGGCTTTGAAACCCCTTGTTGGCGAGTCGCCGCGGGCTCGGCATGGCGTCCCGAGGGCCTTCCCTATAAAACACCGTTTGTATACGGTAGGTGAAGTGCATAAAAGGAAATCCTATTCAAAGTTTGGGACTCCGGTCTCATTTACCTGCGAGGCTGGGAGTAGCCCAGGGTAGTCGTCTATAATGGCCACCATGGCGTCATCACAGCTTAACTGGTAGAAAACCCTATCTATCAGCTCCACGAATATGTACGGATCCTCTTTGAGGTCGGGGTCGAGGACCCCTTCGGGATCCTCCGGTTGTGGAGGTGGGCTATTGATCTACCCTACCACCTTATGCAGTTCTTGCGATGAAACGACAAGGTAAATATTTATCGCGAAAACAAGGGTAGGATGGAAGTAAAAAGAGCGGAAGCTCACCCAGCTTCGAGGGTTGTTCATGGAGAATCCGTATCGTGGCTTGATGCAGAGGAACTCCTCTTCTTTCCCCATATACAGGTCGGATAGAACTTTTGCTAGACCGGCAACTGAGTCCGGTCCCTTGCGCCCGCGGCGAGTGGCATCATCTTCCCCGTTGAAGTGCCACATGGGGTAGCCTCGATATTGAAGTGGCTGCACCCCCCCATAATGCATATTGCCATAACCTCGGTTATGGTCAGTCCTGATTTGGGCAACAACTTTATCCGGCCCATCAGGTAAAATACGTCTCTATCATCTTCCTCATGTGGGCTCCGTGGGCACCAGCTTAGGCGTTTCTTCAAAGGGGCGTTGTCAAACTCAGGAAGACCAATCCGGATAGGATCCGGGAGAGGAACATCCTCCATGTAAAACCACTCCGAAGGACAGTCCTCGGATGTCTTCTTCGGGATACCGGATAGGTATCCGGTCCCGGCGTTGCGCCATACTTCGGCTCCGCCCACTTGATATATTGATCCCCTCTGTGTACGGGGCACAAGGCAGAACAACTTCTTCCACATCGCGAAATGAGCTTCGCAGCCCAGAAACAGCTTGCAAAGGGCTACGTAACCAGCGATGTGCAGTATGGAGGCAGGGGTGAGGTTGTGCAACTGGAGGCCGTAGAACTCCAGGAGCCCTCAGAGAAACGGATGGATTGGAAATCCAAGTCCCCTTAACAAATAGGGTACAAGGCATACCCGCTCTCCCTTAGAGGGGTTGGGAAAGCTCTCCGCTTGCTCCCCGCCATTATAGGTGGCGAGCCCAGCTCGAACCAGGACCATACACGCTGGAGGGAGGAATCCCTGGGTCCATAGCTTCACTAATTGGCTGTGTGGTACGGAACACCTCTCCCAATCTGTAGGCTTGGGGCTGCGGGAGCGAGAGGAGGAGCTGCGCTGGCCGGCCATGTTGGGATGGAATTTTTTTCAGGCGCGCTCCGATGAATGCTCGCTGAGGAAGGATGGTGTGGTTTGGATCTGAGGATCCTCGTCTCTTTAATAGGCATTTCATTCACACAGATGGGGTGGTAAATGTAAAAACACCCTGGCTCCTCACATTCGCTTGACACGTGGAAGATGGCCATTATTGGACACAGAAGCCAAGAAGCGCAACATTTACGAGAAGTCGGACACTATTTAACAGGTACTCGGAGTTTGAGGAGGAACCCGCCTTGCAATGTCGAAGACAATCTGCTCGCCGGACTCATCGTCATTGAAGCCTGGTTCGGGGGCTACTGAGGGAGTCCTGGATTAGGGGGTATCCAGACAGCCGGACTATATCCTTTGGCCGGACTGTTGGACTATGAAGATACAAGATTGAAGACTTCGTCCCGTGTCCGGATGGGACTCTCCTTGGCGTGGAAGGCAAGCTTGGCAATACGGATATGTAGATCTCCTTCCTTGTAACCGACTCTGTGTAATTCACCATGGTCTGATTGTTTCTTCTAAGTGTTTATTAATTTTTATTTCTTCAAGTTGTTAGTAAAGAATAGCGGATTATGTTCATTCCTGATTATTTCATTCCCTAATTTGATTAATCGATTATAGCATCCAGTCAATTTTTAGCGTGGGTTGCATTGGCTTGCTATAAAACTTGTACAGAAGTGCAAGAAAAACAGGTTAGATTTTAATATTTTATCCTTTTAAAATCCAGAATTATGAACATTCAAATTTGTAAGACTGACCGCCATGGCACCATCTCATTGTCTAACATGTATTTATTTGTTTATTTATTTATTTTGCATAGGTGTGAAAATTGAAGAACAAGTGTGGTGATTTGAAGCGTTGCTGGGACAGAGCTTCAATTCAAAGGCGTTGAAGATAAGTTCGACGTCAACACCAACACCAGTATCTATTGACTTTGAACGCCAAAGAATACTTTATAGTTTGTTGTTATTACTATGAACCTTTTTATTTCATACATTGTTGTGCAGCAAAAAAATTCTGACTCCGCATAACCATGTCGAAAATCCTGGCTCCGCCACCACCAGAAACGGAGCCAAAAACCTAATTCCACCGCCGCAACCTTCTGTATCCACGAGATCCCATCTTGGGGCCTGTTCTGGAGCTCCGCCGGAGGGGGCATCGATCACGGAGGGCTTTGACATCAACACCATAGCCTCCCCAATGAAGTGTGAGTAGTTTACCTCAGACCTTCGGGTCCATAGTTATTAGCTAGATGACTTTCTCTCTCTTTTTGGATCTCAATACAATGTTCTCCCCCTCTCTCATGGAGATCTATTCGATGTAATCTTCTTTTTGCGGTGTGTTTGTTGAGACCGATGAATTGTGGGTTTATTATCAAGTTTATCTATGAACAATATTTGAATCTTCTCTGAATTCTTTTATGTACGATTGGTTATCTTTGCAAGTCTCTTCGAATTATCAGTTTGGTTTGGCCTACTAGATTGATCTTTCTTGCAATGGGAGAAGTGCTTAGCTTTGGGTTCAATCTTGCGGTGTCCTTTCCCAGTGACAGTAGGGGCAGCAAGGCACGTATTGTATTGTTGCCATCGAGGATAACAAGATGGGGTTTTCATCATATTGCATGAGTTTATCCCTCTACGTCATGTCATCTTGCTTAAAGCGTTACTCTGCTCTAGATGCATGCTGGATAGCGGTCGATGTGTGGAGTAATAGTAGTAGATGCAGGCAGGAGTCGGTCTACTTGTCTCGGACGTGATTCCTATATACATGATCATACCTAGATATTCTCATAACTATGCTCAATTCTGTCAATTGCTCAACAGTAATTTGTTTACCCACCGTGAATACTTATGCTCTCGAGGGAAGCCACTAGTGAAACCTATGGCCCCCAGGTCTATTCTCCATTATATCAATCTTCCAATACTTAGTTATTTTTATTGCTTTCTATTTTACTTTGCATCTTTATCATAAAAACACCAAAAATATTATCTTATCATATCTACCAGATCTCACTCTCGTAAGTGACTGTGTAGGGATTGACAACCCCTTATCGCATTGGTTGCGAGGATTTATTTGTTTGTGTAGGTGCGAGGGACTCGCGCGTAGCCTCCTACTGGATTGATACCTTGGTTCTCAAAAACTGAGGGAAATACTTACGCTACTTTGTTGCATCACCCTTTCCTCTTCAAGGGAAAACCAACACAGTGCTCAAGAGTTAGCAAGAAGGATTTCTGGCGCAATTGCCGGGGAGGTCTACGCAAAAGTCAATATACCAAGTACCCATCACAAACCCTTATCTCCCGCATTACATTATTTGCCATTTTCCTCTCGTTTTCCTCTCCCCCACTTCACCCTTGCCGTTTTATTCACCCTCTCTCTCTATCCTCCCTCTCCTTCTCTATTTGCCTCTTTTTGCTTGCTTCTTGTTTGCTTGTGTGTTAGTTTGTTTGCTTGTCATTATGGCTAGTCCCCTATCTTCCCCTTTTGTCTCTTGAGTTTGAGGTTCTTCACTTCAAACAAAGAAAAGGAGAAAACTTAAAAGATGCTTAGTTTGGAATGATGGGGTTTTATCGTAATTGCACCCTAGAGGTGAATTTTAGAATTCTGCTTCGCAACTTTTATGTTGGATTGAATTTATCTCATAGACAACTCTTGGATTGCGTTGCCAAAGGCAATTTTATTGAAATTGATCCCAGTATTGCGCATGAAATTATAGAGGGTATAGTGGGAACACTAACCCAACAAAAGGGGCATCATCATACCCAAGAAGAAACGCAAGTTTTCGAGGAAATTTGCGAAGTAACCAAGATTTACAAAGATCTCTTGAACCTCTTAAGAGTGTTAGCAGGAATCTCCACCGCATGAATATGTTGATTACCCTTTGCAATAAGCGTTTGGATTCTTTAGATCTCAAAATTTACGAATATGAGGGTAAACGTAAGGAACCTCCCGGATTCAAGCATAACTCCGCAAAAAAATTAAAGATCCAAGATGATATTACTTAGATCTATCCTTGCTTTTATGCCTAGCTAGGGGCGTTAAACGATAGCGCTTGTTGTGAGGCAACCCAATTTTATTTTTATTTGTTGCTTTTTGATCCTGTTTAGTAATAAATAATTTATCTAGCCTCTGTTTTGGTTGTGTTTTTGTGTTTAATTAGTGTTCGTGCCAAGTAGAACCGTTGGGAAGACTTGGGGAAAGTCTTTTTAATCTTGCTGAAAAAAACTGAAACTTTACCGCTCACGAGAACTGCTGCCATTTTTATTTGAAAAGTGTTATTTAATTAATTATTTTTGCAGATGATTAATAGATAAATTACTCACGTCCAGAAATTTATTTTAGAATTTTTGGGGTTCCATATCTTGCGTTAGCTACAGATTACTACAGACTCTTCTGTTTTTGACAGATTCTGTTTTTCGTGTGTTGTTTGCTTATTTTGATAAATCTATGGCTAGTAAAATAGTTTACAAACCATAGAGAAGTTATAATACAGTAGATTTAACACTAATATAAATAAATAATGAGTTCATTACAGTACCTTGAAGTGGTCTTTTGTTTTCTTTCGCTAACGGGGCTCACGAGATTTTCTACTTTAAGTTTTGTGTTGTGAAGTTTTCAAGTTTGGGGTAAAGATTTGATGGATTATGGAACAAGGAGTGGCAAGAGCCTAAGCTTGGGGATGCCCATGGCACCCCCAAGATAATCTAAGGACACCTAAAAGCCAAAGCTTGGGGATGCCCCGGAAGGCATCCCCTCTTTCGTCTACTTCTATTGGTAACTTTACTTGGAGCTATATTTTTATTCACCACATGATATGTGTTTTGCTTGGAGCGTCTTGTATGATTTGAGTTTTTGTTTTTTAGTTTACCACAATTATCCTTTCTGTACACACCTTTTGAGAGAGACACACATGATTCGGAAATTATTAGAATACTCTATGTGCTTCACTTATATCTTTTGAGTTATATAGTTTTCCTCTAGTACTTCACTTATATCTTTTAGAGCACGATGGTGGATTTGTTTTATAGAAACTATTGATCTCTCATGCTTCACTTAGATTATTTTGTAATTTTCTTAAATAATCCTAATATGCTAGGTATTCAAGATTAGTAAAAACTTTCTTATAAGTGTGTTGAATACTAAGAGAAGTTTGATGCTTGATGATTGTTTTGAGACATGGAGGTAGTGATATTAAAGTTATGCTAGTTGAGTAGTTGTGAAGTTGAGAAATACTTGTGTTGAAGCTTGCAAGTCCCGTAGCATGCACGTATGGTAAACGTTATGTAACAAATTTGAAACATGAGGTGTTCTTTTGATTGTCCTCCTTATGAGTGGCGGTTGGGGATGAGTGATGGTCTTTTCCTAGCAATCTATCCCCCTAGGAGCATGCGCGTAGTACCGAGGTTTTTGATGACTTGTAGATTTTTTCATTAAGTATGTGAGTTCTTTATGACTAATGTTGAGTCCATGGATTATACACACTCTCACCTTTCCATCATTGCTAGCCTCTTCGGTACCGTGCATTGCCCTTTCTCACATTGAGAGTTGGTGCAAACTTCGCCGGTGCATCCAAACCCCGTGATATGATACGCTCTTTCACACATAAACCTCCTTATATCTTCCTCAAAACAGCCACCATACCTACCTATTATGGCATTTCCATAGCCATTCCAAGATATATTGACATGCAACTTTCCACTGTTCCGTTTATTATGACACGCATCATCATTGTCATATTTCCTTGCATGATCATGTAGTTGACATCGTATTTGTGTCAAAGCCACCATGCATAAATTATCATACATGTCACTCTTGATTTATTGCCCATCCCGGTACACCGCCGGAGGCATTCATATAGAGTCATATTTTGTTCTAGTATCGAGTTGTAATCTTTCAGTTGTAAATAAATAGAAGTGTGATGATCATCATTAATAGAGCATTGTCCCAAAAAAGGCCAAATAAAAAAAGGGAAAGGCCAAAAAAATGGACAATGCTACTATCTTTTTTTCCACACTTATGCTTCAAAGTAGCACCATGATCTTCATAGAGAGTTTCTTGTTTTGTCACTTTCATATACTAGTGGGAAATTTTCATTATAGAACTTGGCTTGTATATTCCAACAATGGGCCTCCTCAAGTGCCCTAGGTCTTGTGAGCAAGCAAGTTGGATGCACACCCACTTAGTTTCTTTTGTTGAGCTTTCATATATTTATAGCTCTAGTGCATCCGTTGTATGGCAATCCCTACTCCTTGCATTAACATCAATCGATGGGCATCTCCATAGCTCATTGATTAGCCTCGTTGATGTGAGACTTTCTCCTTTTTTGTCTTCTCCACATAACCCCCATCATCATATTCTATTCCAACCATAGTGCTATATCCATGTCTCACGCTAATGTATTGCGTGAAGGTTGAAAAAGTTTGAGATTACTAAAGTATGAAATAATTGCTTTGCTTGTCATCGGGGTTGTGCATGATGGGAGCATTATTGTGTGACGAAAATGGAGCATGACTAAACTATATGATTATGTAGGGATGAACTTTCTTGGGCCATGTTATTTTGAGAGGACATAATTGCTTAGTTAGTATGCTTGAAGTATTATTATTTTTATGTCAATATTGAACTTTTATCTTGAATCTTTCGGATCTGAATATTCATACCACAATTAAGAAGAATTACACTGAAATTATGCCAAGTAGCATTCCACATCAAAAATTCTGTTTTTATCATTTACCTACTCGAGGATGAGTAGGAATTAAGCTTGGGGATGCTTGATACGTCTCCAACGTATCTATAATTTTTGATTGCTCCATACTATATTATCTTCTGTTTTGGACAATATTGGGCTTTATTATACACTTTTATATTATTTTTGGGACTAACCTATTAACCAAAGGCCCGCCCCAGAATTGCTGTTTTTTTGCCTATATTAGGGTTTCGCAAGAAAAGAATATCAAACGGAGTCCAAACAGAATGAAACCTTCGGCAACGTGATTTTCGGAACGAACATGATCTAGGAGACTTGGACCCTACGTCAAGCAACCAACAGGGAAGCCACGAGGTAGGGGGCGCGCCTACCCCCCCCCCCAACCAGGCGTGCCCTCCACCCTCGTGGGCCCCCTGTTGCTCCACCGACGTACTCGTTCCTCCTATATATACCTACGTACCCCTAAACTACCAGAGACGGAGCCCAAAACCTAATTCCACCGCCGCAACCTTCTGTACCCACGAGATCCCATCTTGGGGCCTGTTCCGAAGCTCCGCCGGAGGGGGCATCGATCATCTTGCTTAAAGCATTACTCTGTTCTTATCAATTTAATACTCTAGATGCATACTGGATAGCGGTCGATGTGTGGAGTAATAGTAGTAGATGCAGGCAGGAGTCGGTCTACTTGTCTCGGACGTTATGCCTATATACATGATCATACCTAGATATTCTCATAATATGCCCAATTCTGTCAATCGCTTAGTAGTAATTTGTTTACCCACCATGAATACTATGCTCTCGAGAGAAGCCACTAGTGAAACTTATGGCCCCCGAGTCTATTCTCCGTTATATCAATCTTTCAATACTTAGTTATTTTTATTGCTTTCTATTTTACTTTGCATCTTTATCATAAAAATACGAAAAATATTATCTTATCATATCTTTTCAGATCTCACTCTCTTAAGTGACCGTGTAGGGATTGATAACCCCTTATCGCGTTGGTTGCGAGGATTTATTTGTTTGTGTAGGTGCAAGGGCCTCGCCCGTAGCCTCCTACTGGATTGATACCTTGGTTCTCGAAAACTTAGGGAAATACTTATGCTACTTTGCTGCATCACCCTTTCCTCTTCAAGGGAAAACCAACGCAGTGCTCAAGAGGTAGCAGTCGGCGTAGGCGCGTGTGCCGCGGGAAGAATACGCGGAGGAGGTAGCCGGGTCGATGTCGGCGCCGTCCGGCGCGGGCCACGGTCCCGCTTCCAAGTGCGTCTACGCGCCGGCCACCCACGCCGGGTCCTTCAAGTGTCGCTTCCCCCGCATCAACTCCTAGGGCCACGGCCACGGCCAGGGCTAGGGAAGCCGCCCTTCTTCGCCCCCTTGAACGGCCGCGGCCAACACGGTGCCGCGGCACCTGGCCTAGCTGTCCTCATCCTACGGCACCATCGCGACCTAGTGACGCAACCCAAGCATCGGCCTCGAGAATCAAGAATGCTCGACAACGGAGAGGGAAGGAAAGATCATATACATGTCATAAGAAAGGGAGTTTATTTACTGCACCCTCGATGTATTGTTTCCTTTGTTTGAAGATTGATTACAATCCATGAGTTAAGGTAAGATTAATGTGATTGAGCGATTTTTCTGAAAATCAATTATTTCTTTTCTAATTAATGTGATTGAGTGATTTAAGGTAAGGTTAATTAATTTAACTTTAATCTTTAGAGAATGTTCGTGATTGATTCTACATTACTAAATAGCTTGCGCCAGTATGGGAAGTTCTGATCTGTTCAGATTTCTTTCGTTGTGTGAGAGGGTTACGCGAAAATAAACCGATGAAGTGGGGAGAGGAGACGAAAAAAAATCTACGAAAAAACCCAGCAAAGATGGGAGGAGGTACCAAAAATTTGATACAATCAAGTGAGATAAACAATTCCATTTCATTTCATCTCTCAAACCAAACACCAAAGTACGTGAAAGGATCGATATGGTTGCCTGGAGGGGGGGTGAATAGGCAACTAACAATTTTTAGCTTTTCTTTAACAATTTAAACTTTGCATCAAAGTAGGTTGTCTAGATATGCAACTAGGTGAGCAACCTATATGATGCAACGAGGATAGGTACACAAGCAAGCAAGAGATATGAAACAAGTAAGCTTGCTTAAATAAAGACACGAGATAACCAAGAGTGGAAGTTCCTTCCCTTTGAGAGGAAGTACGTCTCCATTGGAGCGGTGTGGAGGCACAATGCTCCCCAAGAAGCCACTAGGGCCACCGTATTATCCTCACGCCCTCACACAATGCGAGATGTCGTGATTCCACTATTGGTGCCCTTGAAGGCGGCGACCAAACCTTTACAAATAAGGTTGGGGCTCTCTCCACAACTTAATTGGAGGCTCCCAACAAAACCATGAAGCTTCACCACAATGGAATATGGCTCCGAGGTGACCTCAACCGTCTAGGGTGCTCAAACACCCAAGAGTAACAAAATCCACACAAGAAAGTATGGGGGAACCAAATATCCTTTGGTGGAAGTATAGATCTAGGTCTCCTCCTTCAATCCCTAGCAAATCAACAAGTTTGAGTGGCTAGAGAGAGAGATCAGGCAAGAGAGCTTGAAGGGCATTAATGGTGGAGTGAGAGAGGTCAAAGGTGGTAGTGGTAGGTGGGAGAAGCTCCCTTAAATAGTCTCCCCACATTTCCAACCGTTACTGCGTTTTTGCACTGCAGCGGTACAACCGGTCCTTGTCCCGGTACAACCGGGACTCACGGTGTAACTGCAGAACCCTACCAAGCGGTACAACCGGACAGGCGGGCGGTAGCACCGGCTAAGAAAAATAACCGGACTAACCGCCTGGCTACCGCACAACCACCGCATCAAAACAGGAGCTTGACCGGTACTTGAGCGGTTCCTGGCTGGAACAACCGCATGGCCTTGAGCTCTTGGGCCGCTAAGTTCTGAGTGGAAGAACCGCTCGGACCACCGGTGGTACCGGTCATCGTGGAATGACCGGACCAACCGGGCCACTGTCGCCCAAGAACCGCATTAAACCAGAAGCGAGAGCGGTACTTGAGCGGTGCATGGACGGAACCACCGCCCCAGCAGTTGTAGAGCATGGTGGCGGTACCACCGCCCGGAGGCAGCGGTACAACCGCTCGAGCACCACTGGTGAGCAACAAGACCCAGCGGTACAACCGCTGGGCAGAAACAGTGAGCAGGAAAGAGGGGAAGAGGCAAGGAAAACTCTCTCTCACACACACCTGAGGAACGCAAAGAGAGGGTGAGAAAAGTGTACGCGAACTGATTTCCCCAGAGCTTCCTAATGAGGATTCCCTCTAGATAGTATGGGAACTCTACGACCAAAGAAAATAAAAGCGTAGAGGACACGTCTTCGATCTTTTCCTTTGAGAGGCAATAGCAATCCGATGTAAGCCTAAGCATCGAGAACCTGAAACATATAGCACACGATTAGACCACAAAGGGTTGTCATCATCATCCAAAACATAAAGTAGGGAAATGCCCTTTCAATCTCCCCCTTTTTGGTGGATGATGACAACAACATGATTTGCAAGAGATAAGTCAATGAAATCTAGATGGAACTCCCCTGAATATGTGCCCAACAAGTACTAGCTCTTAGAAAGCATGGGCACACTTTCAGGACTAGACTCCCCCTAGATTTTATAGACTCACCACTCTAAGCACATAATATGAGAGACAACATAATGGATAGATAGCAATAATAACAATAATAATAACCGACGAACTGATAGCAATAAAAGGAGTAGCATAAGTCTCACACACAGCAAGAAACCACCACGAACAAGGTTCAACACTAAAGAGAAACACGAGGAAATGAGAAACCCGACCCATGCAAATCCCGAGACCTATAGAACCCTCTCCCCTTTGGCATCAAGACACCAAAAAGGAAAAGAGCGAAGCTAGCGTCCCAAAGCTCAGGTGTCCTCCTCTGACTCCTCGGTCGCATCTGGATCCTCATCATCAGAGTCGTCGTCGTCGTCGTGATCAGATTCCTCCATGGCATTGTCAGCTGCTGCAAACGAGGATGATGGCTGGGGAGGGGCTTCATCATCAGTCCAGGTGCTATGGGTAGAGATCCAACGCTCCTCTGGGGTGATGCTCTTCGCAGAGCCACTCTGAACCTGCATGTTGAGGTGCTTCATCATTGCAATTTGGCGACGCCGTGCAAGCTTCTCATTGACATGAGCCTCATACATCTTCTTCTGGATGTCAGCCTGGATACAAAAGGTCTTCTTCACCTTGGCAGTAAGTTTGGCCACCCACGAAGGCTTGGCCCCTGGCTCCAGCTCAAAGTCCTCATCGTCAGAAGTAGCATAGACATCCTCAGGAGCATGTTCAGGGAAGCGAGGCTCGGCATGCTTCTTCTTCTTAAGGAGCTTGACCTCATGAACAGTGAGGTTGTCTGGAGAAGTGAGGAGCTCTCTAGGACGACGAACAGCCCACACAGAGTTCAGAAAGCACATGACAAACGGAGCATAGATTGGGACTTTACGGTAGATGACCATGTTGTACATCTCATGCCACAGCCAATTTGATACATCAAACATTGCCCCTGTCCCCACCATGGTCTTCATAGCAACCATCAAATCAACCAGATAGCCATGAATCTCATCTTGATTGCCCACCTTGGGCAAGAGCACATTGCGGAACACTTGGTGCATGATGTCATAGACCTTCTCCAAATCCTTGGATTCTCCAATAATCCCACGGCCCGAATGTACAGAGGGGCAAGCTTCTCCTTAGGCATGGACTCAGGAAAATCATGAGGGCGAATGCCACCCCTTCCTCCCAGACCGGTATCCTCATACCCAATAGCATTGCAGAAAGCCCTCCAGGGAACTTGAAACAATTCATCGCGACACATGAAGGTGAGAGTGCGCGCATCATCTTCCCCAAAATGAACCATGGCATAGAACTGATGGATAAGTTGAACATCAAAGTCATAGTTGACTGACATGATCTTGACAAGATCAAACTCCTCGCAGAGAGCTAGCGCCTCACCAAAATACTCCATGTTGTTTTTCCAATGATCAAAATAAATTGTCCACTGCTTGGTATATCTGTTCTTGTTGTGCTCAAAGAGTTCATGAACAATCCGTACTTGCATCTCATTCCGGAACTGAACAGTGGTCCAACAGGGAGCAATGGGAACCTCATACGGATTCTTTGAGTGGAAGGCTTCCCAATCCTTGGCTTTCCAACGATGCAATGGCATAACCACACGTTGCTTAGCAGCTGCAGACTTTTCACGGCAACTGGGCTTGGTGGGAATCACAACTTCTTCTTCATCATCAGACACAACCGGGCGCAAGGTCCTTCATGCCCTCTTCTTGGTCTTGCGAGGAGCAGAGCGAGAACTAGAGCCACCTGAACACACACACGAAAAGAACACACAAAAACCCAACAAGGATGAGAGGATTGCACCCACTAGCAGAAAAGGAACAAGTTGCAACAACAGAGAAGATAGAACAGTGCTTAGTGGTTGATATACTCCGGTTGTACCGAATCTTCCGCCAGTAGTACCGCTCCAGCGGTTGTACCGCCCGTACGGGCGGTAGTACCGCTCTAGCGGTTGTACCGCCCGTAGGGACGGTAGAACCGCTGACAGTGGCACTACTAGGGAAGATAGATCTAACCGCGGCATACGAATCACACAAGTAATATTCCGAATTCTAAGTGCTGCAAACAAGACAGGAGGCTAACAAAGAACTCTTCTAAGGCATAGATCGAACACTAAACGCGGGAAGATAGGTAAAGCCCTAAACAAGGAAGAACCCTAAACAAAAAACTAGAGGCAAAGAACACGAGGCATTACCACCATCCATGGGAAGAGATCGGGAGGCCTCCACGGAGAGAATCCACGGAGAGCCAAGGATCCCAAGCGCGAGACACACTCTGGGGCAGGGGTAGAGATGGTCGGCGGCTAGGGCAAAAAGAAGAGGAATGAGGACGAAGGGAAAAAGACAACCCTTCAGCCCCGTCGAGTATATATAGGCCCGTACGCACGCCCCGGTAGAACCGCTTAGGGGAGCGGTTGTACCGCTCGTCAGGTACAGACCGGTGGATGGAGGCGGTACTTCCGGTGCCTAGGAGGCAGCGGTAGTACCGCACGGCATCAACCGGTAGTACCGGATGTGGGTTACCGTGGGATTGTGCGGTGGAACCGCCCAAGCACCGAACGGAGACCCTTTGGACGGCACAACCCGGTACCAGCGGTAGAACCGCTCGTGGTACCGGTTGTACCGCCCGACCACCTAAGCCCAAGCCAAGATCAAAAGAGTGCAATCCGAAGGGAGGAAGAAGGGGCACAAAACAGGAGAGAAACAACACCCTAGGAGGTCCTAACACAAAGAGAAAAGACAGGAAGAGAGAAAACAACACGAGAACAACAAGGCTAACTCCAACCTCCCGAAGAGAGGACGGTGGCCGAGGCCACCTATGTTTGAGTCAGTTGGTATGGCACCGTGAAGAATTATCCTTGGGTCCATGACCAAAACTCGTCTTTGAAGCACAAGTACCATCAAATATGGCTAATGTGAAAGACACGATCAATTTATGCATAATGGGGGGAGGGAGAGTTCATTGAGAGAACAACACTCCCCCTATGTCCATGCCTACACCTAAACTAGACAACAAATTGAGCGTGGTAGGGTGTGCAAGGGTTCAAGCCACATTGCTCGAATCAATGATATTTAGCTAATGCCTTAACTCGCGAAATCTTGCTTCATCCAAGGGCTTTGTGAAAATATCTGCAAGGTTGTCATGAGTGTTGACATAGTTGAGCTCGATCTCTCCTCGCCTAATGTGATCCCGGATGAAGTGATACCGAATCTCAATATGCTTCGTCTTGAAGTGTTGTACCCGGTTGAGAGAAATCTTGATGGCACTTTCATTGTCACACCAAAGAGGCACTCTGTCACAAGTGACATCGTAATCCTTTAAAGTTTGCCTCATCCATAAGAGTTGTGCACAACAACTACCGGCCGCAACATACTCCGCTTCGGTGGACGAGAGAGACACACAACTTTGCTTTTTGGAAGACCAACTTACCAAAGAGCAACCAAGGAATTGGCACCCTCCGGAAGTGGACTTCCTATCCACTTTGTCTCCCGCCCAATCGGAATCTGAGTACCCTACAAGCTTGAAGTTTTATCCTCTTGGGTACCATAAGCCAAAGTTTGGGGTATGAGCCAAATATCAAAAGATTCGTTTGACCGCCACATAGTGACTCTCCTTAGGTGTGGCTTGAAACCATGCACAAATTCCCACACTCAACATGACTTCCGGTGTAGATGCACAAAGGTAAAGCAAGGATCCAATCATGGAACGATATACCTTTTGATCCACCACTTTACCATTGGGATCTAAGTCAAGTTGGCACTTGGTGGGCATTGGAGTGGAAGCCGGCTTGACGTCACTTAGCTTGAATCTCTTGAGCATGTCTTGAGTGTATTTGGATTGATTGATGAAGGTTACTTCTATTCTTTGCTTCACTTCGAACCCTAGAAAGAACTTCAACTCCCCCATGGAGGACATCTCAAACTTTGAGGTCATGAGAGCGGCAAATTCCTCATTGAAAGCTTTGTTAGGAGAACCAAAGATAATATCATCAACATATAATTGACACACAAACAACTCCCCTTTGACCTTCTTAGTAAAAAGAGTGGGGTCGATTATCCCAACTTCAAACCCACGGTCTTGTAACAACTCGGTAAGGTGGTCATACCACGCACGTGGGGCTTGTTTAAGGCCATAGAGTGCCTTATCGAGTTGATACACATGATCGGGAAAGTAGGGATCCTCGAACCCAGGGGGTTGCTTGACGTACACCAATTCATTAATGGGACCATTAAGAAAAGCACTCTTCACATCCATTTGATGTAACTTAAAGTTATGATGAGAAGCATATGCAATCAACATGCGAATGGATTCAAGACGAGCAACGGGAGCAAAGGTTTCACCGTAGTCGATACCATCGACTTGGGAGTAGCCTTGTGCTGCCAAATGAGCCTTGTTGCGGATGATAATCCCATGGGCATCTTACTTGTTCTTGAATATCCACTTGGTTCCAATGACATTGTGGTTCCCCATTGGCCTTGGCACCAATCTCCACACTTTGTTGTGCTCGAAGTTGTTGAGTTCTTCATGCATGGCATAGAGCCAATCTGGATCTTCTAGCGCCTCATAGACCTTGAGGGGTTCCACACAAGAGACAAACGCGTGATGCTCACAATAATTTGCTAATTGTATACAAGTGCTTACCCCCTTTCTTAAGCTTCCAAGCACATTCGTCATGAGATGATCCTTGGTGGAGAGCTTGGAAGCAACCTTGGCGGCACGGCGCTCTAATTCCTCCTCGGTGGTGAGTTAAGGAGTGGTTACTTGATCATCTTGAGCGCCGTCATGAACTTGTTCTTGATCTTGAACTTGCTCGGGGGAGAGAACTTGACCTTGGGCATCACTTGGTGTGTCCACACCGTTTTGAGTATGATCTAGCCCTTGGTCTTGTTCATGAGGTTGAGGGCCTTCACTTTGTTCTTCGGAAGCGTGTGGGCCTTGGGTTGGTGATGGCTCCACTTGAGTGGAGCATTGTCCTTCTCCTTCGGCCACAAGGGGTTCCTCAATGGGTAGGATGAAACCAACGCCCATTCTTCTTATGGCTTGAGGAGGAATTTCATCACCTACATCACAAGTGCCACTTTGCTCCACTTGGGAGCCGTTATTCTCATCAAACTCCACATTACACATCTCCTCAATATGTCCCGTGGATTTATTGAGAACACGGTAACCATGAGATTTTGTAGCATAACCAACAAATATGCCCTCATAAGCTCTAGCCTCAAATTTAGACAACCGAATACCTTTCTTGAGAATGAAACACTTACACCCGAATACCCGGAAGTACTTGAGGTTGGGCTTGTTACCGGTGAGTATCTCATACGGAGTCTTGTTCAAGCCCTTGCGGAGGTAGAGCCGATTGGATGCATGACATGCGGTGTTGATGGCTTCGGCACAAAAGTTGTACGGAGACTTGAACTCCGCCATCATGGTCCTTGCCGCATCCATCAACGTCCGGTTCTTCCTCTCCGCAACACCGTTTTGTTGAGGGGTGTATGGTGCAGAATATTGATGCTTGATTCCCTCATCACTAAGAAATTCATCCAAGGTGTAGTTCTTGAACTTGGTGCCGTTGTCACTTCTTATTGTCAAGATCTTTGCATTATGTTGATGTTGTGCTTCATTTGCAAAGTCGATGATGGTTTGTTGGGTCTCGCTCTTCCTCTTGAAGAAATACACCCACGTGTACCTTGAGTAGTCATCCACAATCACCAAGAAATACTTCCTACCTCCAAGACTATCAAAGGATGGAGGCCCAAAGAGATCCATGTGAAGGAGCTCCAAAGGCCTCTTTGAATAAATGATAGTCGTGGGAGGGTGAGCCTTCTCATGTAGCTTTCCTTCGATACAGGCACTGCAAGCACGATCTTTAACAAAACTAACATTCGTTAGTCCACGGACATGGTCCCCCTTGAGAAGACTTTGCAAAGATCTCATATTGACATGGGCTAAACGGCGATGCCAAAGCCACCCCACATCAACTTTAGCCATTAGGCATGTCGCGGTCTTAGTGGGTCGCTCCGAAAAGTTAATCACATATAGACCGTTCTCGACATGCCCAACAAAAGCTACTTTAAGAGTCTTGCTCCACAAGAGGGCCACGGTATCGATGTCAAAGAAAGTGGCAAAGCCCATGATTGCAAGTTGACGAACGGAAAGTAAATTGTATGCAAGGGACTCAACAAGCATGACCTTCTCGATCGTGAGATCATGAGAGATGACCACCTTGCCAAGTCCCAATACCTTAGAGGATGAGGCGTCACCCCACTCGACATTGGTGGGCATAGATGGAACTTTGTGCACGTCCACCACCAAGTCCTTGCTTCCGGTCATATGATTTGTAGCTCCGCTATCGAGCAACCATGGTCCACCACCGGAAGCAAACACCTACAAGAGATCAATGCTTGGTTTTAGGTACCCATTTTGTAATGGGTCCTTTGATGTTAGTAACAAGGGTCTTAGGAACCCAAATAGACCATTCAATGTACTCATGAAGAGAACCAACAAATTTGGCATAAACATGCCCATCACTAGCACGGCATAACACATAAGAAGGATTAAAATCGCCGGCTTTGTTGGGAGAGGTGACATTTCCCTTCTTGACTTTGTTCTTCTTCTTCTCCTCGGGGACACTCTCTCCCCCCTTCACAAAGGTTTGCATGAGGGGAGGAGGTCGTTTGGTCTTGTCATTCTTCTTCTTGTTCTTGGAGTCGGGGACGTACCCAACCCCTTCCTTCGCCACACCTCCCTTTTGGTTGATCAAGAGATCGTTGAGGTTCTTCTTGCCTTGTATGCAAGTCGCAAGACCTCTCTCAAGTTGCGCCTTCAACTTAGCATTTTCCTCAACAAGATGCATATGCTCACAACACGGGTTAGTAGCATTTGCATTATCAATTAAAACCATATGAGGAAAAGTTGCTTTCTCCTTAGTTAGCTTCACTTGGAGTTGATCATGAGACTCCTTGAGACTAGCGTGAATACCCTTCAAGGCCTTGTGGGCCTTGTCAAGTATATCAAACTCCTCTTTGAGTCTAGCAAGATCAACCCCGGGTTTGGCCTTCTCGGAATTTAGTATACGAGAAACAACAAGGGCATGATCACAATCTTTCTCTAACTTAGCATGATCAACGTTGTGTGACTCCTCAAGAGCCAAATGAAGACCACGCTCTTCCTCAAGAGCATTGGAAAGATCCGAAATCTCATCGGCATAGTCACGACTATGCCCTTCCATCTTCGAGATGGTGTCTTCGTGAGCCTCGATCATGTTATTGGCCTCACCAAGTTGTTCCAAGAGAGCAACAAAGTGCTTCTTGGATTTTCCCTTGAGTTTGCCCATAAAGGCCTCAAACTCGTTAGCCTCCACATTAGCTCCCTCAACTTCATTAATGCTATCCGATGGGGAAGGATGATTAATGATGGTAGTTTTGATGTTGGAGGTTACCTTGTTGGTGGCTTTAGCCATGAGGCACTTGGCGGTGATGCTCTCGTTGGGTGAGTCGAAGAGAGGCACTTGTGACGTTGTTGCAATGTCAATGGAGGCCATGGCAACTGACTCATCATCTTCATCATCGTCATCATCCTCATTGTACTCTTCTTGCACAACCAAGGCCTTGAGAGGAGTCTTCTTGGTGAAGTTGTTCTTGTTGGGGAACGACTTGGCCTTGTCCTTTCGGATGAGTTTGCCACCATTGTCTTCCCTCTTCTCATACGGGCATTCCGCAACAAAATGACTCACGTTGCCGCAATTGTAGCAAGTCCTTACACGTTGCTTTCCCCTTGTGCCACTCGAGTTGTTTTTGCTAAAGTTGGGCTTCGAGTTTTTCTTGCTCCAAAATTGCCTTGAAACAAGTGCCATATGTTCATGATATGCATACTTCGTATCTTCGGGGTTGCTCTCCTCTTCTTCCTCTTCTTCTTCTTCCACGGTGAGCTTGGCCTTCAATGCAAGGTTAGGCTTCTTTGCCCATTGAGAACGGAGCACCGCATTGTCGGTGGTCTTGGCCAAAATGTTCATGGCCACAAACTCATCCAACACTTCGCTTGAGGTCAAAGTGTGGAAGTCCGGTCTTTGGCGAATGACGGAGGACATGGCCTTGTGGTAGGGCATCATTGCCTTGAGGAATTTGCGCTTGATCCAATTGTCATCCGTGTCCTTGCTCCCGTGATCTCGTAGTGAGACCGCGAGTTTGGTGACTTTCCGATAAAGCTCACGAGGTTCTTCATCTTCCTTCATTGCAAACTCATCGGCCTCATCTTGTACCACTTCATAGTTGGAGCATTGAATGCTTGCGCTTCCCCGGTAGAGAGACACGACACAATGCCATGCATCCTTGGCCAAGGCGAAGGGACGAAGATGAGGTAGGTCTTCGGGTGGAATTGCATCTTGAATGATGAAGAGAGTATTCTCATTGAATTGATTATCCGCGGCTTCTCGAGGAGTGAAGTTGCTTGAATCATGTGGATAGAACCCTTCTTCAATGATTCTCCAAAGGTTAGTGTTCACATGATTTAAATGACGTTTAAAGTGGTAAACCCAAGAATCAAAATCCTCATTTTTCACAATCTTAGGAGGAGGACCGGCATGATTCAAATGGGTAGAAGGAACCGGTCCACCATAGACAAGTGGTGGTTCCACATGGGCAAAGATGTCGGTGCCATTCTTGCCACTAGAAGAAGGAGCCTTTTCACAACTAGCTTCCCCCTTGTCGGGGATAGCATCCGACACCTTGTTGGCGGGATCCCCCCCACTAGTAGAAAAAGGGGCTATGGTCCAGGCCGCCTCAGCCCATTAGTCCCGGTTCAGCCTTGAACCGGGACCAATGTGGGCATTGGTCCCGGTTCGTGAGCCCAGGGGGCCGGCCGGGCCACGTGGGCCATTGGTCCCGGTTCGTCTGGACCTTTTGGTCCCGGTTGGTGGGACGAACCGGGACCAAAGGGCCTCCCTCCTGGCCCACCACCATTGGTCCCGGTTGGTGGCTTGAACCGGGACCAAAGGCTCCCCTTTAGTCCCGGTTCATGCCACGAACCGGGACCAATGAATTGCCTATATATACCCCCTCGCGCAAGAGCAGAGCACAGTGCTCTGTTTTTTCTGGCCGAGGGGGAGAGGCCTTTGTGGTGCTCTAGCTCACCTCCTATGCACATGAGGTGTTTGATGGAATGCCCGAGCCACACTACTTAAGCTTTCTCCTCTCGAAGCTCGACCTCCAAGCTCCATTTTCCTCGAGATTTGTCTAGATTTAGCGGTCCGTCATGCCCCGTCCCCGTCTTCACCGCCGTCGATCACCCGCGCCGATCTCATCACCGACACCACCGTGGTGAGCCTCTTATTCTTATCTTCTTTCTGAAAGGAAAAATATTCTTACTTGTATGTTTAGATAGATACTTGTATCATTTTCTTACATTTATTATTGCATCTTATATAGTGCGATGGTTTTGGTATCCGCCCCCGTCGGCCCTCGTCCTGTCTATGATTCGGATTTGGTATGTATATTATCTTTATAACTATTGGTTCATTTATTGTTTATGAAAATTATGCCGACCAACGTGACATAGATTTTATTTATCTAGGATGTATGTGAATCGGAAATGCCAACCGACCTTGTCGAGAGGTTAAATTTAGTTGAAGAAGAAAACAATTTGTTGAAGGAAAAAATAAAAAAAATTGAGGAGGAGAAGATGATATTGGAGTTGCATGTTGCGGATGTCGTCGATGATCACAAGATCAAGATGGATGCAATGCGCTTGAAGATTAGAAAGATTAGAAAATATGCCATTCATACCGAGGCTTGGTATCATTATGCCGTTGGATCAATTGTTACCTTGGTTGCGATTATGATCACATTTGTTTTCGCTTTGAAATGTTTTACATAGTTTCAATGTATGGTTTAATTAATTAGATGCTCTGGAGAGCTATATGTTGTTAGATGAGAACTATGTATGCACTTTGGTTTTAATGTGATGATGAACTTCTATTAATTTGGACACTTAATTATATATAATGCACGCAGATGAACCGGCAATGGATGTACGGTGAGAGACACACCCGCGAGTACATTAAGGGCGTGCATGAGTTTCTCGATGCGGCTGAGGCAAACAAGCAGAATGGTTTTATGTGTTGTCCATGCACTGAATGTGGGAATACGAGGTCTTACTCTAACCGGAAAATCCTTCACTCCCACCTGCTTTACAAGGGTTTCATGCCACACTATAATGTTTGGACGAGGCACGGAGAAATAGGGGTTATGATGGAAGACGGCGAAGAAGAAGAGTACGATGACAACTATGTGCCCCCTGAATATGGTGATGCTGCAACGGGGGGAGCTGGTGAAGATCAAGAGGAACCAGACAATGATGTGCCCAATGATGCTGCCACGGGTGAAGCTGCTGAAGATCATGAGGAACCAGACGATGTGCCCGATGATGATGATCTCCGCCGGGTCATTGTTGATGCAAGGACGCAATGCATTAGTCAAAAGGAGAAGCTGAAGTTCGATCGCATGTTAGAGGATCACAAAAAAGGGTTATACCCCAATTGCGAAGATGGCAACACAAAGCTTGATACCGTACTGGAATTGCTGCAGTGGAAGGCAGAGAATGCTGTGGGTGACAAAGGATTTGAGAAGCTACTAAAAATATAGAAGAAGAAGCTTCCAAAGGATAACGAATTGCCCGACAGTACATACGCAGCAAAGAAGGTCGTATGCCCTCTAGGATTGGAGGTGGAGAAGATACATGCATGCCCTAATGACTGCATCCTCTACCGCGGTGCATACAAGGATCTGAACGCATGCCTGGTATGCGGTGCGTTGCGGTATAAGATCAGACGAGATGACCCCGGTGATGTTGACGGCGAGCCCCTCAGGAAGAGGGTTCCTGCAAAGGTGATGTGGTATGCTCCTATAATACCATGGTTGAAACGTCTGTTCAGAAATGAAGAGCATGCCAAGTTGATGCGATGGCACAGTGAGAACCGAAAGAAAGATGGGAAGTTGAGAGCACCCGCTGACGGGTCGCAGTGGAGAAAAATCGAGAGAAAGTACTGGGATGAGTTTGCAAAGGACCCAAGGAATGTATGGTTTGCTTTAAGCGCGGATGGCATTAATCCTTTCGGTTGCATTGAGGGGACTTCTACTGGAAAACGTCCGATTAGCCATTGTGAAGCTATGTGCATTCCTCAATGCAATCTCTCAGAAGGTGATCGATCCAGAAATCGTACCAAGGCTAAGGAGTGATGTGGCGCAATGTCTTGTCAGTTTCGAGCTGGTGTTCCCACCATCCTTCTTCAATATCATGACGCACGTCCTAGTTCATCTAGTCGACGAGATTGTCATCCCGGGGCCCGTATTTCTACACAATATGTTCCCCTTTGAGAGGTTCATGGGAGTCCTAAAGAAATATGTCTGTAACTGCGCTAGGCCAGAAGGAAGCATCTCCATGGGCCATCAAACAGAGGATGTTATTGGGCTTTGTGTTGACTTCATTCCTGGCCTTAACAAGATAGGTCTCCCTAAATCGCGGTAAGAGGGGAGACTGACTGGAAAAGGCACTCTTGGAAGAGACTCAATAATATGGAGGGACGGATATTCTTGGTCTCAAGCACACTACACAGTTCTACAGAACTCTACCTTGGTGACCCCGTATGTCGATGAACACAAGAACAATCTGCGCTCCAAACACCCGGAGCAGTGCGACGACTGGATTACATGTGAACACATCAGGACTTTCAACAGTTGGTTGGAAACATGTCTCAGAGGTGACAACACTGTTTGTGATGAGTTGTACTTGTTGTCGAGGGGACCATCTTTGACTGTATTGACTTACAAAGGATACGAGATAAATGGGAATACATTTTACACGATCGCCCAAGATCAAAAGAGCACCAACCAAAACAGCGGTGTCCGCTTTGATGCAGCAACCGAGAGCGGAAAGGATACATATTATGGTTACATAGTGGACATATGGGAACTTGACTACGGACCTGATTTTAAGGTCCCTTTGTTTAAGTGCAAATGGGTCAATCTGTTAGGCGGCGGGGTACAGGTAGACCCACAGTACGGAATGACAACAGTGGATCTGAAAAATCTTGGGTACACTGACGAATCGTTCGTCCTAGCCAATGATGTGGCACAGGTTATCTATGTGAAGGACATGTCTACCAAACCGAGAAAAAGAAAAGATAAGGAAGCGAATACATCATACGATGAGCCAAAGCGCCACATAGTTCTTTCAGGAAAAAGGGACATCCTGGGAGTGGACGGCAAGACAGACATGTCTGAAGATTATGAAAAGTTTCATGAAATTCCTCCCTTCAATGTCAAGGCTGACCCAAGCATCCTGATAAACAATGAAGATTATCCATGGTTACGGCGCAATAAGCAAATGACACAAGCGAAGAAAAAGTGAAGACTTTCTCCCGCAACTATTATGATGATACCATGCCAACTTTGTAACAGATGATCTTTCGTCCGAAACTCTGATACTTCGAAAGAGATTGTTCGTTTTGTACACGAAGTGCATCCAGTTTTTTCCGTAACCATCTCAACTTTGTTGCACATGCTATGTGGGTGAAATGATGATACCATGCCAACTTTCAACCTTTTCGGAGTTCATTTGAAATGCTTTTCAATTTCAGGGTCTTATAGCTCAAAAAAATCAATAAATGCATGAAAAATAACAAATGAAGTCAGAAAGGGTTGAAAATTGATGATGTGTCTTTGAATGGTGCATTTTGAACACAGAAAAAATATGGAGTTCAAATAAGTTCAAGAAAATGAAATCCCTTTGTAACAGATGATCTTTCGTCCGAAACCCTGATACTTCGAAAGAGATTGTCCGTTTTGTACACGAAGTGCATCCAGTTTTTGCCGTAACCATCTCAACTTTGTTGCACATGCTATGTGGGTGAAATGATGATACCATGCCAACTTTCAACCTTTTCGGAGTTCATTTGAAATGCTTTTCAATTTCAGGGTCTTATAGCTCAAAAAATCAATAAATGCATGAAAAATAACAAATGAAGTCAGAAAGGGTTGAAAATTGATGATGTGTCTTTGAATGGTGCATTTTGAACACAAAAAAATATGGAGTTCAAATAAGTTCAAGAAAATGAAATCCCTTTGTAACAGATGATCTTTCGTCCGAAACCCTGATACTTCGAAAGAGATTGTCCGTTTTGTACACGAAGTGCATCCAGTTTTTGCCGTAACCATCTCAACTTTGTTGCACATGCTATGTGGGTGAAATGATGATACCATGCCAACTTTCAACCTTTTCGGAGTTCATTTGAAATGCTTTTCAATTTCAGGGTCTTATAGCTCAAAAAAGCAAAAGTAAACAATTAAAAAGTTTTTATAAACCTCTCGTATTTTTGAAACTAAACTTATATAAAATTTATGCAACTTAAATTCAGAATGTATTTTTTGTTCAACACATTAATAGCAAAAAGAATTTAATAGCAAAAAATAACAAAATTTGTTTTTGATTAAAACAGATATTAAAAATAACCTAAAATTACCAAATAGAGTATAATGATAAAACACTGTAATATTAAGTAGCAGGAAAAAGAATCACTCAAAAATCTAACTTCATAGTAAAGTTATTCGTAAACTAGTGATTCACATACATAGAGTACAAATAAAAAAATAAAAAGCAAAAAATAAAACAAAAGAAGAAAACAAAAAAAATTAAATTATAAGTAAAATAAAACTATAAGTATCACTAAAAAACTGTAAGTAATTAAACTAAAATAAAACTATAATATTCTTCAAATTTTTAAAAACTCAAATTTAAACTATTTAAAATATAAAACTAATGGCACTAACAGAAAGTTTATAATTTTTGTGACCTAAAAGCAAAAAGAAATCACTAAAAAACTGTAAGTATTTAGTTTTAAGTAGAAATAAAAAATAAATAGAAAAAAATCTAATTTTATAGTAAAGTTATTCATAAACTAGTGATTCGCACAAATTTTTAAAAATTCAAATTTAAACTATTTAAAATTTAAAACTAATGGCACTAATAGAAAGTTTATAATTTTTGTGACCTAAAAGCAAAAAATAAAAAACCAAAAAAATGTAGAAATAAAAAAGAAAAAAAATGCCACCTACTGGGCCTCCACGGCCTGAATACGACTAGAAACCCTACATGGGCCAGGATTCAGGCACGCAGCAGGCCCAGTAGGCCCACAGGCATTGCAATGACAGGTTAGGCCCGAAAGCCTGCAGTTGAGAGGAGCTCAGGAGGGTGGGCGCAGCAGCGCTTATAAACCACTCCCGAGCCCTCTCAACTAGCGATGTGGGACTAAACTTTTGGGCGCGGGCAGCACAAGGGCATTGGTCCCGGTTGGTGGCACTAACCGGGACTAAAGGGGGGCATTGGTCACGGTTCGTGGCACGAACCGTGACCAATGCCCCCCTTTAGTCCCGGTTAGTGTCACCAACCGGGACCAAAGGCCGCCGCTTCCCGCCCTTTGGGCTGCCGAAAATTGGCCTTTGGTCCCGGTTCGTGGCACCAACCGGGACTAAAAGGGGCATTGGTCACGGTTGGTGCCACGAACCGTGACCAATGCCTTTTCTATATAAGCAAAGACTTGGCGTTTTTTCAGATTTCATCGCCAGTTCCCATCCCCGACGACGCCCCGCGCCCCTGCCCGTGCTCGCCGTCGCCCCGCGCCCCTGCGCTGTGCTCGCCGTCGCCGTCGCCCCGCGCCCGTGCCCCGTGCTCGCCGTCGCCGACCCCGAGCCGCCCCGCCGTCGCCCTTGCCCTCGCCCTCGAGCTCCGCCGTCCCCGAGCCCCCGAGCTCCTGCCCCGCGCGCCCCCGAGCTCCGCCGTCCGCCGCCGCCAAGCGCGCCCCGCCGTCGCCCTTGCCCTCGCCGACCCCGACCCCGGCCGCCCGCGTCTCCTCCCCGATCCCTCCGGGAGAGGTAGCTAGCTACCGCCCCATCCTCTCCTTCCTTCCTTAATGTGTTCATAGATTTTTTCTCTTTTTTAGAAAAATTAGGATTTTTTCTGTTCATAAAATGTATATGTGTGTGTGAACAATGTATATGTATATTTTTTTCTAATGTATATGTCTATTTTTTCTGTTCATATATGTGTATATGTGTATGTGAACAATTAGGATTTTTTCTATTTTTTTCTGTTTTTTAGAAAAATTAGGATTTTTTCTGTTCATAAAATGTATGTGTATGTGAACAATGTATATGTCTATTTTTTCTGTTCATATATGTCTATTTTTTCTGTTCATATATGTGTATATGTGTATGTGAACAATTAGGATTTTTTTCTATTTTTTTCTGTTTTTTTAGAAAAATTAGGATTTTTTCTGTTCATATATGTGTATATGTGTATGTGAACAATTAGGATTTTTTCTATTTTTTTCTGTTTTTTAGAAAAACTAGGATTTTTTCTGTTCATAAAATGTATATGTGTATGTGAACAATGTATATGTCTATTTTTTCTGTTCATATATGTGTATGTGGCCATAATGTATATGTGTAAGAAAGGAGAAGAAGAGGGGAGAAGAGGGTCATCGATAACTTTAGTGAATTTTAGGTTATTTTCATTTTAGGTCATTTTAGGCGGGGAAGAAGGGGAAGAAGAGGGAGAAGAAGAGGGGGTCGAGAGGGGGTCTAGGGTCGCCGAGGGGTCGAGGGTCGTTGAACATGAGAGGAGGAAGAGGATAAAAAAAGAAGAGGAATAAGAAAAGAAAAAAGAGGAGAAGAAAGAATAGAGGAGAAGATCTCCTCTATTCTTTCTTCTCCTCTTTTTTTTTCTTCTTCTTCCTCTTTTTTTTATCGGGAACGAGGGTCGTCGAGGGTCGCCGAGCGGTAGAGGAAGAAGAGGATAAAAAAGAAGAGGAAGAAAAAAAAGAGAGGGATCGACGGTCGCCTAGGGGTCGAGGGTCGAGAAACCCTAAATAGAAAGTATCGTCGGTGTGAGATACATGTACCATTGGTGTCGGACACTACATCCACATCCCACAAGTGGCGCGGGTTTCGACGCCCACATCACTTGTGGGACGTGGATGTAGTGTCCGACACCGAAGGCCACATGTATCTCACACCCACGATACTTGCTAGCTATTTAGGGTTTCCTCTACCGAAAAGAAGAGGAGAAATAAATAAGAAGAAGAAAACAGAAGAAAAAGAAGAGGAGAAGAAGAAAGGAATAGTGGAGAAGAAGAGAAAATAGAATATATTCTATTTTCTCTTCTTCTCCACTATTCCTTTCTTATTCTATTTTCTCTTCTTCTCCACTATTCCTTTCTTCTTCTCCTCTTTTGTTTCTTCTTTTTTTTTCTTCGATCTTCTCCTCTAGCTATTCCTTTCTTCTTCTCCTCTATTGGTCGAGGGTCGGGAACTAGGGTAGAGGGTCGAGGGTCGTTAAGGGGTCAAGGGTCGAGGGTTTCAGGGTCGTTGAGGGTTCGAGGGGTCAAGAATCGCCGAGGGGTCGAGAGAGGTTTCCTAGTGCCAAAGTATTGAAGAAATCCATGCCTTCATCATTAGCCGGAAGTAACCAGGGCATGTTGGTACGAAGTTCTGCAAAGTTGTTCTGGAATGGAGTCCCGGATAGAATAATCCGCCTTTTGGTACGAATTCAGCAAAGGCCTTCCAAATAGCGATATTCGGAAAGCTCTTGCTGAACTTTGTACCAAAAAGCGAATTATCCTCTCTGGGACTCCGTTCCAGAACAACTTTGAAGAGCTTCCTACCATCATGCACATGTTACTTTCGCCTAATGATGAAGACATGGTTTTGTTGAATCCTTTGACACTAGGCAACCTCCCGACCCCAAGGCGATCCTCTCGAACATGAGAGGAAGAAGAGGATAAAAAAAGAAGAGGAAGAAGAAGAAAAAAGAGGAGAAGAAAGAATAGAGGAGTTCTTCTCCTCTATTCTTTCTTCTCCTCTTTTTTTTCTTCTTCTTCCTCTTTTTTTATTGGGAACGAGGGTCATCGAGGGACATATATAGATGTAGTGTCGTCGTTGTCGATATATACCCCCTCCCGATAGCTTACTATGATTAGGTAGCTAGTTCTACGTTTGGCACTAATATATCCATCTGTCATGTTTGAATAATAATTGCCATGTTGTAAATATTTGTAGAAACTATGGACACCGCCCTAGACGAAGCAACAAAAGAAGCGTTGTTGAGGGAGATAATCGCACAAGGAAGTGATGCCGTCTCGTACTATCTCAACGATATCGATGGTCTGGAAGGAGAGGGTGAACAAGCTGGCTACGGTGACCTAATGCCGGTGCAAGAAGAAGAACATGAGGACGGCGCCGGTGACCCAATGCCGGTGCAAGAAGGAGACCGTGATGACGGCTCCGTGACCGAACCGAGTCCGGCCAGGTATATATATTAGTTAAGCCTATGCTGACTAGTTGATTGATGCATTCATTGTTTTGGTATGTACACATATTAATTAAGTCTTTGTTCTTTTTTCTAGCCCTCCGGATCGAGCACAACTTCGGTAAAGAGACGAGGCCCGAAGAAAAAGTTGAGCTCGGATGAAAAGCTTGAGATCACAGCAATCGCGCCCGACGGCCAACCTATTGAACCCCTCCGGACAAAGAGTGCATTTGTTGCTCAGTGCGGGGTTCTGGTTAGGGACAAGATCCCGATAAGCATCCAGCAATGGTTTAAGCCGGCTACAGAAGACCCTGAGGTGTCTTATGTCAATGATATGCAGAAAAATGATCTTTGGACTGAGCTGAAGTCAAATTTCACCCTACCGCCAGAGGATAATCCAGAGAACACAATTAAAGAGAAATTAATCAAGTCTTTTGCTCTGAAGAGGATGGCAGATCTATTCAGGAGGTGGAAGAAAGAGCTGAATAGGTTTGTCGATAAAAAAGAGACACCAGAATTCAAGGGCAAATATGAGAAGATCAGAGATCACTGGCCCGCATTTGTGGCCTACAAGACATCGGAAAAGAGTAAGAAGATGTCGGCGACAAACAAGCAAAATGCCGCGAAGAAGAAGCTTCACCATCGCACGGGGTCAGGTGGCTACCTCGTAGCCCGGTCTAACTGGTCCAAGGTTGAGAATGATCTGGTTCATAAAGGGATCGAACCAGAGACAAATAACTGGCTAGACCGTTGCCGGACTTGGTTCTTCGGGGCTGGCGGAACCTTGGACCCTGAAACAGGGAAATGCATTTGGATGAACGAACAAATGGACATACCAGTCAGTAAGCTTAAGCACTATATCGACGCAGCGCAGGAAGGGATGTTCTTTCCAGACAGAGAGCACGACGAGCTCACAATGGCCCTCAGGAATCCTGAGCACCCTGGACAGACACGAGGCACGCCAGGCTCCGTTCCGTGGAAGGTTGGGTTTCCGGACGCAGGCGGTTACAAATCCCATGAGAGGAGGAAAAAAGTGCAGCAGACCGAACTGCAGGCACTGCACGCAAGGGTACAAGCGATAGAGGAACGAGAAGCAAATCGCAGCAAACGTACTGCCGAAGCCTCCCCCGAAGCTACCCCGCCATCTCAGCGCAGAAGCAGTGTGGCTTCCACCGAGCTGCTTCAGCCGCAGCATGCCTTGACGGCTCCTGCCAGCTATCCTGTGGATGCTATAACGGAGTCTCAAAATTGCCACCTTATGACGTAATGGATGAATTTGAAGGTCAAGGCGGCTGTTGCCTCTGTTTATCCTACTGAACCCGGCGCAACTTTTCACTGCATGACGATTCCAAAAGGATATGCTAGGGTGATGGTGGATGAGATAACGGAGGGATTTGAGGACCTCCAGCTTGACCACCCTACCGGTGAAGGGGAGACTCGGCTGGGGTCTGCTCTGAAGACTCCATGCCTATGGCGGAAGGACCTCATCAACCTTCCGAACTGGACGCCTCCGCCTCCTCCTCCTCCTCCGGCGAGTCAGGGCACTCCGCCTCCTCCACCGCCTCCTCCGGCGAGTGACGATCAGGGCCCTCGGCCGGCTCCTTCTCCGGCGCGTGGCGGCACTCCGCCTCCGTCTCCGCCTGCGCCGACGCGCCCGAGCAGCCAACCTCCTCCTTCTCCGCCTCGTCAGCAAGGGCAGAAGAGAGCTGCCGCTGCTCCAGCTGCTCCGGCGGGTCGTAGTCCTTCTCCTCCGCCTCTTAAGCAAGTAAAGAAGACAACCGCTTTGTCTGCTCGGTCGGCGTCTAGCAGTACAACCAGAGGCGGGAGGACATACAGATTCGGTCCTTCTCTGAAGACTCCAGAGAAGTTACCATACGAGAGGACCCAGGAGGAGAACGCCGAGATCGCGCGAGAAGAAGTGAGGAAATTCTTTGAAGGGGTGAAAGCAAAGAAACATCCACCTCCGGAGGAGAAGGTAGATGGGGTGAAAGTGAAGCGCACTCTGGCTGCCCTGCCAAAACCACCAAAGTCTGATCCGCCGAAAGGAAACTATGAGCGCATTATTGGAAAGGAATTTGCCGAAGCGGAGCAGTCGGGAAGTACTGTCAGTGATGAAAGGCTGAAAAAACGACGAGCTGGGAAACAAATTGCCCAGCTCGGCAAACAAGCGAAGCAATCATGCCCCCCGCTCAAGGTGCCTAGCCACAACGTCGCTAATGATCTGAGGATGGTGCCCGGTTATAGCAATCTTGCAGATTACCTGCCCGACGAAGTACATTATGAACCCATGGAGATGCAGATGCAAAGATACGAGTACGGGAAGACTCTCGTCAAAGATGAAAGATCTCTATCAACGATGATGCGAAGATTGCATGATTGGTACTTGAAAATCTGCAGAGACTTTGGGGGGAGTAGTACTTTGTATGTGAAAGTTAAAAAGGAGCATGACCTCGTTGGAATTGATCTGTTGCCTGTTCCATTTGAGGAGTTCTATCAGTTTTTCAATCAATTGGCCCTCGATAAAACAACGGTCGCCTGCTACTGTCCGTAAGTAGTACTACTTCTGTCATTAAGTTTCTCTATATAGCTTAGCTATTTCATTGCATGTATTTATAATCATCCTCACTATATTATGCAGATTGAAGATCGTCGAATTGAAGAAAAGACAAGTCGGTGATATTGGGTTCATTAACACATATCTCATAGATGCAATTCAGGTTAAACTTCATGCCGCAGCTACCGAGGCCAACTTGCTACAATCGTTCGTAATAAATCAAAACAAAGATATAATACTCTTTCCTTACAACTTCAAGTGAGTGTTACTGTCTTGTGCGTATTCGGTTTCCCTTATATATTACTCAAGGTTATAGTAATGTAATTCATGAGTTATGCATGCGTGTGCAGTTTCCACTATATTCTCCTAGAGATTAAGCTTGAGCAGGGACTAGTAACCGTCTTAGACTCAAAACGAAAAGATCCCCAGGACTATGCAGACATGACTGAAATCCTCAAGAAGTAAGTTAAATCGATCATTATCCACCATATCAGCAACTTTGTTCATTTCCTGATATCAAGTAATTGTTTTCTTTGTCCGGCAGGGTTTGGAGAAAATTCACCAAAAAAGTTCCGGGACTGCCGAAGGAGCTGGAATTTAGACACCCGAAAGTAAGTACTATAGTAGCATGTTCTGCGCATCTCCTAGTGATTCAAGCGCTAGTTTCATCAATACCATTTAGCATTCTTGCTTATCAGTTTGATTGACCTCTATTTCTTGTAAAGTGGTTGTGGCAGGAACAAGGGAATGATTTATGTGGATACTACATCTGCGAGTCCATCCGCCACACGACGTGTGAGCGGGGCGGGTACTCTAACGAACAATATGAAGTACGTAAATAACAATATTCACAATTTTATTTTATTACCATCATTTGTGTTAAGTTTCATTCATTCATATATATATATATATATATATATATATATATATATATATATGTATGTATGTATTGACCCCCTTCTTCAAATTAGATGTTTCGGAAGCGGGATGAACTCCTAGCACCAGCTCGCATGCGAGCAATTCAAGAGGAATTGGCGGCATTCTTTCTTGACCACGTGATCCCTGAAGACGGAGAATTCTATGTGAACCCTGAGTCTGTATGATTATATTTGTAAGAGATAATTATTGTATATATGTAGCCGGTACTGTCAGATAGATATACGAGAACTTGTTGTTCGACCAATCTCTCGGAGAAGGAGAGGTGGTCGATATCACTTCTCTCTGTATGCATATATGTTCATGACGATCTTCTGTTTCCTTCGTTTGCTTTACTAGCTAGCCAGCGTGTCTAGTCCTCTCTATACGTATGTATAGTACGTAGCGTCGACCAAGCACGGACATAAGAGAGGACACTTCTCTATATTAATTATAGCTAGCTAACACAATATATGAAACACCTAAATTAACCCCCCAAAACCCCCAACCCCCCCCCCCCTTTCAAAAAAAAACAAAAAACCCTAGCCACAAAAAAGCTGACGCGTGGATTCCTATTGGTCCCGGTTGGTGCCACCAACCGGGACCAAAGGGTCTACTGACTGGGCTCTGCGCACTGCCCACGTGGAGGGGCTTTAGTCCCGGTTCTGGATTGAACCGGGACTAAAGGGGGGGGTATTAGTACCGACACTTTAGTCCCGGTTCAGGAACCGGGACTAAAGGCCCTTACGAACCGGGACTATAGGCCCTTTTTCTACCAGTGCCCACTTTCAACGGTGCGGTGGATAGTTTAAGCCCCTCAAGAAATTTAGTAAACATGCTTTCAACTTCGGTCGTCATGGAGGTTTTCAATGCCTCCAAGGCTACATTGAACTCCTCATGAGAGACCGAAGTTCCCCCATCGCCCGTAGACGAGATAGGATTCACACCAGAGTGTTCCTCCGCTCCGTCTACGGTATCAACCATACTCTTCGGACGGTAAAGTCCTTAATAAAGAGAAGAGGCTCTGATACCAATTGAAAGGATCGATATGGTCGACTAGAGGGGAGGGGGGTGAATAGGCAACTAACAATTTTTAGCTTTTCTTTAACAATCTAAACTTTGCATCAAAGTAGGTTGTCTAGATATGCAACTAGGTGAGAAACCTATATGATGCAACGAGGATAGGTACACAAGCAAGCAAGAGATATGAAACAAGTAAGCTTGCTTAAATAAAAGCACGAGATAACCAAGAGTGGAGACGGTGGAGACGAGGATGTGTTGCCGAAGTTCCTTCCCTTTGAGAGGAAGTACGTCTCCGTTGGAGCGGTGTGGAGACACAATGCTCCCCAAGAAGCCACTAGGGCCACCGTATTCTCCTCACGCCCTCACATAATGCGAGATGCCATGATTCCACTATTGGTGCCCTTGAAGGCGGCGACCGAACCATTACAAACAAGGTTGGGGCTCTCTCCACAACTTAATTGGAGGCTCCCAACAAAACCACGAAGCTTCACCACAATGGAATATGGCTCCGAGGTGGCCTCAACCGTCTAGGGTGCTCAAACACCCAAGAGTAACAAAATCCACACAAGAAAGTATGGGGGAACCAAATATCCTTTGGTGGAAGTGTAGATCTAGGTCTCCTCCTTCAATTCCTAGCAAATCAACAAGTTTGAGTGGCTAGAGAGAGAGATCGGGCAAGAGAGCTTGAAGGGCATTAATGGTGGAGTGAGAGAGGTCAAAGGTGGTAGTGATAGGTGGGAGAAGCTCCCTTAAATAGTCTCCCCACATTTCCAACCGTTACTGCATTTTTGCACTGCAGCGGTACAACCGGTCCTCGTCCCGGTACAACCGGGACTCACGGTGTAACTGCAGAACCCTACCAAGCGGTACAACCGGACAGGAGGGCGGTAGTACCGGCTAAGAAAAATAACCAGACTAATTGCCTGGCTACCGCACAACCACCGCATCAAAACAGGAGCTTGACCGGTACTTGAGCGGTGCCTGGCCGGAACAACCGCATGGCCTTGAGCTCTTGGGCGGCTAAGTTCTGAGCGGAAGAACCGCTCGGACCACCGGTGGTACCGGTCATCGTGGAATGACCGGACCAATCGGGCCACTACCGCCCAAGAGCCGCATCAAACCAGAAGTGAGAGCGGTACTTGAGCGGTGCATGGACGGAACCACCGCCCCAGCAGTTGTAGAGCATGGTGGCGGTACAACCGCCCGGAGGCAGCGGTACAACCGCTCGAGCACCACTGGTGAGCAACAAGACCCAGCGGTACAACCGCTCCAGAGAGCGGTACAACCGCTGGGCAGAAACAGTGAGCAGGAAAGAGGGGAAGAGACAAGGAAAACTCTCTCTCTCTCACACACACACCTGAGGAACGCAAAGAGAGGGTGAGAAAAGTGTACGTGAACTGATTCCCCCAGAGCTTCCTAATGAGGATTCCCTCTAGATAGTACGGGAACTCTACGACCAAAGAAAATAAAAGCGTAGAGGACACGTCTTCGATCTTTTCCTTCGAGAGGCAATAGCAATCCGATGTAAGCCTAAGAATCGAGAACCTGAAACATATAGCACACGATTAGACCACAAAGGGTCGTCATCATCATCCAAAACATAAAGTAGGGAAATGCCCTTTCAATACGTTTCTCACTTGATTGCTCCTGCCAAACACAAAGACAAAACTGATCCTAAAAAAAACACAAAGACAAAACCGACCGCTAGAACAGAACCATGACATTCCGTTCCAGTTTGTTCCCAAACCTGATGGGCCGTAACTGAGGAAACAGCATCAGGGCCTCGGCCCTGTAATGTCCTCTAAGCCCTTTTATATATCTGCTTGCATCACGGCCAATGGGCCATAACTGGGTACCCACTTGGCCACTTCCTTCTCCTCTCGGCTCGGCGGCCGCCTCCGCCCCACTCTTCCCCCACTTCTCCCCCAACGTATCTATAATTTTTGATTGCTCCATACTATATTATCTCCTATTTTGGACAATATTGGGCTTTATTATACACTTTTACATTATTTTTGGGACTAACCTTTTAACCGGAGGCCCAGCCCAGAATTGCTGTTTTTTTTGCCTATTTTAGGGTTTCGCAAGAAAAGAATATGAAACGGAGTCCAAACAGAATGAAACCTTCGGCAACGTGATTTTCGGAACGAACATGATCTAGGATACTTGGACCCTATGTCAAGCAACCAACAGAGAAGCCACGAGGTAGGGGGCGCGCCTACCCCCCCCCCCCCACCAGGCGTGCCCTCCACCCTCGTGGGCCCCCTGTTGCTCCACCGACGTACTCCTTCCTCCTATATATACCTACGTACCCCCAAACTATCAGAGATGGAGCCCAAAACCTAATTCCACCGCCGCAACCTTCTGTATCCACGAGATCCCATCTTGGGGCCTGTTTCGGAGCTCCGCCGGAGGGGGCATCGATCACGGAGGGCTTCTACATGAACACCATAGCCTCTCCGATAAAGTGTGAGTAGTTTACCTCAGACCTTCGGTTCCATATTTATTAGCTATATGGCTTTCTCTCTCTTTTTGGATCTTAATACAATGTTCTCCCCCTCTCTCGTGGAGATCTATTCGATGTAATCTTCTTTTTGCGGTGTGTTTGTTGAGACCGATGAATTGTGGGTTTATGATCAAGTTTATCTATGAACAATATTTGAATCTTCTCTAAATTCTTTTATGTATGATTGGTTATCTTTGCAAGTCTCTTCGAATTATCAGTTTGGATTGGCCTACTAGATTGACCTTTCTTGCAATGGGATAAGTGCTTAGTTTTGGGTTCAATCTTGTGGTGTCCTTTCCCAATGACAGTAGGGGCAGCAAGGCACGTATTGTATTGTTGCCATCGAGGATAACAAGATGGGGTTTTCATCATATTGCATGAGTTTATCCTTCTACATCATGTCATCTTGCTTAAAGCATTACTCTGTTCTTATGAATTTAATACTCTAGATGCATGCTGGATAGCGGTCGATGTGTGGAGTAATAGTAGTAGATGCAGGCAGGACTCGGTCTACTTGTCTCCGACGTGATGCGTATATACATGATCGTACCTAGATATTCTCATAATATGCTCAATTCTGGCAATTGCTCAATAGTAATTTGTTTACCCACCATGAATACTTATGCTCTCGAGAGAAGCCACTAGTGAAACTTATGGCCCCCGAGTCTATTCTCCATTATATCAATCTTTCAATACTTAGTTATTTTTATTGCTTTCTATTTTACTTTGCATCTTTATCGTAAAAATACCAAAAATATTATGTTATCATATCTACCAGATCTCACTCTTGTAAGTGACCGTGTAGGGATTGATAACCCCTTATCGCGTTGGTTGCGAGGATTTATTTGTTTGTGTAGGTGCGAGGGACTCGCCCGTAGCCTCTTACTGGATTGATACATTGGTTCTCGAAAACTGAGGGAAATACTTACGCTACTTTGCTGCATCACCCTTTCCTCTTCAAGGGAAAACCAACGAAGTGCTCAAGAGGTAGCAGTCGGCGTAGGCGCGTGTGGCGCGGGAAGAATACGCGGAGGAGGTAGCCGGGTCGACGTCGGCGCCGTCCGGCGCGGGCCACGGTCCCGCTTCCAAGTGCATCTCCGCGCCGGCCACCCAGGCCGGGTCCTTCAAGTGTCGCTTCCACCGCACCAACTCCTAGGGCCACTGCCACGGCTAGTGCTAGGGAAGCCGCCCTTCTTCGCCCCCTTCAACGGCCGCGGCCAACGCGGTGCCGCGGCACCCGGCCTCGCTGTCCTTGTTCTCCGGCACCGTCGCGACCCAGTGACGCAGCCCAAGCATCGGCCTCGAGAATCAAGAATGCTCGACAACGGAGAGGGAAGGAAAGATCATATACATGTCATAAGAAAGGGAGTTTATTTACTACTCCCTTGGTGTATTGTTTCCTTTGTTTGAAGATTGATTACCATCCATGAGTTAAGGTAAGGTTAATGTGATTGAACGATTTTTTCTGAAAATCAATTATTTATTTTCTAATTAATGTGATTGAGTGATTTAAGGTAAGGTTAATTAATTTAACTTTAATCTTTAGAGAATGTTCGTGATTGATTCTACATTACTAAATAACTTGCGCCAGTATGAAAAGTTCTGATCTGTTCAGATTTTTTTCATTGTGTGAGAGGGTGACGCGAAAATAAACCGATGAAGTGAGGAGAGGAGACGAAAAAAATCTACGAAAAAACTCAGCAAAGATGGAAGGAGGTACCAAAAAATTGATACAATCAAGTGAGATAAACAATTCCATTTCATTTCATTTCTCAAACCAAACACCAAAGTACGTTTCTCACTCGATTGCTCCTACCAAACACAAAGACAAACCGACCGCTAGAACGAACCGTGACATTCCGTTCCACTTTGTTCCCAAACCTGATGGGCCATAACTTTCTTTTTGAGGGAATGATGGGCCGTAACTGAGGTAACAGCATCAGGGCCTCGGCCCTGTAATGTCCCCTAAGCCCTTTTATATATCTGCTTGCATCACGGCCCATGGGCCATAACTGGGTACCCACTTGGCCACTTCCTTCTCCTCTCGGCTCGGCGGCCGCCTCCGCCCCACTCTTCCCCCACTTCTCCCCCAAGAAAAAGCCGAATCATGGACACCACCGGCGCCGCAGCCGCCGCCGCCGGCGGAGGCGGAGGCAGCGAGGAGGAGGACCAGGCCCGCCTGGCCGCCATCACCGACAACCTCAAGGCCCGTGACTCGTACGCGCTCCGCCCCTCTCCCCCTCCCCCTCCCCCTCCCTCCCACCTCCCCGCCCCTCTCGATTAGCTCCTCTAATGGCGTCGCTTGCCCGTCGCGCAGGATCCGGCTCTACACCTGGCTCTCGCACCGGTGCTTCTCCGACTGCGTCACCACCTTCTACCGCAAGACGCTGGGCAAGCGCGAGGGGGACTGCGTCCGCGCCTGCGTCCGCAAGTACCAGCTCGCCACCGCCGCGTCCGCCGCCCGCTTCAACAAGCTCGCCGACCCCTCCGCCGCCGCCGCCGAAGACGACGAGGACGACTGATCCGTGCGGCCCTGTGCTCCACTCCACTGTCGGCTGGGGGAACTTTTTTGCCTGCTCTGGTTAGTCTTATGCAGTTTGAGTTCTGATGATGTAGTGCTTGTGTTACCCTGAAGAAACACCAATAGTGACAGACTAGAAGAACCACGGAATCTGAATTTCTGAACCGATTGATTGCGGCTGTATCGAACCACACCATGTATTCGGAACTTGGGTGGATGCAAACATGAATGGTTTCCATGCTTTACAAACTTAGTATCGGTGAATGTTTCACTGAATGTTATGCATTTTCTTGTCTGATTGAAATGTATTACTTCCATGTGTCAATTCAGAATTCAGAATGTGCATTGACGAAAACCTGAATTCTTGGTGCCATTTCATGCTTCATTCTCTGCATACATGTTCAGGATTTCCCCCTTTTTTGTCGCATACCCGGGTATATGGTCAAATCAACAATGATCCATGATGTTGATTTGAAGTTTGTCTAGATTCAATTTCCTCTCCAAAAGTTGACTGCATCTTTTGCCATCATATGCTAAACTTGAATATCCAGGTCACATGATAAGTATATCGTCTACAGCAATGTGTCTAGTCAACAACTCAACATCACTGCAATCAAGAGCATGTCCTTTTGCTTTCATAGCCTGTTACAGCCAGTACTAAACTCTGAATTTATGATATATCCCTGCCTCAAGTGATAGTATCTGAACTTTCCCTCAAAATAAGAGTTTAGAGAAACTTCAGATGACAAGGCAACAAATGATTTGTTCAATAAATATGGTTCAGCAGAGTAATGTGGCAAAGGAAAAATGTATCTGATGTGAATACAACCAAGATATCAGACAAAAAAGTGTAGGAGAACCTCATGTATTCAGTGATTGCACATCTGCACTCTGTATAATTTGTATACGAAACAGAAAATGTTGTCCTAGAAGATTATTCACTCTAAACAGTAAACACACTGATTGTTCTGTTTAAAGATTTTTTTTGGGTGCCAGTCTCATTCATAAACGGAATGAATGCAGGGTACTTGGATCTAAAATGAAGATTTAGTTATCCAGGTTAAGTCGCTCCAGGTTCTTGTTGCAGTCTCATCAACTCTCAGCATCAGTATCCAGGACAGTATCATCGCAAATTCACACTAGTCCGATAAGAGATTTTATTATAAGCTTGATGTTCCTTGTCGTTGACTTATCACTGTTAAACAGAGACCTCTGAGCTGATACTCTGCATGTAAGCACACAAACAATAATCCTATAAGACAGCTCATCAACTCTGATCCAGAAGTTTTAAGTTTCTGAAAAGATACAACCGTTTAATTATGTCAGTGAATAGAAGAATGGGGGACTGGATCACTTGCCCGTTTATTTGCCCCTCTTTACATCGGATTAGATGATTTGCCCTGCTTTTCTTTTTTCCTTTTGGTATATGCCCTCTGAGCTGATACTCTGCATGTACTCATTTTTTTATCCCTATTTTTGCCATGCGAAAAGACTGTATTTGCCATGTGGCAAATTTTCCATTCTTTATGGACCATTCTGTGTTTGACTGTTGGTCTTGGTTGGATTGACCGGTTCATCGCCTTTCTCCCGTTCCTCTCTCTTTTATTATACTCGTATTCAAGTGACAAACCTACTGGAGGATGCCGATGAGGGCACCCTTGCCGCCATCTTGACGGCTGCTCCTGCTGCTGCTGGAGGCGAGGTAGCTTCCGCTGCAACACAGCGATGCAATGGAGAAGTCTGACAAGAGATGGCTCCGCTGCAGCTCAGCGGCACACCGGTTGTTGCTGCAGCTCAGAACTGTAGAGGAGGCAGATGGCGCTCCTCGTCATTTCCCGCCAGCGATGCCGTAGATGGCGTCTGCTGCAACAGCAGCGCCAACGAGCTAGAGCTGGAGGGTACTGGTGCTAGCCTCGAGCCGGAGCTAGAGTGTACAGGCGCATCGACAGTAACTTCGAGCTGGACAGGAGCACAATGGCGCTGACCTCCAGCGGTGATTCCTGTGATTATGATGACTACAACATCTCCAGTGAGCACGGGCGCGGCGACTCGACCGACAAGGTGACTCATTTCTCTGTTTATCTTTCGGTTTCACTGTCAAGGAGTGAATGGAGTGTCCTGTTCTTGCTAGTGTACAGCCTGTAAAATGTGAAGTTCTAAATTTTAGACATAGCCTATAACAACTTAATAGATGAAATAATCACATTGACAGTAATCAAATTAGGGTATATATCACTCCTTAATCATTAACCAATATCACCAAAAGGTTGCTCATTTCAAATCACACAAATTAATGTGAGTTTACATCAAGCAATAATAACAATAATTGAGTCTCTATCTCGATAATTGACAAATTCAACACCTCTTGGAATTTAAAATAGCATCTCAATGCACTAAACTGAGAGCGCCTTCCGCTTTTGGGGTCAATTTTTTTTTTTGGCATGTTGTAGAGCATGAAGGGATGTGAGAACTGAGAAGTAGGTGATGCTACAGAAACAATAGCTGTCCCTGATGGTTGTGATGCATCACCTCCAGATATGGCCATAGCAAGACTCCTGCATCTGCATGTTTAAACACCAAGGTTACAAAAGTAGGAATTTTGTTTTTCTGCATGAATCAGATATGCATATGACAAATATAACATTGACCTCCTTGTGGTAGGCCCATGGCTGTTATGAAGGCTGGGTGGCAGTGCGATCATTGTCGTTCATGTAGGTGTCGCTGCAATAGATGGAACGAGCTCGTGAGCAGACACTTTGCCATAAAGTTGACCCTTTTAGCCTTTTTCTTTTCGTTCAATTACACATGATGTTACGAATGATATACTAATACTAATTCGATACTAGTATAGATGTGATAGTAGTACATGGGTTACCTCTCTTTAGCTCCATTTTCTGGACAAGTTTCTTCTTTATGCCCCAATATTCCACTTTGTTTGCACCTATTTCTGGTGCCAGATCTCTTAATTTCCTTTCCCTTCTCTTTGCCACCACCTTTTTGCTCACTTTGCTATCATCATCATTTTTTCCTCTTCTTATGTTTGCTGCCACCATCGCCATGGTCTGCAAGGCAACCTTTGATCCTCTGCTTTTCCGTCTCCCGTCAGAGCTCTTCTAAACTGGTGGCACCATCTCAAAATCTAGAGTAACCTGAGGCTTATTTGTGATTGATTCAATCTCTCCAGCATAGGTATGATGGAACATACTCATGCAGTAGTATTCATGCACATATGGCTAAAAATTTACATCTGCAGTCTCTATAAGATTTAAGGATAGTGAGTGCATACTCACAGAGCTTTCCATTGTGCTGCCATTCTAGGGAATTGCACCCACGGCCACCTATCTCCACAACATGCCTAAGATTCTTCTTGTTGGTGTCTTTGACTTCACAACTTTCTTCAGTTGATCTTCCAACAACAAAATAGACAATTTGTCTAGTGCTATTATCTATTTGTTGAACCATAGCAACCAGTGGCTCTCCCGGAACATTTCCCAACCCTTCTCCTATGAACAAGTATTATGATTTTTCTCTCTTATTGAATCGGGTAGCTCATCCACGCGTAGATCATCCGTTCCTTTGATCTAGCTATCACTAGTAGAAAAAGGGTCTTCTGTCCCGGTTGGTAAGGGCCTTTTGTCCCGGTTTCTGAACCGGGACTAAAGTGTCGTTACTAATGCCCTGGCCCTTTAGTCCCGGTTCAAACAGGAATCGACACAGATGGGCCTCCACGTGGCCGGTGCGCCGAGCCCAGGCAGGAGGGCCTTTGGTCTCGGTTAGAGGCACCAACCGGGACCAATAGGCATCCACGCGTTAGCATTTCAGGGGCTGAGGTTTTTTTTTGCCTTTGGTCCCGGTTGGTGGCACCAACCGGGACCAATAGGCATCTACGGGTCAGCATTTCATGGGCTGAGGTTTTTTTTAAAGGGGGGGGCTGGGGGTTGGGGGTTTTGGGAGGTTAATTTAGGTGTTTCATATATTGTGTTAGCTAGCTAATTAATAGAGAGCAGTGTCCTCTCTTATGTCCGTGTTTGGTTGACGCTACGTACTATATACATATAGAGAGGACTAGACACGCTAGCTAGCTAGTAAGCAAACGAAGGAAACAGAAGATCGTAATGAACATATATGTACACTGGTAGAAAAAGGGCCTATAGTTCCGGTTCGTAAGGGCCTTTAGTCCCGGTTCCTGAACCGGGACTAAAGTGTCGGTACTAATGCCCCGACCCTTTACTCCCGGTTCAATCCAGAACCGGGACTGATGGGCCTCCACGTGGGCAGTGCGCAGAGCCCAGGCAGGAGACCCTTGCCACCAACCGGGACCAATAGGTTAGTTTTTTTTTGAAGGGGGGGGGGGGTTGGGGGTTTTGGGGGGTTAATTTAGGTGTTTCATATATTGTGTTAGCTAGCTATAATTAATAGAGAGAAGTGTCCTCTCTTATGTCCGTGCTTGGTCGACGCTACTATACATACGTATAGAGAGGACTAGACACGCTGGCTAGCTAGTAAGCAAACGAAGGAAACAGAAGATCGTCATGAACATATATGCATACAGAGAGAAGTGATATCGACCACCTCTCCTTCTTCGAGAGATTGGTCGAACAACAAGTTCTCGTATATCTATCTGACACTACCGGCTACATATATACAATAATTATCTCTTACAAATATAATCATACGGACTCAGGGTCCACATAGAATTCTCCGTCTTCAGGGATCACGTGGTCAAGAAAGAATGCCGCCAATTCCTCTTGAATTGCTCGCATGCGAGCTGGTGCTAGGAGTTCATCCCGCTTCCGAAACATCTAATTTGAAGAAGGGGGTCAATACATATATATATGAATGAATGAAACTCAACACAAATGATGGTAATAAAATAAAATTGTGAATGTTGTTATTTACGTACTTCATATTGTTCGTCAGAGTACCCGCCCCGCTCACAGGTCGTGTGGCGGATGGACTCGCAAACATAGTATCCACAGAAATCATTCCCTTGTTCCTGCCACAACCACTTTACAAGAAATAGAGGTTAATCAAACTGATAAGCAAGAATGCCAAATTGTATTGATGAAACTAGCGCTTGAATGACTAGTAGATGCGCTTAAAATGCTACTATAGTACTTACTTTCGGGTGTCTAAATTGCAGCTCCTTCGGCAGTTCCGGAGATTTTCTGGTGAATTTTCTTCAAACCCTGCCGGACAAAGAAAACAATTACTTGATATATCAGAAAATGAACAAAGTTGCTGATATGGTGGATAATGATCGATTTAACTTACTTCTCGAGTATTTGAGTCATGTCTGCATAGTCCTGGGGATCTTTTCGTCTTGAGTCTAAGACGGTTACTAGTCCCTGCTCAAGCTTAATATGTAGGAGAATATAGTGGAAACTGCACACGCATGCATAACTCATCAATTACATTACTATAACCTTCTAATATATAAGGGAAACCGAATACGCACAAGACAGTAACACTCACTTGAAGTTGTAACGAAAGAGTATTATATCTTTGTTTTGATTTATTACGAACGATCGTAGCAAGTTGGCCTCGGTAGCTGCGGCATGAAATTTAACCTGAGTTGCATCTATGAGATATGTGTTAATGAACCCAATATCACCGACTTGTCTTTTCTTCAATTCGGCGATCTTCAATCTGCATAATATAGTGAGGATGATTATAAATACATGCAATGAAAGAGCTAAGCTATATAGAGAAACTTAATGACAGAAGTAGTACTACTTACAGACAGTAGCAGGCGACCGTTGTTTTATCGAGGGCCAATTGATTGAAAAACTGATAGAATTCCTCAAATGGAACAGGCAACAGATCAATTTCAACGAGGTCATGCTCCTTTTTAACTTTCACATACAAAGTACTCCTCCCCCAGAGTCTCTGCAGATTTTCAAGTACCAATCATGCAATCTTCGCATCATTGTTGATAGAGATCTTTCATCTTTGACGAGAGGCTTTCCGTACTCGTATCTTTGTATCTGCATGTCCATGGGTTCATAATGTACTTCGTCGGGCAGGTAATCTGCAAGATTGCTATAACCGGGCACCATCCTCGGATCATTAGCGACGTTGTGGCTAGGCACCTTGAGCGGGGGGCACGATTGCTTCACTTGTTCACCGAGCTGGGCAATTTGTTTCCCAGCTCGTCGTTCTTTCAGCCTTTGATCACTGACAGTACTTCCCGATCGCTCCGCTTCGGCAAATTCCTTTCCAATAATGCGCTCATAGTTTCCTTTCGGCGGAGACTTGGGTGGTTTTGTCAGGGCAGCCAGAGTGCGCTTCGCTTTCACCGGATCTACCTTCTCCTCGGAGGTGGATGTTTCTTTGCTTTCACCCCTTCAAAGAAGTTCCTCACTTCTTCTCACGCGATCTCGGCATTCTCCTCCGGGTCCTCTCGTATGGTAACTTCTCTGGAGTCTTCAGAGAAGGACCGAATCTGTATGTCCTCTCACCTCTGGTTCTACTGCTAGACACCGACCGAGCAGACGGAGCGGTTGTCTCCTTTACTTGCTTATGAGGCGGAGGAGAAGGACTACGACGCGCCGGAGCAGCTGGAGCGGCGGCAGGTCTCTTCCGCCCTTGCTGACGAGGCGGAGAAGGAGGAGGCTGGCTGCTCGGGCGCGTCGGCGCAAGCGGAGAAGGAGCCGGAGTGCCGCCACGTGCCGGAGAAGGAGCCGGCCGAGGGCCCTGATCGTCACTCGCCGGAGGAGGAGGTGGTGGAGGAGGCGGAGTGCCCTGACTCGCCGGAGGCGGAGGAGGCGGAGGCGTTCAGTTCGGAAGGTTGATGAGCTCCTTCCGCCATAGGCATGGAGTCTTCAGAGCAGACCCCAGCCGAGTCTCCCCTTCACCGGTAGGGTGCTCAAGCTGGAGGTCCTCAAATCCCTCCGTTATCTCATCCACCATCACCCTAGCATATCCTTCTGGAATCGGCCGGCAGTGAAAAGTTGCACCGGGTTCAGTAGGATAAACAGAGCCAACAGCCGCCTTGACCTTCAAATTCATCCATTGCGTCATAAGGTGGCAATTTTGAGACTCCGTGATAGCATCCACGGGATAGCTGGCAGGAGCCGTCAAGGCATGCTCCAGCTGAAGCAGCTCGGTGGAAGCCACGCTGCTTCTGCGCTGAGATGGCGGGGTAGCTTCGGGGGAGGCTTCGGCAGTACGTTTGCTGCGATTTGCTTCTCGTTCCTCTATCGCGTCTACCCTTGCTTGCAGCGCCTGCATTTGGGTCTGCTGCACTTTTTTCCTCCTCTCATGGGATTTGTAACCGCCTGCGTCCGGAAACCCAACCTTCCATGGAATGGAGCCTGGCGTGCCTCGTGTCCGTCCAGGGTGCTCAGGATTCCCGAGGGCCATTGTGAGCTCGTCGTTCTCTCTGCCTGGAAAGAACATCCCTTCCTGCGCTGCTTCGATATACTACTTAAGCTTACTGACTGGTATGTCCATTTGATCGTTCGTCCAAATGCACTTCCCTGTTACAGGGTCCAGGGTTCCGCCAGCCCCGAAGAACCAAGTCCGGCAACGGTCTGGCCAGTTAATTGTCTCTGGTTCGATCCCTTTATGAACCAGATCATTCTCAGTCTTGGACCACGTAGGCCGGGCTACGAGGTAGCCACCTGACCCCATGAGATGGTGAAGCTTCTTCTCCGCAGCATTTTGCTTGTTTGTCGCCGACATCTTCTTACTCTTTTCCGATGTCTTGTGGGCCACAAATGCGGGCCAGTGATCTCTGATCTTCTCATATCTGCCCTTGAATTCTGGTGTCTCATTATTTTCGACAAACTTATTCAGCTCTTTCTTCCACCTTCTGAATAGTTCTGCCATCCTCTTCAGAGAAAAAGACTTGATTAATTTCTCTTTAACTGGGTTCTCTGGATTATCCTCTAGCGGTAGGGTGAAATTTGACTTCAGCTCAGTCCAAAGATCATTTTTCTGCATATCATTGACATAAGACACCTCAGGGTCTTCTGTAGCTGGCTTAAACCATTGCTGGATGCTTATCGGGATCTTGTCCCTAACCAGAACCCCGCACTAAGCAACAAATGCACTCTTTGTCCTGAGAGGTTCAATAGGTTGGCCGTCGGGCGCGATTGCTATGATCTCAAACTTTTCATCCGAGCTCAACTTTTTCTTCGGGCCTCGTCTCTTTACCGAAGTTGTGCTCGATCCGGAGGGCTAGAAAAAAGAATAAAGACTTAATTAATATGTGTACATACCAAAACAATGAATGCATCAATCAGCTAGTCAGCATAGGCTTAACTAATATATATACCTGGCCGGACTCGGTTCAGTCACCGGAGCCGTCATCACGGTCTCCTTCTTGCACCGACATTGGGTCACCGGAGCCGTCCTCATGTTCTTCTTCTTGCACCGGCATTAGGTCACCGTAGCCAGCTTGTTCACCCTCTCCTTCTAGACCATCGGTTTCGTTGAGAAACAAGGAGATGGCATCACTTCCTTCTGTGATTATGTCCCTCAACAACGCTTCTTTTGTTGCTTCGTCTAGGGCAGTGTCCATAGTTTCTACAAATATTTACAACATGGCAATTATTATTCAAACATGACAGATGGATATATTAGTGCCAAACGTAGAACTAGCTACCTAATCATAGTAAGCTATCGGGAGGGGGTATATATCGACAACGACGACACTACATCTATGTCCCTCGACGACCCTCGTTCTCGATAAAAAAAGAGGAAGAAGAAGAAAAAAAAGAGGAGAAGAAAGAATAGAGGAGAAGAACTCCTCTATTCTTTCTTCTCCTCTTTTTTTTTCTTCTTCCTCTTCTTTTTTTATCCTCTTCTTCCTCTTCTTTTTTTACCCTCGACCCTCGACCCTATAGAACCCTCGAACCCTCGACCCTGAAACCCTCGACCCTTGACCCCTTAACGACCCTCGACCCTCTACCCTAGTTCCCGACCCTCGACCCCTCGGCGATCCTCGACACCCTTGTTCCCGATAAAATACACAGAGAACATACAAACATATATACATTTATAATTTCTCCTCTTCTTTTCCTCTCCTCTTCTTCTTTCTTTCCTCTTCTTATTTTCTTCTTTCCTATCCTTCTTTTTCTAAAATTGTAACTTTTGCATATATAAAACGTTTCTAAAATTGTAACTTTCTATATAAAACTTTCCTATCGGGAGGGGGAGAAGATCAAAGAAAAAAAAAGAAGAAAAAAAAGAGGAGAAGAAGAAAGGAATAGAGGAGAAGAAGAAAAAATAGAAATTTAATTTTTTTCTTCTTCTCCTCTATTCCTTTCTTCTTCTCCTCTTCCTTTTCTTCCTCTCCTCTTCTTCTCCTTTTTCCTCTTCTTATTTTCCTTTTCCTCTCCTAAATATATAAAACTTTTCTAAAAATGAAACTAACCTAAAATGTACTAAATCAGAGAACATATATAGATAATCCTTTTCTAAATATATAAATCTAACTTTTTTTGCATATATGAACATATATACACAGAGAACATACAAACATATATACATTTTTATAAAAAAGCAAAATACAAATCATCATATGTATGAAAAAAATCTAAAAAGAAGCAGCATACACAATACATATACTCACATATATATATATATATATATATATATATATATATATATATAATCTGAAAAAAACAAGCATATAATATATGAAAAAAAGGAACAGGGGAGGGGCGGCGCTGGCCGGACCAAGGGAGGGGCAGGGGTGCGGGTTCGGCGGCGAGGACGGCGACGAGGCAGGGGGCGCGCGTTCGGCGGCGAGGAATGGGGCGGGGCAGGGCGACGGCAATGACGGGGGCGCGCGGGCCGGGGCGCGCGACGCGCGTCGGGGCAGGGCGGCGATCGGCGATGGCGTCGGGCGAGGGCACAGGCGACGGCGAGCAGGCGGCGACGGCGACCTCGGGCGGCTAGGGGAGGTGACGGCGACGACGGCGTCGAGGAGCAGCGCAGCAGCCTGGCGGCGTTGGAGAGAAGAATGGCGGTTGGCCAAAATTTCACAAGTGTTGGCTTATATAGCCAGAGCAATGGTCCCGGTTCGTGCTACGACCCGGGACTAATGCTCCCTTTAGTCCCGGTTGGTTCCACGAACCGAGACCAAAGGCCAATTTTCAGCAGCCCAAAAGGCGGGAAGCGGCGGCCTTTGGTCCCGGTTGGTGGCACCAACCGGGACTAAAGGGGGCCATTGGTCCCGGTTGGTGCCACGAACCGTGATCAATGCCCCCTTTAGTCCCGGTTGGTGCCACCAACCGGGACCAATGGCCTTGTGCTGCCCGCGCCCAAAAGTTTGGTCCCACATCGCTAGCTGAAGGGCGCCGACACTTGTTTATAAGCGCTGGTGTGCCTCCCCATTCGAGCTCCTCTCTAATGCAGGCTTTCGGGCCTAAACTTGCTACTGCCTGTGGGCCTATTGGGCCTTCTGCGGGCCTGAATCCTGGCCCATGTAGGGTTTCTAGTCGTATTCAGGCCGTGGAGGCCCATTAGGTGGAATTTTTTTTGGTTTTTTCTTTTTTATTACTACATTTTTTGGTTTTTTTTATTTCTACTTAAAACTAAATACTTACAGTTTTTTAGTGATTTCTTTTTGCTTTTAGGTCACAAAAATTATAAACTTTCTGTTAGTGCCATTAGTTTTAAAATTTGAATTTTTAAAAATTTGTGTGAATCACTAGTTTATTAATAACTTTACTATAAAAATAGAATTTTTTTTCTATTTATTTTTTATTTATACTTACAACTAAATACTTATAGTTTTTTAGTGATTTCTTTTTGAGTTTAGATCACAAAAATTATAAACTTTCTATTAGTGCCATTAGTTTTAAAATTTTGAATAGTTTAAATTTATATTTTTTAAAATTTGTGTGAATCGCTAGTTTATGAATAACTTTACTGTAAAAATAGAATTTGCTTTATTTTTTAATTCTTTATGCTTTTAGTTTTAAAAAAATTATAAACTTTCTGTTAGTGCCATTAGTTTTCAAATTTGAAAACACTTTTTTAGTTTTTTTGTTTTCTTTGTTGCTTTCTTTATTATATTTTGTGATTAACTTTACTATAAAAATAGTTTTTTCCTGTTTTTTGATTTGTTTTTTGGATTATTTATTTTCTTTTTTTTTTGCTTTAATTTTTAATTCTGTTTGCTTTTAGGTTAGCAAAATTATAAACTTTCTGCTAGTGCCATTAGTTTTCAAATTTGAAAACACTTTTTTAGTTTTTTTTGTTTTCTTTGTTGCTTTATTTATTTTATTTTGTGATTAACTTTACTATAAAAATAGTTTTTTCGTGTTTTTTTATTTGTTTTTTGCATTATTTATTTTCTTTTGGTTTTTGCTTTAATTTTATTTCTGTTTGCTTTTAGGTTAGCAAAATTATAAACTTTCTGTTAGTGCCATTAGTTTTCAAATTTAAAAACACTTTTTTAGTTTTTTTGTTTTCTTTGTTGCTTTATTTATTTTATTTTGTGATTAACTTTACTTTAAAAATAGTTTTTTCTGTTTTTTTGATTTGTTTTTTGCATTATTTATTTTCTTTTGTTTTTTGCTTTAATTTTTAATTCTGTTTGCTTTTAGGTTAGAAAAATTATAAACTTTCTGTTAGTGCCATTAGTTTTCAAATTTGAAAACACTTTTTTAGTTTTTTGTTTTCTTTGTTGCTTTATTTATTTTATTTTGTGATTAACTTTACTATACAAATAGTTCTTCCCTGTTTTTTGATTTGTTTTTTGCATTATTTATTTTCTTTTGTTTTTTGCTTTAATTTTTAATTCTGTTTGCTTTTAGGTTAGCAAAATTATAAACTTTCTGTTTGTGCCATTAGTTTTAGAAAAATTATAAACTTTCTGTTAGTGCCATTAGTTTTCAAATTTGAAAACACTTTTTGTGATTAACTTACTCAAAAAATGAGAATATATGCGCTTATAGAGAAAACTTGATGCACTTCGTGTACAAAATGGACAATCACTTTCAAATGAACTCTGAAAAAGTTGAAAGTTGGGATGATATCATAATTTCACCCACATAGCATGTGCATGTACAAAACGGGCAATGGTAGCATGTTCGTGTGTTACAAAGTTGGCATGGTATCATCATAATAGTTGCGGGAGAAAGTCTTCACTTTTTCTTCGCTTGTGTCATTTGCTTATTGCGCCGTAACCATGGATAATCTTCATTGTTTATCAGGATGCTTGGGTCAGCCTTGACATTGAAGGGAGGAATTTCATGAAACTTTTCATAATCTTCAGACATGTCTGTCTTGTCGTCCACTCCCAGGATGTCCCTTTTTCCTGAAAGAACTATGTGGCGCTTTGGCTCATCGTATGATGTATTCGCTTCCTTATCTTTTCTTTTTCTCGGTTTGGTAGACATGTCCTTCACATAGATAACCTGTGCCACATCATTGGCTAGGACGAACGATTCGTCAGTGTACCCAAGATTTTTCAGATCCACTGTTGTCATTCCGTACTGTGGGTCTACCTGTACCCCGCCGCCTAACAGATTGACCCATTTGCACTTAAACAAAGGGACCTTAAAATCAGGTCCGTAGTCAAGTTCCCATATGTCCACTATGTAACCATGATATGTATCCTTTCCGCTCTCGGTTGCTGCATCAAAGCGGACACCGCTGTTTTGGTTGGTGCTCTTTTGATCTTGGGCGATCGTGTAAAATGTATTCCCATTTATCTCGTATCCTTTGTAAGTCAATACAGTCAAAGATGGTCCCCTCGACAACAAGTACAACTCATCACAAACAGTGTTGTCACCTCTGAGACATGTTTCCAACCAACTGCTGAAAGTCCTGATGTGTTCACATGTAATCCAGTCGTCGCACTGCTCCGGGTGTTTGGAGCGCAGATTGTTCTTGTGTTCATCGACATACGGGGTCACCAAGGTAGAGTTCTGTAGAACTGTGTAGTGTGCTTGAGACCAAGAATATCCGTCCCTCCATATTATTGAGTCTCTTCCAAGAGTGCCTTTTCCAGTCAGTCTCCCCTCTTACCGCGATTTAGGGAGACCTATCTTGTTAAGGCCAGGAATGAAGTCAACACAAAGCCCAATAACATCCTCTGTTTGATGGCCCATGGAGATGCTTCCTTCTGGCCTAGCGCAGTTACAGACATATTTCTTTAGGACTCCCATGAACCTCTCAAAGGGGAACATATTGTGTAGAAATACGGGCCCCGGGATGACAATCTCGTCGACTAGATGAACTAGGACGTGCGTCATGATATTGAAGAAGGATGGTGGGAACACCAGCTCGAAACTGACAAGACATTGCGCCACATCACTCCTTAGCCTTGGTACGATTTCTGGATCGATCACCTTCTGAGAGATTGCATTGAGGAATGCACATAGCTTCACAATGGCTAATCGGACGTTTTCCAGTAGAAGTCCCCTCAATGCAACCGGAAGTAGTTGCGTCATAATCACATGGCAGTCATGAGACTTTAGGTTCTGAAACTTTTTCTCTGGCATATTTATTATTCCCTTTATATTCGACGAGAAGCCAGTCATGACCTTCATACTGAGCAGGCATTCAAAGAAGATTTCTTTCTCTTCTTTCGTAAGAGCGTAGCTGGCAGGACCTTTATACTGCTTCGGAGGCATGCCGTCTTTTTCGTGCAAACGTTGCAGGTCCTCCCGTGCCTCAGGTGTATCTTTTGTCTTCCCATACACGCCCAAGAAGCCTAGCAGGTTCACGCAAAGGTTCTTCCTCACGTGCATCACGTCGATTGAGGAGCGGACCTCTAGGTCTTTCCAGTAGGGTAGGTCCCAAAATATAGATTTCTTCTTCCACATGGGTGCGAGTCCCTCAGCGTCATTCGGAACAGCTAGTCCACTGGGACCCTTTCCAAAGATTACGTAGTGTAAATCATTGACCATAGCAAGCACGTGATCACCGGTGCGCATGGCGGGCTTTCTTCCGGTGATCTGCCTCGCCTTTGAAATGCTTGCCTTTCTTTCGACATTGATGGTTGGTCGGAAGAAACCGACGATGGCCCAGGTACACATTCTTCCTACATTTGTCCAGGTATATACTTTCAGTGTCATCTAAACAGTGCGTGCATGCGTGGTATCCTTTGTTTATCTGTCCTGAAAGGTTACTAAGAGCGGGCCAATCGTTGATGGTCACAAACAGCAACGCCTTAAGGTTAAATTCCTCCTGTCTGTGCTCATCCCACGTACGTACACCGTTTCCATTCCACAGCTGTAAAAGTTCTTCAACTAATGGCCTTAGGTACACATCAATTTCGTTGCCGGGTTGCTTAGGGCCTTGGATGAGAACTGGCATCATAATGAACTTCCGCTTCATGCACATCCAAGGAGGAAGGTTATACATACATAGAGTCACGGGCCAGGTGCTATGATTGCTCCCCGAAAGGATTAATGCCATCCGCGCTTAAAGCAAACCATACATTCCTTGGGTCCTTTGCAAACTCATCCCAGTACTTTCTCTCGATTTTTCTCCACTGCGACCCGTCAGCGGATGCTCTCAACTTCCCATCTTTCTTTCGGTTCTCACTGTGCCATCGCATCAACTTGGCATGCTCTTCATTTCTGAACAGACGTTTCAACCGTGGTATTATAGGAGCATACCACATCAGCTTCGCAGGAACCCTCTTCCTGAGGGGCTTGCCGTCAACATCACCAGGGTCATCTCGTCTGATCTTATACCGCAATGCACCGCATATCGGGCATGCGTTCAGATCCTTGTATGCACCGCGATAGAGGATGCAGTCATTAGGGCATGCATGTATCTTCTCCACCTCCAATCCTAGAGGGCATACGACCTTCTTTGTTGCGTATGTACTGTCGGGCAATTCGTTATCCTTTGGAAGCTTCTTCTTCAATATTTTCAGTAGCTTCTCAAATCCTTTGTCAGCCACAGCATTCTCTGCCTTCCACTGCAGCAATTCCAGTACGGTACCGAGCTTTGTGTTGCCATCTTCGCAATTGGGGTATAACCCTTTTTTTGTGATCCTCTAACATGCGATCGAACTTCAGCTTCTCCTTTTGACTAATGCATTGCGTCCTTGCATCGTCAATGACCCGACGGAGATCATCATCATCGGGCACATCATCTGGTTCCTCTTGATCTTCAGTAGCTTCACCCATGGCAGCATCATTGGGCACATCGTCTGGTTCCTCTTGATCTTCACCAGCTCCCCCCGTTGCAGCATCACCGTATTCAGGGGGCACATAGTTGTCATCGTACTCTTATTCTTCGCCGTCTTCCATCATAACCCCTATTTCTCCGTGCCTCGTCCAAACATTATAGTGTGGATGAAACCCTTGTAAAGCAGGTGGGAGTGAAGGATTTTCCGGTTAGAGTAAGACCTCGTATTCCCACATTCAGTGCATGGACGACACATAAAACCATTCTGCTTGTTTGCCTCAGCCGCATCGAGAAACTCATGCACGCCCTTAATGTACTCGCGGGTGTGTCTGTCACTGTACATCCATTGCCGGTTCATCTGCGTGCATTATATATAATTAATTGTCCAAATTAATAGAAGTTCATCATCACATTAAAACCAAAGTGCATACATAGTTCTCATCTAACAACATATAGCTCTCCAGAGCATCTAATTAATTAAACCATACATTGAAACTATGTAAAACATTCCAATGCGAAAACAAATGCGATCATAATCGCAACCAAGGTAACAATTGATCCAACGGCATAATGATACCAAGCCTCGGTATGAATGGCATATTTTCTAATCTTTCTAATCTTCAAGCGCATTGCATCCATCTTGATCTTGTGATCATCGACGACATCCGCAACATGCAACTCCAATATCATCTTCTCCTCCTCAATTTTTTTTATTTTTTCCTTCAACAAATTGTTTTCTTCTTCAACTAAATTTAACCTCTCGACAATAGGGTCGGTTGGCATTTCCGATTCACATACATCCTAGATAAATAAAATCTATGTCACGTTGGTCGGCACAATTTTCATAAACAATAAATGAACCAATAGTTATAAAGATAATATACATACCACATCCGAATCACAGACAGGACGAGGGCCGATGGGGGCGGATACCAAAACCATCGCACTATATAAGATGCAATAATAAATGTAAGAAAATGATACAAGTATCTATCTAAACATACAAGTAAGAATATTTTTCCTTTCAGAAAGAAGATAAGAACAAGAGGCTGACCACAGTGGTGTTGGTGATGAGATCGGCGCGGGTGATCAACGGCGGTGAAGACGGGGACGGGGCGTGACGGACCGCTAAATCTAGACAAATCTTGAGGAAAATGGAGCTTGGAGGTCGAGCTTCGAGAGGAGAAAGCTTAAGTAGTGTGGCTCGGGCATTCCATCGAACACCTCATGTGCATAGGAGGTGAGCTAGAGCACCACAAAGCCCTCTCCCCCTCGGCCAGAAAAAACAGAGCACTGTGCTCTGCTCTTGCGCGAGGGGGTATATATAGGCACCTCATTGGTCCCGGTTGGTGGCATGAACCGGGAGTAAAGGGGCCTTTACTCCCGGTTCATGCCACCAACCGGGACCAATGGTGGTGGGCCAGGAGCGAGGCCCATTGGTCCTGGTTCGTCCCACCAACCGGGACCAAAATGTCCAGACGAACCGGGACAAATGGCCCACGTGGCCCGGCCGGCCCCCTGGGCTCACGAACCGGGACCAATGCCCACATTGGTCCCGGTTCTAGACTGAACCGGGACTAATGGGCTGACCCGGCCTGGACCAAAGCCCTGTTTTCTACTAGTGGTATACAGAGAGAAGTGATATCGACCACCTCTCCTTCTCCGAGAGATTGGTCGAACAACAAGTTCTCGTAGATCTATCCGACGCTACCGGCTACATATACAAAATAATTATCTCTTACAATATAATCTCCTAATTATATACGAACACAGGATCTACATAGTATTCTCCGTCTTCAGCGATCACATGGTCAAGGAAGAATGCCGCCAATTCCTCTTGAATTGCTCGCATACGAGCTGGTGCTAGGAGTTCATCCTGCATCCGAAAGATCTGATTTGAAAAAGGGGTCAATATATATATATATATATATATATATATATATATATATAACTCAACACAAATGATGGTAATAAAATAAAATTGTGAATATTATTGCTTATGCACTTCATATTGTTCTTTAGAGTACCCTCGTTCACAGGTCGTGTGGCGGATGGACTCGCAAACGTAGTATCCATAGTAATCATTCCTTTTTTCCTGCCACAACTACTTTACAAGAAATAGAGGTCAATGAAACTGATAAGCAAGCATGCCAAATGGTATTGATGAAACTAGCGCTTGAATCACTAATAGATCCGCGGAACATGTTACTATAGTACTTACTTTCGGGTGTCTAAATTGCAGCTTCTTCGGCAGTCCCGGAGCTTTTTTGGTGAATTTTCTCCAAACCCTGCCAGACAAAGAAAACAATTACTTGATATCAGGAAATGAACAAAGTTGCTGATATGGTGGATAATGATCGATTTAACTTACTTCTTGAGCATTTAAGTCATGTCCGTATAGTCCTGGGGATCTTTTCGTCTCGAGTCTAAAACGGTTACTAGTCCCTGCTCAAACTTAATCTCTAGGAGAATATAGTGGAACCTGTGCACGCATGCATAACTCATCAATTACATTACTATAACCTGGACTAATAAGGGAAACCAAATATGCACAAGACAGAACACTCACTTGAAGTTGTAAGGAAAAAGTATTATATCTTTGTTTTCATTTGTTACCAACGATCGTAGCAAGTTGGCCTCGGTATCGTCGACACGATATTTAACCTCAGTTGCATCTATGAGATTTGTGTTAATGAACCCAATATCACCGATTTGTCTTCTCTTCAATTCGGCGATCTTCAATCTGCATAATATAGTGAGGATAATTATAAATACATGCAATGAAAGAGCTGACCTATATAGAGAGACTTAATGACAGAAGTAGTACTACTTATAAACAGTAGCAAGTGACCGTTGCTTTATCGAGGGCCTTTTGATTGAAAAACTGGAAGAACTCCTCAAATGGAACATTCAACAGTTCAATTCCAACGAGGACATGCTTCTCTCTAACTCTCAGCATCAAAGTATTCCTCCCCCCAGACTCTCTGCAGGTTTTCATGTACCAATCATGGAATCTTCGCATCATCGTTGTTAGAGATCTTTCATCTTTGACGAGAGGCTTCCCGTACTCGTATTTTTGTTCCTCCACCTCAAAGAACTCATAATGTACATCGCCGGGCAGGTAATATCCAAGATTGCAATAACCGGGCACCATCCTTGGATCATTAGTAGGCACCTTGAGCGGGGGGCACGATCGGTTCGCTTGTTCGTCGAGCTGGGGAATTTTTTTCCCAGCTCGTCGTTCTTTTAACCTTTGATCACTGACAGTACTTCCCGACTGCTCCGCTTCGACAAATGACTTTTCAATAATGCGCTCATAGTTGCCTTTCGGCGAAGACTTTGCTGGTTTTTTCAGGGCAGCCAGAGTGCGCTTCGCTTTCACCGGATCTACCTTCTCCTTCGGAGGTGGATGTTTCTTTGCTTTCACCCCTTCAAATAAGTTCCTCACTTCTTCTCGCGCGATCTCGGCGTTCTCCTCCGGGGTCCTCTCGTATGGTAACTTCTCTGGAGTCTTCAGAGAAGGACCGAATCTATATTGCCTCCCGCCTCTGGCTGTACTGCTAGACGCCGACAGAGCAGACGGAGTGGCTGCGGCTGTCTTCTTTCCTTGCTTACGAGGAGGAGGAGATGGACTACGACGCGCCGGAGCAGCCGGAACGACGGCGGGTCTCTTCCGCCCTTGCTGACGAGGTGGAGAAGGAGGAGCCAGGCTGCTCGGGTGCGCCGGCACAGGCGGAGAAGGAGCCGGAGTGCCACCACGCGCCGGAGAAGAAGGCCGAGTGCCCTGATCGTCACTCGCCGGAGGAGGAGGCGGTGGAGGAGGCGGAGTACCCTGACTCGCCGGAGGAGGAGGAGGAGGCGGAGGCGTCCAGTTCGGAAGGTTGATGAGCTCCTTCCACCATAGGCATGGAGTCTTCAAAGTAGAACCCAGCCGAGTCTCCCCTTCACCGGTAGGGTGGTCAAGCTGGAGGTCCTTAAATCCCTCCGTTATTTCATCCACCATCACCCTAGCATATCCTTCTGGAATAGGCCGGCAATGAAAAGTTTCGCCGGGTTCAGTAGGAAAAACAGAGCCAACAGCCGCCTTGACCTTCAAATTCACCCATTGCGTCATAAGGTGGCAATTTTGACACTCCGTGATAGCATCCACGGGATAGCTGGCAGGAGCCGTCAAGACATGCTTCGGCTGAAGCAGCTCGGTGGAAGCCACGCTGCTTCTCCGCTGACCTGACGGGGAAGCTTCGGGGGAAGCTTCGGCAGTTCGTTTGCTGTGATTTGCTTCTCGTTCCTCTATCGCTTGTACCCTTGCGTGCAGCGCCTGCATTTGGGTCTGCTGCATTTTTTTTCCTCCTCTCCTGGCATTTGTAACCGCCCGCGTCCAGAAATCCAGCCCTCCACGGAATGGAGCCTGGCGTGCCTCGTGTCCGTCCAGGGTGCTCAGGATTCCCAGGGGCCATTGTGAGCTCGTCGTTCTCTCTGTTTGGAACGAACATCCCTTGCTGCACTGCATCGATATAGTGCTTTAGCTTCTTGACTGATATGTTCATTTGCTCGTCCGTCCAAACGCATTTCCCTGATACAGGGTCCATGGTTCCGCCAGCCCCAAAGAACCAAGTACGGCAACGGTCTGGCCAGTTCATTGTCTCTGGTTTGATCCCTTTATCAAGCAGATCATTCTAAGCCTTGGCCCACTTAGGCCGGGCTTTGAGGTAGCCACCTGACCCCGTGCGATGGTGAAGCTTCTTCTTTGCAGCATTTTTTTTGTTTGTCGCCGACATCTTCTTACTCTTTTCCGAATGTCTTGTAGGCCACAAATGCGGGCCAGTGATCTCTGATCTTACTCTTTTCCGATGTCTTGAGCTGAGACTTGATATATACTTCAATATGAAAATAACATCTTATAATATAGCCTCCATCGTAGGGCTTGAACCCACGTCCACAAGGTTTAAAAGCTTTGTGCTTTATCAACTGAGCAATGGACCCTTCAATATAATAGATTTAACTTGTGTACCTTGAATTGTTGACAGGAGCAATTGGTAGCCTCCAAGGGCCGGCTCATTATGATGTGATGAGTCGGGTCTTCAATAAGGCCAATAAAATGACTTTGCATTAGCCCCCAAGTGCCATGGTGCATGCTGGCAGTGACATGGGACTTGCACATTTGATGTAATCTCAATTTGAATAATGTAGCCCCCAAGTGCCGGGTCATAAGCCTGCAGCGACTCGGGACTATTCCCTCCATTGTAGAATAAATCATATCCATTGATAAAATAATAGCCATTCCGCTGAAACGACTTTGAAAACCTCAATCATAATATTGGTTATTGATAACTATAATAAAAATCTAGCCATGTTGGCTATTAAAGATTTGAATAATATATTCAAAGATTTACAAGCGCATGATTCCAATGGCGCAATCCAAATTTATACTGGCGACTTATAGTCGAAAGCCAGGCCGGGTTAATAAACACAGGTGAATTATAATCATAAAACATTATAAACCTCATCAAATAAACCTAAAAAATCAAGAGGATTTAAGTAGTCATATTTGTGGTATTGCATCGATCAAGAGTGTTTAAGCTATGGTTCGGATACGACCAAAGCCCCCAAGTGATCATCCTGGTGGCCTTACGTTGATCAAGAGGGTATAAACTTTCGTTCGAATACGACCACAACCCCCAAGTGATCATCCTGGTGGCCTTACGCCAATCAAGAGGGTATAAGCTATGGTTCGAATATGACCAAGCCCCCAAGTGATTATCCTGGTGGCCTTACGCTGATCAAGAGGGTATAAACTATGGTTCGAATACGACCAAGCCCCCAACTGATATCGTGAGCTGTGCTCAAGGGGCACCTATATTTGAGCTTTGCTTTTGCAACAGACTCTCTTTGGTCCCTTTAATTTTTCTTGAGAAATCGAACTTGCGAGATATTATTCTTTTGAACCGGAAATTCTTAAACCGGATATTGACAGCTTTAAAGCTTTGTGGGAGACAGTTTGCCTTGAGCCGGATTTGAAACCAGAATCCTTCTTTTTAAGACGGAAATTCTCTGACGGCCTTTAAATTTGCACCAATATGGCGGTTTAGGGTCCTGCATTAGATAACTTTGCAAGTCGGAGTAATTGCTCTTTTAAAGAAAGCAATATATAATATAAAAATATACTGGATGGATTTCACCTGATATGTTAGCCTGGAAATTATGCGCCGCGGAGTTTATGATCATTATGGTGAAGCTGAAAGCCATCACGGGCAAGTCGGCCGCGGGTACGGACAGATGAATCAGCCGTGGCGGTTTGAACCGGAGCGAACGGGCGAGTCAATCGTGTTGTGTTGATGTAGCAGAGGCCGCGAATTGCGCACGTATCCGTCGAGCAGTACGGTACGGACAAGCGCTAGTGCAAAAAATAATTTGGCCCACGCCCCTTACGACACATTTGTAATGAATAATGATCCTACGAAAAAATACCACAAACGAAAGTAATTGTTTTTAAACAATTTAATATGTGCTGATCAAATACATAGAAAAGATAGCACCTGGTTTTTTCATCGGATGAACGTGGACAATGATACTGAGCGTAGTCAGACACAAAAAATAATCCGTACAGATGCACGTCATCTACGTGTTTTTTCTTGGCCCTTTTTCCCTTTTCAAAGTAATGATTGCCCGCATGTAGACTTTGATGTGTGACCACAAGTAGCATCGGTGGTTCCTGTATTACAGTTTACACACATTAAAACCCTAACCAAATACACTAATGAAGAAATGGAAAGTGTATTACGTCCTCAATTGCCCATACATTTTTGCAGTTCTCTTCATCCAGCCTCCACATGTTGGCATGACCCATTGAGTAATGTTTACACCATCTTTGTCTGATTACAGTTTCTAGCTCATGGTTGGTTAAAGTTTCTCATAGCAATGTCTGCTTCTCCTGTAATGATAGAAGACTCAATTACTCTTTTATTTGTGTGTGATATTTCAACAATTAAACACACATAATTGTTCAATCAATGCTTTTGTAAGGTTAAATCTATGGAGAAAGGGTACGTGTCTTCACTAATATACCACGAAAGTACGGTAGACTTAATGCCACAAATATAAAACATGTCGTTAATTGGTCCATAAAAAAGTCATAATTATATTGGTTTGAAAAGAATTGTGTCAAGGCTGCCAAACTAACCGATAATCTTCTGGTCCATTGGATTACAGTCATTTATTACTAACGAGTCTGATTGTTCAGGGATTAATTCACCATAGATCATGATTATTTCATGTTGTTAAAAGTTGCCAGCCAAGACATTACATGGAATTTTCATAAACTCAGTTAGACGGATCTTTCCTGTTGACTATGATAACATTAGCACTGAGTTTGCATAAACGTAGGGTGTGTGCAGAGAACTTCCTTTAGGGATGCCCAAATCAAACTTGAAGCGCAGCATAAGCTATTGTTTTCTCTTCTAAAACATAAGTTATTTTGTTCAGTTGAGAGTACTATATAATCATTCTCACACATTAACTTGTTCTCAACAGCAAATCTACCAATTACAACTCGGTCACTATATTCAATTTATATGAAAATAGTTTTATAAGTTCTATAAAATGGGTAAAAATCCACATATCTAGAGGTCGCATAGGGCATACATATGTAAAATTTGATATATTAGTGTGATAATTTTTACTCAAAGAAAATAATATGATACTGTATGTATGTACTTATTGTAGTTACATTTTTATGGCATGTCATGTATACCATACCTTACCTAGTGTCGCTTAGTGCACAATAACTTAACTTTTTATTTATATCTTTATTTATCTCAGGTTGAAACTTATCGTATTTCCTCGCATGTATAAGCGCGCGCATGTGTGTGTGTATTTTACATGCATGTAATTTTTCATATTTTTCAAAACAGAATAAAATGTTTTTCCCCCAAATTAATCTATCATGATGTCAAGTTAGTGGAGGCAGATCCATATACTACAATTTTGATTCTCCTTGGAGTTCATGCGTATGCATGGGAAGCTTTTCAACTCAATTTTGCACATATATTCACATTGCCCATGCATGTGGAACAAACTGTAAACATATATGTAAACCACCTTGTTTCAGTTTGGCCATGGGGAGATTTGTTCAGCACCTCCTCAACAAATATACTTACAAAAAATAACAGAATATGAAACAAACATCCCAAATCAATTTGTAATTTTTATGGGTGGAGGCTTTCTCTTTTTTCCCACTGATGGTAGACGTGGCAGATGCTATTTTGTTTTGTAGGGACTGTCTCTGTTACGTTGCTTTTCATTTTTTATCCTGGCTGTAAATTTTACAATCCAACGGTATAATTAGTTCTAATAAGGTGAATTAAGGAGACGATTTTTTTTATTCTGGCCATAAATTTTACAATCCAACGATATAACTAATTCTATTGGTGTGGATTAAGGAGACGGCTTGAAATGTGCATCCAGTTGGTAAATATAAGAAAGATAGAAAGATTTCCTAAAAAAAGATAGATAGATAAGCATGGTCATTAGGTCAGGAAATATTATACACTACTAGGTTATGAGTATGTATGTATCCAGGCTAGCTTTGGAGTAGCCTGCGCAAAGTAAGAGGACAGCGAGTAGGAGGTTTGGCCTTAAATGGCTCCAGCTGTTTGCGCGAGCGAGAAAGGATATGGACGAACAGAGAAAGCTGGGAGGAGGAGAGAGAGGTCGATGAGCAGCAGAGGAGCGCAGTCAAACCGGCAGTTTCACTTCGGTGCGAAAAACAGCATATGGAAACAAGATTGGCAAGGCTGGCGTATGACTGAGTGGCGTTGGCGTTACCAGTCCGGCGTCTATAAGTAGGAGCGACGGCGAGCCGGAGGTCACACAGCCGAGCACCAAGATCTCTCTTCGTTCCTCCTCCTCCTCCTCCAGTCGTCTCCTCCGGCCAGCGCGAGCGAGCGAGCTTGAGAGAGGTTGGTACCCTGCAGGTAGGCATGGACGGCCACCGCTGCGGGGCGCGCCGAATTCTGGCGCTCGAGGCGTACGCACCTCTAATCATACACTCCATCTCTTCCAGCCTTAATTTTCTTTCTGTTTGTGATCTCATTACCGCCGGTGTCGCAGGGCGTTCAAGAAATGCCCCCACCCCGACGAGACCCAGGTCGCTAATCTCAGCCGCCAAACCGGCCTGACTCCCCAGCAGATTAAATACTGGTTCCAGACCCGGCGGGCGCAGATCAAGGTATGTACTGATAAGTAGCTCTAATAGATGCACTCCGCGACCTTCATTTTGAGGAACGAACTTGCCAAACTTTTGGCTGGCTTGGGTCGGATTTTCTGCATTTGCGTGGGCTGATGGAAATTTGTAATTAAGAAAGCTCTTATTGTAGGGATCTTCGTCGAACATGAGGCCTCCGACCCAGGGATCTTCATCGTCGGATCCTTGATGCTCTCATCGACAACTTCGGGGAGGCTGATGGTGGCTGATGTTCCTCACTATCGTGGTCTTCCTCAGCTTAGTGTTTGTGTGTGTGTTTCGGGCTTTCGGCTTGTTAGCCAAGGACCCCCTTCGTATTTGTATCGTGTGTGTGTGTGTGTGTGTGTGTGTGTGTGTGTGTGTGTGTGTGTGTCGGCTCTTGAGCATTGAGCCCGCCTGGAACCTAATGGGTTTGTATCGTGTTTGTTTTTGTGTGCGCGCGCGCGTCGGCTCTTGAGCCTTGGACCCTAGATGGGTTTGTATCCTGTTTGTGTTGTGTTTGCATTGCATTTGAATTTTAAACTCTGCCACAGTAGCCTGAACCTTGTATTTTTTTACATTAATCCCTCGCTTTATTAAACTGACAAGAGATTACAATCTGACTGGATAAACCAAGTCAGGAATCCAGGAATTACATCAAAGTATGTAAATGAAGAAATGCTAAGAGCTTCTCGTGCGCATAGGTGCGCCGCCCAATTTACTTCGTGTCAAATCCATAGAAGCTTGAAACCCTGGAAAGTATCGGCTAAACTCTTTATCTCTCTCATATATGCGCACCATTTACCCTTATAGTACCGGGTCTGTGCCATAAATCAACTATATCAGAGCAATCCATCTGCATAATGACATGACTTTCTCCTCTGCTGCTCGCTGCTTCAAGGCCCTCGCGGCAAGCATATAGTTCGCTTATGAAGGGGTCCTCAACACCCTTGTGTTGGTTTGCACCAGCTTCCAAAAAGGTACCTCGGTGATCCCGAGCCGGCCAATCTTTGCTGCACGTCACCATCTGCATTGATCGCTACCCAGCCCTCCGGTGGGGGCAGCCACCGTTGGTCAATGTGCCCAGCAGCAGGATCATTCAGGCGCAGCGGTAGCTCGAGTGTGGCTACTATCTCATCAACAAGTACCAACGATTTAGCAGGCTAGTACCCTGAACCTTGTTATAAATCGTAAGGGAGCTGGCCGACGCACAGTACCCTTTTACAATTTCTGGAGATTCTATATTGTTGGGTAAAATCCCTTTCACCCCTCATGTAATGAGAAGAAGAATCCCTTTTTTTTGCTGTAGCATATGAGTATATGACTTCACCACTGATTTATAGTGCTTTAGTAATATCCCAAGATGTATTTGGAATAAAAGAAAAGAGTTTTATGGTTAATTTAAATTCCAGTATTGATGTTTGTTCATTTGACCAAATGACAAGCCCTGGTGTTATTCTTCCTGCATTCATGGTCCTTTTGAATCATCATTCAGAAAGGATAAACTCATGGGGGCTAAGCAAGTTACCTATGTTGGGGCTTATCTTTGAATAGGCAATAACAAATTATCTGAATATTTATGTATTCTTGTCTTGTTTATTGATATACTTGGGTCAGGTTATATCAATGGGCTACAAACTTAAGTTACAACTTCGGAGGTATTTAAATTACGTATTAGAAGATCAGATCACTGATCTCTGGGCATCCTTTGTTTTCTGAAGAATTAGCATTTGATTTGGTGTAATTCAGAGTCAGCTGGGCATAGCAAACATTCATGAGGTAGTTCTGATTTGGGGTCAATTTGCACTGTTGTAGCCAACATTGGGTATGGAGGTTGTAGGGGATGCCACATGCACGTTCTTTCGTCGTGTAATTTTGGTATTCTGTTCAGGTATAGTGGTTGAGAATATGTAACTCTCTCCTTATGCGGTTGCTTTGTTCATATTACTAAAGCACTATAAATCAGTTGATCCTTCATATTTTTGTCATAAATAATTCCTAGAGATTAAGTTGTTTGTTCCATCTGGTTAATATAGTTTGTACTGTCAAATAGATAATCCAATATCCAACTGTTCAAGATTTGCATGAAAAATCTGGAAGAACCCGAAGCACCGACGAGCTTTCATAAAGGTTCTTGACAAAGATCTTGCTTTTTTAGGCTTTTGGTGTTCCCTTTTCTTACCAGATATTTTGGTCATGGGTTTGACTTCATCCCCAGATCCATAAAACCTTATGTGGTTGTGATTCATGACATGTACTAGTATTAAGTGGTTGAAACAATACCAACAACAGGCACTTGACGGGCACGGCGTCACGCTGGGCTTCTACCCTGCTAGTGAAAAGTAGGACCGGTTTGAAAAATAGCTCAGTGTTTGAAAATCAGTAGTTATGTCCTATGGAGGACATTTGGTCCTAGTCAACTCTGTGCTCACCAGCCTAACTATATTCATGCTCGCATCTTCAAAGTATCAAAATGGGTAGACAAAAGAATTGATTACTACTGATCCAGATTCTTCCGGCAGGGTGATGAACATAAAAGAAAAAAGATCGCTTGGAGAACTGGGATATTCTTTGTAGGCCAAAGGACCAAGGGGCTGGGATATTCTTAGCAAATGGCCATATATGTCCACTCTAAGACTTCATCTCGAATAATGGCACAGACGTCGAGCTCACCATTTTGGAAGGTCTTGATGAAAGTAAAGATTGCATCTTTCGTAGAGGCCTTTTTTTAAGGTGGGCGAGGGTCGTGTTATAGATTCCGGGAGGATACCTGGCAAGGAGACGAGCCATTGGTATTACAATAGCTGAACCTTTATGATACTGTGTAGTGGAAAGAGGTTGATGTTAAAACAATATCTATCAGTGACAAGTCCATTGAATGTCTAGTTTCGGCGAACCTTAGATGGGATAAGTGGACTGTGTAGTGGACGTCAGTTGATATCGATCAACTTAACCAAAGACTCGTTACGATGGTGACTGACTCCTTCTGGTCTTCAGATCTTATTAACGATGGACTTTTTATAGACAACATATTTGAAAAACTAAAGTTACACTCAACAACAATAACAAAGGCTTTAGTCCCAAACAAGTTGATGTAGGCTAGTGGTGAAACCCACAAGATCTCGCGACCAATTCATGGTTCAGACGCATGGATAGTAAGTTTTCACGCATCCCTGTATATAGCTAGTTCTTTGGTGATACTTCAGTTCTTCAAGTCTCTCTTTACGGACTCCTCCTATGTCAAATTTGGTCTACCCCGACCTCTCTTGACATTCTCCGCACGCTTTAACCGTCCGCTATGCACTGGAGTTTCTGGAGGCCTGCGCTGAATATGCCCAAACCATCTCAGAAGATGTTGAATAAGCTTCTCTTCAATTGGTGCTACCCCAACTCGATCCTTCCTTGTGTGGCCACACATCCATCTCAACATACACATCTCCTCCACATCTAACTATTGAACATGTCGCCTTTTAGTCGGTCAACACTCAGCGCCATATAACATTGTGGGTCAAACCACCGTCCTGTAGAACTTGCCTTTTAGCTTTTGTGGCACTCTCTTGTCACAGAGAATGCCAGAAGCTTGGCGCCACTTCATCCATCCGGCTTTGATTCGATGGTTCACATCTTCATCAATGCCCCCATCCTTCTGCAGCATTGACCCCATATATCAAAAGGTGTCCTTCTGAGGCACCACATGCCCATCAAGACTAACCTCCTCCTCGCGCCTAGTAGTACTAAAACTACACATCATGTACTTGGTTTTAGTTCTACTAAGCCTAAACCCTTTCGATTCCAAGGTTTATCTCCATAACTCTAACTTCCTATTTACCCCCCTTCGACTATCGTGAACTAGCACCACATCATCCGCAAAGTGCATACACCATGGGATATCTCCTTGTATATCCCTTGTGACCTCACCCATCATCAAGCCAAAAATATAAGGGCTCAATGATGACCCCTGGTGCAGTCATATCTTAATCGGGAAGTCATCAATGTCGACATCACTTGTTCGAACACTTGTCACAACATTAATTATCGTACATGTCCATGATGAGGGTAATGTACTTCGCTGGGACTTTGTGTTTCTCCAAAGCCCACCACATGACATTTCGCGGTATCTTATCATAGGCCTTCTCCAAGTCAATGAACACCATATGCAAATCCTTCTTCTGCTACATGTATCTCTCCATAAGGTGTCGTACCAAGAAAATAGCTTCCATGGTCGACCTCCCAGGCATGAAACCAAATTGATTTTTGGTCATGCTTGTCATTCTTCTTAAGCGATGCTCAATGACTCTCTCTCATAGCTTCATTGTATGGCTCATCAGCTTAATTTCATGATAATTAGTACAACTCTGAACATCCCCCTTGTTCTTGAATATTGGTACTAATATACTACATCTTCATTCTTCTGGCATCTTGTTTGCCTGAAAAATGAGGTTGAAAAGTTTGGTTAGTCATACTATCGCTATGTCCCCGAGGCCTTTCCACACCACAATGGGGATACAATCAGGGCCCATCGCCTTGCCTCCTTTCATCCTTTTTAAAGCGTCCTTGACCTCAGACTCCTGGATCCGCTGCACAAAACGCATGTTGGTCTCATCAAAGGAGTTATCCAGTTCAATGGTAGAACTCTCATTCTCCCCATTGAACAGCTTGTCAAAGTACTCCCGCCATATATGCTTAATCTCCTCATCCTTCACCAGGAATTGGTCTGCTCCGTTCTTGATGCATTTGAGTTGGCCAACATCCCTCCTCTTCCTCTCACGGATCTTGGCCATCTTGTAAATGTCCCTTTCGCCTTCCTTCGTGCCTAGCTGTTGGTAGAGGCCCTCATACACCCGACCCCTTGCTTCACTGACATCTCGCTTTGCGGCCTTCTTCACCATCTTGTACTTCTCTATGTTGTCTGCACTCCTATCCAGGTATAGGCGCCTGAAACAATCTTTCTTCTCCTTAATCGCTTTCTGGGCATCATCATTCCACCACCAGGTATCCTTAGCTTCGCTTCTCCTTCCCTTGTACACTCAAAACTCCTCTAAGGCCACCTTACAAATGGAAGTCGCCATCTTCATCCACACACTGTCTACATCCCCTCCTTCCTCCCAAGGGCCCTCCTTAATGACCCTCTCCTTGAAGGCTTGAGCTACCTCCCCGTTGAGCTTCCACCACTTTTTTCTAGCGACTTTGGCACGCTTATCCCGCTGGACACGGATCTGAAAGCGGAAGTCGGCAACCAGCAGCCTACGCTGAGGGACAACACTCTCACCAAGTATCACCCTACAATCTAGGCACACACGCCTATCTTCTCTTCTCGAGAGGATGAAATCAATCTAGCTAGAGTGTTGCCACTACTAAGAGTCACCAGATGTGATTCTCTCTTTTTAAAGAGGGTGTTATCTACGATCATGTCGTAGGCTAGAGCAAAGCTCAAGACATCTTTTCATTCTTGATTCCTGATGCCATAGACAAAGCCCCCATGCACCCCTTCAAAACCAGTGTTAGATGTACCCACGTGGCCATTGAGGTCTCCTCCTATGAAGAGCTTCTCGCCAATCGGTACACTCCTAACCATGTCCTCTAGGCCTTCCCAGAACTCCCTCTTGGTGTTCTCATTGTGGGACACTTGCGAGGCATACACACTGATAACATTGAGAACTAAGTCCCCAACTACCAGCTTGACCAGGAGAATCCAGTCCCCACGTCTCTTGACGTCTACCACTCCATCCTTGAGGCTCGTGTTGATCAAGATGCCTACGCCATTTCTGTTTGCAGTCGTCCATTTACCACAGCTTGAAGCCGGTATCCTACACCTCCTTCACCTTCTGACCCCTCCATTTGGTTTCTTGGACGCAAAGGATATCAACACTTATCTTGACCGCTGCATCAACTAGCTCCCGAAGCTTCCCTGTCACAGACCCTACGTTTCATCTACCTAAGCGAATCCTCCTAGGCTCGGCTAGCTTCCTTACCCATCACACTGGTCGAGTCAAATGCAAAGACCCTTGCTCACTTGACACCGTATCCATATCAAGATACGGCGCGCCCCCGGGGGGGGGGGGGGCTTGACCATTTGACACCACACCCGGGTTCCGATGTGGCGCGTCGCTGAGAGGGTTACCCCATAACAAAAATCTTTTGGGTTTCATCTCCATAAGAGTGGCTGGGTTTTTACGTTGGCTCGCCAAGCCTATCACAACCCACCTTCTTTACCGGGGATTGGGACCGGCTATGTTGAGACAACATAGGCGGAGTTAAAAAAAAGTTCCGCTCAACATTCAAAAAAATGGTTTCTCTATAAAGTGGTCATTGCTACCTCTTGAGCACTGCGTTGGATTTCCCCTAAGAGGAGAGGGTGATGCAGCAAAGTAGCGTAAGTATTTCCCTCAGTTTTTGAGAACCAAGGTATCAATCCAGTAGGAGGCTACGCTCGAGTCCCTTGTACCTACACAAAAACAATAGCTCAATGCAACCAACGCGCTTAGGGGTTGTCAATCCCTTCACGGTGACTTACGAAAGTGAGATCTGATAGAGATGATAAGTAATATTTTTGGTATTTTTGGTATAGAGATGCAAAGTAAAAAGTAAAAGGCAAAGTAAAAGCAAAGCAATAATAAAAGTGATGGAGATTGATATGATAAGAAAGAGACCCGGGGGCCATAGGTTTCACTAGTGGCTTCTCTCAAGAGCATAAGTATTCTACGGTGGGTGAACAAATTACTGTTGAGCAATTGACAGAATTGAGCATAGTTATGAGAATATCTAGGTATGATCATGTATATAGGCATCACGTCCGAGACAAGTAGACCGACTCCTGCCTGCATCTACTACTATTACTCCACTCATCGACCGCTATCCAGCATGCATCTAGAGTATTAAGTTAAAAAACAGAGTAACGCCTTAAGCAAGATGACATGATGTAGAGGGATAGTTTGATGCAATATGATAAAAATCCCATCTTGTTATCCTCAATGGAAACAATACAATACGTGCCTTGCTGCCCCTTCTGTCACTGGGAAAGGATACCGCAAGATCGAACCCAAAGCTAAGCACCTCTCCATGGCAAGAACAACCAATCTAGTAGGCCAAACCAAACTGATAATTCAAAGAGACTTGCAAAGATAACAAATCATACATAAAAGAATTCAGAGAAGATTCAAATATTATTCATAGATAGACTTGATCATAAACCCACAATTCATCGTTCTCAACAAACACACCGCAAAAAGAAGATTACGTTGAATAGATCTCCACAAGAGAGGGGGAGAACATTGTATTGAGATCCAAAAAGAGAGAATCAGCCATCTAGCTACTAACTATGGACCCGTAGGTCTGAGGTGAACTACTCACACTTCATCGGAGAGGCTTGGATGATGATGTAGAAGCCCTCCGTGATCGATTCCCCTTCTGGCGGAGCTCCGAAATAGGCCCCAAGATGGGATCTCGTGGATACAGAAAGTTGCGGCGGTGGAATTAGGTTTTTGGCTCCATATCCGATCATTTGGAGGTACGTAGGTATATATAGGAGGAAGAAGTACTCCCTCCGTTTTTATTTAGTTCGCATATTAGCTTTGGTCAAAGTCAAGCTTTACAAACTTTGACCAAGTTTATATACAAAAATATTAAGATATACAACAACAAATCAACAACATTAGATTTATTATTAAATGTACTTTCACATCGTATAGATTTATTATGATAAATTTCTATATTATTTTCTATAAACTTGGTCAAACTTTACGAAGTTTGACTTCAGTCAACTCTAATATGCAGAGTAAATAAAAACGGAGGGAGTACGTCGGTGGAGTTTTGAGGGGCCCACGAGGCAGGGGGCGCGCCCCCCACCCTTGTGACCACCTCGTGGCTTTCTTGACGGGGGTTCCAAGTCTCCTGGATCTTATCTGATGAGAAAATCACGTTTTCGAAGATTTCATTCCGTTTGGACTCCGTTTGATATTATGTTTCTCCGAAACACTGAAATAGGCAAAAAACAGCAATTCTGGGCTGGGCCTCCGGTTAATAGGTTAGTCCCAAAAATAATATAAAAATGGAAAATAAAGGCCAATATAGTCCAAAACAGTAGATAATATAGCATGGAGCAATCAAAAATTATAGATACGTTGGAGATGTATCGAGCATCCCCAAGCTTAATTCCTGCTCGTCCTCGAGTAGGTAAATGATAAAAGAGAATTTTTGATGCAGAGTGCTACTTGGCATAATTTCAATTTAAATCTTCTTAATTATGGTGTGAATATTCAGATCCAAAAGATTGAAGACAAAAGTTCATGTTAACATAAAAATAATAATACTTCAAGCATACTAATAAAGCTATTATGTCTTCTCAAAATAACATGGCCAAAGAAAGTTATCCCTACAAAATCATATAGTCTGGCTATGCTCTTTCTTCACCACACAAAGTATTTAAATCATGCACAACCCCGATGACAAGCCAAGCAATTGTTTCATACTTTTGAGATTTTCAAAACTTTTTCGATCTTCACGCAGTACATGAGCGTGAGCCATGGATATAGCACTATATGTGGAATAGAATGGTGATTGTGGAGAAGACAAAAGAGGGGAAGATAGTCTCACATCAACTAGGCGTATCAACGAGCTATGGAGATGCCCATTAATAGATATCAATGTAAGTGAGTAGGGATTGCCATGCAACGGATGCACTAGAGCTATAAGTATATGAAAGGTCAACAAAAGAAACTAAGTGGGTGTTCATCCAACTTGCTTGCTCATGAAGACCTAGGGCATTTTAAGGAAGCCCATCATGGAAATATAGAAGCCAAGTTCTGTAATGAAAAATTCCCACTAGTATATGAAAGTGACAACATGAAAGACTTTCTATCATGAAGATCATGGTGCCACTTTGAAGCACAAGTGTGGTAAAAGGATACTAATATTGTCCCTTCTCTCTTTTTCTCTCACTTTTTTGTTTGGGCCTTCTCTTTTTTTGGCCTTTTTTTATTTTTCGTCCGGAGTCTCATCCCGACTTGTGGGGGAATCATAGTCTCCATCATCCTTTCCTCACTTGGGACAATGCTCTAAAAATGATGATCATCACACTTTTTATTTTTCTTATAACTCAACAATTACAACTCAATTCTTAGAACAAAATATAACTCCATATTAATGCCTCCGGCTGTGTACTGGGATATGCAATGAATCAACACTACTAGGGAAAAGCCTAGCAGGAGCACGGGTTTTGGGCCTCTCAATAGCGTGGGGACCGGCGCTACTAATAAGGCGCTACAGCTAACGTATAGCAGTAGCGCCTGTTGTCCCACACTACTGCTATACATGAATAGCTGTAGCGCTCTTTAGAAAAGGGCGCTGCTGATATTATCTGCAGCGTTGTTTACTGGGAAGCGCTACTAGTAAGGCGGCGCTACTGCTAAATTCCCCTCCCCCCCTCGCTACTACTAGTCTATATCTATATCTATCTATCTATCTATCTATCTATACCTCTATATCTATCTATATACCTATACTAATTATAGACTTCCTAGAAATTCCACCGTTAATTAGAAATTACGAGCCATAGATCTAAGATGGGTCGAAATTATTACGGTGTAGATTAACTTTCGTAAAAAAACGACAAACCTTTCAGCCAGATTAGTATGTCCAAAAATAAATACGCTACAAAGCCCAACATCTTTGAAGCCCAAGGAGATGCCCAAAATTCTCACGCACACAGTCTCTCTCAATCTCTCAATCTCTCACGTCTCTCTCTCTATCTCAGGTCTTTCTTTGCCTGAAAAAAATATCTCATGTCTCTCTTCCTCCCCACATGAAAAACAGATCAGGCCGTCGCTCCCATAGGTCTCCATCGGACGCTGCCCTTCCCAACCGCAGCAGCATCCAGCATCCCCAACTGCCTCTCTTCCTAATCCTCTTTCTATATGAGTCTTATCTTTGGGATGTTTTTGCCTCCAGTCTTTCATCCATATTGGAATCGATCTGAAAAAACTAGGTATGACTTAGGACATGATCCAACCCACCCTCTACTACTGTTAGGTATGGTTCGATCTATTATCCACTGCTGCTTGTGATTCAGATTTTAACTTCTGGCCACACAGTGATCCAATATATATTCTCAGGACCGAATCTGTCCAATATGGTTGATGCATCGGAGGAGGTGTACCATGTACCACAACAGTTTGAAGCAGATTGTGCTGATCACTCCTGCGTCCCGTTAGCACGCAAGTAACTGGGTATCCTTGAATTTCCTGATTTGGATAATTTCTACTCCTAAAGTTTATCTCTAATACTCTGTCCAGAAGGTTGGTGCTAGCTCTGCAATTTTGAAAGGCTGATTTGTGGCAAGTGTGTGTACGTAAACTTGGATTTGTGGTGATTTTGTAAGGCTGATGATGATGGCGGATGATATAGGCTGATTTATTTCCATCCTCTATGAGGCACTGCTGCCTGGCCGTTTCCTATGCCATAATCCCAGCTGCTTAGTGTGTACCTCTCAATGGCCCAGCCGGAACAACCATGACCACGTACCTGTTGGGGACAACCTCTCAGCGACTCCAATGTTCGATTACAATCTCTCTACTAGGTATACCATAGATCATGAAGTGTGGCATCGAGAACCTCAGCACACTACAGGAGAAGACCATGAAGATCAGCAAGGAAGTGGTAGGTGGTGTGCTTCAATCTCTTCTACGAGGTTTCTACTGTTGATTGATTTTTTCTATTATCTCATGTCATATCTGTGAGTGTTTTATTGCAGTTGCATGTATCATGAAGGTTGGTCAAGAAGGTGCGAGACTGCTGCTACTTAAAGGCCACCGTGGCCTGCAACCACTAAGAAGACACCCACCATGCATGTTCCTTGCAAGCAGAAGCAGCATGACTTTGCCGTCAATAAGATAACAAGGATCAAATCGATCACCATCTACATGTGTTACTACTCTCAGCAGAGTGGAATAAATGTTTGTAAAGTAACCTTTTCTCTGGCCGGTTCAAATCATCCCTCCTACGTTTAGTCGTTTACCTGTTGGACATGCTCACCATGTGTTTGAGATAATGTTTAGAGAAATTGCTACACCTGTGTTATTTTCTTTTCAGATGATTCCCGTGATCTATACTTTTACAAGGAAAACATTATACATAAGCCTCGGATATATCCTTTGAATCAATGCACGAGGTCCTGAATTTAATTTAGGATACGGTGAAATACATGGTATATTATCCAACAGTAGGTATTGTTGCGCCGATCGATATCTTTTCTATACATACATGCTATATGTTATGCAGATTTTACGGCTGGAAGTAAATTATTGTATAGATTCTGTATACTAATTAAGTACCAGTACCTTTTGTGTTGCATGCAGATTAAAAAATTTGTGTACTGGCCATTGTTTTCTTATAGACCCTCATCTATCATATTTTCTGCTACAAATTTGGTGCAGGTAAGTCCATAGTTCTGTGGATACCACATCGGCATATCCAGAATTATTAATTTGTATTCTTTCAGCACCCACATGGTCTAGAAAGACATGTTTACATTTAGTTCTATTTCTTTCCAACTTACATGAATGAAATGGGACATTGGCATTGAAGGAACGGTCAAGAGAGAACAGCAGAAAGATCAGTTCGTTTTCTCCTATTATACACGGATATGATACCTTCTCACGTTCTACTCCTAAATAGTTCGTGGTTTGGTCCCCTTTTCATAGTTCCCAGTTTCGTTCTTCTCTTCATCATCTATCTCTTACCAAGTTCTAGGCGTGAACCTATGAAATTATGATATCTAACATGTATTATTGCTTTGCTACCTAGATTGTTCTGACTGTGCCTTGGCCTTGACTTAGATGAAAAAGAGTCAGTTCTTTGGTGTCGTGCCTAGCTACAGTTGGTTGTTTTGTAAGTTGCAAGGTATCTCATAAGGCACATGAACGGATATTCATGATATTAATTTGGATCTCCATGCCGTGGGGTAGAAAGGACAGAAAGGAGCAGCAGGATAGCCGGTCCAATATTGAGCAGATACTGTCTTCGGGATCACTACCTCGGTGCGAGCATCCTCGTCCCCATGCCTCCTGATTTGGTCATGGTGGTTAAGAGGTATAATACTATAATCATGCCCAATTGGATAAGAATCCTATGTTTCATGCAATTTCTTTGAGTTGATTTCCTCTGCAGAAGAATTTACGTGCAGGCTGTCCTCGCTAGGAGGGAAATTTGATCATGTGTGCTGTTAGTAGGTCTTCCAGAACTAATAGTTTTTTGTATAAAAAATCAGGAGCTTCAACCGATTCGCTCGCATGGCAAGCGACTAGCTCTAGCAAGATGGGTTCTATTTCAATTACAGCTTAGAGATAACGTTTTCTGGAACTAAACGCTTATGCTTATGTTATTTGGATTGCCGCAGACAGATGATTAGGTTGTCTCTTAGTTTTTTTTTTCATGTTATATAAGAGCCTATTGAATAGTTCTTTGCGTCGGATCCTTAGTGTACGTAGCTGTTTTTTTTTGCATATTGGCATTTAATAAGCACCTATATACAAGCAGTCTGCACATTAGAGATGGTCTAACATGATGTAGTTTTACTGTTGCCATGAAATAAATGAAACGATAGCCGTTGTTCAGGAGGAAACCTGGAGTCAGCATCTAGCACTCTGCACTGCAAACCATCGGTTTGTGGTAACTTTGGTATCCCGGTGGTGAAAATTGGAGCATATATACTCTACAGCCAATCGAATCATTTATAAGTATGACATGAACCATAGAAAGGTAACTGAATCTGATCTGACTTTGGTTTAGGTCCAAATATAACAACCTTACATTGGAACTAAATTATGAACTAAATTGTGAACTAAATTATGCTTAATGTGAGAGGAAATCAAGTTTCTTGCTACGGTATGGCTAACAGTAGCAGCATATCAAGTATAACAGTGGACTGCACTATTGTTTGTTCACCGTGTTGTTCTTCTTTAGTTAAAGATTTTCTGAACATTGATACATATCTCTTAATAGCACTCGCCTAAACACTTTTTCCTTCATCTATAAGTCTTATATTTTTTACATAACTGCATCTTGACGCGGCCAAACAGTGCAGCAATTATATTGTAATAGTGATTGCATATGTAGCTCTTTTGTTTCCACCCCGAAAGGTCATTAAACTTAATTTAAATTTCAGTTCGATCTGAAGAGGTTATGCCCTTTCACTTAGTATCGACCAGTATAAAATTCCTAAGGATCCATTCAAATTTGTTGTCAATGTTTATGCATCATTAGTTTCATAAGATACCAGAATGCATGTGTGGAGAGAATATTAGTTCAGTTGTTAAAAACAACAGTTGTACTATTTCCTGAATTTTGTTAGATCAACTGGTCCACTACATGGCTAGACTTGAACTATTTATAGATTCCCTTTCTTTGCATACTTTTAGTCCTACAAGTTCTTTGTTGCTACAAATAATTGATTATTCTTCATATAGATATCCTCCAGAAAGATATTGATAGCGCGAGAAAGAAATTTTATGTCAGATAGCTATTGCTCATTCCACATTTTACTACTTCTCATTTCGTGGCCTTCCTTCAAACACATTAACTTGATGCAGTCTGTAGGCACTGTACTATGCTGATCTCACATTTCTCTTTTCATTTCTTGGTCTGCATGAATTTTACTGGTATAGTGCACATTTGTGATAGGAACTCTTAGCGTTGAGGAAAAACAAAGAGTCATTTTGTATTTACGCTCTGTAATTTACATGCCAAAAATCACAAAACCAGAATACAAATATATGGCATCAATCTAGGGAGAATGCAGAAAGCACTTACAGATTCAATTAAGACCCTTGAGAGGCTTTCGAAAGCACACGGGAAGTAGCAGCTAATGTTCCCATGATAAACAAAATACTAATATTCTCCAAAGACACAAAGTTAGCATTTTGTATATCCTAGAGTCAACCACATTTGAAATTATTCACTCATGATAGCCGTGCGAATGCACGGGTTGGCGACTAGTTTTATTAGTTTTTTTCCCTGCATATTTGTTTTGTATTTGTTTTGTATTTGAATAGGATTTATACAATAATCTTTAGCATATCATACACATACAAATGTAATCATAGCGTATACATACAATTAGTCTCATCAAATCATGTCATCATCCAACACAAAGTGGTCTCTCATCATTATCTCGAAAATAGCGATACAAGTCTCGATTACTTGCAAATACATCGTCATCCATCTAAACAATGATATACGTGAGAAGAGCTATCACTTTGAGTACATGAGTCCGTATCCCTCTCTCGCATTAGCGTGAACCTAAACTAACTACTGCCTGTCGCTCGGAAACCGGAAACCGATACACCTGGGCCTGACACTCCGGCCACTTGTCGTATATATACTGCTGGCGTAGCACTTCTTCGCCATCTATGATCTATGCACCTGCATGGTCACATGAGTCGATGATATGCAACATATATAGTTGAGCAACAGAAAGAGACAGACTTGGCAAAAATAGAAACAACATATCATAAGCATAAATAACAAAGTTCATCGTACCCCAAAATGCCCTAACTAGAGTGATTTTCGCTAGTCGAGGAGGAGGACGGTTTAATTACATCACAAATAAAGTTTCACCGTGCATAACTCAAAGTTTTGTCATACAGAAAGTATGGACTAAACGGACACATTGTCATATATCGACAATCACTCCAACATGTCGTTCCATCCATCCAAGTCAGGGAGATAGTCCTCGAGCTTAGTGAAAGGCTTCATGTCGAGACGCTGAGAGGCTATCCATGTTCGGACGTCTTCCCGCGTCATTTTTCCTTCTCCGTAGAACATCCCTGTTTTTCCGATGACCTCCTTCATGATGATTTGGGCAAGTTCGTGCTGGATGTTATAGAACTCAGCTCGAAGTCGATGATCCTCGATATCTCCTATGTCCTTTGCCCATTGCAGAATATGTGCATTGGCGGATCTAGGTGACATGCGAAGGTTCTGGTGATCCCGTCGGTACTCCAGCATGTGGTGTAGGACATATAATCCATCATTAAGAGAATCGTCCGGTTGCTGGATGCAGCAGAAGTCGGTCTTATGGCCGAAGGCGACCCTGCCGCCCCTTCTCTTCTTGTCCCTGACCTCTCCACCCCTTGATTGGTAGTAAACATAGCACTGTCGAGAACATCCTTGATGTGGGTGTAATCCTTTTTGTGAATGTTCTTCGACGAGTCCAAGTAAAGAGCGTGGGAGAATTGGGGGTAGAGGATGATGAGGACGGCGCGCCCGCCGCTGCGCAAAATAAGTACACCTCAAATTAATTAGCCTCCACCGTACAAATGAATGATTGAAATCGAAGGAAGGATAGCAGCGCGGATGACTTACACGGGATGATAAGACACGAGAATCGCCTCCTTGTCCTTATTGGCGAGCATGAAATTTACGATGTAATCCCTCTCGTATTCACGGTGCTTTGCGCAGACTCCCAAGAAGCCCTCGTGCATGTAGTACGGGTCAGCGACACAGATATGAGATATCTGCTCAACCCCGAAGATGTAGTTCATGTGCAAGGCATAAAGGCCGACAAACGTAAAATCTAGCTTCTTCACGTGAAACATGTCGAATATGTAATCGAATCGGAGGAAGAACTTATCCGCTGGGAAGCTGTCGACGTACAACATTTGTCGCGGAACGTTAACCACGTAGAGTGGGTATCCTGGATCTTTCGAGGCGATGAGGCCTTTCTCTACCCGCAGCACATCGTCATGAAGTCTCCTTAGATCACCGAATCTGACTCATAGCGAGGTTGCAGGTAGGATTGGTTGACCTGGGATATGCCATTTATCCGCATCGGGGATATCTATACGGTCCTGAAGCCGAGGCTGCTGAGGCGGCTGGATCATAGAATCACCTTTTTTGCATTTCCTCGCTCTCTTCCTAGACTTCTTTACTACCGGAAGGTCGTCCATAATACGTTGAGACGGCAATTCAGGCACCGACTCATGATGCTCAAACCCTGAGGAGGCGCCAGTATAGACATACTGTTCAGCGTCATCGTCGTCCTCATCCTCATCCATGGCAACGTCATCAGCGACTAATGGAACCCGTCCGCTATCACCCAACCCGACACCCGACGCTAATTGGGTAGGTGGGGTGTTGATGTTCATACCTTGCTGAGGCTGCGTGCTCGTGGGTGTGCTCCCGGCCGCCTCCAGACGAAGTAGACCCTTTGGCCACAACAGGACCCACCCATTGCAACAATCACCAAGCCGCCGCGGTGTCTTGCCGTCATCCCCCACTAGTATTGGAGGAGGCAAATTCTCGTGGCGCGGTTTGACACTGGCCACGGAAACCTTGAGGACGTTCGGGGGGATCGGTCGGCTGTGGAACAATGGTTCCTTCGGCTCCATTATCATCGTCTTCCCCACGTCCACCTTCTGGTCGTCGATGGTGTACAATATGGTGCACGGGGTTTCGTCGGCCTGCAAAGAAAAGTCTGCGACGTGAGACATCCGAAAGGCAACGAAAACGGGCTATTATACATTTATATTGAAGGGAGCCGGTGACACATATACTGTGAGGGCCTCGAGCTCAGCCAAAGACGAAGCACCACCGAGCACGTCCTGTGCGGGATCCGGTGCGGGAGCCGGTGCGGGAGCAGGTGCTGGTGCAACGCTAGTCGAGCTGCTCCCCAAGAAGTCAGCAAGGGGAAAGTCCTCTGCATTTTTTTCTGGATTTTGCCTTTTTGAAGTGAAAACGCCCGTCACCAAGGAACTAGACAAATCTGCAACCACCTGTTTTGCGGCAGCTACCGCTGTTGCGACTGTCTGAGATGATTTCTTCTCAACCGCAATCTCAACCTTCTTGTCGATGTTTTCTTCAGTTAACCTCCGTCTTTCCTTTCTCTCCTTCGTGGTCTCACGGTAGTACTTCTTCCATGTGGCGCCGTCTCCGACACCGTGCACGCGTCCATACAACGGTCGAGTATCCACCGGTTGTCGTTTCAGTTTGTTCAACGCCCGGTTGAATGGAGTGTCCCACTTGGGCCTCGCCAATGCCTCAGACGGCGAGTCGCTTTCGGCCGCAATCCGGTGCTGCTCTCTCTGCAAAAGGCACAAGGATCGTTTACAAATATGACTAACGTGTGCAGTCGAATTGATCAGAAACTAAAATTACCAGCAGTCTCATGAACTCCGTAATGACCGGTTTTGTCTCGTAAACCTTCTTCACTGGGTCCCAACGGTGCCGGGCCCTGAGGACGTCACGCTCCTACGGGACGGTGAAATCCGCCAAGGGGTCTGGGATGCCCAGACTCATGGCTTCGCGTCCTCCTTGGCCCATTTGGACCTCTTTCCGCCATAACCACGGCTTCCGAGGTGGTGGCTCCCAATGTTCTCTCTTGAAGCCCCTTCATGTACTTAGACTTTTGTTTGGAAGCTTCGGCCTCGCAAGCCTCCTTGAATATTTGAAACTGCTCTTCCGTGATTGTCGGAGTATCCTTTACAATCTCGGAGTAGGGTTCCTTCTTGTCGATGATCTTTGCTTTCACTCGATTTTTCTAGGCGGCCAACGCGTCGCTAAACTTGGTCATGGCTTGTTTGTTTATCTTCTTCATTGCCGGGTCCTCATCTGGATCTTCATAATCCTTCTCATTCCGGCCCGGGAACAAGAATATCTGGTGAAACTTCTTTAGGAGGGAGCTCCTCATATTTTCTATCTTCTGTAGTTTCTCATCGTTGATGGTGGCGGTTGTCCGTACGATGCAGCCTATTTAATTGTCGTAGCATCGACGCGCTTCCTCGGGTGCCTTTGACTCAAAATTACCGTCGTCCACCTCCGTGACCACCAGTCTAGTAGTCATTAGTTTGTTAGGAGGTCGTTGCCTCTTTGCTTTCGGTTCTACGCCGGCTCCGCTCCCCGAGGCACCACCGGTCTCGATGCCGGTCTGAGTCTCAGCACCAGTCTCAGACTCTGCACCGGTCTGTGTGTCGGCAAGGCTAAAAAATTCGTCTGCCGCCTGGTAGACGTCATCGCAATCACCAGAACCCTGTCCTTCATCGTTGCTAGCCATGTTTCCTATGATTAAATCTAGTCAATTAATTATAGACCTAATAAAATGAATAATGACATAAAAAGGCCTATTGTTTTGCAGGAACGTTGACTCCTTCCCGGTGTGGCAAATCCCAGGCACTTGATATGTCCTAGTTTGTAGCACAAGTCATGCCGAAATTCATGGAAAATTTCGGCATGACCTTTGCTAAAAAGTGGACAAATCGAGAACCTGAATTTTGCCAGAACGGAAATGAATCAACATTCCGGCAAAAAATAGGCCACTCAGCTTCATTCTCTGGAAACAACAAAAGGCCACTTGGGCACAATCGAACCACTTCAATGTCGATTATGATCAATGAGCAAACACAACTGACGATTTTTCATATATCATGACCACTTCAAATTTGCATCTCCTAGTGTTTGACACTTCAAGAAAATCTACACAAATCTCATGCTCTCTGAAACTCAATTCACAAACCAAATATAGATGGATGAACCCTAGAACTCAAATTATGAACCTAGAACTCAAATTATGTCCTAAAATTTTGTCCTAATAAAAACTCACTAAAAATTAAGAACCTACTAGACTGGCAACACTAATAGAAATTTATATTTTTATATTGATTTTTTTCTCTAAACTAAATCCTACCACCCTAGTTAACATCTAGTTAAACCTTACTTTCCTAACATTTGTAATTATAAACACTAGAACCCTAACCCTACTGCCCTATTTAAGCATATACAATTTTTTCCTATGGTGAGGGAGGCAGGGGCGTCTCTGTCAAAGCCCTATCTAAATTTTTTTTCCTAACTAAATTCTTTTCCTAACTAAATTAACCTAACTAATTTAGAGAGAGAGAGAGGAGGGGTGGGGGCTTACAAAGGATGGCTCCGGTGGTGGCGAGGGAGGCAGGGGCGTCTCCGGTGACGGCGAGGGAGGCAATTGTGGCGAGGGAGGATCCGGTGGCGTCGAATGCGGCTCCGGTGGCGTTGATGTGGCCGCGCGGCTCCGGTGGCGTCGACAACACACGGCTCTGGTGGCTCCGGGGGCCTCGACGTCGGCAGGAGATGGCGGCGAAGTGGGGCGACGGCGAATCGGGCAGACGGCGGCGGGGTGGGTCGAGGGATTTGGGGGAGAAGTGGTGGCCGGGGCGAAACGGTTTTTTGGTTAAGTCAAACTTAGCGGTAGCGCTTTTCGCAAAAGGCGCCATAGCTAAGTTAGCTATAGCGATTTTCACAAAACGTGCTACTGCTATAGCTATGTAATTCTCTTCATATTTCTTATTTCCTTTTCTGTTTCTACAACGGGGGTCTAGGAAACGCGTTGCAGATACGTTAGCTATAGCGCCTCTTACGAACAAACGCTACTGCTACACCTTTCTCCTTTTTTCACTTTTTCATTTATTTTGCTCTACATTTTATTTTTTCCTTTCTCCTTTTTCTATTTCTTTCTTTTTCATTTACTTTTCCATTTGTTTTTCATTTCATTTTATTTCCATTAGCAGTAGCGCTCTCCGCCTGAAACGCGCTGCTACTTATGTCCTAGCGGTAGCGCGCTTCTCTCAAGACCGCTACTGCTATGCGTAACCTATCGTTTTGGCAATGGGAATATTAGTCGTAGCGCTTTTTCATGTGCACGTGCTACTGCTACTATTGTATCTGTAGCGCGGTTTTCGCACGCGCGCTACTGCTACTTAGCACTAGCGCCCGTTTTTTCCACGCACTACTGCTAAATTTCTGTGTATAAGGTTTTCCCTAGTAGTGCAAGAGCGACATGTATGAAAGAATTATGAATGGTGGCTTTGCCACAAATACAATGTCAACTACATGATCATGCTAGCATTATGACAATGATGGAGCGTGTCATAATAAACGGAACGGTGGAATGTTGCATGGCAATATATCTCGGAATGGCTATGAAAATGCCATGATAGGTAGATATGGTGGCTGTTTTGAGGAAGGTATATGGTGGGTGTATGATACCGGCGAAAGGTGCATGGTATTAGAGAGGCTAGCAATGGTGGAAGGAAGGAAAGTGCGTATAATCCATGGACTCAGCATTAGTCATAAAGCACTCATATACTTATTGCAAAAATCTAGAAGTTATCAAAGCAAAGTATTACGCGCATGCTCCTAGGGGGATAGATTGGTAGGAAAAGACCATCGCTCGTCCCCAACCGCCACTCATAAGAAAGACAATCAATAAATAAATCATGCTCCGACTTCATCACATAATGGTTCACCATACGTGCATGCTACGGGAATCACAAACTTTAACACAAGTATTTCTCAATTTCACAACTACTCAACTAGCATGACTCTAATATCACCATCTTCATATCTCAAAACAATTATCAAGCATCAATCTTTTCTTAGTATTCAACGCACTCAAAAGAAAGTTCTACAAATCTTCAATACCAAGCATATTATTATTAAGCAAATTTCCATGCTTTTAAAGAATCTCAAAATAATCTAAGTGAAGCATGAGAGATCAATAGTTTCTATAAAACAAATCCACCACCGTGCTCTAAAAGATATAAGTGAAGCACATAGGGCAAAACTATAAAGCTCAAAAGATATAAGTAAAGCACATAGAGTATTCTGTCAAATTCCAAATTATGTATGGCTCTCTCGAAAGGTGTGTACAACAAGGATGATTGTGGTAGACTAACAAGCAAAGACTCAAATCATAAAAGACGCTTGAGGGAGTCCTGGATTAGGGGGTATCCGGACAGCCGGACTATAACCTTTGGCCGGACTGTTGGACTATGAAGATACAGGATTGAAGACTCCGTCCCGTGTCCGGATAGGACTCTCCTTGGCGTGGAAGGCAAGCTTGGCAATATGGATATGTATATCTCCTTCCTTGTAACCGACTCTGTGTAACCCTAGCCCCCTCCGGTGTCTATATAAACCGGAGGGTTTAGTCCATAGGACACAATCACAACAATCATACCATAGACTAGCTTTTAGGGTTTAGCCTCTCTGATCTCGTTGTAGATCTACTCTTGTACTACCCATATCATCAATATTAATCAAGCAGGACGTAGGGTTTTACCTCCATCGAGAGGGCCCGAACCTGGGTAAAAACATCATGTCCCTTGTCTCCTATTACCATCCGCCTAGACACACAGTTCGAGACCCCCTACCCGAGATCCGCTGGTTTTGACACCGACATTTGTGCTTTCATTGAGAGTTCCACTGTGCCATCGCCAGAAGGAAGGATGTCTCATCTCGTATTTAAAGACGGTACTACTGTTGGGGGAGCTTTGGTTGTCGGCCAAACTCTCCGGCTAGGCGGTTTCGTCATGACCGCATGTTCGGCCGTCGCACCGACGATGACTTCTCGGGTCATCGAAAATGGCCTCCACGTCAAATCGGCACTCGCCGAACAGATGGATCCAATGGACACTAGTAGAAAAAGGGCCTTCAGTCCCGGTTCATAAGGGCCTTTAGTCCCGGTTCTGGAACCGGGACTAAAGGGTCGGTACTAATGCCTCTCCCTTTAGTCCCGGTTCAATCCAGAACCGGGACTAAAGGGCGCGGCCACGTGGAGCTCCACCTTTAGTCCCGGTTGGACTAAAGGAAATTTTATGATTTTTTTTGAATTTTTTTTATTTTCAAATTTCTGAATTTTTTTAACCTCTAAGTCTGTAATTAACACCCCTCATCACTTCTCAATTTATCCTCTAATCACCCCTCATCATTCCAAATCATCTAACTTCCCGAACGTCCTCCCACTCCCCCAGCCTAAGCACGCTTAACTTTCGGGTTCTATTCTCCCTCGCTCCAAGTCTGCACTTGTTGTTTTCCTGACAATACTAAGATGTCAATCCTATTAACCTTCAGGAATTTTGCTTGAGCATGAAGTGACACATTTCATAGTTTTATTTTGAAACTATTGTTTTAAAAAACAATAATTATTTAGTAACACTAATATTTCTTGAATAATTAGTTTGGCCATTGTTTGACCACAGTTTGACCATAGTTTGACCAAAATTGACCAAAATTGAAATAATTATTTAGTATATTCTAGAATAATTAGTTTGACCATTGTTTGACCACAGTTTGCCCACTGTTTGAATTTTTTTCGATTTTTTCACTCTAGATCTTAAAAGCCCCGTAACTTTTTTCTATTAGGTTTTTGAGGATTTTGAAAATGTTTAAATTCGGATGTAACTTTTCGAGTAGATGATTTTTCATATAAAAAACTTTTTCATCCGAGTTAGTATGCAAAAGTTATGCCCATTTTTACAAATTTCAGAGAGATTTTGCAAATAAAGTCAAAATTCACATTTGCAAATTTTTCCAACAACTAGACCACATATCACATGGGAAACTTATTTTCTTTTATTTTTTTGACATTTCCATCATTTTCTTTTTTTTAAACTGAAAAGGCGATCCATGGGGGGGGGGGGGGGGGTAGAATTTGAAAATGGGATCTTTAGTACCGGTTCGTGGCTCGAACCGGGACTAAAGGTCTCAACCCCATTAGTCCCGGTTCGTGCCTCAAACCGGGACTAAAGGTCTAATCTTTAGTCCCGGTTTGAGGCACGAACCGGGACCAATGGTTGTGGGCCAGGAGCGAGGCCAATTGGTCTCGGTTCATCCCACCAACCGGGACCAAAATGTCCAGACGAACCGGGACAAATGGCCCACGTGGCCCGGCCGGCCCCCTGGGCTCACGAACCGGGACCAATGCCCACATTGGTCCCGGTTCTAGACTGAACCGGGACTAATGGGCTGACCCGGCCTGGACCAAAGCCCTGTTTTCTACTAGTGGTATACAGAGAGAAGTGATATCGACCACCTCTCCTTCTCCGAGAGATTGGTCGAACAACAAGTTCTCGTAGATCTATCCGACACTACCGGCTACATATACAAAATAATTATCTCTTACAATATAATCTCCTAATTATATATGAACACAGGATCTACATAGTATTCTCCGTCTTCAGCGATCACATGGTCAAGGAAGAATGCCGCCAATTCCTCTTGAATTGCTCGCATACGAGCTGGTGCTAGGAGTTCATCCTGCATCCGAAAGATCTAATTTGAAAAAGGGGTCAATATATATATATATAACTCAACACAAATGATGGTAATAAAATAAAATTGTGAATATTATTGCTTATGCACTTCATATTGTTCTTTAGAGTACCCTCGTTCACAGGTCGTGTGGCGGATGGACTCGCAAACGTAGTATCCATAGTAATCATTCCTTTTTTCCTGCCACAAGTACTTTACAAGAAATAGAGGTCAATGAAACTGATAAGCAAGCATGCCAAATGGTATTGATGAAACTAGCGCTTGAATCACTAATAGATCCGCGGAACATGTTACTATAGTACTTACTTTCGGGTGTCTAAATTGCAGCTTCTTCGGCAGTCCCGGAGCTTTTTTGGTGAATTTTCTCCAAACCCTGCCAGACAAAGAAAACAATTACTTGATATCAGGAAATGAACAAAGTTGCTGATATGGTGGATAATGATCGATTTAACTTACTTCTTGAGCATTTAAGTCATGTCCGTATAGTCCTGGGGATCTTTTCGTCTCGAGTCTAAAACGGTTACTAGTCCCTGCTCAAACTTAATCTCTAGGAGAATATAGTGGAACCTGTGCACGCATGCATAACTCATCAATTACATTACTATAACCTGGACTAATAAGGGAAACCAAATATGCACAAGACAGAACACTCACTTGAAGTTGTAAGGAAAAAGTATTATATCTTTGTTTTCATTTGTTACCAACGATCGTAGCAAGTTGGCCTCGGTATCGTCGGCACGATATTTAACCTCAGTTGCATCTATGAGATTTGTGTTAATGAACCCAATATCACCGATTTGTCTTCTCTTCAATTCGGCGATCTTCAATCTGCATAATATAGTGAGGATAATTATAAATACATGCAATGAAAGAGCTGACCTATATAGAGAGACTTAATGACAGAAGTAGTACTACTTATAAACAGTAGCAAGTGACCGTTGCTTTATCGAGGGCCTTTTGATTGAAAAACTGGAAGAACTCCTCAAATGGAACATTCAACAGTTCAATTCCAACGAGGACATGCTTCTCTCTAACTCTCAGCATCAAAGTATTCCTCCCCCCAGACTCTCTGCAGGTTTTCATGTACCAATCATGGAATCTTCGCATCATCGTTGTTAGAGATCTTTCATCTTTGACGAGAGGCTTCCCGTACTCGTATTTTTGTTCCTCCACCTCAAAGAACTCATAATGTACATCGCCGGGCAGGTAATATCTAATATTGCAATAACCGGGCACCATCCTTGGATCATTAGTAGGCACCTTGAGCGGGGGGCACGATCGGTTCGCTTGTTCGTCGAGCTGGGGAATTTTTTTCCCAGCTCGTCGTTCTTTTCACCTTTGATCACTGACAGTACTTCCCGACTGCTCCGCTTCGACAAATGACTTTTCAATAATGCGCTCATAGTTGCCTTTCGGCGAAGACTTTGCTGGTTTTTTCAGGGCAGCCAGAGTGCGCTTCGCTTTCACCGGATCTACCTTCTCCTTCGGAGGTGGATGTTTCTTTGCTTTCACCCCTTCAAATAAGTTCCTCACTTCTTCTCGCGCGATCTCGGCGTTCTCCTCCGGGGTCCTCTCGTATGGTAACTTCTCTGGAGTCTTCAGAGAAGGACCGAATCTATATTGCCTCCCGCCTCTGGCTGTACTGCTAGACGCCGGCAGAGCAGACGGAGTGGCTACGGCTGTCTTCTTTCCTTGCTTACGAGGAGGAGGAGATGGACTACGACGCGCCGGAGCAGCCGGAATGGCGGCGGGTCTCTTCCGCCCTTGCTGACGAGGTGGAGAAGGAGGAGCCAGGCTGCTCGGGTGCGCCGGCACAGGCGGAGAAGGAGCCGGAGTGCCACCACGCGCCGGAGAAGAAGGCCGAGTGCCCTGATCGTCACTCGCCGGAGGAGGAGGCGGAGTACCCTGACTCGCCGGAGGAGGAGGAGGAGGCGGAGGCGTCCAGTTCGGAAGGTTGATGAGCTCCTTCCACCATAGGCATGGAGTCTTCAAAGTAGAACCCAGCCGAGTCTCCCCTTCACCGGTAGGGTGGTCAAGCTGGAGGTCCTTAAATCCCTCCGTTATTTCATCCACCATCACCCTAGCATATCCTTCTGGAATAGGCCGGCAATGAAAAGTTTCGCCGGGTTCAGTAGGAAAAACAGAGCCAACAGCCGCCTTGACCTTCAAATTCACCCATTGCGTCATAAGGTGGCAATTTTGACACTCCGTGATAGCATCCACGGGATAGCTGGCAGGAGCCGTCAAGACATGCTTCGGCTGAAGCAGCTCGGTGGAAGCCACGCTGCTTCTCCGCTGACCTGACGGGGCAGCTTCGGGGGAAGCTTCGGCAGTTCGTTTGCTGTGATTTGCTTCTCCTTCCTCTATCGCTTGTACCCTTGCGTGCAGCGCCTGCATTTGGGTCTGCTGCATTTTTTTTTCCTCCTCTCCTGGCATTTGTAACCGCCCGCGTCCAGAAATCCAGCTCTCCACGGAATGGAGCCTGGCGTGCCTCGTGTCCGTCCAGGGTGCTCAGGATTCCCAGGGGCCATTGTGAGCTCGTCGTTCTCTCTGTTTGGAACGAACATCCCTTGCTGCACTGCATCGATATAGTGCTTTAGCTTCTTGACTGATATGTTCATTTGCTCGTCCGTCCAAACGCATTTCCCTGATACAGGGTCCATGGTTCCGCCAGCCCCAAAGAACCAAGTACGGCAACGGTCTGGCCAGTTCATTGTCTCTGGTTTGATCCCTTTATCAAGCAGATCATTCTAAGCCTTGGCCCACTTAGGCCGGGCTTTGAGGTAGCCACCTGACCCCGTGCGATGGTGAAGCTTCTTCTTTGCAGCATTTTTTTTGTTTGTCGCCGACATCTTCTTACTCTTTTCCGAATGTCTTGTAGGCCACAAATGCGGGCCAGTGATCTCTGATCTTACTCTTTTCCGATGTCTTGAGCTGAGACTTGATATATACTTCAATATGAAAATAACATCTTATAATATAGCCTCCATCGTAGGGCTTGAACCCACGTCCACAAGGTTTAAAAGCTTTGTGCTTTATCAACTGAGCAATGGACCCTTCAATATAATAGATTTAACTTGTGTACCTTGAATTGTTGACAGGAGCAATTGGTAGCCTCCAAGGGCCGGCTCATTATGATGTGATGAGTCGGATCTTCAATAAGGCCAATAAAATGACTTTGCATTAGCCCCCAAGTGCCATGGTGCATGCTGGCAGTGACATGGGACTTGCACATTTGATGTAATCTCAATTTGAATAATGTAGCCCCCAAGTGCCGGGTCATAAGCCTGCAGCGACTCGGGACTATTCCCTCCATTGTAGAATAAATCATATCCATTGATAAAATAATAGCCATTCCGCTGAAACGACTTTGAAAACCTCAATCATAATATTGGTTATTGATAACTATAATAAAAATCTAGCCATGTTGGCTATTAAAGATTTGAATAATATATTCAATGATTTACAAGCGCATGATTCCAATGGCGCAATCCAAATTTATACTGGCGACTTATAGTCGAAAGCCAGGGCCGGGTTAATAAACACAGGTGAATTATAATCATAAAACATTATAAACCTCATCAAATAAACCTAAAAAATCAAGAGGATTTAAGTAGTCATATTTGTGGTATTGCATCGATCAAGAGGGTTTAAGCTATGGTTCGGATACGACCAAAGCCCCCAAGTGATCATCCTGGTGGCCTTACGTTGATCAAGAGGGTATAAACTTTCGTTCGAATACGGCCACAACCCCCAAGTGATCATCCTGGTGGCCTTACGCCAATCAAGAGGGTATAAGCTATGGTTCGAATATGACCAAGCCCCCAAGTGATTATCCTGGTGGCCTTACGCTGATCAAGAGGGTATAAACTATGGTTCGAATACGACCAAGCCCCCAACTGATATCGTGAGCTGTGCTCAAGGGGCACCTATATTTGAGCTTTGCTTTTGCAACAGACTCTCTTTGGTCCCTTTAATTTTTCTTGAGAAATCGAACTTGCGAGATATTATTCTTTTGAACCGGAAATTCTTAAACCGGATATTGACAGCTTTAAAGCTTTGTGGGAGACAGTTTGCCTTGAGCCGGATTTGAAACCAGAATCCTTCTTTTTAAGACGGAAATTCTCTGACGGCCTTTAAATTTGCACCAATATGGCGGTTTAGGGTCCTGCATTAGATAACTTTGCAAGTCGGAGTAATTGCTCTTTTAAAGAAAGCAATATATAATATAAAAATATACTGGATGGATTTCACCTGATATGTTAGCCTGGAAATTATGCGCCGCGGAGTTTATGATCATTATGGTGAAGCTGAAAGCCATCACGGGCAAGTCGGCCGCGGGTACAGACAGATGAATCAGCCGTGGCGGTTTGAACCGGAGCGAACGGGCGAGTCAATCGTGTTGTGTTGATGTAGCAGAGGCCGCGAATTGCGCACGTATCTGTCGAGCAGTACGGTACGGACAAGCGCTAGTGCAAAAAATAATTTGGCCCACGCCCCTTACAACACATTTGTAATGAATAATGATCCTGCGAAAAAATACCACAAACCAAAGTAATTGTTTTTAAACAATTTAATATGTGCTGATCAAATACATAGAAAAGATAGCACCTGGTTTTTTCATCGGATGAACGTGGACAATGATACTGAGCGTAGTCAGACACAAAAAATAATCCGTACAGATGCACGTCATCTACGTGTTTTTTCTTGGCCCTTTTTCCCTTTTCAAAGTAATGATTGCCCGCATGTAGACTTTGATGTGTGACCACAAGTAGCATCGGTGGTTCCTGTATTACAGTTTACACACACTAAAACCCTAACCAAATACACTAATGAAGAAATGGAAAGTGTATTACGTCCTCAATTGCCCATACATTTTTGCAGTTCTCTTCATCCAGCCTCCACATGTTGGCATGACCCATTGAGTAATGTTTACACCATCTTTGTCTGATTACAGTTTCTAGCTCATGGTTGGTTAAAGTTTCTCATAGCAATGTCTGCTTCTCCTGTAATGATAGAAGACTCAATTACTCTTTTATTTGTGTGTGATATTTCAACAATTAAACACACATAATTGTTCAATCAATGCTTTTGTAAGGTTAAATCTATGGAGAAAGGGTACGTGTCTTCACTAATATACCACGAAAGTACGGTAGACTTAATGCCACAAATATAAAACATGTCGTTAATTGGTCCATAAAAAAGTCATAATTATATTGGTTTGAAAAGAATTGTGTCAAGGCTGCCAAACTAACCGATAATTTTCTGGTCCATTGGATTACAGTCATTTATTACTAACGAGTCTGATTGTTCAGGGATTAATTCACCATAGATCATGATTATTTCATGTTGTTAAAAGTTGCCAGCCAAGACATTACATGGAATTTTCATAAACTCAGTTAGACGGATCTTTCCGGTTGACTATGATAACATTAGCACTGAGTTTGCATAAACGTAGGGTGTGTGCAGAGAACTTCCTTTAGGGATGCCCAAATCAAACTTGAAGCACAGCATAAGCTATTGTTTTCTCTTCTAAAACATAAGTTATTTTGTTCAGTTGAGAGTACTATATAATCATTCTCAAACATTAACTTGTTCTCAACAGCAAATCTACCAATTACAACTCGGTCACTATATTCAATTTATATGAAAATAGTTTTATAAGTTCTATAAAATGGGTAAAAATCCACATATCTAGAGGTCGCATAGGGCATACATATGTAAAATTTGATATATTAGTGTGATAATTTTTACTCAAAGAAAATAATATGATACTGTATGTATGTACTTATTGTAGTTACATTTTTATGGCATGTCATGTATACCATACCTTACCTAGTGTCGCTTAGTGCACAATAACTTAACTTTTTATTTATATCTTTATTTATCTCAGGTTGAAACTTATCGTATTTCCTCGCATGTATAAGCGCGCGCATGTGTGTGTGTATTTTACATGCATGTAATTTTTCATATTTTTCAAAACAGAATAAAATGTTTTTCCCCCAAATTAATCTATCATGATGTCAAGTTAGTGGAGGCAGATCCATATACTACAATTTTGATTCTCCTTGGAGTTCATGCGTATGCATGGGAAGCTTTTCAACTCAATTTTGCACATATATTCACATTGCCCATGCATGTGGAACAAACTGTAAACATATATGTAAACCACCTTGTTTCAGTTTGGCCATGGGGAGATTTGTTCAGCACCTCCTCAACAAATATACTTACAAAAAATAACAGAATATGAAACAAACATCCCAAATCAATTTGTAATTTTTATGGGTGGAGGCTTTCTCTTTTTTCCCACTGATGGTAGACGTGGCAGATGCTATTTTGTTTTGTAGGGACTGTCTCTGTTACGTTGCTTTTCATTTTTTATCCTGGCTGTAAATTTTACAATCCAACGGTATAATTAGTTCTAATAAGGTGAATTAAGGAGACGATTTTTTTATTCTGGCCATAAATTTTACAATCCAACGATATAACTAATTCTATTGGTGTGGATTAAGGAGACGGCTTGAAAGGTGCATCCAGTTGGTAAATATAAGAAAGATAGAAAGATTTCCTAAAAAAAGATAGATAGATAAGCATGGTCATTAGGTCAGGAAATATTATACACTACTAGGTTATGAGTATGTATGTATCCAGGCTAGCTTTGGAGTAGCCTGCGCAAAGTAGGAGGACAGCGAGTAGGAGGTTTGGCCTTAAATGGCTCCAGCTGTTTGCGCGAGCGAGAAAGGATATGGACGAACAGAGAAAGCTGGGAGGAGGAGAGAGAGGTCGATGAGCAGCAGAGGAGCGCAGTCAAACCGGCAGTTTCACTTCGGTGCGAAAAACAGCATATGGAAACAAGATTGGCAAGGCTGGCGTATGACTGAGTGGCGTTGGCGTTACCAGTCCGGCGTCTATAAGTAGGAGCGACGGCGAGCCGGAGGTCACACAGCCGAGCACCAAGATCTCTCTTCGTTCCTCCTCCTCCTCCTCCAGTCGTCTCCTCCGGCCAGCGCGAGCGAGCGAGCTTGAGAGAGGTTGGTACCCTGCAGGTAGGCATGGACGGCCACCGCTGCGGGGCGCGCCGAATTCTGGCGCTCGAGGCGTACGCACCTCTAATCATACACTCCATCTCTTCCAGCCTTAATTTTCTTTCTGTTTGTGATCTCATTACCGCCGGTGTCGCAGGGCGTTCAAGAAATGCCCCCACCCCGACGAGACCCAGGTCGCTAATCTCAGCCGCCAAACCGGCCTGACTCCCCAGCAGATTAAATACTGGTTCCAGACCCGGCGGGCGCAGATCAAGGTATGTACTGATAAGTAGCTCTAATAGATGCACTCCGCGACCTTCATTTTGAGGAACGAACTTGCCAAACTTTTGGCTGGCTTGGGTCGGATTTTCTGCATTTGCGTGGGCTGATGGAAATTTGTAATTAAGAAAGCTCTTATTGTAGGGATCTTCGTCGAACATGAGGCCTCCGACCCAGGGATCTTCATCGTCGGATCCTTGATGCTCTCATCGACAACTTCGGGGAGGCTGATGGTGGCTGATGTTCCTCACTATCGTGGTCTTCCTCAGCTTAGTGTTTGTGTGTGTGTTTCGGGCTTTCGGCTTGTTAGCCAAGGACCCCCTTCGTATTTGTATCGTGTGTGTGTGTGTGTGTGTGTGTGTGTGTGTGTGTGTGTGTGTGTGTGTGTGTGTGTGTGTGTGTGTGTGTGTGTGTCGGCTCTTGAGCATTGAGCCCGCCTGGAACCTAATGGGTTTGTATCGTGTTTGTTTTTGTGTGCGCGCGCGCGTCGGCTCTTGAGCCTTGGACCCTAGATGGGTTTGTATCCTGTTTGTGTTGTGTTTGCATTGCATTTGAATTTTAAACTCTGCCACAGTAGCCTGAACCTTGTATTTTTTTACATTAATCCCTCGCTTTATTAAACTGACAAGAGATTACAATCTGACTGGATAAACCAAGTCAGGAATCCAGGAATTACATCGAAGTATGTAAATGAAGAAATGCTAAGAGCTTCTTGTGCGCATAGGTGCGCCGCCCAATTTACTTCGTGTCAAATCCATAGAAGCTTGAAACCCTGGAAAGTATCGGCTAAACTCTTTATCTCTCTCATATATGCGCACCATTTACCCTTATAGTACCGGGTCTGTGCCATAAATCAACTATATCAGAACAATCCATCTGCATAATGACATGACTTTCTCCTCTGCTGCTCGCTGCTTCAAGGCCCTCGCGGCAAGCATATAGTTCGCTTATGAAGGGGTCCTCAACACCCTTGTGTTGGTTTGCACCAGCTTCCAAAAAGGTACCTCGGTGATCCCGAGCCGGCCAATCTTTGCTGCACGTCACCATCTGCATTGATCGCTACCCAGCCCTCCGGTGGGGGCAGCCACCGTTGGTCAATGTGCCCAGCAGCAGGATCATTCAGGCGCAGCGGTAGCTCGAGTGTGGCTACTATCTCATCAACAAGTACCAACGATTTAGCAGGCTAGTACCCTGAACCTTGTTATAAATCGTAAGGGAGCTGGCCGACGCACAGTACCCTTTTACAATTTCTGGAGATTCTATATTGTTGGGTAAAATCCCTTTCACCCCTCATGTAATGAGAAGAAGAATCCCTTTTTTTTGCTGTAGCATATGAGTATATGACTTCACCACTGATTTATAGTGCTTTAGTAATATCCCAAGATGTATTTGGAATAAAAGAAAAGAGTTTTATGGTTAATTTAAATTCCAGTGTTGATGTTTGTTCATTTGACCAAATGACAAGCCCTGGTGTTATTCTTCCTGCATTCATGGTCCTTTTGAATCATCATTCAGAAAGGATAAACTCATGGGGGCTAAGCAAGTTACCTATGTTGGGGCTTATCTTTGAATAGGCAATAACAAATTATCTGAATATTTATGTATTCTTGTCTTGTTTATTGATATACTTGGGTCAGGTTATATCACTGGGCTACAAACTTAAGTTACAACTTCGGAGGTATTTAAATTACGTATTAGAAGATCAGATCACTGATCTCTGGGCATCCTTTGTTTTCTGAAGAATTAGCATTTGATTTGGTGTAATTCAGAGTCAGCTGGGCATAGCAAACATTCATGAGGTAGTTCTGATTTGGGGTCAATTTGCACTGTTGTAGCCAACATTGGGTATGGAGGTTGTAGGGGATGCCACATGCACGTTCTTTCGTCGTGTAATTTTGGTATTCTGTTCAGGTATAGTGGTTGAGAATATGTAACTCTCTCCTTATGCGGTTGCTTTGTTCATATTACTAAAGCACTATAAATCAGTTGATCCTTCATATTTTTGTCATAAATAATTCCTAGAGATTAAGTTGTTTGTTCCATCTGGTTAATATAGTTTGTACTGTCAAATAGATAATCCAATATCCAACTGTTCAAGATTTGCATGAAAAATCTGGAAGAACCCGAAGCACCGACGAGCTTTCATAAAGGTTCTTGACAAAGATCTTGCTTTTTTAGGCTTTTGGTGTTCCCTTTTCTTACCAGATATTTTGGTCATGGGTTTGACTTCATCCCCAGATCCATAAAACCTTATGTGGTTGTGATTCATGACATGTACTAGTATTAAGTGGTTGAAACAATACCAACAACAGGCACTTGACGGGCACGGCGTCACGCTGGGCTTCTACCCTGCTAGTGAAAAGTAGGACCGGTTTGAAAAATAGCTCAGTGTTTGAAAATCAGTAGTTATGTCCTATGGAGGACATTTGGTCCTAGTCAACTCTGTGCTCACCAGCCTAACTATATTCATGCTCGCATCTTCAAAGTATCAAAATGGGTAGACAAAAGAATTGATTACTACTGATCCAGATTCTTCCGGCAGGGTGATGAACATAAAAGAAAAAAGATCGCTTGGAGAACTGGGATATTCTTTGTAGGCCAAAGGACCAAGGGGCTGGGATATTCTTAGCAAATGGCCATATATGTCCACTCTAAGACTTCATCTCGAATAATGGCACAGACGTCGAGCTCACCATTTTGGAAGGTCTTGATGAAAGTAAAGATTGCATCTTTCGTAGAGGCCTTTTTTTAAGGTGGGCGAGGGTCGTGTTATAGATTCCGGGAGGATACCTGGCAAGGAGACGAGCCATTGGTATTACAATAGCTGAACCTTTATGATACTGTGTAGTGGAAAGAGGTTGATGTTAAAACAATATCTATCAGTGACAAGTCCATTGAATGTCTAGTTTCGGCGAACCTTAGATGGGATAAGTGGACTGTGTAGTGGACGTCAGTTGATATCGATCAACTTAACTAAAGACTCGTTACGATGGTGACTGACTCCTTCTGGTCTTCAGATCTTATTAACGATGGACATTTTATAGACAACATATTTGAAAAACTAAAGTTACACTCAACAACAATAACAAAGGCTTTAGTCCCAAACAAGTTGATGTAGGCTAGTGGTGAAACCCACAAGATCTCGCGACCAATTCATGGTTCAGACGCATGGATAGTAAGTTTTCACGCATCCCTGTATATAGCTAGTTCTTTGGTGATACTTCAGTTCTTCAAGTCTCTCTTTACGGACTCCTCCCATGTCAAATTTGGTCTACCCCGACCTCTCTTGACATTCTCCGCACGCTTTAACCGTCCGCTATGCACTGGAGTTTCTGGAGGCCTGCGCTGAATATGCCCAAACCATCTCAGAAGATGTTGAATAAGCTTCTCTTCAATTGGTGCTACCCCAACTCGATCCTTCCTTGTGTGGCCACACATCCATCTCAACATACACATCTCCTCCACATCTAACTATTGAACATGTCGCCTTTTAGTCGGTCAACACTCAGCGCCATATAACATTGTGGGTCAAACCACCGTCCTGTAGAACTTGGCTTTTAGCTTTTGTGGCACTCTCTTGTCACAGAGAATGCCAGAAGCTTGGCGCCACTTCATCCATCCGGCTTTGATTCGATGGTTCACATCTTCATCAATGCCCCCATCCTTCTGCAGCATTGACCCCATATATCAAAAGGTGTCCTTATGAGGCACCACATGCCCATCAAGACTAACCTCCTCCTCGCGCCTAGTAGTACTAAAACTACACATCATGTACTTGGTTTTAGTTCTACTAAGCCTAAACCCTTTCGATTCCAAGGTTTATCTCCATAACTCTAACTTCCTATTTACCCCCCTTCGACTATCGTGAACTAGCACCACATCATCCGCAAAGTGCATACACCATGGGATATCTCCTTGTATATCCCTTGTGACCTCACCCATCATCAAGCCAAAAATATAAGGGCTCAATGATGACCCCTGGTGCAGTCATATCTTAATCGGGAAGTCATCAATGTCGACATCACTTGTTCGAACACTTGTCACAACATTAATTATCGTACATGTCCATGATGAGGGTAATGTACTTCGCTGGGACTTTGTGTTTCTCCAAAGCCCACCACATGACATTTCGCGGTATCTTATCATAGGCCTTCTCCAAGTCAATGAACACCATATGCAAATCCTTCTTCTGCTACATGTATCTCTCCATAAGGTGTCGTACCAAGAAAATAGCTTCCATGGTCGACCTCCCAGGCATGAAACCAAATTGATTTTTGGTCATGCTTGTCATTCTTCTTAAGCGATGCTCAATGACTCTCTCTCATAGCTTCATTGTATGGCTCATCAGCTTAATTTCATGATAATTAGTACAACTCTGAACATCCCCCTTGTTCTTGAATATTGGTACTAATATACTACATCTTCATTCTTCTGGCATCTTGTTTGCCTGAAAAATGAGGTTGAAAAGTTTGGTTAGTCATACTATCGCTATGTCCCCGAGGCCTTTCCACACCACAATGGGGATACAATCAGGGCCCATCGCCTTGCCTCCTTTCATCCTTTTTAAAGCGTCCTTGACCTCAGACTCCTGGATCCGCTGCACAAAACGCATGTTGGTCTCATCAAAGGAGTTATCCAGTTCAATGGTAGAACTCTCATTCTCCCCATTGAACAGCTTGTCAAAGTACTCCCGCCATATATGCTTAATCTCCTCATCCTTCACCAGGAATTGGTCTGCTCCGTTCTTGATGCATTTGAGTTGGCCAACATCCCTCCTCTTCCTCTCACGGATCTTGGCCATCTTGTAAATGTCCCTTTCGCCTTCCTTCGTGCCTAGCTGTTGGTAGAGGCCCTCATACACCCGACCCCTTGCTTCACTGACATCTCGCTTTGCGGCCTTCTTCACCATCTTGTACTTCTCTATGTTGTCTGCACTCCTATCCAGGTATAGGCGCCTGAAACAATCTTTCTTCTCCTTAATCGCTTTCTGGGCATCATCATTCCACCACCAGGTATCCTTAGCTTCGCTTCTCCTTCCCTTGTACACTCAAAACTCCTCTAAGGCCACCTTACAAATGGAAGTCGCCATCTTCATCCACACACTGTCTACATCCCCTCCTTCCTCCCATGGGCCCTCCTTAATGACCCTCTCCTTGAAGGCCTGAGCTACCTCCCCGTTGAGCTTCCACCACTTTTTTCTAGCGACTTTGGCACGCTTATCCCGCTGGACACGGATCTGAAAGCGGAAGTCGGCAACCAGCAGCCTACGCTGAGGGACAACACTCTCACCATGTATCACCCTACAATCTAGGCACACACGCCTATCTTCTCTTCTCGAGAGGATGAAATCAATCTAGCTAGAGTGTTGCCACTACTAAGAGTCACCAGATGTGATTCTCTCTTTTTAAAGAGGGTGTTATCTACGATCATGTCGTAGGCTAGAGCAAAGCTCAAGACATCTTTTCATTCTTGATTCCTGATGCCATAGACAAAGCCCCCATGCACCCCTTCAAAACCAGTGTTAGATGTACCCACGTGGCCATTGAGGTCTCCTCCTATGAAGAGCTTCTCGCCAATCGGTACACTCCTAACCATGTCCTCTAGGCCTTCCCAGAACTCCCTCTTGGTGTTCTCATTGTGGGACACTTGCGAGGCATACACGCTGATAACATTGAGAACTAAGTCCCCAACTACCAGCTTGACCAGGAGAATCCAGTCCCCACGTCTCTTGACATCTACCACTCCATCCTTGAGGCTCGTGTTGATCAAGATGCCTACGCCATTTCTGTTTGCAGTCGTCCATTTACCACAGCTTGAAGCCGGTATCCTACACCTCCTTCACCTTCTGACCCCTCCATTTGGTTTCTTGGACGCAAAGGATATCAACACTTATCTTGACCGCTGCATCAACTAGCTCCCGAAGCTTCCCTGTCACAGACCCTACGTTTCATCTACCTAAGCGAATCCTCCTAGGCTCGGCTAGCTTCCTTACCCATCACACTGGTCAAGTCAAATGCAAAGACCCTTGCTCACTTGACACCGTATCCATATCAAGATACGGCGCGCCCCCGGGGGGGGGGGGGGGGGGGGGCTTGACCATTTGACACCACACCCGGGTTCCGATGTGGCGCGTCGCTGAGAGGGTTACCCCATAACAAAAATCTTTTGGGTTTCATCTCCATAAGAGTGGCTGGGTTTTTACGTTGGCTCGCCAAGCCTATCACAACCCACCTTCTTTACCGGGGATTGGGACCGGCTATGTTGAGACAACATAGGCGGAGTTAAAAAAAAGTTCCGCTCAACATTCAAAAAAATGGTTTCTCTATAAAGTGGTCATTGCTACCTCTTGAGCACTGCGTTGGATTTCCCCTAAGAGGAGAGGGTGATGCAGCAAAGTAGCGTAAGTATTTCCCTCAGTTTTTGAGAACCAAGGTATCAATCTAGTAGGAGGCTACGCTCAAGTCCCTTGTACCTACACAAAAACAATAGCTCAATGCAACCAACGCGCTTAGGGGTTGTCAATCCCTTCACGGTGACTTACGAAAGTGAGATCTGATAGAGATGATAAGTAATATTTTTGGTATTTTTGGTATAGAGATGCAAAGTAAAAAGTAAAAGGCAAAGTAAAAGCAAAGCAATAATAAAAGTGATGGAGATTGATATGATAAGAGACCCGGGGGCCATAGGTTTCACTAGTGGCTTCTCTCAAGAGCATAAGTATTCTACGGTGGGTGAACAAATTACTGTTGAGCAATTGACAGAATTGAGCATAGTTATGAGAATATCTAGGTATGATCATGTATATAGGCATCACGTCAGAGACAAGTAGACCGACTCCTGCCTGCATCTACTACTATTACTCCACTCATCGACCGCTATCCAGCATGCATCTAGAGTATTAAGTTAAAAAACAGAGTAACGCCTTAAGCAAGATGACATGATGTAGAGGGATAGTTTGATGCAATATGATAAAAATCCCATCTTGTTATCCTCAATGAAAACAATACAATACGTGCCTTGCTGCCCCTTCTGTCACTGGGAAAGGATACCGCAAGATCGAACCCAAAGCTAAGCACCTCTCCATGGCAAGAACAACCAATCTAGTAGGCCAAACCAAACTGATAATTCAAAGAGACTTGCAAAGATAACAAATCATACATAAAAGAATTCAGAGAAGATTCAAATATTATTCATAGATAGACTTGATCATAAACCCACAATTCATCGTTCTCAACAAACACACCGCAAAAAGAAGATTACGTTGAATAGATCTCCACAAGAGAGGGGGAGAACATTGTATTGAGATCCAAAAAGAGAGAATCAGCCATCTAGCTACTAACTATGGACCCGTAGGTCTGAGGTGAACTACTCACACTTCATCGGAGAGGCTTGGATGATGATGTAGAAGCCCTCCGTGATCGATTCCCCTTCTGGCGGAGCTCCGAAATAGGCCCCAAGATGGGATCTCGTGGATACAGAAAGTTGCGGCGGTGGAATTAGGTTTTTGGCTCCATATCCGATCATTTGGAGGTACGTAGGTATATATAGGAGGAAGAAGTACTCCCTCCGTTTTTATTTAGTTCGCATATTAGCTTTGGTCAAAGTCAAGCTTTACAAACTTTGACCAAGTTTATATACAAAAATATTAAGATATACAACAACAAATCAACAACATTAGATTTATTATTAAATGTACTTTCACATCGTATAGATTTATTATGATAAATTTCTATATTATTTTCTATAAACTTGGTCAAACTTTACGAAGTTTGACTTCAGTCAACTCTAATATGCAGAGTAAATAAAAACGGAGGGAGTACGTCGGTGGAGTTTTGAGGGGCCCACGAGGCAGGGGGCGCGCCCCCCACCCTTGTGACCACCTCGTGGCTTTCTTGACGGGGGTTCCAAGTCTCCTGGATCTTATCTGATGAGAAAATCACGTTTTCGAAGATTTCATTCCGTTTGGACTCCGTTTGATATTATGTTTCTCCGAAACACTGAAATAGGCAAAAAACAGCAATTCTGGGCTGGGCCTCCGGTTAATAGGTTAGTCCCAAAAATAATATAAAAATGGAAAATAAAGGCCAATATAGTCCAAAACAGTAGATAATATAGCATGGAGCAATCAAAAATTATAGATACGTTGGAGATGTATCGAGCATCCCCAAGCTTAATTCCTGCTCGTCCTCGAGTAGGTAAATGATAAAAGAGAATTTTTGATGCAGAGTGCTACTTGGCATAATTTCAATTTAAATCTTCTTAATTATGGTGTGAATATTCAGATCCAAAAGATTGAAGACAAAAGTTCATGTTAACATAAAAATAATAATACTTCAAGCATACTAATAAAGCTATTATGTCTTCTCAAAATAACATGGCCAAAGAAAGTTATCCCTACAAAATCATATAGTCTGGCTATGCTCTTTCTTCACCACACAAAGTATTTAAATCATGCACAACCCCGATGACAAGCCAAGCAATTGTTTCATACTTTTGAGATTTTCAAAACTTTTTCGATCTTCACGCAGTACATGAGCGTGAGCCATGAATATAGCACTATATGTGGAATAGAATGGTGATTGTGGAGAAGACAAAAGAGGGGAAGATAGTCTCACATCAACTAGGCGTATCAACGAGCTATGGAGATGCCCATTAATAGATATCAATGTAAGTGAGTAGGGATTGCCATGCAACGGATGCACTAGAGCTATAAGTATATGAAAGGTCAACAAAAGAAACTAAGTGGGTGTTCATCCAACTTGCTTGCTCATGAAGACCTAGGGCATTTTAAGGAAGCCCATCATGGAAATATAGAAGCCAAGTTCTGTAATGAAAAATTCCCACTAGTATATGAAAGTGACAACATGAAAGACTTTCTATCATGAAGATCATGGTGCCACTTTGAAGCACAAGTGTGGTAAAAGGATACTAATATTGTCCCTTCTCTCTTTTTCTCTCACTTTTTTGTTTGGGCCTTCTCTTTTTTTGGCCTTTTTTTATTTTTCGTCCGGAGTCTCATCCCGACTTGTGGGGGAATCATAGTCTCCATCATCCTTTCCTCACTTGGGACAATGCTCTAAAAATGATGATCATCACACTTTTTATTTTTCTTATAACTCAACAATTACAACTCAATTCTTAGAACAAAATATAACTCCATATTAATGCCTCCGGCTGTGTACTGGGATATGCAATGAATCAACACTACTAGGGAAAAGCCTAGCAGGAGCACGGGTTTTGGGCCTCTCAATAGCGTGGGGACCGGCGCTACTAATAAGGCGCTACAGCTAACGTATAGCAGTAGCGCCTGTTGTCCCACACTACTGCTATACATGAATAGCTGTAGCGCTCTTTAGAAAAGGGCGCTGCTGATATTATCTGCAGCGTTGTTTACTGGGAAGCGCTACTAGTAAGGCGGCGCTACTGCTAAATTCCCCTCCCCCCCTCGCTACTACTAGTCTATATCTATATCTATCTATCTATCTATCTATCTATACCTCTATATCTATCTATATACCTATACTAATTATAGACTTCCTAGAAATTCCACCGTTAATTAGAAATTACGAGCCATAGATCTAAGATGGGTCGAAATTATTACGGTGTAGATTAACTTTCGTAAAAAAACGACAAACCTTTCAGCCAGATTAGTATGTCCAAAAATAAATACGCTACAAAGCCCAACATCTTTGAAGCCCAAGGAGATGCCCAAAATTCTCACGCACACAGTCTCTCTCAATCTCTCAATCTCTCACGTCTCTCTCTCTATCTCAGGTCTTTCTTTGCCTGAAAAAAATATCTCATGTCTCTCTTCCTCCCCACATGAAAAACAGATCAGGCCGTCGCTCCCATAGGTCTCCATCGGACGCTGCCCTTCCCAACCGCAGCAGCATCCAGCATCCCCAACTGCCTCTCTTCCTAATCCTCTTTCTATATGAGTCTTATCTTTGGGATGTTTTTGCCTCCAGTCTTTCATCCATACTGGAATCGATCTGAAAAAACTAGGTATGACTTAGGACATGATCCAACCCACCCTCTACTACTGTTAGGTATGGTTCGATCTATTATCCACTGCTGCTTGTGATTCAGATTTTAACTTCTGGCCACACAGTGATCCAATATATATTCTCAGGACCGAATCTGTCCAATATGGTTGATGCATCGGAGGAGGTGTACCATGTACCACAACAGTTTGAAGCAGATTGTGCTGATCACTCCTGCGTCCCGTTAGCACGCAAGTAACTGGGTATCCTTGAATTTCCTGATTTGGATAATTTCTACTCCTAAAGTTTATCTCTAATACTCTGTCCAGAAGGTTGGTGCTAGCTCTGCAATTTTGAAAGGCTGATTTGTGGCAAGTGTGTGTACGTAAACTTGGATTTGTGGTGATTTTGTAAGGCTGATGATGATGGCGGATGATATAGGCTGATTTATTTCCATCCTCTATGAGGCACTGCTGCCTGGCCGTTTCCTATGCCATAATCCCAGCTGCTTAGTGTGTACCTCTCAATGGCCCAGCCGGAACAACCATGACCACGTACCTGTTGGGGACAACCTCTCAGCGACTCCAATGTTCGATTACAATCTCTCTACTAGGTATACCATAGATCATGAAGTGTGGCATCGAGAACCTCAGCACACTGCAGGAGAAGACCATGAAGATCAGCAAGGAAGTGGTAGGTGGTGTGCTTCAATCTCTTCTACGAGGTTTCTACTGTTGATTGATTTTTTCTATTATCTCATGTCATATCTGTGAGTGTTTTATTGCAGTTGCATGTATCATGAAGGTTGGTCAAGAAGGTGCGAGACTGCTGCTACTTAAAGGCCACCGTGGCCTGCAACCACTAAGAAGACACCCACCATGCATGTTCCTTGCAAGCAGAAGCAGCATGACTTTGCCGTCAATAAGATAACAAGGATCAAATCGATCACCATCTACATGTGTTACTACTCTCAGCAGAGTGGAATAAATGTTTGTAAAGTAACCTTTTCTCTGGCCGGTTCAAATCATCCCTCCTACGTTTAGTCGTTTACCTGTTGGACATGCTCACCATGTGTTTGAGATAATGTTTAGAGAAATTGCTACACCTGTGTTATTTTCTTTTCAGATGATTCCCGTGATCTATACTTTTACAAGGAAAACATTATACATAAGCCTCAGATATATCCTTTGAATCAATGCACGAGGTCCTGAATTTAATTTAGGATACGGTGAAATACATGGTATATTATCCAACAGTAGGTATTGTTGCGCCGATCGATATCTTTTCTATACATACATGCTATATGTTATGCAGATTTTACGGCTGGAAGTAAATTATTGTATAGATTCTGTATACTAATTAAGTACCAGTACCTTTTGTGTTGCATGCAGATTAAAAAATTTGTGTACTGGCCATTGTTTTCTTATAGACCCTCATCTATCATATTTTCTGCTACAAATTTGGTGCAGGTAAGTCCATAGTTCTGTGGATACCACATCGGCATATCCAGAATTATTAATTTGTATTCTTTCAGCACCCACATGGTCTAGAAAGACATGTTTACATTTAGTTCTATTTCTTTCCAACTTACATGAATGAAATGGGACATTGGCATTGAAGGAACGGTCAAGAGAGAACAGCAGAAAGATCAGTTCGTTTTCTCCTATTATACACGGATATGATACCTTCTCACGTTCTACTCCTAAATAGTTCGTGGTTTGGTCCCCTTTTCATAGTTCCCAGTTTCGTTCTTCTCTTCATCATCTATCTCTTACCAAGTTCTAGGCGTGAACCTATGAAATTATGATATCTAACATGTATTATTGCTTTGCTACCTAGATTGTTCTGACTGTGCCTTGGCCTTGACTTAGATGAAAAAGAGTCAGTTCTTTGGTGTCGTGCCTAGCTACAGTTGGTTGTTTTGTAAGTTGCAAGGTATCTCATAAGGCACATGAACGGATATTCATGATATTAATTTGGATCTCCATGCCGTGGGGTAGAAAGGACAGAAAGGAGCAGCAGGATAGCCGGTCCAATATTGAGCAGATACTGTCTTCGGGATCACTACCTCGGTGCGAGCATCCTCGTCCCCATGCCTCCTGATTTGGTCATGGTGGTTAAGAGGTATAATACTATAATCATGCCCAATTGGATAAGAATCCCATGTTTCATGCAATTTCTTTGAGTTGATTTCCTCTGCAGAAGAATTTACGTGCAGGCTGTCCTCGCTAGGAGGGAAATTTGATCATGTGTGCTGTTAGTAGGTCGTCCAGAACTAATAGTTTTTTGTATAAAAAATCAGGAGCTTCAACCGATTCGCTCGCATGGCAAGCGACTAGCTCTAGCAAGATGGGTTCTATTTCAATTACAGCTTAGAGATAACGTTTTCTGGAACTAAACGCTTATGCTTATGTTATTTGGATTGCCGCAGACAGATGATTAGGTTGTCTCTTAGTTTTTTTTTTCATGTTATATAAGAGCCTATTGAATAGTTCTTTGCGTCGGATCCTTAGTGTACGTAGCTGTTTTTTTTTGCATATTGGCATTTAATAAGCACCTATATACAAGCAGTCTGCACATTAGAGATGGTCTAACATGATGTAGTTTTACTGTTGCCATGAAATAAATGAAACGATAGCCGTTGTTCAGGAGGAAACCTGGAGTCAGCATCTAGCACTCTGCACTGCAAACCATCGGTTTGTGGTAACTTTGGTATCCCGGTGGTGAAAATTGGAGCATATATACTCTACAGCCAATCGAATCATTTATAAGTATGACATGAACCATAGAAAGGTAACTGAATCTGATCTGACTTTGGTTTAGGTCCAAATATAACAACCTTACATTGGAACTAAATTATGAACTAAATTGTGAACTAAATTATGCTTAATGTGAGAGGAAATCAAGTTTCTTGCTACGGTATGGCTAACAGTAGCAGCATATCAAGTATAACAGTGGACTGCACTATTGTTTGTTCACCGTGTTGTTCTTCTTTAGTTAAAGATTTTCTGAACATTGATACATATCTCTTAATAGCACTCGCCTAAACACTTTTTCCTTCATCTATAAGTCTTATATTTTTTACATAACTGCATCTTGACGCGGCCAAACAGTGCAGCAATTATATTGTAATAGTGATTGCATATGTAGCTCTTTTGTTTCCACCCCGAAAGGTCATTAAACTTAATTTAAATTTCAGTTCGATCTGAAGAGGTTATGCCCTTTCACTTAGTATCGACCAGTATAAAATTCCTAAGGATCCATTCAAATTTGTTGTCAATGTTTATGCATCATTAGTTTCATAAGATACCAAAATGCATGTGTGGAGAGAATATTAGTTCAGTTGTTAAAAACAACAGTTGTACTATTTCCTGAATTTTGTTAGATCAACTGGTCCACTACATGGCTAGACTTGAACTATTTATAGATTCCCTTTCTTTGCATACTTTTAGTCCTACAAGTTCTTTGTTGCTACAAATAATTGATTATTCTTCATATAGATATCCTCCAGAAAGATATTGATAGCGCGAGAAAGAAATTTTATGTCAGATAGCTATTGCTCATTCCACATTTTACTACTTCTCATTTCGTGGCCTTCCTTCAAACACATTAACTTGATGCAGTCTGTAGGCACTGTACTATGCTGATCTCACATTTCTCTTTTCATTTCTTGGTCTGCATGAATTTTACTGGTATAGTGCACATTTGTGATAGGAACTCTTAGCATTGAGGAAAAACAAAGAGTCATTTTGTATTTACGCTCTGTAATTTACATGCCAAAAATCACAAAACCAGAATACAAATATATGGCATCAATCTAGGGAGAATGCAGAAAGCACTTACAGATTCAATTAAGACCCTTGAGAGGCTTTCGAAAGCACACGGGAAGTAGCAGCTAATGTTCCCATGATAAACAAAATACTAATATTCTCCAAAGACACAAAGTTAGCATTTTGTATATCCTAGAGTCAACCACATTTGAAATTATTCACTCATGATAGCCGTGCGAATGCACGGGTTGGCGACTAGTTTTATTAGTTTTTTCCCTGCATATTTGTTTTGTATTTGTTTTGTATTTGAATAGGATTTATACAATAATCTTTAGCATATCATACACATACAAATGTAATCATAGCGTATACATACAATTAGTCTCATCAAATCATGTCATCATCCAACACAAAGTGGTCTCTCATCATTATCTCGAAAATAGCGATACAAGTCTCGATTACTTGCAAATACATCGTCATCCATCTAAACAATGATATACGTGAGAAGAGCTATCACTTTGAGTACATGAGTTCGTATCCCTCTCTCGCATTAGCGTGAACCTAAACTAACTACTGCCTGTCGCTCGGAAACCGGAAACCGATACACCTGGGCCTGACACTCCGGCCACTTGTCGTATATATACTGCTGGCGTAGCACTTCTTCGCCATCTATGATCTATGCACCTGCATGGTCACATGAGTCGATGATATGCAACATATATAGTTGAGCAACAGAAAGAGACAGACTTGGCAAAAATAGAAACAACATATCATAAGCATAAATAACAAAGTTCATCGTACCCCAAAATGCCCTAACTAGAGTGATTTTCGCTAGTCGAGGAGGAGGACGGTTTAATTACATCACAAATAAAGTTTCACCGTGCATAACTCAAAGTTTTGTCATACAGAAAGTATGGACTAAACGGACACATTGTCATATATCAACAATCACTCCAACATGTCGTTCCATCCATCCAAGTCAGGGAGATAGTCCTCGAGCTTAGTGAAAGGCTTCATGTCGAGACGCTGAGAGGCTATCCATGTTCGGACGTCTTCCCGCGTCATTTTTCCTTCTCCGTAGAACATCCCTGTTTTTCCGATGACCTCCTTCATGATGATTTGGGCAAGTTCGTGCTGGATGTTATAGAACTCAGCTCGAAGTCGATGATCCTCGATATCTCCTATGTCCTTTGCCCATTGCAGAATATGTGCATTGGCGGATCTAGGTGACATGCGAAGGTTCTGGTGATCCCGTCGGTACTCCAGCATGTGGTGTGGGACATATAATCCATCATTAAGAGAATCGTCCGGTTGCTGGATGCAGCAGAAGTCGGTCTTATGGCCGAAGGCGACCCTGCCGCCCCTTCTCTTCTTGTCCCTGACCTCTCCACCCCTTGATTGGTAGTAAACATAGCACTGTCGAGAACATCCTTGATGTGGGTGTAATCCTTTTTGTGAATGTTCTTCGACGAGTCCAAGTAAAGAGCGTGGGAGAATTGGGGGTAGAGGATGATGAGGACGGCGCGCCCGCCGCTGCGCAAAATAAGTACACCTCAAATTAATTAGCCTCCACCGTACAAATGAATGATTGAAATCGAAGGAAGGATAGCAGCGCGGATGACTTACACGGGATGATAAGACACGAGAATCGCCTCCTTGTCCTTATTGGCGAGCATGAAATTTACGATGTAATCCCTCTCGTATTCACGGTGCTTTGCGCAGACTCCCAAGAAGCCCTCGTGCATGTAGTACGGGTCAGCGACACAGATATGAGATATGTGCTCAACCCCGAAGATGTAGTTCATGTGCAAGGCATAAAGGCCGACAAACGTAAAATCTAGCTTCTTCACGTGAAACATGTCGAATATGTAATCGAATCGGAGGAAGAACTTATCCGCTGGGAAGCTGTCGACGTACAACATTTGTCGCGGAACGTTAACCACGTAGAGTGGGTATCCTGGATCTTTTGAGGCGATGAGGCCTTTCTCTACCCGCAGCACATCGTCATGAAGTCTCCTTAGATCACCGAATCTGACTCATAGCGAGGTTGCAGGTAGGATTGGTTGACCTGGGATATGCCATTTATCCGCATCGGGGATATCTATACGGTCCTGAAGCCGAGGCTGCTGAGGCGGCTGGATCATAGAATCACCTTTTTTGCATTTCCTCGCTCTCTTCCTAGACTTCTTTACTACCGGAAGGTCGTCCATAATACGTTGAGACGGCAATTCAGGCACCGACTCATGATGCTCAAACCCTGAGGAGGCGCCAGTATAGACATACTGTTCAGCGTCATCGTCGTCCTCATCCTCATCCATGGCAACGTCATCAGCGACTAATGGAACCCGTCCGCTATCACCCAACCCGACACCCGACGCTAATTGGGTAGGTGGGGTGTTGATGTTCATACCTTGCTGAGGCTGCGTGCTCGTGGGTGTGCTCCCGGCCGCCTCCAGACGAAGTAGACCCTTTGGCCACAACAGGACCCACCCATTGCAACAATCACCAAGCCGCCGCGGTGTCTTGCCGTCATCCCCCACTAGTATTGGAGGAGGCAAATTCTCGTGGCACGGTTTGACACTGGCCACGGAAACCTTGAGGACGTTCGGGGGGATCGGTCGGCTGTGGAACAATGGTTCCTTCGGCTCCATTATCATCGTCTTCCCCACGTCCACCTTCTGGTCGCCGATGGTGTACAATATGGTGCACGGGGTTTCGTCGGCCTGCAAAGAAAAGTCTGCGACGTGAGACATCCGAAAGGCAACGAAAACGGGCTATTATACATTTATATTGAAGGGAGCCGGTGACACATATACTGTGAGGGCCTCGAGCTCAGCCAAAGACGAAGCACCACCGAGCACGTCCTGTGCGGGATCCGGTGCGGGAGCCGGTGCGGGAGCAGGTGCTGGTGCAACGCTAGTCGAGCTGCTCCCCAAGAAGTCAGCAAGGGGAAAGTCCTCTGCATTTTTTTCTGGATTTTGCCTTTTTGAAGTGAAAACGCCCGTCACCAAGGAACTAGACAAATCTGCAACCACCTGTTTTGCGGCAGCTACCGCTGTTGCGACTGTCTGAGATGATTTCTTCTCAACCGCAATCTCAACCTTCTTGTCGATGTTTTCTTCAGTTAACCTCCGTCTTTCCTTTCTCTCCTCCGTGGTCTCACGGTAGTACTTCTTCCATGTGGCGCCGTCTCCGACACCGTGCATGCGTCCATACAACGGTCGAGTATCCACCGGTTGTCGTTTCAGTTTGTTCAACGCCCGGTTGAATGGAGTGTCCCACTTGGGCCTCGCCAATGCCTCAGACGGCGAGTCGCTTTCGGCCGCAATCCGGTGCTGCTCTCTCTGCAAAAGGCACAAGGATCGTTTACAAATATGACTAACGTGTGCAGTCGAATTGATCAGAAACTAAAATTACCAGCAGTCTCATGAACTCCGTAATGACCGGTTTTGTCTCGTAAACCTTCTTCACTGGGTCCCAACGGTGCCGGGCCCTGAGGACGTCACGCTCCTACGGGACGGTGAAATCCGCCAAGGGGTCTGGGATGCCCAGACTCATGGCTTCGCGTCCTCCTTGGCCCATTTGGACCTCTTTCCGCCATAACCACGGCTCCGAGGTGGTGGCTCCCAATGTTCTCTCTTGAAGCCCCTTCATGTACTTAGACTTTTGTTTGGAAGCTTCGGCCTCGCAAGCCTCCTTGAATATTTGAAACTGCTCTTCCGTGATTGTCGGAGTATCCTTTACAATCTCGGAGTAGGGTTCCTTCTTGTCGATGATCTTTGCTTTCACTCGATTTTTCTAGGCGGCCAACGCGTCGCTAAACTTGGTCATGGCTTGTTTGTTTATCTTCTTCATTGCCGGGTCCTCATCTGGATCTTCATAATCCTTCTCATTCCGGCCCGGGAACAAGAATATCTGGTGAAACTTCTTTAGGAGGGAGCTCCTCATATTTTCTATCTTCTGTAGTTTCTCATCGTTGATGGTGGCGGTTGTCCGTACGATGCAGCCTATTTGATTGTCGTAGCATCGACGCGCTTCCTCGGGTGCCTTTGACTCAAAATTACCGTCGTCCACCTCCGTGACCACCAGTCTAGTAGTCATTAGTTTGTTAGGAGGTCGTTGCCTCTTTGCTTTCGGTTCTACGCCGGCTCCGCTCCCCGAGGCACCACCGGTCTCGATGCCGGTCTGAGTCTCAGCACCAGTCTCAGACTCTGCACCGATCTGTGTGTCGGCAAGGCTAAAAAATTCGTCTGCCGCCTGGTAGACGTCGTCGCAATCACCAGAACCCTGTCCTTCATCGTTGCTAGCCATGTTTCCTATGATTAAATCTAGTCAATTAATTATAGACCTAATAAAATGAATAATGACATAAAAAGGCCTATTGTTTTGCAGGAACGTTGACTCCTTCCCGGTGCGGCAAATCCCAGGCACTTGATATGTCCTAGTTTGTAGCACAAGTCATGCCGAAATTCATGGAAAATTTCGGCATGACCTTTGCTAAAAAGTGGACAAATCGAGAACCTGAATTTTGCCAGAACGGAAATGAATCAACATTCCGGCAAAAAATAGGCCACTCAGCTTCATTCTCTGGAAACAACAAAAGGCCACTTGGGCACAATCGAACCACTTCAATGTCGATTATGATCAATGAGCAAACACAACTGACGATTTTTCATATATCATGACCACTTCAAATTTGCATCTCCTAGTGTTTGACACTTCAAGAAAATCTACACAAATCTCATGCTCTCTGAAACTCAATTCACAAACCAAATATAGATGGATGAACCCTAGAACTCAAATTATGAACCTAGAACTCAAATTATGTCCTAAAATTTTGTCCTAATAAAAACTCACTAAAAATTAAGAACCTACTAGACTGGCAACACTAATAGAAATTTATATTTTTATATTGATTTTTTTCTCTAAACTAAATCCTACCACCCTAGTTAACATCTAGTTAAACCTTACTTTCCTAACATTTGTAATTATAAACACTAGAACCCTAACCCTACTGCCCTATTTAAGCATATACAATTTTTTCCTATGGTGAGGGAGGCAGGGGCGTCTCTGTCAAAGCCCTATCTAAATTTTTTTTCCTAACTAAATTCTTTTCCTAACTAAATTAACCTAACTAATTTAGAGAGAGAGAGAGGAGGGGTGGGGGCTTACAAAGGATGGCTCCGGTGGTGGCGAGGGAGGCAGGGGCGTCTCCGGTGACGGCGAGGGAGGCAATTGTGGCGAGGGAGGATCCGGTGGCGTCGAATGCGGCTCCGGTGGCGTTGATGTGGCCGCGCGGCTCCGGTGGCGTCGACAACACACGGCTCTGGTGGCTCCGGGGGCCTCGACGTCGGCAGGAGATGGCGGCGAAGTGGGGCGACGGCGAATCGGGCAGACGGCGGCGGGGTGGGTCGAGGGATTTGGGGGAGAAGTGGTGGCCGGGGCGAAACGGTTTTTTGGTTAAGTCAAACTTAGCGGTAGCGCTTTTCGCGAAAGGCGCCATAGCTAAGTTAGCTATAGCGATTTTCACAAAACGTGCTACTGCTATAGCTATGTAATTCCCTTCATATTTCTTATTTCCTTTTCTGTTTCTACAACGGGGGTCTAGGAAACGCGTTGCAGATACGTTAGCTATAGCGCCTCTTACGAACAAACGCTACTGCTACACCTTTCTCCTTTTTTCACTTTTTCATTTATTTTGCTCTACATTTTATTTTTTCCTTTCTCCTTTTTCTATTTCTTTATTTTTCATTTACTTTTCCATTTGTTTTTCATTTCATTTTATTTCCATTAGCAGTAGCGCTCTCCGCCTGAAACGCGCTGCTACTTATGTCCTAGCGGTAGCGCGCTTCTCTCAAGACCGCTACTGCTATGCGTAACCTATCGTTTTGGCAATGGGAATATTAGTCGTAGCGCTTTTTCATGTGCACGCACTACTGCTACTATTGTATCTGTAGCGCGGTTTTCGCACGCGCGCTACTGCTACTTAGCACTAGCGCCCGTTTTTTCCATGCACTACTGCTAAATTTCTGTGTATAAGGTTTTCCCTAATAGTGCAAGAGCGACATGTATGAAAGAATTATGAATGGTGGCTTTGCCACAAATACAATGTCAACTACATGATCATGCTAGCATTATGACAATGATGGAGCGTGTCATAATAAACGGAACGGTGGAATGTTGCATGGCAATATATCTCGGAATGGCTATGAAAATGCCATGATAGGTAGATATGGTGGCTGTTTTGAGGAAGGTATATGGTGGGTGTATGATACCGGCGAAAGGTGCATGGTATTAGAGAGGCTAGCAATGGTGGAAGGAAGGAAAGTGCGTATAATCCATGGACTCAACATTAGTCATAAAGCACTCATATACTTATTGCAAAAATCTAGAAGTTATCAAAGCAAAGTATTACGCGCATGCTCCTAGGGGGATAGATTGGTAGGAAAAGACCATCGCTCGTCCCCAGCCGCCACTCATAAGAAAGACAATCAATAAATAAATCATGCTCCGACTTCATCACATAATGGTTCACCATACGTGCATGCTACGGGAATCACAAACTTTAACACAAGTATTTCTCAATTTCACAACTACTCAACTAGCATGACTCTAATATCACCATCTTCATATCTCAAAACAATTATCAAGCATCAATCTTTTCTTAGTATTCAACGCACTCAAAAGAAAGTTCTACAAATCTTCAATACCAAGCATATTATTATTAAGCAAATTTCCATGCTATTAAAGAATCTCAAAATAATCTAAGTGAAGCATGAGAGATCAATAGTTTCTATAAAACAAATCCACCACCGTGCTCTAAAAGATATAAGTGAAGCACATAGGGCAAAACTATAAAGCTCAAAAGATATAAGTAAAGCACATAGAGTATTCTGTCAAATTCCAAATTATGTATGGCTCTCTCGAAAGATGTGTACAACAAGGATGATTGTGGTAGACTAACAAGCAAAGACTCAAATCATAAAAGACGCTTGAGGGAGTCCTGGATTAGGGGGTATCCGGACAGCCGGACTATAACCTTTGGCCGGACTGTTGGACTATGAAGATACAGGATTGAAGACTCCGTCCCGTGTCCGGATAGGACTCTCCTTGGCGTGGAAGGCAAGCTTGGCAATATGGATATGTATATCTCCTTCCTTGTAACCGACTCTGTGTAACCCTAGCCCCCTCCGGTGTCTATATAAACCGGAGGGTTTAGTCCATAGGACACAATCACAACAATCATACCATAGACTAGCTTTTAGGGTTTAGCCTCTCTGATCTCGTTGTAGATCTACTCTTGTACTACCCATATCATCAATATTAATCAAGCAGGACGTAGGGTTTTACCTCCATCGAGAGGGCCCGAACCTGGGTAAAAACATCGTGTCCCTTGTCTCCTATTACCATCCGCCTAGACACACAGTTCGAGACCCCCTACCCGAGATCCGCTGGTTTTGACACCGACATTTGTGCTTTCATTGAGAGTTCCACTGTGCCGTCGCCAGAAGGAAGGATGTCTCATCTCGTATTTAAAGACGGTACTACTGTTGGGGGAGCTTTGGTTGTCGGCCAAACTCTCCGGCTAGGCGGTTTCGTCATGACCGCATGTTCGGCCGTCGCACCGACGATGACTTCTCGGGTCATCGAAAATGGCCTCCACGTCAAATCGGCACTCGCCGAACAGATGGATCCAATGGACACTAGTAGAAAAAGGGCCTTCAGTCCCGGTTCATAAGGGCCTTTAGTCCCGGTTCTGGAACCGGGACTAAAGGGTCGGTACTAATGCCTCTCCCTTTAGTCCCGGTTCAATCCAGAACCGGGACTAAAGGGCGCGGCCACGTGGAGCTCCACCTTTAGTCCCGGTTGGACTAAAGGAAATTTTATGATTTTTTTTGAATTTTTTTTATTTTCAAATTTCTGAATTTTTTTAACCTCTAAGTCTGTAATTAACACCCCTCATCACTTCTCAATTTATCCTCTAATCACCCCTCATCATTCCAAATCATCTAACTTCCCGAACGTCCTCCCACTCCCCCAGCCTAAGCACGCTTAACTTTCGGGTTCTATTCTCCCTCGCTCCAAGTCTGCACTTGTTGTTTTCCTGACAATACTAAGATGTCAATCCTATTAACCTTCAGGAATTTTGCTTGAGCATGAAGTGACACATTTCATAGTTTTATTTTGAAACTATTGTTTTAAAAAACAATAATTATTTAGTAACACTAATATTTCTTGAATAATTAGTTTGGCCATTGTTTGACCACAGTTTGACCATAGTTTGACCAAAATTGACCAAAATTGAAATAATTATTTAGTATATTCTAGAATAATTAGTTTGACCATTGTTTGACCACAGTTTGCCCACTGTTTGAATTTTTTTCGATTTTTTCACTCTAGATCTTAAAAGCCCCGTAACTTTTTTCTATTAGGTTTTTGAGGATTTTGAAAATGTTTAAATTCGGATGTAACTTTTCGAGTAGATGATTTTTCATATAAAAAACTTTTTCATCCGAGTTAGTATGCAAAAGTTATGCCCATTTTTACAAATTTCAGAGAGATTTTGCAAATAAAGTCAAAATTCACATTTGCAAATTTTTCCAACAACTAGACCACATATCACATGGGAAACTTATTTTCTTTTATTTTTTTGACATTTCCATCATTTTCTTTTTTTTAAACTGAAAAGGCGATCCATGGGGGGGGGGGGTAGAATTTGAAAATGGGATCTTTAGTACCGGTTCGTGGCTCGAACCGGGACTAAAGGTCTCAACCCCATTAGTCCCGGTTCGTGCCTCAAACCGGGACTAAAGGTCTAATCTTTAGTCCCGGTTTGAGGCACGAACCGGGACCAATGGTTGTGGGCCAGGAGCGAGGCCAATTGGTCTCGGTTCATCCCACCAACCGGGACCAAAATGTCCAGACGAACCGGGACAAATGGCCCACGTGGCCCGGCCGGCCCCCTGGGCTCACGAACCGGGACCAATGCCCACATTGGTCCCGGTTCTAGACTGAACCGGGACTAATGGGCTGACCCGGCCTGGACCAAAGCCCTGTTTTCTACTAGTGGTATACAGAGAGAAGTGATATCGACCACCTCTCCTTCTCCGAGAGATTGGTCGAACAACAAGTTCTCGTAGATCTATCCGACACTACCGGCTACATATACAAAATAATTATCTCTTACAATATAATCTCCTAATTATATATGAACACAGGATCTACATAGTATTCTCCGTCTTCAGCGATCACATGGTCAAGGAAGAATGCCGCCAATTCCTCTTGAATTGCTCGCATACGAGCTGGTGCTAGGAGTTCATCCTGCATCCGAAAGATCTAATTTGAAAAAGGGGTCAATATATATATATATATAACTCAACACAAATGATGGTAATAAAATAAAATTGTGAATATTATTGCTTATGCACTTCATATTGTTCTTTAGAGTACCCTCGTTCACAGGTCGTGTGGCGGATGGACTCGCAAACGTAGTATCCATAGTAATCATTCCTTTTTTCCTGCCACAACTACTTTACAAGAAATAGGGGTCAATGAAACTGATAAGCAAGCATGCCAAATGGTATTGATGAAACTAGCGCTTGAATCACTAATAGATCCGCGGAACATGTTACTATAGTACTTACTTTCGGGTGTCTAAATTGCAGCTTCTTCGGCAGTCCCGGAGCTTTTTTGGTGAATTTTCTCCAAACCCTGCCAGACAAAGAAAACAATTACTTGATATCAGGAAATGAACAAAGTTGCTGATATGGTGGATAATGATCGATTTAACTTACTTCTTGAGCATTTAAGTCATGTCCGTATAGTCCTGGGGATCTTTTCGTCTCGAGTCTAAAACGGTTACTAGTCCCTGCTCAAACTTAATCTCTAGGAGAATATAGTGGAACCTGTGCACGCATGCATAACTCATCAATTACATTACTATAACCTGGACTAATAAGGGAAAACAAATATGCACAAGACAGAACACTCACTTGAAGTTGTAAGGAAAAAGTATTATATCTTTGTTTTCATTTGTTACCAACGATCGTAGCAAGTTGGCCTCGATATCGTCGACACGATATTTAACCTCAGTTGCATCTATGAGATTTGTGTTAATGAACCCAATATCACCGATTTGTCTTCTCTTCAACTCGGCGATCTTCAATCTGCATAATATAGTGAGGATAATTATAAATACATCCAATGAAAGAGCTGACCTATATAGAGAGACTTAATGACAGAAGTAGTACTACTTATAAACAGTAGCAAGTGACCGTTGCTTTATCGAGGGCCTTTTGATTGAAAAACTGGAAGAACTCCTCAAATGGAACATTCAACAGTTCAATTCCAACGAGGACATGCTTCTCTCTAACTCTCAGCATCAAAGTATTCCTCCCCCCAGACTCTCTGCAGGTTTTCATGTACCAATCATGGAATCTTCGCATCATCGTTGTTAGAGATCTTTCATCTTTGACGAGAGGCTTCCCGTACTCGTATTTTTGTTCCTCCACCTCAAAGAACTCATAATGTACATCGCCGGGCAGGTAATATCCAAGATTGCAATAACCGGGCACCATCCTTGGATCATTAGTAGGCACCTTGAGCGGGGGGCACGATCGGTTCGCTTGTTCGTCGAGCTGGGGAATTTTTTTCCCAGCTCGTCGTTCTTTTAACCTTTGATCACTGACAGTACTTCCCGACTGCTCCGCTTCGACAAATGACTTTTCAATAATGCGCTCATAGTTGCCTTTCGGCGAAGACTTTGCTGGTTTTTTCAGGGCAGCCAGAGTGCGCTTCGCTTTCACCGGATCTACCTTCTCCTTCGGAGGTGGATGTTTCTTTGCTTTCACCCCTTCAAATAAGTTCCTCACTTCATCTCGCGCGATCTCGGCGTTCTCCTCCGGGGTCCTCTCGTATGGTAACTTCTCTGGAGTCTTCAGAGAAGGACCGAATCTATATTGCCTCCCGCCTCTGGCTGTACTGCTAGACGCCGGCAGAGCAGACGGAGTGGCTGCGGCTGTCTTCTTTCCTTGCTTACGAGGAGGAGGAGATGGACTACGACGCGCCGGAGCAGCCGGAACGGCGGCGGGTCTCTTCCGCCCTTGCTGACGAGGTGGAGAAGTAGGAGCCAGGCTGCTCGGGTGCGCCGGCACAGGCGGAGAAGGAGCCGAAGTGCCACCACGCGCCGGAGAAGAAGGCCGAGTGCCCTGATCGTCACTCGCCGGAGGAGGAGGCGGAGTACCCTGACTCGCCGGAGGAGGAGGAGGAGGCAGAGGCGTCCAGTTCGGAAGGTTGATGAGCTCCTTCCACCATAGGCATGGAGTCTTCAAAGTAGAACCCAGCCGAGTCTCCCCTTCACCGGTAGGGTGGTCAAGCTGGAGGTCCTTAAATCCCTCCGTTATTTCATCCAACATCACCCTAGCATATCCTTCTGGAATAGGCCGGCAATGAAAAGTTTCGCCGGGTTCAGTAGGAAAAACAGAGCCAACAGCCGCCTTGACCTTCAAATTCACCCATTGCGTCATAAGGTGGCAATTTTGACACTCCGTGATAGCATCCACGGGATAGCTGGCAGGAGCCGTCAAGACATGCTTCGGCTGAAGCAGCTCGGTGGAAGCCACGCTGCTTCTCCGCTGACCTGACGGGGCAGCTTCGGGGGAAGCTTCGGCAGTTCGTTTGCTGTGATTTGCTTCTCGTTCCTCTATCGCTTGTACCCTTGCGTGCAGCGCCTGCATTTGGGTCTGCTGCATTTTTTTTCCTCCTCTCCTGGCATTTGTAACCGCCCGTGTCCAGAAATCCAGCCCTCCACGGAATGGAGCCTGGCGTGCCTCGTGTCCGTCCAGGGTGCTCAGGATTCCCAGGGGCCATTGTGAGCTCGTCGTTCTCTCTGTTTGGAACGAACATCCCTTGCTGCACTGCATCGATATAGTGCTTTAGCTTCTTGACTGATATGTTCATTTGCTCGTCCGTCCAAACGCATTTCCCTGATACAGGGTCCATGGTTCCGCCAGCCCCAAAGAACCAAGTACGGCCTTTTTAAGACGGAAATTCTCTGACGGCCTTTAAATTTGCACCAATATGGCGGTTTAGGGTCCTGCATTAGATAACTTTGCAAGTCGGAGTAATTGCTCTTTTAAAGAAAGCAATATATAATATAAAAATATACTGGATGGATTTCACCTGATATGTTAGCCTGGAAATTATGCGCCGCGGAGTTTATGATCATTATGGTGAAGCTGAAAGCCATCACGGGCAAGTCGGCCGCGGGTACAGACAGATGAATCAGCCGTGGCGGTTTGAACCGGAGCGAACGGGCGAGTCAATCGTGTTGTGTTGATGTAGCAGAGGCCGCGAATTGCGCACGTATCCGTCGAGCAGTACGGTACGGACAAGCGCTAGTGCAAAAAATAATTTGGCCCACACCCCTTACGACACATTTGTAATGAATAATGATCCTGCGAAAAAATACCACAAACCAAAGTAATTGTTTTTAAACAATTTAATATGTGCTGATCAAATACATAGAAAAGATAGCACCTGGTTTTTTCATCGGATGAACGTGGACAATGATACTGAGCGTAGTCAGACACAAAAAATAATCCGTACAGATGCACGTCATCTACGTGTTTTTTCTTGGCCCTTTTTCCCTTTTCAAAGTAATGATTGCCCGCATGTAGACTTTGATGTGTGACCACAAGTAGCATCGGTGGTTCCTGTATTACAGTTTACACACACTAAAACCCTAACCAAATACACTAATGAAGAAATGGAAAGTGTATTACGTCCTCAATTGCCCATACATTTTTGCAGTTCTCTTCATCCAGCCTCCACATGTTGGCATGACCCATTGAGTAATGTTTACACCATCTTTGTCTGATTACAGTTTCTAGCTCATGGTTGGTTAAAGTTTCTCATAGCAATGTCTGCTTCTCCTGTAATGATAGAAGACTCAATTACTCTTTTATTTGTGTGTGATATTTCAACAATTAAACACACATAATTGTTCAATCAATGCTTTTGTAAGGTTAAATCTATGGAGAAAGGGTACGTGTCTTCACTAATATACCACGAAAGTACGGTAGACTTAATGCCACAAATATAAAACATGTCGTTAATTGGTCCATAAAAAAGTCATAATTATATTGGTTTGAAAAGAATTGTGTCAAGGCTGCCAAACTAACCGATAATCTTCTGGTCCATTGGATTACAGTCATTTATTACTAACGAGTCTGATTGTTCAGGGATTAATTCACCATAGATCATGATTATTTCATGTTGTTAAAAGTTGCCAGCCAAGACATTACATGGAATTTTCATAAACTCAGTTAGACGGATCTTTCCTGTTGACTATGATAACATTAGCACTGAGTTTGCATAAACGTAGGGTGTGTGCAGAGAACTTCCTTTAGGGATGCCCAAATCAAACTTGAAGCGCAGCATAAGCTATTGTTTTCTCTTCTAAAACATAAGTTATTTTGTTCAGTTGAGAGTACTATATAATCATTCTCACACATTAACTTGTTCTCAACAGCAAATCTACCAATTACAACTCGGTCACTATATTCAATTTATATGAAAATAGTTTTATAAGTTCTATAAAATGGGTAAAAATCCACATATCTAGAGGTCGCATAGGGCATACATATGTAAAATTTGATATATTAGTGTGATAATTTTTACTCAAAGAAAATAATATGATACTGTATGTATGTACTTATTGTAGTTACATTTTTATGGCATGTCATGTATACCATACCTTACCTAGTGTCGCTTAGTGCACAATAACTTAACTTTTTATTTATATCTTTATTTATCTCAGGTTGAAACTTATCGTATTTCCTCGCATGTATAAGCGCGCGCATGTGTGTGTGTATTTTACATGCATGTAATTTTTCATATTTTTCAAAACAGAATAAAATGTTTTTCCCCCAAATTAATCTATCATGATGTCAAGTTAGTGGAGGCAGATCCATATACTACAATTTTGATTCTCCTTGGAGTTCATGCGTATGCATGGGAAGCTTTTCAACTCAATTTTGCACATATATTCACATTGCCCATGCATGTGGAACAAACTGTAAACATATATGTAAACCACCTTGTTTCAGTTTGGCCATGGGGAGATTTGTTCAGCACCTCCTCAACAAATATACTTACAAAAAATAACAGAATATGAAACAAACATCCCAAATCAATTTGTAATTTTTATGGGTGGAGGCTTTCTCTTTTTTCCCACTGATGGTAGACGTGGCAGATGCTATTTTGTTTTGTAGGGACTGTCTCTGTTACGTTGCTTTTCATTTTTTATCCTGGCTGTAAATTTTACAATCCAACGGTATAATTAGTTCTAATAAGGTGAATTAAGGAGACGATTTTTTTTATTCTGGCCATAAATTTTACAATCCAACGATATAACTAATTCTATTGGTGTGGATTAAGGAGACGGCTTGAAATGTGCATCCAGTTGGTAAATATAAGAAAGATAGAAAGATTTCCTAAAAAAAGATAGATAGATAAGCATGGTCATTAGGTCAGGAAATATTATACACTACTAGGTTATGAGTATGTATGTATCCAGGCTAGCTTTGGAGTAGCCTGCGCAAAGTAGGAGGACAGCGAGTAGGAGGTTTGGCCTTAAATGGCTCCAGCTGTTTGCGCGAGCGAGAAAGGATATGGACGAACAGAGAAAGCTGGGAGGAGGAGAGAGAGGTCGATGAGCAGCAGAGGAGCGCAGTCAAACCGGCAGTTTCACTTCGGTGCGAAAAACAGCATATGGAAACAAGATTGGCAAGGCTGGCGTATGACTGAGTGGCGTTGGCGTTACCAGTCCGGCGTCTATAAGTAGGAGCGACGGCGAGCCGGAGGTCACACAGCCGAGCACCAAGATCTCTCTTCGTTCCTCCTCCTCCTCCTCCAGTCGTCTCCTCCGGCCAGCGCGAGCGAGCGAGCTTGAGAGAGGTTGGTACCCTGCAGGTAGGCATGGACGGCCACCGCTGCGGGGCGCGCCGAATTCTGGCGCTCGAGGCGTACGCACCTCTAATCATACACTCCATCTCTTCCAGCCTTAATTTTCTTTCTGTTTGTGATCTCATTACCGCCGGTGTCGCAGGGCGTTCAAGAAATGCCCCCACCCCGACGAGACCCAGGTCGCTAATCTCAGCCGCCAAACCGGCCTGACTCCCCAGCAGATTAAATACTGGTTCCAGACCCGGCGGGCGCAGATCAAGGTATGTACTGATAAGTAGCTCTAATAGATGCACTCCGCGACCTTCATTTTGAGGAACGAACTTGCCAAACTTTTGGCTGGCTTGGGTCGGATTTTCTGCATTTGCGTGGGCTGATGGAAATTTGTAATTAAGAAAGCTCTTATTGTAGGGATCTTCGTCGAACATGAGGCCTCCGACCCAGGGATCTTCATCGTCGGATCCTTGATGCTCTCATCGACAACTTCGGGGAGGCTGATGGTGGCTGATGTTCCTCACTATCGTGGTCTTCCTCAGCTTAGTGTTTGTGTGTGTGTTTCGGGCTTTCGGCTTGTTAGCCAAGGACCCCCTTCGTATTTGTATCGTGTGTGTGTGTGTGTGTGTGTGTGTGTGTGTGTGTGTGTGTGTGTGTGTGTGTCGGCTCTTGAGCATTGAGCCCGCCTGGAACCTAATGGGTTTGTATCGTGTTTGTTTTTGTGTGCGCGCGCGCGTCGGCTCTTGAGCCTTGGACCCTAGATGGGTTTGTATCCTGTTTGTGTTGTGTTTGCATTGCATTTGAATTTTAAACTCTGCCACAGTAGCCTGAACCTTGTATTTTTTTACATTAATCCCTCGCTTTATTAAACTGACAAGAGATTACAATCTGACTGGATAAACCAAGTCAGGAATCCAGGAATTACATCGAAGTATGTAAATGAAGAAATGCTAAGAGCTTCTCGTGCGCATAGGTGCGCCGCCCAATTTACTTCGTGTCAAATCCATAGAAGCTTGAAACCCTGGAAAGTATCGGCTAAACTCTTTATCTCTCTCATATATGCGCACCATTTACCCTTATAGTACCGGGTCTGTGCCATAAATCAACTATATCAGAGCAATCCATCTGCATAATGACATGACTTTCTCCTCTGCTGCTCGCTGCTTCAAGGCCCTCGCGGCAAGCATATAGTTCGCTTATGAAGGGGTCCTCAACACCCTTGTGTTGGTTTGCACCAGCTTCCAAAAAGGTACCTCGGTGATCCCGAGCCGGCCAATCTTTGCTGCACGTCACCATCTGCATTGATCGCTACCCAGCCCTCCGGTGGGGGCAGCCACCGTTGGTCAATGTGCCCAGCAGCAGGATCATTCAGGCGCAGCGGTAGCTCGAGTGTGGCTACTATCTCATCAACAAGTACCAACGATTTAGCAGGCTAGTACCCTGAACCTTGTTATAAATCGTAAGGGAGCTGGCTGACGCACAGTACCCTTTTACAATTTCTGGAGATTCTATATTGTTGGGTAAAATCCCTTTCACCCCTCATGTAATGAGAAGAAGAATCCCTTTTTTTTGCTGTAGCATATGAGTATATGACTTCACCACTGATTTATAGTGCTTTAGTAATATCCCAAGATGTATTTGGAATAAAAGAAAAGAGTTTTATGGTTAATTTAAATTCCAGTATTGATGTTTGTTCATTTGACCAAATGACAAGCCCTGGTGTTATTCTTCCTGCATTCATGGTCCTTTTGAATCATCATTCAGAAAGGATAAACTCATGGGGGCTAAGCAAGTTACCTATGTTGGGGCTTATCTTTGAATAGGCAATAACAAATTATCTGAATATTTATGTATTCTTGTCTTGTTTATTGATATACTTGGGTCAGGTTATATCAATGGGCTACAAACTTAAGTTACAACTTCGGAGGTATTTAAATTACGTATTAGAAGATCAGATCACTGATCTCTGGGCATCCTTTGTTTTCTGAAGAATTAGCATTTGATTTGGTGTAATTCAGAGTCAGCTGGGCATAGCAAACATTCATGAGGTAGTTCTGATTTGGGGTCAATTTGCACTGTTGTAGCCAACATTGGGTATGGAGGTTGTAGGGGATGCCACATGCACGTTCTTTCGTCGTGTAATTTTGGTATTCTGTTCAGGTATAGTGGTTGAGAATATGTAACTCTCTCCTTATGCGGTTGCTTTGTTCATATTACTAAAGCACTATAAATCAGTTGATCCTTCATATTTTTGTCATAAATAATTCCTAGAGATTAAGTTGTTTGTTCCATCTGGTTAATATAGTTTGTACTGTCAAATAGATAATCCAATATCCAACTGTTCAAGATTTGCATGAAAAATCTGGAAGAACCCGAAGCACCGACGAGCTTTCATAAAGGTTCTTGACAAAGATCTTGCTTTTTTAGGCTTTTGGTGTTCCCTTTTCTTACCAGATATTTTGGTCATGGGTTTGACTTCATCCCCAGATCCATAAAACCTTATGTGGTTGTGATTCATGACATGTACTAGTATTAAGTGGTTGAAACAATACCAACAACAGGCACTTGACGGGCACGGCGTCACGCTGGGCTTCTACCCTGCTAGTGAAAAGTAGGACCGGTTTGAAAAATAGCTCAGTGTTTGAAAATCAGTAGTTATGTCCTATGGAGGACATTTGGTCCTAGTCAACTCTGTGCTCACCAGCCTAACTATATTCATGCTCGCATCTTCAAAGTATCAAAATGGGTAGACAAAAGAATTGATTACTACTGATCCAGATTCTTCCGGCAGGGTGATGAACATAAAAGAAAAAAGATCGCTTGGAGAACTGGGATATTCTTTGTAGGCCAAAGGACCAAGGGGCTGGGATATTCTTAGCAAATGGCCATATATGTCCACTCTAAGACTTCATCTCGAATAATGGCACAGACGTCGAGCTCACCATTTTGGAAGGTCTTGATGAAAGTAAAGATTGCATCTTTCGTAGAGGCCTTTTTTTAAGGTGGGCGAGGGTCGTGTTATAGATTCCGGGAGGATACCTGGCAAGGAGACGAGCCATTGGTATTACAATAGCTGAACCTTTATGATACTGTGTAGTGGAAAGAGGTTGATGTTAAAACAATATCTATCAGTGACAAGTCCATTGAATGTCTAGTTTCGGCGAACCTTAGATGGGATAAGTGGACTGTGTAGTGGACGTCAGTTGATATCGATCAACTTAACCAAAGACTCGTTACGATGGTGACTGACTCCTTCTGGTCTTCAGATCTTATTAACGATGGACTTTTTATAGACAACATATTTGAAAAACTAAAGTTACACTCAACAACAATAACAAAGGCTTTAGTCCCAAACAAGTTGATGTAGGCTAGTGGTGAAACCCACAAGATCTCGCGACCAATTCATGGTTCAGACGCATGGATAGTAAGTTTTCACGCATCCCTGTATATAGCTAGTTCTTTGGTGATACTTCAGTTCTTCAAGTCTCTCTTTACGGACTCCTCCTATGTCAAATTTGGTCTACCCCGACCTCTCTTGACATCTCCGCACGCTTTAACCGTCCGCTATGCACTGGAGTTTCTGGAGGCCTGCGCTGAATATGCCCAAACCATCTCAGAAGATGTTGAATAAGCTTCTCTTCAATTGGTGCTACCCCAACTCGATCCTTCCTTGTGTGGCCACACATCCATCTCAACATACACATCTCCTCCACATCTAACTATTGAACATGTCGCCTTTTAGTCAGTCAACACTCAGCGCCATATAACATTGTGGGTCAAACCACCGTCCTGTAGAACTTGCCTTTTAGCTTTTGTGGCACTCTCTTGTCACAGAGAATGCCAGAAGCTTGGCGCCACTTCATCCATCCGGCTTTGATTCGATGGTTCACATCTTCATCAATGCCCCCATCCTTCTGCAGCATTGACCCCATATATCAAAAGGTGTCCTTCTGAGGCACCACATGCCCATCAAGACTAACCTCCTCCTCGCGCCTAGTAGTACTAAAACTACACATCATGTACTTGGTTTTAGTTCTACTAAGCCTAAACCCTTTCGATTCCAAGGTTTATCTCCATAACTCTAACTTCCTATTTACCCCCCTTCGACTATCGTGAACTAGCACCACATCATCCGCAAAGTGCATACACCATGGGATATCTCCTTGTATATCCCTTGTGACCTCACCCATCATCAAGCCAAAAATATAAGGGCTCAATGATGACCCCTGGTGCAGTCATATCTTAATCGGGAAGTCATCAATGTCGACATCACTTGTTCGAACACTTGTCACAACATTAATTATCGTACATGTCCATGATGAGGGTAATGTACTTCGCTGGGACTTTGTGTTTCTCCAAAGCCCACCACATGACATTTCGCGGTATCTTATCATAGGCCTTCTCCAAGTCAATGAACACCATATGCAAATCCTTCTTCTGCTACATGTATCTCTCCATAAGGTGTCGTACCAAGAAAATAGCTTCCATGGTCGACCTCCCAGGCATGAAACCAAATTGATTTTTGGTCATGCTTGTCATTCTTCTTAAGCGATGCTCAATGACTCTCTCTCATAGCTTCATTGTATGGCTCATCAGCTTAATTTCATGATAATTAGTACAACTCTGAACATCCCCCTTGTTCTTGAATATTGGTACTAATATACTACATCTTCATTCTTCTGGCATCTTGTTTGCCTGAAAAATGAGGTTGAAAAGTTTGGTTAGTCATACTATCGCTATGTCCCCGAGGCCTTTCCACACCACAATGGGGATACAATCAGGGCCCATCGCCTTGCCTCCTTTCATCCTTTTTAAAGCGTCCTTGACCTCAGACTCCTGGATCCGCTGCACAAAACGCATGTTGGTCTCATCAAAGGAGTTATCCAGTTCAATGGTAGAACTCTCATTCTCCCCATTGAACAGCTTGTCAAAGTACTCCCGCCATATATGCTTAATCTCCTCATCCTTCACCAGGAATTGGTCTGCTCCGTTCTTGATGCATTTGAGTTGGCCAACATCCCTCCTCTTCCTCTCACGGATCTTGGCCATCTTGTAAATGTCCCTTTCGCCTTCCTTCGTGCCTAGCTGTTGGTAGAGGCCCTCATACACCCGACCCCTTGCTTCACTGACATCTCGCTTTGCGGCCTTCTTCACCATCTTGTACTTCTCTATGTTGTCTGCACTCCTATCCAGGTATAGGCGCCTGAAACAATCTTTCTTCTCCTTAATCGCTTTCTGGGCATCATCATTCCACCACCAGGTATCCTTAGCTTCGCTTCTCCTTCCCTTGTACACTCAAAACTCCTCTAAGGCCACCTTACAAATGGAAGTCGCCATCTTCATCCACACACTGTCTACATCCCCTCCTTCCTCCCAAGGGCCCTCCTTAATGACCCTCTCCTTGAAGGCTTGAGCTACCTCCCCGCTGAGCTTCCACCACTTTTTTCTAGCGACTTTGGCACGCTTATCCCGCTGGACACGGATCTGAAAGCGGAAGTCGGCAACCAGCAGCCTACGCTGAGGGACAACACTCTCACCAAGTATCACCCTACAATCTAGGCACACACGCCTATCTTCTCTTCTCGAGAGGATGAAATCAATCTAGCTAGAGTGTTGCCACTACTAAGAGTCACCAGATGTGATTCTCTCTTTTTAAAGAGGGTGTTATCTACGATCATGTCGTAGGCTAGAGCAAAGCTCAAGACATCTTTTCATTCTTGATTCCTGATGCCATAGACAAAGCCCCCATGCACCCCTTCAAAACCAGTGTTAGATGTACCCACGTGGCCATTGAGGTCTCCTCCTATGAAGAGCTTCTCGCCAATCGGTACACTCCTAACCATGTCCTCTAGGCCTTCCCAGAACTCCCTCTTGGTGTTCTCATTGTGGGACACTTGCGAGGCATACACACTGATAACATTGAGAACTAAGTCCCCAACTACCAGCTTGACCAGGAGAATCCAGTCCCCACGTCTCTTGACGTCTACCACTCCATCCTTGAGGCTCGTGTTGATCAAGATGCCTACGCCATTTCTGTTTGCAGTCGTCCATTTACCACAGCTTGAAGCCGGTATCCTACACCTCCTTCACCTTCTGACCCCTCCATTTGGTTTCTTGGACGCAAAGGATATCAACACTTATCTTGACCGCTGCATCAACTAGCTCCCGAAGCTTCCCTGTCACAGACCCTACGTTTCATCTACCTAAGCGAATCCTCCTAGGCTCGGCTAGCTTCCTTACCCATCACACTGGTCGAGTCAAATGCAAAGACCCTTGCTCACTTGACACCGTATCCATATCAAGATACGGCGCGCCCCCGGGGGGGGGGGGGGCTTGACCATTTGACACCACACCCGGGTTCCGATGTGGCGCGTCGCTGAGAGGGTTACCCCATAACAAAAATCTTTTGGGTTTCATCTCCATAAGAGTGGCTGGGTTTTTACGTTGGCTCGCCAAGCCTATCACAACCCACCTTCTTTACCGGGGATTGGGACCGGCTATGTTGAGACAACATAGGCGGAGTTAAAAAAAAGTTCCGCTCAACATTCAAAAAAATGGTTTCTCTATAAAGTGGTCATTGCTACCTCTTGAGCACTGCGTTGGATTTCCCCTAAGAGGAGAGGGTGATGCAGCAAAGTAGCGTAAGTATTTCCCTCAGTTTTTGAGAACCAAGGTATCAATCCAGTAGGAGGCTACGCTCGAGTCCCTTGTACCTACACAAAAACAATAGCTCAATGCAACCAACGCGCTTAGGGGTTGTCAATCCCTTCACGGTGACTTACGAAAGTGAGATCTGATAGAGATGATAAGTAATATTATTGGTATTTTTGGTATAGAGATGCAAAGTAAAAAGTAAAAGGCAAAGTAAAAGCAAAGCAATAATAAAAGTGATGGAGATTGATATGATAAGAAAGAGACCCGGGGGCCATAGGTTTCACTAGTGGCTTCTCTCAAGAGCATAAGTATTCTACGGTGGGTGAACAAATTACTGTTGAGCAATTGACAGAATTGAGCATAGTTATGAGAATATCTAGGTATGATCATGTATATAGGCATCACGTCCGAGACAAGTAGACCGACTCCTGCCTGCATCTACTACTATTACTCCACTCATCGACCGCTATCCAGCATGCATCTAGAGTATTAACTTAAAAAACAGAGTAACGCCTTAAGCAAGATGACATGATGTAGAGGGATAGTTTGATGCAATATGATAAAAATCCCATCTTGTTATCCTCAATGGAAACAATACAATACGTGCCTTGCTGCCCCTTCTGTCACTGGGAAAGGATACCGCAAGATCGAACCCAAAGCTAAGCACCTCTCCATGGCAAGAACAACCAATCTAGTAGGCCAAACCAAACTGATAATTCAAAGAGACTTGCAAAGATAACAAATCATACATAAAAGAATTCAGAGAAGATTCAAATATTATTCATAGATAGACTTGATCATAAACCCACAATTCATCGTTCTCAACAAACACACCGCAAAAAGAAGATTACGTTGAATAGATCTCCACAAGAGAGGGGGAGAACTTTGTATTGAGATCCAAAAAGAGAGAATCAGCCATCTAGCTACTAACTATGGACCCGTAGGTCTGAGGTGAACTACTCACACTTCATCGGAGAGGCTTGGATGATGATGTAGAAGCCCTCCGTGATCGATTCCCCTTCTGGCGGAGCTCCGAAATAGGCCCCAAGATGGGATCTCGTGGATACAGAAAGTTGCAGCGGTGGAATTAGGTTTTTGGCTCCATATCCGATCATTTGGAGGTACGTAGGTATATATAGGAGGAAGAAGTACTCCCTCCGTTTTTATTTAGTTCGCATATTAGCTTTGGTCAAAGTCAAGCTTTACAAACTTTGACCAAGTTTATATACAAAAATATTAAGATATACAACAACAAATCAACAACATTAGATTTATTATTAAATGTACTTTCACATCGTATAGATTTATTATGATAAATTTCTATATTATTTTCTATAAACTTGGTCAAACTTTACGAAGTTTGACTTCAGTCAACTCTAATATGCAGAGTAAATAAAAACGGAGGGAGTACGTCGGTGGAGTTTTGAGGGGCCCACGAGGCAGGGGGCGCGCCCCCCACCCTTGTGACCACCTCGTGGCTTTCTTGACGGGGGTTCCAAGTCTCCTGGATCTTATCTGATGAGAAAATCACGTTTTCGAAGATTTCATTCCGTTTGGACTCCGTTTGATATTATGTTTCTCTGAAACACTGAAATAGGCAAAAAACAGCAATTTTGGGCTGGGCCTCCGGTTAATAGGTTAGTCCCAAAAATAATATAAAAATGGAAAATAAAGGCCAATATAGTCCAAAACAGTAGATAATATAGCATGGAGCAATCAAAAATTATAGATACGTTGGAGATGTATCGAGCATCCCCAAGCTTAATTCCTGCTCGTCCTCGAGTAGGTAAATGATAAAAGAGAATTTTTGATGCAGAGTGCTACTTGGCATAATTTCAATTTAAATCTTCTTAATTATGGTGTGAATATTCAGATCCAAAAGATTGAAGACAAAAGTTCATGTTAACATAAAAATAATAATACTTCAAGCATACTAATAAAGCTATTATGTCTTCTCAAAATAACATGGCCAAAGAAAGTTATCCCTACAAAATCATATAGTCTGGCTATGCTCTTTCTTCACCACACAAAGTATTTAAATCATGCACAACCCCGATGACAAGCCAAGCAATTGTTTCATACTTTTGAGATTTTCAAAACTTTTTCGATCTTCACGCAGTACATGAGCGTGAGCCATGGATATAGCACTATATGTGGAATAGAATGGTGATTGTGGAGAAGACAAAAGAGGGGAAGATAGTCTCACATCAACTAGGCGTATCAACGAGCTATGGAGATGCCCATTAATAGATATCAATGTAAGTGAGTAGGGATTGCCATGCAACGGATGCACTAGAGCTATAAGTATATGAAAGGTCAACAAAAGAAACTAAGTGGGTGTTCATCCAACTTGCTTGCTCATGAAGACCTAGGGCATTTTAAGGAAGCCCATCATGGAAATATAGAAGCCAAGTTCTGTAATGAAAAATTCCCACTAGTATATGAAAGTGACAACATGAAAGACTTTCTATCATGAAGATCATGGTGCCACTTTGAAGCACAAGTGTGGTAAAAGGATACTAATATTGTCCCTTCTCTCTTTTTCTCTCACTTTTTTGTTTGGGCCTTCTCTTTTTTTGGCCTTTTTTTATTTTTCGTCCGGAGTCTCATCCCGACTTGTGGGGGAATCATAGTCTCCATCATCCTTTCCTCACTTGGGACAATGCTCTAAAAATGATGATCATCACACTTTTTATTTTTCTTATAACTCAACAATTACAACTCAATTCTTAGAACAAAATATAACTCCATATTAATGCCTCCGGCTGTGTACTGGGATATGCAATGAATCAACACTACTAGGGAAAAGCCTAGCAGGAGCACGGGTTTTGGGCCTCTCAATAGCGTGGGGACCGGCGCTACTAATAAGGCGCTACAGCTAACGTATAGCAGTAGCGCCTGTTGTCCCACACTACTGCTATACATGAATAGCTGTAGCGCTCTTTAGAAAAGGGCGCTGCTGATATTATCTGCAGCGTTGTTTACTGGGAAGCGCTACTAGTAAGGCGGCGCTACTGCTAAATTCCCCTCCCCCCCTCGCTACTACTAGTCTATATCTATATCTATCTATCTATCTATCTATACCTCTATATCTATCTATATACCTATACTAATTATAGACTTCCTAGAAATTCCACCGTTAATTAGAAATTACGAGCCATAGATCTAAGATGGGTCGAAATTATTACGGTGTAGATTAACTTTCGTAAAAAAACGACAAACCTTTCAGCCAGATTAGTATGTCCAAAAATAAATACGCTACAAAGCCCAACATCTTTGAAGCCCAAGGAGATGCCCAAAATTCTCACGCACACAGTCTCTCTCAATCTCTCAATCTCTCACGTCTCTCTCTCTATCTCAGGTCTTTCTTTGCCTGAAAAAAATATCTCATGTCTCTCTTCCTCCCCACATGAAAAACAGATCAGGCCGTCGCTCCCATAGGTCTCCATCGGACGCTGCCCTTCCCAACCGCAGCAGCATCCAGCATCCCCAACTGCCTCTCTTCCTAATCCTCTTTCTATATGAGTCTTATCTTTGGGATGTTTTTGCCTCCAGTCTTTCATCCATATTGGAATCGATCTGAAAAAACTAGGTATGACTTAGGACATGATCCAACCCACCCTCTACTACTGTTAGGTATGGTTCGATCTATTATCCACTGCTGCTTGTGATTCAGATTTTAACTTCTGGCCACACAGTGATCCAATATATATTCTCAGGACCGAATCTGTCCAATATGGTTGATGCATCGGAGGAGGTGTACCATGTACCACAACAGTTTGAAGCAGATTGTGCTGATCACTCCTGCGTCCCGTTAGCACGCAAGTAACTGGGTATCCTTGAATTTCCTGATTTGGATAATTTCTACTCCTAAAGTTTATCTCTAATACTCTGTCCAGAAGGTTGGTGCTAGCTCTGCAATTTTGAAAGGCTGATTTGTGGCAAGTGTGTGTACGTAAACTTGGATTTGTGGTGATTTTGTAAGGCTGATGATGATGGCGGATGATATAGGCTGATTTATTTCCATCCTCTATGAGGCACTGCTGCCTGGCCGTTTCCTATGCCATAATCCCAGCTGCTTAGTGTGTACCTCTCAATGGCCCAGCCGGAACAACCATGACCACGTACCTGTTGGGGACAACCTCTCAGCGACTCCAATGTTCGATTACAATCTCTCTACTAGGTATACCATAGATCATGAAGTGTGGCATCGAGAACCTCAGCACACTACAGGAGAAGACCATGAAGATCAGCAAGGAAGTGGTAGGTGGTGTGCTTCAATCTCTTCTACGAGGTTTCTACTGTTGATTGATTTTTTCTATTATCTCATGTCATATCTGTGAGTGTTTTATTGCAGTTGCATGTATCATGAAGGTTGGTCAAGAAGGTGCGAGACTGCTGCTACTTAAAGGCCACCGTGGCCTGCAACCACTAAGAAGACACCCACCATGCATGTTCCTTGCAAGCAGAAGCAGCATGACTTTGCCGTCAATAAGATAACAAGGATCAAATCGATCACCATCTACATGTGTTACTACTCTCAGCAGAGTGGAATAAATGTTTGTAAAGTAACCTTTTCTCTGGCCGGTTCAAATCATCCCTCCTACGTTTAGTCGTTTACCTGTTGGACATGCTCACCATGTGTTTGAGATAATGTTTAGAGAAATTGCTACACCTGTGTTATTTTCTTTTCAGATGATTCCCGTGATCTATACTTTTACAAGGAAAACATTATACATAAGCCTCGGATATATCCTTTGAATCAATGCACGAGGTCCTGAATTTAATTTAGGATACGGTGAAATACATGGTATATTATCCAACAGTAGGTATTGTTGCGCCGATCGATATCTTTTCTATACATACATGCTATATGTTATGCAGATTTTACGGCTGGAAGTAAATTATTGTATAGATTCTGTATACTAATTAAGTACCAGTACCTTTTGTGTTGCATGCAGATTAAAAAATTTGTGTACTGGCCATTGTTTTCTTATAGACCCTCATCTATCATATTTTCTGCTACAAATTTGGTGCAGGTAAGTCCATAGTTCTGTGGATACCACATCGGCATATCCAGAATTATTAATTTGTATTCTTTCAGCACCCACATGGTCTAGAAAGACATGTTTACATTTAGTTCTATTTCTTTCCAACTTACATGAATGAAATGGGACATTGGCATTGAAGGAACGGTCAAGAGAGAACAGCAGAAAGATCAGTTCGTTTTCTCCTATTATACACGGATATGATACCTTCTCACGTTCTACTCCTAAATAGTTCGTGGTTTGGTCCCCTTTTCATAGTTCCCAGTTTCGTTCTTCTCTTCATCATCTATCTCTTACCAAGTTCTAGGCGTGAACCTATGAAATTATGATATCTAACATGTATTATTGCTTTGCTACCTAGATTGTTCTGACTGTGCCTTGGCCTTGACTTAGATGAAAAAGAGTCAGTTCTTTGGTGTCGTGCCTAGCTACAGTTGGTTGTTTTGTAAGTTGCAAGGTATCTCATAAGGCACATGAACGGATATTCATGGTATTAATTTGGATCTCCATGCCGTGGGGTAGAAAGGACAGAAAGGAGCAGCAGGATAGCCGGTCCAATATTGAGCAGATACTGTCTTCGGGATCACTACCTCGGTGCGAGCATCCTCGTCCCCATGCCTCCTGATTTGGTCATGGTGGTTAAGAGGTATAATACTATAATCATGCCCAATTGGATAAGAATCCTATGTTTCATGCAATTTCTTTGAGTTGATTTCCTCTGCAGAAGAATTTACGTGCAGGCTGTCCTCGCTAGGAGGGAAATTTGATCATGTGTGCTGTTAGTAGGTCTTCCAGAACTAATAGTTTTTTGTATAAAAAATCAGGAGCTTCAACCGATTCGCTCGCATGGCAAGCGACTAGCTCTAGCAAGATGGGTTCTATTTCAATTACAGCTTAGAGATAACGTTTTCTGGAACTAAACGCTTATGCTTATGTTATTTGGATTGCCGCAGACAGATGATTAGGTTGTCTCTTAGTTTTTTTTTTCATGTTATATAAGAGCCTATTGAATAGTTCTTTGCGTCGGATCCTTAGTGTACGTAGCTGTTTTTTTTGCATATTGGCATTTAATAAGCACCTATATACAAGCAGTCTGCACATTAGAGATGGTCTAACATGATGTAGTTTTACTGTTGCCATGAAATAAATGAAACGATAGCCGTTGTTCAGGAGGAAACCTGGAGTCAGCATCTAGCACTCTGCACTGCAAACCATCGGTTTGTGGTAACTTTGGTATCCCGGTGGTGAAAATTGGTGCATATATACTCTACAGCCAATCGAATCATTTATAAGTATGACATGAACCATAGAAAGGTAACTGAATCTGATCTGACTTTGGTTTAGGTCCAAATATAACAACCTTACATTGGAACTAAATTATGAACTAAATTGTGAACTAAATTATGCTTAATGTGAGAGGAAATCAAGTTTCTTGCTACGGTATGGCTAACAGTAGCAGCATATCAAGTATAACAGTGGACTGCACTATTGTTTGTTCACCGTGTTGTTCTTCTTTAGTTAAAGATTTTCTGAACATTGATACATATCTCTTAATAGCACTCGCCTAAACACTTTTTCCTTCATCTATAAGTCTTATATTTTTTACATAACTGCATCTTGACGCGGCCAAACAGTGCAGCAATTATATTGTAATAGTGATTGCATATGTAGCTCTTTTGTTTCCACCCCGAAAGGTCATTAAACTTAATTTAAATTTCAGTTCGATCTGAAGAGGTTATGCCCTTTCACTTAGTATCGACCAGTATAAAATTCCTAAGGATCCATTCAAATTTGTTGTCAATGTTTATGCATCATTAGTTTCATAAGATACCAGAATGCATGTGTGGAGAGAATATTAGTTCAGTTGTTAAAAACAACAGTTGTACTATTTCCTGAATTTTGTTAGATCAACTGGTCCACTACATGGCTAGACTTGAACTATTTATAGATTCCCTTTCTTTGCATACTTTTAGTCCTACAAGTTCTTTGTTGCTACAAATAATTGATTATTCTTCATATAGATATCCTCCAGAAAGATATTGATAGCGCGAGAAAGAAATTTTATGTCAGATAGCTATTGCTCATTCCACATTTTACTACTTCTCATTTCGTGGCCTTCCTTCAAACACATTAACTTGATGCAGTCTGTAGGCACTGTACTATGCTGATCTCACATTTCTCTTTTCATTTCTTGGTCTGCATGAATTTTACTGGTATAGTGCACATTTGTGATAGGAACTCTTAGCGTTGAGGAAAAACAAAGAGTCATTTTGTATTTACGCTCTGTAATTTACATGCCAAAAATCACAAAACCAGAATACAAATATATGGCATCAATCTAGGGAGAATGCAGAAAGCACTTACAGATTCAATTAAGACCCTTGAGAGGCTTTCGAAAGCACACGGGAAGTAGCAGCTAATGTTCCCATGATAAACAAAATACTAATATTCTCCAAAGACACAAAGTTAGCATTTTGTATATCCTAGAGTCAACCACATTTGAAATTATTCACTCATGATAGCCGTGCGAATGCACGGGTTGGCGACTAGTTTTATTAGTTTTTTTCCCTGCATATTTGTTTTGTATTTGTTTTGTATTTGAATAGGATTTATACAATAATCTTTAGCATATCATACACATACAAATGTAATCATAGCGTATACATACAATTAGTCTCATCAAATCATGTCATCATCCAACACAAAGTGGTCTCTCATCATTATCTCGAAAATAGCGATACAAGTCTCGATTACTTGCAAATACATCGTCATCCATCTAAACAATGATATACGTGAGAAGAGCTATCACTTTGAGTACATGAGTCCGTATCCCTCTCTCGCATTAGCGTGAACCTAAACTAACTACTGCCTGTCGCTCGGAAACCGGAAACCGATACACCTGGGCCTGACACTCCGGCCACTTGTCGTATATATACTGCTGGCGTAGCACTTCTTCGCCATCTATGATCTATGCACCTGCATGGTCACATGAGTCGATGATATGCAACATATATAGTTGAGCAACAGAAAGAGACAGACTTGGCAAAAATAGAAACAACATATCATAAGCATAAATAACAAAGTTCATCGTACCCCAAAATGCCCTAACTAGAGTGATTTTCGCTAGTCGAGGAGGAGGACGGTTTAATTACATCACAAATAAAGTTTCACCGTGCATAACTCAAAGTTTTGTCATACAGAAAGTATGGACTAAACGGACACATTGTCATATATCGACAATCACTCCAACATGTCGTTCCATCCATCCAAGTCAGGGAGATAGTCCTCGAGCTTAGTGAAAGGCTTCATGTCGAGACGCTGAGAGGCTATCCATGTTCGGACGTCTTCCCGCGTCATTTTTCCTTCTCCGTAGAACATCCCTGTTTTTCCGATGACCTCCTTCATGATGATTTGGGCAAGTTCGTGCTGGATGTTATAGAACTCAGCTCGAAGTCGATGATCCTCGATATCTCCTATGTCCTTTGCCCATTGCAGAATATGTGCATTGGCGGATCTAGGTGACATGCGAAGGTTCTGGTGATCCCGTCGGTACTCCAGCATGTGGTGTAGGACATATAATCCATCATTAAGAGAATCGTCCGGTTGCTGGATGCAGCAGAAGTCGGTCTTATGGCCGAAGGCGACCCTGCCGCCCCTTCTCTTCTTGTCCCTGACCTCTCCACCCCTTGATTGGTAGTAAACATAGCACTGTCGAGAACATCCTTGATGTGGGTGTAATCCTTTTTGTGAATGTTCTTCGACGAGTCCAAGTAAAGAGCGTGGGAGAATTGGGGGTAGAGGATGATGAGGACGGCGCGCCCGCCGCTGCGCAAAATAAGTACACCTCAAATTAATTAGCCTCCACCGTACAAATGAATGATTGAAATCGAAGGAAGGATAGCAGCGCGGATGACTTACACGGGATGATAAGACACGAGAATCGCCTCCTTGTCCTTATTGGCGAGCATGAAATTTACGATGTAATCCCTCTCGTATTCACGGTGCTTTGCGCAGACTCCCAAGAAGCCCTCGTGCATGTAGTACGGGTCAGCGACACAGATATGAGATATCTGCTCAACCCCGAAGATGTAGTTCATGTGCAAGGCATAAAGGCCGACAAACGTAAAATCTAGCTTCTTCACGTGAAACATGTCGAATATGTAATCGAATCGGAGGAAGAACTTATCCGCTGGGAAGCTGTCGACGTACAACATTTGTCGCGGAACGTTAACCACGTAGAGTGGGTATCCTGGATCTTTCGAGGCGATGAGGCCTTTCTCTATCCGCAGCACATCGTCATGAAGTCTCCTTAGATCACCGAATCTGACTCATAGCGAGGTTGCAGGTAGGATTGGTTGACCTGGGATATGCCATTTATCCGCATCGGGGATATCTATACGGTCCTGAAGCCGAGGCTGCTGAGGCGGCTGGATCATAGAATCACCTTTTTTGCATTTCCTCGCTCTCTTCCTAGACTTCTTTACTACCGGAAGGTCGTCCATAATACGTTGAGACGGCAATTCAGGCACCGACTCATGATGCTCAAACCCTGAGGAGGCGCCAGTATAGACATACTGTTCAGCGTCATCGTCGTCCTCATCCTCATCCATGGCAACGTCATCAGCGACTAATGGAACCCGTCCGCTATCACCCAACCCGACACCCGACGCTAATTGGGTAGGTGGGGTGTTGATGTTCATACCTTGCTGAGGCTGCGTGCTCGTGGGTGTGCTCCCGGCCGCCTCCAGACGAAGTAGACCCTTTGGCCACAACAGGACCCACCCATTGCAACAATCACCAAGCCGCCGCGGTGTCTTGCCGTCATCCCCCACTAGTATTGGAGGAGGCAAATTCTCGTGGCGCGGTTTGACACTGGCCACGGAAACCTTGAGGACGTTCGGGGGGATCGGTCGGCTGTGGAACAATGGTTCCTTCGGCTCCATTATCATCGTCTTCCCCACGTCCACCTTCTGGTCGCCGATGGTGTACAATATGGTGCACGGGGTTTCGTCGGCCTGCAAAGAAAAGTCTGCGACGTGAGACATCCGAAAGGCAACGAAAACGGGCTATTATACATTTATATTGAAGGGAGCCGGTGACACATATACTGTGAGGGCCTCGAGCTCAGCCAAAGAGGAAGCACCACCGAGCACGTCCTGTGCGGGATCCGGTGCGGGAGCCGGTGCGGGAGCAGGTGCTGGTGCAACGCTAGTCGAGCTGCTCCCCAAGAAGTCAGCAAGGGGAAAGTCCTCTGCATTTTTTTCTGGATTTTGCCTTTTTGAAGTGAAAACGCCCGTCACCAAGGAACTAGACAAATCTGCAACCACCTGTTTTGCGGCAGCTACCGCTGTTGCGACTGTCTGAGATGATTTCTTCTCAACCGCAATCTCAACCTTCTTGTCGATGTTTTCTTCAGTTAACCTCCGTCTTTCCTTTCTCTCCTCCGTGGTCTCACGGTAGTACTTCTTCCATGTGGCGCCGTCTCCGACACCGTGCACGCGTCCATACAACGGTCGAGTATCCACCGGTTGTCGTTTCAGTTTGTTCAACGCCCGGTTGAATGGAGTGTCCCACTTGGGCCTCGCCAATGCCTCAGACGGCGAGTCGCTTTCGGCCGCAATCCGGTGCTGCTCTCTCTGCAAAAGGCACAAGGATCGTTTACAAATATGACTAACGTGTGCAGTCGAATTGATCAGAAACTAAAATTACCAGCAGTCTCATGAACTCCGTAATGACCGGTTTTGTCTCGTAAACCTTCTTCACTGGGTCCCAACGGTGCCGGGCCCTGAGGACGTCACGCTCCTACGGGACGGTGAAATCCGCCAAGGGGTCTGGGATGCCCAGACTCATGGCTTCGCGTCCTCCTTGGCCCATTTGGACCTCTTTCCGCCATAACCACGGCTTCCGAGGTGGTGGCTCCCAATGTTCTCTCTTGAAGCCCCTTCATGTACTTAGACTTTTGTTTGGAAGCTTCGGCCTCGCAAGCCTCCTTGAATATTTGAAACTGCTCTTCCGTGATTGTCGGAGTATCCTTTACAATCTCGGAGTAGGGTTCCTTCTTGTCGATGATCTTTGCTTTCACTCGATTTTTCTAGGCGGCCAACGCGTCGCTAAACTTGGTCATGGCTTGTTTGTTTATCTTCTTCATTGCCGGGTCCTCATCTGGATCTTCATAATCCTTCTCATTCCGGCCCGGGAACAAGAATATCTGGTGAAACTTCTTTAGGAGGGAGCTCCTCATATTTTCTATCTTCTGTAGTTTCTCATCGTTGATGGTGGCGGTTGTCCGTACGATGCAGCCTATTTAATTGTCGTAGCATCGACGCGCTTCCTCGGGTGCCTTTGACTCAAAATTACCGTCGTCCACCTCCGTGACCACCAGTCTAGTAGTCATTAGTTTGTTAGGAGGTCGTTGCCTCTTTGCTTTCGGTTCTACGCCGGCTCCGCTCCCCGAGGCACCACCGGTCTCGATGCCGGTCTGAGTCTCAGCACCAGTCTCAGACTCTGCACCGGTCTGTGTGTCGGCAAGGCTAAAAAATTCGTCTGCCGCCTGGTAGACGTCATCGCAATCACCAGAACCCTGTCCTTCATCGTTGCTAGCCATGTTTCCTATGATTAAATCTAGTCAATTAATTATAGACCTAATAAAATGAATAATGACATAAAAAGGCCTATTGTTTTGCAGGAACGTTGACTCCTTCCCGGTGTGGCAAATCCCAGGCACTTGATATGTCCTAGTTTGTAGCACAAGTCATGCCGAAATTCATGGAAAATTTCGGCATGACCTTTGCTAAAAAGTGGACAAATCGAGAACCTGAATTTTGCCAGAACGGAAATGAATCAACATTCCGGCAAAAAATAGGCCACTCAGCTTCATTCTCTGGAAACAACAAAAGGCCACTTGGGCACAATCGAACCACTTCAATGTCGATTATGATCAATGAGCAAACACAACTGACGATTTTTCATATATCATGACCACTTCAAATTTGCATCTCCTAGTGTTTGACACTTCAAGAAAATCTACACAAATCTCATGCTCTCTGAAACTCAATTCACAAACCAAATATAGATGGATGAACCGTAGAACTCAAATTATGAACCTAGAACTCAAATTATGTCCTAAAATTTTGTCCTAATAAAAACTCACTAAAAATTAAGAACCTACTAGACTGGCAACACTAATAGAAATTTATATTTTTATATTGATTTTTTTCTCTAAACTAAATCCTACCACCCTAGTTAACATCTAGTTAAACCTTACTTTCCTAACATTTGTAATTATAAACACTACAACCCTAACCCTACTGCCCTATTTAAGCATATACAATTTTTTCCTATGGTGAGGGAGGCAGGGGCGTCTCTGTCAAAGCCCTATCTAAATTTTTTTTCCTAACTAAATTCTTTTCCTAACTAAATTAACCTAACTAATTTAGAGAGAGAGAGAGGAGGGGTGGGGGCTTACAAAGGATGGCTCCGGTGGTGGCGAGGGAGGCAGGGGCGTCTCCGGTGACGGCGAGGGAGGCAATTGTGGCGAGGGAGGATCCGGTGGCGTCGAATGCGGCTCCGGTGGCGTTGATGTGGCCGCGCGGCTCCGGTGGCGTCGACAACACACGGCTCTGGTGGCTCCGGGGGCCTCGACGTCGGCAGGAGATGGCGGCGAAGTGGGGCGACGGCGAATCGGGCAGACGGCGGCGGGGTGGGTCGAGGGATTTGGGGGAGAAGTGGTGGCCGGGGCGAAACGGTTTTTTGGTTAAGTCAAACTTAGCGGTAGCGCTTTTCGCGAAAGGCGCCATAGCTAAGTTAGCTATAGCGATTTTCACAAAACGTGCTACTGCTATAGCTATGTAATTCCCTTCATATTTCTTATTTCCTTTTCTGTTTCTACAACAGGGGTCTAGGAAACGCGTTGCAGATACGTTAGCTATAGCGCCTCTTACGAACAAACGCTACTGCTACACCTTTCTCCTTTTTTCACTTTTTCATTTATTTTGCTCTACATTTTATTTTTTCCTTTCTCCTTTTTCTATTTCTTTCTTTTTCATTTACTTTTCCATTTGTTTTTCATTTCATTTTATTTCCATTAGCAGTAGCGCTCTCCGCCTGAAACGCGCTGCTACTTATGTCCTAGCGGTAGCGCGCTTCTCTCAAGACCGCTACTGCTATGCGTAACCTATCGTTTTGGCAATGGGAATATTAGTCGTACCGCTTTTTCATGTGCACGCGCTACTGCTACTATTGTATCTGTAGCGCGGTTTTCGCACGTGCGCTACTGCTACTTAGCACTAGCGCCCGTTTTTTCCACGCACTACTGCTAAATTTCTGTGTATAAGGTTTTCCCTAGTAGTGCAAGAGCGACATGTATGAAAGAATTATGAATGGTGGCTTTGCCACAAATACAATGTCAACTACATGATCATGCTAGCATTATGACAATGATGGAGCGTGTCATAATAAACGGAATGGTGGAATGTTGCATGGCAATATATCTCGGAATGGCTATGAAAATGCCATGATAGGTAGATATGGTGGCTGTTTTGAGGAAGGTATATGGTGGGTGTATGATACCGGCGAAAGGTGCATGGTATTAGAGAGGCTAGCAATGGTGGAAGGAAGGAAAGTGCGTATAATCCATGGACTCAGCATTAGTCATAAAGCACTCATATACTTATTGCAAAAATCTAGAAGTTATCAAAGCAAAGTATTACGCGCATGCTCCTAGGGGGATAGATTGGTAGGAAAAGACCATCGCTCGTCCCCAACCGCCACTCATAAGAAAGACAATCAATAAATAAATCATGCTCCGACTTCATCACATAATGGTTCACCATACGTGCATGCTACGGGAATCACAAACTTTAACACAAGTATTTCTCAATTTCACAACTACTCAACTAGCATGACTCTAATATCACCATCTTCATATCTCAAAACAATTATCAAGCATCAATCTTTTCTTAGTATTCAACGCACTCAAAAGAAAGTTCTACAAATCTTCAATACCAAGCATATTATTATTAAGCAAATTTCCATGCTATTAAAGAATCTCAAAATAATCTAAGTGAAGCATGAGAGATCAATAGTTTCTATAAAACAAATCCACCACCGTGCTCTAAAAGATATAAGTGAAGCACATAGGGCAAAACTATAAAGCTCAAAAGATATAAGTAAAGCACATAGAGTATTCTGTCAAATTCCAAATTATGTATGGCTCTCTCGAAAGGTGTGTACAACAAGGATGATTGTGGTAGACTAACAAGCAAAGACTCAAATCATAAAAGACGCTTGAGGGAGTCCTGGATTAGGGGGTATCCGGACAGCCGGACTATAACCTTTGGCCGGACTGTTGGACTATGAAGATACAGGATTGAAGACTCCGTCCCGTGTCCGGATAGGACTCTCCTTGGCGTGGAAGGCAAGCTTGGCAATATGGATATGTATATCTCCTTCCTTGTAACCGACTCTGTGTAACCCTAGCCCCCTCCGGTGTCTATATAAACCGGAGGGTTTAGTCCATAGGACACAATCACAACAATCATACCATAGACTAGCTTTTAGGGTTTAGCCTCTCTGATCTCGTTGTAGATCTACTCTTGTACTACCCATATCATCAATATTAATCAAGCAGGACGTAGGGTTTTACCTCCATCGAGAGGGCCCGAACCTGGGTAAAAACATCGTGTCCCTTGTCTCCTATTACCATCCGCCTAGACACACAGTTCGAGACCCCCTACCCGAGATCCGCTGGTTTTGACACCGACATTTGTGCTTTCATTGAGAGTTCCACTATGCCATCGCCAGAAGGAAGGATGTCTCATCTCGTATTTAAAGACGGTACTACTGTTGGGGGAGCTTTGGTTGTCGGCCAAACTCTCCGGCTAGGCGGTTTCGTCATGACCGCATGTTCGGCCGTCGCACCGACGATGACTTCTCGGGTCATCGAAAATGGCCTCCACGTCAAATCGGCACTCGCCGAACAGATGGATCCAATGGACACTAGTAGAAAAAGGGCCTTCAGTCCCGGTTCATAAGGGCCTTTAGTCCCGGTTCTGGAACCGGGACTAAAGGGTCGGTACTAATGCCTCTCCCTTTAGTCCCGGTTCAATCCAGAACCGGGACTAAAGGGCGCGGCCACGTGGAGCTCCACCTTTAGTCCCGGTTGGACTAAAGGAAATTTTATGATTTTTTTTGAATTTTTTTTATTTTCAAATTTCTGAATTTTTTTAACCTCTAAGTCTGTAATTAACACCCCTCATCACTTCTCAATTTATCCTCTAATCACCCCTCATCATTCCAAATCATCTAACTTCCCGAACGTCCTCCCACTCCCCCAGCCTAAGCACGCTTAACTTTCGGGTTCTATTCTCCCTCGCTCCAAGTCTGCACTTGTTGTTTTCCTGACAATACTAAGATGTCAATCCTATTAACCTTCAGGAATTTTGCTTGAGCATGAAGTGACACATTTCATAGTTTTATTTTGAAACTATTGTTTTAAAAAACAATAATTATTTAGTAACACTAATATTTCTTGAATAATTAGTTTGGCCATTGTTTGACCACAGTTTGACCATAGTTTGACCATATTTGACCAAAATTGAAATAATTATTTAGTATATTCTAGAATAATTAGTTTGACCATTGTTTGACCACAGTTTGCCCACTGTTTGAATTTTTTTCGATTTTTTCACTCTAGATCTTAAAAGCCCCGTAACTTTTTTCTATTAGGTTTTTGAGGATTTTGAAAATGTTTAAATTCGGATGTAACTTTTCGAGTAGATGATTTTTCATATAAAAAACTTTTTCATCCGAGTTAGTATGCAAAAGTTATGCCCATTTTTACAAATTTCAGAGAGATTTTGCAAATAAAGTCAAAATTCACATTTGCAAATTTTTCCAACAACTAGACCACATATCACATGGGAAACTTATTTTCTTTTATTTTTTTGACATTTCCATCATTTTCTTTTTTTTAAACTGAAAAGGCGATCCATGGGGGGGGGGGGGGTAGAATTTGAAAATGGGATCTTTAGTACCGGTTCGTGGCTCGAACCGGGACTAAAGGTCTCAACCCCATTAGTCCCGGTTCGTGCCTCAAACCGGGACTAAAGGTCTAATCTTTAGTCCCGGTTTGAGGCACGAACCGGGACCAATGGTTGTGGGCCAGGAGCGAGGCCAATTGGTCTCGGTTCATCCCACCAACCGGGACCAAAATGTCCAGACGAACCGGGACAAATGGCCCACGTGGCCCGGCCGGCCCCCTGGGCTCACGAACCGGGACCAATGCCCACATTGGTCCCGGTTCTAGACTGAACCGGGACTAATGGGCTGACCCGGCCTGGACCAAAGCCCTGTTTTCTACTAGTGGTATACAGAGAGAAGTGATATCGACCACCTCTCCTTCTCCGAGAGATTGGTCGAACAACAAGTTCTCGTAGATCTATCCGACACTACCGGCTACATATACAAAATAATTATCTCTTACAATATAATCTCCTAATTATATATGAACACAGGATCTACATAGTATTCTCCGTCTTCAGCGATCACATGGTCAAGGAAGAATGCCGCCAATTCCTCTTGAATTGCTCGCATACGAGCTGGTGCTAGGAGTTCATCCTGCATCCGAAAGATCTAATTTGAAAAAGGGGTCAATATATATATATATATAACTCAACACAAATGATGGTAATAAAATAAAATTGTGAATATTATTGCTTATGCACTTCATATTGTTCTTTAGAGTACCCTCGTTCACAGGTCGTGTGGCGGATGGACTCGCAAACGTAGTATCCATAGTAATCATTCCTTTTTTCCTGCCACAACTACTTTACAAGAAATAGAGGTCAATGAAACTGATAAGCAAGCATGCCAAATGGTATTGATGAAACTAGCGCTTGAATCACTAATAGATCCGCGGAACATGTTACTATAGTACTTACTTTCGGGTATCTAAATTGCAGCTTCTTCGGCAGTCCCGGAGCTTTTTTGGTGAATTTTCTCCAAACCCTGCCAGACAAAGAAAACAATTACTTGATATCAGGAAATGAACAAAGTTGCTGATATGGTGGATAATGATCGATTTAACTTACTTCTTGAGCATTTAAGTCATGTCCGTATAGTCCTGGGGATCTTTTCGTCTCGAGTCTAAAACGGTTACTAGTCCCTGCTCAAACTTAATCTCTAGGAGAATATAGTGGAACCTGTGCACGCATGCATAACTCATCAATTACATTACTATAACCTGGACTAATAAGGGAAACCAAATATGCACAAGACAGAACACTCACTTGAAGTTGTAAGGAAAAAGTATTATATCTTTGTTTTCATTTGTTACCAACGATCGTAGCAAGTTGGCCTCGGTATCGTCGGCACGATATTTAACCTCAGTTGCATCTATGAGATTTGTGTTAATGAACCCAATATCACCGATTTGTCTTCTCTTCAATTCGGCGATCTTCAATCTGCATAATATAGTGAGGATAATTATAAATACATGCAATGAAAGAGCTGACCTATATAGAGAGACTTAATGACAGAAGTAGTACTACTTATAAACAGTAGCAAGTGACCGTTGCTTTATCGAGGGCCTTTTGATTGAAAAACTGGAAGAACTCCTCAAATGGAACATTCAACAGTTCAATTCCAACGAGGACATGCTTCTCTCTAACTCTCAGCATCAAAGTATTCCTCCCCCCAGACTCTCTGCAGGTTTTCATGTACCAATCATGGAATCTTCGCATCATCGTTGTTAGAGATCTTTCATCTTTGACGAGAGGCTTCCCGTACTCGTATTTTTGTTCCTCCACCTCAAAGAACTCATAATGTACATCGCCGGGCAGGTAATATCCAAGATTGCAATAACCGGGCACCATCCTTGGATCATTAGTAGGCACCTTGAGCGGGGGGCACGATCGGTTCGCTTGTTCGTCGAGCTGGGGAATTTTTTTCCCAGCTCGTCGTTCTTTTAACCTTTGATCACTGACAGTACTTCCCGACTGCTCCGCTTCGACAAATGACTTTTCAATAATGCGCTCATAGTTGCCTTTCGGCGAAGACTTTGCTGGTTTTTTCAGGGCAGCCAGAGTGCGCTTCGCTTTCACCGGATCTACCTTCTCCTTCGGAGGTGGATGTTTCTTTGCTTTCACCCCTTCAAATAAGTTCCTCACTTCTTCTCGCGCGATCTCGGCGTTCTCCTCCGGGGTCCTCTCGTATGGTAACTTCTCTGGAGTCTTCAGAGAAGGACCGAATCTATATTGCCTCCCGCCTCTGGCTGTACTGCTAGACGCCGGCAGAGCAGACGGAGTGGCTGCGGCTGTCTTCTTTCCTTGCTTACGAGGAGGAGGAGATGGACTACGACGCGCCGGAGCAGCCGGAATGGCGGCGGGTCTCTTCCGCCCTTGCTGACGAGGTGGAGAAGGAGGAGCCAGGCTGCTCGGGTGCGCCGGCACAGGCGGAGAAGGAGCCGGAGTGCCACCACGCGCCGGAGAAGAAGGCCGAGTGCCCTGATCGTCACTCGCCGGAGGAGGAGGCGGAGTACCCTGACTCGCCGGAGGAGGAGGAGGAGGCGGAGGCGTCCAGTTCGGAAGGTTGATGAGCTCCTTCCACCATAGGCATGGAGTCTTCAAAGTAGAACCCAGCCGAGTCTCCCCTTCACCGGTAGGGTGGTCAAGCTGGAGGTCCTTAAATCCCTCCGTTATTTCATCCACCATCACCCTAGCATATCCTTCTGGAATAGGCCGGCAATGAAAAGTTTCGCCGGGTTCAGTAGGAAAAACAGAGCCAACAGCCGCCTTGACCTTCAAATTCACCCATTGCGTCATAAGGTGGCAATTTTGACACTCCGTGATAGCATCCACGGGATAGCTGGCAGGAGCCGTCAAGACATGCTTCGGCTGAAGCAGCTCGGTGGAAGCCACGCTGCTTCTCCGCTGACCTGACGGGGCAGCTTCGGGGGAAGCTTCGACAGTTCGTTTGCTATGATTTGCTTCTCCTTCCTCTATCGCTTGTACCCTTGCGTGCAGCGCCTGCATTTGGGTCTGCTGCATTTTTTTTTCCTCCTCTCCTGGCATTTGTAACCGCCCGCGTCCAGAAATCCAGCCCTCCACGGAATGGAGCCTGGCGTGCCTCGTGTCCGTCCAGGGTGCTCAGGATTCCCAGGGGCCATTGTGAGCTCGTCGTTCTCTCTGTTTGGAACGAACATCCCTTGCTGCACTGCATCGATATAGTGCTTTAGCTTCTTGACTGATATGTTCATTTGCTCGTCCGTCCAAACGCATTTCCCTGATACAGGGTCCATGGTTCCGCCAGCCCCAAAGAACCAAGTACGGCAACGGTCTGGCCAGTTCATTGTCTCTGGTTTGATCCCTTTATCAAGCAGATCATTCTAAGCCTTGGCCCACTTAGGCCGGGCTTTGAGGTAGCCACCTGACCCCGTGCGATGGTGAAGCTTCTTCTTTGCAGCATTTTTTTTGTTTGTCGCCGACATCTTCTTACTCTTTTCCGAATGTCTTGTAGGCCACAAATGCGGGCCAGTGATCTCTGATCTTACTCTTTTCCGATGTCTTGAGCTGAGACTTGATATATACTTCAATATGAAAATAACATCTTATAATATAGCCTCCATCGTAGGGCTTGAACCCATGTCCACAAGGTTTAAAAGCTTTGTGCTTTATCAACTGAGCAATGGACCCTTCAATATAATAGATTTAACTTGTGTACCTTGAATTGTTGACAGGAGCAATTGGTAGCCTCCAAGGGCCGGCTCATTATGATGTGATGAGTCGGGTCTTCAATAAGGCCAATAAAATGACTTTGCATTAGCCCCCAAGTGCCATGGTGCATGCTGGCAGTGACATGGGACTTGCACATTTGATGTAATCTCAATTTGAATAATGTAGCCCCCAAGTGCCGGGTCATAAGCCTGCAGCGACTCGGGACTATTCCCTCCATTGTAGAATAAATCATATCCATTGATAAAATAATAGCCATTCCGCTGAAACGACTTTGAAAACCTCAATCATAATATTGGTTATTGATAACTATAATAAAAATCTAGCCATGTTGGCTATTAAAGATTTGAATAATATATTCAATGATTTACAAGCGCATGATTCCAATGGCGCAATCCAAATTTATACTGGCGACTTATAGTCGAAAGCCAGGCCGGGTTAATAAACACAGGTGAATTATAATCATAAAACATTATAAACCTCATCAAATAAACCTAAAAAATCAAGAGGATTTAAGTAGTCATATTTGTGGTATTGCATCGATCAAGAGGGTTTAAGCTATGGTTCGGATACGACCAAAGCCCCCAAGTGATCATCCTGGTGGCCTTACGTTGATCAAGAGGGTATAAACTTTCGTTCGAATACGGCCACAACCCCCAAGTGATCATCCTGGTGGCCTTACGCCAATCAAGAGGGTATAAGCTATGGTTCGAATATGACCAAGCCCCCAAGTGATTATCCTGGTGGCCTTACGCTGATCAAGAGGGTATAAACTATGGTTCGAATACGACCAAGCCCCCAACTGATATCGTGAGCTGTGCTCAAGGGGCACCTATATTTGAGCTTTGCTTTTGCAACAGACTCTCTTTGGTCCCTTTAATTTTTCTTGAGAAATCGAACTTGCGAGATATTATTCTTTTGAACCGGAAATTCTTAAACCGGATATTGACAGCTTTAAAGCTTTGTGGGAGACAGTTTGCCTTGAGCCGGATTTGAAACCAGAATCCTTCTTTTTAAGACGGAAATTCTCTGACGGCCTTTAAATTTGCACCAATATGGCGGTTTAGGGTCCTGCATTAGATAACTTTGCAAGTCGGAGTAATTGCTCTTTTAAAGAAAGCAATATATAATATAAAAATATACTGGATGGATTTCACCTGATATGTTAGCCTGGAAATTATGCGCCGCGGAGTTTATGATCATTATGGTGAAGCTGAAAGCCATCACGGGCAAGTCGGCCGCGGGTACAGACAGATGAATCAGCCGTGGCGGTTTGAACCGGAGCGAACGGGCGAGTCAATCGTGTTGTGTTGATGTAGCAGAGGCCGCGAATTGCGCACGTATCCGTCGAGCAGTACGGTACGGACAAGCGCTAGTGCAAAAAATAATTTGGCCCACGCCCCTTACAACACATTTGTAATGAATAATGATCCTGCGAAAAAATACCACAAACCAAAGTAATTGTTTTTAAACAATTTAATATGTGCTGATCAAATACATAGAAAAGATAGCACCTGGTTTTTTCATCGGATGAACGTGGACAATGATACTGAGCGTAGTCAGACACAAAAAATAATCCGTACAGATGCACGTCATCTACGTGTTTTTTCTTGGCCCTTTTTCCCTTTTCAAAGTAATGATTGCCCGCATGTAGACTTTGATGTGTGACCACAAGTAGCATCGGTGGTTCCTGTATTACAGTTTACACACACTAAAACCCTAACCAAATACACTAATGAAGAAATGGAAAGTGTATTACGTCCTCAATTGCCCATACATTTTTGCAGTTCTCTTCATCCAGCCTCCACATGTTGGCATGACCCATTGAGTAATGTTTACACCATCTTTGTCTGATTACAGTTTCTAGCTCATGGTTGGTTAAAGTTTCTCATAGCAATGTCTGCTTCTCCTGTAATGATAGAAGACTCAATTACTCTTTTATTTGTGTGTGATATTTCAACAATTAAACACACATAATTGTTCAATCAATGCTTTTGTAAGGTTAAATCTATGGAGAAAGGGTACGTGTCTTCACTAATATACCACGAAAGTACGGTAGACTTAATGCCACAAATATAAAACATGTCGTTAATTGGTCCATAAAAAAGTCATAATTATATTGGTTTGAAAAGAATTGTGTCAAGGCTGCCAAACTAACCGATAATTTTCTGCTCCATTGGATTACAGTCATTTATTACTAACGAGTCTGATTGTTCAGGGATTAATTCACCATAGATCATGATTATTTCATGTTGTTAAAAGTTGCCAGCCAAGACATTACATGGAATTTTCATAAACTCAGTTAGACGGATCTTTCCGGTTGACTATGATAACATTAGCACTGAGTTTGCATAAACGTAGGGTGTGTGCAGAGAACTTCCTTTAGGGATGCCCAAATCAAACTTGAAGCACAGCATAAGCTATTGTTTTCTCTTCTAAAACATAAGTTATTTTGTTCAGTTGAGAGTACTATATAATCATTCTCAAACATTAACTTGTTCTCAACAGCAAATCTACCAATTACAACTCGGTCACTATATTCAATTTATATGAAAATAGTTTTATAAGTTCTATAAAATGGGTAAAAATCCACATATCTAGAGGTCGCATAGGGCATACATATGTAAAATTTGATATATTAGTGTGATAATTTTTACTCAAAGAAAATAATATGATACTGTATGTATGTACTTATTGTAGTTACATTTTTATGGCATGTCATGTATACCATACCTTACCTAGTGTCGCTTAGTGCACAATAACTTAACTTTTTATTTATATCTTTATTTATCTCAGGTTGAAACTTATCGTATTTCCTCGCATGTATAAGCGCGCGCATGTGTGTGTGTATTTTACATGCATGTAATTTTTCATATTTTTCAAAACAGAATAAAATGTTTTTCCCCCAAATTAATCTATCATGATGTCAAGTTAGTGGAGGCAGATCCATATACTACAATTTTGATTCTCCTTGGAGTTCATGCGTATGCATGGGAAGCTTTTCAACTCAATTTTGCACATATATTCACATTGCCCATGCATGTGGAACAAACTGTAAACATATATGTAAACCACCTTGTTTCAGTTTGGCCATGGGGAGATTTGTTCAGCACCTCCTCAACAAATATACTTACAAAAAATAACAGAATATGAAACAAACATCCCAAATCAATTTGTAATTTTTATGGGTGGAGGCTTTCTCTTTTTTCCCACTGATGGTAGACGTGGCAGATGCTATTTTGTTTTGTAGGGACTGTCTCTGTTACGTTGCTTTTCATTTTTTATCCTGGCTGTAAATTTTACAATCCAACGGTATAATTAGTTCTAATAAGGTGAATTAAGGAGACGATTTTTTTTATTCTGGCCATAAATTTTACAATCCAACGATATAACTAATTCTATTGGTGTGGATTAAGGAGACGGCTTGAAAGGTGCATCCAGTTGGTAAATATAAGAAAGATAGAAAGATTTCCTAAAAAAAGATAGATAGATAAGCATGGTCATTAGGTCAGGAAATATTATACACTACTAGGTTATGAGTATGTATGTATCCAGGCTAGCTTTGGAGTAGCCTGCGCAAAGTAGGAGGACAGCGAGTAGGAGGTTTGGCCTTAAATGGCTCCAGCTGTTTGCGCGAGCGAGAAAGGATATGGACGAACAGAGAAAGCTGGGAGGAGGAGAGAGAGGTCGATGAGCAGCAGAGGAGCGCAGTCAAACCGGCAGTTTCACTTCGGTGCGAAAAACAGCATATGGAAACAAGATTGGCAAGGCTGGCGTATGACTGAGTGGCGTTGGCGTTACCAGTCCGGCGTCTATAAGTAGGAGCGACGGCGAGCCGGAGGTCACACAGCCGAGCACCAAGATCTCTCTTCGTTCCTCCTCCTCCTCCTCCAGTCGTCTCCTCCGGCCAGCGCGAGCGAGCGAGCTTGAGAGAGGTTGGTACCCTGCAGGTAGGCATGGACGGCCACCGCTGCGGGGCGCGCCGAATTCTGGCGCTCGAGGCGTACGCACCTCTAATCATACACTCCATCTCTTCCAGCCTTAATTTTCTTTCTGTTTGTGATCTCATTACCGCCGGTGTCGCAGGGCGTTCAAGAAATGCCCCCACCCCGACGAGACCCAGGTCGCTAATCTCAGCCGCCAAACCGGCCTGACTCCCCAGCAGATTAAATACTGGTTCCAGACCCGGCGGGCGCAGATCAACGTATGTACTGATAAGTAGCTCTAATAGATGCACTCCGCGACCTTCATTTTGAGGAACGAACTTGCCAAACTTTTGGCTGGCTTGGGTCGGATTTTCTGCATTTGCGTGGGCTGATGGAAATTTGTAATTAAGAAAGCTCTTATTGTAGGGATCTTCGTCGAACATGAGGCCTCCGACCCAGGGATCTTCATCGTCGGATCCTTGATGCTCTCATCGACAACTTCGGGGAGGCTGATGGTGGCTGATGTTCCTCACTATCGTGGTCTTCCTCAGCTTAGTGTTTGTGTGTGTGTTTCGGGCTTTCGGCTTGTTAGCCAAGGACCCCCTTCGTATTTGTATCGTGTGTGTGTGTGTGTGTGTGTGTGTGTGTGTGTGTGTGTGTGTGTGTGTGTGTCGGCTCTTGAGCATTGAGCCCGCCTGGAACCTAATGGGTTTGTATCGTGTTTGTTTTTGTGTGCGCGCGCGCGTCGGCTCTTGAGCCTTGGACCCTAGATGGGTTTGTATCCTGTTTGTGTTGTGTTTGCATTGCATTTGAATTTTAAACTCTGCCACAGTAGCCTGAACCTTGTATTTTTTTACATTAATCCCTCGCTTTATTAAACTGACAAGAGATTACAATCTGACTGGATAAACCAAGTCAGGAATCCAGGAATTACATCGAAGTATGTAAATGAAGAAATGCTAAGAGCTTCTTGTGCGCATAGGTGCGCCGCCCAATTTACTTCGTGTCAAATCCATAGAAGCTTGAAACCCTGGAAAGTATCGGCTAAACTCTTTATCTCTCTCATATATGCGCACCATTTACCCTTATAGTACCGGGTCTGTGCCATAAATCAACTATATCAGAACAATCCATCTGCATAATGACATGACTTTCTCCTCTGCTGCTCGCTGCTTCAAGGCCCTCGCGGCAAGCATATAGTTCGCTTATGAAGGGGTCCTCAACACCCTTGTGTTGGTTTGCACCAGCTTCCAAAAAGGTACCTCGGTGATCCCGAGCCGGCCAATCTTTGCTGCACGTCACCATCTGCATTGATCGCTACCCAGCCCTCCGGTGGGGGCAGCCACCGTTGGTCAATGTGCCCAGCAGCAGGATCATTCAGGCGCAGCGGTAGCTCGAGTGTGGCTACTATCTCATCAACAAGTACCAACGATTTAGCAGGCTAGTACCCTGAACCTTGTTATAAATCGTAAGGGAGCTGGCCGACGCACAGTACCCTTTTACAATTTCTGGAGATTCTATATTGTTGGGTAAAATCCCTTTCACCCCTCATGTAATGAGAAGAAGAATCCCTTTTTTTTGCTGTAGCATATGAGTATATGACTTCACCACTGATTTATAGTGCTTTAGTAATATCCCAAGATGTATTTGGAATAAAAGAAAAGAGTTTTATGGTTAATTTAAATTCCAGTATTGATGTTTGTTCATTTGACCAAATGACAAGCCCTGGTGTTATTCTTCCTGCATTCATGGTCCTTTTGAATCATCATTCAGAAAGGATAAACTCATGGGGGCTAAGCAAGTTACCTATGTTGGGGCTTATCTTTGAATAGGCAATAACAAATTATCTGAATATTTATGTATTCTTGTCTTGTTTATTGATATACTTGGGTCAGGTTATATCAATGGGCTACAAACTTAAGTTACAACTTCGGAGGTATTTAAATTACGTATTAGAAGATCAGATCACTGATCTCTGGGCATCCTTTGTTTTCTGAAGAATTAGCATTTGATTTGGTGTAATTCAGAGTCAGCTGGGCATAGCAAACATTCATGAGGTAGTTCTGATTTGGGGTCAATTTGCACTGTTGTAGCCAACATTGGGTATGGAGGTTGTAGGGGATGCCACATGCACGTTCTTTCGTCGTGTAATTTTGGTATTCTGTTCAGGTATAGTGGTTGAGAATATGTAACTCTCTCCTTATGCGGTTGCTTTGTTCATATTACTAAAGCACTATAAATCAGTTGATCCTTCATATTTTTGTCATAAATAATTCCTAGAGATTAAGTTGTTTGTTCCATCTGGTTAATATAGTTTGTACTGTCAAATAGATAATCCAATATCCAACTGTTCAAGATTTGCATGAAAAATCTGGAAGAACCCGAAGCACCGACGAGCTTTCATAAAGGTTCTTGACAAAGATCTTGCTTTTTTAGGCTTTTGGTGTTCCCTTTTCTTACCAGATATTTTGGTCATGGGTTTGACTTCATCCCCAGATCCATAAAACCTTATGTGGTTGTGATTCATGACATGTACTAGTATTAAGTGGTTGAAACAATACCAACAACAGGCACTTGACGGGCACGGCGTCACGCTGGGCTTCTACCCTGCTAGTGAAAAGTAGGACCGGTTTGAAAAATAGCTCAGTGTTTGAAAATCAGTAGTTATGTCCTATGGAGGACATTTGGTCCTAGTCAACTCTGTGCTCACCAGCCTAACTATATTCATGCTCGCATCTTCAAAGTATCAAAATGGGTAGACAAAAGAATTGATTACTACTGATCCAGATTCTTCCGGCAGGGTGATGAACATAAAAGAAAAAAGATCGCTTGGAGAACTGGGATATTCTATGTAGGCCAAAGGACCAAGGGGCTGGGATATTCTTAGCAAATGGCCATATATGTCCACTCTAAGACTTCATCTCGAATAATGGCACAGACGTCGAGCTCACCATTTTGGAAGGTCTTGATGAAAGTAAAGATTGCATCTTTCGTAGAGGCCTTTTTTTAAGGTGGGCGAGGGTCGTGTTATAGATTCCGGGAGGATACCTGGCAAGGAGACGAGCCATTGGTATTACAATAGCTGAACCTTTATGATACTGTGTAGTGGAAAGAGGTTGATGTTAAAACAATATCTATCAGTGACAAGTCCATTGAATGTCTAGTTTCGGCGAACCTTAGATGGGATAAGTGGACTGTGTAGTGGACGTCAGTTGATATCGATCAACTTAACTAAAGACTCGTTACGATGGTGACTGACTCCTTCTGGTCTTCAGATCTTATTAACGATGGACTTTTTATAGACAACATATTTGAAAAACTAAAGTTACACTCAACAACAATAACAAAGGCTTTAGTCCCAAACAAGTTGATGTAGGCTAGTGGTGAAACCCACAAGATCTCGCGACCAATTCATGGTTCAGACGCATGGATAGTAAGTTTTCACGCATCCCTGTATATAGCTAGTTCTTTGGTGATACTTCAGTTCTTCAAGTCTCTCTTTACGGACTCCTCCCATGTCAAATTTGGTCTACCCCGACCTCTCTTGACATTCTCCGCACGCTTTAACCGTCCGCTATGCACTGGAGTTTCTGGAGGCCTGCGCTGAATATGCCCAAACCATCTCAGAAGATGTTGAATAAGCTTCTCTTCAATTGGTGCTACCCCAACTCGATCCTTCCTTGTGTGGCCACACATCCATCTCAACATACACATCTCCTCCACATCTAACTATTGAACATGTCGCCTTTTAGTCGGTCAACACTCAGCGCCATATAACATTGTGGGTCAAACCACCGTCCTGTAGAACTTGGCTTTTAGCTTTTGTGGCACTCTCTTGTCACAGAGAATGCCAGAAGCTTGGCGCCACTTCATCCATCCGGCTTTGATTCGATGGTTCACATCTTCATCAATGCCCCCATCCTTCTGCAGCATTGACCCCATATATCAAAAGGTGTCCTTATGAGGCACCACATGCCCATCAAGACTAACCTCCTCCTCGCGCCTAGTAGTACTAAAACTACACATCATGTACTTGGTTTTAGTTCTACTAAGCCTAAACCCTTTCGATTCCAAGGTTTATCTCCATAACTCTAACTTCCTATTTACCCCCCTTCGACTATCGTGAACTAGCACCACATCATCCGCAAAGTGCATACACCATGGGATATCTCCTTGTATATCCCTTGTGACCTCACCCATCATCAAGCCAAAAATATAAGGGCTCAATGATGACCCCTGGTGCAGTCATATCTTAATCGGGAAGTCATCAATGTCGACATCACTTGTTCGAACACTTGTCACAACATTAATTATCGTACATGTCCATGATGAGGGTAATGTACTTCGCTGGGACTTTGTGTTTCTCCAAAGCCCACCACATGACATTTCGCGGTATCTTATCATAGGCCTTCTCCAAGTCAATGAACACCATATGCAAATCCTTCTTCTGCTACATGTATCTCTCCATAAGGTGTCGTACCAAGAAAATAGCTTCCATGGTCGACCTCCCAGGCATGAAACCAAATTGATTTTTGGTCATGCTTGTCATTCTTCTTAAGCGATGCTCAATGACTCTCTCTCATAGCTTCATTGTATGGCTCATCAGCTTAATTTCATGATAATTAGTACAACTCTGAACATCCCCCTTGTTCTTGAATATTGGTACTAATATACTACATCTTCATTCTTCTGGCATCTTGTTTGCCTGAAAAATGAGGTTGAAAAGTTTGGTTAGTCATACTATCGCTATGTCCCCGAGGCCTTTCCACACCACAATGGGGATACAATCAGGGCCCATCGCCTTGCCTCCTTTCATCCTTTTTAAAGCGTCCTTGACCTCAGACTCCTGGATCCGCTGCACAAAACGCATGTTGGTCTCATCAAAGGAGTTATCCAGTTCAATGGTAGAACTCTCATTCTCCCCATTGAACAGCTTGTCAAAGTACTCCCGCCATATATGCTTAATCTCCTCATCCTTCACCAGGAATTGGTCTGCTCCGTTCTTGATGCATTTGAGTTGGCCAACATCCCTCCTCTTCCTCTCACGGATCTTGGCCATCTTGTAAATGTCCCTTTCGCCTTCCTTCGTGCCTAGCTGTTGGTAGAGGCCCTCATACACCCGACCCCTTGCTTCACTGACATCTCGCTTTGCGGCCTTCTTCACCATCTTGTACTTCTCTATGTTGTCTGCACTCCTATCCAGGTATAGGCGCCTGAAACAATCTTTCTTCTCCTTAATCGCTTTCTGGGCATCATCATTCCACCACCAGGTATCCTTAGCTTCGCTTCTCCTTCCCTTGTACACTCAAAACTCCTCTAAGGCCACCTTTCAAATGGAAGTCGCCATCTTCATCCACACACTGTCTACATCCCCTCCTTCCTCCCAAGGGCCCTCCTTAATGACCCTCTCCTTGAAGGCCTGAGCTACCTCCCCGTTGAGCTTCCACCACTTTTTTCTAGCGACTTTGGCACGCTTATCCCGCTGGACACGGATCTGAAAGCGGAAGTCGGCAACCAGCAGCCTACGCTGAGGGACAACACTCTCACCAAGTATCACCCTACAATCTAGGCACACACGCCTATCTTCTCTTCTCGAGAGGATGAAATCAATCTAGCTAGAGTGTTGCCACTACTAAGAGTCACCAGATGTGATTCTCTCTTTTTAAAGAGGGTGTTATCTACGATCATGTCGTAGGCTAGAGCAAAGCTCAAGACATCTTTTCATTCTTGATTCCTGATGCCATAGACAAAGCCCCCATGCACCCCTTCAAAACCAGTGTTAGATGTACCCACGTGGCCATTGAGGTCTCCTCCTATGAAGAGCTTCTCGCCAATCGGTACACTCCTAACCATGTCCTCTAGGCCTTCCCAGAACTCCCTCTTGGTGTTCTCATTGTGGGACACTTGCGAGGCATACACGCTGATAACATTGAGAACTAAGTCCCCAACTACCAGCTTGACCAGGAGAATCCAGTCCCCACGTCTCTTGACATCTACCACTCCATCCTTGAGGCTCGTGTTGATCAAGATGCCTACGCCATTTCTGTTTGCAGTCGTCCATTTACCACAGCTTGAAGCCGGTATCCTACACCTCCTTCACCTTCTGACCCCTCCATTTGGTTTCTTGGACGCAAAGGATATCAACACTTATCTTGACCGCTGCATCAACTAGCTCCCGAAGCTTCCCTGTCACAGACCCTACGTTTCATCTACCTAAGCGAATCCTCCTAGGCTCGGCTAGCTTCCTTACCCATCACACTGGTCGAGTCAAATGCAAAGACCCTTGCTCACTTGACACCGTATCCATATCAAGATACGGCGCGCCCCCGGGGGGGGGGGGGCTTGACCATTTGACACCACACCCGGGTTCCGATGTGGCGCGTCGCTGAGAGGGTTACCCCATAACAAAAATCTTTTGGGTTTCATCTCCATAAGAGTGGCTGGGTTTTTACGTTGGCTCGCCAAGCCTATCACAACCCACCTTCTTTACCGGGGATTGGGACCGGCTATGTTGAGACAACATAGGCGGAGTTAAAAAAAAGTTCCGCTCAACATTCAAAAAAATGGTTTCTCTATAAAGTGGTCATTGCTACCTCTTGAGCACTGCGTTGGATTTCCCCTAAGAGGAGAGGGTGATGCAGCAAAGTAGCGTAAGTATTTCCCTCAGTTTTTGAGAACCAAGGTATCAATCCAGTAGGAGGCTACGCTCGAGTCCCTTGTACCTACACAAAAACAATAGCTCAATGCAACCAACGCGCTTAGGGGTTGTCAATCCCTTCACGGTGACTTACGAAAGTGAGATCTGATAGAGATGATAAGTAATATTTTTGGTATTTTTGGTATAGAGATGCAAAGTAAAAAGTAAAAGGCAAAGTAAAAGCAAAGCAATAATAAAAGTGATGGAGATTGATATGATAAGAAAGAGACCCGGGGGCCATAGGTTTCACTAGTGGCTTCTCTCAAGAGCATAAGTATTCTACGGTGGGTGAACAAATTACTGTTGAGCAATTGACAGAATTGAGCATAGTTATGAGAATATCTAGGTATGATCATGTATATAGGCATCACGTCAGAGACAAGTAGACCGACTCCTGCCTACATCTACTACTATTACTCCACTCATCGACCGCTATCCAGCATGCATCTAGAGTATTAAGTTAAAAAACAGAGTAACGCCTTAAGCAAGATGACATGATGTAGAGGGATAGTTTGATGCAATATGATAAAAATCCCATCTTGTTATCCTCAATGAAAACAATACAATACGTGCCTTGCTGCCCCTTCTGTCACTGGGAAAGGATACCGCAAGATCGAACCCAAAGCTAAGCACCTCTCCATGGCAAGAACAACCAATCTAGTAGGCCAAACCAAATTGATAATTCAAAGAGACTTGCAAAGATAACAAATCATACATAAAAGAATTCAGAGAAGATTCAAATATTATTCATAGATAGACTTGATCATAAACCCACAATTCATCGTTCTCAACAAACACACCGCAAAAAGAAGATTACGTTGAATAGATCTCCACAAGAGAGGGGGAGAACATTGTATTGAGATCCAAAAAGAGAGAATCAGCCATCTAGCTACTAACTATGGACCCGTAGGTCTGAGGTGAACTACTCACACTTCATCGGAGAGGCTTGGATGATGATGTAGAAGCCCTCCGTGATCGATTCCCCTTCTGGCGGAGCTCCGAAATAGGCCCCAAGATGGGATCTCGTGGATACAGAAAGTTGCGGCGGTGGAATTAGGTTTTTGGCTCCATATCCGATCATTTGGAGGTACGTAGGTATATATAGGAGGAAGAAGTACTCCCTCCGTTTTTATTTAGTTCGCATATTAGCTTTGGTCAAAGTCAAGCTTTACAAACTTTGACCAAGTTTATATACAAAAATATTAAGATATACAACAACAAATCAACAACATTAGATTTATTATTAAATGTACTTTCACATCGTATAGATTTATTATGATAAATTTCTATATTATTTTCTATAAACTTGGTCAAACTTTACGAAGTTTGACTTCAGTCAACTCTAATATGCAGAGTAAATAAAAACGGAGGGAGTACGTTGGTGGAGTTTTGAGGGGCCCACGAGGCAGGGGGCGCGCCCCCCACCCTTGTGACCACCTCGTGGCTTTCTTGACGGGGGTTCCAAGTCTCCTGGATCTTATCTGATGAGAAAATCACGTTTTCGAAGATTTCATTCCGTTTGGACTCTGTTTGATATTATGTTTCTCCGAAACACTGAAATAGGCAAAAAACAGCAATTCTGGGCTGGGCCTCCGGTTAATAGGTTAGTCCCAAAAATAATATAAAAATGGAAAATAAAGGCCAATATAGTCCAAAACAGTAGATAATATAGCATGGAGCAATCAAAAATTATAGATACGTTGGAGATGTATCGAGCATCCCCAAGCTTAATTCCTGCTCGTCCTCGAGTAGGTAAATGATAAAAGAGAATTTTTGATGCAGAGTGCTACTTGGCATAATTTCAATTTAAATCTTCTTAATTATGGTGTGAATATTCAGATCCAAAAGATTGAAGACAAAAGTTCATGTTAACATAAAAATAATAATACTTCAAGCATACTAATAAAGCTATTATGTCTTCTCAAAATAACATGGCCAAAGAAAGTTATCCCTACAAAATCATATAGTCTGGCTATGCTCTTTCTTCACCACACAAAGTATTTAAATCATGCACAACCCCGATGACAAGCCAAGCAATTGTTTCATACTTTTGAGATTTTCAAAACTTTTTCGATCTTCACGCAGTACATGAGCGTGAGCCATGGATATAGCACTATATGTGGAATAGAATGGTGATTGCGGAGAAGACAAAAGAGGGGAAGATAGTCTCACATCAACTAGGCGTATCAACGAGCTATGGAGATGCCCATTAATAGATATCAATGTAAGTGAGTAGGGATTGCCATGCAACGGATGCACTAGAGCTATAAGTATATGAAAGGTCAACAAAAGAAACTAAGTGGGTGTTCATCCAACTTGCTTGCTCATGAAGACCTAGGGCATTTTAAGGAAGCCCATCATGGAAATATAGAAGCCAAGTTCTGTAATGAAAAATTCCCACTAGTATATGAAAGTGACAACATGAAAGACTTTCTATCATGAAGATCATGGTGCCACTTTGAAGCACAAGTGTGGTAAAAGGATACTAATATTGTCCCTTCTCTCTTTTTCTCTCACTTTTTTGTTTGGGCCTTCTCTTTTTTTGGCCTTTTTTTATTTTTCGTCCGGAGTCTCATCCCGACTTGTGGGGGAATCATAGTCTCCATCATCCTTTCCTCACTTGGGACAATGCTCTAAAAATGATGATCATCACACTTTTTATTTTTCTTATAACTCAACAATTACAACTCAATTCTTAGAACAAAATATAACTCCATATTAATGCCTCCGGCTGTGTACTGGGATATGCAATGAATCAACACTACTAGGGAAAAGCCTAGCAGGAGCACGGGTTTTGGGCCTCTCAATAGCGTGGGGACCGGCGCTACTAATAAGGCGCTACAGCTAACGTATAGCAGTAGCGCCTGTTGTCCCACACTACTGCTATACATGAATAGCTGTAGCGCTCTTTAGAAAAGGGCGCTGCTGATATTATCTGCAGCGTTGTTTACTGGGAAGCGCTACTAGTAAGGCGGCGCTACTGCTAAATTCCCCTCCCCCCCTCGCTACTACTAGTCTATATCTATATCTATCTATCTATCTATCTATCTATACCTCTATATCTATCTATATACCTATACTAATTATAGACTTCCTAGAAATTCCACCGTTAATTAGAAATTACGAGCCATAGATCTAAGATGGGTCGAAATTATTACGGTGTAGATTAACTTTCGTAAAAAAACGACAAACCTTTCAGCCAGATTAGTATGTCCAAAAATAAATACGCTACAAAGCCCAACATCTTTGAAGCCCAAGGAGATGCCCAAAATTCTCACGCACACAGTCTCTCTCAATCTCTCAATCTCTCACGTCTCTCTCTCTATCTCAGGTCTTTCTTTGCCTGAAAAAAATATCTCATGTCTCTCTTCCTCCCCACATGAAAAACAGATCAGGCCGTCGCTCCCATAGGTCTCCATCGGACGCTGCCCTTCCCAACCGCAGCAGCATCCAGCATCCCCAACTGCCTCTCTTCCTAATCCTCTTTCTATATGAGTCTTATCTTTGGGATGTTTTTGCCTCCAGTCTTTCATCCATACTGGAATCGATCTGAAAAAACTAGGTATGACTTAGGACATGATCCAACCCACCCTCTACTACTGTTAGGTATGGTTCGATCTATTATCCACTGCTGCTTGTGATTCAGATTTTAACTTCTGGCCACACAGTGATCCAATATATATTCTCAGGACCGAATCTGTCCAATATGGTTGATGCATCGGAGGAGGTGTACCATGTACCACAACAGTTTGAAGCAGATTGTGCTGATCACTCCTGCGTCCCGTTAGCACGCAAGTAACTGGGTATCCTTGAATTTCCTGATTTGGATAATTTCTACTCCTAAAGTTTATCTCTAATACTCTGTCCAGAAGGTTGGTGCTAGCTCTGCAATTTTGAAAGGCTGATTTGTGGCAAGTGTGTGTACGTAAACTTGGATTTGTGGTGATTTTGTAAGGCTGATGATGATGGCGGATGATATAGGCTGATTTATTTCCATCCTCTATGAGGCACTGCTGCCTGGCCGTTTCCTATGCCATAATCCCAGCTGCTTAGTGTGTACCTCTCAATGGCCCAGCCGGAACAACCATGACCACGTACCTGTTGGGGACAACCTCTCAGAGACTCCAATGTTCGATTACAATCTCTCTACTAGGTATACCATAGATCATGAAGTGTGGCATCGAGAACCTCAGCACACTGCAGGAGAAGACCATGAAGATCAGCAAGGAAGTGGTAGGTGGTGTGCTTCAATCTCTTCTACGAGGTTTCTACTGTTGATTGATTTTTTCTATTATCTCATGTCATATCTGTGAGTGTTTTATTGCAGTTGCATGTATCATGAAGGTTGGTCAAGAAGGTGCGAGACTGCTGCTACTTAAAGGCCACCGTGGCCTGCAACCACTAAGAAGACACCCACCATGCATGTTCCTTGCAAGCAGAAGCAGCATGACTTTGCCGTCAATAAGATAACAAGGATCAAATCGATCACCATCTACAGGTGTTACTACTCTCAGCAGAGTGGAATAAATGTTTGTAAAGTAACCTTTTCTCTGGCCGGTTCAAATCATCCCTCCTACGTTTAGTCGTTTACCTGTTGGACATGCTCACCATGTGTTTGAGATAATGTTTAGAGAAATTGCTACACCTGTGTTATTTTCTATTCAGATGATTCCCGTGATCTATACTTTTACAAGGAAAACATTATACATAAGCCTCAGATATATCCTTTGAATCAATGCACGAGGTCCTGAATTTAATTTAGGATACGGTGAAATACATGGTATATTATCCAACAGTAGGTATTGTTGCGCCGATCGATATCTTTTCTATACATACATGCTATATGTTATGCAGATTTTACGGCTGGAAGTAAATTATTGTATAGATTCTGTATACTAATTAAGTACCAGTACCTTTTGTGTTGCATGCAGATTAAAAAATTTGTGTACTGGCCATTGTTTTCTTATAGACCCTCATCTATCATATTTTCTGCTACAAATTTGGTGCAGGTAAGTCCATAGTTCTGTGGATACCACATCGGCATATCCAGAATTATTAATTTGTATTCTTTCAGCACCCACATGGTCTAGAAAGACATGTTTACATTTAGTTCTATTTCTTTCCAACTTACATGAATGAAATGGGACATTGGCATTGAAGGAACGGTCAAGAGAGAACAGCAGAAAGATCAGTTCGTTTTCTCCTATTATACACGGATATGATACCTTCTCACGTTCTACTCCTAAATAGTTCGTGGTTTGGTCCCCTTTTCATAGTTCCCAGTTTCGTTCTTCTCTTCATCATCTATCTCTTACCAAGTTCTAGGCGTGAACCTATGAAATTATGATATCTAACATGTATTATTGCTTTGCTACCTAGATTGTTCTGACTGTGCCTTGGCCTTGACTTAGATGAAAAAGAGTCAGTTCTTTGGTGTCGTGCCTAGCTACAGTTGGTTGTTTTGTAAGTTGCAAGGTATCTCATAAGGCACATGAACGGATATTCATGATATTAATTTGGATCTCCATGCCGTGGGGTAGAAAGGACAGAAAGGAGCAGCAGGATAGCCGGTCCAATATTGAGCAGATACTGTCTTCGGGATCACTACCTCGGTGCGAGCATCCTCGTCCCCATGCCTCCTGATTTGGTCATGGTGGTTAAGAGGTATAATACTATAATCATGCCCAATTGGATAAGAATCCTATGTTTCATGCAATTTCTTTGAGTTGATTTCCTCTGCAGAAGAATTTACGTGCAGGCTGTCCTCGCTAGGAGGGAAATTTGATCATGTGTGCTGTTAGTAGGTCGTCCAGAACTAATAGTTTTTTGTATAAAAAATCAGGAGCTTCAACCGATTCGCTCGCATGGCAAGCGACTAGCTCTAGCAAGATGGGTTCTATTTCAATTACAGCTTAGAGATAACGTTTTCTGGAACTAAACGCTTATGCTTATGTTATTTGGATTGCCGCAGACAGATGATTAGGTTGTCTCTTAGTTTTTTTTTTCATGTTATATAAGAGCCTATTGAATAGTTCTTTGCGTCGGATCCTTAGTGTACGTAGCTGTTTTTTTTTGCATATTGGCATTTAATAAGCACCTATATACAAGCAGTCTGCACATTAGAGATGGTCTAACATGATGTAGTTTTACTGTTGCCATGAAATAAATGAAACGATAGCCGTTGTTCAGGAGGAAACCTGGAGTCAGCATCTAGCACTCTGCACTGCAAACCATCGGTTTGTGGTAACTTTGGTATCCCGGTGGTGAAAATTGGAGCATATATACTCTACAGCCAATCGAATCATTTATAAGTATGACATGAACCATAGAAAGGTAACTGAATCTGATCTGACTTTGGTTTAGGTCCAAATATAACAACCTTACATTGGAACTAAATTATGAACTAAATTGTGAACTAAATTATGCTTAATGTGAGAGGAAATCAAGTTTCTTGCTACGGTATGGCTAACAGTAGCAGCATATCAAGTATAACAGTGGACTGCACTATTGTTTGTTCACCGTGTTGTTCTTCTTTAGTTAAAGATTTTCTGAACATTGATACATATCTCTTAATAGCACTCGCCTAAACACTTTTTCCTTCATCTATAAGTCTTATATTTTTTACATAACTGCATCTTGACGCGGCCAAACAGTGCAGCAATTATATTGTAATAGTGATTGCATATGTAGCTCTTTTGTTTCCACCCCGAAAGGTCATTAAACTTAATTTAAATTTCAGTTCGATCTGAAGAGGTTATGCCCTTTCACTTAGTATCGACCAGTATAAAATTCCTAAGGATCCATTCAAATTTGTTGTCAATGTTTATGCATCATTAGTTTCATAAGATACCAGAATGCATGTGTGGAGAGAATATTAGTTCAGTTGTTAAAAACAACAGTTGTACTATTTCCTGAATTTTGTTAGATCAACTGGTCCACTACATGGCTAGACTTGAACTATTTATAGATTCCCTTTCTTTGCATACTTTTAGTCCTACAAGTTCTTTGTTGCTACAAATAATTGATTATTCTTCATATAGATATCCTCCAGAAAGATATTGATAGCGCGAGAAAGAAATTTTATGTCAGATAGCTATTGCTCATTCCACATTTTACTACTTCTCATTTCGTGGCCTTCCTTCAAACACATTAACTTGATGCAGTCTGTAGGCACTGTACTATGCTGATCTCACATTTCTCTTTTCATTTCTTGGTCTGCATGAATTTTACTGGTATAGTGCACATTTGTGATAGGAACTCTTAGCATTGAGGAAAAACAAAGAGTCATTTTGTATTTACGCTCTGTAATTTACATGCCAAAAATCACAAAACCAGAATACAAATATATGGCATCAATCTAGGGAGAATGCAGAAAGCACTTACAGATTCAATTAAGACCCTTGAGAGGCTTTCGAAAGCACACGGGAAGTAGCAGCTAATGTTCCCATGATAAACAAAATACTAATATTCTCCAAAGACACAAAGTTAGCATTTTGTATATCCTAGAGTCAACCACATTTGAAATTATTCACTCATGATAGCCGTGCGAATGCACGGGTTGGCGACTAGTTTTATTAGTTTTTTTCCCTGCATATTTGTTTTGTATTTGTTTTGTATTTGAATAGGATTTATACAATAATCTTTAGCATATCATACACATACAAATGTAATCATAGCGTATACATACAATTAGTCTCATCAAATCATGTCATCATCCAACACAAAGTGGTCTCTCATCATTATCTCGAAAATAGCGATACAAGTCTCGATTACTTGCAAATACATCGTCATCCATCTAAACAATGATATACGTGAGAAGAGCTATCACTTTGAGTACATGAGTTCGTATCCCTCTCTCGCATTAGCGTGAACCTAAACTAACTACTGCCTGTCGCTCGGAAACCGGAAACCGATACACCTGGGCCTGACACTCCGGCCACTTGTCGTATATATACTGCTGGCGTAGCACTTCTTCGCCATCTATGATCTATGCACCTGCATGGTCACATGAGTCGATGATATGCAACATATATAGTTGAGCAACAGAAAGAGACAGACTTGGCAAAAATAGAAACAACATATCATAAGCATAAATAACAAAGTTCATCGTACCCCAAAATGCCCTAACTAGAGTGATTTTCGCTAGTCGAGGAGGAGGACGGTTTAATTACATCACAAATAAAGTTTCACCGTGCATAACTCAAAGTTTTGTCATACAGAAAGTATGGACTAAACGGACACATTGTCATATATCAACAATCACTCCAACATGTCGTTCCATCCATCCAAGTCAGGGAGATAGTCCTCGAGCTTAGTGAAAGGCTTCATGTCGAGACGCTGAGAGGCTATCCATGTTCGGACGTCTTCCCGCGTCATTTTTCCTTCTCCGTAGAACATCCCTGTTTTTCCGATGACCTCCTTCATGATGATTTGGGCAAGTTCGTGCTGGATGTTATAGAACTCAGCTCGAAGTCGATGATCCTCGATATCTCCTATGTCCTTTGCCCATTGCAGAATATGTGCATTGGCGGATCTAGGTGACATGCGAAGGTTCTGGTGATCCCGTCGGTACTCCAGCATGTGGTGTGGGACATATAATCCATCATTAAGAGAATCGTCCGGTTGCTGGATGCAGCAGAAGTCGGTCTTATGGCCGAAGGCGACCCTGCCGCCCCTTCTCTTCTTGTCCCTGACCTCTCCACCCCTTGATTGGTAGTAAACATAGCACTGTCGAGAACATCCTTGATGTGGGTGTAATCCTTTTTGTGAATGTTCTTCGACGAGTCCAAGTAAAGAGCGTGGGAGAATTGGGGGTAGAGGATGATGAGGACGGCGCGCCCGCCGCTGCGCAAAATAAGTACACCTCAAATTAATTAGCCTCCACCGTACAAATGAATGATTGAAATCGAAGGAAGGATAGCAGCGCGGATGACTTACACGGGATGATAAGACACGAGAATCGCCTCCTTGTCCTTATTGGCGAGCATGAAATTTACGATGTAATCCCTCTCGTATTCACGGTGCTTTGCGCAGACTCCCAAGAAGCCCTCGTGCATGTAGTACGGGTCAGCGACACAGATATGAGATATCTGCTCAACCCCGAAGATGTAGTTCATGTGCAAGGCATAAAGGCCGACAAACGTAAAATCTAGCTTCTTCACGTGAAACATGTCGAATATGTAATCGAATCGGAGGAAGAACTTATCCGCTGGGAAGCTGTCGACGTACAACATTTGTCGCGGAACGTTAACCACGTAGAGTGGGTATCCTGGATCTTTCGAGGCGATGAGGCCTTTCTCTACCCGCAGCACATCGTCATGAAGTCTCCTTAGATCACCGAATCTGACTCATAGCGAGGTTGCAGGTAGGATTGGTTGACCTGGGATATGCCATTTATCCGCATCGGGGATATCTATACGGTCCTGAAGCCGAGGCTGCTGAGGCGGCTGGATCATAGAATCACCTTTTTTGCATTTCCTCGCTCTCTTCCTAGACTTCTTTACTACCGGAAGGTCGTCCATAATACGTTGAGACGGCAATTCAGGCACCGACTCATGATGCTCAAACCCTGAGGAGGCGCCAGTATAGACATACTGTTCAGCGTCATCGTCGTCCTCATCCTCATCCATGGCAACGTCATCAGCGACTAATGGAACCCGTCCGCTATCACCCAACCCGACACCCGACGCTAATTGGGTAGGTGGGGTGTTGATGTTCATACCTTGCTGAGGCTGCGTGCTCGTGGGTGTGCTCCCGGCCGCCTCCAGACGAAGTAGACCCTTTGGCCACAACAGGACCCACCCATTGCAACAATCACCAAGCCGCCGCGGTGTCTTGCCATCATCCCCCACTAGTATTGGAGGAGGCAAATTCTCGTGGCGCGGTTTGACACTGGCCACGGAAACCTTGAGGACGTTCGGGGGGATCGGTCGGCTGTGGAACAATGGTTCCTTCGACTCCATTATCATCGTCTTCCCCACGTCCACCTTCTGGTCGCCGATGGTGTACAATATGGTGCACGGGGTTTCGTCGGCCTGCAAAGAAAAGTCTGCGACGTGAGACATCCGAAAGGCAACGAAAACGGGCTATTATACATTTATATTGAAGGGAGCCGGTGACACATATACTGTGAGGGCCTCGAGCTCAGCCAAAGACGAAGCACCACCGAGCACGTCCTGTGCGGGATCCGGTGCGGGAGCCGGTGCGGGAGCAGGTGGTGGTGCAACGCTAGTCGAGCTGCTCCCCAAGAAGTCAGCAAGGGGAAAGTCCTCTGCATTTTTTTCTGGATTTTGCCTTTTTGAAGTGAAAACGCCCGTCACCAAGGAACTAGACAAATCTGCAACCACCTGTTTTGCGGCAGCTACCGCTGTTGCGACTGTCTGAGATGATTTCTTCTCAATCGCAATCTCAACCTTCTTGTCGATGTTTTCTTCAGTTAACCTCCGTCTTTCCTTTCTCTCCTCCGTGGTCTCACGGTAGTACTTCTTCCATGTGGCGCCGTCTCCGACACCGTGCATGCGTCCATACAACGGTCGAGTATCCACCGGTTGTCGTTTCAGTTTGTTCAACGCCCGGTTGAATGGAGTGTCCCACTTGGGCCTCGCCAATGCCTCAGACGGCGAGTCGCTTTCGGCCGCAATCCGGTGCTGCTCTCTCTGCAAAAGGCACAAGGATCGTTTACAAATATGACTAACGTGTGCAGTCGAATTGATCAGAAACTAAAATTACCAGCAGTCTCATGAACTCCGTAATGACCGGTTTTGTCTCGTAAACCTTCTTCACTGGGTCCCAACGGTGCCGGGCCCTGAGGACGTCACGCTCCTACGGGACGGTGAAATCCGCCAAGGGGTCTGGGATGCCCAGACTCATGGCTTCGCGTCCTCCTTGGCCCATTTGGACCTCTTTCCGCCATAACCACGGCTCCGAGGTGGTGGCTCCCAATGTTCTCTCTTGAAGCCCCTTCATGTACTTAGACTTTTGTTTGGAAGCTTCGGCCTCGCAAGCCTCCTTGAATATTTGAAACTGCTCTTCCGTGATTGTCGGAGTATCCTTTACAATCTCGGAGTAGGGTTCCTTCTTGTCGATGATCTTTGCTTTCACTCGATTTTTCTAGGCGGCCAACGCGTCGCTAAACTTGGTCATGGCTTGTTTGTTTATCTTCTTCATTGCCGGGTCCTCATCTGGATCTTCATAATCCTTCTCATTCCGGCCCGGGAACAAGAATATCTGGTGAAACTTCTTTAGGAGGGAGCTCCTCATATTTTCTATCTTCTGTAGTTTCTCATCGTTGATGGTGGCGGTTGTCCGTACGATGCAGCCTATTTGATTGTCGTAGCATCGACGCGCTTCCTCGGGTGCCTTTGACTCAAAATTACCGTCGTCCACCTCCGTGACCACCAGTCTAGTAGTCATTAGTTTGTTAGGAGGTCGTTGCCTCTTTGCTTTCGGTTCTACGCCGGCTCCGCTCCCCGAGGCACCACCGGTCTCGATGCTGGTCTGAGTCTCAGCACCAGTCTCAGACTCTGCACCGATCTGTGTGTCGGCAAGGCTAAAAAATTCGTCTGCCGCCTGGTAGACGTCGTCGCAATCACCAGAACCCTGTCCTTCATCGTTGCTAGCCATATTTCCTATGATTAAATCTAGTCAATTAATTATAGACCTAATAAAATGAATAATGACATAAAAAGGCCTATTGTTTTGCAGGAACGTTGACTCCTTCCCGGTGCGGCAAATCCCAGGCACTTGATATGTCCTAGTTTGTAGCACAAGTCATGCCGAAATTCATGGAAAATTTCGGCATGACCTTTGCTAAAAAGTGGACAAATCGAGAACCTGAATTTTGCCAGAACGGAAATGAATCAACATTCCGGCAAAAAATAGTCCACTCAAGCTTCATTCTCTGGAAACAACAAAAGGCCACTTGGGCACAATCGAACCACTTCAATGTCGATTATGATCAATGAGCAAACACAACTGACGATTTTTCATATATCATGACCACTTCAAATTTGCATCTCCTAGTGTTTGACACTTCAAGAAAATCTACACAAATCTCATGCTCTCTGAAACTCAATTCACAAACCAAATATAGATGGATGAACCCTAGAACTCAAATTATGAACCTAGAACTCAAATTATGTCCTAAAATTTTGTCCTAATAAAAACTCACTAAAAATTAAGAACCTACTAGACTGGCAACACTAATAGAAATTTATATTTTTATATTGATTTTTTTCTCTAAACTAAATCCTACCACCCTAGTTAACATCTAGTTAAACCTTACTTTCCTAACATTTGTAATTATAAACACTACAACCCTAACCCTACTGCCCTATTTAAGCATATACAATTTTTTCCTATGGTGAGGGAGGCAGGGGCGTCTCTGTCAAAGCCCTATCTAAATTTTTTTTCCTAACTAAATTAACCTAACTAATTTAGAGAGAGAGAGAGGAGGGGTGGGGGCTTAGAAAGGATGGCTCCGGTGGTGGCGAGGGAGGCAGGGGCGTCTCCGGTGACGGCGAGGGAGGCAATTGTGGCGAGGGAGGATCCGGTGGCGTCGAATGCGGCTCCGGTGGCGTTGATGTGGCCGCGCGGCTCCGGTGGCGTCGACAACACACGGCTCTGGTGGCTCCGGGGGCCTCGACGTCGGCAGGAGATGGCGGCGAAGTGGGGCGACGGCGAATCGGGCAGACGGCGGCGGGGTGGGTCGAGGGATTTGGGGGAGAAGTGGTGGCCGGGGCGAAACGGTTTTTTGGTTAAGTCAAACTTAGCGGTAGCGCTTTTCGCGAAAGGCGCCATAGCTAAGTTAGCTATAGCGATTTTCACAAAACGTGCTACTGCTATAGCTATGTAATTCCCTTCATATTTCTTATTTCCTTTTCTGTTTCTACAACGGGGGTCTAGGAAACGCGTTGCAGATACGTTAGCTATAGCGCCTCTTACGAACAAACGCTACTGCTACACCTTTCTCCTTTTTTCACTTTTTCATTTATTTTGCTCTACATTTTATTTTTTCCTTTCTCCTTTTTCTATTTCTTTCTTTTTCATTTACTTTTCCATTTGTTTTTCATTTCATTTTATTTCCATTAGCAGTAGCGCTCTCCGCCTGAAACGCGCTGCTACTTATGTCCTAGCGGTAGCGCGCTTCTCTCAAGACCGCTACTGCTATGCGTAACCTATCGTTTTGGCAATGGGAATATTAGTCGTAGCGCTTTTTCATGTGCACGCGCTACTGCTACTATTGTATCTGTAGCGCGGTTTTCGCACGCGCGCTACTGCTACTTAGCACTAGCGCCCGTTTTTTCCATGCACTACTGCTAAATTTCTGTGTATAAGGTTTTCCCTAATAGTGCAAGAGCGACATGTATGAAAGAATTATGAATGGTGGCTTTGCCACAAATACAATGTCAACTACATGATCATGCTAGCATTATGACAATGATGGAGCGTGTCATAATAAACGGAACGGTGGAATGTTGCATGGCAATATATCTCGGAATGGCTATGAAAATGCCATGATAGGTAGATATGGTGGCTGTTTTGAGGAAGGTATATGGTGGGTGTATGATACCGGCGAAAGGTGCATGGTATTAGAGAGGCTAGCAATGGTGGAAGGAAGGAAAGTGCGTATAATCCATGGACTCAACATTAGTCATAAAGCACTCATATACTTATTGCAAAAATCTAGAAGTTATCAAAGCAAAGTATTACGCGCATGCTCCTAGGGGGATAGATTGGTAGGAAAAGACCATCGCTCGTCCCCAGCCGCCACTCATAAGAAAGACAATCAATAAATAAATCATGCTCCGACTTCATCACATAATGGTTCACCATACGTGCATGCTATGGGAATCACAAACTTTAACACAAGTATTTCTCAATTTCACAACTACTCAACTAGCATGACTCTAATATCACCATCTTCATATCTCAAAACAATTATCAAGCATCAATCTTTTCTTAGTATTCAACGCACTCAAAAGAAAGTTCTACAAATCTTCAATACCAAGCATATTATTATTAAGCAAATTTCCATGCTATTAAAGAATCTCAAAATAATCTAAGTGAAGCATGAGAGATCAATAGTTTCTATAAAACAAATCCACCACCGTGCTCTAAAAGATATAAGTGAAGCACATAGGGCAAAACTATAAAGCTCAAAAGATATAAGTAAAGCACATAGAGTATTCTGTCAAATTCCAAATTATGTATGGCTCTCTCGAAAGGTGTGTACAACAAGGATGATTGTGGTAGACTAACAAGCAAAGACTCAAATCATAAAAGACGCTTGAGGGAGTCCTGGATTAGGGGGTATCCGGACAGCCGGACTATAACCTTTGGCCGGACTGTTGGACTATGAAGATACAGGATTGAAGACTCCGTCCCGTGTCCGGATAGGACTCTCCTTGGCGTGGAAGGCAAGCTTGGCAATATGGATATGTATATCTCCTTCCTTGTAACCGACTCTGTGTAACCCTAGCCCCCTCCGGTGTCTATATAAACCGGAGGGTTTAGTCCATAGGACACAATCACAACAATCATACCATAGACTAGCTTTTAGGGTTTAGCCTCTCTGATCTCGTTGTAGATCTACTCTTGTACTACCCATATCATCAATATTAATCAAGCAGGACGTAGGGTTTTACCTCCATCGAGAGGGCCCGAACCTGGGTAAAAACATCGTGTCCCTTGTCTCCTATTACCATCCGCCTAGACACACAGTTCGAGACCCCCTACCCGAGATCCGCTGGTTTTGACACCGACATTTGTGCTTTCATTGAGAGTTCCACTGTGCCATCGCCAGAAGGAAGGATGTCTCATCTCGTATTTAAAGACGGTACTACTGTTGGGGGAGCTTTGGTTGTCGGCCAAACTCTCCGGCTAGGCGGTTTCGTCATGACCGCATGTTCGGCCGTCGCACCGACGATGACTTCTCGGGTCATCGAAAATGGCCTCCACGTCAAATCGGCACTCGCCGAACAGATGGATCCAATGGACACTAGTAGAAAAAGGGCCTTCAGTCCCGGTTCATAAGGGCCTTTAGTCCCGGTTCTGGAACCGGGACTAAAGGGTCGGTACTAATGCCTCTCCCTTTAGTCCCGGTTCAATCCAGAACCGGGACTAAAGGGCGCGGCCACGTGGAGCTCCACCTTTAGTCCCGGTTGGACTAAAGGAAATTTTATGATTTTTTTTGAATTTTTTTTATTTTCAAATTTCTGAATTTTTTTAACCTCTAAGTCTGTAATTAACACCCCTCATCACTTCTCAATTTATCCTCTAATCACCCCTCATCATTCCAAATCATCTAACTTCCCGAACGTCCTCCCACTCCCCCAGCCTAAGCACGCTTAACTTTCGGGTTCTATTCTCCCTCGCTCCAAGTCTGCACTTGTTGTTTTCCTGACAATACTAAGATGTCAATCCTATTAACCTTCAGGAATTTTGCTTGAGCATGAAGTGACACATTTCATAGTTTTATTTTGAAACTATTGTTTTAAAAAACAATAATTATTTAGTAACACTAATATTTCTTGAATAATTAGTTTGGCCATTGTTTGACCACAGTTTGACCATAGTTTGACCATATTTGACCAAAATTGAAATAATTATTTAGTATATTCTAGAATAATTAGTTTGACCATTGTTTGACCACAGTTTGCCCACTGTTTGAATTTTTTTCGATTTTTTCACTCTAGATCTTAAAAGCCCCGTAACTTTTTTCTATTAGGTTTTTGAGGATTTTGAAAATGTTTAAATTCGGATGTAATTTTTCGAGTAGATGATTTTTCATATAAAAAACTTTTTCATCCGAGTTAGTATGCAAAAGTTATGCCCATTTTTACAAATTTCAGAGAGATTTTGCAAATAAAGTCAAAATTCACATTTGCAAATTTTTCCAACAACTAGACCACATATCACATGGGAAACTTATTTTCTTTTATTTTTTTGACATTTCCATCATTTTCTTTTATTTTTTTAAACTGAAAAGGCGATCCATGGGGGGCGGTAGAATTTGAAAATGGGATCTTTAGTACCGGTTCGTGGCTCGAACCGGGACTAAAGGTCTCAACCCCATTAGTCCCGGTTCGTGCCTCAAACCGGGACTAAAGGTCTAATCTTTAGTCCCGGTTTGAGGCACGAACCGGGACCAATGGTTGTGGGCCAGGAGCGAGGCCAATTGGTCCCGGTTCATCCCACCAACCGGGACCAAAATGTCCAGACGAACCGGGACAAATGGCCCACGTGGCCCGGCCGGCCCCCTGGGCTCACGAACCGGGACCAATGCCCACATTGGTCCCGGTTCTAGACTGAACCGGGACTAATGGGCTGACCCGGCCTGGACCAAAGCCCTATTTTCTACTAGTGGTATACAGAGAGAAGTGATATCGACCACCTCTCCTTCTCCGAGAGATTGGTCGAACAAAAAGTTCTCGTAGATCTATCCGACACTACCGGCTACATATACAAAATAATTATCTCTTACAATATAATCTCCTAATTATATACGAACACAGGATCTACATAGTATTCTCCGTCTTCAGCGATCACATGGTCAAGGAAGAATGCCGCCAATTCCTCTTGAATTGCTCGCATACGAGCTGGTGCTAGGAGTTCATCCTGCATCCAAAAGATCTAATTTGAAAAAGGGGTCAATATATATATATATATATATATATATATATATATATATATATATATATATATATATATATATATAACTCAACACAAATGATGGTAATAAAATAAAATTGTGAATATTATTGCTTATGCACTTCATATTGTTCTTTAGAGTACCCTCGTTCACAGGTCGTGTGGCGGATGGACTCGCAAACGTAGTATCCATAGTAATCATTCCTTTTTTCCTGCCACAACTACTTTACAAGAAATAGAGGTCAATGAAACTGATAAGCAAGCATGCCAAATGGTATTGATGAAACTAGCGCTTGAATCACTAATAGATCCGCGGAACATGTTACTATAGTACTTACTTTCGGGTGTCTAAATTGCAGCTTCTTCGGCAGTCCCGGAGCTTTTTTGGTGAATTTTCTCCAAACCCTGCCAGACAAAGAAAACAATTACTTGATATCAGGAAATGAACAAAGTTGCTGATATGGTGGATAATGATCGATTTAACTTACTTCTTGAGCATTTAAGTCATGTCCGTATAGTCCTGGGGATCTTTTCGTCTCGAGTCTAAAACGGTTACTAGTCCCTGCTCAAACTTAATCTCTAGGAGAATATAGTGGAACCTGTGCACGCATGCATAACTCATCAATTACATTACTATAACCTGGACTAATAAGGGAAACCAAATATGCACAAGACAGAACACTCACTTGAAGTTGTAAGGAAAAAGTATTATATCTTTGTTTTCATTTGTTACCAACGATCGTAGCAAGTTGGCCTCGGTATCGTCGACACGATATTTAACCTCAGTTGCATCTATGAGATTTGTGTTAATGAACCCAATATCACCGATTTGTCTTCTCTTCAACTCGGCGATCTTCAATCTGCATAATATAGTGAGGATAATTATAAATACATGCAATGAAAGAGCTGACCTATATAGAGAGACTTAATGACAGAAGTAGTACTACTTATAAACAGTAGCAAGTGACCGTTGCTTTATCGAGGGCCTTTTGATTGAAAAACTGGAAGAACTCCTCAAATGGAACATTCAACAGTTCAATTCCAACGAGGACATGCTTCTCTCTAACTCTCAGCATCAAAGTATTCCTCCCCCCAGACTCTCTGCAGGTTTTCATGTACCAATCATGGAATCTTCGCATCATCGTTGTTAGAGATCTTTCATCTTTGACGAGAGGCTTCCCGTACTCGTATTTTTGTTCCTCCACCTCAAAGAACTCATAATGTACATCGCCGGGCAGGTAATATCCAAGATTGCAATAACCGGGCACCATCCTTGGATCATTAGTAGGCACCTTGAGCGGGGGGCACGATCGGTTCGCTTGTTCGTCGAGCTGGGGAATTTTTTTCCCAGCTCGTCGTTCTTTTAACCTTTGATCACTGACAGTACTTCCCGACTGCTCCGCTTCGACAAATGACTTTTCAATAATGCGCTCATAGTTGCCTTTCGGCGAAGACTTTGCTGGTTTTTTCAGGGCAGCCAGAGTGCGCTTCGCTTTCACCGGATCTACCTTCTCCTTCGGAGGTGGATGTTTCTTTGCTTTCACCCCTTCAAATAAGTTCCTCACTTCATCTCGCGCGATCTCGGCGTTCTCCTCCGGGGTCCTCTCGTATGGTAACTTCTCTGGAGTCTTCAGAGAAGGACCGAATCTATATTGCCTCCCGCCTCTGGCTGTACTGCTAGACGCCGGCAGAGCAGACGGAGTGGCTGCGGCTGTCTTCTTTCCTTGCTTACGAGGAGGAGGAGATGGACTACGACGCGCCGGAGCAGCCGGAACAGCGGCGGGTCTCTTCCGCCCTTGCTGACGAGGTGGAGAAGGAGGAGCCAGGCTGCTCGGGTGCGCCGGCACAGGCGGAGAAGGAGCCGGAGTGCCACCACGCGCCGGAGAAGAAGGCCGAGTGCCCTGATCGTCACTCGCCGGAGGAGGAGGCGGAGTACCCTGACTCGCCGGAGGAGGAGGAGGAGGCAGAGGCGTCCAGTTCGGAAGGTTGATGAGCTCCTTCCACCATAGGCATGGAGTCTTCAAAGTAGAACCCAGCCGAGTCTCCCCTTCACCGGTAGGGTGGTCAAGCTGGAGGTCCTTAAATCCCTCCGTTATTTCATCCAACATCACCCTAGCATATCCTTCTGGAATAGGCCGGCAATGAAAAGTTTCGCCGGGTTCAGTAGGAAAAACAGAGCCAACAGCCGCCTTGACCTTCAAATTCACCCATTGCGTCATAAGGTGGCAATTTTGACACTCCGTGATAGCATCCACGGGATAGCTGGCAGGAGCCGTCAAGACATGCTTCGGCTGAAGCAGCTCGGTGGAAGCCACGCTGCTTCTCCGCTGACCTGACGGGGCAGCTTCGGGGGAAGCTTCGGCAGTTCGTTTGCTGTGATTTGCTTCTCGTTCCTCTATCGCTTGTACCCTTGCGTGCAGCGCCTGCATTTGGGTCTGCTGCATTTTTTTTCCTCCTCTCCTGGCATTTGTAACCGCCCGTGTCCAGAAATCCAGCCCTCCACGGAATGGAGCCTGGCGTGCCTCGTGTCCGTCCAGGGTGCTCAGGATTCCCAAGGGCCATTGTGAGCTCGTCGTTCTCTCTGTTTGGAACGAACATCCCTTGCTGCACTGCATCGATATAGTGCTTTAGCTTCTTGACTGATATGTTCATTTGCTCGTCCGTCCAAACGCATTTCCCTGATACAGGGTCCATGGTTCCGCCAGCCCCAAAGAACCAAGTACGGCCTTTTTAAGACGGAAATTCTCTGACGGCCTTTAAATTTGCACCAATATGGCGGTTTAGGGTCCTGCATTAGATAACTTTGCAAGTCGGAGTAATTGCTCTTTTAAAGAAAGCAATATATAATATAAAAATATACTGGATGGATTTCACCTGATATGTTAGCCTGGAAATTATGCGCCGCGGAGTTTATGATCATTATGGTGAAGCTGAAAGCCATCACGGGCAAGTCGGCCGCGGGTACAGACAGATGAATCAGCCGTGGCGGTTTGAACCGGAGCGAACGGGCGAGTCAATCGTGTTGTGTTGATGTAGCAGAGGCCGCGAATTGCGCACGTATCCGTCGAGCAGTACGGTACGGACAAGCGCTAGTGCAAAAAATAATTTGGCCCACACCCCTTACGACACATTTGTAATGAATAATGATCCTGCGAAAAAATACCACAAACCAAAGTAATTGTTTTTAAACAATTTAATATGTGCTGATCAAATACATAGAAAAGATAGCACCTGGTTTTTTCATCGGATGAACGTGGACAATGATACTGAGCGTAGTCAGACACAAAAAATAATCCGTACAGATGCACGTCATCTACGTGTTTTTTCTTGGCCCTTTTTCCCTTTTCAAAGTAATGATTGCCCGCATGTAGACTTTGATGTGTGACCACAAGTAGCATCGGTGGTTCCTGTATTACAGTTTACACACACTAAAACCCTAACCAAATACACTAATGAAGAAATGGAAAGTGTATTACGTCCTCAATTGCCCATACATTTTTGCAGTTCTCTTCATCCAGCCTCCACATGTTGGCATGACCCATTGAGTAATGTTTACACCATCTTTGTCTGATTACAGTTTCTAGCTCATGGTTGGTTAAAGTTTCTCATAGCAATGTCTGCTTCTCCTGTAATGATAGAAGACTCAATTACTCTTTTATTTGTGTGTGATATTTCAACAATTAAACACACATAATTGTTCAATCAATGCTTTTGTAAGGTTAAATCTATGGAGAAAGGGTACGTGTCTTCACTAATATACCACGAAAGTACGGTAGACTTAATGCCACAAATATAAAACATGTCGTTAATTGGTCCATAAAAAAGTCATAATTATATTGGTTTGAAAAGAATTGTGTCAAGGCTGCCAAACTAACCGATAATCTTCTGGTCCATTGGATTACAGTCATTTATTACTAACGAGTCTGATTGTTCAGGGATTAATTCACCATAGATCATGATTATTTCATGTTGTTAAAAGTTGCCAGCCAAGACATTACATGGAATTTTCATAAACTCAGTTAGACGGATCTTTCCTGTTGACTATGATAACATTAGCACTGAGTTTGCATAAACGTAGGGTGTGTGCAGAGAACTTCCTTTAGGGATGCCCAAATCAAACTTGAAGCGCAGCATAAGCTATTGTTTTCTCTTCTAAAACATAAGTTATTTTGTTCAGTTGAGAGTACTATATAATCATTCTCACACATTAACTTGTTCTCAACAGCAAATCTACCAATTACAACTCGGTCACTATATTCAATTTATATGAAAATAGTTTTATAAGTTCTATAAAATGGGTAAAAATCCACATATCTAGAGGTCGCATAGGGCATACATATGTAAAATTTGATATATTAGTGTGATAATTTTTACTCAAAGAAAATAATATGATACTGTATGTATGTACTTATTGTAGTTACATTTTTATGGCATGTCATGTATACCATACCTTACCTAGTGTCGCTTAGTGCACAATAACTTAACTTTTTATTTATATCTTTATTTATCTCAGGTTGAAACTTATCGTATTTCCTCGCATGTATAAGCGCGCGCATGTGTGTGTGTATTTTACATGCATGTAATTTTTCATATTTTTCAAAACAGAATAAAATGTTTTTCCCCCAAATTAATCTATCATGATGTCAAGTTAGTGGAGGCAGATCCATATACTACAATTTTGATTCTCCTTGGAGTTCATGCGTATGCATGGGAAGCTTTTCAACTCAATTTTGCACATATATTCACATTGCCCATGCATGTGGAACAAACTGTAAACATATATGTAAACCACCTTGTTTCAGTTTGGCCATGGGGAGATTTGTTCAGCACCTCCTCAACAAATATACTTACAAAAAATAACAGAATATGAAACAAACATCCCAAATCAATTTGTAATTTTTATGGGTGGAGGCTTTCTCTTTTTTCCCACTGATGGTAGACGTGGCAGATGCTATTTTGTTTTGTAGGGACTGTCTCTGTTACGTTGCTTTTCATTTTTTATCCTGGCTGTAAATTTTACAATCCAACGGTATAATTAGTTCTAATAAGGTGAATTAAGGAGACGATTTTTTTATTCTGGCCATAAATTTTACAATCCAACGATATAACTAATTCTATTGGTGTGGATTAAGGAGACGGCTTGAAAGGTGCATCCAGTTGGTAAATATAAGAAAGATAGAAAGATTTCCTAAAAAAAGATAGATAGATAAGCATGGTCATTAGGTCAGGAAATATTATACACTACTAGGTTATGAGTATGTATGTATCCAGGCTAGCTTTGGAGTAGCCTGCGCAAAGTAGGAGGACAGCGAGTAGGAGGTTTGGCCTTAAATGGCTCCAGCTGTTTGCGCGAGCGAGAAAGGATATGGACGAACAGAGAAAGCTGGGAGGAGGAGAGAGAGGTCGATGAGCAGCAGAGGAGCGCAGTCAAACCGGCAGTTTCACTTCGGTGCGAAAAACAGCATATGGAAACAAGATTGGCAAGGCTGGCGTATGACTGAGTGGCGTTGGCGTTACCAGTCCGGCGTCTATAAGTAGGAGCGACGGCGAGCCGGAGGTCACACAGCCGAGCACCAAGATCTCTCTTCGTTCCTCCTCCTCCTCCTCCAGTCGTCTCCTCCGGCCAGCGCGAGCGAGCGAGCTTGAGAGAGGTTGGTACCCTGCAGGTAGGCATGGACGGCCACCGCTGCGGGGCGCGCCGAATTCTGGCGCTCGAGGCGTACGCACCTCTAATCATACACTCCATCTCTTCCAGCCTTAATTTTCTTTCTGTTTGTGATCTCATTACCGCCGGTGTCGCAGGGCGTTCAAGAAATGCCCCCACCCCGACGAGACCCAGGTCGCTAATCTCAGCCGCCAAACCGGCCTGACTCCCCAGCAGATTAAATACTGGTTCCAGACCCGGCGGGCGCAGATCAAGGTATGTACTGATAAGTAGCTCTAATAGATGCACTCCGCGACCTTCATTTTGAGGAACGAACTTGCCAAACTTTTGGCTGGCTTGGGTCGGATTTTCTGCATTTGCGTGGGCTGATGGAAATTTGTAATTAAGAAAGCTCTTATTGTAGGGATCTTCGTCGAACATGAGGCCTCCGACCCAGGGATCTTCATCGTCGGATCCTTGATGCTCTCATCGACAACTTCGGGGAGGCTGATGGTGGCTGATGTTCCTCACTATCGTGGTCTTCCTCAGCTTAGTGTTTGTGTGTGTGTTTCGGGCTTTCGGCTTGTTAGCCAAGGACCCCCTTCGTATTTGTATCGTGTGTGTGTGTGTGTGTGTGTGTGTGTGTGTGTGTGTGTGTGTGTGTGTGTGTGTGTGTGTGTGTGTGTGTGTGTGTGTGTGTGTGTGTGTCGGCTCTTGAGCATTGAGCCCGCCTGGAACCTAATGGGTTTGTATCGTGTTTGTTTTTGTGTGCGCGCGCGCGTCGGCTCTTGAGCCTTGGACCCTAGATGGGTTTGTATCCTGTTTGTGTTGTGTTTGCATTGCATTTGAATTTTAAACTCTGCCACAGTAGCCTGAACCTTGTATTTTTTTACATTAATCCCTCGCTTTATTAAACTGACAAGAGATTACAATCTGACTGGATAAACCAAGTCAGGAATCCAGGAATTACATCGAAGTATGTAAATGAAGAAATGCTAAGAGCTTCTCGTGCGCATAGGTGCGCCGCCCAATTTACTTCGTGTCAAATCCATAGAAGCTTGAAACCCTGGAAAGTATCGGCTAAACTCTTTATCTCTCTCATATATGCGCACCATTTACCCTTATAGTACCGGGTCTGTGCCATAAATCAACTATATCAGAACAATCCATCTGCATAATGACATGACTTTCTCCTCTGCTGCTCGCTGCTTCAAGGC